>OY292275.1:21925000-24875666 GCA_958496175.1 Sisyra terminalis
TAGTATCGATGTGTTTAATTGACAGATAAAGCGAAAATAAAAATAGAGGCCAACAGAGGCGTATTTAAATAATATGAAAAAATGTTCAAATAGCAAAAACTATTTTTTTTCATGCTGTTTAAAAGATTAAAAGAACGTAAATTGTTTTTGGTAATAACTATGATTCATTTTTACTTGGGTTTTGAAAAAAGGCATGGTTTTCTTTTTATACAATGTAAAATAGAATAATGAGTTATTTTGAAAGTCGATAAAAAATATTTAAAAAAAATGTCTAAAAGAAAAATGGCCAACGTTAAGAAGAAATTATTTTGTTTTTTAGATATAAGAAAGAGTTTTGTGAACCTAAACATATTAGGTAAAAAGTATTTTTTTTTTGTAACTTTTTTTAATTTTGTTATTCGTACCTAATATTAAAAAGAAATATTGGATGCATATCTTCCAAAACAACAAATTATTTCTGCATAAATTTTTTATTTGAAATAAAAAGTGATAATAATATGCCATGTTAATTGAAAGCTCTAATATTAGAGACTAAATGAATTATAAAACCTATAAACTTGAAGTGTAAAGTCTGACTAATTATGATTAAATTGTTTTTCTACGAAAACATGACCAAATTGGGAAGTTTCGGCCGAAATTGAGACTGATGCCGAAATTCGGTTTCGGCTGTAAAAACTTGTTTCGGTTAAACACCAATTATAAGCAAATTGAAAGTGATTAAGTTTTGAAAATAATTACTTAACTTCAAACGGGCCATGATAGTTTTGTTTGTGACGTCAATTTTAAGATTACTTATTAAGTTGAAAATATAAGTTTACCTTTTTTACGATTTAAGAAAATTATAATAATATAATGAGTAAATAAGATAAGACAATCGTTCATTGTATCTAGAGCTATGAGTTTCTAAATTGTTGTTCTTTAATTGTTAAGTAAAACTTATCTAATAGTTGGTATAACTAAAATAAAAAATACAATGAAATTAACCAAAACACAATATGAGTGACAAAACAAAAATAACTATAAAAAGATAAAAGTTATGGTTTTATTAACAGTGTCAATAAACTCTTATCCAAAATTACCCCAACTTCCAGCCTATATGTCCAAAATGGCTTTATTAATGCATTGTATAACTTCAATTTCACCTCTATTATTAGGTCAGATCCCTTTAACCATACATGACTTTTAATTCCTTTCCTATAATAATAAATTGATACAAATGTTTTGATTGCAAAATTTTAATAGTACATCCCTGATTAATTCTGCAGTTATCTACAGTTTTATTATCAACGATTTCAATAATGTCTATAAATTATTTTCAACGACGAGAAATAAAACATCAAATGATTCCTTATTAATCATCCATCCTGAAAATTTCAATATTTTTACTTCCCACCTTTTGTCTTGACGGTTAATATGCCTAGACCTATGGAATTTTGTGAAATTGCCAGAGCATTGCATGCTCAAGGATTTCCCCGAAGTCAACTTGATGATTGTAAATATAATTTAATTTGAATTTAATTATTATAACTAGTCTTATTAAGTTAGTACTTATTATGGTAGTTTTACTCGAACAGTAAATAATGCTACTTTTAGTTATGTTGATTGATCTATAACATTTAGCCCTATAAAATAAACATTTATTTTAGAAATCTAATTTTGATCTAATTTGATCATTGATCTAATTTTCATTAAGAACTATATAAAACTCATACTTATTCATTACAGTGAATCCAAATTTTGACTATTATTATTTTTGAAAATATGTTTGTGTGAGTGCAAAAGTGAATCTAGATTATATAATCTAGAAATTCAGACCCTAACAGTTAGTATGGTTTAGTTTTGGCCTGCTTAATTCTCTACCTAAATCCAAACCTCCTCAACAATTTGCTTACCTACCTATTTAGTTGAAATAAACATGTTTGTGCTTATTTTAGCTTTTTTTATGCCATTTCTCATATCTAAATTGGGTATTTGTTTAGTCAATTTTATGAATAAAAAGTGACTTATATATATAGAAATTTATATTATTGAAACAATGATAAGACATTTGCATGGTTTTTAATATTAAGTCTTTAGCTACACAGATATATTGTTAAATCTATGTTCAATACCAAAACAGAAATATGTCGTAATCTTTTACACATTTTTTTAATAATAATATTTTAGGGGTGTGTCTCGTTATATCAGAAAGCAGTGGTCGAACTGATGTCATTGGCCCTCCAAATTCTGATGACAGTAGAGATTATGGACTATTTCAAATTAATAACAGATATTGGTGTAACGACGAACTCTACAAAAAAAGAGATAGCACTAATGATTGTAACATTGAGTGTGAAGGTAATTTTTTCATTGAACTCAGGAAACGAAACCTCCTATATATAGAAAACATCGAATAATTCATTTTTCATTTTGGAGAACATTTCAATTTATAAATACAATTTAATTCATAAAGACGATCATTTATAAGAGATTTAAAAATACTAATAAGCAAACATATAGACTTTAAAAAGTTCATTTTGAACCTTTTTTAGAGCTACTGACTAGGGATATATCAGCGGCAAGTCGTTGCGCTAAAAAAATTTATAGAAGGCATGGATTTTCTGCTTGGAACGGTTGGACGGCTCATTGCCAGGGAAACCTTCCAAGTGTGAACCGTTGTTTCGAGTCTTCTGAAGGCCTTCCGAAAAGCTCAAGTCGAGGAAGCCGTCGATATGGTTCCAATTATGACGTTTGAAATACATATTTAAGTGATTTATGAAGTTCATAACTCTTAGTTCATTAGTAGTTATGTAGACAATGTAGATAATAATGTAGTTTGCAAAAAAATAAAATAAAAAAAATAAAGTAACTTATTCAAGTTTTCTTTAATTGAGTAGTATTTCAACTTAGAGTTCCTTGGACAGATCGGGTTAATCCTGAAAGAATTGAAAACCCAGAATATACCCTCTTCTAACTGCTTCGCGTGCATTTTAATTTTTCCTGAACACATTGCAAAAAGGGATATCAGTTTGGAGATACCTACTTATAGTCTCGGGAAACGTAGAGGAACGAAGACCCAGAAAATACTCATCAACCCAATAAAGTGACCAAGATCAAAAAATTCCTGGCACTTCGTTTTACGGATCCGTAAATACAACTCGGAATGGTTGTCAATGAAGAGCGCTTACGGCATGAGTTTTTAATGATCGCGATTCTCAGTAATGAGAGAACGACCAAAAATGAATTTCAAGTATAATCCGAAATTTATAATTTTTAATTAAAAAATAAAAATTTGAAAATATTTTTTATTTAATAGGTACAATTAACAAATTGACGATATACTTGTAGTTTCAATACAAAAATTCCAAAATAAGTCAGGATGTAGTAGACCACTGTTGATCGGTGTTTTATTTTATTTATGCGAAATTTCGTTGCAATTTAAATTATCCTTAAAAAGCCACACAGATATTTATAGCATTATTGGAAAATTTCAGATCCCCAATGATGATAAATTGGTTAACAATATTCAGAGGATTAGGATCAATAATAATCAGTCAAAACTACTTATTACATCCGCGACGTTTCGGCCCGGTTATTGAGCCTTCCTCAGGCGTTCTGAAATACCATAGCCAACAAACCATACAATTAACGTCATTTCTTAACTAATTTTTAATTGTTTTTGTTGAAATTTTATTTTATATATTTTACTGAAAAAAATGTTGTGTATCTTGGGAGTTCTATTATTGTTTTTTACCAACTGTACCGTATTAAAATGAATGGACAATGATTGTTTTTAACAAGGTTAAAGCTATTATTTACGGTATGAAAGAACTCATTGTAATAATTGTTTATAATTTTTGATATTAATAAAAATTGGCTATGGTATTTCAGAACGCCTGAGGAAGGCTCAATAACCGGGCCGAAATGTCGCGGATGTAATAAGTAGTTTTGACTGATTATTATTGATCCTAATCCTCTGAATATTGTTTACCAAGATATTTATAGGTTAATTTTGGGAATTGCTTGCTGTTAACTGTAATTTATCAAAATCAATTAATTTTAATAAAAATATAACAAGAACTACTGATCCAAATTAATCGACATGTTAGTACTTATTTTAAACTCTTGTTTGTATTTACCAGATGTTAAACGAAATAATTTTATAGGATGCGACTGTTTCAAAGTTTCTGTTTTCAAAGCTACATGGTGAAGTCGGAATCACACTGACGAAACATTGCAATTTGAAATATATAAAATCAAACACTGATAAACTGTGGTCTGCTACATCCTGACTCATTTTTTTATTACAAACGTATTTTGACCAGAAACAATAAAGGTTTCAAACGACGTTATTTTCGATAACTTAAGCTTTAGAACAGAACTTTTGTATACGAGTTAGTAGAAAAATTTTAAAGAAAGACTTTTTGAATTTTCATCCTGTTTTTCATATTTTCTTTAATATACTCTTAAATTAGTGCCTCCGAGTACCTAGATATGTTTGTGAGTTGACTTTCATCTTCATGTTCATACAATACCTCCGACTGCGTGGGTTTTCATTGCACAGTTTTTCACTGCGGGAAATGAGTTTTATGCACCAATTTTCACCTGCGCAATTAAAATTTCGCACTGTGCGGTTTTTTAACAATTTGTCTTCGTACGTGCCTTAAATTTTGACTAAAATTTTACAGCTGCTTTGATTGCTTATGAAAAATGTATAAGAAAAATATTGGTTAACACTCTAAGATAATTATTATTTTTCGAAGACAAAAAACCTCATTAAGATATAGTGACAACTGTTTTTCTTTAACTACACAATATTCAAAACAAATTCATATTTAAGATATTGTTTTTTTAAATATATGTTAATATTCTTTAATTTTTAAGTTTATAATATATACAAGGTTAATTTTTGTTTACAACCTATTTCAAATGTATTTTTTGGAAATTTCTCTAAAATTTCTAACCGAACCCCCCCATTTTCATACAAACTAGGACTCAAGTTGCGCGATTTTGCGTTTCTTGGGGAACGGAACTTCCGCGCAGTCGGAGGAACCACTGTACTTCGTATGTCTTAATAAAAAATATAGGTATGCGTATTCCATTGCTTAAGTAGAATAGTAAAACATTGATAAATATTTTATTTATTTCCGAGTCACAAGTAATTAATGAATAATAATAAGGTTTTCTTTATTATCATGTAGTAAAGAAGAAATTGAGTCATAGGACATATATTATTCATTAAATATAGAAGATTCTCAATTAGGTGACATAACGGTATCCAAAAATATTACTGTTCCAAGCAGCATTTAAAACTTTAGAAAACAAAAGTGAACGTTGCTTATGCAATTTGCAAATGGCGAATTTGAGATCTAGTAAATCACATGTGAACCTAATTCATCTCATCGGTTTTCAGGCAATACCTGCGGATACAGAAAATCTGCTACGGATCATATTATATAGGTGTCGAATCACCATAGGAACGAGTTAAACCATCTACCGTCTCATATAGAACAAGTACTTAGCTCAGCTAATAATTTTGTATATATATATATATATATCTATATCTATACTAATATATAAAATTCTTGCGTCTGTCTGTACATTTCGATTTTGAACCCAATTTTAGGGTAAATATTTGTTTCAAGAGGCCCTTATTCCGAATTTAACATTTTTAAAATTTTTTTCTGTCTGTCTGTCTGTCTGTCTGTGTGTCCCGATTTAACTAAAGAACGGAACAACCGAATTTAATGAAATTTGGTATTAAGATACAACAGACTTTCCCACAGACTATAGGCTACTTATCATTCCAAAAAAATAATAAGGGAAGGTATTCCCAAGGGATGAAAACATAAATTTTTACACTAGACCGGTGAGTTATATATCATTGGAAAGGTAATTTAAAGTTAGAAAATAATCTGTAAAAATATTTTTAGTTAAACTGATAAAAAGCACAGTATATTCAATTTAAATTTTAAAACATTGCCTCTTTGAAATATAAACCTTTATATATAAAAAACACATAGTTGATGTTAATAGCGTAATGGCTTAAGTTTCTAACATTCTGAACCTACTAATTATAAAGACGTGGGTTCGGATCTTACAGCAAACTTTTTTTTTTTATTTTTTTTTTTACAAAATTGTTGTAAATAGACCTTTAGAGTTACTGAGTATTAAAATATTAACAAAAAATAATAATAGTAGTAGTAGTAATAATAATAATAGTAATTAAACTTAAAGTAAATACGTTTTTAAAACCGTGCATACATAAAATCCTGTATTTATATATCCCCTCTGACTGATGAAATTTTAATATTCGATGTATTCCTTTTAAGAAGTAGACAACTGATAAGAATTTTTTTTTGAAAATTCCTACCCTAAAAGAGTAAAAGGGGTGACTAAGTTTGTATGAGAAAATGTTAAGTTAATCAACAATCGAAATTTTGAATTTAATAAGTGCAATTAATAAATAAATTATTAATTATAAGTTTCTGTTTTTGTTACATCATTTTAGTAACAACGTTTTAAATAACGTTATTTCACTAAATTAGTATGAAAGTATATGTAGTACTTATCCTAACAAACCGATTTTTAATTTTTGTTTATTTTTCAACAATCAAACTTTTTAAAATTCAATTTTTATGAACTAATGATTGTGACCTGGAGCAATTATTTATTCTGCTGAAAAACATCAAGGGAGCAATTTTTTGTCATATATTTCATTATCAATCAAAATATAAAATCTTCCAAACTAACTTTTCTTCGGTATGCAGAAAAATTTGAAAATCAATTATTGTTCTTGAAAATATATAAAATATTCTTATTTCCTTCCACGTTTTCTACCTGTTTCCAACAAATTTGTATGTACAACGTCTAAATGTGCGAAATCGAATTGCTTTTTAGTTATGATGATCAAAATAAAGGTCATAAGTTTTTTCGTTTTACATTGTATTTTCCAAATAAAAGGATATTTGTGTGAACGAAATCTGGAAAATGTTTTTCTTATACGATGCAGATATATAATAAGAAAGGGTTTTTGAAAATTTCTCCCCTAAAAAAGTGAAAAATGGTGGCAAAGTGAGTACGGCATAACGTCTATCAAACAATCGAAATTTCAAATTTAATTATCAAAATATGTTCGTAATAGGCGAAACGTTTTATCGCTTAAAATAAAACAATGTTGATTTATTATTAGATTCAAATATGTAGGATCTGCTTAAAAATTGAAACTCTTATATATATCTGAAAAAGGTTAAGTTTATAAGTCAGCATTAAGTATTTTGGCTTTCACATATTGTAAACCTAAAAATCCGAAATACGTTTAGAAATAGTGAGCGAATATCGAGTAGTGAGCAATTCGGTTAACTAAAAGAAAATGGTTTAATTATATAGTTGAAATTCAGATATTTTAATAATAAGTGCATAGATACACAATGGTTATACTTGATTATGGAGGAACTGGGTTTCGTGCAATTGAACAAATTTTAATTTTGCGGTAGTTTAGTAAATTGTGAAATAGTTTCGAGAAAAGGGTTCATTTGAGAGTCGAGACAATGAAATGTGATTTTTACTACTATTCTAAATATCTAGGCGAGTGTTTCGATAACTTTTTACTGTTTTAAGTTATAATTATGACTGACTTTATGGAACTTAACGATAGTTTTTATTTATGAATAGATGCTGATTGATTTACGGATTAATTGATTCACGGTCGGTATACCTACCGTTGGAATACGGTTTTTTTAGGTACTTTTTAGATATTTATAATTATTTTTTGAAAATTAATTGATCATTATATACAACTATTTATTTTAAGTAACAGTTTATTAAATGCGTATTTTTAAAGTTGAAAAAATAGTGTTTTTAAGTATGATTATGGTTTTCGTAAAAGAAATAAGAAAAATAATAATTTTCATATACCACTACAAATAGCAAATTTAAAAAAGAAAATACAATTTACACCTACGTTACGCAGACGAAGTCGCGGGGATCAGCTAGTATATATATATAACTCAGTAAGATTGTAATAATTCGTTTTGCACAATAAAGTAACCACTAACCAGACATAAACTTGTTTCATTGTTGTGAGGCCAAACTCCTTCAGCTAAAACACCGGACATCAGGGTACCTTAAATCTGTGAACAGTCTTCCTAACAACAAATCCTTCCCGTGGCTAATTTTCTGAGACACCAATCATCGAAGTATCGTGAATCTACGAACCCGATTAGCCGTCCAGCGACAAATTCTTCCTTACAAAGCCATTCTTCATAGCGAGAACCCTTATGGTAAAAAAACCTTCCATGTAATTGATCCCTCCAATCAACGAATTAGTGCCCATTAGCAATAAATCATTCCTTGCCAATTTTAATTCATTTGCCATTTCATACAAAAATAAATAGACGCAATCTTATATATTAAGATGGCTCATCGGTGAGACGTTTTCGTAAGTGTAGAAAAATAATCTCTCCCACTCTATTCGTATCGCACATCAGTAGTCTCACTCTTCTCCACCAAAATCGCACTTCGTTGTAGCAGCTGATCTCTGTGCGTAATACTTTCCGTTAGGATGGTGCCTAATTGGTTCTACAATAACCATCAATAGAATCTGATAAATAGCGTGAAAAGATTTCGACACAAGAATATATTTCATATATTATGCGTTTAATGTATGTCTGATAACTATGCATCAATCAAAATTATAATCAACTTGCTGAACTCGGCAGACGTTGCCCTGTTAGTCTATATTATAATGGGTGTAAATAAATAACTTGAATTTAAAAATGTTTTCTTGAAACATTAAAAACCCCTACCTCAGTAACCCGCAGCATCCCTTGCTGTAACTATTATAACTTACCTACTAGATATAGATTTTTCAATTAAGTTTTGAGAAAAAAATATAAATCTCTGAAAATCACTACATGATCGTTGATAGCGATGAAGTGTTGACAGTTAGCAGCTATTGTGTTGACCGTTGAAAAAGCTGTTTTCTTGCGGTCGGAGGTATGTAACTGATACAAGGAATAGATAAAAACAATCCTTGAAACGGGTTATATATTGTGTCAAAATTTGAACTAAATTGAAAGAAAACTTTTTGAGTTTTTGAAATGTACACAAATCAACATAACATTTAAATATCTATACTAATATATAAAATTCTTGCGTCTGTCTGTACATTTCGATTTTGAACCCAATTTTAGGGTAAATATTTGTTTCAAGAGGCCCTTATTCCGAATTTAACATTTTTAAAATTTTTTTCTGTCTGTCTGTCTGTCTGTGTGTCCCGATTTAACTAAAGAACGGAACAACCGAATTTAATGAAATTTGGTATTAAGATACAACAGACTTTCCCACAGACTATAGGCTACTTATCATTCCAAAAAAATAATAAGGGAAGGTATTCCCAAGGGATGAAAACATAAATTTTTACACTGGACCGGTGAGTTATATATCATTGGAAAGGTAATTTAAAGTTAGAAAATAATCTGTAAAAATATTTTTAGTTAAACTGATAAAAAGCACAGTATATTCAATTTAAATTTTAAAACATTGCCTCTTTGAAATATAAACCTTTATATATATAAAACACATAGTTGATATTAATAGCGCAATGGCTTAAGTTTCTTACATTCTGATGCTACTAATTATAAAGACGTGGGTTCGGATCTTACAGCAAACTTTTTTTTTTTTTTTTTATTTTTTACAAAATTGTTGTAAATAGACCTTTAGAGTTACTCAATATTGAAATATTAACAAAAAAAAAATAATAGTAGTAGTAGTAATAATAATAATAGTAATTAAACTTAAAGTAAATACGTTTTTAAAACCGTGCATGCATAAAATCCTGTATTTATATATCCCCTCTGACTGATGAAATTTTAATATTCGATGTATTCCTTTTAAGAAGTAGACAACTGATAAGATTTTTTTTTTTTAAATTCCTACCCTAAAAGAGTAAAAGGGGTGACTAAGTTTGTATGAGAAAATGTAGAGTTAATCAACAATCGAAATTTTGAATTTAATAAGTGTAATTAATAAATAAATAATTAATTAATAATAAGTTTTTGCTATATCATTTTAACTACAGCATTTTAAATAACGTCATTTCACTAAATTAGTATGAAAGTATATGTAGTACTTTTACTAACAAACCGATTTTTAATTTTTATTTGTTTTTCAACAATCAAACTTTTTAAAATCTAATTTTTATGAACCAATGATTGTGACCTGGAGCAATTATTTATTCTGCTGAAAAACATCAAGGGAGCAATTTTTTGTCATATATTTCATTATCAATCAAAATATAAAATCTTCCAAACTAACTTTTCTTCGGTATGCAGAAAAATTTGAAAATCAATTATTGTTCTTGAAAATATATAAAATATTCTTATTTCCTTCCACGTTTTCTACCTGTTTCCAACAATTTTGTATGTACAACGTCCAAATGTGCGAAATCGAATTGCTTTTTAGTAATGATATCAAAATAAAGAAGGTCATAAGTTTTTTCGTTTTACATTGTATTTTCCAAATAAAAGGATATTTTTGTCGATGAAATTTGGAAAATATTTTTCTTATACGATGCAGATATATAATGAGAAAGGGTTTTTGTTAATTTCTCCCCTAAAAAGTGAAAAATGGTGGCAAATATACGGCATAACGTCTATCAAACAATCGAAATTTCAAATTTAATTATCAAAATATGTTCGTAATAGGCGCAACGTTTTATCGCTTAAAATAAAACAATGTTGATTTATTATTGGATTCTAAAACGTAGGATCTGCTTAAAAATTTAAACTCTATTATATATATATATATATCTGAAAAAGGTTAAGTTCATAAGTGAGCATTAAGTTTTTTGGCTTTCACATATTGTAAACCTAAAAATCCGAAATACGTTTTCCCAAATAAATACATTAGTGAGCGAATATTGAGTAGCGAGCAATTCGGTGAACTAAAAGAAAATGGTTTAATTATATAGTTGAAATTCAGATATTTTAATATCTAAGTGCATAGATACACAATGGTTATACTTGATTATGGAGGAACTGGGTTTTGTGCAATTGAACAAATTTTAATTTCGTGGTAGTTTAGTAAATTGTGAAATAGTTTCGAGAAAAGGGTTCATTCGAGAGTCGAGACAATGAAGTGTGATTTTTAATACCATTCTAAATATCTAGGTGAGTGTTTTGATAACTTTTGACTGTTTTAAGTTATAATTATGACTGACTTTATGGAACTTAACTATAGTTTTTATTTATGAATAGATGCTGATTGATTTACGGATTAATTGATTCACGGTAGGTATACCTACCGTAGGTATACGGTTTTTTTAGATACTTTTTAGATATTTATAATTATTTTTTGAAAATTAATTGATCATTATATACAACTATTTTATTCTAAGTAACAGTTTATTAAATGTGTATTTTTAAAGTTGACAAAATAGTGTTTTTAAGTATGATTATGGTTTTCGTAAAAGAAATAAGAAAAATAATAATTTTCATATACCACAATAAATAGCAAATTTAAAAAATAAAATATAATCTACACCTACGTTACGCAGACGAAGTCGCGGGGATCAGCTAGTATATATATAAAGTTAATAGGTTATGACGTCAGTCTAATTGATTGACTTCGAAAAAAATAACCAAAATAAAAAAATAATTCTTTTATTTTTAACATGAAAGACAATTATACAATTCATATGATATTAATATCTATCAATATTTTAAAAAGAAAAAAACAAAAACAAACTACAAAGTTTAAAATTCAGTCTCAAATGTACTTAAATGAGAGTCGTGCTTATAAGATAAAAATGTCTCATACATTAATACTCCGCCTATTGGGTAATTCTATTCCTTTATATTTTTCGCGCGCCGAATCACGCAGCTATAAACACACGAAAAATATACTTTATGAGTAATAATAGTCAGACTTAGTTAAAATTTAATGCTGTAGGTAATAATAATTTTACAACATTAACGGGGATTTTTTTTATTCAAAATGGATAATATACTCTAGGTTTTTATATTTATAAATTTTAAACGAAAAAAGATCGTAAATTTCTAACCCAAAATCAAGATAACAAGGGCATTATATTTGTATTAAGACTAATAACCATCGTATTCACTTACACAAGCCATTGTTTCTTGAGTTTTAAAAATTCCCAAAACTGATTTTAACATTATATTCTTCTTTAAAATTTTGGTAAAATGTTCCATATTATGATGATGTGTTATTGAATGCGGTCCTCATTGTTTTAAAAGCTTGAACGCAACTTTCCTATCAAGATATTTCAAGTTTTGCTCTAATTGGTACTTTTGTTTGTGGAAAACGTTAAAATTAAATTTACTTTGTCTTTTCGATATATTTGTAATGGAAGTTGGGTGTATTATATCTACAGCATTAATACTTTCAACTATGAACTATTAAATTTGTTAAAAATAAAAAAAATTTACCGAGGTTTCAACGTCAATTGCAAGGTGAAAAACTTCACTTTTATAAAAACAATTATGCTGACAACGTTCGCTTCGGCGACACGATCTAGTTTCTTTCGAAGGTTCAAACAATTTTCGAGCTACCCGCATTTGGGCATCTGCTGGACCCCAATCATCCGTAGGAACAAATAGTGCGAGTACATTCCTCCGTTTTAAATAATGTGTTAATATAAATGCGACTGAAATGAACCAAATACAAAATGCTGATATTCCGACCCACCACAAAACAGTTTGGTAACTTTTAAAGTTATGACCTGTTCTAGGCATCGCTATAATTTTATTATGATTGTAAATATATTTGTTTTGCTGTTTTTTTTTTTAGTTAAAATACCTGACAAAGATATAGTTAGAATAAGAATTTGTAAGATGGGCATTGCATTCCATAAAGTCATCCAAGATTTTGCTGGTGCTTTTCCAGTGTAAAAATTTATATCGTCCCCAAGACGATCAACTCCATAAAACCAACAAATGTTCATCGTATAAATAATCATCACGAAAAAAAATAACGTTTTACAAATTACTTCAAATAAATTCCATTTGAAAGTTCTTCCAGCTGTGAAAGTTAAAGGTATAGACAGCAGAAACAGTACAGTGCACATGAAAACGATAATGTAATTCCTATATATGAAAATAACGGGAAAAACATCTACCATATTTACATAGATCATATCAATGAGCGAAGCCTTAAACAATAATTTATGAATTATTTATTTTGGAATTAATGCAATTTTAAATAAACTACCAAAGTTAAGTAGCATATTATCAATGCAGAAAAAAAGTATATGGTGGACATTAATTGGGGAATTCCTAGCAAACCAATTGCATGCGGCACAACGATGAAATATGTTTCTGAGGGATAAATATCAAGTGCACTGAGTTCGCTGTATTTTCTATGCAAAGTGTGCTCTATGATACCCCAACAACCAGCCAAAATAATCGTATGTATGAATGTTACAATAATAATGATAATTGCAATTGAGATACAAATTCGTTCCGCAACATTATTTGCTTTTAAGTAGGAGCCTAACCACACATGAAGACCACAACCAACTCCTAACATATCAAAAGTAATCTGAAAATAGGAAAAATTGTTAAAAATTATAAACTAAACAGCATGAGTTATGTATAAAGTTTTGATAAGTGGTTTTTAACCTGAAATCAATCAAACCCAGGGAATCGGTGAGTCAGTCTCGCGGGTTCGATCGGTTTTTAATGATTTTGTTCATTTTGTGCACTTATGTATAAGCTAGTGTAGAACCCGTTAGGCTCTATCCAAATGGAATTAAAATTGACAATAAAATTCTTTGTCAATAAAAATTTAAAATGCCATAATCCTAATAGTCCAAAAGCTTGTAACATTGAAAAAAAAAATAAAAAACCTGAATTTTGGATAAAACCACTTTATTGGTTTTTCGGTCGGTGTAAAGGCAGGCTGGGAGCCGGTACAAATTGCATCATTTATTTATGCGCATCTTATTAATATAGATAAAAAATAAATTATAAAATGATAACAAGAAAGTATTTTTTATTGAGATATATTCGATTTTACAAACATAAATTTATGAATGCCAGACGTTTTTATTGTTGTTTTCAATGTGCCGGATACAATTTTATAATGAAAAAAATATTTTTTTCAAAGTATTTCAATACGCCTATTAAATATTTCATTATTCAATTTATCATACGCTACTTTGACTCAGATAATCTAATCATCATGAATCATATAAACTCCTTTTTAAATCTATGGATAAATATGGGTGTAGGAAACAATGAATGTGCTATATGTACATAAGTTTATGTTTGTAAAACAAATATATGTCAATAACAAAAAGAAAAACTTTCGATTGCGATAATTTTTAAAATGTATTTAATACCTGTACAAATAATATGCGCACAAATAAATGCAACTTGTACCTACCGGCAGCCATACTGCCCTTATGCTAACCGAAATTTATATCCGAAATTTAGCTTTCTTAAAACTCTTTTTTTCAACATCGCTAACTCTTATACTATAAATTTAATTATCCATTTAAGTTTTCCTTTCCAATACCCTTTCATATGGAAAGCTCAAAAAATACCTCTGTCGCTCTTCTCCATGCAACTCCATTAAAAAATGATAGAATATCCACATGAAAAACATATTTAGAACCAAGCCCAAAACCTTTTACCATCCCTAAAACGATTAGAGTTATAAATAGCAATATGAAATTCATTATCACCCAGTTTCTCAACTGCGATGCGTAATCTGTAAAAATTAATTATTTAATTACTATAGTAGATAATTAGATAATTTTGAGTAAAAAAATCATACTTTCAATTATAGGTTTTACAGTTAACAAACAAACAACTACATATAAGAATAAAGGAGAGCAAATCATTTGATAGTGGCCATTCCAGTGACTTGAAATGTCTTGATTTTTTTTCTCATCGTAAATAATTCCTTTGATTACATACGTATAGAAATATTCCGAGGATAAACGAGAAAAATTGTTACATTTTCCAGTAGCAATATTGATACCTACAAATATTCTTTGGTGATGAATCGACATTTGAATACAATTATATCGACATTTGAATTTTATCGTCATAACCCAGAAATTAGGTATTCCTTAGAATAACTTCTTTTTTTTAACTACAACGGCTAGATTCTGAATTTCCATTATCTTTATTGTTATTATTGAAAATTGAAATAGTATGTTGATATAGCGTATGTAGTTTTTCATAAATGGAAAAACAGGATTTTTTGGAACAACCCGAGAAAATGTATTGTTTAGGCACATAGACATTTTCAGGCACTAAATTACTATTCATGCAGTTTCAAGAAATGCCCAATTTTCGGTTTTGACAATAACAGACATACACTCATTTATTTCATAGTTGCTAATGCAATTTTTCGGCCAATCATTTTCACATCTCATCCATGGTAAATACGTTGAAAACGAAAAATAGAAGTAAGCTTGAACATCGCTTGTAATTAATCCCACAATTATTGCTTTGGTAAACAATATCACTATCATGATGTAAGCACTGTAAGTTGATATTGGTATCATTTTTTGCATGAAAAATGCACTTTTTTCGGTAAATTGACCAATCCGTGTCTCTAAAGTCATGAGTGGAATTCCGAGAACAATTGTAATAATAATGATGTGATAGAAAGACGGGGTTGTAGGGGAATTCCTAGTAAAATCAAAATATGAAACATTTTCCAAATCAATTATAAATCCAGTTGCCACTAATATATAATGCAGCCGGCTAACAAACTGATAACTACGTACGTATGGTACAACATGAATATGTCTCATGTTTTATTAAATATTATGAATTATTTATTTTGACGTTGGACAAAAAGTATTGGAATAGTTTTTTTTTGGATACAAACATTTGCATGCAAATACCTGTTGTTTCCATATAAATTATATTTAAATGAAACTTTTTGTTGTAACGTACCTGTAAATTAGAAAATTAAAACTGTTGTAACTTAGGGGAAAACTTTTGTAATAGTTTCAGCATTTTGTATTATTGTTGTGCAACAAACAATTTCTTTTCCTCTTTTTCCAGGAGAATCATTCCATATGAAATCAGCAAATGGTTTGGTTAGAACAAAATGGACGATTACGCCTTCTGGTGGCCGAGTGGTCAAGGTGGCCGCTTCAAAACTGGTAGGTTTTGGGTTCGATCCTCGTATCGAGCAAATTTTTGATATTTCTCTAATACGATTTTTTATTAACCTTAGAGTCGGTAAAAACTTTTGTAATTGCAGCTTATAAGGAGTAATTAGAAATGTATTAAAAGAGAAAATCATGTCTGGTGATTATGATATACATGACATATCTGATAGAATCCGGCGAATAAAAAATGGGAGATTCATTTTCTTACAATTTTTTCTTTTTTATGATCCTCAATTGGGTACTATACCAATAAAGGTGCAAATTAAGAACTGATGTTTTTTGTGAACTAATAGTAAACCCTTATGATATTATCATTTAAAAAACTACTAGCATTGTCTTGAAATAATATTTTCTATGAAAAAAAAATCAAAAATTTATTATTTTGAATAAATCTCAGCTTTGAGTTTTTGTAATTTTATGACAGCTGCATTAAAATCATCAAATTTTTTCTAAAACTATAAAATATTTTAGCTTTTTTTAATGTCGTAGAAATTGGCTTAATTTAAAAAGTATTAATGAGTCGCCAAAACGGTTAAATTCAAAAAACAAAAATTGAGAAAATATATGTTTTTGACACATTTTATTGGTACAGTTTTTACTCAGAAGCCAAAAAAGAGCAATTTTATCTTGAAAAAAAGAAATCAACGATTAACACCCTTAATAGTTAAGGGAAATATTATTTATTTTATCAAAATTTACAAAATTGAGAAAATATCTAATAATGAACTTAACTCCTTTGGCTTTTTAGCGACTCAAATAAGTAACATATGAAGAGCTTCTGTAAATAATCAAAGTCCAATATCATTTTCAGATTTTTGTAAAATAGATATTTTAAAAAAAATCATATTTTCAAGGAAAATAAAAATAACAGAATAGCACTAACTGATTATGATTGAGAACCCAAAAAACTATAGATATTGTCTCAAAACATTACATTTTAATATTTTCCTCCACATGAATCGACGCACCATAAAGTTCAAAACCAGTTAGAAAATAACCATTAAAAGGCGAAAGAAAATAATGGGTACTATATTCTACCAAACAGTTTTATTGTATAAATATTAAATATGTTGTAACAAGAATTAATTTTAATTTAATTCTATAGTAGACTAATTTAATGTTTATGTAAGTAAACTTTAAAACAAATTATAAAAATGAACTATGACAATATATTATTCAATAAACATATATTTTTGGAATAAACTTAGTATCTCTATAACATCAAGAAGTTATTTGTAGTTTTGGTCACAATACAGACTTTACAACATTTATTCACTACATTCACTAGCACAACCCAGATGAATAAAAACTTGCACTAATAACATATATTTTTTTACAAAAACGAGCATTCATTCCAAATATAATATTTGAACTTATTGCAAAAGAATGTTATATTGCCTCATTGTAAACTGAGGTATTATTTTAAGTAAAATTGAAAGTTTGACTTGCTTTCATTGATTTTATTATTTCAAACTTTTGTTCGAATGAACTGGAAGTAAAAAGAAAATTCTTTCAATTAATAAAACAATAAATTTATCATCAATTTTTTTCATCTGGTTACTAGATATATCTGTGCCAGTAACATCAATTTACACCTCAAGGAGAGTTAATGTTAAGAGAAGATATAAAGCATGCATTATACTTCAAAAATAACATTCAGTATTTCGTTCAAATATGAAATGAAAATATTATCTAACATCAATGTTTTTACAATGATTTTATCAATGCTTTGTTCCTATCAATTACAATTAACATTCTGAAGTTCTTCTTCTGTTGGCGGAAACATGTACGTTGGATTTAAACATTCAAATGTCACATAAGTTTTTCGTTTTGTTAGATGATTCAATCGCTCCACCAATTCAGCAAATGATGGTCGATCATCTGCACAATGGGACCAGCAACTAAGCATAATTCTATAAATTTCATCACTCAAATTTTCCGGCTTCTCTAATCGTTTTCCATCGAGCAAATATTGTAAGAGTTTTGATATATCTAATGTACAGTAAGGAAATGCTCCTGAAATAAAAACATACAAATTTTTACTGCGATTTCTATACGTTAAAGTTGAAATCCAAGTTGCTGTAAAAATGTGAAAATTGATATTTGGAAAATTTTTCTTCATATAGTGACGGGTTGTTAAAAAAACAAAATCTTTGATTGTAGCTTATTTCAGCTCTTCTCAAATGACTAATGAGTTACTGAATCAAGTGATCAAAAACCAAATACACGGGTAATGTTAAAAAATCATATTATTTTTTTAATTTTATTATTTTAATTTACTTAATCAATTAATTTAATTTTACACTATTGAATTTTATTGAAGTTATACTTCTTTAGGCATCATGAGAGGGAACAAATAAATTTTATTACGGAAGTTGATTTGAGCTTTTCCATTCACTAACAATACACAATTCAGGATTGAATTAAACAAAATACAACTGCGCATGAGCCCAAGCAAATATTGGCATATATGTCAGTAAAGACAGACAACAAAGAATGTAAACACATAAGTGTCAGTAAAAAACGAATTATAATAATGATTCTCTTATTTCAATTTCTTTCAATTGTCAATTTTTGTTATTTGTCAATTGTGAGAGTATTAACTGATAATATTCCACGGGTAGCTACACGTTTTTATAAAACGTGATAATGATGCAAAATCTGTTAAAAACTGTAGTTACGAAGTATAGATACAAGAAGTCCGAGCGTTTTAGACTTTTTCACAATATTCATGTACACAATAACAGACCCTGATCATAATTCTCTCTTCTGCCACTAGCAGCGCAAATATTCCGAACGCACGTAAGGTATTAAGATGGTATTTCAATTTTACAATGTATGATGAAAAATATTTCAAGATATGACTGCAGTCACTTCTGTCAAGATGTGAGCTAGTAGTCTGTTTGCAGTGATAACTTAAACCAAAACTATATGCTTTATGTAACCTAATTAAGGTAACCTAAGTTAGTACACCAAAGATTCTTGCGGTGGCGCCACATCCTGATACATTTTTCACTGTGCAGAAGATTGAAATTCACAACTGTTCATAAAAGCAATACTTCCCGCGTAATGGTTCAAACGCCTGTTTTGTGAAAAATAGCGCGCTCTACCGGTACTGAATCTCAAATTAATGCCATTTTTTTAACATTACGTTCTGGTATTCAGTAGTGTAGCTTGCGTTTCAGCCGCTCGGAGTCAACTGGAAATTTGCTGCTCTCTATTTTCATTATCAGTCAAATTCTTTAATTATTTAAAAATGATTTCTTCTTGTTTTTCTCAAAGCAAAATCTTTTTTGGTATTTTCAACGTCAATATACCGCCACATTTTGTGTGCTCCGGGGGGTAGGAGGGCATGGTTCTCCTAGCACCCACCATGCTACGCCACTGCTTATATCTGTACTTCGTATATCTATATCTCTAGTTATTGAACAAAAACGGCTAAAACTATTTTCCAAAAGAAAAATCAACTTCTAGAAAGAAGTATAACTCCATAATAAACACATACACCTTTTTTGTTTATATTTTTTTCAATGAATTTTCAAACATAATTGTTAAAAACCAATACCATCAAAGATGTTATCAATAATTCTTGCTTTATACCGATGTGTTAAAAGTACTTTATTATATATATTAATCCAGTATTTATTATATTTGAAAGTATGAAAATTATTGTTGCCAAAGATTAATTTACATTAAATTATTGTTGTGAATTATAAAAGTTTGGTAGTCATTCTCTTTTATTTGAATATTGATGCAATACAATTATTTTATATCATTTTAAATTTATAGTTAGTAATTTGGCGTAATTTTTTAAAATTTTGACATAGATATCGGAGGAAATCAAAATAAAACCAACAAATCGTAGTGTAAATTGAAGTATTAATACAGACGCTAGCCTGCTAGTGACCGAGTGGTCAAGGTAACTGCTCCAAAACTAGTAAATTTTGCGTTCGATCCTCGTATCGAGCAAATTCTCAAAAGTTCTCAATTTACAGGTTTTTGTTAACCCTAGACACCCTAGAGTCGGTAAAGCGACAGTACATAACATTTCAAAAAATAAAAACGCAGTTTATTCGATATTTGATCATCTGATTTAATAGCACAGTATTTAATAATGTGGTATTAAATCAACCTAAATAACTTTTAAAATTGACGATGTCGAAAAGACAACAAACTTTAACTCAAACAAAACTTTTCAAATACAGTAAAATATTGATGTTCCCAGAAGACAAATAATAGGAAAGTGCTTATTGTATAAAATTTTACAAGCTCAATGGGAAATATAAATGTTTTTAAAGTCAAACACCAGAATGTTTTTTTTAGCTTTACTAGTAAAATATTACCTAAAGTAGCGATTTCCCATAATACTACTGCGTACGCCCAAACATCACTTTTGCTTGAGTATAAATGATCCCGAATAGCTTCTATACTTAACCATCTTATTGGAACTTTTTTATTTCTTGTATTAACATAAATTCCTGGTCTTGACAAACCAAAATCACTGATTTTTAAATTTCGATTGTTATCAATCAAAACATTTCTAGCAGCTAGATCTCTAAAATTGGAAAAAAAATATTTAAGATTCTTTAGGCTATGTTGTATTGGTATATTAAAATTACCTGTGTGTAATTTGTTTCTTTTCAAGATGAGCCATTCCTTCTGCAATTTGTAACGCGAATCTTTGCAATTCGTTTGAGTCTAAAATGTATTCTAATTCATCTAGTCTTTTGTCTGATCTTTCATCCAACGCATCTAATGAAGTATAACGATCTTCACTGATTATTGTAAATTCAGCTAAAAATAATATTTAAAAATAGAAGCTTTGATTTTATAATATTTTAGTTGAAATTACTGTTATTAGCTGACGATTTGTCACCCCGAGCTGAATTCAAATCAGAATTGGTGAAACTAAAAAAATTTAATTATTTTATAAAAGAAATCCAGCTTGATATTTAAAACATTTTTTTTTAAATCAAGATCATCAAATTAATTTTAAACTTACTCCTTTGTCATATTTGAATTATCTTTATGGTTCGAATCGGTTTTATTTCTATTTGTAAGCATATATTTGCGACGTTCAAACTCATTCCGTAAACCCACTAAATAACGATTTAAATCGCCATGAGGTAAGTATTCCATAATCATACAAAAAGGTTCCTTCAAAGTGCAACATCCTAAAAGTGTTACAATATGCGGATGTCGACCAGCTTTTTTCAGAATAGCTATTTCTCCTAGAAACTCTTCTGCCTCATCAGTAGATGTTCCATCTGAAAAGTGATCAAATGTAGTTAAGGAAATGCTTTTTGGTGACGGCAATTAAAAATGATTACTAAATATAGGTATGTAAGTTTAAAAATACGTGCAACAAGAAATATTTTTATCCCTACAATTTTTACATACTTTATAACTTACTGAACTTTTTAACAGCTACGAAAGTTTTTCCGGGAACTCCAGCAATAGCTTCAGCTGTAGCTTCATAGACGCAGCCAAAAGCACCTTTACCAACTAACTTTCTAAATGTTAATCTGCGATAATCAATTTCATAGTCATCTACAAAGCCACAAGCTTTTGCATCCTAGAAATAGATGTTTTGTTATTTCTACCATTTTGTTATTTTAAAAATTATTTATAATGTAAATATAGTTAAAAATAATGAACTTTATAAAGATCAATCAATCAAAAGTGCTATATGTCGGCCTCGATATCCAATTTAAATCAAAAATAAATATAATGAAAAATTTATTCAGTAATAATCTTGAATTAAATTTCCGAAAACAAAGTTTAGGTGCAACATGTCTAAATCAATAATAAATTTGAACCTGTTGATTTTTTTTAACATTTCAGTAATTTATTTTATATCTTTAATGTAACTGAATTATGAAAATTAATTACTACATTAAAAGCACAAAATTTTACGAATTATGTTTTAGCAAAAAAAAAAATAGCTTTGTGAAAACTTAATTGAATTAATAGATACATAAAATATGATGTAGACTTAGACGATCTATTTAACTATCCTAGGATATTAAAGCTGGCCTGAAAAAAGAGACATCTCATCACATGTACCTAAAAGCGTTCATCTGGCTTTACAAATTGTAAATTTCATTATAATCTTTTATCACGATTGAGAAGCTAAAGTCAAAATTCAAATCAAAGCCATCAAAATATAAACTGGCTACAATTCCTAGTAATTTTTTTCAATACAGCATATGAAAACTTAAACAAATTTTTTAATACCTTCATCATTTAACTTTTTACCTGGGTCTCAATGATAAAAATTAACATTTAAGTTGGTTTTTTAAAATAGTTATGATGAAATTAAAAACTAAAGTTTCACAAGTAATTTTTGTTACTACAAACTTGAATCGGAGCTGAAACCAAAATTTGAAAACATTTAGCTCCGCATCCCAAATTAATTTCTGCCAAATTCGCCAACCTCTTTTAAGCATGCATGCAGATTACTATAATGATTGGTATTTTCACTCAAAGATAAATAGAGCATATCTTTAAGATAGCTACTTACAAGAAAAAAAAATATCTGTTAGATAAATCCTACATATTTTACTATTCAAAGGTGAAAATTCACATGTTTTCTCTATTCTCCGGGTAAAATTGTATCTGATAGATAAATGTCACTATCTAGATGTAAGAATACTAACTGTAATTGCTATAACTCTTGACAAGAAAGAAGTATTCTATTTTATTCATATTCAGTCGTTTTTTATATATGAAAAAAAATAACACAGAATACCAAAAATTGATTAAAAATTCGTTTGCTTAAATAAACTTTATTGGTTCATTTTTAAAACACATATTTACTCAACATAAATGACAGAAAATTATAATTTATTTCACCAATTAAATAACTGCCATGAAGTTTTTTCAAACACAAAAAACCAATATCAACTTAGTTTATTTATTGTAACATGTCTAAGGTTTAAATATTTGTCTGCATAGTGGCTTCTGTATGTATCTGGCTTCCTGTTGTGTGCTCACTGAACCATGAAAATAAATAAAGGGGCAGTGGTTAAGCACAATAAGATGAAAGACTCTCTAGATGTTTCTTTAAGAAATTTTGATAGAAAATTGGAAACGAATTTTGAAAGGATGAACACTAAAAATTAGGGTAGTGTGCTCAAGATTGAAGAACCTGGATTTCGAATAATTGAAAAGCATGTCTGTACCACTATAAACGAGATTAATCATAAGTGGAGGATAATCAGTCAACAATCAGTTCTAGTTGATGAATCAATAAGTTAACAATCAGTAATAAACAGCTAATCAATCAGTTATAAATTAGTTATAGTGTTCAATTAATAAATAAACGATTGTTGTAAATAATTAAGTGTACAGTGCGAAATAAATAAACGTTTGTGTAATAAAATAAATTTGTTATTGTTGTATGTCCCCAAACCCAAATCTAAACTAACCCGTCAAATATACATAATACTCCGTACTCAATTTCACAGACCTTACACATTTGGGCTACTTTGCTTAATTCCCTCAAAAGGAAAATCCAATTTCATAACACAACTGCTAAATATTTTTAATTTTAGCTCAATGTCATTAATGGAAATCAATCTACATTTTTATGATTGTTAAGGTTTTTTATTTTTGGTTTTGCAAACACTAAATCAACTACCTACATATAATGCACCTAAATTTGTTTCATTATAAAAACATGCTAGTAGTTCAAGAAAAAAAACTTTACAAAACAAAATGATAACGAAAGTACACAAACAAAAAATTTATGATTGCATGAAATATATTGAGCTTTCTTACATCAATTTGCTTTTCCACATAGCATATATTCATCTCCAATGGAATAGCATGAGAACGCAATTTTCTAAGTTTCAAGTATCTGAAATGAATTTAGAAATGTAATTTATGCGCATATTTTTGCCCAATAGTTTCTATCTTTAAAAAAAAAACTTATGCTCGTATTTGTATAATTTTACATCATTTATTTTTTAATATATTACGCATTTCAAACAAAAAATTATTAAAGAAGTCTTTGATGTGAAAACTTAATTTTAATTTTTTATTTAATGTTTGTAATATCTTATTCTAATCAAAGCACAAATTAGATAGGTAGTAAAATATTAATTCTATTAAGTGAAATGATTTAATTACCATAAAAATCTCAAAAAATTTTGATATCTATGACAAATTGATGAAATATTTAACTAATTAAGGAGAAATAAATTATGATAAAACATTTTTGATCCTGATTCCTTTACAACATTTTCCTACATATTTTGATTATACAACTATATTAATGGATTTTGTTCATTCATATGTAAAAGTTTTCTTACCTGTCAGGTGTATTTCCAAGTAGATTACTGTAGTGACTTATTTTTTTATTTGGTTTTAAACAGTTTTTAGAAACAAATGGAATTTTAAAACAAATTCCTTTGTACACCACAATAAAGAGTATAATAAAAAAAGCAACACATACTCCTATTGCTACCAAAAACCATTGTTGTTCTTCATTTGCATCGTTCATTTTCTGAAAAATAATTGATTATCTTTAATTATGTTATTAATGACATATATTTACAAAAAAAAAAAAATGTAGCAAGAAAAGATTATTATATTTTTATATTTACTTTCACATAATTCTCCTTAGTATTTTAAAAGCTCAATAATTACAACATTTTTTTCTGTATATAAAACCGCTTTTGACACATAAATCGACGAAAGTATCGTAAAATTTTTAAAGGAAAAAAGTAAATTAAAATTTTAATTAATTAATTTAAGTGACTTCTCCACTTTTTCTGTGTTATACCAAGGTCACAATTAAGACTGATCGATAAATCAAAAAAATAAAATAAGATAAAAAAGACAATACCAAATATAAAAATAATTATCTTAAAAACAAACCAAGGCATAACTAATTTCTAAATAGTAAAAAAAAAAAGACTGTTGAAGTTTGTTTTAAGGATATTATTTTCTTATTTATGTTAAAAAATGAAATATAAAAACAGTCAGCCTTTAAGAATTTGTCCTGGTCTGTATACTTAATATAAGTATAATGTATAGAATGAGATTAAACAAGACCCATATAAACAAGAATTAGGTTTGTCAAATTTTAACTTTTTCTGAAATATGTCTACAAATCAATGAAAAAAATATTTAAAGTTTTGAATTACCCTTCATTTAATTATCAACTTGATATTTGTCCTTTACCCTGTAAAAGCAGGGACAAAAACAGGGATTTTTTTTGGACATGGGTGTTGCACCCTTATTTACCAAACTTAAAATTTAAATGGGTCGTAACATCCTATTGAACCTGTCGCTGAAGCGATCAGGGTAAAACGAAAAGGGGAAATGATGTTTACCCAATAATCCTTCTTATTGTAGGAAAACGCGTTGTACGAACATTCTCGTATAACGCGTTCGTATTACTTCATATAATGCTTGATGTGAAAACGACTCATGTAGTACTCGTTAAAAAGGGTTGAAATCGAATATTAAGAAAAACGATGCTTTGAACGAAATATGGGAATTTTCGTTTCATTAAAATCAAACTAAAATAATTTTAAATTAAAAACTTATACATATGCAAGTAAAAGGCAGCTATTTTCAAATAAATTTCTCATGTATAATCAACATTCTTATAATTGCAAAATCAGAAAACCAAATTTTATAAAATTATTTCATTTTATTTTATTAGAATACTTTTGACATACTGTGCATACGTACACAAAATTTATTCAGAACTATACAAATGATTCAAAACTTCACACTATAGAAATATAACTTGCTAGGTCCCCACGTTAAAAGGGAAAAACCACGTGTTTTACGATGGACATGTGTAATCCATTAAAGTTGTTTTCCTAAAGTCAATATTTTTCGAGAATCAATCAATTTTATAACAAAAAACGCGATGAAATGTGTTAATATTTGTAAACCTCCTCTTCTTTTTTTGTTTCGCCCTGTTCGCATCAATAACCGGTTCAACAGAATGTTAAAACTTAATTAAATTTTAAGCTTAGCAAAAAATAGATCTTATCCGAAAAAATCGTCATTTTTTAATCCAAAATCGCCTATTTTTATGGGATTGCTATAACCCAATTAATAATGAAGTTTTGATATAGACTTTAATAGGATAACCACTTTTGTATATACAATATACATATACTTAGGTGCATACCTAGTATGCTCAAGAAATAAATTTAATATGAATTAAAAAATCTTCAAGAACTGAAAGTAAATAAGGATATAAATGAAAAGAAAACTTTATAAATTACATGAAAAATATCTTACCTCGCTTATTACTTCATTGTAAATAGTACCTGTGGATATAAATTAAAAGAAATTGGTATGTTTAATTTAAACTTGTATATGTAAATAAAAGCTGAAAATATTAACTTACGAGTGTGGCACGACGTAGCATCCCACAGTTGAATTGAAGCAACAAGTTTTGCGTGGGAGTCAAATTCAAAGTTCAACACTTGCCAGTGTTCATTTTCTAACTCCGATAATGTGTGAACTAATGTTTCATTATAAATAAGCTTCAATTTTCCATTACCATTCGCATTATTAGAGGAAATAACTTTTGAAACCCTAAACATAGTAATCAGTAATAACACTAAGAGATAATAACGAATAGAATATGGTGTTCCATTCGAATTTAATGAATAGAAAGTGATTATTTGAACACACTTATAAATTATTAATATGTACATTATGTTATATATAAATGGGCTTTCTTAATTATGATTGAGACAAAAACACACAATATTACATCATAATAAGTAAACTAAAATGAAAAAGTACTTACGTAATATAAACAAGTATATAACTGTAGCGCGAATCATTTTTTTCTAGAATTTTTTCAGGAATAGTCCAAGTAACGTTTATTTTATTATTTAACTTCAATTCGGCTCTTATATTTGGTTTTGGAAGGTAGTTCATATGTCCACAGTGACATTTTGGTGATCCATTGTTAGAAATGCAATCTGCATCAAATTGTTTTCATTAGAATTTGTGACTAGAATATGAACAATATATTTTGTGTCGGTATTGAATAGTTTGACAACTATTTTTACGACTATGTGTTTAGTAGGAAAAAAATAGCAAAAATTTGAAATATAAAACCTTTAAAAATTGCATGAATAAAAAGTTCAAAAATAACTAAATCAGGAGTTCCCAAACTTATATGTATCACGCTTCCCTACTGCTTAAAATGAATATTCTCATGCCTCTCTTCAGTCCACGAGCCAGTAAATAGCAGCAAAATAAGGGGAAAAAATTAATTTGCATATTTTTATTACAAAAAAATATTTTTTTCACAAACTTGTTATAAAACAAAGTCAATGCGATGGATTAGCTCGCATGTTTTAGACAGGATTCTGGGTTCAATGGAAAAAAGTGCACAACGTAAATCACTAGCAATTTCTCGTTTTCTTCTGTACTTTGTTTTTATTACAACTGCTGAAAACACTTTTTTACCCAGATAATTGCTTGAAAAAGGTAACGACAATTTTAGTGCTTGCTCTATAGTGCTGGGATAAGTTTGAACTATTTAACCCAAAATTATGACATATCCATTTTGGGGGTGACCACCACTTTGAAAATCAATAAATAGTTAAAATAGTGCCCATATTATGAATTGGCAATTATGTATCATTATTAACTGATTGATGCATTCATTAACGTCTAAGTACGAGGTGTGGCAGAAACGTAATAAGATTGGAAACATTGCAGTCGAGCTCAAGCTTTCCACTAGCACAAATCATTTTTGGAAGGCAGAAAACATGTTCTGAGAAAGCTTGAATAAGCAAATCAAATATCAAATCATTGCTGATTTGTTTTCTTGACAAAAGGGAAACCTTCCACAAAAAAAAATTCCTTCAGGACAAACTGTTTACCAAGTTTTTTATAAAAATGTCCATGAAAAGCTCCGAAAAAGAGTAATTCGCCTGAGACCAAAAATTGCAGACTAATGAATGCTCCATCATGGCAATGCCTCGTGTCATACTGTCATCTCCATTACAGAATTTTTAGCCTTAAACAGCGTTTTTGTAGTTCTCTAGCCTCTTTATCCACCTAACTTCTTTTTGACTTATTTGTTTTTTCTAAATTGAAAAATCTTCGCAAGAAACGTCACTTTGGGACTTTAGAAACCATCCAAAAATTTATAACGGACATACTGAAAGCCATACTAGTTGAAGATTTCCAGTGGTGCTATCAACAGCGGGAACAACGTCTTCATCGGTGTTAAGTTCCCCAAGGGAATTATTTTGAAAGGAAAACAATGATATTTGAATAAAATAAGAAGTCAGTAACATTACTTTTCTACCTCATCTCGTATACTTTAAGAGTAATCAAATTAACAGAACTTTTATTAAAAGATTATAATTGTTGAACATAAAAATCTATAACTATAACTAAGTCAAAGTTGGTTTTTTATCGCTATTTTCACGCTGAAGTCGATATTTTCATAGATCTAGCATTTTTTTTTAAAGCTTAATTGAATACCTTGAAGAAATGTTACAATAGGTATAGTGAAGAATACTGCTAAAGATGGCGTTGTTTCTTGAACATATATTTATCAAAATTCATTTTTGTTTTATTGACATATAGTGATATAGACCATATAGACTAGCTGGACAACGTCTGCTAGATTAAGCTCTAAATAACCCGAATACAAACAAAAAACACTAATTTTTCATTTGAAGACAATGCGTGTTTGCCAAAATTCTTAATAAAGTAAGTCCATTCGAATCTTTGTATTAATTGTAATCAGTGGTCACTGTTATCAGTCCTATAGTTATCTATACTAATATATAAAATTCTTACGTCTGTCTGTACATTTCGATTTTGAACCCAATTTTAGGGTAAATATTTGTTTCAAGAGGCCCTTATTCCGAATTTAACATTTTTAAAATTTTTGTCTGTCTGTCTGTGTGCCCCGATTTAACTAAAGAACGGAACAACCGAATTTAATGAAATTAGGTATTAAGATACAACACACTTTCCCATAGACTATAGGCTACTTATCATTCCAAAAAAATAATAAGGGAAGGTATTCCCTAGGGATGAAAACAGAACTTTTTACAGTAGACCGGTGAGTTATATATCATTGGAAAGGTAATTTAAAGTTAGAAAATAATCTGTAAAAATATTTTTAGTTAAACTGATACAAAGCACAGTAAATTCAATTTAAATTTTAAAACATTGCCTCTTTGAAATATAAATCTTTATATATATAAAACACATAGTTGATGTTAATTGCGTAATGGCTTACGTTTCTGACATTCTGATCCCCATAATTATAAAGACGTGGGTTCGGATCTTACAGCAAACTTTTTTTTTTATTTTTTTTTTTACAAAATTGTTGTAAATAGACCTTTAGAGTTACTCAATATTGAAATTTTAACAAAAAAAATAATAGTAGTAGTAGTAATAATAATAATAGTAATTAAACTTAAAGTAAATACGTTTTTAAAACCGTGCATACATAAAATCCTGTATTTATATATCCCCTCTGACTGATGAAATTTTAATATTCGATGTATTCCTTTTAAGAAGTAGACAACTGATAAGAATTTTTTTTTGAAAATTCCTACCCTAAAAGAGTGAAAGGGGTGACTAAGTTTGTATGAGAAAATGTTAAGTTAATCAACAATCGAAATTTTGAATTTAATAAGTGCAATTAATAAATAAATTATTAATTATAAGTTTCTGTTTTTGTTATATCATTTTAGTAACAACGTTTTAAATAACGTTATTTCACTAAATTAGTATGAAAGTATATGTAGTACTTTTTTACTACTACCGATTTTTAATTTTTGATTGTTTTTCAACAATCAAACTTTTTAAAATCTAATTTTTATGAACCAATGATTGTGACCTGGAGCAATTATTTATTCTGCTGAAAAACATTAAGGGAGCAATTTTTTGTCATTTATTTCATTATCAATCAAAATATAAAATCTTCCAAACTAACTTTTCTTCGGTATTCAGAAAAATTTGAAAATCAATTATTGTTCTTGAAAATATATAAAATATTCTTATTTCCTTCCACGTTTTCTACCTGTTTCCAACAATTTTGTATGTACAACGTCTAAATGTGCGAAATCGAATTGCTTTTTAGTAATGATAATCAAAATAAAGGTCATAAGTTTTTTCGTTTTACATTGTATTTTCCAAATAAAAGGATATTTTTGTCGACGAAATTTGGAAAATGTTTTTCTTATACGATGCAGATGTATAATAAGAAAGGGTTTTTGTTTATTTCTCCTCTAAAAATGTGAAAAATGGTGGCAAAGTTAGTATGGCATAACGTCTATCAAACAATCGAAATTTCAAATTTAATTATCAAAATATGTTCGTTATAGGCGAAACGTTATATCGCTTAAAATAAAACAATGTTGATTTATTATTAGATTCAAAAACGTAGGATCTGCTTAAAAATGTATATATATAATAGAGTTTAAATTTTATATTATATATATATATCTGAAAAAGGTTAAGTTCATAAGTGAGCATTAAGTTTTTTGGCTTTCACATATTGTAAACCTAAAAATCCGAAATACGTTTTCACAAATAAATACATTAGTGAGCGAATATCGAGTAGCGAGCAATTCGGTGAACTAAAAGAAAATGGTTTAGTTATATAGTTGAAATTCAGATATTTTAATAATAAGTGCATAGATACACAATGGTTATACTTGATTATGGAGGAACTGGGTTTCGTGTAATTGAACAAATTTTAATTTCGCGGTAGTTTAGTAAATTGTGAAATAGTTTCGAGAAAAGGGTTCATTTGAGAGTCGAGACAATGAAATGTGATTTTTACTACTATTCTAAATATCTAGGCGAGTGTTTCGATAACTTTTGACTGTTTTAAGTTATAATTATGACTGACTTTATGGAACTTAACGATAGTTTTTATTTATGAATAGATGCTGATTGATTTACGGATTAATTGATTCACGGTTGGTATACCTACCGTTGGTATACGGTTTTTTTAGGTACTTTTTAGATATTTATAATTATTTTTTGAAAATTAATTGATCATTATATACAACTATTTATTTTAAATAACAGTTTATTAAATGCGTATTTTTAAAGTTGAAAAAATAGCGTTTTTAAGTATGATTATGGTTTTCGTAAAAGAAATAAGAAAAAGAATAATTTTCATATACCACTACAAGTAGCAAATTTAAAAAAGAAAATATAATCTACACCTACGTTACGCAGACGAAGTCGCGGGGATCAGCTAAATTATAATAATATGCTGTTATCTGTGTTTAGTAACTAACATTTAAACCACTACCCATGATAGATTTATTTTCTAACTAATTAATTCGATAATTAATTTAATGAGTTTTTAATTGCTCAAATAATTTATTTTCCTTGTAAAAAAATTAAAAAATGTTTTTCATATTGTTAAAAGCCTATTGAATAATGAAAGTCATAAAACATTGAACCATTAGTACCCATCAGTTGGAGGAGTAAATGTAAACATATTCAATCAATGAAAAAACTTAAACAAAACATTAGGGTAGCGTAAAAAATATCAAATTTTGACCAATTTTGAAAATTTAAAAATCTTCGGTAATTTCTAAAAAAAACTTTTGGGAACTGGTTTTTGGAGTGGCATCTTGAAACATTCTTATCTTGAAAAATCATCTTGAAAAATTATTCTTATTGTTTCATTGATGGCATTGTTTTTAATTAACAATGTTCCAGACTGAATCCATGTTGTGAACTAATATAAGTTTATTATTTTTAGAGCTGGAATTTTTATCAATTAATAAAAAGACCAGGTCCTTAAGATTGCTACATAAAAGATAAAAATTTATTCTTTAAAATAGTCCTCCTCCTAAATCCTACATATATCCGTATTCTTCTCCTGCAGATAAAATTTGGACCAGATATTTCACTATCTTGACGTGAAAATACCGGCTCATAGTATGAAACCATCAAAAAGGATAAAAGATTTACCTACAGTAAATACAGGAAGTTAAAAAAAATTTATACATATGATTTTTTGTTAAAACTTCTTTACAGTAAATACTAAATATTGTTTCAGTTAAACAAAATAATCATATAAAAGTATTTTGTTCGCATATATTTTTGTCTTTGAAAATAATTAAATCTGATCAATAAAACGAAACCACATATGAATTAAAGTAAAAAATATTTCTAAGAAAGTTCCACTATTCTGCAAAAATTAATAATAATCATAACAATAAAAATCAGATACAAAACAAAAAAGAAGAATACCTGACATTATTTCCTAATATAATATTTTTGAACATATTTATTATAAGATCGATAAATCGCAAGTATAGCTACAATTAAAGTTAAAACAATATTTCGTAATGATCGTAATGATCATTATTCTATAAAAAATATTTACCGAAAAATCGGTTATGAAGTTTTTTTAACCGATAGTTCTAAATGTTTATCCGTTCATCATTAAGAAATAATAATCTATATTCTATAGTATAATAATTATTCTCTTATTTTAGTTCCCGAAATGGATCAAAAAGTTTCAAACCTTAGGAAAAATTTGCTCTTCTTACTGTATTTCTCATTTGATTTTATTAATTTAAAAAAAACCTATTACGTTATTATGCCGCCATAATTTCTTCAATTTTACTATAAAAAAGCACAAAAAGATATAATATTTCAACAAATCAAAATTTTCCGATTAGAAATTTTGTGGGTAATAAAATAAATTATAATTATAAATAACTATGATGAGGTAAATTTACTCACATGGAACGTCGTAATCAAAACGTATTGAACTATTACTAAATTCATCAAAAGGAACACTATGAATCAAAACTCGAATACTGGAATTGAGCGAAATAAAATCAGCATCTTCAGATGGGGGTAGCAATATTGATGTGATTGCGGCCTGAAAATATATTTTCGTAAATTAAACAAGTGCACATCATACAATTAACAGCATTTAAAACTATTTCTAGAACTTACGTCAGCAATAAACTCTGAATCAATATGATGGTTGGATTTGCATGGACTGGGAATACAGTAGTAGGTTAAATTGTATCCATTTACTTTTTCAATGTCTAAAATTTTGAGCTTTCAACATACAAAACAGTACTTTTTATTTCATATGAGTTTCACCTTCTGGAGGAAGCCAAGTTAAATTTAAACGGAAAATATGTAAATCACTATCCCATATAACAAATCCAGATACGTTTCTCGGAGGTCCCGGATAATCCATGGGAATTATTTCTAGTTGTGAAATATTTGAGATATTCGGTTTCATATCTCGTTCGTGGTAAATATGAGAATTATGGTTCTACAATACAAAAAAAAAATCAATGAATATTTTTCATCTTTAAAATGTTTTTGAAATGATTTAAAAATATATAAAAATATTTTTTTTTAGTGGGTGACTTGTTCATTGTCAAATACTGAGAAGATTAACAACAAATATATTTTTTCCAAAAGTAACCATAATTATAGTCCTTTATGAATATTTGCTAAAAATTTAATATTCTGTGTTTAAAATGAATCAATTGATTTTATTTGGATATTTCTTTTATCATTGTAGATTCCCCAGCTATTTCTGAAAATTAATAAATTGTGTTCATTTAAACACATGATTAAAATAACTTCACACGCAGATATCGTAAAAGTATATATTAGGTATATATAGTCATACACTCTTTAAATATATAAAAATGAAAATATTTTCTAAAAAACTGTAAACGTTTAAAATTGAAATAATTGAATGAAATTGTAAATATCACAAATGTATATATATATATATATATATATATATATATATATATATATATATATATATATATATATATATATATATTAAATGAGTGTTTTTGTCTTTGAAAAGCGATCAACCTAATGTTTAATAAAAATTCTTCAATTTCAGATATGGTTCTATTTCCGTTCGAAAAAAACTCATTTTATATTATATTTATGATCGCTTTAATTTCTGTATTATACATAATATAAAATTTTATATGAATCAAACAAATTATGCAAATATTTAACACAGAATACGGTACCTCAACATAACCGCCCCGACGTAAGTCCTATGGACAACTGCCCTTTTTAGCAAAATCGCTCCAGATAATAAAAGTATAGTGTTTTTGAATTATGATGAAGGATATAATTACAAGTACAGAACATAACTACAACGTTTCGAAGTCATATTTACTTTTTGTCTGCCGAATAGGTGATATGTAAATAATATTGTAAGTATTATTATTAAAATTATGTATTTCATATATGTGTCTATAAGTAAACAATGAAAAATCAGCCTATCCGTAAAATGATAAACATTTTTGAAATAATTAGGTGTGCTTTAAAAATTTACTGTAACCAAAATATTATGAAAATTGAAAACAAGACCTTAGGGTATTTTGTTCGTTAGAAATTAAAGTAAAAAATGTATCATGTAAAATTATTTAATTTTACAAAAAATCGTATTAATTATACTAGTAAAGTAAAACATCATACAATAATAACACGTGTAATTTTAAATTAAAAAAATGAATTTTTAACTAATGTCACAAATATAAATGCAGTAAGGTATAACAATGCTGACAAATCAATATATACATCGTATAATAATAAATTATATATACATATATATATTTTGTTGTGGACTTGTAACATTAAAAAATTCACACAATGAAATTAGAATAAAATAAAGATGTTCGAGAACGATCCCTGAGTGATTTTAATTTAAGATAAAAAATGATAGAAATAAAAGAAATATTAAGAATATTCTCGCAACCGACCCAAGTGGTAATAAGGTGGTAAAAGTGGTAAATAAGGCAGCCAATTTCACTATTAAGATAATACGAAAGCAGTTTACAGTGATAGTAAATCCATCGCGGTATTCGTTAATTGAATTGTTAGTTTGTAAATTAATAAGTAATTAGTGTTAAATAATTAAATAAACCTGTGTATAAAATATATTGTTACTGTTGTTTTAAACACAAATCCAACGAACCCGTCAAAATAAATAAATATAAGGATATATGATAAAAGTCAAATCTCAACTTTTTATTAAATTAAGATGACAACTCGAGAAATAAGAATTAAGAACCGTTTCTTATTATTTGATGTTTTTAAATTTTCCCAATCAGATGTATTTGAACTTGAGACTGATGTTTTGATAACATTGATTCAAGACTCCTAATTTGAAAACTTCTAACGTCGCTAATTTGAAAATTTAACAATAAAACAACGAGCCTTAAATAATTGAGTTTTCAACTAAATATTACATTATATAATCATAGATAAATATATTTTTTTAATAAAAAATTTTTAGTAAAAAAAATAATTTTAACTAATATAGAAATATACTATTTTGGTTTGCATTATTAATTTAATAAATTTTATAAACTATACTATTTTGTGTAAATTTTGTAGTTCTTCTGATTCTATAAACAGGTGTAAAGCATTTCTACAGAATTTTCACCAGAAGTAAAAGAATAAATAAGAAATAAATAAATAAAATAAATTGTTTATTATCTGGAATACTTTTGTCGGAAAGCTCAATTGGCGGTAGCGCTTACGTCGAGGCTTATGTTCGAACGCTTTTAACGGGACACCTCAGGGCACAAAATTTATTTAAGTGGATCACATGATAAATGGATCACATGCATTTATTTAGGAAATTGGAAAATAGGTACCCGATGTATGGAGATAATAATAATAGGGGGTGGTCAATGAATTGTGCTATTATGAAATATACAATCACAAGTAAACAAAATATATTAAACCTACTGACGGCTGAGTGGTCAATGTAGTCGCTTCAAAACTAGTTGGTGTTGGGTTCGATATTTTTCAATTTACGGATTTTTATTAACGCTAGAGTAGCTTAAAACAATAATAGTTATAAAGTGACGAAAGATAACAATTAAAAAATATATTTAAATTTCCATATTATTTGATTATGAACAAGATAGGATTGTTAAATTATTCACAATACAAATTTTCAAAAAGGTTAATATTTATATTACCTCATTTTCTGCTAACACTCCATTTCCAGATCCAAGGATGAAAAAAATCATAGTAGAAATAAAAAATAATATTGTAGTCAAACATGGTTCACACTCGGTATAGAACAAAAACATTATTTGAATCTGCAAAAAAGAAATATTCATATATTAGTTCAATTGATTTTTTAATGTAAAAAATATAAAACTCATCAAGAATATTCAAAAATTAAATTTCTTTTATTAAAGAGTAACAAAACTATCTCAAATATTGACTGAAATACAAAAATTAGACATGAAATATTGAAATCTAAGTATTTTTATTAAAAAAAAAATAACAATTCAATAGTTATTTAAAAAAAAATTATACATATGTTTTAGAGAAATTTTGTTCCAAACCAAATTATACAATTAATTAGCGACAGCATTATGAAAATAATTATGCAGTAAAATGATAAATTATTTAAGAGTGTTTATTATTAAATCAAATTCATTCTATTGATATTTCAAAAAAGCTGAAATAATTAAAAAATTCCGTACACCTCCCACATCTAACCAACCCACTCTCTCCATATTTCACTCAGCTATTTGTTGAAATTTAAATCTGCAATAAACTGTTGACATATCATTCTCTTTTCTTTGTTCCTTTGTTTCTTAGTTCATAATTTTCAACAAAGTAGGGCAAAAAATTTAAGAAATTCTTAATTAGGTGGAGGATGTATATTAGGAATATCTTATATAAACGTCATACTTGATATTTACAAGAAAAACACTTAGGTAATCAAGCTCTTGTTCATTACATTTAGTTTAAATAAAAACACTATATATTTTTTTAAGAAAAACAGTATTTTGTTAATATGAATTCTCCACTTTGTAACTCCACTGCCCATTTGTAATCAAATACTTAAGCTTCCATTAAAAATTGAAATTTGCTGGCCCTGGGCTAGAAGCTTGACAAAAGCCTTATGTGAATCCAGGTACTTCGAAAATTGAGCTTCCCGACAAAAGAGAATAATAAAAATGTATTTTTAGATTATGGTTAGGATGTAATTACAAATATTGTTTTGAAACGATATTTACTTTTTATCTGCAGAAAAGTTGATATTTTTTAATAATTTTTCCAATATTATTTTTAAAATATTGTAATTCATGCATCTACCCAATGTACGTATACATAAAAAAACTCAACTTATCCCAAAAAAGTTTTTTTTAAATAATCAGATGTGACTTAAAAAATTCCAACAATTAAAATTTTTTAAAACTATTTCCTTTGTCGAAAAATCATGTTAATTAAAACAATAAAGTAAAACATAATTCAAACTTATAAGTTTATTTTTTTAAAAACTTCCTTCACTCTGAAAATGTATTTATTACATTAAAATGACCAAGAATCTAACGTCCAGATTGTTTTGAATATAAGATTATAATGATAATCATGTAATAAAAATAATAGTTTATAAGCACAAGCTCTTAATTGTTTATTATCTGAACCGTTTTTATCGGGAAGCGCAATTTTCGGTAGTGCTTACGTCGTGATTTTTTTTTCAGGGCGCTTTTGTCATGGTTCTTTCGACGGGTCACCGTGAATTCATTCCAACCTGTTCCTAATGCAATGTTGAAATCAACACAATTTCACAAACAATACTCAGATATTAGGTTACAAATTTTAGTGTTAAGAAGATTTGTGGATTTACAGAGAATATTACAAATTATTCATTTTTCTTAGTTATTTTTTTATTTCAACCGAAACAAAAACTTTAAAAGCTTATTGGTGGCCGAGTGGTCTAGCTGACCGCTCCAAAACTGGTAGGTGTTGGGTTCGAATTTGTATACCGAGCAAATTGTCAATATTTCTTAACATACGGTTTGTATTACCTTGGCAGTTATAAAATGACGGTAAATAACAATAAAAAGTAAGATAAGGAAATATTCAATTTAAATTTAATGGAGTTGTTGGCACTAGCAAATATAATTTTTAATACTGATTTGGATTTTTTTTAAGCCTGAAATCGTATCTATAAGCATATGATGTCTAAATGGACAAGTTAAAGTTAAAACAATATTTTCTTTAGTAGATGTTTTTGCTAACACAAGACTTACATAAATCAATAAAGTCTGTCCATTACCATGAATATAAATGTCAAAGTATATTTTATAAAAGTATATTTTCGTCCAAATATTACAATTTTTTGCCACTTGCATTTTATATTTCGCACAACGCTTACCTACTTTGTATACATACGAGCGTACGAGAACTCTTTTGCTTTTTATTCAGGTATTTATGTTATCACAAAGAAGAACTAAATCGTTTATTTCTTTGATGTACTGTATGGTATATTTATTTGTAGGCTAACCTGGTGCTTCAATCAAGGCTTTCTTTGAAAAACGATTCTTTGACTTGTGTTAAATTGTTTTCGTAATAATAAAAGTTCAAACCCTAAAGAATTTAAAGCATTTGTACCATGCAACTTTTTCAGTACGAAACGTTTCAATAATTAGGAATACTAATATTATGTGAGAAAATATATAGACTTCTTTATTTTATATTTGGTGATTTTGTAAAAAGACGGTTTTTAAATGGTAAATTTAGTTATTTTTATTTTACGTTACTACTAATGTAGATCTTTAGCTGAAAAATCTTTTGTTATGTGTTATGTGTAAAAACATTTTATAATAGTTTCTACGAAGGTAAATATTACAGTAATATATGAAACTTTAAAATTAATATAAGGCTATATTAAATATACAAAAATAGATATAACAAATCATTAGAAAAAAAATATTCCTGTTGAGTTTATAAATGCAAAACACAATCGATTGTCAATTAAATTAATTTAAAGCTTAAAAATCTAATGGAAAGTATAACGCAATTAAAAATTCACGTATATATTTTAAATACAACCATACCAGTATCAAAAACATGAATATTAATTATTTATTTACAGAAATTGAACTTGCTTATTCAAAAATAAAAATATTGTGTTGTCAAGAATCTTAAAAATTTAAAATTCAATTAAATACGTTTATAAAATAATAATGCTGACAATATCTATTTGAATATCAAACTAAGCCTATACTTATTTTTTAATTCAAGTTGAGAATTACAACTTTTAATTAAAATTTATTTTACTTTAGTGGATTAATATGAAATTAATTGAAATATCAATAAAAAAAGATGTTATTGATGTTGAAATTAAATCATTTCAAATTAAATGAGCGTTTAGTATCAATATTTATACAAAAAAAATATATTAAATGAAAGAATCTAAGTATCGCACAAATTAATATATTTTTATTGACTTTTTGTTCACAGAAGAATTTATATTTAACGTGGTTTAAAACTTAAGGTAGGTATATCTATGTACATATGATTTAAATTCTTGAAAACCCACACAAAAGAAATCCAAATATTTTAAGTTAAATAAAAAATTTAAATTTAAATTGAAACACAATAATATTGAGAATTATAACCTTTTGTTGCGAAAATAAAGCTTTAAGCTTATAAATATATTCGAAAAGTTAAAATTGTCTGTAACACTAAAGGATATATTGTGAGATTTTAGGTTCTTTGAACAAGTGAGAAGTCGAGAACAGAATTGTTGATTGAATTTCAGTTTCATCTCCAAAGTTTCAACAAGGATATAGTCAAAGGTAAGGAGATTTGCAATAAAAATAATATGTTTAATCTAAACAGATCGATGAGGATGTTAAGCATAGATTCGGAAAAGCTTTCAGCGGTGTGTTTGATTTATTGCCAGCGGAAAAAAGGATCAAAACACAAATTCAATTCAACGAAATGTATTTGTATTTGCGGAAATAAGAAAACAAACTTTCTCTCGAAGAATTTAACATGGGCAGTTAATACAAAATCAAATGTTTTTAGAATGGAGAAATCAATGAAAAAATTATAATTGCTTTGTCGTTCGTTATAAAAACTGTAACATACTGATATTCTCTCTAGAGTTTAAAAAAAAACCTTTATATTTGACACTTCTTAAAAAAACATTTTTATTTCATACAAAATTTGAAATATACGTAATTGTTTTCACTAAAAACAAATTTTCGAATAAAACATTCTATTTTTAGTTTAATTAAAAAAAGAATCATTGGTTTATACTAAAGACGGGCTTTTTCACATCTAAATTGTGAAGTTTATCTACCAGATGAAATTTCATCCAGAAGATTAAAAAAACATGCGTCTTTTTACCTAAGAAATGACATGTGTAAAATTTATCTAGCAGATATTTTTTTGTCTATAGTAGCTATCTTTATGATACGATCTATACCTATATCTATCTATACCGGTCCTAAGAATATATACTACAACGATATAAACTTTTGTAATGAAAGTAACGTTAATATTGCTTCTTTTTTTTGACATGCATCTAAATTAGTAATGTGTTTTCGTTGATGTATAAATGCCGTTAAAATATACACCGTTGTTAGGTAAAACTATGTTGTGAAATTATTCATTAGAACAAATATTTTAATGTTATTAATCCATGTTACATTGTTCTTTGATTGAAACTATTGTTTTTGGAGGTTTGTTTGTAAACAATGAACATTTTGTATCGATATTGAATAGTTTGGCAAATATTTCAAATGTTTTCGTCGTTCTACATAAATCACAGAAAATTTAATTAAAAATTTCTTGAGAATTTGCGCTTTGAAATCCACTAAGAGCAATAAATTTGGAAAATTAAGAATTAAAAAGAAATCATAATAATTTTCAATTGCCTGAGCTTAAAAAGTTGATACTAAATTAAAAGTAAAATATGCAATTTAAAAAAATACATAATGGCAGTAAATTAAATTATTTTCATACATTATTTCATTAATGTTAACATTAACTTTTATAGTTACGTGAATGTATACTCTATCGATTAAATAATAGTTATCTATGTGTGAGCAAATACTATATTTTTAAACTTGAAACAATTTGAGATTTGATACTTTATTAAAACTTTTATTGTTTTAGTATTTATTTTCAGATAACTTCGCATTTTCAAATTTTCTTCAAATTTTCATAAAGAGCTAGAGTTCAAAAATGTAATACATTATACTATAACACTGATCGACACGATTTTAGGGTTTGATTTCTGAAAGAGAAATTGTCATTTCTCCTACGTTAGCTACTTCTAAAGAGAAAAACATCAACAAAATTTGCTTTTATAGAAACTATAGCATGTTTTCGAATTCATAAGAAAAAATATTTTTTTTTAATTTTAATTTTTTTATAAACTAGCTGAACCCGATAGATCTTGTCCTGGCATGTGTCTTCTATTTTATAATGACTGTAAGTAAATAACTTGAATTTAAAAATGTCCTCAAAACATAGCGACTCGCAGCATCCCTTGCTGTACCTTTTATAACTTACCTTCAAGAAACCCATTTTTCAATTAATTTTTGAGAAAAATCGCTATACTTGACAGTTAACAGTTATTGTATTGACCGTTGAAAATTGAAAAAGCTGTTTTCTTGTGGGTTTCTCAATCTTTTAAGCGGACTATACATCGTATCGACATTTGAGCTAAATTGATGTAGATTTCTTGAGTTTTGTAGCATAAACAAACCAACATATTATTTTTATATATAATATATAGATTACACTAAAAAAGCTCTACTGTTTATCAAAGGCTTTTTAAACATACTGAACAGCCCGAAAAAGTGAAATCATAAAAAATAAAATTCAAAAATGAATAGTTTTAGTAATTTTCTTATGTTTGTATAGACTTTCTCGTATTAATATGATATGTAATCTACCATAATATTCCCGCTATATTGCTCATGGTAACGTCGTGTATCTTGGTGAAAACGATTTCCTTGCTCCTCCTGAGTAGGCACCCATATTATCTTTAAATTAGATCAAGTGAGCATGAAGCATATGAAACATTTTGCATCCCATAACTTTAAAGCCTTTAAGTATAGTTTCAATAAATTCTTAACAACTGTTACTTCTGTTGTTTCCGAGAAAATCATTACTACTGCTTTCAGATTCTCTTCGGCTTGTTTTCCATTAACATTCAGTAATTCTGTAATTTCATAGTTTTTCATTACTTTTTTCATTTGTGCCCAACACAAATACCTTCTTTAATTGGGCTTGAATTTTGTTTCGAATATATTTTCCTTATTTCTCGATTTACAGATTATAATTAACTCTAGAGTCGCTAAAGACCATAGCAGTTACAAAACAACGGTTAATAGCAATAATTATAATAATAAAAGTTGAAAATTATTACTCAGAAACACAAATTTACGTTTTGCAAACGCTACGCAATGAGGTTCCTATCTAGGTTTCCTGGAAAATATGGCCTAACGTTAGTTAGAACCGCGTAGTTCATACTAAACGAATAGTTTAGAATTACTATGGATTATTCGCTATGCCCGAGGTACTTACTTTGCTCGAACTTCCCCTAGCTGTTTATCTTGATTCCGAATTCATAGATTAAATATATTTCAAAAGCATGGCAAAACTTCAAATTTGTTGTTTAAGATTTTTTTTGTTGCATAATAGATTTATCTTAAATAAAATATATAACGAATCAACACCTCTTTACACTGTTTTGACGTCATTTTTGAACTTTAGTTTAGCTAAAATCGATTGTTACAGCTGTAACAGACAAGTAAGCATTCACTACTATTTTAGACTTAATTTCAGACTAAAATTTCAGAATCGTTACTTTTAGAATGATGTTAATTAACAGATTTTACTTAATTTATTATAAAAAATTTTAATGTAAGATAAAATTTAATGTATGAGTGTGATAAAAAAAATATTATAATCTATGTTGCTGTATATGAGATGTACATTATATACTTTATATTAAGAAGCCTGATGAAGGTCAAATAAAGGACCGAAACATCGCAGAATTAATTATTACTCTACGGATTAAAAAGTAATAAACCAATATTTTTCTGCTTAGTTTTTTATTTAGGTGGAAAATTGAATGCTTTCCATTCATGTGATGAACTGTAAAAGCCCAAATACAAAATAAATCTTGCATTCTATAATCAACATTTGTTCATAAAATCCACATTTTAATGAAAGTGAAAATATTTTTTTCATATATTAAGAATATTGTATCATGTATAATGTTATTGGCAAAAATACTTCAAATATTTGAAAGACATGATTCATTCTTAAAATCTTTCTTCAGAAAATGTAAAATTGATATATTATTTTATTTTTTTGAGAGAAAAAATAAGAAAAAAAGAATTATTTCTATATATAAAAATGAAAAAAATCCCCCCTAACGTAGTAATTAGAGCCAACTTCCTGCCTCTGCCTTGTTTCACTTTTCATTTTCCACTCCTTTATTATTAGTTTTAAAAAGCAATCGTAAGCAATAATGTAGGTATGTTACACAAGCACAGTGTCGACACCGAACTTTGATGGCGTATCCAGTTTTCGCATTTTACTTTAATTAAGTTTAAAGAAAAGCCGTAGAAGACATGAAAGAAACTCACAAAAAGTAACGCATTATGTGATTTACGTAGGTTCATATTATATTAAATACACCCTCTTGAACTTTGTCAACTAATTTTAAAAATTGTGATGAATAATTTTTTTTAACTTTTTGCATGGAATATTGTGGCATCAAAAAGTTAAATGCTGGCCTTTGTATAAAAATAACCAAAAACATATAAATATGTTTTTATAAATACTAAATAAGTAAAAACCAATATTTAATTACTTTCCATAAACTAAGCTTAATATTTGTAAACCTAATTCTCAGGAATAATAAAAACGAAGCGTTACGCAAACGTTACACAAAAATCTTAAAATCTTATTTAAAAATAAGCTGATTAAGTGAATACCTTAAATATTTTAAGTTATGAAAACGACGTTTTTAAATTCCAATCAAAGCTTTATTAACAATATACAAAGCGAATAGCACTTACACTTCACCAAAAACTGCCCTCTAAAAACCTGCCACTTCAAATATATTCCAGATCGTTTCCCAAACAAGAACATTATTTTCTTTATACTTTATATATTTTGGTTTTTCATTCTTCGCATATACTTTTAATTCAAACAAAAAATGATTTTTAGTACTGCTTGTTATTTTAGTTATAAACATTTTTTCCCATTGATCTTATTCTTTACCATTCATTGTATTTTATTGTATAATGAAAGAAGATTTTTGAAATTTTTTCAATGAAACTACAAGCAAAGTAAACAGGAACTTAGTAAACAGGAAAGTTTACTAAGCTTTACTATTTGCATAAATATTTTATTTGAACAGTGTATTAGTTTTCATGTATAAGTAAACATAGAGATAACGTAATCTTTTGGGTTAGTGATGTATGAGTAAAGAAGGTATGAATCAAGGTTTATAAATTACACTGGTTGCCCCATTAGAAAAAAAATATGACGTCATACGAAGAATTTTGAAATTGAATCAGTCTGAAGATATGTATGAATTTCTTCTAGATACGTCACGTAGCGCATGAGGTCACCTGTATACTTTATAAGCCTTGGGTATGAATATCGTATACTCAATACCCATTCTATTTATATAAGTGGTAGCTACAAAAGCAACTTTATCTATCTTTTAACGTAAGCGATTCTGAGTTATATTGTACAAAAACTTTGATCAATTACACAAAGGTAATTGTATAATAATTAGATTTCCCAAATTTAACGTATTTTATTTGCTACTTAACTCGGATTTAAATAAATCTTATGAGGTCACTCTTAACATTAAATCACACGGTTTGTAATCTTTTTATGTTTCTCCGCCCTTCCTAAATTAAATCCTAATTTATTGTTTTCACCACTGTCAAACAGCTTCACACTTCAGCCTAAAATCTTCAAGTTTCTAGAAAATGTTTATTACTGTACAATAACACTAATACAACATCCCTATTACCCCCAATTTTCTTATTTATTAAACGAGCTATTCTTGTATGTATATATTTTAGTTCCCGAAAACGGCTCTAAAATTTGTAATTAAATTTAATTCTGTTTTTTTTAAGATTAATCGTAAAGGCTACAATGGAAAAACGCAAATTTCCACGAAAAAAGGAAAAAACTCTAAAAAACATTTTTTCGCCATCTATTGATGTCAATTTTAGCTATGTGCAGGTATGAATATAGACTAATATAACAATTAGTTTCAATTGTTTTTCCAATTTTAACGACAACCGTTTTTAAATTCAACAATTAATCTCTTATCGAGTTGCAATGCCAAAAGGACATTTGATATTTTGAACAGAAATTACCTAAAATATGCGTGATGATATAGAATAACAACCATTTGCTATTTTCTAACTATTTTCTAAAATTAGACAACGGTTAACTGGAATATACAATGAAAAAAATCAAATTACCACAAAATAAAATTTCATGCAATAATATTATTGATGAAATGTATGGTAATTATATAGTTAATCAAAATTATTTGGAATTGAGAATAAAAGACATATGGTCGTACCGTTCAGTAAAGATGTTTATAAAATTAACAATGACATAATTGCCAAACTTCCTAAAGAATGCAAAATATACTTCATTCACAATTCGATGAAAAATCAGCCTGAAGAACACTTGAATTTACTACAGAACTCTTTAATATTGTCAACAATATCTAGTTTTAGAACTTATAATTAATAATAAATGTAAATCAATAATGATAATAGTCATAAATAAGTTTAAATTTTTGAAATAAAATTTTGAACGATGATTGTTGAACGCTTTTGAACAACGTAGTCATAACTCTCCAAGGGGATGGAGAATGATACCGGTGTCGTTTTTTCAAATTCAAAAAAAAAAAAAATAAGAACATTTTTTTCCTCCCAAAGGAGCAAATGGTTCATAAAAGGTTCGGAAATTATGACTTAAGGGAAAAATATAAGTTGTTTTTCATTTCAAATCCATGTTTAAAAAAAATTATAATAAAATGTCGAGTTGAACTCGGTCGTCTAGGTACTATAATATAATTTATGAGATCACTTATTACATTATTACTAAATTAATCAAAGTCAAAAAAAATCCTTAATTGAAAAATTGCTTTAGATATTTAACTATTACTTATTCCAGCATAGATTTTCAAAACTAAGACATAGTTTTAGATTTGGAAACAATGCTAAATTTACAATAGGGTCACAAAAACTAGTGCCCAAGATTGCAAATTTACAAGGGTGGCAATATTTGAATCATCTTATTTCTTAGACCATTAAAATGCCTCAAAAAGTGTAATCATGTTTAACTTATTTGTTCCATCCTCTTTCCTATTTTAAATAGAATATAAATAGAAAATAAAGAAGTAGGGGGACATTTTTCATAATAAGGGGCACTAGGGATGAATCCAGTCCTGGAAAACACCACAGTAAATGACAGATAATGATTAAATTTCTCAATATTTTTTCGTTCATTTCTGACAACAAATATAATATTATAGTTTAAGTTTTTTCAATGAAAATGTTAAGTAATTGAAGGAAATATGATTATTGAATTTTATTGTTAAAAGTCTTAAATGTCCCATACTGGCAAAAGTCCTCCTACCTACAACATTACTTTATGAGTACACATCCAGAAAGCTCTTTTGAAATATCCACAGAATTTATACAAAAGTATAACGAAAAATTATAAAACAATTGAACAAAAATTTGAATAGAAACACTTTTTGAATGCTTCTTTTAACTATTAATTATATCTTAAATTAAATTCATGAAAACTAAATTACCTAAATAAAATAATTCAATTCCAATAAAATGTGCTCAACGTGATTGCTTTAAACTTGAGTGGTCATATTCAAATAATATATTTATATACATAAGCTATTTTTACAACTTTAATATAAACAAAATTATAATTACAACTGTACTAGATTGAATATATATTAAATCAAATCTTCGGATTCTGTTTTATTTTTGATGAAAATTTAAGTCTTTGAAAAGTTAAAAAAAATATTTTAATTTTTTCAATCGGAATATACTAAAGTAAGGGACGTAGGTACCAAACTTTAAGTTTTACTAGTTATTAGTAAAATAATATGGCCAATACCTATTATTTTTAGTACTTTATGTTACATTGGTTCTAACATAAAATATAATACAGAGAAGTTTACAAAGAAAACTTTCCTTCCAAAAGATTATTTCAGAATAAAAAATCAAATCATAACTTATCTGCCTATACAAGCATATCAAAAGTTAAATAATCAATAAAAATTTGATATAGTAATAGATTTCCTTTGGTGTTAATAATAAATATTTCTCTACCTGATAAATGTATTGGTGCTTTTAAATAATATTTTTTTACTCAAGAAAATCTTTCATTTAGTTGTCAGTATGCCAGTATGTATGTTGAATATGCTTATGAAAACAGTTAACACAATTTTTATAAGACATTTAAATTAGAAAAATAAACGATTAAATTTTTAAAACGTAAGGTTTTAGTATGTGTTCAATGTGCAGTTTTCACCAACTTGTTTTTACAGTTTAAATATTAAGTCTTTTTCTTTAAAATTATTACCATTGTGTCATTTTTAATAGCAAATTGTGGATTTAAAAGGAAAGTAAATTTTGTCATTGTAGATTATTCTACTTCTAGTCGTTCTTTTCATTATATCTAATTATCTCCCAGTTAATTTATAATTTAATAATTAATTTAATAATACCTACATATCTTCTTCTTAATCTTAATATGTCGCCGATCTATGGTAATTATGGTGATTAATATGATTGTCACTCGGAATGTTCTAAATTTCTGAAAACCCGTTGGATGGTTCTTCTCTTCCGATAACGCTCTTTTGCTTGCGGATGTGAAACTCGAATCCATGAGCTTTTCCACCACTTCAATCCAACGGGTCGATGATCATCTACATTTCCTTTTTCCTGTACCATTAGCTTTTCTATGATATCGTTGCGTGCGATATATCAACAAAAATCCGAGGGTCCGTCCGTATATTAGTCAAGAAAATCTTTAGACTGGCTTGACTTCGTTTTAGATGGAAACATTTATTCTTATAGCTGTCCATGAAATCCAAAAAATTCTCCTCCAAACCCATATTTTAAAGGCAACGATTCGTCGCCGATCAGCTGCATGAATGGTTCAAATTTTCAGAATCATAACAGAAAACAGAAAAGCGAAAAAATCAGCGCATTAATCAATTTAATTTCACTGGTTTTCGTTATTTTTCGATCTTTTTATAGTTTGAATAATTACATCGTAGCAAACTTTCAGTTTCAATGCGTCGTCTAGTTTCTTGTTTGCATGATGCAGATTTATGCGGCATTGAGCTTTGATTAACAAATCTGTCCACAACTACAAAAGGATCTATTCTTTCCCCCTGATTTTGATGTTTACGATCGATAGTCATTATTTGGGTCTTGTTGGTGTTAATTGTTAAACCGAAATCTAGACTAATGACTTTAAACCTTCAAATAAGGTATGATAACTCTCTCCCTGTTCAAAACTGTATCGCCTGCATAACGAAAGATGGAAAATCACTTTCGGTCAACTTTAATTCCACCATTCTACTTCTCCAAAGAAAATCCCATTATAAGTGAACTATACACCTTAAAAATTAATGGCGATAGAATGCAATACTGTTGTACGCTTTTTCTTATATTTCATTTATCTAATACGGTTTTTTCTATATTTACTATCGTCTGAGAGCAAATAGTTACAGTAGAGCTTTAGATAAAATAGACTGGATACTTTACATATAATAATAATCGGATTGTACAATGGATAGTAAAATACTTTGCTCTTCTATGTAAAAGCTAATAATATGAAAACTAGAGCACGAATAGAGATTACAAAGGCAACCATCAAGAATCTAAATTGATCATACATCTTTTCCCTACTACCCTGTCTCAAATGTACTTTCATTTTTTGATTGAGAAATGAATTCCATTCTTAAATCAGAATCAGAAATTTCTCGCCTTTATATAGCATTAAATAAATAATTATATATAGTCATTGTTCTCCATATGATTAAATGTTACATACAATGTATACTAGTGTTAATAAATATCAGTCCTCGCGTTTATTAATTTTAGTACTTCATAAATAATAATAAATAATAAAACATAGACATAATTTTAAAAAATGTTAAAAATAAATAAATTTATTCTAAAAATAAATTCGGACAAAGAGCAATAATTTCTTTATCATCTACAAACCTATATAAACCTACGAATTAATAATGATTAAAATATTACTTTATTCATCTCATCGTCATAATAAAAGTCAGAAATCATAAGAACCATTTATATGTTGCGGCAGGGTTAAATATTTACTCTTTTTTTGTTTTATTAATATAGAATTTTAACAAGCTATAACTGTCTTATACTTTAAGAACAGCTTAAAAATTTGAACTTCGCACAACGGTTACTGTAATAAACATGAATTTTTTATTCTATTATTTACAAAATTATTTAATTGAAACTTCCGTAAGACCCAAAACCTCATTATTTATTTATTCAATTAAATTAAGAAAGTAGAACTCAGAGACCATAGGGCTGATAAGAAATGAATTCAAATAGTGTCCATCATGAAACTAAAGACGATTTATAAATAATCTTAAATATTTCACAAAGGAATTCACATAGAACCCAATTATTTTATTCAAATTTCACAAATATTCAAGAGCGAGCTTTAATTTAAATTATTTTATTAGGCATTACATTGATCCCACAATAAATTTCCAGGATTGAACATTCTCAAATATCGTTCGTCCATTAACTTTACGAGCTAACATTTACCATATTTACCACAGAAATACTAGGAATCCTTTTGTCATTTCATTCGAGCAAAATGTCAAAAGATGTCTAATTAACAATGTTATTTTAACAATTTTAACAATTAACTTCATTAAAGAATTATTTTAGTATAGTACGATATAGAATATTTCAAAAAGTAACGCACATACATAATTTGTAAAAATATTCGCTATTGTTTTTATTAAAAAAGTTTGAAAACCTGATGAATATTTATATATTGATTTTTAATGAATGCTTTCATAAATTACTTCCACTTGATATTAATTCGATAATTATACTTGATATTTAATTATTATTTGTTAATTTTAATTAAATATTTCAAGCTTCATAAAATAGCAACTAATTGCAAATTATTTACGGAAATTATTTTGGATATTCAACAAATAATGCATAAAAAATAATTTGAATTAAAGTAATCTCATCTAAAATTCTTATGAGACTATATGTACCTACTCGTATTACTGCATCAATTTTCAAAATAATATTTATTTGAGAAAATAATAACCGACGTAATTATATGGGAAGTAATTTATCACTTTGAGTTCTTCAATTGTTAATATTAATGGACACTGGATGAAGCCAATTCCAGTAAAGTATCAATACGCACGAATTTACTAGACATCCGAATCACCTCGAAATAAAAAACAATATTACAGATATTAAATTAATTGAATTCATTAATTATATTGTAGTTTTATTTAATCACATGGTTAGTAACTAAACCATATTGTATAAATAGATTTTAGTTTTATAACATTTAAATTAACTATTGTTATAGATTACTAAATACAACTGCTTGAAAAAAATTAGAAAATACGAGCATCATGCTTTATAACTTCAAGTATTACATACTATTACATAAGTCGGCGACAATGTTACATAGCTCCGAATCGAACGAGATAGTATCAATGTTAAAGCAATATTAACAAACAATAAAATAGTAGCAATTCGATAAAATAAAATGATAAAACCAGTGTTTTAATGCCTTAATGCAGAATTATAATTCAATATTTGAAGGTTGTAATTTTTTTTAAAGATTGTGTGTTATCATCATTGACATTTGCAGAAATCTTTCTTAACGTGGCACAGATTTTTCAAGAGAAAAAACCTGATAAATGGTCTTAGCTCCTCAAAAAGAAAGAAATTTATTTCCAAATCTTATATCACAGACTAATAAATTCGTAGTTCACATTGAAGAATTCGGTTTTACTTGCCGTATTTGCACATTTCCAAGTTATTTTTATTTTTTATCGTCGCTTTATGCGACTACCTAACTGACAAGGTTTTTAGCAACTCTAGGGTTAATAAAAACCATATTGGGAAATACAGAAAACGTACTCCATACAAGAATCAAATCGAGTACCTACGAATTTTGAAGAAATCACCTTGACCACTCGGCCACCAGTAGGCTATTAATAAGATTAAATCGCTAGAATGGGAAAGAAGTATTAGTTAGCTAAAACTGAATTAAATGTACCTCACAAAAAACAGATTTTTGGAACATAATACTATGAAATGCTCTTCTAGCATTTTTGGCTTTTTTTAAACTAACGCAAATACAAGATTTATAAGGTAAGAATTAGACATTTGAAACTTGAGAATACACTTTGATCATTTATTTTAAATACAATTAAGAAATCCCCACGTGAAAGATATACAGATTTCGTGCTGAAAGAAAAAGACAGAATTTTTAAGGTTACCGTAAGAACCGCAAATAGGCAAAGTGGAAATTTCTCAGGATTCCAATACTCGTGCGCCAGCTACCTACCAGAATATTTATAAGACTGTCTCTAAATTTATGCTTTGTTATCATTACACGCTTCAGAGCTTTATAAAAGACTGACAAAATATAAAACTAAACTCCCGCATAACACCCGCTGGAGTAATAATCAGTAGTAGTCTGGAAGTTCCATGTATAATGAGTTAATTATTGGGGTGTATCATTCAAGGGGTTCCAGAAAGTAATTTCATTTTTATAAAAAGAAATAAAAGTAAAACGCATAATTTTTAAACAAGTTTCAATGTTTAACTAATGATATAATCACCCTCAATATCATCACACCTTTGACATCTAGTTTGCAAATTTTTAATGCCAAATTAGTAAAAATCAATTGATTACTAAAATATATCTAAAAATCACTTATTTTACATGATTTTAGTTTTCATTTTCTTACCACCTAAAAAATGATACCTTGATTGAAATAAATAGAAATCCGATGGAACAACTTTGGACGATTATGGTGGGCAAAGTAATATCATCCATCCTTAATTAACCATTATTTTCCAGATTTTTTTTGTGCATAGAAGTCTTGCATTATCTGTGTTACAGAATAAAATTCTAAAGAATAAAGTTTATCTTTTGGCAATTCTTAAGAACTTTTGGGTACTTTGTTGACCAAGATTGATAAAGAATATTTAATAGCTGTCTGGTATGGATTTGGTACCACTTCCTCCATTAAAATCTTATTGTTTAAAGTTTTTATCATTCTTAGTACGAATTGAACGTAAAAAAATAATTTGACATTTCCGAAAATCAAAGGCACTTGAAAATGAAAATTTTGTTGGTAACAACTTTGCGTTCCTAATCTATGAAACTCGAAGAGGCTACAAATCGTAATTCTTATTTCTTTGGACATTTGGACATTTCAATATTAATTTCGGAATAATAAAATTTAAAATTTCGGAATAATAAATATTTGTTATTCTTTTACGAAAGGACAAATCATTCTCACCATAAAATGTTTTAAATATGACTTTAAAGTAACCTTTAAGCCGTTGAGGCAATATCTATGGGTTTTGAAAAAACTTTACTATTCGATTCCCGTATTATTTGGACACCAAAATTTACAAGCCCACAACATGATAAAATCTTTTTTATGCATACCAAGCTTTAAAAACTATATCAAATACTCAAAAGAAAATCAGTTATGAGAACTGGACGTATCATATTGATCTAGCAATTGTGATTCCCATCAGACTAAGAAGATTACAGGTTTTAACGATTTATAGTTATACAAGGTTCCCATGGTATGGAAAAAACAGCCAGCTTTACAAAGAGTTCAAAGCTTCATGAAAGAACTAGTGAGACTACAATGTACACGATGATTTAAAAGGATGAAAACCTCATTCCAGGATACTTTCAACTTTCTTCCCAAATGAAGACACAAAAAATTTATCCAAAGGATTAACTCCTTATATACCATAAGCTCAGATCCCTTTTTACTTATGTACAAAGGAATAAAAGGAGCCAATCACAATAAATTAAAACAGTCTTATAAAATTCAGAAACAAAAGACTAAATATTTATAAAAGACTGAAACATTTGTTGTCGACAATTATATAACAAATATAAAAGATTGAAATATACGTCGTTGGCAATTAGTTACATAAACGATTGGCTGGTTGAAAACGTATACTGTTTTGGATTTATTAATGTTTAAAAATAATTGTTACAATTGGTACACTACAATTCATTTTTTTCCAATTTTAAACTAAACAGAAAGTATCAAAAGGTATTCTTTATGAATAATATGGTTTTATTCGTTTTATTTACTCAAATAAATAAGTAATGGGAGGCTATACCGTCGCTTTTATAAACTGAATATCAAATTAAGATAATTAAACTTTGAACTTCATTTAGAAACTTTTATTTTACGTCAAATATTGTGTAATACATTTTGAATAATTTTGTGGATGGTATATAGGTATACTGTTCCATTGTTTCCACATTATGTGTTTATTAAGCATAATAATGAAAAGCAGTACAAAGTTTTTGGTAGAGACACAATATCATATATTATGTATAATATTGTATATAACATATATTGTTTTAATATCAAAGAAATAATGTGTTAATATTTATGAATATTAATAGAAACAAGTTTACATTACCAACCACTTCATAAATAATAACAATTTATAAAGCTCTTATTTCAATACACGCCAAAATAATGTATAGTCAAATATTGATTTGTATTTAATTAAATTGATGCGTAACAATGTAAGCCTTAAGTTTTAGCAGATATTAATAAGTTATTAGCAGTTACTAAAACTAATCTCTAATAATATAAGTCGATTATCTTCTATGAAATCTTCCGTCCGTAAATTTTAGTTTGTATTCAGAATTTGTATCCTAAATTTATTATACATTAGACAACTATCAAAATTAAATTCACTGAAGAATATGAACTGATTAAGCTCATTGGTCTTTTCATTTAGTGAAATAAGAAATAAAACTTTGTATATTGTGGGGTTTAACTGTACCATTGTGCATTAATCTTACTGTTGTTATCTTAATTGATATCAATGGACTAGATTTATGGAAAAAATAAATGAATAAAACTTACTATAATAATGTATAGTTATTTTCATAAAAATAAAATCAAAATATAATAAAATGAAAACAAAATTAAGAAATTGGTAAAAAATAAAAATTACTGTCTGTACAATACTTGACCCGGAAATAATACATGGAATTTTCATTAAAGTTAAAAAATAATATATTAAATTTTTGTAAGCTAATTAAGAATTTTTTGATCATTTTATTAATGAAATTTTCCTGAATTGGATTTCATAACAATATTTTCCTCAGTAGTCAAACGCCCCCCTCCTCCAACGTCAACACTTTTATCCATCGCTCCAGCAATATAGAAGCAGATTTTTAAAATTTCCAAATAAAATACATAATTAAAAAATTAAAAAAGTAGTCAATCGAATGGAGTACTGGTATAAATGAAGGTCAATCTGTCCATGTTTCCTTCACAATAAGATGAGACATGTACATGTCGTATACCTAAATAGAACACCAATGCTATAATGCAATGAAGTAGAATATGTTGGTATGCATCCTTATAGAATATTAACATGGACTAAACATATAAAAACAAAAAAAAGTCAACTGAGTCAGAAAAAAAATATATTGATTTATAGGCAAGAGATCTCGCATTTCAATAGAGAGTGAATTGCTGCCTTATAAAGCGATATTATAGCCAGTCTGAATATATGGGGTACAACTCTGGGGAACAGCCTCAAATTCGGGAATCTACACAATATAGAGATACCAATCAAAAACCCGAAAAGTTCTTCCTCAAGCGCCGTGGTACATACTGAACAGAACAAAGAATTGATAAATAGCACCAGAACTTAACACCACAATATAGGCGATAGGTCACTGGATCTATCTCCCCAAGAGAGTACCTACTTGGCCCACTTACACTACCTAATTACTCTATCATTTAGGATGTGCAGAAACAAAACTGAGAAAAATAAATATTTGAATATAATCGTGTATAATAAATGTTTTAAACTTTGTCAATATGTTAAACGGTAAATTATAAGGGGCTTTATTAAAGCAACACATCCTAATGATTTTAGATAATACATTGTAAATAATACATTGAAGTGAAACACCATTATGTTTTATCAATCATGCCATCATTATTCATGAGCTTTAAATAAAAAAATCGTTTTTATCATTCTGTACGAGTATTGTAGGATACTGTTTACTATAGATTTAAATCTTTCACTGTCGGCTTTAATCAAAATACAACTCTTTTGTGAAAATTATGTGGGTTTCAGATCCAAAGCTCTGTAATTTGATGGACGATGTCGTCATCGTTTTGCAACCTCTCCGGGTCACATCTTCATCCATCAAATCGGCTCGGCTTTGGATCCGAAAGGCACAACCTTTTCACTAAAGAGTTAGATTTAGAGTGTTTATTATATTTCACATACCAATTGCGTAATATTGAATACTTAAAAATATTACAATCTAAATACTTCTGGTAATGAAAATGATAGAAGTTAAACATATTGAGTATTTTAAACTTTCAAAATTTGTAACTTAGTAAAAATATTTTGGTAATAATTGTAATGAAGTATCTTAAATTTATTGACAAAACAATGTGAAACACAAAGAGCGACAAGACAGCAATAATGGCTGTCTTGATACAACATAAACATCAAAAGATCTCAGTAAACTTAATAAGGCGATTTCCATTTAATTGATTGTATTCGATTCAGTCTGTATTACGATGTGTACAATTGATTCGGATAAATATGAATAATTCATTCGATGCGTGTTAGAATCTAATCTAAACTAATACCATTGATACCATAATTTTGTACCAAGATAAATAAAAGATAGGGCCAAGCCCTAGTTCTGGAATGAACACTCGCATGTTATTCAATATTCGTATTTGTAATCCAAAAAGTCACACAAATTCGAGTAGGGCGCAAATATATTCACAAAGGTGCGAAAACTATAAACTCTTACGTCACTAATGGATATGTATATATTCGAAGATTTTATTTTCTACCGTACTTTTCTAGTAAACTTTATTTGTGTAAGACCAATTTAATAAAACCTAATTTAATTCATCGTAAAATAAATCTCATTCCTATTAAACATTTCGGCCTGTTACTGTGCGTTTTTCTGCCGTAAAAAAAAACTTGAATTTGTAAGTCACAACAACAAAGTGTTATATATTACAAACTAACGTTTTTCAACCTGTGGTACACGTATCATTGGTGTACGCTGGTTAGTGGTATACGAAAAATAATAAACATTTGTTTACATAAAAATATAAATCATAACAATCAAGAAGTGGTTTGTCCCATAATTCATGAAAAGTAATTTTAGTAAGAACATAATACCTACAATAATAATATTTTTACTTATTTATTTCAACGGGGTTCGTTGGATTTGTGTTTAAGATAACAATAAGAATTTATTTTATACACATATTTATTTATTTGTTTACGAATCATCAACTAAATTAACGAATGTAGAAAACGCAACGTTGTCAGATTCGACGGTTCAAAAAGGAAAATGAACCTTGATGGGTTTCTTTTGATAAATTGACTATTATTATTTGACGAGTAAAACCACATAGTTGATTTATAAGTACTTTGTTATGTTTTAATAATACTATTATTTTAAATAGTATAATTTATAAACTTATTTTTAATACGCTTACGATGTATATAGTTTGCACCATCATTATTTCTTAACTTATAGAAAACTGGTTGGTCATTTATAAAAATTTATAAACATTAGTTAATTTCATTTGGAAACTTTAAATTATAGATGTGTGGGATATTCGTACATACACCTACGAACGCTTTTTCGAGAAGTTGAAAAAGCAGTTTAGAGATATGGGCATTATTTTTATGTAAGGAAGGGGAATTGATATAATTAAGATATGTTTTTTTTGAAACTCAGTAAAACTAATCAATTATAATGTTGACAAGTATTATGAAAATTTAGTTTTACGCTAAGAAATATTCAATCATTTAACTACCAGTCACATTTCAATAAATTTAGATGAATTTCCGGCATTCCATTTGTTCTTTGTTAAGTTGTTTGTATTTCAAATGGAATCTTGCTTAAAATAAATTATTATAATCAATCAACCGTACCGACACATAATGGACTAATACGAACACTGTTGACTGTCTACAAGAAATCGAATATCTCGTATTATACTGCTCTTTCAAGTAGGTACCACACATAGGTACCGAATACCAACTTGTGAATATTTATCGCATTTTATCTATACACACGAAAATATATTTTTTTTTGTTGTGTAACTACAAAGTAGATTTATGATGAGTATCATTTTAATGTTAATTTTTTTAAAATCTTTTTTGTTTCTTACTTACAAAATTTAAAAATACATACTTATATTCTCATATTTATAATTAAATTACAATGTTGGAACATTATACATTTTTTAATGGTTAGTTAATATATTTTTTCTCTAATGGAATATTTGCTTTTTTGCACTCAAAACATATTTATTGCCCTCAATAAATTAAAAGATAGGCAAATTTAAAACAACAATGTTTTACACAAATTCGATGAAGTATTTGTAAAACCACATTAAATAAATGTTACTTCACATAAAATAAACTTCACATAAAATTATTTGACGATCAAAACAAACATACGCAATGGTATCTAAATAGAACGCAAATTGACTAAAAAATTATTTCACTTCATACATTTACCTTCGTTTGTTCCCAGTGGATTTCACATTTAATTTTATATATGTATGTTTATACTTATGACCTATGGTTGTACCAAATACCTTTGAAGTTTCTGTAGCTTTTAACTGAGAAAATAAAATATCTAAGATTTTTTTTTTCGTAGACGTTTGAGGAAAATTTTTATTTGAATTCGCATATTTTTTTTAACTAATCTTTTATAATATTATAAGCGAATATGTTGCTTTACGATGCTTTTGAAAAAGATATAACTTTTTATAAAAACAAAGTAACAAATCATTACATTTATTCAGTTCGCTTTGCTTTTTTATAAATTTATTCAACCTATTCTTTGCCATTTGTATTATTTAATGTCATTAGAACTCTTAGAATATTTGATATTGAAACTTAAAAAAACTGCAATAAGAACTTATTTTACTACCAAAGGGGTTCAGTAATTAGGTTTATTACTCCAATTTATATGCTATACAAACATTTACATTTTCGAAAAAGCAAATTTTGCAATTAATAGATTAGGCTGCTATTCTTCTAGTACATATTATATAAAAAAGTTTCAGTCATGTTCGTCATGTTTCATGTTATTATCTAGTGATGTTTTTACTGTCCCGTTAGGTATAAGAAACGCAAGAAGTACTAAAATTACTGAGAAAAACTTTGCTTAATCAACATAAATTTTGTGCAATATGATTTTTATTAGAGTGCTATTTTGGCGTCAGTTGTCCAGATGGCAAATTTGAAACATATGTATTACGAGAAATTGGACTAATAGATTAATTTACTTAGTAAAGATGAAAAAAATATATTAGTAATAGAATCGTCATAATTGACAAAATTTAATCTTATTCGGTAAAAGCTTGTCTTTAGCGAGCGAAGCGAGGAGTTGAACTCACCATTTTGATGAAAAGATCCATAATAACTTAAGTATCATAAGCAATATGATAAAAGTATGCTTAATAGCTTACTGTAATCAACTTGAAAAAAGTAGCAAAGACTCGCTTCGCAAAATGTGCTTTTTTAATGATTCGTAGTTTTAATTAAGGAAAAAATAATTCCCTATGCTGTTGACAATTTTCTCCCCATAGACCATATGAACAATTTTTTAATCAATAAAAGTCAATATTTTTTGATTTCAAGATTTATTTATTATTAAAACTAACAGCTACTTTATGTTTCAATATTAGTTGAGAATATTTTTAAAACATTAATTATTATTTTTAAATCACGTGCACAGGGGCTAAAGCCAATAACGAGATTAATTAAAGTACTTTATAAATTATTACAATTATTATATATTACAAGAATCAAAAATATTACAAGTTATCGAACATGGATAGGGTATAAGCTTCAAAAGGTCCATCGAGTAACTATTACACTATAAGAAATTCTCTTTTTGAAAAAATGCTATTTAAGAAAAAACTCAATTTGGGCGTTTCAAAACTTGATTTTTTTTCCTGTATCAAAAACTGGTTGTGACTAGCTACGAGAAAGAAATTAGTTAGAAAAGTTTTATTTTTTTAGATTTCAAACCATTAACTTATAAATAATTAGTAATGTCCGACCAAACTTTCGGTTCCGGTTTCGGCCTAGTTTCGACCAAAAACGAGTTTCAGCTTAGTTTCGGTTTCGGCTATCGTCAAGCCGAAACAACAATCGAAACCGAAACTAAATTCGTGAGAATGAAATGTTAAAAAAATATAGTTTTTTATTTATTATTTGATTCTTCAATTATGAATACTGATAACTATCAGTTCATTAAAATTTTGTTTAATATTATCTCTCATATTTTTTTTCAGTTCCAAAGAAAACTGTTCAAAGTTTAGAAGAAGTTATTGTGTTTTTAAGATATAAAAATAATGCTTTCGTTTTTGTGTACCTAAACATATTGTGCAAAAAGTAATTTTGTTTGTAAATTATTTTTATTATTTTATGATATTCGTAACTAATATTGAAGAAATATTATGTGAATTTCTTTCAAATCAACTCCTTATTTAAGCATTAATATTTTTTTTAAAATAAGAAATGATAATAATATGTTATGTTAATGATCAGCTCAAATATTAGGGACTAAATGATTGATGAATACCTATAGGACTACAAAGTAAAAACTGACAAATTATGAATAACTTTTTTTTCTATGAAAAAATGGCCTTATATGGAAATTTAGAATTCAGCCGTAGAAACGAGTTTGAGTCGGACACTAATAATTAGATTTATAAAAGGTGATTGTTGAAAAAGTAACCCAACAATTGAACAAAGTTTTGAATCAACAAAAGTTTGACGAAACTTTTGAAAAAAAAAAATCAATATTTAAAACATATCTAAATAGAGAATTTTCTTTAAACAACGTTTTCTTGAGAAAGATAAGAGCGGCCAATATTTTTCTTTCAAAACTTTCGAACGTTAAAAACACACCAATTAAAGGTGGAAATAAAACGAATTTTTATTATTTGTGTAATGCTCAAATAAGCTTTTTCTATAAATAATGATTTCCCGGAAATTATTCCAATGATATGTATTTTTCTTTTAAAATTCTTTAGCGACAAAAAAAAACACTAATTAATCGTGTAAATTTGTTTTTCGAATTTTCAGTATTTATAAAATACCCCAAAGCGAGCTTTTTCATTAAATAGCGTTTTCTACGAAAATATGCGCACGAACAAATTTTCCCTTTCAAACTCTCTCATGATCAAAAAGTACAATTAATGACACAATAAACATTCGAAATTTCAATATATTTTGTAAAACAACTCTAAAGATTTAGCATTACATTAGGTTTGTCTGAAAAATATGGGAGTGATATTTTTTTTCTTCCAGAACTATTAAACAACGAAAAAAAATTCATAATAGTCTTTTAAAAACTCAAAATCCAATAGTGCAACTCTAACTTTATGGACATATATTATAGTTATACTAACCCAAATCGTTATTATTTACCTAATTATGATTTAAACATTATTCCATCAAAAACATTCCATGTAAACTAGTTTGCCACGATTCAAAAGGCCATAGTGCTTTCTTTGTGAAAAATTCATCAAATCATATGAAGAGCCAAATCCTTAATCATAATTCTATATACATAGTCAACACATTGGTCAAATAATTCTTTTTTTAGAAGAATTGATGTAGCATTCAAGAATACTACTCAATTCGTTCCATAATTCCATGAAAATTTTCGGTTCTTGCGTTTAGAGTTAAATAAAATATTATAAAATCTAATATGCACGCATAAATAACTAAGCCAATGCTTTTAAGCAATAATCCAACAAAACAGTCAAATTATTTAAAATCAAAACTTCGGGGCTTGGCTCTTCAGACAAGTCGATAAATTTTAAATAAAAAAAGCGTTATAAGCGTCTTGGACCTACCTACTTGGATGGATTAGATGTCGAGAACGCCATTAACACCACAAATTTTAATTATCGCTAGTAGTTTTAATTACTAACACAATTAATATTCGGTATAGAAGTATATTATTTTCAAGCGCTGTCATCCACCCCTTTGTACTCTCGTGCCCCTAGGCACGTGCCTAGTTTACGTACTTTTGCACGTGCCTTAAGGGTAATACAGCTCTATCAAAACCATAAGAATCGAAAAAGAAAAAACTATTTTATGTACGAACTCATCAAATCAGAGCAATTGAATGTTCTAAAAATTCCAATGAAAGATCAATATTAAAACAAACTCGTAGTATTAAAAGTGTTTGACACCAATATAATGAATGTGGTTTACAAATTACAAAGAGACAGTGCAAAATTAATAAATATTCAAACGACTTATAGAATAGGTAATTAAAAGACAATATTATTAAATTAATTTTAATGAACGACAATTAATTTTTAGTTGTTAAAGGTAATATGGTCGTAAAGAACTAGGTTATTTATGAATTATAAAACTAATGTTTCATGCACTTTTCAATTCGGATTGTTGTTTTCCATACTGTTTTTAAATATTCGAAATTTAAATTATTTAATCAGTTATTTAAATTGAATTCATTATATATCCACGCTCTTTACATATATTGTGAAGAAAAAGGTTAGATTTCTTTGTTGATTATTTGAAAATTCTAGTCTACATATTTTCAGCTTTGGAGGTTGAAGGGTGAAAGTTATAAATTTTACAATTTTTATCGTTTTTCTTTTTGAGAATCTTAGTCTGAATACCAAATTACAGTTTTCTAGGACCCTTTAGGTTATCAGGTTTTGATGAGTGAGAGGCAAAATTGGCGTTTTCAAGAATAAATGAAATCCAAAGTTTAAAAGCTATGCAATGAAACGGTGGTTATTTAATAAGCTGGTTAGATCAGAATATACTGTATGCTTTAGTTGAACATATAGAATTACTTTTAATGTGTTACCTCTGCTTTCATTAATTATTTATTTATCATTATTATGAATCCATATTAAAAATTTTGGAAAGCTTTTAGTCTACCCTTCCATTTTAATATAAATAAAACTTTAATGCTTTCGAGATTCATATATTTAGGAATTTAGAAATCAACAAATTAACAAAGAAAATATAAATTAATAACGAAGTTTGCATCAATTTCCATTTCTGGATAAGTACAAAGTTGAAGAAAAACCCGTTAGAAGTTTTCAAGATTTCTTATTTTCCAAACAAAAACCTATTAATCAAACGTACAAATATTTTTAGATCCTATTGTTCCAATTCATTTGATTGCATTAAGCCCGAATGATTCTAAGCCGATGTTCCTCAGAATTGTTACATATATTTCGCGAAATTTTATAAAATTTTATGAACTTATTTACACCCACCGTTTTGTTTATTTTACTATTTTAACCATTTTAATGGCATGGAGATTTTATTCATTTTCCTTTTCATAAAAAATTGTTCTATAGTTTCGCAAAGATTATAAAGCATTGGGGGTTATATTATTTATAAACGACTTTGTACAGTAACAGTTGATCAGTCATACTTAAAATAAATTTACAAACGAAATAAATAATATAAACAATTGTAATGATATTTTTGACTCATTTATAGAAAGTAAACATTCGGGAGTGCTAGTACAAGTTCCGTTTTATTAATAAACTTTTGTAGACAAGTTATCAAATTGCTCGTTGTTTGGTAGAGGCATAGGTGTTAAAATTACAAAAGCTTTATTAGAGACCTATTTTATTCAAAATATATTTCAGCAGATATTTAATTTATTTTTTGTCAAGATGTTCGTAGGTACTTATATTTAAAGAATAGAAATATAATCTTCCCATTCTCTAAAATATACAGAAATGTGTTAGGAATTTTTTTTCCAATGCTTTGAATTATTATCCTTGGATTGTAAATGTGAATATGAATGCGCAATATCCACATGGAAAAATAAAATTGTATTCATTTCTAATTGTCATACTAGGTGGGCGTTCGATTTATCAGAAGAAAATTTACAATGTTGACAATAGATGATTGACTAGAGCTAAAATATTTACTATGGAATATGTTTGCTTTCGAATAATAGTTAAATATATTTTTTATGCTTACTTTAAGTTAAATTTATTTTTTAACGATGTGAACACTTTTAACTTATATGCTAGGTATAGGTTTGATGAATTGTCCTTATTTTGTTGTAATTAAGGATATTCTATAATTTTATTTCTTTGCAAATGTAAATTATGTTTCCCACATTTCCCTACCTTTCTTTATTATAAATAGGAGCTTATATAAAAATAGGCAATTTCTGTGTACAAAGCTCGATTATAAAGCGATTATGAATACATCTACTAACTAATTTTTACATCAAAGGATTGTAAAAAAATCATTATAAAACAATATTGCTCTTTTAGAATTTAATTAACAATCTTATATCAAAAATTTTAGCAAGAGTTGTAAGCACAAAAATAAATGAGCTTTTTAATATTAATATTCAGTTTTAAATAACCAACATTTAATGCCCTTATAATCGTTTTTTACTTGCTCGTAACCTCAGAATGTAACTAACATTTTATTATGTCTGCTTTCTTTAATATTTTACTGGAAATTTTTTTTTCTAAAAATAGATATATTATGAATACCTTAAAATTTATTGCATAGAAAAATAAATTTGTTGGGTATCTATAGAATAAAGGATATAAACAGCATATCACAATAAGGAATTTAAATCGGGAAATCTGTTGTTGTAACATTTATGTATATATGTTTTGATGTGAAAACTTCTTTAGCATCGTTGGGATTTGAAATTTGATGAAACAAAAAAGCGACAATAAAAAGAGACTACCACATAAATTTAGAGGATTTAACGTGCGAAAAAATTAGATATAAAATAAGTTTTACATAGTGTTTCCACGATTTTCACTGGTATGTTTATAATGAATAGCGTGTTGTACAGTCAACAAAAAAACAACAAAAAAACGCACTAAAAATAATTACCAGCGCCGTCTACGTAGGCATAAATTAGAAGTGAACTAAGGAAAATACAACAACGCATTTGCTGTAAGAATTAAAAGAGAGATTATCATTACTAAACCCTACAATACTAACCCTATCCTTGTCCTGACATTGAACATTCGTCTCATATCTTATAGCACATATTTTTAAAGATTTCGCTTCTATCGCTTGTAATCTACACACACGTTTTTTTAATTTTCTTTGATTTCCGTCTGGTGACAGGTCTATTTTCCCGCGTGGTTGATTTTTTCTCTCTAGCATCATCTGTTCCTGAAGAAATTCCTTAAATTTTCAAATTTATATTTCGAAAGTTATATTTCAATCCCAATAGTTCATCTATTACTTTTAATAACGTTTCCAATCGTATTGTTATTACTGCACTGGCAAATAAATGACAGTTGAATAGAGAAATTCCAACTTATGTAATTATTAATACATAAACTTTACGAATAGCTATATATTATTTGCTAATGAGCGCATACCATATCAAATATAAGCAAACGATTACTATTTTATATTTATTTTAAAAATATTATATTTTAAGTATTGATTACAAAGTTGGCTAATTAATTAAATAACAAGGCATTTAACAATAATATAAAACTAAATTCTATTCTACTGTAGAACCTTTAATAATATTGATACATAGAGGCGATATTTATTTACCTACATTTTGGTTTGAAAAATACCTACCTTTATTTTCCTTATATTTACAATTATAGTAATGGGAATTTGACCAAATATGGGATTCCTTTTATTGTTTACTTTTGAAATTAAAAGAATTCAATATAAATATGGATTTTTCTCCATAAGACATTCTTATTTCATTATTAAACAATCTTATATATTTAGTAAATTGAAATGTTCCCAGAAAATTCAGAAAGATAAAAATAATCAAATCTGAAATAAATTAAAAAACATTTTAATTTAAATATAGTAAATACCTACATTTGAAAAATATATAACTTCATAAAAAAATGTTTTACATAAGCAAGAATGAGGATAAGCAACTCCATTTATTTACAAATATGACAAATATCATTTTCTTTATATCGACCAATCTAATCCTTAATACGGGCTCAAAAAGATTCAAAGAATTTTATTTACATTTCTAGCAATATCAAGCTCGCTGTTATAATAAAAATAGATATTGTTTACATCATTAGATTAATAAGTAAACATGACATTGGTCATATTTGTACATTATCCACGTACACGAAAAAAAATAAAAATAAAAATTACGATAGGAACTTCGTTTTCTAGGACCAGACTTTCTTTTTACTTATATATGTTAACTTATATAAGTAAAAGAGACAAAACTACTTCTACCTTTTCAACTCTCTGACCTCTCAACAAATACATGCATACGAATTATTCTATTTGAGTATGTATGAGCTTTTAGATGAACTATTTCTATAAACGAATTCAAGCTAGTTGAAAGCTTGAAGCTTCCGCTTATTGTAACAAATCTTTTGTCAAATTCACCACAGCCAGAACAAATAAATCAGTAAGAAATCATCGCATAAAATTTTAAAATTAGGGATTTTATATTGGCAATAAAATTTTAATTCATGTAAGAAATAGTTGTCCAATATATTACAATGTAATATTATTTTCATGATGAATTTTATGTTTGATTTTTGTATTTTTTTTTCATAATTGAAAATGTTTTCAACACACTGTATCAAATACGTAACTTTCAATAATTAACTTAAATGTTTTCCGTTTTTCTATATCACCTGGTTCGGATTATTACATACATTAAGAAATAACCGTTTTAATTGTGAAGTAAAATTTTGGGATGAATAAATTTTTGCTTACTAATAATTAATTTGTCTCATTATTTGTAACCCATTTTATTTTCATTTACTTCGGTTGTAAAACTTAAAAAGCAAACAAGGTTTAGAAAATTCTTTTTGAATCAAAGAAAACATAAGAACCAATTCTTTCCCATACCTATTTTTTTCTTATGGGTATTTAGGGGTAAGGCGGTTAAAGTGGTTTGGACAAAACGGGTATAGAGTATTTAACGAAAACAAAAGGTAGCAATGTCGAAAATCCTAACTCAATTAAAAATATTTATATCCCTTGTTAGAAAACTACAATTACTTGTTAGATATACATTTATATTACAATAAAGAAACTCTGTGCCGGAATGTGAAATACATTCCTCGTGGATTCACTTATTATAACGATCACACTTAATCCGACTTTCTTGTGAAGGTTGCCTATAAAATTCAGCATCGGTAATCAATTTCGTTAGTTGTATTACCTTTTAATCCTCGTTTTACCTATTCATTTTGCCCAAACGACTTTATGTTGAATTATAACACGGAACACGGAAATTAAAACATTTGTAATTGCAAACCTAAAAAAATAAATTGTCAATCTTTTTGTTATGATACCACGAAACATTTCAGAACATATAGTTTACAATTTAAAACAATGCAAGCGATTTATTCTCTTTTTTAAATTTATTACTTTCCAATTACGTCAAAAGGGAAAAATCGAGTATCAAGGCCTTGTCGAAGGTAGAATAAGACAAAATTACACAAATTTCATTGATAATAAATAGTAATGATTTTCAATTTAAGCGAGTCACCCGATTTGGGCACATTACCCATTTTGAGTTTATTTCCCCTATAAGCTTTAAGGAGTTACATTGCTTTTTTGCTTTAAAAATCGATTTGCTTTTATTGTCTTATTGATTTATACATTTCTAGAATATTGTCTTAAATTTTCAAGTTGATCCGAGTAATAGTTTCGGAGGTACAGCCTTGGGAAGCTCAGCATACCGTAGGTAATCGATGTAGCTGCTCGTTTATTGTCGCGTTTTTTTGAAACTGTGTTTTCAAAGTCGGTTATCAAGATTCCTCGAGAACTACTCAACTGATTTTGATAATAGTTTAGACAGGTCTTCGAAATACAATTCACAAGGACTAGGACGAAGAATTTTATTTTCAATTATAACTGTTTTAAAAAAAATATGAACAAATTTCACCGAAATTAACATTTTTTGTAAAGAGGTTAGCAAAAAAACCAATATTCACTTCTTTTTTTTCTTTCGTTCAAGTTCTAGTTTCTGGTCTTAACGAAAACATGGCATGAGTTCTGCTGTCAACGTGGACATACCTTTTTTCTGAAGGACCACCGGAAAAGACGTCACAATAGCGGAGTTTTAAATATTTTTAAACGAAAATTTCAGAATTTTTTTGTCAAATGTGTATGTTTAAGATAATAATAAGTTTAAATAAAATATTTTATTTTTTATTTAGAAAAAAAATTGTTGAAAATAGATGATTTTTCCTAATGAAACCCATGTAATCCCTTAAACCATTTCCATTTTTGGAACCTTAATTTTTTTTTTCATTCAGACGCTTAAAAAATAAAATTTTTCTAAGGCATTTAAAAACGGCGATTATAATGTGTAATAAAAATATTCAACAATTTTGTTGTAAAAATAAGTGGTTTCATTTAATTGTTATGAACCAAAATATAAAGCTTTCTTGTAGCGATAAAATAAAATGGATCCACTGCCGATGTTAAATTTGCGAGATTTGACGATTTGATATAATTTTAAAAATAAAATGAACGCATAAAGTAGAAAACGATCATATTTTTTATCAAGTGTACACGTGATGTAAAGATGATTTTCATGAAAATGGGAATTTTAATGTTTACTAAAACAGCACGCAGACATCCATTTATTTGAAGGGGATCGTAAAAAACCGTATCGAATAGGAAATCACAGAATAAATAAATTTGGTAAACCCTGGTGAATATTTGATTACTTACGGTTAAAATCTTGACTACAATGTATTTCAAAAAAAAAATAATGAATTGAAATAATTCTAACCATAATTTGATTTAAATATGAACGTTTATATGCAAAATTAATACTTTAATCACTCAAAAAAAGATTAACTAATTTAATATTTGTACTTTTGATATGTAAAGGTTGAATAATTGATAAACATTAATCTAAAAAGTAATTTTTCAAGATAAACTATAGTTGTTTATAGTTTAAACGATAAAAACGTAAAGACGATTATTATCATATTGACTGTCACTTATATGTGCATTTAATTATTCAACTTTTCATTGAGATACTATAAGTAATAGTTAAACTACAAAACAAAATAGCGATATTTATCATTTAGATAAGTTATGGTATTGTATTATGGGCCAATTTCAAAATATTTTTTTTAATTTTTTTTATTTGTTTTTATTATTAAACCTTTAGGTTCTACTTCAATAGAAATTGGAAAAACTTTTCAGTAGAAATTGGAAACATTTACGTATTTCAACAAATTTACACTTCTTGATAAAAATGAAATAAATTACAAAAAGTTAGTTTAAAAAAACAGTGATTAGAAAAGAAACTTATGAAACTTATATCAAATCACTGAAACTTAATCACTGAATCACTGAAACTTATATCACTTATTTGGATTTAAAACTGTCTTTATACTGAGACATATGAAAAAAATATATAATTATAATGCTATAGTAACATCGTAGTCCAGGACCCGACTTTCTCTATACTAATCTTTACAACATTCTATTTAAAATTTACAACATAATCACTTATATTTACATTTGAAAAATTACGATGTTCTTACGTTAAAATGCAAACGTAAATAACGTAAGTTAAAAATAGAACATTGTAATGACCAAAGGCAAAGAAATAAAAGTCTAGTCTTCAATTACGGTACTTCTATAGTAATTTTTATTACCTTTTTTGTGTGCAAAAATTCATAGACGTAAGTATATAGAAAAGTTATAAAGTATATGATCTTGCTTTATAACTATATTCGTTATTTTATAAAAGCTCAAGTTTCTCAGCGCATGCTTCCAGCACAGGTAGAAACGATGGACAACTATGAAGTTTGGGTCATCGTGGCTTTGGCAGGTAATAAGTAACAGGTGTTAGGTCAAAGGTTAAAAGAATTAAAATTGTCTGGCTACTGAGGAAACATTTTCTATACAATATTACTTAACCTTTTATGTGAGCCGCACCCTTTTAATTCTGACAATAAGGTTCCGCACCCCATTGCAAATGTGTGTGTTTTTTAATTTAGAAAAATACATTTTTCACGAAATTTATTATCAAAAATTTCATCATTTATATTGTTAAGGACTTATCTCGCATCCCCAAAAATACCTTCTTGTATGCTCAGGGAGCACCACAGGTTACACCACAGGTACCTTAGTAACATGTATGAAATTCAGCTTCGATAATCTTGCATAAGTATTGTTACAATTTTTAAAAGTTTAAGGATATTTAGCAAGGAGTTCCCACGATGGTAAGTGTTTGGCAAGAGATGGCGTTGTTTCTAATATTACCCAGAAGAAAATATAAAAAATACGCTTTTTTATTTGATAAAATTAAGTGTTTTCTTTAAACCTTGGCAATTTGTTACCTTTCAAAGCCACCATGGTTCATGACCCAAACTTCATAGTTGCCCATTATTCCTACCTGTGCTGGAAGCATGCGCTGGGAAATTTGAAGCTTTTAAAAAACAACGATGGTATGGTGATTAAGAGATCTTAAACTATTATTTTTAATCCATGAAAAATAATAATTTACCATTTCAGTTTGCTTAATCATCTCTTATTTCTACGATGTAAATATTTAAAATTCTTTACAAAATTATTATAAGATCATTGCTGAAAATTCTAGTTTCAAAATTTTTGTTGTTTATTTTTTATTGAATAGTGACAAGAAGAAAATTCAAATACGAGTATAAGTTTCATAAAATTCATTGCTCATTCGAGTAATGGTAGATCGTTTTTCCACCTTTTTCGTACAGTCTATAGCATAATCTTCTGGTAATTTTCGTAATTATCTTTCCATCATTATTACGAAAACAATTGGTATTTAGGATCAAAGAGTACTTAAACCGATAAATTATGAAATTTCACTTAGCTATATTAATTATCTAAATCAATTAGTGTTGCAAACTTCAAAGCTTGTAGATCACATCTTCAGACATCGAAACAATATTTCATCCATTAATCTTTGAAGTGATTACTTATTTTTTTCATATAAACCATTCGTAATCTTCTAATATCAAATTTATAGTTAAATTTTCTATATTTAAGCAAACAATTAAGATTTTTCTGTAATAAAAGATTACCGCAGACATTAAAATAAATAAATAGATACACATTAATAATTTTTTTTTAAATTATTATATAGATATATAATTTTATGGAGGTTATCATAATTTTATTAAAAAACCTAGCTGATACCTACAATTTCGTTTGCGTGTCAAAATCTTCACAACCATCTTAGCCCAATGTTATTCTATTGCTGATATACTGAATAACTCCATAAATACCTTACAAGATGATTAGTTGCGCCCATAAAAGCTTTTAAATATAAAAAAATTTCTATTTTTATAAAATATCAGAATTTTAAGGAATCAGAAGAAAAAAATTGAAGTCTTTTAGTTTCTGATTGTAATGATTTTTTTTATCTAATTATTATTTACAGTCGCTTTAACAGGTAAGGTCTTGAATGACTATCAAAACATATAATTTTTTGTTTAATAAAAATTTAAAAAATATAATTATTGTTTAAAAATATCTATATTATGCTTAATAATAATATTTTATGATATACCTATACTTTTTGAAATTTAAAAAACTTTTTTATACAAAGGTTTGTAATTGAATGATAAATCCATCAATACAGTGTTATCGTTATATTTTTTAACAGAATATAAACATATTAAAGAACAAAAGAATTTCAACAAAATAATATCTAGTATGAATATAAATCAACTTCTTTCCATGTCTCATTTGATTATAGCGACTTTAAAAAAATACAACGGACAATTTTTTTTTCGTTTAACAATGAAAGTATCAACTCAGATTATGGCAGATAGATTCTTTTCTTTTTGAAAGTTATCGCTTAATTATTTATTTACAAATATTATATGCCAATCACAGATTGCAATTCTAATATTTTGACTTTAATTTTAATTACGTTTCTTATAGAAATAATACCATAGCTCTAGCCGAAATAAAAATTTAAAAATAGTGAGCTAAATCACAAAGAACCTTTGTATATAAAAATTTAATGCTCGTTTGTTCAAAATCATAAAAACCCTATGGTTCTATACCAATAGTTTTGATTTCTTATCCAACGCGGTATTCAAATGTTTTTATTGAATCAGAAGCCTAAATAGAGTCTCACATTAACAGGCACAGCGAAAAACGCTACGAATTGTGAAGGAAGGTTTTTTATCGTTATTTTCACGTTGAAAGCGATACTTTCAGGGATCTAATGATTTTTCCTAAACTTTGATTGAAAAATTTAAATCTTGATCATAAGTTACAATAGGTACAGCGAGGAATGCTGCGGATTGTTAAAGGAGGTATTTTTAATATTTTCCGAGTATGTTTTTAAAATTGAATGATTTTAATCAAGGCTATTATAATATATACTGACAGGATAATGTTTACTTAGTGCAGCTTCAAAATAAAATATTATACATATAATATTTTTTTACACTTTACGTAGGTATATTCAGGGTCAGATTTATGTATAGACTGACTAAACTGTGTCTTAGAGGCTCAAGAGTTTTCGAGGACCAATACTTTCTAATTCACCAATAACCAGTGATGGTTAAAATATGTTAATCAAATAAAAACCCGGATTTTAAAGAAGTTGCGTTTTCCTATAAACCCTTTCAAATCTTTAAGATAAAACCGTTAAAATACGCAAGAAGTGAGCAAAATTGGTGTATTGATAATGATATTTTTAATAGCTCTTAAGGGCCCCAAAAATCCGTTCGTCCTAAGATCTCCAAATGTGTAAATATAGCCCTCGATATATTATAAGTAAATACAAAATATATTAAATTAATAAAACTATTGAAAGTAACTTCGATTATACATTTTTATACTACAGAATTGTAAAAAATAATCCACCTTAAATTCATATCAATCAACAGTTAGCAATGTCACCAATTGCTGACGTTTTGCTTCAAAAAATTTATGAAAGGCATATAAAGTTTTATATTTTTCTCTAAATAGAGAAATAAGAAAACGAATTATTTACGAACTATTTATTCCTCACATTTTATGTTTTTTGTGGGATTAAAATATTTGGAAATGAAAATGTGCTTTTACATGGTTTCAACAAAATAAAAACGGATAATGTACTTAAAAGATTAAAAATATTTTGAAAGTTGAAATTTTTTTTTTTTTTGTATTTTCTTAAATAAAATCGCTGATTACAGTGCCTCAATTTCAAAAGAGTAGAGCAGCATTTCTCAAACAGTGGAACGTACAACTCTAAATGGGGGGCACGAGTAAAGCAGAGTTAAATTTTTGAAAGTACTTTAAGAAATTCTATTATTATTACTATTACTATTATTTATAAAATTCTTAAAATTACTATTTTAAATCCTTTTTCTTTATTTAGTGATTGTGAGATTTGTGTTTTATTTTCCAACCAATAAACACAAACAATTATCCTTCACGTAAGTAAATGCAATGCTGTTATTATAAATAGCTGGGAGGAGTAATGGAAATTATAAGTAAATATTGGGTCGTAAGTAGATACTGAAAGTATGAGAAATACTAAATCCATAAATCTAGACCAGGGGCTCTTAACCTTCTTGGAGGTACTGACCCCCACCAGTTTAATCTGCGTATTCACCGAACCCTTCTTAATTGGAAAAATAGTTATATATTTATATATAGGTCATATAAGTCGGAGGTATATCTTGACCTTCGCCGTTCAGTTGAACCTAAGTTAAGAACCACTGATCTAGACGAAACCGCGATACTGAATAGAAAAAAACCCATTGATTAGTTTTAAATGATAGAAATTTTATATCAGATAAAAAATTTTAAGGGTAACATAGTTCTATGAATTTATGCCTTAAACAAAATTTCTACAGTACTGTGATACGTTAACGCATTTTACTCTTGCAGGAGTCCTATATCTCTACGGCTTTATTTTCTTTATATAAATTTTTGTATTAAGAGCTTTGAATCACTCATTAGTGATGAAAGACATTAAATTAATATTTAAAAAAGCAAAAACTCGGTCACAATATTCAAATTTCTGAAGTTGACAAATGACTCCAAACTAAATAATCAAAAGTTTGAATATAGTTCAGCTAAATGGGTTAAATATTCCAAACAAGTTAAAAATCGGCTATTACCCTGTCAAGACTTTAACAAACTAAAGCATTTTAGGTAAAATTACGTAAATATTGTTATCAGCTATGCAAAAACTACAATTATTTCCTATGAAATAAATAAAATCTAACCATTCTAATGATACACAACTTAAAACTTTTACTAAAAAGTGATCACAATTTTGCAAGCTTGATAAAAAAATATATAAGAATATACATAAATAATTATGACTTTTATAAATGATTAAAATAAATAACAACAAAAAGTTAAGTTGAACTATTTAAGAAAAGCAATGTCACTAATGAAAAATTTCAGCTGTAGAATTTTAAGCAAATTTTCTTACACGTTATTGCTTCATTTGTATTTTATATCTGGACATTAAAGTATTATAGTAAAATTGAGTGAAAAATTGGAAAATAAAAATTTTATACTAATAAAATATAGATTTATAAAATCTTGTTGTTCGTTAAAATTATCTATGGAATTAGCATTTACCATATCTTTACAAAAGGACGTTAATTATTAAAACGGAATTTAAAATCAATAGCTCCTAATCAATTTATCATTTAACACGTGTAATAATCTCTTTGAGCACACAAAAAACTATATCCACGCTCAATCCTTATCATTTTTTTTAAATATCATAGATTAAATATTTTTTAAAATTTTCCAGTAATTTGCATTAACAAGAATGTCAATATTGACTTTTTTTTTTGTGTTTTTCATAAACTTTACGTATTGACAAATCTATTATTTTTGTATATATAGCTAAAATAATGTTTAAATTTAATAATAATTTGATTATTTTATGTACTCACCAGGATAATTTGTACACGTACTAATTCATAGTTAAGAATTATTTCAAATATATTATTAACTTATAAATGATCACTTAGACTTCAACTATTAGGAAATATGATTGATCGAAATCACAAGTGTCATATATAATTAAAACAATAATTCGGAATGTAGCGACACACGTTAACAATCAATGATGAAACTTTACTTTTAAAGTATCTAATTGAAATATTTTTATCTCAACCAAATATGAGTACTTTTTCGAAACTTTCATTATTTTTAAAAATTGATCATTTGTATTTGATCATTTGTTACGCACAACAATCAAAAATACATTATTGTTAATCGAAAATTCGCAACAATTGATCGTGATACATTGTACGTCTATCGAAATTTACCAAAGCGAAATGAAGCGATTTGTCATTCTAGCGACGTAACTCAACGATTTCTTACTCTTCGGTTAAAATGTTGTCTACGCATGATTTTCTTTCAACAGAATTCACGTTCAAGAATCGTTTAATACGAGAATACGTTTTAATTATTGTACGAACAAATCGGTAAAAATAACACTAACTCACTTAAATATATTTTTGAAACTAATGGAATATTGAACACTTTGCGGTAATTGTGCAAATAGAATTCGACCTTATGCATACTCACTGATGATTGCGCTTTTAATAAAAATATTTTTTTATAGATAGGTGTGTTTATAAGAAAACATACTTATTTGTAATAAACTCGTAAGATATCTGCCGTAAAATTCATAGATAAATCTTATCTATAAATTGAGTTATTAAAAATATTAATAAATTCCTTAATTGAAGGTAATAATCACTGTTCTGCTTAAATTCGTTTATGATATAAAGTTGTAATGGTATTTACCATAAAATAAAATTTTATTACATTTTTTATTATAGTAGTTTTATATAAACAAAGGTAAAAGATAAAATATAGTAATACTACAAATATCTATATCCACATCTCGTAGTATCATATATTTTATGAGCAAATTTTTGGAGAAAATATATTTTCTACTCAGATCTATAAACATATACTTCATATGCACTTCAAATGTAATTCTTATAACTGTAAAAAATAAAGTGTTTTTTCAAACAAAATATTTAAGAAAATCAAATTAAATAATAAACAGACAATACACCCATCCTTGTCAACCCTCACAAATATCCAGGTAGGGGTTGCACAATTTAAACTTCCGATAAACCTACCTATCCATATACCTTAATTCCGACATACGCTGACGACACAGTGATTCTTGCTCCTGAATTGGATTTCAACCAAGCGAAGATCAAAGTGCAGCATCACCTTGAGCTCTTTAGACTTTTGTTGTCAAAAGTGGCATACCAAATTAAATCCTACCAAATCCTTCAATCGTAAGTTTTTCGACGTATATTATATGCCCCCTTTCACGATAGTAATCAAACCATCTATAATGACCCGAAGGTTTTTTTATCTTAAATTAAAAAAAATCGTTTTTTCATCGACTATTTCGTTAGTTTCATATTTTTCATAGTTTTTTCTTTGTCACGTTCTTCTTGCAAACAAGAAAAATCAAGAAATATTGCTTTAGTTATAAAACGATTATAGAGTTACCATAACTGAACCTGATCTTTTATAGTATACAAGAAAACCTAACAGAAAACCTAGGCTTATTTTTATTACAAGGGAATACTTCATTTTAATTATAATTTTTTTAAACCAAATCAGTTGGAGCCAAAAAAAAATATAATTTATTTAAAATAAAAATACAATAAGATATTAACGATGTTTCAATGTTCTATTGTGTTTCATGCAACAATTTTGAAATAAGGATCTTTTGATCTTATAATTCAAGGATATAGTTTTGCTTGTCAATTAGAAAAGCCGGCCTTGCCTACAACATAAACTTTAAGAAAACATAATATTAAAATATTTCAAAGGAGGTTATTAGCGAAACGAACAAGGTACGGATATTATATTTTCCTTTTAACTTAAATAGCTATAAAAAGCTATATATATATATATATATATATATATATATATATATATATATATATATATATATATATATATTTATATATATATATATATATATACTTATGGAAACACATAAGAAGTTATATTTCTTAGTAAAAGTCTAGTTTTTTTCCCGATATAAGTTTCAATCGTTCTGTTTTACAATTGAAGTTCTAAACAGAATTGGCATCATTATAAAACACTACTAGCTGCGTGAAATATTCTAAGCCAAAATTGGAAAATAACAAAAATATTCACTCACATGTATTTGCTTAAAAACATATTTGTTCTTTATCTTTAACGGCATATGTATCTTTATTTGCTTTTAATTATTCTGATTTAAAATATCTTATCATTAATTTGTCAGTCATAAATTCAAAAAAATTGGTTAAAATTTAAACGAATAGTTTATTTATCGCTATTTATCTATACAAATACAGTGAACAAAATCAACTTCCGTTATAAAATCCGTAATTTATTTTTTCCCTCTCATAGTGCCCCTAAAGAAGTATAATCTCCAAAATACTATAATTAAAGCAAAAGAAATCGTATTGCAAGTCTAGGATCAATATTAAATTATGTAAATAAATAATTTTAATTTCCATTTTTTTTAAACTAAATAGTATCTCAGTACCTACATGAGCTTTTTATCTTCAAAAGTTTCTACCAATTAAATACGTATTGATATTTTCAAGAATTTCTTTAAAAAAGCTTTTGCGATGAAAATTTACTAAGGTTTAATACTTAAAGAGAAGGACAAGGATAAAAAAGTTGTAAAAACATGTTTGAATACATATTGAATTTACAAATTAAAATAAAATTAATTAATTTTGAATAAGCAAGTTTGTTGAAGCAAAGGGAAGTAGTAAATTTGATGATACAAATTTAAGCTGCTAATTATAAACTGTTAATTTGAATGCATAATTAAAATGAATTCATATATCTACCTACGCCAATTTAATAAATAAATCGATCAAAGAATGATGAGAGATTTCTTGTATTAAAACCAAATTCAAAATTGCTTATTTATAGATGCCTACATGAGATTACTTTGGTCAATTTCTTATTGATCACAATAGTACAAATTTCAATTTTTAACTATAAACAAACGTTCCCAATTTATTGCATATTTTTTTTTTTCATTTTATAGCCAATCTTCAAAATTTTTAATTAATTCTAATTTCCAATCAGAAATTGTTCTTTGAAAGTCTAAGCTTCAGTATTGATATTGAAATTACTAAAAAAAATTGTTGAAATATTTAGTTAGCAAAAATAAAAATGCAAAAACCAACTTTACAATTCAACGAAATAATATTTCGCAAAAATTTTGAAATTTCTGATATTAGATTCAATATAGAAAACATAAAACAAAAAAGATATGTTTCTATCCATTTTAATGGAAAAAAGGTTTGGCAAAATGCAATGCTTCATTTTTATTTGTTAAAATGAGGTTTAAAACAAATTATCAAAATTTATGTGAACAGGTAATATTTACTGTAAATGTAAATTTTATTGTCCAATGTTTACATTATACAATTGGGCTTCTGTTAGAATTTTTAGATGTTTAGACTTCTATTAAGGCTCAAGATAATAGCTTCAGAATCAAACATACTAAATGTAAAATACTCATCATTATAAAGTACTCCAAACTGAATAAGTCTCCATTGATCAATTACAATTAATATTCCTTGGACACTTTTTTTCACTTTTTCCAACTTTTGCGTTGATATTTGCGTTAACTATCGACCTTAGGTTATTGAAAGTTAGCTTATTCGATATAGCCTTTGAATTTCTCTATCGATTGGTGTGAAGAAAGATCTAGAAAAGCTTACCTAAGAACAATTATTATCTATCATTTATCATTCTTTTTCTGAAATTTGAAATCGTAGACTAAATACTTGTCGATTTTATGAAATTTTTGTCCAGCATATATTTTTTCAAAGTTTCAAATGAAACATTTATCAAATAGCTACAGATTGTTACGAACGAAGAATAATAATTTCGAAACAATTAGAACTTTCCGAAAAATTGAATAATTACTATTGTGTTATTTCCCTAAAAGTTATCAACAAACATTGTAACTTTATAACATTTTTTCTCATTTATATCGATATTTACAATTCTAATCAGTAGTTAATGGTTTACAAAATATATAAAATTGTTACCACGTTAGTAATGTACAAATACAATTCCTGTTCATTCATAAAAAATTAAACATACCTATAAAGCAATACCGTTAAATGAAGAGTATTGTGAAAAAAATTATCCTGAGTGCAACAAGACAGCGCCAATTTTGTTTCAAAATTTCAAACAGAATTATTTTCGATTGTAAAACAATAATTTAAGGAATGGTTTTTCCCTTAAAATGAACAAGAACTTCTGGACTGAATCATACTTACCTACGTAACTGCGTAAAGAAATATTGCATTTAAAGGATATTTGCGAGATAAAACAAATCGGAAAGTTATGAAAGTAAAAATACATGCATAAAATTTGATCTGAAATTGGTCGTTTTTCTGTTAAGAGCTAGTTTTTTCAACAGATTATAAAACAATGTAAAACCTTCATGTGAAGAAAAATGTGAAAAAAATTGTGTTCCACAATCCTGTATACCACAATTTAGGTTCAAACTTTCAAAAAAGACAATTTTCCATTATAAATTAAGAATATAAGGAATGTTTTTTTTTAAATTAACCGAATATTTTTATCATCTTAAAACTAACTTAAAAACAAGAACTTTATTGTTGGGAAAACAAAGTCCAATTAATCATTCATTAAAATTAGACGCAGCTATGGCGTTAAAAAGTTTCCGACCAATTTTTCTCTAATTTCCTGCTAATTTTTGTATCGTGTAGTTTATCTTTTACTCACCTAGAATATCTCTTAGAAAAAATATATCTTTTTCATACACTTTAGTATATTTTTCGATAAGACAAATTCAATTTAAGTTTGTTATATTACATTTACCATTAAAATTAATGATATTCCTTAAGTACGAAAAATAAGGAAGTATACGATAGACTTGTCGATTTTGTAGTATTTCACCGTCGTGGTTCGAATATTATTAGAAATTTTTAATAAATTTAATCTATCTTTCTCACTGCGTTTCTATAAAAGGATTGCTTTTACCAAGTCAAGTTTCTATTCAAAATGTAAAAATGCATATATTTTACTTTAAGTCTTATTTAGTCTTATACTCCTAAGGCAGATAAAAATCTAATAAACTTATAAACGCATGATGGAAAAATGTTGATACTGCCGCACATTATTTCAAAAGAATTAATATCTTTTTTATTATTATTCTAACTACTCATCATTGTATTCCAATAATGAAGAAAACTGAACAAAATAGTCAAAAGTGTGACCCAAACAGAATTGAAATAAATAACTATTAAAATAGTTTATTAATGTTCAATTTAATTTAAATATACAATATAATAGTTCTATTAAATATATACATAATATATACGTAATAATAAAAACTTTTATGTATATTAATTATTATTACATTATACATAACTAATAAATATATACAATATTGGATTTTTGGATCTAGATTGTTACGATTGTATAAAAAAATAGCTTGCATATTTCCCGGGAAACGCTATTTAAAGAAAAAGCTCAATTTGGATCATTTTTCAAATATTGAATTTTCCATAACTTTTTCTCACCATTTATTAGTGTTGTTTTGATACTCGAGAGTTCTGAACGAAATAATTTCATCACGCATATATATAATATTAATCGCTCGCTTTCATAAGTATTTAAGCTTCTATATTAGGTATATTATGTGTAAATAAATAGAGCTTTTTCTTTAAATAGTGTTTCCCGGAAAAACATGCAAGCTATTAAATGTTTTCTTTCGGAACTCCCGAACGCCAAAAACATCAATTAATGATGCAAAAAAATTTTCAAAATTTCAATATTTGAAAATTACTAAAATCGAGCTTTTTTTTCAAGTTGCAATGTTCGGGAAAATATGTATTCTAAAAACACCAATTAATAGCGCAAAAATATTTTTAAATTGTTAAAGTAGAGCTTTTTCATTGAATAGCTTTTTCTTTGAATGGTTTTTCCTGGAAAATTATACAAACTATGAGGATTTTTCTTTCGGAAGTCTCGAACGACAAAAAAAATCGAAGTTTTAATAATTATAGAAAAGCTCGAAACGTCAGGTTAGCACTAAATAGGGTTTTCATGGAAATTATGCGACCGACAATTTATTTTTCCACAACTTTTGAAAGACAAAAAACACCAAAATATTCTGTAGTTATTTTTTCGAAATTCCAAAACCGTAGTGCTAACTTGATGGATATTAATTTTAACAAGGTCAAATTGGTCATAAGAAGGAAACGTCCATTGTGTCATACGCTTCTTTCTTCTGACCATTTTTAAAACTTCTTAATGCTGCTCTTATATTGAAAATTGTTGTTTAATTGTTTATTATAGAAAACAATAGAAATTGTTTTATTAATTTTTAACTTATGTAATAAAAAATTATAATTCTTCTATCTGGAGGCTTATTCTCTTTGAAGTACTAGTTTAGTATTACGTACTTATCTCCCACGTGTCAGAAAATTATTCTGAAGAGGACCTATATATTTCTCACGGTTATAATAAATAAAAATATCATCCCTGTTTTAGGGATAGCGTGCCATCCCAAAATTTCTCCGAATTTCTTTATTCTTTGGTGATTTAGAGAATACACGTTTCTTCAAATTTCATCTTTATCTTAATAATTTTCGAGTAAAATGAATGAGACATATAGACAGATGAGCATGGCGAATCATGGTGGTTGGTAGTTTTTACCATATGGAACCGTAAAAATTGACATATTTTTGAAAAAGTTGTGATTGAAAACATAAAGTGCTATTTTCTTTATTTTTACATCCCTTCACACCAGTTGGTAAAAAAAAATAAAAATGGCAGAAATATATTTATGCGAGTATAATTACGTTATATATAGTTGTAATATAGCTATATTTATAGAATGTAACAGGATTGGTAAATGTATCGAAACTTAAGTAATACATAAATTTTATGTTTTAATAAAAATAATTACATGATAAATTTAATTATTTTATTTTTCAAATATTGCTTTAGCTCTATAAATTTTCACATTACAATCTAAGTTCTATCCAAAATTTTAATACATACATGCATTTAACTGAAATAAGATTTTTTTATAATTGTTCCTTTCGCAATTTCATTATAATTAAATACATATCTACTTTTACAAGCAAAAATTTAAAAATTTTAAAGCTTTCAAAAATGCTTTTTCACTGAAAGAAAACATACCAATAAATTATCATAAACTTAAATGAATGAAAAGAAAGTTACGATTTATTAACCAATTAATGTTAAATTACATCTAAGGAAACATTTTCTTATATTGTTTGTTAAAAGTGTAAAGATAAATCGGGTTAAGTATACAAAATTGGAAAATTTAATTCTAAAGGAAGAAATTTGAAGAAGTCAATTTTTGTTACTAGTAATTAAATTAATATATAAACAATATTATTTCAAATTAAATAAAGATTTTATTAGGGTGTTCTATGTCCTCAAAATGAATGAAGTTTAACCTGTTAAACAGTACAACTATCGTAAATAAAATTTCTGCGTTTAAATAATTTTTAATGAATTTTATTAAGCTATTTTAATCGAAACAATTTTTCAAATGTATCAAGAGCTAACAAAACGAATAGTTTAAATCTGAAGAACCTATAACTCCTGATTTTTTTTATTATCAAGTTTAATATGTGAATCTATCATTTTTAATTTTTACAATTAATTTTATTGTTCATTTTTTTTCTGATATAGTTAAATAATAATAAATTATTTAGATTTTTAACTTAAGCTACAATCGAACAATGTAAATTTTTAGCACGTAATAATTCTTGATAGCATAATATTTTTTTATGATTTTATTTGTTAAATTGAAAAAATGAAAGGAAATGTATAATGTATTTTACTTGACATATATTTTATAACCAAGTCTGAGCTTAGTGTACTGTAAGGTAGTACTTTATATCTATTTACAATTGTACACAAATAAAAATATTTTAAAACTTCTAAGAGTGTACAAAATAACAAAATCATATTATATACAATACTACATATAACGTTGCCGTTTCTGTTGGTGAGTAGGACTATCCATTGTAACATCAGTAGGGCTAGAACTCGGTGCCGGTCTTTTACAATGACGTGCGATTTCTGATGCTATGAAGGCAGATAAATCTCCTTGAGTTGTATTATGTTCTACTCGATGTGGTGAACGATTAAGTCTATTGGTAGTAGTTGTATTTATTTGTGTGGTTGCTAATGCTTCACTAAACATATCAAGATTCGTCTCTGTTTCGGGAGCTGTTGGTGTTAAAGTTCGTGATCTTGGTGAACTTCTGAAATAGATTTCAAATATAAATATAGAACTGAAATAAAATAAAGGTATGGAAATAAGAGCTTGCCTTAGAAGTGATCGATTTGTGGGCTGGATAGGTGGAGGCCGTCCAGTTAAATATGCTATCAGGTCGTCTTTACGGATGTGGGTTCGTTTATACTTGCGTATCCAACTTATAAATTCTCGAGATCGTCGAGCATTACCAATAGAAATACCAGCTTCTTCTGACCGTTTGACACTCTCCATGGACGCTAAAATATGATTAAATTTTATAGAAATGAATTTAAATGTACTACTGTTTTATTCAAATCAATACAAAAATCCATTTTAGTAATTTATTTAAGTTAACAACTTTGTCAATTTAGTCAACTTTGGAAATTATAATGGTGCCAGCTGCATCGTTGTAACTCAAGTCTAGCGCTTAAGAAATACTTTTGTTGTTACCTCAATCGGTAAATATTACATCTCGAGGGTTTAAAACGCTCGAAGCGAACCCCGTGAATGCAATTAAAAAAATACACAAAAGTTAACCCCTTTAAAAAATATTTGGCGCATGTGTACTTTAGCACACCCACAATCTGGCAATGTTGCATTTTCGTCTTTGTTTTTAATTTAATTCGCGATTAAATCGGTCCAGAATGAAAATTTAGCCATAAAAAAGATAATTATACCATACTAGAATTGAATAAACAAAAATATCGAGAATTAAATTAAAAAGAAAGTCGAAAATGCAACGTTGCCAGATTGTGAGTGTGCTAAAGTACACTTGAGCCAAATATTTTCAATACAAAGTAGGTACCAATGGTATAAGAATAAGAAAAAAAATATATATTTTGAATAATCACACTTCACCACGATAATGAAACATAGAGAACATTATTACAAATATTCGTTTTTTTCTGTAATTTAGTTTTAGATATTTACACACAAAATGCGTTTCGTTGAAGAAATGTTATCTTATGCTTAATCAACTGATATCATTCATTCATTTAATCAGTAAAAGTTCAGGAAAGGCGATTAAGAAGGTTTATATTTGTCTTCTTTAAAAGTATCTCTTGCATAAAAGCAGCCATTATAAAAATTTTCTCTAATTTATTCAGACAAGAAAAATATTCAAAAGTAAAAATAGAATAGCCAGGCAACTAGATGATAGAAATACTATTTTGGAAATTGATTTTAATTTAACTTTATTTCAAATATACCTCGATAAAGCCCGGTTACAGTTTCAGCGGCTAATCGAAATGCAGTCCATAGTGTTGCAGCATCATCTGCATGTGGTAATCGTTTAGCTAGAAATAAAAAAAACATGTTAACTTTAAATTCCTATTGGTACTGTGCAAATCAAAAATTATTGGTTTCTACTATGATTATGTTAAAACAATTACAAATAGTATTGTGAGAAAAAAGTTTCTGGAAGTTCGAAAACTATTTTTGAAGGAGTTGCATAAAAATAATCATTTTCTATTTTTGAAGATTTGACCATTAGTTGGCCATTTAGAATTCTTTAGAATTAATTCTCAAAAAATAATTGTTAGGGGCATTTAGCATCAAGAATATTCGGGTTAGTTAAATCATATCTACTAGTCTAAATTTTGCTGCGTATGTAATTAGACGAGCAAAATATTTTTAGACTTTACTTGGTTGATCTAAATGCTCTTAAAATAAGCCTAATGGGCATTTTTTAAGAATCCCTTATTTTTTACTAAATATTTCTTCATAGAATGTCTTTTCATTTTATAGTTTTCTACGGATACGAGGTTCAAATATGATGAAAACGAATAAAAATCTAAAAAGTATTTAGTCATTTACCGGTACTTTAAAACAAATAAGATCTTAAACGACTCTAGAGTTAATGAAAATTTTTAAATCGAGAAATATGGAAAGTTTGATCGTTATAATGTTCGAACTTAGCATCAACCAATTTCGAGGCGGCCACCTTGATCACTCGTTTGCCAGTAGACCAAACCTAAAATTATCATTTAAGAATTTACGACATTTTCTTTCTTACAATACCATAAATATTTGATAAATATTTGGAATTATTGGTACATTAAAACAAGTAATAACATTCTTTCATAATTCTATGAAATACTCTTCCATAACCAAAATAGCTTTAATTCCTTTCAAATTAATATCTTGAGGTTGTATTACTTTTTGCATATCTATATTTGTAATACACATTTATCTTAGGAAAACGTCATTCTAAAATTAAAGCTGAACTAATCATATTACTCAATTAAACCATTTAATAATTCTTTAGACTTCATGGTAATTGTAATGATTGTATATAAAAGCGATAATTGATAAAAAACTTATTTAATTAAAAATGAATAAATGCGTAAGACTTCGTGATAATTTTAGCAGAAAATATATTCAGTTGGTTGATGTTTTTCTTTCTTCTTTCTTATAGAATATTAGTCATAAAAATATATTTTTTTTAAGAAAAATAAAACTCTTCATCCTAGTTGCATTTTAATTGAAATTAATATTTAACTTGCAAAAACGTATAAATCTTTTTCTTTTGTGATACTCCAGAATAGAGATCGATACAATAACTAAAACGTTAGCCAACTCATGAGAAATTAATACCACACCATATCGAAATGGCTGCTAATTTAACAAAAATTGACTTCAAAATTTTGGAACAATGATCAAATAATTACTTTACCTGCATATAAATGACCAATAGCTCCTGCAGAATCCTGAAAGTGTCCAAACAAAACTGTTCTGCATGTCTCACCAACATTTGCGTATTCTTCATCAGCATCTAAACCTTGAGAATCGTATTGTTGCTCCCATTGAGAATACCACGTATTATCGTTATTAGGATCCATTGAATGAAATTATATCGATTTAAATTATAAAAAAATATATTGTAAAACTGTATACAATTAGATTGTTCAATTTTTTTAACACTTAACGACAAAAACGAGAGCCATTATAATAAAAGGAATAGTTCTTTTTCGTTTGGTAGTAAGCCACCTGAAGCCACCCCAAAACCAGTTGAAGTATAGTGGTGGGAGATGTTTTGTGGGATTCTGTACAATTGTTACTAGAACAGTTGTCAATTTTTGTGTCAAAGTTGAATATTTTGGTTTGAATCTCGAATAATTTCGTAAACAAAAAGAACCCGAACTGTTCTTAACCGTTCGGGATACTTTCTAATACAAATGAGAATTTTTTATTGACACTATTTGATACTATCTTCATGTTCGTTTTCGTAATGTTAATACGATTTTGACTTTTATATATGACGTGTTATTATTGAAAAAATACTAACGTTTTGATTGAAAAGATATAAAAAATGGTACATTTACACAATTTTAACAATACATAGTATCACTCTCAATTTAACTATGTCGAATTACCTATATTTAATTCACTTGCCAAGGATGTACCTAAGACTGCACATGACAAAATAATAAGAAATGATGAACTTTTGGAAAAAATCGGGTAATTAATCTGAATTTACTTTAAATTTAGGCAATTCTATAAACTTATTTATATCATATTATTAAATAAATGGTAAACATTAAATGTTATTCATTGTAAATGTATTTATGTAGGTCAAAAAGAAAAGTGCGCCTCAATACAAGTTACAAATAATCCGCAATGTAATGGCAATTTTGTCGTTAAAAACGACAACTTTACATCAAACTTAAATGAAAAACCATTAGTTTCATTGTTCACACCAGACATACTTGAATATGGTATGTAAAAGTTTTTTTCTTTTTTTTATAAATGCTTAAACCCACTTTTAATTTGTAGGAGAAACAGTGGAAAAATATGCCGAATTTTCAAAGTTATCCAAATCATTGCTTGAAATTCTTCAAGAACAAGGAGCATTGGGATACTTCGTTCAATATTTAGATAGTCGAGGCGCACTGGCGTACGTTAAATTTTGGTTGGACGTTGAAAGTTTTCGATCTTCAGTACTTTCCAGCTTGTCATCTTCATCTCCATTTTGTATAAACATAAATCGTTACGATTTAGAATCGGAAAGTACAGTAGAAACAGTTCCTTCAACATCGCACGATAGCCTTTCGATAAGTACTGATTGTGACTCATTTACGGCTGATTCTACCAGCATTTTTGACGATTCCTACCAAAGTGCTTTTGATTCAGGACGTACGGCAACAGCAAGTGAACCTTTAGATAATAAACAATATAATTGTGATCTACAAAATGGATTTAGCACTAGTCAATGTGATAGTTTAGAACATAATGATTTAAAACAAACCGATCAAAATGAAAAGCTACAACAGGCCTTGGTAAACGATGCTATTAGAATATTTAAAAAATACATTCTTCCAAAGGCAACTTACTGTATTCGTTGCCCTGAAGAAATGCGAAATAACATCATAACAAGATTATGTAATGTTCGTTTCGATGGTCATTGTTTTGACGATGCACAAAATTTTGTTTTCCAAATTATGGAACGTGATTTTTACTCAGATTTTTTAAGAAGTAATTACTATTGTAAACATCAAGTCGATGTTTTAACCAGTGGAAATGTAGGCCTATCTGATATTTTATACAATGAAACGGCTTTATTTTATTTTATGGAATTTTTGGAACAAGAACAATGCCGTGATTTACTCGAATTCTGGATTGCTATAATTAACTTTAGGCATAATTTAAAAGAAAATTCCAATCATAATTTTGATCAAATACAGGGCGATGCAATTATACTATATGACAAATATTTTAGTTTACAAGCCACAAGTCCGTTAGGCTTTCCTGATTCAATTCGATTTGATATTGAACAAAATATATGCCACGAAAATGGACCACAGATCGATTGTTTCGATAAGCCAATGAAACTGGTTGAAATTGTCTTGGAGAAAAACTTTTTAAAATTATTTTTGACCTCGCAGCTGTTTTTTAAATATTTATCTGAATTAATTAGTACGATACAAACAAGTTCTTCTGCTTCTTTACCAGGAAGGCATAGACGAATAGGTTCTGATACTAGCAGCGAAATAAGTAGCATATCTGCACACAACACTTTATTAGCAATGGAAGATCATTTCTATAGTAAATTGAAAAATAAACGTAAAAATAGTGAGACTGATATGAGTATAGACACACGTCACCTGTACGACCCTGATTCCTTGTGGCGTAGGAAAAAAACCGGTGGTTTATCTTTAGGTCGCGTAAATGAACTTGGAAGGTTTGAACGAGCCATAGAACCAGAACCTGATCGAAAAAGTGAATCGAAACTGGGATTAGTGATGAAGAAATTAGTCAACATTCAAGAAGACAAGGCGAAGGAAGAAATGGCTTGGCAAATCGCTGAAATGATTGTCAAGGATATAACAAATTTGACTTTAAGTGAATCCCCACCCCATGATTTATAATTTTATTGACTGAATATATTTCTTATATCTTCATTCGTATTGGTTTCTAAAAATTTCATATCCAACCAGTATTGTAGAGTTTCTTCTTAACTACTAGTCACAAATTCTATTTAATAACTCTTTTGGTTGAATAATAACTAATACTAAAGAAAAAATAAATTATTGAAATTTTATTCTAATTTTAAAGAAAGCTCAACTTCTTGGTGTTAATAACCGAAACATGTGCAAAAATGAACAATTGGATCTTTTATTTTCTTTAAATTTTTTCTCTTTAAAAATAAACATACCTTATAGTTTTAAATATTATAGAAATATTACTTTATATAACATGTAAATACATTTGTTAATAATTGCAAAGATTATTCATATTCTAAGACATAAATTGTATATGTTCCACATTTTTGTAACATAGAGAAACTATAAATAAAAAATATATATTTTACCGCTAGTTTATTATTTTGATTTTATGGGATATGGACGGGGGTTAACATTTTAAATATCCTTGTGCTACACTGATAGAACAAATATGTTCAAATGTTTAATTCTTATTAACAAGTAACTAATTTGATTTCTAAAATAAAACTCAATAGGGTCCAAAATGAAATTTTATGAATTCACTAATTACGTGAGACTTTAAGGGGGAGAGGGCGTCGAGCAAAATCTCACACAATTTCACGTGGAGGAGAGGAAGGTTCCCGGCAAATATCACGTATTTTTTTAAAATTGTTCTTTTTTATGTAATCAAAGCACAGATTAACTCATTTACAATGCAACTACGCGTTTTAAAAAATTTCACGTGATATTAGGGGAGGGGGTTGAGTAGAACCTCACGAGCTAAAATTGTCTCCCGTAATTAATGGATGCTTCCTAAGGTATGAGATTGGTCGCGAGTTACGACTGAAAATAAACTCAGCAAGTTGTGTAGAGCCCGAAATTTAAAAAATGTTTGAAAGGCATCAACATTGATTTGATTTTGTTATTTTTGAAAAATTTATTTGTTACCTTATGCTTTAAAATTTAAATGGCCTCATACTGTAAAAAAATATTTATTTGTAATGTGTAAAAGGTGTTATAAAATTTTGCAAATCTAATATGGTCCTTTTGCCAAAAAAGGACCATTAAGCTCTTATTTGGAGTATCAAAAATAAAATTAGTGATAAAATTTAGAAAAACTTTATTTTTAAATACACAATTGTATAAGTCAGCGTTCTAAAACTACATATTATAATTTATAAAAATTCAAGACATTTTGTATGGCACTCATAAAATCTTTTAGGGGAATTAATTTAATAATCACAGTTTATTATAAAGCAATAAAGGGCCAATCATAAATTATGTAAGGTACTTTGAGAGGAGGAGTCTTTAATACAATAAATTTCTGATTTCTCCTATTTTTTACTAAAAAAAAAGAATAAAGTTTTAATTCACTTAGATGGGACGGAATTCTAAACAGGGCCAAATTTACCTTATATAGTTTATGAATTGTCCCCCAATAAACAATTAACATATTTTTTTTAGCTTATTGAAGAATAATCGTTAATACTATTCCTTGGCATACTTTGCAGTAATGGAAGATCTTCACGAACACTTTGTTTTGATCTTAATGAATATGATGATTCGTTATTGTCTTGTTCTTCATTATTAGATTCTCTCCAAGGCATTGCAATTTTTTCTGTTCCTCGACTCCAACGTCGATACACAATACAATTAAATAAAGCTTGCAATGGATTTGTAACAGCCTAAAAATACATTACCTTTATCAAATGTTTCAATAAGAAAAAAAATAGTTTTACCATTATGTACCAAATCGCTATTATCACACGAATCGGTAACTGAAACCATAGCGCCCATAAAAGAATTCCATTAATTAAATTTGGTGTCCAGCAAACAAAAAATGCGATATTAATAAGGGAAAATTTAGTCTTTATTGTTTGTATTAAGTTACGCTCTTTGTTTGTTAATTGTCCCAAGCTGCGATGAACCACTTCAGTTAAATCATCCGAACTTAAGAAATATAAAATAGGATTTGTGATCATAATGGCTGTAATAGGTAAGTAGGTGGCTAAGTAGTTTGGCAAAATTCGAGTTAAAGCAGTTTGTAATGATTGATATCCATGGCAACTAAAAACAACGAATTATAAAAAGAAACTATTAATAATAATGTCCATTATATATTTACTTGGCATCAGGATAATATAAAAGAGAGAGACCAAATATGGTAAGAATGGCTGGAACTATCCACGCAGCTAAATGATAGTAAAGAGGATACCCTTCACGTTCTTTCAGAACTAAACGCATATCGATGGCATAGCAAAGAGTCCAGATCCAAGTTGCCATATAGAAATATTGAGTCCAAGCCTAAAATATTCAATATTACTTATTACGTCCAGAAAACAGTTCACAAAACTTACTGAAGAAACGGCACAAAATACAACGCTGGAAGTATCATTTTTGGTTTTTGGGATTATAGTTTGAAAGTTGATCCAAAGACTAGCTCGTAGAAAGACTCCTGCATAAGTATCATATAAGAAACAATATTCTTTCTTATGTTTATTTTTTACCTAATGATGCTAATAAATCTGCAACAGCTAGCCAAACAATTATTCTTCGTCCTCGTGTTGCAGTTTTTGATAACCATCTCTGTGAATGTCTTCTTTCCTCTCGGGGTAAAATCTATAAATCAATATTTATCAATCAGATATTTTTTAAAATAAAAAATATTTACTTGATATATGGCTCCAAGTACACCAAATGCTGAAGAAGTCATGCAAACAGCATTGTAGGCATCCGAATTAAATTCCTCCATAATTTGCACTCCCATATCAGAATCGGCCGCATGGTGACAACAAAAAGTTTGTATTGTAGGATCAGCCATAATTTTCACTTACAATTAGTCGATGAAGATGATGAAGATAATGTTTATTCCATTTTCTACAACTGGTTTATCATAGTTATGAATTGACATGAACTAACTAATCTCAAATAAAGTGCTAATCTATTTTAAAAATCTACTGATAACATGCAACCATAGTAAATTTCTATTTATTATTATTTTACAAAAAAATATTGAGATTAAAAAATGTTAAATTTTAATTTAAAATGAGATTAATAGATCATTTCATTAAAAAATATCAAACACAATATGAGATTTAAAGGATAATAGGTATTAAGTTAATTACTTTGTTTGTTATATTTAATTATTTCGCAAATTAATATGGCGGTTATATTTAATGAATTTCTACTTACTTGAATAATACGAAGAAACCGGAATTTCTCTAATAAAAGCAGGCGTGCCTTCAAAAAAGGTTTTTTTAAATAAGGTTCGGTAGGTATGATATCTTTTTCTTCAAATAGGTAAAGTGTCTACATATTTCCAGTGCTATTACTCCCCTTAAAATAACGCATACATAAAAGTGTATGCATAACACGTATTTGTATGTATTGGGTGAGACTCATATTACCTTGAGTTACCTGAACATCAAATCCTATAGCCAACATATGAGTCTTCTACCTGAATAAACACAAAACTCGTTGTATTTTTATATCCGGTAAAGGTGGAATTCCAGTTATTTAATTCTTTTTTCAAAGGATTTTATTGTTAAAAATCGCTAACGGCATGTTTTATTTTGTATAATAATTATAAATATTACAATAACATTAAAATAATATGGTCCAACAAGTTGCATTTCCAACAATTAACCATTTTTATTAAACTTGAAAAGATATATAGGCCTTATTGTTAAGTAAAATAAAGATTTAGAATACCAAAACAGACTCTAAAATTAGAATTGACTAATGAGGACATTCTGGCATCTGATTTTTTTTATTATAAAATTTTTGACTAGCCAAATGTTTCCCAATATGTTTAGATTACATCTACAAAATTTTATAAAAAAAAATTTTGTAATTGTCCCAAAGTTCAAATACCACACCACTTATAAGTATCAAATCTTTTTACAATTCCAATGTCTTAATAGTTCGTTATCATCGTTATCATCAATCTGAATCATCCTTCATTTCATACACATAATTTAACATAAGACTTCTTATGAAATATGGCCAAAGAAAAATTGGATCTTTTTCTAGATTCACTACTTGTGTTTCCCAACTTATTTATTTCATTAGTATTTTTTTTTTGAGATACGTATACAATGATATCTTGAGATACAAGTTCAATTCGCTCCGCAACCTTGCTCATATATCAAAGCCATTTTTCCCATTGAAATGCAATTAGTTCCCGTTCCAGTCTCCAAAATACAACCCCCGTTGTTTTTGAAAAAAAAATAAGTATTTACAAATGGCAAATATTATATAAAAACATAATAAAAGAGAATGTAAAGAAATAAACTGGTTTTATAAAGTGTATTTATATATATTTTGGTTACTTAAATGAAATGTACATACACCTAAACAATAGTATACATGATAAATTATGTAAATGCACAAAAAGCGCTAGAAAACTTATCAACGATGCCTCAACTGCTAGGTAAAGAAGCACACTGAAGAAATGCGCAGGGTAATTGCAATAAACAGTGCAATAAACTAATGGGTTGAATGCTCAAATGTCGTTACGTATCTTAAATTTTGTTCGTATTTCGAAGCAAAACTTTGCCGCTCGTATCTCGAATATATCCTATATTAGGACACGCGTATCTCGAAATACCACTGTATCTTTATCGAATATGTTTACGTTACTATTAAAAAGTAAACAACACAAATTGCTAATTACTATACTTATTTAAGATAATATTTTGTACAATTTTTTAACTCTTATTTCACTTATTAGTTTGCATTTCTTAATTTCAGATGATCGAAGAATAGTTGGTTTACTTTTAATGATTAAAAGTATTGATCTTTGTGGGTTTAAAACCGCAATTTTTTTCATAGTAAAATTCGATCAAGAAATTTTATAAACTGTATTACTAAAACAAAATATCAAGTTTATAATCGTATTTTTAAACCACAAAATAATGGAATAAGATTTGTTATAATGAAGAATTTTACTTTTTAATGCATGCCACTGGCGAATTTAGTTCCTTGACCAAGCAGCATTGCGGGTTTAATCGCATGGATCAATGCTGAAGTTTAACCACAGCGATACTTTATAAACAGCTGCTTCATAAAAATTATTAACTTAAAAATGAGTTTTGTATCTTTTTGTAACTAATAGACAAGTAACTCACACAAGTAAAAAACAACTCGTAAATATTGAATATTCTGATTCATATTTAAATGATTTTTAAATCTGCGTTACCGATTGGTATACATTGAAAACTATAGATACTCCTTGTTAAAAAACACATTTAAAATGTTCAAAAAACCCAGTAGAAGTCGTTAAAAGTTATTAAAGGCATTTTAAATCTAATGATTTCAAAATGCCTTCTTTTAACAAAGATTTCTATAGGTATCATAGAACAAAGCGACAAAACCATCTTAATTACTTACCGTTCTTGATGGTTATTGAGAAAAAATCTAATTTGTATCAATAATCAACCATTACTTCACTTACAATAGAGTCCAGAGAAAAAAATAAATAAATGCTCGTTTAATTGCTTGTTTGATACAACGTATGACGTTGAATTCTTTTCAGTGATTGATCGATCGGATTAGACATTGACCGACGTTGAACATTAACAGATTAAACATTAACAATTAAATTTAATACAACGATCAGGAACGATGTTCATTGGTCAAGATTGCCTTACGAAATTCTACGTCCCCCGTTAAACCAAAAAAGTAATTTAACTGGCTTAGAATTGTTTTTTCTTCTCAGGGAAAGAAGCTAAATAAAAATAAAAAATCAAGAGAAACCAAAAATCAATTTATTGTTTGATTTGTTTAACTGTTTGTAAGTATAATTAAAATATAGCCTTCTTATACAAAAATACCTGATTTTCATTTTTGTACATTAAAGTAATTTTAATTAACTACATAGATACCTTAAAAATCAGGACGTTTTCTTGAGAAAAAAGAATGAATTTATAATTGAATTCAATTTTAATACGCACTATTTTTCTGTGAACCATAAACTTTATCTTAAAGTAATAGATAACAAATTATCATTTAAAATCAGTTAAAAATAAAATTGAAGTTATAAATTAGTACTTTTATTTTTTAATACATTTGAATAAAATTTATTGCATACATAAATATTTCACAATTCTAATCACATCAATTTTTTTAATTTATAATGTACATTTGTAGGTAATAAATAGTCTAGATAGAGTACATAATCAGTAGAGAAATGTTAAAATATTGTAAGAAATTGTATAGTTAATATCAATATAATTTGTATATCATAGCAGCAATATTTAACAAAAATTAACCATTGTATATAGTAAAAGAATTTTCTTTAGAAAAATATTACAAAATTATAACATATCAGTTGAATTATATTCTATTAGCCATATAAATAGAACACGAACTTTACAGCCGATTATTGAACGTTTTAAGTCACATAGAAATATTTTGAAAAGTTGTAAGTAGCAAAAAATATAAATTCATAATTTTATTTAAGTTATGTTTAGTTTAAAAATATAGTTCCATTGTCAATATATTATATGAAAACGTAAAACTACAATTTTACACACAACGTGCATTATTTATTTTGCGAAAAATCTTTTTTTTTTTTTTGATTATTACATTAATAATTATATCAAATTTTAGTGCATGTATTTCAAAACATTAAATGCATTGTATTTAACGAATTTTTAAGTCTGACAAAATGGCCCCATTAAAAAGAAAAAATGTATATAATTTGCTATCACGTTTCAGATTCATTATTAAATTCTGGAAAGGTTTCTGATTTAAGCTTTAAAAGTCATCCACTTTTCAAGATTTATATTTATATATACATAAACAGTTGTGAAAATAAAATTGCGCCAACAATAACCCCATCGAATGCTAATTTATATCCAGCGCTTTTGTGTTCTGCTTGAACTTGATGTCCATGGGTTTCGTACATCGGTTGACCTAATAAACACAAATAAAATAGTATTAAAATTTTGAATTAAAGTTAGTTTTATTCTATTGAAAGTTGTGCAAGTTTTCTCAAAGAAAATAAATGTTATAATAGTTTATTAAGATAGGTTTATTACTGAAAAGATTTAATGTTACTCTAAATTAATAAAATTAGTATGAAGAAAATAGTTTGGAAATTGTGATAATATAAAGCAAAATAAACACAAACGAACTCCTTTGGAAATTTTCAATTTATGATAGTCATTTTAAAATATTCAAGTAAATTTTTTACAACCAAAAACATTTTAGGATTACGTACTACAGAAAGATGTATTAGGTATTGTATTTTGGCTACGAATATTTTGTAAAAAAGAATAGATACTTCCAAGTTACACAATTTAAAATCTTATAGTAGAGTATATAATATACTTTATACTTTAAACTTTTTCCAACGCGCTAAGCTGAAAAATAGTGTCAATTTTATTTGATATTTTAAGCATGACACGATATTCCTTATTTAAACCCATTTTCGTTGAATTTTTTTCAAGTTTTTCTCCCTCTCTTATTTTAAAAAGATTATACTCCATATAATTGAAAGGAAGGGGGGTAACTTTTTAGACTGAAGAAATGTTTATGTATTGATTTAAATATAAGTTATTAGAAAACTTCGTTTTAATTTTTCAGACCTTTCTAAAGATAGGTTCATCTTTATACTTAAACTCATATGCTAAAGTGCTCTGAATTTTTCACCATGTTATATAAGCTGTTTTTTCATTCTTTTAGTACATCATTTTAAAGCAATTTATTCCATATTTTACTTGCATAGTACCAATATTTTCCAAGTAAAATAGATTTTAAATAATCATGAAACAAGAAGTAATAATTCATAAATGTAAAAAACATATATATATTTATACGTTATATACAACTTGATTTTATATAACGATATATTACCTGTACCTATTAAATTAATTACTTAAGACTTAGATTTAAAAGATTTAACAACTTAAACTGGGAAAATAAAAACAAAAATCATATTTGTAAAATAAGTGTTAATTTGACTAAGTTATAATTGCAAGATAATTATCCAAACAGGATTATCACATGAGATTTAATTTCTTTTATGACCCATATAAAAAGGTTTTGCCCTATCTGACTCTTATTTTGACAATGAGCAACGTCTTTCGCTATCAATATAATATAACAGATATAAAATTATTTACTTTATATAACACTGCATTAATAAGTTTATGTTGATGATACTTAAGTATTTGACGATTTAATAACTATAATTTTTATTATTTGCATTAAAGTTTTATTAAATTTAGGCGTTAATTACTTATTTAAAAAAAACATAACTAAAATTAGTTTTTGGGGTTATTAATAATAATCAAATAAAGTAATTAACAAATACTTTGTTATCTAAAGTAATATTTTCCAAATACTAGGAGGCTTTGCCCTATACTTTTTCCCTCACTAAGTAAAATTACTAAGTGTTAATCTTATTTCTAAAATTTCTTTTCAATTTTATTACTGAAGTGAAAACTTCTTTAACATTGTTGTGGCTTGAAATTGTATGAAATAGAAGCGGAAAGCGACAGTAAAAAGAGAAATATATAAATCTATAAGATTTAACATGAGAGAGAGAATGAGGTAGGAAACATTAATATTTCTTTTGGTTGTGCGTGTCTGTGTATTACGCTACTTGAGAATGGTCGTCCAATAACAACCGTGTTAAATTATTTATTGTAATTGTTAGCATAAACAATTCATTATTTTAATAAAAATAATTTCAAGTTTGCCGAAATGATTATTAAAAAAAAAGTAAAGAAAACAAGGGTATAAAGACGTCAAAAGGTTCAACAGAACGTGTTCGTGAATTTCGGGCACGCCGAAAAGCGTTATTAAATATGAAAAATAATAGTGCTAATACGTTTAATAATGATTCGACTGTACAAAATAGTGAAAATGATGCTAGTAAATACTTAAATATTTTCTAACCGCATATTTTGTCCTAAGTCACGAAATTTCATCAAAGTAAAAGCTAATTGAAAATTAATTCTGATATCACATAACATTACAAACTATTGTTTAGGTACCACTCAAGTGGATGTACAGCCAGCGACTCCTTATTCACAATTTCGTCGAAATAAATTTGCTCATGAAGAATTACGAAATTTTTTTTTTAATAATATGTTCGGTCATATGTGCTCCGTTTGTGAACGATTGAAGTTCCAACGAGATTTACCCCCCCCTCCCGCCCAAAACATGAAGATATTTTAGGGGTAATAATTGAAAATTATAATTCAAGTGATAATATTTTACTGTGCTACACGAATTTCCAAGCAATCGAGAAATATGTAATTTCAATGATGTTCAAATACAAAAGTTTTAAATATGAAACGATACCTGCATCTTTACCACCACTAGAATTATTTCATACTTCAGTTTTCATAAACTCTCGTATCATTTATCGAAAATTCAAATTTTGATTCAGGATAAATTTATGTAAAAAAAAACGTAAAATAAACCATACAATTATTCTACTCATAAAATTTTACATTTGTCTCAATGTCTTGAAGTTCACCTTTTTTGAAGGTTTTACTTCTACCACGTGTGAACTGCACAAATGTGTTTTTTTTTATCTACGAATTGAATATCGTATATAGTATGTCTTAAATTCACTGTTTACCTACATATTGCTAACGACAAATGCTAAAACTAACGAAGCTTTTCTGTATAATTAATGTGAATGCTTTTAAGTCATTGTATGTACTTAAATCATTTTTTAAAATACATAATTAATACCTCAATTATAAGAAAATATAACTCAAACAAATAAAAGTTATAATTATTTACGCATTATCTATTCAAGTGCAACGTAAACTTATTCATAAAATATTCTACATGATAAATAATTTGGTACAACTAGCTTTTATGTAAGTCACTATCTGACAACGTCTCATTCCCTATTTTGTTTTTAATTTAATTCGCGAATAAATCTGACATAACGAAAATTTAGCCACAAAAGAGAAATTGGACGACGCCAGAATTGAATTGACACCAAAATTGAGAGCAATTTCGTGAATTGCATTAAAACTACGTGTACCAATAAGTTTATGTCTTATATTATACCGAGGAAAATGTTAATAAAAGCACAAAAGTGTATCAAGCTAAAGCTTCAACCAAATATTAAAAAAAATATAAGTATATTTCCTGTTCATTGCCATTTCTTTTATTGTTAAGGAAAAAAAGTAAAATAAAAAGTGTACAATGAAGCTTAATTTATTGATTACAAATTAATTATAACTTAAAAATAATTCAAACAAAAAATTAACTAAAATTACAAATAAAACAATCAGATCATTAAAAACGTATATTAAAAAACCATGCTTGCTCAAGTTATTTGTGTTTCTACGTATAAAACTATTGATTTTGTGATTATATGTAAGAAATGGAATATTTTTTATGATAATTTTAGCGTGTCGTAACACTAGTGATTTTTCCTAGAAATTAAATTTAGATCTAAAGACAATGATAAAGTTATCTCCAATCTTGTGTTGTTATTCATTCACCAACGTCCAGATATTTGTATGAACACTTAATTGGCATGGTTTTTTTACAAAAGCTAAAATCAAAACAAAAGCTTATATAAGTTTCCTAGGAATGTGGCTTGGGCTAAGGTTGCAATAGTTTTTGGTTCCAAAGACATTAATAAATTCAATTGTTTTGCTTGCGCTTGCGCTTTTTCTGAAACAAAAAAGAAAATTATTCAAACATTTCCATTAGATAAGCAACGGAAATTCTGTGGTACTTGTGGTATATTTGTGTAATAACAGGAAAATAGCAGGATGCAATTTATGGTAAAAAATATGCTTCTTGATTGTAACCGACTTAAACAAATCGGGGTCTACAATTGCCGTTGCGATCACGTTGTTCGTTTGAAGCACATTCATTTTGTGGAACATTGATAACATGAGTAGGATTCAATAAATCTGAGATTGTGATGTTTTTTTCCTGTGCCCTAATTTTAATAATTTCTTCTCTAGTTAGATTAGGTTTCATTGTTTGCGGCAACAAGAGATCGTTAATTGGAAGGGATGTAGTCGAACTAATTTTTTTAATAATGGCACTTGTAAATGGCTCTTTATTTTGGCGCATAGTAGTTACAGTTGATTTAGAGATAACAGTTGTAGATTCATGTGGATATTTCGAAATTAAACGATTAAATTGATCAAAATAAAGGGTGATAATGGTGCAATTATGCGAACAAAAGTTATCAGACACGAAAGTTTTTCTATTGATAAAAACCGAGCGATTCGGATAATATGAATGAACAATTTCACAACAAAAATAATGTTTATGAACAAAATTAGCACCCACAATAATTTGAAATACTCCGAAAAGCACCAATACTTTTACGTTCATTTTTGAAAATTGATTACGTCTATTGTGGTTAAATACGTTTTATTAAATTTATATTTTTTTCTCAAAAGCATTTTTTAAGCCAAGAACATGCGCAATCATTATAAATGGGAGGTTTGGGTGGTAGGGTAAATGATTAAAATTTATTTGAAAAAGAGGCTTGAGTAAAAAATAGAATAGAATTATTTGAAAACTTCAATGACTTATGAAATGTACTCTGGGTTACTTAAAAATAATGAAGGCACTAAATTCTATTTGTGAAATTTGTCTGTTGTTCACTTAAATTTCATTAGTTGAAATATTCATGTTCAGAATTAATTCACTAGTTAAATATTTGACTACAATTATTTTCAATCATTTAAGCAAATAGGCTTATTTTCATTAGTTAAATTTTGCAAAAGAAAAAGAAATAGATGGCTTTTTCTATTCAGAAGTACTTAATAAATATATAATTTGGTCAATCTCGATTGTGTTGATTGTTATATTAATTGAAATCAACTTTATGATATGAATTTATTTCAATTTTTAATATTTTAAGCTAAGATGTAGTGATAACACTACGTTTTTAACATTTTAGTTAATCGAATCATTCTGTATATTTTTCATTTTTATCTACGTTAATTAGGAAAACTGCAGGTCTGTTGAACTGAAATTAATTCATTAATTGAATTAATAAGAGGCCATTCATAAATTACGTCACAAAAAAAATACGATTTTTAATCTCCCACCCCTTTCGTATTTGTCGCATGTGGTCACATTTTTGGAACCCCATAATTAAAATAAAACAGCAGTTTTAAATTTTTCGTCACAAAGTTTTTGACCTCCCTGACCCTTGTCACACGATGTCACATTTCGTTGACTTCCCCCCTTCTTAAAAGTGTGACGTAATTTATGAATGACCCCTAACAAAGTATGATAATTTGAGAATAAGTTAGTGATGTAATAAAAATGGAAAGTTTGAAAACAAATTTCTACAAAAGGGTCTTTTCGGTGGATGAACATACTTCAGAACAGTGTTTTTCAAACTTTTCATATCACGTCTTCCTAAATTAGAAAAAAAGTAATTCTAGGATCCCCTCCCTAAAAGTTTTAAATTTTAGTGACCAGCAGAACTTTATTTATGTACCATTAATTATTACTATAGAAATATTTTGCGGTTTCCTGACAGGAGTTCAATGGGCTCCCCCAATTTGAATAGAACTGCTCTATAGAAAATTAAATGTAAATCCGGTAAATCCTATCGATGTAAATCTTTACCTATTTTTTCTCCTTAATCATACTTAGAAGGCAAATTAGAATAAACTACAGAAATATCATTAGAGTCGTAACTACAATAGCAAATCGAAAACGAGAGACTGAAATAAAAGAAAAACATAATATATATTTCATATCAAGTGCAAAATTTCTATGGTACCAACTTATAACTTTCTTTTTCTAATATCAATACATTTTGAAGTTCTACAGTTTTGTTATTTTATTATATTATATCTATAATATTTTCGAGACAAACTGATAAAAATACTTCTCTATTTCTTTAGTCACTTTTAAAAAATGATTTTCTAAATATTTTTCTGGTAAATTACAATATCCTGCTTAAAAGATAATTATATTTGATGTTTTTAGTATTTTTTTTCCTATTTAACATTTAACCGATTACTCTCAATCATACCCACTGCAGCACGCAATTAACTTTTGAAAATAATAAAATGGTATGGTTTTTTTTTGTTTTTTGATGTTTTGTCAAAAACATTTTGATGTTTTTATATGCTTAAAAACGATTGTTTTTTATAAACTAGTTTAGAGGAAAAAAATTTTTACCAACAAAAAAATAAGACCGTGCCAGGACGGATGGTCTACTCTTTTTGGTCTACAGAAATTTTGTCTACTGACTTTACGTCTACAGACATTTCGTCTACAACCATATTTTATTTACACTGACATTTCGTCTACTCAGACAGTTCACCCAATTTGTAATTACACCCACATTTGTTCAAGAATGGAAACGTGCATGATTTAGGGCTAAATAAATCTCACAGAACAACAAACACCGTAGAAAGATGGCATTCGCGATTCCAGATATCAGTCTGAGAATTGAGTAGACCAAATTTTTTAGTAGACGAAATGTCTGTAAACGAAAAGGTCCAGTAGACAAAATATTGATATCGGCGAAATATAGGAATAGACAAAACTATTCAGTAGACGAAGCGTCTATAGACAATGCGTCGGCGCACCAAATAAAACATATCCGTTAAAACAATTTGAAAATATTAAGTATCGAATTGTTACTGAAAAAAATCTTGAAAGTTAAAGAAATAATTTCTAAATTTTGATCAGAATATAGATACTCATCAAACTGTGCTTAAAAATTTAGAACAAAAAATAGTGAATTTATAATAGTAAGCGAAAACAATAATATTGCATAAATAAAATGTATTCCCATAGTTAATTTTGAAGATTAAATATTTTAGAAATTGAAATTTCAACTTTAATTTATCAAAATGAGGAATAAAAATTAATTATCCAATGAATTATTATTTTTTTAATATTTGGCAATACAATTGTTTGTTTTCGACATGAATTTTTAAACGTAATGATTCAACAATTATTTATCAATAATTAAAAATGTTAAATTTCCAACACCACTCGTGCAATTTTTAAAAGTGCGCTACAAAATCAATTTTATCTACCTTTCAAATAAAACAGCTCAGCGTTTTTTAAACAGCCATTCATCTCTACATTTCCCGTTACGATCATACATTTGACCTGGTCCACACTTTTTCAATTCCATCGTATTATTTTCAATGGTTTCATCCGAGTTATGCATTTCTTTGGATTTTTCGTTATTCAAAGCTTCTTCGTCCAAATAGTCAGATAAATTTTCACTTTGTTCAGATGAAATTAACTTTTTGGAGGTGCACGGCCAGGGTGAAAATGATTTTTCACACATTACTTTTCGGTTTAAATTTTCGTCATATTTTATCACATATTTACAACAAATGTAACTGGTGGAGAAATGGCAACAATATGAAAATATGAGAATGCTTAGTAAAAAAATCGGTAAATTGTGATGGTACATTTTACAAATGAAATTTGTTGGTTGTATTTACAATAGACCTTTTATTTTAAACAACTCTACGAAAAATTTGTTCTGTTTTTATAACTAGAGCAAATTAATGTAGGTGTTATAAAGGATTAATAATTAGGTTTAACGATAGCTTATCTTAATTAAAAAGCCACAGATTTCCTGTTTCTTTCAACCAATTATTGAAACAATTTAATCAAAAGAAACGAATTTCCATATCTCGTTACATTAAGTATAGAAATAAAAATGAAAAAAAATTATTTAATATATACAATATGTGAAAAACTGCCATTATTTTAGAAAAAGAACAACTAGCCACAATGCCACATGCGTTGCATTTGTTAGAAATGTTTAAGAAATATCTTCAAAATTGGGTAAGTAGTTATTATGCATTAAACAATTTTACAAATTTGTACAAATCAAACCAAAATGAATATTTACGAAAAAAATTACGTAAACTCGGCAATATTACCAATATTAAATACCTATTATTTTTGATCGTTACAATTGGGAGTGCTTTTGACTCGAAATTTGAAAATAAAATGGAAAAAGAACTAAATATTGGAAATTTAAATTTTTATAGTAATTTTTTGAAGATATTTTTTTTTTAAATTTGTCAATAGAAGAAATAAACCGTTCTTAAACATAGATACCGATCAAAAAAATGGGTTACTTTGAAAAAATCCGTCCAAATAATCAAAAATTGATAGTTATTACTTTCACCAATTTTCGTTTTAGAAATTTATAAAATGTGTCTGCGCAATTTAAATTTATAGAATAGTAAATTTTATTAAGCTAACAGTAAGTTAGCAAAACATGATCCCTCATAAGCTCAATTAAAATAAATTGGATTAAATTCGTTGTGAAAATTGATCACATTTTATCATTCTCATACAAATAAAATGCCACTGATATTTACAACTAGCTTGTCTGTATTTATTAGTTTAAAGTCTGATAATGTATAAAAAGAAATGATGAATATTGATGGAATTTTTAACAATTATCTTGTAAATAACACAAAAAAAAATGAAAAATGGTGCGATCTTTTTCCGAATGGAAATAAAAAAGAAAACAATGCTTTTTGTATAAATATATAACCTTGAGTTCGAGAGACCGATAAATTGAATTAAGTCATTTAAAATGTTTTAATAGTACTATAGATAAAAACAGTGCATTTTAAATTATAATGAAAAATAGAAACATTTTACACAGCACTGTTTTTTTGATTATTAACTGGTTTTTTGAAGGTCAAATAAATACGACTTATATTATTCTGATGAGAAATTATCAATTTAATAAAACATAAATGGCAAATATAAATACCAAAAGATATCCACTGCTTCTTGATTATTTGAAAAATAAGGAAAAAACTGTTCAAAATTAAGGGAAAGAATGATCAAGGTAATTTTTCAAGGTACTGTTAATATGATAATAAGATTCTTAAGCAAATTTTATCAACCCAAAAAAACGTCAATGGCTAAATAATTTCAGATCAAAGAATGTCATCATGTACTCTTGGATTGTTATCAAAAAGAAAATGATTGAAGATTTACCTTTATATTAGTTGATATAATTTATCATATTTTTATACTTTATCATATTTACCAACAATGGAAAGATGACAATTCGTTGTTACACGGAAAAAATAGGAGAAACAAATAGACCTTCACTTTAAACTTTCCAATTGCGTATATGAAAACAGACTCCATTTTTATTACGACCATTTTAATACGAGGAAAATCAAGTAATAAAATCGACGCATAGTGGAAATTTTTCTATGCAATGCTATTTGAAATTTTTGTATTATAAAATAACAAATATAAAATTTGTAAAAATTCTTCTGAAAATTATTTTTAGTGCAACTGCTACAAGATCTCTACAGACATATAGGTATCACCAAAAAAATTTGATAGTAATTTTAGATGAATCTCTTGTTGCAATAAACGTTGCAACAATACTTTATTTTTTTACCGCAAATCAATTGTATTCATTCAAAATTAAAACCCAAATAATTTAGGCAATGTTTGACATATGTGTAAACATATTTTTATAGCAGTAAAAACACTTTTCGGAATAGTTACAAAAATTTCAAATGCTACTACTGAAAAGTAATCTTCACCATTCGCTTTGCGAGCTATGAGTCATGCTTTCTCTCTTCATCTATATCTTTTTGTAGCAGTTGAAATAAAATACAATCGAGTATTTCATATCATTGGTCCTGGGGACTATAATCGCTCCATTATATTTGTTGTAAGTTGTTTGTTTTTTAAAAGTTATAAATTATTGATATAAAAACAACAAAGATACAATTCTGTACAACTATTCAGTAGGATGTCGTTAAAAGGTTATGATTTTTAATGCTCTAGTGATCAAGCGACGATTATCGGTTATAGTCTGATTAAACTGATTGAGTAAAATGCATTAGATAAATAAATCGATTTAAATAAATATAAACTTGCAATAAACTAACATATTTACATTTGTCAAGATTTTATTAGTTTTTCCTACAATGTCTAGTTTATAGATAAACAACTCTTCTATTTTACTTTTGAAAATCAATCAGTTTAAATATTTCAAAAGTATAAAATCTTTCATGAAAATCTTAAAAATTTCAAGTAATTAAAGTAAATTATGATTATTACTAATTATTTTAACAGGAATTTTAATTTTGATGTAATAATTTCTTTAATAATAATGTCAGGAATTGAAATATGATGAATGTCTACAATTTAAAACATATTAAAACTACTTATTAACAAAAATGTGTTTTTTTAATGGGGGAAGTATGTAAAAAGCATTCTTAGTTATGTTTTTTTCCAAGTTTTATCAAATAATTAATATTATAGACACTAATAGATAATTAATTACTAAATTTTCTACATTCCTAGGATAACTTTGTGAAATAATTTAAAAATCAACAAATAAATGCATAAGAAATAAACAAATAGGTACAAGTATTAAGAATATTTAAAAAACTATGTCATGGTTAATAATTACGTGTCAACCCACCATTGTTAGAGAGAAGACGTCCAATTTCCAAAGAAGTGTTAAAAATACCCAAATAAAAAAAAACAATGCGACGAATAAGTGCAAAATAAAATAGAAATGGTTAGTCAGTAGCGGTTTCATTTTTACCAGGTGATGTTTGATTAAACTGATTACTGCTGTTCCAGTTAGGATTGTATCCTGGGTAATACCCGGGATATCCGTACGGTGGTGGCGGCGGTGGATAATATCCTGGAGGGTAATAACATTCAATTGGTATCGTCACGTTGATTGTAGGATAAGTTCCATTTGTAACTGTTCCATTGCCGTTTGCATTGGTTTCATTCCACTTAGCCATTGTCTCATTCCATGCAAGATTATATGCTTGTGTTGCATTTTCGCACATTTCATACCAAATAGCAGTCGCGTTAATTATTTCATAATTAACCGGTTGTAACTGCGTTTCATTTAATTTAACAGTTCCACCACAAGAAGCTTGAAGATGACTTCCGCCGGTATCACCTGGTGATGCTGAACATGGAATTACGGTTGTACTATTGCTTGGTAAGACAACAGTGGCGTTAAATGCTTCAGTTGTGTTACAAGACAATGCGAAAACAGTTCCGGAATCGGCTTTCATTTCAGTAACATTGCAAGCAACGTTGGTGGGTGTTACAATGTACGTATTGCCTGGTTGAACAGCATGAGATTCTGGAACAATAGTGCCTGTTGAAGATGGCGCTTGAGGATTCACTGAGTACACATTATATTGATTTCGATTTCTCGTCAATTCCCATAGGGCCATTCCTGCTAAAACTCCTCCGACAGCTCCTACAGCAACTCCTGTGCCACCACTTAAAAGACCTCCTTTACGATATCCAGTCATTCCTCCACCATAACCTCCAAAACCTCCACCAAATGGAGATAATCCTCCTCCACCAAATCCTGGCGATCCTCCAAATCCACCTCCATATCCAGGTTGTCCTCCAAAACTAGGATGTCCGCCATAACCAGGTTGACCTCCAAAGCTAGGATGACCACCATAACCAGGTTGACCATACGGTGAATGACCTCCAAATCCAGGTTGGGCACCATATGGTGGAGGATGTCCTCCAAATCCGGATTGTGCTCCATACGGAGGTGGATGTCCGCCAAAACCAGATTGCGCTCCATAAGGTGGAGGGTGTCCTCCGAATCCTGGTTGAGCACCGTATGGTGGAGGATGTCCTCCAAATCCTGGTTGTGCTCCATAAGGTGGATGAGCTCCTTGATATCCAGGAGGTTGATATGGGGGTGGAGGACCTTGTTTAGGATATCCACCTGATCCGTATGCGGGAGGACCAGATTGAACTGGTGCTCCATGCTGTACGGGATATGGAGGTGCTTTAGGAGCGGCGTTTGAACCACCAACGTTTGATGGTGGTGGCACTCTTTGATTTCCTTGGGTATTCCATCCAATATTTTTATTGGGTCCGGTATTTGATCCTGCTACATGATCACTCCAGCCTATCGGTCTTTGATTGGTGTTGGCCGGTTGAGAATTGTGTGAAGATGGAGCAGAGGCTTTATGAACATTGCTGGAAGATCCGTGAGATCCATATCCGGGATAACTAAGTGATCCCAAACCAGAATGGCTCAAATTAGGTGTTGGCTGTTTTGGTGCCGGAGCCGATGGTCGAGATGGCCGTGATTTTGATCGAGATTTGAATCCTCCTATTTTGGCACTGTTGACATCTAAAATTAGAGCTATCACAAGCACACAAAACGTTAAAATGTATTGCAACGTTTTCCTATTTTTAAAACGCGCCATTTAGATTCAAACGAAGACAACACAAAAGTGATTTAAATAGTTGACACACACTTGTATATATTAAAATTCGTTCACAAATTATTCACTTAAATAAATTTAATGTTATTATTTCAATATTAGATTACAAAAGATGCTGAGATGTAACACCACACTTCACAGACTAACTTGTATAATGGTCGTTATGGTCAAGTCGTACACATGCTGAAACTCACTTCTTCACTGTCAAATATTGATTTCTATAAAGTCCGTATTACACAAGCACGAAGAAAGAACGCAAGTAAACCCAAAATAAAATAAAGGTTTCTTTTTAGTTCAATGAATTTCGTCTAATGTAAAACGGTATAAAAGCAATTTCAATTAATTTTTAGATATAAAATCAACACAAGAAATAATGTAATTTTATAACCAATATTTTTGTTGTGGAAAATTTTGATTTTTACCGCGAAAGAAAACTTGCGCCAGTAAAATGTATCGTTAGTAACTATGCACACCAGCCTTATTTTGGGTTATTCCGTGACTAATTATTATTGACGTCATAAACAGCTCCAACAAAAGTATTGTAATTCTGAGGGTCATTCATAGATGAAATGTTTTTTACGTTTTAAATAACTTAAAAATAGTATAAGTATCTACTTGATCTCCTTATTTCAATTCCAAAAAAAAATATAAAAATTAAATTCTTAAAAATTCCTATAAATATATCGGTTACCTATACCTACCTAATTATTTATTAACTTTTTTAAAACTCAGACAAACAATTAATCAATAAAAACATGTACCTATTTATTCTCCCGAAATTATCTAAAATTAGCGCATTTATTCACACATTGTTTCTAATTAGTATTCAATGACGTCATTTGTCTACCAAGTTGAAACCAATTATCAAATGAATCATAATTTTTAAAAAGGAAAATTCTTGCTAAAACTGCACGTTTTATTACCAGGAAAAAGGAATGGGTTTTTATTATCATTACCAATTAATTTTCAATTTATATTTGCTGATAACAGAATCATATATAAATGTCATGTTGCTAAATAACGATAGATAAATATTAATTCTTTCATATATGTTGTTATCATTTAAACCAATTTAAACCAAAAATCATTGAAAATAAAAATCACATAGCTGGTTAAAATTATGTTTTTTTTTTCTGTATGGTAACGTCATTATTCTTCAACTTGTTTTAGTTCCAAGGATTTTTGAGGATCCTTATATTTAAATAATTTACTCTTTTTTTTTTTTGAAAAAGCAGTAATAAACTACGAAACGTCACACAAAAATAACAAAAGTGTAAATTTAAATATAAAGATCCTCAAAAATCCTCGGAACTAAAACAAATTGAAGATAATCAAAACAGGATCTTTCTTGAACAGATCTTGAAAAGATGACCATTTGGCATTTGTGTATGAAGGCCAATAAATGATAATGGAATAAATTTATTTGAAAGCTTATTATTAATCATTATTAACTTCACCAGTTTGTTTATTTTTAAATTTAAACGTTTTATTTACGCATAATTTCTTTAACTCAAATATTTTTTGTGGAATTTAACGTTAAGTAAACAATTGTAAGACATAACAGAACTTGATACATTTTTTTCGATTAAATTCAATTTCTCTTGGTTTTGCTCGATATACGTATTCCTCAGTCGTTATCTTTAAAAAGGTGGGTTACGATGTTCACAATAAACGTACTCCGAGTCCTATCGGCAGTGTTAAACTTTATTCTGTTTTGTCCGGATGCGGTTTTAAACAGTTAAACAAAATCCCTGTTAAAACAAGGCATTTATAACTTAAAAGTTTTTAAATGTTTTCAATAGTTTTTTTTTTTTGGTAAAAATTAAACAATAGGTTGCATTTTAACAATGTTGATAGAGAAATAAATTATAGGGGCTGATACACATATAACAAAAAAAGAAGACAATGATATAGACATGGCCGGTGATCAGACATGCTACGAAACGCTACGTATTAGTAGCATCTTTTTTATCGTTGACTTCCGTACATTTCCACATATTCTACTCTTTTTCATAGCGTATATTTAAGTCTTTTTTTCGCTACAACATGAAAAATATAACTTTATAAACGTAGGTATAAATAATAACGTAATTATAGATTTAAGGCTTTCACGGTCGGTCTTATTTAAAATACAACTCTTTAAAGAAAAGGTTGTGGGTTTTTGTAGACGGTTTTGGGTCCGAAAGCCACAACCTTTTCTTTAAAGAGTTGTATTTTGAATAACGTAATTAGGATTCTATTAATTTCAAAATAACTAAAGATTGAAAATATATGCTAATATTTTTTAAAGATTTAATAATAGATCTCAATTGAATTTTTATTTTGCCGCGTTTTATAACCCGCTGATTTCACGACTTCTCCTTCAAATAGAACGGTTATGTTCTTTTCAAATTTCACCAGGTGACGATAACAATTTCGTAGCATCAATTTATTTAATTTTTGATTAACGCCGTTTATTTACTTCGAATATCTTCGATTAGCTTTAGAGTTATACTATTTGAAAATATTTTGTATAGTTTTGTAGCTGGATACGTACGTACCACTAAATGTTTTTCGGAAATATAAAATAAATGCTGATTGAATTTGTATTTTACACCATTAATGACATCAGCCAGGTCTTCCTTCAAAGAAGCAAATTGACAACTTTAGATAGAAAATAACGAAGATAACATATACCTCTATCTCATGATTCTTAGCGTTCAATCTAAATTTGAATTGTTTTTTATCAGTTTGAAATGGTGGGGAAAAGGCGTTTTTATTTTCAAAAAACTCATTAGAAGTCGTTTAAAGTTATTAAATGTAATGATTTCAAAATGCCTCTAAATTCCTTTTTAATAGGATTCCTTATTTTTATTTTCTTACTTTTTCTTTTGTGTTCATAATGATAGCTTTTTTCAATCTTAAGGTTTAAAGAAGCTCCTATAGTAAAGCTAGTTTTAACCAGATTATTTTAACAATGAAAAAAAGATATAAAATATTCACTAGCTTCCTAATATGTCATATCTCCTAAAAACTATAAAAATATCTTACTGGTACTATCAAATTGCTGATTACTAACCATAGAATGGGAACTATAACATATTAGAATGTTTTTATTGATATTTTGTCGTCAAAACCGAATCCAATTAAAACTATAATAACATTAGCAAAGTTAGGAAAGTTTTGGTATAATAACTAATTCGTACAATATTGAAAAAAATACAAACTGCGAGTAGCAATAGGCACATGAAGCAAATTGTATACAAAGATAATAGAAATATTAGATCAAAGAACAAAAAGCTTAAAAACGTTGAATTGCTGACTTGCTTCAATTTATATGGTTGAGACTCGTAAAGGATTCGAATTCAATCGATTTAGACATTAAACAAACGTAATGTTGTCATTGGTTGTCGTATTGAAGCCGTTGAATTTTTCAACATTCATTTATACCTAATTCGATAAGTCATGACTGACAACACACTCTAAAGTAAATAAGCAATTCAACGTATTTTATTTTCTTTTAGTAACATTTATTTAAAAATAAACAAATCAACTTTTGACTTCGAAAATTTAAATGAAATGTAATATTTTTATATTTTATTAAAAATTAATTTTTCAGATTTTGTAGTATATGGTCGATATTTTTGTAAATTGGTATCAATATGTAAATAATCATTAAGTTTATAGACTATTGCTTACATTTTACATTGTTGATTGGTTTTTTAATATTTTTCGTTTCCTTTAGAGCCATGTGTTATAACTTTTATTTCTTGGATGCTTATAAATAAGTTTTCTTAAGTTTACCTTTAATTTTTATATGCTACATTAAACAGAAAAAATTAAACAAATAAGTTAAAGACCAAGTTCTTAAAATAAACCATAATACAAAAAACAGAATACTATAATCATAATACTAAACAGACGTTCTTTACTTAATTGCAATTTTTTAATAACTAAAAGAACGTTAAACTTACCAGTCACTTTTGAAACACAAAACGACAACGACCCGCCCGATCTCTCACATGCCCTTTTTTGCAGTCTCGATTTGGTACAATTATAAAACTTCGATTTGACAAATCGGGAATCTCTTCTGAATTTGATTCCGGTGTTGCATTTTTATTTTCAGGAGATGTCTTATCTTCATTAAGTATAGGATTATCGGGAAAAATGATTTTATCTGAGTCCATTGACTTAACGTTACTATTAGCCATGTTTTCACAAACTAAATATAAATTAAAACGCAACAGTTTTTATTACTAAACCACATTTGTATTTATTCACAAATATCTGATATCAAGGAGACAATTTAGGTCATTTCTGGAAAAACGGAAACTAAAAAGTTATCAGAAATGAAAAGCAAAACAGGAAAAGTACGAAAAAGAGATAGTTTATGATAATATTATGATTATAAAATTATTTGCATATGTTTTTTTTTTACAATTTTTATGTACCTGCTATTACAATAGTAAAGAAGTTTTTTATCTTAAGGTTTTGATATTAAATATAAAGTCCTTCAGAAGTTAGACGCATACAAAACCAAATGTAAAATAATACACATTTCGGATTATCATTTATTTGCATTTTTATTTTAATTTATTTACATGTTACCCACAAATCATACACAACATAAAGTTTGCCTAACGTAAAAAATGGTCATATTTGAAACGATTGACGTAAAAATTTGGAACGATTAGTTATCTAAAAAAATATTTATACAATTTTAAATATGTTACATTTTGTTTTTGTAAAAACTTACCAAAATAAAAATTAATTACTTTACTCAAAGATTGGACGGCACTGTCCGCGAAAATCACGAGCATATCCTTCCGGGCAATCATTTAATGGTATTTGAATAATATTTTCTACTTGCTTAACTTCTTGTTTTTCAATAACTTCTTCAATTGGTTGTTGATTTTCAGGTTCATTGTTATCATTGTTATCATTTTTGGTATTTTGATTTTTATTTTCTTCCATAATGTAAGAATTTCAAAAAATTATAATTGTTGCACAACAGTCGCTAATCCAGTTAAATTGCCTGTTACTAATCGATATTTAAGATATTTCCAATATTTATGTGAAATCTACGGATATCGGCTCTTGCGCCGATGACTAAATATTGTTATCTTTTGCGAGGTGTGTATGTGCAAATTCGCAACAGATTGAACGTGTTAATCTTAAATATACATTGCACACGAAGTAAATCCACCATAAGCTTATTTATCCTATGCTATTTATTCCAAGACTCCAGAGCCATTGATATTAAACTAAATCGCTATAGCAAGCAAATCTATTCATCCGTTTTTGAAATAAACTTTTTTGGTGTTTTGCTTACTTTAAAAAAAATATAAGTATCAAATTAGGACTAGTTAGCAGCTTAACAATTATCTAAACACCATAATTTACACACGTCGTCGCATGTATCTAACTTTAAAGGTTGATTTCATGAGGTGTTAACTTTCGAATATTTGGAAAAAAATAAAATTGCAGAAGGTATGCCTATCTATAAATGTATATGTATATCTTATATACTTTATTAAAAAAGGTTAAATTTAATCATTTGTAGCTCATTTTCCCCGAAGCAATATAAAGTGACTTATAGTTTATTACAAATATTATCAAAGTTTAATACAGGTCGAATGTTGTCCAAAAATCACTTGTAGGTATATCTTGTTATAAATTGTATAAGATGTTGTATGGGACATGTTACAGCATGTCTTTTTATTTGAAATATTAATTGACGTATGATATACCGCCGAAATGTTACCTCAATACCAATGAGCCTTATTATTGCTTGCGACAATTTAGTTTTCATTAAATACCCCGTAGCTTCTATAGAGTACAGGTTTAAAAGATTTGTCATCAATAATCAGAGGTGATTAGATATACCGTAATATTCTTGGATACAAATACTTTTTTTGAAATATATTTGAGTGAAATAAGAAATTCTTTAATTTAAATATTAAAAAATAATATTTTTATTTTTAAGTACGATACATTAAAATTTTGAATAACATATAAGTAGGGTACATTAAAATATATTTAGTAAAATGTTACATACTGTGTTAATTATTTTCTGGCGTCCAAACTTTTCGACATTTTCCATATCGATCTCGTTTCCGTCCTTTTTTACAAGGTTTCAAATAATACAACCAATTTGCTTCGTCTAAATCCTTTTGATTTTTTGTTGAAATTTCGTCAGTAAGTAAAACGGAATTAGTATTGTCTTCATTTGGTGATTTTAAACTCGGATATAGCAAAATGTTATAAAACTGTGGAGGTTCTAAAATAGCCGAGTCTATTTTAAGACAAAATATCAATAAGAGCGATACAATGAACAGACGCATTTTGATTTTTATGGTAATCTAAAAAATCATAATCGATTTATTACAATTCTAAGCATAATCAATAATGAAGTTCTTACCAAAAAACGAAATCACTAAGTTTTCTTTTTTTAATTTTTTGTATTAATTGTTTTTACAAATTTAAAATTAATGAATACAATAAGTTGAGATAATTGAAAAAAAAATCGACCACGCAAAATGTGTAGTTAATGCAGCAAAGTAATAGTTACGATTAGAGAACTTATATGAAAATAAGGTGTAATTATATTTCTAGGTAATAGCAAACACCCTGATTTTTCATAAGAAGTTATGATAATATTTAGATTAGTCCAATATCTTACGAGAAACTCAAGTATACTGCATTGGACTATCATAAATTAAAGAGATTAATTGAGTGGTTAATAGATGTAAACCAAAAAAAAAAAAATCAATTTTTAATGTAGTTATGATTTCATGCACAACTCTGTAAGATAAGAATAATATATGTAAAATATGTAAAAATTAATTTATTTAGTCTTAAATAATTAAAAATTAACATTTTTGAATGAATATATATATCAGATATGTACGATATATAGAGAATGTTTTGTACATCCAAAAAAGTGAAATAATATATAATGGTTACCGATAGTTCTCCTTTTGATACAGTGGAAAGGGCAACCCAAGATAGCTATGCCTATAGCTATGTTATAGCAAGATATTTGTGCGGACCATTCTTGAAGTGAACTTAGATCACTTTCAAAAGAAATGGCTTATATAAGCTGTGAAAGTACAGAAAAATTGAAACTATCACAAAATTCTACAATATTTTTGAAAAATACTATCTTTCTATACACAAGCATTTAATCAACAGTTACAAACTGTTGATATCTACAAAAAATCTCTATGAAATAGTAAACTTTTTTACCTCAAAAAGCGGTATTGACATTATTGTTGTAAAATGATGAAATATATTTGATTATTAGAAAAAAACGAGTTATTTTCTTTTCCTCAAAATTTGCATTTAGTTACCCTTAAGAGTAATATATATTAGTACACCAGAATAGGTTTTTACATAAGAAATCACACAGTTTATAACATAAGTTAACGCCAACTTTAATTTTATTCACGTTATGTTCAAACGACTAAAATAATTATGCCACCGATAAAAAAAAATGCTCAGAACGCCAGAAAAGGCAAAAGCACAACACATTTGCAAATGTACAAAACCTTATTGGGGTTGAAAAATATAACGGATCCTCGAAAGACAAACCTTGTTACTTCAATAAATAATTAATTAATACGTGAGAAGTATGAGAATATCTTCAATGTAAAAATGCCTTGGGAATGAAGAAACGACTAAAGTTGGTTGATATACCCAATAAGGTAAAATTAATATTGGTAGATCAAAAGCGTAAGCGCGGACGACCAGCTGAAGGGAAAAAAGCTTTGATTCTACAATTGAAAACCTTTGTTTTATTTTTAATGATTTTTGCATTAGTTTTTTATCAATTTTATTTGCATTTTTATATATGGTGGCACTGCATTACAAATAAATTTGTGCAACTTTACAACCAAATTATTATGTAAACAAGATTGAAAATAAATAATACATTAACAAGAAATGTTATAGTTTGCTCAAAGATAGCACCTACTGTTGTTAATATGAGTATATCTATTTTCTTGTCGTTTAAATTTTGTCATTCTAAGAATACTTTTTTAGTAGGTACAATACAAATTTTTGTCGTGAAATATTTTTTTTTCGCCGTGAAAATTCTTTATTACCACATAAAACGTTGGGTGGTTGTTCTCTATATTTTATTGCCGTTTCAAAACTCTTTTTTGTCGTTAGTTTATCTTATTTTGTCAAGCCGATAGAACTAACCCTTTCCTTAAGCATGTATGTAAAGTCGGACTAATACCACGTTTTTAACTGGAAATGGGTCGTCGGATTCAATCGAAAGTACAAGAAAAAATATATAACGCTACCATATTAGCCACGTTCATGGTGCACCGGTTCGAAATGAGCGACACCTTTGAAAATTATCAAAATCCCGTATAGCAAGTTCGGCCTTGTGTACATATTGATATTAAGTATGTGTAAGGTTCAATTTGATATAATAATACTTCTAATAATGTTAAATATATTCTAATAAATAGGAGTAGAAAAACAGTTTTTCAATAGTGGGTAGTACTTATTTGTAAGAGTTATTTTTTAAGATTTTATTAAGCCAACGGGGTTCATTAAAATAAATAAAAATCAATTATTTTCTAGTTTATGATCTATTTCTATCTTAATTATCTATTGTATGATATTTGAAATAATACTTGTATTATTTAAAAACCTAAACAACAATTTTCATTAGATTTTTTCATTATGTTTAAATATTTTTAAGTTTAAAGTCTTGAGTATTTTACAATTGAGTGATCTTAAGAATAATCTAAAATTTCAAGACTGCACAGCTGTAAAACAGTTCTAATAATTTTTTAAATGATAAACTAACATTAAATATAAAACTCGAGGAAATTATAAATTAATTTAAAATGGGAAAAATGATATGCTTACCTTTTTTCTCTGTTAATTTGAATTACATAAATAATAAGGAATAATAAATGAAAATAACGAGACTTTGCACTTATGCAAACATTATTATTGTATTTTTTGTTCAGATGTGATGCTTTTTACAGCGTAGTTACACAGTAACAACTGCTCATCTAGATTCAACACTTAATAACTAAAAATTCTAGCTCTACAATGGTTTCAGTTATGTGTGTGCTGAAATTATAATAGTGATGGAAAACGAAGGGCAAACGAGACTTTACAATTATTTAATTCACAACATAAACACAAATTATTAAATATAGAAACAATTATCGATATTGTGGCAGTAATGAACAAATACAATAATAAAACAATACAATAAAACATAGTTGAAAAATAACTTAATCTTTTTAGCGAACAATATCATTTATAAAATGCAAAGAGAGATCATTTCAGCCTTTATTAATTAAACTACAAATTTCGAATATAGAGGCGAATACTTATTTAGTTTTTGGCATTTATCATAATAAAATCAATGTTATCAATTGATTTTTTTATTCAAGTATCTTATTTCTGTGTACTTTAGCCAATGCTTTCGTGCTGAAAGTAGTTTTTTTGTGTAATTAACATTATTTATTGAATCGTATTGTAATTGAGGATTTGCGGTTTAAAGTTACTGTATTTCATTGAACGGAGAAAATAGAAAGTTAAATTAAGTAATATTAATATATAAATTTTTAATCATCTTTTTTTGGACACGCTCTCAAATACAGTCATTATCATATTTTTAAAAAACAAAATTCCAACATTTTGGACTGATTTTTCTATATATGTTAAATATGAATTTTAACAGAGGAAATATATATTTTAAGTCTTTTAACTTTAAACTGATATTAGCCGTATTTGATGGCAAATTCAAAAGGTAAATGTTATTTTCATTATCTAATATTTTTTCTTATTTTATTACAACTGCCCGATAAAAATATTTATATTATTTTTTATAGACCCTAAAGCTAAAATTTGTATGAATCTGAATCAGAAAGGAAGAGCAATTTTCAATTTGAACTAACAATTAAATTTAATTTAATTAAATTCAAATTTATTTTTTCAGGAGAAAAACTTTGAACTGATGAATTGAAGGATAACTTTTATTGCTTAATTTGTAATGTCTATAGGTATCCATTTCTAAACTTATGTATTGAATTGAAATTCAGAGTGGAACATTTATTATAATATTTTAAAATTCATAATTTATTAATTTATTTTGATAAGATATTATCAATATAACAAAAGGAAATGTAATGATTAATTTTTATTTTACAGTACACTCGATCAAACTTCATTCATTTCAAATTAAAAATGTTAAAAAGTTGTAACGTTTAGATGTAAAAGATACTTTTCTCCAAATATTGAAAAAATTGCTCTTCTTTATGGCTCATTCTCATATAAATAAATTAAATCAATGTTAAAATTGTACTTAGGACGTGAAAAATTTTAAGAACTAATATCACTATTTGCAACATATAATTTTTATATTTGTACTTGGAAAATAAAATAAGTTTAAATAATTTAAATAGTACAAATATCTTTCTTTTAAATTATACAAAATCTTAGAAACGAAACAATCGTTTTGTTTTTTTCATTAAATATGGTTTAATATATGTTTAAAAAAATAAAATTATTCCGCAATTAATAACTAAATTAAGTATAATGAAGTATTTTACGCGGCCCAGAACTCAGATGTAGACCGTGCGTTTATATAAATGTACAATGACAATTATTATAATACAGAATATAGCCTAGAACACCTAATATAATATTATAATATCGCAACAGCCTCACGTGTATGTGTAAAAGGTAGTCACTGACTAAAGCCAGTGCTAAAGCGTTAGAATTATTACAGGCAAACATTTTTGCCCAAGTGTTCCATTAAAATTATTTTAGTGTTCTTTTTTCTTTTTTTTTTAATAAATCAGAATTAATGTATATTATATATAATATATATATAATACTATAATAAACGTTTTTCAAGTTATTTCATTGACGTACGATTTGAGCTCTGCACTTAAAACACTACCGCGTTCGCTTGCAAAAGTTTCGAATGTGATTTTTGCGGTTCAGTGGCAGTAGTGACCGTTGTACAGTTTATATATTATTAATTTAGTTATTACAATATGTTATTACTTTATTTAAATATATATGTATATATATAACTATTCATTTACGTGTATAAAGTATCTTTGGGGATTTGGTACTTTCATAGAAATTTAGAACATTTTTCGTTAAATTTTAGCCTAACACTAAACATTTATCCACGCGCACAATGGCAAGTTAGTCTTAGTTATATTATTCAGCGACACTGCCGGCAGCGGCTGGTTTCATTATTAACAAGCACTCTCAAGCTCTTGACTACGTCGTCGTTTCGCTTGTCTTTTTCGAAATTCGTGGAATTCTTCCTTCATGGCTTGAACTCGAGCTTCAATATTATCGTACCGTGTTGTGCGGATTTGATTGAATGATTTACGCGAAGGAAGGATTTCGGAGTCACTAATGATTTTTTCGTCGCGAGGTCCAGTTGGTGTGGATGGTGTTGGCGTTGGGGTGGCTGGGTCGAATTCGTAGTGGCCATCAACGCTACCGACGTCAACGGGTTTCACGTGAGTTGGTTCAGATATCATAGGTGACGTGCCTCGAAGATGAGATGTGAATTCGAGCCATTGACCTACCATTGGAGGCGGTGGAGGTAGTTGAATATTTACACTAGGTGCTGGTGGAGGCGGACGATATGGTGGTAAACGCCACTCCGTACTGCTGCCTGATCGCGAACTTTGATTCTGTTGAGAAGTGTTTTTACTTCCAAAACCACTAGAGCTCGATCGGCTCTCCGGCGACGTTTCTTGCAAAACGATATGATCGGGTGAAGCGAGCTCCGGCGCGCTCCGCGTGATTCGTGCGTGTCGCGGAAAAAGACGGGCGCGAGGACGAACTGATAGATTTGGCCCCAGAAACCCTGAGGCAGGTAATGTCGGATAAGGAGGCGGGACTCTAAGGCGTCCAGGACTTGTTAAAGGATGAACGGGAATAAATCCTTGATTGCTTCGAGTTTCTTCATGGATGGCACGTAGAGAAGGCAGTTCTTGTGAGTATCGTTGGTGCACAGAGCGAAGTTGAATGTAACCTGGCGGTGTAGGATACGATCGTTCAGCAGAGCTGGGTTGCTTCACTGAACTTAAATCACTGAAATATAGAGGTGACCATGGTGACGGCAAGAGAGCACTTGATGTAGCTGGGGAACTTGATTGAAATCGGGGTGTCATAGGCTGAAGCGAGTGGTGATTTGGTGCATAAATGGCAGGTACCAGCGCAACAGGATGGTGAAACCTCGGCTGAGCCAAATTTCCGAGTACTCCCAAAAATGCAGAAAATCCACCTCTGGCACTCTGACCTGAGCCATCTGAGCGCAAACTGAGTTGACTCGGGTATCCAACTAATGGACGCCTCCAGGAAGCCCGATTTCGCGTTCCTCTGCGAGGAAGAAAACCTCCATCATCACTACTGCTTGAATTGGAGACGCTGTTAGCTCGAGAAGCGAGAGCGGAGTCGACCAATACAAAGCGACCATCAGGAGCCCGATGAATACGCCCCAAGCTGGTATTAGGCAATTCCCCATGCAGATATTCGGCACTCCATCGACCAATGTCGCTTACGCTGCCGCTTCGACACCGGTCGCGTGGCCATATCCAATTCAATATTAGACCAAGGAGTGTTACACTTGGTATTCTGCTTTGTCTAAGTCTGAGCAAAAAATTTGTAAGTACAACGTTTTACAAATAACTACATTAAATTCATGCAAATCCACTTAATAACAATTAACAGTGCTCAAAATTAAGTAAAAACCATAAATTAAATATTCAAAACAATATTGATATTCACTAATTTAAAAAAAAAATTGTCGTGCCATAAAAAACAGTAACTTATTTCAGTGCTATCAAATGGAATTTGCAATGAGCTTAACTAAATGAAGCTATTTGACGCAGTTAAACCAAGCATGCGGCAAGCATTTAAAAGGTTCTATATATTTTATAGTTAATTAGCTATTTAGAAAATGTTAGCATTGCATATTTGGAATTAAACTAAATTGATTAGTGTATATTTTAAATTATGTATTTTCTTGATTTTCCAAATTTTTCTTTAAAAACTTAGTCATTGTCACGAATAAATTAACATATTCTAAAAAAGCTAATTATTCTAGTTGAATTCTGCTTTCAATTTTATTTTTGCAAAACAAAGTATTGAAAATTGAAATTATATTTGAATGAAAATTAACGGGATGATTACTTTATTTATACTAGGGTAAAGTATTAATGTTAAATACTGAACAACTTAATAAATTCAATGCATTAGAAATGTTGATGTTGTATAAAGCTCATTTTAAGCTGAAAGTATTCAAGATATAAACAAAGATCATTATATCTAGCGGCATTAGTATAAATGCATATACAACTAGAAGAAGAAGGCATGACTAGACTTTACTTGATTGATCTGATTTGAATGGGTATTTTTAGTGTGAAATGGACCTAAGAAAAAGGTCAAACATAGTTTTAATGACATACAAGAAGCCCATTTACTACTTCAATTTTTATAGTCACAATTAAAGCTATTGCAACAAATAAGTAAACGGACGTGCCCAGCACAGTTTTTAAGAATCAATAATATTTTTAGAAAATAAGCTAAAATCATTGATTCAAATATAACTAATTGACTAAATTTTAATTTTGGTTTAATTTTTAATAGATGTAATTGCAAAAATTTTTTTGTACAGCAGAATTCAGTGGATGGAATAATGATATTTCCAGACACTCAAGTTTAAGATTTCAAACTTTTTAAAAACTTTTATCAACCGAGAAGACAAAGCCGTTAATATGATGATATTATGTTAAACTAATTATGAATGATAATAATCTAAATGAAAGTTAAAAACTAGTATGGCTTCATTTTAAAATGTCTAATGAAGTTCATCTTGAAATTAGTTCTAGATGATTAAGCAAGATTGGCTTAATTAAAGCATGCAATCTTAATGAAATCTTGAGTGTCTGTTAGACAACATTTAAAACTAAGTTAGTCTCATTCATAAGAAATGAAAAAATCTAATACATGTAGGTGTGTGGGTAGTGGCGTGGAGGTTAGTAGGAGATTCAACAGTTGCTCCCGAACTCTTCACCTTTTTTCCTCCTTGATGTTGATGGGATCCAAGTGAGCATTAAAGGGACAAACAACATCAACCAATAAGGTAAATATAGGTTGCATAATCAATCTATAGGTAGGTTATATATATATTTAAGAGTATGTCCTATTTCATTAGGCGGCATTTTTTAAATTTTCGGTGTTAAACATCGTGCTGAATCGAAAATTTAATAAGTGCCAGTAAATAGCAGCTAGACTACTACATCCTACAACAATTCAGAGTATTCTAGAACACTCTGAGTCCATTCCAAGGAGATAAAAGGTACATTTTTTAAAGCAATCACACAAACATTGTCTTAGGATAAGATGAAAGATATTTTCTGAGTTTCCAGAAAAAGTTCTGAAAAAGTCAATGAATAGTAAATAAAATTCGGTCACACTATCCCAAGACACTACAGGTTCTCTATTGAGCAAGAGACTCTTACGGTTCATGTGAACGCTTGTTCCTGGTATAATAAACACGCTCTCGTAATCTCGATACGACTCGGACTCAACTGTCCTACAGAGGGAACAACAGATTCAATGTGAATTTGTATTAAATACGCGATTGAGTTAGTTGGACAAAAGCTCCTAAAGTATTATGATTTTATTCTTAAACTGAACTTACTTCTTCAAAGGCACTTGACTTTCAGCGGGTGTGCTTCCTCCATTCCTTGTATCAGTTATCCGACAAGCAACCATGTTATATGCTAAAATCAAAACCAAAAAGATTGCATTTACCGAATTAACTACAATTATGATAAATCACCTTTTTCTTGTTTCCGACGTTTACGTTTGTTACATATTTTGACGGCACATACCGATAGAATAATAGCTACAATAAAGAATAAAATACCGCCAACCACTCCAGCCGTAATGGCTTTATGCTTTACACGAGCAGGCACTGGAAATTTGACCATGTCACTGGTTTCGTAGCTGGTTAAGGAATTGGCAAGCACGCGGAAGTAATAAGTTCGACCACCAACCAAGTTTTTAACTAAAATTTTCATTAAATAAAGAATTAATTAAAATATCGATAAACATTACTAATTTGGTGAAATGAAAATAACTAAACTGGGCGACTATCATCATACCTTAACGGAAAGAAATCTTATCGATAGGTAACTGAAATATACACTCTATTGTGGATAATACACTCTATTTTGGATACAAGTGAAGACTTTGTGTTTATCAAATTCAACATTTCTTTGTCTGCCTATTTATTAAAGACTTAATAATTTAATAAAAATATCAAAGATATTTTATAAAAATATCATAATTTATATTATTTAATAAAAATATCAAAGATATTTTTATTAAATCACGGATATTAAAGATATACCTTCACATCTAGCAGTGTGAAAATGATGCTATGAGATATGGATATACGGACTATATGACTATTAAAGTAAGATATTAGAAATAACTTATACAATCCAATACAGAAAGCAAAAATTAAACAATACTTTTGTCGACATATTATGACGACAACTGTATCACGCAGAGGAAGAAGAGAGTAAAGGCTAGTAATTATAGATGTATATAACATTAGTATCTTACCGAGGTATGAAGTTTCTTCTGGACGAATTTGACCTTTGTTCAAAGTCTTCCAGTTTCCATCTGTTCGATATTTAATGGTGTAATATTGAATAAGATGAGCTCTTTCTAATGGTGGTTGCCAGGTTATTAAAAAACCATTACTGATTTCTGTGACAGTAAGATTACGAGGAGGACCAGGCTTTGGACCTAAACAAAACAACTACATGTTGAAATATATTCAAAAGAAAAAAGTATCATTAAGAAGATGGATGAGTAGCTAGGGAGAATAAAAAAAACTAAATAGAAGAAGCAAAACGAAAGCAAAACAGCAATACCTTTGGGTCTAAGGACTGGTGGAATTAAGGTGGCTCCTGTAGAATCAGTCGGAAAAATAATAATGCTTAAATCAAAAACGTCTGGAAACAAAAATGAACAAAAAACAAACATAGTAAAAATACAAAAGAAGCTTCACCAATCCTAAACTAGAATTATCATTTCTATTTTTCCGGTTATACGATAGACATGTTTATGTTCAATAAAACTATCTTACTAACGATAAACTTTCATGTGAAACTGGTGAAATTTAAATTGCCATCAATTCAAGAAAATTATTCGAAAATGGAAATGATTATTCTTGTTTCAGGTTTTAAAAATTTCATTTTTGTTAGTAAACGGAAAAGTGTAGAAAAATAAATCAACCGACACAGGAGGAGTAAAGAAGGACGAGGCACTTGTAATCAATGTCTTACCGGCACCAGGAGGGGCTGGTTGAAATACTTTATCCGATGGCGTTGGAGTAATGGAAATTTGTTGAGGTTCTCCTACGTCTGTTAGTGTTAATTAAATTTAGTTAAGTTTGAGGTTTTAAGAGAGAAATTAGTTGAAATATTTGTTAGTTATTTGAAAATGCTTATCACAGAGTGAAAAACTTACCTAATGTACGAATGGTGATAACTTTGCTAAGCATTCCATCTCCTAAAGCGTTCTTTCCGATAACCTGAAACTCATACGTCGTTCCAGGAGAAAGGCGGTTTATTGTGACTGACGTACTTCCCGAAGGAGTAACCGGTATTGTCGACCATTCAGATACGCCAGCTTCACGATACCATATTGTATAGTCTTGTTTATAATCAGGACCACCGCTATATCCCGGCAGCCATTGAAGTGTAACTCCAAATTGCGTCGCTGCTCCTGAAACGTTATAGGGCGCATGTGGTTGCGTTCCTTCGACAACTAATTGAGTTGTCGTAACAATGGTAGCGACTTCATTGGAAGCCACACACTGATAAAATCCAAAATCAGAACGTCTCAAACTTTCAATTGTGATATTTCCACCAATCACACGAATCCGGTTCTTTTGTAACGGGGTACCATCTCTTCGTTGCCACTGAATATTTGGCTTCTGAGTACCTTCCGCTTCCTGAGCATCGCAGTGCATTTCGACTGTTTCGCCGACTTTTCGTTGATACATTGAATCAGGCTCTAAAGTGAAAATTGGTGGTTTTCGTACAAGAACTTCCATAGGTCCCGAAGAACCTTGCGTTCCTTGGGCATTATATGGAGTGCATGTATATCTTCCTTGATGATTTTGGTTAACTCGTGTGAATAGCAATGACCCGTTATTCATTATTACAATGTCTTTTGTTTGATAAGGCTCAAGAAGTCGCTTGTCTTTGGTCCACGTAACGTACTGTAGAGGAGGATTAGCCTTTATATAACATTGAACAACACCAGCTAAACGAAAAGGTAAATACTGGATTGTAGGTGTAAATGTTACTTTTGCTGGATCTAAAAATAAAAATAATAAAAGACACATTAGTTTTAAAAAGATATTGGTTTTACTAGTGATATACTTTGATATGAAAAAATGTGACACTTACATTCTACATTTAAGTAGGCAGATGCAGATTGAGGTTCACCAATACCATTTGTTACTTCACAGAGATATTGTCCGGAATCATCAGCACTAACGGGATTGATCACAAGCGAGCCGTCACGTCGAATCATAACTCTTGTTTCCAAAGCTGCTACTTCTTTAACAGGAGCTCCTTCTCGAAACCATTTAACTGTTACATTGCCCGGCAAAGCTTTTGCTTCGCAGGAAAATTGCACTTTTTCACCTTCTAATTTTGTTTGATTAGTCGGAGGAACCATGATAATTGCTCCCCCAGCAATAATCACTCTGGCAGTATGTGAAATTTGCCCCTCACCATTTCTAGCTATGCAAGTATAATCGCCTATATCCTCATGTCGAATGTTCGACATTCGTAATTCAGTACCATCATTAAAAATGCCAATTGTCGCTGAGGGTTCTACAGGATTAGCGTCTTTGTACCAAAGGATTTCTGGTGAGGGGGTGCCTTCAGCCTGACAGATGAGGATATTCGCATCGCCCAAATTGACATATATAACATCTTCAGGCGTGCTGATAAATCTAGGTGGGGCATGAACGTCAAGATGAAACCAGGTACCATTTTTATTAGGATTGGGAGAGCGATTAAGGAACACCACTTTACACTCGTACCACCCTTGGTCGGACTCACGAATGTTGGTCAAGTTAAGTGATGCAGCGCCGTAGGGCGAGTCGTGTGACACCCTTGAGACGCGTCCTTCATACCCTTCGCCACTGTGGGTTGGATAACTGTCGTACCAGATGTATATGGGAATCTCCTGTCCCTTGAAATAAGCAAAAGACAAATCATAGCTATTGATATATATTCCTCATGGGCACATCGGTTTCGATGGCCACTTTACATTGCAGCTATAACTGCAGAATGCACGTGCGTCATGCCACTTTTAAATCTTTTCTGAATCATTTTATGTAGTTTTTCTACATTTTTTAATAAACTGGTAAGATCTATACAACGTTAGCATGCAATTAAGTGAAACGCGATTTAATAGTCATGCAACTACTTGTAACATACATAAGTGCAATTATTATAGGTACGATATATTTAGGATAGTTCCATTATTGATTGTGGCTTTCTGGATATAAATATTTTTCCGGCCAGGGACAATCGATTTCAATGTTCCGTTTTCTATTTTTCTTCGTTGAATATTTGCATAAGAAAAGTACAATAGACGTTTGAAAATTTTATGTATAAAGAATTTTCAAGAAAATTAATTTTCTAAGAATGAAAAGAAATCTTTTTACTTCAAAAAGCTAATATTTAATTAAAAAAATATTTGGAAGAAAATATTTCAAGAGTTTTTAGATAGAAAAAGAAATATATAGTTGTATGGAATTTTGTGTAATTAGTAGTATGTAGTTGTACATACATACAGCACGTTTATGATTGTTAAAATAGAAAGCTCCTAAATTATTAACGACAATAAACATTGCTTGTTTTATTAAATTAGAGGTAGTTCAAGAATGAAAAAGCTAATTAATGGACATACAAAATGTGATTAAGAATTACGAGATTTTTTTTTAATTTTGAGGTCTTCTATATTTCATAATTTCAAAGTTCTTGCTTAATTTTAGATATAACTTAGTATTAATTAACCAACGACATTGCATATTTACACATTATATTATTTTCGATTCCTGAAAAAGTCAAACAAATTTTGCAGTATTCAACGACTTCCTATAGAAGAATGAAATAAATTATAAAACCGCGATAACATACTAACCATAGTTCTTGGTAAATTTAGTGAGTAAAAATTCAACACTTAACAAATGAAGCAGACATTTCAAAAAACGTAGTGAAAAGATTAATCATCATAGATGCCCTATTACGTCTAATAAATAAAGACAAAATTACCGAATTGCGTTAATTAACTATAAGAAAAGTAGCTTATAATTTTAGAAAAACATTTAGCCCTAAAGTTTGTTCCAAAATTACCAATTACCGAAAAATTACTCTGTATCACAAACAACGCCATGTAATCAGTGGTGAATGAGACCAAAAACTATCCGGAACTTTTTGTTTAAACAATATATGTAAAATAAATTTTGGTCAACTTGTGCTATGTAATTTACAAAAGTATACTTTAAATATACATTTGAACAAAAGCTCAAATAAAATGTATTTTTGACGTATTGTCCCAGATACGTATGTTGACTGCAAAGCAACTTTTCAAGAAGAATGCCAATCGAAATATGTATTTGGGGCCATACGTCAGAAATACTTAAGTTTGAGCTTTTGTTTCAATTAGTGTTTATAGTTTATTTTTGTAGATTATATTTTCTTAATTAGATCAAAATATATTTTATATATTGTTTAAACAGTATAACTGTTCAAAGACAACAAAAATCCAAAATAAATTTAAGCCAGAACTTCTTCAAATTTAAACTTCCGTCTTAAACTCCTTTCTTTAACGAGGTTCTCCCATGTGGGGGCCTGTTTTTGAACCGCTTTTTTGGGTACCAATAAAAAGATAGGACTTTAAATATTTAAATTAATTTTTAGCCAAAAATTTCCAGTTGATCGTAAGTTTTTGCAATCTCAAGACACCTGTCGTCAAAAAATTTACGCTCACTGTTTCCATGATTTCGACTAATTGGTTGAAATTAAGTAAAAGAAACGGCGTTTTAATCTCTAAACTAAAAATCGATGGAGGCAAGTATGAAAACATAGTTTTATGAAAAATGCGTTTAAAGTTTTGTGTAGGTATGGAAAAAATATAACTTCTGCGTATATAATGATTTCAAATTTTTAAAAAAATACTTTACCATCATGTTGAAACATGTTACGGAAGTAATTTATGAAAAAAAATCAATTTTTTCAACCCATCACACGGGAGAATCGCCTCTACCCCCTTTTATTCCCGAAGCAAAACCACGAAAGAACAGCATTTTGCTAACTAAATACTGCACTGGAAAGAAAATCTCATCGATACTTTTAAGATTGGGGGAAAAAAACGTTGGTTAAAAAAAATCTCGTTATTTTTTCATCACACCGGTCCATCTCTATTTTTATTAACATACCAAGGATACCATGATGAATAAAAAAGTGTTGTTTATATTTTTCAAATGAAGTTTAATAATTTTAATTAAGAAAAAATAACTTTGTTATGAAATAGCTTTAAACTTTTTCAATTAACTCATCTATTGTCATTAAGGTTTTGCGCATAAGAATTTTTTTAATAAATTCATTCTGTTGAAGCGTAACAATCCAAAGCTGTGTATTTAATTAGAAAGTATATGTATATATGTAAAGTGAAGTTGTGAGTTTTGCAAAAAATAAAAATCTCGTTTTTAATCTAACGAGTTAAATTTTGTTTGAAATTACAAGTTTGTGCACTCGTAATTCAAAGTAAATATTTGAATTCATAATAAAATTACACAAGCAAGAATTGGCAAAAGCGAAACACTCATGAAACCGAGTTTTTCTTTTAAAGTTTACTCTTCTTACATAAAACTGGATACATTTTCTATTTAGAAACTAGGAAGCTTTTTTTCGTTTTACTTATTTTTTTTCAACTAGAAGATAAACAGAAAAGAGACGCTCAGTTTTAATGAAATTTTTCATTTTTATCGGATATTCCTATTAGAGTTTATGCATTATAACACTAAAATACATCTGAACATGATGTCAACTTCTATCTAAGATTAAACTACTAAAAGGCATACAGGCCACAGAGAAGAGAGAGACACAGACACAGGTTTACTATTAAATGTTAAAAGAAAAACATACACCAAGAAATTTAGTGAGAAACATTGAAACAAACATTAAAGAAAGGGAGAAATAAATTAGATTAATAATTTTAAATAGTTTATAAAATTGAAACTGTGTTTTTTGGAGACATTCAAACTTTAAAAAATACAATTCTCGTTATAAAAATTGATTTAAATTATATTGCATTAATGGAAAGATTCAATAACTCTGCAGAGCTTTAAATTTTAAAATTAAGTTAATCCCGAAAATTCTTAGTCATGTGATCCTCATATCTTTACTGAAAAGCAGCCTTATGCATTATTTTATTATTGTTACTTATTGATCTAAGGTTACATTATAGATAATACAATATTATATATTTTGATGTCCATCAAGTTGCACTACACTTTTGGAATTAGTAAAAAATCTGAAATATTTTGGTGTTTTTTTTTCGTTTTTTTGAGTTCTGGATTTTTTTTTTTCACTTGCAGCATTTCTATAAATATTAATATTTTGAATTTTAAAATATTTTTGGGGGACCAAAGGCACCAAAATTTTTCATAGTTATTTTTCACAAATCCAAAAGTGTAGTGCTGACTTAATGAACGTCATATTTTGAATATGACGCCATCTTTATCAAAATCTTATTCATGTATTATTTGGCAACTTTCTGAAAATTTTGATTTATTTTTGTCGCGTCTATTGTATGTAAAATTTTTGAAATCAATGAAAAAAAATATGTGGACTTTACCACCTGACTTATGTTACGTAAGTAAAATAAGTAGTGTCCGACCGAAACTAGTTTTTACGGCCGAAATCGAATTTCGACATCAATTTCAGTTTCGATCGAAACCAAAACTGAAACTTCCATATGAGGTCATTTTTTCGTAGAAAAATAAGTTATTCATATTTTGTCAATTTTTACTTTTAAATCTTATAGGTATTCATTAAACATTTAGTCCCGAATATTTGAACTAATCATTAATATAACATATTATTATAATTTCTTATTTCAAAAAAAGTATTTATTCTTAAATAAAGGGTTGATTTGAAAAAAAAATTCACCTAATATTTCTCTTTAATATTAGTTACGAATAACACAAAATAATAAAGACAAATTACAAAACAAAATTACTTTTTACATAATATGTTTAGGTACACAAAATAGAAAGTACTATTTCTTATATCTTAAAAACAAAATAATTTCTTCTAAATTTTGATCAGTTTTCTTTCGAACTGAAAAAAAACATTATAGATAATATTAAACAAAATTTTAATGAACTGATAGAGTTATCAGTATTCATAATTGAACAATCAAATAATAAATGAAGACAAAATATTTTTTAAACACTTCTTTCTCACGAATTTAGTTTCGGTTTCGGTCGTAGCCGGACGCTAAAAATAAGTAATAACGTTGTGCAATATATGTCCTCTTTTAACAAACCGGCGAATTAAAATAACAAAAATAAAAATCGAAATTTTCCAAATTAGAGCAAAAATAAGACGTGATATCAAAAACCAATTTAAAGTAAAATATGAATGGTAAAAAACAGAAATATTCGGATATTATACGTTTCAAGAACTGATTTACTACTGTCGGGTTTATAAAGTTCTAAAAATGATATTTCAAAAAGTTTATAAGATGAATGCAAAATATTTATCTGCTATTAATATTTTAAGATATTTATTGATGCAGTTGTTAAACTTATTGAGCAAAAGTTTATAGTTATGTTTTGTCTTCGATTTAAATGTCTCCCAATTACACATGTTGTGTCTACAAAAAAGTTAAAACGAATATAAAGAGAAATGGATGAAGCTTATTGATTAGCTAATGATGGTGATCAAGTGTAGTGTTTATTAAGTCATTAATCAAGAAATAGGAAACACGATTGAGAGCTATATCGTATATGAGTATTTTAATCAGAAAATTTGTGCTTTCGGAAAAATCTAAGATTATTGAATTAATTGTGAAGTTAATATCTTTTAAACTCTAAATTTTTATGTGGCTATTTATAAATGTATCATATTTAACATTTACAAAGTTATATGTATACCAAGAAATTTGAAATAATGAGATTTCTATCTAAGAAAAAAACTCGTCAAATTTCAAAGCACACATTTATTAATATTTGTTGTATAAATCGTTCGAATTTCACAATTTTTTCTCTACTGTTATCTGCTGCTCTCTCTCTACACAAAATATTTGGTCGTTTTTATTACTGTGGCGATGAACAGATCGACTAAAAATGACTCGAAACGTAAGAGAATATTGATCTAGAAATTTTTCCAAGCTTTGAGCTTTCGTACAAAAAACGATTTTGTCGCGTGATTACCATCAAAACTTTACACAAAACTCTACAAGAATATAATGTAAAAAAAATATAAAAAAAAAATAATAAAATATAGATTTACAAGTGGCTAAGTTGAGCGTAATCGTGGTTAGCACTTGAAAATTACGCTCCGATGTATTTTACGCAGGCACGCAAAACAATAATCTAATATAATAATAATAAATAGGCTTCAGATTTATTGCCAGCCTAGAAAGTACGGGTATATTGGTAAAACAAGTACTGAGTTTTGAATTGTGTTTGTAATTAATTTTAGTGTTTGTTCAGATAATAATGTTTTTCCTATTAAAGTGATTTTTACAATGATTATAAAAAGAAAAATTGCTGGGAAACTTTAGTTAAAAGTATTTTAATTTTGTCAAATAAAAATCATATTATATAATTAGGTACAATTTTTTATTGTTTTAAGGTTCAAATGTAGTTTGTAAATTGTCCTAAAGGTGATAATATTTTATAACCAAGTAATCGTTTCAATAAAATTATGTTGTTGCGTTTGTCGATTTAGGAATGTTGTATTTCGGATAGCCAAAAGAAATCAAAAATGCACTTGAAAATTTGCAATTATATTTATTTAAAGGTTATTTAAAGTCCTTAACAATAAAGCAATAAATTGAGAAAATATTATTTGGTATGGTACGTAAATAGTTATCATTTTATTTTTTCTTTACTAACAAAATAATAATTTAAAGTTTTCACGTAAGTTATAGTGAACAACATCGCGATTACGACAACAGATCAATGCCTAGTGATTGTAACAAAAAAATTACAAAGAGCCCTCAACGATTTGGAGCCATGGCTTAATAAATGGAAAATTAAAGTCAATAAAACCGAAACTGCTTATGTCACTACTTGGCGAGATACCTGTCCACCGGTGAATCTCAACAATCATCAGGTACTACAGGGAATAGAAATCAAGTATCTAGAAATGCACTTGAACAGAAGACTAACGTGGCGGAAACTTAAAGCTGCCAAAAGGGCTCAGATTAAAACCAAATGCCGCCAACTACAGTGGCTGATTGGTTGGAGGTAACCATTGTTCTTGAAGTACAAAGTGATTCTGAAACCAGTCTGGATTTATGGCATCGAACTGTAGGGAACAACCAGCAATTCCAACGTGATCATCCAGCGATTTCAGCTTAAGACACTTAGGTTCCCCACGAACGTCCCATAGTATGCCACTAATTATGACATACATAAACACCTGAAGGTGGCCACCGTGAGGGAAGAGGTCGCCAGATTTAGTCAAAAATACCAAAAAAGATTGGAAGACCATGCCAATTGGCCTACTGGACAACAAGGGAAAGAACAACAGACTGGAGTGTTGTACGTTTCTGGAATTGCCTTACAGGAAGTAAATACAAGGAACTAATTCGACTCAATATAGTCGTAGAACAAGTGTGAACTTATATCAGATTTGCTCATTGTCCAGGGATAAAAAAGGAGCAAATATACAAAGAAGAAGAAAAAAGTTATCGTAAATAAAGATTTAATAAAAATTGTAGTTAAAGAAAATAAAAATTTGTTCGGCTTTAGGTAACATTAAAAATTTAATAAGGTAATAATTTTTAAAGATTAAAACGATGTAGGTACATAAATCATTTGATGTCAGTGCAAGTTAAAGTTGAAATCAATATATGATTTTCCAGAGAATTCTAGGTGAAAATTTCTTGGAATTTTTAGAACAAATCGCTGATTTTGTGCTCTATTTAAGTTGACAATTGGAAACGTATCACTTTTAGATTCGACTAAATTATAAAATCAAACTGCTTAGAAGAAAATATTGGAAATTACGAATTAAGCGATGATATTAAAAACAACATATTCTGCAAAAATCTCAACAAAGGAAAAAGCTATCCGCTTGGTTTGTGTGTTTGAAAAATCTATGATCAGTAAGTACTTGTTTACACCAACATTGACCTAAATAGCTTTTTAAAATATACTGCGATTGTTGATTCTGTTATATTTAGTACAATATAAAAACATGTATGTACTAAATGTTAGCAATACGTTACAGAAACTGCGATCTGAATGTGTTTATGGACGGTTTAACCGTTTAGAAACTAGTGTGCGACGCGACGCCAGTCGCTGGGCACGAAAGACGACCATCATCAAGACCATCATCATCAGTAAGAGAGCAGAAGAATTGTGATATCCTACCGTGTCGCCTACCTTCTTCTCCCACTGCAACACGTATGGTACGGGGTGTTCGCCTGGGAACTCCACGTGGCAGTTGAACACCACTGACTCACCCAATATTGCTGTAATGTGTACTGCATCTTGAAAACACAGCCCTGCAACATAAATTAAACTTGTGATTAAATTAATTAACAATTGTTTCTATACTTAATACAACTATAGCAAACTCCCAATAAAATTATGCTGCTTTTACTGATTGAGATTTGAGCTTTGAGATTGAGCTTTTACTGATTATTAACTTATAAAGAAAATTAAGACTTTTGCATATTTCATTTATGCGGTTTGTGCTCGTTTTTAATTAGACCATCGATAAAAAGTTTTGATTTAAACTTAAAAGAAAAGGTAAGATGATAAAGTTGTTATCGACGTATCGACTTCGGCATACAATCGAACGAAGTTTTGGCTGAAGCCGAAAATGTTTATTAGTCTCATTAAAAATTTGCAGCCTTGTTCAAATGCACGTGAATTATGAATTGTTAGTTGAACAAATGATAATAGAGGATTGGAACTATTACTTCTACCGTAGTTATTTTTCTTTTTTGAAAACTTTGAGTTTAAATTTTAACAATTTTGGTTTTTCTTCACATGCTAATGATCGGAATTTATAAGTCGGAATTTTCTAGAAAGTGAATTTTTATTATTTTTATTATTAACTTGGCTTCAATCACTTGCTTCAGTGGAGAAATTATGAAATCTAGACTGAAAATATGATTGGAATATTTCTTTTAATATATAGGATATATGCTACAAGGGTTCAATTGCATTTTTAAATAAATTGCTGATTAATTAGCATCTATAGAGTAAAAATTGCATAATATTTACATATTTACATATTTTTCATGTTTTTTTCTTATTATAGCTAATAATCGACATAATTTCATAGTTGGATTTGTTGTAGTAAATAAGGAAAATATTCAATAAAAGTATCTTAATATAAAGCAATACTCATTTAAAATATTTATATACATCATTCTAGGTTTTCCTTTCTGGTGCTAACAACACCAGGTCGCTACGTGAACTCACTCTTAAGCAGGCCACATAATAAAAAGGTAACATTGTGGGAAGTTCCCCTTAGATCAATTCCTGCTGCGTTCAATGATTGATCCTGTGCTTTAATTATTCTCATGGTGAGACGCAACTTAAGCGGGAACTGCAGTCTTTTAAACTCGAATGGATACTCTGATAGTATAAGTGGTATCTGTGGTATAAACACTAATTCAACTCGAATGCAGCTAGTAAATACCGTAGTCTCTACCAAATTTTTATGCAAAGCGTTCAAAATTAACCTAGTTCCATTGAACAGCTTTGATGGATTGTGATTTCGCAGTAGCATAACTGTAGAACATTTTCAGGATAAGTGTATGAGATGAAACACCACGTGGGTTAAGTGTATTAAGAAACTCCACAGGATATTTATAGTAGCATTCATTTACACCCAAGGGTCCACAGATTTGTACTGATATTTTGACAATTCGAAAAACACCAATCTTTGTGTCATAAGCATTTTTTCCTTTTCAAGCCGCAATATTTTTGTTTATATTTCAAATTCCAACAAACTCAAATCGAAAATGTAATTATTTTTTTTAAAATCGTTTAAGACTTCGTGTTTTACACTACTTCAACAATTAAATTTGAAATTTAAATTGTTAATCAAACCACGTGTTATCATATACAAACTTTTTCAACCATTTCCACCCTGTTAGAGGAGCAATTTTCAAAAAATTATTTTTCGTAGGATACCTGGAATCATATAAGAAATAAACCTTCCAAATTTCATGTTTTTGCAACCAACGGTTTAGTCTGTGATTTCTTGATCCATTAACCAACCAGTCAGTCAATCAGGACAAACGATATGACATATATAGGATAGTTTATATATTTTTTTTAATTTTTGAAAATATTTTTGCTTAAAATTAGTGCAATTTATAACCTTATGATATCGATCGAAGGTCAAAGAAACCGAACAATCAGTACTGATTCATACAATACAAATTCGGCATAAAGTCGTTCCACAATCCGTTCATACTCATCAAATGCAAATGTCATCGAAGAAGTTGAAATCAGTCAACACGTATGAAAAAATAAGAATTAATCTACCTTTTAATATTTACTTTTATGACGTTTCATAAGGTTTTAATTTTTACACATAACGAAAGTATTAGTCATATTTATCAGAAACAATATTTAAATTGAATAAATTGAACCGAAAGAAATCAATAAACATAAAAATAGACTTCCCGTAGCTTGTTTTCTTAAAAAAATTCTTCTTTGCAAAGGAATCAGAAGAAGAAAAACTTTTCAAAGCAACCAAAATTAATATTCGTGTATTTTTTAAAAGATATAAAACATGTGTTGAGTCAATATTTTCAAACAATATAAAACTTATTTTTCATAAGTAGGTATACTTTATTTACAATTTATATTTACCGACATAAACCGCTTAAACACCACCCTATTTAATAATAATCGTTTTAAAAGTAAAAATGAGTGTTCAAGTGTAAATTTATAAATTGCAACATTTTTGGCTAATGATTTTTTCAAGCGTGAATAATCTCCTTGTCGTTAATATTGTCGAATTATAAAATTTTGTTGCGCCAGAGACTTTATTAAATACTTAATTCAATTTACGTTTAAAGACGATAAAAAGATATATTTAAATCTCACTCTCTTGCAATAAGATAATTTTATTTAATTAAAACGATGAGTAATTCATTGAATTGTACGTTGCATCTGCATTTATAAAAATTCCCGACGTTAGTCATTCATTTATAAACTGAACCTGATTTAATTATCTTTCATTCTATAGCACGCTAATTTATGATTAATGGAAATCTAAGAAGAGCACAAACGAAAATAAAGTGTTTGAATTATACTGTGAAAAATGGAATAAGTAATTCAGAATTTATGAATATTAATAATGAAATATTCGTAGAAAATAGTGCTTCAATTATATGAAGATGTAGTTCTATATAGTGCATGCTTCTACAAAAGCACTACAAGTTTCTGGAATGTAACATTCGAATGAAACTTTCTCAAGTAGTTGGAGTCTATAAGCTCATTATTCAGCCTCCGGCTCTTTAATATTGTGAGAAACTGTTAACCGATCTCTCAATTCACTAATAATAGATACAGTGCAATTGTTAATTTCTTCTCTTTACTGTCATTTGAAGAAAGAGATGCACATCTTAAACCTCTAAATCAGATATTCGTTATGTGCAATTTGAAAACTTTACTCGTTAAAAAGCTTTTATAGTACAAAGAGTACAGACAAAATAATAACGAAGAAATACTTTTTGCTGAACGATTTATCAAAGTTACTTTTTTTTATTAATACTAGTTGATCTTAAACTAATTTTATTGTGTTGGTACATAATTTAAATGTTAAATAGTTTTGAAAAACTTTTTGAACAAGTTTTAACCTTTCATCATTTATGAATATAATGATTGAAGATAAATAATATAAATCCAAACAATTAACAATAAGGAATCAACCATAATTTCATAGCCGTCAATTATACCGAATAAATGTTTAAATAAAATAATAGTTTTAAACTAAGTTATGTAGATTTTAGTAACTTCAACAAAATTTATCAAAAAGCAGCAGTGCAATTCAAACTTTTACAACCTCTGGTTGCGGTTCAAGACACAAATGACCACAAATGTCCAGGGATTAAAATAATTTTAATTTTATACTAAAATTAACATTTCAAACACATTATTTTATCTCCTACCTTCCTTCACATTCCATATAGTTGAATGTTATGAAATTTACGAGTGCAAGTTGTTATGATATTATTTTATGAGTTTTTAATTTTAAAAATTAAAATGGTGAAGTTTTTTTTTCTCTTCAAAAAACGACAAATCTTCAGTGTGTTTTAAATGTAATTTTAAATGTTCAAACCATTGTTCTGTTCTATGTTCTTCTACGATTTGGATGGCGTCCAAAGATAATATCAATAAATCATCGGTTCCGTTAAAATGGATGTCGTCCTCGAAGAACATTGGAAACTTAGTGACCGAGTGAACTTCCGAATTTAAAAAGCCAAAATTTTTGAAAAATGTACAGTAAATATAAATTTAAGACTTAATGAATTAAGAGCTTTCATTTTGGAGACGGAACTTTTAATCACAACTTGTTTTATCTTTTTACCGTAATAATGTTATAAATTACGAGCAGGTAATACTTATTGCCTATCTTAAAAAAGCAATTGCATTAGTAAAAGAGAAAAATTGAACATTAAAATATTAAGACAAAAAAAATAGTTTTTCATCCAGAATCCACTCAATTTTAATGGAATTATTTATTTATAAAATACAATAAATATAACAAAAAATTAATTAAATTATTTACGACATAATTCTTCAAGATACTGAATTATAACGAATCTATGCCAGACAAAATATTTAAAAATATATAGAGATAACATAATAATAAGGGATAATTCTATTTTGAACCAAAAACAAGAAATGGTTTGGAATGTACGATTAAAATATCGCATAAGAAGTAAGAAAAAAATAAAATATTAAAACATAATATACAGGTTACAATAATTAAAACAAAGCTACAGAAATGACAATCAATGTCAAGATATGCTTAAGTTGGCTTAAGTTTTAAAGCCTAAAAAGATTGGAGGTTGTTTCTAAATATATTTAACAACATTAATAATATATTTTTTAAAAAATTGTTTCTCTCGACCTACCAAGGGTAAACGAAAACTCAATAATTTCTTAGTTTCTATTTTGTATTACTTTCTGGTTTGTTTTCTATTCTTTACGGAAATCATAATTTTTTTGATGTTTAGTCTAGGATAGAGGTGAGCAAGCCAAATGATATTATGAACCACTTTGGAAATGCATTAGAATTCCGCAGTTCGTCATAAAATTAAAAATAATTATATAAACTGTAGATATTTTAAGTATATTAATTTTCACCACTTTGTCTATTATAAAATAAATATACTTTGTAAAAGTGTGTCGAGTAACGCAAGCCGAAGAAATGGTCAAAGCGGGCCTAATGCGCCCCACGAATTGGCTACCTCTGGTCTAGTTAGTACTTTTTCATATTCCCATGTGATTTTAGTAAATTATTTTCAGGATTTCGTGATACATTCATATTTCAAACCCGTCAATTTTTATCCTCCAGGTTTGGAAATGAGTCCATCCTTCTATTCGGTATAAGACATCAGGGAACATACAGCATTTGAGTATTATTAATCGCAGGTTAAGGGATGAAGTTCGATACCCAAAAAATTTTCTAAAAAGACTTACTAAAATTGAAACTAATTTTTAATTAAACTGTTTTAAGGTATTCTAAATACAGATATATACTGATTTAAATAATTCATTTCATCATGAATACCAAAGAAATTGGTTCGAATACGTACTTCATAAAACTTTTCTCTTTAAAAGTCCATAAATATTAAAATCTGCAAGGAAAACATATATTTTTGATAAAATTGAGTTCTTTAACAAAATTTTACTTTATACAAGTAAATTGTTCAAAATTAAGTATTCGAAAATAAAATGTTTATAGACGAATTCTATAGTTATATGTAACGTTATAAATACAAAATTGTATTAATAGTAAGCAGAAAATTTACAGATTGTGATTTCTTAAGAATATAAAATTGATTTTTAAGATTAGTTTTTAAGTTATAAACAAGTTATGTTGTTGGAAAAAATTTTACAATGTTTGAAAATTAGATTCATCAAAAGTTAGAAACAACAAGCAAAATGTGGATTTTAATGTTAATAACTATCGAAGTTATTACTTTAATCATTGTTTTACTAGCACCATCTTCGACATATTTTTTAAAGATTTTTTTTAAACAAAACTAGTAGGAGGGTTACTGGTACATAAGTGATCACAAAAAGGCTACTTTAAAATTGAATGTTGCTGGATGATGAGCAAATAATTGCAATATTTCTTGGCTAAAGCAGGCCATTTACGCTACGACTTGCAGTCCAACTAGTCGGACTACTAGTCGGATCGCCTAAATGATTCGACTAGTTTGACTAGACATTCATCTTCCAACAACACCATTAACGGTCCAACTTCAGATTTAACTTCGAAAGTTGGACCACAAATTGGACTGCAAGTCGAAGCGTGAATGGTCTGTTTTACAGATTTTTATTAATTGTATAATTTACAATCGCTAAAGACCATAATGGTAGTAAGGCGACAGTAAATACTCAATAAAAATATTAGGCTTCACTTCTAATAATATGAATATAAGAAACTAAACAAACGTTGAAGCTTTTTTTGGAAATTTTTTTAACGCAAAAATTCATTCATTTAAGCACTTCCGGTTAGACTGCCATAACTTAATTGTCATGCTTTATATTGCATATAAAATACAGTTATGAGATTATTGTTATAATAAATTTTAAAGAGATTTGATAATAATGTACAGATACTCAGCTGAATCAATAAAACACTTTTTGTAGCAACTCTCAATGGATCTGAAAATGAGCATTTCCATGAAAAACTTAATAAAGAATCTTAACTTGGTTTCAATATCTACTTTATTTAAATATTTCGTAAAGGATATAAGAGAAAATATTATTATGAGAACGATAAGCTTCCGAACAAAATTGATTTTCAATCAAATGGTTCATTGTATTTATCATTCTTCGATATTGAAGTTTTTATATGATAAATAGGTTTTGTTAAAAACAAATTATGTAAGCCTAGTTATGAAACCAGTTTAGTAATAAAAAAAGTAAATAACAACATGAAATTTTGGTTGCATAATTATACAGATAATATCCAATCTCTATTTAATGTTTATGTTGTGGAAGAAAATAATAAAATCATTGCAAAGCTTTGCATGGCATAAAATGATTTGAACAAAGTTCATTTGAACCCAAAAATTAAAGTTTATAAATTACCACATTTCGCGGTTGATTAACGGTATTATCCTACATGAAAGCCAATTTTTAATTAACATTTTTGGTTAAGCGTACGTCTTTTAAATCGTTAATAAGTAGAGAGATAAAACGTAAATGAAAAGACAAGGATGTTAACCTTTTGTGTACAAAATTACAACGATGTGAAATATATTTTCTCGCCGCTCATTTGAAAGCTTCTCGCCACGCTACCGGTTGGCGAGCTTGAACTGTTTGTTTCTGAAGCGAGACTTAACACACACCTATTTGTGGCTTCGTACATGAATAACATTAATTATAGCTTTAACTTGTTACACTAACAAATTCAGTATAAATACGAAAATGTGCAAAACCATAATTCTTCAAAGTCTTTCCTGTTTTCAGATTCGAAGCTTTCAAGAGTTTTCAAATGGCTGTGCTATGACAACGATATGAATCGTCAGTTCACTTTCCAAAGCTGAAAAACTCGATTTTTTCAACATCTACATTTTATTATACATATTTTTTCGGATGTTATTACGATTTTTCATATTTCACTTTAAAAATATATCATTTTTTCGTTCTTGAAACCTTCTATCGAGTCTCATGAGTATAATACATAGAATTCCAGTAGTCGTACATCAAATATGACATCCTGAAAAATGAATATGAAATATTTAAATATGGGTTTCGTTTAAAATGTAATAATCATTTTGTATATATCGCGTTCAACGGAAAAAAGAGCATATTTATTATTTAAAAAATCGGAGAGCAGTTATGTGAAACACATACGAAATAAACGTTTTTATCAATTGTATTTAAATAAAGTATGACTTCACCTATCGAGCTTTGAGAGTTAAGAAGTGTATTAGCAATTTATTGGATATGAATGGTTAAGAAAACACATCGTATCGACCATTTCTTGAACTCAATATTTTAATCAATATTTTCTTATATTGCAGTAATAATTTGGTATTTAAAGAAGTATTTAATTTCAAAAGAACTTATTTTTCCTACGATTTTAATATGGTAAGTAATTGTAAAAACTTAAGTTTTTTGCTTTGATAATAATTTAAAAACTCCTTCATTGTTTCAAAAAATAAAGAAGCAACAAATTATTAAAGCATATCAATATTGATCAGTGATTCTTAAATTGCAGTGTCGGTATTCTTGGAGGTGCGGTAGAAGCTTCTAACAGTATAACTTTTCGATAATAAATTTCACAAAAAATGTGTTTTTTTAAACTAAAAAAACCAAACACAATGGGGTGATAAGACCTATTTTTATGTTCAAAGGGGTACGGCTCACTTGAGAAATTAAGAGCAACTGATAAATAACTACTGAATAATAACCAGTGTCTTACATTTGTATTAACTGATTGTTGCCATTTGTTTTAACTGTCATTGCTATTTCATTCAAGTGCCAATTTTTGTCCTTTATCAGATGTCCTTTGGTTTTGACCTAAAGCCTACTGGTGGCTGAGTGGTCTATGTGCCGCTTCAAAACTGGTAGGTGATGGATTCGATTCTCGTATCGAATAAATTATCGATATTTCTCGATTATTGAATTTTATTAACACTAGAGTCGCAAAAGACTTTGATAGTTATTAAGCGACGGTAAAAAACAATACAAAAGTTTTTCCTGCGAATATTTCATGGATGGCTTCAATTTTGGTAACAATAACGAAGCATATTTCATAGGTTAAAACTGAAGTTATCCATTTTATTAATAAGGCTTCAAAACCGCTTTGCTTTGACATTCATATTTGCCTTTTTTCTCGATTTCATATTTTATATATGAATATAAAACACCATTTAACTTTTAACGAAAAAGACTTAAATTGTAAACGCGAAAAGGGCGTAAAGTTTACTTGTTAGAATCAAAAGACTTATATAGCGAAGAACTAATACTGTTTTCTACTTGGTAGTATAATTTTTAACTTAATCATGTTGTGTGCTTTTCTAATAGCTTAACATTATGTATCACTTATCATATATTGGTTTGGATTTTGTTCATATTTTAATTTCAGTACAAAATGTAAAAATGTTTGAAAGTTTTGTTGATTTTATGAAAATGGAAAAAGAAAAATTAATGTTTTTGACTCTTTTTTTCTTTCTGTTTTTGTATTCTTTAAAAAATAAAAAGGCCTTGTATTAGGGAACCTGTTACTTTTTCTAGAATAAGTGCAGTAGTAAGACTTTTGAATAAATATGCATTAGTTAGGGATAACAGTAGGAAGCTTTCGAACATTGATTCAATTCAGATGCTTTTTGTACAGAATGATGCAATTATGTAAATTGTTTGAATACACTACATTTTTTTCAATTCAACCTATATCTAGAAGTTTGCAGATCTTTGCAAAAAAAAAGCTTGGACAATTTGATGTGCAAAATAACATGACTGAATAGCATATAAAATTTACTGAGCTTTATTTTGATAATGAGCAGTCTATCATGTTATCACAAAGCGTTTACTGTCGCTGTTTTAATATGCAAAATATAACCACAACATGGTTCAGTTAAAATTAATATTAGGATATGAACCATAAATTAATTAAAAGTAGTTCATCGGTGAAATTTGTTCCTATCTAATTGTAAAATTAAACGATATAATTTTGGAAAGAACCGGAAGAATCGATCTTTTTTTTAAGAGTGACGCCAACGATACTTTTACACATACTGAGATTTAATACCGGATATATTGGGAAACTGAGAGACGAGTTGTTATGTTTAAATAAGGGTTTTTGTAAGATGGAGTTCCAACACAAAAGATCAATAAAACAATGAGAATCTTTAACAAAAAATTTTGATGAACGCTTTATTTCAATATAATCCTTGATTTCCGCGCGGGGTCACAACCGCAATATTCACCGGATTTAACGACTCTGGACTGCATTTTCTGCACTAATTCAAAAGATTTATAAAAAATGGAATTTAAAACGTTCGAAAATTACTGCTCAATTAAAAGAAAATATTTGTTATGAAACCCGAGCAATACATTGTGTACAGTAGTGAAATAATAGTTTACTTTAGTACACATTAATAAACGTTTTAGCAAAACTAAATCATAACATTTATTATACGCCACCAGAGCAGAGATAAAGGGAAAAGTATATTGAAAAGTAGTTCTTAACCTTGTTTGAGATACTGATGTATTTACGAATTTTTATTAACTCTAGAGTCGCTAAAGATCTTGGTTGTTATAAGGCGACAGTACATAAATAGCAATTAAAAACAGAGATAAAATTCTGTATCTAATCTCCCGGTATCTCGATATCTGATACTTTTTGATATCTAATATACTTTTTAAGTAACAAGATACAGTATCTTAGATATCTAAGACACTAGTTCCTTTTTGCGAAACAAAACAGAAACTAAGATATAGAGTATCGTAGATATTTTAAGAAAACTAAGATACTTTTTTTTGTTCAGTTCTGTGCACCACTATACAAAAGAGCACTATAAGCCATTTTTGTATGAAATATGTGCACCACTGCGAGTTCACCAATAATGAATACCTAAACTATGATGTAGGTACTGTTGTAATTTTTCCAACATTTTTATCCGTGTATGTAAATAGCTTGTTTAAGAATATACATAAAATTTCAGTTGTTCTATTCTGATTTTGTTATTTCAATATTGGCGTATAGATTTAAAAAATACTGTGAAATTCAAACTTTTATATTTTTTATAATTCTTTTTACTACCATTTATAAACTAATCTAACAGAACTTTGGTTTAAATTGAAATAATCTTCAAATGAGATGTGGTAATTTACAAACATCAAACCATTAAACCGAAATAATTTATTTCACGTAAAAACCACAATTTTATCGAAGCTTCCTATGAAAAGGGTATTTTTTTAAATAAAGGTTTGAAATTTCTACCAAATTATTTATACCTCTCGAAATTTCTCAATTTAACACGAGCCTCAAGTATTTTCCTGTTAAAACAGGAAGTTGCTAACATTGTAGTTACACAGTGTTGTTTCATTTAGGGTGTAATATCGTCGTATACGATTACCGGTTTTAGTTCGAAAACATTAAACTTGAAATATTTGGGTAGAACATAGATTACTGCAATGTCGATACACGGTCATTATAAGATCGTGTCAGAGAAAGCCAAGTATGAAAACCCTCATTTATTATGTTACTTGATTAAATTACTATTTTTGCTATATAAAATGCCTATTAAATATTGAAAATTACGTTTGTAACGCGCTAACATTGTAATGATTTTAACAGAAAATTTACTCTTTAGAGGAATTTGAAAGTTTTATAACTACCTCTTTCAGTTATATTGAGCTATTTATGGAATTTTCCATCGGTTTATTCTAACCTAAAATTCGAATTTATAGGTTTTATTGGACAATTTGGTCAAAATTGATTTTCTATCTTTCATTAATTTACGACCGTTCTATAATTTTTGCAATAAACTACTAATAATACGATTATTAATTTACTTATCCTTACTTAGATACTGTGGTTATTCGACAATGGCAAAATTTGAGTTTTTGATAAAGTTTCATAAAATGACACTTTAAGCACATTTTAAGCTCGTTATAAGTAAAGCACAAATACAATAATATATATTTAAAGAGAATATTATAATATTTTCATATAGTATATTATTCTTGGAAAATAGGTTCTTTAAAAGCTCTTAATTAACATGAATATGCTCCTAAATATACAAGAAAAAATAATAGTTTTAAGTATACAAATATAAATTTCATACTGTATACCTACATTTTTTTAAAAATATTCACGAAAGTATTTTTCCATAACTATCAAAAAGCTTAATTGAAGTTCAGTGAAGCAAGCATCCAGCGCCTTCTGATAAGGGCAAAATAAATGTAAGCATTGCTCTAATATGTGATGACAATACCCAAGGTTTATAAAATACACAGGTGGCCTCATGGTGGCTACGTGACGTATCCAGAAGAAACTCGTACATATCTTCAGACTGATTCAATTTCAAAATTCTTCGTATGACGTCATTCTTTTTTCTAATGGAGCAACCTGTGTAATTTACAAACCTTGGACAATACCTACCTTTCAATGCAAGAGGTTATTAGCGGAATTAGCCAATAGGATTGGAAGATTGAAAGATGTTCAATTGTTTTGATTATTGCAATTTTGAAAATTTAAAAAAACCACTCCCATAGTCTAATATACATTATACGAATACGTATACGCAGCTTTGGTGTAATGACGTCATTTGGGGTTTATAGATATTTTACTTGGAATTAACGGGATAGATTTAATAATATTTAAAAATAGACAGCAAAAAATTAAAAATAAGTTTGTTTAATTGAAAAAAGGATTTCATTAAAATTTATGATAAATGAAATAGTAAACTGCGAATATTGTTACAATCAAATATAATATAATGAACATTTTAAAAAATTCCCAAAGATGCATTTTTAATTTGTCAAATAAGATACTTTCCTGATCGAAAAATTTTAAAAAAATGAGGGAAAAACAATAAGAATTATAAAAGCATAAAGTTGAAATAATTTTCATTTTTGTAAGTATTTTTATAAACATATTCAGGTTAAACAAGAGCAAAAGAGTAGTTGATAAAAAAGACATCATCAACTTCAAAACTATGTTAAAATTAAAGATTCATTGGTTAATCTACAGTAACCTAAAGTAAATTCTTCGAAAAAAAAAACGATTTTTGTAATTTACTTATTATTTTTTTCCCAAAAACTAGTTAATAACAAATCAGAAACTTCCAGGATTTTATTATTTAATTAGTACCTATTAGATCTATTAAAAAAATTGCAACCTTTACCCCTTTACTTAAGTCAAACTATTAAGTTATTTAAATTTGCAAAGTAATGCATGTGCACTTTAATTTCTATGATAATTTTCTTAACATTAGTTCAAAGTAAAAACTAGATCAAGTTTGAGTGTTGTAGGGATGTTTTATTTACTAACGGAAAATTATAATCAAATAAACAATGAACATTAATTTACATTCCATGCTCAGCTAAAATCTCAACGATATTATCATCTACTTGTTCAACATGCGCCAAATATTTAATGCATGTTAAAGAAATTCAACACGTGAAAGTTTCAGTAGAATTTCATGTTGATCTCACACCCTCTACAGTTCTTCCTTTTACTAAAGACTAAAGAAATAGGGAAACATCCAGGTATAAACGAACTATAAACAAAGATGTTCACGTTATAATTCTACAAAGCTCAAAGTTCTGCAAAACTATCTGTGTTTTATATTTGTACAGCTGCAAAATGTCTTTTCGATAACAAAAGGTAGTGCGAATGGCTTTACTTGGAGTGAAATAATATTTTCCAGTTTTCATTACTTCTAGAACTATCTTATTATATCATGTGTTAACTTCATGAATAGATATAACGTGTAGTACAAGTATTAACTTGCTTGTAATATATACGGCTATGATTTGTTGGCTATTAATTTTTATTTTTATCGGAGCTTTAAGTCCTTTGAAGACAACATAAATATTTTTTAAAAAAAAATTAACGGAAAAATTATAAATACTGGAATTATTTGTGGTGTAAATTTGATTGATTTTAACTACTGTATAGAGTTATTATGTAAGATTGTTATAAATACTTCATTATTTCTTATCTTTAATTCTCATTTGACTTATAGAAAAGCTCGACACTCATAAGCGTCTTCAGTTTCAGTTAGAAAGATATCAGAGACAAATATTTCATAAATTAAACATTCCGATTGCCACGCAGGATTGTAGTTTTATTTTTTAATGTTTATTGGGGAATATTGATCAATTTTGATCCAAATTATGGTAAACTTCTGAATTTAGCAAAATAGAGCCATAAAACCAAAATATTAAGTTTATTTTTATGTTCATTATGTGTGGTGAAAATAACAAAAAAAAAAAAAAGGTTTGATTCACCCCTTACTGACGGCAACAAAAGCTTCTTTTGAAAAACAATTTTATCCTATGAATGCAAAAATTCTCAAATCCATTTTAATTCTCAAATTTTAAAACAAATCTCAAGAAGATTCCTCAAATGAAGATCAAAAAATGTTATTAAAATATAAGTTATTCTAAAACAAAATAATGCTTTTTTGTACTAAAGCCAAATTTTTTTTAGATCATTATTATATATCTTAAATAATTATTAACAAATCGATATTATGTAATTTCAATTTTTGTTTACTTTCAAACTAATTATTGCTTTGTTTTATTTGTTATTTACCGTCGCTTTATAACTACTAAGATTTTAAGCGACTCTATGGTTGGTAAAAATTCGTATTTGAGAAACATAGAAAATTTGCTCCATACGATGATCGAACTCAACACCTAACAGTTTTGAAGCGGCCATCTTGACCACTCGCCCACCAGTATAGACAAAATATTTATAGACTAGAAGAACTTTTAAAAAGGATTTTTGGCGGAATAATACGAGAAAAAGTTTGTTTTAAAATAATTGATTAACATATTATTAATACCGTACAATATGAACTACTTAAACATTTGAAAAGTAATTTCTTTACTAAGCCCAACGGTAAATCAGTGACGACGGTTAAAATTCCCATTCAAATTTTTGATACTAATAAGCAATTAAGGGTTATATATTTTTTTTAATTTTGAGAACAAAATTGGTGTGAATGAGATATCGAAATTTTTAATAGTTATTAAACAAAAATCAACAAAATAAAATTTTCTTATTTTAAATCAGTGGTTTTTAATCTTTGCCTTACTCTATAAAACCTGTGTATATAATTTTTAATATTCAAAAATTGAATTTATCATTAAAAAAATTTAAATATTAAGTTTTGGGGAGAAATAACTTGCAAACTTTTGAGGAATATATATTTTCGAATTACCTCCCTTGATAATCAAATTGCATCCACATTGAGAATATGGTTTTAAGTCCTAAAGCTTGAATTAGTACTTCAAAAAGATTTTAAATTTTATCCTTTCTTGTTTCGAGTGCCGTCTTAATTAATATTAATGTTGAAATTAAATAATGTATTTTCATTATAAGAAAATCCTTTTTTTGAAAGAAACAATAATAAATTTTTGAGCTTTAGTTATATAAAATGTAACTTCAACATATTCTTTTATTTACCTAGATAACCCAAATCTAAACAACAAAATTTCCTATAAATCATAAACTAAGAAAACCTTCTTCGAGTTTTTGAAACGATGCCAATTTTTTTTCTTCTATATCTTTTTACATCTTACTTTTGACACTTTCGTCCCGGTTTTGTTAAAAACTCTTATACATTTCATATATATCATATATATAAATGTATACAAATTTGATTTTCAAGTTTTGAGATTTCTTATGACAAGTCACCCAATTTTAGGTTACCGATTTTTTAATTGTACATTTATTTATTTTATAAGTTTAATTTAGAGAAAAATTCTATTATGGTTGAAGAAAATATTTCTTTTTTACATTAATAAATTTGTAAATGCCTTAAAGACCATTTCAATTCCATGGAAATTATTAAATAAATGCCTGCTTTTAAGGTTGTTGTCCTTAATAATATCATATTGCAATTGTTTGAACCATTTGAATATTTCAAATCTTTATGCTATTTATACTTTGCAACGCCAAATTTTTTGACATCTTTATATCGAACGATTAAAAATATTTTAACAATCATTAAGGATTATATTTAAATATAATACAAACACAAATCGATGATTGTAATAGTAGAAAACTATTCAGAATAGTGAATTTACCGCCACAAGTAAAGAATTTATATAACCAAATACTCGGTAGCAAATTTCGGTGTAAAAATGGACCCGGAGCACTTTACACACCACGATGTAGTATGAAATAACGGTGTAAAATTTCCTCGATACAAATATTCTATTTAACACGAATTTGGTGTAATTTTCATACCAAAATTTTTACCCAGAGACATTAACCTTATACCGATCTTAAATTTTTTTTACTGTGTATCCATAATTATTACAATATTAACCGATAGTTGGATCGAAAGCTTTAAGTCTAGATTTTGGTGTAAAAGTGAACACCAATAAGATCAAAATACTCATTTTTAACTACACTACTGAACTTCAAAATTAACCGAAAAGAATTTGTAGTTGTGGATAGATTTTTTTATCTAGGCTTTATGCTGCATAATGTAGCTCATGCAAATATGAAATTAGATAACATATCAAAATTGCTCAATTGCTCAGTGTAACATAACATAACTATCCAAACTATGGAAAGGTCGCAAGCATGACAATAGCCACTAAAATCGAATTGGTTAAAACACTGGTTTTCCTATTTTTTCTATTCTTCGGAGAATTGGATTATCAGAGCAACTGATCGGCGACGAATTAATACCTTTGAAATATGGGTTTGAAAAAGAATACTGCGGATCTCGTGGTTCAGCTGGAAGAACAAATACTTCAAACGAAGTTAAGCCACTCCATAGACGTATGAACGAATTCTCGGGTTTTCTGGACATATCAGGCGCCACAATACTATGAAAAAACTAACGGTACAAAGATGACCTGAAGGAAAACGCAGGCGATCACCAATCTGTTGGACGAGAATGGTGGAAAAGCTCATAGATTTCATGTACACGGCACGATAAGTAAATCACTATAACCGGTAGAGAAGGATCATCCAGCGGGTTCAGAGAAAAAATTTAGAACAACGGGATGACAATCGTATTAATCACCATATATCGGCAACGCCGTAAATATTAAAAAGAAGAAGAATGTAATGACATAAAATGCGGATAGCGCTATATGTTCAATGTACACCTTGTGAGACCCTAGTGAATTAAAATAATAAAGAAAAATCTCTAAAAATTACAATAAAATGAATAAGAAAAAAAGAAGACAGCATTGCTCTTTGCAAAAGTAAAATCCGAATGATACATAAAAAGAGGTTGTTGAAAATTTCAACAGTTCGAAAAATTATTCTACCATTTCAAAGTTCTTTAGGTGAAAACGTTACAAAGTGTTATTTGACACATAAATCGTTACTGATAATATAAAAACGATTTAAATTGGCAGTGAATTACAAGAAAAATACTTGTTACTTTATTTTTAAATAATACGATAAAAAATGCTAGACAGTTACGCTTCGTTTAAATTCAATATTTTTTTTTATAAATTGAGAAAACTTATTAAAAAAATCAAAGTGACGTTAAATCTTAAAAAAATAGTATAAATAAAATGTCACCACATGGATGCATAATATACGTTTCAACTCAGTTGAATGAGCTTGACAAGGGTCGAGAAATGAGGTGAACACAGTCTCATCATTGGTGACGTTATCCGGAATGGTGGTTGATTTGGAAGTTATAAGGGATGTAAACGCACACCGGAGTCACATTCGATTTTTATTACTCTTTTTTAGGGATAACCTCTCCTGTTACATAACGCGTGATTAACTTACCATGATTAATCGAAAACGAAGCTTTCAAATTTAAAAACGAACAAATAAAATATTGAGTAATTTATAGCACACAAAGTGTGGCATATAATTATTTTTCGTTAATAATAATTTTGGATGAACTAAGTAAACTTTAATGATTCAAAATTTCATAAAATTGTTTTGGTTGATTTTATAGAGTTTTAAAACTCACATGAATACAGTAAATATATAATACATTTCTTAACATCACCCTATTTTACTACGGGTATATACTTTTTATATCTTCCGTCTATTTAAGTTTTACGATAATGATTAAAACATCGTTATTTTCAGAAAAATACTATGCACATTATACATATTAAAATTCTAAGGTTATAATGGCGTTTTCAAAGTAGCATTAACTTGTTTGGAAGCTATGTCAACAGACATAGTCCATTCTCACAAAATACGAACTTGAATATGCAAAAAGGTCGTAAAAATTGTTTTACCGCTTGACAAAGTATTTCATCCAAATAAGATTTTTTCGCTGACTTTGAACAGTTATACTGTGTATACAATATATAAAATATATTGCAGTTCAATTTATGTAGTATAATTTAATACAATAATATACAAAATCAATACAATAATATACAAATTTAATATAATAATATACAAATTTAATATAATAATATATAAACTCAATATAATAATATTTAAAAAAACCATACCTCCAACATAAATTTGAACAGAAGTTCAAACAAAAATATTCGTGACGTATTACCCTATATTATATATAATATATATATATATATATATATATAATATATATATATAATATATATATATAATATATATATAATATATAATATATATATAATATATATATAATATAATATATATATAATAACATAAATTGAACTGCAATATATTTTATATATTGTATACAAAGTATTTCATATTTTATTCTCATATAAAATACATCAGATGTCATTAATTTAAAACTTTCTATTTGTGTTACTGTTGTATTTGATAACATTGTAATGAGCTTTTTGATGGCATGGGTACACTATAATATTCAGAAGTATATTTCATTTCATATTTTAAAAAAAAAGACCAGAAATAGTAAAAATATTACTATGTAAGCTAGTTTAAAATTAAAAAAAAGTCCATTCTATTTTGTATAGGTTTAAATTTAAATGATAATCTCTTTTTTTCAGTTCTTATTTACATTTATTTTTATATTGTCTCACTTTTTAAGTCTTTACCACTTGATATAATAAGATTATGTTTTAAATCCCTAAGCTCAATTCTTTCATCAGACCCTTTATATACAATTCGGCATTTCAATTTCAACTTGGCAATTTATCAAGGCAATTTTGCGACATATTTTCTATTATCACCACATAATTCAACTCTCGTTTAGGGAAACGTGAGTTGTTATAGGAATACCTATTTCTTCTTTCACAATTTATTATAAATCGACTTGCAGATATTTTTATAAAAATCAATTATTTGATTCCAAAAGTATGTAGGTATATATTTGAACAATCTTATAAGAAACATTTCATTCTTTCGTCCTTTTCAATTTTATTTTTAGGAATAAAATCATATATTCTTTTCGTTAGGAATTTCCATGAATCGTATAATTGATTTAAATTTAAGACCTCGTTTTTTCAAACAAACATTTTTCACAAAAATCTTTACAAACATGAATTTTTTCTTCGAAATCTAAATTCAAAGAAAAAGCTTAAATTTTCATTTGTGGTTCGAGCTTTTTAATGTTTCTTTAGTTAGAGTCCTAAGAAAACAATTTTTAGATAAATATTATAAAATAACAATTTTGACATTGCGCAGAGTTGATATTAAAATATATTTGCTTTTATACTTATAGAGTCAATAAAAACCATATTTCACAAAGCTTAAAATAAACCTTCTATTATTGTCAATTTTCTTCCCCTTTTTTTTTGTTTTTGTTGTTTAAAATCTTTTATTTAAATATCAAATTCATGGCTTATATTAGCCATAAGAATATTTAGAAAATAGAAAAAGCAAAAGCTTACCTGGAGTTGCTATAAGTAGAAAAAAGCAGGAGAGAACTGGAGCAAATGTGAGGAAGCCGAGGCCGAATTGGGAATTAGTAAGACGAGTCACTGCCTGGCGACACAACTTCGTCCCTTGGTCCACGCGCATGCCCATACCTCTGTTCCCATAGTCCCTGCTATAGCCCCGGCATTGCAGAGTCACCTGAAGAAAATTGAAAAAAAAATTATCAAAAAGAAAAAAAAGAAACTTTTGATAACTTCAAGTAACAAGCGCAAATGTGCAGCAAAAATTTCTCAAAATATTTCACAGATAAACAAATGATTGAAGTCTTAAGATAGGTATTTCAATCTCCTTTATTTTCTTTGTTTTTTTTTCTTCTAAAAGTGTTAAAATGAAAAAAAAAGATAATTTCAGAGTCGAAAGAAATACAATATAATCAGTTTCCTTCAAGTTAAGAAAGTTCAAAGTTAAAAAAGAAGTTAGTTAATTTTGTATCACATTTACACAAAATAATTGACAAGAAATCGACATGATAATTGAAGTAGCAATTAATTTAATGCATCAATTGTCTACAAAAGTGATCCCATCCATTAAAAAACTGTTGAGGCCTTGCCGAATAAAAATTTACGTTTCTTATTGTCTCTTTAATGTTTGTTCAAAAAGGTGTACAAAATGAATAAAGAAGAATTTCTTCAAGGGTGTAATCAAATTCAAACAATAAAAGCTTGAAAGATTTTTTTCTAAAGCTTTTAAATGGCAGGTACGTGTTTGAAAGAACAAGAAATGATTTATTGAACAATAATACGCAACAAAGCTTTTCTCACAGAACAAATATATGATTTCACAGCATGTTTCCAGAAACCATTAATCTGGGTTGATGGCAAACAGGTGTAATTACTCCGTCTTTTTGTGCAGCCGCGCAACTAAACCTGTGTTTTAATCTGTTCCCGTGATTATATTATCTTCTCGGCAAACACGCTTTTATGAGACCATTTTAGACGCTCAAATGACGCGACCACCAACGACAGACAACCTATTCTTCCCGAATACCCACATACTTTTACGTTGTCATACATAGAGATACGCTATTTTCCATATTAAGCTCACATAGAATGAAAATTTTATAGATTTTTCATTTTGTCAAGCATTACATTTCATTTCATTCGTGAGTTAAAATGGGAGAGATATAAATGAGCTTTCACTTCTAGGTGTATACATATCGGAGCTTTAATCATGTGTGTTTTAATAATGCGAGCTTTTCACTTTCAAAATTAGACTTGGTATTTGCTTTTCATCAATGAAATTAAGTTCGATTTTTAACATCTAAAATTTATAAACTTTAGGCATTAACCCTTTCTGTTATAACGACTGACTAAAAATAATTATTTTTAATTCATCTAAAAAGAAAAAAAAGAAAGAAATATTCAAATTTCAAACATGATTAAAAGCAGTTAAGCATATATTAAAAATAACCTTATATTAATTATCATTACTTTGATTATAAAAAGTATTTTCCAGAAAATATAAGAAAATATATCCCTCGATATGATACTGTAATATCCGCACTTCAAATTTACATAAATAATTATACATTTCAATTGCTTGTTTTTGTTACATCAAAATATCAAATGGTTATTTCAATTACGAAATTCCGTTTAAGAAAATTTTAAATTAAATCGGCTAATTTTGACATTAAATTTCCTAAATCAAATATATATATATATATATATATATATTTCTCGTTCGGGAGGATTTCAATCATCTCGCATAACGATTTTCAGAATAAGCTCTCATGACACTAAGTGAAACATTAACATGGAATTAATTCTCAAACAAACCGGCTTTCTATAACTTAATTAAATACATCAAAGGTTTACACAGTGTCATGCAATTAAACGAATGAAATAAGCATGAATTTGAAAAAAAAAATCTCGATATTTCCGTAATTAGGTTGGAAAATATTAATTAATTTATACTTAGTTTAGAAAAATAATTACTTAGCTACAATTTTGCAAGCATTAGTTCCCTGTAACTTGAAATATTTTGACATTTCATTTGTAAATAAAAATTATTTCAATTGTTGGTGTTAGGAAGAACACAATACTATGTATCCGTTATGCTCTTTATAAACAACTGTATTATTGCAAATGTACCAAGGGTACTAAGTGACCAATACTATGCACGTACATTTGTCTTAGGTATGTAAAATAATTTATCCTCTCTTATTTATCAACAAAGTTTATTTATACATTAAAAATTTATGCCTGTTTACCTACTCACATACACTTAAAGAGGGACTACTGCTGAGTAGCGGCCCGAACCCAATATCACGTCATTATTTTATTTACTATGGTAGACAACTATAATGCAATTTACTTGCAGAAGGTATAAATGAAATGAAAAGAATCATGCATTTAGTTCTAGATACTAAACTAATAACTAATTCAAACGTTATAATAATTACTTAACATTTATTAATAGTACAGCCGTGGAAGTGAAATTTATAAGTGAAGTTCCCAAAAAGTACATATTAGCCATTTTTTTATTTATTATTTATTTCTCATCGGGATGCCGCTCCCCAACCCCTAAAATTGACTTCTCCAATTTTGATTTATTTTTCATTATAACTTTTGAACCATGTTAAATACAAAGAAAATGTAAGCATCGAAATGAAAGCTGAGGAAATTTCCTACAAAAAAGGTTCTGTAATAATTTCCGGTATGTGCGAAAGTTAACGTGAAAATGACGGTTGAAAACATACAAAAGTTTACATTTTAAAAATCGTGTTACGTTATTGTGCTATACCGCTATATTTTCTTATTTGGGAAAGTTCCAAAAGTTACTAGATTTTTTCGTAATTTTTCGATTCAAATATTGAAAAATTTAACTTTTAATTATTATTATATCAAAAACTTCCACAGTTGTTAACTTTCTACTAAAAATTAATTACAGAATGAGATATACTTTCTTAGATATTAAATATTTAATCATAAAACGAAAAGTTTTAAATGTTAACTTAGTACCTACTACACAGGGTTTTTCTGGAAAATTTGCGAAATATGCCAAAAGTGTAATGCGAACTTGATGGACGTCAATTTACTAGTGTTTGATTTACAATTAAACAATCTAAATATTTCAAAAAACATAATGAAACAATTTCTTGACTAATCAAAGCATTTTTTCCCTGCATTCAATCGTATTTACTTCCAAACAACGTCTTGTATGTCCTATTTTAATGAAAATTTGTCCGAAAATTCTGCCAACTTTTCAACCTACCCCCGTGATGTGAGATGATGGATCATTACATTATTTGTATGCATTTGAACCTTCAATCATTAAATATCAAAAAAATATTTTTTCCAAGCGATGAAAAATAATTTGTTAAGATATATGAAAGAATTTAATTCATTTGTCGTAAAAGTAATTAACTAATTACGAAAAAGTAATTATTACAAAGTCAATAACATAGTAAAATATTTATATAATAGGATTTTAAGTGGCATAATGAGTTCTACATATTTTTCACCCATATATTTTCAGTGTTTGTGAAACTTAACTTTTCACGCATTGATTTTTTTGAAGTTATCCATCAGAAAGAACAAATTGGATGGTTTTGAGAATTCTTAATGAATATTCCACCATTTCATTCCAGCCAATATTTTCAAACTACCGGAAAATTATAAATTAGTATACATAATTTTCACAAGTACATTTTTGAAACATTATACTATTATTGAGATTCAAAACATTTTTCCAAACTTTCTATCCCAATTAACACTTCATTTCACCGAAAATTACTACTAATCTTGAATTCTATAAATCTATAAGTTATAAAAACTTTAATTTTTAAAATTTCTCAACTAATTGGTGTATGATTCTATTGTGTATGATCATAGTTTCCACAAGCATATTTTTTTATAGGCAACATTATTTTATGTTAAAAATACAGTGTTACAGTATTATTTTTGTTTAAAGAATTTAACTTACATTTTCAAATGTTTTAATAGAAATAATGTTATTAATTATTTTGATACTCTATAACACCTTAATTAACACCCATTTGAAAACATTTTACTTTACAAATATCCTATTACAAATAAATCAAAATTTGTGACAAATTTTTAAAACCACGATGTGCTGATATTTGTTTTTATTTTGTAATTCGTTATTTTTTTCTCCAACATCAATAAAATTTAAATTAAGTAATCGACTAGTTGTGGGCGTTGTGAATACGTAAATACAATTAATGGTACAAAAGCAAACTTTTGATGAAGTGATTTATAAAAATGCTAACTTCCAGGAACTCGCATTAGTATCATAAAACATCAGTTTAGTAAGTTTAAATAAAACAATATAGATAATATATGCGACACAAATTTTTGTTTTAAGGATTTTAAGGTTCCTCATTATGCGGTAATTTGTTGTAGTATGATTTTAAGTAGTTCCCATAAAAAAACAAGTTTAGTTTATAACTCACATATTGACTGATAAACTTTCATCAATTTATGAAAATTCATACTTCTTAATCGAAAAAACAAAGTATTACACCCAAAAATGCAAATTTAAGAAAGGGAAAATATTTGTGATCTTATGATTTTAAAGTTGGTACATTCTGATGGAAAGAAAAATGAAAGGAGCTAATCGGAAATATGAAATTTATTTTCATAAAACATGATTTTCTAAAATAACACAAATTTGCTAAATATATAAATGCTATATCATCTCAAAAATCAAAGTTTCACATCGGATATAACGAATTAATATTCTTTACGATGCCCTCAATGTAAGAAGCTTTGAAAAGCTCTCCATATTCAATTTTAAAGTTGACTTGACAATCATGTATACAAGAATGTCTCGCCATTTCACCCTTCAACTTTCGTGGCTTCATTCTATTGAGAATTTTTTTATATTGAAAGGTCTTTAAAAATTTAACCAAAGCAAATACATCAAGTAAATATATACTCGGCAAAATATATAAATAAATAGGAAAATACTTTCTTCTACCAGAATAACTTACTAAGGACTAAATAGATAAGATGGATTACTTATATTTTTCCCTAGAGAATCGAACAAAAACACACGTTAAAGTGTAAAAGAGGTCTTAGGAATGACTTAATGCGCGCAAGTATTATCTAAATATAAAAATACTACCTACAGAAGCCACTTAAAGCCAAAGTGATGAAAATTACAATATTGCGATTCGGAGATATAATAACTTTTATCTAAATAACTAAAGAAAAATTCCACGTTCGAGGGGTTTTGGTCTGTTGCCTACCGGCATAATAATGAAGCCTTGGCTTAGTTAACGTTTTCAATAAACAGTTCATTACCCAAAGAATTGTTTCAGCTAATAAAATCGGAAAATTCAAAATCAAAATTATAACTTACACTACTTTGGTTTTAAGCGGCTCAAATATACGACAAAGGTATTGACTTATAAAAAAGTGGCATATTTTTAATTATTTTAAAAATAAAATTATTCAAACAATGAAATAAATTTTATCGTGAATGCAAATAGTTGGTGGCTTCAAAAATAAGAACATTCTTAATTTTATTTTAAGATTTTTATGACTGTAGAAAGCAGTTAAAATAGGTATTGGGTATGATTTCAATCATTGTTTTTCTTGGTTTTAAGTTATAGCTACAGATTTATAATGTTACATATATATAGATTATAGGCACATAGTACAATTAGAATTCATGATACGAGTACAAATTGATGATCAACTTAGTTTTCAGCGTTATTTTTGGGAGAAAATTTGGCTGAAAATATCGAAATTCCGGAGAAGCATTTGGAGTACCAATTGGTTCACTGTACCACAATTTCTTTGTGTGCTAAGAGTATCCCATATACCAAACAAAAGTTATGAAAATAAAGTTTTGAAGGATAAAACAAAATTATTTTGTCCAGCTAATTGTTATTGGTTAGGTTTTAGGTAACTAATGCTTACTTACGTAGTTTGTTATAACATAAAAATATAGAATTTCAGTACGTACATGTATTAAGTAAGTTAAAGCATAAAAAGTATAATTATTTCAAGGATTAAAACTTTTTATCACTGTTGTATTATTGTTGTTTATTAGTCGTTTTGAGTGTTGTTCTATTTGACATGAATATGTGTTTAAATGCTTCCTTTTTTCACATTCATTGAGATCACAGGAAGGGGTTCAAATTTATATAAGTACAATTATTAGATTCACCTACGTAGTTTAGTTTATAAGATCCATTAAAAGCATGTTTAGTTGACATTTAAGACATAACGAATAGCTGACTGGAAATTTATACACTTTGAACCGATATTTTTACATCTAGATAGTGAAATTTAGCGTTCAGATAAAATATCATCCTATGGTATTTACACCTAAGATTGTGTAGGAATTGTTAACAGATAATTTTTAATCTATCAAATAGTTATCTTAAGGATATGGTCTATCTATTCATGAGTAAAAATAACAACGCTAACTCTAACTAATTCTACATGGAAGGATACGTACACATTTTGGAGCAATATGGTAATATTGTCATGAAAACTTAACGTTAGTGTATACATACAATCATTTCGATTATACTTCAAATTTATATATTACGTATAAAACGAGCATTGATACTTTACGTTAAGATATGTAAGATCATGACTTTACAATTATTTTGTTTAGTTTTATTAATATCCAATGAACCTTTATTGAGAGCAAAACTGTATAACTGTAAACAATTGCAGAACCTGAAATCGAGTTGTTACATATAATGCTTAACTTAATCAAAGAATACTAACTAAAGAATAGTTTTCTAGTAACCATAATTATTTTTTTTGTTATTTAACAGTTAACATTAATTTTTAACAGAAACTATTACATTTTATTCAAATTTTAAAATACCTAAATCTTTCATTATGTCAATATTGATTAATTCAAACCCAATATTAAGTAAAAAAATGATTTTTAAAAACTTTAGCTAGGCAAGAAGTAATAAATATTTATCATAACCAATAATTTTACATAATTGTATTTCAATTTTTAAGTTTAAAACGTGTTATAATTCAGATCAGAATTTTCAATCATACAGAAATCTATGATTAAGTGTAAAAGCACCCTAAGGAAAGCATTGAAAGACTTGAACACGATTTTGTTGATCTCAAAGGTAAACAGTAAAAAATTCATAAAAGAAGAGCTTTTGATGAAATTTCAATTCAATTTAACGAATCTTTAAGCTCGCGTATAATACCAAATAAAGCCATAACCAATCGAATCAAAAGCTTTAAATATTGCAAAAATTTCGAATGGTGCTGAACGTTTATTCAGTTGTATTAGTAACATGAATCGAATATTTTATAAATATTTAAAAGGTAAAAAAAGCTTCAAATGAATCGATAGTGTTTCAAGGTTCACTAGTTGAACCGATAGCAAAGTTTATATTGGAATTATGAAAAGTCGAACAATATTCTCGTGACTGACACAATAAAAATGCAATCGCCAAAGGTTTACTCTATCGTTCGTTCATCTAAAATATTATTCAAAAATGTTACATTACATTCATGATAACACCAAACTATAAATGGCATTCAGCGGCGTTGCGTTGATTTCATTTCTCTCAATCGAAAAAACTATAATGAAATGTTTTCATTAGTAATCCCAAACGTTCATATTTGAACATGACTTATATTGTATTTGTGATTTATGCACTCGACCGATATAATACATATTTAGTGTGCATTCAGTCGATTTTGTGTTATTGATTAAACAGCTCAAACACTTAAATATTCCAATACGATTTTATGCATTTCACCACCAAAAAATAACACAAAAACTTAAAATTTCCTCGTTACATCTACAGTTTTAGAGTACATAACATTAGAACTGAACTTTTTGTATTGATAACTATTTTAAATTTATTGAAAATTATGATAAAATCGAATCTTTGATGCTACCACTAGCATTGAATGTAATAGAACCCCTCGTCAAAATAAAATGAACAAGTGCAAGCGCACCCCTTAGCGATTGTGTTTAGCGAAGGGTGGTCGATCCATTTGTATCGTTCAAGAAAATAAGTTATCCCATTCATTCTATCTTTGCTTAATATGAATAAAAGAAGTTAAGTTTTCAATTGGTATGAAGAAAATATTAAAGTTCAAAGTTAAATACAAAAATCAGCCATCGCTTCTTTACGTAATGTTTTCAAAATTTATTCATCTTTATTTCTGCTGTTTTTTGTAAATTATTTTGCAACTTTGTTAATTTGCTATAAATGTAATAGTATCTAACAGATAGAAGTTGAAATAAATTGAAATGGAAAATTTTGTGAATACTATTAAGAAAACAACTAAGATTTGGAATATCTTCAAAATATTTTTTCATTAGTTCGGGATATAAAAGTAAAACGTAAGTTCAACTTATAAAACGTGGCAATGTAGTATATTAGAACTTCCGTAATAAAGCCAGAAAATTTTTCAATAGTTTCATTTTACAGAAAGCATTTGGTTTTATGCTTTGAAAATAAATGTAATTTAAGAATAATTTATTGAATTTTTATGACTAATAAAAAGGTATTCTTAGGAAAAAGCTTTTAATTTTTTTTATAACGTATATAACATAAACTAATGAGTAATTAATAAGTACTGTTATGTGCTAAATATACCTTACTAGATATGGTTTACATAACATATAGCTACATGCAGCCGTTTTTGGCTCATTTCTTACACTAAGGATAAAAAATATTTTAAGAAGGAAATATTTCGAAATTTGCAACTTTTTTGTTACCGGAAACTAGAAACTAATTTGATGTCAAATTTTCAAATTCACAATGCTTCGCTAAATATTTTTCAACTTCTTCAAGCAATCTGCAAGACCATATCCAATATTTGGACAGTTGAATCATAAAAGACAAAATTTGCAATATACAGCACTAAAAATTCCGTTTAAAAAGAAACTGCATCGGTAGTCGTAACTTTTATTAGGCTAGTTGTTGCATAACACATGAAACCTATGTAGATATTTCAATGACATCATCTGAAGAAGTTAGCAACCAGCTGACAAAACGTTTCAAATTAAAAACTATCTAATTGACTTTTGAAACCAGTCACAATTGCAACTTTGATTACATACATTTTTTTTAATATTTTGTAAATTGTTTCTTTGTAATTTTCAAAAGTATAAGATTTATCAGAAATACACATTAGTATATGCATTATTGTCTTCATATTATTTAAGCTAATTGTACTTATAGTTTCATACTGACTATTTTAGAAGACGGCATGGATTCAACATCAGATTGTAGTTGATTTAAGTTTAAACTTTGTAGTAAAAAAAATTCTATTTTTTAAAGTACAAACAATTACAAAGCTTAAAATTGTAGTTATAGAAATATCATTAAAAGATTTACTTTCAAAAATTTAATGCATTTGGCAATTTGGCATAAAATAAAAAAAAACCATTCCGGTTATTGTTATCCGGTTATAAACTTAAAATTTCACCAATTCAAAATTGTTTTCATATAATTATTCTCCTTCCCGAGAGTTTTTTTTTCTTATTTCTTATCAATAAGTATCTACTTCTTAAAAACATATATAAACTTATAAAAATTATAAATTTTATTTTTGGATTTCATGAATAATTTCAAACAGGTTGAAAACTTTAAAGGAGTATTCAGTCATCAGTTATCCTTTAAAATATAAACCATCAATTTATATTTTGTTTTACGTGATTTTTTGTTTGTTAATTTTCTCGGTAAGTTTTTAAGTTATTGAAATTGTTAAATTATCACATCAATAAACGCAGTCCTTTCATACAAATGAAATTATCAAAGTTTATTTTCAATATAAAAATAGGAATGCTAAATGAAAAACAAAACTAAGCAAACATAGTTTGGATCTTAAGAAGTTGAAACTTCAAAACTTTACAACTTTTATAATTTGGAATATTGCTAGCCTAACATGTGAAGTAATCGAGATGAAAGTTAGCATAATATGAGGTTAGTTGTATGAGAGAATGTAGAGTACCGGTCTTATTTTGCAATAGTTGGTATACGTAAACTGTGGATTTAGTTTTTCCAAAAAAGGCACCGAAAGCTCTTTGATTTTTTGGGAGGCAGTTGATAGTTTTGGTTGATTGTGAAATGGAAATGGGATGTGTTGTGTTGTATTTAAAATTAGTACACACCTACTGGAGGAGATGTGTCCAAAAGGATAACGCACCTGGTGGAGCAGTCACGGTGCCCGAAGGAAAATTCGCATCACTCTCAAAAGTGTCACACCATGCCACAAATATCACTTTTCATCATGCAACACACATTACAACTACCACACCCAATTTCACCGCATGTTCACAGGAAGCAAAATATGAAACCTAAAAAAGGGAATTAAGGGAGGAAAATAGGTACTGAAGTAGTTATTGCAGAAGCACCGGTTCGAGCCCTGGTTGTGCGTTGTCTGGTAGAAGGGCGCGCCAGGACATGATGCTGTGTTGCCAGTTTTGCTTGCGTCGTCGAACACTGCGCACCAGCCCCGCGCCCGCATATTGATCGGGGAGGCCGTGACGGCGGCGGCGCCTCTCACCCCTGACGGCACCCCCGCTTCTAGATTCTGCCCTTTTCGAATCCTGTACATATCCCAACAGAACCACACTCAATTTGCTCTCTTCGAGTCACTCACAATCGGGCTCATAGTGGTTCGCGACCATGTCGTCAAATTATTCCTTAGTATCGCTACTGGTCGGTGAGCTTTACCCTAACCAGCTGATGAATCCTTTTCTATAAATGAAAGCTCTGCTTCTAAGCTGTTCTACCTTTGAAATTTAAGGGACGAGAATCTTATTATTCATACCAAACAATTAAAATTATCAAGGCGAGCTTTATGGCGGATTTCATTTATCTGGAAGGACTAACCTTTTAAAAACAGATTTCCTTGTTCTATCTTACGAAACGAATGGGGAATTCCTAATTAATCAACCTCGCTGTATCCAAAAGAACATTTATGGCACTCGATAGATTTTTTTTAGATCTTGTTAGTCTCCAAAATAAGGCATAAAAAGTAAACAAAAAAGCTCAAAAGCACAAAAGCACAATTCAATACTCCAGAAATAAAATGATATCATAACAACATTAATTTTTTTTAAATATAATTACAAAATCAATTCAAAATAGTATATAAAATAGGTATTGATTTCAATTATATCAAACTATTATTGTTAATAAACCAAGTTTATTAAAAACCTTAATGATATTCTAACTTTTTCGACGAAATATTGCATCTCATGTTTTGCAATTGTTGTAAAACTTTGTTCAATTAATTCCACATAAATTTTTAGCTAGGAATTGTAGGTGACCCGAAAACATTGGAATCATTCCACATTTTAAATTTCAATTAAATAACAGTTCCACATAAAATACAGCTTTTGCAAATTAACTTGAATTAATAAAGATACACGAGAGCAAATTGTTTTGATTAAATAAACCCTATTCAAATTAATATTTATCTGCAGATACTGAATTAAAAAAAAATTGTTCATACAAATACAATTCACCAATTCCATAAACAAAGCTCAAGCTTTGAAAAGCTCAAGCTTTGAAAAGCTCACAGTAGTTTAAACATTTAAACGTGTTATAATTTGAACACAGTTTATTCATATTATTCGTTGACAAAGTTCCATTTGGCCTGGCTTCGTCAAATGGAAGTTCGATTATCACTTTTAAAATACAATTAAGCTGATGGTGTTTTGCAAAAAAGCTCACACACAAATGAACGTGCAAACATAAAATGCACAGCTTATACATAAAATAAATTAATCCTTATGAATATTCTGAATTAGCTATTGGCTCTTCAGTAAGTGTTTTTGAAAATTTCATGAAAAATGACTGAAAACTTTTAAAAATGTATCGTTCACGTTAACATTTATATGAAAGCTTTTTTGATTTGAAGTCGTACACTGCTGACGGGATCAGGTACAATTAGAAAAGAAGTAAAATTGTCGAATTTTCACAGAAATTATTGTTGTAAGTTCAAGTGGAAAAAGAAATTACGAATTTGTAAAGTTGATCGAGTGAAATTTAGCAATTATTAAAGCTTTTGGTTAAAGCGACGAATACTCGTGTCACAGATGTGTATGATAGGTGGTTGATAAGCGAAAAAAGCGGCGAAACCGATTATGCATGTCAAATCAGTTGAAAACGTTTCACACGTTTCGTGTGTTACAATCAGAGTCGTTTAGTGTCAAAATCTTTTAACAATTAATTGAAAAACAAGAATCAAAGCTTTCTCTGTTATAAATCATTTGCTATTTATTTTTATGTCATTTCAAATACGAGCTTTTATCACTTGATTTTTCGTCCATTGTTAATAAATAGCTTCATATTGTGCAATTCTAAACCACTATTTATGAATATTCGAGCTTTTAAAAAAATTACATACGATTAAAACATTAAAACAAATATTTAAAAACAAATCCATTGATAAAATCCACTAAAAAGGTGAAAAACAAATTTATAAACTGAATCTTCGTACCGATTACACCATCGAAATTAAGATGATATTAGCCAATAAATGAGAATCGTAAGATACCTAGTTATGCATCAAAGCAAAGAGTGCAATTTTGTTTACATCTTGGTAATATGGAGCACCTTTTGCTTTGATGTACAACTAGACAGCTTACGGTTCCCATTAATTGACTAATATCGCCTTAATATCATTAGTGCGATCGGTACGAAGATTCAGTTCATATATTTATTGAAGTTACACTTCTTTAGCAGTATTATGAAAAAAATGAGACTGAATTTTTAATAAAATGACGCCGTGATGCTACAGTAGGAAGTTGTTCGCAAATGGTTAACAAGAAACTTCAAGCGGGTGAAATCTGGCTGATTTTTGGGAGAGATATGGATAGTAGTAAAACGACTAAAACACTATTAAATCGATCAAGTCGATCAAGCACTAGTGTATAATTTTCGTTTGACAGAAGGAGAAATAGCTATATTAATGTACATATTAATTTTAATAATAATTAATTATAAATACATACGTTTTCTTTATATGTATTTTGATATTAAAATTAATTTGTGCTTAAAACTGTATCAAGTTTTAGTAATCCCAAACCTTATAACTGGTGTGCCAGTTCAGGCACTACCGAAAGAGGCTACCACGGTGGTTTAAAAGCATCTTTTTAACTTTACCAAAGAAGTGTAACTTCTCACGCGCGTACATAAGTACATACACTGTTTTTTATGTATAAACTTGGATCAGGAACGTCGAGATATTCCGAGCTGTAGATAATTATTCCGAATGGGTACGTATTGTTCACTCGAATGCAATTTGTACGTAAACTTTGACAAGCCAGAAATGAAGAAGCGACGGTTATTTTTATAATGGACCGATTTAATCGCGAATTAAATTAAAACAAAGTCGAAAATGCAACGTTGCCAAATTGTGGGTGTGCTGAAGTGGACTTACCCAAAGTAGACTTTATTTAGAAAATTTAATTTTACATAATACAATATAAATACATATTTGAAAATAACAATCACTACTTTATTTCTGGCATGTCAAAATTTACGTACAAATTGCATTCGAGTGAACAATACGTACAGGAATAATATCAAAACCATTCAAAAACAATTCTCAAATTTCGACGTTCCTGATCCAAGCTTATACCGTTTTTTAACCTTTTTAGTGTATTATTTTAATAGAAGTGACGTTTTTAAAATATTTTTTTAAATATTTTTTTTTCTCCGTTTTAGTCATTTAATATATTTTTAATGTCAATATTGTCTATCATTGTCTCAAATTTGAACTAAAATTTGAAATTTGAACTAACTGATTATTGTTATTTATTTCAATATACATGCGCCTGTTTTCAAAGCTAAAGATTAAATTAAAGTAGAAATACTTGGTGGTTATTAAGTTTACAACAGATTCATGCGTTGTCATCGAGAGTTAGCAAGTGTACCAAAATTCAGCACGATAAATTACTGGAAAAAAGATGAAAAATGAGAATATAACATCAGTTCCGTATTTTACAAACTAACAACAAAGTTATGTAATAGAAGCAAAATAAAAAGTAAAATGAAAAGAAAAACTAAGTTTTGTATTGCCTTGCACAGAACAAATCTGAGTATTAATTTTAAATTTGTTATTCATTGCATTCTCATATTTACACAAAATATATGTGTACTAACGCTAGTTTCTGTTACTGCAACTTGCTGGTTTCTATTATCAAATATTTATTCAAGGAACTATAAATATATTCAACATCTAATTTCATTGGGAAAAGCGCGAGCATTTACTCCATTTGTTTCATTTTTCACAGATGGATCGCGAGGCAATGTATAGAAAATCATAATGAATTTTTTTACAAAAATAAAAAAACTTGATATTATTTTTATATTGTGTAAGCTTTAAGTTGAAACGGAACAAAGATTAACTTTTATTTAGTCTTTTTTTTGTTGTATTATTAAAAAAAATAAATCAAATTCATGGAAAACAGAAGCAATTTTCGAATCATACCGAAAGATAATAGCGCCAAGTGTGGAAGAAAATAATCCACATTCCGCTGTTATATTTCACTGAGTACATGACAGCATTAACATTGCTATTATTGCATATACAACATGTAGAATTCACGCAATAATTTGTATTTTATTTCACGCTTCGTGATTCTCTGTCAGATTATATTAAGTTGTTTTTTATATATTTTACTGATATTTCGCGTTTGTCTCGCAAGAATTCAGTAACAATAACTTACTTTTGTGTACTTTTGTATTACACATACGTCTCCTCTGTAAGTGGCTGGTTTGGAATTAGATTCTTTGAACCATCAAAAAATTTCATAAAAAAAATTTAAGAAGCCTATTTAAGTGAAAAATATATAAAAATTTAATATTCGTTTGTTGATAAATGGAAATCTCCTGAAGTTCTTCATCGATCGTTTTGATTTTTTTTGCTAAACGTTGTATTCATATACATACATGCTTGTATTAAATCAAAGGACTCAATAGAGTCTTACATCAACAGATATTTACGATATATATGATTAATATAATAATCAACGGCAGCTAATACTAATCGTAACTCATTATTTTCCTTAGTAGAAATTATTAGCCAAAAGAACCTTTCTATTCGATAAATTCTACAATAATAAATACTTAGTTTGATTGATTAGTAATCAGCTAGTAATTCTTATCATAATAGATAACTTGTCAATTATTTATTTGTGCGTAATTTCAATTATCACTCATAGTACTAAATATATTAATACGAATTGAAATTTGATGGTGGTGATGGTCAATGGAGGGTCTGCAAAAATCATATCATTAAAGATTTTGTTTTGATAATTGGTAAAGAATTTCAATCCATAAAATTGTAAATCTTCTACAATTTAATCATTTTTAATAGCATTAATCATGTCCAGTTTTGTGTTCCAAAGTACTCTTCGCGAACAACATTGATTTTCTTTTACCATTTGAAGAAAAAATTATACGGAATCGCATCAAATGCTTCACAAAGCTTACTTTGAGCATGCTCTTAGAAAATCTCAGTGTTTGGAGAGGTTTTAAAAAATTGACAATGGTGTTATCGAGGTGGAGAACGAAGAACGTGGAAGACCATCGAAAAACATTAATTGACATCAAATTATAAGAGTCGTTGGATGAAAATGGTAGTCAAACGCAACAACTTACGATAATAGATTTGAATCAAGCTTTAGCACCAAAAACGGATATCAAAATAGGCAATACAAAGTGATTTAGCTGCATTGTAATTTCCCTGGTCACAAAGAATATTAAATGAAGGTTGTAATTGAGGCGTTCAGTTTCAAAATACTTTTCCATGCGGTTTACTCTCCACGCGTGACTTCTTCATATAATTACTTATTTGCATCAATGGAACATGCACTTGTTGTCTTACGAAGATCAATAAAAATAATTCGATGACGGATCGGGTTCAAAAGATGAACATTTTTTTTTTTTTTTTTGGTTAGATATCTACAAAATAGTCAGAAAGATGACAAACATAAATAGTTAATAGAGGGAAAAATTTTGAATAAAATAAGTATTTTGATATAGAAGTACAGAAAGCTTATTTTTCAGAAAACAATTCAGTTTCATGTTAAATTGTTATTTACCGTCGCTTTATAGCTACTATGGTCTTTAGCGACTCAAGGGTTAGTAAAAATTCGTAACCGAGAAATATCTTATAAATATCTTATATATCTTATAAAATTTGCTCGATACGAGGATCGAAGCCAACACCCATCAGTTTTGGAGCGGTCACTTAAACCACTCGGCCACCAGTAGGCTTATTTTAATTCAAATATTTGTTTTAACTATAAAAAAAATATCTTTATACAGTGACATCAATTTTTGATTGACACGGTTTTTTTACACAGCTTTGAATTAACGCGGTCTAGAAAAAAAAAGAATCCGTTTTTACACGATTTTATTCGATATAGCACGTTTAAAAAAGCTGTTTGGTTGAAATTTTAAAGAAAAATATTTTTGAAAACCATAAAATTTCATAAATATAGCGCAGAAACTATTTCCTATTTCTAATTATTTGCATCGCGTTTAAGCATATATTTTAGCCTTTTGATTAGTTTCAATAAAATTGTATGTCTTCTTAAGCTGACGACTACGCAACATAAAAAAGTGTGTATGTTCTTTGTAAAAATCTAGTTTCTTTTCTGGGTGTAAGTTTTTATATCTTCTTTTTCCTGTAAAATCATTTATTTTATGATTTTTTACAGGGTTGAACACTATTGAACTAATCACTTTTTTTCTATGTACTTCATGTCTTTTTATATGCTTTTTTGCACGATTTTGGAACCGTTCCGGATCGTATCTATCGAGTAAAAAAAAACAGAATTAGATGTATTAAAATATAGACTGGCAGGACATCGTCTTCCGTTTCATCACAAGTTATCATACATTTAAAATGAGATGGGATATTAAGTAGATGAATCGTTTCATATTATAAAGTCTCAACTTAAAAATCGTGAAAGGGAGTGGAAACCAGAATCGTGAAGGGAAACCCTCAATGTTTTAGGATATCAAAATCAGTCAATCTTTTTCTAGAAACTGTAAAACATGGAACCATAGGAAGTACTCCCACTCGGTATGATTTGTATGGTAATCTCATAAAAAATATTTATGGCTGAGACCTTTATAGCAAGAAGCAATTTAAATAGAAATTAAAAATTATTGGTAAAAAAAATGTATTTATCTGGTTTTGATATAAAAAAGCCTATTTAAAGATAAATGAAATCGTAGGCAGGTAGAATTCAGAAGCTCTTTTCTTGTGAGTTAAAAGCAATGTATCGGCCAAATAAATACCTATATATCGATTAATAGAAAGCGTCACGTAAACGAACAAGAAGATGAGAATGAGAAATGTTAGACACGAGTGTTTTTAACCACTGAACCAATTCATGTCAGACCTAAAGCAAGGGTCAATACATACATAAACCACATCATGCCACAATTCCTTTCAAGTCGCAAATTCCAATGCCGGATTACTCAACATCAAGACATCGGCATGAATGTATTGATGCAGACAAACGCTCGAGTAGGGTTGAAAGAAATCTTTTAAGCTGTCTTAAAACTATTGCCACTATATTACAAAAAAGCTTTTTCGGTCAGCGCGCGAATACTTGAAAATTTATTAAAGCAAAGCTCTCTCTATTCATGAATAGAAATTACCGGTGCAAATCGGTAAAAAGAAGAAAAGCTTCGTTTGTGCTTAGTGTGCTCGCGAGACTCAATGTCCCTACGACAATATCAAAATGCTCAACGGTCATAATTTATTTATAAATGCAATTGTTTGTTAGTTCTGTGGTCTGTATATGTAACCTGATTTTCATTGGGGAAAAATTCTCAAAGATTTTCATCTAAAGTTTTGCACACTTTTTTTGCTTAACAAAACTGAAATTTTCATATTAATTTTCATACAGCAAAATGATACCATTTCAGCCGTTTCAATCTCTTCTATACTTCAGCCGTTCCTACTTCTTTGATATTTCAGTCACTCCAATCCAATTTCATTTTTTTTATGTTTTGTTAAAATTTCACCGTTCCCATGCAGAATTAATCAATGATTGATATATAAACTATTGCTTTAAAAAATGAAAAAATTATCATCCAGAAAAGTGAATCTACGTCAGCCAAAATGAGAATACTTGGAATGAACTCCAATATCTAGATGGACCAAATGTACTCTGCCAAATGAACTTGATAATTAAGTTATTTCACAAATATAATAGTAAAAGAGCCTAAAATGTGGATAAATCTCACCTTATACAAGAACTAACGTTTAATGCAACAATACACAATACTAGATAAACCATAGCGTTCATCAATAATAACACAGGCCTGCAAAAAAAAATACTTTTTAAAAATGTTTTTGATTGTAATAGGTCATTTCAATGTATTTTTTGCGCTTATTTTAAATATGAAATCAATTTCTTTCCATCACGTAAAAGTTTCTCATAAATTCAGAAAATATATTAGGAGTAAGTAGCAAATAACGCAATTTTTTAAAAAAAATGTTTTCTAAATTCCATTGAATAAATATGTTAAGTAACACTACAAATTTGTGACATTAAAACTAATTAAACATAAAACATAGTTATTAATAAGGGTCACAGCAATAAGTTTTTTTGGACGAAACCAAGGGCCTAAAGCGAACCACTTTTTCTGTATCGAAAATAGTAGTACTCTACATCTAACTACTAGCGCTAGTGTCGTTTTATCTTCCATTTGTAGAGGAAATGAACCGATAGGAAGTTTATAAGTGAAAGCGAGAGAACAGAAATGATTGTTGTAATTTCGCTTTCACTTTTAAACTTCCTATCGGTTCATTTTCCCTACCAACGAAAGATAAAACGACACCAGCGCTAGTAGTGCGAGGTCCGGTACTACCATTTTCGATACATAAAAAGTGGTTCGATTTGGTCCCCCGATTTTGGCCGAAAAAACTACTTTCCAATTGTAATTTGCAACATAACCTTACGTGATGAACTTTTTTCATTATTTTTTCCATAATCAGGGCAAATATTAGAATAAAAATTTGTTATTATATTTAAGACAATTTTACCATCGTAGGCCTGTGTAATGTAGTTTCTGTAGTTTTTTACAACTACAACAAGAATTTTTATATCAATTACAAAGAAATGTATAAAATAATAAACCAGGTTTTTTCCGTCGTTGAGCTTATTCCCGTAAATCGTCTTATTATTTCAAATCCATTTACGTTTTTAGAATAACGGAAAACTCGATTTCTAAGTATTCTAAATGTAATAAGTTCCTAAGGTTTTAAAGCCCTATTTTGTAGTTATGAATATATTTCTTTCATTTAGGAATATGAAAATTTTTATTTATTACGAGAGACTAAGTTCAAAAATGCATTATCAACAAGTCGTCACGCAGAAAAATATTCAGTTTTACATCTTTATATGTTTTGAATCATATTTCAACTTGAGAGTGATTTTATCGATCTTTACGATTTTTGTTACTATGCATAGCTAATTAATTTGCGAATAATTGGATTCATGTTAGGTATACACCAAATGCATTTGGGATAAAAAATGCAGTTAACATACCGTAAGCCTGTGGAATTTCATCAGTTTAATTGATATTATAAACGACTTCATAAATACATTATTAGACGTGTTTTAAAGGCATTGAAATTGTATCTTTTAAGATATGAATATGTTTTTTCTAAGCAGAATATAGAAAATACAAATAATAATTATTAATAAAAATAAAATATAATTCCAAATATCACGACAAACAATAAATCTGAAGAGCAAATATTACTATCACATAATGTCATGCAGACGAAGTCACGGGTATCAGCTTATTTATTTATAAATGCAATTGTTTATTAGTTCTGTGGTCTGTGCATAACCTGATTTTCATTGGGGAAAATTCTAAATATTTCCATCTTAAATTTTGCACACTTTTTTTAAACAAAAGTGATTTTTTTATATTAATATTTATACAGCAAAATGGAATAATAGTTTTCGATAAATTTTCTTTCTAAATCAGGTAATTTTGTGTCTCACATTAAGAAAATATTGTTCAGGTGTTGTGTTATCTTATCACATTTTCTTTTACCTTCAAAACATCTGCTCTGTCTTAAAAGAGTACAATAGATATCCAATATTCGAGAAGATTCACGTATAAAATAGGTACAAGACTAAAATTGATTTCAACAAAACAAAATTACCTTTCCGGTTTTACTTTCCGGCAACAAACAAAATGAAAAAATGCCTAAAACGTGGAACACTAAAATTTTAATTAAATTTCATAAGAAAAGTGATAATAAAAAAAAAGGTTAAAACAGAATAACAAAAGGTAAAAAGTAAGAAAATTAAACAATTATTTAGCTTCTCATTCATATTCATTACTATAAATCATTAGCTGAAGCACTCTTCTCTGAACTCCTTCACAGAAACGGCTAGTCTTAATTGGCTTAATCGTAATCGTCACCCTTTCAGGATTTAGGCATAAATTCTAGTTCCGTCTACATATCTGACTATCTCTTCCTGTCTCGTTTCAAGTTCTTCCTGTTGGTTTGCATATTACCGCTTACGTTTGGTGCTTATCTATCCTCTTTCCACACTTGATTCAGGTGCTCATTTTGTTGAGTTTAAATTAGATGCCTCGTAATTTGGTTAATGTTACACTAAAATTACCGAATTATTAAAAACAGTTTAGCTTAAAATTTTGGATTTGTTCCAATTTTATTTAATAACCACACATTTAAACCTCTCTGTTTACAATAAATGAAACGCTGAAGAATTAAAAATGACTTAATAATTAATCGGAATGTAGCGTTTCTTATGAAGTAGTTTTATTTTTCACAGTTTTAAAACTTCTCGAATTTGGATTGAAAAGTTAAAGCGAAACTTTTATCAAAACTAAATCTTTAAACGTCTTTCAAGCGTTTAGTTGTTAATAAAATAATAATCATTAGTTTTCTCAAGCTTTTTCGAAAGCATTGCTCTGTGAAAGCTGCAATGAAATTACTCCGTTGTTATATAGAAGATGAAAGCTTGAGCTTGAATCAACAAAAAAGGCAAACTATATATTAACCTTTCGTAAACGAGTATTTCCGAGAATTGTGTTGAAATCTCCGTGGCGTTGATCCTTTGGAATGCAATTACTTCTTTCACCTTATAAAAATGGAGAACTGACGCTCCAGCTTTATTGAAAGATCTGTTTTCTATATTACCAACATACAAAGAAGTTTACATTTTAATTCATTCATGATATTATTAAGAAATAAAAGATTTCTTTGCAATTTCATCAAAACAAACTTGAATGTAAAGGTTCCATTACTTTTTCATTTCAGTATAGTGGAAAAGCGCTTTATAAAATTTCATCTATTGATTTCATAAACCAAGAACAATGCGAATGCTTGTGGTAGCAGTTAATGTTAATGCCATGTCTATTCTTTGTCTATTTGCCCGGCCTTTTGTTTATTCAATATAATTGTTCTGCGAGAATACACAAAACAAATTTAAGATACTGCCTAGATAATAATACACGGCGATATAAACGTTATTAATGGAAACGTTATGTTTACGGCAAACAAACAAAATAATTATATTAATTTGATTGTTCATTTTGGAAACGACTTTAAAATAATTTTAAAAACTCTACAAATTCAAATAATTATATCTATATATCTACGCTTTTTTCATACACGTACATTAGAAGATGAAGAAAAGAAAACTATGGAACTTTATGCAACGTTGAATTTAAATAAAGCAAACAATGAGTTTGTCCTTGTGAAATTATAACAATATATAATAATAGAATGGAAGGTGAAGCGTATTTAACCCTTTTATCCCTTAGTCCTACACAATTGGCATCCACTTAAACGTAGAGAACATGTAACCATCTGAAGAAAACATTAATTGGTTACAATGCCTTTAATTATTATCATAATAATTAAAGCAAACAAACTAAGAAGACGAAATGTTCAGAATTAAGAAAGAGAGACTATTACTAGAAAGTCTAAATTTCTAAAACAATTCATTCCTTAATATACATTGACATAATTAAAGAATATTTTTGTAAAAAAAAATTCAACAAACAAATATTGATTTTTTTATACTTATAAAATAAAGTATATCGTACAAAAAAAATCAGAACAATAAGAATAACTTTACAGTACAAGATACTTAGACCGTATAATTAATAACTAAGAGAAACTCCATGAATTACGTAATGCACTTTGTACGTAAGAGGGAGAGGGATCTAAAATGTCAAAATTTGCCTTCCATTTATTATATTTGAACTCTTACCGAGTTTACCAATAAATCCTAATAAAATTTCTCACATTTTATAAACGTTAAAAAGCTGTCGATTGTTTATACAATATGTAAAATATATTGTGGTCTAATTTATTTAGTATAATTTAATTTAATAATGTATAAATTCATACCATAAACAAAAATATTTGTGACGTATTGCCAAGATATGTATTTAGATTGTCAAGCAATCTTCCTCAGTGGTCATCAAGTAGTTTGGATCGGAAAATAATCACGGAGTGATCTTAATTTATTGATTGATTGATCATTACTATCTGTTGTAGATAAAATAATAATATTTTTAATAGTTATGGCTTCTATTTGTTCTTGCAATAAGTTAATCTGTGTTTAAGTTGCAGTATCTATGTACTTGTTTTACAGTATCTATTGTAAGATAGTTAATGTAAGCTTGTGTGGAAATAAACAACAGTTAGATACACATTTTTAGGTTAATAGGACGTATAAAGTAGGTGGTTAAATAAATATCACAAAAAAATACTTCGTTACTGTATAAATCTCTTCAAATTTACAGATAAATAAAAATGATAAAAAATTTAAATAAAGCACCACAGTTCCGAGAAATACTCGTAAGATAAAAATATTATTTTCTACCAACAGGAATATGAAAAGTCATTTCCGATTAAAAATGAAAATGCATTTTAACGTCATATGATAATATCATTTCCAAGAAAAAATAAAAATATGTTTGTTGGGGAGTTATATAAATTTCATTTAAAGAAGCTTTTTATTATCAATAGTTAATCAATGCGACGCCACAAACACATTATTAGTTCCATATATTTTTCAAAGTTTTAACAATAAATTTGAAACTTACATTTTTGAAACAAAAAAAAAATGGGAAATATTACTGAAATTTGAATTCATCTGGGTTCTATATTAACTCTCCAACAATTTATAAAAAAGAAGTATAGAAAATGTGGAGACAATTCTGTTAAAATTATAATTTAATATTTTGTATTATTAATATATATTTTTTGCTATCGTAAAAGGAGACTACTTTACGAAATAAATATAATACTGTATCCTTTTAAATGTTAAAACTAATGTTAATATCTTTTCTAATAATTCGTTTGATTTTAGAATTTAAAACTTGCATTTTACTAAACTGGTAAGAAGCGTTTGTTCAAATGCTTATTTGCAAGACCTAATACTCCTGGAAAAGCAAAAGTACATATATCTTTAAATTAAATTTTGTTATTAAATAAATACATTTTGTTTTGCTTGTAGATATTAAAGAGAGGAAGAAGAAATAGTTGTTCTTCGGTCTATGTAATACATACGGCTTTGTCTTGGAAACTAGATTCAAGTTTATTCTAGTCAACTATTCTTGTTGACAGATAAAACTTAAACGAAGGAAATGTAAATTTCTTTTCAAAGGATCTTTTGTATAACATGATTTTAATTAAATTATACAAAGTTTCCACTCGTAACAGTGTTTTCTTTTACGTTTTAGTCACTTTGATGTTATAGGCTATCCGCTATACGAATGGTCTACTATGATAAATTCGTTTTTTTTTTCTGCCCCTTCTCGAAAGAAGAATATTACAAGATATAAACTTCGAAGAAAACGTATTTCGCCATAAGCAGTTTTTAATTATCCCCTTTTTTTAAAATATGTATATAACCGTGTCATTTGTGTTATTTACTTTTCGTGTGGTTAAAGAAAAGATGTTTAAAAATTTACTTTGATATAATTGCAAACAGTTTATACGTAGCTCAACATATCAAATTGAATGCAGGAAAATCATTTCGGGCATTAAGCTTTAACGTTCGTTACAAGCATTGTAAGTTTGTTTAAAATACAAATCAACAACAAATTGTAATGTTGCTGATTATAACGTGAAAACTCTTCTATAATCTTCTTTAGATGATTCGATTTTAGTTCAACATCCTCCAGCTATTAAAGTTTAGTTGATGTAAGTAAAATGATTTGTTTTATATATACCAAAGAGATAAAATAGTCAGTCTTGAGGTAAGTTATAACAAAACTATAAAAGTTAAACTTTTTTGAAAGTAAAAATTTGAAAAATAAACTTTGAACGTTATTTAAACATAAAATTATAAATTTCAACTTCAGCCCACTGGTGGACGAGTGGCCAAGATGGTCGCAAAAGTAGTCAACGCTTAATTTCGAACACAAATCAGCTGATGCCAGGTTTACAATAATTATGTTAGATACCTTATTAGAACAACCAAATGGATGCAGCTTCAATCATTTTAGTTGCAGTTGAAATGTATGGTAACACAGAGATTATTATGAGCTAATAATTTCCTTATAGAGTACAGAAAATTGAAGCCCGCTATAAAAGTTATTACTACGCTCTATTTGGAATAATAGAGTACATCCGTGAATTATACTGAACTATTAATTCTTTTATTAAGCTATCCAATTTCAGAGAACTTTTAGATCTGTTAGTCTTATTTTAAAACCTAAATCATGATTTTACTCAAGTTGGTTAAAATGACGTTAGTCCTTCAATTTACTATTAAATTCCCAAAAAAAATACAATATTTAATTCTGTGAGTTTTGAAATTTTAAAGTAGAACTTTCACATTCAACTTTAAAAATTAGTTTTAATAATAATTTCTGATAACACCTTCTTTTGATGGCTTCCAAATTTACTGAAATAATTTCCATGGGATACTAGAAAAATGCAGGTGTAACAACTAACAGTACAAATAAAATTCTACTTATCCATTTCCTGGGGTTTTTCTTCAGGATCATAACGGATTTCAATTTCTGGCGAAATCGAAGCACAGGCGAAAGAAACTGGCGACAAAACAGTATAAGGTATAATAATAGGTAAAATGGCGGTATGAGTTATTAGGGAAGACTGTCAAGTAAGCATGCGCGAAGAATTTGACATGAATTTGAAGAATTTGAACATGGACTCGGCAACCACCATTCTACCCTACTGGTCCCGAACGAACTTGTCAGGATACCTAAAAGGCTCAATTTTGAAATTTTTCTTTTATGAACAGTCAACATTTTTTAAGCATTTTCATCTACCTTCTTTCGAAACAGATTCAGCTTGTGGATGCAGTTTATTTTAGACCTTTTCTATTAATAAAGAATTAATATTGAAATTTTTTTTTTTTATTTTACACTAAATAATAAATTAAAAATTGCATTAACCTGCCTCGATAGTTGAGCAGTAGGTAGATGTAGCAGTAGTAAGAAAAACTCTAAATCAAAAATACAAAAAGAAAGAAATAAAAAAAAACATAAATCGAAGAGAAGTATCCTAGTTTGTTATCTGGTAACCCTACTAATGTGACTATTAAACATGGAAAATTTATAATGTAACTTTGGAAGTAATCGGAGGTGAGTGCTAAAGGCTAAGAGCAACATCGCCTGCAATTTATGCTCTTTTTTCGAGCTAATTGAAAATAATAAACATATCTACAAAAAAAAATTATAAGTTTGGAAAAAAAGATAAGCAATAAGGTTACGATCTGAGAACATGTTGTCTTAGAAAGAGTATAATAATGCCATAAATTCTGGTTTTTGGAGGCTAAGCTCATCTGCTGACAGTTCATAAAGAAATTATGCAACGATGGACAAACATCCGCAAACTTGGTGGTTAACATTGCATATTTATGTGTATGACCTAATTCCTTTACATTTAAAATTCTCATCATTCTACCGAGAATCTCACTTCAGTCTTCCGACGCTACTTTAATGAAAAGAAAGCTTCTGAGTTAAAACGACCATTACTTCATACATTTAAATATTGGCATCCGCCTTTCAAAAAGCTTCAGCATTTTTCAACGAAAAAATGATATAACGTTTCAATTGAATCATTTATAAATGGATAATCTGTTAGCTTTTCCCGATATCTTATGTTAAGTCTAAATGTTTAGGCTTCAAAGAAATGAATTTTGAAATTGAAATTTTATTTGCCAGAATCATTTATTGGTGATTGTTTCATACATCTCAGGCAAAAATATCTCCACATTGAAGTTATGTTCTCTTATATCCTCTTTTTCTAATAATTTCCTATCTGGTAAGGGATTGTTATACATTTTACTAGAACCCTTTTATGTTTAATCTTATTAATTTCAAGTAAAAGCATTCATTTGATATTTTATTATAGTTTATAATTGAAATTAATTTAATCAATGTACGATAAAAGTTTTCCAATAACTGCCGTTGCAATAAAGTTCCAGAAAATTTCCAATTTTCAAAATTTTAGAGATAAATTTTACTCTAGTTAAAATAATGAGCTAAATGGAATTGCATTTTCTTAGTTTTTACGATTACATGACGCAAATGGTGACCTGGTTTACTAACCTATCCTGGCTAATGGCGTCATATGCAACAGGCTACAGTAACATAGTTACGGTAACTGACTTTATAAAAAAGCTTTACTTTTGAACAAAATATTTCTTACTTAAATTTTAATGTAACATATTTAATTAAAAATATTTATTTTATTCCAATTTCAATTTCCCAATGTTCAATTTAATAGTAGCATCCAACTAAATATTAAAAGCTTCGTTGATTGTATACCCGTTATTTATTTTCCGAATTGGATTTAAATATATAAAAGTATGAGTTCCTAGTAACTTGTGGTTGAATTAAGGATTTTAAGAAGTAAGAATACTTTACTAAAATGAATACATTCATTTCATTTAGTTTCGTTAAACCAAAAAAAAAAAAACAATACTTTATGGTATCAAAATTACTAGTATAAATATCTAAAAATATACTTTTTCTAACTATTTTCTTCTGCTTTCTTTTTGGCAAAACTGTGAATAACTTTATCATAATTTAAATTGAGTAGGGTATGCTCAATTTACTTGTTATATGTACATCATAACCAGAAATGAGGAAATAAGATGCCAACCAAATCAATAACCGTACAGGTAATAAAAAATTGCCTCTGAAAAATGGCGATGGGCTGGGTATGTTGCTTCTACGTTGAACGATTGATGGACAAAGGTATTGATCCTCTGGAAGCCTAAGGCTTTTTGGTAGATTAGAAGGGAGGCTATCCTGAGACGGACAACTAATCTGGTGAAGGTGGTTGATAGGAATTGGACCCAAGCAGCCCAAGAGGAGAGGAATGGAGAGAAATGGAAGAGGTCTTTATCCAGAAGGAACGCTGAAAAGTCCAAGAGTAAAGTATGTACAATATTGAAAAAAAATTTAGGAGAGTTTTTTAAATTTATAAGGAAAAATTCAAAGTTTGCACAATTGGATGTTGGTGCACAGTTAGTGTACATAGTTGATGCACAGTTGGTGCCAAACCTAAGCACGATAATTTTTTCCAACTACATATCATTTATGAGTTTTGTCAAAAGCATAGGTACATATTATATACCTGCAGGTTAATATTTTGGACATTATGTCGAAAATGACCAAATAAATTCAAGATGTTTAAAATGAATATTCTATAAAAATCTTACAACCGAAAGTTTTCCTAGTACACATAGTAGACATCAAGCTTTTAGTAGATAAGTGGTCAAGATGGTCGATTTGAAATTGGTATGTATATGTAAAGTCTGCTATTCGTAGAGAGCAATTCTTTTGATATTTCTCGGCTTTTGCAGTAGTGTAGCGTAACTAGTGTCAGGAGGCCATGGCCCCGGGCGGGACATGAAAATGGGGCGGCATATTAACAATGATAATTCCCTAAAAGATTTTACTTTGAGAAAACACGAAAATTTTTTTTTTTAATAATTACAGAACTTCAAGGTATTTGACTTTTTACTAAAGATTTTTTTTCAACTTTATGTATTCTGCTAGATTAAATTTGATATTATTTACCTTTTACTTTATGAAAAGTAGTATTAATTTATAAGAAATATATTTTCTAAAAAGAGTATAGTCTTGATTATAACCCCAATTACCCTACTTTAGGGTCCTGATTTGAACCCCATTGATAATGTGTGGGATTTGATGAATAGAAAAGCGGCTAAATAGTCCTTAGCAAAAATTTTCATAATGGATTCATCATCTCTAAATGTAGTGGACATTACTGTCTTACATGTGCAGTACGCTGCGAAGAATTGAAGCTTTAGGTAATAGCAGTAAAAGAGCTTTCAATTAAATTATTTAACAATTAAGTTCGCCATAATTAACAATTATTTTTTGTCACATTAATTGGTAATAAGTGTAATAAATTAAATTTTTATTAGAAAATTAAATGCAATCAAAAATTTAATCACAAAATAAAATAGCTTTTACTTCATATTTTGCACAAAATCTATAGTGCTTCTATTAATATGGCCAGAGAATGTAAATTGATTTATACATTTAACACAATACTATTTTTTTGGAAATTAATTTGTGAATTGTACAGTTGTAATCAATTACACAAGAAATTGTACGTTTTCTTTTTAAATGATGAACATTAGTCTATGGTACATTTCAGAAACTTTTATTTTCGTTTATATTTGTATCGGAATGAAAATTATTTCATAGAACGATGTTTTTTCCAAAGCTCGTAATATCGTTCAGTATGTTCGTGAGAGCTTTTCTAACGACTTATGAAGCCATCAATTTCACAACCGATTAACTATTATTATAAGTACTTTAGCATAACTCTATTTGTTACTTAACCATCTACAAATTGAAAGCATCATCTATTTTTGTTCGAAATAATGAGATGAAAAAATCGAGGGGAAAAATCAAAATTCGTTTTACTTAGAGCAAACATTAAAGCCATTTTCGCAAAAGTTGACAAAGAATATTATTGATATGTAAATTAAGTGAAAGAGATGAAGAGCACAACATCCCCATATCTTATCCCCTAGATGGTTAGTATTAGTCGTGGCGATACTAACAACCCGTGGAAAACCCATACAACATGTGTATATTTCAGCTTTATATATTACACACATACATACATATATACAATTTTGTGAAGCTACTAATCTTCATACTTGTCTATTCAATTTGATAAACGTGAGTTGAAAGATAAAATTGAAGGCAAAGTTTTTTTTATTTTTATTGTTTTCTATATCGTGGCATAAACCAATTGCGTTTTCATTTATTATTGCTTTTTTTCTGTAGCATTTTCCAAATAAATAGAAGAATCAAGTAAAACATTTCATCGACATGTTTTATTTTGCGTGCTTTCATATACGACAAAAGAGACTAAGTTTGACTTGTTACATTTATATATCGAAAAAAACTGTAAAAAATATATGTATAAAAAAATCTAACGTTATTTGCATAAAATAAAATATTCGCTGCAAGTGTTTCTAAGCCACTCGTATCTCATCGATAAAATGATATCGAATCTTTCTTTGATTCAAGATGCTATAAAACGTGTTTATAAAACTTTTTTCTTTGAAATATTTTTATGAAATATTACCTAAGTATTATTTAAACTTATACGACAGCCTGATATTTTGTTCTTTTTCTTTAAAGTTTATAAAATATTCAACTCTTGTCAAACATAATTCAAACACTCAGAAAAAGACGATTGTAAGTTAAATATCATTGATTTTAAGATATTATAAGTTTTCAGCTTTTACCTACTTAAAGTTAAGTAGTTTTAATACTTTTTCCTATTAGAACTTTAAAATACTTAATAAGTAAGAAGTGAACATTATTTATTCTTGTGTGCTTTAGTCGTGGCTTTAGTCTTCTTATCTATGACTTTATTCTAATGACGATCACCGTTTGTTCACTCTAGTGGTGTTCCTGTTGTCTTTTCAATGACTTAAAAAACATTTTACAGAAAACAGTATTTTTGATTTTAGGATATGCTATATCTACTATTATTAACATTACCATTTTGTATATGTGTTCTTAGAAAATTTACGTGTGGGTAGTTCAAAAGAAAAAAATATATTAAATCAAATTGAAAAGTTAAATTACATATTAGATTTTCTAATTGAAAAATTCAATTTTTCTTTGCAAAAGATGACAGCGGGAGAGATACCTCTTAGTCTCATAGAAAAATTAAATTAAATTCATTAAATTTTCAAATGATTAATGATATCTACACACATTGGATTTCCTTATTACGAATGAAGTAGAAAAAAATCGTTTTATATCGTTTGTTTTTTGTTTCATTAAGATATTTTGAATCTCCGTTAAAAATAATCGTTCGAACAGCACTTTATTATTATTTACCGTCGCTTTATAACTGGCAAGAGCTTTAACATTTCAAGGGTTAATAAAATCCGTAAATCGAGATATACCAAAAATTTGCTCGATACGAGATTCGAACTGAACACCTTCCAGCTTTGAAGGGGTTACCTCGGCCACTCGGCCACCAACAGGCTTCAGCCCGTTTTTTTTATATATTGGTTAAATGTTTCTCTAGAACTTGAATAAACAAGTATGAGTATGATGTTAAATTTTTCAAATTTTTCAAAGTCTTGTACACGTTTAACTTCTTCAGGCAATATTTGGAGGTAAAATCAATCATTGGAATATTTTGGTTCTTATAGTAGATGGATAACACAAGATCGCATGAACGTATTGCATGTTAATGTCAAAAAGTTGTTAAAGATGTTTTATAAGTTTTTAAAAATCAATCATTCGATCTGGTGTTATCCATCAACTAGATGAAACAACATGTTCCGACGAAGATGTTAGTTCCAAATGAAAAAATGGAAACATATATCAATGAAAAGTTTCGAAATTTGAAAAATTTAACATCAAATTATTTGCTCATCGAAGTTCTCGAAATATTTCCAACCATTGTTTTTTCTATATTTTAAACTTAAATCGTTTAAGCTCACATAAAATCAATGTACTAAAAGAACGTAAAAATATTTTAAGCTCAATAAAAATAAAGTAGTAAAACATTTACACAAAGCTCATGCATTTTTTGTTTTACTTATATTAAATAAAATTATTCTTTATTTTTAAAGTTATTCAATTATATATTTACTTTCCATTTGCATATTAAATTTAATAATATACTTAGGCACTAAGTGCATTAAGAATCTTGAAAAGGCTTTTCAATAAAAACTACATTTCCGGGAGAAATTGCATTCTTCCTTGGAATTAAAATGCAAATTTTACTGGTTTTAATGCAATGAATTCCATGCTTGTAGGAATATGACTTATTACATCAAATACAACATGTACAAACTTCAAAAGCCTTAAAGTAAAAGGAAAAGCTCTATGCAACATTTGAATATAATTATTTCATTTAAGAACTTACAAATTAGTTGTAGGAATAACATCCAAGTTGTAACAGTTTGATATATATCTCACCTGAAACAAAAATATATGCATTAATTAATAAATAGGTAATTCGCCTTATATATATATATATATATATATATATATATATATATATATATATATATATATATTGAAACTATATAATAAATATTATAAGTATGTCCTTATTGAATTAATTTCAAATTACCATATCATAGTTTCTTCTCATTAAGTAGATAGTAAAATTGCCAAATTTTTAATTGGTGTTTACGAGAAAGCGATGTTGACGCATGTGTAGTAGAAAATTTCCATGAGATGGCTGGCGCCCTTTTGGTCAGTGGTCAAAATAGTGATTTACTACCATATTCATTCATAGCAGAGTAAGCTTATTTTTTATACAAGGACTTAATTAAATAACTCTCGTTAAAAAATATTTTAATTACAGTAAACTACTTAATACAGCTGTATATAAATTAGCACACAAAAACTAGTACTTTTTTAGCCGCTAGACGTCGTGACCAAAGTGGCCAGTTCCCAATTGCATTTTATTTTTGTCAACTGTAATTTTAACCAATTAGATTATACCTGTTAACCATAAAAAGTTATAAAACTGTTACAATTGAATACATTGTGGTGCTTTTAAAACTAAGATTATTTGAGGCAGACTTCACTTGAATGTTAGAAGTTCCTGTAAAAATTTAGTAACATTGTCATCGCTATAAAAGTAATAAAATTTTAATTAAAAAATAAATAAAAACAGTGAGCTATACCATTATATTCATACAAAGCTTAATCTTCTCTTCTTTTTACAATCTTATTTCTATTTAATACGAATATCTATACCCGTTTAATATAAATAAACACTTAACAGTAGAAAGGTTATTTCTATAAAAATTCAGATATCTATGAAAAGAATTTCAAAGTTTTCCATTGCACATTTATTTTATTTTTTTCACTTTTTCCTGAGAAGATGCAATTTTTGATAACAACTAAATTAAATTTCAGCGAGAACATTTGCAAAAAAAATATTTTTTCTAAATGAAATATGAATTTTGTTTTTAAAATGGAACATTCGAGCAATGAAGATGAGAAATTTTAATTAAAATAATATATCTCGAGAAAATCTATTTATTTTTCATTAGTATTTTTCTAGAAATATAGCACACATTTTATTTAATTTAAAATGTTTGAATAACAGTAACTAGCGTGCGGAAGAGCAAATTATTTAGAAACAAAGACTTTGGTTAAAAGCTCAAAACTTAATACCTGATAAAAAACGTTCATTTTATTATAATTTTTTCTCATTACTTTGGTATACAATTGATAAACAATTCCAATGCATTTTATTTTCTGAATATTGATACTAATTTTTGAATGATAATCTTCAAAAAAAAATCGAAATACTGTTATAAAATTATAAATGACATTAAAGAATCGAAAGTAAAGTTAATAAAGTTTATAGAGTGTGAAAAAAAATTAACGTTCGATTTACATGATCTCAGAGTATTGGAGGTGATCTTTATTTATAATGATATTAAATAAAGTAGAATATCAAGGTGAAGATATTAAGCTCAAGTGAAGAAGGTTCAAGAGGATTACTGCAAATAAACGTGGTGGCTGAACAAGTATAAAATAGAATGAGAAAAGGTGACGAGAGTTGGTCGTCGGATAAAGTCTCTTCTTTTCAAACACTCACACATTGACACACTTATTCACCGTTTATATACATATACCCCACCAAAGAAATGGTGATACCAAGCTCCGAACTGCGAACAGGAAAATATTTCATACTGTAATGTTGATAGTAGATGTTTGGAATTCAGAACGTGTCATTACGGGTTGACTAACTTTAGTTCACGCAGACATCCGCATAAAGAAACATTTCGCGACAGGGTGGCAAAGGTACCCTCCGGACCACCACATTATTCCAATTCACCTTCGCAGGGATGACCAGGTTCAAATAAACTGTTATCATTTACGTTTAGGGTTGAATGTGGATTAAGACCCCCATTTATTATTTTATTTCATCTATCACTTAGCCAAATGAGACAAAATGCCTGTGCAAATTTAATATTTGAGATAATAAAAAATATCATATTTGAAAAAATAACTTCCCACAATATAAAATATGATATTACCATTTATATTTTTTATCAACAGTCATTACATATTTTAAAAACTATTATCGCAATAAATCTCTTTTTTTTTAAAAATTAATCGGAATGCTTTATTTTACTAGATATATTTTTTTATTCTTCAGTTGTATTTATTCCTTTCCTACAAATATTGATAGGTACCTACTTTTGTATGACGAAATTACGAATGGGAAACTCGGTAATCAGTTCCTCTTTCAAATTGAATTAATAACATTTGAATTTTCTCCTATTACTTAAAATCTACTGAAAATACATTCGTATCGAAAACAGTGCTCTCCTTTAGCTTCACTGCAGCATTGCTTTCGCTTATTAATTTGTGCACTGCTTGATAAATATTTATGAATACATCGTGCAAATAGCGTCAAATAGAAATTAGAAACATCTAGTGTAACATATGCAACGCTGTCCACGTGGGTACAGTGTTTATGGTAACTAAACAACGGCTGGCAATTGAGTGCCGCTGAGCGCCAGTCTGCACAAATAAGCGCTTGGAACGCACGCTCGCATTTTACTTGTTTTAGCTGGCCTCACTAGATAAGAAATATTTCAATATACAGGCCTCTATTCCAACACAGGCGCTATTGCATTTCGCTAGGTTCACTCCAAATTTGTACCTACCTAGAGGCGCTTGCAGTTACTTCGTTTACTGTACAGTGCTCTATTTATTAATTCAGATCAGTAGACGGGACCTCTCGAAGATTATTAAAAGTGGAAAATGATTAAAGTTTTGATTATTATATTCTTTACGATGAATTTCTATGTCCCAACTTGGAAAGATTAACTAAAAGTTGTACTCAAAGATCCGACTTGGTATTTTTAATATAAAATAATTAATCAATTTACTATTTACCGTAATAGTGAAGAAATAAGCTTGCTATGGTAAATATTATAACTGCTCAACATTAACATTGTTTTACTAGTTTCCGTCACCATGCGGTAAAAACAGCGCAATAAAGCATCGATTCAAACTTCTCTAAGCCCATAATTTTCAACTTCTTCAGAAGGGAGAATGTTATCTTCTAAGAGACATAAGTCGTATCATAGTTTTTAGTATCTTGAGGTACCAGCGACTAAATACTTCTCATACCACTGGTAAGCTTCAGGTTTGTAAAGTTAGCTTAACTAATAATTGTATTAGGTTAAAATAAGCCAAAAAATTATAACAATTCAGACAACCTAAGTAGAAAAATCGTCTTAAAATACATTTAAGTTGTAAAAGAATTTACCTTTGTAGGATCATACAACCGTAAGACGTTAACTAAAAACCAAATTGTACAAATGAACATTAAAAATCAAAGCATTTATTTAGACTTGTTTTTCTTGGAAAAAATTCGGAATGACTCATTAATACGTTAAGTTCCTTACGTTAGTAACAATAAAAAACCATTTCAATATAGTCAAAGCAAAATTTATGACTATTTTTTTCATTTGAACTATTTTTTTCCTTAAAAAACAGATAACTAATAGTGCTAACTGCATGTAAGTTGGTGGAAAAATTATTATTATTGTTAGAAAAGTTTAGTAAGTTGTACGGTTTTTAGCTTAGTTCAATTGATTGAATTCAGAAAATTATGTGTTTTTAGGTAAGAATATTATTTTTAAAACTATAACATTCGAAAAAAAACAAGAAACTATTGAAAAATTTTATTTGCGATGCATGGAAAGTTTATTCGTTTTGATTCATGTTTTCTTCAAGTTTTCGCTTCGCTTTCAATTTTAGCGAATGGAATGTAATCAATCGTGAAAAGAATGTTCGAATCTCATCAATCAACAAGGAAAACAAGTTCCCAAATCGAAAACTATTGTAACGTGTTTCTGGGAGTCTTTATCGCGAACAGATTGGAAAAGCATTGAAATTGTTATATGATCGTATCGGGGGCGCAAACGCTTTACTATACAAATTTACAAGACACAGTGTTTATTAATTGTATCATAGATTTCTCTTTTTCGAATTTACTTTTCGTGAAAATAAAGCCTTATATCTTGTGTACACTTGATCAACAAACTTTGAACGGGAGATAGTGAACTGTTAGTCGCTTGGGATTGAGTGAAGGGTCTTTATTACCCACGGGAAATCAGCACAGGTGCCCGTATATTTTAGTGACGCCAACTTATGGGAATGGGATTGAGCTAGTAACTGCCTTATGTAATCACATGCTCTATAGATTTTGTATTCGTACTTCGTAACATTTAGTTTTATGCAAATCCCAAGCATAATAAAATTTATAACACACCATATTTAAGAGTCATTTTCTTTCTTCAAATACAAACAAATTATCATATTTTTTTTACCTTTTCGGTTTTTCTGCTGTTTTAAAGGTAAGTTTTCGCCCACACATATTAGGCACTAACAATTTATCACCCGTCTATATAACAACAGAACTTTGACGGAGTTTTAATAAAAAAATTTATGTTTTATTTAGAGAGCTATACATTAATTGTTTAATTTGCACTTTTAAAAAAATAGAGTTTTCGTGACAACTTATTTTACACACCTTGAACGCATTTATATCGGTTATCGGTAACTATAGGCATTTTTGGCTTCTAAGGCTGAAGTTTTGGCTGAAGTCAAAGGTGAGATTGAATTTCAAAGAGAAGATACAAGAACTGTAAATATATGATCTCACCATTCAACCGTTAAAATTTTAAAACTAAATTAATGTAGGTACCACTTTTACAAGTTATTTTATTAATGACTTTTCATTGTTAATTGACAAGAAGAAATAAATTATCTTCGACATTGTTTTACATACCACTTTATTATTACAAAAAAAAGTGAATTATTTCTTAAAAGATGAAATGAAATCTTCTTACTTTGTTCTTAATTGTGTTGGTTATCATTTGTTCGAGTAAATGCAGAGGATTTTTTGTTTTGTTTATAATTCGGGTTTTATACTTTCTTTTTCCTTCATTACGCATGATTTAACAGTTACCTTTGAGATTTGTGTACCAATTCGAACATAAACGTTTTGAGTTTATGAAATGCCGCATTTTGAAAACGCGTCAAGTCATCTATTTCATAATGAAATTTAAGCAGTCAAGCAAATAATTTCCACTGTATTCGATTTGGTGTATTGCCACAAACAACATATCGAGCTTTATTCAATGTTGAACATCTTCTTGATTTGAATTAGAAATATTTGTAGATATATTTTACGGTTGATTTCTACTAAAAACGATAAGTCATTCTTTAAAAAACAGAGAAATTTCAGGAAAAAAATAACCAGTGGTGTGCATTAATTTAAACAAAATCTTAGGATGAAAATATCATTCACTTGTATATAGTTATTAAGTATATAGAACAGGCACCTATACTGTTAAACTTTGAAATCCAGATTTGACTTACAAACAATATTTTACGTTTCAATCATTTTTGCATTTTTCAAACCAAATACATAAAAGTAGAACAGTGCAAAGCAATCGTATTTGCATTTAATTAAATATTCGAACATTATGCATATAAATGCACGAGCTTAACTATAAATATTTAATTGAACGTTTCTCATATTTGCCGTACCGCTAATAATCATTAAAAGTATCGTATAATTCGTTACAGCTAAATGAATACAATTAATTAATAATTAAATCAGGTGTAGCAATTTTCATTGTATTACAAATACAGCAAATATTTAGCACACCATTACAGCCCTATAGAAAATCATATTATACTTCACGCTGTGGTGAACTATTGACAAACCTTCATAGAATATTCTTCAAATAACGAAGGCAATTCCTAGTATTTAATCTATTGGTGAAATTAGAATCCCCAGGAGCCTTTGTTCATCCTTTGTCATTTCAATTCTATTCCGAATCCTGATATTAGGAATATCGAAATGCGTCAAATACACCTCCATATCAAATACATGGAATATACCGAAACTATTCTCTATTTAACTAAATTAAATTAGGAAAATAGGTCCATGAAGTATATAGTACAGGTATCCATAAATTTAATAACTTCAGTTAACCATTTAATTGACCTTTTTCATCTAAAAAACCTTAAAAATCTTCAAATTCATCTTATCCTTAAAATTAAAAAAGAAACTCTAATATTGGATTATGATAAAGTGTAATGATGTAAAATAAAAGTAAAACTATCCTGAAAAATAAGTCATAAATCATAGATAGAGTCAAGGGAAGCTGTACTGAAACAACTTTCTACTTAATCAATCGTACCTCTTCATGGTTATATGAAATTTAGATGCATAACAATATATTTATTCTGCTTAATATATTTTTCAAAAAAAACGCTGTTAAAATTCTATCATACATTTTTTTTCGAAATTCAGAAGTGTAGGCATGATGATAAATTTGAAAAACTATCCTATAGTATTCAGAAATATGTATTATTTACGAAAAACAGCAAACTACTTATGAAATCACAGGTTTAGTAGTGAAGATTGACATTTTAGTTTTAAAATTTAAAATACACGCTAAAACGCTTGGAAATATCCTGATGTCGCTTGTGACGTCACGGTTGTATACCAAACGTATATATAAACCAGATAATTTAATTTCTTTGAATTGTGCAATTGTTCACCATTTCCTTATAATGTTGACAAGTTCCTTTATGGCAACATTTTCATTCTCATCTAAAACCGCATGCATATTTTTTTGGAATATATTGAAAGGTGAAGAAATCTTTTGTACACCTAACGTACTTTTTTGTGCGTTCCAAACGTAAAAAAGAATAAAATATTAATGCAAACGGTAATCAGGTCTCCTGGCTGAGCTTTGCTCCATTCACATTTCGCTTGGTTAGTACAGTTTGGCTCTTTTCAATGCATTTGTATGCTCATTATGACGTCATTCGCTCTGAGTGGTGTTCAACATATTTTGGCGGATTGTCGTATTTTGTTGTTTTATTAAAACAAAGTAATTATCAATTTCACTCTTAATAAAAAATCAATGTGTGTTTTGTATTCTCTGGCACAAATTTTATTAAACAAATGCAAAATTTAGTGATTTTTAGTACCGCTTATCATACTTTAACATTTACTACTTGATAAGGTTGAAATAATTTAAGAAGAAAAATAAAAAAGTGTAAAATGTTCCCCTACTTAAAAAGCGTTTACCAATGTAGTCTACAAACCCCTATGGAAGTAAATTCAAAGCTCCAAAAGATTGAAGTAAATTGAGTGATAAATGGAATACTATTAGCTCTGCAGTCAAATGGGATGGAAAAATAAGAACAACTGTACAGAATGGATTTCGATCTATACAAATAACACCAATAACTGTACAAAAACTTTATAAAATTAGTCGTTGAAATCACTCAAATTACTATTTTCATTGTGTTAAAATATTATTTTTTTATAGTTATTCTCTAATCTTAGCTATCTATTCTTGTAAACTTCTTGGAAAAAATGGCGAAATTTATATTTTTTTTGGTTAAAAATAAACAACTCAAAATGCAATGAATACCTAAGCCATTTACCGAATGGGAACTGGTAATCGTTTCATAAACTCTCCCTTATCGACTTTCTTTCCGTAAGTTAACCCTCTGCCCTAAGGGTTTCAAAATTTTAAAACTCAAACGACATTGCTCATTTATGAAAGAAATAAAACCCCTTCCTATATTTGTTAATCGACCAGATTGAAGGAAATTAAAATTTCGTTGAAAAAATATAATTAAAATTTAATAAAAAGATCTACCTGATTTAAACAATGGTTGTTGAATGAATTTTATTTAGAAATTCATTGTTTTCTATTTATAATTTACAACAAGATAATTATTCTTTAATGAATTTCTTCAATTAGTCAAAAAAAAAAAATCTGCTAAAAAAACGTAAAAAGGAAAGGAATGTGAAAAAGCCAATCCTTGATATCCTCAATAATAAAGGCTAAAATATTAAGAGTATTTGAAACATATTTTAGAAACTTCAATTAATATTCTAATTGGGAAATGTTCAGCATTTAACAAACTGAACCGATAAAAGTTTTCTATATAAAGCTATATCCAATATTCGAAACAATTTAAGAGCTTAATTTTCGAAAAATCTGTTAAAGCATATTTCCCGAGTTTATATCGTTGGAAAATACTTTGAACTAAAATTAAACCGATAAATTTTATTTATAACATCGTTACCGTTCTATTTTTATTTTATTTGAAAACTATAACAGGAATATGGAGAGAATGACGTCATGGGCGGGTCTGTATGACGTCACAATGTATGCGGGGAAAAGGGTATCGATCGAGCGCTACCCCATTGCCCCATATACCTAACGAAAACACGGAACCCGACAATAGTCCTTATTATAGTGCACATAGTGGTTCTGATAAATTCCGCTACCTAAGGTTAACGTGATGAAAGTGTATTTACTTATAATTATCTTACTTTATAATTTGGTTTGATATTCAATTACTCAAATCTTTATTAGCATTATAATTCAATTTGAATCAGATTATCTAATAAGTTGCAATAATCTTTTAATGCTCAGGTAAGGAAGTTTGACGATTCGAAATGAATATAAAACGATTAGGACACATATTTTTAAAAAAATATAATAATTATTTACTGCAATATTACAAGTGTATTATAAGAATACATAAAAACAAATATACTAGTAAATAATTACTAGGTTGTCAAAAATACTTAAAAATTCCTTATGCTTCATAATCGAATTTGTAAAGTCGGTATTGGAAATTCATTTGAAATAAACATTTTGAGGAAAAATTATCATAATTATAATTAAAAGTATTAAAGCCATGTCAATGAATAAATCATATAGAATGTAAATACATAAGTCGTTTCAAGTATAGAGTTGATTGGTAGGAAGTTGGAGGTTCTCCTCGTCCTCTTTTATTGATTTGCAGCATAAATTACTTTATTTATTACAAGTGCTAATTATCAATATTCAACCGAAACCATAATACGAGTATACTTTAAAAACAATTTTTGATGTATTTCTTTTTTTTTTTAAATTTTTGTTAGTTCCAAATAGCACTGAGAAATCGGAGCTAGGATCGAAGTTTGTAGTCATAAAGTTTGGAAGATTTTAAAAGAGCCGAAATCATTTAAATAAATACTACCATATCTCCATTTCTTAATATCCTTCTTTTGGATACAGTAATGTGAATATTTGGAATATATACTTTTTGGAACTTGGCACATATAATGAGATTCATCCAAAAATTGCATTTAAATTGGAATTTGGAAAAAACGACTTGGAAACAAAAATGACTCTCATAAAATAGGATTACCTTGAAATCTGAGGAAGAACCAAATATTGGTTCCGAAATTGGACCAATTTTTAATTGTAGTTTTGGCAGATTTTGAACCGAAATTGGAAAATCGTTTCATCACAGTGGATTATATTATGGTGTATCTATATACCTTTAGCTGTTATAAACTAGATTAGTAGCAGTAGATATTTTTGACAGTGGTATAACGTTGACATCGGTGTTGCCATCTAAGCAATGGCTAAGTCACGGGGGAGTAAGAGGGCGAAAAATTCCTTGGCTTCGACATTTAGAAGGCACCACCGTCCTCAAAGTAAGGATGGTTAATAATAAGGGCGTTAATTTATGCATTTTTAACGACAGTTTTTGGAAAACAGTAATTTATTGGGAACTTAAACAGTTCTGAAATAACACATTGATAATAATATCAATTGCAAGAAAATTTGACGACAAAATTATAAATTTTCATATGATGCCTTACATTAATAGTTTAATGAATTTTATGAAAATATTGAGGTTTTTCTTACAATTATTTTAAAATCATTCTATAACTTGTCTCGTGAAACCCCAAATTTTTTTCATGGAACCCCAGGATTCCACGGAACCCACTTTCAAAAACACCGATCTATACCACTATTGTTAAACATTATGTAGTATGGATGAACAAAGATTATAAAAATTTACTTTTAAAGAAGACTCGTGATGAAATTAATTTGTAGTCCTTCTTTGCTGTAATATATTACATAAAACTTTCTACAGGGTAGAGAACATATTAGGTGTATAGTTACTCACATGGCTAGTGATATAGTATGGCTAGTGATATTAAATTAGCGCTTTTGTATTCAAACAGAAAAAAATGAACCAAATCAATTTCCTATTTTATAATCAACTTTTCTGAAGAATCTTATAATAAAATTGAAAACGTAGGAAAAATAGAAGAAGCTATCATGGAAACAATATTTACTCTTAAATTCACTCAAGTTTAAAGCTCTTAAGCCAATAACCAATTTCTGACTAGCACAGCCTTCCAACATCTTAACGATAAATAATACAGAGGACTTTATCATGTTATTTATATTGCTACTCGGAACGGTTCCTAATGTTTTTGAAAATTCAACAGCTGCTTTTGATTACCATTGATCTTTCCTATTTTTCATTCGTTTAAGTCTGAATTTAAGAATCAATTGTGGTTGTGTTTCAGACGAGAAAAACGTCAAACGCCAAAGAGCAAATAAAGATTCAAACTCTGCCGAAATAAAACAAAGCTCCTTGCGTAAATAACTGAGCTTTTTAAAAAAATTTAACGTAAATTGCAGTTTTTATTTTTATTCGTTCTAGCGTTTTTATTCGTAAAAACTTGACGTTTATGACGTTTATTTACCTGAAGTATTTGTTCCATTTTATTTCGTTTTTTAAATATGTAAATTTTCTGTTGTTCAAAGTCAAAAAAATATCAGAAAAATGATATAATTTTACGTAACCTAGATTTTCCATTCATTTTGATATTTTTGTGAAAATAAAGAAACCTTTGCTGTTTACTTTTAGATAAAAATTCATGATCGCATCAGCATAACTTTCACGTTCAATATGACTTTTTTATCAATCCCTACGAATTTTCAACTTTCTTTTTGTATTTTTTTCCTTATTTTTCATATCAATTTATAGATTATGATATATATTTGAGAGCCGAATAAATCATAAAATAAAAGCCAATGTTAACTACTTTATTTTTAAGATAATAAGGCAAATATAATTCTCAACTGTTTAACACATAAATAGTACAAAGGTGCCATGATAACATCAGCAAAAAAAGAAAAAAATATATTTTTATTAATTCCAATTCCAAGTAATCTAAATTCTAAATTATTATGAAATCGAGAAGGGTTGGGAATCTTGGATAAGTTAGTTAATACAAATCACTCCCGCTTCTTCAGGCAGTCATAAAATCCAATTAACTCCATCGGTGTTACAAAAACCTACTTTGTCGTTAAATTTCTCATACTAGTCCAGTTTTATGCTTATTGTTAATTATCAATTCAGTCATTATTATTTTCGTAACGGAACCCTAATTGTATTTCTGTAGCTAGTTTGTTGACATGAATATTCCAAGTGGACCTTAGGTTTTAATTAAATAGGTTCTTAATATAATTAATACATTAAGATCAAGAATTCAACTGTAGAATTAAAAAAGGTAACACTAAAGCAATATTTTTTAACATCAAAGGAGTAAATATGTACTTCATGACTGCCTGAAGAAGCAGGAATAAACTTCGAAACTTTGCGTTATCTAAACAAAGATTTGTATTACCTAACCTATTGAAAATTTCTTCTTTTTTTTGAATTCATAATGATTTAAAATGAAAATTATATTTTGTTAATTTGCAGAAATTTTCAATAGTTTAATACGTGACGTGAATTACTAAGAAAATCAATAATTTAAACATCAAAAATCTAAGCTCTATTTGCAAAATAAATTAAATTATTGGTAGAATATTTGTTGCGCACGTAAAATCAACACTAACCGATAATTTATATGGTGAATAAACGCACAAAAGCCGTTATGTCACTTTTGGAACGCTTATCGCGCTTTGAAAGCTCTTTACAATAAAAATTCCGAAAATATATGCTGCCAGAACTACACAAACATTTTCTATATGCATGAACTAAATATTTTAATTAATATTAAAATCATTCTACATTGAAAGGTATATATGTATAGATTATTGAAATTTCACATAGCTGGTGAAGCTCAATCAGCTTTGAGCTCATTGAATAGGAAAAATATCCAGATATTGGGAATATGATGCGATTATTTTTTTTTCTAATGAAAGAACAAACCTTAAACAATGTCAAATACAAACTTGAATGCCATTTAATTTGAAATAATTTATAATAAGCTTTTGTTTGCTGATGCCTGATGATTGAAAATTTGATTAAAATTTATTTTTCATAATATTTAAATGCACAATGTTAAATGCAAATATATAAATGTATTTTTTAACCTACTACTTTAAATTAAAAAAAATAATAAATAAATTTAAAAAATATATTGAAATGTTTAGGTCCTATTTGAATTCATTCAAATATTACCTTCTAAAAAAATCACCTAACCATTTGCAATGTACAATAATATAAAAATTCCGCAAACCATGAGGATTAGGTACTTAAAAATGCATCTGGATGGACGCTTCACCTTTACATGTTGCTTTGAAGCGTAGTGAAGTGAAATCAAGTTACGAATATTTGCAGGAACTGTTGAACGTAGATTTACGGTTGTTTTTGATAGAAATGAGAAGTATTTATTTTTACTTTGATAGGTTGTCTAGGTGTTCTATAAAAAAGTTTTAAAACACTCATTTGCAGAAAATTAAACATTCAACAAAAAAGGTGCCCAGCCTACTGGTGGCCGAGTGGTCAAGGTGAACACTCCAAAGCCGGTAGGTATTGGGTCAAATGTCATAGCGGGCAAATTTTCAATATTTCTTTTTTTACGAATTTTTATACATCCCAGTGTCACTCAAGACCTCAGATGTTAAAAAGCGACAGTATATAACTTAAAAAAAGGTGCCGCCTCATTTTTCGTTTGATAATAAATTCACATGTTGAAAAGTTATCAAACTTTAATAGTTACATAGTCAAAAGACAAAAAAAATTTACATATTGTTCCAACTGTAAGCTTTGATGTTAAGAAAACTAAAAAGTGTAAGCTTTTAAACATTTTAGGCACCATACAAAATTGACACCGTTTAAATATAAGGTATTGGACAATAACACTATTGAAATTTGAAGTTGAGGAAATAAGCTTATCAAAAATATTAATACACCTTTTAAAGAGCCTTTTTTTAATACAAAAGAATGTTTATAGATTCTTTGTGCAACGTATCCATAACTGATCATGCAAAAAAACTAGAAATAGCCAAAAATACTGCCCCATGTTAAACTTTTGGGATTTAGTTTATTGTGTTCCACATTTCAGTTACTCAAATTTGAATATTTATTTTTGTTACAACTGTTTGTAACACTGTATATTTCTGGTATCTAAGTACAAGTGCTATAAACCTCTTTAGAATATACCAGAATTAAAATAAATAAATAATTGTGTGATGTGTTATCTATCAATGTTAATATTGGAAACATATATTTATAAATACTTGTGTAAAATTAAAGAAGCTTTGGAACTTGTTTAGTTGTTGGTTTATATTGTTACTGTATAATTACCGGGGTTTAAGGAAACTCTAAGTTTACCGAAAAACCGTTTTAGAAATTTTTTTTTTTGACATATTTGCGTAATAGTTAGTGCCTCGGGTATATGAATCTTGGCCTAGTATTTAAGAATATTTATAACGTAAACTTTTAAGCATATATACAAATTCTTATCACTAAAGATCATAAATAAGTTATTCTTAATTTTACCTGTATGATAATACAACTATTGAGTAATTTACTAAATCCATAGACACTATAATGAAACAGATTCACTGCTTTAGCTTTTCTGGAGAGCTTAAAAGCTGTTACAACCAAAATGTCGCCAAGTTTGGCTTATTTTTTACAGGGATGTTTTTGATAGAATAAGGATTTATTGCAACCAGACCTACAGAGCGTAATGGGCGTACAAACTGTGCAAAAGCACAAAGCTCTACGCTTGAGGGAGCACTGTATCAGATCTAAGTAATATGCAGTTGTTATCGATAGATAAATGTATATTTTGAAGTACCAAAGATATATAAGGAGCAATGTTTCATTATTTCACTGAATGCATAACTATAAAGTTTAAAAAATTAAAAAATCTTATTTTCTCATTTTTGATACCTAAAAAAGTATTATTTAAAAGTTATTATTCAATACTGTTTTCAAATGTTAGTATTTAATAATTTACAAATTAATGTCGGTAGAACAACATCCGCAACTGTAACTTCAACGTTGCTAGGAAAAAAATTAATTGTGTTACATTATATTAATACATATACCTATTTTTTTAAATTTTATCAATATTACGTAAAATAAATTACTGTGAAAAAATTTTAATATCTCAACTTAAAGAGATAAAAGATTTATATTTTCATTAAAGTATTAAAAGAATAAAATATAAAACTAAAGTCGATCAACAGTGAAGTTTGTCAAACAGTTAATTTCCAGTATGTTATCAGTAGTTGTACTATTCAAAAAGGCAATCTGATCAAGATAATAACCGTGTCAATCAATTAATACAAAACATCGTAGATTCCATTGTTAATTATATTAAATTTTGTTTGATATCACATATTTGATTTTATCTATTATAATATGGAAAATGTCTAAAAACAATTGCTGTCAAACATTAAATTTGATCGTTGATGATGTTAGAAATATTCAGGATATGTATTTACTTGAATATATAGTACAAAAGCAGATAATTTAAAAAAAAAAGTTTTTACTTTAAAACCGACTATTTCGATAAAATAATTTGTACTTTACAAATTGTAATTTATTTGTTAAAAGTTAGTTTATAAATTATAATAACTTTGTAAATAATTAAATTTTGGTAGCTTACTTAAAAAAATAAAATGAAAGTTGTTTTTCAAGTTACCACCAGTTCAAAGTGCAATTCAGTACCGTTTTTATGTATGTAGAAGTGCAATACACTTTACCATTTATTAGCTGTGATAAAATGAAAATGGATTTTATTCTGAAGAAGAAGCTTTTCTTATTTCTGCAAGAAAATACTAATTTTAATCATAATAACTCCTTAATGGTACGGGTCATCGCTTTAAAACCGGTAGGTGTTGGGTTCGAATCTCTTATCGACCAAATTTTCGATATTTCTCGATTTACAGATTTTTATTAGCCCTAGAGTCGCTATAGATCTTGGTAGTTAAATATCAACTAAGAGACGGTAAATAACAATTAAAAAACCCTGTGTTAACTATATATTTTTATCATCTTTCTTACAATTTGTGGATATCATGTCATAAAAATTGTTCACTATTTGAGAAAAACCAGTCATCAAAGCATTTTTGTAGGTCTTCGTAAGATGTGAAGTGCTACTCAACAAGTGCGTATTTCATCAATGAAAGTAAGTTATAATCTGAAGTTTTCAATTCTGGGAAGTAAGTCTTATGCGAAAGTATTTCCAAACTGAATGCCTCAATTGTATCCTTCACTAGTTTTTCTGTGAGACCAGGGGAATTATCATTTAGCAAGGTTACTTTGTATTGTCTTCATGATATTGTATCCGTTATTTGCGCTAAAGTTTGGTTCAAATATAGTATCGCAAATTTTTGTTGCGTTTGACTACCATTTTCATCCAACAATTTTTCAAATTTTCGATAATTTTCCTAAGGGTATGCTCAACATAAGCTTCGACGAGCATTCAATGCGATTTTTCGTTTAAGTGGTAATAGTCAATAGAAAATCAATGTTGCCCCCGAATAGTACTTTTTAGGCACAAAACTCGACATGTTCAATGTTATTAAAAATAATGAAGGCATAAGAAGTTTATAACTTTTGCCAACTAAAAATCTTTGTTAAGTATCTAAACAAAACAATTACCTTAATGGTATGGTTTGGCAAACCCTCTATTGGACACCATCATCAATTATTGTCAAATTTCGGTGTCATATTAACATATAACACAGTATAAAATAGTTTGAAGTCTATAAAAAAGATTATAGAGGCAAAATTTCTATTAATTAAAAGATGTAACGCTTTGAAGTACATTTTCTGAGTTTTTACTTTATTTTCCTCCACTTTTCTTCTTAATATTTTCCTCCCCTTATATTTTTCTTAGCATGGAATACTGTATACTTAATCTCACAAAATATGTTAATAACTGCACAAAATATACTCTCTGTATTTAACAGTTCAAACAAATTCCGGAAAAATACTGTAATATTAATGTAAGATATATGCATTATACATATTTGGGCATAAATATTTCACTGATATAAAATTGCAACCTGTATTTTTCATTTTCAACGAAAGTTCAAAACGAATTGAATTCTTTGTAATTTTTTATTTGAATTCCAGGGTGAATGCAAATAGAATAATGAAAAGTATATGGGGATGTCTTTTCGTTTTAATTTTTATTGCAGAAAATGTATTCACGATTTACCAACGACGACGTGGCAAAAAGATGGAGTATCTTTCTGTTCTTTGGCAACGCGAATCGAGAGATGAAAACAGGAAATATTGGATATTGGAAAAACGATCAAGATTCCGCTCAAGGAATTCCGTTTGACAGATAGAAAGCAGATGACGTCATATATAAATAGACGAGGAAGTCGTTACCGTGAAGAAAACTTGTCGGTACAAAAATGATAAATAGATGTCAATTTTCATAATATCGGAGTATTTGCAAAGCTTTTTTTCAGCAAAGGTACATGTTTAGCTTAAACAAATTTATTTTTATTAGTGTTATGAGTCAGTTTTCATTTTGATACATTACAGTTTTTATCAATAAATAATATATTCATATAACTTATTGTGTCAATACATTTTATATTGTTAAAGTTTCAATCTAAAAAACAATCGTTTTTTTTTCTTTAACATAAAAATGGAAAACTGTATGATTGTAAAAATTTTCGCCTTATGAAATACATTTATTAGATTTTCTCAAGAAAAAAAAGCTTATTTTTACAAACGGTTTTTAAATAATAAAAATTTATGCTGCAAAATGTTAAAGTTCAAAATCAATATTATGACAATTTCGCCTCATTTTAGGTGTAACTTTTTTTTTGGATTTGGAACTAATTTTTGTATGTAAATTTACCTAAAACATACTGTTCGTTATTGATTGTTTCTGTTTGCCTTTTTAGTGTTGTAGTTGGACTTTATTTTACATTTTGTTGGCAATTGCCCAAACGATAATATGTGCATGTTGAAAACTTTTCGTGAATAGTCAAAGGTTTCTGCTTTTTTTTTTCTTTTTTTTTTTGGAAAAAATTGCACGTTTTATAAACTTTTTTGTCAGGGACAAATTTTCTATATAAAACAAATGAAAAAATTGTTAAATAGGTATATCATGAATATAAAATTGTTAAAATTTTATATATGGGAAAAACAATTTGAGAAAACAATGTCTTTTAATTTTTAAACAATGTAATGATATTTCAAAAGTAAACTATAAACATAAATTTGAACAAAATTGTAAACAAATATATAACGGACGTATTGCGTAGATTCGTATTTTAATTGCCAAAGAATCTTTTTCAATGGTCATCAAGCAGTATTGTTTAAAAATGTAATGCAATTTTAAAACAACATAACTGTTCAAAGTCAGCGGAAAAATCTAATTTATATGTTTCTTAATTTTTTATTATAAGAAAAGTGGATAAAATTAAAAATAATCATACAAATCATTGTTAGGACCGTCAAAAAGAATATAGTTTTCAGTCAAATATGAAACTATTTATTATTTTTGGCTATGGCTTTAACAATGCTTGTTTTTATTAATGGTGAAAAATCAATATCCTATTTTAGAAAATAAATACGAAAGAATAAAAAAACATAATGAGGTAGGTGATCAGTACTTACTGACGTTTAGATTTTAGTGTAGGAACTAGAAGAAATTCAGGGTGTATAATATAGGGATATTATCGTCAAGTTTCAAAACCAGGATCTTGATGGTACATATTTCGCTGTAATTTTCTTTTTATCCTATTATTTTTTACTAGTAACTGCCCGTGAAATATTCACAACTAAGTCTAACACAAAAACTGACAAATGGGAAAAGTTGTTCATTGAAGAAAATTGCAATAACAGTTGAAACAAACGACAACAATCAATTAATTAAAATTTGAAACAATTATTATTATATTTGGTTTTCATCAGTTATTTTTATTGCACTCACGGGTATGTGTTTATTTACACTATTTATTTTCAGTTTTTGCTGACATGCAAACATAGGTGCATACTTTTGCCTATAAGTATATTGATTGCAATTGAAAATTCCTGAAATACATTGAAGTCGTTTTAATGATTACTTTGGTCACTGTTAAAGTCATGGCTTCTAATGATAATAGATGGTGCGTTGTTTAGCAACAATAGAAAATGAAACATTTTTAATCTTTCATGCTTCTCCACCTAGGAAAAGAAATCTTTATATCGGTATTTATTTATCTTTCAAGACCATTTTTTCAAGAGTAACTAAAGATATCAAATTGAAATTTACACCAAATAAGTAAACTTAGAGACATCAAATGGGCAACAAAACAAGCTTTTAAGTTCATGTGTTCAAAAATTATAGCCATTTAAGATACATATTCCAAAATCATTACATAATTATTCAAAACAAATAAGATTTTTTGTGTTAGCTTAGGTTCTTTTTTTTTTTTTTTTTGTTAGTTATTTTTTGTCGATTTATATTCCAAAAATTGTAGTCATTATAAAGGTTAATAAAAAAATCGAAAATCAAGAAATATTGAAAATTTATTCAATTCAAGGAATAAACCATTGAACCCAATGCCTACCAGTTTTGGAACGGCAACCTTGACCACTCGACCACCAATAGACTTCTTAGATTCTAGAATTATTAAATTTGGCAAGAAGAAAATTTATATAAAGCCCATAAAGATAAGAAATCGAAATTTCAACACTTATTCTTTATGCATAAATTTGGTAATGGCAGTATATGAAATTAAAAACCTAATGATCCAAAAACTGTAGTAATGGCTTGCATTCAGAATCAAAGATGGCGCCAGAGTGAAAGAAACCACTTGATCCTATTATTATCTCTATGATTTCGCTAAACCTTAATTCAACGTAAATTAAGCATTTTTCAACATAATTTTTAATCCGTTTATGAAATATTTACAATTATTATTTTAAATGATTTTTAAATAACTTGATCTTTGTTTATTTTACTAGGAATATGATATATTCGATATAACCTTTTTAGAAATATATATCATTATAACAATAACGATAAGCTTCAGAAACATTATAATTAGGTTGTTGTTTCTTTCATATTTCCAATATTTATTAAGAAGATATAACTCTTCAAACTTTAGCAACGATTAAGCCTTTATCCTCTACTGCAATTTCATTTCACTTGATAAAATGAAGCCTCAAAACTTTCTACTATCCCAAAGCGCAAAAAATCCCATTCGAACTTAGTATAAACAGATGAAACAATACCTGAATATCTACCTATCGTGATTCGAAAAACAAAGCGAAACAATAATCGAAAAAAAGCTGGAAAAAAGGACAAAACGAAACTAATTTCTTGATCGGTGTGCCCAGCCTCAAAAACTTTTGTGACAGTTGCGATGTTGACCGCTATTGGCTTAAAAGTTTTCCCTTTATTTTCTATATGATATCTTGATACACATGTTTTGGACTTTTTTAGTGTTCAAAACCAATATCAAAGCTCGTGCAACTTCCATTAAGCTTTTATCAACTTTTATTACAAAATCAGTATGTGTGAGCACGTTTTATAGATATGCATCGCAATTGCGACACGCATTTTATTCGATAGTACGAGAAATTACGGTTGCATCAACAAAAAAGCTCAATCTCAATGCAGCTATTTTTCTATTTCGTTGTTTAATCACGAAAAGCTTCAAGCGTATATAAACCTTGAATTTTAAATGAAATTAAGGAATAAAAACTAAATGACACTTTAGTTCCACCAACAGCATATATATTCAAATATTCCCCATGCACATTTCATGATTTTCGATAAAAGCTCAATGAGCAATTTGCTAAATTACATTTCTTATTTTATTACAACCCAATGTCCTTTTTGGATGTTTAAATATTTAAGCTAAAATTCAAAATGCTCAATTGAATATATTAAACCCAGTTGATTTAGCCATGCTCATCACTTTCGTAACGGTTGAATGATGAGCTTTTTATCAACTTAAAAACCTATCTATTTTCAGCAGTCGGGAAAAACAGCAACGAAGATATATTGTTCAGTGACGTAAAGCTTACGCTTTCAATCTTAAGTCACTAAGAAAAACATTACAATTGAACCGATTCCATCGTAAATAAACAATAATATGGTGGATCAGTAAAAATGCTGTCCCTTTTTTATTTCGCTGTAGGGCGCCAACTTCTTCCACTTCATTCACATCAACATTGCAGTTATTGAACGATAAATAATTTATAGAGCCAAAGCAAAAAATTGATAAAAATATATATTTTTTAAATAATTTCGTTTAATTTTTTTCATGTCGAAGATTTACGTGATTGGAGTAAGAAAACTTATTTACTGTTTGGTTTCCTTGCTATACGAAAAACGAATAAATCATTCTCAGTTTTAAATGTGGAAGTTGTGTTATTTTACAGAAAATTTTTAGAATAAGAGAATAATTTGTGGTTAGTATACCTTGAAAAGACTAAGCACTTCAAAGCTTGAAATGTAAGCATATATTCTACCGCACTTGAAATCAACGAATTGAGCGTTTTGTTGTATAAAGTGACTTTTTCATATCATCACTTTAAAGGATCAAAATATATAATTGTAACGATTATATTTAGAAACAGTGTTAAATGTTAAAGTTGAAAATATGAAAAATTTACTTAAAAAATAAATGTTGGTGCCCAATCAGTAGAAGAAAATACAAAAAAAAAATCAAAGAAAATTTTATTTAGAATCTAACAAGAGGAAAACCCTGTACAGTACTAAAAGTTACATCCAATTATATATGGAAATCATTTGCATACCTTTTCCTATCAGCTCTTTGAATAGTCCTATGAATGGTTATTAATGTTTTAAAAATAGTGTTGGTTGTATCAATCACTAAAGTGAAAACACATTTTTTCAAGTAAAAAAAAAATAATAAAATTCGATATTTGAAAAAATGATTTTTCAACCAAAGAAACGTGATATCAAATTTATATATATTTCTAACTTATGTATATGACACATAGAAAAATCAAGAGATGTTATGAATCTAATTGCCACTTTTTCACCAATACACCATTAAATCACAACAAATAAATTGGGGAATTATTTCGACTACGGTGAATAGATCAAAAAACTATTTCGACTAATATTAATGAATCAAGGAACAATTCTGTTCACGAAATACATAAAGGGTTTTTTAAGAGGTTCACAACTTCACATTAAAATCATTTTTTTAATAGCAATAAACAGGGCTTTATGGGGAAGGTAATTTTATATCATTATTGTTTAAATATGATTCGTCCACGTAGCTGCTCAAACTGGTACGTAGATGGCGCAATCTGGGGGTCCAATTTTTACACTTTTTTTCCAGCAATTGCAGCCGTATTTCACCAATAACTCATTGAATTTTATATTCTGAATTTTCAATTATTTTGGGTTTATCGACGTAGACGAGTTATTTTAGATATTTCGGTAGAAATTAGTCAAATGCTGTTAGATCGCACTATCTTCGGGCTAATTAACAGGGCCATTACGTGAGATTATTTGTTTATCAAATATTTCTTTGCCTAATTTAATTATATTGCGTGCTATATTGCATGTGGTTCCGTCCTGTTGGAACCGTATATTAGTAAAATTAATGCCAACCAATTAAGATACAAAAAGTTAGTAAAAATGTCTCTATAACATCATCGTTGTTGAAGATGTATCTATCAATAATTCCGCCAGTCTATAAAGCGTACCTACAGGGATTTTTTAGGAATATAATGGTATTTCGGCAATGAATTATCTTCATTCCAATACGGTTATTCTAACATTGTTAAATATTGTATTTCATTATTTTCGAGTCTCAATTAATTAATTAACGAATAACTATTTTCATTGCATGACTCAATTTCTTTATTACAACGTGTTTCAACAGTCTTGAGCTGTCATCAGTAGGTAAAATTCTTATTGTATCATTATTGTAAACAAATTTTATACAGCCAATAGTGGCCGAGTGGTCAAGGTGGCCCCTCCAAACTGTTAGGTGTTGGAATGGAATCTGGTTTCAAGCAAATTTTCGATGTTTTTCGGATTACAAATTTTAATAACTCTAGTTCCCGAAAAACTTTGATAACTATAACGGTGACGGTATATAACAATAAGAAAAATATTATAGTGTTTGTTATAGATAACTTGTCGTTAAGGTTATTGATAGGATCCAGTGTTTGGGCTTTACGTATTTCATATCCTTCCAATGTGTTCATACGTTAATCTTTCTAGCAAATATGTAAAGGTTTAAAGTTTATTTCAAAATTTATGGAATTATAATTTTTGTCGTTTAAACGTTTTGCAAAATATGAAGATTTTGAAGATTTCATCATTAATGTGGCCACAATTTTGTTTATTGATGTATCTTTTCAACTATAAGTGAACTTCATTGTAGTACAAACTTGTTTTTTGTACGGATGAATTTCTCAAATAGAATCATTATTTGAATGAAAAATTCAATAATTTGTAAGCCTTATTTAGGCATAAGCTCAAATTGTAGTGTAGAGAACTCATGTTTAACTTTATTTGACCCAGTAAATAATCGGAGATTCTCTCTATAACTGTCATTTTATTTGAACGAATTCGTTAAAGCCCCAGAGATTTAAAATAGAAGACTCGTTTTTAACCTCGTATTCGGTCCGAAGATCCTATCTCTCTCTAACCGTTTTTTCACTTCAACGAACTTGATTGAAATGGTTGTCGTCACTGTACACATGGTAGACAGAAATAGAATCTCCGGAAGGGGTAGAATGTTGCAGAAAGCATTGGAACGCAAAAAACATGAGCACTCTATTCTATATCTCTATGGTTGACGCTCGGCCTGAAGCACATTTTAAACTGCCCATATAATCAATTTAGGTAGACAGAGATAGAATCTCCTAAATTTGAAGTGATTGGTTCGGCCATAAAGAAAGCATTGGATATATATAATATTAGTACTCTATACGACATCTCTTTGGGCGTAAATCTATTCGTTATGAAATTGCAAAACAAACAAATCACAAATTTACTATAAACTGTATAATCTGTTATCAAACAAAACAGTGTTGCCAAGTCAAAAATGTGAATCTTCCAAAAAACACCGATTTTACGCATAGAAAAATATTTTAATCAAGGTTAATAAATTGGACATCTATTCAAATAATTTAATACCCTATTTACACACGATATCACAACATTCGTTAACATGCATGATATAATCAATGATAATTCTATAAAAGCCAAAAAAAAACGTCATGACATAATAAATCGGATTACGCCAAAAAGCGTTTTCTCGTAAACTGTTTTATTATTCCACATTTTTAACTGCAATCTTATTTTCAGAACTACGAGAAAGCTCCCTATTGGAGGTTTCTCAACAAAACAATACCGTTTACTAAAATATTTGATTGATTAAACAGAAACTCAGTAAAAGCTTTTAATTCACATATTTCAAACATATACGAAAATTAATATAAATGACCCTGTAAAGAGCAAATAAAGAATAAGTTTACACTAATAAATTACACTTATGCCATTTTTTATCCTACACTGCTCTAAGACGAATATTAGACATTTTTATATTTGAAAAATTCAAGTTAATGTCTGATTTCAATTACTACTTCCTTCTATTTGAACAGCAATCTTGTAACAGTTTAATTCCATTAAAAATATCCTTTAATCCTCGCTTTATATAAGCGAGAAATGTTTTATACAACTCTTTTGACGGGAAAAGCTGCTATCTGAGCGTCTGAGCGGTTGATGTCTCTATGAGTTAGAGAAAAATTTAAATTTAACTCGCGAAAAGTTAACTTCAAACAGTAAGTAATGTATTTGCGGAGCGAACGTTTTACTTATTTGAATACACGACATGTATACGACTATGTAAATCCATATAATACATTGGCGGCTGCGGTTGACAATTTTTGAACTAGTTTTATTCGGGCTTTTAGTGCAAGACTTGTAACAAAATGCTCACGGAACATTATAATATTAAATATAAAAGTTTAATACAATCCTTCATGTCAGACTTTAAGCTGGAATTTTATTAAATTGGCAACACATTTTGTATGTAGTTACTTTTTGATTCCTTTGACGTTATCTAAATCATTGAAACAAAATCTCCTAATAATGTTTGAAAATTAAGTTATAACGTAAAACTATGATATTAGAAGTTATGACATAACGTAGGCATTTAACCAAACGTGGCAAGAGGTTTGAATAATGAAATTAGTAACCCCTTGCTATATGACGGATATACTGGTTTTATTCTTAAACTTACGGGGATCACTAGAACGACTTAACGACAAGAAGAAACATAAAAGTGGAAATTTATTAAGTTTGAATTCAGAGATCAACACTCTATAATTTATACCATTACCGTTGACTTATCAAAATAAATTTAAGGCTTTCTCTGCATATGTTCGTAGACCCCTGCAGTATATCAAGGTGGTAGGAGATAAGACTCAGCAAATAGTAGACTTCCCGTGTAGCTGAATGGAAGACAAGTAATTAACACCGAATCCTAATAAATGCGAAACCAAACTTTTTACTTTAAGACACTCTGGGCAACTCTACTCAAAGATATAACGGTAAGATTAGAAGCAGTATCCCGAAAGTCCTGAAACTCGGTGTGTCTGGACACTAAACAGAGTTGACATACATACATCATGAAAATTTCCCTATTGCATACTATACTTTCAAGGCTTTAATCTGTATTAAACAAAAAATCAACTATGGGATCTGGATATGTTTTATTAATTAACATGAGTCTGACACCACTTATCTTAATGTATCCATGTTAAAAAAAGGTATTCCAAGACATTTTAAATGTTCAAAACCCCATAAGAAGTCGTTTAAAGCAGTTTAAATGTAATGATTTCAAAATGCCTTTAAAAGCTTCTTTTTTTTAAACAGGAATACCAGCCAAATATTGAAATTTGTATGTTTTCTGAAGTAAATGTATAAATAAAAGTGCAAGAATACCCTAAAAACAGCCAATAACATAAGTAATAACATAAATCCCAAGATTTTTAAGCAAAAGAAGAAATAGTAAAACAGGGAGCAAAACCCTTACTACGCTTCACCTTCATGCTCTATTATGAGAAAGCTGAATACAAGATTTCCACAGTTTCTTATATAGAAACCAAAAAATGGAACTTTAACAAGTAGACAGCATTTTTATAAGAATCGTAAAAATTCATTAAAAGAAAACCCGGAAACACTTACTATTTTTTGCTCTAAATGTGTATGCATTGCCACAGACTAGTTATGCCCACTAAATAGAAAAGAAGAAAATAATGATAAGCGGGAAGCGGGAAAAATTGAAACCACTTATTATTTTTGTTTCCTTTAAATGTACCTATATGCATTGTCCCAGACTGGGAATGTTCACTAAACAGAAAAGAAAAATGGTATAATGGGTCAAAAATATTCTAGAATTGTTCCAAAAATTAAAGAAAAGAGTGATTATTCAAACAATAAAATTGAAAGAGATAAAAGGTATTCAAATTAATTCTGTGAGTTCGAAAATAATCTCGAATGGTTTCGACTCAGGTCTAAGTGTATATATAAGGACATTGACGGACAACACAGTTCAGTATAGTATTAAATCGTTTAAAATAAATCAAACGAGACAACAGTTAATCATTGTTGCATTGTACAATAGATAAATGCATTTATATATGTATATATTTTATTATTATTATTATATTACATTATTATATAAATGTATATATATTATATATATAAATAGATAAATAGCAGTGTTTGATAAATATATAAACGTGTGAGTAAAATACAATTATTGTTGTCTTAAACACAAATCCAACGAACCTCGCCGAATTATACAGTCCTTGGCCATATCATTAGACGCACTTAAAATTTTGTACAAAATGTACATATTATACTAAATTAAATTTAATTTTATACTTTTTATTTTTTACTTTTTTACTTTACTTAAAATTGTAGATTTTTGAGAAATATATTTTCTCAATACGGATAAAACCTTATTTATTATCCCTACTACCCTACTTTAGGACAATAGCCTTGATTTGAAACCTATTGAAAATATGTGGAAGTTGCTGTAGAAAAAAGAAGCTTAAGAATTGGTCATAACAGAAAAATAGCCCTTAGAAAAAATATTCACATATGGAATCATCATCTACAAATACTGCAGACGGTATTGTTCTACATGGACACCATACTGCGCAGTATGGGAACTTAAATATCAGTAAAAGGGCTTTCAATTAAATGTTAAACAATTCAGCTCGCCATAATTAAGAAGATGTCTAATTAATTTTATGGTAAAAATTTATTTATTCGTAAATACTATTTTTGGTCACGGTAGTTAGTAATAAGCGTATTAAATAAAATTTGTAAAGGAAAGTTAAACCCAAACAAAAATATGGACCCAAAATAAAATAACTTTTACTTCAGGTTTTATACAAAACTTATAGTGCGTCTATTAATATGGCCAGGGACTATTACTAAAAAAGTAATAAATTTTTATATGAAGGAAATGTATATTTTAATGATATTTTTCTGAAAACATTTTTGACTCCAATCACTTTATTCAATAAGAAACTATAATAAACGTAGGTAAAAAGTATTAAATTTGAAGTTAATGATTTAGTTAAAATATTTTTGTTAATAAATCTTTTTAACTATGTTAAAATTCAGAAATTTACGCTCACGTTAAGCAAAAACTATTGCATTGTTTACGAACTCCTCGCTAATCTGTAGCTATGAGCAAAAAGGAGAGATTTTTTTTCTTTGCGGAAATGTTCATTTAATAAAATGAAAGAGAAAAAAAAACACTGATGAGATTAATTTCAGTTACTTGATACTATATAACTATATGAAAAAGTTATTTCATATATTTTAAATTTTTAGTCACTTTGTAATAAAAAGATAATTATTATTTTACTAGAGGTTGGATAAAAATGAAATGAAAGTTTCTGACAATATTTTTACGTGAAATATTTATTAAAAAAAAAACAGAACTTGGTTGTGTTCTTTTGTCTATAACTGTAGGTATTGTTGAACGTAACGAGCCGCAAATTCTAAATTCGCTACTATAAAACTTGGCGTTGTGAGTAATGAGAAAAGTTTACAACTAAGGTTATAAAAGAAAATGAAAATTTGATTCTGTTAACGTAATTATTCCTCCAACTTTTATTTGACAATCCCGAAAAGGTAAAAGCTTCACGTAGCCAATAAAATTAAAATTAATGAGAAAGTGAAAAGAATGCATTCGGTGTTTTAGAGCGGCTGATGTTTTTAATAGTGGGAATCCTCTTTCAAATATAATTCAGGCGTATGATGTTGTTTTCAAGGTGCAAAAGTAAAGTGCTCGATGCGAATGTAAAGATAATTTCAATTCAATGAAACGTCTTTTTGACTTATTACAAAGAAAATCTTAACTGTGTATTCATTAAAATAATAAAAGAAAACATTCACTGCTACTTGACGACATCATGTGCAGCTGACAAGCATGTTTTCCTTAAAAACAAATTTAATTTATGAAAATATGAATGGGAAAAGCACTACATCTCTACCTGCTTGTAAGTTTCCCTGTTTGTCTGCTTGCTTTCCGCATTCTCGGTTAATCTCATTTAAATTAAACGAAAGAAAAAAAAAATGTTTAACGTTTTGTTGGTGGAAAAATGTGTGGTACAAAAATCACTTTAATGAAGCAGTTTCACAATTTGTTGAATGCACAAACAAATGGGAAAAAAATTTGGAACAAATTGGAAGTGAATAATAAGCAATGATTACGAAAAAAGCGTAAACTCTTCCGTGAATAATGATCCATCTGCTCTTTCTCAATTTAGGCCTATTATTTCAGGCTCACTAAGTCTTTTCATCAAAACCCAGTCCAAATAAACATATAAAATCGCTTTAAAAAATATCAGTCGAATATGTCTACGCTTTTGAACCTTTTGAAATAAAAACACTTTATTAAAGTATTTTAACTTCTACGTCGTAAAAATGGACAGTGAAAAAGCGCTACAATAAATAATCCTTCATTTTTTTGTGTTTGTATAAAGCTCTTGTGTTCTGTTGAATAAATAAGATTCAACGTTGCATTCGTTCCATTTACACATATAATATTATGTATTCTAGTGACAAAATCACGAGAACATCAATTTAAAGGTTTAAAATGTAATTTCAAATTCAAAAACTATAACAACTTACTTTCAACACTAAAAAGTTATAAACTAATTTATCAACAAAAGATTTTATTCAATAGAAATACGAAAACTCCAAACTCAATATAATTAAGTTTTATTAACAAACTTTAAAAATATCAACAGTAAAAGATGATGATGTTAATTGCCAATTGTTCTGAATTTTTTCATTGCTAGTTTATTTTTAATATAAATGTCAAGTTATAATAAAAATAAAAAGTATCTGAACTTTATGCTGCACTAGCCAATGCCTGCAACTTCGTCTGTGTAACGTAGGTGTTGGTTATATTTTCTTCTAAGATTTGCTGTTTATCGTGGTATATGAAATCGATGAAATTCCACAAGATTTGGTAAATTGATATTTTTTATCTCTAATGAGCAGGGATAATCAACTCACGGCTCGCCTTGACCATATTCTGGCCCACGAAATTCATAAAACTTTTAAAAAAATTATATTATTTATTCCTTTAGTATAATTAGTATCATTCCTATTATGCTATATATGTTTGCAAGCAAAAATAATTGCAAACGTAATAATAATAGCTCATTATGATTCAATTTTTTGAATGATGAGTTTTTCAATAATGCATTTACAGATTGGTCCGCAAAATTATTTGGGTTCACCACCCTTGGTGTATAGTGTATACCTATTGTAAATCATATTATCCGTAAATCTATCAGCTACGCATAAATAAAAAATAAATATCGTCAAGAGCGATAGTCAACCTTTTGTGGGAATATGATTTAAAACAGATAAACAGACAAAAGTTTCAAAAATATCCATGGTTTAAATGAATATATTATCTTGAAATTGATATTCTATGAAATTAATTCACATTTCAAAAGTAAAGTTGTCAAAATTTGGATCGCCAATATTCAACTATTCCTGTTTATAAAATATCATAATATATACAATTCATCAGTACGTGTCCATTTCATTGAACACCCCTAAATAGCTGGATCGATTTTGTCGAAATTTTTTATGAGTTTTTGAGTGAATATTTGATAGTTTAGATTCAGAATTGAATCCTGTAGATGTCGCTATGGCAGGGTTCTAGAAATATATATTTAAGACGTTGCTATTTATATTATTTGAAGTACATACTTGTACCAACTTGTACATACAAAAATGAAATAAAAGCAAGCAATGCAATATATTTTGGACAATAGTTTTGAGCAAAAGGGTGAAGGATACCAAGAATATAATCAAAATCATCAACAGAAGTATCAGACATCAAAAAAAAAACAATATACCATATCAGCAGAAATGAATAATGTACCAAAGAGGAGCAGTCGATTCATCAAACAACTCATAGTATATTATCTTGCAATGAGTTAAATATTATAACTCATTCCAAACTATAGTACAGGAAGGATAAAAATTATTAGCAGAAAAAAATTGGGACATTGTAGCACATTGGAACAGCTACACAAGTGGAAAATAGTTTATATGTTACGCTATTATGTTAATGTAAAAAGTGGGTAACCATATATTGGAAAAAACATAGCAAAAATGAATTGAATGGCAAAACAATACTGCTTAAAAAATTACTGAAGAAAACAGGAATATTCTCAGTTATCATCTAATTCCTGACTCTAAGGAAGACTAGGTATGAACAGAGTACTCTAGGGAGTTTAGGGAGTACTCTAGTACTTTAAGTTTAGAGTTTTTGGAGCACACGAGAACTGTAGTTGTCATAGATTATTAATTTTAAGATATTTATAAATTTGAAGAGTGACATTTTTTGAACTTGGTTATAGTTAAATAATATTAATAATGACAAAACAATAGTCATGTAAAACAAACGATTAAACGCTTCTTACAATACTTAAATATATTGCAGTATAAATATTACCAAACGAAATGAAAGTTTGTTCTAGCTACTTGTTCCGATTGCCACGCAAGCTTTGCCAGTGATTATCAAGTAGTATTTGCATCTCTCCACAACTTTGTGAATCATCACATTGCAAATGTGAAGAAATGTACTACTTGATGACTACTGAAAGAGATGACTTGAAAATCGAAAAATGTATCAGAATACATCAGTCTTGGATTTTAGTTCTGTATTTGAATTTTCTTATAATGCCTTTGGTAGATTGTACTGCAAAATAATGTTTTTGCAAAATACATTTTTGAACATTGTAATTATAGTGTAGATTGAGCATTTTTTAAAATTTTATAATTAGAATCAGTACAATAAACTTCAAAAAATAATTAATAATTTGTTAATTACTATATGGTGTCAATTTTTATATTATCCAGAGGACTGAAGATACGTGAAAATTGATTCGAAAGAGAGGTACCTATCCAGGAAATATAAACTTATCAAAAAAATATTTTTTAATATTTTACTATGAAAAATAATGTCAATTTAATGCTGTTAAGTATTTACTTTTATTATTAAAGGATAATAAAACAAATTGATATCCTAAACGTAAAGTTATGTTACCTTTAAAATCTGTGTTAAACTAAATCAGCAATGGATAAATCCTGACCTGAAACAAATAAATGCCATTAAAAAAATAATTCTTGCGAAAAAACCTTCCACTTCAAAAGTCCTTGTGCTCATTAGACAATATCAACATTCAACATGCAACTTCAAATGTGAACACTAAAAATTCCATTTTAAGAGAATGAAAGTAACATTAACGATAAAGGGAAGTGAAATGTTCAAAGAAAATCTCTGAACTGATTAATTTTTAAACTTTGAAGATTAAAAGGAGTTCACAGCCAGGGGTTTTCTTAAAATTACAAAGAAAAATTAATCTGCAAACTTTATTACAATAGTTTTCTTTTTCTCGCTTACGTTCTCATTTTTATTGATTGCGAAATTTAATTTAAATATGGAGGCTTAGTGTGATAAAGACTAGCATGAATTTTAGTTGAAAACATCGCTTTTTTCGAAAAATTTAGTGTCACGTTGTTATTTTCATTTAATCTATCCTAAGTCTTAATGATGAAAGCTGTGATGATTCACCATGCGATTGATGAAATTGTACTTGTCTCAAAAAGTTAATGAGATTATTTCGTGCAAAACAATTGTTATGTTGAATTTTCTTTTTTGAATAATTTTCAACCTTATTAACTTGAATAAAATCATTTTTGCTCCTTTAATGTATCTATTGATTTCATTGCAGAACATAAGAACCATAAATGTAATGCATATATGTCCTGCGTAAAATCCGTTACCGTATGTCTTCCAACTGTGCCAAATGGGGTGGACAGGCATATTAATAATGTACACATTCGCATTACATGCGTTCAAAGTTGTGAACACAAAAAAAACTAACACTATAAATTATTTCTTTCGAGTTTGTTGAGCTTTTTATTTTGCAAATCTTAAAGGTAAAATCGGCGTTTGAAGACTGAAATATTTAATATTTACGATCCACAGTAAACATAAATAGAAGGAAAGTTTTTTTCGCAGTAGAACTCCACAAATGCTCGTATGCTTTCGTTAACTTTCTGCCACATTGAAACGAAGTTTATCGGCGAATTTTCAAACCGTATTGCATACATTGTAGGGATATAATATAAATTCGCTGTAGCCACCTTTCATATGAAAAACCATAAAAGAATATGAAATTAAATTACTCAGGAGCACGAGTAAGGTAATATAACGTGAAATAAGTATTTAATGTTATATAATGCTATTCGCCAAAATTTTCATGACTCGTATTTTTTAAGGCCTATGAACATACAAAAAAATTAAGTGTACATTTTAAAATAGAAACTCATATTAAGTACTAATTTATTTAAAGCTATTTTGCGCAATGGTGATATTTTAAAATGAAAAATAATATTACACAAAAACATTGGCAACAATGTAAATCGGCTGTAAAAAGCTACCAGATACTTTGTAAGGAAACATTGCTCTCCAAAATTTTCGCGTTCTGTACAATTCTAGTCTAGTTTTAATAATTTTGTTTTTTCTAGAACTCGAATTTCGATCTACAAGTTTTTAGTTATAGGACACTTGAAAATAAAATTAAAAAATATCAGAAACTTAAGATTTGGGAAATTATATTATATTTACTCTTTTACTGTTAAATAAAGTTAATGTAAAACAGATTTCTTTAATTTTATCATATGATTACAATTCCAGTAGTTTCACTCCTAGACTATGATTTTCCAAAATATGAAGGCATTTACTATTTTGTTTTTCCTCTACAAACAGGCTGGATCATAGCTATCCAATATGATTTTGTAAAGCAATAGCAATAACTTTCTATAGATGGCGTAACATTAAACAAATTCGCAGGCCAAACAGTGGGTCGCGGGTCGTGTGTTGGACATGCCTAGATTTCGTCATTCAATATGGAAAATGTAACGGTTTTTTTTTAATAAGGACATACCAAATGTATGATATGGTCCAGTTTATCCAATGTACCATATATTGAATGTATGTATAATATATAAGTGAAACACAGTATTATTGAAATATCGGGCTGAAATTCATTCCAAGTATAAAACACAGGTTACAATTATGTATGGAATTCAATGTCCTTCAAATAACTACCACGAGAACGATGGCAGCGATCGATTTTTGGATGCGATTTTCAATCACTTACATACCAATAATATAATTACTTATATATAACCCGGGAAGTTGGCATTTTCGTGTTCGATATTGTTGATGATCTTCTCCAACGTTATTAAATTGTTGGCATAAACCTTCGACTTAAAATAAGTTCCTAAAGAAAAAAATCAACGCCGTTTAAAAGCAGGAACAAGGTAGCTATTGGATCACTTCATGAGATTAAACGATTACCAAATTTTCCTTCCAACAAACCAACTATTTGATCAGTTCTGTGGCTTGTGACACCATCTTGTTAGAACCACATATCTTTAATAGTCCATCAAGCTCATCTGACCACAAAGAGTCCTCCAACATGGTAAACATCAATAGATATACATGAAAGAGTGATTGAAAATTAGATCTAAAAAATTGATCGTTGCTTACGAAGTGATCATATCAACTACGTCATCCTTACGTAATTATAGCATGTGTACTATTCCTGGAATGAATTTCAGCACGATATTTCAATTATCCTGTGTTTTATTTAAAATCAAAATTGGAACATCCTTATTAAAAAACTCGTTATATATATATGTATAAATAATAACCGGAAGTTTTCACCTGTATGTACAGGACTATAACACAATGCGAATGTATTTTGCAGTCTATGTTTAAGCTTGAAAGTTTTCGATTGATATTCATTCTATAATCAAAACCGAAACTATTACTAAAACAAAACTTGATTGGTTAGAACTAGAACTTCATTTTTAGATATTTTTTTTGTTTATTTTCCAATTTTATACTTTTTGCGAAATTAAAAATAAATCGTTATTGATACATTAAAATAGAATAAATATATTTTAAGAAACTCTTATTTTATTATTATAAGAAAACTATTGGAATACATTTATTTCAGACTGGAGCCCTTACTAAACTGATCACTTCCGAAGATCTCATAAAAGCTCATGAATTTTCGGTTTTAGTAAAATTCCTAATTTGGTGCTGAAACTAAAATTGACGTACAGCTCAGTCGAATAATACCAATTATATTCATATTTAGCTTAAAATTTAATTTTTTGAAAAATATTACTATGATAACTGGAAAAAATACACATTTTTACAACTCGTCGTTATTTAATAAACTACATAAGATATTTCGAGAAGGAAATTGCATAAAATCCATTTATTGGTTGAGTAATTTGAATATAGCGAAGCTTTTATAAATCGCTTTGACACTGAAGTGACATTAGCAACAGAATACACGACCGACGCTTAAATAATTTTCTTGCATTTAGTTTGCATAAATTTAAAGTTTTAAATTCATAACACTTTCCATATTACCTAAGTAGAAAATTTAATGCTTTCAAAGACATTTTAGATTGAAATATTTCAAAATTGTTAAAAACTACTCGTATTTTTTGCGCCTCTTCAAACTTTTCTTTGTTACAAAATGTGCAAAACTTTAATTCTACTTTCTCTGACATGCATGACCAGAGGAAAACTTTTGAATAATTACGAAATAAAAAAAAATATTAATGAAAATATTTTATAACAAAAACACCATTGTGTTTTGTACACAATGATCGTTAATTAAAACTTTATCGTAATATTAAAATGAAGGATAACGAGTATTTAATTATAATAAACTAATTATATTGCGAATAATACAAAAACGACAGTTTTTGTATGAAATGTTTAATGCACGCTCAAATGAACGTAAAAAAATATATTTTATCACTAAACTGCTCAAACGAAGAGCATTATAAGTTGAAACTTTGTTATTTGAAAAGTAGATAAATGTAATTTTTTAATGAAAAAATTATTAAAGCTTTTCTTGAAGTTATTTATTTATTTATTCAAGTTTATTCAATTTTAATCTTTGACTGACTCTATTCGAAAGGCGGAATATTGTGTTTTGTAATCCTATTTTTATGAAATCAATAAAATTTATATTCTTTGCCTATGGTTGGGATATTTTAGTTAAATTATTATGAAGTCAAACAATAATCTTTTCCAACGAGGCTATGGGAATACGTTCATTTCAAACTATTGATGTGACATCATTTTGCGCAATTTCCTGGGAAAATACTTTCCATTAGGTGCAAAATTCTTATCATCTTCCAGAAATTTTTGGGAAGGATATAAACTGACTGGTTATAATTTTCTCCACTTTCTTGTTATTATAGAGAAAACACAAGTTGCCTACAGTATCTTAATAGTAAAGAGGTAACCTTTCTAAAGATCTTTCGTTTTATTATTTACATTAAATATTCTCAGATCAACGACGATCAGATCAATCAGCGACGGTCGATTGCCTTATGTATATACCTATTTACCGCTTTCGAGAAGTTTCCAGTACATTCGAACAATTTCTTTCTCTTTCTATTCCACATTAGAATCTCACGGGAAAATTACTAGAAAGTCTTTCATCTCACTTCAATCTCATAGTTACAACTTTCAAATATTCTAAGTCCGCAGCAATACGTAAATAGCTGCATGCTATTGTCAAACATTTGAAAATTTTGGAGGATGATTTAAACTAAAAAAAGAGAATGCTGACATGCGAACGACAACGCCAACCAACGCTAAAAAGCTACTTTTTATTTTATTTTGATGGAATGTTTTGAGACCCTTCCCCCGATATCATCAGATAAAGTTGCACCTTGGGGGTAAGAGATTTTCAATAGACCAGGACGGAAAATAGAAGTTCTGGGTCCAAAGCATTAAAAAAGTTATCATCCATTCCACGTTGTGCACTAAAAGAGATTATAACTACGTGAAGAAATAGTAGGTATATAAAATTATTAAACTTTAACAAAAAAATTACTCCACAATAATTTCCACAAATTTTTTGAACTTGCTTTCTAAATATCCCTTGAAGGTATGATTATTAGGAACAAATATACTTTAACACTTTGTCAGTATTAGCTTAATATATAAATTGCAAATTTCGTTTCACTAACATTTGTTAAGTAAAAATTTTTAATAAATTATGTTTCAACTCATAACAAAAATATGTCTACAAAATTTTTATAAGTGCATCTTTGAAGAACTACATTATTTTAGTAAAATAATTATGCACGAAAAAAACAAAAACACATTTGAAAGCCTACTGGTGGTCGAGTGGTCAAGGTGGCCTCTGCAAAACTAGTAGGTGTTGGGTTCGAATCTCGTTTCGAGCAAAGTTTCGTTTTTTCTTAATTTCTGGGATTTTATTATCCCTAGAGTCGCTAAAGACCTTGAGGGTTATGAAGCGATAGTTAATGACAATAAAAAAAAACTTTTTATATAAAGCCATTGTTTAAAGACAAAACAATAAAGCATATACTACTTTTATGGAGTATACATTTTTCTGATAATTATTTAATATATTTCTGTGTTTCTAATTAGTTTTGAGTACATTTTGAAAATGAAACGTTGAGAGCAATATCGCTGGTTTAATTGCTATCAAAATGATGGAAGTTCGATTACAATAATTAATAGGTATGATTGAAACGTTAAAATTTACATAGTCGATTATGAACAATTTGAACATGTTCCAACAACGACGTAGGCACTTGCACTAGTTACTAACCGTGAATTTCTCGATAAGATTCGATATGAGATTTCCTTGATGAATAATAATGCAATTTCCATTTGTAATAATTAATCACTCGTCTGGCAATATTAATCTAAACGGATCCGAGTTCAGTATGTGGCATTATTTCACAATTCTAGCAGTGCGTAAACACTACTTGTAAAATCGAGCCCTTTTCACCGTTTATAATTTATTGCTATTTAGTTAATTGTTAATTAGTGTCAGCTTATTTAAATTAAATTGTTTGATCAATGCTTGAACTGACTAGCAAAATATTATTTACGCATTTGTGCACATTGCTATTAATCAAATTTTGACTTTTATTCAAGCTTTATATTTGCATTGTTCATATATTGTATTTCGCCACCAGAGGAAAGAGGTTGGATAATATGAATCACTTTTCGGATTAAATCAATCTATTAAGCCTAAATGTATGCCTATTTGGTTCAGTCATTACCCTCAACAATTTACTGGGGATGGTTGATGGGGATGAATAATCAAATTATTCTATTATCTAGTCAACTACCTGTGTGTCTATTTCCTAGTTTGGTTGAATGAATCATTCCCTAAATAGCATGACTGATTGAAACATATTTGCATTCGAGCTTATCTTTAGCTAATTAACATTGAAATTTCTATACAAATATTAAAACTGTAAAGCTGTCTAGTCAACTTTTAAAATTAACATAATTGTTCGATTAGAAATACAAATAAAAACATTTGACAAATCTCAACAATTATATCAAAAACCGGGTTAAGTAGAAATTATACATCGAAATTTTGAACTATATATACAAAACATACTTCCAGGTTAAGAAAAATACAACTTATTTAAGCTTTCCCAATACACAATTCTATTGTTTTGCTTTTATTTTTATCGTTAATTGTTTCACAAAATTATGGCAAGTCACTTCACTGTAAAAATCATGAAGTATTTTTCTGTAGTTTTACCAAGTTATAAGTTTATTTTTTCCTATAACAATAACAATACGTAACCAAGTTTAAGAGGAGTGTTTTTGACAAGTTCCAGCAGAACTCTATTTGTTAGAGTACCCAGAAACACGACGTAAAGCGAACACTAAACACTTCATACTCTTAAGTTGAAGCTAATATCTAAAAGCATAGAAAATAATTGTAAAACATATTCTCAATAGAGAAAAGTGTTGAAAGAATAAATAATAACAGTTTTAAGAGTCGTCAATATATTCTTTGAAAATCTTTAGAGGATATAAACGATGTTTTTAAAATGAGCTTTGAGAAACTGATTAAAATTTCATGATCGAAAATGTTCAATGGAACAACCTGTGTTACTTTTCTTTTAACATTAAAATAGTTTCGTCTGCGCCAAGACACATACGCTATTTTAAATTTATAATGTTCCTGTTCACTATGGAAAGAAGGAAATAAATAAACTTGAATTTATCTCCTTGAATCAAATCTGTTTTATCCAAAAAATAGCTTACTTTGTACAAAAACAGAATTGGTTCAAAAACATTTATATATTTCAATTTTAAAAATTGAAATTTTCTTTAATAATAAACTTAAAACCTTAATAATATATAATAACATAAACTAGACAATATTATTAAAATGCTTTTCGTTATCTTAAATACATTTCGGTATATAAAATATTTTTTTTAACTTACAAGATACAGTTTTTTTTAAGTTTCTACGATACTAGTTATTTACTGCAAAACAAGGAACTACTATTAAGTAACTTAGATTGCTTTCCAACTACCAGTGCTTAGTGCGACATAGTGCCGCATGAAGTCGCATTATGCGAGCTTTTAATTGGAACAGATTTATTCCTAAGTGGGACGGTATAGTGCGTTAGACTTTGTTTAGTTGAAGAAAAATTGAGTTTGATAAGTTTTGACTACCCTTAATGGAATTTTAAATAATCAAATTGTGTTATAGTCAAGTATTTGAATTATTTCTTCATTTTTGACATAAACCGTAAATTTTTAGGTTATTTTGTTGGTACCATTTGTGCATCGAACTCGAGAACACAGCTATTTGAATTCTGAATTTTGCGATGCGTTGCGGCCGTTGAAACATTCAATGCTGAGCATTATGTCGCATTATACGCTTTTGTGCTGTTATTGGAAAACGACCTTAGTTTAAAAAGCTCATGTCCCATTTAAAACCATCAAATCTCGCAACGCTGCATTTTCTACTTTGTTCTTTTATTAATTTGAGAATAAATTTCCTTATAATGCAAGTTTAGCCACAAATCAGAAAATTACACCATATAAGAAATGAGTTAACAAAAAAATCTCAAATGGAATAAAAAGCAAAGTAGAAAATGCAACGTTGCCCCAATTGACGGTTATGAAAAGAACATGAGTTCTTTAAAGTAACTAAGATACTTTTTTATTTTCTTGAAATTGACTGAAAAATGTGGAATTTAAATATATATTAATATTTTTACTATGTGCTTTATATTGTCTTCAATACAATTTCCATAGATAGAGAATTGATTTTAAAATGAAAAACAAAGTTCAATAAAAAGGCAATGAATATATTACCCTGTAAACATTATGCTAAAAAAACAAATCTAAATATCTCTTATTCTTAATTGTAAATTAGCTATGTCATTACGACTTTTGGTAAAGTGAGAAAAATAACAATTATTATGGTAATTGTTTACAAATATTTTAATTTTTTTAGGGCATAAGTAAATCACTCTAGTACTATTTATTATTCAAATGCGATAACAAGATGGGATAAGGAAAACATACAGCCATATATGCAAATGAGGGCCTTCAGGGTATGTTTCCTAACAATGAACGACATTGTTCACTGGAAAGCTAAAACCTTGTTTGCAGTATCCATAGATGTTACAAATTATTGAGGTTTATTTAATACTGTTTGTTGTATGGTTCAGGTCAAATCAAAATTTGGTCTACAAAGAAACTTTTTTGGTTTTATTTTCTTTAAAAAATTATAACAATTTACGCATAAAACATTTAAACTTGTTTTATTTATGGTGAAAAATGCACAGAAAGTGATGTGCACAAAATATATTTCAAGAATTGTTTACGTCTAGAAAAGCTTGACAATTTCTCAAAATGAGACATTAGACAATCTGTCGGGCAATAAAAATGTTTTTTTCCCAACATCCATTTTATGATTAGCTGCTAAGCGAATATGACTTTTATATACAAAACAAGTCGGTACAATATATTTTTGACAAATATATGACATTTAAATTTTCATTTTTCTGAAAAGAAAATATGAAACGTTTTTTATAAGTAAATATTAACTGTTAAATTGGTTGAGCTAACATTTAACGATCAAAAAGCTCGCATTATAAGTGTATACCAATTATCTGGAGAAAAAATCGTAAAACTAAAAAAATAATCGTCACTTAAGTGTTCAATAAAATGTTCCATTATATCACAGTTTGTTTAATAAGCAAAATACAAAAGTTAATGTTAAAAAAATGAATCATTAAATTTTATTTTAGTAATGTTTTTTTAGTTTAATTGTTCAATAATAATCAAATAGCGTAGTAAAATTAAAATATAGTTTAATGTTGCGGAAAAATGCTGTGATTTTAAAAAAAAATATATTAAATTTATTATTCAATTATCATCATTGTTTTATTATTTTCTTCGAATCTTCTTATACAAATGACACAAATACACTCATAAGTAAGTCTTAATAAGTTCAATTTTCACTGATGTTCAGTGGTTTGAGGTAAGTGACCATTTATTTCTTTTGACGCGAATATATTTTTAAAATGGCTTTAAAAGTGGGAGGTAATGCAAAACACGCTTGATAATAAAATCGGGGATACAATTTGGTGTTATAGGAACATCTCTATTCCAAATTTAATTAGACCACTGGCTAGCTAAAGGATAAAAATAGGTTTGTAAAGTGAGAACTATGACACATCACATGTCGAGGAGGGGTAAGCGCCACCATTTTGAGGTTATTTTATTGTTTTGAGATTTATATTAGACCTTAATTTTGATATACCTAGAAAAGCTTCGTTGTACTTTTAATTTTTTAATTTAATTAGTTGGGAAGGATAAGAGTAAGTGAGCCTCAACACTGCCTCAGGGATTATTGTGTTTTTTGTGAAATTTGTCCTTTCATTGCCCTTTATATCCCCTTGTGACTTGGCGTCTACTCCAACTTGATTTTCTTAGCTATTTTTGTAGTTATAAGTAGTAATCTAAGGTATGGAAGTTAAGTTAGTAACGACACTACAGTAACAACAGATGTTTTATAGCCCAAATTTATCTTCAGTGAAAATAAATCGAACTATTCCATTTATTAAAAAAAAAAAAATCACAGTTTTTTTCCTTGGTTCAATAAAAAAACTTAATTTATTTTCAGAAGTAATGATTAATTCCTTTATAAAAATTTTACTCTTCATAAAATAAAATTTCTTATTCAAGTAGTAGTAATTTCTATTAACTCAAACAGTGAATAATTGCTAAAAGCAGTATCGCTCGATTGAAGTAATTTTCACTATTATGGATTAATTACTTTAATAAATAATAAGTAAGCACTAAATGAAATGTACTATTGTTATATTTATGTAATTTACTAAAGTAAATTATAAGCAAAAACTCAAACAAATGTAGTTTAGACGTATTGTCCAGATACGTATTTCGATTGTCAAGCAACCTTCCTAAATGGATCGCTCTGTAGCTGCTAGGTGATGAGTCACGAAAAAAATCAAAATTGTAATTAGTAATTGTAATAATAATAGTAATAAGTAATTGTTCATTTATTTGGTTTAAAAGTTTGTCCGGTATTTATGTAAGCATTTGGCATTTATGCAACTATGTGGCAAACTTTGATTAAATTATTAGCACAATGCCAATTTTCTCTATCATTGATATCAAACTATAAAATTATTGTGAAGTCCAAAGCTTACAAGACACGTTGTCTACAATCTTTACAATTGAGGTTGCAAAGGCATTTCAGTTAAAATCCCTATTTAACTAATATTGTAGTTTGAAACTCTATTTACTTAGAGGGAATAATTTAAGGTGAGCATCGATTAAATGAAGGGGTATAAAGCGTAATTCCGTGGTCTCGTAAGATGTAACATTAAATTATCATCGTGTTCTTGTCCATTGTCGACCACTGGAGACAGGAAACAATCACAATGAAAGCTCTATATGCACACAATACCCATACTAATACCAATATGTAATGCAACGGTTCTGCACGTTGACAATATTCAGAACGCTGCAGTATTTCCTATCACAATCGTCGTATAATTGGAACCACATACTGTTAAACTATTCGACGACTGCGATATTCGAGGTAAATTCGAAGAGACGGAGAAACTTTGTTATTAAATTGAAACATTTACGGAGATACGGCTAGTAGTCACTTTGTTAGTTGTGTATTAGGAACGTACGTCTAAGTTAATTCTCTCTTTGCAGGTATTGAATAAGTTTATAATCCCATGCATAAACTTTATATTCACTATTTTTAAAACGCAGTTACTGTATTGAGCGTGAAAATAAATTCTCTTTTCTGTTTTCATTTTCAAACTTAAACTGTCATCGATCCTTTTTTTTTATTCTCTGGCTAAACTTATCCATACGTTTCCGTATACAGTGAGATTAGAAAAGTTTTAATTTAAAGTCCAATTTTCCCAATTCGAAATAACGAGTAATATCAGAATAAGTAAATTTATGATCAAAATATCTACGACATATAAAATGAATAGTTTGAAATAGTTATTTAATTAAATTAAACTTCTAACTACATAAAGTTCAATAAATTAGCAAATTTCGAAAACAAATCCAAAAATAATGGAATATGTTTTATAGTTTCCCTTGGATTATTATTAATTATTAATAAAAATGCGTTATTAATCTATATGAGAAATGAAATGCGGAATTAAAGAAAAAGAAAAACTCCAGGATTATTCCAGAAATTCATTTCTGATGTACCAATTTTTGAATCTTCCAGAAAGTATGAATAATGTTATTCAAAATGGTTACTAAGAATAATTAATTAAATTTCTGAAAAAAAATCTTTTCAATTTTCAAAATTAATTAATAAAAATTATAAGACCTACTGAATTATTACCAAACCCAACTCAAAAAAAAAGGTGGTAAAAGGTTAAACAAAAGGGACCCAGTATGAACAAAATAACCAAATCACCCTCATTTGCTTAAAAACCGATAGCATGAAGGGAATTCATGACTGGATTTTCAGAGATGGAGAGCCGAAAACTTGCTCCTTGGGTTTGAACATTCTGGAAGTCAAATATTTACTGGTCTGATGCAACAAAGCCCTATTGAAGAATGGAATTCTAAGGGAATCTAAAGGGAACTCTAAGAATGGAACTCTATAGTCTCTGGAAAGAATGAGTATGGACATTTGAACCGCTATAATTTTACTAAAATTTTAATCTTTTATCATATTAATTTTTTTTTCTACATCTAAAATTATTTATATCTCATATATAGGTATGTTAAACAACTGTAGATATATCAACGGTCCATACAACCTAAGCTGCTATCTACCTAATTTTTAAACAAAAATATTTATCGCTATTTATCGCTATAATACATAACCTTTTTTTTCTTTAATAACTTTTTTGATATAAAATTTGATGGCTTTTAGTTTTTGACGCCATAAAGATCAACTAGGTTGAAATATTTTTGCTATGAATAATACACTTCTCTAGATCAGCGATTCCAAAGTTTTGTTGACAACTAACTTAATGTCTTAACGTCGTAACCACGTTATTAAAATAATTACGTATAAAAGTAGCTAAAAGAACAAAACATGGAGAGTTTTACGTTTGAATTTCTTTTATACTTCAAGAGCTGGGGTGGCTAACCCAAATAACCTCATGGGTCACTTTGGAAGTGCATTGCACCTCCACAGACCGCAAAAAGTTGTTAACGTGGGTCACACGCAATTCTTGGGTTGCTCACTTCTATTCCACAAAGAATACTTTACTTTTTCAAGAAAATATCTATTACTCCCAAATTGATACGATCTCGGATTGTAGGTTGTATTACAGTTTGAGAACTACTGCTTCAGACCATGAGTTTTCATTGATGTTAAGAATATTTCTGGTTTTATTATTATAGAGATATGAGAAATGTACTTTACTATATAAAGACTTAAGAAAACTAAAGGCATTTGAGATTTGAATATACCACTGCTAGTAATAATCTGAACTTCCAGAACAATGAACGAAGAAGTTTGGTCCAGAATGAACATACGACTATATCTAATTATCACCTCCAAGATTAGAAAGATAACGTACCTCGGTCACATCATGATACATGAAGAATACGAACAACTACAATTCATAAAAAATGGAAAAATAGAGGATAAACAGGGTATTGGCAAAAAGAAGAAACCTTGGCTACAAAACGTAAGAAACTGAACACACTGACGGGAATTCTCTTATTCAACAAGCACTTAATAAAGACACATAAGCTATATTAACCACCAACATCAACAAAAGCCACAAATAAGGAGGAGGAATGATACTTTAAATTTATTAAAACGTTAATTTTCAGTCGAAATCTAATCTTTAACCCAATCGTAACTTGCTATGAAGTACGTGATAAATGAAAAATCTCACTCTGCATTTATTCGTATTCAACTTGTAAAATGATTGAGGTATAGGAACACTTTACTTGCTTCAAACTTGTTTAAAAGAAACAAAGCTATAAATTAAACCTTAAAATTTAACTCTTCTCAGTTTTGAATAAAAAATATTTATCTTGTCCAGTGACAAGAGTGGAGCATTACTTCACGAAGCACTTTTGGACATTAGTTTAATATTTGTGTTGATAGCTTATTTTTAAAAAATTGTTTCATATAATATTTGCATTACAGTATCATTAGTCTATTACATATGAATACAGCGTAAACTGTTGAAAGTTAACGGAAAAAATCTTCTTTTTTTACTTCTGATTATCCTGATGATTAGAAATTTAAAATACCAGTATTTTTATGCAATTTTACAGAAAGACTGCCTCTTTGGTATGATCTCTTTTTGCAGAACATATACAGAATGTTTTAAAAGTTGTCAGAACTAAATTGTAGAGTTTCTTTTTCGTTATGATAAAAAATGAATAGAATTCATCCACCGTTTTACTAATGAGGTAATTATTTTTAAAAATTTAATAGCAAATAAAAATTCCAGAACCTCCATAGTTGATAGCTAATTAAATTGAATAAATTTGCCATTCAAAAGTAACAAATTAACTCTTTCTTTACACAAAGGGAACATATATATGAATGTACATTACGTACGTATTATTTTCAATGATTTACGTACGTGGAAGTCGTTAGAACATAAGCAGAATCGTCAACTAACAAATGATAAAAGACCATCATGAAGTTTGAATAAAATATCATATTCATGAGGCTTTCTTACATCTACAAACGTAAGCGTAGGAACATTTATTCATGCGAATTCTCATCGAAACGATGTACGTATGTCGGAGAACGTGTGTGAGTATTTACAACCATATACTCACACACGTCATATAATCTATGTGCTCATAAAGTATGTAGTAATTTTGTGGTTTTGTGCAATCAAAAAGCTTCTTCTCGCGTAGCAATTAATGAGCTTGGAATACAGTGGGAAACTTGTCCCAATTTAGTCGACTCATTTTCATTCAAATAAACATATCTATTTAGGGAATTGCTTCAATCTTTCTTACTTGATTCGAGGTATAAACGTACTAGCATCATAAAATTATTTTTAAATATACGTGTAAATGATTATTGAATATCTGTTTAATTCAAAATATCAAAGCTTTTTTTAGTTAAACCTTTAACTTTAACTTAAAATAACAATGCTTCTTTTAATCTTGAATGCTGTTGCGGGGAAAACTGATGCTTCCTGAAGACTACAGATTAGATTGCTTGACAATCGAAATACGTAAATATAAAAAAACGTCATGAAAACTAATTTTAAAAATAGCTTATTTTTTATCTTTATAAGCTATATTCATAGGGGTTCTTATATGTTTGCACATAAACGTACAATGTTCAGTTCAAAGTTAGCAAAATTTTCTCGTTTGATATTCTTAAATGGTATATTAGCGCAGCTGCAATTCATTCAATTTGTTCAAAAAGAGAAATATTTGACTCATATAAGCATTACAATTCAATTTGAGAACAAAAATTGTGCAGATGATTCTTACGACGTCAATATTGTTTCACTACGTGATAAAATAAATCGAAATTGAAAAATGAATTATATGAAATTCCCGCCACGCGAAACAGAGTGACGTGACTTCCTGTTTTTCTTTGCCGTCTGTCAGCCTCTTGATCCATCTACTTGACTTCCGTGAAACGGCATTATCAGGGCTGTACAATATTTAGTCCTTAAAGCCTCATTTACAATTGGAAATCTTGAGAGAAATATCGAAACGAAACGTGCTCTTTGCCATACTCTTATTCTAAAAGTGTATTTTTAATGTCATTGTGCTATTTAGTGTTTTAACAGAAAAATGTATTTTCAGAATAAAAGCTTATTCGTTTCTCTATTTATTTTATTTTTAATTAAAGCAAACAATACAATGGGACCAAGCATGATAAAAGAGCTTTTCAATTAAATATGAAAATATTACGTTGATTATTATTGTTGAAAAATTGAACCAGAGCAAAAATTGTTTCAAATATTTCAAGCACTTTGTTCCATTCTTTTTCACACAATGTATTTAACTAGAATTTAAGAATGTTTTATGAAATTTCTCATTAATCAGATACTTGTATGTTACACAAATATCTCATTAATGAAACGATGTTGACAGCAAATTATTCAAATATCTCTTAAATCTAAACTATGTAAAATAGCGATTTAATTTTGAATGATTGTGATGTTTGATGAATATCTTATTTCGAAACAATTACGGGGACATGGAATGTAGCATTTCCAAATTAGCACAATTTCCCTTGTCTTAATCAAATAAAATTACCAAATGAAAATTTTACTGTATTCCTACATATGTATATATCCATACAATTAATATAGAACTTTTGCATATTTTAACATTTATTATCTTTTCAACATTAAATTAGATTACATATTTTCAGCAAATATTTAATAACACTCGTAGGAAAAACTTTTAAGTGTAACTACTACGAAGAGACGTCGGCTTTTTCACACATTAAAGATTTTATGCACAACTAAACAAAGAGCTTAACACCTATTCGATTTTTTCGCTGACTTTGAAGCATTCTATACTGTTTAAACAACAAACAAAACATATTTTATTCCAATTTAAAAAATATAATATACAAAAATAAACTTTACACATAAATTTGAATAAAGTTTCAAATAAAATGTATTTATGACGTATTGTCCAGATATGTACTTCGATTGCCAAGCAATCCTTGTCAGTAGTCATCAAGTCGTATTGAATCCTTTCGTAACTGCTACATAATTTCATGATTTTCATAAGAGAAGAGAGACTTATTTACTCAAGAAGTTCACTTTGGTGCTAACCCTTTCTTACCTATAGGTACGTATTTAATACATACTACTATTAAGAATTTAAATATCTCTATCAATATAAAAGACCATGAATTCATACTTTAAGTATTCTTTTCTAAAACATTTACAAATAGAATAAAATCGTAATAGTAACAAAAAACAGGATGTATCCCGCATAATGAGATAACTTATCAAAAAATTCATCGTAAATTTACCAATACAATCAAACATGCATTAATAAGGCGTATTTTTGCGTATGCGTTAGTTTTGCATCATTTGCATCATACGCAACAGTTATAAAGGATAATCGCTGTTCTTCTCAGTATATCATTTTTTCATATATATCGTGAGTGACATGCGCAACCGACTCAGCTGAGATATTTAATTTCGGAGATTGTGACAGATATACTCAAATAAATAGTTATTTCTAAATATAAATAAAATATTTAATGAATTTTAACTGAAGCTTAAAAAATATTTATAAACACTCAAATATTTCAGAATTTTAAACATTTTTTTCATATGCTATACCAAATACATACAATTAAATCATACGTTCTGTTTTCGACATAGCTAGGGAAAGGTTTAAAATTTGAACGGAATTTGTACTAACATGTGTTTTACTAAGCTTCTGAATTGCCTTTAAGTACATGTTACTATAAATGAGATGAAAATCAAAGAAGGAGGAGTTATATAAAAGTTCAATTTTTGATAACAATGTAAATGAAGATTGGGCTAGCATGTTGGTAAATCTCAAAGCTTCTGCTAGCCGACCACTGTTGCTGTACAAAATTTTGTACAGCGACAACTAGGGGTCGGCTGACAGAAGCTCTGAAATTTACCAACAAAGCAGCCCAAAGTTCGACTACATTGTTAATACAGAATTGAACCTCTATGTAAGTCTGCCTTATCTGATTTTCATTATATTGTTTAAACAGTATACAAAATTAAAGATTAAAAAAATTTAAGTAGATATACTTAACGATAATTCAGGAGCTTAAGAAAACAGTATTCACTTTTACGTAGACCAAAAAGTTATGTGAATATGTAAGATTATAAAAGTAAATATAAAATTATTTAGTTTGTTTTTTGTGTTGTTAGCGTTCTTTTTAAGAATTGATTATATTTTCATAGCAATTTATAAATTTTAAAATAATTAAGATTGATAGAAGTGTCGTTAGTGACAGCAGTTCCGTTTATAATTCATTAGTAAAATTGGAAAAAGAAGAAAGAAAGGTAAAAAGCGCATTGATTTACCTTGCTGTTTTTTTTTTATTTAGTTTGTTCATTGGAAAATCAATGTCACATTGAATAATGGCTATAAACTTGAGCAACAAAAGGAAAACGTTTGAATAAACATTACGCTTACAAACAAAACCAAGTTCTGTATTTTCTTTTAACATCAAAGCCTTTCATTTATTAGAGTTTTAAGAATGTGGCTTAGTTGTCGAGTCTTTATTGGTGAAAGAATATATTTGCATTTTGCAACATAAAACGATTGCTTGTTCAATTGGTTTAGTGAAGCCACTTGTGAATAATAAAGATAAATGGGCGGAATACTCATATAACCGAAATGATGGAGTAGATTGTCTTACACACATATTATGCATAATTGAAACAACAAGACGATTTTCGGAAGGTGGTTGAACGCACAAAAGAGATTATACGTTTTCCACACAACAGTTTAAATAAATAGATGTGCCAAAGAATGGCTCTTATCCGTAAACTTTGTCTCCCAAAAGCTTGGTCTGCAAAAGCTCGCTTTCTCTTTCGCATAACTTGTGCTTGCGAACATGCGTATAGTATCGAAGAATGTGACGAAATGTTTGCGAGAATTTGTGGCAATGTCGGTGGATATGTTCAATGTTTGTATAGTGGCTCGTTGTGTCGCTGTTTTCATCGGATAGAATGCGACACCCTTGCTTTTTGTTGACTCAATACACAAGTATGAAGTGCGAGCATTATGTCACAGGAAAATGGGACCTATTTCATTCCTGCTCTTTCGCATTTGTCAAACAAGATGAAGAGCCTTAGCTAAGAATGATGTGGTTTGTTCTGTACAGGTACCTTCACTGAAATTCATTCGTCAATTAATTTTAATTTGAATGCTATATACGTGACGCAACGCGTAAGAAGATTTGCCTCTTCTCAGCATTTATTTTACAAACCAGAAGTTTTCAAATCAAATATATCTGAGCTTTGAAAAAAAGTACTTATGATTTTATTACAGTTGCTCATTTGCGCTTTGATTCTTCACCAAATTTATTTATTTATTTTACTTCCAGTATACATTCTATAGAGATACAAAGTATCAGTACATAGAACTGGAATATTACAATTGTAATGTAGTGCATAGTACAATTGCATATATTTAAATCAAAGCTACAAAATTAAAAGTTACAAAGTTAAAACAAAATTACAAATAAAGTAAATAATTCAATTTTAATTGAAAATAAAAAATTATATCAATGACTAGTCACTCAAGGTACCCATTGTGCTTATTAATATTTTCTTCAATTGCTTTCGCTTAAAATTAAGTATTTTAAGATGGTTGGGTAACTTAATTAAATATTTTATTGCAACAAGGTATGGATTCTTAGTGCTGATAGTTTTCTTAGTTTTTGACAGCGTTAACAAATTAGATCTAGTTTGTGTATACTTATTATAATATTGTTCTTTACACTCACTACAGTAATATGTTAAAGCACTGATGATGAATGACTCCCTGATACCAAGGGGTATATCAACAATATTACGTGAAATTAAATAATTAATAAAGCGATTTTGGATAGTAGTCAATGGCCTAACACTATTTTCATATGCCCCACCCCAAATTGATTCAATACATTAGATTTCATTCCTAAAACAAGCGTTTGTTTAACTTTCTTGAACTTGAAAAATAGTAAGTTTTATCAACTTTTGAAGTTTTTAATGTTTTTAAAATTTACGCAAAAAGCAAATATTTATAAAAAAAAACTTTTATTTAACCAAGCATGTTTTCTTATGCAAAAACATTCAAATGCTGTCTTAATCTAATATGAAGATCAATTATTTTACTCGACTGTTTTATTTTTGTGAAAAATGTCACTTTTTTTAAACGACAATAACTGGACATATTAAATTATTTTTAATGATTGTATTAAATTTGGTATAAAATTAAGTGTCCGACCAAACTTTCGGTTTCGATTTCAACCTAGTTTCGGCAAAAAAACGAGTTTCGGTTTCGGCTGTCGTCAAGCCGAAACTACGACCGAAACTGAACTCGTAAGATGAAAATGTTGAGAAATTATTGTTACTCACTTATAATATTAGATTCTTCAATTACGAATACTGATAGTTACTAATTCATTAAACTTATTTTGAATATTTTCAGTTCAGAGAGAAAACTAGCCAAAGTTTAGAAAAAATTGTTTCTTTAACATGTAAGAAAGAGTACTTTATGTTTTGTGTACAAAACATACAGGTTAAAAGTAATTTTGTTGTGTAACTTTCTTTATTATTTTATGATGTTTGTAACTTATATTAAAAAGAAATATTAGGTGCATTTTTTCTCAATCAACCCATTATTTCAGCACAAATAATTTATTAGTGATAATAATGATTATGTTAATGATTAGCTCAAATATTAGAGACTAAATGATTAATAAGTACCAATAAGAAAAGTAAAGACTCACTAATTATATTTTTTTTTCCTATCAAACATGACCTTATATGGAAGTTTTGACCGTAAAATGAGTTTTGGTTGAACACTAAAAATTAAACAAAGCAACATCTTTTAAAAAAATACTTATGTGAAAACCAATTGATCCTTATGTACATCACTTTTCCGTAAAAAACTTAATTTCACCAAAAACCTAACGTGGTTTGAAAAACCGTAAGAGCATTAGCAGTAACGATTGTATTGGATATGAAAAAATAGACAATGAGGGCCGAGGTAGTACTTATGTTAAGTATAACTAAGCTGCTTGACCTACTTCTGAAGGAATGGGTAGAAATGTAAAAAAAGGTATGGAATACACGAACAAAGTTCAGAGAAAACCATGAATATTGACAATGAAGATAGAATTATTGCAGCAAAGTATGATAAATGACTTAGGAAGGGTCAATCAAGAGAGGAAGTCATTTTACTGGCTCAGTTACTTTCAGATCATTTACCTAATACGGTCTACACTGAAAAAATCAGATAGTTATATTTCTGTGATCATAAAGATCACCATAGAAACACCTTCTTTGAATGTTACAGATGCGAATTCATTTGAATCAAAACAAAGAAAAAAAATCTTTGGAAAATTTGTTAGGAATAATGGAGGTAGGAAAGAAAGGCTAGCCAACTGGTGGACGCTCCAAAACCGGTAAATGCTGCTCTCAATCCTGTTATCGAGCAAAATTTCAATATTTCCCGATAAGGAGTTATTATTAACCCTAGAATCGCTAAAAACCTTAGTAGTTATAAAGTGGCGATTAATACCAACAAAAAAAAAATAAGAAGACAAGAAATCAGTAGATCAAATGGGTCTAATGGTATTAAAAACGAAGAATCCTGAGGAGCAGAACAGAGCCTAAAATTGGATCCTGAAATTATTTGATTGATATAAATGAAATGCGATTGACTGGATACTCGAACATTAAACCTTTAATGTTTTCTACGGAATATCTAATAAGTCACTATAGGAAGCTGATCTAAACGAAACGAAGTAACTTTTAGGAGGATTATTGACATAAACTGCAGAAAAGTAGAAACCCTATTATCTTTCCGATGACTAGTCCAAAAAAACTTGGCAACAAGTTTTTCAACCTCTAAAAGTTAAAAACTTATTATAGTATAAATTAAACTATCAGCAAAAGTAAGTCATAAAATTGTAAAGCAGTGACTTTCATTTCATGTCGATTTTTCAGATATTTTTCTTTATTACAAATATAGAAGTCTGTTCTAGTAGTATGGTAGTCAGGATTGCCATTATAACTACTAATAACGAGATTCACATAAACAATAGGTCCGAGAATTTCCAAATTCCGCTTTCCTAAGAATGAATTCCCCACGAGTAATACAGTTGTTGAAAAAAAAATCAAATTTTGAAATAAAAATGATTATTCATATAAAGTGCACTTAAGTAGAATTATGATCTAAAATTTTAATTAAATTAATGAATTAATTATTAGAATTCCACTTAAAATCAATTTGATTAACCAAATAGTGTAAGTCAACATTAAAGCTTTTTGTCTGTAGTCACTTGATAATTTATGCAGTAAAGCGTTAAAAGCACAAAGGTTTTATAATTGAGGAAAACGAAAACAATTTAACGTCATTAAAATTATGTTTCTCGTTTTTTTAACAGAATAAGTTTAAAACAATATTATCTAGAAAAAAAACAATATTTATGATCATAAAATAAAAATAATGGTTACAAACTTTATTATTTTACTAAATAATCAATTTTAACTAGGAATGCAACATTGCTCATAAAATCGATGTTTTCATAAAACAATATTTATGAACGATATATCGATATTTAAAAGATCAATGTATCGTTTGCATCCCTAATTATAACACATCGTACAGAATCCTACAAATTTAAGTGATAAGACTTTTTTTTTAAAACATAGGTAAAATTTTTTGAAACTTCTGGTAAGAAATCTTAAATGTCCTGACAGCTGACGACTGTTTTTTCATTCGTTTCATTCAACTTCGTCAAGTTTCTTTTCAATACCTACCTTATATCCTACGCATAATTGTCAGTCATTATATCATGCGTCATTTAAATGTAAAGTGAACATAAAATTACCTTCTTTAATACAAACTCAACGGTAAAAAAATACGTTAAGATATTTATTTTTTTATTTAAGCATAAAATATTAATACTGCAAAAATACCTATATAAGTACCTACTGCCAAAATTAAATTGAATTTTCGATTAACGCATTTAAAAAATAAAGTAATGATGTAATCTATTGGGTTAGTTTGCTTTCAATTAATTTTACTATGATTATTTTGATTTAGCAATAATTTTCATAAATTATTTCCATGTATATTTATACATTCAAAATCAATTTAATATTTTAAATTAAAATCTAATATTATTTGGTTCAATTGATATAATCAAGCGTTTATAATTATTTAAACCCCTAATCTATTATTTGAGAAAAATTCAAATTTTAAATTACTTTTGATTGTTTGCTATAAATTACTGTGCTTTGTTAAATATAGATTGCAAGAAAAGATTAATTGACGATTGTTAGTTTAAACATTTACGATATTTTTTTTAATGAAACTTGTTCGTTTTTGATTTTGAAAGCAAGACGTTATCGTAACTTGGGATTTCTTTGGAAATTTGACGAGAGGGAACTAGAAATAGTCAGCATAAGTCGGCCAGATATCAAGTTTGGTTTGTTAAATAAGAATGTTTTACATCGTTAACAAAACAAGTTATATGTTGGTCCAACAACGCCATTGATTGAGTTATATTCAACGTGAAATATATTTTGGTTTGTTCTGTCACTTTAATCAAGTTATGATGACATGTAGACACCAGTAAAAGCTCGAAATGGGGCTTACTAATATATAAGTATGTCTGTCTGTCGTCTCCATTTTCCTAGAATCACCTTGCTCATGCCTCCATTTATAAACTCCTTTCCTCGGCCGCTTTCCCCTATCTTCTTTTCCTTGGTCTCCTCTAGTTCTAGTCCATCTCTCCGGTTCCACATTTCCCCAGTTTCACCTACTCCCCATCAACCTTCAGTCAGCAAGCATTGAAGCATTACAAATTGAATCTCACAACTTGATATTTGATAAAGGTTCTCTCTCTTGAATTCGGCTGGGTGGTGTGTGACCAAACATTGAGTATATATACATAACGTTTTCATTCAAACTGAACGGCCAAACATCATAATATTAAATTGAATCATGTTTTCATATCATACCAGAGATATCATTTATTTGATTGCATGTGCTTGTAAAGTTGGTTTTTCCGTGAACATGACTTTGTATTGTATAAGGAAGTTTTATGACGATTTTATTTAAAGGTTACATTTTTCTCGTCTTGCTCTCGTTTTAGCGGTTGTGTTCGTCTCGCCAGTTTCCCATTGTGTTCTTCTGACAAGCTTTTATCTAGAATTTATGACTTTTTCAAATATTTAACAATAGGACATTTTTGTAAAGTCGAAAACAATACCTTGAGCTACACAATTTATTGCGATGCATCGAGCTTCTATTTTAGCGATCAATCTTATGCTTCAATATAAACAAAATCACAGATGAATGAATGTGTTTTTTTTTTTTAGTCGCACTCGTTTCAAATAAAGCGACCGATAAACGAGTGTCAATACTGAAATTTTATTCAATACTGACCTGAGAGAAAATATTTTTGAAAGAACATTACTTGTCAATTTTATTCTTTAAACTCAAACTCGACAGGTTCATTTGAACTTTGCGAAAACATCACCATTCTTGTCATATCAAATATATTGATCTGTCTAGTTTGATTTTAAAAGGAAAAAAATTAAAACCAATTTTCTTTTTGTGTTGATTTTTTTTTCGTACTCAAAAACAGACACAAATATTATATATTTTTTTTTCTAGAAACTAAACAGTTTTGTCATATCATTATAAAAGATAATAAGTTTTTAAGATCGACAATAAATGGAAAATTGTCCTATATCTATAAATATAATTTAAGAGATTTGTTTTTTGTAATAATGGTTTTCCAACAGTATAACTGAAGTAGCTTAATTTAATCACGGATCCACATCATAGCCCAAGTAAGAATTCATAATTGGTTCAGTATTGGCTTCAGGCTTTTGCCAAGATTTGTGAGGTTTAGACCTAGTCTGGCTACCAGGCTAAGTCCAAGCCTGGCTTAACTCCGAAATGATATCCACACGCCAGGTCTTTAATAAGGTGTTATATAAATTAACCCTGCGATAATTGTCTTCTTTTCCAATTAGTTACTGAGATACATTGGTAGGTAAATATGACATCGATATCATCTAATAGTTCTTGTTGTGTTAAACTATTTTTATACTCCAAACTATGTAATAATTGATTACTTTTATTGTTAGCAACACGAAGTGTATATACAAGGAGTCTAAATGTAATGTTGAAAGAATGGCATCAATTTGAGGTTTAGTATCGGTAAAGCGCGACAACAAAAAATGACACAAAATCAGACGTAACAGACGTATTATCAAAGTAAAAATATAAATGGTATTGGTACGACCAAGGTTATATATAAGAAGGTATTCCAATCTTCCCATGCACTATGGGAAATATGCCAAAACGTGGCGTCTTCACAAAAGTGTTTCACAAGAGTACTAACTTATGTTTCTTTAGTAATCTTACATAAAAAGTCCTACATAGTTTTGTTTTAAGCTAGTACTACAAGCACATTAGTGGCGGCGCCACATCTTGACACATTTCCCATCATGCATCGCAAAGTTGTATTACTGTCTTAATATCAGAGAAGAGAGATTTATATAGAAGTTCAATTTCAATTTAAAAATGTGGACGAAGGGCTAGCATATAAGTAAATCTCAGAACTTTTGTTAATCCAGCACTAGTTATCGCTGTTCAAAATAAGCCTTGATCAAACTTAATTTTGTACAGCTACACCAAGTGGTCGATTAAAAGAAGCTCGGGGATTTACCAACAAATAAACCCAAACTTCGTTCACATTTTTAACACAGAATTCAACTTTTGTATAACGCTCTCTTCTCTGCTTAATACCATACGTACGTCCTGAATATTTGCGCTACTAGTGAGAAAAAAGAGAACTTGATTTCGGTATATTATAAGGATTATAAGTGTTCATATGAATATTGTGAAAACACCTATCCCAGGGATGAGCAACCCGCGGTCCGCTTGTCAAAATATGATTTAAATGTAATTAGCATTTTAAATATTAATATTTAACCTGAGACTTATTTCAATAATTGTTTTGACTATTTTATTAACTTTTTTTTATTGATGTGTTGTTCACTTTTTAATAAAAATCAAATTGAATATGTTTATTATTCAAGTGCTTTTCGTCAATTCTTTTATTTGTTAAGTAAATTAAAGTTGCTCATCTATGGCCTATACCATTCAGACTCTTTGTATCTATACTTTGTAGTTAGCAATATAACTTGAGTAAATCATAAGTATAGTTTTGATCATTTTAAAGTTCCAACTGTTGTACATCGTGTCTTTTTTTGATTTTTTTGGTATAATTTTGATGTATTTTGATTTATTTTAATAATTTATATTAAACAAATCACAATATCATTACCTTTAAACTATCAAAATAAAATAGAACTGTTATCTATAGTCTACATTTTACAACGATAAAAAAACCTAAATAAATTAAGTATATTTCACTTTAAACACAAAACTAAAAAAAAACTCTAGAAAAAAAAAACACGCCAACGCTTACAACTCAAAATATTATGAAACCCAAAACAATTTTGAAGAAAATTTTAGTTTTGGTGATTTTTTGTTTTTGTTTACCAATCTCAGTTATGCAATGGCAATGACGTTGATCCAAGCATGTACACCAAAACTTGGCAATCAACAACTGGTCCAAGACTGGCCTTGTCGTGATAATTGATAACTCCTACATGTATGGTACTGTTAGTTTTGAGAAGTGATTCAAAAATCCGAAAACTATAAGATTGCATTAGTTCATCAAATGTGTGCTTTTCACCCTTCAGAAGGGCTTGAAAACCCGTAGAGACGAGGATACACTAATGTTTCTAGGTAATCTTTTGTCCCAAATATAGCAGAACCGTATTAAATTTTTCTGTATTTTCGTACCCGCTACAATAACGTAATGATTGAAACAATTACGAAAAAATAATGTATCTCCGCAAATCGTGCATCTAGTGGAAAAATTATTCAAATTAAAAATTAGTCTCTCACCATTCCCAAAAAAGAACAAGAAAATACATAAAGAAATTCGTTTTCCTGATCATTTTTCATATCCGTTTGGAAAACCCACCGAAATGTTCGACATACATAAAAGTTTATGGGTTTTGGTTGCTGCATTGGAAAAACGATTAAACATATCGAATTCTTTGAAAGGATCTATTATCTCGGGCTTAACAAAAAGCTTATCATTTGCCAGATTCATTTTTTTAATACGAAACGTAGAATTTACGAGATCAACGTCGTTTTTTCGATCAACTAGCTATTGATAAAATAAGTAGGGTTTGATGGGGCTGAAAATTTCTTTGGTGTTACGTTTTTTTTTTATTTGAAACCAATTTGTATCCTGTATGATGCAAAACAGCAGTAGTAAGCCTCGCTTCGAACTAATCCACACTTTCAAGTTTCAATCCCTTCTGAAGAGCAAACACCCCTCTACATACATATGTGTTTTGCAGGTTTTATAACTCCTCAAATCAGCGACTTGTTACGGGGATTAGTAACAAAATCGTCTGGTTATTATAAAAGATTAAATATCACATAAAATTTTCTGTTTTTCAAAAATTAAAAAACAAAAGAAATAAATTATTTTTACGCAGTCGAGTACTAACTTAAAATAAAGATGCGATAGCTGATGAGAAAAGATAGAGAAAAGCACTTAAGATTGAAGATTTTTAGATACAGGGAAAAATGAGATTTACAAGTGAACGCATGCCAAACTTACACAGAGAGAAGAACATTTCTTAAATATTTAAATTTAATTTGCAAAAAAGTACATTTTGCCTGGAAATATTAACAAGACAGAAAAAAAGAAATAAAACATGAGCTTAACGAAGTATATTTATAACAGAGCGTATAAGTACGAATTCATAAAAAGTTCTTGTTAAAAAGGTCTTATTAATTTTTGTTATAAGAGATTAAGAAAAATTTTCCTCTTTCAGTGTTTAATAAATTCCTTAGTTTATCTTCTTTGCACTCAATTGTTGGATTATAGAGGAAAAAAAACCTGGCAAATCATATCTTTTAAGTTCAATGAAAATCGTGATCGTTGTGATATACAGCCAAAAGTTTATATATCGGACGAGCTTCGACTCGTGTAGTGTCTTAAAGTTCTTAAAAGTTTTTTTTCCACATCGCTTATTATCAGCGTAAATTTCACGTCATCATATCGCATCGAATACACAAACACAAATAAATAATGCAAAAGTTGAAAATGTAAAACGCAAACGTACAGTCCAACCAATTATAATTAGATCACGAGGAAGATGGGCGTGGAAAACTTTTTAGGATATTAAATTTAAAGTGGCACTTAAGATCGTGAAGCGGGCGTTAAATAGGTAAAAGACCGCAAACGACGCGGTCTAAACATAGAGGAAAATCTTCTGTCTTTTGTACAATACTTGCACGTCTCCAATAACTATCCTTTGGCATGTGCTACTATTAAGCTCAATGGCAACGGAGTATTTAAACACGTCAAGAAGAAGAACCTCTATCACTTAGAACACGGGGTACATTTCCCACGAAACGTGGCAGCTGCTAAATGTGTATGTGAAGACTGAAATGAGATGGATGCAAACGTCTTTACTTCAAAGTTCAGAGCTTTTGTGTGTTTATCGATACACACGGTAATTAACCACTAATGCACTATACACATTACGTGAAGTGTTCATTAGTATGTGAGCACACCATATACGTATGACATCATCTAATTTTCTTAAATTCAATAAATATACGTCTACGAGAAGTTTGAAAAACTACAGCTAACTGCTGCACATTTGAGTCGGGCACGATATTTTCCAATTACCACTTTTACGACTTCATTTCAAGATTACTTTTCGAGTGCACAAAATAAACAAGCCATGTTTTGAAAGTCAAGCATTAAAAGCTCTTGTTCCAAGTTAAGAAAATATTCTAAAAGTCCTCTTCATATCAGATCTATTAATATATAAATTGCTTAATAAATGTTTAGTGCTTATGAAAAATCGTTTGGCAAGTAATTATTGAAATAAATAAATTTATTAAGACCCAATTATTAAATTTTGATTACTTAAACAAAAAATAAACAATTTTCAGAAGTTAAACATAAAAATTAATAATTTTCATTTTATCTCGAACTATTTGGTATTCGAGAACCACCTTTTATTTTATAATGTTACTTACTATTTTAAAACTAAATCATTCTCAAGTTAATACATTATACAATATTTTAATGTCTCGACAATTTTAACTATATTTTAACAATATTGACTTTTTATGTTCTATGATTGAGTACTTTATAAAGCCCCGAAAGGTGACGAAACGTCGTACGAAAATCAAAACAATCATTAAGAAATAAATTTGATTATTTTTTAGTTCAAAAAAAACCCTATGAAAATAACTAATTTTACTAATAATGGATATTAACCGAGTGAATTCTCAAGTAAGATGTTTATTTTAATGAGAAACATTTTCGAATAAAACACGCATGACTCTATCTAAATTATACTGTAATATATTATCCTTAAATCCCATTTATTTATTCATAAAATATTTTTTTCAGGTTTTTTTGAATCAATTTAATTTTTTGTGTTTCAATTCCGCTACGTTTTGTCACATATCATGACTTTTTCAGGCATCTAATACATAAAAGTATTATAAGCATACCATATAAAAGATAATACAATGTACAGTTTATACCTTGAAAAAATAAATAAAGTTAAAATTATCACAAATGACAAATCTATTATAATTGCAACAAAAGTTCAAATAGTTAAATAGATAAACATTAGAGTCTCAGCCCACCTGTGTATGGATACAGGTTGTTATTACATTTACTCGATTTTTTTGTGTTAGCTTAAATTACTCTGTAAACAACGTAAAATAGTATTTACTAGTTATTAGTAAAATAGTAAGTTAAAAGTATACTAAAATTTAGTGTAATTTTGACTATAGCGATTCTTAACAGTAACGATAGTAACCATACACAGGTGGGCTCATTGACTCTAATGTGGATCAATTAGATTTTTTGAACTTTTGTTGCAATTATAATAAAATTGTTAGTTGTGTTAATTTAGTTTTTATTTATTTTTTCAAGGTATAAATTGTATTATGTATTATGTATTATCTTTTATATATTTATGTATATTTATAATATTTTTATGTATTAGATGCCTGAGAAAGTCACGATACGTGACGAAACGTACCGGAATTGAGAAACAATAAATTAAATTGATCCAAAAAAACTGAAAAATTTATTTTAAGAATATATATAAGGGATCTGAGAATAATATATTATAGTATAAGTTAGATAGAATAATGTGTGTTCGATTTGAAAATATTTCTCATTAAAATAACCATTTTACTTGAGAATTCACTCGGTTAATTTTAAATACTATTTTTTTCATAAGCAATTCCACGTTATGCTATATTAAATTTCATTTAACTAAATCATGATAATAATAAAATGTATTGTTTTAAACTACTTTGAAGTTAGAATTAAAATTCACCCAAAAATTAGATTTTAATCAAACCGATTACTTGACCTTCGTCGGGAGCTTGGGCCTAATCCAAAGCCATAACCGAAGATCTTCTAAATCACAAAAATTGAAACAGTGAAAGTTTCTGATCTATCAGTCAATAATAAAAACTTTATTGCCCGAATGCTTAACATTGATTCAGAGAAAAAAAAGTCAAATTTTTAATTTAATAATCAACAACAAAAAATAATTAGATGTCTTTAGTAGAGGTAGTTATAATCCCCTACTATGCACTTACCAAATGACGATACGCAACACATGCACTTCGTGTGTTTTAATAGTCAAAACGATGCTTTGGATTCCGCCGGAATTTTTTACTAAAACCAAAGGTGTTTATTTTGGGCCAAAACTGAAGTTTTATCCAATCGCTAATTATAACAACGTGACGAAAAAATATTTCTGCATTAACTGTATCAATTCTGAATCATTCCGGAACATTTTTATTTACTGTTGGCTCAGTCATACCGTCATACTGTCCATTTAATCAAGGTATTGAACCTCCTCAAAAGTATTGGAGAGTAATAAGCAATGAGTTAGTACTTACCGATACGGGTAAGAGATGAAAACTCAAACTAAACATATGGGGAACCGAATATGAGCCGAAATAAGCGAACACTATAAGCACCGATGCCTTGCGTAGGGCACTCTTTTGTTTTGGAGTTGAGAAATTGGTTCCAAAGGCAAAAAAACTCGCCAGCAGGAGTAAACGGGATAAGAATGCAGGAAGCAACGGGAACCCATTGCATTCAAGGCATCTCGGGGCATCCTTTGTATAATCACCATGATTTTGTATCCTAATCTTTAACATTGGAAAGGCACAAGAAGAAGATTGATAGTACAAAAAAGAATCATTAAATGTGTTATCCATTAATATAATAATTATTATGTAAGTTTATCAATAAATTGGTTGTGTCCATATTTTACATAATTTTATTTATTTTTAGTAGGATAGTGGACAAGAAAGGATATAGATCCATATACTAATTATTAATTTTGCGACATGTTTCGGTCTTTTATTAGACCTTCATCAGGCTTCTAAAATCATACAAACACATGTACAGAATCCTTCAAACATTACTAATTGTTAAATTACCTTAATATGAAGTACTATGAAGTAATATGTGTACTTCAAAAAAAACTGAAGTATATACTAGAATATAAATCACAAATTGTGATGTATATTGTGTACTTCATATTAAGTTAATTTAACAATTAGTAATGTTTGAAGGATTCTGTACATGTGTTTGTATGATTTTAGAAGCCTGATGAAGGTCTTATAAAAGACCGAAACATGTCGCAAAATTAATAATTAGTATATGGATCTACATCCTTTCTTGTCCACTATCCTACTAAAAATAAATAAAATTATGTAAGTTTTTTTCTTCAAATTTCGTGCAAAGTATCGACATTTACGACAGTATTACGAAATTGTAATTGCCTACTTGGGTTCCAAAAATCACTCATGTATTCAGTGGTTAGTAGAGCCAAATACAAGAAACTAGAGTCTGCATTTTTGTTCTTCATTGTAAAGTTTTTAAATTACACTTAATGAATGTCTTCAACTAAGCAGCTTTTAGAATTAAGGCTCCCATAGTTAAAATGGAAGATTTAGAGAGAACGATGGAACGTCGCTAGTTGGAAATGTGCATTTTGGCGTGATAATTAGATCGTGAGTTGCAATTTGCATACGACAGACAAACATGTCCAAGTGCGTTGTTCTGTGTGGGTGATGCACGAGGCGTGCTATAACATCATTGGATTATATAATGACAATTCTGACTAGTCATCTCGCAGTCTAAATTATAATCTATTCACTGTTATCACTTATAATAATCATCTATCGTCAGTGAAACTTTATTGCTAACGTTTCTTCGGGTATTAACGATAACGAAACGGTGAAATGATGCGGAATTCACTAATTTTAACACCGGCATCGTTTTGTTTCAGTTGCCTCATCTGTTCTCGTTTTCATAAAGATAAATATTTTCATCTACATATTTCATAATAAGATTATTGGAAGGTATTAATAATTTGCGGTCGTCTATAATGTCGTTATCAGCAAATGCAATTTTAATATGAATCGTCTATAAATAGTGCTGTTATCTCTTAAAATATGGCCAAAGTCATTAATCTTAATTATCCAATCATCTAGCATTTTCCACCCCAGATAGTTAAAATTGCGTTAGCATCGTTGAACAAGTTAATCACGAAAATATAGGTCGAATTCTTCTTCGTAAAATCAATCTATTTGATATCGTTTATACCGGACAAAAACCTTTGTAAACATGGAATATTTAAAGATATTTATCGGCCAATATTTATAAAGTTTCAATATGTTTGCGTTTCTAAATTCAAAATTGTTTAAGAAACTGAACAAACAATAATTTTGAACTGCGAGCCCAGATTTGGTAATTAATTAGTTATTTTCAAAACTGAATTCAAATACTTTGAAAATTGATACAATATTTCTGATGCAACAGCAATACATATGTTTTAAATTCATGATATTACAAATAAACCAACATGAAAATTCAGAAAAGCTCTAAAACAACTCTCTTTTTTAGGTTGAGTTTTTTGAAGTTATACTTTTTCAGCGGCGTTATGAAAAAATGTTCAGACTGACTTTTTAATGTGACAAAATATGACGTCTTTGCCACAGTAAGAAATTACTTGCAAAAGGTTAGCGAGAAACTTCAAGTGGGTGAAAACTGGCCGATTTTTTGGAACGATTTGTATTGTATTCTACTAAAACGACTAAAATCACATAAACACTATAAAGTCGATCGAGTCGCACTCAGCGCTCTCTTATGTTTTTCGTTTGTCGGTAGGGGGAACGAACCGGACTCGATCATCCCGAACCAGATACGAAGTTCAAAAGTTAGAGCAGTCTCTAATATTTCCATCACAAAATATTTTCAAATTTTACAGTCCCCGAAAATATTCACCGCCCAATACTAACACACCTGACAAATGGTAAATATTTGCAATTAATTTAATGAAATCAAAATGACAGTTGAAACCATAGCAACAATCATCCAGTTCAAATTTGAAACAATGGCCTGTCTTTGCCAACATATTATGTATATTGCATACGTTTGCCTATTCTTAGTAAAAGGCATGAGGATTAAAATACATTTAAAAGAAAGATATGTTTTTGAAATATTCAATGCAATATTTAAAATAATGTAAGGAAAATTGATAGATTGTATATTTCATTATGTTTTCTATATTTGAATTAAAAACAGTTCCAATACATAGATACAAATGGGTTATTAAAATATACAATTAGTATTGTATTGATATAATTTTTAAGACGTTACTATTTAGGATTGTTTAAAAATATCTATGCATGATACTTTATGGCGACAATCAACTTTTCTATATGATAAATGTTTTCGATAAGTATTTTTCGAACATGTGACCCATGCTGCATTGATAAACGGTTAATTTAAAAATTATGTTATACACATATTGTATAAGTAACCAAATGTGTACACATATTATACAGAATGTACAGTCAACTGTGATACATACAGTAACTATGTAAAATAGCCAATTTAATCTTTTACTTGAAAACCAGTAACTTTCTGTGAAATATTCACAGCCCAATTCTGATACAACTTACAAATAGTCAAAATTATCATTTGAATAATATCGAAATGACAGTTAAAACTAATTACATGATAATTCAAATTTGAGTTAATAATTATTATATTTATATTCCACCCACATGGATGTGTTAAAATCTTTATATTCTTTGTCCTTGTCTTTGCCGCAACACATACGTTTGTTTCTTACATATTTTGTTATTAAAAGCAAATTGTGTTTATAATTGTATCATATATTAGTTATTACAAACCACTTATAACTGGTGTGCCAGTTCTGGCACTACTGGAAGAGGCTACGGCAATTGATTGAAAGCTTCTTTTTAATAACACTAAAAAAGTATAACTTCTCACGTGCGTACAAAAGTACACACACGATTTTTTTTTTATTAAATCTCGATAGTGTTTTTGAATAAAATTAAGTTGTTGTGACTAAAGCTTTAAAGCAAGGACTTTCTACATCAATTTTGTATGAAGTACAATTAATCGAGTTAGAAATTTTAATTCGAACAATGATGAATAGTAGAACAGTTTCCTAATTAACGACACTTTGTTAAAATGGATTATAGAAGCCTTGTGGGGGAGGGTGAGACACATTGTGTTTGTTAAGTGTGAATATGTTTATTTAGATAAAGTTCATTGCAGAGGTCAGGTTGGTCTTTAGCAGAGCACATCAATTATTTGCCATTTGCACCCAAACATGTTACAAATTGCTCGCAGTTTCACCCATCTTCCTTCTATGTAAATCTCTCGAGCACATGCATTGTTGTCAAATCCATTGATGCAATGTCAGAGTATGTGACGGTGATTCATAGCTTTTGGAACAGTCCTTCATAAACTCCTCTTCGGTCAAATTACTCTGAAGTTCATGCATTTTCGAGTAGGCTGACATTTCGAACAGTAATTTCGGGGTTTGATGATCTATTATTGTTACATAGTTCAAAAAAAACAAGCGTTAATTGCTTAAATATGTTCCAATGAAAACAGGAGGAAAGTGAGAGAAAGATGTTTCAAGATAAGGCTTTTCCTTTGTTATTTATTTTCAAGAAGGGTGAATAATTCCGCGAATAATACATTAGTGGAAAGCTGTTAAGTTTCAATATCGTTTTAATTATAAAATCTTCTTTGTTCACTAATGACTTCGTGAGAAAAACTTTTACATAAGTGTTTTCAAATATGTAATTAGTCGAGCCGTTAAAAAATTCCTACTTGCGTATTTATCTTATCTTTTGCTTCTTAATTTTTACACTAATATAAACAGAAGGTGATATAAAAGTCATGATTTCGTAATTAACACTGCATTACTTGACATTCATGCAATTGTGTTTCAAAGTAGCGCTTTTTCTATGGTCATATAAGTGTTATAATCTGAGGGTTTTGTACCTCAAAAATAACTTTTTCGATTACTTCGTTATCGATCTGTCTATCAAAACTCTTTTTCTCACAAATGATGGACTAATCAAGTTAAAATTGATATCAAATACTTAAGTCTGCGGTTCACTGAAGCTGTCAAAACATTGTGTTTAGAAATCAACGTAATCGAAAAATACGGTCATGTATACCGCATATATTGACTGACTGATGTTTACAAGATTTTCACATTTTTAGTGACCCTGCAACCATGAAATTTTTCAAGACGCAAAATCTTGTGCCAATAAGAAAAAAATAATGGAAAAATAAAATAAATATAAATGTTGATCAGCAAGTAATTTCAATTTTTTTTTTGGGAAAATGAAAAAGATTTTCTTATAGTGTAGAAATACTTTATTGGTTTATATGTTATTCAATCTAGTCCAGTACCTTCTATCGTCTTTGGGGTAGTAACTCCTTACTTGGTTTTGCCGTTTAAGAAATGTTGTAGAAATCGAAACCAATAATAATGCGAAGATATCAGATCTGAAGAATATAGTAGGTATGATGTTACATCGCATTAAAGCTTTAAAAGCTTTTGGTGAATTACCAAAATTGTAAGAAGTAAAATTTCTCGGTAGTTAGCAAATATTTTGTTTATTAAAATTTTCGGGATAATCTGTGATACTGATTTATTTCCTTGGTTTATTTTTGTAGTTAAGATTAAATCATTCTTGTAAAAACGAGCCGAAAATCAAACTTTGAGATTTAGTTTCATGAAATATCTACATACAAGTTTGCACGAATTGTACGAAATTTTTGATGCACTAGTTAGACTAGCATTTATTTTCTTTTTTATAATTTTTCTTTCAATTTTTCCATGATAATGAAAAATTAACATATTTATTCAGGCAACAAAACTGCTGTTATTTATTTTCAACAATAACATTTAACTTTTCATTCCAAATCTAGATTTCTTTCGATTATATACCTACGCCAGTAGAAAAATATTTTTAAAAATTATTTTGACTGTTGTAGGTCTCATTTCAAAGTATTTTTTGTCCTTATTTCAAATAAGAATTTTATTTCCTTCCAAAATGAGTAAATTTATTAGGAATAAGAAGCCAATAACGCAATTTTTAAAAAAAAAAATCCTAAACTTCATAAAATAAATATGTTAAGAAACACGACAAATTTGTAACATTAAAATTAATTAAACATAGATATTATATTATACATATCAATAAGGGTAACATCTATACAATTTTTCGGACGAAGCCAGAGACCCAAAGCGAATCACTTTTTCTGTATTGAAAATTGTAGTACTCCACCTCTCAATACTAGCGCTGGTGTCGTTTTATCTTCCGCTGATAGAGGAAATTAACCCATACGAAGTTTATAAGTGAAAGCAAGATAACAGAAATGATTAGTGTTATTTCGTTCTCACTTTTAAACTTCGTATCGGTTTGTTTCTCTTACCGATGGAAGACAAAACGACACCAGCGCTAGTAGTGAGAGGTCCGGTACTACAATTTTCGATACAGAAAAAGTGGTTCTATTTGGGCCCCCGATTTTGGCCGAAAAAACTACTTTTCAATTGTAATTTGCAACAAAACCTTACGTGATGAACTTTTTTCACTATTTTTTCCATAATCAGGGCAGCAATTACAATACAAATATGTTAATATATTTAAGACAATTTTACTACCAGCAGGCCTGTGTTATTAATGAAATGTTTAACCTAATAGTTCGAAAGCTTCCAATATTGAGAAAGAAGTACTTTAAGAAAGCTGATTTTTGGATATAGCGACTCTATCGGTTTTTCAGTCAGCGTAAGTGCAGTCCGCCTGCCGTACAAGTTGTATTTTTTGTACATCTTATTTTTACAGGTAAAATTAGGAAATTTTAAAATGATCACAAAAAAGTCTTTTTTTATTGGAATATATTTGATTTTATAAACAAAAATTTATGAATGCCAGACGTATTCATTGTTGTTAACAATGTGCCAAATGTAATCTTGTAATGAAAAAAGTATTTTTTCCAAGAATTTCAATATGTCTTTTCAATATTTCAATATTCCATTCGTCATACGCTAATTTAATTCATATATTCTAATCATACTTCTCTGTAACATGGATCATTTAAGCGCCGTTTTAAATTTATGGATAAATATGGGTGTGGGAAACAATGAAAGCTATATATACATATCTATATGTACATATATATGTGCATATATATATATATATATATATATATATATATATATATGAACATAAATTTATGTTTTTAAAATCAACTATAAGTCAATTAAAACAGAAAAAGAAAATTTTTTTGCGATCATTCTTTGCCTGTACAAATAAGATGCGCACAAATAAATGCAACTTCTACCGGTCAAACTACCCTTATGCTAACCGAAAGCCCGATAGACATACTAAATTAAAAAAATTAACTTTTTAAAATTCTCTTTCGAAAAAATTGCTAACTATTACACTTTAAAGAAAAACATAAAAACATATATAAATTCATTAAATATTACAATTAAATTTATTAAATTGTATAAACCTATATATTTTCGGTTATTTCATTTTCATGTATTTAAAACATAAACAGGAATATCCTTTTAGTTTGTTTCAAAGATCATTTTTAATATTTTAATTAAATTTATAAGGTTTCAAAACAAGACTGTTCAATTATCAGCGTTGTGTTTCATCATGATAATAAAACAAACATATACGTAAGTGTTTATTATTTTTGTTAATGCTTACCACCTTTGTGCAACCCTTGTTTGAGGCAACCCTTTTGACTGACAGGAAGTGAAATGGTCAAACACACGATATTTACCTGAAAACAATACAAAATTGCGTTAGCTTTTTAATCATTATTGATCGACAGTCGGTGGCAATGAACGAACACCACAACTGGCTTCCTTCCTAACTGATGTGTTAATATTGCAACAGATCCTAATTGTGTACACAGTCAATTACCTGTCTGAAACATAACCAGCACTGCATTTGTAAATTTGGTTTACATTCGATCATTGTTACTAAAACGCGTTTTGAATCGCTAATGAAAAAGCTCAATTTGAGCTTTTTACGAACGAGTCACTGCCAATAAAGTTTACTCCTTTGGCAAAGGTACTTTTCAAAGTTCACCCTCAAATTAATCTCGTCAAATGAAAAGTTTTTCCCCTGACAAAACATTCGTACAAGTGACAGACGTTATAAGCCAAACTCTCAAGCTCAGCGGTTTTCCGAGTTTGTAATCGTTAGAAATATATATATAAACGACCTCAAATTCAATACCTAAATTTCGTAGCTCGCTTATCATTTAACCACAGTTAAAGCCAAGTTTAAACGACCTAGTTAGCTCAAATCGATTTTTATCCTGCTAAATCACACCATTTAACACCTTTAACTTAAACGGTTTAAATGTGAATTCTAGCACTTAACACCACTTCACTATGACCATCATAGATTTTTTCTTTATTAATCAAATCACTTCATATGTTAATAATTGTCTCAATGGTTATTTTCCTATAAACTATTTCTTCTAACAAATTATACATAAAATCTTTTCGTAAAAAAATTTAAAAAAAGTACAACTTTTGCCAGCAAATGTTTGAATCTTAATCCCGTGGTTTGTAAATCCTACTTTTTGTGGTTGATACACATAAAAACCTCCTTTATGTTGCAGAAATTGCTTGTTGAACTAAAGCTTTTGCAACACAAATGAACCATATAACGTTATAAGACATGGTAGAAGACAGATCAAAGTAGAAGATTTTCTATATATTTTCAGCGAACCCTAAATGATATCGTTCCGTTTTGGTTACATTTACTCAAAGAAGGGAAGCGAAAAATTTTTGTCCTGCGGCATTAAAAGTCAAATCACAAAATGTTTTTATGCATATTTTGCAGAGAAGTTTGAGGAGATTGTTTGCATTTGTTTGATTAACCATTTCCTCTACCTTTTCTCTTTATCTTTTGAAGATAAATAAATGTTCAAATGTTTTTTTTTCTTTCTTTGTGTAACTCTTTTAAGGAGCATGATTTTGGTAATTTAATTTTTGTGGTGCTAATCAACCACATTGATTTTGAAATTTTATTTTGAGAAAAATAGTATGGTTGGTTTCAGGCTTTTTTTCTTGTACTGGTTTTAAAATTATAGTATTATTTAATTTAATCCTCAAAATTATTACTTTTTCTAAAATTTTCTTTTTAATTTACTTTTTCAGCTTTTAACAATTTTGTGTTGCTCTAAAAATCTCGGAAAACATATGTAAACAGGGAAAACAATATAATACAAGAGTAAAATATGGCCATATTCAATTGGCCAGTAGCAAAATATGAAATTTTTGTAGCATTAAATTTTTTACCTACAATATAGCTCCAATCAATAGTAAGACGATTTTTTTGTAGAATATCAAACAATAATGTTTGTCGTATTTATTTCGATATCAGTTTTACACTTACTCAAATCGATATAAAGGTACGAGTAATTGTGGGAAAATATCATTTTTTATCAAAAAAATATTTGCTTTATATGTAATCTTTAAGGGATTAACGGAAGGAGTTCTTAACGGAAATTAGAATTCTTAAATCTTTTAAAATTATCAAAGTTAATTTGAAAATGGTTGGATTTCGAGAGATTCTACTATAATTTTCAAGGCTTCTTTCCAAATATTGCTTTACAAAGTTTATTTTGACCAACGTTAAAATTTCTAACAAAGGGAAGGTGAAAAAATCGATACCAAATTGTCAAAAGATATTTAAATACTAAATATAAGCACTATAAGTTCTTTTGCAACGTTTTATATGAGACTAGAGGATCCGGCAAACTTTGTACCACCCAGAACTGTCAAAAAAAGTATCTTAATTATTTCAAAGTAACTTAGTTTTATTAGAGTACCTTTGAAGTTGTACTTAAGCTCTTTTTTCTTTTAAAATAAATGTAACATATATACATTTTAAAAGAAACTATACCTTGTAACATTAAAAATATCTTAGATATCATTAACATCTTAGATACCGGGAGATAAGATATAGGATTTTGTTTTATTCTATAAGATTCAACATGTAGCTCTTAACTTAACCTTCTATCTTTTTCAAAGTATGCTGTTTTTACAAAAGATTAGACATCCAAACTTTATTTTTGCCTACATTATTAAAGATAAAATATATACTACTTGATTACCTAACAACTTCACTTAATACGTTACAAAAGTGAATACATATATAATATATAAGGCAACTAAACAAATATCTTCAAAAGTAATTTAAGATAAGTATTTAAGTTTCTTCTTTTTAAAAGTAACTATATACCCAGAGTAACTTCGAATACTTTTTAAAAAAGTATCTTATTTAGTATCTAGATTCCCCAAGTATCTTTGACAACTTTAGTACCACCTAAAATTGATTTGTGAAAATGATTTTTTGAATGATTCTCAAGGATATCAATAAGTTCATACTTATTATAATATAGTCAATTATAACAAAAGGCCTAGAACTGTCAGTATGGTGAATAGGCTCCAGAAATATATTTTATAATACTTAAGAGATATATGACTACTTAAAACATACTAAGATCTCGAGTAAAAATAGAATCCGTTGCACAACCGCCGAAACACAGCTGCATGGTGTTGACATGGTGCTGCAGCACTATACCTGCATAGTTTTAGTAAAAAAAAAAAAACAGAAAAAAATTCTTATAATTGACTGAACTAAACGATCTTAAATTTTCATATGATTAAAGACTTCATAATGCCTTCTTTTAATTGTTATTTACCGTCGCTTTGTAATTACCAAGGTTGTTAGCGACTTTAGGGTTAATAAAATTTGCTCGATACGAGATTCGAACCCTATACCTACCAGTTTTGGAGTGGCCACTTTTACCACTCGGCTACCAATATAGGCGATAATGCCTCCTTTAAAAAACCAACAACCATAAAGCTTTATGGAATCTACAAAAAAAAAATAGAATGAAATTATGTTGGAATTGTTCAAAAAATATATTTTTTAAACTTTAAATTTTATCTAGATAGTTTTTCATTCATTTTTTTCAAAAGAGTACTGTATAGTGAAAAATAAAAACCTCTTCTGCACTCATCAGTTGCTCGTTCAACCTGAATAATATGTTATGTAGATAAATACGCCCACAAAAAAGAAAAATAATTCAAATAAATGATTATTCATTGCATAATGTTTTTTTCTAAAAATATTATGAACGTATTTAATTTTCACTTGACAAATTGAAAACTCATTTTAGCAAATTTTTTACAATATTCATTATATTATTAACACTTAATTCTAATAATATTCTCATTTAATTATTTCTATTTTCTTTACTTTAACAAATAAAAAAAATCAATTGAAATTTATTTTACGATTTTACTGTTTATTTAACCGTGCCTATATTTAAATTGATACCATTAATTACAATTAATGTATCGACAAGTCCCGAACGGCAGTGCACATAACTGCGTGCACATATTCGTACATGTGTATGGCATTGGGACTGTAGGAGGGGCTTTGTGAAATTTTCAAATTTTCAATAATCACAACAAATGAACGTCTTTAAATTTCGCAACCCCATTGGCTGATATCGCCTTGCATTGATATGTGTGTGCTGTCATCAGATATTAGTGCATTGCTTAATACATTATACCCGTTTAGCTAGGTGCTACACTGAACGTATTATGAATACTAAGCTTATTGATAGTATGGTAAAACACTTTCCTGATTGAAATATTTTTAAAAAATGTAAGAAAATCAGTTTAAAATTAATTTTTGTATTTCTAAAATTATATACTTTTTTGTGAGTATATTTACATATTTATTTAGATTAACCAACAGCAATTAACATTAAACGCGGAAATAATTTTTATTTTTATTATTCACTATATAGTACGCAGTTAAAAAATCTTAAAAAATCAGATATTATCAGATATACCCCGAGCTTTAACTTCTCGTTACTAAAAAGTATTTTTGCATAATGTAAATACAAAAATTATTTCTTCAAAGTAATATGTTAAATTTCTTTAAAATTGCAAATTCATCTGAAAAACTAAAAAATGATAACTTTTCTTTTAGTATCATTCAATGATCAACTGCATTCCCTTTCCTTGTAAAAATATTACAATGAACTATATAGATATATTGTCCTACGTATATATAAACTTGTCATCTAACTTTTGTTAACTTTATTTTCTTAGCTAATTAATTGTAAAGCGTTAATTGTTAAGGTTCTTTCTTTCACCAACTAACTAATAGAAATCTGGAAAAATGAAAAAAAGAAGTAAAAGAAACTCTAACAAAACAGAAAGTCAACAAAACTTACAAACCAATTCAATCTTAACTTTATATTTCAAATATAAGATCGTCAAGTGTAAATATCAAGCAAGTTTTCCCGACTCAATTTTGAGAGATGCTCGACGAATTGCACACACCAATACATTGAAACAAAAAAGTTTAATACCAACATACTATCATATTTTTCGCATTCTATTTCCGAAGAGTTGGGAAATTCATTGTTCAAATGACACAGCGTCGTGTCGTTTTTTCACGTAGCTCGAAAAATTTATCAATGTAATAAATAATGTTTAAGTCCGGAAAATAGTCATTTAAGTCTTGGTAATACCTGTAATAATACAAGATGCACCGTACGTAGACGTTTTCCCTTAAATAAAATAGATAGATGATAACGAGAAAATAAAACTGATAAGTGAGCGGTAAATTGAGTAATAAAATTGTAATCATAAGGTACCATTTCTTTTTTAAATGGATAATAAAATAATTGATAAAAATATTGCTAAAATAATTTAGGGCTTTTTAATGAAAGTTTGACGACAACCATTTTTAACACTACCAATATAAGTTTATGGATCCGAAAATTTTAAGGAAAGTTTTTTATCACTGATAAAAACATCTTATGTAATTTATCACTTACTTAATTATATCGAAACGAATATTACTGGGAAGTTTAAATAATAAATTTAAAGATAGATAACTTCTTTCTCGACTTCTTTAAATATGTTTTTCCTTTGAAAATACTTATCAATTTTAATTTTAAAATTTGAAGGAAATTTTTGAGAAAAAGTTTTCAAAGTTAAACTTTGAAAATATTTCTGGATACATAATATTTGGTGTTTTCAAATTTTTTGAAACATTAAGTAGGATTAAAAGAGTAATTAATCTTTAAAATGTAAACATTTTCTTAATTATTTTCATTAAGCGTAAAATGAAACTTATAATACAGCGCTTATCAAATTTATTTTTTTTTAAAATAAATGTAGTTTTTCGCCTTATATTGGCGAAGAAAATCGCATTTATTTTCGGAAAATAAAAGCTCTATAGTAGCGCGCTACTAACACTTTCGGGTGGGGCTCGTTGAGCGTCGGTCGTTGTGCCGGCGATACCCGACCTCGATCGATATCGCAGGAAATGGAAAGCTTCATCCCAGGATGGCAGAGCTTTTCGACACTCAAAATCATCAAGTTCTCGTTTCCAAATGTACATCTTAATAATGAAATTCCCACACTTCAAAAAAAATATTTTAAACAATGCCAGGTTTATGATGAAAAATGAAATTCAAAAGTTTTCATGACGAAAAACTTACTTTTTCATTAAAATTTTCAAATTCATTAAGGGAAAGAAATACCGCTTGAAATTTTTATTTATTTTTTCTGATAATTAATGAAGTTGGATTGCAAGTTTCATAAGGAAGTTTGATGACAAAAATCAATTTTCTTAATTTTTTCTTTTCTTAAATTTCAAGTGTCGCATCTATTATGATTGTGGTGAAATAGTCGTAAGACAAATCAGTTACAACATTTCACCAACGACAGTTGGTAAAGACATAAAATATGAATACATTGAATTTCAAATTCCAAAAATAAGAAAAGCTTTCAAACAAATGATATGGAAGATTCAAAGATCTTATCTTTCCAACAACAAATTTGTTAAATAATAAAAGCACTTGTCTATTTCGGTATTTCACGGACTATTTTTCTCCAAACTAAACGTGTGAATTATTGCTCCAACATTTCACATATATTCAACTCTTTTCTATCTACAGAATATTCAAATCTTATTCACGATAGCATAATTAGCATGAATGGATTTTTGAAGAAGTTTCCTCGCTAAAGTAAAGGAGTTTTCAACAAAAAAAAAAAGCGTGACGTAAAAGCTCGCCAATTAAGAAAGCACTCATTGATTCGGAAATACGTTTTTAATTGAATATTCGTCATCACTTCACTGTCATCTCGTTTTTTGGTACTTATTTTTCATTCGTTTATATGAAAATTCATAAAAAACGCTACGAAAAGAATTTAATCAACGCTAATAATTTCTTATCCCATAATGAAAAAGTTTTAATATTTTTAAAAAGTTTTTCTTCGACGCTTTTACAAATTAAAATTAAAAAAAATCTCTTTACACTGTTAATACAATTAGTAAAAAAAAATCCTGATAATTGGAAAAAAATCAAAGTAGAATAATTCGTGGAAATATAATGAATTTATAAAGATATTTTTATTGAGCAAACGAAACGGTGGACAGCTTTAAAAATGTAGAAGCCAAGGCAATTTCAAAAGAAGTTTATAATCCTTTGGGTGTAGCTAGAGGACATCGTTGTTATAAAAATCTAGGTGTTGTAAAAATACAAGTTCCAACTTGCAATTAGTTTGAAGAAGAGTAAGTATTTGCTTTTTATGTAATCAAAAAAGAAGAATGTGAAATAATAATTAAAAAAAGAAATTTTCAAAGTAAAAAAAAAAATAATTACTTTCAGAAACGGTTTTATGCATTTAATCGTGGAATAAAATTTTTTGTATATTCAAACTTTCTACATTAAACAGATATAGTTAAAATGATATTTTAAATTATTAGATGTTAAGCATAAAAGTGTTCAGTCCATTTGTAATATCAAAATAACAACATTTTATTAAGTTAGTACTAAAGTATACATGGTACTTTTTCGGCTTGAATATTTGCCGGTATCAAGACCAGTTTGAAAAAAAATAATTAAAATGAATTTGCTAGTACACGCACACAATCGGCGTTTTCTTATTGTCCTATTTATCAGGTTTTATTCAATTTTTGAGGCAAAATCCGATTTTCCGATTTCCCGAAAATCCGATTTTTTTTCAATTTTCAATTTTCACCGAATGTAGGAGTTTGAATGGTTCCAACATAACGATAGACTCCAATGTATATTAAAGATAACTGATAAGTGTTTACAATAATAATGTTTTAATTATTAGCTAACTTTAAGAGAATATACTTCTGTTAAAATTCGATGAATAATGCAATTTATTTCATTTATTTTTTTGTAAAAAGAAGTCTTATAAGAATAATGCCTTAAAATTATTTATTTAGTTTCAAAATTTTATTTAAGTACTTAGCTTTAAGACTTATTCGGTTCGTACAAACCAAATATGCTTAGATTAAAAATCAATTTATAATGTGCGTTGCAATCAATAAAGAAATTGAGCTATACGCTATAAATAACTATTCGTTAATTCATTAATTATACTCGAAAATAATAAAATAAAATATTTATCCGTGATAGATATATGAAACTTGTTATGTTCATATAGATAAAGGGCATATGTATATCAATTGTTATTAGTGAACTCGAGATGGTCCAATATTTATTAATATTTCATTGTATAGTTGATATTAATAAATATATAGTTTTACAGTGGTTAAATATATTATTTGATGAGTGATCATGGTTATTCTTATAATATGAGTATATGGCCATGATTATGAAGAAATCGGTTATCGTATAATTGTTCAAATTTCCAATTCGGGGCAGTGTTATAGACAGTGCAAGAGGGTAATGGTTTTGCGAAAAAGGTTCATTCAGGAATCAAGTCAGTAATTGGGGTTTATGTTAAAATGTAAAAATCTACACCCTTTACTTTTGAAATATGACTTAATTTCATAGGATATACATTTCAAAATAATATATTTAACCATAGTATACATAATACCTTAATAATACATTTAAATCATGGATAATTTTGAAACTTTTGTCTGTTTTAATTCATATTTGAATTTAAAGTCGTCTTTGTCGATCTTGATATTTTTTATTTATACAAATTGCATGAGGAGTAGATTAATTTACGGACAATTTACGGTTGGTATACACCATAAGCATTAAGGATAAAAATATCAATTTACATAATCCCGTAGAAAGTTATCGAAATTTTTTTCAAAAATTAAGGAAGCATTACCAACGACTTCTTTATTTAAAGCTCCAATTTATTAAATGTGTCTTTTGAAAAAGTTCAAATCGTGTTTCGTTGATACGAATATGATTTTTGTAACAAGAATATGTAGGTACAAACATTTCCACATAACACGACAAACATCAAATCTAAAAAGAAATTATTACCAATAAATTTGTCACGCGGACGAAGTTACCAGTATCAGCTAGCCAAAAATAACACCCTTTTATTTTCATTAGTTTAATAAAAAAAAATCCACGACCAAACAAAATTGTCCGAAAAGTTTGTCCCAATTTTCGTTAGGTGGCATAAAACATTGGGTGGAAAGACGAAATTTTTCAGTTGCCTGAAAGATGAAGAGTGGTAACTATAGAATATTAAAAAAATTTAATGTATTATATATCAATTTTCTTTCAAAATAAGTAGGTACAAACTTTCTGGATAACCTATAGAACCTTTAAATATGGGAGTATATTATGTTCAACTCAAAATATTTTAACTTATTTTTATCTGAATTATACTTAATTCTTTTGAATGAAAACAGGAAAGGCTTTTGAACAAGTAATAAATGTCTGAAATGTACGAAACTCAAAGTGACAAAGATTGAGGAGCAACTATAAAAACTTTTCATCTGCAATGGACTTAGCTTTTTATATCAACGCTCTGATAAAATCAAATTATTCTGCACATTGCTATCAGAAATAAAAATAGAGTGTAATGCTATTTTTCAATTTAGGTAAACTATCAAAGTATTACTGCAATTAATAGCATTGATTGTTTACTTGAATTATAATTCATATACCTGAAAAATAAAAAGTAAGCTATTTGATTTTATAATGATAATTTTATGACACAAAAAGCATCGGCGAAAATGTAACATTTGAATGATTATTATTTGTTTGCTTGTAAAAATAGGTAGGTACATCATTATTTCAATGTATTTGAATTTATTTACAATAAATAAACATAAAGACTTTAATTATTTTTACTCAATGTGACACTTTGAAACTAAATGTTTTTGATTAAAAATATTCATTAGTTTGGCCTTTGTCTTTTTCAAACATTGAAGTCAAATGAAAATAACAAGCTTATTGAATTACAAAACTGCAATTTTCATCATAAAAAAAAAAACCCTGTGTTGTCTGTTAAAATTTTATTCCAACGCTATTATTTGAGCCATTTTCCCATTTAGTTCTAGAATTACCAAACAATTCAATTATTTCATCTTATCAAAATATTTTGTTTCGCTGCACTTTTCAATTGGTAAAATGCATTTTTCCAAATGCATTTTCAAAGATGTAATGTAGTGATTGTATTTCAATGATTACCTACCTAGAAAACGTTGAACGCTGATTAGAGAGACAGCAGCTCAGTTTTCATTCCTCATTTTCTTTGAAAGCTTCCACCAAACAAGTGTATAAAGCTATCAAGTCGCGTTGGAACAAAAAAAATGCGCGAATATTTATTTTAAAATAAACGAATTTTACACTGAATTGAACCATGGAATGAACATGTCAAAAATAATGCACGTATTTCCTTTATTGAATTATTGATGTGCATTTTATCTTGCATTTTTGAAAAATACGCGAGCTATTTGTTACACGGATGTGCGAGCTTTTTGTGACCTGAATTTTTATCGAAATTCGTTAATTATCAATTTTTATTGTACTTGTGAGAAATGTGGTACGTGAATGTTATGCTCGTTGTAGTAAATTTAACGAATGATACGTTTTAAATAAATCATTTTAAAATGTATGAGCGAAAAAGTAGAATACATTTCACAAATATAAAATAGAAATAAAAATAAATTTATCCACAGATATTTTACATTTGAAATGAATAATTATTCGAACGATGTTGCACGTTTTATAGATAAAAATGCGAACATAAAATGAACTCTTTTATTCATATCGGTTGTGCTTTGTAATAATGTTATTTTAATAAATAAAACGTGAAAAACTTGAGGTATTTCGTATTATCCGCAACTTGTAATTTTTCTTAATAACTTCTCGAATAAAAGATACACTATCTATTGATTTTGTTTTCTTTTTAAATGCCTTCGGTATACAAAGCTTTGTGTATGTGTTAAGTGTCGATTTTTGTTGTTGGTATATTTGATGCGAATAATAGTAATAAATGTTATTGTATGGGAATAAAAAAATAAAACCCCGATTGCGCTATTGTTTCTTATCAAACAAAAGCTTTATGCACGTTAAAACGATAACTATTTGATTCAAACGAACGAAAATGTTTTTTTAATCTCAAACAAAACCGCGTGTATTATGGTTTTTTAATATTCCTTTTTTGTTTCAATGCAAGCCATCTTCCACCAAAAGCAAAACGTTTTTCTCTTGATATACAACAATTTTAGTCAAACAAATTTTTAGAATATAGAACCATTAGAGTATATAGTAATTCGTTTCAAATTTAATCATGTTTTTTTGTTTATTATTCAAATACTTTAAAAATATTACTTTTAAGAAGAAGTATAGATATGTTTAAGGAGATATTATATCCAATTTTTATTTTACATTTTCTTTACCATTGTTCTTAATCTTCGCTTTATAACTCCCAAAGTTTTTTTAGCGACTCTAAAATATCGAAAATGTGCTCGATCCAAGAATCGAACCTTATTTTGGAGCGGTCACCTTAACTACTCGGGCACCAGTAAGCTGTATATTTCATAGCAGAAACATACGCAGGAACTCCCAGAGTTGAACGACGGGGCCAACACTTGGACCCCAACTTCGGTAAACCTATGCCAGGGTTTAGTACGGCCCTTGACCCATGCTAGGATTACGAATGGGTAGATAGCCTTAACTATGCCAGTAAATAGCCAAGCTTGGCGAAGACTGGGGAACTTAATATCAGCATATTAACGTTTGACATCTTCTATAAAAATGTCTTAGGAGTATTAACCCTTAGACATACTAAAAGACTTCCGAAGCTTCTGCAATATTCAAATGAAAATTTACAATGGTATTGTTTTTTTAGTTATACTTCTTTGGCGACGTTATAAACGAATAATCAGACTGAATTTTTGATAAAACGTGACGTCGTTGTTACAGTAGGAAGTTGCTCGCAATCGGTTACCGCTTCAAGCGGGTCGATCTATTAAGTCGATTGATCCATTATATAAAATTATATTTTTCTATATTTGAATTAAAAATCAAATACTATACATAGATATAAATGGATAAATAAAATATACAACTACTATTGTGTTAATATAATTATTAAGATGTCGCTACTAAGGATTGTTTATACATATTAATACATGATACTTTATGGTGACAATCAACTTCTATATGATAAATGTTTTCGATAAGTACTTTTTGAACATGTGACCCATGCTGCATTAATAAACGGTTAGTTCATAAAATATGTAATAAACATTTTGTATAAGTAACCAAATGTGTACACATTATACAGAATGTACAAACAACCAACTGTGTATACATACAGTATCTATGTATAAATAGCCAATTTAATCTTTTAAACTTTCCGTGAAATATTCATAACTCAACATTGACACAACTTACAAATAGTTTAAATTAGCAATTGAATAATATCAAAATGACAGTTGAAACTAATGACATAATAGTTCAAATTTGAGACAATAATTACTATGCTTGTATTCCATTCACATGGATGTGCTTTAAACTTTCTAGCTCATTTTGTATTTTGATTTTAAAAGCAAATTGTATTTATAATTGTATCATATTTTAGCTATCACAAACCACTTATAAACTGGTATGCCAGTTCAGGTACTATCGGAAGAGGCTACGGTAGTGGATTAAATTAATCTTTTTAATTATACCAAAGAAATATAACTTCCCACGCGCGTACATAAGTACACACACCGTTTTTTTTTTTGTATTTTATAAATAACTATATTGAATACATTTAAAAGCATTTGTAGCATTAACTTCTTTATACTTTTTCGCATAAAACGGAAATAGGCAAGACATTGGAATGGATTATGTCTCAGAGACGTTATTATACATCAAAAGGTTAAGGAGGATGAAGTTAAGCACGAACCATTTTATAAAAACGTTAAACGTCTAGATCGGTTAGTTTGTGAACTGTAAAGTTTTAAAAACTCAAAAATCTAAATAAATGGAAATTAAATTACTTTAACCTAAGTAGTTAGTATTATTTTTTTCCTGTACAATTATTCTTGATAAAAGCGAAAAGGCTTTTTTCTTTCTCCAAATAATGTTTTTCTAATAGAAATAAATTACTGTTCACTCTGAATGATTCTCAATTAATTTAATTTGCTCCATATGCATTATTTGAGGAATTTGTCTAAAGGGAATTAGGACTAAATGGAACAAAAACAAAATCTACTGATAGAACATCTAAAAAGCTCCCATAAGATGTAGGAAATAAAGAAAAGCACACTTTGCTGACGTAAAGAGACGCCTGCAGTGTATTGAATGAATCTGTGTTCGAAACATACACAAGAGATAAGAGTTTTAGATTATCTAATTGACCAATCAATTCGATTGACAAGCGCGATAGAGCGCATTTCTTACGAGTATACCATATATATCCAGTACGACGAAAAATGGAACCAATGCGATACGATGGTTGGTGATGAACGAAAATCCGTTGAGACGATAAACTTGCATATGAGGCCACAGAGCACGTTAAAATCGCTATGTTTCGCAATAACTTTGAGTTTTGTGACAGAAAAAAGCTCATTTTATTGTCTTTTTATTACCGTGAAATTATTATAAAAACCAAGACAAATAGTAGCAAAATTGAGTTTGATATATAATACTGTGCTTTTTTTGTGCAATAATAACAACGAAACGAATAAACCTTTTTAGCTGTATAATATTGCTTTAATAAATCCAAGCTCTAGCATTAATTTTTTCAACGACAGAAGTAATAACATCATTATCCAGTATATCTTTATAAGCAGTTGTATATTAATGAGAAAAAAAATTAATTCTCACCTAAAATTTTGTAATCAAATCAAAAATTTTCACAAGTTTAATTGGAAAAAATATATCAATGTAACAGAAATACGTTTGTAGAGAGTAGAATGATAAAAAGCTCAAAATTCCCTTTGAAATTCAGTATTAAAACAGAATCTCTTCAAATCCATTAATATTATGAAAATTTGTCATTTATAAACTTTAAAACTTATGCGAAAGCTATTACAACTTCACCACTTCTCAATTCAAACTTGACAGCAAAGACATAAAATATACCATAAATCTTCTAAAAATAATTAATGTAGGCTCTTTTAAATTGAAAGATAATAAATAATTAAGACGCTATAACGGAAAAAAATTATTGTGACTCTATCTATATGACTCATTAATTAATTATTATTTAAAGAAAAAGAATAAATGTATATAATAAAATTATAATAAATCACTTAAGTCAATTAATATTTAGAATATACATATTAAAAGAAAAGTGTAGATTTGCACTTATATGCATCTAGAGTTTGAATTTATTGTTGATGTAATTTCAATGCTGTTAAGCAGCTTAGAAATTGCACTAAAACAAGGTTAATGTTTTCTCATAAAATTATAAGAAGTGTAAAGATTGGAATTATAATAATTGTAAATGGCAAGTTGGAGACGAAATTCATTCAAACTTATGCAAGTTGAGAGGACAAGAATTTGTAATCCTATCTGCAGAACAAATAACTAACAGCAATTAAATTAAAACATAGATAAATTGTGAGAAATATGCATAACAATAAATGGTGTAATTATAAAAAGCTCTTCAGAGCTTTGCAGTGACGTCGACGAACTTGGAGAGCCCAGACATTTCTAATTAATGTATAATTTATATGATATTTAATTATAAATACAAAGTGCATTCAAATAAATAACTTGTGCGCCACAATAAAATTGTTTGTTTGCTTTTAAATTTAATATTTACATAACTCGGTTTTCCGATGGCGTTTTCAACGTTATGGGATGTATAAGCATCCGTTTGTATTTTTAGTTCCCAATGCTGTAAAGTTATTACGCAGAAAACTTTATATTTGCACAGTACAGTAAAGTGGTACTACGTGAAAATTATTTTCTTCTATTTATTACTTAAAATTGGACTTTCTGGTTTTAAACTTCAATGCTTTCAAATGTTAAAAAAATTCCTTCCGTTAGGTTTTCACACAAATGCAAACCCTTAAATTATATTTATTTTTTTCCCAAATATAATATATCAAATTTGTTTGGTAAATATAATTTATTGTAAACACTTTTTTTTTAAGAAACATAAACTTATTTTATAACATAAAACCATTTTTTTATTATAATATTTAAAAATATCGCCTAAGCAAACACTTAATATATTTTTGATTCCAAATATCTACATTAAAATCGATATAATATTACAGAAGAAAACATATAATATTTAACTTGTCAAACTCTTTCTTTGCCGCCAAGATTGATTGTTTTCAATAAATCAGTAATAAGAAACGGAGAAAAGAAGAAAACTTAATTACAATTTATCTAGCTAGCGAAATTCTCAGGAAAAATTATACTTTTACCGCAGTTGCAAAATCTTGCAAACTTTTCCAATAACACATTTTAAATCTCACAAATTATAACCCCGAAGCTGAACGAAAGAAATTTAAAATATTAATTCGAAAAGTATCAAACGATTTTTCTCTTTCACAGAATAAAATACATAAAAAACGTGATTGACTATTAAACGGATTTTAAAATGAATTGTCACTGTAAAATATCTTCGAGTTAGAGGTTTTTGTCGCTTGGAATAAATCGCCAAGATTTATTGTAAGTGTAATAAATTTCTCAAAATGACTGTGAAAATTTTTAAACACAATAAATGCATGTCAATGGAAAGATAGATTTAACCAATAAATTTTTCGTCGTATTGTATAATATTTCAAACATAAAATAGAGAGAAAAAGTAGTAATTTTGGGGAAAAATCAAGCACAAAGATTCAATGAAAAAGATAAAATAAATAGGAAAAATATTTTCCATCGTTTAATAATTGTTCAGGACATTGAAGGATGAAATCGTTAAAGAACTAAGTTAGAGGTTTGAATAGCTTTTGCAGCTTTCACATCTCTATGAACAAAAATATTGCACTGTTTTTATCTGGAAACTACCTCAACTGAATTTTTTAAGAATATACGTTTATGAAAAAAAAACTTTTACTATTTAATTTCATTCATGAATTATTTTATTTGTTTATATCAAAAATATTTTTTGCTAATTATATAAATTTCTCATAGCAGTGGAAAACAGTAATTTGATTTTCGTTATAGAAAATATAAGCGTTCCCACCTGAAACATTCTCTCACTCGTCACCTCTTCCACCCTAACCTATAGTAGGGATACACGATATATGTATTATTTCTACACGATCTGATGACGATTTCGATCTTAAATCTTATCTTGCGTTATACTTTTCTCAATTAACACTCACAGTTTATCCTACAAAAGGAATTTCATTCTAAAAAGTTTTTTTTTGTGGACTATTATGTAATTTGTACCGGTTCAGCAATGTGCCGCTATATTATGGTGGTGATAACAGGCAATTGATCTACCTAAAAAAAAGTTTACAACTCAGAAAGCGTTATCACTTCTAAATATATTAATATATTATAATGCAATGAGTTGACAATCATTTAAATTTTAGGCATTAAATAAAATTTGCAAATTGTAAGTAGATCTTGTCGATATTATATGCAAAGAAAAAAGCTTCGTTATTAGATTATCAATGTATCACTATAGAGCAACGCTAATACTTTAATATTCACAATTACATTTTAACAAAAAGGTTATCAAATAAACATAATTATGCCCATAATATTATTTGCATATATTATTCTATGAAGGTTTTTACTCACCGTCGGTTAGTAATAAGGATTATTTATAGTCTACTGGTGGCCGAGTGGTCTAGATGACCACTCCTAAAGTAGTAGGTAGTGTGTTCGATCTTCGTATCGTGCAAATTTTCAATATTTCTCGATAACGGATTTAATTAACTCTAGAGTCGCTAAAGGACCTTAGTAGTTATAAAGCGACGGTAAATAATAATTAAAAAAAGTATTATTCATATATTTTAACCATAATACCGTTTTCTGAAACAGTGAATGCAGTTTAAAATAATGGTAATAATAATTGTATTTGTAAGAAATGAAAAGTTCTCAATTTTCTCAACTATAAACTACGATATTTTACGGTACGACAAAGGAAATATGTTGCCCTGCTGAGGATCTCATACTAAGGAACCGCAACAATTGAATCCCATAACTATTCCATAGGAGAACTATGTCCATATTTTAAAATCCAAAAAACTATTGTTTGTCGACATTTTATTCAGGAAGTGCTGCTGAAATTACATGTGTTAATATTCATTGGCAAGCTATCCGAAATATACAACCGTTAAAATACCTAAACTTTCTTTGTATCTACTTTTTTATGCACTTGTAAGTGAAAATATCGTTAGAAGATTAACTGATTTTTTAATACCTTCATATATCCCCTTAAGAACATTTTTAATTTATTGAGAAAGTATATTGGTTACTCCAATATACTCTTGTATAGTTTTCAAACTCATATCTTTCCAAAATATAAATGATTACAAAATATTAAGTGTATGCAGCCATATCTCCATATTAAAAACAAAGAAACATTTTTGCGCATTGCAGAAAATTATTTCTATATTTTATCGGTGAGATATTGTATCTGAAAATATTTTGTAGCTAACATTTTATTCGCAAATATATTACCGTATTCACTGATCATTTAAGTTATAGGTAATATAAACCTATTTTTTTAAAAATAGAAATCATTATACTGGTCAACACGATTTTTGGGTCTGTCTTTTGAATGTGATGTTTCGGTTTCTCCTACATTACCAATAAAAGAAAAAAAAATCATTAAAGTTTGCTTTTGTGGAGTTTCTGGAGTTAAAAAAAAATTAAAAGACAATTTTAGGAAATTTTTGAGAAATGATTTTTTTTAATAAATTTTTAAAACCAACAACATTGTAAAGTTAAAAACCCTTGAATAGAGTAAATTGATAATCGCTAGTCATCGGACGCTAAACTAAACGATATTAAGTAATCATTCATCTGCAAATCGAAAACTCGTAATTACTAATATCAAAGCTTCCGCATCCTATCATATTAACACACCCCGACCACGTGGTCGAGTAACTAATGCATATCTAATGCTTTGATAGCTCATTGCATTAATACAAATTAGTTTCGATTGGGACATTTATGTGCAATTGTTTATAAATATAATTTGTATGTATATCAACTTCTATTCAACTAGATTTAATCAGCATTATGAAAATTTAATAATTTCAAACTTTGAGACTTTTAGAAAAATAAACTACAATTCCTTGCTTTAAGCTCATAATATTATACAATTTTGATTCTCTGTACAAAATGTATAAATATTTGATTCAAAATTTTGAACAACAATTTTTTTCTTTTATGATTTTTGTATTTTCAAAACCATTTTATAATTTGGTTACCTATAAAAAGATAAAATTATAATCACAAAGTATTCTCCAAGGTTGCATATGAGTAGATTACTAAAAGCCATATTGCAGCTGGTCTCAACAAAACAACGTAACTCCAACAATCACATAAAAATCTTTTTTTTTCCACTATTGGTACCATACAAAAAACTGGGATAGAAAATTTTAAAAATAACATTTAGAAACGACAAGCTATTAAAACAATGTTTTGACTCCTCTCGACCCTTCCCCATAGCAAAAAGCATAAGCATTTTTCCATTAGTGACATACAAGCGTATACGATAACTGTACGGTGTATGTGCAATATTAAAATTTCCATTACGGGAAATGCAATGATAAAACTGTTGATTTTCCACGTGACCAAGTTAACAGTAACGGAGGCACAAGCATAGAAATATAATGGTAATTTTTTGTGTTTCATTTTGTTGCATTGCTTTAATATTTTAGAAACAGATACAGAGTGTACGAGGATACTAATGGAAAATGTACTTGCATTTTACACGTTGAAATAGTTTTTCCATGATCAAAGACTGTCTCGTAGAAATAAACTTTTAGCGACTGTTGTTGGGGAATGCGTAAGGAAAAAAATTAAACCAAGTAAGTATTACATAGGTTTTTGTTTTATTTTGGCAGCTTGTGATTATAGTAAAATATTAACAAAGATTTTTTTCAGGAAGCAACTGCTCAAGCATCTTCATTGGCGATCTCGACGAAAGAAGAGTCGACAGGAAACAACCTGATTCCAACGACATTGACAACACAATCTTCAACGACAAGATGATCGTACAAGAAGTACCCATGAAAAACCTCCCATTTTAACCAAAACACCTAGCTCTCTGGTTTGTGCAAATGGAAGTCCAATTTAAATTAAATGGAGTAACAACGGAGAAGGCTAAATTCTACCACAGCATCGCCCATTTAGATTATCAACACATCTTGGGGGTAGAAGACATTATCAACAACCCGCCCGGGGACAATCCCTTCCATGTGCTACCAAGGGAGAACTTATAAAGTGGTTAATACCATCCCAGGAACAACTAGTGCGACGCCTGCTGAAAAAGGAAGAAATGGGTGACCAAAGTCCTTCACAGTTGCTCCACACTTTGAAATCACCTGCGGGATGACGTTGCCAGAAGCACTTCTACGTATCCTGTGAACCAGTCGTCTCCTAGCCAGCATGCAAGGGATTCTGGAATCCCATAACGGCGTTAAATGGTATCATAGCCTGACCGAGATAGTAGACAAAATTTACGAAGTAACGACTCAGCCGTGGGTCAGGAATACCAGGTATTCCCTTGAAATAGAGTTGATCTTCCAAAAATTGAAATTGCTAACTGCAGAGGTGACGAACCTGAAGATGTCCCCACAATGAACTCACAATCGCTCAAGAGACAACCACTGTCGCCGGAGCTCAACTCCAGAAAAGGAAGAATGATAAACCACCACTGCACGTTTAGGATATGAGCACGAAACTGTTGAGCACCCTGTAGCCACGGGAGTGTTCCCTCGGCTCTGCTAACTATTATTGTTTGTACATCTTCGATGTACTCTCTTTACATTCACAACAAAAGATTATGATAATAATAATGACGTAGAGAGATCTGCATATACTTTTCATTATTATGATGTCTTACTTTTCTTTACATTTTCTTTTGTATTACTTATATCAATATTGGATTTTACGCTTCAAATTTTCACAAACTAAATGAATATAAGATCACGGTATATGCGAGGTAATTTTCCAGAGGTAAAATAAATGCATTTTACAGACAACTCATTAGCATTCAGCTTTATGCAGTTTAAAACACTTTAATTATAGTTTTTTGTAATGAATAAATTAAATAAAAAATAATAATTCCAACCAAACTATTTAGTATATTTTTGTGAAGATACTTTTTTTTCTGCATATTTTTTGTGCATTGAAGGAAATCTCAATCTAGCAAAAAAAAAGGAGCACTAAACAAAAAATATATATAGGTGTTTTTTATATATTAAAGATTAATATTAAGTATATATATATATATAGGCGACACATATAAAGAGAAAACAAAGTTCTTAATAAATGTATTTAAATTCAAAGATCTGTTCGAATCTTTTAAATTCGAATATTTTCTATCAACTTCAAAAGCCTTTATAATTCAAAAAGAACTTTTATTTGAACTCAGATCTTATTTGAGATCTTATTTAAAATCTACTGCATGTTTTTATAAGTAAATAAAATTAAGTAAATTTCATATATATCTATAAAACTCTGTAAAAAACCACTGGTGACCGAGGGGTCAAGATGACCGCTCCAAAACTTGTAGGTATTGGGTTCGAATCTCGTATTACGCAAATTTTCAATATTTCTCGATTTACGGATTTTTAATAACCCTAGAGGCGCTAAGGATCTAAATAGTTATAAAGCGATAAATTTGGCACAAGCCTGAACTCTTGCAAACCACGAACTCTTACACCTCTTGAAATCATGCAAGAAAAGTTTGAAAAAGAATAGACCGGAAAAACCTATTATAGTTATTGAACTTACGAGAATTGAACAGATGCTTGGTGTCTTAGATGTGGAACATATTTTCCGGTAAATCTCTGATACTAAGGATAAATTTAGAGAAAAGTTGATGATTGCCTACGTCTGGGAAAAGGCACGACGCCGACATCCTAAGAAAAATAAATCTGTACTCTCGATTTGATATATTGTTCATCCAGTTAATGATTCCTTGCATGTAACTTTAGTCTAACTTTTTTTATGAAATGATGAAAATAATTTTCTTTTGACTTCTGGTAAAAAAGGTGCCACTAACAAATAGTGCTATAACATAGTAACCCTTAATGCGATAGAATTTATAGTTTATATTCATGTTTTAAATTTCCGAAAATCTTTGGCCCAACATACTTTTACTCTAAGAACTTTAGTACATACCACTGAGAAAAGTCTTGGTGTTATATTTATTTTTTCATTCAGTAAATGACATCAATATTTAGATACATACGTGCATAAATTTAACAACGCATAAATTAGTGTCCCTTATTTCGGTCGTTTTTTGTTAATTTATTCAATATAACCCCAAAAATATGTATGTACCTTAAATAAGAAATTTTTTGTTTAATTTTAGACTTTTCCGATAATGTTAATAGGCACATCCGAAAGATTGAAAATTCAAACGTAAAAGTACATTGATTTTTTTCAATAAACATATTATAATACAACGTGCGATAATGTGACAACGAATTAGATAACGAATGGCCAGTTCCACAATCGAAATTTCAAATTTAATTATCAAAGTGCCGTTAAAAGGGAAACATTAAACAATTTTAATAATCAAATAACTTTTTTATAAGAATTTGTTTGTTTGAATTTGAAAAAGAAACAAAAATGTCGCCATTTCAAAAGGGAAAAATGTTAATGACACTTTGTTGAAGTCTTTCGAAAAGTCCAAATACCAAATCAAAACTATGGAGAATTTGATGCATACGGATGATGTTATAAACTATCCTGCGGAGTTCCTTAATCCATCTAATCATATCTGATGTTTCCTCTCATACACTTATCCTGAAGCCAGAACACTCAATAGTGTCTCACATCAACAGGCACACCGAAAAATTCAACGGGTTGTAAAAGGACAATTTTTATCGTTATTTTAGCAGTAAATCGTTTTTTTTTTTTGAAACATACCCATTTTTTCAATCTTAATTGAAAATGTTTAATCTGAGGGTAAATTACAATAGGTACAGCGTGGGATGCTCTGAAGGGTGGTGCTATTAATATTTCCCGAATATATTTTTTTTCTTACAGATTCATATAGGGATAAGTCGAAGGAAACTCAAATTGATTATATTTCATTATTTTTATTGGTAGAAATTATTAATCGAAATAATATTTTTGGTTTTATCGGTATCAATTTGTAGAGTAATTAGTGAGTAATTTCTATAATCAAGAACAGTAGGTTTCAAATGTTAAAACGAAGGAAACGTATGTAAGCGTAATGTTATCATAAATATTATGTTTTTAAACTAAAGAAATATTTTTTATTTAAAATATGAACAAAATTCAATTGATTTATTAACTTCTATTATAATATAGACCAGCAGGACAACGTTTACCGGATTCATATAATTAATTTCATATAACTCTATTGTTATAATGATATTGTTTATATATTTTTTGTAACTAACGAAAATATACAATTTTAACAAATAAAATAATTTAATTTGTGTTTGGCTCTTTATAAAATATTAAAAACCGAATTGTGAGTCCCTTAGGCCTCGTACCCACCCCTGTTCTACACCCCTGAAACGTAATTATTTTTATCTGATGGAAATAAATATTTGCATTATTACTCTCTCTTAAAATATAAACTAATAAGTTTTAATTTTTTAAGCTAATTTTTGATATTTTATTATTGAACCATTTTTGGTAGAATATCAAATAGATATGTTTAAATGTTAACAAAAAATCGTATGTGATATAAAATTATAATATAGTAAATAATAAATGGCGTAAAGTGAAGGAAGTGAAAAACGAAAATAGTCATAAAGTTGGTAAGAAGATTTTCTCAACACTTCTTATTTGGAACGCTTCAGCGCTTATGCACCCGTTAAGCAATAATCGTTCATAATCCATCTTCCACAGAACTGAACAAGAACATTAAACCCAACTCGTATTTTCCCAAATCCTCGCAACTTAGATACTTTTTCTCTTCAAATAACAAAATTTACTTTTTGAACAAAAAAAAAACCGTCAATTTTGTATTCGTAAAATGTTTTGATTAGATTTAAATATTTTAAAAATTTTAGAGCAAGTTTTGCACGAATGATAGGTAAGGATTTTTCCGTCGACGAAAAACACCACCCGCTATTGACAGGGGAGTTTTACATTGAATTTCTGTGACCGCACCATGACAGACTTCGTTAAATTGTATGTATGTCTTGCATATCAAAATCCAGGCAAACTCCCCATGGGGTGTGACAGTAGCTCTATTGTTTGACATAAGACTACATCAATTTCTGGCAACGAATTCCATTCGACACTCACCCACTTTCACTATATAAAAAACAATAGCTTTTATTGTATCCCTGTCAACAAACTCATCAATATCAATCGAAAGAATTTATGTTACTTATATTATTATTTTATATAATTTGCGATATTATTCATTCTCCTCATAACATTACAGAAAATTTCAATTAAATGAATTAATATCAAAAATTTCAAACAAAATTCAAGTACATTTGAGGACTTTATTTTACATCGTCGTAATTAAATACTACGTGTATAACTAATTTAAACGTATATTTTTGGGGATACTATTTAAAAAAATAATTTGAAATTTAATGCCACAATTATTTTCGAGTGCTTTACACAGTACAATGAAATGAGTTTCGTTAACTAAAATAAAAACTTCTGGGTTGATTTTGGTCGATTTAAAATTTTAAATACTCCGATCGTAATTGAATATTCATGTCATGCACGCACCCTAATTTTGGGCTACATTTTGTACCAGTAATCTAAGATGAAGTAAATAAGATTGCCCGAGTTAATTCAAATACTAATATACGAAACATGTCTTATAAACAAAAAACATTGATTTTCGTTCTGTCGTATGCCAGTGAATTTAAATTGGCCAAAGCCGGGTGAAGCACCAGCAGAGAATTGAAATGAACAACAGCAAATCAAACAATTCACCAATGTGTGTTTCTTTTGCACGGACACTTTCTGGTCGATTTGTGCTTTTTGTGCAAAACGTCTCGATTTCTGCACGTCGTAGAATCGGAACGAACATGCAAACGGTTTTAATGTGTAGGATAAGCTTACATTGGTAATTGGTCCGTGCTATTAAACTTAAAAACTAATGTCATCTATTCCTGATTCTATCTATAACTCATCTTGAAACAGCCGTACGTTTCCTGAATTTTAACTTTCCACAGTAAAATATAGTTTCATTACATTTAGGAAAATATTTTTAATAACCTAAATGCAAGACTATCAAAAAGTTTTTGGTCATTAAAATATGAAAATTTTGCAACTAAAAATTAATGGATAGAAAATAAAAACGTAGCGAAAAGCTTCAGTTTTGGTGTATAATAGCTAAAAATTTCAATGTGTAAGAAGTAGTAAGAACATCAAAATAATTTTTACTTTAAAATGTGTAGGTGTTTTTATATTTTCTTTCTAAAACTCAAAAATCCATGAAACTTTAATCTTTTCCCATTATTTGCATAAAAATAAATACATTTTCAGTATTAAATATCCCATCAAAAACATTAGTCTAAAAAGAGGGTCAAATATGGTACAAACAATGTATGGAGTTAGGGGTTCCATCAATATATAAATTCTATTAGTTGAAATTTTATTATGTTTAACTTAATGTATTATGCTGCTTAAAATTGAACCTTATTTTTGGCTTAAATACTATCTTCAATTCAAATACATAAAAGAACTCAACGTTCGTGAATCCGTAATTGCAAATCTTCGATACATGCATTTTTTCTCAAATCAGAGAACTCAACAGAGTTTCACATCATCAAGTACAGCGCAGAATGCTGTGGGTTATCACGGGAGGTTTTTTTATCATTACTGTTCCGCTTAAATAAATACCTTTAGAGATATAGAAAAATTTTTCAAAGCTTAATTTAAAAATGTATATTCTCAAGGTAAGATACAGTAGGTACAGTGAGGAATGCTGTGGATTGCTGAGAGAAGTGTTTTCAATGTTTTTTGAAAAAGTTTTTATTCAAAATCATGAAGAAAAACCGAAGATAACTAAACCAAAAGAATATTTTTAGTCTAATGAATTAATATTAATTTAGGAAATAGTTGGTAGATTTTATAACAACAAATAGTCTACTAATGGCCGAGTGGTCAAAGTGGCCGCTCCAAAACTGGTGAGTATTAGGTACGAATCTCGTATCGAGTAAATTTTCGATTTTTCTCGATTTACGGTTGTTTTCTACCTCTAGAGTCGTTAAAAACCTTAGTAGTTTTAAAGCGGCTGTAAATAACAGTTAAAAAATAATGATTATGACTGATTAGTAAGATAACTGGAAAGTAACTTTAGATATAATAAACATTAACAATTTGGTGAGTAATTTCCATAATCACGAAACTGTAAACCTTAAGTGTAAACGCAAAGGAATAAAAAAGCGCAAGAAAATCATAAATATTATTTCAATGTACCGGTTTTATAAAACAACAATATAATTTATTATTGAAAATATAAATTAAATTAAATTATTTTATTTACAGCTACTATAATTTAGATTGGCAAGATTACAAAAAAATAATATTCCCTTAACTGTATTTTTTTAATAAAAATAAATATTATACATAGAATTCTGTAATTTGTGCTTAAATAATATCAAGAGCTGAAAAATACTATGGCTGTCAACTCTAAAAAACTAAATGCATCTAGTTTTAAAATTTATCAATTTTTGATACACTCGTAAGTCGGTAGTATAAATATCAAGGCTTTTCCAAGGAACAGACCATAACCACCTCCTTTTGTTAATCGATAAAACCAATTATTAAGATGAGAAAAAATCAGTCAAAAAAAAAGTTTCAATTTTAATGAGCAAATGAAAATCCGGAAACAATAAGTGTGTATATGCATTTTTGTGACGTTACAGTACGCATCAATACGCGTATTGAAATAAAAAGCCGAGATATAAAAAGCATAAAGAGATCATTGAGCGATTACCATAAAAACAGTAATAATTTACACAATTTTTGATAATTTCTCACAATTTTTCGCCATGAAAAAAATTTTTATACACTAAAAATTACTATCAATTTTTCTTTTGGAATAGAGGTTGTACAGATTGTAAATGCTTTAAATCAATAGCATAATGTTTAAACGATTTAAACAATTTATCCCTTTATGTTATTAAAGTACTTTTGTCATAGGAAAACGTCCATGGGATTTTGAAGTTTCGTATTAAGACGTCATTTTCATTCCGGGGACCAATCGAAGATTGATTTTGGCATTTTGAATTTAACGATTTTTTTTTTGCATTTATAATGAATATTTCTTCAATTTTATCTAATAAAGTTAAAAATAAACATCTGCATTATATTTTTTTATTAGTTTAGAACATTATAAAGCGTATGAAATTATTTTTAGATCATGTGCATAAGGTCTATTATAAATATCTAACTATTTATCTTCTATTGAATCAAAATTTTATCAACATACTGTTTTATTTTCATATCTTCACTATATTTGAAAATATTTTCCAACTTTAACAATTTCAAGATAAAATTAGGTTTAATATATTTCTATCTCACAAAAGTAAATGCAAAAATAAAACTAGGTCATCGGAAGTGCAAGAATGAACCTAAACCGCATTGGATAAATCAAGATTACCTAAAAAATTAAAAAGAACAAGAAGAATTGTTTTCAGACAAGATATAACAATAAAAAGAATAGGAAACAATACTCATAAATTTCTAAATAAAACGTTAAAAAAAACCTCACAGTTTTCTTCTACGTGTAGTAGCTATAACATTTACGTTAAAAAGACCATTGTCACATACACAAAAGTATATCATTTATACTTCTTATACATTTTTTGTAGAAAAAATTAATTGATAAGACGATAAGACTACCACCAAATAAACATCAACCCAAACAAACAATAATAAATGTTTTAAATCGTCAAAATAAAAAACGAGCATTAAAAAAAACGTTTTAATTTGTGCATAATATTTGTATATAATATAGAAATTATAGAAAACAATTATAGAAAACAGTTACTCTTTAACGCATATAAAACGTTAAATTAAAAAATAAGCTTATTTTCAAAATTTAACAATGAAAAGATTGATTTTATTCTTTTTAATTATGACCAAGATATAAATACTTAAGCTCTATTTATAATAGGTACATTAAAATTAAGCAGCAGGTTAACCCTTGACAAATTAGAATCATGAACCTACAATCAGTAAAAAGGAATGTCTAAACCCGAAAAGCCTTGCAGTGGACAAGCAGCACTGGAAAAAAAAATATAATCATATGGGAAACTAAAGCTCTTTAAAAAGTAAGGAAGCTAATGTTTACTGTTTGAGTAGTACCTACATAAACAACTTTAGTAAAAAAAAAAATATTTAGCGATCGTTCATAGAATAAATAACTCAACATTTTACCTTTTACACCACTAAAAGGTAACATGCACAACTGCCAAAAAAATACGTCGTTAAATACATAGACAATTCATAAGAAAAAAAAAACTAGAAAAATGCTGAATAAAAAAAACACAAGAAATTGTTATGACTAATGAGGAAATCGTCCACAATGTCGGCGAAAAATAAGCTTCTTCTTTATAAGGTTATACTAAAGCTCATCTGGACCTATGGTATCTAACTCTGGGCACTACAACTAATTTTAAACACTCCTACAAATAATTAATGCTCCCTGGTATAAAAAAAGTACAAAAATTCATGATAATGCATATATACCAACTATGAGGCCGAAAATTCAAGTATACAGCAGAAAGTATTTGGAGAAGTTCAACAATCGCCCTAACAGCTTAGCAATAAACCTATCAGATAATAGTGAGAACACAAAGCGACTTAAAAAATGGGACCCCACAAATCTCCCTGATAGGTTTCAGGACTAGAAAAAAGACAAGCAGAAGTAGTCCACTGGGACTGCTACCACAATAAGCCACTAGAACAAAAACACTTATTGCAACACTATGTAGATTGTGCAAAAAAAAATATTTTTTTATGTTATCATTAGTTTTCCTAATGTTCAGAAATATTATTTTTAAAATGATTAGTACATAAAACGAGTCTTGTTCGTAACTGAAGAATTTCAACCATGTATTTTTACTTTTTCATTAATAAGAACTTCTTAAATATTTTTTTTAATTATTATTTACCGTCACTTTATAACTACTAAGGTCTTTAGCGATTCTAGGGCTAATGAAAACCTGTAATCGAGAAATATGGAAAAAAAATTATTCAGTTTTGGAGCGATCACCTTGACCACTCGTCCACCAATAGACTTTTCTTAAGCATTATTTTTTTCATTTTTATTATGGAAAATATGTTATTTGTAGATATATAAAGTTAACACTCTTAAACTTTTTTTCACAAAAAATAATCGTGACACATGTTAAACTTATTTTTAGTTCACGCATAAAAAATAAATAGAATGATGTATGTAATGTATGTATAAATTTTAATAAACTATTGATATTACTATAACTATGTTTAATTAATTATTAATGAGCAGTTTAAAGGATTTAAACACATAACTCGATTTTAATTACAATAATTAAAATTGAATTTTAAGTGCGATTCCATAAATTAAAACTGCTAGTGTGTTTCGATTAAAGAAATTAATTCTGTATAATTTCTCAGTGTTATCTTTAATAAAAGCTGTGTTTGGACTTTAAATTTGAGTGTTCATTAGAAATTCAAACAACTAATACCAGAATGGACAAATTTAATTAATTCTTATCTATAGTAAGTTGCATAATTGGCAATTTTATCTTATCTAAATTAAGGTTTGTAATTGGAGTTTTGACAAAAGATAAGTTAATTTCAATGAGGAGTGAAGCTTTAGTTACACAAATAACCGATTTTTCTTATTAAATCAGGTTAAATATTTTAAATTTGATGTAAAATATTGAAGAAAACTCTTAAAGAATAAGTTTGCTATGAAATGGAGAAAAAAATCTTTTCAACAGCATGTAATTTTCAATAACGATTTAACGATTCTATTAGCTGTATAATAAGCAGGAAATTATAAAAATGTAAGTATTTCAAAAATAATTCCCAACTTGACACTAAGTTTGAGAGATGATCGAAGTCATCTTATAAAAGCTCGAAGCTTTTGGCTTCCGAATTGAGGTTAAGAGGCAACTTGCTGTTCGGAGAACTTGTTATTATCTGGTGTACACACACCATACACCTCCGGTTCTATGCAGATGTGTGGTTTGAGACGTAAGTGAACCTTTTGGAACACATACAACACACGTGGTGTTCATACAAGAACATACATTCTCATATTATGTATAAAAGCTCTGCATATTCAGTAACGCCACATTCCCTCATAATAAGAGAGATAACAGGGCAAATATTGAACAAGTCGTTACACATATTTGAACACGGGACGATACCAAATAGAACAATACCAAACACAATATATTGGTTTATGAATACTGAAGTAAGCACACTTGCATCAAGTATCATTGTTGTTATCAACTTCAGATATTTTCTGGTCTTATATTTACTTCTTTCAGATTATTGTATATCGTTTCCCTTTTTTACCTTTCTTTTTTTTAGTCTTCCAAACCTTTGCTTTATTCATAAATAATCGTAAACCGTAATCAATTATTACACGAGTACTGGCAAACAAATATATTATAATATCAGATTTTATAATTTACGTGATCCAAAACTACTTAATGACCACTGATAAAAGTTGTTTGGCAATCGAAATACGTATCTAGACAATACGACAATAACACGTTTGTTTGAACTTTTGTTCAAATTTATGTTTTTAGTTTACTTTTGTAAATTATATTATATAAATAAGACTATAGTATATTTCATATATTGAATAAACAAAGAATAAGTTAAATATTAGTATAATTTTACAGTTAAAAGAAATTTTTCTTAATTTTTAAATTAAATTAAAATTTTCTTAGATACCTAGAGCTTTTAATGCTTTAATAGAAATATGACGTTTATGCATACATAAACTTGTTAATATATACACTAACGTTAATTTATAATTTATTGGTAGCATGGCAATGAAATGATTAGTATAAATAGTTCTTTTGTATAGAAAAGAAGATTTTTTCAACCAAAAACTGCTCTTTGTTTAAGTATTTTTTCTTCAAAACATATTTATTGATCTACATTGTTTCTATGCGTTTAGTTAATTTCAAATAAACTATCGAATAAAGAAATTCGTGATTCGTGTTATCATTTTTTCATTCAAACTTTATTATTTTTCACACATTATAAAGTCATTTACATGTAAACCGTTTTTCAAATATGAAAAAATGTTTTTGTGTTATCTTAATTTTGAATGAACAAACCATTTCAATATCACGCACATTCAGGAAGTTAATCTTATCAGTTGGGAAAGAAAGAATTGCTCAAATTAAAAGTAAATTATAAAACAAAATAAGATAAAAATCTCCGTTTCAAAAAAAAAAAAACATGCTACAGTAAACCTATCAATTTACTTTTCTCCTATTGTTTAGATAATGTGCACGATAGTGGAATAAGTGAGCAGAATAGATTATTTTGTCATCTGGCCTATCCCCCCTATCCCCTATATGGTGGCATTGTTTATAAATATTGTAATCTGCTTGGTAAGACCAAGATTGCCCATTTTTTTATTGTTTGTCACCTCATTGTTGTCAAGCAGGTTTATTTCCAGGGACTTGAGGTGCTTTTCCAATTTTTTCAGGCGTTTGAAGTTCCATTTTTGGATCTCTTCCTTCACCGTTGTTATTTGTAGACCCTATTTCGAACTTTTTTAATTTACTAGCTAAAAAGGAGGAAAATTAAGGAAAATTATTAGCATTTGAGTGACGGTCGGTAAAAATTGTAATAATTGAAGCAAATAGAATAAACAAAACAGAGTTAATAACGAAATGGAATGTTTATTGAACCCCATGAATTACGGATCTGTCCTGAAACCCTAGTGAATGAAAAAAGAAAAAACTTTTAAACTGAATTTTTATTAATGATTCAAACAAAATTAACCAACAATTTCCTTTGATATAGCGCCATTTTAATAGTATACAATAGAAGGACGACGAATATGGTTGTTTTAGCCAAAATATTACTGTTAATAAGTATTTGTAATCATGTTAATTAATTGATCAGTAAATTACGCTATTAATACAATGTTAATCGTTCTCACAATAAAATAAAATAAATTATATCATAAAAGCAAAAAACTTTCGATCTTAATTGTGACAAATTATGGAAGCTAAAGCAATGTTATCTAGTGTTTTTATTCTTTCTGTATCTAAATGAGTTTTATATTCAAATATATTATTTTTCAAAAAATAAAATAAAATCGCGAATTTCAATCTTGAAAATGCAATGTTTTTAACAAATCGGTATGCTCATTAAAACGATTTACATTCAGCACTTAAAGTTCACTAAAACCACTTATGAAATGATTTCGCAACGAAACGATAAGATATGAAAAATATATCAGCGTTAAGTATTGTAATTTTCAAGTTATATTTGTGAAAATTGTAGTAATTTCCGGTATAGCATCGAGACGGGAAATAAGAAACCAACTTCAGTTACCTGCTATGAATACCATTACTAAATAAATAATACAAAATACCGACGCAATAACATCATCATAAAAATACGCCAGCCAAGAAAAAAAAATTAAAGCTGCCGAACTATAATAAACTCAATTGCGGAAAAACTCCTTCACGATGGTGCATAACATCAAGTTGAAAATATTAATTCGAAAAAGTATATTTGATTATTTACTTTCAAACTTTGGCAGCGTTTTTCCAGTGATTATCCCCCCGACGCTGATTCAACAAATAAAATTTCAATTTCCACAATATTCATTTTTTAAATAACTGTAAATTTTACATTTTCGATTATGAACCCTCGCTGAAACGAGATGAATTTTTAAAAATCAATCGCTTTTTTCGTGAGTTCTTTAAAATAGCGTTTATATTTGCTGTTAAACGCACACGTGATCGTTTATTTTGCGAGTCTCTCAATAAAATCGTAATTTATAAAGCAATTATAAAATACGGTTAGGGCTAAATATAGTGACGCTGGGGCATTTATAGAATAAAGATAAATCAGACCTTTATTTAAATAGGATAACGTGGGAACGACCAATGTCGTTATCAGAACCACCGACATTTTATTATTAAATATATTAGCTGTGTATTTCGTATTTATCTAAATGAAATGGATAGGCAACAGTTAATGTACTTTTAATGATATTTTGTATTGCACCATAATTAAACTCCGTGCTTGAATATCTCAGAAATAAAGCTCTTTTTCGTTTACCTAAAATACCATATAGCTCATTATTTTTATGCTTTCCGTATTCGAGAAAGATATGTCTGTTTTTTATGAGCAAGGTAAATGTTTCACGGAGTATTAAAATGGGTTTTACTTGCAGGAAGAATTAAACATCTATTGTTGACTCAACCCTTATTACATTCATGAAGAAGATATAAAAAAGCTTTATTGCAATTTTTTTCACCAATGATTTTCAGTTCATCAACTTGTTCAACGTATTTACTTTTCATGAAACAATATTCAGCAATTTAAGATACTTAAATCTATTTTCAGATCTTTAAAACTATTTTCCTTCTTTTAAATTGCACAAAAAACAAGTCATACAAATAAAATCGAGCCATTATTATAATTTGAATGATAATTACCTTTTGTGAATAGCATAATTACGAAAAAATCAGCAATTATAAAACTTGCACACAACTTCTACTATAATGTTTGATTTAATATGTTTAATCGCAAACTATTTTTTTAGATTAGAAAAATAGTATTCTGTGATGAATTGAGCTTTTCCGCAATCTCAACGTCATCAAAAAGAAACGCTTTGTGTAATGGTCCTTACAATTTCAAATAGAATAGAAATGGTCTTTCAAATTGAAACTTACTTTTAAGTTTGTTTTTATTCGCATATTTCATACTTTTCAAGCTTCGTTTGAACTATTCGATCAAAAAATAAATTTAAATTGAATTGATTGACAATTGAGCTTTGTGCAGGAAATTTTCCACATGCTTCATACATCGAAAAAAGGTGATATCTAGCAAACTGATTTCTCCAGTTTTTAGCCATCGATAAGTGTACCGGGTTTTGAGAAAATCGAAAATGGACACTGAAGAAAATTGGAATTTTAGAATGTCAACTATAAAATAAAATAAATTATCTACACCAGTGTTTCTTAACCTCACTCCTTTGAACCTGAAAATCGGTCACCGCACCCCACCGAAAAAAGTGTTTAATTTTTTTAGTTCGAAAAATACATTTTTACGAAATTTATCAAAAATTTCATAATTTATATTGTAAGAGGTGCTCTCTCGCGCCCCCAGGGATGTGAGCACCCCAGGTTCGAAAAACACTGATCTATACAAATCTATATAACAATAGGCAAATGTATATATGTATGTAACTTGGCAAAGACAGAGAACAAATAGCGTTTTTAATCACATTCGTAAAGTAAAAACCTTTAATAATCATTGCTTCAAATTTGAACTAACTGATTGTTGTCATTTGTTTCCACTGTCATTTCAATTTCATTCATAACCAATTTTTACCATTTATCAGTTTTGTCGATGTCGTGAATATTTTACGGGTAGTTACTAGTTTAGTTAATATTACCTACATTCCCTTAAATATTTACTGGAATAGTTAACAAAACATTGAGTTTTGATTGAAAAGTCAGTTGGATGTTTCTCGATAACTTGGATTCGGAATAATAAGATATTAAAATTTCAAATTTTACACTGTTTCCTTAGTATATTTTTCAACTTTTTTAGGTAATATTTAAGGTTAACCATAACTGATTCATGTAACTTTGACATCTGAAGAATAATTCAAGACCTAATTATTAAGGTATGCATCAATGTTAAAACTATTTTTACTAACAAATAAACTTAATTATAAAGTTTAAATATCGAATCAATTACGAAATGACTTGAAAAATACAGTGCATGGCACAAATTCAGAAAAATTACTTTATTTCAAGAAGTATCAGAGGTACCAGTAAAATAATGAGAAAAAATTATAATTTATTAAAATAACACCATATTTTTATGCAAAAACAATTACTTGAATTTTGTACAAATAATTATTACATTTAAAACCATCGTGTTAGCATAAATCCCAGAAATAACTTTGATTATTATTATTTATCAAAAATAATTTACCTTGAACAATCATTACATCACTCGATTCTGATAGAAGTTTAGAATATCAACCACAGTAATACTATTTTGTTAAAGTTAGTTTTATGAAGTCAGATGTTCTCAAACGGTGGGTCGCAACTCCAAATGGCGTCATGGAACTTGAAGCACGGATTGCCATTTTTTAAAAATCTCTTAATTATTTGTTACTTGCATATTGTTGAATATCATTTAATTAAAAATTAAAGTTAATGGGGCTTTAAATGACAAAACGCTTACAAAACTTAAAGAAAATGAAATTTAGAGGAAAATTCAAAAATGATTAAAATTTTTGTCTTATGAAAATCGGAAAATTTTGTATGGAGCTACAGTCGATTGAAATTAAAATGGAGTTTAGAATTATATAAGAAAAACCAAATTGCTTTAATCGAACTAATTCTGGAATTAGTAGATACTAACAAATATATAGCTATAATAATTATAAGAACTAAAATTTGGTTCAAATAAATACTAATCTACTCAACTAAAACCTAGTTCTATAAAGTTTTTATTTTGAAAAAAATATACTATGGTACTTATTCCGTTTTTTCTTAACATTTACATTTGAAATCAAATGGAAACTATTTTTATCTCATCGACTAATAAAATGAATTAAAGGTGTTAATTTAAGCATAAACAAGGAATAAAAAAATGAATTGAATTATTTGTATTATAACAACAGTTTGTTTATGGAAACAATATTTAACTCAAATACCTTTGTCCTTCACATTCAACCACTTAAGTGTTAGTTATTCAAATCTTTAGTTATTGTTGGTATAACCAAGATTGATGATTGATTGAATAAGGTTAACAAAGCTCTCCATAAATCCATTCAATTTCTCATTAGATAAACACGGAGAGACAAGAACTTGCTGAGCGTATTGAATGAATTGTAAATATAAAAGCTCCAGTTTTACCTCCACATTGTTCAAAGTAGGTAAATAGAAGAAACTTCTATGAAATATAAAATTTAATTTTAATGAAAAAAAAAATATATATATCAATAAAAGTTCCTTTTTTTATTTCAACAAACATTTATCAAGCTATCGTAGAACTTGTAATTCTCTACCGTGAATTAGTCAACAAAAAAGTAGCTATATAGTTTGTATGAGATGGAAAAGCTTTTCTATATAAAGTCATACGTTTCCGTAAAAGCGCAAACAAAACACAATCGTGTTATCATTACTCACCAGATGGCAGACATAACCAACTATTATCGTTTATTTAGTTTATGGCATACAATAAATACTGCTGGATACCTCTAATAAACAAATAATTCATATGGCTAGGACAGTTCCATTTATTAGTTTACTACACAAGCCGTTAACATGGAAAAATGCTTAAAACTTTTGCTAAAATTATATTATCAATACAAAAATGTACGCTGATTAAAAAGGTTGCAATAATTAAGTGTTTTAAAGAGTATGATTCTCTTAAGTAAAGTACTATTGCATTAGAATGTGGTGGTTTAATTGATAGAGATATGACTTATTATTTGAGCAGATAATACTGGAGATTTGGAAAGTGGAGGTAGTGTCGATCGCGTAAAAAAAGTAAAAAAAAAAAATTATACGATGCTAACGGAAAAGCGGTTAGGAATGGTAAGCAATGATACTGAAACTCGCAAATTTAGTGTCGATTTTACAGAAACATCACACACATATATATTTCGATATCGAACGGCAATAAAAACGTCGTGTCTCTGCTCCAGTGATACCTAACCCCGATCCAGGAACAAGCGTATCATATGTCCCGCTTGTCTCTGGTTACAGATTGAACGAACAACGTTATTTTAACGGCCATCTCTCACAAGCATATCTTTTCAGCAATGTGTCTGCCAAAAGATCCCAACAGTAAAACCGTAAAACAGTAAAACTATACACATTAGATATACACATACACATACTGTACGATGGTGTTGGATCACCGACACTGCGGCTTTCAAAGTAATATATACCCAATTTCCGTTTTATTGAATATATAGGCTGGTGGTTGCCATGCCAACAGGCTATAATTCTCCAATAGGTGTTTGGGATGTTTGCAAATTTGTCAGGTTTCATCGCACTAAACAGCCAAAAAAAAGGAACGTTCTCGCATATGTCGGCTTAAACCACATTTGTTTTCCAGGCAGCCAACGCCGCGTTTGCCGTTTTTCCTGTTTTTACTGCATACACTAACTGAAACTAATTTAAAAACTTTTTTCCAATCATCACCGACTGATCCGAACAAGTTCGAAGTTATACATCAACGAATACTTGAACTTCTTCCAACATTTTACTTGAAAAAAAAACGAAACAGTAACAATAAAACAGACTATTACCATCAATTGTGTTCATAGTTCTTCACGTTTTACAAAACCATTCCTTATTATACATCAAATATATGGAAATTTATAATTCAATATTCATTTTAATTGGAATAGAAATAGTCTCTATTATTGTTCTACCAATAGCATTATTCATTTAAATTGAATCAAGTAACACACTTATACCAATATTTTCCAGTATTTCTTTTATTAACGTTTCTATTGTACCACAACACTATAAAACTAAAATTATAAAATAATTTAATATTACAAAATTATGAGGGAATAAATATTTAATTTTCCCAACATTTTTCAAATTCATTTTGATTAGAATTACCAACATAATTGTTCTCCATAAAAATTGTAAAAAATATTTTCTTATGAAAGTTAACTTAAGCAGAAATTGGTGGAAGTGCATACAACTGATCACAATAAAGTTGATCCAGTTACATACTGTGGATCAGAAATAATTATATTTGCAGCATTTTCTGAACCAATTGGGATGACATTTGACAACGTCTAAGACAACAGAAATTACCAATATTCTAAAAACGAAACATTTATATGTATTTAAATACCAAGTATTGTACATTACAGGTAAACTATTATAAGCCTCGTATAGTAGAAGTGCTGGAAAGGACCTATGACTATAAGTATCGTGAATCAGTCCCGGAAAGACATTTTAATGGTAATATTTTGTAGATATTTAAGTACCTACTAATAAACACTAAGATCCTGGAAGTTTCAGTTATTTATCTCAATTATTTTTTATGAAAAACAGAAATCATGTTTTTAAGAATTTACTTAATCGGTTAATCTAAAAACTACTAACACTAACACTTTTGTCACTTTGTAGTACTGTTTCAAAAAATTGCAAAATTATAACACTTTATATGTATATACGTATGTGAAATTTAAAAAATATACTTTTAGAACAGCAGGACAATGGTTTTATGATTCATTAAAATAAAAATATTTTTTTAAGATTTCAAAAAGCTCTATAGTTGTTGATTTTTTTAAAAATTAAAAAAAACCATTACGAACCCCTAAATCATATTAAAATTTTTGATCAATCAGTTAAGTGAATTCTAAAAAAAATGTTTTTCACTTATAATTTTCTTTTTTCGCAAAATCTAATTGGTATATATATATGAAACCTTCAGATTGAAACCCATATGATAACTATCGCTATTTATAAATTCAATTTAAATAGTTTTCGTATCTTCCATGAATTAAAAACTATATCAAGCAAAGATTAAACTTTTTAAGGTAGTTTAGAAATGCGGTGAGAAATTATGAAAATAAGAGAGATTTCACTATGCTTATAAGTAGGCATTGTAGATATTTCTGTTGTGCTTTTATGCACTTCTATTGAATTTTGACACGATTTTTACGTTAAAATATTTTGTTTAGAAACACTCAAATGTTGATGATTTTGGTATTTATAGACGCGGAATATTCCAAATACTGCGTCGCTATTTTTTTTCAAAAAATGATTAATTCTGTAGTGACTAGTAACTAGTTCGCAACTTTACGATTTTCTTACTCCATTAATACGCCCCAAGTCGACTTGAAATTCTACAAAAACATGACTTAAATAGTTGACTACCTACAGTATTAATTTAAATTTTCCTTATTGAAATATCAAGATAAATGTACCTACCAATAATGTGGCCAAAGGTAAGTTTAAAAAAGGAAAAGAAATTATTGTCCTTTTTCTTTTTGGCAAGTTATTAATAGTGCACAGAAATATGGTATCACAAAACAAAAGAAAAAAAGTGTACAAAATCCTGAAATGGTTTTGCAGAGAAAGTTTCATGATAATAAGTAAAAATAAATATAAAAGCAAAAACATTTAGCCTTTTTATATTACCAACTTTTAAGGATACATACGCGTATTATTGTTTTTTTCTGTTCCGCCTAAGCGAAATTCTGGGTACACTAAGGATATAATATATGAATTATTCAAGGTGAATGAATCATACATCAAGAAACGGTTTACGTCTGAATTTAGGTTAACGGCAATGTTTATGACAACAGTCATTACACCAGAATAGCATAGGACAAATTAAGCGTACAAGGAAGTTATATGTCGTTCACATTATTTGTTTTTATTTTTAGTTTCTAACGTTTATTAAACATACAATATACATTAGCTATGTTTCAATGCTTACGAAAAGCTAAAAATCTCATTTGATATAACAAAAAAAAATGTATAAAATTAATCATATCTTAATTGACTAAAAGCTTTTAACCATAATTTCTAACTTGAATTATTGATCAAGAATAAAAAATACTGGTTAACTAAACCTTTTTTTTTACTTTATTTCACCTAAACGTTTTCTAAATTCTTATGACCCAAATACATAATTTTAAGCAGGAAGTGAGAATTACCAAGCTTTGGAAAAGTCCCTTTTCGATTTACTCTCCTTGTCCATCAAATTACCATTCTGTGGAACGTAAACCTTACGTTGGGAAACACAGCTTCACGTTATGTTGTTGTACTGTAAATCGTAAGTTAAATCAGTCTAGCTACCGAAATATGTAAATAGCATGTAATCAACTAAAAATAAACAAAACACATATAGAATATTTTGACCAAAAGTTTCCCGTAAACTTTTATGGAGATGTAGTCAACAACTTTATGACATGCAGAATAATATTCAACAATGATTTGTCAAATATTTTTCATACTATTTTTCATAAAGTACATTAAAATGTTTAAGTGCATTACGTGAGAGAAAAAAGAATTTATAAAGAATCGAAAAAGTTAATGGATGAAATATAGCACAAAGTGTAGGCAATCTTAAAAGTTTCAAACATTATAAATCAGTAATCATTTTTAAGTGCTACATAAAAAAATACTGCATATTAAGTATATCTATAAGAGGTCAATTTTATTGTAAAAAAGTAAGTTTCACGCGAATATTGAAAGAGATTATCACCTAATTTTTATGATGATATTGCATTTAAAAGAGTAGAGAAATTTATTGTGAGTTCAATGCTGTCGGTTTTAAAAATTTATATTCGTACTGCAGTTTGATATGATATTTATTATCGGGCAGATTGCCAACGTGAATTTCGAATAATATTTTTTAATTTTTTATTAATACGAATCGAGTTTATAGAATTTTCTTATTGGATATACGACCATTTTATAAGTTTACTTAATCTATTTTCAATAATAAAAAACCTATTTGAGTATCTTATTTTCTTGATTTCTTTGAGAATGTCATTCTGAAATTCGCTCTCTTTGAAAACAGTACCTACCCGCCATGTTGTTGCTGGAAGGTAGGTACCTATTGAGTTGAAGCTTTCATATTGATGTTAAACGTTTAGTTTGAAATTTAATCGGGAATAAAATCTTGTTTGACATTTAACTTAATAATAAATTGAATCAATTGCTTCCAAAGCTGACATTTTATGTGTTTTCAACTTTGCATAATGCTGACGTTAAGTAAGTTATTGATTTATATTTGAATCCCTATTTTCTGTTCGCACATTTCATATTTACAGTCAAGCTTTATTCTTTTGACTTTTATGAAAGGTTGAATTTTCTATGTCGAGCTGTTCTTTGTGAAAATCATTTTGAAGCAATTGAATTATATAAAAACCGACCTTTTTCTACACAGAAATATAAAATAGATTGATTACGAATATACCAAAATTCAATTTTCTATTTCAAATTATATGTATTGAGTCGTGTTTTATAAATAAATAGCTCGATTTTAATTGTACTAATTAGTAAATGTACTCTAGCGCATCATTAATGTGAAGTAATATATTTGATGTTAATTGAAGCAATTTCTGCAAACAATTTCAAATATTTACCAGTTGCAAAATTTAATAAAGGATTTAAATATCATTAAATAATAAATCTAATACCGTGTAATGATGCAATTTTACACCTGAATACATATTCAGGAAATTCTTTCATTTGTATTTTCTTTGCGTTTCTTTGATGTTTACGTCTTTTTTGTGTTTTTCAAAGAAAGAAATTACATTAGCTATCCAATTGGTACGATTTGGTTGGAATTGCAATTATATGAGAGATTGATTGAGTCAAATAAAACGTTTTGACCTGAGTTTACAATACAACGTTCAATTCGAAATTCAAAATTTATTACTCCAACACTGTTAACTACATCAGGTTTCCACAATTTTGCAATTAAGTTAAAATAAATAATAAAGTACTACAGCTATACGTACTACTAGTGAAAATTTTTGAATTTCAAAATTCAAGATAATGATTTCACATAAAGCATAAGATTATTATTAAAACGTAATCCTTAAACATGCAGAACAAATACATTATCATTATTTATTACAGGCAAATTTTTTGTGTATTTATTATATCTATACTACCTAAAATTCTGGAGTTTCCCTGAACAATTTAAATTTGTATTCAATTTCTGGGTATTTTTTTCTTATTCCAAGTGTACTTATCGTAAAAATTTTACCTAACTTTCTTCTTTAAATTCAAGAACGGTTGAATCTATTTAGATGAGATTTTTTATTTGTTATAATATATTTACAATCGGTCCTAAATTTTGTTGCGAATTTAGAACATTCAAAAGTCCTAATAATGAGATTGAAGTGAGATGGAAGACATTCCAGTACATTTCCCGAGAGATTTTATGCGGGGTAGAAAGAGATAGAAATCGTTCGAATGTACTGGAAACTTCCAAAACGCGGCAAATAGGTATATAAATAAGGTAATCGATCGTCACCAATACAGTTACAATTAGTACAAGTTACAAAGATCGAAATAAATCACGACAACCGTTAAAATAATTGTTAAAATAAATAAATAAGTGTGTAATAATAAGCGAGTGTGTATTAAAATAAATAGTTTTATTTTTATATGCCCTGAAACAAATCCCAACGAACCAGTCAAAATTAATAAATTAAGCGTAAAAATGAAACAATATCATATAATTACAGAAGGAAAATGATGATGTCTTTGCGGTTCGGGTGGTGACCCGTGGGTCGTATATTGGACAGATCTGATCTAATCTATCTTTGTATTAAATGAATGAATTTTATTAACGAGTCATAAGCAAGACAATATTATTTTGATTATATTCTCTTACTCGGACAAGAGGTTTAAAAGTATTCTAAATTTGCTTTACATCATTTATGAACGACCCCTTTCTTTATTTAATCATTGAAAGTTAAAATATGAATTCAAGTTAAATGAAATTGTAAAAATAAGTAAGTATTTCATTATACTTTATAGAAACTAAAATATATGGCACCTTTCAATTTTATTAACTCCAATTTGTTTCGTTGTTCTATTAATATACCATAGGTACTAACATTCGTAAGAGTAAGGATAAACTAAAATTCAAATAGGTTTAGCTGATTTTTGCACAACACGACGTTTTCGGTGAGAATTAGTACAAAATTGATTATTATTCTTCAAATGGGTCTTCATTATTTAACAAACTAAATATGTTAAAAAATATAAGAAAGATCAACTTCACTCTTTTGACTACTATCGATTGAAATTAAAATAGTAGAATGAAATAACCAAGTTAAAAATATTGTGTTTAAAATCAAACCTTATTGATGCAATACTGGTTGTTAATAGAATTTTGGAATGAATTTTACCTGTAAAAAAAAAAATCATTAAACTAACTATATTTTGTACACATAAGTAATTTTAAGCTTACAAGCTAAAAACGGTATCAAATATAGCGTGGAAATAGTAAATAAAAAATGTTATCTTATTTCAACGAAACAAAGCAAAACTTCCGTTGCATATAGTTATATATTTTGGCCATTTTGAAGCCCATATTGAATCTTCTAAACTACTGGATTTATTTACCGAAACTAACTTGCAACTAATTGATGGGATATTAATTAATTTAGGCGCAATATTTCATCGCGAATTTTAACTTCTTCAGATACTCTAATTACTAAGTGCCTCTAGTACTGATGTAGTGTAGATAACTGATGTAGTGTAGATAACTACACTTATAATCTCACATTCTCACTAGCGAATAACAAAGTTAATCAAACATTTACACGGTAAAAATAATTTCAAAATTAATATAACAATTTAACCTATCAAAAGTTAAGGTTAAAATTTAAATCTGAATGAAAAATTTATAGTTATAGCACTGTATTTGTACGCACGGTTGTCAACATTTAACAAAGTCGAATAATTAAGCTTTGAATTCAATTGTTCACAATAAAAAAAATATAACAGTCAATCGTAACTAATTCACTAAAACAAACAAAACATTTTTCCACAAATTCATTTTCCAAACTTAATTCTTTTGTCAGCGGTCTCTACAAAATGCAAGTGCACAAGCTTTCAACCCAACTTACAAGTAGCCCACACGTTAATTTGCTTGTACCCTTTTAAAAGCGAATAAGTTAGAACCAATTGTAACAATTAAATGTTCCATAGCATCGTTTTTTCATAGAAATTCATACTGGATAGAAAAAAGTATAGAAAATTGAACAAAAGTAAAATTTAATTCCATCGCTTACCCCCAAACCATCTACATATTTGCACATTTGGAGGTATGAAAATTACGGTTAAAGAGGCGCAACGTATTTATCGATTCCTTTGAAACTGCATATTGCTCCATTTAAGTTGCAGAATTGGCACCCATGTGTGTGCATGTTAATGTTTGTTTTAATTACTGTCATGTCGCGTAGATAGAAATGACTACTTTTAGGTGTCGGTAGAGTAATAAACGTTTGATATATTTCTCTTTCCAATTATGACATATTTAATATTGCACCTGATATTTACATTTGATACAGTTGAAATTCTACCACTTTTCTAATTTCCTGCTAATTAAATGCAATTTCTTCAACCATCCATAGTATTGTTTTGTATTGATTTTAGAATTACAAAGAACATTAAAGCTAAATTTAAAATAGAATAAAGCTAAAAAAAAAAATAATTGATAAGGGTAAATTTTTATCACAACTTAATTTTGATATGAAAACATTAAGATTTAACATAGAATTTCATTCGTTAATAACTATGAGACTAATAATGCATTAACCATCATTTAGTTCATAAATCGCAAAGTATATTTTCAATTTTTTGACATTCTTGAAATTTAACATTGATAAGTATTTTATTTATTTCTGAGTCATAATAAATTAATGGATAATAATATGTCTCATAAAACATTTATTATTATCCATTAATTCTTGAAATAGTGACTATTGTAAGTAAGAGCTTAAATTAGTGTTGACTTAAAAGCACGTACAAAATAGAATTTACATTTGAATGCAGCTTTAGATAACTTGCAAAGCACTGCTAAATGAATAAGTAGGACAGCGACAAATTTCGCCAATATGAAAAATAGAATTAAATAACAAAAAATTACAGTATTGGAAATATTTTTACTAAAAATCTAGAGTAGAAAAGTTTTACGGAAACTAAAAATTTCTGAGATAATTAAATAATTCCATAATTTAATGTCCCAATTGCCACGTTTCGTCAGCTGATTACTGATTTTAGTGAACAGAACTTCAAAGTTTGATTATCGTCAGTATATTTTAATTACAAACCACAGATTTTTGAAAAATTGATATCAGCGACAATGTTAATGTTATAAAATAATTAATAACTGCTTTTAGACAACTATAATCAAATACAATAAATACAAAATCATGTTATTTTTAACAAGGCGAAACCCAAAAATTGAATGCCCTGTAGAAAAATTGTAATATAATCAATTATTCATATAACAATAATCAATAAATCAATCTTCATGTTTCGCCTCTTGAAGTTGGTAACTAATTGATGAAACGTTTTAGAATTCGGTTGAACTGTTTAAGTGTCCGAATATTTCAATTGTTTCTCTTAATATTTATAATATGCAGACGTAATTAGATTAAATCATTCCGTTTTAGATTAGACGCACCTACAAAATTATTTTTTCTAGCTTATTATAACCGGTGAGAAAGAATATAATATTATTTTACATTTTTGCGATTCTTGGTTGTAAAAATTTCCAAACCACAAAACAAAATATGAATTTTTAAAATTTCAAATAACTGTAATATTACCGATGTTATGCTTCATACCTAACTACAATTTTTAAATTTTTATACAAATTCTAAAAAAAATCTGAATCTTCTGGGGAAGAAATTATATGATATTTTTTATAGAATTTCTACTAGTTATTACTTACAATAAAGTATTTAAAAAAGCTAAAAAATTCAAATTAACAAAACAAGTGGAATAAAATCTAAAGGGGTTTCAAATAAAAATTAAAGTATTTATAGAATCCAAGAACAATGACGAAGGAACAATATTGAAAAATTCTTCAAAATAAAATATGGTGAATGCAATATTCACATTTCTCCATACGTAGAACAAACCACAAGGAATTTGGTAAAAATATAAAAGTATGCGCACATTTTTATTTTTAGAAATTATTTTACCTGTCGTTAATTTTACAGATTATTTTTATAATTTTAATAATTTTTACAAGTTGAAAATATAATGTAATAAAAGTTGAAATATAGGATAATATAGGAGGACCGAAAAGTAATGTCATATGTAAACTTATTAAACATTCAATTATCATTTATCGGTTCATGAGTTATTTCAAAGTTACACTAAATAACTCGTAAAAGATTAAAAAAAAAATGTTAATCTAAAATTTAGATTAAAGTGGTTATATGGCAATAAACGCAAAGTTGATACCAAAAAAATTTTTAGTATTTATCCAAGTGCATTAAATGTTCATTTATACTAAATGCATTGTTTTGAGTTCAAATTCGATAGTTTTGAATTCTCGTACCAACTAAGAATGATAAAAAATTTAATCAATAAAATGTTAAGGAAGAAAGTGGTACCGAATCAATGAGAGACAATCGAGAGCCGTCAAATATTCCTAATATCCTTGGTCGACCAACCAAGTACCCAAAAGTTCCCAAGAATTGGCAATAGAGAACACTTTATTTTGCAACACGATAATAAAAGACACCTCTGCATTTTAAAATCTCTGGAAAAAGTATATAAATTAAGGGTGGGTAATATTACCTTAGTTATATCAGTTATATCTGTTATATCACCACAATTCGCAAAAACATAATAGTTTCATTGAATTTATATTTATTACTTTGCTACAACATGTTCTAAGTGGTAACACAATTGAAAATTTAAATTATGATCAAAATATAATTTTTAGATATTATGCTTACTAAGCAATTAGTTTTTACTAATTTGGCATTAAAAATTTGCTCATTAGATGTTCAAAGATTGGTGGTGTTGAGGATGATTATATAATTGATTTAAAATTGAAACTTATTTCGAGGTTAGTGTTTTAATTTCATGTTTAAAAAACGACATTACTTTTCAGTCCCCCAAATATTAAAGTTGACAAGTAAACTTTTTTGAAATAAAATGGAAACTGAAATCTCTTTTTCTGAGGTGATATGAAAGTGTTATTAATTAACTTTTACTCCCTTCGGAAATTACTTTAAAATTTAATTACGCACCCGTTGAAAATTTTTATACTATGAATTTTAAATTGCCTAAGCATAAGTTTTAGCAAAGCAAAGCTCTGTTTTCACTTTATAGTGTACGTGTATTATATTATATATTAAAGACACAAATATCTGCCTAATGCAATCCACTACGCTGCATCTGCTTTATTGAAACTATATTTGCATATTCCTTAACTTCACCACCGAGTAAAGATGAGTACTTAGAAGCAACTTGGATGGCGACAACGTCGACGTCGTATCGGCAGCTTCAAGTATCTCATTAAGGTATTAATTATGAATCTGAGCTGTACCACACTCTCTTTCCACTCATCACGACCGTTTTGCTTCTTCCTATGCTTTTCAATCGAATACTCAACGCTCATCACCTTTTCCATATTCACTCTCATATATACCTCAATAATCATCCTTCAACCACTTGGAAAGCTTACTGAAGCTCACAAGTTCTTCAAGACACTGACGATCGTTAAATGACGAAATGCACAAGATTAGGATAATTAAGAGAGTTATGTTCCTACATCGAAATTCGGGTATCGCAAAATTAAAGATTTATTTCAAAATTTTCCTGTTCCGCTATAATCGAATTTAGCTAATAGACTTATACCACAAATTCACAACTTTTTGACGTTAACGATAACTGATTTATTGACGCTATTATTTCAACTAATCTTACCGCTGACTTTTGGATTTAACTACATTTTTTACTTACAGTCCCTGACCATAATAATAAATGCGCTATAGGTTTTCTATAAAACCTGAAGTAAGAACTATTTTATTTTAAGTCCATACTTTTGATTGGGTTTAACTTTCCTGTACAAATTTTATTTATTTCGCTTATTACTAACTAACGTAACCAAAAATCATATTTACTATAAAATAAATTGTAACCATCAAATTAATTAAACATCTTCTTAATTATGGCGAGCTGAATTGTTTAATATTTAATTGAAAGCCCCTTTACTGATATTTAATTTCTCATTCTGCGCAGTATGCTGTCCATGTAGGACAATACCGTCTGCAGTATTTGTAGATGATGATTCCATATGTGAATATTTTTTCTAAGGGCTATTTTTCTGTTATGACCATTTCCTAAGCTTCTTTTTTCTACAGTAACTTCCATATATTTTCAATGGGTTTCAAATCAAGGCTATTATCCTAAAGTAGGGTAGGTACTAGGGATAATAAACAAGGTTTTACCTTTATCCAGATAATATATTTCTTAAAAATCAAAGCAACTTTCTTTAAAAAAAATGTAAATAATATAAAATTTAATTTAGTAGAATATATACATTTTGTTTAAAATTTTAAGTGCGTCTAATAATATGGTCAGGAACTGTATACTATGTTATATAACAATTTGAAATGTCATAAAGCCTAATCTAATTTTCCAATAATTTGCGCACAGATTTTCATGAATACAAGTAATTAAGTAATTTTTTCAAATTTTGATGCTTTATCAGTATTTTGGATTCAACAGTGATATCAAAAGTTTGAATTTTGATGAACGTATTAACAATTTTCAGCGGATTATAAAAGGATAGTAGAAACTCAATCTGAATTCGGTTTGAACACTTTTGATTCGACTCCAGATCCAGTAAAGCGGTATAAATATGGAAAAGTTATGTGATTTCCGGTTCTATGAGAGTTGCCCACTAGAAAATTCCTAACATGAAAATTGCCTACAAAAAATTGCTCACTAGTATTATCGCTCACACGAAAATTGCCCACATAGAAAAGGAACACAAAATAAAATACGTTCATCAAATTAGCACAATACTTTGGGAGTTTGGAAAAAATAACTATGAAATATTTTAGTGTTTTTTGTCGTTCAAGAGTTCTGGAAAAATTATTACCCGCATATTTTCCAGAAAAACTTTATGTAATGCTTACTTGAGGCTTAGAGCCTTTATAAATATTAAAATTTAGAATTTTCTTTTGCGCCATTAATTGGTGTTTTTTGCTATAGAGTTTTAAAAAGAATATTTTGTCGCTTGAATATTTTCTCGGAAAACACTTTTTAAAGCAAAAGCTCTATTTATATACACATATATCTAATATAGAAGCTTTAATACTTATGACAGCATGCGTCGAATTTTATATATGCCAGTAAAATATTATTTATTTCAAACCTTTGAACAACAAAAAAAAAACAATTAAGTAGTGAAAAAAAGTTATGAAAAATTCATAATTGAACTATGGTTCAGTTTGAGCTTTTTCTTTAAGCAGTGTTTCCGAGAAAGTATACAAACTACGAAGTATTTTCTTTCAGAACTCTCAAGCGACAAAAAACACCAAACACCAATTAATGGCGCAAAATATTTAAAACTTAAATATTTGGAAAATGACCCAAATTGAGTTTTTCATTCAAATGGCTTTTTCCGGGAAAATATTGAAGCGAAAAAATTATTCTTTCAAAAAAATCAAGTTAGAAAAAAATACCAATTAATGGTGCATAAAAAATTTGAAATTTCAATGTATGGAAAATAATCCCAATCAAGTATTTTCTTTAAATAGCTTTTCCGAGAAAATATAAGTTATGCAGATTTTTCTATTGAAACTCTCAATCTACAAAAGAACATCAATAATTGGTGCAAAAAAAAATCGAAATTTCAATCCGTAGAAAATAAACAAAATTGAGCTTTTTCTTTAATTGGCTTTTTCCGGGAAAATACAAAAATTAAGAAGATTTTTCTTTTGGAACTCTCAAACGACAAAAACAAACACTAATTGATGGTGCAAAAAAAAACAAATTTTCATATTTATAAAAGCTCTAAACGTCAAGTTAGCACTTCATAGGACTTTCCTGGAAAATGTGCGAGCGACAAATTTTGTTTTCTAGAACTTTTGAACGATAAAAAAAAATACCAAAATATTCCATGGTTATTTATTCCAAAATCCAAAAGTGTAATGCTAACTTGATAGACGTGTAAATAATATTTATGTACAATGTACCTGCATGGTATATGATGGAATAAGAAGAGCTTTTGTAGTAATTGATACTCAATTTAGATTTTCAGAGTATAATATTTTCGTGCTAACTTCAGAATTTCATTTGAATACATACCAAATATATCTTACCAATAAGAATCCCCTGAAAAAAGCATTTCATGATCTGTGTTTCTTCAGAAATTAACAACGTATGTTTTACCAAACAAAACTTTTCAAATGAAATTGCGTTCAAGATTACATATTGGTAAAACTGACGAAAAGTTCGATTTGCAAATACAAGTTTATACTGTGGAGTTTATAAAAGTGATCAATTAATCATTAAATTTTATAGCGACTCCTAATTAAAGCTGTACGTAGTTAAAAATTACGTGAACTTGATGGGATGGAAAAGAGCTTGTCCTCAACTATACAAACCCCCATAACCGCTACTGTTGGCTATTTCATGACAGAGCAATGGGTCTGGCAAGCTCATCTGTTAAGTTGTACTTAGTGTCATTGCAAAGAGCTGCAAATAAAACGCTGTCAACTGCAACGGAGATGGTAATACGGCCTGGCATTATGAAAACTACATGTTCTGTTGCAGTCACAGTTTCGAGAGCACTTATAATGTATACATTAGTGGAGTTGGGGAACTCTTGTTCCGTATTCACAAGTGCCTCAGACTCTCGGAGGTCGCACATACCATTCCCCAGAATCGTATACTCTATTTCATTGCATTGAACATTCAAAGATACATACAGGGCTACATAGCATTCCGCGTCTATAAAACCGCAATGCAAATGCATCGTTTCGTGTATCATGCACACATATATCATGTTCTATTTTAATTACTCCTTCACAAACAAGATTAAAATTTAATTCAGCGGTGTTAGATTGTGTCATTCAATTCAATTAATCATATAATGTTTTACCAAAATAATCAAATTAGCAAGTGCAAATTTCTATTATAATCTAAATAAACATTTGTTTAGTGAAAATATAACCAAATGTTCAAAAATATATTATTGAATATTCATATAATTGAATTTGTACCAATTAAAAATATTCCTAGTTGTGTAATTCATATAACTGAAATAACTATGTAGTAGTATCTTAATATTATCAAAAAAATTCTGGTAAAAATATGAAGTACCTACAAAAATGACTTTTGTATACCTCTGATAAACATTATTTTATATTGAGGGGGTGTTCTAGTCTAGAAAATTGAAAAAAACGTTTTTTTTCCCATATTTTATTAGTTTAGATCACGAAGTATAAATGACAGGAAAACAAACGCTGTATCGCTTAGTCGTCCATGAAATGAGGACACAGTGCAAAGGGCTAAAATAATAGTATTTTTGACAGTTTTAATAGTTTTGACAGATGTTGGCTAGAGTTTGAATCAGTTTAAATTATTAAGGTTAATAACAATGGCGAACAACTGATAAACTTACAGTAAATGTCAAGTTTCTTAGTGATAATGCGCCGCGAATGACCGAAAAAATAACTAACTTTAAGTTCGAGAGTTTATACAATATATAGAACATATTGCGGTCTAATTTATGTAGTATAATTTAATATAATAATATATAAAAATCATACCATAAACATAAATTTGAACAGAAGTTCAAACAAAAATATTTGTAACGTGTTGCCCAGATACGTATTTCGATTGCCAAACAACCTTTCTCAGTGGTCATCAAGTAGTTTGGATCATTCCGTAACTGCTTTGTGATGAAAAAAAATCTTATTTTGATTTAAGTTCGAGTATTTGAGGTCACTTGAATGACTTAAACTAACAAATTGCCTATCTCGTTCGTTCTCCTGTTATCTATTATTCGTGGTTAGATATTTAAGAATATTTCCCTTAAAGAATTTTTCTAAATTCAAATTATTTTTAAAGTTAAACGCGTTTTTCTTAAAACTACATTTTCGATGCGGTTGACATATCTCAAGTACTAGTCGATTGATTTACCTGAAATTAGACATGAATATTCTTTATATATTTCTTTATCGTTAGAACCAATAAAAATTAAAAAAAAATATTTGTAAAATATTCGAGAAAATTAAAAAATTAGTGCGAAAATCGACCTCAATTTTTGAGTAGCCCACCATTGTGCGAAAAATATTTTTTTTCACTCTTTCTGGTTTTTACGATACTGGTATTTATACTGATCAAAATTATCCATAAAAATTTTTTTTAGGTAACCAGGAAGGTAGACATCATGACGATTGTTTCCACTGATCTGTTTGTAATGTATAGGGCACTGTCCAGTAAACAAAAACCGCATTAGAAGTAACTTCCAGAACCATCTACGTAGGCACAAATTTGGAGAGAACTAAGCAAAATGCGACAGCGCCTATGTTGTAAATATTGAAAGCTTATATACAAAAGTCTCTCTTCTCTGGTGTGAACGAGGCAAGTAAAATGCAAACGCTTATTTGTGTTGGTTGGCGCACATCGGCACTCAATTGGCAACTTTTGTTTTTAGCTACAGTTTTTAGTTACCATAAAAACTGTATTCACGTAGACGACGCTTCGTACGCTACACTAGAATTTTCATATTTCTATTTGAAGTTATAATTTACACGTTCGATGTATATATTTATATCCATATATAAATGATAGTTAGAGAGATAAGAGTACCAAACCAATTTCGAGGTAAAAAATTTTTTAACATGAGTCCTTTATATTACACTTCTGCCTTTTAAACTTGGTAATTTGGAATCAATTTTATTATAACTAAACCTTACAATTATCCTAATCCAGAAATTTTACATTCGTTCCATTCTCTTGAAGTTTACATGTTTCTTTAAAGGGTTAAGAGTAGAACGCTTGGCTATTGTCTTTAATTAGGCTATACCTAGTAGATGCATTCGGTTTTTCGTCAACTAGTTACTATAATATTACAATTATATTACACTTTACATGTAACTGTAGGTTGAAAAAAAAACGCGTGTGGTATTATTTGATAGATATTACAATGATATGGAAATATTTCTGCTGTAAATTACAAAAACAATAATAATTATAAAAATTGTATCCAAATGATACATTTTAGGGTAAGTATATGCATGCACACCCAAAACAAATATAATGTATAACGACAGAAAAAAAAACAAAGACTTTTTTATAATATGGGATGTTAAAAGTTTTCAATGAAATGAGATTTTTACTAAATGAACTGTAATAATATTTTGAAATGATTACATGTATAATATGTAGGTTAGTATAAGGGTAGGTAAGGTATCTGTATCTAAAGTATTTTTGTTAAAAATGAAATTTCAAAAGCTACATCCATCGTTCAAGTTTGTTATTTCGACTCGTAGCAGGTAAACATGTCTGAGTGAGTAATTTTTTAAAAAGCTTTTAGAATATTATTGTCGATTGAAAGCTATAGCACAACTTGTCGTTTGTTTTATAGATAAATGTCGATGTAGATGTTAGATGTTATTTCTTAAATGTTTACATAATTTAATTTATTGGCAACAAAAAATTTTAAAAGTGTAACATCCATTAAATGTTATTTTTGTTGAACTTAATTTTGAAAAGCATTTTTAAAGATATTATAATTCGAGTTACAGAGGAAAAACTATGAAAGAACAAATTTTTGTTATTTTAAGTATCTCCATTGTATATAAAAAGGTGGTTTATTTAATTTGTATGAAGTTAATTTATTATTTAACTAATAAATATAAATATTTCTTCCAGAGAAAAACTAAGTTTTAAACAATTATTAAAATAAAAAAATAGAAAATATATTAATGCATAACATAAAGGGTAAGCAACTACCAATAATCTTATATATGCCTAATAGTAAGTGATTTTATCCGACTAATAATTATGTTAGGATTGCCCATTGTATACATGAGGTCACATTAGGTTCCAATAAGATATCCCCAATTGAGTAATTCCAATTAAGAAATCCAAATTAGAAGCAAAATAACTTTTATCAGTTTCCACGGTTATGTTTAGTTTGGGATCATATTAGAGATCCTTAACATGAAAATTAAAATTAATTTTTTGCTTTTCCCAATTGGGATACCAAGTGGAACCTAACTGAGAAGACCCACTAAACAAAAAAGAAACGGTTGTTCTCGGAACAATTAAATGGAATTATTAATAAAGAAATTGAAAGTTATTAATTATCATTAACCTAACTTTAGTTTAGTCCTTTCGTCTCAAAGATTTCTTTATTAGATTTCGGATTAGAATGGAATTAATAGAATCTTTTGGGGATTCCCGCATTAAAACATATTTGTAAAGGCACAAATAGGACCCAACGTGTTTTTGCATTACATTTTAATTTAGTAATCCCAATTAGATTTCAATAATACGCGTTAGAAAACGTTAGAAGTAGTTAAAAATTTCTTAGGTACAAAAAATGTTCTTAAAATATTACGAGTACTATGAAACAATTATTATAAAGTTAATTATTTTGTACGTTATTTTTATTCCGTTAGCTAATTATTAACGAGAAATATAACCAACAAAAATATCTTATGAAAAAAAGTTAATTTATCATTTCTACTTGTATTTTCTAAAAATAAAATATTTCTTCTTGCAATTAGATCTTTTAAAGCGTTGCCAGTCCCTAATGTGTTTGGGTAATAGCATTTTTTTTTAAATCTTAAATTGACTAAAATATTCTCACGATTATATATCTAATTTATTTATTAAATTGCCTTTAAGAGCTTAACGCGTTTTTATTTAGTCAACCTAAACCGGATTTACAATAAAATTCCGAAAAAAAGATAATCCAAAAAGGTTGATTCCTGTAATCCAGAGTTCATTTAATATGATTATTTTGGTCAAAAGTTAACTGCCGGTTTAACTAAATATTAAAAATTCATTTGAAATGGTGTTCATTTACCATAGAATAATAAATGTTAATGTATATTATATCGAAAAGTATATGTAATATACAAACTCGTATATTCCTACATATTTTCACCTATATGTTTATTAAAAAAAATAATAACGCTTACATTTACGTTGAATTTTGAAGTTAATTTTACTTTTGAAAAAAATATTTAGGATATTTTAAAATTCACTGAAGAACAAATTTATTAAATTATTTTTTTCACATTTACTTTAGTAGGCACATTAACACCTTTGTTTAAATTGTTGTTCAGGAAAAATTCAATTTTCCAGCTTGGAGACTTTTCTGATACTAACGAAATGTCATTACAAATTATACGATTGAATATAAAAGGTTGATCCAATTTTTCCAAAAATGTAAATAAACACGTTTCGAAACTTTCTACTTTCCATAAACGACGAATATTCAATGGAAAGTCCATTAATTTAAAAGCTTCTGCGAGGGGTCATTATATATACCAACCTGATTTTTCTTGTGCTGTACAATTGTTTCAGTTGCAACGCAAAAATGTTTTGAAAAATTTCATATTAAATATGAACAAACAGGGAACATGTGCCTGAGTTAATGATAAAATTTAATTATAAAAATTGTCTTACAACCCTCGTCAAGCATTTTAAATTAATGGAGCATTATATAGACAATTGTCATAAATTTAGTGAAAATAATTTTATGTTTCTCTTCATTTCGTCTAAATTGAATAATGTTACCCACATCAAAGTATTTTCTACACCTATGTTAATCACTGACGATAACGAAGTAAATGAGAGATATTTTAAAACCACATATAAAATAAACTTGAAACAGGTATGAATAAGGGTTGGAAAATCGAAACATTCACCGCGGCCACATCGGTTTTATCAAAGTAACAACATTATTAAATTTCTTCTACATTATCCAACTATTTTGTATCATAAATATAATTTCATATGCAGAAACATTAACATTAAACACTAATGACAGAATTTATTATCAGCCTTTAACTTAAATTTGTTATTAATTATACCTTGTGAGTTGGAAAAGTTAAATGGAAGTTATGCGGTGCAAAGAGAAACACGGAGCTTTTAACTTTAAATTTTTGTCATTTCACTGGCTACATTTTAGTTTACAGCAACAAACTTATACTTTGTAATTTCTCCACTTAGTTTCTTGAAAAAAAAATTACTCACCTTACTCTTGCATTATTCAAAGTTAGTAACAAAGAAAAGTATTATTTAAAGTTTGGAACGTAATTTTCAAAATTATTTTTCTTTTAAATAAAAATAATTACAAATTACTTAGTTAAAACTGTACTTAGAAACTTATAATATTCTCTTTAAGTCTACAAAATAAAATTCATTTCTAGAAGACATAAAGTTTCAAGCTTATATTTATACAGTTTAATTGTCTTTAAACTTCAATTCATATCTCGCTAAATACAGTATTTTGAATTTGACATTTCATAAGAATACTACTTTTGAAAGTCATATTAATTTTCTGGTAAGTAGTAATTTGGGTATTGTATTGCAAACTCAACGAAACCTACTATGAACTTCTCTATAGTTGAGAAGCATACGAAATTGGCACCAAAAGATTTTTTAAAAAATCGCTGTTCCTTAACGCGCAATCTGTCTTAGCGAATCTGATGGACGGTTGAAGTTCACCCTTTTAGGGTACCCTTATACTACTTTCGGAATGACAACTTTAAAAATAAAATGCGTTGTAGTCTAGTTACTTCTTCACTGTTTCCTAAAAGCTCTACTATAACAGAAATAATGATTTTTGTAAATTAAAGCTTCCGGACCTAAAAAATTACGTCATAATTCAAAAAAAAAATTCTTGTCGGTTTTTATATGTTTATAAATTAATATTTTTATATATTCCTATATTCTGCTAAATATTTTCTAACTTATTTTTTTTTTTTTTTTTGGTGATAATGACTGGGATAATAAGGTTATGATATGTGTAATGCCTTCAAAGGAATTGAACGCAACGAAGTGGTTGCCAAGGAAGCAAGATAAGCAACCAACAAAGAAATAGACAATCGACTAAAGCTGGGTTTGGAAGGCACCATTAATTGACCCAAAATTATACTATCAAAACCTCAAAATTTGTTGAGAATTAGAGAAGCAATAATGGAAAGCCCTCAGTTCGAAGGATTGATTCGGAGAAGAATGGATCCTGCAAAAACTGCGATTTGGCCTTATGCCACAGATGCATTATCACAAGAAGAGCTCAAGTGTGCAATCCGTTAAAGATAATGTATCGATGGACTATATTCTATTTGAATGCCCAGGATAAGAATTCTGTGAACAGAAGGCACAAAGTTTCCCCAGAAAATAAACGATCGCTTAGGTGTAAAGTCTGGTTTGTTTAGTCAAGTAAAATGTCAACGACCATGAGATTTCTCAAAAAGATTGGACTTTTGAAAAACCTATAAATTTTAGTGCAAATATTTTAAAGTGACGAGATGTGTAGGTACCTGTGGTAAAGTGTCGAATAATATGACTTATGTGCAATTATTGTCGCTAATCGCTAATGATCTTAGTTGTTGACGCGACATTAAATACCAAAAAAAGAAAGAATATTTCGAAGGAAATAATTTTGTTTAAAAATCGATTACCAAAAGTAAAAATATTTTACTTTATATGTGCCTTAACAAAACGTATTTTATTATCTCCGATGTTATTTTGTAAATTAGTTTTAGAACTGAAAATATTTCAGTATAAACGTTCCCAAATTTAGCAAACATTAGTACCCAATGAAGAATTTTGGTCTCTTCCTTTTCAAGGATTACTCATTTTTGAAATTATACTTCTTTAGGTGCAGCATGAGAGGGAAAAAATAAATTTGTTACGAAAGTCGGTTACGGAAGTTAAATTGAGTTTATACGTTCACTGAACAGTATACGATTCTAGATTGAATTAAATAAAACAAACTGCGCATGTGTCCAATTGGGTAAATTATTTTATTTTTAAAATGTGAATCATGCCAACTACGTGAAATAATAAAAATGCTTTTTAAAAACAAAAATAACCTCTACGGGTTACAATTTTATAAATTAGTTCTCAGTATACATGCGAGGAATATTCGTTTGAATGTTAACCAATTTTTCGAATTTATATCTGGGTTAAAAATAAATATAATATTCTAAATCAATGTAATAATAGGCAAATGTCGGTATATAAATATTCATAGACAGAGAACAAATAATGTAAACATATACGTGTGAGTGAAACCCAGTTATAATAATCATTATCTCAAATTTGAACTAATTGACTGTCGCTATTTCTTTCATCTGTCGATTTCAATGGAAAGTGTATGACTGATTAAATGAAGTAAAAAAAAACGCAAGCGCTTATTTCTGTAGAACCTTATTCCCAGACAAAAACTAGACTTTACAAAAAGTATAACTTCTTACGTACCTCCATCAGTACATAAACACTTTTTTTACAAAAAAAATCTTTCAGTTTGATCCATTTTATGATAAATAGTTAACAAATATTTTAAATCACTATCTATGCGTTTACAAACTTCGCCAATCATATGATCATAATATAAAACTAATATTAAATAAATTAGATTGGAAATGAACGGAGAAAAATCTCATCAAAGAAATTATTTTTTCGATTAACCCGAATCTACTCTGTAGAGATTATTTCACCTTAACATGTTTTGACATCTAGGTCCGACAATATTATTGTATTAAAAATATTTTGTGGGAACCGCAATTTTATGAGCAAATAAGAAAATGTAAAAATAGAATATTTTGCTCCAGACCTAGCGCAACATTCTCTTTTCAGAAGTTTTATGTTCGGTCCCTCTTATTTTATCACAGCCAAAATATTTGTTAATGTAACAATTTGTTCTGCATTGTTATACATACTTTATTACGTCAGTATGTGACCACTAAATCTCTATACTCATCTACCGTAAAAAATCTCATGGAAACTGTGGGATTATGTTATCATAGTTAAACGTAATATATCACATTTTTGCTTGTCTCGTTGAGATTTATCAAAAAAATATGTGTTATAATATTTTAACACAAATTTTGTAAGAAAATATCTATCTCACATGTTAAAACAAAAAGACATATTCACAATGGAAATAATTTTCATAATCTCTTATAAATAGCGACAGAGATTTTCTTTCCCTTCAATTGTTTAAGTTGATTAGATTTAATCCAAAATTTGGAATATTACAATCACTAGCAAGATACAAAATAAGCCTTATTAGAGATTTGATATTCATAGCTAGGCAATATCTGAATCAGCTTATGTAAGTAACGAGATTTATACTTGACAGTTAAATCAGGTTTAATTCGAATATAATCATCAGGATCTGGACCGAAATATCAGAGAAGGGAATATAATGGAACATTATCTTTAACAATTCAAGCTAATATACATTAAATAGACTATGTTTCTGCTAGCAAAAACATAGGGAAAAGAAAGAATTTTTTGTGCTTGTTTAATATTTCAACTCATGTGCATTGTTAAATAAGCATAGATACATTAAAATGAAAATGCATTTTCAAAGCGATGAATAATTTTAAATATATTTCCTTGGAGTTTTAATATGAGAAACATAAAGAAAAATGAACGAGATAGAGTTTAATAAAGTCGAAATATCATAGAGAAAAGAAATCTTTGAATTTCCATGCCAGCAAGTTGCACTTTACACTGTTATGCACTGTTTCATTTTGCACAAAGAAAATATGTAATACGTCTCCTTAAACATTTATTCTGTCTCAAATTTTGTTTGTACACATATACATTTTCTACATGTCTCATATACTTAAAGTTTCCTTTAACTTTGTCTAATGCCTTACATTAAGCAGAATAAAACATAATCAAGTTTTCTTTCATTTTATTTAGACTCTTTTAGAAGCGAATATGAAGCAGACATCCGCTATATTATGTTTGACGTTAGGGTTGTTTAAGAAATAATAAAGACTTGTTGAGGAATATATGGTATATGTTCTTAAAAGTCGAATCGTCGAATCTTATTATACAAAAACAGACAAAGGATTTTTTCTTTCGGGAAATAAAATCTGAATGTAATAAAATTTTCTTCCGTCGAATCGACAAAATATTTTATGACTAAAGAAAAAAAAACACTGGATTGAAGAGAGGTGTACTTGATACATATATCATGTAATTTGCTTGAGTACCATCCTTGGTGAGTAATAAAAATAATTTTGTATTAATATTTCAGCAGACATATGGATTTATAGCAAAAATATTTATGACCGACACTAAAAATCTATATCAAAATGCATTTAAATTCGTTTACGCTCTTTTTATCTGATTATTATATTTTTTTTATTTCTTCCTTTTCCTGTATTGCAGCTCATTTGTACGATTTTTTATTTTATTTTACCGGTTTTTATTTGTTTTACAGTCAAATTTATTTAAAAAATATAACATCAAGTAAAAGCTGATCATATTTATTTTTTTAAAGTCAAAAAATCTACTGCAAAATGTGTTCAAATTATTGATAAACATTAAAAATCGCAGCCAAAACTTAATTAATTTACAGCGACGTGTTCCAACTATAATAGGTCAGAACATCATGAATGTACATTCTCATTTTATATTTACGCAAAAAAAAACCGTTGAGGGGATTATTATACCCACATATTTATACATTTACTACGGTTAATGCCGAATTTTCTGGAAAAATTGATTTTCTTTAAATTAAATGTATTTAAACAATGTGCAAGAAAACACTTTTACACAATTACGTTATAATCTGGAACAGTAATGGTAAGCCTAAAAAAATAATTTAAAAAGATTATAAAAAACTCGCTTTTATTGATAAAACCACTTAAAAAGTAAATTTAAGAACTGAATCTTAGTACCAATTTCACCATCGATATTAAGGCGATATTAGCAAATTAATAATAATCGTAAGCTATCTAGTTGTTCATCAAAGCAAGAGTTGTTTCACATTTCCAAATTGTGAACCAAATTGGACCCCTCGCTTTGATGTACAACTAGATAGCATACGATTCTTATTAATTGGCTTGCACCACCTTAACATTGATGGTAAAATTAGTATTAAGATTCAGTTTCATTTTATCAATAAAAACGAGGTTTTTAAAATTTCTAATACTTATTTTTTCCAGTTTTAGCCATTACTTATTCGATTAAAAAAGTCCAATTTGTTTATATTACCCTAATATTATTTTCGATACTTAATTAATTAAAATCAACATTATTTTAAAATAATGTTAATATGTAATAATAAAATACATAATTTTGTTATGTATAAATGCTTTTAGGCAATGCTATATTTAACTTTAGCTTTCGTAGGCAATGCTTTTTAACGACATCTTTTATGTACATGTACCGTTTCTAGGAGTAGTATAAATTTTCTATGTTTTCTAAAACGAAAATTGAGTTTACAAACTATTACTATAAACAAGTATTAGGGCGTACAAAAACATAAATTATTAACATATTACTGACGAGTATTATAAGTATAGGGAGTCTGTGAATTTATGGTATTTTCAATGGTAGCTTCTTTCTAATAATAGAAAAAGTCTTTAAAATAGTATTAGAAAAAAGTTTTATCAGTTTTAAGTGTTAGAATCACAAAAAATGAAGAAAATTGTTTGGTGTATGTAAAAGTTTACATATATTACTTTTGGAGTTTCAATAAAAAATATTATTTACGTACTTGAAATTTATCTAGCATGTTTATGTGCTTTGTGGTTCATGTCTTTTAAATGAATTTCAATTTTAATTTAGATTAATTAGACAAAAAATTAGAGCAAATTAAAAAAAAATGAGTCTGGATAATTGAAAATATCGTAAAATAAATTTGCAAATATATATACACGATTGACAAAAACTTTATTAATTAACAATTCAACTGAAATTTTTAATTAACCGACATGTAAAATTTTCTGACAATATTAAAATGAATTTTAAATCAATGGAGTTAATTTTCAAAATATGAAAAATTAAAAAAAATATCCATTCTGCATGTTATGTTTTTGAATAAATAAAAAAATGTTGGTTTACAGATATATAAATCTACGTGTTCGTTAACGTGAATAAGGTTGAAAAATCATTCGATTTTAATTTTTCATATCGTTTTTCATCAATTAAAGCGACATTGTGTCTAAAATTGATTCCATTCGGATGTTTGATCAAATTCATTCATGTGACATATCCATTGAAGACTAAATATTTCATAGATGAATAAATTTTTTCCCACTTTTCATTTCAATTTATTCGTTTTGTTAAATTATGTGTTTATAATGTTGATTTTAACGTCGCGAATAATCTGATTTATATAAATGCAAAAAAGCAGATTAATTGTAAAAAATTTCCTGCTAAAATAAATGTAAAAAATGTGGAGCATTTAAAAATGAAAAGAAATGTTGTACAAAATAAATTATGGTTTGTGTGTGTTGACATTTATAAATTGCTTAAAGTTAGTGTTGCATTTGCAAAGCTAATAGTTTTGATTTATGAATAAGTCCTTTTTTTTATTATTTCGTTTTGTTTTGTTATGTCATTAGTGTGGCAGGAAATTTAATTTGCATATAATGGATAAATCGAAAAAGTATTTGGTGATTTCCTTAACTTTCGCACAAAAGAAAAGTTTGAAAGTTTGTCATGCAAAAGGAGTGAAAATATATATTTAAATATTTCAATTTTTATACTTATACTAAAGAAATATTTACAATAACACATTATGTATTTCTACAAAAATTATTTGGCATCAATTCAAATATTTAAATTATATCATTCGGTAAATATTTTTTTCATCTTTATTGAGTAATATTATGAATAATTTTAAATTATGTTTATGAATTTCTCTAAATATATAATTTAAATTAAAGCACCAAATGACTTAGAACTCAGTTAAATTAAATATTAAGCAATTATAAATATTCGAAACTTTATGAATATTATGTCTAAATAATTATAAATAGCTATGTTATTTTCTGATTTCTTTATTACTAGATGATAAAATTCAGATCTCAGCTTTTATTAAATAAGAAAACAATTCAGGTTGTTTAAGATGGGTTTTTTTTATTTAATATTTTTTAATATTCAAATTAGCTACGTTTCGTTACGTATCGTAACTTCATCAGGAATATTAAAAAATATTAAATAAAAAAAAACGATCTTAAACAACCTGAATTGTCTTCTTATTTTTTATTAATTTTTATAAGAATTGAGATATATTACTGTTTTCCATGTAAGCATAAAGACAATAAATTATAATTATCTGTTCTGGTATCACAGATATTCAAGCCTTTTGAAATTTCTTCATTTCAAAAAATAATCAGAACAATAATCAATTTCGAAGAAAATTTAAAAAAATATTTTAGGCATATACCTATGTTAAAATTTAGAGAAATTTTACTATCTGGGTGATATAACTTATTAATAAAAATGTAATTGAAATTTTAAACGAAATATATATAGTTATACGGAAAATCATATCAAAATTTATGTACAACTTACGATAGAAAAAGATAATGATTTTGCGGAAAAACAAATAGTTATTTAATATATAATATCTACGCAGCCGATGCCTAGAAAATATCGAATTCATTATAGTTCCGCGTAGTTCCTGAGAAATACCTCCTACCTTTTTAATCGGTTAACAATAATTACAAATAGTATTCGACCGAAATTTTTGATGAAAACTTAGGAACTCAAAATATTGCGCATGCGCTTCGATCTGTTAAAAGAGAGAAAATACTCGTATATTGGTGGTATATTAATAAATCCAACTTTCTTCACTGGTATTGAATTAGAACTTGATATAACCAAACTTCGGTATTGCATACTGCAAATACAGCAATCGACAACGTAATTATGTATTCATAAGATTGGTTAAGGTTTCTAATTATTACCAACAATGAAATACGAAACACAATATGTTTCCAACAACAGTTGGTGTAGATTATACCACATAGGAATAGTTTTTGAATTACTTTTAGTTAAGATCTGTGGTATCTATAATCTTTGTAAAACTAATAACAAAAGGGAGAAGATAGACAAACTATTTTTGTTTGAATTTTTAACTTTGTTTGAATTTTTAACTTTGTTTATAATTTATTTTTACATGAAAAATATCTTTGTGAATGCTAGGTAATCATTATACATACGAAAAAAAGAAGTAGGTATATAGGTATACACAAAACCCTAATACATCTGCCATTTGTTTCTAGGGGTATATTTCTAATTTATGATTCTTCCAAACACAATCGAAAGCTAAAAAAAGTTCTATAGTATTCCAGATTTATTTTAAGTAAGCATAAATTTTAAAGAATCATTAAATCACCGAAGTTTAAAATAAATATGCTTTTACTTTAATTCATGTAGCGCTTGTGTTGACTTAAATGTAGCATGAATATGTTTATTGATTTTTTATAAACCTCTCAGAAATATCAATATTATAGGCTATTTTTTAATTTAGAGCTACAGTAGTCTACACTACTCCTTCTCAAACGTTTTCATGCCACGTCCCCCTAAATCAGAAAGAAAATCCTTAGACTTTAGGGACCAACAGAACCTACACTATGTATGTACTATTAGTTATTATTATACACTTTATTATTTATTACTTCGCGGTTTCCTAAAGGGCCAGGTACCCCAGATTTAGAAGCAGTGGTCTACACTTTTCACGTTAGATTGGAATAAATACATATTTCTAATTACCGAAAGTTTACACATAATATCGCTACTGCATAAACCAAATATATTCGATATACAAATAAGTTTTACGGGATTAAAAAAATGGCAAAACTAGGATTAAATCATTACGCATTATCTTTTAACTATGTTCAAAGCATTATCATTTGCCTTCAAAAATAATTATCAGCCATTTTGCTAAAGTATAAACAACATAATTTCTTTGTGCTTTAATCATGTTAACTTTTGAACCCACAAAATTTGTGAAAGAATCTCTGAAAGAACAGTGCAGCCGATATATATCAATGAAGCATAACATATGAATTTTAATTCTGGAGTTTTAAAGGTGGTAATTTTTTTACTAGTGACAAAGAACACAAAGGTAGGCAAGTAAAGTTTAAAGATGCTAAGTTGGAGAAATTATTGAAACAAAATGCTTGTCAAACTTAAGAGTAATTCATGGAACTCTTGGAAGGGAGTCAATAAGCGGTTTTAGATGGTCTAGAAGCCATAGGTTTGATGCAAAAAGAAAGGATTTTTTACATAGATTTTTGTATTAAGACAGAGAACGAAAAGTAGACCCCATTTGCCAATTTAAAGGGAACGAAATTGTGGGGAAAGTTCGGTATAATATATTAGCTTCAAAGGCAAAACCAAATATTAATGGTAAGAAGTTATGACTGTGCAAAAATCCGATATAGTGGGACCAAATGTCCGAGCCGGTGGGACCAGATTAGAGCAATCTATTCTGAGTTACTCTAACCCAATAAGACCATGATTAGAGAGCGTTACTAGCAATAACTAATACAATTGAGCCCAGAATTGTAGTTCAAACGCCTCCAATGTACCAAAAGAAATGAAAAAGCCATCGTTTAGTACGACAACACTCGGCCACAAGTCGCAAAAGTGTAAAGGAAACTTTTGAGGCACTTCAGTGGGATGGCTTACCCTATCCGATATATTCACCATATATCGCACAGTTCGATTACCACTTAAGCAGGCCATTCACGCTCCGACTTGCAATACTACTAGTCGGACTACTAGTTGGATCGCTTAAATGATCGGACAAGTCCGACTAGACATTCAACTTCCAACAACACAACACCAACGACTTTAGATCCAACTTCGAAAGTCGGACCACAAAGTTGAACTGGAAATCGGAGCATGCATGGTCTGCTTTATTTCGGGCTATGAGAAGACGTCAAAAATTGGATCGTTTCCCGGAACGATTTGGAACTTCAAAGGACGAGAATTTGTTTTTAAATAGTAACTTGTATGCTCCATCAAATATGTAGTATATATGAAAAGTAGTCGATCATGAAGAATAGTACTAGGAATAAAAAATAAAGTACCACTTTTTTTGAATAAAACCTTAAAAGTACAAAAAAAAAGCTCAAAAGTTATTTGTACATCTATTATGGCATTACTTTATTACGATTTAGTATTTTTTTAAAAATCAATGCAAAGGAAGGATAGAAACAACAATTGATCTAGAAAGCATTTTCATTATAAAATCAAGAAAGAAAAGTCTTCAGTAAAGTTAAAAATTGGTGAGTAGACGAAATGAGGTCATTTTGCAACAACCCAAAAAATGAAAGTTTCCCATTCTAATTTTATCCTGTTTTTCGTTCGCCTCATCTGACACAAATTCTTAAATTTCATATTTCCGTTTTATTAAAGTTTGTTCAAAAATTTATCAAATCTGTCATGCTCAAGAAAATTGGTTTCTTATGGATTTCAATTTTGGTTATTGAATCAAATGTCACTTTCCCCCTATTTCAAATAAATTTTATATTAGATTATTAGTAAATAATTCATTGATGTGTGACACAAAACGATAAAATGAATCAAATTATACCTCGTAACTACGTCAATAATTTGAAAATTTTACAAGGAAACTCTAAAATGAACGAATAAAAATTTAATCATCATATTTTTCCAAGCTTCATCATTTATGTTATCTATTTTTAAACTTTATAGTTTTAAATAATAAACGTTATATTTTTATGTAATCCTAAACTCACTTTTCACGTAAAAGATAAACATTTTTTCCTCTGTTTTCTTTGCAAATGTTTTATTCAAAATAAATTACGTACGTAAACATTTTGTTCTTTTTGAAAATTGAGAAGGTTTTTCGCAAGATGATTCTCATTTCTAATTTTAAGAAATAAATTATTTATATTTGCTGTAAATTATTATTTCTAAAAATATAATATTGTAACGTGACGTCTCAAAACTGTATTGAGATGGCGTTTATTTGTTCTTTTAATTTCTTTTGGAAATAAATAATCACTTTCACACTTAACAATCACTTTTTTTATTTCACTTTATATTACACAATTACACTTGTCAAAACAATCAGTTAAATGACAATAATCACTTTTAATTCAAATCACACTAATAAAAATCACTTTGTTGTAACGGAAATTCAAAGAGAACGTCGATACAGAACTATCATTTGGCTTGAGCTGAGCGCCTTATATACCTGCAACCCAATATTCCAGAATGTTCTAGCTTTCCCTAGACTTCACTAGACATTTCTAGAACAATCTATATGTGCATTCGCATTGGTGGGAGAGAGAAAGAAGTCACTCAGCCAATCGCGTGCCGGCATAGCACAAAGAGAGAGATAGTTACAATTTCTGTTACCTTTTCTGTTACAATATCAAAAAAAAACTATTTAATATTTTTTAGGTTTTTTTTAAATCATATTTAAGACCTTGACCAATATTTAATTTAATGTGGTACAATTTTAAAGGTTTACTAGCTAATATGTATCAACCTGCTGAAGTGTACTATATAGCAGTCGCTACATAACTATCAAACATTTCTGAATAATATCGAAATTAACGATTTTAATATCGAGATTTTTCAGTTTATATAAAATTAGGAAAAATAAAACATTGAGAGCGTAGTGATGGCCGAGTGGTCTAGATGACCGCTCCAAAACTGGTAGGTTTTGGGTTCGATCCTCGATCGAGCTTTTCGGTATTTCTTGATTACGAATTTTATTAACCCTAGAGTTGCTAAAAACCTTAGCAGTTATAAAGCACCAGTAAATAACAATTAAAAAAATAAGTTTACGATAGTTCGCATAAGTTTACATCAAGGATAATTATTTAATTTATAGAAAAAATAACATAACAATGGCCAAATAAATTAGTTCAAAGGAAAAATAATTTATCTCTAAGAAAAATACTCGTTATAAGGGTCTTTCACTTAAATATCCAGAACTTAAATTTGTGTAATATGATATTGATGAAGAAGATTTCGAAAATAAGGTTTTCGGATTTTCAAAGTAGCGGGTCTCATTTAAATATTTTTTGCATTCGATTCCTTATGACATTGAAACTTTGATAAAAATTTGCAAATGGAATTTACAGAGCTGAGATATAACATCATTATTCAACTAGAATTATAAAGAAACGTGTATTCCAGAATTTTATAGGTATTTACCTGCAAATCGTTCTCCGAGAATTCGACACTTTATTAAAAGGATATTATCCATGTTTGATTGTACATATATTTGTGAACAGTTTTTTTCACAAATCAATATGAATAAACTGTACTTGATTGACTAAAGAAAATTTAACATTGATTTTAAAAAATCAATTCAAAATTTAATATCAAATTTTTATGATTTAAAAAATGAAAAGCTCAAAGCAATTATACCCAGAAAAAATATTTTCTTTCTTCATTCCTTCTTCCTTATTATTAAATATCTTTCTATCATTTTTTATTTCGGTTATGAAAAATTAATATTCAAATAACGCAAATTTCGAATTTTCAGTAATCTTAAGTAGATGTGTTCCACAAAAGGATTTGTAATAAAATTTTCCAACAATTTATCCCTTATATTGAAATGAGTTTGACGGTTTTATGATAGTTGCCCATTAGAAAATTCCTCACACGAAAATTGATCACAAAAAGTTACTCACTAGCATTAGTACTCACACGAAAGTTTCCCACATAGAAATTTGCTCACATATAAAATATTAACACACAATGATATATCCAGACATAGAAATTATAAATTACTATACATTTCTGTGTGAGGAATTGTCTATGTGAGTAAATTTCTATGTGGGCAACTTTCATGTGCGGATTGTTCTAGTGGGCAAATATCTGATCACCGAGTTTGATATGCATGTTCTATATCTTCAAAAACCATAACCCTTATTCAAACGAAGTGATTAAGACAAGGACGTTTATTTTAATAAATCGTCTATCGAATAAAACTCAATACTTAAAGTAATAAAAAAATATTTTTTTCATCGTTATTACTTCCTTACTATATGAAATTTGGTTTATTTCAACTACATTCATGTAGCATCTGAAGCTTCCGTTTCTTAAAAATAAACCAAAAAAGCAATTATAATCAAATCGCATCTGGCCGGATGCATGCGGGAAATGAATATGTGCATGAATATGGGACAGACAAGCTTTTAATGCGGTCATCATTATCATCATCATCCGCATAATTTTCCGTTCATGTAAATATTAGAAGTTAAAAATAAAATTTATGAAGCGAGCAGAGGAAGGTGTCTTACATGACTTGAAAATGATGATGTATTCGTAAAATGTTCATTACACGCTAATAAACCACAAGAAAAAAATATTTTTCTTTAAATGATAAATATATCATTACAAAAAGAAAAAATATTTTTGTTTGTTTATTTTTGGTTACCGTGTGCCGATGCGTGGGATTTTCAGAAGATATGACTGGCCTAGTTTTATGTGGGATTTTATTTTCTTATACAAACGGAAGAGTGGTGAAAATAAAAAACCATTTATGGAAGCTTTTTCTCCACTTTTTTGCTAATAAAAGAATATAATTCTTTTTAAAGAATCTAAAAATAACATTCCTTACTAAGGCTTTGTTGTTTCAGTGATCATAGTATCAGATAATTAATCATCATTTTCAGTGATTTCAGACACTATGTTCATTGGTTTTATGTTTTATGTATCAATGTTCTTTGTTAGAGGTTATTAAATTGTGATCTTAATCTCAGGAGAACTTATTCTATAACTGTCAAAATAGATCATTTCAAAGTGCTGTCCAAAATTCATTTAAACAATTTCCATATCTTCCCAGATAAGTATAAGTGGTTTGATTCAATATTTAGCTATTATCATCGTTATACTTTTTTAAGTAAAAATTTCAGTGCAACATATTGTGGGCTTGAACACAAACTAAAACCCCCAAAACCTATTAATATGATTATAACTTTTAATAAAAAATAATCATATTCATAATCCAGAAAGAAACATTAAGGAACAGAGAAGAAATACTGCATATAAAGAAAGGGACAACATGGAGAAATGATATATCTAATGCAAAAACGTAAGCTTTGGCCTGTGAAAATTAATTAACAATGTTGTTCAATAGAATCAAATTTCTAATGAAAATGTATAAGTCTAAAACGACTCTTAGGAGAAGGTGGGCACTATGTTATACACACATTTTACATATCCAAGATATCTCACCAATAATTGGTTAAAACAAAAATTTCATGTGAAATTCTTAATCCTTAAGACTTATCAAATGATACCGTGCATACTGTGGAATTTGCAACGACCCCCCTCCTCACACGACAGGTATCCTATCTTTTATAATTTGTAAGTTCTTCACACTTTTACATGGTAATTTTCAGAAAACACTTCTTTTTCCTTATTTCATATACTGAGTATCAATATTCACTGGTGAAATGACTTAAATAGAAGAAATTATTGAAAAAAAATTGTCATTTGACTAAGGGTGTATTTTCATATAGTCGCTAGTCGTTGTTTTCTAGCGAAAAATGTGGTCACATGACTAAAACATAACATGTGCACCGAAATTTCAACGACAAATGAGGCTCTCTATCGAATGCTAATGTACTGATACAACCACTTTATTGTATAGGTATATGTATATAATTGCGAGTTACAAGTATATAATACAGTTAGTAAACATTCAGTATATGAATAATAAATGTACCGACTATAAGCTCTTTTTGGGAATGTATTAATAGAAAAAATCAAGTCTGGTAGAATTGGTAACATTCGGCTAGATAACTAAAGAAAATTAAGCTTTATCACTACTTTTTTCAGATGACGCATGAAAATGCACCTTAAGGAATTTTGAAAAACGAATACAAATAAAAAAAAATCAAGAATTTGCAACAGAAACAAAGGCTACCGATAATAAAGCTTTTATCGTGTTTAACATAATATAATGACAATTTAAGATTTTGCAGTTGATTCAAAAATTACCAATCGCGACTTTTCGCAAGCTGTTTGCTAACTTTATCAGCCAAATCTAAAATCTTATTTGATTATGGTAATATATTTTCTGTAGTACAATTTATCAAAAGAACCAGTACCTATAAAATATACTGATTCTATACTATCCATTTACTATCTATTATACTATCTATTATACTATCTATTATACTATCTATTATACTATCTATTATACTATCTATTTACGAATTTACAAAAATTTTGTGTCCACGGTATGGAAATTAGACTAGACAGCCTAAAAGCGAGACTATTCTGTTCAAAATCGGACGTTTATCAGATAACAGACCAAATTTTGGTATACTAGCATTAGAAGCAACAATTCCGCAAATCAAATTGCAAAATTAGTTTAAAAAGATTTCAATACATAAAATAAAAATCACGATTTTATTTAGGGTATTTTTAATCCATCTACGAAACGAAACTCATTGGCGGATTTAACAGCAGGTTGAGTAGGCTGAAGCCTAGAGCTACAAATTTGGCCTAAAGTTTAGCTAATCACAGAAAAAGTTGATGTTATAACGACCATAGAGCGCAAATTGTGATTCCATTGTTACAATAAACGTAATTAATATGCTTGGAAAATAGGATATCAAATTTCGGAGGTCAGTAGAGGCAACAAAAATTGAATAACCTACTGGCAACAAATTTATAAATCCGCCACTAACGAAACTTAATTGCTCCTAATTACTGATAAATTTTAAATATGTTTACCTATTTTAGTTACAAATAAGAATTAGTATTCTTGATTCATAAGTACACAGATCAATGAAATTATAAATTTTGAAATTATCGTAAAAGAAAACCAAAATGAAAAGTTTGACTTTTGTGCATTTTTATTTTGATCTATAATTTTAAATAGCTACAACAATAATTCTAATGCAAAGTAGACGCACATCCAATGTAGTGTAAAGAATTCTCGCTTTTTTCACTTAATTCGAGTTGTTACATTCGTGTTCGTTCTCCACAGAGAGCTCATTAGTTTGGGTAAGCTTCCCGTTTGTAATTTTCTTTATATCTTCTTCGCATAATACACCTTACAACAGATGTGTATTCTACGTTGATTGACGTAGCATTATCACGATCGAATTATACGTTTATTATGTATGATTACTCTAAGTTAACTTCCTATTGAATTATAACATTCAATTAAAAGCAATTAGCGAGAATATAAAAAATATGTGGTTTTAGTATAGAGCTTTCTTCTTGATTATCTATCTGATATAAGTTATAAAGATTACTTTAAATTGGTTTAGGAAAATATTGGTCTAGCTCGTTCAAATGATATTTGAAAATTTGTGTAGTTTTATGTTTTCAGTTAGTGAAGTTAATTGGAAAGGATTTTTTTTTTTTTGGAAAAAACTGATGGGAAAAACGTAGATTCTATGGAAAAGTAGGTACTTGAAATAGATAATCTTGAATCTAATTTCAGACAATGAATAAAAATTTCATTTCGGAAAAACTTGTTATAATAGTTATCAAGTACTCAATAAAAACGGGAAATAAAATACCAAATCCTATGTACAAGTTGATATCTCATTGAAGCATTCATTCGAATTGATGTTGTTGAGACGAACATTCAGATATTGTTATGAATGGAGTGCTTAGGTAATTGGATCTTGACGTCTATTTGTGGAAAGAGGAAAGCGAAACGTATCGGACGTAACTCGAATACTGCGGATAGAAAACATATAACAACCGACGATGTCGACATGAACGACTTTTTGCAACCAACCAGGAATAGATCCGACGACGAAAGCATCATCGAAGTCGATGTCGACGCCGACGACGACGACGACGTACCCGACTAATTCCACATCAGGCAAATGTCACCGCATATCAGGAAAGGGAAATATCGACGTCAGCTCCCGACATCGGCTATGCAGTTAACGTGAATGAGTTATCTCTCCACTCATTCCATGCGATCGACAAACATTCTCAACGCCCTTAAACAACCACCGAACCCCAATTTTGTATTAGTACTCGTCTAATTAAAATAAATTACTTGTCGATTATGGAATGATTAGTAGCGCGACCAACTCACTCAAATATCAATTAGTATTAACGAAACTAACAAGTTCAGTTAATTTCATTTAAATATATTCATGGAGAGACATTAAAAAAAAAGTCATAAACCAATTTTAAATTCAAATAAATTAATTAATTACTAGATATTTCATCAGCTTTGTTTCAACTATCTTGAAACCATATAAAACGTTTTCAAATAAAAGTTTTTTACGTTTCCTAAAATCAATTACGAATTTAATTGGATATTACATATTTATTTGATATCAATTAAACACATACAATCCTAAAGACCCTACCGTCAATCTTTTGACAATTGTTTAACGAATAAAATTTAAATCATATTTCTAAAACATCTAAAACAGATTTAAGGTTTTAAGATACATTAACTTGGTTTATATCCATTATTGGTTAATTTAATTATTTTTATGGGGTTTCTTAGGTCTAAAAATAAATCATTTTTTTTTTGTCCTAAAAAACCCCATAAAATCACTAAATTATAAAAAAGTTTTAAGGTACTATTCTATTTTTTTTTTTTTAAAACTTATTTGAATTCGATTAACGATTCGACGAATCCAACATGTATTAAAAAGCACGTGATTTCATATAGCCTAAAGTATGAAAAGTAAAGTAAGTTTTTTCCTCCATTATTTCAGGTCTAAATCGATGTGTAATTTAAAGGATAAGTCAGGGTGTAGTAGACCAAAAATTTAATAGTGCTTTATTTATATTTATTGCAATTCGCTATGTTTCGCTATGTTCGCTATGCAATTCGCTCATCGGTGTTATTCCGACTTCATCAGACAACTTAGTATGTAATATTTGGTAAAAACCCATGGTCAAATGATTTTAAAAATTCTTACGTTGAACTTCTGGTGAAACAAACAAGAGTTAAAATTAAGTACTAACATGTCAATTATCAATAGTTATTGTTAAAAATTCTTAACATTAATCGATGTTTATAAATCACAATTAACAGCAATCAAAGTATTAAAATTAACCTATAACTATCTATGTGATACATAGAGTTAAGTAGTAACACTTTAGTAGAGGGTACATTTAAACTACCCATTTACTTGTGGTAAAGCTTGTTGTGCTCTATGTATTTTAATATTAAATTATTATAAATTTATTATTTATTCGAATCCTGTAATTTATCTTCAATTATTTTTTAACAAAAAAAAATTAAAACTTTAACTCAATCCTTATACATTTATACTGTTACTTATAATCGCTTGAAAAAACAGTAATAAACTGCGCAACGTTGCAAAAAAAAAGAATAAAAAAAAACATAGAGTAAATTATTTAAAAATAAAAAAAAATCTTTAATTCTCGGAACTAGAACAAATTGAAAAAATCAAATTGATATTAAAACAACGAAATAACTAAATGACATTAGTTGAAAGAGTAATGACGTAAGTTCTATAGTTTATTTTTTCGCTAATATTTTGCGTCCTTCTCCTTTGCATCGATTTAAATTCTGGGGGTTCACTCCCTCTTCCAGATCATTGCATCGAATGAACGATCTAGGTTAATATTTCTTAATCAGTGGTACCCGCACTCTTGGAGGTGCGAGAGAAGTTGCATGAAATATAAATTATGAAATTTTTAATAATAAATTACTCAAAAAATGTATTTTTCCAAACTAAAGAAAAATCAAATACCGTTTTCATTGGGGCGTAGAGACCTTTTTTCAGAATCAAAGAGGTGCGATTCTCGTAAAAGGTTAGGAAACACTGATCTGGGTGATAAACAACGGAGACAATTGTGCTGAAGAAAAGGGATCTAAACTTTACATATCATAACGTTAGCTAAACAACCTACGTAACTTTAATACTGGGGGTACTACACCATGGGTATTTTTTATAGGGATTGTTAAATTTAGTACGCACTTTAAAATATATCTTCTTTTGACCATTAATTCCTTGAATAAGACAGTTATAATTCAAATAACTTTATCCAAAAATATTTGGTTAAAGTGGGAAACTAAATCTATCATTAAACAGAAAATTTGATCCTGCTATTTATAATTTTTAGTAACCTTTATAAGTATTATTTTTATTTATTATTTTAAATAAAGCCAATACATCATGTTAAATAAACTCTTTTGATTTAATTCGTTCCTTTACATAATTTGCCTTGAAAAAAAATAATATAAGGTTAGAAATAAAATTTACAAATTTTATTTCTAATAACTTTCAGAATTGAAGAAAAAGCATAAGGAACTTAGTTCTTGGCGGGGGTCCTACGATCACCCTCGTTTTTTTTCTTCTAAACTTACGGGCAAACTAAGGTAAATAATAGAGTTTTTACTAAAACAATGTTTAACCTTAAAGGACTATCGCTTAACAACTATATCATGCAGGCCAATATTGGTTGTCCAGAAAGTTTGTATCGATTTTAAAAATTATTAAATTGTATAGTTACCATTATATTCTTTAACCTTTCTTTATTTTTCAGACAACTTAAAAATTTCGTCCTTCCGGAATCTCAGGTATTCCAGAAGAAAATTTAGACTTGTGTGGTACAAACTTTCCGCGAACAACCTATGGGTATCAGTTACATGGGTATTAATTTAATTATGAAATAGCTATCAATGATCTCTCGCGAAGAAGTTATCTTTCCGGTAGGTATTTTCTCAGAAAATTGCAAGATAAATATATCACTTAGCGAAATTGTTTCAGGAAATACGTTTAGTTGTAAAATAATAGAAAAATACAAATTTGATAGATATGACAGTTTAATAAATGGAAAAACTGTTCAATTTTGTAGAAAATGTATTTTTAATTTAAAAGGAGTTTTATTTTATGAAATTCCAACTCTAATAATAGAAAGATTTTGTGACATCGAACCGGATGGAAACATAACATGATCAAGTTTGCAACGAACGAATAAATTGACTTGGCAATAAAACGGCAAATCGTTCATCTTACACATATACATTCGCCAAAAGACGCTGATATTAATTTATTCAATCGTTGGAAAATGAAATCAACCCAACACCTGACGACGCAAACTTCCTGTTGAGAAAACCACGATTTATATATATAGGCTACAACCTGATTATTTTCGAGGGTGGAACATTCAGAAATTTCATATGTAAATTTCATAGATTTATTAATAGAGTCATTCTAAATTTACTGTATTTACTACGTATACCCCCACACAAATCATAAATATCATACGATTGCATTCGTTCCATTTCCATTCATTCATTCAAAGTGGTAGCCTCGGAATTCTTTCATCCCAGTATCAAACATTGCGCTCAAATAACAAAATCGCTCTGGTATTTGAACATAAAAAATGGCTTGTAATAAAAGGGAAGAAAACAATTTTACACTGGACTGGTTTGAGTTAGAAAGTGAACTTCATTCTTTTCCCACACACATAAAAAAAACTATCCTGAAAGTACGTCTAGGGACGGAAGCTGGACAATGAACCAAAGCCATTATAGACTTCTTAAGAAGCTCTATAATATAATACATATTATGCGGTACACGTTACCGTTTCACCCTTGCACGGCATCAAAAACAGGTCCATTTGTTATAAGAAAACCAACCTGTAACAAACAAAGATTACATTTAGATTTTTTCATGCGCAATCTTAATTCGGTAAGTTTTTATAAAGTAACTTTAAATTTCTTCACTGAAATGAATAAAAAATAAATAGTTGCAAAAGATCAAAAACCTATATTTTCTCAATAGTTATAAGTATTATTGCATTTTTGGTAAAATTTTGTAAAAGTTCCTTTAACTTTTTGTACTTTTTTAAAGTTAAATCTTCGATTTATTCTAATCAATCGCGATGTTAGAAACTAAATCTGAGGTAAATACTTTGTAAGATGTTTTTTCAAATTAAAATACGAACTTAGACTTCAAATTTTTGTTGCAAAATCTTTATTTAACTTTATTTCAACTAAGCATAAAAAAATCGAAATCTAAAGAAAATCTTGTTAAAAACCGAAAAACAATTTATTTTTTCATCTTTTTGTCAAAAACGTCTTTCAAAAGACGGATTACGTAACTTGGTACTTAACAGGGTCAATCATCTGTCAAAAAATCTTTTAAAATGAATTTTTTGGTCGATTTAACAATTATCTTTTCACGTAGAATATATTCGTACATATTATGTGAAATTTATTCAGTTAAAAAGCTGCACAAGAATCAAAATTTTAAATTTAAATATTTCATCACTTTTGATAATACTGTGAATACATTGTTGTAGAGATCATTGACAAAATATAAAGAATGAAGTGAGAAAATGCGATTTTTAACAATGCAATTAATGACACTTTTCTTTTGTTGAATAAAGTGAAAAAAAAAGTTTAATACAATAGTAATTTTGATTTCTTTATTTCCTTTAATTTCTTCAGTTTTTTCGGTTAGTTAAAAAAAGTTTATGTGTACTAATGGACGCACGTAAGAAGTTAGACTTTTTTGTAAAAGTCTACTAATTTTCTGGGAATAAGGGTCTACACAACTAAGACCCTATACCGATTAGCCAACAAAATTTTAAAGTTTGAATTATTATCGATTGGAAAACGTTGGTAGAGTTTTAAGAAAGAATCCGTTTCGTTTGTGAAAAAATAGTCTAGTAGTAGTTAATTAATTACCAAAAACTAATTATTTCGTCGTTCATATAGTAAGATGCTAAGAAAATAGGGTTTTAAGTGACATATATAAACAAAAATTCAGGAAAATTTAGAAAATAATTTTCAATACTAAAACATAAGAAAAATTGAGAAAACCTCCCCTCTCCTAAGTAAAATATTGGCGAAAATAGGCATTTAAGAATTTTTTTTGTCCATGGTTTGTATTTTCGCAAAACTTTAAAAATCCAAATCATTAAAAATCGAAACAGTAATGAACATACTTTTCACTCAGTCGTTTTTATCGTTTGTAAAAATCAACTTTTCCCACAGTACGGTATTGAATATGAATATGTAAAATAACACATTACGTGTTTTTGAAACTTCGGAAAATATTTTCTCCACTTTCCGACCAAGCCAACATTTCCAAAATACCAAAAATCATATTTTAGATATAAGAGAAGTTAACCCAATGGTACTTATGCGCAGTTGCATTTTCTTTAGTTCAATCTAGAACTTATACTATTAAATATATTTTTAGGTCAGTGTTTCTTAACCTGGGGTACCCACACTCCTGGAGATGGAGAAAGGTATTTTTTGGGGGTGCAGGAGATGTCCTTAACAATATAACTTTTGAAATTTTAGATAACAAATTTCACAACAAATGTATTTTTCTGAACTAAAAAAAACAAACATATCTTTCAATGAGGTGTCTGTTCTGTTTGTTTGCCTATCCATAAATTTAACTGTATGCATACTTATAACAAGAACAACCATAGCGATCTTGATAAAATTTCACATGTAAGTAGAGCACCTTTTGTTTTACTTACAGTAGGATAACAGAAGAAAAGTAAGGGAAAGAATCCCTGAGGTATGGAAAAAATCGAAATTGTATATCAAATGGACAGATCTTTAAAAAGTAAGAACGAAGAGTTCTTACAAATTTTCGATTTGAACTAACTTTACTTAACTTTCGATGAAACTTAAGAATAAGAAAATTTAAGTGTCTCAAAGGTTTAAAAAGCGTTTTTTTGAATTCTTTTTCTGTTCATTTCTCCTAGAGAGGAAATTATTGCAATTTAATCAAAGCAAAAACTGTCGATGTATTATTGTACCATACAGACGAAGTTCACAATATCATTTAATTTTGCAAAATAATACTCCTATTTAAAAGGAATTTTGTGAAAAATACAATTCATAGTTATCATTTTGAAAAATGATTATCTTGATTTAACTTTTGTAACCTAGTAGTTCCTTGGCTATTTGTTACACGAACTTAAATTTTCGTTATCCTTAGTATCGTCTTTGCATAATCGTTTCAGATTTCAATCCGCCATTAAATTATCTTCTTATTTATTTAATAATAATAAAACAAAATAGATACGTTTCTATAAAAATCATGATTTTATTTTCAATTTTCTACCTACTGCAAATTGAAAATAAATGAACAACTGAATTTTAAAATTCCGATTTTTGAAAATCAAATTTAAAAGCTTGTTTTTTCAATACGAGTAAATATATATTAAGAAAACCTAATACTGAGCTTTTAGATTCCACAACATTAACGCTATAGTTAAAAATTAATAAAAGGTAGAAAGGACCATTACCGAAAGACCGTTTTCCCAAACGATTAATTGTCGGAACAAATTGATTGAGATTGATTAGTTTTGCAAGTTTCACTTAAGGGGTTTCAGTTAGTTGTTGTTGAAACCAAAAGTTATGGAAATTATTTCATCACACAGGTTCGTTTATTTTACCACCCTTTCATAGTTTACGGAAAATAGTTTTGTAAACTAGAAGTTCCATACTGACCTACTGTTTACTTAGTTTTAATATTATCTACCTAAAGCCTGTATAATGAATAAAGTTGATACTCATCAAATTTGTTACAAATTATGCTAAATCCATTCCAAATGTTTTTGAAACTAATATTAATTTATGATGACTAGTGAAATAATTTTAATAAATATTTATAAATTTAATTTTTTATTTAAGAAACCATCATGAGAGTAAAATGGTAAGTGAAATCATTGAACGGAACGTTTAATAATTAACACTGAAACTTCTATAATAATTATTTAATTTATTGAATCATCTCTTGAAAATTGATTACATTATTTACTAAATTTAAATTTTTACAGGTGAATAATAAAATAATATTGATATAAATTAGCACCATTCACCCCCAATTTCAAAAATCTCATTAACAACATCAAAGCACAAAAAAGACCGTTTCATTAGCTTATATTGACATACTTGACAAGTGAACAATTTTATATTTAGCAAATTAATGTAAAATAATAGTGTTTTATGGAAGAGCGTTTATTATACCAAATACTTGTGGAAGAGAGGTTATTATCATGTAATCATTTAATAAATTCATCAAAGGGCTAGCAGATATTCGTTTGCTGAGAGAATTCATTATTTAATTTCATTAATTGCTATTATAATCATCATGCTATTTATGATAAGTGTACTTTTAATGCAAAATGGCACACCGCACTCATTAAGGCGTACGGCACTGCATTACATTGCACTTTGCACAATTATGAACAATCAAAACAATTTCGCTGTCGCTATTTTAATGGCAATATATAGAACAATACACGCGAAACGTACACGCCTGAATATTTTAATTATCAACGGGTAAAAAAAGGCAACAAAAAGACGTGAAAAAAACTTATTTCCTTTTCTCGCTTTTGAAATATTCTCATTAAAACAATGGCTCTTGTAATGGAATTATTCTACTATTGCACCATTGGTCGGTGTGTTTGAATTTTTCATCAAATATTAACAAGTCATTTATCAGAGCTTTTTACCATTACTTTTCTATTCATAGATACTATGAATATAAAAACAATTTTCATTTTAAATACATATTTTTATACACATTAGTATGTTATATCTTCGTACGTATAAATTTATATTTTATCTAAAAGTTGATGCACATTTACTCTTTTTTCTATAGAAAATAAATTAAATTCTTTTATAATAATATTTATATATTTTTCCTGTTATAATAATGGGTAAGAAAAAATCTCTTAAATAAAAAGATTTTTTTAATATAATTCTATAGGTATGCAAAACTACTGTCCCAGATATTACGCAACGGTCTATGAGTACTTGTTAGGTTATGGAATAATATTATTTTTTTAAAATAAACTTTAAGTCTTACAAAATCCAAAATCACTAGAGCAAATCAAAATCATAAAAAGGGTCACAAGATCTAAAATTTTATTCATTCATTTTTAAAATTTATGTTAAAACCATATTTCGAGAAAAAGAAATGTTATACTTTGTCAAATATCATTAAAAATATCGGTAGAAAATATATTTTCCAACAGTAATAAGAAATAGACTATATCCTATTCCCTTCAAAAAAAATAAACCTACTATTAGACATAGAAATCTAAAGGATTAGAAATTATATTTGAAAATTACTATGATTTCTTACTTATCTTACTTATGATTTCCTTGTGTGTATTTATTTATAAATTAGCTATTGCAATTTATTAAAAATACTAGCCAGTACAGGCGGCTTCATCTGCGTTATAATAGGTTACTATCTGTTTAAATTTAAATTATTAACTGATAGATGTACTTATACATATATTGATGTACATGTACATGTATTGATGTCCTTAAACACGTACCAAAGATTATTGAAAAGAAATATAATTATTTTTCTTATAGCCTGGTCAGAAGGCTCATCAACATTTCAGAATTCTTTAATACAATTTAGTTTAAAAACTTGCCAAACATACTTTATTAAGACATGTTATTTTTTACTAGGATTTTAAAAAGTTCAAAAAGTATTAACAAAACGTTTAGCAAATGAATACTTCTTTAGAGGAGCACAAATAAGAGTATTATTCTAGGATACTACTGTATACTATATATGCTACGGTATATCCTTTGTTAGAAATCCCAATACTCACAAGAAGGTCAATTTTAGACCAATTGTCGATTCCCAAACCAAGGCATAGAAACTTGACCCAAGGTTTGGCCAATCGTCAATGCCAAAGTTCAACCTAAATTGTAAAACATTTTTATTTTGAGTTGTAAAAATCGACATACTTTTCTTAGATTTTTTTTAAATTTTAGCTTAAATTGAGACTAGTTGCCAGTTTTGGCTCATGGATATCATTTCGGAATTCAGCCAATCTTGGCTAGACCAAGAACAAGACCAAGGCCTGGGCTAAAACTGGGTCAATAATAAACTCCTATCTGGAATGTTTTTCCATTCGACGCAAATATAATTCATACATATTCCAGGCATATGCGAATAGGCTACATATAGTTAGCCATTGGAAAAAATTACCTCTGCTACCTGTAATGTTTCCCCTTGCGCTTTGTTAATGGTAACATCAAAACTAAGCTTGATTGAAAACTGAAATCTTTTGAATTGAAATGGTAGGCCAATAAGAATAGTGGGGTTCAAGGTTTGATTACAGTTTCTTCTTTCCCTATACCTGTTTAAATAGTGGCACCAAATATATTCTGCCTCAATTAGGTAATCCAAAGCTTCGTTCCGTTACTTAGTCAAGAAGCATCTATATTTCGCATAAGCTGGTAAATTTAGTTTCAATTGAAGTTTATGAATAGTATAATATAATCATATGATTAAGCTTAATCTCTTATAAATATATTTTTTTATCCCTGACAATGTGTGTAGAAAATTTTGTGATAATTGGTTGAGTAGTTTGGGCCTAAATGTATAAAAAACTAAGTTGTATTCCTTCGTTAAGAAAAGGCATGTTTCAGCTATAATTTTTATTAAAACTAAATTTTTTAAAAAATGATAAATTAAAGTCTGCTAGATCAATTAGATTAAAGCATTGGTTTTTAAAAAAACCTACCATAACTATTTGAACCTAAATTTCTTGAACCTTTAAAAATGATAACCTGAGACACCTGAGAGTATAAGAAGTCAAAAGCATCTATGAAATATCGTTCTAAGCTGTAAGACGCTGGTCATCATTTCTTTTGTGTTCCAATGAAAAACTCATTTCATTTAATTATATTATGTGTACAGAATAATTGCATAAAATTAATTAAGCTTAAGTGAAAACATAGTATGAGGACTATCGAAACAGTATAATTTAAAAGTATGCAGAAATAATTTTTAAATTGAAATGTCTTTTTCAGTTTTGAATTGTCAGAGAAAACGAGTGGTAAATAAAGAATTCATTATTGTGGTATTCATTTTAAAAAATTGTTGTGTTAACTGAAAGTCCCCATATTTATATTTTCCTAGATGGAAATTATGTTTTCCACGTACGTTTCTATTAACATACTAATGCATTTTTAGCATGTTGACACGAGGCAATCATTAACAAGTACATAAGTGAACTATTTGCACTCCTAGTCCTTTTTTCCCGCAACTATGTCATTATGTTCCAACATTTTTGACAAGAGCCTACAATTAATCACATAAATCATAGTTGAAATTTATTTAAGATACATATTAAAGTGGATTATCATAATATTATCAAGTGAATAAATAACTGTCATTATAAAGCAATAAAAAATTTTGTTTTACAATTATAAGTTAATTATTTTTGTATGAACTTCATAAAAAGTTAATTACATAAATTAATTATGTTTATAACACGAAACACGGTAATGTTAATCATACTTTTATTTTAAATAACTGGATGTAAAATTGAATATTTATTTCTTTAAAGATACTTATTTTTACCGTTAAAATGTTTGAATTAATTTTTTTGGGATGAAAAATACAGAAAAATACCATAAAAATGAAAAATTTCATGATACCGTACGTCTTACATTGTTTCCATGATTTCGCTAAATAAGAATAACTATTCAATCAATAATTGTATCTTTTTATCTCATCAATTATTTTACGTCTTAGTAATCAATATTACCAATAAGTATAACAATTTATAAAATTTATACAAAAAGACTATAGAGTAAAGAGATTTTTTTCAAACTCCTCTTAACCTATTCTATACATACCATTTTAATACTTAGGTAACATTTTTTGTTGTCATAACTATTTCTTTTTTCATGGATCATGGATATAAATTCTCAAAATTTATTGTACCGTTTCTATTGGAATTAAACGAAAAATTTCCTTTTTCTATAGATACAAACAATTTAAATTTGAACAAAGATTAAATTTTTAAGAGCTTGGAAAAATGCAATCCCTTACAACTATTTTTTTTCAAAAAAAGGATTTTAGTTTATTTTTTAAATTACAAACTACTGTTATAATATTTTACTTGTACTTTTGTAAGCTAGAAGTGTGCCAAGATAACTTTGACCAACCAAATATGAGGGTTTTTGGATCAATAAAACACTGTATAGTACAATAGGTTAAGCGCGAATCATTGGTACCCAAAAGATTTAAAGTTATAAATAAGAATTTTGGAAAGAAAAAACTATCAACCGCTAAACAAATAATCAAGAATATAAACTCAAGTTGTTTATAGGGGAAGTTGAGGATTAATTTTAAGAAGAAAAAAACTAGTATTCAATATAAAGTTAAAGATTCAACAATAACCTCAAAGGTTTCTTGATCCAAATGCTAAACAATGATTTGTCCAAACTATGCTAAGATTGAAAATCAAAATAAATAAAGGGATAAATAAATAAAATTTGAGTACTAGAACATTGTCTGCCGGTTTCAAGGGTAAGTTTCACTGAATAGGTATCGAAAAATTCATTAGTTATTTAAAATACAAATAACTAAACTTTTGGGTTTGTGAAATAAAAATTTGAAACAACTGTTTTTTTTTTAGTTTTATGTGCACTATATCGATTTTTTTTTCTCTCTGCCTGATGGCAGACTCAATTTCCCGCGTGGTTGAATTCTTCTCTCCAACGTTGTCTAACCCTAGCGACAAAGGTGGATTATCCGCAAGGCAAACTAAGCACGTGCCTACAGGTGCGAGATTAAAAAAAGTGCGACGCGAAAGCTTAAGAAAATATACCTCTCCACTTACATCCTGTCGTGGTTACAATTCAGCAGCAGTAGTTGAGTACAGTTGGAGTAAAGAAACTCTAACTCCAACTAGGAGTAGCCTTCACCACACATGTGGTCGTTGATCTGTATAAATGAATAGCGCACAGAACAATAACTGACAAGCCGCACTAGAAGTAAATACCAGCGCCATCTACGTGGGGACAAATTTTGAGAGAACTACGCAAAATTCCACAGCGCCTGTGTTGGAACCGTTGAAAGAGGAACTTATATATAGAAGTCTCTCTTCTGTGATATCGCCAACCACAGCAATTAAAGCGCAAGCTTTTGTTCTAATTGCTTATTCGTGTAGGCTGGCGCTCAGCGACACTCAATTGTCTGCTGTTGTTTTAGTTACTATAAAAATTGTACCCACGTAGACGGCGTTTCGTACGCCACACTAGATTTTTCTTATTTGTATTTGACGCCATATGCACGTTCTATCCATATTCCTCGTTTCAATAAATCTAAGATCTAATAGATCTAATCTTAAATGCAAAAAATACGATACTGAAAAAATTATCTTCCTTGAGAAAATTTATGCCAATACCTAGGTCCAGTTCAGCTGTGTGTTAATAAAAACGTTGCATTGTTGTGAGTGTTTTTCAATGTTACAAATTTTTCATACCTATAATCAAATCCCGACAAAATTATAAAATGTGAAATAAATTTAGTTCTTATTACGTTTCAAAACCATTAATCAAACAAATCGTTTTTAATAGAAGGAAAATAAAAACAAAATTTACATAATAAGAAAAACTTATTTTTAAATATTCAATGAATAAAACGATCGAATTGAGCTGAAATTACAGTCGCTTATAAATTTCATTTAAGATCAACAATAGATATTGTAATAAACAAAGCTCATCTCATAAAATTGAATTATATTTTTTCATCTCGTTTGGTCGCATATATTTTGATACGATATATTATATATTCGTTTGTGTATTTCGTATTATACAATTCTAACTTTTATGTTCGCAAGAAGAGGAATACGAAAAAAAAATAAAAATGATATTACAAAGCGAGAACACAATTTTAATTTAAAAAAGATTGTTACATTAAGCGTTCATCTTTTATAAATTTTCAGCGTTCTAGTGCGAGATGAAAAGCAAATAGACTGATAATGATGAAGACAGATGAACAATCAGCACATAGACATTTTTATGTATAGACATCCCTGCTCTTATGTAGCAATTCTTTTATGTAAAATAAATTATATGTATGACTATATACATACATATATATAATATATATACAGAGACACAAATCAAATTCTGATGGTTTTGAATATGGCAAAGAGGAAATTATTGTTCCGGGTGATTTCACGACAAAAAAGAAAATCCGCTATCAAAAAAGAGTTAACGAAACAAAGGTAATGTCGCTTGATAAAAACTAAAAACACGAATCTGAATAGGAAAAGTACAATAAGTTTATCTAACGAACCATATTTTAAACCTATTTATTTTGCATAAAAGAAAATCAAAATAAAACTTAGCATTTTTTTTCCAATCGTGAGTACAGAAAGGTTAGAATGAGTAAGTGATAGAAATAACTTCTTTATTGTTCTTCTTCAAAAAAAAACAGTGTGTACTTATGTACGCGTGTGAGAAGTTATACTTCTTTGGTTAAGTTAAAAATGTTTTTAATTCACTGCCTTAGCCTCTTTCAGTAGTGCCTGAACTAGCACACCAGTTATAAGATTTGTGATTACTAAAATATGATACAATGTTAAACACAAATTACTTTTAATATCAAAATATATAATAGGAAACGTATGTGTTGCAGCAAAGACAAGGATAAAGAATATAAAGTTTTAAATACATCCATGTTACTGGAATACAAATATATTAATTATTAGCTCAAATTTTAACTATCATATCATTAGTTTCAACTGTCATTTCGATTTAATTCAATTGCTAATATTAGCCAATTATCAGTTGTGTCAGTAGGGCTGTGAATAATTCACGAAAAACTATTGATTTCAAATAAAAAAATATATTAACTATGTGTACATAGATACAATATGTTTACACATTTGGTAACTTATACAAAATGTATATTACATATTATATGAATTAACCGTTTAGCCGAATTAACAGATTGGGTCATATGTTTGAAAAATACTTATTAAAAACTTTTACCATATAGAAGTAGATTGTTGCCATAAAATATCATGTATAAATATGAATAAACAAGCCTAAATAGCGATGTTCTAAAAATTATATTTATACAATAGTGATTGTATATTTTATTTACCCATTTATATCTATGTATTGAAACTTATTTTTAATTCAAATATAAAAAATACAATATAATGTAATATAATGGAATATAATGTATCAATCGACTTTTATTACAATATTTTAAATATTACACTGAATAACTTCAGAAAAATGTCTTTCTTTTAAATGCATTTTAATGTCTCGTTTATTCTCATAATAATACTAGGCAAACTTAAATATTATGTACCTATGCATATATTTTGGCAAAAGTAGACAAATATTGTAAACACATACGTGTGAATGAAATACCATCATTATTTCAAATTTGAACTGAATTATTGTCGCTATGATTTCAAAAGTCATTTCGATTTCATTCAATCAATTGCCAATTTTTACCATTTGTCAGTTACGTCAGTATTGGGTGGTGATTATTTTACGGCAAAAAACTACTTAGTTGTGTATTAATATGGATATTGTTTAGATTGTAAAATTCGAAAATATTTAGGTCAACGATATCTATCTTCTCCATGTTGTAAAGGTTCTATCCGTTTCTAACTGTTCGCTAGCTATAACCTCGTATCTGATTCGGGATTGTTCGGGATGATAGAGTACTCTCCCCTCGAGTCCCCCGATAAACGAAAAACATATGCCAACATGTACGAATATTGGCTGAACTTAATCGATGCGATAGTGTTTTAGTAGCCTTGCTATTATACATATAGCTCTCAAAACTCGGCCAGATTTGGCTCGCTTGAACCGTTCTTTCTCGCTAACCGTTTGTGAGCAATTTCATACTGTTACTTAAAAGCACGCTTTAAAGCGTCATATCTTTAACAATTCATTCTAGTTATTTTTTTTTTCAAAACGCTGATAAAGAAGTATAACTTCCAAATTTTACTTTTTTCATGATAATTAATCAAACAAATAAAATTATAAGTGAATATCAAAGTTTAATATATAATTTTTATAAAAAAATTTACCCATAATATATAGAGTTCGGTATATAGTGTGTTAATACTAAACCTAATTTAACCAGTTTTTTATAATCAACTATTTCTAAATTGCTTTTATTAAATTATTCTATTATTTCAATTATTATTGTAAGTGGTTTTTGTGCATGAGTCGGTAATATTAGATAAAACTAGGCAGGCATGGTCGTGATACATCTCTGGTACCAATTTTCTACTTTTGAGGTTGTTCATTGTTCTGCAGGTTCTCTCGTTATGGTTTGTACGTTGTGGGTGGAGAAGGTAAGTGACTCGGGATGCTCGGAGATATATTCGACAAAAGAGAGACGTTAAGAGTGTGTGGGAGACTTGTTCCTGGAATGTGGTGGGTGTGTCCCGGTGTCCTGTGACTTTCGACTCGACTATTCCCACACTTGAATACTGAGCATTGCCGACACCGTCGCCGCCGTTGTTGTCGTTGTCCTCACCACCGTAGCCGAAGCTGACCCAAAGGGTTTAGACTCTTCACTCACGGATAGTTTACTAAATGTTTACGATATAGTTCAACTAGAGGTTCGAGTGTATCATGCAACCCCGGCTTGATGAAGAATGGTGTTGTGTTGTAATCAGCCGCTATTTAAATATTTAACGTTCGTGTTACCGTTAAGTTATAAGTAGTCCTTCAAACTAATTAAGTTATACTGATTAACGGAATTTCTATCAACTAGTTGATTTCAATTCAACAAACTGATATACATTTTTAATCATTTTTCTTTTCAACGCAAAAATATTTTCTACAGCAATATTGTGACGCCTTTTTTAAATAAATTTTTCAACACTTATTATCTTTATACATATAAATATATAAATTTTTTGCTCAGATGATTAGTTGTTAAGCGATTTTTTATGAGTAAATTAGCGTACTGTTTCCTTAAAAAATTTACGGAGTGTAATAAAACATACCTGGCTACAATAAGTTTTAAATATTGTAAATGGTTTCAATCATTAACATTTGGTTTGAATAATTTAAACAACCTTACTATTAGTGATTAAATCTATTTGTCGTAGGAAAACGTTCATGGGATTATGAAGTTTCTGTACTGTGACGTAATTTTAATGCCGTATCAAAAGAGCTCGTTTAAGGCTTTTTGAATTTAACGATTTTTTTTTGATTTTTTAAATGAAAGTTTCTTAGATTTTATCAAATGAAGTTAAAAATTAACATCTAAATGTTTTGATATTAATTTAGAACATTTTAAATTATTTGCAGAACATAGGATTTTTTGATAAAAACGAAATCCTTATTGAATAACTTTATTCCACGTATGTTTGTCAAATGTTAGATTTCTTCAAGTTCTATTTTTGACCTAATTTCGACGATTTTATATGGACGAAAACTTGACTGCATCAGTTTAACTAGCGATTGGATGGTTTCAAGATTAATGAAATTATAATTCAAATTTTATTAAGAATAAAATTGTAATAAAATCGGGAAAACAAGCGGATGAAATACATTTTTCATTTCTCTACATTTAAACCACTTTTTTTAAATTTTCTCACCCAAAGATGAAGCTCGATATACAAGGCGTTCATAACAACCAGAAACGGAGAAAATTTTTAAGACGTTCGTTTGTAATAAATTTATTATAATGGAATAAAATATTTCGCTCTTAATGTTAGGTAACTATGGAACTGGTTCTTGATTTACGTGAGGGTTACGCTTCTGAAGATGGTTCCGTAAATCAATAACGCATGAATCAGAAGCAGTTAGCTCATAAAAAAGGCGAAAGGGATAGAGATTTGAAAATAGCCTTGATTTATAGCCGAGTGGAATAATTTGGCCAATTTATGGATTGAAAATTCCTTATACAACGCAAATAAATAGAAGAAATTCAGTTAAGAATATGTACTGGAATCTAATATCGTACTTTCATTCGTATATTGGGGAATTCTGGAAAAAAAATAAATAAGAAATAAGTAAAAAAGACAATTTATTGCTCTATTTGGAGAAAAAATATGTCCTCGTATATTTTTATCATTGTTATCCTTAGTGCAGCTCTTTATACAACATTGATGTTAATCTAACAATAAAAAGAAAAAAAATATGATCAAACAAAACCTTTGCGTTAATGTTCCGGAACATTCAGTTAAACATTTAACTTTTTATTTTCTTTTTCCTTAACTAGTTCAGGTTATTTCTACTAAATTAAATACAAATGCAAACATTGGAACAGTTTCTTTTCAAAAATGGGTTATTGCATCTCTCGAAAAACTTATAAACTTGTCTTTCAATTTTTCTTTTTCGCTCTATAATAAAAATTTTATACGAAACAACTACAATAAAGTAGAAAAAAGCTGTGCATGGCTAAAACCATTTACCATTTGTGGCGTCAATTATTATTTATGGCATATTATAATTTTATTATAAATGAGTATATAAACAAAAGGAACCCTTTTCACTTGAATAATTATTGTATACATGTAAATTGCATCTTCCATTATAGGTGAATATAAGGGAAACCAAACAATATATTATTACTTCTATTATAGTGACAGCAGTTCTATTCATCCATATATACATATAATAAATTTTCCACCCGGTCATATCAGAGGAAAATTCAAAATTTCTATGTTAAACTTTGGAAAATGATTTATGATGTTTTGGTATGAATATTTTTCTAGGTAGGTAACATGTTTCTTATAAAATCAAAGAATTCACTTCGAACCAACAAATATGTATAAAAGAAAATTTAAATTTTAAAATGCAAAAAATAAATCGAAAAAACGGTATAACTATAAGTAGTTTAAACGCCAAAAAAGTATCATAATATTTAACATTGAAAAAAATGTTAAATTATTTTTTAAATGCTAGTCAAATTATAAAACTGTTATAAAAGTTTAAATTGTTTTAATATATTATTGCCATTGTTCTCTATGCACAGATTTTACATTTAAAATGCTATAATTTACATTTGACGCACTTTATTCTCTGCGCTCCAAATTTGTTCTTAATTCTTAACTTCCCATCGTTATTTACTTCTTAGAAAATTAACAGGAAGTTTATAATACCCGCACTTTTTATCTCTAATTTATTATTTAATTTTACTACTGGGAAATTCATCTTATATTCTTCGCATATTTGAGGAAAATAAATAAATTATTCATTATATATTTTTCCATTACTTTTCGACAATTTACGAAAATAATCAATAAATAGTAAAAAATTAATTGTAATTACTGGGAAAACAATAAAAACGTTAAACTGTAAAATTGATTTGAACACCTCACAATTCCAACTGTTTCTAAATTTTGCAAAGATTTTGCTTAGACAATGTAGGTATTATAGGCTGCGTAGAATTACCATAGTTTTTAACAACTTTTTTTTATATTTATATTTTTGTTCTACAATTCTATCAAATACGTCTTTCGTTATTAATTAAAAAGTTATCACATACTTTTAATAAAAATAACTACAAAATTTAATATTATTATAATTGCATTTTTTTACAATTATAATTTTAAATAGAATTTTCATAAATTTATCTTACAAAAATACGTTATTAAGAACACTAAGATCGAATAAGAATATTTTAATGTAATAAAATAAAGCCAACAGATGGACGAATGGTCAAGATGGCCGCTTTGAAATTAAAAGGTACTAGAAAGTATCTACTCTTTCTTGGCTTACTAATTCTATTAATAAATTCTATTAACCCAATTCATTTAAAACTTTAGTATGTATAAATCGGTGAAAAATAACAATTAAAAGAAATAGTTCTCAATTCCTTTTTGTTTAACTAATATGAGTACATAATTTATTAATTACTTAATTTAAACAATACAAAGCTTAAAATTTTACTCCTTTTATGCATAATTCTTGGAATGCAGTCCATTTAACGTCAAGCTCAAGGTGCTAATTTGAAATTCAACCAATTATAGTATAAAAAAGAATGAAACACAAATGAAGTTAATTCAGTCCCTTTCCTAATGTTAAAAACTTTGATCAGCCTTCAATGTCACGCAACGCAAAGAAAAGGTAAATACAATTAAATATGTAGTTACACTAATTCCTCACAACCTAGGGTAAGTAATTAAAGAACGATACCACACGCATGAAACTAGGAAATAAAAAGTGTCAAGTCTACATAATCATGTGGTCTATCATTAGATAGATAAGTAGATGAAATATATGCTTCTGGAGGATTAAAAGTATAAATATAGAGATAATTTTGTTCATACAAAAATTGTGCAATGATCCATTGATAAATTTGGATTTGAAAAGTGTGAGTGTTAAAAAAATTATCACGTAGACAATTACGGTAGCTAATCTTTTAATGAATATAATTTTTTTGTTAAATATTTAAGGTTTTTTAATAAAAATGAGTTGAATAGTTAGGTTATAGTTTTACCATTGAATTGAAAATAAACTAAACTAGAGGGCTCGGTGAGCTTCGTATTATTTAAAATTGATTCGTGAAAATTGATTCACTGATATCGGCAATATAACTACATTTTTAATTATTAATATGGTTATAAATAAAAACATAAGTTTATGATTTTTTTGTTTTTTATTGTTGCTTTATAACTACTGAGGTCTTTAGCGACTCTAGGGTTTATAAAATCTGTAATCGAGAAGTATCAAAAATTTGCTCGATACGAGGATCGAACCCAACACCTACCAGTTTTGGTGCAGTCCCCTTGACCACTCGGCCACCAGTAGGTTTCATATGCTTTATTATAACAAAATTTGTGTGTTTCTCTAAATATACAATTTGTTTTATATTTTTAGAACCATATATAAACATATTATGACTCGTATACAAATAATCTTAAAATCTCAATTTTTCATGGGATTTTAGACATTCATAGATGTTAATAAGTTAATTTTTATTTTTAACTGTTTATATTCCACACAACCCGCTAATCAGGAGCTAGATGTTTACTGGAATGTACCTATTTTTCACAGTAATTCTTTAAACAGTATATTTGTTCTCTTTTTATCATGCGACACTCCATCACATAGTTAAGATAGTTCACCTTTTTGGATTACCACAAATGCCGTATTTATTATTTTCCAGTTGCGTGGCTGTTCCAATATGCTACAATATTATTATTATATATGCTGGTTTTATTTTGTTAATTATTTCTATTTTTTCTGTGCTATAATTTGGAGTGAGCCTTTGTCTTTAAGTCATCATAAGATATGTAATAAATTATAAACTACTTGATGGATCGGTTTCTCTCTTTTTAGTATACTATTTATTTCTTGGTACACATACTAACTTTTTTTTCAGATTTTGAGATGTCGAATGAAAACTCAAACATGTTTCTTTTTTTAACTTATCGCCCCTTTAGTTCCCATGTATGACTTTGTGACCTGGTACCCATAATAATTTTGATGATTTTGATTCTCTTGTAGTTGGGTAATACTGTTTCTGTTTTCATAAATAATTTCTATCCTTTCGCTGCCTTTTTCACTCTTTTCACATTTAATATATAAAAACACATGTTTCTGGAACCCTATCACCATTTCGCTCATATTTCCAAAAATATCAGCAAGAAAATTACTGCGAAGCATGCTTTTTTTACGTATATTCCTTCAAATAAATGCCAAATTTTTAGATGTCCAATTATTAAAAGTACTTCTGGGACCCTACCACAGCGTTATTTACAAAGTCTAATCTAATTATGATTGTAACCTATCCAAAGATTCACTCATTTACACATAAAAAATTTAATCGAAATCAATTCAACAATTTAGGAGGAGTTCAGTGACAACTTGACAAGCACACGTACAGAAAAATTTTATATATTTTTTTTTATATATATAAGAAGAAAAAAGGTTTGTGGCTTTCGAATCCTTAAACTTCAATTTACTTAAATTTATTCTTCATTTTATTTCTACATCATCATAATTATCAAAATTTCTTATTAAATGTTTATATAAGAATATGACACAACTTAAATTAATTTTATTAAATACTTTATAATGTTCTTAATGCTGTCTTAGCTATTCTTAAGGAACAGAAAATCCTTGCTTTTTTGAAGCTTCTATAACTTTGTTAACTTTTGAGGATGCATTCTGGTGAAATTTTAAATTGTTTTAAAACAAGGTATAAGCGTTGAATATATTTATTTTCTGGATTTAAAGCTTTCACGGCCGGTCTTACTAAAATTACAACTTTCTAATGAGAAAGTCTTGGCTTTCGGATCCAAAGCCGTGAGTAAGTGATCCGATGGATCCGAAAGCCACAAAAGCCAACTTTTTTATTAGAAAGTTGTAACTTTAGTAAGACCAGCCGTGAAAGCCTTAAATCCAGAAAAAAATATATTCAACGATTATACCTTGCTTTCAAATAGTTTAAAATTTCTCCAGATTGCATCCTCAGAGGTTAACAAAGTTATAAAAGCTTCAAAAAAGCAAGGGTTTTTTGTTCCTTAAGACTAGTTAAGACAGCATTAAGAAAATTATAAAGTATTTAATAAAATGAATTAAAACTGTGCCAAACTCCTATATGAACATTTAAAAAGAAATTTTGATAGTTAAGATGATTAAGAAAAATGAGATAACTTTAGTTAAGACTTTTTTATTTCTTTATGTAAAACTTTCGTTGATGTTTTCAACTTAAGTACTTTTACGTAGTTTTTTGTTCTTTAAATTTGTATTATAAGCCATTTCAGAATACTTATTAATCATATAATAATCAATAGTGGAATGGGCTACTTAAATATAAAAATTCTATAAATATAACCTGAATGAAGGATGCAAACTCGTTTAATTTCCGACAATAATCATTTCCGATTATGAACATTCTGCAACCTTATTCTCAACATGAATTATAACTAAAATCAAAAGTAAAAAAAAAGTGTAAAAACAAACCAGCACATCCGTTACGAAACCGTAGCTGAACTTCAGTCGTTTCACACTCATTTTTATTATAATGCTGAATATCCAGTCAGATCACTTTCCGTTCAAAGATGATGTTTCATTTTCATTTTCATTTGGTTTGCTTTATTCAAATTAATAAACAACAAACATAATATGCATATATAGGTACACATAAAACATTTTTATGGCTTATAATCCTATTATACTGAATTAGTATCTATAGTGCCTGCACTGAATAAACCCTTTTGCATCTATAATATAAAAACATACATACGTATACTGTTGTTTTATTTGAGATCATTTAATTTTAAAACAACAAATATATCAAATATAAAATGTCAATCATCAAATATTAATTAAACATATCATTTTTGTTCTGATTCATTTTATTAGTTGTATAATTCATTTATTTGAAATTTATTTTTCATGTTACCTCAACCATATACATTTGAAATTTAAAAAAAAAAAAGAAGTAAAATTATCATTTTGTATCACTGAAATTAAATATAAATTTTATGTTTGGTTTTGATTAAATATTATCTTTACCATTTGTGGTATCAATTTATTAACAAATAAAATGAACACTAAAAATAAAACGAGATTTAATTGAAAATATTAGATGTACCTATGACAAATGTAATTTATACATGAATATAAAAATAGATGTGATAAAAAACGTTTCAACAAAAAAAAAAGAATCGATGTTTTATTTTTGATTAAAAAGTGATAACTTTTAAATTTTTAGAGGAATAGATTTATTATCTACTACTAAATAGGTACCTACCTAGTTTGTGATAATTTATAAAATCTAGCGAATCATTAACCTAACGAATTATTTTTTTCAATTATTACTTACCGTCGCTTTATAACTACTAAAGTCTTCAGCGACTCGAGGGTTAATAAAAGTTAAAAAATATCAACAATTTGATCGATACAATGATCGAACCCAACACCTACCAGTTTTAGAGCAGCTACCTTGACCACTCAGCCACTAGTAAGCTATCCTATTATTATTATCTACTACTGAATATAAATCTACATATCTTAGGTATTTTAGTACAATATGATTTCGATTCCTGTGTAGATTACCATACTACATCATATATTTTTTCGGAAAGGGCTTAGGGGTACAAGTCTAGTGAATCGGTCCCGGAAAAACATTTTAATGATACTTTGTAGATGTATATACTAATAAAATAATAATATTCTAAAAGTTTCAGATCTCTATCTCAATTACTTTTTGGGGGAAAAAAATAAAATACAGACAAAAATATATCTTAGAATTCACTAAACCGATTAACCTAAAATTTTCATTTGATGTAGAGGTTGATAATAAATTTTTATTTAAGTTATTAGCTATATAGCTTTATAAAATTCATAAAAAAATAATCAGTTAAATAGCAGTACCATAACGGCAATAAAAATATTTTCGAGTGGCTTGTAATTACGAGTAGAATCCCTAATAGTTGGTATAAATAATAATTAGTAAATAGTACCTATAATCATTTTGATTGGAGACATGATTTTTTCTCAAAAATCTCAATTAACTATTGAATGGAACCAACACTGTTGGTCTACGATTTATGATTCTCAGAGTTTAATAATATTTCACTTAATTGAATAAAAGAATTGTTATCTTAGTTAATTGAGCATTATTTAAATTCTCACTTGAATCACTTTTTGGTTTTTAATCAAATGAATTTAATTAATTAAGAGCAAATTAAGAATGAATAAGTCAAGTAATACACTAATATCAGCTGACAGCACACTTGTTTCAATGCACGTGGCTATTACCCAATGGGATTGCGATATTTAGAGATGTTCATTTGTTTTGATTATTGAAATTTTGAAAATTTAACATAGTCACGCCCAGATTCAATACCTGTCATATGCAATATTCATATTCCGATTAAACTACAGTTGTTATTAAGCGCATTACTTAGTGGTTGTTTTTTTCACTATGTAGTACTCTTTCAAACAATTTGAAAAAATTAAATAACTTTCTAGATACAATGTAAAACATCAAAGCTAAAGAGGAACCAAAATAGTTTGATGATTAAAATAGATATTTGCTCAAAAAAAAAGATCAAAAAATACGTTTTTTCTTTTTAAAAAAGCCAATATCAACTCCTAAATCCTGCAAAATTTTGAGATCAATCGGTTAAGTAAATTTTAAGAAAAAATATATTTTCTGTTTTTCACAGACTAATTTTTCTGTCACCAAAACTAATTGAGATGCATATCTGAAACTTTCGTAGTATTTAGAGTATTGTAGTATAGTTAGTATTGATATAGAGGATTTTAGTATTGCTTTTAGTACCTAAACACCTCTTTAGTATCATTGCATTGTTTTTTCGGAACCAACCCACCATGATTAACTTGTAGCCTTAGACCCTTAATCATATTTTTCGAAAAAGATATTTCTATAAACCTTGAATAGAGCTCATTGCAATGAAATTTAAATTGAGGTTATTTGTCAGTCCGAAAAACAATGCTAAATCGATTATTCTGGTAGTATTTGGGAACCCAGAAAAATATATTTTTCAAAAAAATTAGCCCTAAAAACAAATTCTTGGTTCCTTTTTTCCAAAGCTCGATTGGGAGTCATTTTTTCAAATGAAGATTTGCATTAGGTAATTTTGCATTCTTAATTGGATAACATTAAAGTCTATAAAGTATTCATAAATCTTCAAAGGTTGATTTTCAGAAAATTGTTGAGTTTTCCAAAAAATTCAACCATCCGATACGTGAAAGATGTAAAGATAATCATAGATACTAGCTGGAGCGTTTCATCTTTATATCGTGTTTTGCTATAATACTTTACTCGACTTTAAGGGTGTACTAAAATCTCCGTTGACCCAAACTAAGATTTTTTTTCTGTTTCCGGAAAACTTTTGAAAGTTTAGGAATATGTTTTTAAAAATAAACATTGGAAACCTTAGAGTATTTGAAATAAACATTAAAACATGAAAATATTAGAAATAGTTTTAATTAACTATTTGGAAACTTTCAATTACTTCAAAATTTTTGTACAAAAAATTTTCAAATCAACGTATTTTTACGTCTGAGATAGGTAATGGTTTTCATTCCAAATTTAGTATACAACCAGCCAAGCATTCACCAATTTTCCACTCTTAGAGCACGATTAAAATTTTCGTATTTAAGTGACATCAACTTTACCGTACATGTATCGTTAAATTGAGAATCCCTTTTTTTCGCTAGTCAAAAATATAGCTATTACGATTCAGGAACTTCGGTGCCTACATCTCGAATATGATAAATAATATATTCCTGGTGCTCAATTCTTGCGATTTTTAAATTCAATTTGTAATGGATATGAAGTTCTTTCAAATTGGATTCATATAGTACTGAATATCTAAAAAATGTAATTTACCGGCTTGATACATAACTTTATAGAAATTTAAAAAGCTTTCGTTTATTCCTTTGATATCTTTCTCCAGTTGAGCTTAATTTGATTTTAATATTTTGGAAAAAAATATGGAAAAAACTCTAAATGTTTTAACTTGAAAAATGTCTTCTATATTTTTGTATTTCATATTAACTCAGAGTTATATAAACTGTAGTCCACTTCTTCGTATTAGACTTAATGCTTGATATTGTTTAGTTTTTTTATGGTAATAAAAAACTATATAAATAAATAAATAAATTAATAAATTATAAGAAATACATTTCAAGATATGGTATTAAAGAAAATATTTTTTATCCAAGGTACTTCATTTTATATGGTCTGCTTCATTTATAATATTATAATGGTACTCATTTGCACTACTTTTGTTTCGGTGGTTATTGGTCTTATTGTTTTATACAGAATTTCCGAAAATATGGGTCGCGACCCATCAGTGGGTTGCGGGTAAAAATTGAGAGGTCCCCAATAAGCGATTCGCGACTGAATAAGACATGAATAGAAAAAAAGAAATGATCAATTTAATATTTCTAAGATAATTACCAATATGTATGACCTTTTTTCTCTTAGACAACTAAGATATACATCCAAGATTGGAAATTTTTATTAGTGATGAGTCGGAGTCCAGTTAACTTTGAGGGTCACTAATTAACAAAAAGTGTCATTTTTTCAGGCTTGTTTTTTATTGTTATTTACCGTCGCTTTATAACTATCGAGCCTAGTATTTAGTGACTCTGGGGTAAATAAAAATCAGTAAATCGAGAAATCGAGAAATATCCAAAAATTTCTCGCAACGAGATTTGAACTAAACTTTTTTTCGATTTACGGATTTTTATTAACCCTAGAGTTACTAAGGACCTTGGTACTAATAAAGCGACGATAAGTAACAATTAAAAAAAAAACACAAAATTCAATTTATTTATAATTACATAAATTATGCATGCAAAAACCTTTATAAATTATTTTCATAAATTGTTTATAAAAGGGTACTTTATTATGTTAATGTATCTCAAAAATATGAAAATATCGATGGTCTAATAATTTGTGTAACTAGTACTACGCAAGCATAATTACATAACTACTTAACAGGAAAACAAATAAAAATCAAGTAAACTCCAATTGAATATCAAATACTGTTTTTGCTTTGAACCAATTTTCTAATTGCTAAGTATAGTTTTCTGTTAAAATTGTTGGAAAACTCACCATTAAATTAAATGTATATAGTTTATTTTGTATTACAATAAACCATCAATATAATACAATTGGTATATGATAAACCAAAATGAAATAGCTTAAACCTTATAGTCCAAACACTATGATCACATGGAAAGATTTCCATTTCCATGGCGATCGCATATCGTTGAACAAGTGCTTGTCGCGGTATAAGCTTGGCTCAGGAACGTCGAGATATTCCGAGCTGTAGGTAACTATTCCGAATGGGTACGTATTGTTCACTCGAATGCAATATGTACGTAAATTTTGACAAGCCAGAAATGAAGTAGCGACGGTTATTTTTATTATGGCCCGATTTAATCGCGAATTAAATTAAAACAAAGTCGAAAATGCAACGTTGCCAAATTGTGGGTATGCTGAAGTGTACTTGCCCAAAGTAGACTTTATTTAGAAAATTTAATTTTACATAATACAATATAAAAACATAATTGAAAATAATAATCATTACTTTATTTCTGACATGTCAAAATGTACGTACAAAAAGCATTCGAGTGAAGAATACCTACAGGAATAATATCGAAACCATTCAAAAACAATTCTCAAATTTCGACGTTCCTGATCCAAGCTTAGACTCTTGTCGCTATATGGCACTAAGATAAAAAGTATTGAACTTTTCAAATGTATTACTAACTATAACTTTATCTTGAAAAATAATTGATGTCCGCCGCCTGACCGGCATTTTAGAATGTGCTCTTAAGCTAAAAAAGTTTGAGGCTCTCTGTTATATATAGTAACAAAATATTAAAGCAGATTATTAGTTGGGATAGCTTAGAAATATGCAAAGCATATAATTTGCGATTGAAATTTTTTCATTTTTTTTTTGTAATATCAAATAATGGTTTACAATATTTCAAGCATTTTTTTTAAAAGGACCTCATATTACGTGCTTTTGTTTCGCTTTTCATCTTGGTCCAGCTATATATTACTGTGTAAGTATATGGCGTTTTTTAGTTGAGTAAACCAAGAAAATAAAGAACATAAACTAAGGGTTACGGCAAACTAAACTCATTAAAAATATCTGGAAATGAAACACTAGTAGTTTGCAATTAGTATTGATATTTTATTAAGCAATGCCAAGGGTTTATAAAAGTCAATTGTCTCATAAATGTTTGTCGTTGTATGCTTTGGTTCATACTTCAACGAAACTGTATAGAAAATATGAAACTTTCGAACTAAAACTTGTCAATATTATTGGTAAATCAAAAGAAAAAAATAATAGTATTTTTACAAACATGAACATTTTCCTAAAGTTGTAATGAAACTTTTACTTGTTTTACGTGAATTATTTTCTATAATAAAAACGAAATATAACGTTTAAGTTAATTTTCTACAACTTTTCAATTTTCTTTTTATTCTATCTTAAAAATTTTATATTTTACTGTGATAAAACGAATTTATTTAGAAATTTAATATGATAAAACAAAAATCTTTCGACAAAAAACCAATTTTACGTGCGTTCTAATCCAACCATTTTGTAATATAAGTTTTTATAAGCTTTTTACGGCTTTTTTCGGATATAATAAATAAAAATATTGTCTTACGCTTTTTTTCTCTTCATATCATACAATTTTACAAAATGTCAAACGAGCACTTTCAATATTTATAGACTATTTACTTTATTTCTTTGTAACGGTTAAAGTATGACATTAAGTTGAAATATTAGTTTAAATAAAAGGAAAAAAAAAGGTCTTTCTTTGATTGTTGCCGTAATTAATTTCATTAGTTTTACTAATAGTTTTCGGTTTGAAAAACGAAGGTTAAATCAAATTGTGTATTATATTATAGGATTTGTATAACACAGCAAAACGTTTATGTGTATCTATCATGCCAATTAAATACTTGAAAAGTTATCGTCACGATTTTTGTGTGAAAAAGCACCGTTAGGTTGTAGAAGCGAAATAATACTGGATTTAATGGATATAATGAGGAATAGGTAGATACCATAATCATAATTATCTCAACGAAAGGCAACGTAATATCATACTGAAGTAAAAATTTAATCAAAAGCAGAATCAATCAAAAACTAAGCTAACGAAATATTGCAAGATCTTTTAGATAATTTCTATTTTAGTGTTTGTCAATGTATTTAAATATTATCATAATAGTTATTAAATTTAAAAATTATTTGATAAACAAATAAGGCAAAATTGATTTCAACTTCCTGGAACTATAAGTACAAGAACAGAAAAATAACAAAACGAAAATTTTCGGTTGTAACATCTCTTTTTTAAGCATCCCTAAATCACTTTTGGCCATTTTTGGAATGGCGTATATAAGTAAGGGTACCGAGAATGGTTGATAAAATTTTAATTTAAACTTGAATATATTTTAAATTTTACAATTTTATAAAAAAATTGATAAGGCTATTTTTAACTGTTATTTTTCTTCTTTTTATAACTATTTTATAACTTTATAATGTCGAAAACTTGTACGATACAACATTCGAACCCAACATCTACCAGTTTTGAATCGCCCACCTTGACTAAGCGGCCACCAGTAGGCTTCATTAAACTGTTGTAAAACTCAGCATTTAAACCATTTTTCCAACTTTTACTAAGTATTATTATACTGTAATTACTATGGTATATATTTTACTATGGTATATATTACTATATTGTAACTAGTACACTTGATTTTATAGAACCCGAAAAATTAGTCAACCAACCCCATCTTCGGGGTACGTTTACTAAGTAATAGGAGTAGGTTGATCTAAATAATAGTAAAAGTTAAATTTTAAAACAGAAGTTTCAATATGCAAGTACACTTTAGCACAATTTAAAAATTGAAACTTTATTCTTCTTTTATAGTTTGCTTATTTAATAATAGATAAACAATAAAACTTTCATATTGCAGATACATATATATTTACCTAACAATATATATTTTCAATATTTTTGGTACATCGATTGATGGGAATCATGATTATCGAAAACATGAATTGTAGATACACAATATTCACAATATTCATGTACACAGACCCAGATCATAGTTCTCTTTTCTGTTACAGCAGCGCAAATGTTCAGAACGTACCCAAGGTTTAAAAAAGATATTCCAATCTTGCGATGGGAAATGTGTCAAAACGGGCGCCACCATTGGTGTATTTCCAGCACTAACTTAAACCGAAACTATATACTTTCTGTAAGTAACTAAGGTAACTTAAATTAGTACACCAGACACGCTTATGGCGGCGCCACATCTACACAGTTTCCTATGTACAAAAGATTAAAATTCACTATTATGAATAAAAACACTGCTCGCATAATGATTCATACGCATGGATTTTAAAAAGTAGCGCGCTCTACCGGTATTGTACCTCAAATGTTATTTTTTCAATATTACATTCAGATTCCTTGTATCTATAATTCGTGATCTTAAAGAAAAATAATAAGTTTCTCTTTACTATGGTTCCCTAAATTTAACAATTGTTTAGCATATTTAAAAATTGATTAGTCATCCATCCCCAAAACAAATAAGACAACCAACCGTAAACGATATTTTTTTCTTTTTCAAGTTATCTCAGCTTAACTAAAGCACTGAATCAAAATTAATGCTATGAAATACAAATTTATTGCATCGAACTTACAATTGAATCAAATTTCCGGTAGCTTTTAATGCTAATCGGAGGTAACAAAAAACGTGATCGGATAAATATTAGTTGCAAACATTATTTATTGATATATAAGCCAGCGTTTTTTATCATATGTATAATAGTAACGTCGCAATCTGTATAATTAAAGGAAATATCAAGACAAACTTTAGGTCTTAGATTGATTTCGTTGCACTCGTACCTCAGATTATTTATTAAGAGATAGCCTACTTACATCTATAGTCAACCAGCCTCGATTTCCTCTATGTAGATAGTATGAATCTCGCAAAATATTAAAAATAATAAATCGTAGAAAGCTGTTTGTAATTTAGGCTTGAAGTTGGCATATAATTGTGTACCTCGTATTTTGGTTGAAATCTAGTCAATGGGAGTCGTATTAAGCCAACCCCAAAACCCCAAATGTTACCAACTAGTATAAAGAAATCATATTGTATCTCCATATAAGTTTTTTTTTATAAAAATATTATTTCAAATTACAAAATAAATTTTACAATTCCCTCAAAAAAAAAAATTTATAAAATCAATACACTTTGTATTCCTTACTAAACCTTAAATCTTGCATATTGAAAACACAAAAGAAACCAATAAAGCTGTATTTAGAAGAATTTAATAAGATTTCGAAAATATATTACAATTTGCAGAAGCAATTCTGAAGGTACTCTCGGATACGATCGCCAAGAGAGTCAAGCGTATAAATTGGAATAGACAAGTCCTGTGAGAATAGCAAAGAAGTACTACCTTTTATATAAAATTGAAATAGGACTAAGCATGGCCAAATTTATACACAAATCCTATGTATTCCTATATTCCGGCATGCCTCCATAAAAAGGTTAAATTCGAACAGAACATACATTATAATGAGAATGAATATAATCTGACATCAGAGATTTGGGATTTGAAGCTTTTCTTTCAGTCTTGAAACTTCATCCGATTTGCAAATTACACATACACAGCCAAACAAACTGTACAAACTGTACAGCTCGTTCAAATATATCCTTGTTAATTTTCGAGACAAAAATTTCATTAAAAAGCCGCACTGGAAAATCACTTGAACGCGGTTATAAACGATAAATTTCAATGATGACTTTCAGTTTTCATAAATAGCGATTATTTTATCAGTAGAGAGGCATTTACACATTTCATTTAACCATAAATTTTTCAATCCCAAACGCACCATTCAAGCTTGTTATAGAATCAACGAATACTCTTTCAAAAAAAAAATCGTATTTAGAAAGACACATGTATGTATGAACACCAGCGTGTTTTGGGGAAAATAAATTCTTTTTTAGATAAAATTTTTATTAGAGCTTTGAAAGAGCTTTTGAAATGGCGAAAAGCTCGAAACTAGTTTTTGAAACAAGCTCTGTTTGTTTAATTGAATATTTTACTAGTGCACACTTTTTTTTCTATTCAATAAAACATGCATGAGGGAAAAATGGAATTTTTAATTTGTGTTGGTTTTAATTTATTTCAATTTTCCGTCAATTGATTTTTCACTGTTTCAAAAAGCTATTTTTATTGCACTTGAGTGGGGAAGTTATTTTCCATTTTTATGTCGTGAATAATTTTTATGCAAATATCTAATATTAGCATACATCTTTTTTATTAATAAATGATTCAAGTGGTCGGTACTCTATAGGTTCCAAGAGGATTAATTATCATTTTACATTTTAAGTAGTGAATTTATTAATCTTTCGCTTTCATATTTAAAATCTTTTCTAATTGTGTTAATTTATAACCCAGATTTATGATAAATTTGATGGAAGATATTAGTTGCCACCCTATTTTCCTATACCTTTTTTTCAATCTTCGAATATAATCGATAATAAATAAAGTAATAGAAATGGTAAACCTTTAGGAAATAAAATAATAACTGGAAAAATGGTACTTGGTACAAATATAATGTTTGTAAAAAATCAATTAAAGAACAAAAATAACTTAATTTTATTTATAAATTTAACATAAATACTTTGAAAGAAAACTAAAATAAATCGATTTAGATTCAAAATAAATATTCTTCAAGGTATAAGTAGATTATTTAACAATATCGTATTAGTTAAAATTCCAATCTACAAAGAATAAGTTTTATTTCTTTATTGTGTGAATTTAGTAATAACATTCGGCATTAATTACATTACAGCTCGCAGATTATAAATTCTTGATTTTTTGTTATTTTTAATTTTTGATTTTATATCTAGTTAAGTTATCGTTTCGAACTGCCCCTTGAAAATTTTTGTATTATTGTAATTATTCCACTTACAATATGGTTTATAGTTTTACAGAAGTGGTTTATGTGGGCCGTATATACGTAGTTATAGTACGTATATATACCTACATACAACAGAAGAACGGAAAAAACTAAAGAGATATCGTGGGGCATCCAATAAAATTGGAGTTCTTAATTAATTTAATATGAATTATATTTGCATATGGGCTATGCCTAATAAATAAAAGAATGAAATATCATTTGAAAAACATATTTTTCTTTAAACCTAAAAAAAATGAAAACTAACTTTAAAGTGTTATATCCAATCATCATTATCGGTTTGCGGTAACCAAAATACTACACATATGCATGTGTTTACCTATGAATCATGAGAAAACAGCAACAATGAGGGTCCCATACTTAGTTATAGATTCTAGAGGACTATTGAGCATTTTTAAATTGATTTTTTTTGAAATTTTTGAAGTTTTTGAGTTGTTTTCGGAAAAAATGATGTTTTAGTCATCAGATAAAATTAGTCGAATTTCCGGTGAATTAGGTCCAAGCAAAGTTGATCCTCCTACTGAATATTGTAGAAGTATACTATGAATGAATTAACAGCACGATCCACCTTATATTCCTTATATAACAGCACGATATATTCACCGATAGGCAGGGTGATTTGAACGCAGTTTTTCCACCTTACCCTATATTTTTACACGATCTGATGACGATTTTGATCTTAAACTATATCATGCACTACATTTTTTCCATTAACTCTCATCGTATGTCCTTACAGAAAGGTTAAAGCTTCGCTTGTTTTGTAATGATACATAATCCGATATTCCGATACCTTTTTAGGATTAGAACAATGGTCTATACTCTACAATTTTATACTCTATAGAATATATTATAAAATTATAAAATGTTGCATTGTTAGAATTCTTCTGAGAACAACTCAAATGCAACCACCTCTTTTTGTTTACAGATATATTTTTTATCCCCTATATGTGTGACAATTCGAATTATTTTACTAATTCACTTCAGTTCAAAAAAAAGATACATGCCGTGATGTATAAATATATGTTTTGAATTCCCAGAAGTCGATAGATTCGCTGATATATCACTAGGTATATACACTACTTTATATTTACTTTTTTCAATTATTACAATGCTTGATGATTGTTACGTCAAAAAAAAAAGATTAACTAGACCTTATAAAGTGTGTGATAAAACAGCTTCAAGCGTTGGAAAATTATTATGTATATGGTTAATATTTTTAACTGTTACCAGTTTTAATTAGCGATGTTGGTTCATTACTTATTGTTACTGTCATACGAAATTATTAACCCAAAACCATAAAAACGAGAAAAATCCTATTAAGTTTATGTTACTAGAAACACAACTGACGATTGCATAATAGATTCATACAGAATGTATTAGCCGTATATTTGATGATAAAAAATAACACTTACTTATTTGAAAGGGATGATTCTATAATGATAAATTGGTAATAATATTTATTCTGCAACAAAATTAGTTGCAATTGAAAATGTAGAGAAAATTATGCAACGCATGATTTAATTTCAAAAGTTCCTAGTATTTTTTTTATTAGTAAACTCTTAATTGTTAGTGACTTTACACATAAGGTATGTTTCACATAAACCAGAAGTATTTGTTTCCCTATTATAGAGTAGCTTGGTATATTTTCATTATTCTGAAATCAAGTTTATCTTATAGAAGTACATTTAAACATACAAAATGTAATTATCATAATAGTAACTGCTTTTCAAGTGTTTGGGACTTTCATAGGATATCAAGGATTATTCAATCTTCGTGCCATAACCTTTATGACTTTAAAGTGTGTTGAGCTTTAATTTCATTACAAACTATTAAAGTTACAGTTGATTCACTTAAAAAATTAATTTCGAATCAGATTATAGGAGAAAAAAAAACTGTTCATCAAATATTTATCTGCTCTATAAATAGGAAAACGCTGCGGGTAAGAAACATATTTCATTTATTATTAAAACATCTACATTAGACTGGCAATATTTGTTGTTACAACGCAACACTAATAATACAATTCATCAAAAAATTTAGAGAACGTGGAATTGAGTTTAACATCTATAATGCGAGGGAATATGAAAATATATTCGAACATGATAAACATTTCTAAAACAAACAGAGGTTGGAAAATTACTGAAACGTAAATTGGGGAAGTTCGCCCACATTCATTCGTTTGGGGTTGCCTCATTCGAGGTTCGGCTGAATTTACAATAATATATAATGTGAGAAAGCAACGCTCACGCTTGCATCTATAAAAACCACTTTAAATTGGTATCGAAAATACAGCGACGCCGATCGTCAATGTGTCGACTTCACAGTGTGTCGGAAATCACATCATTTTGTAGACGTCAAAGAATAATCGTATGGTTCTACTTTTTAACAGGAAAATCGAGATAAATCGATTTTTTTAATTTAAATCTACAATTTAACCTCATTCCATTTTCGCATGAAAGTCGAAATATTTATTCCAATTATTTCGTTTTTGTTAAATAATTTTTTGAATTTAAAGAAATTTAATACTTTTTCTGTAATTGTAGTTCTTCAGCATTTAATTTATTTCATTAATTGTATCGTTAACTCTTTCCAAAACTCGACTCTTTGAATAAAACCGATCCTCATTACAAAGATCCACTTTCTTCACTCTTGAAACATTAACGGTTTTAGGGATAAACGGGAATGAAACAGTAGTAGAAGTAGAAGTAGAAGTAGTAGTAGTAATAGTAGTAGCGAACTAGTAGTAACTAATAATGTTGTTTTAGACTTTACTAATAATACTTTTGAGTTGTTATTTTTTTATTTGTTGGAAACAGGAAACTAATAGTAACTTTGTTCTATAGTAAAATTAAATCATTTGAATTTTCATTTTTGACAATAGTTAACGAATTTCATATCCCCAATAGTTGCGACCCAAACTTTTTAAAAAAAAAAAAGCGTGTGTGTACTTATGCACGCACGTATATATACTGCTTTGTAAAAGTCTTGATTTTTTCTGGGAATAAGTTTCAACCGTTCTTGTTTTATTGCTAAAGATCTTAACAGAACTTGGATGGTTATAATTATTAAATACTAGCAGCTACTCGTAAAATATTCACAGCCAACACTTAAAAGCTTGGAAATGACAAAAAATGGCATTTGAATAAAATTGAAGTGTCAGTTGAAACAAATGACAACAACCACTTAATTCAAATTTGAGACAACTATTATTTTAGTTTTTTTCTCCACATTTATGGGTTTAAATTCTTTGTTTTCTATTTTTATCGACCAGCATTTGCCTATTATTATATTGATTTAAAATAGTTTAATATTATTTTATATCAGTTAAAATTCAAAATAAACGAATGGTTTATTTATCGCTAGGAAACGGAAAACTAATTTAAAAAAATTTAAGTCATAATTTAAGTTATTTTTATTAGTTATTATTATGTCTCGTAATTAGCTAGATTAATATTTTACATATGGGAGAAGCTACCCGATTGAGCACATACGCAATTGTATTTTGTTTAGTTCATTTCAGTTTTGTGTACTATTCAATGAACGTAACAGTCCAAACTACCAACTACCATAACCTACTTCCATAATAAAATTCGAAACACTATTTACTTTTTCCTTCTGAAACTGTGCCTAAAGAAGTATACATTCAAAAAATGTAATAGATTTTTAGATTTAAGGCTTTTATTGTCAGTTTTAATCAATCAGATGACTTCGTCCATCGAGTCAATACACGGCTTTGGGTCCAAAAAGCACAACTTTTTCACTAGAGTTGTAAATCGATATAAGAAACTTATAACAAACAGTAAGTAGTAGACGGTTTTTTAGAGTGAAACTATGTTCTTTAAAAACTGAATTTTCTATACTTGAAATTGGCGGTGGTATACTTGACATAAAAGTGAGCTATTCCATTAAATCATAGAATAGCTTCCAAGGTAACCATAGGTCACAAATTGTCCATGTTGACCAAAATGACAGTGTTTAATTGAAGTCTTGGTCCTATGTTAGGTAAAATGCAGTAGTTAAAAAGTTATAATCTTATTATAATTCTTAAAATTAATTCTTATTAATATTCTTAAAAGTACAAGTATTACTGTGAAAATAAATGTTACATCTAAACTCAATACACAAGTATCTAGCATAGGATAAAAAATAAACTGAATATTGGTGAATTCATGGTGAATAAATGGTAAGGTGAATATCCAGTCTTCCGAAATTATTAAATTGTGGGTTCGAATTTTGCGATAGCAAATTTTCAAAGTTTCTAAGTTTATGGATATTTATGAAACTTTATAGTATCGCTAAAGATGATAGAAGTTATAAAACGACGGTGAAAAAAATACTTCCGCTTATTAATTTTTAGAACTTTTCACACTAAAATGATGTAATTTATTACGTATTATTAAAAATTGCTCAATTAATTAAGTAATTGTAAGGACTAATAATCAGAAAATTGTACCTCATATTTATTTTTTGTCAAATATTTCAAACTTGTAAAAACTCATCAGAGAAAAATTGGTTCATCAAAAATGGAATGCATCTAACTAGAGAAATATTTTTTTCTCTTTCAATAAGTAAAAAACGTGACACACAAAATGGCTTGGTCTGGAATTAAATGTGATCACCTTTTTGTTGGCCAAGATAAAAAAAAATCAACCTCAAAAGAAATTCGGACACTCGTGCGTTTGATGTCAAGGGGGTACCTTTCAATCAAAACGATGTCTTTAATCTTTTTTCCTATCTGGTTATTCAATATTTTTTGTTGATTCTATTTAGAAAAATGATTTCCCTCATTTCTTTTGATAGATTCATTTTTAAGATTTATCTCAGCACACGAATGGCCTAATTACGAAAACTTTTAAAAGCTCGAAGCTTTTTTCAAATTGCAACTCTAAGCTGAAGATTAATATCATTTTTTCAGAATTTAATTAATTTTAGAGGGGTCTTATTTCATTAAAACGTGTTTCGCTGTGTTTTGCTAGTATAAATATTTAATGGAATATGCTTTTTCGCGTATATGCATTAATAATTTTGTGTATGTTAATAATTACCCCTCAGGAGAGTGACTTATAAGTTTTCCAGACGATCAGGCGACATAAAGAGAACGGACGAACGAGTTCATTGCTAAACACACCAGTCGCAACGTCTATATCACAGTTGAACGCTTCAGTCTCTAACATAAAGCTCGCAAGGAGTTGGTGGGTGGTTTAGGAGTCCAGGGGATGAGTACGTACGAAAAGGGTTCAAGGAACGATGCCAGGCGTCAATATGGGGACCGTCATGGAATGTGGGTCGAAACGTTCGTAACGGTGGATTACAACGAAAACGAAGCCAGAAAGCTTCAACCGAATACTAGAAAGCTCGCCTATACAAGTTAGATACATATACACCGAACTCGAACAATCAGTAAACAGTTTATCTGAAGTCTTTCACAAAAACAAAAATTACAAATTACCAAAGCTGTATTTCTAAAAAAAAAAACCTTTTCCATTTAATGTACAATCTATTATTTCAGCAAGGGTTTAGAATACCTGGATGTGATAAAAAATTGTTTGCACAAATGGGAAAAAAAAGGATTTTATCAAACAAAAAATTTCTATTACCCTGAAATCCCTAGAGATTCGCTTGTTTTTATATTTCTTCCTCTAAAAATAAAAAAGTAAGTATTTCGTATAACAATGACTTTTTAAAAACCCATTGGTAAACGAAAGAATTTAAGGACCACACGCAACAGTATAAAAAGCTATCAAATGAATGAATTGATCGATTCCTCGATTATTCATTTTATTCATTAATTTTAAATATATTATCATAATTGTCATTTGATTTGTTGAATATTTTCGAATATAAATTTATGTTAATAATCCAATTATTATATCTTAAAAAAAAGAAACACACTTTTGGTTTCCATTACCTAAATTTGATTAGTCACGAAAATGTCATTAGAGACAAATTAATTTTTAAATCATTATTCACTTGAATGTACCGTGCATGGGTGGATGTTAAAATAAGACGTTAAATCTTATAATGAAACTTGAAATGTAGTATTTTTATATAACTATAAATTATTACCAAAAAAAAAAAAATAAAAGAAAAAAAACTTATATTAAAATAAATTGTTTATGAAGCATATTAAGAACAAAAAAAGCAATAAAAATATTGAAAAGATTTACAAACCTCAACATGTACTATATATATATTTATTAGTTAGCCCAGTGAAAATTTTCCAAAGAAGAACAATTACCTGCAACAAGAAAAATAAATATTAATGACTTCATTTAATTCTACAAATAGAAATATGGAAATTAATATAACATATGAGGTGCAACTGATCGACAGTATCTTTCTTATTTGATTAAGTGACGGTATTTCTACATTTGAGCCATTTATTTGGAAAGTGGTCTAACTTCATTTCAAGAATAGTTCATATAGCTACTATGTTTTGCAACAATAAATACACAATTTCACAATCAAAGAACTTAGTATTAGTGGATCAAAAACGAATATCATATCAATAATTTATAAAAATTTAAAAGTACAAATATCAGCATAATCTGGTCTATCAGACAATCAAAAGTTGTATGAATTGTCCTTGCAATGGATTAAGACCACTTTCAAAACCAACGACTCATTTAGATAGTGGTATTTATCTTCCAGATAAAATTGTATCCGAAGAATAGAGAAAACATGCTTATTTTGACCTAAGAATAGTGATATGTGTAGGATATATGTGTTAGATTTATCTAACAGAAATTTTTATCAATTAGATAGCTATCTTAAGAATATGGTCTATCTATGAGTGACATCACCAACTCTTAGAAATATTAACTAATAACCATGGTCGAAGTTCACAGTTTCATCATAACGATGAATACCAAAGAAACCAGTGTTTTTTTGTCATAAAACGCAACAGAATAGTTTTCCACCACCTTTGTTCAATATATTTCAAAAGTATTAAGAGAATTCTTAGAAATTTTATGCTTGATGAAAAAATACTAGAACAAAAGTCTCTCCCTACTTTTAATGACATATTAACCTACTGACAGCCCTTGATATAAATGAAAAACATTTTGAGGATTAAGTAAGTATTTATTAGTTCACAATTTTTTTGGGTTTGTATATAATTATTACTATTTTACGTCCCAACAACACAAGTCATAAATTCAATGCAAATAATTCTTATTAAAAAACATTTCACTATTGTTTTCCAATGCAGGAAGGAATTAATGAAACGGTTGTGAGTGTTAGAAAAGTGTTAATAAATTTTTCCTCTTATTATTGGGGCTGTGTCCTGTTTGGTCCGGCTAATAATCCCTCCTGGGATATTTTTCCCATTAATGGCTAACTGTTTCTTCATTATTATGGAGGCCTACCCAATAGTCATCTAGTTTAGATCATTGGGTTTTACCCCATTTTGCTATAAATTCTGGACTCATTACTATCGACATGGCATATCTAATAGCGTCGTCTTGATCTAATCCCTCATATAATATCCCGTATATTTCTAACTCTCTGATGGAATCGCTTTGCATGCTGTCTTTTAGACTTACGTCCCTGAAGTTTCATAGTATTCTTATTTTCGCTATTTTGAGCATTCTTTTAATTGTAAAATTATCAGATCTTATCTCAGCGACGTAGAGTAATATTGGTGCAATAAATATTTTATAAATTTTTACTTTACTTTTGGTCGACGTTACCCTATTTTTCCCAATTTGATCAATTAAGTACCCTCTAACTCATGTCTTTGTTAACTTGCGAACGAATTTCATTTTTTTTTCAAGAACTATAAAAATTTACCCCTAGGTAGTTGAATGTCATCACCTGTTGAATGATTTTGTTGTAAACAGCTAATTTTCATCTAATTTCACAGATAACAACGATAGAAAACAATCATTAAACCATAAAATAACATAGTTACAAGAAACAGCCACGCGTATTTTCTTACAATGTTAACCATACAGACATGGTAATTTTGGGAAAACTTGCAATTTAGAAGCTTCTTGCGGATTAATTTTGTTTCTTTCCCCGCAACTTATTATGATTACATGACTATCCTTGCGGTCCACGAAGTGAATATATAGAATAAAAATTATATGTAGGCTGATGTGAGAAGTTAAAATGGCAGAAAAGAACAAACTTTCACTCATTTAATTCGCAATTTAGCTTTAATAGCTTTAATCGTAGCATATAGTCAAGTATATCAAAACAACCATTGATTGTTAGCCCCATTTATGACTGCGAACTTAAGAAATTTAGACCCAAAGTTATAGTATTTGATATATTATTACATCATGCTCTAAGTCTTATGTTATATTTTCCGTTAAAATATACAATCAATTAAAAAACGCAAATAAATACATTTGAAATTGGTTTACCCCACATCTTTAACAAAATTTTAGATCGAAAAAATGAAACCAATCGAATGGGTAGGTATTATTTCAAAAAAAAAAATAATTTTATAAGTAGATAGCAAATATTTTTATTGGCAATAAAATTATTTTTCCTCTCTAGTTACGAAGGTAATATAACTACCATATAACAAGCATACACCTATATATTACTTTCTTAAAAGAAGAAAATCAAATTTGCAAATGTTTGAACGTTTTACTTTTAAAATTTATAAATATCAAATATTTAATTTGCAGGTAATATTAATGTCATAAGGAACGTTAGAATTAATAATGTTATTTACTTTTCGTCGCTTTTAGTAATTTTCTTGGAAAATAAGAGTCATTAATTAAACTTGAAAAACTTTTTCATGTTTTTCGAATGGAAATTTAGCAATAAACTGTAAAGGTAAAACTGCTCCTTTTCTGTCAAGATTATATTGCTTATTAAAATACGTTAACTTGTCCATTTGTTAATCCGCCGTAATGCATTGTAATGTACATAGCTAAAATAAGCGAATAAATGCGAAGAAAATAAATTTAAGAAAATGTTTGCATTGTAACAAATGTGTATGAATGAAATACTATAAAATATAATGCTGACACTCTTACGGCTTTTCTTTAAAATGAAAATGGAAAGTGTGATCCTTTTGTAAGGCAATTGAGTAATTTAAACACTAAAATAGATTCAGATTTTAAATAAATCAAATTTTTGAACAATTTTTTATGCTTGTATTTGATAACTTTTTTAGTTAAATGTACGTTATAATATTACTCATGTAGGTACTTTGTGTATTATAATAAAATTATGTATTTGGATTATCAATTTCCATTAAAAATTGGAATGATATGAAGAAAAAACGTTTCGATATTTGCAATATACATGTTACTGTTTACACGATTTGCTTATAATATACAAAGTTAGTACCTATGTATTATATTAGAAATTATAACATACTTTCAAAAAATTTTACTAAATACTCAATACTCAACTCAAGCATAAATGCCTAGAATTAAAAAAAAATTCAAAGACATTCCCTCAGATATGCTTACTTTTAGCAATCAAAATACGTATCAGATAGGTATCATAATTGGTGGTCACAGTATTATCATAGGTATTACATGCCAGTGGTCATCAATTGCCAACAAATCTTTTTGCAACTGCTATGAAATGATTTTTTATTGACAATGAAAAAAGCTTGAGCAATGAGCTCATTCTGCCGTTAATACTCTATATACAAAATAACACAATGTTAAAATAATATTACAGTAATAAAAAAAAGTTTTTCTATACTAATTAAATATTTGTTTTATTAGCATGAATGAATTTGGATACAGGAATTGCATATGCAATGGTCCATAGAATAGGAACATACTTTTATGTTGTTGTACCTTTTATAAACTATATTGTATACAATATAATTTATACAGTATTTACAACGAGGATGTTAACATCAAATTCTCCTGAAGAAGTTGGAAATAAATACCAACGAAACGTTGAGATAATTTGAAAAATAACGTCTTATTATTTAAATCCAAGTTCCCAAGAACATTATTAATTATTTACCACACCATGGATGAGAGTAACCAGGAATTGTATACAATTTTAACTACAACATAGTTTTATCTATTTGAAGTATATAACTATTTGTTAAGTTCATGTATATACCTATCGTAGAAAACATTAAATCGTTTTTCATAAATTCATTCAAAGTTACGTCAAAATCTGGGAACACGATAGTGCCTTTGCCACGACGACCAATCTAACTTTTTTCGAAATGTTTCGTTCTATTTTCATTCCTTTACAATATAGCATCCGTTTGAATAATTCAAGAAAGCTCAAATTTTCTAGATAAAATTAATTTATCAATTTTTTATATATCTTACGTTTCGTCTATCTACAAGTAACTTACATACTTTAGATTTAACTAATATCTGAAATACCGAATCTGCCATTCACTCATCAAAGCCTATAGGGTACGTCCAGAAGTTCTAGAGGACTAAAACTTGGTATGTAGACCATATTTATATACAAACAGTAAGCAAAATAAGAAATCTGTAACTTTTATTCTTTAACCCCCATAAAAACAAAGGGTCTTAAATCAAATTCAATAATCGCAATTTTAAATATCCAAACATAGTAGAGAAAATAACAACCACATTTAGTAGTTTTTTTTTTCAATCAAATTATCATGTTCTTTTTGACGTTTTGTGTAAGCTTTCCATGATAATATCGCTCGTTTATTATTGTTATATTTTTTACACTTATTTTTCTTGAACTGTTTTTAACTTGCATTAAACATTCATTGGTATTAAGCATTTTCGATCTTTCAATTAATTTTTTAAAAGGTGTTTTTGCTCCAATTTGTGAAGTTTCTCCAGTAAAATGTTTCACATTCAATTACTATATACATACCAAGTAGTCAAAAACTGCAGTTTAATAAAATAAAAAGAAAAATTATATCATACAAAAAGAAATAAAAAACCACCAGAAATAAGTTCCTAATAACCACAAGCTCATAGCGCTATCACTATTAAAAAGTTATCAAGCTATCATGAAGAACCAAGTCATTAAGTCCTAACTTTACGATCTCTTTATTTTGGTCAAAAATTATGATTCCATAGAAGAATTTCTTTTTGTTGATATTTATCGGCGGCTTATAACTGCTAAGGTTTTTAGCGACTCTTTGGTTAATAAAAAACCGTAAATCGAGAAATATTGAAAAATTGCTCAATACGTGGATCGAACTCAGCACCCACCCGTTTTGAAACAGCGACATTGACAACTCAACCACCAGTAGGTTTATAGGAGAATTATAATATAAAATTCTAGACTAGGGTGTCAATTTTAAATTCGTATAGAATTAAAAGAGAGTTAAATGTAATAATGTGTTGTATATGTGTGCATGGTCCACTGCAAGTCACTAGTTTTAGTGTCATCCAATAACTCGGTGAGATTGCTAAAAGCATACTTTAACTTGGCTCTTCATGAGATCTTATAACTTTAAGACAGTAAAAAAGGCAGGATTTTTTGTGGGATTCAAAATAATCCCGTGGTTATTAATTGTATAAAATGAATGTAAGTATTAAATTAAAAGTTTAGAAATCGTTTTAATAAATTAAATGTGATCGTAAGTCAAACTGAAACTTCTCGAATTAAAAAGATAAAATGTTCCAATTGTCTAAAATTATTTGTTTGACTTTCATTAATGAACGCATTCGACTTGTTTCTCTGTGTGTCTTTTATTCGAAACTATATGGCCAATGTTTAGTGGACGAACGGCTTTGAATACATACAATTTCGAGGCAATAGTAAAGGGTTAAAAGAGGCCGACATTGGAGCGTTAGTCCAGCGGCTGTTGCTCACTTACTAAAAGCCCAAATCCAACAAAATGATCATGGGTGGGCTCTGTGTCTATCTGATTGATGGTGAACCACGATCAATCGTTGTGTTTCCATACAAATGTGATTGTATTTTGATTTAACATGCATCATTATATATTATCACGAAGCTTTGACTCAAATGCTTTCTAATCTATGGTCAGACACCATAATTACCGTTCACATCACAACATTTGCATATTGAATACTCCGGATTATCGTTTAACTAGAGGATTTTGGTTGATTAAAGTTGACATTAAACTGCTAATGTTAACAATATTCCTAAATGTCAAAAGTTCGTACAATTAAAAATCCAAATTCAATGAATCTTTCATATTAGCCTCATTCGTTTTTAATATAAATTTCTGTTGAATGAAATATATATTCGTTTCAGTCAGAAAATTCAATCATTTCGCATTATATCTGTAAGAGATTTAATAAAATGTTGATAATGAAATATGAAATCATGAACATTAATATCCTGTCTGAAAAATTTAACATTTTCTCTCATTCATTATAAAGCTTCTATTGTTTTTATATTTAGGCCACATATTTTGTAATCAATGTTTTAATATTTTCGGATTAGTCCAATAGTTAAATAATGTTATCATCATTTTTCGATTCGTTACACTCTGTCATTATTGATGTTTAAACCCGAAAGGATACGTTAAATATAATCTATGGGAAAAAAGACTCGTGCGTTAAATTAAGGTCCTTATTTTAAATAATTTTAAAAAATGCTTTTAACAAAATCTTATTTGTTATTTATTGGTTCATTATAGTTTTTCATATCGTTCCAAAACAAATTAGTTAAGTGTACTTTACCTAAAGGGCCAAAGGGGTTCAAACATAAGAATGTATCATTTTATTATAGGTACTTAAGTTAAGAGTATAATATTTTTACTCCATTTTTTATACAAAACATATTTAAGTATTTCTAAATAGGTGTTACATTATTTAAAAAAATCATAACTTCCAAAATGACAACCTTTAGATTTCCAACCTTCAGGGACCTTAACTTCTTCTAAACCGGTAGTTCTGAACTTTGTTGGAGGTACTGGCTGTTGGTTTATTATTTAATCATTGGTTATATCTTATAACCATTCGCCGAATTCTTCTTTATCGGAAAAATAAAATATGATTTTTGCAAATTCCAAACATAGGTATCAGGGGTGGATCTAGCCAAAACTTCGCCTGAGGTAGAATGGTACATACGCGCCATTTTGTGCAAAACAATGTCATAGCTCATTTAAAACTTGGCGTCTTCACTCTTGATTCGGTCCTTCTAGGTATATATGTACACATAGATCCACAAAATGAACGAAACCATTAATACCAAAGAACAAAACCATTAAAACGAGATATCCGTCGAACCCCCGAGACTGACTCATCGAACCCTTGGGGTTCGATGGAACCCACTTTAAGAGCCACTGTTTTAAACAAATAGTGTGTGAATGAAGAAAAAAAATAATTTCTTATCATCAAATACTACTTGGTTAACAACAGTTTTAAAATTCTCAAAAAAAAAAACAATTATATACAATTAAAGTACTCTCTCTTAGAGCCAGTATTTTTAGGGCCATTAATAGACCATATCCTTAAGATAACTAACTAATAGATAAAATATTATATGTCAGATAAATCCTTCACTTATATCCTACACATATCACTATTCTTAGGTGAAAATACCCATGCTTTCTCTATGCTCCCGATGAAATTTTATGTAGAAAATAAATATCACTATCTAGAAGTGAAAATATCGGCCTCTAAAGTTTAATTTCAAGTGGTCAATTGATTTTTAATTCAGAGGAATTCAGAGCAGTTTTCCGCAAAGCGTATACCGCATCACATTGGAGTAACGTGATTGGTGGGCCACGGAAAAATTATGCTATACTTCTATACTTCATGGATGTACCTTATACAAAAAAAGTTTGAGTAACACTTACTTAAAGTGTCTAATATGTAATATCGATATTACAAAATATTTTTTGAAAATTACAAATTTTCTTCTAAAATGACACTAAAAATACAAATAAATATAGTTCATAAATATGCTGTGTGTATCTATATACAAATTTACAAATCACTACTTTACTATAATAAAAATAAAAAATCAATGATAGGCTGTATAATACAGCCGCTCGAGTTCAGAGCATAAAACTACTCTACTTATTGGTATATAAAAGTTGTCTTTTTGACAATGGAAACAAAAATATTAGTTACATATCATAATTTTGTGAAGAATAAGTCTATCATACAAAAAATAATAAACACAAGTCAAAAGTTTCGCACGAATGTTTCATGTATTTGACGCCAAATCAAAATAAATATTTTTTAATGTGCTTGTATAATTTATTGAAACCATATCAACTATACATAAGTTGAAATGATGTTCCATATCTATAAATAAGAAAGTTTCTTTATCTCTATTGCCAAAGTTCACCTCAAATTTTGTCTTTTTTGTAAATAAGGTAACCGCTTGAAGGACCGAAGGTTAATAAGCATGGTGAATCGACCTCGAAAAATATTTTAATGTTACTTAAGAAATAAGTGCGTACTAATAAAATACTAAGTTGCTAAAAGTTTCAAATCCCTATCCCTATCTCTATTAGTGTTTGTGAAAAACCGAAAAAAAAATCCAGCATTTGGCCGAACTATTTGATCTAAAATTTCAATATGCTTTAGGGGTAACAATGCTTTTGTTATAAAAAATAAACAACTATACAGCTTTATAAATTCAATACAAATAAATCTGAAAAAAAATATTTGAATCATGAAACAATTCTGGTAGGTTTATAGTGTCTACTTAAAGTACCTACTAAAAGTAAAAAAAATAAAAACCACTTCCGCGCTTAATATCTATTTCTATTGTTTAACGTTTAATATGAACATTAATTTAGTATAGTCACAAATATGAAAATAACTTAGATATATGAATATGATATTCATTTTTTTTAAATATAAGAACTTTCACTTCTAAATTCGATTAACTTTTTATATTTCCATGTTTTGCAGTTATGGTAAATTGTGTCATATATGACGTAAGTCATTTATTATGTTCGACTTCATTTATTGATACATTAAATGCATATTTTTAATTTATTGTTATAAATAACCAGTAAAAACAATATGATTTTGTTATTTTTAATCAAATTGACTCATGACTGCCAAGCTTGATGGGGTTATCAATTGCTAGATTAGATAATTGTGCTATAATTCATTCGCAAATACATTTAATATGTATTGTAATCAATAACTTATTTACAATAATATTATTTTTTCAATCTACTAATCCCATTTATTCCACTTGTTTTTACCAATGGCCAATCAAAACATTGCTTTTTTTTATTTTTAATTTAAGTTGTTGGTACAACATCAGTAGATATTTACTAATAAAATAGTTATTTTCCTGAGGAAAATAAGAATTAATTTTTACTATCGTATTTGAGAACTAGAAAATTAAAGAAATGGTCGTTAATTAATAAAAAATGTGATACAATTCTTTAGATTCTATGTTAGAGAAATATAATAATTTTAGATTAAATTTAACGTTACAGTCTAGACACTTGAAATGGTTTAGGTTTTCGAGGAAACAATTGGCTGGTTGGCATTTCACGTTTCATATTTATAAGTTCCAGAAGTTATTACTCGGTCGTGACTCTAAATCGTGAACGTACATACAAATAATTTCGAGTAAATCACTCACTAAAACTACATGTGTACTATCAAAGTGACATTAGTCGAATTTAAATTATAAATTGTTTAATGCAATTGCTTTATTAAATCATAAAGAATAAAATGAAAAATATGTATGGAGTCGCTATATTATTCGAAAATCAATGCTTAATAGTTTTTGAAATGGATTAAAGCAGTGGTTCTCAACCTTTTTGGAGGTACTAATCCCACCAGTTTCATAAGCGCATTCACCGAAACCTTAATAAGTAAGTGATTTTGAAAAGGAATCATCTTAAATTTTCTAGAGTTTTCAAACGAAGAAAAAAATGTTTAGCATCTACGAATCGATATTGCAATGTTCTTGAATCATACTGTCTTTTTTGGCAACCAAAATCTATGAACTAATGACTAATAATCCGAATGCTTCAAGAATTCAAAGTTCCTTGAATTTCGGCATTTGTGTTTAGGACACTATATAAAATAAATACGATATGTAGGTATATTAATTTTTAATTTTTGAAATCTTTAGAGATAGACAGTATATTTAATCATTTTTCCTCTAACTAATACTTTGTCCGAATAGTAATTATTACGGTAGACACGCAAGAGACAAGAATTTACTACATACCAAAAAAACTACAAAGAAAGTAAATCAATGTTTAACAGGTCATTCATGAATTTACTATCTGCTATTTGACCGATGACTCTTTGATATTATAACTTTATTTGATTTTTTGTGAGATTTCCAATCCATGTATTGTATAATGTATATGCTATATACTCTATATGCAATCTCAATATCTTTATATGCAATAAGCTCAATGTATTAAGTTGTTGGAAAAGTAATTTCATTTCGGTTCTTTTTTTTTGAGTAAATGAAAGGCGATTTTCTTATAGAATATAAATATTTCATTGGATCGTATATTGTTCTATCTAGGCAAATATCTTCTGCTGTTTTTCTGGTAGTAGCATAGCTTTACGCTTATAAAATTTTTGTTCTTTGATGGGAAACAATTAAATCATGTGATTTTTAACCTCCTCATTTGACATGAAGGTTTTGCCGTCTAAACAATGTTGTAGAGGTCGAAATTAATAATAATCCGAAGATGTCAGTTTTGAAGAACATGATAAGTGTGGCATGATAGGTATATCTCCTAAAGCTGCAAAAGCTTTTGGCGAGTTACCAAACTTATATAAGGTTTTCTAGACGGCAAAATCTTTACGTCTAGTGAGGAGATCAAAGATCACATGGATCATTTTTTTGCCATCAAGAAGAAAATGATTTTTTAATTGTTATTTACTATCGCTCTGTAACTACCAAGGTCTTTAGCGGTTCTAGGGTTAATAAAAATCCGTAAATCGAGAAATAATGAAATTACGCTCGATACGAGAATCGAAATTCTACTGCCAGAAAGGTGACAGAAGATATTGAACCAGAATTGACAATTATTCAATAAAATATGTATATATATATATAATAAACAAAATCGTCATTCCATTTTCTCAGAAAAAGTTAACTTACTTTCGAGCAACCAATACATTAAATATGATAGAACCAAAATATCTGCCATAACGTGTAACCGAATCTTAGGGAACATATTTTTTATGTACGGTTAGAAAAAAAATAATAAAACATTTATCTTCTTCTTTTTTTTTTGCTTATCTTTGGGCTGATATTTTCACTTAAGGAGAGACCATATCTTTAAGATAGCGTTTTAAAAGAAATAAATTTGACTGAAAGATAAATCCTTCAGATAACACTATTCTTAGGTGAAAATACGTATGTTTTCTCTATCCTCCGGATAAAATTTTATTTGAAAGATAAATATTACTATCTAGATATGAAAATACCGTACACACATATTTTTCAACAAATCATTCGACTATGCTTATAAAATTCTGATAGATATTACAATTTATAATTTATTAGACTGCAAATATTGCACAGTATGCAAATGTGGTAAAAACTTTAACTTAATACTTTTCAATTACTCTTATTTTTTAATCCTATTTTTTAATAAAAAAAATAAAAAACTGCAATTCATAAAATAAGATTGATAAATCAAATTTTTCAAAAATTCAAAATAAAGAGGCTATTATGAAAAAAATACAAATTTTGAACTTAATTTGATGTATATAATATAGCTACAATGTAATAAAAAAATATTTTCGTAAGTGTAATATTATCCATCTAGGCAATCAATGGAGTAGACGGCTCAGGCCACTAGCTGTTATGTAAAGCTCAATAGTGTTCGCAATTAATAATCAAATACCTATAATTTCAGCCGCTTTGTTTAAGTAGATAATAGCCTTTATATATTATGTTAACTGCTTACATTAAGCTTATTTAATTCCATACCAAACAGAAAGATTAACAACTATGTGTAAAATTTACAATACCTATGGGTCAAAAATGACATAATATACTCGTACCTCGTCTAATATTACATTATAGTTGAGTAAAGCGTTTGGATACTTAATTTCATCCATTTTGGTAAGTTGATGAAATTTAATTCTCTTTTTTCTGGAAAGAATATAGTTCGTAATCGTTTTATTGATCAAAGATAAATTTATCTTTGTCGATTTAAATGGAAAAGAACAATAAAGTGACTGGAATCTATGTTCAATCTTTTATGGGAATTAGTCAAGGAATTTTAAAAATTATCAGCTGTAAACCACACTGAAAATTGTATAGAACAAAATTAAAAGAGTTATTATTTGAAGTTTTTTGAAGAATATCTTCACGCATCAAAGTCAATATAGGTACATATAGATACACAAAATTGGTATAAGAGCTCATCATTTTCCCCCGTCTTGGTCCAACGCTAAATCAATGAACTCTGTTCAATTTCGAGTAATACAACAACAGTTGTTGGTTAAATCGTTATTTTATCGTACAATGAACATAGGAATAAACAAGACGGCCTTCAAACTGAGATCGGAACTAAAGTTAGCCGGAGGCTACTAACGTACGAGCACCGAAGAGGCTGCGCCATCCGCGGCCACTGACTGTCCACTTCTTAAGGTTTAACTCTCGAAAGAAAGCAACGGTCGCTGTGGAATGTACCCTGTTTCTTATGGACACTCTAATCCAGCATTCGAATTGAGTAGCCTTGCTTATCACTATCATAAAGTATAAACTTAATTTATCCAAGTTCCATTTAATTAATGCGTCATTATTGATTAAGCCCGTCACTTTTGAAGCCAATTTTTTCAAGGTGAAAATTTCCTCGAAATACCATTATTTCACCAAAACTATCCAACACGCAAATATCGATACCCGATATTCGTAAATGTAAATGTAAATGTTCACAGCAGCGTGATCGTGCAGTAAGAATATGGAAATATGTTCTTCAACGGGTATTATTTTAGCCGTAAAACTAAACCAATTAACTAGTCACGTAAACAGAGAAGCCATTTTCCAAGGCAGTTACACCAAACATGTCTTATTGAAAAATAAAAATGGTTCCATTCAACAAATTACGAACTTTTCCCGAATCGATTGACGACCAATAACAATGTTTACTACTTTTCTTCAGTTGTTCGTCACATCAAAGTTTGATACTTATAAATTATTTTCGGTGAAAGTTGGCAATTAAAAGTTTAACATAATCGATCATAATTGAATGGAATATGTACGATAAGACTAAAGATTAGAGTAATTGAAGGCTTGACTCCACAATGGTTATGCAATGTACCATAGAATGGAATCTGATATCAAGTACAGTCATCCAAAGAACTAGGTATGTATTTGGAAGACTTCTTCAACAAACACGAACCAAACTTTATATTGTACGATGATTGTTAAAATATTAAGTAAAAACGTAAAAGACTAAAATACAGTCAATAAAAATAATAATTATCAATATAAATCAATTAATTATCCTTTTCCTTCAACGACCACAATGGATATTCTTGGTATAAATTTATAACAGCTTATTTGTAATTAGGTAAAATGCTTAAAGAAATAATAACTTAGAAGAAGTATATGTTTTGGTTCCGGATTAAACTCAAATTTTTAAAGAAAAATATTTTAAAAATAGGGAAACACCATCCTTTTATTAACAGTGAGATGAAAAAAAAAACGATGTGTATACTAAAAGTACGCGGGTGAGAAGTTGTACTTATTTGTCGAAATTAAAAAAACGCTTTTAATCCACTACCATAGCATATTCCGGTAGTGCCTGAAATGGTATATCAGTTATTAGTAATTTGTGATAACTAAAATATGATACAGTTTTAAACACATTTTTTACTTTTAATGTCAATATAATAGGCAAATATATGTATGGCGGCAAAGCAAAGAATAAAACATGTAAACACATACATGTGAGTGTAATAATTATTGTCTCAATTTTCAACTATCTGATTGTTGTCATTGGTTTTAACTGTCATTTCGTTCTCATTCAATTACCAATTTTTGCCATTTGTCAGTTTTGGGCTGTGAATATTTCCCAGAAAGTTACTTGTTTTCAAATAATAGATTAAATTGGCGGCTCATATTCCTTTTAGCGACATCAATATCTGGCAACGTTACATTTTCTATTTTGATTTTAATTTAATTCGCGATTTTTTTGTTAATTCAATTCTAATATCGTATTATTTGCTGTTTTGTTGAAAAATTTTCATTACGACCTGATTTACTCGCGAATCAATTTAAAAACAAAGTAGAAAATTCAGCGTTGTCAGATATTGATGTCGCTAAAAGGGACATGAACGAAATTGGCTCCTTATACTGTATAGTATTTCATAATATTATACCCAATTGACTATAAATACAAATTTGGATCACACATAAACGAATAAACTATTTATTAATACAGCATAGGTCTCTTCTTCGAAAAATAGCTATCGAAAACATTTACCATATAGAAGTGGATTGTAGTCATAAACTATCATGTATAGATATGAATAAACAGTTATTTGTATATAGATACAGTTTGTCTAAATAGTCAATTACGTGTACCTACAGCATGTACAAATAGCGACGAAGTAAAAATTAAATTAATATAGTAGTAATTGTTGAATTTTATTACCCATTTATAATTATGTTTTGAAATTGATTTTTAATTCAAATATAAAAAAAACATAATGTAATATAGTGTATCAATCAACTTTCCTTGCATTATTTTACACATTGCATTAAATAATTTCAAAAAAATACCTTCCTTTCAAATGTATTAAAACTATTGTGTATTAATATGGATATGGTTCAAACTATAAAAATTGAAAATGTTAAATTAAACGTTATCGATGTTTTAAATATGATGCCATTTATGACTATTTTCTCTTCCTGGCATTTTTTTACTTCGTCGTCGAACATTTCAGTTGGTTTCCCCTACCGAAGAATATAAAACATGTGCTAGCGATCGACTCAATCGACTAGGCCGCTTTATTAGTACTATCAAATCGCTCCCAAAAATCAGCTTTCACCCGTTTGATGTTTCTTGCTAACCGTTTGTGAGCAACTTCCTACTGTAGCGTCACATGGTCATTTTATTAAAAATTCAGTTTGATTATTTTCTCGTAACGCTGCTAAAGAAGTATAACTCCAAAAATCAGTGCACATAAAACATAAATTGTATAATTGTTATATATTTCATGGACTGTTATTTTTGTTAGATTTTATTTAATTTTACAATAGTAAAAAACCGCTTACTTCTATTACTGAACCAAATTTTTAATGTAATTCATTTTCTTTTTTACTTTTATAAAAAGAAAACCAATGAAAAGCATTCCGTTATGCAATATCCATTCGAATGTTTATGGAAATCCCGAAAGTCGACCATAATAGTTTTACAATAGCCCATATATTTACAACTTTTCTAATAAAATGATCTAAGTCTTTTTTTAGAGAAAACAAGGAGAACAAAAAAATAGCGTATCGGATATTGAATTTGTTTAAGTTCTTCCCTGTATTAACTTCTTTCCTTTTATGTTCTTTTACAATTGTTTGCAATTCTGTAAAGCATCGTAAAACTATTTTTAAACCACAAAGCTTTCTCTGTTGTTGGTTTAAGTTTGGCATATGAAAATTTAAAATGTTGGTCAAAGAATGTACATAAAAGTTTTATGCTACATGAATGTAAGTATGTAAGCTTCGAAATAAAACAGATTTTTTTACAAGTTCTTTATAAGTTGTTTTCAATAATTATTTTGAGGTTTAAGAGCAAATCCAGCTTTTTATGCGTAAACTTTTGATAATTCATTAACCGTGCTTGAAATGTTTATGTATGTATATTATGAAACTTAAATGGTATAAAGAACTCATTAGAAAAATCTATTTAGAAACAAACGACTAGAATATATTTATAAGAACTCACTAGTTCGTAGAACTACCATATTGGATGATTTAAATTACAAAAAAAAAATAACTGTTATTGTATTTATTTTCTAACCCAATTTAAAACGTTTCCATTAAAAGAGGTGAAAAAATTATTCAAATAAAAAAAGATCTAACGGATCAAAATTCCCAAGGGCGTTATCAAAGGATGCAGGTTATCTAAATACTGTTATTTAAAATTAATTTTTTTCAAAGGTATTCAAAGGGTTCGTTATTAGGTGTTTGAATAAAAATTATAACAGTATTTATCCTTTTTTAATGAGACTCTTACCTATAGATCAATTTATTTGTGGTTTGAAAAAAAATTGTGGTTTCAATCGAAGAATTTTTATGCTTGAGTAGGTATACTTAAAAATCATCCACGATTGTCAATGACATAACTATCACTATCTACATTATATTTAGGCTTTTTTTGGTCGAACATTTGTGCTTTTCAGAAAGTTATTTTAAACTTATATTTGTTATAAAATTTAATTATAAAATTAAGCTTTTTCTTAAGAAGAAAAAATCATATTAAAATAATTTCATTGACAACTTTATCGCACTATTTTACACGTTTATCTCTTCACACAATCTGGGGAAAAATAAATTGTCGTAATTAAGATTTAATTGTCTTGTTTTTGATGACATTCAAAATGCAAAGACGAAACTATTCCAACTAGTTTATTTCGTACTTTGCGTGTGGAAAATTAATATGAATTGCAGGAATTTACGGGTACGAAAATTAGTACTAAAGTGCTTACGTTTGGCTTTCATCTTCTTATATGAATACTTAGTTTAAATATATATATATATATATATATATATATATATATATATATATATATATATTACTTATGTTTAATATCACAAATTGTTATTAAACATTTTACGATCAGAATCTTTCACTTAAAATTTAATATATTTGAGATATTGATAAAAGGGATTCGGCAAATTTGAAATTCCTTGGCGTCATTTTCGCTTCATTTCAATACTAGGCTTTTACAAGCACAAAATTATTCCGTGGTTCGAAATTATTTGTATATATACATGTAGTAGTTATAGTTTGGAAGTTATAAATTAGAATTTTAAATAATAATTATAGTCTTTGTTTAATTTATGCACGAATGTATAACCAACCGTAACTTATTTTAGTTCCTTTTTTTTCGTGTTATGGTTGTAATTTTGATAAATATTTCATTATCTTCTGCTATGAATTAATAAATTAAAATAAAGATGAGTTAAAGAAAATGAAAGTTAGATAGTGGGCTTGAAAATCGTGGTCTAATGTTGCTCTTAACAAATCAAAATGTTAGTGAAATTATTTTTACTTAGAAGAATATTGCTGCAATTTGTAAACATTATGTTATTAGATAATTGATGGGTACAAGTAATAAATTAGTTGAATTATTACATTTTAATTATAATACGAGAATGCAACCGTGATACTTGAATTTATATTAGAACTATAGATGATTAATGATATTTTTTTATCTTTATGTATGTATGTGTCAAAGATAATATTAGCATATATTATGAAATGTTAAGCTGAGTAGATACAATGAACTTAAAAAAAATAATGTTTTTCTCATTGATTTTACAATTTTTTTGAGTAATATTACACCAAAATAATATGCTAAATAAATTTAACATCCATGTTACCTATAATGTTCAAACCTTAATTACATTTTCAATATCGTTTTACCAAAAAATAAAATAAAATCAATTTTCTTATTCTCGTCCTTAAATGGTTACACTGCAGGAAATTTTAAAAACCTTAGTATACTCTTATGTTCTTTATACTCTTTATACTCTTAGTTTCTTATGCTATATAATTTTTCATTGGTCTACTTTTTTTTCAAAACAAAACATGAAATTGTTAGTTTTTCATACCATTAATTGAAACTTTGTCACTTGGGCATCTCCCAATAACATAATAATATACGGTACAAAAGCAATCCTATATAATTACATAATTTACGCATCATATATTATGATTGCATATTATTTCAATAACCCCATCTCCCTCGAACTTGATACAAAACACAAAATGCTCCCATTTGGGCTTTCAAGTGAACTGTTTAATTTAATAAAAATATAACTTCATCGAAAAAGAAATATTTACGTATTATAATATTTACTCTATAGTACTTAACATATTTTTAACTCGACTTGACTAAAATCTAACACTTGTAATAATACCTAATGTTATGTTCAAATCATGTTTGATAAAATCAGTACGAATCGGTTTATTAATAAATTACTATTTTTAAAAAAAAATATATGACTTAGAGTTTAGTGGGCGGTTTTAGAGTTTTATTCTATAAAACTTATGAATAATGTGCCTACTCATTTTTTTCTTTTCAATAAAAGAATTACGATGATCCTTGACATATATTTTCACTCTTTTACTGACTGATTTAAAAGCATTTTATTATATTTCTATTTCATATCGAAAATATACAACGCTCTCAGGCTATCTTTCACTTATTGAGGAGAAGAAGACGAAAAAAAATCACTTGAAAGTTTCGATATAATTGTTACTTTAGTATGAAATTAATATTTCTTAAATGCAACATACTATACTATGCAGGAGATACTAATTGCATACATACCCGTAAAGTAATTTCCAAGTATTATAAATTTACCAGAGTCTTTTGTATTATTATTTACCTTAGCATTATAACTATCAATGTTTTAGTGACTCTAGGGTTAATAAAAATCCGTAAATGTAGAAAATCGAAAATTTCTCCATACGATATTCGAACCCAATACCTTTGGAGCGACCACCTTGACCACTCGGCCACCGATAGGCTGAATAGTCTTTTATATAAACACTGATTATCGATTTTTATGTCTATAATAGAAAATTAAGCTTGGAAAGCCCTGAAAATAAATGATTTTTCTTAAAGATTTATGAAGATTAAAGAAAAATACTGAATTTATATACTAGTTATATATTAGTTATTTATATACTAAGGCTATCCTTTCTGTTGGTCATTTTCGATTTTTTTTCGTTCTCATCTCGCTATTTATTTTCGCTGTATAACACACGCCAATGTTTTTAGAGATTCTAGGGTAAATAAAAATTCGTAAATTGAGAAATATTGAAAATTAACTCGATAGGATCGAACCTATCACCTGTCAGTTTTGAAATGGCCACCTTGACCTCTCGACCACTAATATGTTGTGTCAGTTTCATTAGTTCTTTCAGTAACAGAAATAATAAAATAAGAAAATCAAAAAAATGTTTTAATAGAGGTTTTTGTTTTCTTGAATATCTAAATTCTAAAGTTCTTGTTTCCAATGAGACAAGGAAAAAGAAGGTAACATTGTTCCGGTTGAAACATAATCGTAATACCTTTCAAGTTGTTTTAAACATAATTTTATCTTCTCTCATTGGTAATTATATAATAACATCCATAGCATTCCTGCTCCATCCAATCCAATAATTTAGAAACTTTATTCTTTCCTATAATTCTTATTTCAGTTGTCCAATATTTAAACCTCCCCTCCCCTTTAAATTCATGGCTAGCGCACCCCTTTTATACACAGGTATAGAACTGAATTTTAAATACTGAATGATAATATACTGAACATCAATCAGAGCGAATGACGTCATTTTTATATAAGCAATGTATTAGAACAGGGGATAGTTTAGTCATGAAGCTTGATACCATTACCCTTTGCATTTCCGTTTGGAACGTACAAAAAAGAATCTTTGATCGGCAAAAGCTTTCAAGACTTTCCAAAAACATATTTATGCAGATTTAATTGTATGTGGAAATGTCAGTTTAGCGGAATTTGTCAATATTATAAGGAAATGGTAAAACATTGCAAATTACAAAGAACCTTTTAATTGGAAAAATTAAAACAAATGCATATGGACTTTTTTTCGCTCGATTTGAGAATCGAATTTTTCGAGTAGAAACTTTGTGCCCTGGCTTAAAAATTGGAAGAAATTATGTGTAGGTAAAAGTAAGCATTTTTTGAGTAAAGATATTTTAAATACACTTCTTGATACCACGATTGGCTTAGTTAAGTTATAGAAATTTACGATAATTCATTTAGAGTTATTAGCGATACATTACCACCTGAAGGGACCGCACATCACCCATACATTTTTGAATTCATACTTAATGACACAAAATAACAAAATTTTTCAATAATTACCTACTGTATCTATATACGTTGGGTGTACAGAAATGGCGTCACAAATGACGGGAAGTTCGGGGAGAAAAATGTTATATTACGTAAATAATATACATTTTGGAACTCTATAGGAGGGAACATTATAGTTTTAAAAAATTTTTATCTTCCTATATGTATACAATATCATTTGGTACCTATATCTATATCTGTTTTACTTATACGAACAACTGCGTTTGTCATTGCCTGTCTTAATTAGTTTTCTCATTAATGACAGTTTTTTATTTTTATTTTTTACTTTAGCAAGAAAAATAAGTTGAACATAGAATCACGAATGCGTTTTAAACACACGAAATTTGAAAATCAATTATTTTGTAATGCGTACGATATATATAATAAAATATTTTAATGTTTCATCCAATTTAAAAACACATAATAATTATGAATTTCAACTGACAAAACGATTAAAGGATACAATGTTTCGTTGTTTTTCAAAAATGCCAATTAAATCAGCGGTCCCAAAGTGGTGGTTCGTTTACTAATAGTGATCTGCATAAAATGTAGAATATACTTATTATAATGTATTTAACACTTAAAAAAATCCCTATAATCTTCCGCGCAATTTAAATTACACATTTAGTGGTCCGTGAGGTCAACAAGTTTTGCGACCACTGCACTAAATAAGCCATAACTCATATTGCATGTAGCAATATAAAAACTTTTTTCTTTTATTCAGAGGATTAAAAAACCAAGACCATTCCAAAGTGTTTTGTTTTACAATATTGTTAATGTTTGTCCACAATTACAGAAATTACTTCTTCATTCTTAATTCTATTGCAAATATTCTCGAATGAAAAAGAAAAATCAAAATAATATATAAAAGTGTTTCCTTTTAAATGTTATTATTGTTCTGAAAAAAGGCAGTTTTTTTTTGTTTTGGCGACATTTCTTTCTTACATATAAAAACGAATACAAGTGAATATAATTAGTGTAAAGGCCGGCTGACATATTTTCGTGTCACCAAGACATTCGTGACAGTTTTCCTTCGGGAAACAAACCTAATTTTTGATTTTAATGTTGATATGAATATATATTTGACTAATAAAACACGCTCACTGCTCAGGTTATTGCTTACCTTTTTATCTTCACGCTATTCGTTCTAAAATATAACGAAATGAAAGAAAAAAAGAGTTTCAAAATTGCTCGTTTATATTGTATTGTAGCTGGATATATAATTTAGTATGAAAATAAAGTTTTACAAAATGTTTTCAGTTATGAAACGAGTGAAAATGTTTATATATGTACCTCAAGTTAGATGTTGAATGTGTGTAACGTGTGTATACATATATATAATAGAATATATTTAACATTTTAATTATTGTAGCTTTACCCTTATTATCCATTTATGAAGGTTTTATCTCTGAGAATTGGGGTAACAAAATATTGTAAATAAAATATGATAGTACACAATGAAGACCAGTGAATAGAATTACTGGGAAAATTTTGTGGCTAAGTCCAAAGAACATAAATAGTTGTGGAACACTAAATTTTATTTAGACATGTGCCCTTTTGCTATAATAAAGATATGGGTATGTAGGATATAATTGTGTGTAACTAGCAAATTGACGTCCATAAATTTATGCTGTTTTTATTTGATGAAATATCTGATATATAATCTACTGGTATATAATTAACATTTTAAAGTATAAATTTAGAAAAATAGCTTTAATTGATTTTATTTTAGATTTTTTTTCGTAAAAAATATGGTGCACATAAAATTTCAGATTTTAAATAGTATTAAGAAAACTATATATGTTTTCAAAAGTTGTTTTTTCAAACAAAATATTCACTAATTGCTTCAATACACTTTTCCCAATAAAATTTTCGTTATTAATTTATTGTTAAAATCAGAAAAACCCAAATATAGAACTTTTCTAGCTTAAGAATATTCATAGTGTTTATCCAGGAACAAAGTTTTAATTTTTTTTAAAAAAAAGTCGGTTATGGAAATTTCAGTCAATAAGCTGAGTACTGCAAAATTTTGAATTGTTTCCATTATTATTTTTTAACATTTAAATCATTTTGTGGATTAAACAGTATGAAAATGAAGACAATTTTAAAAATTCGATATCAGAGTTTATTGATTTTAAAGATAATAGTTTTTAAAGTATACTTTTGAAATTATACTTCTTTAGACGTAGTATGAGAGGGAAATAAAATTTCGTTATTGATTTGGGCCGTTACGTTCACTGAACAGTAAGCAAATCTGAACTGTACTAAACAAAATGCAAATGTACATGTGCCTAATTGGGTAACTTCTCTTTTATTTAAAAAATGAACCAAGCGAATTACGCGAAATAATATATGCATTTTTTAAATAAATATAATCTTCTAAATTTAAATTTGTTCTTGCACACGTCAAAGTATACACTAACAAAGCAGTGTTAGTTACATTTTGCACTGTAACATAAGTGAATGAAATTATCTCAGGAATTGAAATAAGTTAAGCTGGTATACGTAATTCCCAAATTTACTATGTTATTTGTAGACTTCTTTAGACAAACTAGAACCAAAAAACAGTGACAAATAACCAACAAACGTGGTAAATTTGAAAACTGTATGATTGACCAGCGTTACGTCCCACAATTTCTAAGACAATTTCCCTCTGAAAGATGATATTATGATACCTTTTGTGCTTTGTAGGAATTCGATTCGAAAAATGAACATTTTGCATCGGTATTGAATACCTTGATGACTTTTTGTCGCCTTATGTAAATCATAGAAAATTTAAATAGAACTGCTACTAAGTTAAACATTAACCAAAATAAAAAAATAATTAAATTATTGTACATTTTTTACTTCCAAATGTATGGAATAGTTAAGCTAATAAGTTTTACACATTTCGATAGTGCAGACTAAATTTATGCTTTTTCATGTAGCCATTAAGTGTTACGAGTGGTATTATAAAATTTACAAAAGCACTCGTAACACTGAATTATAATATTGAACATATAATGTTCAATATTATACTGTTAAAATTATTTTCAAATTAAGTCCTCACCTGTGCTTCATTAGTTGGAAATAATATGTACCTAGGAATTGATATAAGGGTTCGATAAAGTGCAATATGCAAGGTGGTTACTTGTATCTACTTGAATGCACAATATTTCAACCCCTTTCACATCTATATTCTCCATAAATTTCTCTATAAATTTACCTCAATATTGATGCAAAAATACAGAGATGCTTGTTATCAACTAGAGCTGTTATAAAAAAGTATCTTAGTTACTTCAAAGTAGCTTATTTAGTCAAATAATTTTATCTTTGGAAAGTACCTACATGCTAGATACTTAACTTTTTCAAAAAGTATCTGAAGTTACTTTGGGTGTCTAGTTATTCTTAAGAAAAAAGAACTTAAATACTTATCGTTAATTAATTTTTAAGATACTTTTTAGTTACTTTGTATGTTATATAGGTATTAAGTTTCGTAACTTATTGGGTTAAGTTGTGAGGTAATCATATAATGTATTTTTTATCTTTATTAAATGAAGAAAAAGGAAAATTTATATGTCTAAGCGCCTATAAACACAGCACATTACAAAAACGTTAGAAGATTAATATAAGAGGGATAAATTGAAACTTATAGAAGAAAACAAAATAAAACTCCTTATTTAATTTTTCAGTACCTTGGTATCTAAATTATTTGTTGATATTTAAGATACATTTTTAGTTGCAAGATACAGTTCCATTTAAAAAGTGTTTAAGGTACTAGTTACTTTTTGTCAAAAAATAAAGAAACAGATACAGTATCTTAGATACTTTAAAATCACTAAGTTACTGTAAAATAACTAAGACACTTTTTTTGACAGTTCTAGTTATATTGTGGTATTTAATTAGATAGTATGAACTTTGTTAAAGAAATTAATTTTATTTATTTTTAGTAGGATAGTGGACAAGAAAGGATGTAGATCCATGTACTAATTATTAATTTTGCGACAAGTTTCGGTCTTTTATTAGACCTTCATCAGGCTTCTAAAATCATACAAACACATTGAAGGATGCTGTAATACATGTGTTGTATGATTTTAGAAGCCTGATGAAGGTCTAATAAAAGACCGAAACTTGTCGCAAAACTAATAATTAGTACATGGATCTACATCCTTTCTTGTCCACTATCCTACTAAAAATAAATAATATTATGTAAAATATGGACACAACCAATTTATTGAGAAATTAATTTTGTTGAATTCTTTTATTGACAAATATTGACATCAAACAGCTGCGTCAAAGACAATTCAAAGACCGGTAGGTATATGTTTCAAGGTTTTTATGACAATTTTCAAAAGAAATGTTAAAGAATTTGAATTATTTTTTTCGTTTTTTAACTTTTGATTATTTATTGTATTGATTATTTATGCTCTTTTCGTTTCGGAGTGTTTTATGTGAAATAAATTTAAATTTAGACTTGTAAACGTCTTAAACAAACACTTTAGTTTTTAAAATCTAATGCATTAAGTTAGTAAAAATAGATTGCTTAAATATCTCACATCATTGTTGTGTAAGATGAGCGTTTGTTTTACTCGACCTCTTGAAGCACATGAATAAATAAATTAACATTTTTTTTTTATTTTGATACATCGTTAAACCGTTGAAACATTACTTGATTTTATAAAAAAAAAAATGGAGATGAAATATTAATATACTATTAAGATAAGCCAAAAGTAAAAAATTTAACGTAAAATGTATTAATCATTAAGAATTTGAATGAGGGTTCGAGAAGTCAAGTGTTACGTTATGTGGGAGACTCTTTATGTTTTATAGTAAGATATAATGACATTTTTGTAGGATGAATTGATTTTTCTAAAGCCTTTAAGGTAAAATGACTAATGATTAATTTTTGGTAATTCCGGGTCTGTTTGTGATTCGTTAACAATTCTTCGAATAAATTCAATCGGAAAATACTTGGTAATAAAGTTCAAATTATTTTTTAATAGTATAGTAACTGACATCAAAAATACCTTAAAGTAAAGCATGAATAATTATTTTCCAAATTCTTTTGAAAAAAAAAATACAATTCATACCCACATAAATTTATACTTTTACGAATATTACACTAATCTCTAAAATTTTTCCTCAGAAAAAAAAATAACGACTCTCGTAATATACCCATTTCCTTTGATAGAAGAACTTTTTACAATTCTCACAATCATCTGTTAGATCTTCAGAATACAATTATAAACGCTCCCATTTGAAAAAAATTCAAAGAATCTTAAATTGTATAAAAAAAAAATTCTCAAAACCTCAAATGATTTTTTCTACCTTCAAACTCATGTCACAAGGGATGAATTTCAAATTATTTGTATTAGAATAGACCGGAACTGCACGATACCATACAAGTCACTCAGTAGGGGTTTTGTACTTTTCCTCTCTTTGATAACAAAACTTGCCCCTTTACAAGCATCCTCATTAAAAAAAAAAAGAAACGTCTTTCCAAAAGCACTTAATGAATTCGATTAAAACCAAATTTGTATATTAAATTTAATTAAACTAAATGAATTAATTATATCTTGTTGCACTCGCATTGATGCATTATTAAATTATAATGTTTATTTAATATAGCAATTATAGCGTAGAATTTAGCATAGTATGAATAGTAAAACGAGAATTATTTATTGAAATAACTATGTTATTATGCAGTTAAATTTGCAATTTGTTGTGATGATGCGATTTTTTCCTTATAAAAAAACACACACTAATTTTATTATTTTTTTTTCTAAAATGGAAAATAGTGCCAAGCTAATTGGACAAAACCGAACAAATAATGGCAAATGTAAAAATATATTTTGCTAAAGGATAAAAGTGCTTAAAAGAAGAATAAACACCCGTATATTTCACTTGCAAGTAAAATTAAAATACTGGAAAAAAAGAATAAATATTGAAAAATCCAACCCATATCTACAAGAGTAAATATATTACCACTGCGTATTTGTAAGACAAAAATGTTTGTCTATTTTTTTAAACATTTAAAATATTCCCAAAACTTTTTCCTCCTGGAATTATAAAGATTAGAATTTATTTTTAAAAGACTAACCAAATTTTAATGTTGATGTTTGTTGTGTCTAAGATTTCAGAATAAATGCTCAAAAAACTTGTATTTACTTCTAATTGCAGAAAAACTTTCTTAAGCAAATGCCATTGAAATTATTTGAAAAATTTTCAAACAGGATATAAATTCATCGCTTGAAAAGCTAAACAAAAAAGAAAATTGAACAAAAGCATATTTTTTTAAATTTCAGTATATTTATTTCTCACTAAACTAGTTGTTTTGCAAGAAATTAAAGTATTTTCTACAAAAATGTACCAAATATTTATTGCGTGTGGTCTGGCACGCATTTGACCGATATTTTTATTAAAATTAATATTTTTTATTTCAAATAAAAGAAGTTTATTGTAATTAAATATTTATTATATATATTAAAAAAACGTTTGGTTTCAATATTCCAATAAATTTTGATTCGTTATTAATAAATATTAAATAATTGTTAAACTAGAAATATTATAAAGCGTCTTTCTTCAACACAGTATTGTTGTCATTTAATCTATTGGGCGTTTGTCATTTTACCCAATTGTCGAAGTATTGGCTTTTTTCAAGGCTGTATTATATAAAAATTCGAAATTTTAGAATTTTTGATATGTATTTCTCTCAGCTAAAGAAGCGTTTGTCTAATGCAATGTTTCTTAACATTTTAAGTGAACCGCACCCTTTTGAATCGGAAAACATTTCCTCGCACGCCATTGAAAATATGTTTGATTTTTTTAGTTTGGAAAAGTTCATTTTTTGTGAAATTTATTATCAAAAATTTCACAATTTATTGTGTTAGGGGTTTTTCCTCATTTTCAAGAACATCTTCCTGCACCTCAGGTTAAGAAGCACTGATCTAATATATAGGTTTTGGTACGTATCGCCTCTTTATTAGAAGAGTGACCTATTCTTCTTTTCTACTTCTTCATTTCGAGAAAATGGCGATAAAAGAATGTAGTAGTGTTAAAATATTATTTAATTGATAAAAAAAATTATTTTTTTCAGTAGCTATTAGAACATATTTTTATTAAATCACCCTCAGTGGTCTAATAAACTTTCGTCTTTGTTGGCGTAGAAATTATTATACTTTTCAAAAGTCTACAAAAACTTATATATTTTATTAGCCAAGAAATATTCAGGATTTTATTTCCAGTAAAATTATGATTTTTTAAGCTTTGGGTTCTTCAGTCCTACAGAGAATGACCATAATGGAGCAAAAAATAATAATCTTAAAATATACAAAACTTATGATGTAATTCAAATACGTAGTTTTACAATCAGCGGTGAATTTGTAATACCAGCACCTTCACACATAGTCTGATGCAGTGTTTTTTAATCGTTGGTGCCAGCATCCCTGGGGATGCAGGAAATTTTGTTTTTGAAGATGTGGTAGAATCCCCTAACAGTATAAATTATTAAATTTTTGAAAATAAGTTTCAATAAATTACTCTAAAAAATGCATTTTTCTTAACTAATAAATTTAAACACATTTTTCAATGGGGTGCAGAGACCTATTTTCAGATTCAAAATGGTGCATTTCACTTACACTGGTCTAATGGGATTCTATGCTAAAAAAGTTATGTTTTGAAAGGGTTGCAATAGCTAAATATAGTTTGTTTTTTTTTTCCTATGGCGTCCTATTGACGCCCTGAGGCAATGGCCTAGATTAGGTTAAAAGTGAATTCCGCTCTTAATATACTTTAAGAAGATCAAAATTATTATTATAATCCATTTTATAGAAATTATTATAGTTAGGTACGCTATAACTTTAGGTGGTCAGTAACTTAGTGTATCGAGGGGGAAGGGGGATTTTGCGGGGGAAAAATTTTGCTTTGAGATAAACACGATAAGTATATTTTTAAAAAATAAAATAATTTTATAATTTTTCTTGATTAATAATGAAAATAGGGGGCGGCGAATTTTCGGGTGGCCTAAACATACGCAACGCCACTGTAGGTGATATATTATTTGAGCATTACATTTACATGTAAAATAGAGTACCATAGAGTTACATATTCGAACTCAATGGATTTTTGAAGAGTTCAAAGATTTATTGGGCATTGTAAGGGAGACGAAGGAAATATTTAACGAATTTCGAGTTAAAATTAAATCATCATTAATGATTTATTCTTATTTATAGGCCGTTAATGGTTCGTTTGCATATGTTTCCATTCCTTTTATTTAATAAGGTATCAAGTTACGTGTTGTTTACTGTAATAAATCTTTAAATCGAGAATTTTAAGGTTTCATTTCTAAAATTGAAAATGAAACTTGATTTTTATATATATATATATTTTTTTAATAAAACGCATCATACGAGTATTCCATATAAAGGGATAGTGAGATTCAAAATTTAAAGTCTAACATCTCCGACTCCATTTAAAACCGGTCTGAAGGCTTGACTGCAACATGTTTTGTTTTCATGCATAGTGTATCGAAAGCGAGACCATCAGCAAATTTGCGAAATTTCAACGAATAATATCGAATTATATTCCTGAAGTCGGATTATTTTTCTGAATAAAAGACAAGTTCATCTTATGTCAAGTGGTGGCGATAGTTATTTTTCTATGGAAATGTAAAAGTCTGATGTTTTATTCAAGTAAAATTGAATTGAACTATCCAGGTAAGTACGTTAAACAGAGATGAACAACAAAAAGCCATTGAGTTCCCATACAAACAGACCGTGACTCTAAAAAGAACCTTTCTCACGTCCAATCGAAACACGATAAAAGTGAATTAAATCGTCATACGCTTATCGTGATGCATAATTATTAATTTTGATAAAAACATGAAGAAAAAATGTCAGCGGTCTTAGGGACAATTAACGGCCCTTATTGACAACAGTCAATTGAAACCGGTTTTGGGCAATTAGAAGAGGATGTAATAAAGTTCATAAAATTTATGGATGTTAGGAAGTAGAGAACTCACCTTTTAAACAGGTGAAGTAATCCTTTTAACCGACTCGAGTATCTTCAGATGCGAATGTTTGAATTTGGAAAAAAACGAAACATGCAAAAGGACCACTGTGTTAGCACACTTGCAGAACAAACAGAGCACAGGTGTTATTGAACCAGAGGATGTCACTTGAACAGTGCAGCCAGTTTCGGAAACCACAACACTAAAGTTCACCAGAAGAACGTTACAACATTTGGAAATATGTACGTTTTTTTGGGAATTGTGAAGCAAGTTGTCGATTGGCGCTCTAGAACAGGAAATTTGTGTTGCGGAACAGTTTCGAAGACGCGTCGAGGCGAGACGAGACGTGGTGCGCTCTGAAGCCGCTGTCAGAATGCCATCGCCGGGCGCTCAAACGATACGAACAGACCCCGTGAGCATTTGAGCTTCGCCCTACCCGAACGTCGCGAACATAATGCGTTCAATACATACGTACGTTGGACGAATGAGGCGCTTCGGCCTTTATTTATTTCATATAGAAATGTTTCCTACTTGAAAATATATCCAACGGAAATAATTCATTTAATTCAACATTAAATATATAAACAGATTGGAAGTTAAGAGCCCCATATTCTCAAATGTTATCAGGGACTCGTTTCAATATATGCGTATGTCTCGAAAAATGTCCACCCGTCTTTTCAAGTCAAGCGTGGATTGGACCTGAAGATGCCATAAAAAAGCTTCAAACGTCAAGTTTTTATGTAGTTTTTTTAAAGTTGTGCTTCTTTATCGGCGTTTTAAAAAAAAATAATGAGAGTGAATTGTTAAAAATATGACGCTTTAAAATAACAGTATGAAGTTGCTCGGAAACGGTTAGTGAGAAAAAACAGTTAAAGCGGGCGAAATCTGGCCGATTTTTGGGAGCAATACGTATAGTAGTAAGACGACTAAAACACTCTATCGCATCATTCAAGTTAAGTCAGCAATCGCATATGTTGACAAGTTTTTCGTTTATCGGGGACTCGAAGGGAGAAGACTCGATCATCCCAAACAATCCCGAATCAGATACGAAGTTATAGCTAGCGAACACTTAAAAAACGTCAGAACTGTTAAAACCTTCAGAACATGGAGAATATAGATATCGTAGAACTAAATATTTTTGAATTTTACAGTCTAAAAAATATTCATATTAATACATACCTAGTAATTTCCCGTATAATATTTACCGCCCAATACTGACATAACTGGCAAATGGTAAAAATTGGCAACTGATTGAATGAAGTCAGAATGACTATTGAAACAATAGCGACATTCATTCAGTTCAAATATGAAACAATGATTGTATTTCACTTACACCTATATATTTACTATATTTATCTACCTTTGCCGAAATATATGCATACATATTACTTACATTTGCCTAATATTATTATAATGGGAATTAAAATGCTTTAAAAGAAAAATATTTTTCTGAAATTATTCAGTGTAATATTAAATATTACATGTAATGAAAGTCGATTGATACATTATATTTTTCTATATTTGAATTAAAAATCAGTTTCAATGCATATATATAAATGGGTAAATAAAATATACAATCACTATTGTATAAATATAATTTTTACATTATATTTTTTGGCAACAATCTACTTCTATATGGTAAAGGTTTTTGATAAGTATTTTTCAAACATGTGACCCAATCTGTTAATTCGGTTAAACGGTTAATTCATATAATATGTAATATACATTTTGTATAAGTAATCAAATGTGTAAACATATAGTAGGTATCTATGTATAAATAGCCAATTTAATCTTTTATTTGAAACCCAATTACATTCCGTGAAATATTCACAACCCAACACTGACACAACTGACAAATGACTAAAATAAGCAATTGAATGAAATCGAAATGATAGTTGAAACTAATAACATTGTAGTTCAAATTTGAGCCACAAAATTCAAATTTTATTATAATTGAATTCCACTAACATGGATGTATTTAAGACTATATTTTTTGTCCTTGTCTTTGCCGCAACACATACGTTTCCCATTATATATTTTGATATTAAAATTAACTTGTGTTTAAAATTGTATCATATTTTAGTAATCACAAATCTTATAACTGGTGGCTAGTTCAGACACTACCGGAATAGTGTACGGCAGCGGATTAAAAACCTATTTTTAACTATACTAAAGAAGTATAACTTCTCATGCGCGTACATAAGTACACACATTGTTTTTTAAGTTATACTTCATTTCGTCATTCCCTCATTTCAAATTAAACCGAGGGAATGACGATATATGAGGTAATGACTTTTAAACTTGTTGAGCAAGACTTCTTATTTCTTTGTTTCACCTTCAATTCACCGTTTTTTCCTACTTAAATACGAGAACATCATTCATATTAACTTTAATGTAAATTATCGCATTTATTGCTTACAAACATTTCGACATTGATTATTATATTTGGTTTTCCCTCACACGTTTGTGAACTTATGCTTTTTGTTCTCTATCTTGACCGACATTCATACATATTATATAAGTTTGCTTTTTATTATATTGATGATTACTTTAAGTTCATCAAATTTTTTATAAAAAAATTATTCTCACATTTTCGATATAGTCCTGCTTCAAAAAGATACTTTCAAAAATCAAATATTTTTTTATATTTTTATTTCCAATACTTTAATACGGTTAAAGCGCCAACGCAGCATTTAATTTGTGTCATCGTATTTTGACGCTATTCCTTTATTTCCCTAAAATTTCTAAATCTTTATTGGAACTACTACAGTTTTTGCTATTTGATGCCTTCCTTATCCACTACTATACATTATAAAATTTTAATGTTTGAACTAATTTGTAATATTACTACCTACTACTAGCTTTTGGTTATAATTACGACTGCCAATAGATAACGAATAATTAAAATGAATCCAATAAATAAAGAAATTTTAAATAATCTAAATATATCTTTTTGGAAACTTTCAAACTTCACTCTTTTCTTTTTCTAAAATATATTTGGTAGGAATTATTTTCCTATTTGTTCATTACTTACGGTGGCTACAGACCAGGGAGACCTAGGATTATGGGGGAATTTAGTTCAATTTTGAAATATGATGGAAATACGGAATTAAAAACAATATCAGAGAATTTTAATAATTTTATGAATTTTATAAATTCAAAATTTTAAATGGTTATAATTTCTAAACTAGAGATCTGATTTTTCTCTTCTGGAAACTTATTCACGGTAATTTTTCAAAAAATATGTGAACCAAATTTGATCAAGATCGGTTAAGAACTATATAACAGCCGCCCTGATGACAAAACCAGTTATATTACATGTATATCTATCTTAACCAATGGTATTTTTGGTGCCTATTCCAATAAGTAATAAATGCAATGGAAAATTAGGTCAAAACTTCATCATGAGGACAAATACAATAGTTTCTATAAAACCTTCCTAAAAAATTGTTTTCCAAATTTTATAGATTCCTCGTCATTAAGTCTGACTCTCGAGCTTCACTAAATAAGTAAATAACTAAAGTCTTTTTTTGAGCTTTTAGTAAAAAAAAGTTTATTGTGCGATCGTTAGTTCAGTACACAAAAATTACATTCATCAAAACTTCATAAATCTGGAGCCTATAAGTAAAATTTTCAAGTCATGGAAAAATGTAATAAATTTCTTAGAAAACTTGGAATTATTAGGAAATTTTTAAATTATTTCTCTGTGGTCACCCTGCTCTTGCTTCATACAATGTTACAGGACTTATGAATCATTCTCCAAAAACAATTAATCGTAACTAAAAATTTAAAATAAAGGTAAAGCTATAAAACTTTCAAGTCTTTGTATTTTTTCTTAATGCCCGCTTTGTCCTTTAAAACGTCTATTGTCCTTCATTCTTTCGAAAATGTTTTGTAGAATGATTTAAGCTAACCATACTGTGTGAGATTCTTGAGTAATATTTCAAACCTAAGCCAACATTAAAAAGTCATCATTCAGAGAAGAATATTTGGAGATTTTAAAACAGATTATTAGAAGAGAAGTACTTGTACACAACGTTTGAGTCCTGTTGGACCTGTATGCCCACTTAAAAGTGTTCTCATGAACGCTGAATGAAGGCCATGAGTGTCACGATCGTCATTTGGGACGAGTACGAGTGCGGTACCTATAAAGGGGAAGTTTTTTCCATTTTTTTTTTTATTAACTCTTCTCGTTTACCATTCGTCATAGATATATTTATTTTTTACATATAATAGGGGTCAAAAATGTTAAAAAAATAAATTGTATTGGGTTTTAAGGGTTAATTAATTTTTATTTGTCTATGGTTGAAAATAGGGGAACAAAAATATTTTTCAAATAAATAACATGAGCATTCAGTAATAAAATTTATGTGTAGGCTTTTTTTGTTTATTTATAACTACCGTGGTCTTGAGCGACTCAAGAACTTTTAATTATCCCGCAAATCGAGAAATATAAGAAAATCTTATGCTTTCCTGAAATTTGATTACAGAACGTACTAGCTAAAAACAATAATCTTGGTTGCAACATAATCAGCAGATTCTACTTCAGACTCAAATAATCAAATTATAATTTTTATACTAACTTTCGTCCTTACTTCTATCTCACTATTTTGAAGTTATACTTCTTTAGGTGTCTGATGGAAGGCAAAAAAGAGTAGACTTTACAATTTTTGTTACGAAAGTCGGTGGCGCTTACTAGTTTTACGTTGTCGAGCAACAAATAAACTATTCTTTCATATTTTTACCTTTTTTTTTAATTTACAACTGAATTGAAGTAATTGTTAAATATTGCAAATAATAAAGTATTTTATCACTATAACCAGAGCCGTCAGAAAAAAATATCTTTCAAGTTACTTTCAAGTATGTATGTTACTTTAAAGTATCTAGCATACTGTATTTGAGTTTCTTTATTTTTTGGCAAAAAGTAACTAATATCTTAGATACTTTTTAAAAGAAACTGTATCTTACAACATAAAAAGTATTTAAGATACCGAGGTATTGAGAGATTGGAAATAGAGTTTTATGTCGCTTTGTTTAATAAGATACAACTTATACTCTTATTTCTTATTATACTTCTATATCGTTTTTAATGTGTGCTGTGGTTACAGGAGATAAGACATATATATATATATTTGGTCTAGGTGACTACTCCAAAACCGGTAGGTCTTGGACTCCTCGGAGGTCCTCGTATCGAGCAAATTTTGGATTTTTCTCGATTACGAATTTTTATTTACCCTAAAATCGCTAAAGACCTAAGTGGGTAGTTTTAAAGCGACGGTAAATAACAAAAAAAAAACACAACCGAAAATCGTAAATTTGAGTCTAAAAATTAGTAAGGTGTAAATTTTTTTATTTTTTTTTTCTTAATAAAATAGCACAAATCTACGTTCAGAAATAGTTCTCCCCCACAGAGATTAATTATGTTGCCATTTCTTTAAAGTGAAGTATTTTTGAATAGAATTTTTGAGTTGTACGTAAGTACGTTCCTAACGTATTACTAGCCAAATAATTATATTTACATAATATTTTTAAATACTCACGAATTTTAACAAACTTATAAGTCTAAACAATATAAATAAATGTATCGTGATTTAATCAGTGTAATATAGTTTACAAAAGTAAACCATAAACATAAATTTGAACAAAATGTTTATTGACGTGTTGGTCAGATACGTATTTTGATTGCCACACAATCCCCTCAGTGGTCACCAAGTAGTATTAGATCGCTCTGAGGTAATACGTCAAAAATACATTTTATTTGAGCTTTTGTTTAAATTTATGTTTATTGTGTATTATGTTTTTATTTTTGTAAATTATATTGCTTAAATTAGACCACAATATGTTTTATATATTGTTGAAATATTATAACTATTCCAAGTTAGCGAAAAAATATAATTTGAGACTTACCCGAATTCTTCACTGTTTATTAAGCAAAATATGTTCAATATATTCTTCAATATCGAACACCTGTTAACTAATATTATGTATGAATTGTTTGTTTTAATAAACTTGTAATTGAACAATAGGTACATATTAAAAAAACGATATTATGTATCATTTTAAACATTTTTTTCACACTGTTAATTACTGCAATTAACAATAAAATGCAATAAGAAAATATTTTTGTTGACAATTATGTATAACAAAATGGTAAAAAAAATCGATAAAAATTAATACATTGAAATTCTTAAGTATTGACACAACTTTCCTCCAGATAATAATTAAATCCTTATTACTTTGGAGTGGCATTTTTTATTTCACATAGGAAGATTGACAATACTTAAACCAATAGATTGATATCCTGAAAATATATTTGTAAGATTGTAACACGTATTTACAAGACTTTAATTTAAAAAGCTCTGTGTTCTAAATAAATTGCCTTATACTAAATCAAAGATGTGTGAATGAAGATAGTACAAAAGGAAATTTAACATTTTGTTCAATTTGCACATAGTTCTATATACTCGAGTTAGCTGCATACAAAACTGCGGATTTCTTAGCCAATTTCATTGATTCAGATTTTCTATGCAAAAGGAAATCGCACTCAACATATAATACAATTTAAAGTTTATTTGATCAAATGCGATTTACATGTATTATTTTCATATACACAGTAATATATTACAGCAGTTTACGTAATGCATACTAAAATTTTCCAACATATCGTAAATAAAATATCAAGTTTATTTCCGTATGTAAACGTCGAGAAAACAGCAATTTCAAAGAAAATCTTGAAACACACTTGTGTTCCTTTAAATTTGCTTAATCTTTTCACTTAATATTTGTAAACTTATTTAGCATTTAGCGTCATACAAAAGATAGGGAATGTTATTGTATTTTTTTTTTTTGAATTAATGAGATAATTTTCTTTTCTAGCATCGAATAAAATGAGTTTTTACATGCGATTTACTGGATGAGACAATTCCTCGTGACATTCCGGGAGCAAAATAAAGAGCAATGAATAAAGGGTTATCGTTATCAAAAGTCTTGAAGTTATCCAAGCTGCTGCATGTTTTACACAATAAAATCGTGTATTGTAAAATGTCTTCGTAAATAGAACGTGAATGCGACTGTAGACCGAGTTGTAAGCTGCATGCATGCAGTATGTTATGCAAAAGAAGTGCGACGAAAGTGCACTTACGTAATGTGACAGCTGGAGTATACAGGGCGGGACTAGGTACGACGTGATACCATTAAGGGATGTTCCCCAAGCTCACAACACAACCAACGAACCAACCTCCGTACTTATTTTCCAACTACTCTTCTTGCCGTATTTTCCATGTGGAAATCGATATACAAAATTATGTACTGAAGACTCTCGTGAGTATATAACACATAGTCGTATGTGAGCCAACACACGAGAATTACAATACTTACACCTTTTCGAGAAACCATAACGTTTTCGCAGAATACATTTAAAAGCAGTTTATAAATTTTTACTTATAATCCATTATGGTGAGAAATTAAACGCCCTCAAAATAAAATTTTCAAACGACCTTAATGCCATCAACTTACCATTTGAAAAATGTTTTGGAATCACTGTCTTTTCGGTGTTCACATTCCGACTTGGACAAATACGGAAATTAACAACACGATAAAATTAGGAACGATGCGCTTTGCGTTAATTGAAAAGAGTGAAAACTCGTAATGGAAATCACGAAAATTGCTTAAAGATACTGTCGTAAGTAATCGTTTATCACTGTCAAATTTAAAGTTTTTGTATTCGTTTAAAAAATTCCTTCAATTGTAACTTGTATCCTATTTGAAAGATTTATTTCCATATACATAGAACATAACATTTATCTTACAAATGAAATATATTTAAAAAAAAAAAAAAAACAGTTTCTCAATTATTTTGTTAAAATTAATGTTTTCATTTGGTACAGAAAATTTTATACAAATGCCAATATTTGATGATATCTAAGTTATAGTTTATTAATTTATTACTTATAAATTAAAACACTACTTAGGTACTATTAAAATCTATTTTTTGATCTTAAATACCCCCAAATTTAATTTAATGAATAATGCAATAAAGCTCTGACTGTCAACTTTTTAAGAGCTTTCAGGTACTGTTTACTTCCTGAAATGCGCACGAAAAGTTGTTGAAATGTAGATTTTTCATAAAGATATATACAGATATCAAAGAAATCAAAACTATTTATACAAAGAAATCAAAACTAAAGGGCCTATTTTTTCTTCTTTCAACAACACTAAGATTGAATTATAAAAAGTTTTACAATTTGATTACTACAATTTGCTATTTTTTTATATCTTTTAATATCTTTACCTAAAATTACATTAAATTCATTTAAGCTAACTACGAAATAAGGTAAGTAATTAATAAGTTAGCAAACATAAAGACAAAAGTAAACAATTTCTCATGTTTTTTTCTTATCCAATTTAAATTTTGTAACTCTTTTTTTCTTCTATCTTAACTATTTAAACTGAAATATTATATGAAATATTCTGTGATTTGAAGTATACATACATATTTCACTTCCGATATCAAAAGTAATCACGGAGGTGAGGTAGCACAAAGTAAGATCTTATATGTTAAAGCAAAAATAAATATTCGTTTTTAAACTTATTCCTTTTTCTAATTTGTATTTCAGTTTTCATCGAAATATACATTTAATTTAAGAAAATTATGAACAAACCAATAAAAATTTTCCTAAATTTTTTATTCAATATGTTCCCAGCTTCATATAAGTTTACATGGTTACCATTAAATATTAACCATCTATGGTTTATATTAAAACTCTCTCTCCCTCGCCTCTATCCTTCAACTCCTACGGGTTTGGTGATATCATCTTCCAAATCTCTCTATCTTGTGTTGGGTATGCTGCTTCTGGTAATGAGTATCCAATCCATCCTGACCGTCATGTGGATGTTGAGGGATCTTCCTCCTATGTTCCTTCCTGCTATGTTCGTCTTCCATTTTTTTTTTTTTTTTTTTGAAGTAAGATGTGGAAAATCTTCGGAAAACACCCAGAAAGATAGGTAATGTAGGATTTGTATAAAGCGTCTAACGACTAAAACCCTCACCTTACTAGTTATCAATCATTTAGGTTATAAACCAAGTGGTGAAGAAAGTCTAACAAGTAATTTTCAGGACATTGATATCAGAAGTAAAGCTAAAGAAAAGTAAGATATTTTAGGAGACCAAAAGGCCTTCTGAATCGGTCAGTTTTCTTGCATTTGAAAGTTGCACAAAAACTAATGATGAGGTTTTGATAGACAGATATGGACTATCGTAGGTTTGTTGTATACGATCAGGATGCCTCGGAAGTTAAAGGGAATTGGGTTTCCAGGCAGATTATGGAATTGTGGTTGAATGTCTATGACTATGTTTTTAACTCTTTGTTGAAAAGTATTAGTTCCCCACTATACTGCTGTGGTTCGATAATGGATCAAGTTAAATGGTATGATGTGGAGTAGCCATATCACTGTCCAGTCTGGAACGCCGTCAGTTGATGCTTGTCTCCGTTGGACGTAGAGAAGTACGCCGGCTTTGTCCAAGAGTAACAATACCAAGTTTGAAAAAAGAGTTTAAGTATGATTTGATGGGTAAAATCGTGTTTGTTGAGTGGTTGCATTCTATTTTTCCTTCTACTATTAGAAGTATCCACTTCTCCCATTTCAGTGGTTCTTAACCTGAGTTCAAACTAACTCCAGGGGTTTGGTGAGTTAGTCTCGTGGTTCGGTGGAGGTCAAGACATACCCCCGACTGATATGATTTTGTGCATTTATGTATAAATACACATATCTATTAAATTTGAAAAAAAAAAAAAACAATATTTTATTTTTTCAATTAAGAAGGGTTCAGTACCTCCAACAAGGTTAAGAATCACTGTACTTTATGATCAAAGTACCGCAAATTACCTTGTTTATTCTACTTATGATTCTACCAAGTACCTTTAATTCTTGCAACAAGGATTAATTATGGTAGTTCTTTTCTCCGTCCATGAGATTCTTAGTGTGTACCCATAGTTCGAAGCATTTAATCTTTTGATTGTCGATTATTTTTGGGACCAAGCTACACATACTATATGTGGTGTTTGAAGAAATCAGTGCGTTAACTAGTTTTACTGCAGTTTTCTCCCGTTTAGATGTACTTCTCTATATTTTCGTTACTTCCACAGTCGCTGTTCTGGCAGTTAATATATGGCGTTTGATTTCTTTACTACATCCTTCGGTGCTAGTGACTAGGGTTCCCGGTAGGGTTCTTTTGCGACTACTTCGCAACCGTTTACTTTCTAGTTTCCCGTGAGTTATTACTTTATAGTCAACTGGTGATCGAGTAGTCAGAGTGGCCTTTCCAAAATTGGTAGGTACTTGGTTTAAACCAATTTTGTAATGCTTTCCGATTTGCGGTTATTTATTAACTCTAGAATCACTAAACATCGTGTCTGTAGTTATAAAGCGACGATAAATAACAAAAAGAAATATTACTTTGTGTATTAACAATCATTATTTTATTTCTTAAATAATTTATAAGTAAAATTCAAAACTTTTTTAAGCAAAAATATATTGCGATATTCTCGAAATACATCACATTATTCTAAATCAATTAAATGACAACGATAGGGGACAGTCGAAATGATTCTTTTACTAATTGTAAGATATTTACGATTGAAATGAATTGGTATATTTTTTTTTCTTTAACGCTAGTTTAACATTTCCACACATCTAATCATGCGAGTAGAACCCATGTTTTATTCTTTTTTGCCAAGATGTAATAAAACTTTTCGTATTTCCTGATTACCTCTTTTACATGAATATAAAGAAAATATATAAAATAACACATAGAATTTATACGAGTTTCTACATAACAATAATCTACAGTACATACCTAAGTATAATATACATAAATGCATACTAACATGGATATATAAAATCAAACTGAAATTCAATATAGAAATCTAGTTTCCGAATCAATTCAAATAAGATTTATTTACTTTTTCAATTTTCAAATACGTTTCATTTCCTATTATTATAATATTATATTTTGTTGACATATTTTGTTATATTTAAACCTATCTTTGGAAATCAATAACGTTATTTTCGGATATGGGTAGTAGATTTAGTTTTATTTTATTGTATTTTCAAATAAGAATAGGGTATCTACAGTTATTTGAATATATTTGAAATTTGATTGCGTATACTTGGTAGCTTTTAAAACTTTAGCTGCGACATAGCGATTATTTTTTATTTAAATTTTATTTTTCCGATATGAAAAATGTAATCAATATTTGTTTCCTGTGATTCCCTACGATTTAATTTTTGCAAATTTTGTGTATAAGTACTTATGAATATTTAATCAAAATTCATAAATTAAAATACAATTTCAAATAGCAATAATAAACTTTAATGAATTTTATATTGATATGTCAGAATCAATCATGCAGCAATTAATAACGTTCAGATGTTAGCCACTTCGCATATTCATGTAGGTACTGTACAAAAATAATGAACTATATTTTTTTAAGAAAACATTTTTATTTTTTATAGAATCGTCTTAGTAACTTTATCATTTTAACTAAATAACATAAATAAAATCAATAATATCAAAATATAATAACAATAACCTGGTTAAATCTTCAGTGAATTATATAATAACAAAGAAAGGTACTTTTCATCGAATCAAAAAGTAGAACAAGTTATGAAGATAATGAAAATCGTATTTGTTTATCTTAACATATTTTAAAATATATTGTTTTTATTAAAATGAAGTTATAAAAATAAAATGATTGATAATGATAATCACATGATTAACCCCAATCAAACTATGTTAAATCACTGTCTCATAAATAAACAGCAAAGCTCATTAAAAAAATACAAAAAAAAATCGTAAAAATACTAAAGTATTACATAGATCGTCGTTTCCATACTAACTTTTTATTAATTTCAAACGATTTTTGAGCCAGTTCACGTGTGAATTGAACTCCTTAAAGTCCCAAAAAGTCAATCATTTTTATTTAAGGGTTTGGAGATTGATCCATTTTAGGTATGCGGCTTATAATATTAGAACCATAAAGCTACCCGGCAATATGTCACTGATCAGAAAGAGAGATCATATGATAGTATAATATTTTTGTATCTGATACAAAATTTCTATGGTATCAAATTTCCATTGTATTCAAATAGTTCTATATATAATACAAAATTTAACAACTAATGCCAACACATCCTGTTTATTTTCATCTCGCAGAAGTTACAGCTATATTCTCTTAATAAATTATTCTTATTGGTTTTAATCAATAAACATATCTTTATTGATATGACTTTCGGGTAAAAAGTCATGTCAGTATTAGTAATCACAAATCTTATAACTGGTGTGCCAGTTCAGGCACTACCGGAAGAGGCTACGGCAGTGGATTAAAAACTACACCAAAGAAGTATAACTTCTCACGTACATACATAAGTACACACACTGTTTTTTTCTTTGTTTAAATTTTTTAGTAAAATTTCTGACTTTCCCTTAAGCTATATGTAGTTCTTTAAGTATCGAAATTCTATTTCTACGAATTCTACGAATATATCTCTATATAAATCTACGAATACTATTCACGAATTTCTATTTTTATGTAGGGGAGACTGGGTACAAAAATAACGGTGGGTCGAAAGTAATAAGTACTTTCTAGGTTTATCCAATGGGTGAACACCGCTTTGCTACCATCAGGTGATAGCCTGGAGCACCCCCCTCAATCGCATTAAGTCGACGCGTGCGCAGTGCGTTGTTAGGTTATATAATAGGACGTAACGTGTTTTAACGAGTCAAAAGTAAGTTTTTCGACGTTTTCTTATTTATTGTTTACATAATTGTAAAAGGGTTATAGTTATCCGAATGTTTTCATACTCATTCTTGATTAGATAAATTATACATTGTTTAAATTCATTTTTGTCTAGCACGTTCCGTTTTAAGGTTATATTACACGTTTTATTAAAAATTAGAAAGGGTACAAAAGTAACCTAGATCCCTAGAGTACAAAAGTAATATGTTACTTTTATCCTCGTAATGATTTTATTACCATCTCATATTTTTATGGATGTCTACTTCAATAGAATGCTATTCGATACACTTCCGTGTCGGTAGTTCTTCGTGCAGTAGTTCTTATGCGTTTTCGCAGTATTCTATTGAATCATTTCCTTAAAATTTATATTTTTTGAGTATTTAAAATGCTAAATTTTGTTTATATCGTTAATTTAAAGTTTTTAAATAAATAATTTTTAGATTTAGCTTGTGCTATTGTTTTCATTAGCAACCCCTTTGTCTTGTTACTTTCGACCCACCTACGTGGTCGAAAGTCACACTGACAATTTTTTTAACTCTGTGTTATTCATATAAAACACACCATAATTTAATAAATCGAGTTACCATTGTAAAGAACATAAACTAAATGTATATGTGGTTATATTCATTTAATGGCAATAATAACACCCAGCCAGAAATCAAGGTAAAAGTACAAATTGTTGCTTTCGAAATCAGCCTCCCCTACATTTGCATTCGATTGTATCTCCATAATATCCTTAATATTATAAGAATTTTTAAACTAAAAACCAAAAGTACCTACATTATGATAATGTTCAAAAAGCAGACAAGAAAAACCTTCAATAACGCCAAATTCAAACAGAAAATGATTGCGACTTTTTCATAAAAAGATATTATAATGGTTCGTTTAAAGCATGCACCTCGATGGCCATCGGGCTCGGTTGAAGAGCATTTGTTTGTAGGTAAAAGTATATAGGAACAGTTTTAGTTGTAAGTAGTGTAGTCTTTTTCTGAGAGCTTTCCATGACATTATTCATTCCGTTGTCCGTGTGCATTCTCTCTCGATTATTTGCATCAGTGAGTGTCCGCACTGAAAGAAAAGTGCACTCTCGTAATCACCTGAGGCAAACAACCGCTTACATCGTTTTCCCATGTAAAATGCTATCTAATGTCTATCCAGATTGTGTCCCACTTGAATGAAAACCGCTTCATAGAGAATTTAGATATCCTCCAAAAGTTATCAAATTCTTTGTTTTAAGTGGTATGATTACTTTGTTAGGAAAATTCTCTCTTTTTTTTCTAATCCAATCTCAACAGAAAACATTTTTTTGTTCACCAGTGTGTGCTTTTATTGCTTTCATATAGAAGCTTTTGTCGCAAATGAATTGTTAGAAATTCTTCTTCCCATATATGCATTCTACTTACATCTTTCGTATTTACTCTATATGCTATGCATTTAAATATCCCAATTTTACAATAAATTCATTTTCTTTAATATGAAGCAAAACATTTTTCAAAGATTAGAATCTGATTTTCTGTAGTATCATTTTTATAAAATTTCATCTTATGTTTAAACTTTAAACAGAAAATGAAATTCAATACTAAAGATATCATGATTCAAATCGAAAAAATTGTAAAATTATCAATTTGTTCTGGAATTAAAATGTGTGACGCATGAAAAGAAGATTCCTATTTTCAAAAGTACACAAATCGATGTTTTAAATTTTTTAAAATGTACTTGTATTTAATCGTAGAATAAAATGTTTGAAATCATATAATCAATTCTTTACGCACCAAACTGATATTGAGATGAATCAACTGTAAAAAAGTTTACCTTATAAAGTAGTTTCTTTATTTAAGTGAAATATTGGAAAGAAAAGCGGAAACGGGATAGCAAAGTTGAGGTCTCATATTATCCATCAGGCACATTTAAATTTTAAATGTAAAACTGCAAAAATTCCCAAATTTATTAAGAGAGTTCAGTAGATGTAAGGCAAAGAGCTTATGATTAGGGATTGCAATACTGGTATACCGGGATACCGAATACCGGTGCTTTGAGCCATTTGTACAACTTTGTAATACCAGTATTCACAAGTTTATATACCAATTTTTCGGTATTTACTAGATTTTTTTTAAATTATTTCCACTATTTTTTACAAGAAATGAGTCGAACCAATTCGAATTTAATTATGTTTATAGTAAATCTTTAAATTTTTCATTCGCAAACCTATCCACATTCAGAAAAATTCGGTAGAGTTATCGAAGATGTTGGGAACATTTTTGTTGATAGTTTAAAAGAATTTTCTCTTTAACAAAAATTGAAATTATCGATAACTAAAAAAATTTCAACTCACCAAAACAATACAGAAATCAGTTATGTTCAAAACCATTCAATGAGTATTCGATTTGTTTGAAAATGAAGGATTTAGAAGTAAGTTCTTGGAAAAAGTATATCGCTCCTTGCTAATAAAACCACCTATCACTATAGATACTAAAAAAGTGTTTTCGACTAGGAATTGCAATCCTGCGCTGTTTCTAATCCCGCGGGATTTTTGCTGGATTAACTTTGTAACAGCGGGATCCTCCGGAATCTCACAGAGCCAAAATTTGAGCTGGATCCCGCTGGATCGCGGGATCCCCCTTTGCTGATTCCAATCCCTATTTTCGACAGCTGGTAATTTTTGCACAAAATTCGTTCCAGGCAAAAAACGTTGCAATTTTTATTATTTAACATTTTTATTCATAAAGTCCAAACTCCCAAGATTAAAAACTCATTAATTATTAAATCATGAACGAGATTTGAAATGGTAATAGATACACTTTTTGGTGATTTAAGTTCATACGATGTTCGTTGCTCCTATACTTTTTTATGATTCTTTATGTACTGTTATAATTTATAAGTTATAATTTTTTGTGATATTTACTCTTTCTAATTAAACTGGCAAAGAAACACGTGTGTTTTTTTTCTTTTCTTAAAATTCCTACTGTTGGTTTTAAAACCAATATTCCGATATTAACATTTAAAAACTATCGAATACTGATACTGAGCTTTTGGTTCGGTATTGCAATCCCTACTTATGACTGATTATCAACATAATTTTACAACACCTTTTTAATCTATACATCTAATTCTATTTTTACACAATAGATACTTCTACGAATAAACAATGTAAAAAAATTGGATAAATAGTGTAAAATATAGTGTAATCGTGTAAAATTATTCTGACATTCAGTCATACGTAGGGGTTGCAATACCGAACCAGAAGCTTAATACCAGTATTCGATAGATTTTAGATCTTAATATCGGAATATCGGTTTTAATACCATTAGTAGGAACTTTAAAAAAAGAAAGAAAACCAGGTTTTTCTTTGTTTCATTTGCTAGTCATAATATTAAAAATATTAGGTGTACAAATAAGTTTCCGCCGTTTTATTGTAGATGGTGCGACACGGAGTTTCGGTTAGCTTTCGCAGATGATAACCGGCTTAAAAAATAGTTTGAACATTCAAGAACAACATAACCTATTAATATTATTGATTTTATATTGGTAAAATATAATTTTTATAAGTTGAAAATGTCAAAATTTGAGCCAAGTAAGCGTCATTTGCGGGAAATATTAGTTTACTTCTTTAATTTAAAGAAATCTGCTGTTGAGGCGCATCAATTGATCGTAGAAGCATATGGTGAGGGTGCTTTGAGTGAGAGAACGTGTCGAGAGTGGTTTCAAAAGTTTAAAAACGGTGATTTCGACGTAGAAGACAAAGATCGCAGTGGAAGGCCAAAAAATTACGAGGATGCAGAATTGGAGGAATTATTGGAGGAAGATTCATCTCAAACACAAAAAGAACTTGCTCTAACATTAGAAGTCACTCAGCAAGCAGTCTCTATTCTATTCTAGACTATTCTAGACTATTCTAGACACGAAAAAATTATTCTTCTGCATGACAATGCTCGTCCACATGTTGCGGCTCCCGTGAAAAAGTACTTGGAAACACTTGATTGGGAAGTGTTACCCCACCCGCCGTATTCACCAGACATTGCACCGTCCGATTATCACCTGTTCCGGTCCATGACACATGCTCTGACGGCGCAGCGGTTCACATCTTATGAGAATACCAAAAATTGGGTTGATTCGTGGATAGCCTCAAAAGACAAGGAGTTCTTCAGACGTGGGATTCGAATGCTGCCTGAGAGATGGGAAAAAGTGGTTGCAAGTGATGGGCAATATTTTAAATAAATTTATATTACCGTTCTTCTATAATAAATATTTAATTTGTGTTAAAAAACGGCGGAAACTTATTTGTACTCCTAATATCTTGTTAGAGTTCACTTAAAAATTTATTTCGAGCTTACTCAAAAACTCTAATTAAAACAAAATAATTCATGTAAAAATAGTTTTTTTTTTCTTTTTAACTTGTTTTGTCACAACTAAAGTTAGTTATTTTAGTTTTAATAAAAAAAAATCATTAACACCTTTCATTATACCTATTCTTATTTGATTTCCACAAATTTATCCTAAAACAGGTTCTATTTCGTCTGCCACTTTGTAAAAGTTGCCTGGTTATACTCTTCACGTTGTCATTGGAAATCACTGGACTAATTATCCCTCTAATTTACCAAAATCATTATTCTCTATTTTATCTACTCTATTCAAATGCATTTTTCTCTAACACTTAATTTAACCAAACAAGGAATCTACGGTATTTATAAGAGAACTATTTAAAGATCTAGTGAATTTTACTAGAAAACATTGTTTTTATTTCTCAGGATGCTGATCTTTTCATATTCTAATCAGCTAACTATTCGTTCTTTAAACTTACTGGAGTCGAATGGTTGACCCTTAAGCTTAAGTAGACAAAAAACTTTTGAAATATGAAACTTTCACTACCACCAACATTATCTGCATTATACTTTGGGAAAAAAAATTACGAACTAAATTGAATGAATGGTATTCAGGAGAATACAGAATTCTATTAGTCTGAATCAAATTTTGAATACTAAAGTATTTTAGTCACCTGCTGCAGGATTTAAAAAATCATTTTTTACAATGCATCAAGCAGGAAAAGCTCTGCTTGAAAACATTAGTATATAACGCAATGTAGAAGAAGTATCTAATTTGTGAAGAGAAGTTTTAAAAGCTCATCGAAAAGTTGCATTAACTATGAAAAATAACCATGAAATTACGTAGATTATTAGCTATTATAAATGTAAGAACAAGAAAAACATGTAAATAATAATGAGTTTTTACTCTATAGAAGTTAGTTAACAAACAATTTATTTGAAGTTACGATTAAACCGAGCATATATTCTATATACAAAAGGAAATATTCCAATCATATTTTATGTCTAGATTTTTATAATTCGTCCAGCGAATCGGGCGGGTGATGGCTTGTACACATTAAAATTATTAGCTCTAATGTAATGAAATAAGCCCTGCTCAGTAAAAATAAAACTTCTAGCTAGTTGTATAAAGTTTGAGAAACCAAGCAAATTATTATTAATTTAAAAAGTTGAAAATTAATGGAAAGAAAGCAGTTTTTAGTGATGCCGTCAGTGTATATACGAAGAATACGACTAATTTCAAAGTAAAAGAAGAAAAACTATAATATAATATAGTAGTAGGTACGTTGTACAGAAGTGAATCCACAACTTTTATAAATTATTGAAAAATGAGCGTAGATTTATCACATGAAAATACTGAACAATTCAAAATTTATGCATTTCTTCTGTATTATTTTGGAATTATCATTTACAACGAAAACGTACAGAATGTAAAAAAAGGACATATCTAGTTCATGTATAATTTGAATATTTTGAAATGTAAAACGGAATTCAGTTCATTATGTATATTTGTTGTTAGAGTTTTGTGGTTACATTCAAGTTTCAACAATTTTTCATTGAAAAAAAGGTAATACTGAATTCAACTAAAATATAACTAATGTTCATTTTTGCATTTGAAACGGTCATGTGCCTCATTCTTTTATTTATAAAGCGGATACTGAAATTAGATTTGCAAATTTAATTTGCAGATCAACATCTTTGCATTTTTAATCTCGTTGCAAAATACGACCTTAAGGGGGCGGAAGGGGGTTCCGTTGTCCTTCTAGCAGCCCCTTATACAGCCCTGTCAATTTACGTCAACCGTGCGACATTTGTGTATTACAATTTCACTAGACTGATTTTAATAATAAAGGTAGTTAAACTCAACAAGCACCTATTGTGTTCCAGATATGAGTTTATATTACACTGAATGAATTTTTCACTTAATTATACCTTAACGAGAAATATATGAATGTGTTTTTTTTACATTGAGATTAGAGGAATTGTTAAATATTTTATTAAAAAGTATACTCACTTCCGTGAAAAGTTCTTGATACTTAAAATATAAATCAATAACAATTCTGATACACAATCAATTAATTATAACAAAATTTTAATCAAAATATATTTAATTAAATCCGTTACTCATTTATTTAAAGTTAAAATAATAGCTAAACTATGAATTTTCGAGCCACGATTATTAAAAAAATAGTATAAAAGCTCATCAAATTAGTAATTTTTATGCACTGATATATGCTACTCATGACATATGCATTAAAAAAATGGTTTGTATTTTATTTTTCTTTTCAATCAATAATTTTCTTGAAAACATTAAAAGGTAATGAATTTTTTTGTAATATAATTCCGACAAGAATGGTTTCAAAATCCTTAAAATACTTTAATTAACGATTTCCTTTTAAAATATGAAGTACTCATAACGTGTATGGGTATTTATTCCTTTTCCTCTTTTTTGACCACCTTGACTACTCGACTACTAGAAGGCTTTTCTTCTTTTATTACATGCTATTATTACCGATGTTAAGCAGAGGTTTGAACATAAACGATTAAATTAGCCTATAAGCTTGACCGAAAACAATTGATAAAAGATCTCAATCATTTTATCGAAAAGTTTAAAAAGAAAAGTGTAACCAGGAAAGGAAAAACTTACTAGAACTTTGGAGAATATGTGTTAGAGCTACAAAAATAGCTATTGTTGCCCATACTTCTTTATAATGCTTGTTTATTATGGCAATAAATTCTAGCAATCCTTTATTTTGAAGAGAACTCTCTTGTTTTCGAAAATTCTCAATTTTTTACGTAAATTTTTTAAAGAAAAGTTATGATAATTTACCCTTTAAAAATCACTTTACAAATACCTAGTCATCTGAGCAGAGAAATAGAAAATTCATCTGCTTCAAATAATTATAATGACATTTAAAGGTTGGTGATATATTAGTATATATATGATATATTAGTATATATATATATATATATATATATATATATATAATAATAATAATATATATAATAAGCCCAAATCTTGCAACGCCTTAAAAAATAATTGTAATACAACAATTGTCAATTAGTGTAGGTAAATTATTTCCAATTCTAGCATAACTAAATGTACTTCGAAGTATTAGTTTACTAGTAACTGTCCGTGAAATATTCACAGTCCAACACTGACACAACTAACAAATGGTAAAAATTGACAATTGAATGAAATCAAAATCATAGTTTCACAGAAACGTGGCAAAAAAAGGGAGACAAGACACAAACCCACCTTAGACGGATTAAGGATGAAGTTGGGAAAACAGACTATAAAGGGAACATGAGCAGAACGGACCAAGTCACCCTGACTCGCCTAAGAACGGGACACACCAGGGAAACCCATAACTGGATCCTAAGAGGCGAGGAAAAAAAATCTTGTTCCACATGTAGAAGCGTTCTGGACGTTAACCATATTCTGGTTGGATGCAACGGGGCTTTATCCAGAAATGGGACGCTGAGATGGGAAGACCTCAGACCATCGTCGCCCATCGCCCTGGATATTTTACAGTCTCTGAAGAAAACGAATATCAAAATATAGACTGTGATAAGTACAAAATCTAATTAGTTGTGTAAATCCATTGTGCTCATATATTATTTATAGCCTTACTCTAATTTTAATAATTCTAGCTAAGTTTCAATGTACATAGATAAAAAACCATTACATACTATTTATACTTAATGTTAAAAAGCTTACCTATGTAAATGTATCTAGGGTGCATATGGCCTAAGTAGCTGAGCACCAAAAATTTTAAATAAAAAAAAAATAATGATAGTTGAAAGCATAACAACAATTAGTTAGTTCAAATTTGATACAATTGTACTTCACTCACACGTATGTGTTTATAATCTTTGTTCTTTGTCTTTGTCGGTATACAAACTCCATATTTTTGCCTATTATTATGTTGATGAGTAAATAAATAAGCATGGGATGTAAATTCTAGATAAATAATACAAATAAAATCGTTTGGGTAAATATTCGATAAAATAAATAATTTATTTTCTCGTTCACAAATTATTTAGTGTTATTAAGTTATTTTCTCGGATTCCAGGAACAACAGTAGCTACAGTTATTTAATTTCCACAGTTTCAAATCACTGCGTATTTGACATGCCAAATCAGACTTGAGCTACGATTTCTTTTCCCTTCTTACTTAAAATTTCCTCTAAAAAAATCTTGAACTATTTCATAATAAAAATCACTACCAAATCTACTGCCAAATATATTTTGGCAGTTGCTATATAAGACATATTATATAAACATAGTTTGGTAGTTGCAATAAAAAGTATTGCTCATAAAGGTAGTAAAAATTACAAGTACAAAATGATTTTTTAATGATTTTAAAATGATTTTTGCAATATTATTTATAATACAAAAGGAGCTTATGTGTTTATATTTAGATCAGTTCATGAAAACTTTTGAACGTAGTACGGTTAAGTATTTACACTTTATCATTGTGAGAAATTATTGAAACGATTGTATTGTGTACTGAAATGAATATTGCATTGACTTAGAAAGCTCTACATGTATTCGAACAGCAAGTGATAAAGTAAGAAACAAACGAAAATGGAAATATACATAAAAGATACAAAGACATAAAATCAAATAGCTATTGAAAGTCACAACACTCTATCTGCATGTATACATTAAATGTAAAAGGTAGGTCACTTATTGTTAGGGAAAAAGTTGGTTTTGTATTGTAACATTTTCCATTCGTATAATAACAAAGATAGCATACAAAAATCAACAGTTTTATATCAAATTACAAATCTCTTTCTAATTTACTTCATTCTGCAAAATGTTAAAAATATCCGTAGATACAGAGGTACATTTACCTATAGAACATCTAAAAAGATTTACAAAATAATGCTCAATAGTTTCCGACCATAAAATTAAAAAATTACAGAATAAGCAATTCAATCAAAATTTAATTAAAAGGCATAAGTAGTATGAGGTTTCATAGGACTTGAAACTATTTTTCTAAATTCTATGACTCATTTACTGCTTTAAAATCCCCTTGGACACTAAAACACAATCCAAAAAGCATTATTTTTACGATCGTTTGCATAAACTATGTAATGCATACTACAAGTGTATACCTCAGGGTTAGTATGGGGAATATGTGAACTATGGTAGAATATAGCTTTTCTCCAGACAGGAAATACGAAACATACAAGTTTATCATCAGATTCTTATAATATATTTCCAGTTCTTAATACTTACACAAAAAGGACTTTGCCCGTCGTATTTAGCATTGGTCTCTTAATATTTATTTTAAAATTTTAACTACTGAATAATCACCTTTAATATCATCAACCGTTTGACACCTAATATGCCAAAGTTTAATGTTAAATTAGTAAAAATCAATTTATTAATAAGCAAAATATCTAAAAATCACATTTTAAACATTATTTAAGTTTACAATGTTATTTACTAATTTTTCCCAGATTTTCTTTGTGCAGAGATGTCATGTATTATCGTTTTACAGAATAAAGATTTTTCTATTCACAATTTTTGAGAATTGTTTGGTATTTCATTGATCGACCGCGATTGATTAGGAATATTTGCCAACTCTTCGACTGTCCCGCATAGATTTAGTATCTCATCCTTCTTTCTTCTTTCCTTAACATCTTATTGTTTAAATTTGTTAGCATTCTTGGTAGGTACAAGTTGGAAAACTAAATATTATCGAATTTGAACTTAAAAAGTTCATTTGGGATAATCGAACATCTTCGATAAATATTCATTACAACTATCTGCGCTACTACCCTATAAATCTCAAAGAGCATACAATACCGAATTTGTATTCCTTCGGGTAATTATTTTAATAAAAACTTCAGATTTTTCAAAACTTTATACGGCGATAAAGGTCAATTGAACATCTATAGGTTCAGAAACGACGGTACTTTCTAGTCCCCCTAATATTTCCAAAAATGAACTTCTTTCAAGCAATATCCATCGACAGTTTGCATAAAAAATTAGTTTTTTTGAATTTTACAAGTATACCAAGATTAAGTCTTCTAAAAATTGACAAGTCTCTGTTTTTCAAACTGCATTAATTTTTTACTTCAAAAAATACAAATTTTATTTAAATATTGGAGAGAATCGTTGCACTCTCCTGTTCAAAATTTCAATTCACCATTGAGGAACACCAACGTTATAAAAATCATCTAGTTCGCCATGGAAAATTCTAAATCTTCTGTTCCTTGGATTTGGGATTTTACCCAAAATATCAAAACAAATAAACTTAATGGCGCCTACTGGTGGCCGAGGGGTCAAAGAAGCCAAAGCTCCAAAACTAGTAGATGCTGGCAATGCTGAATTCCAATTTCGTAATGAGAAAATTTTTAATACTTCTCGATTAGCGGGTTTTTGATTAATTCTAGAATCACTTAACAACTATAACAAAGCAATAGTAAACATCAATATAACCTTATAGACTGTATTTGTAGCAGACTATTTATCTACCTGATCAAATCTGATTGCTTATTTCTTGGATTTGGTTTTATCTTTTTTAATATATAAACTACTAAACTAAAGAAGTATCCTCTTCAGCTTCCAATTAACAAGCACAACTAAAATTGAATAAAAGTTTACTGAAAAGAGATAAATTGAACCAATTGACCACAAAGCTTATAGGAAAAAGTTGTATTTCGAATCTATTCCTAAAATATTTCCTCTGAGATCTGTATGTTTTATAATGAAATATTTTTTGTCTACTTTAATATAAAAATACATTAGTTTTATATATTTTATAGTAATATATTTTTAAGTCAAACTTATCAATTTACGTATATGCCCTTTGTCTATTTCAAAATGCTTTTAAATGTTTACCATTTTTAAATTGGTTGAGGTAAATTTCAGCAAATTTAATTTTTATTCCAGTCAGTGCTATTGGTTTTTGCTCATAAATGTAACAATTGCACGAAATAAATTTGAAATTGTAGTTTATCGTTGTATAAAAGTTGAAACAGTAGGTACATTGGAAACAAAATATTATGCTTCTCGTGACCCACATGCGTCTAAGTCGGGTAACGTTCGTTTTTGTCGTTGTCACCAGACGTTACCATTTCAGTTTTTGTTTGAGGGTAATAACTTTTATTACCGACTGACGGTTTTACAGTACCGATAAAGGTTTGAAGGATAAATTAATTTCTAAATTTTCTTCTCGTAGGAAAATTTTCTTATTTTCTCTACCAACTTGAAGAATACTTAAATGTAAGTTTGAATAATAAAATACAAGAAAAATGGTTAGATATTATAGACTTTTCATTTATGCAGTTCATACTTAATATCATCCTCTTCAATGGAAAAACACTAAGTCATAATAGGCATAGTTTGGAAAATATACGAGTAAAAATATTTTTCCCCCATAGTTATGATAGAATAAAACTTGGAGAGATAAAAATGTTTTTAAAAAAAAATTAAGAAAGATATGGTTTGATATACTTTAAATTTTAAAATACTTATTTTTTTAGGCAAGAATAGCACAAAAAATTATAGTTTTTACTTACTGTCTTTCGCCTATAAAGAAACGATATAATTTTTATTTAGTATTTCTTGAAAAGATTTGCAAGCCTCATAAGTCACATTTTAGCAACTGTGTTACTTACGTGTAATGATAGTTGCCACCATTTAAGTATGCAGTCGAAACTCGACTAGAGATATTTTAATACCGGGAGTTACATATAAATATATTTTCGGTTTCGGCCTAGCTTCGACCAAAAAACAAGTTTCGGTTTCGGCTGTCATCAAGCTAAGAAACTATGACCGAAACTGAATTCGTGAAATGAAAATATTGAGAAATTAATGTTTTTCACTTACAAGATTAGATTCGTCGCTTTTAAAACTGCCAAGGTCTTTAATGACTCTAAAGTTAATAAAAATCCGTAAATAGAGAAATATTGAAAATGTACGAGACCCGAATCGAGCATCCACCAGTTTTGAAGTGGCCATCTTCACCACTCGTCCACCACCAACCAATATATAAGGTCAATCTGTTATTTTATCAAAAACCCCGAGTCCTGATGGGATCACATTATTCGGTGTGCATTGTAATAATAATATACTTTAATCCAAATATAATTACTACTTACGATACACTTTAATATACTATTATGTATGTCAGTAATTCAACCTAGACAATAGTCTATTTTTTTTATTAAAATTCATTTTTACTGTTATTTTATAATTAAATTTTTATTTAACTATTACTTTATTTAATTATTAATTAATTTAATTTAATTTTTTAATGTAAAAATTCATTTTAATATTTCTATGTTTTTATTTGAAATTTATGGTATGAAATGTAAAAATCAAACTTTTTACCAAATCAAAAATGGCTAAAATGATATACTTATTATATATGGGAGTTAAATACAGAAAAGAGCATCTTAAAACTGTTTTAATATTTTATTTGATATTGAAAACGTTACCTGAATTACAAATAATATAAATTTTAAGGCAAGTTAAACCCCCTGTTTTAAGGTAAAAGAAATTACAGTTCCAATCATTTCGTTTAAGTTTTCTTGGGCACATATAAAATATATTTTCTTGGAAACATACTTGAAGTTTGAACACTAATTTTAATAAAAGAACTACCATAAATACGTAGTTGTCTAAATAATATGTCTATTATGTATACTATGTACCATAGTTTAAGTATATACAATGAGGATATATTATTATTTATATACCAATTAATTGTTACCATTGCTTTATAGATACAAGTTTTGTTTCATATTTCACCATTGCCTCCAAAATTATTATTTTTAAGTAGCTACTGTTTTAAATTGAGGCTGTTTGTTTTTTATTAATTAATTATCTAATTTTATCAATGTTTAGCCATTGTCGAGCTCATGGTCCTTTTAAGAACGTCAAAATCTGGCGAGTTGCATTTTCTCCTTTTTTTAAATTTAATTCGTATTTTTTTGTTTATACTTAATTGTTATATCGTATAATTTTCTCTTACTTTAATAATTTTTCATTATGGTCCGATTATTCGTGAATTAAATTAAAAACAATATTTCCAGGTACTGATGTCCCTAAAAGAGCCATGAGCCCGACAATGTGCTCAACATTGATCAAATTAGATAAACTAAAATATACCTAGACTTGTTCACTCTTCGGTCATTTTCTAATTCAAAATATGCATGAATGTTATAATTATGCAAACTTCCAAGATTAGCGACGCGCCATTATATTGACTTTAGTGATTAAAGTATATACGTACGTAGTATATACGTAAGGTATATACGCTATTCACTTTCTCGTTCATATGCACAGTGCTTAGTGTATTCTCTCCATAAAATCCCCCAGATTCATAATTATACTTTTTAAGCTTATATACTTATTATGTATTAAATCTTATTAAATCTATTGACTTATGTTAGAAATCCTTCTATAAGATTTTTGTAGTTCCATTCCAAAAGCGTCAAAGTAAAAGTCCAAGTTAGTAGTTCAGTTACATATTGAGTTCAAATAATTCTATACGTGCATTTCTTTGTTATGTACGTTAGTACGTAGTTGTAGTACAATAAAAGAGTAAGTTTAGCTAAATATATAATATGTATAACAAACCAATATCGATTTCAGATTAAAGACAGCGTTCAAGCTTACTGGTACAAGACACAGTCTAATCTAGCATAATCCACGAAAGTTTGTCTCCTTCGATTATAGCAGTACAAACGACGTTCACTGTGACACAAACTTGCTAAACTATCGCTTGCAAGGAATAAAAATACGATGCAGAACGAAAACGTATGAGAAGACATAGAGTATGGCTGATCCATACTAAGTAAGGATCATATTAGCATGAAAAACTGACGAGTGAAACATTATCTTCGGAACATTAAAACTATAACAACAAGTTTATTTTATCTTTCAATGAGAACATTATCCCAACTATTAGTTAAATCGTGAAGAGATTTTTAAAGTATGTTGAAGCAGATTTAAAATAAAAGCTAAAACTTTATGAAAAATTAAAATATTTTAAAACATGTTCTTAAATAAATCCAGGAAGAAATACAGAACATGAATATATATTTAGTTTTAATCTATCTATACTAATATATAAAATTCTTACGTCTGTCTGTACATTTCGATTTTGAACCCAATTTTAGGGTAAATATTTGTTTCAAGAGGCCCTTATTCAAAATTTAACATTTTTAAAATTTTAGTCTGTCTGTCTGTCTGTGTGTCCCGATTTAACTAAAGAACGGAACAACCGAATTTAATGAAATTTGGTATTAAGATATTACATCATTTCCCACAGACTATAGGCTACTTATCATTCCAAAAAAATAATAAGGGAAGGTATTCCCTAGGGATGAAAACATAAATTTTTATACTAGACCGGTGAGTTAAATATCATTGGAAAGGTAATTTAAAGTTAGAAAATAATCTGTAAAAATATTTTTAGTTGAACTGATAAAAACACAGTAAATTCAATTTAAATTTTAAAAAATTGCCTCTTTGAAATATAAACCTTTATATATATACAACACATAGTTTATGTTAATAGCATAATGGCTTACGTATCCAACATTCTGATGCTCCTAATTATAAAGACGTGGGTTCGAACCTTACAGTAAACTTTTTTTTTTTTTTTTACAAATTTTTTGTAAATAGACCCTTAGAATTGGTCAATATTAATGAAAAAAAGTAAAAGTAGTAGTTGTAATAATAATAATAGTAATAAAACTTAAAGTAAATAAGTTTTTAACCGTGCATACATAAAATCCTGTATTTATATATCCCCTTTGACTGTTGAAATTTTAATATTCGATGTATTCCTTATAAGAACTAGACATCTAATAAGATTTTTTTTTTTGAAAATTCCTACCCTAAAAGATTAAAAGGGGTGACTAAGTTTGTATGAGAAAATGTAGAGTTAATTGTAGAGTTAAATCAACAATCGAAATTTTGAATTTAATAAGTGTAATTAATAAATAAATAAATAATTAATAATAAGTTTCTGTTTTTGTTATATCATTTTAACTAAAGCATTTTAAATAACGTCATTTCACTTAATTAGTATGAAAGTTTAGGTAGTAGGTACTTATACCAAATACCAAAGAGGCAGTTTTTAATTTTTGTTTGTTTTTCAACAATCAAACTTTTTTAAAATCTAATTTTTCTGAACCAATGATTGTGACCTGGAGCAATTATTTAACATTAAGGGAGCAATTTTTTGTCATATATTTCATTATCAATCAAAAAATAAAATCTTCCAAACCAAGTTTTTTTCAATATTTAAAAAAATTTGAAAATCAATTATTGTTATTGAAAATAAATAAAATATTCGAATTTACTTCCACGCTTTCCACTTATTTCCAACAAGTTTGTACGTATAACGTCCAAATGTGCGAAATCGAATAGCTTTTTAGTCATGTTAACTAACTTAAAGGTCATAAATGTTTTCGTTTTACATTGTATTTTCAAATATAAGTGCACATTTGTGTCGATGAAATTTGGAAAGTTCCTTATAAGATGCAGATATATATTAAGAAAGAGTTTTTTGATAATTCCTCCTCTAAAAGAGTGAAAAATCGTGGCAAAGTTTGAACAGTAAAACGTGTAATAAACAGTCGAAATTTCAAATTTAATTATCAAGATATGTTCGTTATAGACGAAACGTTTTATCGCTTAAAATAAAACAATGTTGGTTTATTATTAGAAAAAAAAACGTAGGATCTGCTTTAAAATTTAAACTCTAATATATATATATATATATATATATATATATATATCTAAAAAAGGTTAAGTTCAAAAGTGAGCATTACGTTTTTTGGCTTTCACATATTGAAAACCTGAAAATCCGATATACGTAATCACAAATAAATTCATTAATGAGCGAATATCGAATAGCGAGAAATTCGGCGAATTGAAAGAAAATTGTTTAGTTATATAGTTAAAATTCAGATATTTTAATAAGTGCATAGATACACAATGGTTATACTTGATTAAAGAGGAACTAGGTTTCGTGCATTTGAATAAATTTTAATTTCGCCGTAGCTTTGTACATTTCAGTAATGTAAAAGTTGAGACAATGAATTGGGATTTATACTAATATTCGAAATATCTAGGCGAGTGTTTTGATAACTTTCGACAGTTTTAAGTCATAATTATGCCTGACTTTATTGAACTTAACGATAGTTTTTATTTATGCAGATGGTGATTGATTTACGGATTAATTGGTTCACGGCAGGTATACCTACCGTAGGTATACGCAATTGAACATACTCTTTTTAGATATTTATAAATATTTTTTGAAAATTAATTGATTATTATATACAACTATTTTATTCTAAGTAACAGTTTATTAAATGTATCTTTTTAAAGTTGACAAAATAATGTTTTTAAGTATGATTATGTTTTTCGTAAAAGAAATAAGAAAAATAATAATTTTCATATGCCACTACAAATAGCAAATTTAAAATGAAAATATAATCTACACCTATGTTACGCAGACGAAGTCGCGGGGATCAGCTAGTATATATATAAAATCGTTCAGCCTAATGTAATGAATGAGAATCGAACTACAGCCAAAACTGCTGATCGTAAAGTTTTAGAAATTTGGAAGGTATATCCGTTGTATAACGTTAGCATCCGATAAGGACAGATTTTTGAAAATTCCATCCCTAACAGGGTGAAATAAGGTGGCAAAGTTTTTTAATGTGATAACACATACAAAGCGCCAACAAACGAAAATTCAAATTTAATAATCAAAGTACCGTTAAATACGAAACATTATCGTTGAATGAAATTAAATAGCTAATCTGTTTCGATTAAATTTGTTTAATTTTTAAATATTTTGCTGATTTGAATTTCTTATCCTTACAAGAAAAAATATCAATTAAATTAAATTAAAGTGTCAAAGTGTGTAATGGAAAAGTGTGTAGGGTGTTAACGTATATAATTCTAATCTCTGTCGATACATACAAAATAAGTTATAAAATGTTAAATATAAGTTATAAAAGTTGCTAAGGGATGGGTTTTTAATGTTTCAAAAACATATTTTTAAATCCAAGTTATTTATTTACAGCCATTATAATATTGACTAGCATAAAATTTTATAAAAATATTATAAAATATTATAAAAATTTTATAAAATTTTATAAGCACTTTTATAAAATAAATAATTTTACTAAAAAAAACTTATTTTTTTGAATTGTCGTTATTGAAGTTTAAGTAAAATCTATTTTTTTAAAAAACGTATGTAGTTATGGATAATATAACTATATTTTTACAAAACTGAAAAAGGATAAACCAGAACATATAATATAATATTGGATTCCCAAGTTTTGATGTACAAAATATTCCTTTTTCAAGTTCTATAGGTACATGGTGTGTTCTGTTTTGTCCGAAATCACTTTTTACTGTACTGTAATCTAAATACTTTTGGAATGGAACCATGTATTGTTCTCTATTTCTATATTATGTTCAAAGGGTATCGTGATTGACAAACCACGCACGATTAAATCTACTAAAAGTACTTATAAAAATATGGATTTTACAAAATATTTCTTCAAATTAGATTTTTTCGCTGACATTGAACAGCTATACTGTTTACACAATATATAAAATATATTGTGGTCTTATTTATGTAATACAATTTACAAAAGTAAACTTTAAACATTTTGAACAAAAGTTCAAATAAATGAATTACTACCGTATTGCCCAGCTACGTTTTTCGATTACCAAGCAATCTTTCTCAGTGGTCTTCAAGTAGTATTGAATCGCTCCGTAACTGTTATGTGATGAGTCACAAATGATGATCATGAGTGATGACTGTTGTTCAAATTTATGTTTATAGTTTACTTTTGTTAATTATATTACATAAATAAGACCACAGCATATTTTCTACATTGTATAAACAAAATATTTCTTAGAAAACGAAAATAATCATTATTTTTCCTTTAAACCATCCCGCAGTAGGTAAAAAAGCACTTAAATTTTGAACAACAACATAATTTCTTTTAAAAAGCATATATCAATGGAGATTTAAGAAAATTCTGTTACAATTTTCACTTTCTTAAACTTGAAACATACTATAAATTAAAAAAAAATATGCCATAGTTAAAAAATAAAATTGATTTTTTTTTGTCCATATGGTTTTATAAACCTAACGGTGACGATATTAAATTTAAATCATTTCAGATTCTGGAAAATTGTTTAAAATGCCACAGAAAGTAAGAAAATAACACACTTTCATGCTATCCTGACAGTTTAATATTTTAGCTATGAAAAGAAAAACGGATATTATTGTTTACAAAAAAATGTGATGGATAGTTTATTGTACTTTTAACTTTTTATATTATATTCTTCTATTAAAAAAATATGTAAACGTATAAATATATCACGTAAATAAATTGGCGAATATCAACCAGTTAAAGTACATATATAAAGCTGCATATTTTGTACGATTTATTATGTAGGTACTTACATATAATACGTGCTATAGATAATAAAACTTAGGTAATAAACCCAAAACTGTTTGGTTGAATGGAGTTAATATTCAATTTCGAAACCTATTTGGTCAACCTTACAATCGTAAACAATCCAATTTCACAGAAAATCATAATTAAAATGATATCATATGTATCATTGAATAGCGAACCTATTAATCCTTATAGTGAAAATGTTTATTATCTACTAAAAATGATTTATGATCAAATTTCTTATAAATGTCCGAACTTCTGAATCGATTAGAAATACAATATATTGTCATATTTATTTTAAAGGTAAGCAAAACGTCGAAACCTTCGTCACATGTTTATAGTCGTCAGATTAGTATAGCGTTTGCTATATTTTCATGTGAAAAGCGAACTTACCTTGTATAAGTTTTTCTAAAGCTCTTGCATCAAAGTTCTTTTTTAAATATTTAACCAACTTAGTAATTATCACGACAGTTACATCTTGTAACATAAATTTTGATCGATGAAGTAAAAACTAAATTTCATTACGGTCGCCTAGTAATTACTCGTCTCGAGACTAGCGCTCGATAATTATATATTAGTAATTAAATATTCATTACAAATTTAAGAAAATACAGAGATGAGAAGAGATAGAGAGTGGGACGAAAAGGGAAAAGCGTTCGAATTGCTCTTGAACGTCTTGCGAAAATGTTCAACGTTACTTTTGAACACTGCAATCTATCATATGTTGGAATATTGAAGTGACAAGTTATTTAGGAACAAACAATAAACTTTGTAATTTTGTCGCATTAACGTCGATCTAACGCCATAAAATATATAAGGAAAGCGTCTACAAAATTTTACATGTTCATTATTAGGTTATAAATATTAAAGAGATTATGTTGGTTTTGATTTAAAATAGTGTTTTGCAAATTAAAACTTGACGTGAACATAAACGTATAATTGTTTAGTTCAAATAAACAATGTGACTTTTTACGACAAATTAAAACTTTTAGGAGTCAAAATGTAAGAAAGAATCAGCTCCAAGACTCGTCATTTTTAAACAAATACTAGCAAAGTTTTTTTTTTGGTCACCCTTAGGTGCCTTGTAATAATAGTATAGATAGGAGCTTAAAATAATGATGTTTCCCAGATCATGGTCAACTGCCTCCAAAGGAGCTAAGGCGACTACTAGTTAAAGCTGGAAGTCATATAGTAGTAGGTGACAGCGATTTCTTATCTTTCCCCGATTTCCTACATACACTTAATTCAGTATTTGTCCCTATAGTTTGAAAACGTTTGCTCAAAGTGCATTGTGTTATTAATAGAAGATTAAAAGTCTTTTATTGCGTTTTCTCAAAGGTTCCTTTATCATGACCTTTGAGAACTTACATCCTCAGTAATTGTTTCAAAATTTTGTTTGCTCATTCTCAGTCCATTTGGTTATCTGATTTAATGATGTGTAGATCAGCACGTCAACAGTTGGTTGAAACTCATAAATAACATTTATATATAGTGAATTTTGCAAGCGGATTTGTTTCCTCATTGCCTCTAATCCTAACGTGCCTTCGCACCTAAGGGAGTATTACCTAAGAATTAATTGATGGCTGCAGCGATTACATAATTTTAATTGTCCCCACGCCTGTTAATGCCATAGTGAGCTTCTATTCTTTTCTTGAATATTTATAACTATTTATTTTCTATAAATTATATTTCATTTAATTGAAGCCTTCAACAGGGCAATTATCCTTCAATAAAGCTCCAACAACTAGCTATCAAAGCGCGGTAGGAGGGAGGTATTTTTGGGATCCGGATGTTCAATAGCCTAGAGCTATTCCTACAAATAGGGATTGCAATATCGGACCAAAAGTTTCAATACCGGTAATCGGTAATTTTAAGATCTTAATACCGGAATACCGGTTTTAATACCGGTAGTAGGAGTTTTAGAAAATGAAAGAAAACAGAGGTGTATCTTTGTTTTATTTGCCAGTAATTAGAGAGAGTTAATACGTCAAAAAAATTTCTTCTATTTTATAAATTATTAATATATACAAAGAATTGCAAAAAAAGTAAAAGAACAACGAACATCGTATGAATTTAAATAATAAAAAAGTAACTATTACTATTCAGCCTATGGTACTATTACAAATTTTTGAAATATGATCTTAATAAACAAAATGCATCAATTGTACTCTCATTAAGTCTGGAACGTAATTTGGTGCAAAACTTACCAGCTGTTAAAAACGCTCTTTCAGTATCTACGCTAGTTGGTGGTACTTCTAACAAGGCGAGATTTACTTTTTCCAAAAATTTACTTCTAAATCCCTCATCTTTAAATAAATTGGATACGCGTCGGGGGGTTTCGGATATAACTGATTTCTGTACTGTATTTTGGTTTGTTGAATTTTTTATAATTATCGATAAATCTAATTTTTGTCTAAGAGACAATTCTTTTTCACTATCAACACAAATGTCATCATCGTCTTCGATAACTACCGATTTTTGAATATGGTTAGGTTTGTGGGTAAAAAATTGAATGAAAATTGACTATAAACTTGTTTAGATTCGAATTGGTTGGTCTGTTTTCTTGTAAAGAGTAGTAAAAACAATTTAGAAAAAATTCTAGCTAATACCGAAAAAACGGTATATCGGTATTGCAATCCCTAACTGCAAGTAATGGGAAAACAATTGGTCTGCAATCATGGGTCACAAATGAGTGAAAGCTTATATACTCCGGGGGTCGCTTGGTTTCCTAAAGGATTTTCTTGAGGTACTATTCTTGGTATCCTGGTTGAACTGACAATATAGTCTGGGATTTAAGCTTCCACGCCACGACAAGGAGTTCTACATACAAGGATATCAAAATATTAGTTTCTTTATGCATTTATTTAACTAAACCGTTCCCAAAAACAGCGCAATTTTAGAATGTCGAGATGTTAGTTTTTATGATGACTGTTGTTAGTAGCTATAAGCACCTGGAAAAAATAAAATACTCGCCAAACATAGTGAAATGTATTCAAGAGCTACTTTTCCTGTCCTCATCTATCCACTTCTGTATTTTGTTAGTAATATATAGTAGGTGTAAACAAGATCTAAAGTCTGAATCTCTTAAAAATATTCCTAATATTTTATAAACAATACATTTTAGTACCTACAAATAAAACCAAACTTAAAAAATAGAATGTGATAACTTTGATCCATAAGTAAACTACAGACTCAAACAATAGCGGTTGTTCAAATAACTTTTTTTATACTTTTTCAGTGCTGAAGAATAAATACATTCAAGTAGCAATGGAATCGTATGTATATCTATATAAATACGTCGCTAGTGGAACGAAAAAGGATTATGACTATGAAATGCTACGTATAGACAGATAAATGCTTTTATACGACTGCATATGATTGCATATTATCAATTTTAATTCCATCACAATGGTACTTAGATGTTTTCAAAGAACGTCTCTCGTTATATTATGTGCGCTTTATGAGAATTGTAGATTTACTTTTATACATCTTCATCACGCTTAAATATATCTATCTATATGTACACATAATTCTAAAGGTATTTTTAACATGAGTACCTACATATTATAATATTATGTTACTCTGTATCTTTGTTTTGTTTTTTTGTAAAAAATAAATTAACTTTTATTATTTTTTATCAATCATTAAATTATTCGAATAATAATTTATATGTATTGTTTACTTACATATATTAAAAAGCACTAATTTTAACAAACTTAAAAATAACAGAGAATTTTTTTTTTGAAAATGGTCCATGTACTTTACCAAAAGGTAACTTAATATAATAGTTTCAATGAAAAATTATTGTATCTTGAATTTACCAATTATTGTCCCAATACTATAATAATTATTTCATAATTCGCTAGGGTCTCCCACAACAAGGTCAGTAGTGTATAAAATTCCATAAACGATGAGAAAGTCAGTTTGATTTTTAGATTTTGTAGAACTATTATCTTCCTACCATCAACAATTTGAGAGATTCGCCTTAAAAATTGAACTAATTTAAATTCAATAAAATATTAAAAATAGGTAGAAATAAAAAAGCTTCTTTTAAGGGTATTTTTGTCATTAATATCGGTAGTTTTCAGATAATTGTAAGTTGGCATCAATATTTAGTTGAATACAACAGCAGTATATTGTGCTCTATCCAATATTTTGTTTTAAAAATTAGCTGTGACGTGACTATCTTTAACAATGATTGATGAATTTTAGGCATTAATACCACGATATCTATGCAACATTTCAGCGCTAAAATAGATATATCTAGCTATATTTTAAAGGTGATATATTCGCCATTATTCACAGAATTTCATCCATTTTACATACTTGAAAACATAAGTATCATACTGTATACAATGTATCCCCATTAATCAGTGAATAGCTTCATTCCGTTGGGGCTACCATACTCCACTAACGAAATGTTATTTTAGGTTGGTCCAAATGGCATTAACAATGGTGTGACGTCGACACAGAATGCCCGTAAAAATGCAAAACACAAAAACGTAAAAAGCAATTACTAACAATAATTATTCATGCATTTTAATCCACCGAGTCTACGCTGGCATTACATAATTTACCTCTTTTTAAATAAGTACATGGTTTATAGAACAAAACATATATTCCAAACGCAGTATACATACTGTTACATTGACTTTTTTTATTTCAGTGGTTGTAAAATAAAATGTATATTCAAAACGACATGTTATGAGACCTAATGGAAATATGCAATTTCAGTTGGACAATACAGCTGAGGTTTCCTGGATAAAATAAATTGTTGAAATTTTCACCACGTACCAATAATGTTTAGCTGAAAATATAAATAATTAATATTTTTATAGATTTTTCAGTAAATTACATTGTACTAAACATTTCAATTTTTATAGATTTGTAGCCTTTAAAATTTAGCTTCGAATGTAGATATTAAGAAAATTCAAGGAATAGCTTAATATTTTAAGAGATGAAAATTTACAAAACATAGGATACAGAATTAAAATAAAAATTACAATCAATAAGAATGCATATGTGATTTAATCAAGAACTAATCAGAAACTAATATAATCTAGTAATACGGTGGTTCATTATACTTCAGCAATCAATACAGCATCGAAGCAGGTCTCCAATCATGCGAATCCGTCGGAGTTGAAGTAAATCTCCACACAGGTCATTTGAGAATCTTTACCATGTATTCACCTCCCAATCATAATGATCTGTCCAAACTACCGAACTTCTTCGACCTCCTTCGAACTCCAACCACCTGCGCTGGTGACTTCAATAACAAAAACACAGCATAAGGTTGCCACAACACCAACAGGAAAGGAAATCAACTTCTGAAAATTGCTCTACAGCACAACATTCCAATTGATCCCACAGAACCAATCTATCACCCAACAAACCCGCGATATAAACCTAGTATCTTAAATCTCTTCCTGATGAAGAACATCACACTCGACAAAGACCCGTGGACGCTGCCCGAACTCAGCTCGGACCACGCTCCATTGTACCTGGAGATAATTGGCCACTCTTAACCTGCAGATCCGACTGAGTCTAAACTAGACTACCTCCACATGAATTACATCCTGGAAACCTCCAACTTCAAATGTGCTCACATCAAAACCTATCGCCACCACAACGAAACATACCTCTCCACGTTCTAACACCCTAACACTTCATATTCAGCTTCTCATCAAGAAGAAAAACGAAACCCGTAAGAAATGGCAAACAACCCGACACCCACAACACCGCCGTTCGCTTAACTCCATTCAAATAAACATCAAAGCTGCCTTCCTGGAAGTCAGTAGCAGTAACTTTGAAGTCTTCAATTCAGAAGCTAAACAAAACCCCAAAAGCTACTAGAAAATCATCAAAGCCCTCCAAAGCGAATATCTGATATTATCTCACCGATGACAAAACCAAGGTCTTCATAAGCTCTTTCCAAACCCAATGTTCACTATTTCCAAGCATAGACAAACATCGCCAATTTCGTGACCAACACTATCAACAACAACGACTTCTTTCCTACCACTCCCACAGAAATCGCAGTCGTGGTTGGAGTTCTCAAAAATAAAAAGGCGCATTATGACGTCAGCATCGGCAACGGAATCTTCAAAACTCTACCTAGAAGACATATAGTGGCTATCTACAATATCGTTAATGCAATGCTACGCCTTCACTACTTCTCCACTAAAAATAAAATAGCCATCGCCCAATCAGCCTACTCTGCACACTGAACAAAGTAGCCGAAAGCGTCATCCTCACTCGTCTCAATAAGCTCATCGTCGTAAATAACATCATACCCAATTTTCAACATGTTCCAAAAAAAAACATGCATTTATAAGCAATACAGTCGCTACACTGTTCACATGTTGTAAAGCACAGTGGTACTCTAGTACTAAGTGCAGCAGTACTATATTTGTAATCGAGTATATTTAAATAAAAAGTTAATCAATGGCAATCAGTACTTTGGTTTGCTACATATCCCTGACAACAGTTCATTTAAAACCTCCCGCAATAATAAGTAAAAAATATAAAACACTTTAAATGCTATAGGTTAAAAAAAATTTAAAAAGAGCTTTTAAAAGTGACTACAGGCATTTAAACTCTGTAATTGTTTAAATATAAAACACCTATTATTATTTTTTATTTTTGTTTATTATCTGAATATCTACAAAATCAAAACTATTTAGTTTTTAAATTTATGCAAAAAAAGAAATATCGTCTGTATATTCAACAAGGAAGATTATGCGGTAGTTAAGCTTAGTACATACATATATATTCTGCCAATTAGATATATTGATACCATTAAATTGGTCAAATTGTATTGATAGCATTGATTGGCATCATTGGCGTGATGAACTACATCAATTGCCTAATTTGCATTAGGTTACTCAATTTATCTCAATATTTTATTTAAATAACATTTGTATCAAACACACGAGATCAATTGATTTAAGTTTGCAAATGTACAGTAAATGTTTCCACTATCAATTTGTAAATATCATATAATATTATGTTTGTGCACATTATTATTTATAACAGCAAAAAATATTTTTCATAACTGTGATCCTTTTTTCAAATAAAAACCGCAAACTATTGAACCCAAATGAGGACCCACTTTTCCCGAAAACTACTTGATTCTAATAAACTTAGATGTATTTTGTATATTTCAACATCAAATGGTCACTGAAGAATTAACAAAAATTAAAAATTTTGAAAATGATAGGACTAAATCTAAAAATTCTGAAAATAACCCAATTTCGATATTTTTTTCCCACTTCTCAATTATATAAATTAATTAACATCTATAGAACAAAAAGTTAACTGAATGTACTAAGATACATTAAAATTGGTAGCTGAAAACCGGTTTCAAGGGAAAAAACATTAAGCTACTTAACTAACTTTATTATTTATTATAAAACGAAACATTATTCTAGCTCTAAAGTACAGTAGTGTAATTTTTTAGTCGATTGGTGCTACTTTTAGACTTTATATTGATACCTTTTTTGTTTTTCAATATTAAAATTCAGGTAATGTCGAATTATTTAATCATCCATCAGATTTTCTTGCTGACTGAATAGTTTATACTGTTTTAAAAATATATTTCTAAAATAAGTTGGTGTGTAAATTATGAAATGTAATTTACAAACTATAAAAATAAATTTGAACAAAAGTTCAAACAAATTATATTTGTGACGAAATGTTTATATACGTATTTCGATTGGCAAGCAGTAATCATCAGAGCGATCCAATACTATTTGATAGGCACTGAGAAAGATTGCTTAGCAATCGTAATATGTAACTGGACAGTACGTCATAAACACTTTTTGTTTGAACTTTTGTTCAAAAATTTATGTTTATATTTTACTCTTATAAATTTCATTTTATTAATTTTATTAATTAGAGGACAATATATTTTATTTTTTGTTGAAATATTAAAAACGGATGTTTATCAACTGAAATATTAAGCTATAAAAATTATAGCTGTTTTCAAAATTCATTTTTCCTTGGTGGGACCAAATTTTGCGACCGAATTTTGCTAAACAAATGAGTTGTTATGCTGGTTACGTATACTTCTACTTTAGAGTATCTACTATAACCAAAATAGTAGAATCTGAAAGAATTAGAAACCATACATAACTTACGTAAGGCTCTTTGTAAAGAATAGATGGGGACAACTTTCTTATACAATATTATCCTTTTGTCTTACCAAGAGGAGAGAAACGATCTGAAAATACTAAATTCCTTTTAAATAATTTATGAATGGCTTTTTACCTAATACAGGAGTGTCCAACATGATTTTATAAAGAACCAAATTTAAGATTTTTTTTCCACGACGGATCAAAGGAAATGTCCAATCGTAATAGGAATAAGTATACATACAAGTAGACGGCTTATTTAATAAATTCGCGGGCTATATATTGGAGAGAGCTGATCTAATAAGCATTTTTAATTCTACATAAAATCAAATGCCTTCACTAATTCATTGATTCTTTTTAACCATAGATGTGAGTTTTAAACCGCGAATATTTTCCTGTAATTAATGTAGACGACAAAAATTCTTTCAAAACAACTAACAAAATATACGCAATACTGATACTGAAAAGTATTTATTGTTTATAATGGAATCTCAAATACTAACAAACTACATTGTCTTATTAGTGTATCTTGTTGCGATGTTTATACTTTAACGGTAATATAATTATAAATCGAATATTGTATTATTATGCATCAAATATTTGGTTATTCCATTAAATTCCTTCGTTCAAACAAGTTATTAGTACAGATTTAAGTGCTACCCATTTTCCTGAAATTATTTAAATATTAATTATGATATAATTAATTTCAAAAAAAAAAAAAATTGTATATTCAAGAAATTATTTTTATTTTTATTTTTACATTAGTACAAATAAAGCTTTTAAAATAATGAACTTTTCCTTATCAAAAAAGTTATTTTTAATAAAGAATGTTTTTCATACAGATATACCCATATACATTACTGTAGGTGCTTCGAATTCATTTATCTAAAACAATATGAAAAATGTATATTTCCATGAGGTGAAATTAATTAATCGTGGAAAATTTTAAATTAAAAAAACGGATAACCGTGCAATTTGAATGAGAATTCAACGAGGGAACGTCGAACACAATTCCAATTAGCACTCAACAATGACAAATTTGTCAACTAACGCAATAAAAATGTAGCGACATCGAGTTTTGTCTCGATATTTTTGTATTTTTTCCCCTCTATAATACCTATTGTTCCTGTTTATTTTAGGTATATCGTGTTTATTTTTAGAAAAGTTTTGTATTTTATGTTTTCATTATCCATTTCTCTCAATTATTTAATTTTTTGGTCAACAATTTAATTTTGTTTTCTTTGCGTCATTTATAATTAGAATAATTACCCAAGCCGACACGATTTCATTGTTCAAAATATTATTTATTTTTTTTACTAATTTAATAATGCTGGTTATGGTTTGGACCACTCATTTTTTTAATCCATCATATTTTCAATAATATCAATTTAGTAATAATTTTCACTTTCTTATAAAAAATAATTTAAGCTGTTAACCCTTTGAACCCTGTAGGCCGGTATATGGGCCTTATTTAGTGACGCATATACCCTAATGGTAAATTTACCGACCTCGACATCTATCTTTATTACCCTACGTCCCGGAATACCAGACTGCAAAAAAAAATGGAAAAAAGTAAATATATAGAATGAGAGTGGAATAATATATAGTGGAGAGAATTTATAATTGTATCGATTTCCACATCGGTATATAGTCCCGATATTTCTCCAAATGCCAAAATATCGTCAACTACAACTAGGAATTGTTCTTCAGCTATTTGTGCATCCGACATAAGAAAAACGGTTTCTAACAAACAATTTTATCATGAAAATATTTTAAATTTTCTGAAGGAATTAACGTAAAACTTTGAATATAAATGTATATAGCGTTTGTTGATACATATTGAACATATTGTTTCCACTGAAGTTTTCTTTTAAAGTTTTTCATTTTTCGGCCTTTGTTTGGCTTTATTACAAAGAAAAATAACATTAGATTTAAGGCTTTCATGGTCGGTCTTAATTAAAATACAACTCTTTAGAGGAAAGCTTGGGGCTTTCAGATCCAAAGCCGTGTGATTTCTGTATATACATGTGATAATGAATGCCGAAATATACACCGAAAAAGTTTATTTGGATCAACAATTGGAACAGTAACTAGGAGTACCGGTTGTTTGGTCGCAAGAATCAGCAAAACATTATAAAATCCACGATAAATCCACATATACACCGATAGATTTTTTTCTTCGGTGAATATTGCTTAGAAAGAATTAGCCACAACGCAAAAACACCGTACACTGGTGTAAATCATACAAGGTCTTCCTTTGTATTGGTTCTGGATCGGAAAACTGTTTTGTTGTGTACTATTCAAAAGTTCAACTCTGAAAATAAATTGTTATATTCACTTGTTAATTGTTACATTTTTATATTATTTTTATTGTTATTTAGATATAGTTTTCTTTTTTCTCTCTTTTTTTAAGGAAGCTTGTAATTATTATAGAAATAAAAAATTGTTTTCCTATCCATGATTGGTTTTTGATAGCAATTGCATTTTTAATCAAAAATTATTTTTTGTCAAAATTACTCAGAAACTCATGGACAGGGTCTTATACAATGCATGTCTTAGGATTCAAAGGGTTAAGCGCTTTGCCCACAAGTTGTGCAACCTTTCTTGAAAAAGCACATAGCGACATATTACATAGAACAAGAAACCCTCCACCCTGGAAATACACAAGCCAGACATAAAAACTATGATTAAAATTTTTGAAAGTATGTTCTTTTCAGTAGTTTTCATTGAAGAATAATATTCACTCTTGAATTGCAGTAATCGCTCCACGGGCCATATATATTATATATCCCCATATTAAATGTAGATACATATAAATGAGTGGTTCTTGTTGGACCTTGTGGAATTCTTGTGGAACCTTGTTGGAGGTACTGACCCATACCAGTTTGATACACACATTCCACACATTCACCGAACTCCTCTTAGTTGGAAAATTAAAATATGATTTTTTTAAATTTAAAACATAGGTTTATATTTATACATAAGTGCACAAAATGAACAAAACCATTAAGAATCCGTCGAACCTGTGAGACTGAATCACCGAACTCCTACAGTTCGATTAAATCCAGATTAAGAATCACTGCTATAGATATTTTTAATATATGGGCTTTTGGCCTTTTATCACTTTGGCCATTATAAAATAAATTTATATTGTAAAAGTGTAATGAATTTCGCGGGCCAGAAAAATTGTCAAGGCGGACCTCATGCGACCTGCGGATTGGTCTAAATCTCCATGTAAGTATTAGTTTTTCTGAACAAAATAATTTTATTATTTTTTTAAACTTATTTTTTTTAAATACAAAGCTTAAGTTACGTTAAAAAATGCTTAAAAAGCGTATTGGTTAAGTAATCACAAATATCCCGATTATAAAATAGGCAATGTCTTTAGCTAAACATCAAAAATTAAAATGTAGTATGTATGTATATGTATTAACTTTCAAGGTTTAATCTGGGTTATTTCCCGGAAAAACTTGGGACTTTAAATGAACCCATTAGGACATCAAAATTACGGTAGAAATAAGATACTAAGATCAACAGGAGGTTAATATGATTACATGATGATTCAAAATCATTGCAAGCTCGATATTCCCAATGAAATTCATAGAAAACTATCCCAAGAAAAAGCATTTAGAAGCATTTTGAAATTATTACATTTAAAATACATTTAATAGCTTCAAACGATTTATGATGGCTTTTAATGAATTTTTTGATCTTTTTTTTTAAAAATGCAAGAAATATCACTCAGAATTGTTGTCTTGTAACAGTTACAATTAATAATTTTCTGTGATTGTTCAACAATACATTTTTATAATTTCTTTTTTAGTTTTGTCAATTTTGTATAAAAATTATTTGGGATTAAAAGAAAATTTGAGAACTTCTAAAATCAAAATGTAGGCTCATATCCCTTTTAACGACTTCAATATCGATTTTTTATTGATTTTATTCTAATATCCTCTAATTTCCTGTTTTATTGCTTTTATTTCATTATTACTCAACTTATACGCGAATTAAATTAAAAACAAAGTTAAAAATGCAGTTTTGCTGGATATTGACGTCACTAAAAAAAATATGAGCCAAAATACGTACAATAATAGAAAACAGAATGAAAATGCTTCCAAACTATTGATGTCAGTCAGTATTAAAAACAAGAATAAATTTATAATTTTTTCCTAATAGTTTCATAGAATTACTACTTTGTATGTATTAGTATCTATAATGAATTTATAACTAGAAGAGTCAAAGTTGCCTATTGCAGTTACAAATAACTATATGAATTTATATGGTTGGAAATCGTATTGTTGGAAGTGAATTTTATGTGTAAAATTCCGAGCTTTTTCTTAGTAAATTAATAAAAATATAACAATTTAATAAAGACCTAAAATAAAAAGCTCTCTTTCACAGACAATTAATCACTGAGCAAGCAATCAGTTCGGTTTCCAGGCGATTTATTGCCTAACAGTTTAATCGTGGTCACCTTGATAGTGAACAAAAAAGCTTTTGCCTTACTTTATTGCTTCATTCACGATTATTGATAAAATAAAGAATTACAACTTTTTTATAGCTAATATCGTCTATATGATTAATAAAAAATACCGAAATGGAATGATTTTGTCATTGTTTTCCTCGGAAAAGGTTCCTTCATTTAAGTGTTAAGTGGAAAAATAATATCAGAAGCTAATAAACGGTTAATTTAATCGCATCTTGTATAAGAAAATATAATATTTAAGTGAGGTAGTAGTTGATTATTTTATCGCCACCGTTAATTGGACTCGAATTTTTATTATTTGCATCAGACGTTTAGAAATTACAAATCGATATTTCTAACTAATATACGTGATCAAGTTGTGGCTTCAAATAATAAAATCAGCCTTTTTTTTTAAATTTGTGGGGAAAACATGAACAAGTAATGTAAAAATTAATGTTTCACCCTATTCTTCTTTCTAACTCTTTTTCAAAAAAGAATAGTTTTCTGAGAAAAACTTTTTAGGCATATTTTATGCAAACTGATTTCACTAATCTTCTAAAAATATTGACCATTAGATATGATATACTAGTTTTTTTTATTTTGGATAAAGCACTAATAGACCCAAGAATAAGAGGTGTTACATTAATTGCATGCGTTTTATAAAGATATAAAAACATCTTTTCAGAAATACTATTCTACAAACCAATAAGTTATTGACCCTATTTTTCGCACTTGTCGAGAAGTCATACGAAAACTTGCTTGTATAAAATTTTGAATTTACAAAATGTTCATTAAATTAAGAAAAATCAACTAATTTTAGACAAATTATTATTTATTGTTAATGGTTAAGATTTTCTTAAGTCTTTGGCTTCTGGTAGGTCTCTTTTAAGTCTCCAACAATAATCTACTAGTATGCCTAGGCCTCATTTCTCATAAGGTCTTTCTTTTAAATAAATAATCCTTAAAATCCTTCACCTTGTTCGTCACTCACAATGCCCAAGTTTTCGGGGAAGAGACCGAGTTGAGAGTGTAGCATATGAATTTTCGAAGACATGTTACACTCCAAAGCTTTGTAAGAGATTCATTTGTAAGAGTTCATAAGTTTAATCTTTATAATTTTCCGCTCGATAATTTCGTAGAAAATAGTAGACGGCATTTAAAAACCATTTTTAGGAGGATTTTTCCTAATCATTTGGTTTTTCCTTAAAGCTTTTATTCTTCATTAGCCCCTGTATTTGTGGACCAATAAATTTACCCTTTTTTATTTTTGCGACAATGAGTTTAGGAAATTTATATTTCAGATATGAAAATTTACTACCATTGATTAGTATAACTTCAAAAAAAATGCATCAAATCGAGTTTCATATACAACAATTTTAAAATTACCTATGTCTTCAACTAAAAGATTCACTAAAGGCTCATTTTTAACATTCTTATACCCTAAAGCAGGGGATGTTAATTTTTGGACACCTTCAATAAACATAAACTTATTTTACCGAGTGTTTAAATTTTTTTTTGCTTTTAATAAAATATATTACACGCTTCTTATTTACTGCAATCAATTTTAGGATAAAAATATAATTTTTCACATAAACATGTAAAAAAATACTTTAGTACCTAAGTACTTTTGTATATTTAATTACATAATCTCCTATATAAGAAAGGAGAAACGGGCTGTGTTGGTTATTTTATCTTGAAAAACGAACTCTAAAACGCCAAAATGGTCGATATTGATCCCTTGGGGACGATTTAACTCTGGGGGGGGTCGATTGGGGATCGAAGGAAAAACAGTTTTTAATGTGAAAATAACACATCTCTAACTACGTATGAAAAGTGTGTTTTAGAAATTTTTTATGATTGACTTAATATCAGTTTCTTTACCAAAAATAAATTAATAAATTTACATTAATTTGGGTGAAAAAAAGTATTTATGTACTACCAACAATATTTTTTAAAAATAAAATAAATGTTCAAACATTGATAGTTACATTTTAACTATTTTGATTAACTAAAAATTATTTTCATGGGGATTTACTGAAGAAAATTATAGAGGGGTCGATTATTAAAAATATTTGGCAACCCCTATCCTAGACTCTACCCTACCAGCTCTAAAGTAAACGATTTACGTTTGGGTCATACTTTCTTTGTGTAATTATTTTCTCTGCCCCATTCATCAATGAAATAACGACTCCACATTTTCTTTTTATTAATTGAAGGCTTTGGCACAGGTACTATGTAGTATAAATCTGATGACCAATATCAAATTTGAATACTTAATAATGTGTTTAGACTCGATTGTAAGCCCTTTAATTTAATAAACCTAATATCACGGTTTCTTTTCCAAAAAATATTGGCTTCCAAATATTTTAAACAATTGATTTTCTGATCTTATTGAAAAAAAATCTAGCAAACATAAGACAAATTTATAATTTTTATTCTTATTTACAGTCTCTTTATAACTATCAAGGCCTTTAGCAACTCTAGGGTTAATAAAAATCCGCGAATCAAAAAATATCAAAAATTTATTGAGATTCGAATCCAACACCTACCAGTTTTGGGGCAGCCACTCGGAGTTTCCGGATTCTCAGAGGTGAGATTAACTAAAGGCCCCACAAGTTGTGTAAAGCCGTTGTGATTAGCTAGCCGAAAGGGAGAACGGCAATACCTTACACAATTACATTATACTTAGAAAATTTTAAACGAGTAGATGTATTTATTGTACCCATATTTTTTCCTAATCCTGAATAAATGCCTGTATATTCATATTTGCCAATAACCATACTAATTTTTATATAATAAAGTAGTATAATAGTAAATAAATAATAAGTAAAGTAGTAAAAATAAGACTCGAATTATTATTTAAGACTAAAATGTGATTCACATGGTATACCAAAGATGATTAAAAACAATTTAAGTTAACTAATTAAAGTTATGTAATGCTAAAATATATAATAAATAATTTTTAGGAAAATTATGATAATTTTAATATTGTGGTCGTTGTGGTATATTCATTTTATTTTGTTTGCCCAAATAGTTTTATAAATCATATATTTTTTGTATCATTTTTGAATATTTATGTCTCAGCATTTATTTCCATCAGTTATCTATCTCAATCCATTTAGATAAAGTGGATAAAATAATACAAGGCCTAACCGAATAATCAAATCTTTTTATTAACGCACACTTAATCTTTGATCTTTTAGAAACGACCAGAACTTAATTCTTTACTCTTTGTTCTGTAAAAAAAATGCTCTATAGTTTATTCAACCATACAAGTAACACATATGCAAAAATACATATCACATTTCCGAATAAAAAATAATTAAAATTATCTTTATGAATAATAAAATTTCTTTTCAAAAAATATTAAAAGCATATCACATACCTAATAAAAATGTTAAAAATGTAAGAATGTATAACATTATTATTGTGTAAAAGCAACATGAAAAAATAAATCATTTAATAGTCAAAAAATAGAATTATTTTTAAATTTTGGAGTTGAAAATTGACTGTTTTAAATAATTTAAAAATTATAATTTCAAAGACTTTTACTTTCTTTATTTATATGCTATATATACCCATTTCTGGAAACCTACAAAGTCAATTCTTAAGTTTCTTTGGAAATGTTTTCAATTAGCTTTGACTTTTGTTTGATAAAAATAAAATAAAGAATATCCTTTTGTTCTAATAATAAAATAATTTATTTAAACAATTTCAACATTTCTTTTCATTTATAATCAAATTTTTCCAAATATGTTTCGAAAAATCTTAATTACATTTGACCTGACCTTAACTAGTTAAGATGTCTACAATTTGTATACCTAATCCATTTTATAAATAAACATAACATTTTGTTCAAAAATATAATTTTTTATTCAACGTTTAATTTCTAACAGTTAAATGCTAAAAAATAATATATATCTGTACGATATTTGTGTATACCCAAATGCCAACTATGTTAACAAAAAAAAAAATAAAGCTTTCTTTTCTAGGAAAGTCTAATAAATGTTTTAAATGCAACAAAAAAAAATCAAACTTTTGTGATTTAATAATCCGAGAATCACAATTTACTCGGAGATAGTCATTGTTCACAAACTTCAAAAGCTTCGCCTTTTTCTTCAAGCAGTTCCTCTCCAGTAGTAGTCATCTTTGAACGAGAAAAGTCATCGATTGGTAGTCCTTGTACAATTGTCCACTTTTGATTTGAAATGTTAACAGGGAAGGAATAGATAATATCTTTAGGGACTCCGTAAGAACCGTCGCTATAGACACCCATTGAAACCCATTCACCAGGTTGAGTACCTAGCCAAATGGAGCGCATGTGGTCAGCAGCAGCTTTAGCTGCAGACATGGCTGAGGACATTTTTCGAGCAGCAATTACAGCAGCACCTCGTTTTTGAATTGTTTCCACGAATTTATCTCGAAGATAGACGTCGTCATTAACTGCATCGTAAATCGGAACTTTTTTGCCCTCTTTCCAAACAAAAGCGTGACTAGCATCTGGATATTGTGTCGAAGAATGGTTTCCCCAAATAATAACATTAGAGACTTTGGAAACGGGGACTTTTAAGTGGTTTGCAAGTTCTGCTTGAGCACGATTTTGGTCTAAACGAGTCATTGCTGTGAAATTTTCTTTAGGAATCGAAGGTGCATATTTGCTGCACACTAGTGCATTGGTGTTCGCTGGGTTTCCCACAACCAAAACTTTTACCGATTTCAAAGCGTATTTATCTAAAGCTTCACCTTGGGCTTTGAAAATTTTTACATTTGCTGAAAGTAAGTCTTTACGTTCCATTCCTTGTTTTCGGGGCATTGATCCAACAAGTAAAGCAGCAGATACATCTTTGAACGCAACGGCAGGATCGTCAGTTGGTATTACGTCATGGATTAGGGGAAAAGCACAATCGGTGATTTCCATTACAACTCCTCCAAGCACTCCCATCATAGGTGGGATATCAAGTAAATGCAAAATAATTGGTTGATCCGCCCCGAAAATATCGCCTTTTCCGATCAAGTACATTAACGAGTAGGCTATTTGGCCGGCCGCTCCGGTTACACATACCCGAATTGGATCCTTAGTAATTGGCTCCTTAAAATCAAAATTTATTATTTATAATATAATCGTTAATTTTTAAAACAAAAAACGTTAAATTTAGAGATAAATATGTTAAGATTTGAAGAGAAACTTGGCTGGTTTAAAATTTCAGTTAAACCTTAAAAATAGAAATAAAAACGTCTCTTATGCATACGAAGTTTATGACGTCAAATACTTTAAATTAATTTACATGATTAATTAACTCAAAAGTTATATTTAGTATAAAAATTTCTCCAATTTTATTTAAATTAAGTGCATACCTTTATTTTTTACAACCCACTAATTTTTTTGTACTTAAATTACATTTTTTCGATTAATTAAAATGTTTCATCTAGAAAACGCCACAAAATTTAATCTAGGAAATAAAAAAAAAAAGAATAAATCGAATGTGAAAGAATATTAATCCCATTTAGCCCTAAGGAATTGGCTACATAATTGCAGTATAAGTTGTAAAAAAAAATTCTCAGAAATGCACATAAAAACTATTCCATGCTTGCTAATGTAGTTATAAACTTATAAAAACAAATTGGCATTGAAAATAAAATGAAATATTTAATGGTTTAAAATTAGTTTAGAAAATATTTACCATAATTTTAGTTGAAAAGCAAACGCACCGATTGGGTTCTGCCGTTTTGCTTACTGCAAAAGTATTTAGGTAGTTACTGACAAAAACGAAAAATATTAGTTCACTTTTTTTTCGGCAGAGTCAATCCGGCGAATTCGGACCAATTCGGACGTTGAGGATGTTGGCGATATTATAGAATGTCGATCCCACAATAATTTATATTAAGAAACGTTCTGAAAAGGACTTATAAATGACCTCTAAAAAATGACACGACCAAAGTCTATTTTTGTCTAGGAACAGAACAGCTGATTGTGGCCAACTCAACACAACTAAAAAACCGTGTTTTCAATACTTATTTTGAGAAGAGAAATGTGAATATTTTTTTTTCAAAAATTACATAAAAATTTCAAAATCAATAAAGTAGTCGCATCCGTTGCATACTTTATTAAAAGGATTTATTATTTTAAATACAAAAATTGAGGCTAGTGTCCTCTACAATACAATGTAGGAACTAAGTTCAAAAATGGGATTAAATACGATTGTTTTGAATTATTTCTTCCAAATTTTGATTTATTTCGATTTTGCATAAATATAAAAAATGTGTTTTATATATTTTCTCCCTTTTTAGTTAAACTATGAAAATGCGTAACATTTCAATATTTTCAGTTAATTATAGTTAAGTGAAAAAGATAGCTGAGATATCTAAAAACCCGTAAATTTTATTGATTTTACTATTTGCGCGAATTGAGAAATTCAAGTTTGTCTTAAAATGATTAATAAATACATACATACTTATTTTCCGTTAAAATTTCGTGCAGAATTAAAAGGATTAAAGCTAAATCAAGCATTGTCTATTGTTATTCCTACCGTCTTTCCCATGCTTACGCTGACAAATCGCTAAGCTGTGGAAAAATATTCTATAATATTTTGTTTTTGATACTCTTGGTCCCAAAGTATAATGTTTTTTTCTTAATAAGCATTATCACCATTGTATAACTGAAGAAAATGTGTTCCATAAAGTAGTTTATCGAAACTAGATTTAAACCGACTGAGTTGTACAGGGTATAACTTGACAATATGTTTGATTACTTCTACTGACTTCTACTTTAGATCGGTTAAATGGTTATCAGGCAACGTCTCATTGTTTATTCTGTTTTTAATGCAATTCGCAATTCCGTTATTGCTTCAATTCTGGCAGTGTCCCATTTTTTCCTTTGTACCTAAGTTTTCACTATGACCAATTAATTCATGAATTGAATTTAAAAACAAAGTAGAGAATAAAACGACGCCGGTCTAAAGTATACCTGTGCCCAACTAAAGCCTTAAGCGACTTGAACCAAGGAAAAGTTCGGGTGAGAAATCAACTAAGAAATATTAAAAAAATTCCTGTTGCGAGACTTGATCTCAGAGCCTGTCAATTTTAAAGCGGCCACCTTTTCCACTCGTTCACCTGTAGGTTTTGAATAGTAGGTTTTGCAATAATTGAATGGAAATGATTCAAATAATCGAATAATTTTACGTTGCACACAATAAGTAACCATATTTTAAGCGCTGAGATGTACAACTCAATGTTTTTAAACTCATTTCTCAGATTAACTCTAATCTAAATTATAAATTACTTGATTATATAAAACAAAAAAAGATTCAAATTACGACGCATATAAAATATTATTTTAACTTTATTGATTTTAACAAATCTGGGTATTTGTAATAAAAATATACATTAGAATTTTTCATCATAGAAGATAGAAAATCTCAATTTCCAGATTAGTAAAATAATTTATTTTTATGTAGAGATTTCAATAAGTTGTTAAAATCTTTCAATTTTGCAGAACATTAATACGCTTTTTTTATAAATTAATTAAATTATATTTTAACAGTTATACTGTAATTTTAATTTCAAAAATTACAATATGTACTTTTCATATTTCAATTTACTTTTTAAATTTTATTTACAATCTGAAAAAAATGAACTAAGAAAATTAATGATATGAATTAATTGAATTAATTTTTATTCTTTACTAAGTATTAAGAGGCAATACAGAGATGCTAAATTTGGAAATCATTTAACTTATAGGCAAATTGGATAATAGGTGCAATTTAATGTAGTAAATAAGAAACATCACAATAGTCATATTCTATAGTCTAATTGTATTATATTATTAATAATTATTAAAACATTGAACAAAATTAATATAGCTTCTTTCTGTAATAAATAAAGTCATATTATTATTACCTAGGAAATTTTCAAGTTACACTTGCAGTAAGTTTCTCTGTATATCTGTACAAAATAAAGATGTAAAATGCTGTTCTATAATTTTTTGTAATTGTATTTTGAATTGATTAAATTTTTTCTTTACAATAACATTTTGTAGTAAAATAACTTTAATGTGTACAGTTTACAGATAATAAATCACATGTTATACATTTAACAATTTTCTGACTTATTTTCACAATATTGCAATTTTGCTAGTTTTCACACTACCATTCCATCACAATTTAATTAATTATAATAATAAAAATAAGGATTCACGGTTAAAGTATGAATCCCATTACCAATAAGCAAAATATTTTTAACATTTGTTGTATTTTTATTATTATTCCGTCAGCATAGATTATGTAATAGAACACACGTACTAGAGAATTTATTTGGTATTTTAAATGTACAATTTTTGTTTAAACTTATCGAACAGATTTAGTTCAAATGGAATCCTTTTTCACGTGTTGCGGCTATTAATCGTTCTTTAAGTAATTCTTCCGTTGGGTAATCCGGTAACTTAAGGTAATGTACACATGTGTTAACTGACGGATATGAGCCTTCACCGGCATCTACTTTGCGAACAACAGTTAATCTTGGATATAAATTTGCTAAACCACCTGGGGGTAACGAACTGCAACCCGTTGTAAACTGCAAGAATGCTTTTCTTTCTTCAGCAGTCATTTGAACTAATACATTGATAAACCTCTGGAATCCCGGACTGAAAACAAAAAAAAAACATTTAGAATTTCAGTCTTTATAAACGTACTTATTCTTTTCTTTCTTTTTAATTTCACTAAAAAAGCCTATGAGCTTTTACATACTGAATTTATGTTAGTTTTAACTGTAAAGAGATAAAATTATGTGTCAATTCAGTTAAGTTTCAGTGTGAATGAAAAATAATAATATAAATGTAATACTTGAACTATAAAGCTAGCCAAAAACGTGATAACGAAAAGAAAGACAGATCATATTTTAATAATATAGACATTTTACATCATATACAAAATTTCTGAGGCTACAACCTACAGAATTATTTTTATTCTTCCAGGCGTCGTATATCTTCTGTTATAAAGTGCCTTTAAAAATAACTATTGTATAATAACTGAACTGAAACTACATACAAACGTATGTACTCTATTTAAACTTGTTATACTCTTGGTCAATCAAATTCAGTTCCATTTGGAATTGGATTTCAAATCCACTGGATTGCAATATTAAAATATTATTAGTCCACGGGTTTCATTCTGGAGATATGGGATTGGCTGATAAGCCAAAAACAAACATTTGTTCCAGGATCAAATTCGGATAAACATAAAATTGATTGTTGTTTTTATTCCCTTACAAAGCGCGTTCGTTAGTTTTTAATATGGATTCCTTTCAGTAAAACCTTTACTTGGAAAAACTCGATTAATTTTTGATCGAAGTTAAATTGTTTTTAAATACGCTTCGTAACAATTCCTCGCGCCCATAAAATTTTAAAATGAACAATTGAGAGACCAGAGGAACTCTTAAGAGAGTTCTTCAGTATAATGAAGAAGAAGTATAGTTACTAATAAATGGTTTGTTGAATCATTTCCCGAATCTTTAAGAATTCACAGATAAGTAAAACCTTAGATTATGATACACTTAATTCTCTTTTTACGCGAATTAAAAAGATTAAAAATTTTCTTTTTACACAAGTTGTTTTGTTTTAACACGAATTTTTGTGTAACTAGGAAATAAATTCTTAAGTAATCTCTAACAAGAATTTTGTTTAATACTGTTTACACTTAATTCTCTTTTTACACGATTTCGTATCCATAAACGTATCTATAATGTAAAAAAAGAATTAGGTGTACATACATAATAAACAAAGTAAAGTATTCTTATTTATATGTAAGAAAATATTTTAATTAATATTGCGTAGCGTGTTGCATAGTTTTTGTAATTTTACAATGACCCCAATCTAGATAAAGCCCAAAAGCCATCGACAGCCAGACCTTCGTTATTTTATAAAAGCTGAATATTTTTCTGTATATGTTCCCAACACAGGTAAGAACGATCTGCGATTATGGAACTTGATTAGTGGTTACCTTGGCAGGTAACAGGGAGCAAAAATGTACTAAATAAAATCTTAGTTTTGTTAAAATATAAAAGTTAGTTCTTTTTATACTTTCTTCGGAATAATACTTGAAATAATATTCTCCATTGCCAGACACTTAGTACGGTTTCAACCCTCTGCCAGACGCCCCTAAAGCCCCTAAACTTTAATAAATCAATATAATAATAGGCAAACGTAAGTACATATATCAGCAAAAACAGAGAACAAAGATTGTAAACACATACGTATAACTGAAAACTTAATATATCTGTATCAAGTTTGAGCTAGTTGATTGTTATTGATTTCAATGTCATTTCGATTTCATTTAATTACCAATTTTTGCCATTTGGCCGTTGTATAAGTGTTGTGTCAGTTTATCTGGCAGGAGGTTGAAATCGTACTATTTGGCAATGGAGGATATGATTTATAATATTATACCAAAGAAAATATAAGAAAACTAAGCTTTTTACTATAACGAATTTCAGTTACTATTTTACACACCTTTACTACCTGTTACCTGCCAAAGTAAACATTAATCAAGCTCCATAGTCGTTGATAGTTCTTACCTATGTTGGGGAGATGCATAGAGAAATTTTCAACTTTTATAAAATAATGAAAGTTTGGCCGTCGCGAGCTCTTGCACTAATATTTCTGGTGTAAACTTTGTAAACATTTGACAATGAGCTTGTCAGAACTAGGGCGTAAAATGAAAATAATTTGCCAACTTAAAATTGCACAAATTTCATTACAATGTATCAATAGGAAAAACTGTACGATAAACCAATTAATATAAATATTGTTCTTTGATTGAATACTAAATTTAATAAACCTAATCAAGTAGTATTTATCGTTTTAAACAAAAGTTTAGTCATTTTTTATAATGTCTCATATGAATACCTTATTTTGGTGAACAAAATTTTTCAAATTTTTTTTTTTTTTTTTTTTGAAGTAAATAATTCCGTTAAAACTAATTTCTGGTTAAAGTATGAGTGGCTGTTCAAGTATAATATTGGTACCTTAGTATCTAATTTAGTAGGTAGGGACATTCAAATTTTTATTTTATTTAAATTATCTATTTATAACTCACCTGTCTCGAGTATATCCTAATTTTGGTTCGGTATAATTCAACAAATCTTCACGTGTCCACTTTGGATTTTGGTCTCCACAAAGCATCATTCTAATTTCGTCAGGGCTAAAAGCTGCTAGTTTCTCAATTGGAAATACGGTAGAAAATCCCCGATGGAACGCATCAAGTTGTCTGGCAATGCCTTTATCTAAACAAAACGCCGTAGTCAAATCTGAATATTCTTCCACGTTATCAATGTTGACTTCGATTTCAGCTCCATTATCAACAAGCTCAGCAGCTGCGAAACCGTATACACGAGAACTGGGTGAATACGTAAATGTTAATGCTAAATCTTCCAACAAAACGGGACCAGAAGGAGTATGGAGACTTAAATTTTGAATTTGATGTAGTTTAGTCTCGGATGGTAAACTATTATCTTGCATTATTTTCAACTTTTTCTGCACAACGTCATGAATTTGTTTCAAAAATGTGGCTCGAATGGGATCAATTTCTCTAAGATCTTCTTCGCCAAGAATACCGGCATACCATGATGGTCGGTCTTCAGGATTAATTTTTGGAGGGTCCAATTCTAGTTCTTTTTCACTTTCCTCGGATATTAAACTTGATGTCATAACATCATCCTCAACGCCACGTCTAAGTCCAACCAATCCAATTCTCTCATTGACATTGTTACGAATTTCTCCGTGACACATTAATTTCAAAAATGCATGTGATAATGGTAAATCAACAAGTCTATTATCTTGTAGTACTTTAGCTAAAAATACACCCAAAAACCAGAAATATTTGACAACTTTATCACAAGCATCCGAGTTTTGTGGTAGTGGAGCAACGAACAAACCGTTGGAACGACGGACATAATATCCTGGTGGTTTTATTCCTTCACCCAGATCAATAGAGTTTTGCATAAAATCAGCCTCATCATCACAAAGCCACATTCCTAAATCTCTTCGTTGGAACTCTGCTGTAACCAACGCATAAAATTCAAGTGTTGGCCCTAGCCCGGTGCCTTCTTCATCAATAAATTCAACTTCTAGTATTGACTTTCGATCTGCATGAATTTTCATGACTTGCAATGCCCAGTCGAACAATTCATCTCCTCGTGGAACCTTCACTCGTTCGTGTTTTAAACGACCAACTCTGAATTCATGAGGATCATCTCGTCGTGGAGATAAACCAGGTGCTCTTTGCCGTTCTAAAGTAACATCCCGTTGAGTTTGTAACCAAACAATGCTACGTGAAGCACCAAACGCAGTGCAATTAAAATACAATTGGCGAGTTTCAAACGGAAACAGGAATGGACATGATTGATTTAACTCTTCACACCAAGTGGGTAAACTTGAACTGGATAACACTAATGGATCTTGAATTTGCTGAAGAAGTTTGTTTGTAATTTTTTTACTCATAAACAAATCGATATTAAATTCTCGAATTGTTTTAATTTCTTGATTGTATTTGGATAATTCGTTTGACTCCGTTGAAGTGTTTATTACAAACAAATGCCTAAGTAATTGTAAAACGTCCTCAACAGTACAATTTGACACCGATGGAGTCCCGGGAATTGGAGTTCCAGGAGAAAGAGTTGTTCCTGCAACACTTCCACTGCCACTTCGAGAAAACAATGTAACTACGGGAGTGACTCGACCTTCGTCACCTTCTATAGAATTATCATCTTTGATTTCTCGATAAATTATCCTGCAAAAAAAGCCAATTTAGAAAATATTTTCTTATCCGTATTTTTTTGCGGTAGTACACAAAGAAAGATTTGATCTCCGTATAATCTTACACCGATCAATGATAGGAAGTGTTATAATTGAAATGAAGCAACTAAATAACAATTTTATAAAACATAATTTTTACTTACACGTAAGTAGGATCCCAAATTCGACGTAATTTATCTTGCTTAGATCCAAGATCAGAAAGTTGAATAAGCTCCTGAACTGCTCTGAAAATAGTCCAGGATGGATCTGTTAGTGTAATTTCCACGTCAGAAATTCCAGGAATATTAGGACCACGTAAAATAAGTTGAAGGCGTGGTTGCGGAATCAATTCATTATCAGGAGTCTCACTATTTTGTTCGGAACCAGGTGGTGGAACTTCTAAGTCTGTCGTTTGGTTTACATTAGTTCGTCCAGGTCGCGGATCAAAAGCAGGAATTAATGCAGAAAATTGACGTTTTAATACGAATTCATCGTCCCACGATCGTCGTTTTCCGGATCTCGCTTCGTAGCAACCACCTTCTTCTTCCATAAACGATAGAAAATTTCTTGAAACCATAACTTCTTCATAATCAGCATCATCTTCATTTTCATCATCGTCGTTATCTTCATCATCTCCCATTTCATCATCATCATCCAATTCAGCTAATAAAGTGGGTGCTCTACAAGAATCCAGAAAATCTTCCAATGAAACTTGTTCACTGTCACTGCTTGTGGAAGTTAAGCTCATAGTTAACGCTTGCCCTAAGCTTCCTACAGTCTGAACTGCTCCAGCTCCAACTCCATTATTGCTATTATTAGTTCCACTACCATTGCTTGGATTTCCAGTTGATAAACTCGGATAACTTTGTGCCGCACTTAAGAGTCCACTTGGAAAGTTGCTTGAAAACGCTAATCTTACTAAACTGGACACGGAATTTGGAGCCCGAGGAAACAGAGTATTTCCACAATTTTGATTATTAGCCACGTTAGTAATCATACTACTATTGGCATTGTTGGAATTCGAATTTGATCCTGCCGAAGCATTAACAGCGCCTAAAGTACGTCGTCTTGCCATAGCAGCAAATGTTTCTAAAAGACCTGCCGCTGTTGAAGGCTCTATTTGACTAGTACTTTCTGTTGATGTCAAATTTGGGACACTGACACTCATGGGGTTTGTTACAACTATTGGACAGTTCGAATTATTTCTTGCATTGTTACTGTTGGTTATTTCAATATCTTCTTTGTCACAGCACTCTTCTTTTGTGTGAATATCTGCACTTGTAAAGAATTTTCTGGATGGTTTATGTGATTTATCATCAGGATCACTTATATCTGAATTACCGGCCATTGAAATTCGTACGGAAGGAGTTAGGGATAATCCACTCATCATGGTGGCAGCTTGAGCTGCACTCTTCAGCATTGATGGTGGTAATAACTCATTGGAAAGTAAACTGTTTGTATTATTTCGCAGTAAATCAACAGCTCCTCCTTCACGAATTTTATCCAACGCTTCTACCGCTTCAACAAAATTGTTATGACTAGCTATTGCTGTTTGAGAACCGCTAAGTTTACTTGAACGATGAGTTTTATTTACATTACTTGCAATCGGAGAAAAACTGAATTTCACATCACTCGAACTATGGGGCTTGTTTGTACCTTCATCTGTACAACTCAATTGACGACGTAAAATATTGCTATTACTGGTAGCAGTTTGCGTATTTGTGCATTTAGTCTCAGAAAGTGTTAAACTTTCTACAATAGTGGCTAAATCTCCGGACATAGAACTATTGATTGATGATAGATCGTTATGTGGATCACGTAAGGGGTGAACAACTACTGATAATTCGGCTTGGTTACTTGTGGATTGAGTATCAGAAGCGACAGACACAACAGCTTCTGCTCGAGCTACAGATAGTACGCTTTCAGCAATAGCTTCTGCAGCTTGTTTCGCAGCTAAATTATCAGCAGAAGCTGCTTGTTCTGTAGAGGCAACAGAAGTCTTAATTTGGTTTTCAGTTGCATCTGGTAAGCTCGGCGTAGAACTTGATTTACGACTTGTTAGAACGCTCGCATGTTTTTCTTTACAATCTTTAATTTTTCCTAAAGGAGTTATTGTATTAGCTTTTGGAGATGAACCCCCCTCTTCAATATCATAACTAGGAGCTAATTTTATATCGTATTTACCTTCAGCGCCCATTCTGTAAGAATTAGAGCCTCCTTGATCCCATGTGACATCAATCCAGCCATTGTGAAGTTCGCTAGTGATAGTGCCTTCTCCAGGAGGAGAGCCATCTTGGTCTCGCCACTTCCAATCAATACCTCGTACAACTTTTGCTCCAAGTGTAATATGTTTCAACATTTGAGTACGAAGTAAACGACGTTGTTTTCTTAAATTTGCTTCGACTTCTTTAGCAATTTTTCCTAAATCTTCACAAACGGTTACGACTTGTCCATAAATCTCAAAACCAGATAAACTTAAGTAATGAGTTTGTCCAGATGCATTTTTTCCATATTGTTGTATTCGAACGTGCCGCCATCCTTGGGTTTCGTCACTAGGTACTTCTACAGGCCAAGTTCCTGTTGATCCAGGTTCATTTAAAGTAATGTCATCACTATGAGTACAAAGAGTTGTCCAGTTTACACTATCGCGTGACATTTGAAACAGCCAATTACGTAAGGCTGATCGACCATAGCCACGTGCGTGTCGAAGAGTATAAGAAGACGGTATCACAGACATACCAAGATCCACTGAAAACCAAGCACGTTTGTCATCATTCGTATGACAATTCAACGCAGACATATCTCGAGAAAGTATATCTTCCAAACGACCATATGGAAGGTTTCTTCCATCAGAACTAGATACAGTAACTAGCCCATACTGAGCCGGATTTACCCACTCAGGACTAGTTTTTCCATTCGTTCCAATAAAATAAATAATTCCATTCTCATCAAAATCATGTTGATGACGAAAATATTGGTATTTAGAATCTTTTAACTTCTTTAAAAATTGAAATGAACCACGGTCATAATCATACCATTGTTTTGCAACCATTTTCAGTAAATATCGTTCTAATTGAGCCACTGTGCTCAAAGGTTCCATTTTCAAACTTCTTCCAGATCGATCAATCAATGTACTATCGCCAGCTGCTTTCTCCAGTTTGAATCGTAGCCGACGAGTTAATATTTGTAAGCCATAGCCCGACCCAGGTGTGTCATACAAATAAACAGGCAACTTTTCGATACTTTCTAAAACTGCGATAAGTTTATGAATTAAAATTGATGTGGAATCAGTTTCACCCATAAAACATTTCTTAAAAACTTGTACTCGTTGTTTTTGATACTTCGTTGATTTATGAGAACGTAAACCGTGATCCCAATAATTCGTAGATAACAATGCTAACAATGCTTGAACCAAACCAGAACTATGCATTTCGTAAGCACTTACAACCCCATCTTCATGAAGAAGTTGAGATAACTCATACAAAGCTTCTTGCAGTGTTTCTCGCCATACTTTGCCACCTTGACTTTGTTTTTGACAAGCTCTTTCCATTTGAGCGACTATATTTCCTAATTTAGCGACAACTCCTCGCGGTTGTGACTGAGCTACTTTAAAGTATGAATTGTAAATGCTTAGAGCTTCTGTTCGAACTTTTTGTTTCAATGCTTCAGCTTTTGACCGTAGACGTTTGCCTTTCTTATTCGCCCATCCACCGGCAAATTCTGGCCCTGTAAAGTAATAATTAGCTGTATTTTTTTATTTAAAAACATAAAGAAAGTCTAACGTCTAAATTATGTTATGATATATATAATTCTTTAAACCTACGTTCAATTAATTTGTTTTTTAATAACAGAAAAGAAAAAAAGTAAACCAAGTTAAGAATAAATTTTAACAAGGAAAAAATCAATTGATTTATCAATATGATAACTATTTTCCTAATAGGTTACTCAACAATAAACAATATTATATATATACCATTGTTTATATATACAATACATTATTTGTCCACAAAAGACCCTGTTTTTTTTTTTTTTTTAATTTTTGGTCATGTGACCAAAAACAATCTGAAATTGTTACATCATTATTTAGTTGTTGTGTTCAGAAAAGGCTACAAATAGCATAAAAAAATGTGTTATCCAACTAAATATACAAATATAATATTCCGAATTATTATTGGGGCTTATATTGGAAGCACTAAGGATTAAGCCATGATTCTCTCTCGCGTAATATGCAAATACTTAAATTGAACGAAATTTATATAATCGAGTTTTTTAATCATTCGAGAATGAATTGGTATACTCTCTGGTATTATGTTAGCACACTGAGTCGACTTTAAATTATCCAATGTTAAACAAATTTGGGTTTTCTGACCAGTTATCAATTCTCGGCTATTAAGAAAAAGGAAAATGTAATAAAATTTACAGTTTATACAAAATAATTAAGTTTTCTTGACTAGTCTTTCCCTCTATTTCCTTCAAAGATTCTGATTGGATTGTTTTAGGTGTTTTAGGTCATCTGTTTTAAAAACCTTGTAATTTAACACTGTAATTGCTACTCTACATGAATGTTTCAAATGAACATACAGAGAACTATATTTTTTGTTCTTTACTAAACATCGCTAAATAATCTAAAATTGTTTTCAGAAACCAGTCAAATAGCCTATTAAGAATAAATACTATGAATTAATAAAAATAATGCAGTTGATAATTTTTACCTAAACTAGTTTCAGCTGTAAATGAATGTTTCGTCCCTCGATTTGACTCAAAAATAAACCCAGGAAGATCCTCTCGCAATATTGTGGCTTGTTGTTGACCGTCACTGTTATGAATGTGAAGTTCAGCTTCTTTTCGACTAGTTAATGCCCAATTCCCAACAACTAAACGAGTAGTTCCAGCACGTGAAAGAATCGGTTGACTTCCGCCAGTAGGTTTAACTGCTGCACGAGCCCGTTGCAACTTTTCAAGGAACTCGCCCCGATTTTCTAAATACATCAATAAGCATTTATTATAAATTAAAGATTACAACAAGATTAAAATTACTATTCCTAATATAATTTGTGTAAGGCGTGACTCGTTTTAAATACTTATTTTCTTTTGGTTAGGCGAATTATGTTTTTGTTACAAAATAAAATATTAATTTGAAATTTATTAAGATTAATACGATTTTTATAATCTATGAAATTAGTAAATTCATTGCAAAATAAGTATAAAAATCGGTTGACAATTTCTTACCTTCCGTGGTAAGAGAATCAGTATGTCTTCCTTTGCCTATTATAAATAGAAGAAAAATTAATTGTTACTACAAAATGAATAATTATTACACCAAAATGTATTAAATGAATACATAAGTTGTTAATTCTACTATGATGTGCAATAATGAATATGAAAATTTGTAAACTAAAGAGTAGGCACTAAATTCACACGAAACTATTAAGTAACTGAATAGAATATTTAAAATACCGTACAATGAAAATTATTTATTTTATTACACTTTCTGTGATTAAATCATTATAAATCAAAACATAAAATACCTGAACTATCAGTTCCACCTTCAGGTGAACCACTTGAATACATCGTCGCCAATTTTCCGTCTAAGATAAACCGAAACCAGCCGTTTGAACCATTTGATAATTCAAGGGCTGCAGCGTCTGACCAGACATAAAGACAATCTCGACCTCGACAAATACTCCAATCGCGCCAATGATATGCTTTTCCAGGAAGAATTTCTCGAGCGTCTTCTTGAACGGGATTTGAAGTAGTGGAACTGGAACCAGTTGAAGCAGCCTCGTTACTTTCTAAATAACGAAAAAAATAGAAAATAATTTAAATGATTTTTTTTTTCTAATTTTGTACAACACGCACCAATATCGGCCGAAATTTCTTGGAAATCTTTCGGCTCATTTAAGTCTAACGGTCCTGCCAACGATTGAACTTTTGAAAAGACACCGAGCCGTGCAAAATGATCCAGAAAAACATCTTGAGCTTTGGACATCAAATCTTTAATAATTGAAAGCACCACTAAATGACCATCTTCATCTTCCTGCAGACAAAAAAAATATAGAATCATGTAAAATGTAATTCAAAAAAAATATATATAATTAGTAAATATACAATTTGGGAAAAAAATATCAATCATTCAAATCATTCATTGTCACACAAATAAGTATTTTACAAAAAAGCAGAAAAAAAAAACATTAACGTAATCTATCAAAATGAGTTATCATGAAATACTTTGTAAGTACATACTTATTATTTATATTTAAGCTAAATGCTGCCCACTAAAATTTAGTTAATTACATTAAATTTCAAAAATATAAACAATTTTAATTATATGTATAAGATGATAAATTAAAAAGTAAATATTTTAATTTCATTGGGTGTATTACTTATTTGAGGCACCAAATATTACATTTAATGTCTATTATAATTACAATGTTGAAGATTTAAAAAACCATAAAAAATATTTTCTCATCAAACCAATATACAATTAATAAAAAAGCAATATTAAGGTAGTACGAACGCTGTAACAACTTTACAATTTTTTTTTAAAATAGATTAAATTTTTAAACTAATTTTGAAACTTCCAGTCACAAAATAAGATTTACGAACTAAATAATCAATTCCGAAAATTGACATATTTAAGATTGGTTTCATGAAAATTCACTAGATTAATGCAATTTTTTGATTATTTTCACTCAGTATTTGAACCCGAAAATAAAAACAAAGTATTTGACTGAAGGTAATTAAAAAAATATATATTATTAAATTATAAAATAAGAAAAATTGTGATGTCAACGCGAATTAGAATTCATAGTTTTAATTGATTATAGTAATGATCATTTTAAATTGCGAATGAGACTGTTTATCCTCTGAGTATGACGCTCGTGCACCCTACTTTAAAAATAGATATTTTTATGAAATTTAGTGATTCAAATTATTGTTAATTGAAATTGAAATTAAAAATGTACGCATAGTAAAATATTTTAATAAATTGTTCATTCTATAAAAACTATAGATGTTATATTGATTATATTTGTTCCTTCAAGTTAATACACCCAATAAGAAAGCATTGTTATAATATTCACTTTATTATGCATGAATGTGCAACAATAATTTATTTTCTTTCATGAAAACAAATCATTGATTGTCAAAGCTTGCTATTGATAACATTTTATGTACAAATAACAAGCATATTTTTCTTAATAAAAATAAAAAATCATCAATATATTGCCATACCACATTCATAAAAATACTTGACATTATACAAATAGGCAATATGATGCAAATAATTGAGGCTTAATTTACCATAGGGGCACCGTGAACTATGAGCTTGTCATGCAAGGTGCGGACGCGTAGCGAGCGCACTAATAAACCAAGCCCGGGGCCCATCGGGGCCACCGTGCTTGTCATTGGGGCATGGGCGTGGGGGGCAGCACACGGCCAACTATACGACATCTGCAAACATAGCGCAACTATTAAGCCCGAGTCTTAATCAAATAAAATCTACAAAAATAATGTTAATGTTATCAATTCATGCGATTGTCAAAAGTGATATCATTTTTTTACTTAATATACAATGTACCAGTGAATTTATATAACTTATTGTAAATTATGTATAAATAAATCCTAAATGACTTTCTATTGATGTGCAAAAATTGGTTAGATGAAATCATGCAAATGAATTTATGCTCATAGTTCCAAAATGTGATTTTTGAATAAACAATGAAAAATAAATATACCTCATTATCTAAAACCACAGCTATAACTTCAACTAAAGAAGTAGCAACTGATTGTGTGGGAGATTCACTACTACATAGCTCTATAAGTTGTACGGATTGGATATAGTGAACCATTTTCCGAATCAGTCCTAAACTTCCTCGTCGAACCGAACCCAACATGCTAGCTTGAAATGCATGACAAAATACAGGCAACAACGTTCGTAAATAGACGGGTGCCATTTCAGGATCCCCACGTGGTTCATTACTATCTAGATTTTCTTCTCCAGTATCAGATTCACTAGATCTTTTATTAGATCGTTCAGTAGCTACCATCCATTCTCCAGGAGATTGTAAAATAGTTGCCACTTCTCGATGTCCTGTAAATAATCAAATTTAATCCATGCATTTCTCTTTATAAGTCAAATACTACCTTCATCGATTCTTTCACGAGCTTTATCCAAAGGTGTTTTTCCGTCTTCATCGCGCAATTCAGGATTAGCTCCGTGTTGCAACAACACTCGTGCAATTCCTGGACGACCAAAACAAGCAGCGTAATGTAAGGATGAACTACGTTGTCCTTTGTTAACATCAGCCCCACGATCACATAAAAACTCAACCATTTCTTGAGTTCCAAAAGCTGAAGCCCAATTAAGCAAAGTTTGTCCAACATCGTCCATAAAATTCACATCAATTCCGCCTGAATCAATTGCTTCTATCAACGCATCAGTATCTTTAGATCGTATGCAATCAATTAATTGACGATGAGTTTTTTCAGCCGCTGAATCTAAGCGTCTTAAACGTGGCAATAATTGCATGGAATTGGAACTACCCACTTGAGGTCGACCAAGAGCTCGACGTCCTTCAAATAAAAGAACTAATAGTAAATCAACTAATCTCATTGAATCCAAAGCACAACGTTCATCGCCTTTCAAGGCTTTTTCTATTGCATCCGGTAATTCAGAGCGTAATAAATCCTAAAAAAAGATTTTGATTTAAAAAGATATACAAAATAAAAATGAAGTATAAATTTACATGTGTAATACTGGGTGAGCCACGACAAAGAGTGGACAATAAACTAATCGTGGCAGATATTGAAGCGGCTGTCGCTTTCGAATCCGTAGTTGATGGAGTGGCGGTTTGAGGATTTGGTAATGTTTGATTTCCACTGCTTGTGCTAGCTGCTGCTGCATTTGTACCCCCAGCACTTGATAGTCTGATTAAGAGTTCATCAACAAGACCATGTTGAGCCAGTGGGGCGGGATCAACACCACGACGAGTAAACCTATCTGCTACCAATGCAAAACATCTAAGAGCTCCTTCGGCGACATAAGTATCTTCATGACGGAGTAATGTACTGAGACTTCGAACACATGACACAAGCTGAACATCCTGAGGTTCCAGTTTTCCACATAAACGACTTACAACTGTCATGGCTGAATGTAGTGTATCCTTATGTACTCTTGAACCTAAAATATATATATTTTTTTAACAAAAAATGAATATTACTGAATTTAAACACTAACCATTATCTTTAATGAAAGTAAGTATTGAATGTAATCCTCCAGCATCAAAAACAGATCCAGCTTCTCGACTACAAATCAATTCTAAAACTTTAACACATTGTTCTGCAAGATCGCGGCTAGTTCTGGATGCCGTTTCAGCAACGGCCAGGCGAGAACAAATCGCTCGAACAGCTCCATCCATAGCCACAATCCGTCTTGTACATTCGGCTGAGACATCCAAGTAATACGTAATAGCTCGAGCTGTAACCTCCAAAACTGAATCCGGAGCACATTCGTCCAGAAAAATTCGGCAAAGAGCTGGTAAAAAGTTACGTGGTGGACAACTAAAATATCAAAGTTAAATTAAAATCTGATTTTACTTATTACTTTTCCAAATCACAAAACTTCACTTTATGGACCTACTTTATGGACCAAAACTTCTTAAATAAATTCAAAGAAAATTTTGCAAAATATTTCCAAGTAGCCGGTTATTATAAAGTTAAGAATCTTTATCCGTAAATTTAAAAAAATATATATAAAAAAATTACATTTCAAAGCAACGGTCGACATTATCGGACATTAACAGAAGCATACAAAGTTGTTCTAAGGCGATGAGTTGCATGTCTCGTTCATCGCCTTGGCCCATATTGAGCCATTCGAGCAAAGTTTCCGGATCTACATCCGCCATCTGAAACAAATTTTTAAATTAAATAATACTGATTTTTTGAAGTAATTTATTTAATCTTTATACAACAACTAAGTAAAATCTTTATTATCTCTACAGTTCTTCACAATCTTAAGCTAAAAAAAATAAATATTTCTCATCACGGTTTTGGAACCAAGAATCCAATGGTTATATAGCAGCAATTTGAACTATAACATCAATGGATCATGGATCACTTTTTAGTTCACCTTAAATTCCTTCTTATTAAATTTTTTTCTACTACTTATTTTCGACTATTTCACTTTCTAATGTACTCGTACCAGAAATGTTAAAAAATATATTGATAAATCGGTATTTTTGGGTGATATTTCTTGCTTCAAAATACTTGAATAAAATTCCAAATTCGAAAAAACAATGAAATTTTTAATTTACATATTTATTGTAAGACACAAATTCCCGCATTAATATTAATAAAAAATAATATTTTGGCACATACAACTTTCCTTACTCATACTTCATATTTATTATTAAAATTTAACCTGGCTTATTACCCTTAACTTTTGTACACAATTTGTCTTACCAACTATATGAAGACTGTGAGTCAAAAAATTTTAATCTAGTGACAAAAATAGAGTTAATAAAAATATGTAAACTGCCAGTTTCAAAGAGGCCACTTGAACCATTCGTCCACCGATGGGCAAATTTTGATTAAATGATATAATTTATTTAAAATTTTAGTCTGATGAATAATATTTTGAAAATTCCCGTACAATAAAATAAAGTTTATGTTATAAACATTCATCATTTGTTGTTTTACTTTAAAAAAAATATTACTTACAATAAAGCCAAGCAGTTCTTAGATTTAAAATATGGGATAATATAAAGCTAACTATATTTTTATCTTTGTAGTAAGCATATAAAGAGTTATAATTTTGTTCTACGATTTGGCTACTACATATGCTATTCAACTTCCCTTGTCATTGGCTCCTCACGTTGTCACGGTAATGTTGCGAAGTGATAAGAAAAAAACTAATCCACTAGAAGTTTCTGCTTCGAATGGTGCTCCAAAAAATAACAATGTACCAATATATTTTAATAACGAAATCATAGTAATATCATAGTAACGAAATACGAGTTCCCCAATCTAATATAGTCTCATCCTTCAGTCACCAATTCAGTACATAAAAGCATTAGTTGGCATTAGTGATCATAGCATATAACAGCATTTCAAAAATAATTTCCTTACTTTTTCAAGTTCTCTTAATGAATTAACAACTGTTTCAAGAACTCTTTTAAATAAGAAATATCATGAAATCAAGTCCAAAATATTATATTAAATGCAAAATGAGATTACTTATCATATTTTTTTCAAATACTCGTGATTTTATTTTAAATTAAAACAATACAATTGTCTTAATAACACAATAATTTATTTTAAATTTTTATTGCATGTAAAAGAATTATCGCAATGAAAATATGGAACAAATAAATATTCAAAATTTTATTTTAATAACATTTAAAATGAAATCGGAAACGTATAAACATGCTTTTTGTGATAAATATATAAATAGATCAGAGTTTCTCAAACTTTTTCTCTTGCATCATAAATACAAAACAATAATCCAACAAACCATTACTTAATTACGTATAGTTTTGTTACATAATCATTAGTGTGATTTATTCAAATACAATGGCAGATTTCTAAATATGCTAGTTAAGTTGTAGTTTAAATTATTAAAAATGAAAAAAAATCGCAGGTTTCTAATTTAATTACTATACACTTTTAATCTCAAACTTCAAATTGAAGATTTATAATTTTTTTTTATTTAACTGTAAATGTTAAATTCGAAAATAACTAACAAACTATACATAAGGTGCAGCATACAAGTATACACTGTACAAGAGGTACAAAGCCCCTTTAACTTAAACCACATTAGTAATATTGTTTCTATTGAAGTTCATATGGTATACTGTCTTTAAACTGATAAAAAAATTTGCACTACTTTTATTGAAAATATAAAACTTTTTATTCATCCCCCTTACTTCTTCTATGCTATTAACTTGAATAAATTTTAACACCTACGACATATCATTGTTTATTTACTTTGCGTATCGACATGAATATTCTTGCTAGTGAAAAATTATAAATTATTTTAAGAATTAAGAATTTATTTTAAGATTATTTTAAGCTTATTTATTTCTAATAAAAAATTACTACGTTTTTCATTATGAATTCGAAATTTTAGAAATCTGGTACCAATGGCGATTATTCAACCAGTTAATGAGCTGATTGTCTTTAAACTATGGTAATTAAATTGTGTCAATATCCAGTCTGAAGATACCTACTTATTACTTGTTAAAATGGAAAAAGATTTTTTATTTTGGTAAATCAGTAACGTGGTGCAATGATTCAGACTCGACTATACAGTATTTTAAACTGCATTTTATGTTTGAAATCCTATGACAATAATATTATTTATGGACTTCAAAGATAAGGTGAATATAAAAATTAGAAGTCCTATAAATAACAAAAAAACTAATATGAATAATTTCACTACTATTTAAAACTAATGAAATACTGAATATTTCGCGTTTTTGGTTACGATATTGAATTCGTCACAATCAAGGATTTATTTCTTTCATACATTTTACGATTGTGTAAATTAAAAATGCACATTCTGTAGAAATCAGCAAATATTTAAAAAAAAATGAAACCGATGAATGATTCACGAACATTGATTATAATTAAATTACTATCACATAAGAAATAGTTTTAGAAAAATGAAGATTATCCTTTTTGAAAAATAAAAATTATCGTTTTTGACATAAAATTTTTTGAGAAAAAAATGCTTATTCTGTATAAATATTGTCAAATGATTGAAATATATTTTTTAAATAATGGTTCATTAGTTAATGGAAATTATTTCCCAAGTATTGATAAATTTATACATATATTATGTTATCTACAGTTTACGAAATTGCCCATTACATGAAATAGGCAATTTTTCGAAATATGTGTAACATAGTGACATAATATACAAATGGACTATAGGAATATTAAATTACTACTCATATATTATTGTTGTAAGTACTTATTTGTTTCTAAAGTTAACAAAGAAAAAAGTTTTTAAACAAAGATATTGTCAATTTCAGGTATTTTCAAATTCTTAGAATATTCTATGTTATTTACCACCCTCCTATTGTAATTCAATAATTATTAAGTTATGAAAGATAATTATTTTTACTTATTAAATTGCAAAGTCTCAATAAATTTGAAATTTGTTTCATTACTCAACAGTTGCAAACGAAAATATGATTCCGAGTTCAATTACTGTTTGGATAAACCAAATAGGTCAAGGATCATTTTTCATGGAACATATACGTCTACAACACCAATTTCAAACAAATCTACTGCACCAAATTCCAGATTTTTAGATTTAAACTCCAAATATAAAGCCGAGAAAACTAGATTATTTTTTTTAGAATTTATTGAATTTAAAAATTATGTTAAAAGTGAAAATTTCAAAACAAGGTGAGGTCAACTTCTATACTACATCTTGAGACACAGAATGGTTTTCATAAAAAGCTCCATTGATCGTTTCAATTAATTTTTCGGAACCCAGTTCAATTAAACTTTGTACGAATTTAATTATTTGTTTTATAATCATTTTTTTGACCTGCAAGTAATGAACATTTAGTAAACATATTTGAAGGATAATACACTAACGACTTATGCAAATCAAATCCGTTTCTTTTGTTTTAATTGTTATTTACCGTCGCTTTATAACTGCCAAGGTCTCTATCGACTCTAGCGTTAGTAAAAATACGTAAATCGAAAATTTGCTCGATATAAGACTCGAACCCAACAACTACTAGTTTTGGAGCGGTCATCTTGACCACTTGCCCACCAGTAGGTTTGATCGTTTCTTTTATAATGACCTAAAGATTTTTTCAGCTATTTAAAAAAAATGTATACTTTTCCTAAATATTTATCACAATCATATCTGGATTTTATTACCAGCAATTCCCCAGAAAAATAAAAACCATTTTCGATATTTAAATGTTATGATTCCAAACTTTTTTACAGAGAATTTCATTATATTATACAAAAAACTGAATTAAAAAAGGAATAAAACCTGACATTTATCGCAATGGTTGAATTGTTTATATGATTTTACGTAAATTGGGGAAATTATTATTCAGGGAAATTATTGAGAATCTTTTGATTTGATATATTGATGGTCATTGATATGAATGAATTTTGTTTTTTCCCATTTTTATCGGAAGTTGATAAGAGGTCTGGTTAAGTATAAATTATTGTTCCAATGATTTAAAAAATAAACCACAAAAATACTTGTTTTAGGATCGATATTTTCACTCATGAATAGATAGACCATATCCTTAAAGCAGGCCCCATTCACGCTCCGACTTGCAGTGCTACTAGTCGGACTACTAGTTAGATAACCTAAATCATCCAACTAGACATCCAACTTCCAACAACACCATTCACGGTCCGACTTTAGATCCAACTTCGAAAGTCGGACCACAAGTTGGAGCGTGAATCGCCTTCTTAAGACAGCTGCTTAACAGTAAAAAAATTATCTGTTCTTGTATAATATGAGCTCTACACATGTCATCATTCTTGGGTGAAAATACGCATATATTCTGTCTCTTCCAGATAAAATGTTATCTACAAGACAAATTACACTATCTAGATAAAAAAATTACTAACCCTTGAAAATATTGAATTCTATGATAATTTTTTTAGCGAACAATCTATAGTTTTAGGATAAGGGACCATTCTTAATTACGTGAATCATCTTAGAGTAATAGATTAACAAATCTTATTTTTACGATTATTTTCTTCCAATTGGGATACTAAAGAATAAAGGAGTTTTAAAAATGGTTACAATTGTTTTACACAATTTATGAATGGCCCCTGAGAACAGCAAACAAAGATAAATTATCAAAAAAAAAAATATTTTTATTAATAGGCACAAATTTATGTTTGCAAAGCATAAGATACATGTGTAATGTACTAAAATATCATTAGTGCCAATTAATGCGTTAGTAATATTAAAGTAACTACGCATACTAATAGTAAGATGGTAACAGTAAGATTAGTGTATTAAAGATAAATGTTGATATTACTAAAACGATAAAAATAAACTTTCGTAGTTAAGTTGTGATAATATATATTTAAATGAGGAATGAGACTCAAGAGCTCTAGAAAACAAGAGTTTGATGAAAAGTTTGAGAAGCGCTGATAAAAACAGAATAAGCACTTTCATAATTTGTAATTCATTAACTTTAGAGAACAAAGTTTTTCCGATGATTCATATTTGTAAGGTAGTGTTTCTCGATATTAAATAAAGGAAGATTTTTTTTAAATACGACTCACTTTAGCCTAATTTAGCAATACAAGGCCATTGATTATAATTATTTTCCCTGATTTCTTTTAAATATCTTATTGTTTCTCAAGCATATTTGAACAGTCTATTAAGTTACTCTATTTAGGTATAATAAAGGCAATATAAAAAAGTGAAAGTTAATAACTTTCTAAGACAAAATTAAAATGGTATTTATACGAATATTACGCTTGTATGCATATTGTTAATCAAATCAGCGATTCTTCATTATTAATATTATTTTTTTTAATATTAATTAATTAATGTGCTTTTTGAGGAATTGGCAAAAGGTAAATGACGTATTAAAGAAATTCGCCAACTGATTCTATTTACCAACACTTTTGGCAAATAAACAATAATTTCAATATAAAAAAAATAAAGTTATATCTATGAATAGATCACATCTCGAGGCAATGACTGCTTTTTGCCTTAAAGATTTTTTGAATGTTTTAATTTTTATTATTAGTGAATTATCTCTAGAAATGATGCAAGTAGGTAATTTCTAGAAATCACTACCGATAAAATTTTCTTAAGCTAAACTTAATATAAAAATATTTTTTTTGGAAAAAAACATACCTTTGTGTTGTGTTAAGGCTCGAAAAAGATTCGAAGCTCAAAATTACTATAAAAAGAAAAAAATCTTAGTAAGAACATGTTTGTCCACCATTTTCACATTATAACAGTAGAAAATAACGTAAGTGCCATAATGACAATTGATAAACGAAATACCAAATAACGGTTCTTGAATTTTACGAACTTCAAAGGAAACTATCGTAATTTACAATCAATAATACATTGAAAACGTTAATCTACGCAATAAACAAATATAAGTTTCCAATTAAATTATAGTAACAAAGAATATCGAAAAATGTTATCAATGGATCGTATTTTAGTAAATAAAACATATGTACAGCGCACCTTCTAACTCACATATCAACCATTGTAATCGATAATATGAAACAAGTCGTTGAAAATAAAAGAAGTTGTAGATTTAAATTTGAAGAAATGAAAATTAAACAGAAACCACCATGATAAATGAAATATACGACGATACGACTTTCACAACACACACACTACGTTGCATCAACAACAGCCGACCTGTGCAAATAATCGGTGAAACGGCAATTTTCGTGGATTAAAAACGACAGAACCGAGTCATCACGAAGTAGTCACGTGGAACCAAAGTGAGGAACACTAAATATAGGCGCGATTTTTAAATTTTACAAATTTTACTTCGTAGCCTAATAGCCAACTTTAAGTATTCTTACTTAAGTAATAAATTACGATAACTATGTTTAAAATTTAATGTTTATAATTATTTCATACTAAGCAACTGTCAAAACGACAGCATAGCGAAAATAATAGTATCAAATACGAAAATGTTTCAAAATATTTTATAATAGAATTACAAGCATACAAAACTACAGTATTTTTGAAAATCAAATAGAAATGTTTAAATTATCGAATTCGTTGTTTTAACAATTATTTATTTTGGGGGTGATTTAGTCAAAAAATTGATTACTAAACACATATAATAAACCTCTTTATATAATCCTAATACTACCAATACCTTTATTGAAAAATGACACTTTTTTGGTTTTACGGAAAAAAACATACTTCACAGGATAATTGAGCCGTTTATTTTAAAAGTGACCTAAGTCCATTTCCAGCTAATAAACAAGTCAGAAATATTTTCTGAGGAAGTCTTTTCGAAAACGTCCAACTATGACGTCTTAAAGAACTAACATCTTCAAGTCTTCAAAAAACCTTTTTTCTGATTTTGAAAAACGTCAAAAATATGAACCTCTTAAGAAATTCATGGGACCTCTTCTTTTCTGAACTCAATAAAAAGAGCTCTTTTAGAATCCTTCAAGAAGTACTGATTCAGGACACCTTAAGACATCTTTTCGTAAAACATAAAGATGTGTCTAAATCTTATATAAAATTTCCTCAAGAACTCTTAAGGAAATCATATCGTTTACTGGGTTCTTCGGCAGTTGAATTTCATAATTGAAATCAGAAGATAGTATACGTGAATTGCCTTTGAAATGGACTTAGACGTCTTTCAAAATAAATGGCTCACTTATAGGTACTTTATATTTTATTTTTTTTCAGAAAATGAATATTCTACAAAAAAGTTTCTTATATTTTTTATCTATCCAATCATTCAAATGGTATTTGAAATATTATTATAATCTAAATTCGTTTTTGGTTTGTATTGTAATCTTTTTAGTTAAATTTTTAACTTAGGGTTTGTTTTATGGTACAATATTATGACTTATTAAAAATGCTATTTTCTTAAAAAATCTATTTTCAAGAAGTTTTCTGATGATATCTTGTCTGGGCCGGATTTGGGGGAGGGCAACCGGGGCTACAGTCCCGGAGTTTCCACAATGAAAACTTTGAAAAAAAAAAACAAATTCAGACTAATAAACACTACTACCAACTTTTCCTTTGATATTTTTTTTCGCGTTTTAACTTTACCTACATTACTTTGCACAAACATGATTATATTAAATATTAACAAAAATCAACGATCTATATTTATTCACTCCAATCAGGTTCCAAAGAATCTATACTTGGTTTCACAATAAATTATTTATTGGAAAACTCGACTGTAAAAATTTGTTTATTTTATTTGAAAAAAAAAATTGGGGCCAGGAGGTCTCCACTTCTTTGTCGCTTCGAGGTCTTCAGACCTCTGAATATGGCCCTGTAATAATTATATTGATATATAGAAATAATTATATTGAGTTAGTTTACGTTCATAGCAAAATGTGTATCCAACTATACGTTTTCGTTTGATTACGTATACGTATACGTTATCATACATAACATATATAACGAACAGTATTGTTATAAAACCAAATAAAAAACGTATAAGTCGTAAACGGGCTAAGAAGTCATTCAGAAATTACGTATGCCAATTTGGAAGATGAGGATCATAAATTTCTTTCTCCAGATATTTGTACTTAAATTTTTTTTTAGTACTAAGAAGCAAGGGGTCCAAAATTACAAAAATCGTCTTTAATTGAGCATAAAACAATATTGTTATCTATTTATACTATTATATCTAGTAGGCAACGTCGCAAGTATATAGTAAAATAATCTTATAAATTGAAAATTTACATAAAATTAATAAGTAAATGTAGGTAATTATTTAAGAGTAATTATAATATTTTCGGTAGTGTTAAATGAACTTTTTAATTTATAAATATAATGGATATATAGGTATATTATAAACTCGCGCGCTTATACTATCATTTAAGCAATACCAGATCTCTTTTTGTAGGTTTGTTGATTTTCTATGAAGATTTTTGTAGGTATATTGTTTATAATTAGGAAGTTCTAAAATTTTAATATTTTTAATTAAAAAATGAAATAGGGTTGGATTGATAAAAAATATATAATAAACAAGACACCTTTTTTATAGTTTTTAATTTTCTACAATAATCATTACAAAAAAGTAACACCAACAGCTCAAATCAATTTAAAATAATTAACTAATACCAGAAATTAATACTTATAATTATTATATATTATATTATAGTATATTTTACCAATATTTATATCTAGGCATTTTTCATATTTAGGACAACTCGAAACAGTTTATATTTGGGACAACTGGGAAACAGGCATATAAATACACTCATTTAAATGTTTAAGAATCCAAGTGTGAAATATTAAGTCACAAATTTTCGGCACATATTAATTGTATTTTTTTATATTTTATAGATAGTCGTTCAAACATTAACGTAAAACGTATATCGCACAAAAAAATAACTTCATCGTCAAAATCACTTGAGTTTTTCGTTAAAAATTAAAATATATAGTATGTTTGGTAATATTCACACTATCGAAATTTAAAGAATTATTTTTAGTACTTGATAGCGATATTTTGACATTCTATAAATGTAATAAACTATAAATTTTGATAGTATTTTGTTTGGACAAATGATACAATTTTTAACAAATAGTCAAAGCATAGAAATCGAAAATGAATGCAACTAAATTAAATAATACTGTTAACAATTTCGGATATTCTGGTAATATTTTAAGTAAAGAAGAAGCGGTAATGCTTCAAAATTCTTTACTGATATTGCAAAATGATAACCACTTCCGAAATATTTATCTTTGGGGGAAAATAATGGGAATTGAAAATGATTATTATTTAGCATTCGGATACGTCGACGATGCTGTGTTGGGACGTGTATTTTTTTATAGTAGAAATGGATATAATTGGGGTTTATTACCAAGAGCCAATTCCAATGCAAAACTGTTGACTCCGTTATGTGTGACAAGATTTCAGGGAGATCCTGCCTTGGTTGTGGATGTTTTCCAACAACATGCGACAACCGAACCTTTTGGAACCGAAATATTTAAAAAGGACGGAATTCTCATTAAAAAGTTGAAAGAAGAAGATCGTCTTGCAGCTACCGTTCAAGCAATTAATAAAGAAGCCCTGATTGTACCGCGAGGCGGTTTATTTAAGAGACCAGATGGAAAAATTATTCGTAATCCAGCCTTTGCGGGATTAACGTTACAAGATGCAAAAGAGTTCAACAGTTACATACATTGGCGATTTCCTCAATTCAAGTGGAATACAAATATGTTGACAAAATCTGATTTCAATTATGAAACTGATTTTTTAGATCCAATCGATAAAGACATTCCAAAAGGATCTTGGTCATTGCAAATTCATAGAGGAGGAACTATTGCAATACTTCGGTCTCTGTATTGGCAAGGGATGACTTTATATCATGAAATTGGTACTCCCGAATATGGAAGTCTTTATTTTGGCCACGGGAGGAAAAATTTGGATGTACCTCATATGTTACACAATTGGGAGTGAATGGAAAGATATATTTTTTAATTTTCAATTAAGTTGTACAAGAATTTTAAACATTTATTTTCCAAGAAATTAACCTTAAAACGACAAATTGGAATGAAAAATTATAATAGAAGCTTATTTAGTAAAGAAAATAACTTGAATACAATTGTTTTAAGAACATATATTTAATGACAAAAGTGAGGGATTTCAACGCGTTGTTTCTTTCTAGCCGTCATTGAAGAGAAAAATTCCTTGATATCTTCTTCACGAACTACTTTCTTATTATCAACAAATTTTTGTAAATATTCCTTTAATTGAGATTTCATTTCATTGTATTCGGAAATAGCTTCCACTTGTTTAACGCGGTCTAAACTAGAAAGAGCTTCCATGCCTTCTTCGTATTGACTACGGAAGTTAGTAGATTTTTTCCCTTTCTCTTCGTAGACTTGAACAGGATCTTCTTTATCAATGATAAATTTAGCTGAATACGCCTCATATGTTTGAGTGCAGTTATCACAAGCACACAATTGGGCACGCCAATTAGTTGGCCAAAAAGTCGCGAAAATTTCATCCATGGTAGCTGTAGGTTTTTTGCATTCGATATTTGACTCTTCAGAAGTTACCTGCTCAGACTTGTCAGTAGCATCTTTAGTTTCAATGTTTACATCTTCATTGTTGCTTTCAGCATTAACTACTTTATTGAGAACCATTCCATTGTAGCTCTGCAAGAAATCATACTTTTCCATACACAGCTGACAAATCATTTCATCGTAATGATCAGGAGCAGTTCCATTGATTTTTAAGTGGCAGACGTGGTACCAATCTTCACACATTGCGCACTGAATCATTTCATCGGCCGTGGTAGATTCTGGATCAGGATAAGGACGTTTACATGTACAATAAAGTCCAATAAAATTTTGATTATACGAATTCAATTCATTGAAATCGTCTTTCACTTCATTGAAACTGCATTTACTAGTTTCAAACTTTTTATTTCCACAGTCGCATCGAAAATTTCTCTTAGTATAAAGCTCAACCAAACTATGCCCTTCGTGGCACTTGTAGCTACATGCCAAGCAAACACCTCCTGCTTTTGAAAAATCTCCATCAGCACCTGCCGGAGTACATGTTACACAGGCATAGAGAGCCTGGCGTTTAATATAACCCTAAAATATATGAAATATAAAACTATATAAAATATTAAATAATGCAAACATTACGTACATCTTTGTAAGTGCAATTCGAATGATCACTACCACCGAGGACAGCTTGTGTATCTTCTAAAAGCTCCTGTTCTTCTTGTAATACATCAACCATGGTTAAAACAGCTTCTTCATCATTAACGTCTACATTATCAACTTTATTAGTTTCAGCCATATTTGTATTTGTTGAAGTGTAATTTTGCAAATTTTGATTATAAAGTTGCTGAATATTTCTCTATTTCGCAGAAACACTACAAATTTAAAACGGCGATTGAATTGATTATGTACAGGCGCGAATTTCTTTTATGGTTCCTCGACACACATGCGCAATAACATATTGCCGCTAACTACGTCTCTTTTTGCCGTTTTCCGACGACTTCAACGGACATGCTGCGATTACATTAATTACAATAATTTTAATTATTTTAGTTATTTTACTAGCTGGAGTAATATAATTAATATAATAATAAATAGATCAATACAATGGACACGGACATTTTTTTTCGCAATCTTCGTAATACTCACCAAATTAAATAAATTAAAAATTAATTTCACTTAACTCGAAATCCTCGAAATTCATTTACAATAATTTCAATGAAACTTTAGCGAGCTCGTTTAATTGTTTAATTTAGTTAATAGTTATCCCATAAAAAATTTCGAAGTGTTATTAGGTAAATTGTAAAAGTTGTATTAGAAAAACTGTCATTAATTTTTTAAAAATTTCACTTTCGATATTTTCTTTGCATGTTTCATTCTTTCACGCAGCAAAAGTTCAACATTATATATTTAAAAAAAAATAATTAATAACGGGCGAAAACAAGGAATAGAAAAAAAAATTAAGGGTATGGGGATACTACAATTCTTCCGGTGCCACGATTTAATGACGGATTCTTATAGATCTTTATGAAATAAAGCGAAAATGAAGAATACAATTTTTCGATATCTTGCTTAGTTTACGAAACATCGATACTTAAAAGTTAGAAAATTTAATTTCTTTTTTCACCTTTTAGACAGATTTTCTTAAAAAAAATGATAAATGCTTATATTTATTTGACCTGACTTACTTTTGAGTTATACTAAAACCAAAAACGAAAATGCAATATTGCCAGATATGGGTGACCTTTTCCAACCCTCACCGGGGCTTCGCCCCTAGACCTCTAGATTATATTTTTTTAACACAAAAATATTGGTGGAGCTACATTTGTAAGCATTTATCATTTATTTTTTTCAGAATCCTGAGAAAGCTGTCTAAAAAAGTGAAAAAAAAATTATTCACATTTTTAAGTATCGATATTTCGTAAACTAAGCGAGATATCGAAAAATTGTATTCTTCATTTTCGTTTTATTTCATCAAGATCTATAGGAATCCGTCGTTAAGTCGTGGCACCGGAAGAATCGTAGTCTTGTTAAGGATCTAATAATTAGACCCTTAGATCCTCCAAAAGAAACTATGGCCGAAAATATTATCTGGAATACGGAAACACGACATTCCACTCCGTTTTGCAAGAAACACTTCCGACGCTGTGCTTGTATACTCTGAAACCGGTAATGGTTTCAGGTCCATTGCGGCTAATCTTGAAAAATACAAAATCAACTTCACAACCAACCAGCTGCAACAGGATAGTGACCTCATCTTCGTCATCCCAAGCGTCAACAAGGCCCTCTTCGACGAGGAGCTCCTCAAGGAGGTAAAACACAAATACCCGGCCGTCAAAACCATCCACCGCATAAAGAGGGGTGACAAAATCTAGTAGTTGATTTCGATTTGCCTGAACCAATCGGCCCCTTTGGCACATTTACGAACTAATAACTCTTCAAACCCTCAGCGTCAAAGTTGAACCCAAGAGAAAGTCTTCGCAGATACCCCAATGTCTGCGCCGCCTTAAGTTTACTCACGCAACAAATTTCTGCCACGCTTCCTGTACTACCAAAAATGTCAAAGACGTTACTCCTACCTGCCTTAACTGTCGTGGCCTACATCGTACTACCTACCCTGGGTCCTAAAACACCCATTAAATTAACACCAAAACCTCCATCTACCTCAACACCCCCTAAAGGTACCTAAAACCACAAGGAAGACGTCACCTCCTTGTACCGTCAAAACCCTCAAGGATGCTACGTCCATTATCTATCGTGATCCTCATCGCATCACCTATCGTGGATAGGTACAGCTTTTTGCACAGAAATGATTTTCTAAAATTCTTCAAGCAAAGAATTACCTGACCATTGCGCAGTTAGAATTGCCTTAGGATATAAAATTATCTTTGTCAGAGATGTGTCAAATTCTTAAATTTGATAAGTAATCGTGATACAATAAGTAAAGTAATAATTCAACAGGTGTAAATAATTTTGTATTTGACAAAAGAAGGATGAAATTTAAAAATGTCCGTAAAGTGGGGACTTATTTTATTTGGTCAAAAAAAAAAAAAATAATACAAGCAAAATGCATTGGAAAATAGAATAATTTTATTTCTTCTTACCATATTATTTTCGGAAATATACGAAATTCTTCCAATTCTCAGCGAAATTTCGAGTAACATATGTAATGAACTTTTAAAAACATAAAAAGATTCAACGCTGATAATAAAATAATAACTCAATATAATAGAAGAAATATACCATATTTTATATACCATAATAAAAAAACATAAACAATAATAAACAAATTATAAATATTCAACTATATATGCGATTAAAACGGTAAACTCTATAGCCAGTCATCAACTCTTGGCTTAATAAACAAGGAGATTTTCGTGATCGGCCATCAACGTGTTAATAAACATTAAAATACATATGAAACAGTTGTTTAAAACATAATATAAAAATTTATTTGTTATATATTATAAGCGTTTAATTGTAAATAAATCTTAGACACACTTAGTGAAAATTATAGAAGTATAATAGTGAATTAAATACTTTAAAATTAAATGAATCCCTGTTGAAAAGAAATAATTTAAATTTAATGGTTTTAAATTGTCCCTAATGATCTTTTTTAACATAATTAGTAATAAGTTGTTGCATTCTAACTAGGTTGATAAAAAAATAAGTAATAGAAAAGCTGGTATGCATGTAACAAAAAAAAAACAGATATAAACCTGATTCGACACCCACAATCTGGCAACGTTGCATTTTCAACCTTGTTTTTAATTTAATTCGCGATTAAATCGCTCCATAATTCCAATACCAATAATACCAACAAAAGAAAGAACTATACCATATTAGAACTGAAATTAACAAAAATATCGCGAATACAATAAAAAACAAAATCGAAAATGCAACGTTGTCAGATTGTGGGTGTGCTAAAATGAACTTGAACCAAAAAAATATTGCTTATAAATAAAAATTTATTAATAAAAATTTACATTTATCTATTATCAATAATAGCAGTTTCGATATTTACATGTAGTGACGCTACCATATTTTTCGGGCTTATATTATTAATTTTATAAATAAATACGTCCATAAAATTATAAAAATTTTCCAATATTTTGGGATAGTTGCGATTTAGAACATAATAACATTTATATAATAAATCAAATGCTGATATTGGAGGTTTTTTTGGATTAACTTCTATTAACCAACTATCCCCTTGAATGAAAATTGTGTATTCATCATCTAGTTTTGGTAAAATTGTTATAAATGGTTGAATATCCTTGAGTGATCTATATTTATTTTGAACTTCTTGAACTACGTCCAAGACCTGTGATCCTTCCTTTTGAGTAAAAAAATATAGTCAACGTCAAACTGTATTGAAATCATACAAACACAAAAGAGTTACTTACGGGAATTATTTTTAACAGGAATTCGTTAGACAAATTATTTTTGATCGGACGAGGACCTTCTTCTTCTTCTTCATCTTCATCATCATCATCATCTAACAACTATAAAATATAAAATCAAGTGAAAATTTACTACGATAAAAGGTAATATAATTTTACTCTTTTTTTTCCTTTTCTTTCCCCAGATCTGCAACCATTGGATATTGGCAACAATTCCGCAAGTAGTAGCAAGGCCCGAAAATTTTCTATTTTACAGAAAAAAATAATGTACATTTTTTTATTTTTGTAAAATAAATCTAGTCATGACTTAAATTTGATTTTTTACTGATAAAAAATTAGTTGATTTTAAAATAATATATATAAGTTTTGACTGGAGAGTTTAAAAGGAAAGAATTATTATCCAAATGATAAAGTTGTATCGTTATAAATTGCTTGTACTTTAAGAGTTTTGAAGTTTCGGAGTAATCAAAACAATCTTTATCATTACATGTCAAAAAATATATATTATTATACTTAAGAGTTATTTATAAATCAAGTCAAATTCTCCTATTTTTATTTACAAAAATATTAAATTTTTATTAAAATAATATCCCATTTCTAAGGCAAATCCATTGAAATAAAAATAATATTATTTTTCTGTAACTAAATTCTGTCTTGAACGGCTTAATTTGAACAAAACCGGCAGATAATAAAGGTATTATGGATAGCTCTCCCCATTCGAAATTTTTAAATGGAACAAAATTATTCGAGGTATTAATACCCCTTTCGATTAACTACACATATGGATTCAACTCAACTTGCGGGTCTGACGTGAATATTTCAAAGATACAAGCAAATGATGCTAAATATTCAGAAACAGCAGTTTATTTAGAATAATTGTTTCAAAATTATTCGAAAGAAAACCCTAAAAACAAAAATACTGCAGAGTTTATATTTATGTATTTGACGTTCATTAATTAATAATAAAAATATTATCAAATATTTAACAATTACACTTCTCACCATCTTTAATCGTAGACGCAGTTTGAAAGAATGAATTTGGTTTACACTTTTTTGCGTAACGCAAAATTCTTTTAGTGTAGAACGATGAAAATTTGTTCATAAAACTATCAGCTGTTTGTGGAAACCAATGTTTGAATTCCTGTTCAATCTTTAAAATAAAAATAATAATGTATATAAAGAAGCATCTAATTACATCTAGATTAAATATTTACCATATCACCATTATAATCTAAAAGTCGCGGATACATATTAAATATTTCTGAAATGGGCGGATTCGTTGATTTAATCCATAATCGCCTATGGTCTCTTGTATCAGCTAAACAAGATTCAATAATATCTCTATTTTCTTCCGTTGGATTTGTACACTTTAACAATAAAATCTGTTGGAAAAAAGCGGATTAATAAGTTTAAAACGCAGAAAAGAATATTTCGTCAATGGTTTGTTAGTATACCTTTTCTTGGATGTCATCCTCATCGAATTTATAGATGCCTATTTCGGTGGACGTCGACTGAACTATTGGTTGAGTACGGGATGTTGAGGCCGTTGGTTCGTATGTAACTAGCTGTCGTTTCCTCGAAGTATTTACGGTTTTTCTGATGGTATATAAACGATATTCAATGAAGCCCCGCTTTGATTTTTTATCATAATAATGTTCCTATAAAAAATAAAAATCATAAAGCAATAAGGAGATGTATAATATTTCTAGTAAATCTCTGAAAAATAATAATTAATTTATATTTATGTAACAATATTCCACAACAAATACGAACCCAACCGTTCTCGGAATATAGATTTCTCAAGCGAGGGAATTCTGAAACAATCGCCTTTGCCAAAGCATCCTTTGCTTCTTCTGGAGGATAGCTATCGTAGAAACGATTTAAAGATTAGTAAATTATATTTATGTAACAAAAATATAATTTTATTTCCAATCATCAAATAATAATGATAGGCATGCGTATACGTAGGTATGTAAGTCGGTAAAGACAGAGATGAAAGTAGATATTTAAACACAAACGTGTAAGTAAAAAAAAACGTGTAAGTGAAAACCAAATATAAAAACCATTGCCTCAAAGAAGTAACTGGTTATCATATTTTTCAACTATCATTTCGATTTCATTCAATTGTCAATTTTTGCCGTTTGTCCGTGTTAGCTGTGAATACTTCACGGATTGCTACTAGTTGATGATAACCACGGTAATTTGAGATTAATGTAAACAAAAGTTTTACTCACAAACTTCCGTAAAATTCAGTCAATTCAGTAACAACTATACGTATTAATGCTCTTCTACATTTTTCATCAATAATTTTAGCTTTTAATGCATGAAGCATTTGTGTTCCTTGTGCATGTTGCTCCAATGTTTTTGTTACACTTCCATACCGCTAAAATATAATAATTGATAAAATTATTGATTCTAAAAAATACATAAATAATAGCTGTTTTTTACCGAAAAAAGCCATTCAATTTCGTGTGGTGAGTTTTCTCGCATATTTACTACTGATAAATGGTTTGGCTCCATTTCATGTGATGATACACTTTGGGCTACTAAATAATCATTGCACGATTCATTTTTTTCTTTTGCTTTGCGAATCAATTTTAGAATTATTTTCTGAGGACCAATTTTAATTTTCATTTGTTGTAAATCTTCTTTGTCTAACTCCATAAACGCAAAGCCATTGATACATTGATCTAAAGTAATAGAAGAATAGTAAAAATAGATAACAAGCAATTAACATTTTCCACCCATGAAAATATCTTGAGCATTCATTGTATGTTTCTTCAGAACGCTCACAATTATTATTTTGATATGGCAAGTAATTATCCTCAGGTCTTTAAGTTACTATGTATATAATATAAACTTTTAGTTTGCATTAACGTCTATGCACATTTTCAATGATGGGATACATATGTAAGTATATATAATGTACACAAATAAATGTACAAATTATAAAATATATTGAACAAAAAATCATTACCAAGTGTATACTCTATAATCTGTTTCAATTCATTGTTTTTTTTTTTGAATAAGAGAACTATTTATAATTAATTGTGGTAATAATAATTAACAACTTTAATAATTTTTTAATTAAATTTAGTTTTATTATATTACGACATATTCGAAAAATGGAATCAATTCTATAGGACTATTTCATGATTTACCTTTAAAAGCCTTCATAGTATCTTCATCACTTATGTACTTTCTTAATCTATTTATTAACTCGTCGACGGTTAACTTTTCATATTCATTCATTTTAAAATCTGAAATTAAAGAAAAAAAAATAAAAATAAAGAAAATTATTAAAGAAAAAATATTAATTGCATTTATCATTAATAGCGACGCATTAGGCTTGTCGCTATATATTTACCAATAATAATTGAGTTGATTTGTTTGAAAGTTATGTAAGTATATTTTTGATAAATCAAAGGTTCCTTAAGTTTACTAACGATAATTAAATATACAAAGATAATTAAATATATAAAAAAAATAAAACAATAAAGATATTAGGAATTTATAATCTAACCAAACAATATCGTCCATAGCAAAATTAAAGCTTCAGCTTGGTTGACTATTCTGAAGGCAAAGACTGAAAATTCTTTTAGTTTCCACACGAAAGTTAGAAATTGAAAAAAGGAATAGTAATATTTGTAGAAATTTTTTTTCGCCATTTACTTCTTAACTTACTATAAACAATTCACGTGTTTTAGTATAAGCCGTATAAGTTATATGTTTTTGGTGGCACATATACACTTTTGACTTCGAACAAAAAATTAAAGGAAAAAAATAGTTTTTGGTCGAAGGCAAATTGTCGGTCATACTATAATGATTAGAATGGATGCACGGGATACATTTCCCATGAGTTTTGTATCTAAAAAGGGTTTCAAAAAGGCCTGCAAAAATTTAACAAAATAAAATTTTGAATTAAGGATGTTATGGAGATATAATCGTAGACTAAAGTACATAAAAATAGAAATTCCTGAATAATAACGACATATAGCATGCCATAAGGCGAATAAATAGGTCGATACATAAAAAATTGTATATAGTTTAGAAGAAAACCGGGAAATTTCACCAAAAATTGTAAACAAAATAAGAAAAAAAATATAGAAAATACCGAAACATTCAACACTCATAGTATCCGAGGAGAACGTACTTAATTTTTCTTCATCTCATATTTCAGCCCCTATGGTGCCATAATCCTTTTATCAAAGAGTTAAGATTTATGTATTATTTCAAGTCAATGTACCGTAATAACGATGAGTACATTTGAAACAGATTAGACTTTAAATTAATTTTTAACGATATATTATATAAGTAATCTTAAGAACTCAGGCACGTGCCATTTAAAGAATTATCCTAATTCAAGGTTAATTACCTTATTTAAACGATAGACTTTCCAGTTTATGTCTAAGGAATAGATAATCAGGTATAAATTGCAAATACATACATTTTTATTAAGGTATCCGAAAAATTGAATCCTATTACCCTGTGCTTGAGATGAAAATAAAAGGACCGAATTATCCTGAATATAATCCACAGTAGCATATTCTAATCGAAAACCCTTTTTTTCCAGCCAAAGTAAAAACTTTACATAATCTGGAAATTTTTACCGAGTAAAACTTCTCCACGACAATTACGGATTTGAAATTTGTTCAACATATTTAGCACAAGTCATAAAAACTACAAAATGTTCACTGTTAAAAAAGGCATTTTGAATTCATTCCATTTAAAATGACTTTAATAACTTTAAACGACTTTTCATGGCTTCTAATGGGTTGTTTGGACATTTAAAATGTCCGTTTTAAAAGAGTAAAGAATATACGTAAATAAGTATTTAGATAAATAAAATATTTAGACTATTCATAAAAGAAATATTGTAATGCCCCACGATTGACAAACTACGTGAGGTACCCTGTAATAGTGTTGATGAAATCACATAACGCACGATACTTAAATAGAATTATAACTAAGCGCTATTTCACAATGATGCATTTTCACTGTTTATATATTTACTATGATTTCGGAAAATATGCATGTATGAATATACAATTTTACAAATTACTTTGGAAGTTTCAATCCCAATTTAGTGATTCTAAATAATTTTTAGCTGTTGGACAATACATAAAAATCTAATAATAAACTAAAAAAATCATTTTCAACTATGCAACAATATCTACAGAGAATGTTTATTTTAGGTTATAATGTAATTTATGTTCTAAAAAATATACTAGTTAAAGACGCTGGTAACAGTGGATATTGACTTTTACTTATAACTGAGGTTAGATTCCTTGGTCTATATATTGAATGATCTTCGATAATAAACACAAAAACTACTTATTACATGTTAAATTATTTATAAAAATGTTTACCCGTTATAGGTGTAAATTATGAAATGAATTTTAACAGTAGAATATTATTACAAACAATTCTCTGATCACTGGTAATTCTTTCTTGTTCCAGTTGATTCATTTTAACGGAGAAAACCGAGTTGCACCGATTCTATAGAAAAATGTAACCAAGTCGACAATTTCAGGGCTCGTCATAAATACTGATTATCTACTACTAATAAAATGAAATTTTACAGAAGTTGTCAATTTCATTGAAATATTAAAAAAAGTTTAACTCTCAGGTCAAAAATTCCAACTTAAAACAACAAAACTAATAGAATATCAGTGTATTGAATTGATTGAAATATTGTCTATAAAGTAGATTGTACATTATCCTTCTACGGAAATAAGACTAATTGAAGAGAGTAGAATAAAATTAGTACTCATTTGCAATTACGAATATAAGGTATAGGATTAAGGGTAAGTATAGTAGTGCTGCGAATATATGCCTTTGTTTATTAACCTTTAAAATAATAATTGCGGTCCCTTATCGGGACCTGGATATGGAGATGTTTAGTAGAGCTAGTAAACGACTTAAGCCTTCTTCTCGGTTTTCTTGGGCAATAAGACTGCTTGGATGTTAGGTAAGACACCACCTTGAGCAATGGTAACTCCTGAGAGTAGTTTGTTCAATTCTTCGTCATTACGGATGGCTAGTTGCAAATGACGAGGGATGATACGAGTTTTTTTGTTGTCACGGGCAGCGTTTCCAGCCAATTCCAGAACTTCAGCGGCTAAGTATTCCATGACGGCAGCCAAGTATACTGGAGCACCAGCACCGACACGTTCGGCATAATTACCTTTACGTAACAAACGATGAATACGACCAACGGGGAATTGAAGTCCAGCTCGGTTAGAACGTGACTTTGCTTTTCCCTTAACTTTGCCTCCTTTACCACGACCAGACATTGTTGATTAGGTTACAAAATTAACAAGATACGAAAATCAATGTTAAAATATGTTGAAATTCGGCTAAAGGCAATCTATATATTCTCCAAGTGTAAGCTGAAACGATTACTCTATGAACCAATCAGAGTGAGCGTTGCATATATTCCCTCTCCACTTTTACAGCAACAACCAATTATGTTCAGTAGAGATCAAAAATATGTTTTTTCAATGTGTGCTTGGCGTTTATAAGCGAATTTTCGCGTTGAAGTTTTTTATTCACTGTTCTCGTGTCAAGTTAACAACGATATCTCTACAATGCCTCCAAAGACAAGCGGTAAAGCTGCCAAAAAGGCTGGAAAAGCCCAGAAAAATATCACCAAGACCGACAAGAAGAAGAAGCGGAAGCGCAAGGAAAGTTACGCTATCTACATCTACAAAGTTCTTAAACAAGTACATCCTGATACTGGAGTATCGAGCAAAGCTATGTCCATCATGAACAGCTTTGTCAACGATATCTTCGAACGTATTGCCGCTGAAGCTTCTCGTTTGGCTCACTACAACAAAAGATCTACAATCACCAGTCGGGAAATCCAAACTGCTGTGCGTCTATTATTACCCGGTGAATTGGCCAAGCACGCCGTTAGTGAAGGAACCAAAGCCGTCACCAAATACACAAGCTCCAAGTAATTCCAGTTTCATCTCTTCGTATAAATCGGCCCTGTAATGGGGCCACAACCATTTTCTCAAAGAGTTATAAAATACAGACATTATTTAAACCATTTCAAATGTAATTATTTACCTTCCTATACAGAGATACTTGGAAAATATTTACCATTATTAATCGCTCTCTACATACCAAACTCTAATCAACTGCTTTATTGTTTTTTTCTGGAATTTTGATTCGAAGTACCAAAAAGAGGTTTATTCCTGCTATAAAAAAAACAACCATAAATTTAAAAAAAAAAAATCTAGATCAGCTTTTAAAGGTTATCCCATAGTTCACACAATATTTCCCTCAAATTAAACATTGAATACCCTGTAATGTTTTAAAATGGAATTTAATTGTTTTACATTTAGGTACAACATAAATTTTAGCTAGAAATAATAGGATATCAAACTGTTCTTTAAAACTTTTTTTTCTGTGCTTAATTGTTTACAGAAGATGTCTTGAATGCATGTTTTTTAGATGATGCTAGCCGTTTATTGTACCTACATGGCTCATAAGTGTATCCCAAAAATACTCCATACAACTGTTAAGTATTACACATTTCTAATATGAATATGTTATTTGTTTTCGACTCACTGACAATAATTTCTTAGCTTGTGACTTTTATGTAAGTTATACGTGGTGTAACAAAAAATAGTTGCTAAATGTACATTCAAAGTATGCAGCTCATATGTAGAATTTGCCGAAAAGCACATAGATTAAAATATAAACACAACAATGATAAAATTATTATTAGTTAAGTACAATTTTTTCTTTCATAAATTTATAATTAATTATAATTTCATAAGTTTTTTTTCTGGAATTTTGATTCAAAGTACCAAAAAGAGGTTTGTTCTTGTTATAAAAAAAAAAAAACAAAGATTTTCCATACGGTGTTCATCAATGGACGCAATGATTTCAGAGGAAAATTTATCTAAGTTAAATGCTTTTTAAAATTTTGTGTAAATTGACAGAATTATAACAAAGATTGTTGGAAATGCCAACAAAAATCATTTCGACGATGAGTTTTGCTGGCGTAAAATATCAGAGATAGTACTTAGATCATAAGACTCGTAAGCCGAGCTATGCGTTTACTTATGATGACTAATGATAAACAGCTTTAAAAAAAACGTTATTGCTAATAATGTACAGTAAACCTTTTTAAAAAAATGTTGTTTAAGGTCTATTTTGATTAATATGCTCGATGTTGGTGTTCGATGCTGTCGGAGATGCCAATATAAGATCTGACATAAGCAATTTGAATAGTATTTACAATTTGATTATTAATATATAAAACCGCCCCAGTAATTAGTAACAAGGCCGAAACAGAGCTGGGTACCAATATCGTAATCAGTTTTATGTGATAAGAGCACTAATAACAGGAACTGTCAAAATATTAAAAATTAATGAAATACTGTCCAGCATATACTTTAATTTTATTTTTGGTGCTCTCCAACTGTGGTGATAAAGGAAATACATTTAAAAGTTTTTATTATAATAATATGGTTTTGACAATAATTTTAATCATATTTTTTTAACATTGACTTTTATTTTATATGATTGAGGTAAATATTTTAGGTTATAATTTCATTAAAAAACTTCACCTGCCTGGATAGTGTTCAAGATTGCATTTGTAACCAAACTTTGGTTATAGTACTTGATCAAGTCCCGAAAGGTGACGAAACGTACGAAAAAAATCTTAAAGATTTTTTTTTGTTATAAAACTGAGAATAATATACCTTAAAAGAAAATTTAAAAGCATTTAACTTAGATAAATTTTCCTCTGAAATCATTGCGTCCATTGATGAACATCGTATGGAAAATCTTTATTTTTTTTTTTTTTTAACAGGAACAAACCTCTTTTTGGTACTTTGAATCAAAATTCCAGAAAAAAAACAATTAAGCACAGAAAAAAAAGTTTTAAAGAACAGTTTGATATCCTATTATTTCTTGCTAAAATTTATGTTGTACCTAAATGTAAAACAATTAAATTCCATTTTAAAACATTACAGGGTATTCAATGTTTAATTTGAGGGAAATATTGTGTGAACTATGGGATAACCTTTAAAAGCTGATCTAGATTTTTTTTTTAAATTTATGGTTGTTTTTTTTATAGCAGGAATAAACCTCTTTTTGGTACTTCGAATCAAAATTCCAGAAAAAAACAATAAAGCAGTTGATTAGAGTTTGGTATGTAGAGAGCGATTAATAATGGTAAATATTTTCCAAGTATCTCTGTATAGGAAGGTAAATAATTACATTTGGAATGGTTTAAATAATGTCTGTATTTTATAACTCTTTGAGAAAATGGTTGTGGCCCCATTACAGGGCCGATTTATACGAAGAGATGAAACTGGAATTACTTGGAGCTTGTGTATTTGGTGACGGCTTTGGTTCCTTCACTAACGGCGTGCTTGGCCAATTCACCGGGTAATAATAGACGCACAGCAGTTTGGATTTCCCGACTGGTGATTGTAGATCTTTTGTTGTAGTGAGCCAAACGAGAAGCTTCAGCGGCAATACGTTCGAAGATATCGTTGACAAAGCTGTTCATGATGGACATAGCTTTGCTCGATACTCCAGTATCAGGATGTACTTGTTTAAGAACTTTGTAGATGTAGATAGCGTAACTTTCCTTGCGCTTCCGCTTCTTCTTCTTGTCGGTCTTGGTGATATTTTTCTGGGCTTTTCCAGCCTTTTTGGCAGCTTTACCGCTTGTCTTTGGAGGCATTGTAGAGATATCGTTGTTAACTTGACACGAGAACAGTGATTAAAAAACTTCAACGCGAAAATTCGCTTATAAGCGCCAAGTACACATTGAAAAAACATATTTTTGATCTCTACTGAACATAATTGGTTGTTGCTGTAAAAGTGGAGAGGGAATATATGCAACGCTCACTCTGATTGGTTCATAGAGTAATCATTTCAGCTTACACTTGGAGAATATATAGATTGCCTTTAGCCGAATTTCAGCATATTTTAACATTGATTTTCGTATCTTGTTAATTTTGTAACCTAATCAACAATGTCTGGTCGTGGTAAAGGAGGCAAAGTTAAGGGAAAAGCAAAGTCACGTTCTAACCGAGCTGGACTTCAATTCCCCGTTGGTCGTATTCATCGTTTGTTACGTAAAGGTAATTATGCCGAACGTGTCGGTGCTGGTGCTCCAGTATACTTGGCTGCCGTCATGGAATACTTAGCCGCTGAAGTTCTGGAATTGGCTGGAAACGCTGCCCGTGACAACAAAAAAACTCGTATCATCCCTCGTCATTTGCAACTAGCCATCCGTAATGACGAAGAATTGAACAAACTACTCTCAGGAGTTACCATTGCTCAAGGTGGTGTCTTACCTAACATCCAAGCAGTCTTATTGCCCAAGAAAACCGAGAAGAAGGCTTAAGTCTTTTACTAGCTCTACTAAACATCTCCATATCCAGGTCCCGATAAGGGACCGCAATTATTATTTTAAAGGTTAATAAACAAAGGCATATATTCGCAGCACTACTATACTTACCCTTAATCCTATACCTTATATTCGTAATTACAAATGAGTACTAATTTTATTGTACCCTCTTCAATTAGTCTTATTTCCGTAGAAGGATAATGTACAATCTACTTTATAGACAATATTTCAATCAATTCTGATATCAACTCTGATATTCTAATAGTTTTGTTGTTTTAAGTTGGAATTTTTGACCTAAGAGTTAAAGTTTAAATGATTTCAAACTATTACATTCACATCTTCATAAATCATAGTAAATATAGAAACACTGAAAGCGCTATATTATGGAATTAGTTTTAATTCTATGTAGGTATTGTCCTACAACATGTACCTCGCGTAGTTAGTCAATCGTGCGGCATAACAACATTTATTTTATGGATAGTCTAAATATTTTACGAATGATTTTATTGATGCTTTTTTTCTTCAGATTTACGCATATTCTTTAAAAGAAGGTATTGTAATGTTCAAAAATCCCATTAGATGCCACGGCATGTCGTTTAAATTGGTCATTTTAAATGTATTTATTTCAAAATGCATTTCTCAACAGGGAACATTTTGTAGTTTTTAGACTTGTGCTAAATATGTAGAACAAATTTCAAATCAGTAATTGTGGCGAAGTTTTACGTTGTAATAATTGTCAGATTGTGTAAAGGTTTTTGTTTCTTACTCAAAAAAGGGTTTTCCATTAGAATATACTCCTGTCGATTATATGCAAGTTAATTCGGTGCTCTTTATATCTCAAGTGCAGGGTATAAGGATTATTTTTTTCAGATACTTGATGGTATATGTTTGTATTTGCAATTTATACACGATTATCCATCCCTTTGGAAAATCTTTGGGTATGGGCAATTGACATTGAATTAGGATAATTCTTTAAATGGCATGAACCTGAGTTCTTAAGACTGCATAAATCGTTAAAAATAAATGAAAGGGCTAATCGTTTTCAATAATGGCAATCGACATTATTATTGTACATTGACAACTATACATGAAATATTACTTAAATTTTATCTCTTTGAGAAAAGGATTATGGCCCCATAGGGGCCGAAATATGAGATGAAGAAAAATTAAGCACGTTCTCCTCGAATACGACGAGCAAGTTGAATGTCCTTAGGCATGATGGTCACACGCTTGGCATGAATAGCACACAAGTTGGTGTCTTCAAAAAGACCAACTAAGTAAGCTTCGCTGGCTTCTTGGAGGGCCATGACGGCAGAACTTTGGAAACGTAAATCGGTCTTGAAGTCCTGGGCGATTTCTCGGACAAGCCGTTGGAAAGGTAATTTACGGATCAACAATTCGGTACTTTTCTGGTAACGACGAATTTCTCGAAGAGCGACGGTACCAGGACGGTAACGATGTGGTTTTTTGACTCCACCGGTCGCTGGAGCACTCTTACGAGCAGCTTTGGTGGCCAATTGTTTACGAGGAGCTTTTCCTCCAGTCGATTTACGAGCAGTTTGCTTGGTACGAGCCATTGTTGAGAATCAGTAACTAGCTTTTAGGAATAAAAGTTATTTATAAAAATTTTTGAATATCTACTACTGCTATTTATACTATGAGCCAAGTTTTGGTGCATCTCAATCCTATTGGTTAACGTTTTTTGTTTGGGGCGGAGTCATTACATAGTATAAAACATGTGAAATCCATGTCGATTTTTATCATTCGTTTGTGAAGTTACTCAGAGTTAACATCACATTACTACAATTTTAAAATGACTGGACGTGGTAAAGGAGGCAAAGGATTGGGAAAAGGTGGTGCCAAGCGTCATCGCAAAGTTCTTCGTGATAACATCCAAGGTATCACAAAGCCTGCTATTCGTCGTTTGGCCCGTCGTGGAGGAGTAAAACGTATTTCTGGACTTATTTACGAAGAAACTCGTGGAGTCTTAAAAGTGTTCTTGGAAAACGTCATCCGTGATGCTGTAACCTATACCGAACACGCCAAGCGAAAGACTGTCACCGCCATGGATGTCGTCTATGCCTTGAAACGCCAAGGTCGTACCTTGTATGGTTTTGGAGGTTAAGTGTACAACCGAAATTTCAATTATTCAACAAGATCCCTTCGGGGATCGCAATGTTTTTAATAAAGATGTTAATAATTTAGACAAATTTAAATCATAATTCTACTCTCTTTCACCCTATGTATTCGTCATTATATCCTGTTGTATTAATTATTATATTACTTTCTTTTAAATTGGAAAAAAATCGTGGAACGATACACCATAAATTATGCCCCATTTCTTTGGCAGTAACCTGAGCTCTAGCAATTTCAACTTTTCTTGCCCTTAGTGTAATAAACTTATATTTCTTAGTTAAAGGTCGCTAAATTGGAAAATACGTTAAATTTTGAGTTTAAATATATTTCATACCCATAAGGTATTTTCCTTTACCAGAAACATTTATTTTTTTACCTTCGTCAGACGCGAATCTAGAAATAACATGAAAATTTGTATAAAACGAAAATGAATCCCAAGCAAAAAATATGAATGCCAAAATTAAGTTAGACATTCTCTACAATCTGAAGTTTCTATCGAAATAATCTAAAAATTCATAGTAATCGTTGGGTAATACAAAAATACGACTTATTTAAATTGAAGATTTCTTTGGATAATCGTGGAATGAGGTTAAATATCTATTGTTTTTATTAATAATCTATTTTCTAAATTAATTTATTATGCATCGATATTGAAAATATCTTTCTTTTTGAGTGAAATATGGATCTGATTTTTCATTATCTTGATTTATTTTATGCAATTGCTAATAACGGTGAAGTTGACGATTTAAAAAAAAATATTGACCCATGTACTTCTTAGGGATTTCAAATCTGGCAACGTCTATCGCGTTTCCTACTTTGTTACTAAGTAAATATTTAAAGTATATAAGTATATTATAAAAATTATTAGAAAGACTATATCAATGATGACGAACCTATAACCCATGAGTCAGACACTGAACCACGTTGGTTAGACAACCTTTTGTTTATTATGTTTGTAGAAAGACACTTCCATAATACTTGTATCGCTCTCTCTCTCTCTGTTCCACCTAGTGAAGTGCTAATGGGCGCCATGCACAATGGTGACACACGAACTAATATAAGAAAAATACGAGGGCATAATAGTCCTTTTAGGACGCAGCACAGACGAATTCGCATGAGAGACCTCCAGATCAAAGTGGAAAAAAAATACGAATATTTGACCCTTTTATAACCCACGCCTAAAAAAAGTTCGCCATTCCTGTACTATATTATTTTTCGTAAACAGAGCAGTTTTTGAATCATCACCAATGGTTTTTTTAAAAGCGAATTACAATACCTCTAATTATTAAAAAATTTTTATTCCTCTGGGGATATATCATTGGGCGTTAATCGCTATGTGAATAATTTTCTGTGAGCAATAATACTAGCGCGCAATTTCCGTGCGAGTAATTGTCATGTAACCGTGCTAAGTAGGTATATATTGAATAAATTTCAAATCCGTAATTGTCGTGGGGAAGTTATACGCGGGAAAAATCGATAAATTGTATAACTTTGTTTCTTTGCGCGCAAAAAAAGGATTTTTGGTCATATGCTACTGCGGATTATATACAAGAAATTTGGATCCTTTTTTACATCTAAAGTACAAGGTAATAGAATTAAGTTTTTCGGATAACTTCATGTTTGAATTTGCAATTTATACCTGATACTCTATCCCATAACCGCAAAATATTACGTTAACACAAGGTAATTGCTTGAGTTAGGATAACTAAATGGTACGTGTCTGAGTTTTAAAAATTACAAACAAGTTAAAAACTAATTTGTTTCAAAGTAATCATAATTATGTTACATTGACAAAAACTGCATGAAATATTACTTATATCTTAACTCTTTGATAAAAGGATTATGGCCCCATAGGGGCCGAAATAAGAGATGAAGAATAATTAAGCACGTTCTCCTCGAATACGACGAGCAAGTTGAATGTCCTTAGGCATGATGGTCACACGCTTGGCATGGATAGCACACAAGTTGGTGTCTTCAAAAAGACCAACTAAGTAAGCTTCGCTAGCTTCTTGGAGGGCCATGACGGCAGAACTTTGGAAACGTAAATCGGTCTTGAAGTCCTGGGCAATTTCTCGAACAAGACGTTGGAAAGGTAATTTACGGATCAACAATTCGGTACTTTTCTGGTAACGACGAATTTCTCGAAGAGCGACGGTACCAGGACGGTAACGATGTGGTTTTTTGACTCCACCGGTCGCTGGAGCACTCTTACGAGCAGCTTTGGTGGCCAATTGTTTACGAGGAGCTTTTCCTCCAGTCGATTTACGGGCTGTTTGCTTGGTACGAGCCATTGTCAATAGATAAAATCAACGTGAAACTGAATATAACTGAGCGAATGTTAAGTCACAAATGGTGCCAAATCGGAGAAAACCGCTGTTTTTATAGGGTCACGAAATGCTTCACCAACGCGACGATTGTATTGGATAACAAACCGTTTAATAGGCGGGGCCTCTGATTGACTGCTACAATATCGTATTAACACTATACTTTTATATAATATTTAATATTTTTGTTTATATCTTATTCTTGAAAATATTTCGTTGAATTTTTATTTTTTTAAATTTTTTTCATGACTAAAAGATAATATCAATGTTATTCATTTTAAAACGAGCATATGTTTTTATTATTTACATGTTAAAATGTAATGCACAATTGAATAGGTTGGATATCAGATTACGCTTTTAAATTTGAAATTCGTTTATATTTCTTTCTAAATATTCAATTTATTTAATAAATAACAATAATTATAATAATTCACTATTTAATTCGAAGAGATTTTAAGTTTTTATTGAGAGATTTACCAAATAGGTATGCTTTACTTAAATCATTTGTCTTACTTTGATACATCAAATAATTAATGCAATGCTCTTGGCTTTAGACAGCTTTAGATTTGTTCCTGGTTTTTGTTTAAAACGTAATTGTATATATTATTTATACAATATATATAAATTTTATGAACATAGGTATATGTTTATTCTGTGGTTATCGATTTAATGGATGTAAATGATACATTCCGAATCAGTTTATTTGATGTTGGTCTTCCACTTCTACAAAGCAAGCATTTTACTTCAATAATAGTTTAATTTTTTTCTTTTTCAATCTTATTAGAATTTTAAAATAATATGATATACTTATTGAAAATAAGTTTAGTAGTTGTAAATATTATGTTTTGATTTTTCTAATTATTCCTATTAGTCATACATTTGTATGCTTTGTATAATAAGTTGGTAAAATATTAAATCTTTACATTTTTGGCATGTGGCACATCTCAAAAAATGTTTGTTTTTAGTTAATTGTACCATTAATGCTCGCATTTTGTGTTTTATCTACTAACAATACTGGCATAATTTTATATTATTTTATATAAAATTAATTACATAAAACTAAAATTAATTAATAAATTACATAAACCATAGTCATTTTCTCAAAACTAACAATTTTTTGATGTGTCACTATTGCACTCAGTGAGCGATATGGTGTAATTATTTTGAATTTAGTTTGTTGAAATTAGGCTACCACTAATTTTTGATTATGTAAATTTTATTCGTTTTACTAATGTTATGTGCAAAACTAATTGTTTTAGAGTTTTTATTTTAAATTGAGCAGAAGTTTTTTCTTAAGTTTTCTACTTTTTTTTTAAATATATATACAAAATATACATTTTTATCTTCAAATATTTAAATAACCGAAAGAACCGAAACGAAATAACCCAAATAACCTTAAGGAGCAAAACCGGTAGCCCGTGGAGTAAAAAGAGAAAACATTCTGAGACAGTTCGAAATCATTCGGAACTTTCCGAAGAGTGTCCGAAATTCTAGGGGAATTTTTTATGTAGTAAAAATCAGTGAAAGTTGGTATTGTTTAGTACTATCGAATCAAATGGAATCATTGGAGAGCTGTAGAAATTCAACGTATTTTAACAGCACTGAAGCCGCCAAAAGTAGAAACGCATTTTAAGTGTCAAGTTTTTATATTAATTATCGAAAATTATTTCAAAATACTAGTTCATCAGTGGTGAAAATAATTAGTTAACTTTTATATATCAGTTTTATTTTATAATTGTGTATTAATAATTACTTTTTGACAAAATGTCGGCCTCGAAAATAGATATTGACAAGTTAATTCAAAATAATCTCAAGAAACTCAATTCAGAGAAAGAAGTAAGTGCTTTATTTATTAATTTTTACTTTAGTGTATTTATATATAAGTAAAACTTGATTAATTGTATATCGTATACATTATTAATATTAAATTTTTTTTTTTTATTTCTTTCATCCTGACTACCACGTGGTATTTTGAACGATTTAACCACCCACGTCGTTTTTTAAATAAGTTACACTTAATTTATAGATTTTCTAACTAAAGACGAACGTCAAAATACTTAATATTATAAATTCATCTTTGTTACAACGATTTTTGAAGATAAACAAAATATTATGTCAGTGCTAGTTTACTAGATATGCGAAAAGTGTCTGAAACAGAGTACAAGGGTTCATTTTGTCGTCAGCAAATTCCAAATAGACTTAATTGAAAAAAAAATCTTTAGCTTTAATTACAAATATGCATCGACAACATACGTGAAAGTTTCGATATTATTTTCGAAGCATTCCGTATTTTTTGAAGAATCAGAGTTTATCCGAGGTTTCGGGTTCGGTAAAAAAATCAGCAGAATTTATGCATAAGCCACCAAAAATGGTTGAAATTTTAAGAACGCTCGCGAATTGTGTATCCTGTGATGTGTTGGGTATTACCACACCTACAAGGTGTGCAATTATCTGTTTCAATGTTTATTTCTGGAATAATTTGAATATTTTCTTAATCTTTGACTTTTTATTATTGTCCTGAATGATGTGGTTTCCAACGAGAATGTTATTGCTTCCTAGTGAGTACCGGAACTTTTTAAAAGAACGACAGTGGCTTTCCAGACAAATAGGGAATAACGTTAAGGATTATAACATCCTTTTTTCCTTTTAAACATTGGTACAATGAGCTATTAGGTTTACGCACGCAATTTTTCTCTTCGTGAAAAAGACGTTGGTTATAAGACGACGAAATCTATCTAGGTCAGCGTTTCATAAACTTTGGGAACCGGGTACCTCGTCTATAATTTTCGTAACGTTGAATACCCCTCGTCATAAAATATTAACACAAAACACTTCTTTATGATTCAGTTGTTACTGCAAAATATATTTCGGCCACTGATCTGTATAAATGGATAGTGCACTGTACGGTAAATGATAAGCCGCATTAGAGGTAACTGAAAGCGCCCTCAACGTGGGTACAAATTTAGAGAGAACTCAGTTAAATGCCTGTGTTGGAAGTTTTGGGAGAGACTCATATGTATATATTACTCTTCTCTGCTGTGATCATCTGAAGCAAGTAAAATGCAACCGTTGATTTCAGATGCTTATTTTGGACGCTTATTTGTGTAGGCTGGCGCTCAACGACACTCAATTGTCAGCTGTTGTTTTTAGTTACCTTAAAAACTGTATTCACGTAGATGACGCCTCGTACGCCACACTAGATTTTTTCATTTATCTACTTGACGCCGTATGTACGGTCTAACCATTTATGCTTATCAATACTTTCGGCTCATGTCTCTTTTAGCGAAATTAATATCTGGTAACATTGTATTTTTTACGTTATTTTTCATTCAATTCGTGATTTTTTTTTTGTTAATTAAATTCTAATATTGTATCATTTTTCCTTTGTTTATAAATTTTTATTATGGCTTGATTGTTCGCGAATCAAATTAAAAACACAGTAAAAAATGCAACGTTACCAGATATTGATATTCCTAAAAGGAACATGAACTTATATTTTGCTATTTTGCCGCATTAAGCATAAGCGCACCCCTACCAATCTTTTCGTGTACTTCTCGGGATACATGTAACACTTTGGGAAAAAAACAAAAAAAAAATGTTCCATTTATTTTAGTACTACAAATTCAAAATAAAAAAAAATACGCCACTGCGGATCCTCATATATACACTCGCAAATCTCTAGGGGTTCACGAATCACAAGTTAAGGAACAGTGCTCTTGAAGCTAGACCAACTTTTTGTGAATAATCGCTGATGCTTCCTTGTTCAAATTGAAAGATATAAATAAAATTTTTTGTAATTCTCCACCCCGTGCTATGTAGTCTACGCTACTCTTTTACAAAGTTCCATCAGTCAGTAAAGGGAACACTTCTCCCAATGAGAACCTTAGTAATCTTAGTATTATGAGTTCTTAATATATTTATGGTCGTTTGTTTGTCTTAATTGTTTAAAGTTCGTAATGGAAATGGAAAACTTATTTTTTGTTTGTTTTCTTTTCAGCGCAATCTTCAAGGATATAGGTTTGCAAAAATGTATTTCAAATGTGGAGAGTATGAAGCGGCCAGGAGGTATGTTTCCGCATATTTAACTGTTACACCAGACTCGGCGTTAGCACATCGATTGCTTGCGGAATGCTTGGAAAAATTAAATCGCCCACAAGCAGCCCTGTCATCATACCGTACATCTTTAGAATTAGATCCTTTACAAAAAGAACTATTATTGAAAGGTATTTATTATTAAGAAAAACTTTGACTTAATGACTTAGAATTGTAATTAAATTTTCGTTATTTCTATTTTTAGTTTGCGAATTGATGTCACATCAAAATGTTTCATTAGACCCTCAACGTGCAAAATACTGGTGCGAACAAGCACAGCAACATTATCCCAATCATCCTACATTGTTTACACTGCGTGAAAAAATCCTTGCCGCTAATATCGACGATAATGGAGATGCAGTAGAAAAATTAATTTTGAACGAGCTGGAGCAATGTCCTACCGACTGTGGTCTTCGAATTCGTCTCCTTCAACACTTTCTACAAAATAATAAAATATCCGAAGGTTACAAACATGCATTCGACATTGAAAAACTCAAGTATAACATTTTTTCCGATAATATCACTTGGTATAAAACAGTAGCCGAAATAGTTACACGTTTTCAACGAGATAATAGCAGTACTAGCGCATTGGATACTGACTTTTGGGTGTTTGCTACTTCTGTTTGGGAAAAACTCGTTACTCTTAGTTTAGACGATCAACAAGCCGAACCTATTGGAACTTGCATATCGAATGTTTTTAATTTTGATCAAACATTGTATTTGGCAGAGAAAAATGTCCAACAAATGTCTGAAAGAAATTTTGCTCAAGAATTTCTTATCCATTATCATGGTCAATTATGCATTCATGTTGCTACACTGATTTTCAAAAAAGCTAAAATGGGAAATTTAGACTTTAAAGATGCATCACGAACTAATATTCCGTTACTACTTGCTGCTTGGTTAGCTCCCCCCAGTGACTCAAAAGCTGATTGGGTTAATCAGACAAACGAAACAAATCGCAAATGGATTCAACGTTGGTTTTTGGAAGGAAACTTTCGTGTTTCCGAAGCAGGCCATGTCTTGTTAGGAATATTAGGAGAAAAACGTTCAAATTTATCTGATAAACTCGCTCAGATTTGTTCTGGTAATTGGCGTGAACGTTTGTATAGAATTGTCTTTCTAAATCGTGAGCATATTTCAAATATGAAGACAAGTGCATTAAAAAACTGCTCTCACTTGAATGATATTAGAGCGACCATTCCAAAAAACACTGAATTGAATATTTATGATGAAAAAGCTCAGTTACTACACCCATCTTCTTTGCATCATATGACATGGATTGCAATTAATAATCGTCATTTATATAACGTTAAATGTTTAGCATTTGGCGGTCTTCAATATTCAGTAAATAATTTAAGCAACTGTGCGGTTGAAACTCTTAATTTGTTAGATATTCAAACATTTGTTTACTGCACAGTTTTATGTGCTAAAAGCCGACTAAATTCCCAGCCCAATCTTAGAAATGGAAGACCACAAATTTTACCAATTTCCTTAACGGAGCAACTTTGTACATCAGCTCAAAATAACTGGTATCGTGCCGTTTATAAAGTATACCAAAACCATTGCGGTGGAGCTAAAGATCTTGGATCATTACGATTAACTTTGACACACGGAATCGAAACCGTACGATGTGTGGGGAATCATGGAATGCATGTTATTCTCTTAGTGCAACTAGCTAAAGCATTTGGGGAACATTCAAAACTAAACAAGGATCCGAACCGCAAAGAATTTATAGCAGCCCGTGCTAAATTGTTTTGGAATTCAGCAATTCCCTTGCTTGAGCGCTTGAAAAGTGGTCAAATTGTTACCTATGGATCGACCAATAAACATCCAATATTTGATTATAATGCCAAGGAAAATTTAACTAGTATCGAAATAAACAATTATTTAGAAGAAGGGAAACTATTTATAGCTTGCCAGTTAAAAGAAGAACGAGCTTATGAACGAGCCTTAAATTATTTGCAAGATTTAAAAAGTCCCTATGCTTCATTTTATCAAGCGCAAATCTACAAAAGCATTGCAGATGATCAAATTGGGTCAAATCGTGAAAATGTAACATCTGAAATGCGGAGTCAACATATTATTATGTTAAGTAAAGCTCGCGATAGTTTTTACTTAACTTTTGATCGTTTACGAAAGCCATCTGTTGATCAAAATCATCCGTTAAACTTAGAACTGGCCACGGAAATAGAAAACATCGAATCATTGCTAGCACAAATTGACCCTGATATGTACCATATGCAAAACGAATACGATAATGTATCAGAAGAAAGCATATCCTCGTCGGTTGAAAGTATGGGAGATCACATACAAATAACAGCTTCATCAGCTTTAAATAATCGTACGAATTATCCCGTAATTCAAAATAATAATAACAGTCATAATCGTCAAAACCGTTCTAGAAACCTTCATGCATCAACACCATTCCGAAACAATTTGAACGTGGATACAGATTCTTTAATTCGTCGATCTGAAGCTCGTCCGAGCCCTGAACGTTTAGAATCACAGATTCGACAAATGGCTGCAACAAAAGATGCTACTTTTACACACATTTTAAATCAAATTCATAATATTTCATTAGAAATTCACAGTTTAAAAGATTCTATTAATACTTTAAATCAATCATTTAAAACTAATTTTGACAATTTAAATCAGCAAACACGGGATGACCTAAATTATATCAAAAAAGAGATTTCAGAATTGAAAAAAGAAAAATCCAAGAGTGGGCAGTTGAATGATGACGATCTTTATGTTTTGGATGACGATTATGATTATAACAGTATTAATGCAGCTGCTTTAGCAGCAGCTTCATCTACAGCGTTTACACCACAGCATTCAATGTATCAAGGATGTAATTTATCGAGAACACCTCAAGCAGCAGCACCTTTTGGAACACCATATACACCATCGTTATATCCAAGTCTTTATCCTGCTATGTATGGACTACCAGGCCTTCCACATCCTGCTAATGCTCAACTCCCATTTTTCCAACCAACTGAAGCTGATTATCGTAATATTAGTGCAGCTTTGATTCAACAACAAATGGCTTCACAACCAATTCCACCTAATCCACTTGGAGCTGGCCTTGGAATGTTCAGCAAACCATTATCAATCCCAGAAACGACCGTAACTTATACGAAACCAATGATTACTCCACCAGCTAATGTAGTTATTACTACCCCAGACCCAGTTCCAACAACATCAGTTGTAAATCCAACTTTATTATCAGTTACTATTCCTCCGCAACATATTAAAGGGTCCGGTCAAGTTCATAATTATCAGATACCTTTACCAACTACAACATCTTTTACATCATCATCATTGAATTATAGCTCGTCAACACCACTTCCAATTACAACTCAGAGTTTACTTTCAAATATCGCATCGCCAGTATTTTCTGCAATTCAAACACCATCAGGACCGAAACCTTCTTTATTTGGAACAAAAACCGAGAATATATTTTCCAATACTTCAACATCAGCCTCTTCAAAATCTACTGTTTCAACTAAAGAAGAAACTAACACTTCTTTCAACGAAAATGTCTCGGCAAGTTCAATTGAAGAACACGATCCTTTCCCTGATTTCAAGCCAATAATTCCACTTCCTAATGAAGTTCAAGTTTATACGGGCGAAGAAAATGAAGAAGTTTTATATAAAGATCATGCCAAATTGTACAGATTTGTTAATAAAGAATGGAAAGAACGAGGAGTTGGTGATATTAAACTTTTGAAAAATGCATCTACCGGTAAAATTCGGTTGCTTATGCGGCGTGATCAAATTCATAAAATATGCGCTAACCATTATTTAACACATGACATGGAATTACAACGAATGTCGACTTCAGATCGAGCATTTATATGGGCTGCCAATGACTTTTCCGATGAAGAAATTCGCCTTGAAAAACTTTGCGTGCGATTTAAAACACCGGAGCAAGCTGAAAAATTCCGTAATGAATTTGAAAAAGCTAAAGACCTTGTGGCGACTGTTGCGTCTCCAAGTAAAGAGGAATCAGCAAAAATTGCAACAAATGATTCAAAACAAACAAGTGTATTGCCACCATCAGTAATTACGTCTTCAAGTGCAACAACTTCTATATTTGGATCTACTAATACCTTAGGAGGATTTACATTCAGTTCAACGCCAACATTTAAACCTAAAGCTGAAACAACTGAAATTGAAAAAAGTAAATCCACAACTACAACCGCTAGTCCATTTGCCTCTTTTTCATTTTCTTCTGGCAATCTTAAACCAGCCAGTTCTCCTTTTGATCCCAAAACTATAACTTCTGTTCAGAAAACTCCTACCGTTGAATTTAAAACAATTGAACAAAAAAAAGAAACAGCTAATAAAAATGAAAATAATATGAATGTAACAAAAACTGAAGAATCTAGCACTGGTTGGGGTTCTCAGTTTCGACCTCAACCCGGCAGTTGGGCGTGTTCTGATTGCTATGTGAGAAATACCGAAAATGTAATCAATTGTATGAGTTGTGGAGCACAAAAACCATCACTTCCGAAACCAGTAACGTCCACAGAAACAACTACTACGGGATCATCTTGGGGTTCTCAGTTTAAACCTAAAGAAGGAAGTTGGAATTGTACTGTTTGTTATGTCAATAATGAGGGTACTAGTAACAAATGTGTCGCTTGTGAAACTCTTAAAGATGGAACGACTTCTTCATCTACAACAACTAGTCTCAAGGGTGGTATAACATTAACACCGACAACGAAATTTTCTTTCGGCATCCCTCCTGCTACTACAACTAGCTCTGGATTTTCCTTCAGTGGATTTAACTTTGGAACTCCAACAACTACAACATCCAGTGTGTCGAATATCGATACTAAACCAACTGGATTTACTTTTGGAAATTCTCAATCATCAACACCTACAAATATATTGAATTTAACAGATTTAAAAAAATCTGGTTCTGGTTTTCAATTTAACAAACTTATGCCAACAATACCGTCATCAAACACTACTTCTCTAAATGAACCTGGTAAATTTGAGTTATCTCCACGTACTCCAAAACAATCGGGTGGAGGTGACGAATCTGATGATGAGCATACTCTTGAAGATGAAGGTGAACATATCTATTTCACACCTGTTGTTCCATTGCCAGATAAAATTGAAGTTAAAACTGGTGAAGAAGGCGAGGAAGTTTTATACACTCATCGAGCCAAATTGTTACGATTTGTTTCAAGTGAGTGGAAGGAACGTGGTATTGGAGATGTGAAAATACTACGAAACCCTTCTTCTGGAAAATTACGTGTTGTAATGCGTAGAGAACAGGTTCTGAAAATTTGTCTTAATCACGCTCTAACAGATGCAGTAGAATATATTCTAAAAGATGAAAAGTCTTGGTTGTTTGGAGCTCATGATTTTTCTGAAGGTGAAATTGTTTATCAACAGTTTTGTATTCGATTTAAAAATTCTGAAATTGCTCAACAATTTAAAAAAGCAATCGATGATGCTCGAGCGATTCGCAGTGCAGGTGGTGATCAAATATCATTATCAACACAAAAAGATAAAGTTGATGAATCTGATGTTGTTTTTGTCAGTGAACAACATGCAAGTAAAGAGGAACAAGAACGAGCCAAAGCTCTTATGTTGCCAATTGATTTCTATCTTTACCATAAAAAACCACCATGCGCTGGTTGCATTGGCTGTAATCCAGATGATTATGAGTTTGAAAACAAAACCAAACCAATTTCAACTCCTAAAACTGAAAACTTAACTAAAACATTAGAGGCAACGAAGCCACAATTTAGTTTTTCAAACGCTTTTCAATCTTTGGGTTTTCCAACAACGCCTACGTCAACACGTCCATCAATATTTGGCGGATCAACGGATAATTTTTCGGCTACAATTACACCGTCACCATCATCATCATCATCATCTCTGTTTTCACCTCCTAAACTAACTCCCGATAAAACAAATGTTACAAATATATTCGGGGGTAAAACAACACTACAAACTAAGTCAGAAGTAGCTTCAATATTCGCAAAACCATCCGTAATTTCAGAGCCAACTACAATATTTGGAGGAAAACCAACATCCAACTCTCCGGCAACTTCTATTTTCGGAGCGAACCAAAGTACCATATCGACCAAAACTGATTCAGGAACTACTGAAAATAAATCAATATTTTCTTTGGCCAGTACCGGAGGTTCAATATTTTCACAAAATACAAGCCAAACTCCAGCTTTTGGTTCTTCGGTATTTGACAAAGCAAATTTTGAAAAAAATACAATGTCTACATTCAAAAGCACTCCTAATAGTGAATTATTTTCGGCCACACCAATATTTGGAGCTTCTACGTTAAGCCAATCCACTGAAACATCAACAGACAAATCAAAACCACCAGAGTCTACAGGATTACTTTTTCAAAGTACTAGCGAAGATTTCTCCAGTTTATCAAAGAAGACATCCGATGCTTTTCTGTGGGGAACCAATAACCAAGAATCATTTAAATTTGAAAATGCAGGAGCGTTAGTTTTTGGTAATACAGCTAGCAAAAGTACACCGAAATCAGAAACTAAAAAGCAAGATGAAAGTGTTGAAGAAGGTGATGGTGATGACGAAGATGCAAGTGAACATGATCCTCATTACGAACCAATCGTTCCTTTACCTGATAAAATCGAGGTTAAAACAGGCGAAGAAGATGAAATCGTCAAATTCTGTCAGCGAGGAAAATTATATCGATTTGATTCAACCACAACCGAATGGAAAGAACGAGGTGTTGGTGATGTTAAAATTTTATTCCATCCTATAAAAAATACGTACCGTTTTCTTCTTCGGCGAGAACAAGTTCATAAACTTGTTCTTAATCAATTGATAAGTGAATATATTCCGATCGAGCGATTGAATTCTTCAGATTGTGCTTTTTGTTGGGGTGGGAAAAACTATGCTGAAGATCCTCCAGCCATGGAAAAACTTGCTGTTCGATTTAAAACAGCAGAAATCGCCATGCAATTTTGGAATGCTGTAACGGAGGCACAAAATAATTTACGTGAAAGACGTATGAATCCTCTTGAAACAAGTGGTAGTGAACCAAGACAGGATGAAGATAAAGAAGATGATGGCGAATATGAAGATGACTGTGATTACGTAGGCGACGAATATGACGAAGATCAATCAATAACATGCGAAAGACACTGTGAACTTAGTACTTTGGAAAATGGAGTTTACAAATCACTAGGAAGTGGAGAAATTCAAGTTTGCTTTGATTCTCAAATGTATTGTATGAGGATAAAAATGATAAATGAAAACGGAGACGTCATCGCTAATAATATTATAGAAAACAACACAATTATGACGGTAAATATTTTTTTCTATAATTTGTATATTAGTTGCTTTTTATATGTTCCAAATGATCTCAATTTATCATAATTGGTGATCTATTAATTAAAGCAGTTCTTAGTATCAAAGTATTCCTAATAAAGAACCAGATAAAAACGAGGGTTGATTATCATCAAAGGACGAAAGAGGTTTCGAAAAATTTAAAAAAGTCGTAAATGCGACAACTTTGGTGAACTTGTTCATTTGCATGTTTATTAATCATAAAAATGCCAAAAGTTTTAGTTGATTAGTTTGTAAGGCTATAAGGGATTAAAGAAGTACAAAAAGCAATCATTATCTAAAAATTTGTAACTACTGAAATTCGATGAAAATGTCTATTTTTTTAAATAGAAACGTTTAAAAATCAAAATGAGATGTTATGATCAAACAATCTGGATGTTGGATTTTGTTAGAACCTCTGGGTGGTCTCATGATTATTTACCCCCTTAAAACCTATCCAGCAGAAAAATTTAACATTTTTATTGAATTTCAAAAGTACGGTCCAATTTTTATTTTTAAAGATTAAATTTTGAGTTTTTTTAATCCTTTATAGGTCAAACCTATCTGCCGAAACATTCGGTATTTTATTTACGATAAATAAATCTACAAAGGAACAAGTTAAGTTATTTTTAGATTACTTTATATTCTCTTCTATTTTCCAAAACTCCCACCTTTTGGTAATCAGCTTCCATTTTTGTCTAAGATTTTACTAGGAATATTTTGATTGCTTGGATTATATTCCATGGTTTGGATGTTCATTTAACCAAAACGAGGAAAACTTTCAGTGACTTAAATAAAAAAAATCATCTCATAATTCCGATACTAACCGTTTATGTGAGGGGAAAAAGTTCATTATAATTAAATAATATTCTCAAATACCGAGTCCAAAATGGTTCTATATTTTAGAATTGATAAATTAATTAATAATAATTATATATGTCCTACGACTCCTAATCTTTGGCTATCATCATCAGGTAATCCTTATTATATAAAAATAATTACCTGATGATGACATCCAAAGACTGTTGAAAAGCGTCATATTCAATAAAAAATTGAGTAATAGGACATAAATATTTTTTTATTAATTTATAAATTGTAACTCGGAAATAATAAATACACTATTTATCATTGTTAAACTTTAAAATTTATGACGTTTTACATGTTGAATTATAAATAGTAAAGTTCTCTTTTTGTCATTAAAATATTTTAGTTTTTATATCATTACTTATATAGGTAAACGGTTTGAATTTTCCTCGCAAGAAGAGTTGTACTTTTTTTGGAAAATTACAGTTGCTTTTTTTTGATATATCAGCTCTCAAAATGCCTATAGATTTTATATATCATTCTATTTTTTTTTTATATTTCAAACCGGATTTGTGATAGTTGTGTAACAAAATTTGCAGCTGTAGAATTCATTAGTAATTTCGTTTATTTTTAATTACAGAAAGAAAATTTAATTTGCGAATGGACTGCTGCAGATGAAAGCCTGGAAAATAAGCCAGTTCGAACATTGCGTGCAACATTTGAAATTGAAGCGGACACCAATGATTTTTATCTGGCTTATCAAGAAGGTTTTCAATCGGCATTAGGAACAGTAGACGTTGAGGAAAAGTAGTTTAAATCAATAATTATAAATATAAGTAAGAAAAACTTAAAAAAATGCGGTACATTTTTAATTATTTCTTTAATTTCGTCAAGAACTCTTATTGAAGTATATATTTTGTGTTATAATAAAATATACTAGAAACAGAGCGATTTAATTAATAAGAGCCAATTATTGTTAATTTGTCTAAATAAGTTTAAAAAAATAGGAAATCAATTTTGAAGGCTGTGGTCACATAATGTAACTGTTTCTCGTATATTTTTTTTATTCTTAAGTTCATAACATTCGTTTATTGTCAGGATCAAATGGACTTTTCATATGAACATTGAAATTATATTTTTTGCCCATTAATTCCAATTGATATTTTCCTGATGTTATATAATCTTTTGTTACTTTTTCTCCTTTGTGATGTTTTATATAGCTGCAAATATTTTTTTAATTTAAACAAAATATGCGCAAATTGAGAAAATAAATTGATTACTCACCCTACTGCTATGTTGCTATTTAAATCAAATGCATAATCTCCTCTTCGAATAAAACCAACTAAGATTCCATCACGCCAAATTGTTTCCAAGCCCCAAACTGGTTCCGGTATTTTTTCTTGGCTTGTAAAATAAACAATGCGTTTATCAATTCCTTGTTTTCTTTGATGGTCAATGGCAGATTTTCCTAAATAATCTGCTCCAGATTTACGACACGTGAAGCCTAAATTCGCCTCTAAAGGAGTATCGTTGCTTCGAAGATCTACATGCCATAAGTGGTATCCTGAAAATTAAAACTTATTATTTACGAATGTATATTGTAGTGGTTGCTTACCTTTTTCACAACTCAAAGAATACAAAGCCCGAAATCCTGCCAATTTCATATTATAAGTTACTGAAATATCTTTTAATTTTTTATAAATGAATTGGCACGATTTTGCTGGAATATGGAGTTCATATCCAAGTTCACCAACAAAACTTACTCGCATCACTAAAACTTTATGTCCACCAATATCAACTTCTTTTGATGTGTACATTGGGAGATTTTCTTTAGAAATTTCGGAGGATTGAACCAAAGTTTCTAAAACCTTATTACTCTTTGGTCCTTGAATAGATAAAATACCAACTTTTTCTGATAAATCAACAAGGTTTATATTAAATTTTTTCTTTTGAGTATTTGATAAAATGTGTGTCCAAGTTTGATACGCTGAAGCACCACCGGCTACAATATAAAAGCCTTTTTCTTGAGGAGTAAAAAAAGCTGAATCCAAATGTGTTACTGTAACATCTGCTTCAACACCTCCACGTGTATTCAAAGCACACGTGTACGTTATTTTATTAAATTCTTTATTAGTATTAGCCGTAAATAACCAATTAGCAGCTTCTGATGCATCTGGTCCACTCAAATACATTTTACAATAATAAGACAAATCAAATAAAGCGACGTTGTTTCGGCAAGCAATGGCTTCATCACGAACCTAAAAAATACAAAATGTAATAATTAAATAACGATTAAATGTTCCATATTGCTATCACAATAGAAAATGATTTTGGGTAAGAAAATGTACAATCTTCCTCCAATAAGTCGGCATATTTGCTTGAATTTTTTTTGTGATTATATTGACCATAGTAGTCGTATGGTGCGACTGGAATAACAGATCCGTCTGATAAAAAGTATCCAGGACGTTCCCAACCTTGACGCGCCTCCATAAAAGCTCCAGCTGCAAGCATTTCCTAAAATTACAGCATTAAACATTTTACTCCTTGCTTTTAATACCAATCATATAAAATACTTGATGCAAAATTCCTTGACATAAATTACGTCCACCTAATGATTCATCCAAAGGAAATACGGTGTTGTAATATTTGGCGTAGCATTCATGACTTTTTTCAATATTCCATTGACGATTTGCGATCATTTTTGGTGTGAATCGTCGAATATCAAACGATTGCATAGGAAGACTTGGTCTTCCATATAAAACCCATTCTGTAATTTGTTCTGCACATCCTCCGCCCAACATCATTCCAGCTGAATTAAAAGCACAATTGTGAAATAGACCATTTAACCGTGGATCTTCTCCCATGATAGGTTTATGGTCAGGAGTAAAGCTTTCGGGACCACAAATTGTAGTTTTTACTCCAACATTTTCCATCGTAGGGACCAAGTCAATTGCAGCTTTCATATGACACTCAAAACATGACCAGTCCAGTTCATAAAGCCCGAAATGAAAATCATCAGGAACATCGTCTAAAAGAATTGGATTACTTTCATAACCACCCAGTAGAATGGCATCTCCTTGGATTCGTAAATAAATGGAAGTGTCTTGATCTCGAACATTAGGAGCCCCACGCACCCCTTTCATGCTGTTTGTGACGACATAAGAGTGTTTCATAGGGACTATTGGAAGATCCAAATCAACACCTCGAACTAAATCTCGTGACCAAACTCCAGCACAATTGATAATACATTTTGTATTGATATCCCCATGAGGAGTCGTAACTCCAACAACTGATTTAATTCCATTTATTATTTCTGTTTTAATTCCGGTTACTGGAGAATTTTCAAATATCTAAAAATGTGTATAATTAATTACAGAATTTAAAAGAAAAACATATGCGAAACAAAAGTTTAGAAGCATAATTACAATAGTCACAATTATCTCAAATATAATTTATGGACAATTTTTTTTTTTAATTAGTCTTAAAAAATTGCATAAAATATTAAACTTCTTAAAATATATTTACATAGTATTTTTATATAATTAGAGTCCCTTTTATAAAAATAGTAGGTATTTTTCCTTTAACTTTTTAAAGGATCGTCTAAATTTGTGATTTTGAAAAACTCTTTTTCGTTAGAAAGTTCATGATTAGAGAATTTACAAAAAAAAATCTATGAAAATTGGTAAAAAGACCTTTAAATTTAAACAAGTTCTTTAGAAAAAAATATACATAAAATTACTTGAGATCCTTTGTCCATCGCTCCTTTTTTTAATGCATTACAAAGCATTGCAGGATCAACCACTCCATCGCCTGGACAATACAACGCACTTTGGAATGTCTTAGGATCTAATAAAGAGAATATTTTTTGAGCTTCGTGTGAATCAATTACTTCACTCTCAACATTAAACGCTTTTCCTAGAGTTGATACACGTAGATAATCCTTTTCACGTTCCTGTAATTATTTTTTATTTAAATCATTAAAATTGTATAAATTGTTAACTATAGTCTTTTTTCAACATTATTATGAGCGATGTAAAGTCCTCCATTATTAATATATCCTGGATCAATTCCCGTTTGCTGCTCAAGAGACCGTAAAATTTCGACAGTCCTGGTTAATAATGAAACATCTACATCACTGGGTTGTAAAAATCGTGTTAATCCAGCGGTATGCCATGTAGTTCCGCATGTAAGTCGATGACTTTCTAACAAAACTGCTGAAACACCTCGTAGTGCTAATTGGTACAGTGTATTACATCCAGCACTTCCTCCTCCTAAAAGAAATAACCATCCAAGAAATCACCAACAAAATATAACAATTCTCACCTATAATTACGATATCAGCATTTTTTGGAAGATTAATTTTATTTTTAATTTCATTTTTAGATGAAAAGAAACGATTACAGAATCCACTTGATGTCCTGCAAGAAGTCTTTGTTATTTTTCGCCACATTTTCTTTTTACAAGTTAATTCAAAAATTGCTCAAGACAAAATAATTGTTTTGGTGTTCAATGTTTCAGGGTAAAGAATTGTTGATAAACTTGACCTGCTGATAAGCATAAGTTATCTTGAAAAAAACGGTCGCAATTTAAACTGGTCTTTCACAATATTTTTTTTACATTTTTTGCCGAATTTCACCGAAAAATATCAACAAAATCAATACTAAAATCTTGCTCTATATTTTCTCTAATTTAGTTTAAATTTCATTTTAGATTTATTGATCTAAATATAAATAGACATATTCTTACCGTAATTATTGTAAACAAATATAATTATTATAAACAAAATACAAAATTGAAATAATTTTAAACAAGAAAGTATAGCAAAAAAAACGTATATTTATGAATATATTTGCTGGTATGGAAAAAGTGTAATTTTCAATTAAAAAATGATACCCTGCAGAATAAGAAATGAGGAGATTGGAGATGAATTCTTGAGATAATAGATAAAAGAAAAACTGAGAAATTAGGTAAGATATTATATTAGGATACGTTGTAAAAACATAAATAAACCTAAAATAAGTGTTAGTATACCTCAATTTTTAAACGCAATTTTTAGAAAGGGGGTACCTATAACTTTAAAATGTCTAGAGAAATATACCCTGCGAAAAGGACCCTTTGAAACTATGTGTAGTTTTAACTTGAAACCCTTCAACCAATATAAATTTGAATGGTATCTCCGCTCGCTTTGGAGCAAAACTACAAACAGTAAGGAAAGTTTATTAATGTTACAATATAACATATAGAATTATAACAAATCAGTTAAAAAAGTTGCAAAATAACTTTTTTAATAGTCAGTGGCAAAAGCGCTTCTAAAGTCGTCAAAAATGGTGTCCTCTCTCTAAATATCAGCATTACGATAGAAAATTCTAAAAAAAAATAATTAATGGTGGAACCTTAAAATACTTTCAACAAGTAATGTTTGAATAATACAACGTGTATTTATTCAAATATAAATGTTATATTTTTGAAATAGTCAAAAATCATCATTATTTCTTATAACTTTATGAACGAAAAATATTAATTTCGACTCTTTTGAAAGATAATAACAAAAGCTCAGTTATTTGAAAGATATTTTGAAATGAAAGCTATTTTATGTTAATATTTTATTCTACTTTCTATCCATCACATACCGACGAGAAATGCGAAAAAATTCGTTTAGTGAAAGTTTTCACCCTGTAAAATACTTCATTGTGCTTTGTCTGATACGCTGATTTTTTTCGATTAACATTTTATCAATAGTCTAAGAAAAAGCCTAAACACTTTAATGTACTTAAATTATACTTTTAATATTCGTGCCATGTGTTTACAAATAGAATTGTCGACATTATCTACTATAAATTATTATTATAGTTCATTTTGTTTACATTAAATTTATAAGAGTTAAAAGAATAAATTAGATGTAAGTTAAACGGAAGTATTGTTGACCTTTAATATATATAACTATCATATAATATGCAAAATATATAATCTATAGTATAGATTGTAGTCTACACATTATTATGTAGTATAAATTATAAGCAAACCGTGCAATCATCTTTTTGTAAGACAAAATTTAATTAATTGTTTCCTGAAATTTCAAATAAAAGAGGTGGGAAATTAATTTATATCAATGTTTAAACATGCAAAAAATATTAAGAATATTATCAAATAAAAAATAAGCTTTTTTAGATTAAGTACTAGTAAAATAAAATCCTATTAAAAGTTATATTCGTAATAATTAATGAATACACACGCTAGATTTGCTTTTTAAATTTTGTACCAAAAAATGACGCTCTCTGGTGTAAAATTGAAGAATTAATTTTACTAAAACTGGCCACCTATTTTCCTTTCCTGGCTGTCATCTTAATTTTTAGCGATAGATACTTTGACTTTGGCAAAATTTTATATAAATCAAACTAATTCTTTTAAATTTTACGATTTCCTCAAATAATATAATCCAAAATGGCAGCCATGGTTGGTAAATTGTCTAAATTAGCTGGAGGTAAGTAAAAATCTCTTTACAAAATTATATATTCTGTCTTATAAGTTTGAATTATGTCTATTTTAAAGAATTAAAATGATTTAATACATTGTAATATTGTGTAAAATAATATCTTCGAATGTTATTGACTAATGTAAAGAACGATTTTCATTTATAACGTGAAACAATGATTAACTAATTGTTATATAATAGGAAAACGATTAAGGTTATGTTATCAAATCTCCGTAATAATTTTGGCTGTGAAATATTTGGCTATTTTTACATTTTCTTTTTTAATTTTAGTTATAATTGAAGAAAGTAAACCACGGTTGGCCACTTTCATGAAATACGCTAAAGTTGAATTAGCTCCACCAACCCCTGGTGAAATTCCTCAAGCTATCGGTGATTTGAAGGCTCTTGTTAAAAAAGCGTCAAGTGGAGCTTACAGAAACACAACTGTTAAGGAAGCAGTTCTTAATACCTGCATTACAATTGAAGTTCTTTGCTGGTTCTACGTTGGAGAAGTAATCGGAAAACGCCATTTAGTTGGATATAATGTTTAAATATAAAATATATTCTTCTTGTAATGTAGAAATTATTAATAAATTACGTTAAAACCTAGTACGTTTATTGAGAAAAACAAAAATCGCATTTTCTATTTCATTACTTAATATGTTTTTTCTTTATGAATTATTTAAAACACATTCTATTGAAAAAAATATATTCCTTAGTCATGATATTTTAAAAAGAAAGTTGAAACTAATCCTACGTTAATTAAAACTACATAAAAAAATTAACAGATTCAATTAATAAAAAGTATATAATTTACCGTGGTGTTCGTGTCCTTGGCTATAAATAAAAGAAATAGTAATTTTACAGTATAGATGTTTGTCTTAGAAAAATGCGTAAGCATACAATTGGTATGGATGTTACAGTTACCAAAAATGCAAAGGAAAACAACCATTATAGAAACTAAACTTATTAAGAAATTAAGACAGGAGTTGGAAGAGACTTTAGAGATCAAAGAAATACTATTCAAATTTGTAACGTTTTATCAGCTAATTGATGACTTCTTTAAATAAAATCTGCATGATTGTCATAAAATTTTAATAGTAGATGACATTAATGGGAAATTAACAACATTTATAGTATGAATGAATAAAAAAGTATCAAGAAAATATAAAACTTGAATTCTTTTAATGAAAGTAAAAAAAAATCATACAAAATTATTGATACATCGTATCTGAGTAAAAAAAACAATAGTGAGTTTTATATTCATTCATACTTTCAATTTTGTCGTAAGTTTGATTACCCGGTAAACTCATTTCTAATGTCTAAAAAAATAAAATACAAAAATTTTTAATTCCCAATTTCAGGAGTAAAAAATAACTTTGGTAATGAAAACATAAATTTATTGAATAAGCAACGAAAACAATTTTTGTGTATACGTAATCTAACAAAATTTTATATTAGCGTTTTGTAAATGCAAAAAGATGTGGAAAATTACAATTATATTTAATTGTGGAACAGAGATGAACTACAAAAATAATGAAACGATTAAATCCGTTAAGTTCACTGAATCGGTTACGCAGTTTTTAAAATCGATGAATAGTCCATTCCCAATTTATTTGCCATATTAAGTTGAGCTATTGCAGCATCTTTTAATGAAAACAAATGTGTCATTTCAGTCTCAGTTTTCGCTAGTAAAATAGCTTTATCAAATAATTCAATGGCTCTTTTCATATTGCCTTGCTGAACTTCAATGGATCCCAAGGCTTCATAAGCATATTCACATTTAGGATCTTTTTCCAACGCAGTGTTTATTAATTCAATACTTTTTTCAATATTATTGGTAGACTGTAGTTGTAGAACTGCTCGCTGAACATAAACAGTTGCATTATCTGGATCGACCGTCATAGTCTTTTGGAAATATTGATCAGCTTCAATATATTTATGTTGGTCTGCTAGTACTTGGGCGTACATTGAATAGCATTCACAACAATTAGGAAACCGTTTTATTACAGATTGAAACTCTTCCATAACACCTGGAAGTTTATCCACGTTCATAGTACTTAATGCTTGCCTATAATCGGTGTAACATTTTTGAGCGTGAGCCACTGCGTGATCTGGGTTGAGTTCTATAGCTTTACTGAAATCATTAGACGCTTCAGAAACTTGGCCTAAAAGCAGGTAATATTGTGCTCGATGATGATAGACGTCACAATTTTTCGGGTCTATTTCAGCCGCTGTTAGGAAGTTTTTCATACTTAAGTCAGGTTTTTCTACTTGCATGTGAAGAGCTGCTAATTTTATTAAAGCATTCACACGTAGCTTTACATCGACTAAAGTATTATCAATAACCGATTGGAAATCAGTAACACCATCCTCATGCTTTCCAACTAATAAGTAAAATGTTCCACGTAAAACAATCGCTTCAGTTTTAAACTGGGATTCCGATTCACTGGAATCAATTTCCTCGTTACACGCGGCAATTACATCATCATACTCTTTACATTTCAATAATTGTAAAGCTTTCATAAAACCTTTACGTTCACTAGGATCTTCACTGATTTCGAAACTTTCCAAACGATTTAAAATTGGATCTTCAGTAAAAGCCGAAAAATAATTTTTAATAAAATGTTTCGATGGCATTACAGGAACTCGGTTTCCAATTGCTTCCTTGGCATGTTTGGCTCCTAATTGACGCAATATTCGATCAGCCATGTATAACGTGGATTGATTTTGGAATTTTTCCAAGAAACAAACTGCTGTTATGTCTTCGAGAGCCATCACCAAATCGTTTGTGTTTTCCGCAGCCCTAGCTCGACGAAATAGAGCTTTGGTGTACGTTGGGTTTAATTCGAGAGCTTTTGTACAATCATCACGTACAGCAGACCACTTCTTTAGTTGCTCATAAGCAGCCGCCCGATTTTGATAAAATGTTGCCAAATCGGATTTCATATCTGGTGGACACAATTCAATCGCTTTGTTGTAATGACCGATCGCTTCATCGTATTTGCCAGCCTTAAAAGCAACGTTACCATCGTTTTTATGTGTCTGTGCCTGATTAAGCGGAGATTGTTCACTTTTGGAATTGTTGTCACCTGATGAAGCATCCAATGATCGCGCTTTTTCAATAGAATGTGGAACTTTAGATTTGGTTACTTGCGAACTACGATTTAAATACCAATAACCTAACCCAATTACGCCGGTTGTACCCAATGCAATTGCTAATTGCCACTTTTGAAATCCCCCTATTGAACCCCCAGATGATATCATTTTTCTTGTTTTTTATTATATATAATGTACGTTAAAAACACAACCACATTTATAAATGCAATTCCTTTAAATGAAATAAAAATTATGAATGAAATTTACATTCGGTAACTTAAAAATGACAGAACACTGCGACTAACTTCATAATCAACTTAATGGTTGTTCACTTCATGCCAATGTGCTAACTATAATTCGATTTTACAAAAAATTCAATTGCACCAGATTTCTTATTAAAATTATTCATATACCATACATAATGCTCAACAGGATACGATTTTCAAGCATATACGAAAAATTATTGAGATCTATAATTAGACCATAAAGTTACCATGAACTAGATTATAAAAATTATTAAAAAATTGTTGTAAATTGTAAAGTATTGTCTTAAACTTTGTAACTCTTTAAAGAAATATATTTCGGCCCTACCAGGCCATGTTAATGAAGTTCTATTTGAAAAAAGAAGTTAAGCGAACTTTACTTCTTCTTGGGTGCAGCTTTTTTGGATGGGGATTTAGGTTTTTTTGGAGAGGCGGCCTTTTTAGGCTTAGCCGGTGATTTTGGCTTCTTAGGACTCTTGGCAGCTGCTTTTTTAGGTTTGGGAGCGGCTTTAGGTTTGGATTTGACAGGAGATTTGGCGGACGGAGATGCTGGAGCTTTCTTGGGTTTAGCGGCAGCTTTTTTGGCTGGCGATTTCTTGGCGGCAGCAACTTTGGTCTTCTTGGCAGCTGCAACTTTAGCCTTCTTGGGGCTGGCGGCTTTTTTCTTTTTCTCGGTTTTGGACTTCTTTCCTTCACCAGTTGAAGACACTAATTTGAACGATCCAGATGCTCCATGTCCTTTGGTACGAACCAAGATTCCGCTGTCGACGGCAGAATTAAGATATTTACGGATGAAAGGAGCGAGTTTATCTGGCTGAACTTTGTAGTTGGCGGCAATGTATTTCTTGATGGCTTGAACAGATGAACCTCCACGTTCTTTCAAGTCTTTAATGGCTTGGTTTACCATTTGAGATGTCGCAGGATGATTTGGTTTTGATCTTGAAGCACCTTTTTTGGTCGCTGCAGCCTTCTTAGAAGGCGATGCAGGAGCAGGAGTAGTTTCAGCAGAAGAATCGGCCATAGTTAACAAGTTTGGTATCTAGTAGTTGATTACGAGACAAACAAGTGAATATCAAGTTCCAGCCTGAACCGCGGATGTATATGTTTCCAGAAGAACCGTGTTGAAAACGATACACGCTCTGCTCGAAATGTTAGTCTCTTGATTCCAAATTAAGAGAAAAAAAATAGTTTATACTTATTTTTTAAAAATATAGAATGAAAATATTTAAAAATACTCTCTTTTAATCGAAAATAGAATGATTGATTTATCAATTACTAATTTTTATCCGTTGAAAATAATTAAGACTACCCCTTAAAAAAGTAATAAAATGTACTAACTCTTCGACGCTTACTAATTTTTTTTGGGAAAAAACTATTTTTTTTCTAATTAGAAACTATTGTTTGTCATTAATTGAGTTATTTTCTTAATAACAAGTCATTAAGTTATAGCTTTCAATAAATGAAATATTAAAATATTTTCTATTTCATTAGTTATAATCAAATATTTTAAGCCCTTACGCACAACACAAAATGACACATTTTCTAGTACAGAAAAATAAAAAATAGTTTATTTTCTATTGTTATTAAATAAATTATTTTATATCAAATCAAAAGCTAATCTATTTCCAAAAAAATACATTTTAATAGTAAGTTTGTGACTTCTTTAAATATTATTTTTGATGCAACTATTTTATAAAATTGTATTGTAACACCAATTTTGTAAGGAATCTTAAGAAGTTATTTTTCAAACTTCTTATTTTCTAAGTTATTGATGATTCGATTAATAATCTAATATATTGAATCATTATTTCAATTGTTTTGATTGCTTTATTGATTTTTTTCGATTTAAAACCTTTTTTATTAATCATTTTTGGATGAAATATAAAAACATTTTTCTATCAAAACTGATTTAAACTTTGAAGATTAGCATTGAATTATTAAATAATTTTCACCATTTAGAATAATTGAAAATTTTTTTGGTAACTAAATTGATAATTGAAATTTGGAAAATGGCACTGAAAAATACTATATTACACTACCATATTACAGAAAAAGCTTAACTATTATATTTCACATCAACATTGGTACTAAGATCAAAAGCTGAAATTTTTCATGAAAATTTAATAAATTTATCTTTAGGTATCTATACATTTTGGCTATTTTCACTTTAGGCGACTAAGAAAATTTTTGAGATGAGTTAATGATGAAAGAATATGTTATAAATAAATTTGCGGAAATATTTTATTAGATAGGATGAAAAAAAAATATTGGTCTTCCTTTTTGAATTTCTTTACATTCTAAAATAATTATCTGAATATAAAATAATTATAATCTGTCGAATGTCATTAGGATTGCATCAGGTTTCTACATAATTCACGAGAAACTTATAGTTATGATGTTTAGATTTATTGATCCTTGAATTTAAATAATTGTATTTAATAAATTTCAGAACGAAATGCTATGAAATAGACAAAAAATTTACAAAAATTTTATTTACCAACTAGGCCAATAAATTAAAAGAAAAAACTATCATAAAATGATCCAAATTTAATATGCGATCGATGGTGTGTCGATCCCGTAAGATGATAATGTGAATGTGATGAGACCTGATAATCCAGGAAGTTCTGACATTTTTCATGAGATTTGATAATTCTACCATTTTTATTTCCTATGATATCCTATGATACGTGCTGGTTTCTAAAATCAACTTTAATATGCTAACCCTGTTAAAAAAGGCCTTTAAAAGCACTTTAAATGTTCAAAAAAACCGTTTGAAGTCACTTAAAATGGTTTAAAGTTATTAAAGGCATTTTAAAAGTAACGATTTCATAATACTTCTAAATGCCTTTTTATAACAGGGAGATATTTGTAAATATTTTCGCATAAATACATTGATCGCATAAAAATAATTGTCATAAGTTTACCCCGAAATAGTTCATATATAATTAATTAAATAGGGTAACATTTTCTCTCAATTCTCCATATTTTTTTTTGCATTTACTTGGATGTACGGTAACCATTATTTTTGAATCAAATACAGGTTAAGGAGCAAACAAAAAACGTATAAAAATGTTAATACGCTTAGTTATTACATAACTATGGCCATATAATATTTTTTTGGACTATTATTTACGAACTTAATTATTATTCATCTATACGATATTTTTACATTCAAAAATTAAATTTGAGTATAATTTAACTTTCATTGAAAAACAGTACAAATAAATAAAAAAACAGAACATTTATGCTTAAAAAACAATACTGTCCTGCCAAAAACAGTGCGAATTTTTATCGTCACCATAAATATAAGGGATACACGGAACTTAATTCAAAAATGCGAAAGGCGTTTCCTCAATTAATGTCCTGCTGATAAGTATTCTGACCAATTCTGACTAAAAGGTATTTTTTCTCAGAATTAAAAATCTTTCGTTCTAGTTCTTCAAGGCATTCCCGTAGCATTCTTTATCATAACTGTTGAAAACCTTCCTACTGCATAATTCTATGATCTTATATTATAACTATTATTTATAATCGCTTGAAAAAGCAGTAATAAACTGCGAAACGTTGCGCAAAAATAACAAAGTGTAAATTATTTAAAAATAAAAGATCCTTAAAAATCCTCGAAACTACAACAAATTAGAGTTCTATGATTTTTTTTTATTCATATTGAGTCAACTACAGAACCTATGAATAACATTTTAAAACCTGCTTTGGACAGATTATATCAGCTACATGTTATCAGCCTTTTGCTTTAATATCATCTCTATTAGTATCTGGCTCCGAACAAAATAATATAAATCCTTTTAATTTACATATAGTAATAGTTATACGGATATTCTCGATGTGAATTTAACAAAAAAGTATTAAAATTTAAGTTTAAAGAAAAAAAATAAAATAAGGTAAATTTTAAAAATATATAGTATGATAGTATTTAGTCACATAGTTTAATAGTTTTATTAGTTATCCTGGTTATCTTTAATATAGGTAAATTACATATTTTAAAATTTTTATACCTCTTATACCAACACGTTTTATAGATAAATAAATGTATAGATATATCGAATATATTCCTAATAAAGGTTCTTAATAATATAGAATATGTTCCCTTTATTTAATTCAAAAAATACAAATTTCGTTCGTTTAGTTATATTAAAGTTAGAATGAAAAGCTTAACAAAATAGTACAGATAGTACATTTATTTCTATTATTGCATCAGCAAAAGCAGATGAAAGTAATCTAATTTACATAGGAAGAAGTAAAGTAATAATTTATGCTTTTGATAAAGAAATCAAGAAGCTCGTGATTTTCCCCACATTCCCCCCGTTTTTATTCTTAAGCCATAGTTGTCTAGTGTTCTATATGGTTCGCCATGTGCTGCCATGTGCGGAGAAATTAAAAAATCTAATTCCAAATTAGTATAACCTAAAAATGGCATCTATATTACGTTCATCCAAATTTGCTCGATATATTGTGGGATTTACACGCAACTTTACTATTAATACACCGATTGAAATCGAACGAAATACTTTACAGAATGGCCAATGTATTTGCAATAGTATTTTAACTAGGTAAGTCGTCTATAATCTAAAATTGAATTGAAATTAACCTCAATATTAAACATTTAACTAATTCAATTTCCAAAGATCTTTAGCTTCACAAATTGCCGCCGCACATAATACACAGAATGATCAATCGTTAGAACGTAGTTTACGTCGTTTAGACCAAGATGTTCGTCGTTCTGGACGAATTTCCCGGCGAGACATTGAAGATGTTCTTGAGGAAATCCGATTTTCCCGATCTGCTTCTAGCTCACAGTCCTTACTGGTAATACGATGTTGCGGAAATTTGGTACCGGAAGAAAAGCCAACCGTTCGCACTCAGCTTGTTCAAGAAATTTGGAAGACTTTAAATAAGTTGAATGTTCCGATGGATATATCGCATTACAATGCATTGTTACGAGTATATTTGGAAAATGAATACCAGTTTTCACCTACTCAATTCTTAGCGGAATTGGAAGCAAAAAATATTGAACCAAACCGTGTTACATACCAAAGGTTGATTGCTCGTTATTGCCAAGAAGGAGATATCGAAGGAGCTACGCAAATTTTAGAATATATGCGAGAAAAGCAATTGCCAGTCAATGAAAATGTGTTTAATGCCTTAATTATGGGACATAGTCAAGCAGAGTAAGTGTAATTTTTATATTTAACATACATATTTCTTTTTTATTATTATGTACCGTTGCTTTAAAACTACTAAGGTTCTTAGCGACTCTAGAGTTAATAAAAATCCTTAATCGAGAAATATTGAAAACTTGCTTGATGCGAGGATCGAATCCAACATCTACCAGTTTTGGAACACATTGACCACTCGGCCACTAGTAGGCTCATAATAATTTATTAAATTGAATTTACGATGACGATTTTGTATATGCACAGGCTATTTAATATGAATCGTTTCATACTATAAGGGCCTCCATTCCAAATATATTTTTTGAGCTAATTATAGGAATCAAATTGAGTGAAGTTCTTTCAATGTTTTAAGCTTTATAAAAAATTTTCAGAAAATTTGCTATGGAAAATATCTAAAACAAGAATGTATGAGGTCTTTATAGCCATAACTATGAAAGAACTCTTTTTGATACGATTTGTAGAATTTCAAAAAAATATTTTATGACTAAAGGCCTTAAGCATGAAGTGATTCATAAAGAATTAAATTACCTCACTTAAAAACCAATATTAACGTTTTTCCAAAATTATAATTCAAGTAAAAAACTAAAAATCAAAATACTGACTTTAAAAAGACAAAAGCCAGAATTGTATCAAAAAATGGCTCATGTCCATCTTAGGGACATCAATACTTGGCAATGTTGCATTATCTACTTTTTTTACTTTAATTCGCGAATGAATTGAACCATAATGAAAATTTAGCGGTAAAAGAGAAAATTATACGATATACGAATCGAATTAACAAAAAAATCACGAATTAAATTAAAAACAAAGTAGAAAATGCAACGTTGTCAAATATGGACGTCTCTGAAATGGACATGAAGCAATAAATTATATCACAATCCATTTGAGGCAATTGATATAGAAAGCCTTATAAAAAAAAAGAGTGTTGTAAATTGAGTATAGATCAGTATTTTCCATCTTCGTCATCAAATTCCGAAATTCGATAGACAAAAGAATTATAAAAAATATTTTTAAAAATTAGATTTTTTTTTGTCATTTTTGTTGTATTTGTGTAACTAGATATCACTAATATAGAGGTCCCCAGAATAATCTTATTTTAGAGGAATTATAAGGATGATTTATAATTTTGAAAGTGAGGAAACAGTTTTTATAGGCCATACCGTCATTAAATCGTGTCTGTTATTGTTTTATAGTGAGTAAAAGTTTGGGCTTTAACAGTATTATTATATACCATAATACTCTGTAAAGTGTTATTTGTTGTCTTGTCCCGTCAAAATGAACTACCTGTAACTTTGCATTGTACTTACAACAATAATTTTCACTAAAGTCAATATGAATGATGTTCTCATTTTTAAACAGGGAAGAACGGTGAATTTAAGGATTAAATAAGCAAAAAAAGAAATAAAAAGTCAAGGTCGACTAGTTAAAGCCATTACCTCATATATCGTCATTCCCTCTTATCAATTTGAAATGAGAGAATGACGAAATGAAGTATAACTTAAACAATTTTGGAACATAAAATTTATTAAATCTGAATTTTTATGTAAGTGTACTGTTTCTGAAGGCCTACTTTTCTGTACTAGTATTATTAAGATATAGTAAATACCTCTATTCTTATTCAATATGAAGGAATGGCGACTAAAAATGTAATCTTGAAATAATCTTTTATATTTTTATTCTGGACAGATACTCGAACACTTGTAAGATGACTTAAATATATGAAATAATTGATAGTTTTGCCAATAATTAAAAATCGACTAGAGCCTTCATGAATGATCGCAGGTGCGTTTTAATAATAGTCTACATTTTACTAGGGATTGTAAAAAAGGAAAGCTATTAACATTATTTTTAAACTTGATCTACAGAAACAAAGCAACTAATTCGAAATAAAGTTTTGAGCTATTGCTCCAAAGGTAGTTATTTAGATTGCCAAACAATCTTCGAAAGTCACAAAATAATCTTAGATTTCCCCTGAATATTTGCTATTGAGCATAAATTATTCCAAATCAACAAAAATCCGGTTGATTTGCATAAGAATTTTTATAAATGTTTATTAACATCTTACGTGTTATTAGGATAAATTAAAAAAAATAATAACCGTAATAACAACGAAAATTAGGTTTCTGCATTAATTTTTATGTTGATTGTTTTGTTATTAGATAATAAGAACTTATTTTTTGAACGTTTTTTATTTCAATTCTTGAAAACGGAAATTATCTTTTAAAGTTTATGTTATCATAATTAAGAAGTATGTATTTTTGCCAATTTGTAGATGAGTTCGTTTTTAATTTTCAGTGATATGGAATCGGCTAAGGGAATGCTTTCAGTAATGCAACAAGCTGGATTACAACCTAGTGCCGATACTTATACAACTCTTCTTTGTGGTTATGCTCGAAAAGGGGATATTGAAGCCATAAAATCTACCATCAAACAATGTGAAGAAGCTGACATTAGTTTACTCGATAAAGACTATATGGACATAATTTTTGCCTTAGCAAAAAATAGTCATGGTCAACACGTTCCATTTTTATTAAGCAAGATGCGAAAATCTATAGGATATAATCAAGATGCAATAAATTTAATTTTAAAATTGACTAACTTTGGACAGGAAGATGTTGCCATGGAAGTTTTGAAGACGATGCCTCGAAATAATCGCAATGGCGAAGAAGCTGCTCCTGTAGGAAGTTTCTTTATTGCGCAGTTGGTTAAAGCTAATAGACCCACTGAGAAAGTTATATCTGTCTGTAATTATTTATTAGAAACTGATTTAAATCCACGAGCTTTATTGGTGGCAACAGATGCAGCTTTGCATGAGTGTAATGAAGAGTTGGTTTATGCTTTATTAGAAGAAATGAAAAAAAGAAATATTCCAATCAGACCTCATTACTTTTGGCCTTTAATCGTTAACAAAGCGAAAAATTCCACACCTGAAGATGTGGCGAACATTTTAAAAACAATGACAACAAAATTCAATTTGAAAATTACTGGAGAAACTTTACGAGATTATGTTGTACCTAATTTAAAATTAAAAAATCCCGATAAAATCATCGTTTTGCTTCGAGACGCTGGTGTTTCAACAGCTTCAGCTTTAACCAACATAGTGTACCATTATTTAGTAGAACATGATTTGAAAAGTGCAGCAAACGTTTCCAATTCATTTAATGCATTTTATGCTCCATCAGTATTCCGGCGTCCACTAGCACTTGCTTATATCGCTACAAAAGATACTGATAATTACATTCAAATACTTCATCGAATTGTGTCTAATTTAAATCGTGGAAATGCAACGTCTGCATCTGAAGAAAATGATCCTACCATTGAGTCAAATGAAAAACCATCATTTGATCCAGAGGAAATTACAGGACAATTCGTTATTGACATCGCACTTTTGAATCGTCAACAAAGCGTTGAAAACATAACTAAAATTTTAAATGGCTTAGTTACAGCTAGACTTGGAATTAGTAATAAAACGGCAGAACAACTACACAATATTTTAGCCGAGCGAATAACTCCAGAAATTTCTTCAGCATTGGCAAAATTGACTTCAGGTATTAATTAAACTAATACTTTGAATTCTCAAGTATAACGCGCATTATACATGTTTATGCATTAAGAATTACCAAGTATGTACTTTATAGAAATATATTTATGAATTGAAGTATTAAATCAGTAAAGCAATGCAAATTTGAATGGCTTAGAGAATATAAATTTTCGTAGTTAATGTTTTGCGAGCGTCCTACGCGTAACATATGGCCTGAGCGTTATACTTGAGAATTTAGAGTACCTATATCAACATCATACTTTTGATTTTGAGTAAGACGACGTACAAATAGTTTATTAACACTTTACTCGCATTTTATATTCATAAAAATTCAAGGATTGATGATATTTAATCCTGCAGCTCTTTGTATTGTGAAATAAATAAGAAGATAAAGATCCAAATTATTAAAAATCTCAAATCCACTTTGCCCTTACTTTTATAAGCAATGGTAAATATTACTAGCTGATACCTGACTTCTTGATTCTTTAATTTGCGTTTTTTTAGTCATAAAAGGTGAACATTGTAGATGAACATTACACACAACATTACAGTAGATTAAACAAAATTTTCCACCCGCTAGAAACGTGTAGCTGTTACCTCCCCGAATACATAATTATAAAACCGTCGGAATAAAATGTATGCTGAGAATATTAGGCTACAATATCAAATGATTGAATGAAACCATAGAAATTAAAACGGGGACATGAAAAAATTAATTGTTAACCATGCATTGCACAATACTTCGACGATATTTCTAAATTTCGCAAATTCTTGCAACTAATACTTGTCGTGGAAGATTTATTTTTATATTTAAAATATTTCGTAAAGAAAACCATTGAGGTCACAAACACTTGATAAAGGCCAACTTACCAAAATTTTGTACTAAGTACAATTAGTAATAATTTTATTATCTTATTTTTGGTACTTGATGTTAGTAAGTTTCATTTATTACAATCGGAGATCTTGTCAACTAAAACCATTCAACTAATGTGAATTTTATAGCTTACATTGACTTAAAATTTATTATTGCACCCGACAATGGTTTATTTTTTATCAAAAATAAAGCCTTTTTAAAAATTATACTCCATACAATTTTAACTGGAATATATTTAAAATCTACGGTATATAAATATATGCTTAAAGTCTTTGGAAAAAATCTTATTTCGTTTTATACCGGATTTAGTTTAATAACTACTAAGTGATTACATTTATTTTTATTGATTTTATTGTTCTATACATTTATTTTAATGCTTTATTATATGTTTTTTTTATTATCGAAGTAAGTGTTCACGTTTTTCGTTGCAATTAGCATTTTTGTATAATTCAAAACTAAAATTAATATTTTTTTTAATAATTATTTTACTGAGTTGATTATTTACTCTCACTTTACAACAATCAAGGGTTTTTAGCAACTCGCAACTCTTGTGTTAATAAAAATCCGTAATCTAAGAAATATTGAAAAAAAATCGTTACGAGGTTCAAACCCATTACCCAGTAGTGTTTTTTAAAAGTTGTAATTATTTAACCTATGTAATTTATTTTTATTTACAGACGATCTTCCATCTCCAAAAACTTTAGAAACTCGAACGGTATCTTTACCTCCATCGGTCGGGTTCTTAGAAAATCTATTAAAAACAGCAGAAGAAAAAGGTGAAAATACCAATGGCATCAAACGGCAATTGCTCACTTTGTATTGTAAAAATAAAGAAAACGATGCAAAACTAAAAGAATTGGTTGAAAAACTACGTTCAGATCCTAAATTTGAATTTACTAGTGGCTTGTATGCACAATTAATCGATTATTATACACAAATTGAAGATTTAAACACAGCATTAACTTATGTAGAAGAATTAGCAAAGAAGGATCCTGAATCTTCAATTGATGATATTAAAGTTATAAAATTGGCACATTTGATGATTAAGAATAATCAGTTTGATGAGGCTCTTAAATATATAAGTTCGCAAAAAAGAAATCGAAAACTGGAAGAAAGAACATTTGTTTACAACACTGTTTGTTGGAAAATATTGAGTTATTTAGCTGATGAAGGACGAGCAGAAGATCTTCAAAAGTTATTTGATACTTTGATTTCGAATGATTATATAGAGGCAAATAATGTTTTGTTAGGACCATTGGTTAAAGTTCATCTTCTAAATAATAATATCGAGGAAGCTATGAAAGCTTTTGAAAATGCTTGCAATAAACATCGTTGCACTCCATGGAAAAATGAACTTACTTGCAAACTAATTCAAAATGAAGATGCGATAAACTTACAAAAATTAACGGATTTGAGTACAAGCATTCATGGAGAAGTGAACAGTTTATATGATTTAGTGTTTGCTTTTGTTGAATGTGGAAGAGTTCGTCAAGCTCGAAAAATTCTGGAGACGCCTGGATTGCGAAATCGTCAATCACGAGTGGATACAATTTGTGAACGTTATAGTACAGAAGGACAAGTCGATCCTTTGGAAGGCTTAGTTGAAGCAACTAAAGATTTACATCACATCGACAGAGCCAATATTTTCCAGCACTTATTAAACACGTACATTAAACAAAATAAGGTGCAAGAAGCACTTGGACTGTGGACTCGTATGCAAGAAGAGGACACTCAACCAACGGACATTTTCCTATTCAAACTAGGACAATTCTTAAAAGAAAAAGGCGAACGAGTCCCTTTTGTTATCCCAAAAATTGCTGATCCTAAACTAGATAGTTTAGAAACCCAAAATGAAAAACCAATTTCAATGAAAACCAAAATTCAACCTTCCAAAATATCAGATGAATTATTTAATTTTCGTAAAGCTATCAAGTCAGCAAATTTAGATGAAGCACTCCAATGTAAACAAAAACTCAATGTTAATCAGTTAAGTGTTCTTGATCAGTCATTATTAGTGGAGTTATTGGTAAAAAGCGAACGTTTACACGATGCGAAAAAACATGTTATTGAAATGTTGGATAAAAATATGCACCCAATACCACGTGTATTTCGATTCTTTTTAAATAAATTAGCTCAATCTGGTGATTGCGAGGCTATGGATTTGATAGGAAAACGAATGGATCAAGAAGTTAAAAAACTAGTTTCTTTTGATAATAGACTTTGTCATGCTAACATTGTAGCCGGAAAATCTTCGGAATTTCTCAAGAAAATGGAAAATGATATAATTTCTGCGAATGGAGATCCGAAAAAAATTCAAGAGCTATCCGATGCTTTTCCACGTGGAGGAATTCTTGGCATTTTAGATTCACACCCGGAATTGATTCCTCAATGTAAGTATTTCTGATTACATGATAAAATTACACGAACATCACCATTGATTTCGTCTAAAATGCTATAACGTCCTGTATTTGGGTAGCATTAGTTAATGCTTGCAATCAGCTAAATGTAAACAATTCTTAAGTGATTCTTAAAAATCGCTTATCAAAAAAACACCCTTAAGTTATTTTGGCAATATTTAAAAAATGGGTTAACAAATCGTCGTGTCAAACGACACTGCTATAAAAAAACTTCCACCATTAATTTTGCAAGCGAACAACTGTTTTCCCTTTTGTAGTTATTTTATAGCGATGCAAATAAAAATGAAGTTGTTGAAATAATTATCCATGCTAAATGCTAAAAAATACTATAAATATTAAAGCGTTTGTTTTTTTAATCGCTATCTATATATTTATTAATAGGTGCATTTTTTTTTTTGCATTATGTCTTGTGTAATTTTCCTCATTCAGAGCTTTATGACATGCGTGTATTTTATTCTAGTTCAAACAACTCAAATTTTGTTAATTTGTTTCATTTTTTTCTTTTTAGTTGAAAATATTTCCAAAAAGTATGCCGAAAATGGAATTATATCCCCTATGAATGTGTTATGGATGAAATACTTTATTGATAATCGAGTAGAAGATAGTAAACGCATCTGGAATGAGCATTTGGTTAACACTCCACGATTAATGTTCCAAAGAATTGTTCAAGAAGCACGAGATACAAAAGATGAAAAGCTAATACAACGTTTGATCGATCAATTAAAAACAGCGACAATTAGTGAAGGAGCTCTGGGAAATGTTTATAGTTGTCTCTTGGATATTTTAATTTCAAAAGATCAAATGGAAGAAGCTTTAAAAGTATTAAATTCTGCTATATCCGATATTTCAGCAGAAAATATCAATAGAACGGCATTGTTAAGATTACAAAGTGGTTTAGAGAAAATAGGAAAACAAATACCTTGCCCAATACCAGCAAAAAATACAAAAAGCAGTTCTTCATCTTCAAGTGATGACGAACCAGAAAAAGTAAAACATAAGTCAACAGTTTAAGCAAATAAAATACCATAGAAAATAGTTTCATATAGATTTTTCCATTTTTATTTTCGTTGTATTAGTAATTAAAGATTTGTTTAAATAAAAGATGTTCAAGTAAAAAAATAAGACAATACTTCTTTAAGATCTGTACCATTTATGAAATATCTTTATTCTTAAAAGTTTTAAACAATTTTAAAATATTTTATCTAATTTTTGTAATTATAAATATGAATTATTTATATTCAAAATTGTTGTCAAACATTGCAAGTTTTTAACGATCACATTCTACCTTCGTTTTATTCAACTAGTAAAAAATCACATTTTTCTTTTTGGAAGAATAGAATAATCTACAGATTTCATATTGATTAAGAACGCTAAATTAGAAAATTTTGTATTACAGTATTGATTAATTGATCACTTCATTTACGATAAAAACTTTTTCAAAAGACAAAAATTAAATTTTGGTTTCTGAATAGGTATATGCAAATATGACAACTAAGTTCACAATAGTAGGGTTTAATTTATTTTCATTACGGTTTAAAATATTACTGTTATGCGACAAAAACAACAAAAAATAAAAAGAAAGCTATTAGCACCGCAAATATTTTTATCATTAGCCATCGATTTGAGGTTACTGATTGGAAATATTTTAAAATTTGCGTATGAGCTGCTTCAATATTCAATTCAGCATCTTGGACATTTGTATCTATTCGTTCAACCATTTCCTCTTGTTCTTTGACCATATGTGCAAGTTGTTGGAAAATGCCTCCCAATTCAATAATAGTTGTTTCAATGTTTTGCATTGTTTCAGCTCTACTTTGCAAGTATGTATCGGTTTCATCATACATAAGCATTTTTTGTTGTTGCATCTGCGAGGACGAAGATGGTACCATTGCACCATCCAAATTAATGCTTACCTAAAATATATGTTAATTAAAAAATGATTAAAAAAAATAGAAAAAATTATTACATGTTCATCCGCCAATAAAACACTGCCTTGATGATGCCCCTGTACTACAGAGGGGGGTAAACTACTCGATATTGGACCCTGCGAAAATTGATCGCGTCGATGCTTTTGTTGTTTTAAACTTTCCGTTCTAGTTTCTAGGATTTGTTTAAAATCCGTCGACATTGAAGCTAATTTACTTTGCAAAGCTAAAACCACACTACTCGTGTGTGACATTAAATGTTTTCCTGTGTGAGAATTTTGTTGCAATTTGGAAATTTCTTGCAATCGTGCTATTTGCTGATTCAAGCTACTCAAGTCTCCTTTGATTATATACGTGAGTTCTTGGATTTCAGACGATCGGTCATTAAACAAAGACTTCTCTTTAGCCACTAAAAATTGAATAAATTTTATTGATTATCTTTGTAATACATTTTTTTATGAGTTCAGATTTTGATTGAAGATGTTTCGACGTTGAATCTTTTAACGGGATAACAATTTACTTGATGGTTTATTTTACACAAAATTTAATAAATCCCTTATTGCATGGTAATTTACAATCATTTATATAAAACAATTTTTTTTTTCACCAAAACGCTAGCAAGCGCTCAGTGTACTATATTGTAAGGGATACGTAATAAAATAGAAAAATAATTGATGTTAAATTTCAATAGCTTAATAGTAAAAAAAATATTTAATTAGATTTCAAAATCAATTTAATGTTCTCGACTTTGATAAAATATTTTTTTCCGTCTACAAACAAAACAAAAAATGAGAGAATACAATAATGACAAAACAGAACATTTCTGATCTATGGTAACCTTGCATGAAATATAAAAGTAGTACAGTCACCGAAGTCAACACTTTCTAGTATTTACTTATAAATTAAATATTGAGATGACAATATTTTCCCTTAAGTACGTCCACATTGTACAGAGGGATCATAATATATACAATATATTGCAATGTTTGTGAAGAGTTGATTTTGATAACTTTTACTACTGATATACGATAATTAGAAGATGAAATATAGACGATTAAATAATGTAAGATTGTGAAAAAGCTTATAGAGATTTTGAGAATGCTCGAATTTAGCGTAATAGTCTCTTATCAATCTCCCTTTCGAATAAACAATGAAATATTAAAATTTTTTGGATAACAAGTATACTTATTTTCACACTGGACTAATAATAACAAATAACTTTTTATTTTAGTACACTACAATGTTTATATTATTATAAAGTTAGCAATAAGCTTATATCATAAAATTTCTACAAAAAAAAATATTTCCATAATTATTCTGTCCATTTAATATTATAAAAATTTAATTTATTATCGATCAATTGGTTATCAATCTGTTTTAACGTGTCCTGTTTTGTCATAAAACCGTCTTTTTCTCTCAACTACTCTATTATCCCTTACTTTGACTTTATGTGAATATCATTATAAGTTTGGTTGAACCATTTTTAAATTCAAAAGTTTTAATGATCATAAATCTCCAATTCACTGCCTTTCATTTTTACAGTGATTGTTTATAGAGTTAAATATGTGATTGTATGTACAATGGAGAATCCTGGCGAATCCTAAAATTATTGAAACAAATAACAATTGGAATGGAATTTTTAAGAACCATAAAATAATAAACCATTTGGTGTTATCTAAATAAAGACAATATAAAATAGTGAATAATTAAGATATTGAAGAGTATACAGTAAAATAACAAAAGTATCTTCAATTAAAACCTTAATAAATAATTAAACCACACGAATGGTATTGGAGATTTATTATACTTACATAATGTTAATTTTTCTAACTTTGTATATGTACTAGCGATATTTTTCCCAATTATTTTTGCAATACTCATAAATTCGGAATGACTTCGAATAAAAGCGGCCTTGTGAGGATCTCGTGGGATCGTAAATCGAGATGCATTACGGCTTTGTAACAACCGCACCGTGTTGGTAAATTCAAGAGTCCGATCTTGAGACGTAGTATTCATTTCGTCAACGTTTTGAATACTATTTGTTTCGTTATAATTACTAGTTTCTACATCATATTGATTGCTAACGACTTGATTTACATATGGAAAACTTCTGCTGCTTGAAACTGGTTCTGGTTGATTCCACAAATGAGTCGAATTATTTGTCAGTAACGATTGGGTTTGTTCTGATTCAGAACCTGGACGTCTCCTTCGTGCAGGCATTGCATTTTCAATTCCTTTATTCACAAAAATAGCAAAATTTAGAAATTAATTTTTTCAGTCTACGTTTGACACAATTTTTTGATGAATTAAGACACTTGTTTGGACAATTGAAAATTAAATAACACTAAAAGTCAATGCAATATTTTAGTTTAGAATTGCAATTAATTTATTTGGAAAAATATATTAGTCAATGTGGCAGAGAAACGTCAGTGAATATCAGCTTTACCAACGTAATGTTGTTCGGGCAATGTCGGATATTTCCGTTCGCCTTAGTGTTTTTGGTTATTTCCCTTATTTCCCTATTATGTAATTGAAAGTTGGTACAAATGATTTGATTTAAGCAATAACAAAACAAAAAAAAAAGGAATAAAAGGAACAAGAGTGGTCGTTCTTGTTCGGGAGTGCAGATCGAGTTATTTAACTATGGAGGAAGAACTGCGCTGTCCTGCTTGTAAACAATTCTTCATTAATGCTGTATTATTGCCCTGTTATCATGCATTGTGTTTAAATTGTGCATTACATTTGCAACAAGCGGCTTCGCAAGTTCCAGCTCCTGGTGCTGTGAATGGTGCTCTCAGTGCTGCTTCAACATCATCAGGTTGTTCATCAGATAATATTTCTAACGATTGTAGCAGTGGTTCGAGTGCATCAAGTAGTGCTTCAAGTGCTGGTGCATCCTGTGGGAATAATTCAACAAATGAATCAAATGATCTCTATCAGGAAGTTGATAAACTGTCCATCGTGAGTGAAACCGACAGTGGTGTCGTTTGTAATTCCCGGCCAAACAGCTATGTAGGCACTCCGAATTTGCAAGGGATTTTATTATTTCCTCCATTAACAACCACCAATTGTGTGCTATCTTTATCCTGTCCGGTGTGCTCGAAATTGGTGTATTTTGATGAAAACGGGGCACACAATTTACCCAAATATCGTATAATGCAAAACATCGTTGATAAATACACGGAATTGAAACAAGTCACGTTAAAATGTCAAATGTGTGAAGGCGAAGCTCCAGATGAAGCCACCGTATTATGTGAACAATGTGATGTTTTATATTGTGAAAGATGCCGTGAAATTTTCCATCCTAGTCGAGGTCCTTTGGCGAAACATGCTCTGGTGGAGGCCGTTCGTGGAGCTCAAATTCAACGATATCGAGCTGCTGCTTTGGAATTGAACAATTGTCCTGAACATGACCAGGAACCTTTAAGCATGTATTGCATGGTTTGCAAAGTTCCAGTTTGTGCTGCCTGTCTTCATGATACTCGTCATACATCCCACGATGTGCAGGCCATAAATTCAATGTGTAAAGCTCAGAAGGTATTTTTTTTTTTATATAACTGCTCTTATTTCATAACATTGATTAAACAACAGTTCTCTCCTACTATAACATCCCAATAATGCCTTGATTCTCGATTTTATACCTATCAAGAAGTAACATTGGAAAAACGTTCATATAAGCTGTTTCCTATTTTTTTCTGAGACCCCGGAAAATTTCCCACACTCGCAAACAACTTGTTTATGTCGTAAATCCCAGTCGTACCAATGAGGAACTTTAAAGCTGCTTAATTCGTGTATAAAGTCAAAAATAGATAATCGGGTTAATGTTCTCTTTTTTTAAAACACATATATTTATAATATAGATAGCTGTTCGTTATCTTTCATCTTAAAATCGGCCTTCTAATCTAACAAACACACAAAGCATTCTATTATTGTTGTTGGTTAAGTATTTAAATTAAATATAAGAAAAAGAAACATATGTAAATATTTATTCTAACGATTCAAATTAATTGTAATGTATCTTTTGTAATAAATATACTCGTATATTTATTGAAAAAAACGTGTGTATAGTAAAATAATTAAAACAATAAACAATTGTTATATTGAAATGAGAAAATATTTTTTCAGGATGAAAAAAGTAATGTGTTTGGTATGAATGTCCTTTTAATTTTGAAATCCTAAAGTACGGAAGTTCACAAATCAATATTTAAATATTGAAGAATAAATGTTTCAGGACATTGAACAATAACATTATTTATTTTAATACACACACGTTTATTATTACACACTTATTTAGTTATTTTAACAATTGTCGCGATTCATTTCGAATTTTGTAACTTTTTCGTAACTGTTCAATTCTGGTGACTATCGATCGCCTTATTTATATATCTATTTGCCACGTTCTGGAAGATTTCAGATTGTTCCAGGCACTTCTCATAGATTCGAATGATTTCTATCCCTTTCTACTCCATATTAGAATTTCATGGAGAGTATTCTGGAACGTCTTCCGTATCTCTTCAATTTCATTGTCAGAATTTTTGAATGTTCCTAGATCTGTAATAATATTATATTATTATAATAAAAACATAGCTCATGAGCCTTTTAGGAACGTCAAAATCTGGCAACGTTTTATTTTCTATTTTGATTTTGTTCAATTCGCATTTTTTTTGTTAATTAAATTCTTATATCGTATAATTTTCTTTTTTGTTGCTTAATTTTCATTATGGACCAATTTATTTACAAATTAAAGTAAAAACAAAGTAGAAAATGAAACATTGCCAGATTCTGACGTCGCTAAAAGAAACATACGCCAAAACTTTTATAAGTCTTTTTCTATGGGATTGACGAAAATTTAAACATTTTCATAACATAGAGGTGTAGTACAGAATACTTATCACAGAGTATAGATACAAGGAATCCAAACGGTACAGACTTTTTTAAAATATTTTATGTACACTATAACAGACCCAGATTATAGTTCGCTTTTCTGCCACTAACAGCGCATTCAGAACCTATCAGAGGCCATTAAGGTTTTAAGAAGGTATACCAGTCTTGCAATGCATGAAGGGAAATGTATCAAGATGTGCCGCAGCCATTAGTGTGTTTGCAGTACTAAGCTATGTACTTTCTGTAAGGAAACTATGGTAACATGAGTTAGTATTCCAGACACAGCAGCGCCATATCTTGACATATTTCTCATTCCGCAGAATATTGGAATTTTCTGTTTCTAATAACAACAACACTTCCTGCGTAATGATTTGAATGCGTACTTTGTGAAGTGTCGTGTACTTTACCGATACAGGGCTTCAAATTGATATCATTTTTTAACATAACTTTCGGACTCCTTGTGTCCATACTCCATGATGCTTATGTTTTATATACCCAATACTTTCTTAATGACCCAACAAATCACCTCTAATTTTGGTGATACTATACCTGTCTATCTAAGTTGAGCATGTGATAGTGATGACAACCATTCCGATCAAATTCGTTGAAATGAAATAACACTTAAAGAGAGATAGGATTTCCGAATCAATTTCGAGGTCAAAAAAAGTTAAACATGAGTCTTCTATGCTACATACACTAATTAAAAAATAATGACAATGAAATTGAAGAGGCTTCCCTCTTCCTTGTACTACATCTCTCTGCTTCATAGTATTTTTGGTTTATGGTATAGTAATTTTGTGCCTTCAATTTTTAACGGTTTTGTTTCTGAAGAATCCGTTTTTTGTGTATGACAAAACAGAACATTTCATATTTATATCGTTTAAGTTCAAAACTACTTATTTTTTCCGAAAAAACATACTTATATTCTAAGATATTTTTTCAATTCGCTAGTTTCAAAGTATTCGACATACGTAAGTCAAGTTCTATTAGAGATATTCTGTTTTGTACATCACGTCAATTTTTGCCTTTATCGAAGTAAATAGTTTCGGTTAAAAATTTCTTTGGTTGATTTTTCTAGTTCTGGTATTTCGTAAGTTCTCATTTTAACTCAATATGTTATATTTCAATTGTAAATACATCATAATAAATTTCATCGTCGATAGTGTTACTATTTTTTTTAATTCAAATGCTACTGGAAATTGAATTTTTTCATTTAATTGCTAAGCAAAATGCATGCAGAAAAATCCAAATAACAGTTTTTAGCGCGAAAATTTTTATTAAAAGTTAACAACTTTGAGCTTACGAGTCCTGAAACGCCTCAAGTTCACGTTGTGACGTCAATGTTCTATTACTGTCTATTGCTATGTTATATATGTACACAAACAGTTACACTCTTTGATTTATTTATCACAAAATGAATGTCATTGAGAATGGGGTATCATTATGCCATTAAAAAAATTGAATTTTCAAAATGTGAACAAACTCTGACGTCACGCGTACACAACCGAGTATGCAGCTAATTTTTGCAGTAAAATTCAAATATTGTTCATATACTTTATATTACTTATTCAGATTTCCTGCAAAATTTAAAAAAAGATTGAAATTTTGAAAGCTGTATCATGTTAACAGTTATAAGAGCTGGCACTCTTTAGTTGATTAGTTTTGTATAAAAGTATATTTTTAAGAAAATGCTTTGGTTCCTAAAATTTTATTGCTGTGCTTCCCGCAAATATTTCCCAGCTTTACTCATATTTCTTCATGTAAAATAATGGAACGAGACCATTGGTTATTCAAAACACCAGCCAATTTTCGATATGCAACGTATTTGTTAATCATATTCATTTTCTTACTTTAGGATTATATAAATTTAAAATGAAGAAAATTATTTCATTTTTTTTGCAGACTGAATTGTCCCAAAATCTGCAGCAGCTTTCAGAGAAAGCTCGTTCTACAACTGAATTTATTCAACGCCTCAAAAGTATGAGCGACAAAGTAAATGTAAGTGTTCAAATTTATATATTCAAAAAAAAGTTAACGACAATATAACAAAAAATAAATAAATTTTTTGATGAATCAACAGAAATGTTTTTACTAATAGGTTCTTATCAAAAAAAAAAAAAAATCTAGGAAAAACAATGATGGGCATATTTCTGCTTTTGTAGTATTTATCTCGAAAAACTTCTCATAGATAGTTAGTAAATGCTTTAAAAATTCCTCAATTCTCTTAAGAAATAGTTGCATAATGTAGACAATGTATTAAGTTACCAATTGAAAATCTATAAATGGGTAATAAAAATATTTTACTGCTCATAATTTAAAATCCTAACAGATGACTTATTTCTTGAACAATTATTCGTCACAAAGAAAAGTATTTAAAAGACTGAAGACATCTGTTTTTTATTGAAATTAAAAATAATTCTTTTTTAAGGACAAGTCGTTGGAGTTTGAGACTCTTGTCAGCGCCCAATGTGAAGCTTTACAAGCTGCAATTGAAGCTAGAAAATCCCAGTTACTGGAAGCTATTCGACAGGATAAAGAAACACGATTACGGGCTTTAAAAGATCAAGTTAGTGCGTGTACAGGACGTTTGCAACAAACGACAGGATTGCTTCAATTTTGTATTGAAGCATTGAAAGAAACTGATAGCACCGCTTTTCTTCAAGTATACTTCCGTTTTTTTTAGCCATAATATGTTCTTTTTCTCATTTTCACTATTTTTCAGGTTGGTTCGATGTTAATTACACGTGTAGCTAACACTGATATCACTTGGCACAAAAATATGCAAATCAATTGTCCACGAGTTTCACCCAATTTTGATTTAACTTTAGACGATAAAGCTGTAGTTCGAGCCATTGATCAACTTAATTTTATCCAAATGAAACGTAAGTCTTCTTGATTTTAAGCATATTGTCTATGCTTAAGTATGATGCATGTACTTAATATTAATTAGATTATAACTTTTACTTTTTTGTATACACTCTTGTGTATTCTAATTCAGAAATCAAAGCAATAGAAAAATATTTCTCTTAAGATATTTAATTGGTAAAAATAAACATTAAATATCATGTTACATCTTTTCGTTGACTTTGAATAGTTTATATTGTATGAACAATCTATAAAATATATTGTAGTCTAATTTATGAAACAAAAGTAAACTATAAACCTTTTGAACGAAAATTCAACCAAATTTTTTTATAACATATTACCTTAGATACGTATTTCAACTGCCAAGCAATATTCCTCAGTGCTCATTAAGTAGTATTGGATCTCTCCACAACTGCTGTGTTATGAGTCACGTAGTAACACGTGACTGATAAAGAATACATATGCCACATAGCTATTGATGAAGCTTGTTCGGCAATCGAAATACGTATATGGTTCAATATGTCAAATGCATAATGTTTAAACTTTTCCTCAAATTAAGGATTATAGTTTACTTTTGTAAGTTCTATTTCATAGACTACAATAAATTTTAAACATTTGTAATTAAATACAAATTAAATTTCAATGAAAATAAAATTATTAGTTTGGTTAGACTGAAATCACAAGTTTTTTTCGAGGTTTCGAATTTATTGTTTTGTGATTACTGTACTACTTCAAAGGAGTCATAATTACCATTCACATGTAAACTTTTTTTTCGTTCATTGAAACGATCTTAAGAGAAAGTTAAATGGATGATTTAATTACCAAACAAACGTTTATTGTTAATTAAAAAATTGCTAACAAATTTTGTGGAATCCAAAGTACCTACAAATAATTAGGGGTCAAGCGCTTTTTTGTAAACAAAAAATGCATAGTATTTCATTTTAACGTTTTTAAAAAATGGATTTTTAGACCATTATAAATAAAGAATTACATTTTCAATAAATGCCTTTGCAAAATATGGTCATATTTAATTTTAATTGTACGTACTAGATCAAAATTTTTATAATAACGGCTTATATGTGTCTCTATACTTAACAATATCGGTACATTTTACTCTCATGTACATATTTTACAGCTGTATTCTTTTTTTAATATATTTTTCATAAAAATATGTAAGATTAGACATACTTAATCATTCCATTCTACGCAATTCATTAAAAAAAATCAACAATAATAGACGCAGAATTGTACTGAATTAGCGCATGTACAGATTCATATACAATAAGTACCATAAGTACATCATTGAAGACACGAACCGATTAACATTAAATTAATGTTTATATCCTCCTTAACCATTAAACATTAATTAGCGCATCATAACTCATTAAACAAAAACGCAGTGTACTCTCTAAATGTCATTTTAGAATGACCTTTTAGTATTGAAATGATGTTTAGCTATCACTGGGTTTTTGTCTAAAAGAATGTGAAGTGTTCCTACATATTTATACGATTTTAAATATTAAGAATTATAAAAATATTTAAGCAAACCATTGATAAAAGAGCAGAATAGGATTATTGTCAGTCATCTACGATTTTATAATAGTGATTTCCTTTCAAATAAATTAGGGATTTTGAATAGTTCAATATATTTTGATAGACTTGTTGAAGAGCGATATGATTAATTGTTATCATTTTACATGCTTACATTAGCGGCTAAGGATGGAGAAGAAAGAGTTCCAGCAGGTACCGGATTAAATAGTTCTTATTTTCATTACTACGCCATATTTATTTCTTAGTTACATTTCTTGATTGGATAATATTAAATATATTTTATTTTTAGCGCCAAGTGCTCCAACAATAATTCTAGAAGAATGCAATGCTGAAAACAACTCTGTAACAGTAGCATGGCAACCTCCGGCACAAAGTTATGTTGAAGGATACGTTCTTGAATTGGACGATGGAAATAACGGAGAGTTTAGAGTAATAAAATTTATAACTAAAAATAAATAAATAGAATTTATAATTTTATTTCCTCTCTAGGAAGTTTATTGTGGTACTGAAACCATTTGTACGGTCGATGGTTTGCATTTTCATAGTTTATATAACGCACGAGTAAAGGCCTTCAACAGTTCCGGTGAAGGTGAATATAGTGAATTAATCGGATTGCAAACTGCAGAAGGTAAGATTTTTTAAAACTTGATCTTTTAAAACAGAAATAATTTTAAATTTTTTAATTGGCATTTATAATTAGTATATAATTTGTTAATTAAAACTCTGTTACAATATTAGGATAGAAGTCTCAATTTTGTTTCGTCTATTTATTTATTTTTTAATTTTGTAGTTGCTTGGTTTACATTTGATCCATTGCTCGGTCCTGGATTACAATACAGTGAAGATAATCAAATTGTTTGTGGAGATGGATGGGAACATCGGGTAGCACTCGGGAGTGTTGGGTTTTCTCGTGGCATCCACTATTGGGAGTTTACCGTTAACAAGTTTGATGTTGACACAGATCCAGCTTTTGGAGTTGCTCGAATTGACGTAGCACGTGATAAAATGTTAGGAAAGGATGACAAAGGATGGGCTATGTACATTGATCGACAACGATCTTGGTTTCAACATAACGGCAGTCACGAAAGACGTGTTGAAGGCGGAATCCACGCTGGAGGAACTGTCGGCGTGCTACTAGACCTCGATCGGCATACATTAACTTTTTATGTAAACGAAATATCTCAAGGAGGAGTCGCTTTTCGAAATTTGTACGGTGTCTTTTATCCTGCTGTTAGTGTAAATCGAGGAGTCAGTCTAACTTTGCACACTGTACTTGATGCACCATCTGATGTTGAGGATTCTCCGTGAACTACTATTCAACAAAAGCACTGACCGCACATAAATATTTATGAAGTATAGATGTTTATTATTGTCGACATTATATTTATTTTTCGTTGAATCAAAATTTTATGATTCACAAGCGACTTAAATGTTGAAAGGAGGATTCAGGGTACTTAACAACAAATAAAAGTATATTATTTTTATATTATGTCCATTTCGAATTCAACGTTAGCGTCATTCTTAACAACTAGGATATATTATAAACATTGAAATAACTAAAAATATATCCAAATATCCTAGATTTCTTTGGAATATTAATTTAAGTAAGTAAAATATTTAGTTGTAATAAAGACTCGCTAAAATATCCATCCAGTCATTTCGATCTTTATTGACAATTGACGCAATGACATAAAATTTTGATTATTATTAATTTCCGTGTTATGAAATACCCATACACATTGAAGTAGTTTCCTGTACTTATACCACATTATTGTTCTGTACGATACATTGTAATAGTAATCGTTTTAATTTCAGTGACTAACTTTTGGTTTACAAATATTTATTAGACATATTTTTAAGTTTCTCTTAAATCTCAATCAATATATTGTATCTATCGTACAAGTTTTTTTTTTTCAAAATATTAAGAGTATCTGTTAACTTTTCTTTAGGGAAAAGATAACCGGCTTTCGGAAAGTTACATGCCATTAAAATTGAGCTTTTTATTATTATTTATTTGTTTAACTTTAAGTGCATTGAGTTAGTTAAAAATTATTGATTAGATTAAGGCACACAAAATATTTATATTCCACTATTTCACAACCTTCTTCAAATAATAGACTCAATTCGAAATATATACATGTAAATTCGAAATGTCTTATATCATAAGATTATTAGTTGTTAATATTTATGCACAATTTATATCATACAAGTATTATTCATATTATCCTGACTGAGTATGACTGAATTTAAGTGTTGATGTAGTTCAATATCAATATAAATGAAAACATTGTTAATTCTTATATATCTTATATGGTCTTTCATCGATTGAAAAATCTTTATTTTCGTGCTTCCTGAGTTTATCAGTTAATATTTACGATTCCGTTCTAGACGCTTTTAACATTAATTGGTGTTGGTTTGTTTTACAAATAAGTTTTATTAAATTCGCGATTGTAAAACAGATTTAGGTACTTTATATAAATATATTCAATCTAGTCTTACTTAATTTATAATATACTTTCAAATAATTGAAATTATAAATAATTGACTATGTTTTACTTATAGTTTTAATATTATAATTAATATACTTTTGTATTTTATAAACATTATATTGCCCGACCTGTAAAATACAGTTTAATAATAAAAGATTATGTTTTATTTATCATCCTACATCGTCTATACATTTAAATATATTTGAAAATAAACATCGCTTTCTCATTGAAAATGTCAAAATTTGCTTAAAAATTACATTCGAGTAAATAGTACTTTCAAAAACAATTACCAAACTATTTCTAACAGTTTTCAAAATTCGACATGCCTGATTCAAGCTTATACCGCTTATACTTTTTTTTGTATTTCCTATAATGTACACAATTGTACAGAAATTGCATACACATCTTTTGAGAATTACAGCGGTTTTTAAACCATATTGATTAATGTAATTTTTGTATCTTACCCTGAACCTTATGATTAAATTGGATCTCTTTTGGGGAAGAAATAAGTTCCCAATTCACAGAATCTTTTTTTTTGCAGACAGTCGTAGACTTTCCAAAGGCACCGATCAATTGAATTCGTGAAGAATTTCAGAGCTTTGATTTGCCTGCTATTTTCATTTTTTTCATAACTGCACCCAAGTTTTACAATCCACAGTGTGGACTTAATAAATTGGTACACGAATCGACAAAAATTGAATCCGATTTATCAAGTTTGTGGCCGATTAAAGCATTGTTCAAGGTGGATAAGATGGATAAGATTCACAGGTGGATAAGATGTCGAGAACTTCCATGGCTAGACCCTTATCAATGCCCTTCTCCCATGCCGCCCCTTTATTTGTAAATTTTAACTAGTCCTAGTGCATTATTACATGTGTGGTGCAGATTACTCCAATTTGGAGTTAGCATTTTTTTACCAAGAGAACTAATATAAGGTATAGATAATAGCGGTATACTTTTTTCCAGTTGCCCCCTAGTCGCGCCCCTAGATGCGTGTCTAGTTTTCCTTACGGATTATTTACCTCTGAATTGACCACAAATGGAATTAGAATTATATATATAAATTTTGTTAAAAAATGTTTATTTTATAAAATTTCCGGATTAATTTTAGCAGAACGTATAAATAACATTACGTATATAAGTATTTCTTTCCTTGTCGACTTGCGTAAGCCCTGCTAAAAACCACGATTACCCTACCCCCTAATTGTGAATTTTCCAACTCCACAAGATAATTTTTAATACCAAGCCTCTCGCCAAAGTCTTAGAAGAATTTTGTGTAGAAATTGATAATTGTAGAAAAATGTCCAAACTAACGTAAAAAAACCTTTTAAAGCAATTATTTTCAATAGTTAGTCAATTTTCTTTAACAATCTATAAAACATCAATCAAACTAAACAATTAAATGCTTTTTGTGGCATTTTATTAGGCAATTACTTTACAAAAAATCATTTACTTGACCAATCGAAGGGGCAATTCATTATCAGATACTTATGGCGATAAAAAAAACGATTTAAAAAAAATTACCAAATTATAGAAAAATGATTCAGTAATTTTAAAAAGTAAAATTTTCTATCAATTATTTAGAAAAAAAATGTAAACTTTGTGCTGTAATCCACAGGACGAAAAAATTTCACATTATAATTCGCTAGAAGGCTTGGATTCATAATCCGTTGAGAAAACTAGACCTCATAATGAAAAGGCATCCCTTTGAAGTGAGCCAATTTCAGTCGAAATTTATCGCATAGATTTTCAACTCCTTAACTTCCCGTTTTGATTTTTCGGCCTATCCCGTAAAAAAATTGCATTAGCAATGTTAAGAATGATTCAGCCAATAAAACCATCCCTTATATTCTCTTTTTGCTGTTGAAATCTACTGCGGATTGTATGCAAAAAATTTGGGTCCTTTTTTACATTTAAAGTGCGAGGTAATAGAATTAAGTTTTTCGGACAACTTGCTAATAGTTTGTATTTTCAATTTATACCTGATATTCATCCCTTGGCCGTAAAATCTTACTTTTACATAAGGTAATTGCCAATGAATTAGGATAATTAAATGGCACGTGCCTGAGTTTTAAAGATTACAAACAAGTTAAAAATAAATTGAAAAACTAATCTGTTTCAAATATAATCATAATTATGTTACATTGACAACAACTCTGCATGAAATATTACTTAAATCTTAACTCTTTGAAAAAAGGATTATGGCCCCATGGGGGCCGAAATATGAGATGAAGAATAATTAAGCACGTTCTCCTCGAATACGACGAGCAAGTTGAATGTCCTTAGGCATGATGGTCACACGCTTGGCATGGATAGCACACAAGTTGGTGTCTTCAAAAAGACCAACTAAGTAAGCTTCGCTAGCTTCTTGGAGGGCCATGACGGCAGAACTTTGGAAACGTAAATCGGTCTTGAAGTCCTGGGCGATTTCTCGGACAAGACGTTGGAAAGGTAATTTACGGATCAACAATTCGGTACTTTTCTGGTAACGACGAATTTCTCGAAGAGCGACGGTACCAGGACGGTAACGATGTGGTTTTTTGACTCCACCGGTCGCTGGAGCACTCTTACGAGCAGCTTTGGTGGCCAATTGTTTACGAGGAGCTTTTCCTCCAGTCGATTTACGAGCAGTTTGCTTGGTACGAGCCATTGTCAAAAGATAAAAACACAAGTAAAATGATTATAACTGAACGAAAGTTGAGTCACAAATGATGCCAACTCGAAAAAAACCGCTCTTTTTATAGTGTCACGAATATGCTTCACCAACGCGGCGATTTTATTGGATAACAAAACGTTTGATAGGTGGAGCCTGTCACCGACTATCTATGCTTCAACGTACTATTCATTATTGGAATTGTTTTTTTAAGTTAGCAGTTACCGAAATTAATTATTCTTATAGCTTTCTTTTCAACCCGTCGTTATTTAAAACTACAAATTATACTTCATTCTGCTGCACATTTTTCTCATAAATAATTTGAATTATAAATGCATATAATTGTTACCTTCTTCTACTTTTTTTTCGTCCGAATTATTCAAGAAATCAAAATACAAAATATACATAATATTCTTCTTCTACCTCAGCAACGTGAAGATGTTGACGACAGCTATCTATGTTGATTAATGATCGATGTAATCTAATAAGTCTACCGTCAGTGAATTTAATTTAATGTACAAATATAACCAATTGTCTTCTTTGTTTTAGAAATTCTTTATTTTCTTTTCTTCCATACAGTTGTCTCTATGCTAGCATTAGTTTCTTAACACTACCGAATGTTTGTTTAATCAGTTATCGGAAAACCTTGGATATATTTAATAAATGCAATCATTTACTAAATTTTGAATTCAACCTAGAGAAAAGCCATTACATCATCATGTGTAAATATTGCACCGATCGTTATAAACATACTTCATAAAAAATATAGGAAGTTTTTTTTTGTAAAAATAGAATATTGTGGGTATTTTGCCACGTTAAACTTTCATCTACAGACTTATTAATAACTAAATAATAATAACTTATTAATAAACAACTAAAAAGTTGTTTATAAACAACATACAAATATAAAATACTTATTTTTATATTTATCCTGGCTTTAGTCTGTCGTTTTTATTGTTTATAGAACTCATAAACTAATAATTGTGACAATTTTTGAAAGTGTCGAGATTCGTACGTAGAGTATAAGTGATCGGTTAAATTTCTATTTATTTTCGACCGTCAGCAGTTATCATGAATGTTCAGTTTTATTACTAGTTTATACTATTTCTTTATGTATCTGTAAGTGTTATAAGTAAGGTAAAAAAGATTAGTCGTTTAGGATTACTGACATTTAATGGACTTATATATAGTATTGTTTATTTTTTATACCATTTAAAGATCATAAAGTACATTATGATCTTTACTTATTTGATAAAAAGATAATCAATATAGGAAGATTGGTAGTTATATAGGAAGGTAGAATGATTTGGTCATTTTTTCATAAGCAAGTATGCACCTCAAGAAAAATTGAATGGATGTTAGTGCTAAAAATTCAAAACTGTTCAATGTTTTAAGTTTAACTCTTTGTGAATATTTTTGCGACCCCATAGAGGGGTCTAAATAAGATTTTTTTAAATTAACCTCCAAAACCGTACAAAGTACGACCTTGGCGTTTCAAAGCGTAGACGACATCCATGGCGGTGACAGTCTTTCGCTTGGCGTGTTCAGTGTAGGTGACGGCATCACGAATGACGTTTTCCAAAAACACTTTTAAAACACCACGAGTTTCTTCGTAAATAAGACCAGAAATACGTTTCACTCCTCCACGGCGAGCCAAACGACGGATAGCTGGTTTGGTGATACCTTGGATGTTATCACGCAAAACTTTACGATGACGTTTAGCGCCACCTTTTCCTAATCCTTTGCCTCCTTTACCACGACCAGTCATTGTTAAAATTTCAGTAGTTACTTTGCAAGAGTTCAACTGAGAATGATTCAATTCGGCCAAAAAACAGCTATTTATTGTGTTTCTGTGACTCCGCCCTCTTTCAATATTTTTCTCCAATCAAAATGATCTGCGACAAATGAATTTCATACGAAACATTTCTAACTTGTAAATATTATTTCGTTTGCAAATTGTTTTTAATTTTCATTTATTATAAGAAAATTAAATTTTCTTGTTTTTTATTTTATGATTATTTACGTATTCTTCGAATAGCAATTTTTAGAATCATGAATTTAAAAATTGAAATAATTGTTTAGGAAAATGATTCACTAAAAAAACAGTATAATACATTTTTATATTTATATTTTATTCCAAAGAAAAAATTAATTTAATAAAATTATGATATTTTGTCAATCTGTCTTATAACAATAATAGAAAATATAAGAGTATATGTAAATGAGAATAACTGTATAATGTCAATTTATCATAATGTCAAATCGCTAAGGCTTTAATCATAATTAAGGTTCCTCTATTTCAAATATCTATTTATTGAATTGAAATACTTAGCTGATCTAAATTAACATTATTAATTATATATTTTTATCAATAAGTTTATTTGGTTTGGTTATTATTAATCCAGTTGATTAAACAAAAAAAAAAATAACAAAAATTGAGTTACGATTGTTTTGATGTAAATTAACCTTAAGACAAACCAAAAATTACGGAATTGTACCCTTATAATAACTAACTAATAAATGTGTTCCTCAGTTTTACAGACAAAAAATGAACTCAAACCTTATAACTACCGAATATTGTCATGGCAGTAGTGACTTCATATTGATTTAAAAAAGCTATGCAATTTCCCTTCTAATAGAAATTGAACCAAATGAGTATTTACTGTATGTGCTCTCACGCTTTTATGTATTTGTATTGATTTATTATTACTTCCATTTTCTTATAGTAATCTATTCGTATTTCTTTGGTTTGGTCTGTATAATAGATTAATAGGTACCCGGTTGTTTTTGATAACTGCAAATGCGAACCATTTCGGTATGCATAAGAAACTGATAGAAGTGGAATTGAAAATTATTAGCAATCAAATAAGACGTTATTAACACAATGACTTCATCGTTTTCATATTGGATAAAAAATAGATATGCATATGTACTTATATCATAACTTTTTTTGCATTTTGGTATCATCATAAATATGTAATATAGATAACCTATTGGATCAATGCTTTTTATTTGAGTTGCATTTTAATCTGTTCTTGCAACAACATAATTGGGCATAATTTTACTATCATATAACAGACTCAAATAGGTATTATCAAGCGACCTATCGAAGAGATCTTAAAATAGTTGTCCAAAAGTGAAACATCAAATAAAATGATAAAGGAGAGGAAAAAGTCTCAGGGCTTATTTTCTATAAGGCTCTTAATTTCATTTATTCACTATACTAGTATAAAACCCATTAGGCTCCATCTTGACGGAAAGTATTAGATCTGTTGAGTTTAGTAGTTCAAATACAATGCAAGTTGTAATATGCGTGGAATGGATGCGGATGGAGTGAGACTATTTTTCCACACCAATGAAAAAGTCTCATCGATCAGTAATCTTAATATATAAGATTATAAATGTAATTGGAATATTAAAAAAACAATTTTTTGGTCTTGCATCCAATGCTTGTTCGTTCACTTTTTCTCCTTTTATTTTTAAAGCAAAGCTATGATCTTCCGTATATTTTCACTCCATCACAGGGATGAAATAATGCCTAGTAAATCAAAACTATTTTCATAAATTCGTGCAGGTGATGATTAAGTGGTGGAAAATGAAACATTAAGGATATACTTGTTCGTTTCTTAATTAATTTATCTATTGTACACGTGTATGAGTATCATATGCTTTTGTTCGATTAGGCTGAGGATAAAAAAGATCTAACCGATTATGAACGAATTGTAGAATAAATGCAGTACCTAATTTTTGTGTACATAGAACGGTAGACACCTATATTTACTGAATTTTACTTTTAAGTTGAAATAATTGAAGTTGATAGCTCTTGTCTACGACTTCAGAGGAAGGGAATATAAACCATAGAAAACCGTCTGTGCGGTAAACGATTTAAACGAAATTCGTATATAGACTGAATCGAATGGAAACAATAAGTGCAATATTGGTCTTTTGAGTATTCATATTAAAAGAAATATCATCCTTTCGCTGTCCTGCCTGAATAAGAGACTTTGAGAAAGCAATTTTTCGCTAAAATACTTGTTGGATCTATCTACTCCTGGTTTAGGTACGCTTCGTATATCTTACAATTAGTTAAATAGGCTATCCTGGTGGTGTTTTTTTTAAAGCTAGGGATTGATTTCAAAATATTTCTTCTAGATAATCAAGGAGTTTAAAAAGGGATGAGAACTTTTAGGAACCTGAGGCTGTGTTTATAGTGAGGTGCTAACAGCAGGAGAATGCTAATGACCCAGATAGTAAGAGACCTAACAGATACTCGGCGATAATCATAATTTATACATATTGTACATATCATATCTGTACATAAGGTACATAGTACCTTAAATCCAAATTAGTTATTTTACAGTACATACTATGTTAAGTGCAATTTTAGTATTAGACAGTAGTAGACTTTCAGCATGCGAAAGACTTGAAACAATTTTTGCTTTCGCAAATTATTGACCTTTAACATAAGATAGGAATGTATAGTTTGATTTTAAAGAGATTACCTGAACTTGAGTTAAGATAATGTTAGCGCTAAAACCCGAAAAATGAACCTAAAATACTATGAATTTTACAATTGTACAGGCATATTATATCCACATGTGGTACGATGTGTGACACGACAGTTAAATATTGAATTTAATGTGAATAAATAGATTGAAATAGATCAAATTGATTTAAACGTATATCAAATTTTGTTATGATTTATGACAATTGTGTCGCTTAATATTTTACCTATTATGATTTATTAAATATTTCATATAGGTATCCCGTACTTAACCTACAAATAATTTAGAAATTTCATTTTCTATATCATTCAATATAATGGTGTTTGTCGCCCAATATTTATATACTTCAATAAAAACGTCCAGAGAATTATACAAATACCTTTTAAGAAATTGTCAAAAGTTACCTATAAAAGCTCAAAAGCATTACGTTTTTCAAATAAAGCAGGTATGATTCAAGTTAACAATCGTAAGAGGAAAATATTTTCCTAATGAAATTAATTTTCTTTTAGAGTTTTAAACAGTATGAAAAAGAAACAGACCCAGAAAGAATTAAAGAAATAATTAAAAAATCTGTTTTAGATGCTGATTGGATTTTGAAAAAGGTTTTAATTACATAATTATGAAACTTAGAATGAAATGTAAACTGATTTTTCATGAATTTATTTCAGTATTCTGCAAAATAATTATTGCAATATGGAAGGCATCTCAGGAACTACCCACGTATTGAAAGAAGTATGTCTTAATGTTCCAGTAAGATCATTTTGGGATGCCTACAATTTATGGAAAACAAATTCTCATTTCATTAATAGGCGCTTGATAGGTTCATCTTTAGTATTTAGCGGAAAAATTACAATAAAGAATAATAATTTAAAACAATTTATTGATGAAATAATTTCACATAGAAATGCAATAAATAAAAACACCAGTCCTGTTGATTTTATAAGAAATATTGCGTGTGTGCTAGATGTAGATCACATTTCTTTAAATGATTTTATCAGTAGTGATTTTGTTGGAATTTATGTTAATATTATTTTACTGCTACCGAAAAACGAAAATTGGTCTGAGCAATACCAGATAGATATAATAGGTAAGTAATTATTAATATTTTTTTTAAATTGAAATAAAATTTTACTATCTTGTATTTTTAGAAAAGAAAAATCAAAAAATTACCATCGTGCCACCTTATGATACTAATATAACATTGGTGCCATCATTTATTTACGGCTTTCAATATGTTGATGGAAAATTAAGTTTATGGGTTTCAAATATAAAAAATGACCAATCTAAATCCATAGAATGGCTGAAGGAAAAGGTTTTTCCAAAAATTTGCAAGTGGTCAGAAGAAGCAGAACAGTTTGAAATTCCCACTATAAAATCCTTATCTCTTGTCCCAATCAAGGAATATTGGAGTCGATATCAAGAGTTAAAGAAAAAGTATGCAGCTAAAATTATTGAGGTATTTCAAATAATAACAAAATTTCATTTAAATATCTGATAAATCTATTGAAAATATTAAATTATCGCAGAAACTGTTGGATAATCGGGCATTCAGAAGGTTTTTGAACTCTTTTAAAGAAAATAAAGGCCTAATGCACATGCTTCTTGATTAAGAGATCATTTATAAGTTACGAAACTGATATTGACGTCCTAAAAGAGACATGAGTCCGTTATTTCTTATTTCTCAAATTTATTTAAAATTAAGTTATGTACTGAATTTAATTAGAAAATAGGACTCAAGTCCCTTTTAGAACAGTCAAATCTGGCATCGTTTTATTTTATAGTTTGTTTTTAATTTAATTCGCGAATAAATCGGTTCCTAATGAAAATTTAGTCATAAAGAGAAAAGTATACCATATTAGAGTTGCATTAACAAAAAAAAGCAAATAGAACAAGGAACAAAGTAGAAAATGCAATGTTGCCAGATTTAACAGTTTTAAAAGGGAAGTGAGCTGAAAATTGTAATCATAAAAGTTTGTTATTTTTTCTTTGAAGATTTGGCCTGAAAATACGGATCCATTAAAGTTTGTATACGAAGACGTCGCTATTGCTACTTATTTGATATTGCTTTGGAAGAATGAAGCTGAACAAAAAGCATTAATAGAAAAGCAGTCTTTTGTTGACTTAGGCTGTGGCAATGGTTTGCTGGTTTACATATTAAACCAAGAAGGCTATCCTGGTAAAGGGATTGATGTGCGGAGTCGAAAAATTTGGAAACTGTATCCAGCCTCAACAAATTTAGAGGTAACTAATTAACGTTTATGAATTAAAGAGTTCTTCTTAAAAAAAATGACAAAATAAAAAACAAATATGGCTGATACAATTTAACAATAATTCAGGCGTTTCGTCAAATAATAGATAGGAACGAAACATCGTGCTATGCTTGAACAGCGACTGTTTTTTTTAAATTTTCCAACAAAAAACCTTTAAATTCATGTTTATGAACGTATAAATTCAGCTAAATACGAATGAACTAGCTAATTTGTGTGTTTTTGAAATATTTTAGGTAACCACAATTATACCTAGTAATAAATACATATTTCCAAACACAGACTGGATAATTGGAAATCATTCTGATGAATTGACTCCTTGGATTCCTGTGATTGCTGCTCGTAGTTCAAATAAATGTCGTTATTTTGTTTTGCCATGTTGCGCGTATGAATTTGATGGAACCAAATATCAAAGAAAGAATTCTTCAGTTAGTCAATACACAGAATACTTGGACTACGTTCAAAATATTTCAGAAATATGTAATTTTATTACTTATAAAGATAAGTTACGAATACCGTCTACAAAACGAATATGTTTAGTTGGATTCGATCGTCGCGATAACAAAGATACTGAAAGTCAAATTCAACAATTTATAGATTCAAAATGTGATACAAAATCGGATAATGGAGAATGGATAAAACAATTTATGGCTCGACCGAGTGTTGAAGTTGTTCGAAATTGTACTAAAATTGATAAAAAACTCACACAAAGCATTGTAAAAAGAGTAACAAGCAAGTTGCTCGAAACCAATAATTTTAGCATGAGTGAATATAATGAAAAATGGAACTGTGGTGGAATATTAAAAATGAAACAAGTTATCAGCCTAATTAAACCGGAAGAACTGAAACAGCTTAAAAATGAATGTGGTGGTATTCAAACTTTGTTAAAAAATCATCATTATATTTTTAAAGTAGTTCAAGGTACAATTCAATTTCGTGTTCCATCAATAGCAAATAGTAACTCAAAATTTGCTCGAAAAACACAATGCTGGTTTCAAGAAAATCATCCAAATGGGTGTCCTGTTAAAAATGAAAATTGTATTTATAAACATACTTAAAATTGTGTATATAAATAAAGTTGATAATAATTAAAATGAGCTTCTTCTTTAAGCTTTGATTTTTTTTTGCGGAAATCAAAGGAAGAATTCGGAAAAGTATTAAAACTATGTTTTTCAGGACTCTGTTAAAAAAGGCATTTTGAAATCATTACATTTAAATACTTTTAATAACTTGGAATACTTATAATGTTTTTCTTTTTAACATTTAAAATGCTTCTAAATGCCTATTTTAATAGGGGGTGCAGAGTTGTGATTCGAAAATATGATCACCGAAAATAAGAATTATGAAATCAGAAAAGTAAAACTTAATTTCCGTCACTCATTTCTACAGTATTTCTTTTTTAGATCAATTGACCAATTGCGATTTAGGGATGGAAAAAAGTTCAGTTTTTCAAGTTGAACAGGTCTTCATATTAAGTATTAATTTGAGATATGGGGACATAATAAACGTTTTCAATTTGTAAACATAACTTATAATTAGAAGCTGCGCTTTCAAAGGAGTTAGAGTTGATTTCGATTTATAGAATTAAACTTAGCGCAATTGCATTGTATAGTATGAATATATTTTGTCCCTTTTAATTTCATTATATGAAATATTAACTTTTTTGATTTGGTCCAGCAGACAAAATAATCTATCTTTTATAATAAGTAGTTTTAATCATTATTTGGTAATTCGTTTGCTAAAAAAATTAAAAGGAACCAAAGAGTAACACTAACGCCAACTATACTTATTTAAAGCCTACTGTTGCACGACTGATCAAGGTGGCCGTTCCAAAACTGTGGTAGGTGCTGGGTTCGAATCTCGTATCAAGCAAATTTTAATATTTCCAAAGGAAATATATAATAGCAATAATTATATGTATGTTATGATATGCATAATACTTAACAAGTTCGCGAGTCGTATGTTTGACAGGTCTAAAGGGATGGAAAAATTTAGTCTACATTATCCTGTTAGATAATTGAGTTAAGACAATTGCATCATTTAAACTAATAATTGATAATTTTACACTCTGTAAAGCCCTGCTTTTAAAATATAGACATTTTTTTTTCAGGGAAAATTGTAGCAATTCCTATACTACACGGTATACGATTAAAGAAAACCTAATATACCGCCGATAAATTAGTATGTTACCTAGAGGAAGTCGAGTATATGTATTAGCTAGTTTTAAATATTTTAATTTAATACTGATATTGTATTTCTAGTCTCACTCGTAATGATTAAAAAATTAATATTTTTTTGCTATTTTTAACATTGATAATTATGCTTTTCAATCTCATTATAAAGAAATGGGGAAAGGGTAATTTTCAGATAGTGATTAAAAAACAAAAGGAAAATAAAAAAAAATCTATTTTTCCAATGTGTATTTTGTATGAATAAAGTAAAACAAGATTTATTTATATGATTCCAATCTTGTTAGCGACATCGAGAGCATCATAATCCCGTGCTAATCGAACGTATGCCTTCTTTTTACCGTCAGGCCTAAAAAAAAATAAAACGTTATTAGTATTGCTTAAGTATGATTTACATGATCTTAATTTATAAAAGCTAAGGTCAGTTGGAATTAAGCGTTTTCATAATTTAATTCAAAGAGATTCCACAAATCATCATTCAAAAGTTAAAACCGAATGTTTTAGTATGATGAGATTTATTTACCTAATTAAAGTGTTCACTTTTGCTACGTCAACGTCATATAATTTCTTAATTGAAGCTTTAATATGATGTTTATTAGCTCGTGTATGGACAATGAATACTAGCGTATTGTTGTCTTCAATTTTTTTCATGGCTGCTTCCGTAGCCAATGGAAATTTGATGATGTTACAGGCATCCATACTGAAATTAATTATTATTATTAAAATGTTTTTATATTGGTTGTCTTCTTTGTTTTACCGATTTCTATTGGGGACCGATTTACGGGGGTATTTTGGATTTCTCGCAGGCCGAAGTGTCTTGGGTCTACGGAAATGTACCGAAGTACGGATTTTCCTTGTTCGGGTTCCATAGGGGCCTTTCAAAACCTAAAAATTATTTTTGATTTATAGAAAACTTTTTTTTTACAAAAAATAATTGTTTTTGGTTTAAAAAGATTTATCAATAAGGTATCTTACTTTCTTCTGGATTTTACGAGCTTTAGCAATTGTTTTCGCTGGAGTAGTGACAGTTTTAGCTCCTTTTTGATCTTTTGGAGCGACGCCTTTCTTCGGCTTAACAACAACTTTAGCGGGTGCTTTAGCAACTTTAGGCTTCGCAGCAGTGGTGGTTTTTGGAGTTGGTTTTTTACCAGCGGCGGCTTTTCCAGTTGCTTTTCCGGTTTGTTTCGCTGCTGGTTTGGCAGCAGTTTTGGAGGCTGTCTTGGCAGCAGCAGGTTTAGCTGCTGGCTTGGTAGCCTGTTTTCCCGATCCGGTCGTTGATGATTTTGATTTGGCAGCTGGTGCTGGCGCAGCTTTTTTGTCAGCTGGAGCAGCTTTCTTGTCGGCTGGCTTCGTCGATGTTTTACTAGCGGTCGCTTTTGCTGCTTTTGGAGCCGCTGCGGGAGCCGACTTCGTAGAAGCGGACGCCGCTGGTTGTTTCGATGAAGCACTAGCTGCAGGAGCCGACTTTGTCGAAGTAGTACTTGCGGCAGGTTTGGCCGCAGGTTTTTTCTCCGCAGGCTTAGCCGCTAAGTAAAACAAACAGAAATATTAATAACCTTGAAGAAACACTCACTGTTAACTATTTTCTTATTTTGATTCAAATAATTATAACATATTTTAAATTTTAACATGTGCCTTACGGCTTACACAGACCTCGTGGCCGCTTGATTTTTCACTTAGTTATAACAAAGTGTTTAACCCTCTATTATTGAACTTTATATGTTTTGTATTGAAACAGCACTCAGTTTATTCTTTTGATTTATTAAAATTATTAAAACTTACCGGGTTTTTCAGTCGTTTTTGGTTTACTTGGTGCCATTTTCCACGTGAATAATGGCTGAAAAGGAAAGAACGAACTTCCGACTGTTCAACAGACAATTCATAGGACTGTCGCGCTATCTAGCTGTGAAACTGGTAACCTCCGTTAACATTTTTCGTAAATAAAATCAAATATCCCTAAACTATCCACTAAAAGCGCTAAAGTTAAAAATTTTAAAATAAAAATATATATCGTAAAGTAGGTATAGTAATTAAAGTGTTTTCTATTTCTTTTTTTAAATGCTTCACTTTTTTAAATACTTTTCTATGAATGTTTAATGTTAAAATGATTAAAATACTTAGTATAAATCGTATAAATGTTATTTTATAAAACAAATGTATTTTTCTGCCATTGTTATAAAACTATAAATACTTACAATAGATACTAATTATATCGTCTCTATAAGTAATAACATTAATAAAACAATCAAAGTATTAATTTGAAAAGAACTTAAAATGATATTCATATAAAATTATCTCGTCTCTGAAAATTTTATTGCTTTCATAGTTACTTACTTCACAAAAGATCAAAAATTGAATCAGAGATGTTTTGCAAACTAGAAATAATTTAAACTTAAACGGACAATTTGTTTCCTTTTTCTTGCTGTTCCCTGTTCTTATCAATACGATAATTACGTTTTTTATCTATTCTCCTTTTTTTGTCTTTTAGTAGCACATGTTTTTCGTTATTTATATTTCTGCACTGGGCACAACTAACGGGCGATTAGGGTAACAATGCACATTAAGGGCATAATTTGCAGAAATTGTTTTATCGAATTCTTAAGGTTTTAAGAACCCAATAGTTCCTTTAGGACGTAGTACAGAGGAATTTGCAAAAGAGGCTTGGAACAATTTTTAAGAAAAATCAAGTCTACTGTTAAACGTTTAGCTATAGTGGCCGCCCCCAAAACTAGTAGATATAGTGGGTTGCGTGGAATCGAAATGAGTAAAAGTTAGTATTTCCTCAGCTCGCAGATTTTTGTTAATCCTAGAGGTGCTATAAGAACCTTACTATTATAGTTTTGAAGCAACGGCAAATAATTATTACAAAAAGTTAAGACTGTAGCATTTGAATTTAAAACGATAATATACAAATAAATTAGATTCAGTAAGAAGAATTTTATCAAAAATTAAAATTTTAAAATCGTTAACACTCCATTTTTGGTATTCCCAAAAATAATGATACTATGGATAGTGGATACAATCCATGTTAAAAAGGGCATTTAGAGGCACATTTAAACTTATTACATTTAAAATGCCTTTAAATGCTTTTCCTCTACCACTTCAAACTGATGAAATGCAACTGAAATTTTAATTTAACATTGATAAATTATGAGATTGAGGCATATGTTATATTTTTTATTAGAAGTTTTGTTAGAAGTAGTCAATTTGATTCTTGAGAGGTGAAGCTGTGTGGAGTCATTAATGGCAACATAATAATTCAATTAGCATCCTTTTTATAAATTAAAAATTCACTAAGTGTACAAGTCCTATTGCAAAAACTATGAAAAATATTTTCAAATTTAACTCTAAAGTTAATCGAAGTTATTTGAAGTAAATAAAAGGCGTTTTATTAAAATCTAAATAAATTGATGCTACGGAATTGTTATCGTCACCTGCTGAGTTTTGAAAAGAACTTAACAGAACCTATTTGAAGGAGGAGTCGTAAGATCAGCTGTGTTATTAAAAGCAATAAAATAAAAATTCAATTAATCTATTTTTAAATCTTAAAAAAATATTAGTTCATATTTTCAATTCTTAGGTGTTTTGAAATTAATAGAACCTTAAGTATGTAAGTATTAGTAAATATGTTTATGAAGTATTTATGATGTAGGAAAATAAAAAAGACTTAAATGTACACTATGAAATAGAATAGGATATATGGAAAAGTATAAAAGGCAATGGTAAAAAATATGCAACTGACGCGTAGCGTTTCCTTGCATGTCTAATCACCGGCTATATTTATGTCTTTGTCCTTTTTTTGTTACATTTATATTAGCTTTTCTATCACTTATTTCTCTATCGATCTTGTTAGAATGCAATCTATTGTTAAATATGTTCAAAAACACTATTAAAGACATTTAAATTTAACAGGGATGCGAATGCTGATATCCAGAGAATTAGGTATATCAGAAACTATTTTTGTACTCCCAAATAAAATAAAATTATATCCTATAATTTGTCCAAATAAAATTTACACATTTTTTTAAGACAAAGCTTTTCCTTGTTAGTTTTCCAAAATTTTTCATCTTTAATGAACTATTTTAGCAGTCATATATTATTTATTGAAAAAATCGAGTGATTTTCTCAAGAAAATCAAAATAAATTATGGAAATAATATTTTACATTTGAAGAAAAATATATCTATATTTGTGATTTACGACCATTTGCGATTTGAAGGAATATATTTTATTTCATTTTTAATTGTTATTTACCGTCGCTTTATAACTAGTAAGGTCATTAGCGAAATATATTTTATTATTTTAAAAATTAGCTTCAATTATAGTTTTAGGTCCGAATTCCTGATTCCAACCAGAAATAAAGTCCTAAATGTACCTACTCGAATACAAGAAAATCGTGTGTTTCCCACATCAAATATTTTTAAAGTAATTTAGCATTAAACATATTGATGAAAAAATATTGAAATATGATATGTTTTGTATATCATTACAATATTGAACTTGAATATTGTTAACTACGTAAATGAATACTATTATACATTATAATGTAATATCCGTTAAAAGTATCGTTAACGATCGTATTGCATAGAAAACATATTAATTTATCATATTGCCCTTATGAATTATATCCCTCTCATAGAAAAAAAAACACCTGTCGCGTGATTACCCGCATGGTCACAATAACGTATCATACGTTTGGGTACGTTTAACAAATGCAGATATAAATGTGTATGTTCCCCACTAAATATATTTAAAATAATTACTCTCCAATCTTAAGTTCTAACAAAAACTAGTTTTTGTATAATCATGTGATTAAGACAACACAGATATTCAACTGCATTTATTATCTAACATAAGTTTATTAAGCATTTAGAAAATAAAGTGTTGCGTATAAGATGCTCAGTGTGGTTCAGTGTACAAACAATGTTGGAAGAAGCACAACACAAGGATAGATGCATTGAAAATTTTCCGCAAGCATACGATTGGGATTATACGCCTTATAAACAATGTGATTTTAGCGATTATGTGTTAAATACTTGTAGAAGTATAAGGGATGTTAAATCCCCTATGTCTTCTATAAGAATTTGTAAAATGATAGTTCTCGGAGATGTTGCCGTAGGTAAAACCAGTTTAGTTAATAGGCAAGTTGCAACATATTTCTCAATATCACTTTCCTTTTTTATTTAACTCAATTTCACTTAAATAAATATATTAAATTATTATTATATTTTTAAAAAAAATTGCTTTTTAGATTTTGTCATCAAACTTTTGATACTACTTATAAGGCAACAATTGGAGTGGATTTTGAAGTAGAACGTTTTGATATATTAGATATACCTTTTAATGTTCAAATGTAAGTATAATAATGAAAGATCAATGTTTTTTTGATGAATAATTAACAAAAAATGATGAATACATAAATTCTCAAATGGATTATAAAGGATTAATAAAATTGGCTTATTTTTTTAGATGGGATACTGCTGGACAAGAACGTTTTAAATGTATCGCACAATCGTATTACCGCTCAGCTCATAGTAAAAAATTTATTTTGTATTTTGAATTCTTTAATAATTGAAAATTATCATTTGCAGTTATTCTTTTAGTATTTGATTTTACTAATTTAATGACTTTATCTCACTGCCGTGATTGGTTAGAAGAAGCGATTCGTGTTTCAAATCGACAACCATTTATTTTTTTAGTGGGCACAAAGAAAGATTTATTAGTAAGTGAAGGGCTTAAACCAATTTAAAATAACTAACTACTAACAAGTTACATATATCTAAGTACTAATAAAACGGCTCAAGTGTACCTACTTTAGCACACCCACAATCTGGCAACATTGCATTTTCAACTTTGTTTTTAATTCAATTCGTGATTAAATCGATCCATAATGAAAATTTAGCTACAAAAGAGAGAATTATACCATATTAGAATTGAACAAAAATTAACAAAAACATTAACAAAAATATCGCGAATTAAATTAAAAACAAAGTCGAAAATGCAACGTTGCCAGATTGTGCGTGTGCTAAAATACACTTGAGCCAATAAAACAGCTATTACTGTAGTGTAGCATTACGTTTCTGCGAGGATTTTGTAATCCTCAGGCAATTACCACTAACAACAATCAAAAACACTAATTAGAAACGTTATTATAGAAACGTAAGCACTAGATAACGAAAACGAAATCCTCACTGAAATTTAGTACTATATTAAAATAATATTTGTTTTTCTAATAGCTCTATAGAGTACATGTATCCTAGTAGTAATATAAAGTAGTAGAGACGATCCAGTCTTTAATTGATTGATTAGCTATATTTAATATTTTTTTTTATATTTTTTATGTGAAAAACAGGCAAATGATGCGTGTACTGGAATAGAGCAGCACATTACAAAAACTGCGTCGGAATTAAATGCAGAATATTGGCCAGTTTCCGCTCGAACAGGAGAAGGAATTCAGAAATTGTTTCAAAGGATGACAGCTTTAACCTTTAATGAAATCATTGAAAAAGAAAAAGATACCATTCGAGCTTTAGATATCAGTTCAGATTTAACGAGTAAATTATTTATACTATTTATTTAGTTGAAATGGATAATTAACAGTGTTTTATTATTTGGGTTTTAGATTTAAAAGGTGATAAAATCGTCAGTACTCATCGACCATCCTGTGGAGGATGCAACTGAAACGTAACCGTTTATGAAAGATCCTGAATTTTACTAAAGTACTTTACTAGTATTTTTCTTTAATTACCTCTTACCTATAAATGAATTTTTATTTCGAATCATTATAATTGATTAATTGTAAGTGGCAGAAACCATGTAGTAAGGATGCATTGATATTTATCTTTGTTCTTTGAATAACGTAAAAATAGTCATTTTTGTGCCATACCTTTTTAGTTTTTTTAGTTTTTTTTTATCTATAACTAAATCATTTGATGGAATTCAACTAAAAATTCAACTTTATCGTGAAATAAAAAAAATCGTGTAATTAGGGGTGGCCAACCCAAATGATATTGTGGTACATTTGGAAAATACATCATAACTTCGCGGGCAAAATACAAAACTATATTTCTTCATATTTTATATAGATACATAGGAAATATTTTTAATGTATTAGTTTTCACCACTTTGTCCTTAATAAAATAAAAATATTTGGTTCAAGTAGAACAGTAGAATCTGGCAACGTTGCATTACTGTTTTATTTTTTATTTATTCACGATTTTTTCGTCAATGCAATTCTTATATGATATAATTTTCTCTTTTGTGGCTAAATTTTTATTACGGACCGATTTACTCGCGAATTAAATTAAAAGCAAAGTAGAAAATGCGACTTTGCCAGATTTGACTATTCTAAAAGGGACTTGAGCCAAATATTTTTTAAATGTGGGAAGAATCTCGCGGTCTGGCAAAATGGTCAAGTGGTTTGACCACCCTTGGTCTAAATCAATGGTTCTCAATGGGAATAGCATTACCGGCATTACCCCTCAGCGAGTGTGGAATCTTTCAAAGGAGGTGACAGTGTTTACATAGACAAACGACAGGGGGCCTCGAGAAGGATCATGGTATTTTTCTTTCTGTTTTGGAAACTTGTAACAATGGACTATTATGCGAAAGAGAGGCTTTAGGGTTTTTTTCTCATAAAAAAAATCTGGTTCAAGAAATTTTAGTAACCTATGGTTTATATAGAAGTAACAATAAAACAACTATTTTAGGTATGATCGTAGAAAATTAACTTGAATCAATTATAAATTAATTTTAATCTTAGGGGCCATTGACAAACCCTGTAAGGATTTGATGGAGGAGAAATAGTGGAATTTAAAAACGGCAAATTTTACTTTAAGTAATGACCCTTTAAGCGAGTAATTCTGGTCTGCTTGGAAAAAAGACAACTATAGGAATCTGTGTATATTTTAACGCAACGCTCGAATATTGATTTTTATAAGTAAAACTTATGAAAATATAATGATGTATTAGATTTGTGTTATATTTATAAGGCCTAAGCTTGAAGAGTATAAAAACGTAAGCGATTTGCTCGTGACCGTAGGGAAACATTGAATATTGGCAACTACAGTTGATAAATATCAAAAAGTAGATCGAGATTGAAAAAATTAAAAAATAACCAAAATAAAGGGGAATTGTTTTAGTCATATTAAAAAAATGGTCAATAAAACGGCATATTCTGGACTTTGTACATTGTACTGCAGTCTTAAATTTTAAAATCAAGTAGAACAATAAATTTTATTAATTCTAAAGAAAATATTAACACGAATTATTATAATAAATATATTGGATTCTTTTGGAACGAGATTCTATATGACATATATTATAGGCTGCGAATCCTTCATACCAGTCTTGATAAATATGAAAATCATTCATTTTCCAATTAATTTTTAATAAATTGTTCCTTGATTCTTAATAGTTTTTGATAAGTGTGTTCGGCACAATTATTATTTAGCCTAGTTACTGATTTTAGGATTTGTATAATTGGGAAATATATTATATAGTTTAAAAAATAGAATATTGTGCAACCAAGGAAAAATGAATCAAGAAATTCGGCAATTGTCAGGGAAATCTTGTTACTCATGAATTTAATTAAAAAAATAACTAAATAAGTACGAATTTTTAGATGAAACATCAATTGATTTTAATATTATGAAAGCAGTAAAAAAATATTTTTAAACATTTTTTATACAGTTAAGTATTGTAGGTATATTGTATTTTTAAATATTGATTTCATAGTTTTTATATTCAAAAAATGTGTAAAACTATATATGCAATGAAATAAAACTACTTTGAAACTTAAATATTATAGGTATTTTAAATTTTATTTAAGTTTACTAATTATTGCTATTATAGAAGGAAAATGACCTACTAAATATTCTAACCTAAAATTTTATAATCTTTGGAATGGAAATTTTCCTCATTTGTGAATAATTATACTGTTTAAATTTATGGTAAACAATTAAACAAATTTCAAACTAATACTTATTATTGGCCAAGATATTTGAATTTACGTTTGTCGTTATACGGAATAATGTGGAACGATGAGCTAATTTTTTGAAAGATTATCAATGCAGTATATGCCACAAATAGTATTAGTGACTAATATTAGTAGTTAGAATTTAGACATGTAACTATTCCAGTTGAAAATGAAGGCTTGATTTTAGCAGATTTTTACTGCTTACATTTGTAGTGTTCTTTAGCCCTGAAATTGCTTCGTCACAAATGTAAATTACATTCATATACATTTACAATCCGTTCGCTGTTTTAGTATTGCGCTGTCGTCAGCCAGACCCACTGATCCATCTAGGTCTGTGGAAGTATCTCATTATTTTTTTTTTAAAACACTTTCTACACTTTATTCATCAAAAACCAAAAATTCCAGTGAAATCATTCCAATCTTTTGTGCAAAAGTGTTTAATTAATTAGTTTTTAATTCGTGATATCTTCTTTTTTATTAATTTCGCACGATTTTTAAGGTAAGTTTCAGTCACATGTACCTGTAACATTTAAGTACATTATTAAGAATTACTTCTATATACAATTTTTACTAAGAATTATTTTTTTATATATTGCTTGAACTTAATCATTAAAGAAGTAGTAAATATTAATTATATCATTTGTTCTACTTTTATCTTTTTTATATTCTTCAAAACACTCGATTTAATAATGAAAGTAAAAAGTCGGTAAGAATGTACAGTAGTTATCGTGAAATATTATTTTTTTAAAATCCATAAAACACGTAACATTATACCATCAACTAGGACAAGTTATCTTTTCCAAAAGTAAGTCTCAAATTAAATATTATTACTCTTTCCATTCGCATTACAAATAACTAATTTAAAGAAATCTTAGTATGTAAATACGTAATGAGAGTAGTTCAACTTGAACAAATTGTGAATGGGAATAATAAATAAAATATTTTATTTCTTCCATTAGCCAAACTTCGTTCGATTTAATCTTGATATATTTTCGTTCATCTTAATTGTTCTTACTGTTATAAAGCTGATACGAATTACTTGATATATTCAACTATTCGTTTAACTATTTCTATAGCTTTATTGTAGCTTGATAAAAATATTCAAGTCATTCTTCTATATTTTATTCATACATGACATCATTTTTTTCAAATCGATTAGGCTTTCATGTAAGTAAAGGATTCTTTTTTTATAATTTTCGAAAATAACCACAAGTTCTTTCACCTTGATTGCCACGTGGAAACAATAGTACTCAGGTAAAATTACATCACCCAATCATAGAAAAAAACGGAATTCATGTAATTATATAAATAAATAATTCAGGTAAAAATTAATCCGTCTAAGTAATCTAAAAGAAGTATATTACTTTAATTGTTAAATTCATCTTATTGATAAATATAAATTTATCATCACTTGTGTAGATTTTATAAGCACGTGGCGTTTAGTACAGTTTAAAGTTCGTTTAAAATAATTTTAATCTTGCTTTTAATGATAAAAACACTAGTTGATGTTTGAAATCATTTTATAAACTTATTAAAACCACTTTTATTTCAGAGATCCCCAAACTGAATTATAAATGAAGGCTAAAGTGTTTGTTCATATATTTAATAATCATTGGTATCTATTATAGTCAATTATTATTGAAATGAAGGTTAACAGTTGCATTGGTACTATTGCGAGTTAAATATTGCAATTTTTAGACCAATACATTTATTTATTGGTAGAATCATTTGATTATGTATTAATAATGGAATCAATAAGAGGAATATAAGTGCAGTGGTTATAGTTATCTTATCATTAAAGGATAAGACTATAATATTGAAGTAGGTACCTATTTTTAAAAACACATAGAAAACGTGAAGACACTTGTAGAAAAGCCTCGTGACTCATAATGGAAAGTATGCATTTTTATTTTCTCCAAAGTATACGTATTAATCAATTAGTGAGAATTATTTGACAAGGTTGCCTTCATAATATTCATGCTAGAAATGATAAAATTAAGTTTTATAATTTCAAAGAGTTGTTGAAATTTAATGCTGTAAATTTGTATTTTTATAACGGACGTTTGAAGACCCGTTGTTTATTATGCTACTCTAAACTTTAGTTGTCAATTCCACTGAATTTACTTGTTAGTTAATGAAAAAACGTGTTAGCCATTTATTAGATATATTTAAAGAGAGAAAAAATATTTTATTTCATTGTCAATTTAAACTAAAGAAGGGTGCATTTCAAACCTTATAGAAGATTTATAATTAATAAGTTGGGAATATTTTGAATATTGGTTTGTTTAGGAATCAATCATATACATTTTTTTACAAAATGATAAAAGTTTTAGGTTTTTTTTTTATTGGATACTTATTATTAGTGTTAATATTCTGTAATAGACAAAAGGAAAGGATTAAAATGGCTCCACGGAAATAATTGTATATAAATTCTTATACATAATAAAATTTGAACTGGACTTCCCCAGTTTACTCGCAAAAAGATATTAAAAGTATGGAATTTATTTATTTATTGTTTTACAAATTATAAAGTTATAGTTAATTTTAACTCAAATTATTTCGGCAACTCACAAAAGTATTGTAACAATTTTAATACGGAAATATTTGAATGCATGTCAGAATAAATTAATTAAAACTTTAACTTTGCCATCTTAAAAAGTAATAGTTTTTATTTTATCACGAATTATTATGTATTCGACCAATATTCTATTTCCAAGCTGCAATTTATTTGAAGGCAATTGATTAATTAATGTGTTAAGTTTAATTTTGAATTTGACGCCTTTTTTATTAATAAAACAATGTTATAGCTAACTTGATGTAATCAATATAATAATATACCCGATATAATTTTTGTCAGCATTAAAACATATATTGCAATTATAATAAAGTTCATTTCTACTGTGTGTGGTAATTATTTAATATATAAAAATAACAGGTTATGGGCCCAGTATAGTCCAGAATAAATCAAAAATAAAGGCAGTGAGGAAAATTATCTTTGAAAAACTGAAAATATTATTAAAAGAAAACACAACCTTAAAATCCGGTTTGTGACGTTTTGTTAAAATTTCACGTGGTCTTATTCGTGTCTGAACTTAGAAAAATTTTGTGAAAATGACTTCAAATAATCAAATGACTCTGATTGAAAAATTAACTGGTCGCGAAAATTACGCAACTTGGCAATTTGCGGTCAAAACATATCTACAACATGAAGAATTGTGGGAGTGCATCGAACGAGATTCAGACAGTGGAATAAATGTGAAAAAGGACTTAAAAGCAAAAACAAAAATTATTCTCCTGATAGATCCAATAAATTATGTGCACATTCAAGAAGCTAACACTGCTAAGGAAGTCTGGGACAAATTGTCATCCGCCTTCGATGACTCTGGGCTGACACGCCGCGTTGGTTTGCTGCGTGATCTTTGCAACACCACACTTACTGGATGTCAAAACGTAGAAGAATATGTGAGCAAAATAGTAGGTACTGCTCATAAACTTCGGAACATTGGTTTTAAAGTGGATGATGAGTGGCTCGGTACATTGCTGCTCTCCGGTCTACCTGAATCGTATCAACCAATGATAATTGCAATTGAAAGCTCCGGCATGAAGATAACTTCTGATTCCGTAAAAGCAAAATTATTACAAGATGTTAGGCAACCTGAAAACGACTCGACTGCTTTTACCGTTAACAAGAAATTCCAGAAAAATTATAAAAAGCCATTCAAGGGTCCTAGATGCTACAATTGTAATAAATATGGTCATAAAAGTCCAGAATGCAAATCCAAAAACAAGAGTACACAACAAAAGAAAAGTAGTCCATCATATGCTGCCGTGTTTGTTGCGACATCTACACAAGACAATTGTTGGTATGTGGATTCTGGTGCATCCTCACATATGACTAAAAATAAAAATTTGCTTTTAAATCAAACAACTCCTAGTATTCGAAATATAAGGGTTGCAGACAACAAAGAATTATCCGTGCAATGCTCAGGACAAGTGAGCCTAGATATATATAATAATGATGGGATAGAAAATAAGGTGCTGTTTAGGAATGTTCTGTATGTTCCAGAACTTGCGACTAATTTGCTGTCCGTGAGCCAGATTATACGAAATGGTGGCCAAGTAAAATTTAACAAAACAGGCTGTGTTATTATGAACAGTCAAGGTCAGATTGTAGCAACAGCGAGTATTAGCAACAACATGTACCGGCTTAATATGCGCGAAGGAGGCTATGCATGCATGTCCGATGTTGAAAATCAAGATGCTTACCTGTGGCACCAAAGAATGGGACACCTTAATTTTCATACTTTAAAGAAAATGACAGAAAACACTGATCATGTAATTTTCTCAGCAAAATCAGAAAATCTGACATGTGTAACGTGTAAAGAAGGTAAACAGGCACGACTACCTTTCAAAAGTGAAGGTTCCAGAACTAAAAATCTATTAGAAATGATTCACTCCGACATTTGTGGACCAATGGAAACACAGACACTTGGAGGTGCTAAGTATTTTATTACATTTCTTGATGACTATTCAAAGAAAATCTATGTGTATTTTCTCCGGAACAAGTCAGATGCTTTAGAAAAATTCAAAGAATTCAGGAATGAGGTCGAGAAACAACTGGACGCTCAAATAAAAATTCTTCGAACCGACAACGGCTTGGAATATGTCAACAAAAGTTTCTCAGATTATTTAAAAAATGCTGGTATTATACACCAAACAACCACTCCATACACACCTGAACAAAACGGGACTGCTGAACGTATGAACAGGACTCTCATTGAACGAGCTAGGTGTATGTTACTAAATGCCAACTTACCAAAACGGTATTGGGCTGATGCAGTACATACTGCCGCTTATATCATCAACCGTTCTCCGACCAAGTTTCTATCGTACAAAACACCTGAAGAAATGTGGTCTGGTCAAAAACCAAATGTAAAACATATGCGAATATTTGGTTGTGAAGCAATGGTTCATCTACCACAAGAGAAACGTAAGAAATGGGATCCAAAGGCACAGAAAATGATTTTCATTGGATACTGTGATCACACTAAGGGTTACCGATTTCTTATGCCAAATACCAGAAAAGTTATAAAAAGTAGAGATGCTATATTTCTTGAGTCTACTGTAAAAAGAAACTATGTTCCTGTAAAACTGAATACTGAAATAGAAACTGATAATATTCACCAGGAAATTACAAAAAGAGACTCTGAAACCGATGACATCACGTCCGAAGTGAGTGATAGTGTATGTAAAAATAACTCTATTTTAGATAGTGACTATGTTCCTGACACTAGTTTTGATACTCCTTTAACAAGAAACATCACACTGAGACCCAGAAATAAATCAAAGAAAAATTTAAGCGAGTCAACTGAAAACACTTATCTTTGTCAACAAGAAAACATACAGTCAAATGTTCCTGTAACTTATCAAGAAGCAATAAGTTCAGCAAATAAAGAAAAATGGAAAAAGTCCATTCAGGAAGAATTAGATGCTCATCAGAAAAATAATACATGGACACTGGTCGAAAAACCCCCGAAAATCAAAACAATTGGATGCAAGTGGGTGTTCCGAATAAAAGATGAACCAGCGGGTCTACGTTATAAATCGAGACTCTGTGCTAAAGGATATGCACAGACTGCAGGCATTGACTATCAGGAAACATTCTCACCGACAGTAAGATACGACTCCATTCGTCTGTTACTATCAGTAGCAGTTCAGCATAATCTCAAAATTGTTCAACTCGACGTTAAAACAGCTTTCTTATACGGCGAACTCGAAGAAACCATTTTCATGACTCCACCAGAGGGACTGCAGTACAAGAAAAATATGGTATGTAAACTTAACAAATCGCTATATGGGTTAAAACAAGCTCCACGTTGTTGGAATAGTAAATTTGATTCAGTGCTGAAAAAGTTTGGGTTCGTTAATAGTAACGCTGATCAATGTGTTTATGTTAGTCAAGTTAACACAAAGAAATGCTACCTTTGTCTTTATGTTGACGACGGATTGTTGTTTTCAACAGACGAGCTAGTATTAAAGGAAATAATTGCAGACATGAAATCTGTATTTGAAATTAAAGTTATTAACACACCAACCAATTTCGTTGGGATGCAAATAGAAAGATTTAGTAATTGTATTTTTATACATCAGACTAAATATATAGAGCAAATGTTAAATAAATTCAACATGAATGACGCCAATCCCAACAGTATTCCGGTTGATCCACATGTGAAATTACAAAAAGGAGAGAAAGAACCAGAAAATAGTATGCCATACAGGGAAGCAGTGGGTTCTCTCATGCATCTGGCAATAGTAAGTCGACCAGATATTATGTTTGCTGTCAGTTTGGTGAGTCGATTTCTCAACAATTACAACCAAACACATTGGCACGCAGTTAAGAGGATTTTCAAATACTTAAAGGATTCCAAAGAGTACGGCCTATGTTACCTCCACACTGCACAATCATCAGAAGTAACTGGTTATAGTGATGCCGACTATGCAAATGACATGGATACTCGACGTTCAGTCACTGGCTATGTTTTCATGAAAAACGGGGCAGCTGTAACTTGGTGCAGTACAAGACAACAAACTGTTGCGTTATCCACAACGGAAGCAGAATTCATGGCTGCTTGTGCCGCCACCAAAGAGGCTATATGGATAAAGCAACTACTAAGTGATATTGGTGAATACAATCAAGACATTTTGTGCTTAAATTTAGACAGTCAAAGTGCTATCAGTGTTATCAAAAATATAAACTTTCATAAACGATGTAAACATATTGAAATTAAGTATTACTTCATCAAAGAAAAATATCAGCAGAAAATCATTACATTGAAATTTGTAAGTAGTGATCTTCAAAACGCTGATGTGCTCACAAAGGCACTGTCTAGAGATAAATTTAAATTTCTTAGATCTAAACTTGGAATGTGTCCTTACAGTTCTCTAACGTAAAAAAAGGGAAGAAAAATATAAATATAAGTGTAGTTGTTAGATAATTAAGGATTCATTCACTATGTTTTGTTTCAAAAGGCTTGAATTCCAGGGGAGTGTTAAGTTTAATTTTGAATTTGACGCCTTTTTTATTAATAAAACAATGTTATAGCTAACTTGATGTAATCAATATAATAATATACCCGATATAATTTTTGTCAGCATTAAAACATATATTGCAATTATAATAAAGTTCATTTCTACTGTGTGTGGTAATTATTTAATATATAAAACTAACATAATGCAATATACTTTTTGTAATGTTCAAAGGTATTTATTCATTCTAGTGAAAAATATTTGATTCTAGTTTAACATTGACATTGTAACATTGACTTTTTGGCAACGTGAGAATTAAAATTGGATAGATGAGATGATTAAAAACCATTAATATTATTGTAAAGTTTAAATTTGATGGTGATACGTAACGAAAAGGTTTAACGAAGAATAAGAATTACGTTTATTGAGTGAGCTAGGGTCTCCCGATCCCAGCGAATTATGAATGTTTCAAACTGACTTACGTATATCGACTCACGTTTATGGGAGTAACCAAAAATTTAGCTTAAGGGGATTCTTTAGTATGACGGCTTGTTTTTTAAGCGTTTCTTGTGATTGTTTTGTGGATCAATAAAAATAGTTTATAATAAACTATTACATAGTTTATATAATAGTTTGATATTAAATCAGTGAAGAAATGTATAAGAAAACAAAATAATTTAGATAGGTACATATAATATTTAGATCCTTATGTGTTAATTGGTGCGAAATTTAATATTTTTATAAATAATTAATTTCCCATGTTGTAGTACTTATAAAACTCATCAAGTATCATCTTTTTCGTGGAATAGATAAAGATAAAAAGATTATAGTTTTAAATAAAATATTACTGCTAATCGTATTTTTTAATTCATAAAAGACTTAAGTAGTCATTTGCGAAGGTTATTGTTCTTTGTCAAGTGCAATTCGTAATTTTCTTTCTTTTTATGCACTTGCTATTTTACAATAAACCATAATTTTGCGGTTTTCATTGCAATTTTATAACTCACATTTTTCTTGTCTGCATGTTTTCTGAAAGCTGAGAATCAAGCGTAAAATAGCTTTGATAATTAATTGGATTGAACGCTTGATTTTATAAGAAATAGGTGAAGGACCATGCTAATAATTAATTTGTGCAGAATTTGAATTTTTCCACTGACTCTGTATAATTTTGCGATAAATAACGTTTGTTCAATTGTACTTAGATTTTAATTTTCATATTTTATGCAAATTTTGCTTGTCAATACTTTGTTTTATGTATGGTAATGTTTACCTACCTTTAATTATTTTGCAATAAAATTTATATTAAACTTTGATCTTCGTTAAAAAGCTTTACGTGGAATAAAATAAAATTTTGAAAATATATTATTATGTAATACTACGGTTGAATATAATTCTCTTTCAGTTCTCTAATACCTTTTGAAAATATTACGTAGCATATATTGTATTACTTATGATAATGTAAACCCAATATTGGTGTTGTATATCGAAAAGGACTATAAGCATATTCATATTGTATGTAAATTTCTCTTTTAGTTTAATTTATTTAATCATTTGTTATATTGGTATATTTGATTTTCTGCACGTAGTCGATTACTAATATCCGTTTGTCATATCAATTGCATACAAGTTGAAGGTTCAATTTAGTTTGATCTAAATTGATTAGCTAAAAACCTTTTATAGTCGGCTTTTAAGTTATAATTGATTGTTAAACGAGTAACCAGTGTTTTCTCACCTTTTGTAGATACTGATCGGCACCAATTAAAAAGAAAGCAATATTTATAAAAGCATTTAACATTATACTTCATAGCTAATAGTCCTTTTCATCTACAGGATGGAGCATTACGTAGGTCAAAATATTTTTCGTAGCTAAATATTACTTGTTCTTAAAAAAATGGTATCATCTAAACACTTACTTGGGGATTGTCCCTGTGATTCGAAAGGAAAAATTGTTGAAAAGAGTAAAAGCTATTTTACTTGCAACTGCAGTGTTTAGGAAATCTCTCGTATAGTATTGTATAAATGAATTTATAATCAGAGAACGATAGTTTATGCAGTGATCCGATATTTATGTATTTCTTAAAATTGTTATTACTTATGTTACTTCTACTTTTTCTACCGTAACCAAATATATCCTAAAATCTAGGGAAATTCTGTGTTTTAAAATCAAATAGATATTTATTTAGTATAGTATATATTAATTCCCTATGGATACCCAATAATAGAGGTCTTTCAATTTCAAAAGTGTTGAGATCACATTGTGATTATTATCAATATCTAAGCTTTCTTACGTATCTAGGATCTTATTAACCAGCTTTCACGGTACTTCGTTGATTTTTAGATTGCAAAGAGATCCAATGCTATTTGATGACCCCATCTATGTATAGTAGTTAGGTATTCGCGGATACAAATTAAATAATTCAGATCGCGCATTCTGCAAACATTAACCGATCGCTTTTTTGAATAGTAAGTAAAATATTGTCACAAAATGGGACATCGGAAAATAAGCATGGATCCTAAAACCTTGCCATGGTAAAACAGCTTCCAAAATTTCACCAGAACTCCCCAATAAGAAAATAATCTTATTGAACTTTCTTATTAATGCAGCTTTCATTACGTTTATTATATCTCTTGTACCTGTATACGATGTATTATACAGTGTAGAGAATCACTACAATTTATTTCGATTTGCTAGGAAATTAAAATTAAATACTGAAGATAGATATTGAACTCCTGAATGAATTGAGAACCCTTGAATATTCCATTTAAAGATCAACATAAAAAAATCACATAACTTATATGTTTGGTGCAAAATCAATCGTAATTATTTAGTAAATTTTAGAGATCAGATAAAAGAAAACTATTATTTATTTGTCGAAACGTTTTATATTTTTGTTCTTGTCTATATTTAGTGAAATATTTATTTTGATATTTTTTTAGAGTTTTGCAATATATAGATGATTTACTTTGAATACTCAGGTCAAACTTTGAAGACAATTTTAAGATATTTTTGTCAATAATATTTATCGACTTTAATAATTCGTTGACTGTACGAAAACAATAATTTTCGTAATTGTCTGAATTAAGATATGATTTTATCTTTCTACCTTGTGATTTACAAGGTGAAATTAATTATCTTACATTCCAAAACAAAGATGAATCTTTCACAATATTGCATCACTGCAATAGTAAATTGTATTTTTCCATCTAAGGTTAATGTTCGCGGTTTTTGCACGTTTGACAAATAGTAAGACGGAAGAATTTCGCCATTAAATGTACCTGCAAGGAATATTTCTGATTTACACTATAGAAAATAGAGAAGCATTTTGATATTATGTGACTTGAAAACAAATGCACCGAATTATATTTATTTTCGGCACATACTACCGGTAAAGGAATTGTCGTCATTGTATCAAGAGAAAGTCAAAATTTTATGGAATATTCTGGGTAATCGGCTCATTTAATTAATACACCAATTTTTTATTATCGTGTAGAAAAAAAAACATTTCATATAAACAAATTGCACGTATCTACATGGAAAATTCCTTTACCAATAAATGGAATATATATTTTTTTCAAGGTATTGCAGAGTTAAAATAATATATTTTTTTATCGTTCAATGATTTCAATATGAATATTTTGACCTATGATCAAAATAATTTTCGTTTTTTAGAATTGCATTTATCGTTTCATTGATATATAGTTTAATTGTCATGAAGTATTTAAAAAGCTCTTTTTCAAATGAAAAAATAATTTATAGATATCAATTAAACTACTTATTATTTTGAGGTTCAGTGAAGATTAGATAAAATGGTTGAAATCCTTGAATAATTATCGTTTTAACATCAAAGTATAATATTAAATACGTAATTGTACGCCTGTTATTAAATCCGTTAATGAAAAATAAAATATCTACATTTACGCATGCAGATTAAAAAATAAAAAATAAATAAATAGTACAAAGTGGGGAAAAATATATTTGAAAAATGTTCCTAGCGAGGACGAAACTATTTTGTTCCATCAATTGGAGAAGAATGAACATAAATTAAGTACCGTATGGTCATCAAGGACTTCAATTTATTTTTTTACTAATATGTACGTATACTTGTACACGTCTATAGCTGTAGAATAATTTAGTTAAGTGTAAAATTTGCAACAATGCATATAAATATTTTTTTTTTAAAATCATCTCTTGGGATCATCTCTTTTTTACTTTTCTACGCAATTTGATTTCAATGATAAAAATAATTATATATTTCTATTCATTCACAGTATGATTCAACTAAAGTTTGTCTCGATATTTTTAATGAATCTACTAAACAGAGTCAAATTAAATGGTTATTTATTTTTGGCAAACTATTCATTTTAGATAATAAGTAGTCATTTATTATTCGTATGTTTTCTGTTAATCGACTAGACCAATGTAGAAGTCAAGGTCTAGAAGAATATCGTGACAAAAATTAAACACACCAAATGATAACTACGTATAGGTATTAAAATATAGTATAAAATACCTACATTATATATACAATATTTCATAGTTGTTGAATATGACGTAAAATAACTAAATATTTTAGGAAAAGAAAAAGTGGCATTAATTGTAATTTTTTTTTTTTTACTTACATATTTAGTATACATATTTGGCATACATGCAAAACAAAAATTTAACAGTTTAAAAAATAACTGTAACTTGTAACTTGAAAAAGTATTTTACATACTGAAAAGTAACTAAGATACGGAAAATTATCTAAAATAACAAAAAGTCATCGAAAATAACTGAAAATAAAGTATTGTTACGTTTTTAACTTTTTTTTATATAGGTATATTTAAGGGTTCGTTGGATTTGTGTTTTATGATATACAACAATAACAATTAATTTTATTACATACGTTTATTTATTTCACACTACACTTACTTATTTATTTTACAAATCGATAATTGAAGTAACAGTTGTTGAGATCGATTTCTGTTAATTGACGACACGAGTGGATGAAGGTGTTATGTTACATATTTTGAAAAACTTTTTTTTTCATGAATGAAAGTTTTATGAACCTATTTACTACATAGTGTGATAAAAAATTCCATATTTTTTATACTAGTCGAGTTTTACAACTGGAAGGAGTTTTTTTAAAATAATTTATAAAAAAATATACAATAAAAAACTAGAATATTCATTTATTCAAAACTGTAATTTTGTAACACAATACTTTCATCCACTCGTGTCGTCAATTGTTTTATAACTATACTGTTCTTATTACTGGTAGTCAACGCCTTTTATGTCACTTATGTTAGACCGATTGCTAGAATAGTAGAGCATGTTCCAGAAGATTCCAACGATCTTTCTTCTCTATCTTCTTTTGTCTTAAATTAGAATCCCACAGAAAAAGTTCTAGAACATCTTTCATCTCATTCCAACTTCATTGTTAGAATTTTTAAATGTTCGCAACAGTATGTAGTAAACAATAAAATGGAATACCATTTTATGCTTAACCTGGGCGTACAGAATAATATTTACTTGGTAATTTTTTTGTTTTGATAAACTTTATTTTTATTTTACGCAAATTTGCTGTAGATATGTTTTGCTGTTATATATTTTTCTATTTTATTTAGAGTTTCATTTTGTTTAGTTGTATAAAATTCAATATATACCACCCTTATTAATCTTATCTCGTTTTTAGTGTATTGTATTTTAAGGAGATTAGACATACATACTTTCCTTTTTCCTAAATTATTGAAGATAAGAAATGTATTATCTGATCACTTACCTAAGAACTTTACTTAATACGTTACGTAACTTAGTCCATACATAATGTACAAAATATCTTAAGATAAGTATTTAAGTCCCTTTTTTAAGAGTAACTAGATATCTAAAGTAATTTTGGATACTTTTTAAAAAAGTTACGTATTTTAGTATCTAGATACTTTCCAAAAATATTCTTGAAAGCTCTGATTACAGTATAACTTTTGATAGGTTTTGATGAAACTTGGGATAAAATGTTTTTGACGTTGGTTTTTTGCAAAATTTTTCCAAAATGAATTTGATCTCCGTGGATCGCTTTGTTTCAAAATTTGCTTTTGTTTTTAAATAATTTAGTGATGAATCAAATTTTCTTCAGATTTTTTATTCCTTATCTTTTTTTCCTAACTAAAACTATTAACTACACTAATGAAAGTAACCACAGGCACAGGCCTGGAAAAACTGCAATTATCAGGTAATTGAAAAAAGTATCTATCAGGGAATTTCATTGTGACATTGTAAATATATTTTCCAATTAACTTTCTTATACATCTCATATTTTTTTCCACCGTGAAACTTCTTGGCAAGTAATTCTTACTAATATTTTTACCTAGTTCAACCAATATCGGTTGAGAACTATAGGAGTTATTCTGATGACAACCAATGGTATTTTCTTAACTAAGTTTTTAATCAATATTTTTGGAGCCTATTCTACTAAATTAATACATATGAAAGAAAAATCAGGTCAAAATTTCACCATGAAGACAAATACAATAGTTTCTATAAAATCCACCTAACAAATTTTTTATCCAAATTTTATAGATTCCTCATCATTAAATTGGTTCTCGAGCATCAATTGAGTATTTTTTTGTTCACTAAATAATAATTAATCGCTGAGACGTCGATGAATAGGTAAAATGTCGTTACTGTTACCGATACCGTTGAACTTAGGAGCATTTAGTAAAAAGAAAGTTTATTGTATGATCAGTAGTTTGAGAGATAAATATATTATACATAAAAATTACATTCATCAAAACTTTAGATATCTGGAGCATATAAATATGATTTTCAAGTCATGGAAAAATATAATAAATACTCGTACCCTGGAAAACCTGGAATTATCAGGGAATTTTAAAATTATTTTTCTGTAGTCACCCTGGAAGCCCCTTAGCCCTGCATAAACAAATGTGTAGTTCGGTTAATTTTTCATTCTTGAATTAATTTAACTTTTCTTATGACCTACTCAAAAACTTATAAGTTATATCTATACTTTGATATAACTTTCTTTATATCAATAATTTTTAGCAGTTAAGCAAATGGATTTTAGAAACAATTTCTTAAGTGTCTAATGTGTATCATGAGCAAAAATTAAATTTATAATAACCAAGGTCACAATGATTACACTTATTGCCATCCTGTTTACGTTAAAGATTTGCAATGTTTAATATTCTAAATGTAGATATTTAAATTTTATTGCAGCTATAATTTAAATGGTTTAATGAACTTGACAAAGTGATCTTTGACGTCAAAAATATATTAAAATAATTTACACAATTTTTTTGCGTTCATAAAAGATTTGACTCCTAAACATAACTTTATTGGCATTTTTATTATTGTACTCAATTTAAAGTCTTGAATTTAACAATAAAACCTCAAACTTTATTTTAGTATACCTAAATATATCTGATAACTACCAAGCAGTAGTGTGACTATAAATACCTATAATGTGACTGAAAGCCATATTATATAGCGAAATACATTTAGTTTTAATAGGGTTCTTGAAACTGCAACTGTAACTTGATAATAACGCTCTTAAAAATTACAAGTAGGTTATTCTCTTGAATATAATTGCGTAAAAGATCATTCATGAAATGTCTCACCAATTTTTTTTGCCACCCCCCCCCTCTTCGTCGCGCTGCGTTACATTTTCTGCACCCCCATAAATATTGCGTCACGAAAGATAGACCACCCTCCGTAAAAACATGAGAAAATATAACAAGTTATACTTGAGCTATTATGCTGGAAATGAAGATGTAAAATTACTATATATTTATAGATATTCGAGAGAAAAATTAAAGTAACATTGTTTGATGAACTGCGATCGTCACGTTTGCTTACACCTCCCGAACCTTCTTGACATCACCTAAGTCCTAAGTGATACTCTCTTTGCCTCCTTGAATGCGAACATATTTTAGGAACAGTCCCTAATTGCCACTTGGGTTTAATCAAGGAAACTTACGAAACTACAATCTGCGAATGCCGCATTGAAGTATAAATGGCTCATGTTCCTTTAAGAACCGTCAAATCTGGCAACGTTGCATTTTCTACTTTGTTTTGTATTCTATTCGCGATTTTTTTGTTAATTCAATTCTAATATGGTATAATTTTCTCTTTTGTGGCTAAATTTTCATTATGAGTCGATTTATTTGCGAATCAAATTAATTGATGTCAAAGGAATACAAGTAGGCAAATACGAATGTCGGTTAGTTATAAATAATTAAATTTGATAATTATGAAAATTTGTTATTGATGATTACGTATATTAACGATTGATCGACTGGAGATGTATAGACTAACGGACTTAAGTCATAAAAGTCTATAAATTTGGAGCAATTTATACTTTAACGAAAATTTTACGTTACTTTATTTATTAACTCATAAATGTTCACATTCTGTTAGAATATAGGACTCTGTCTGTATGGCGATTAAAAGAGCTGAGGATCTCCGATTCCAGTACTGAACTAGTCTAACAGTATCTTGTTAGCCGGCTGCTTAAATTTTCCCGGCTTCTTGGCTTATAGATAGGGACCAAAGGAATACAATAAGTTTAAGGTTGCAGTGTTGAGGTTGTTGAGACTCCCCAAACTCATTAATAAATGCACAAACGTGAATTTATTAATGGTAGCGTACAGAAATGTCATGCAAATATAACTAACAGACAAAACCTCTTTGTTGATTTGTGCAAGATTTTTTTTAATTGTTATTTACCGTCGCTTTATAACTACTAAGGTCCTTTAGCGACTCTAGGGCTAATTAAATCCGTTATCGAGAAGTATTGAAAATTTGCACGATACGAGATTCGAGCCCAACACCTACCAGTTTTGGAGCGGTCATTTTGACCACTCGGCCACCGCTTGTCACCTGTGCAAATGAACTACCTGCTTTTGTCAAAATGAAAAAAAAGCTATCAAAGAAATTCATAAGTTTTTTTTTATAGTAAGAATTGAAAATCGACAAATTTGTAGGAATTTATTATCAAAAATTTGGTGATTCTTGTCTTAAATTATTATACATAAGTTAGTAGTTTATGTGTATAAGATGTATGTATATTACAATGTTGCTAATAATAGACGAAATGAAGTGAAATAATGTTTTCAAATCAATACTTATGATACAAAAGTAGATTGTGTGTTTGACATAAAATTGTTTTATATGCAAAGCAAGTTTAAGTTAACGATAGGCAAATTGGTCTATTTTTACATGAATGATGCATTTGAGCTACATAATATGTAAATAATGTTCGAATGTAATAGTTTTGATTTGCTTATATTAAGGTTGATTGATGAGAAATTCAAAAAAATAATTTACAATTCCAATTTGTGTGAATGATTTTATTTTGAATTAGATCTTAATGCTTCATGTTTTCAAAGATATATAAATATGTTTATTTCGTTAGAAACATCAAGTGTATAGTTTATGTCGATAAATACAAAGTAGGCAGCTTTTTTTGGCGCACATCACGCAAAAACGATTGAATAGATTGTTAATTTATCAAAAACAAAAGCTATTTCGATATTCTTATTAAAGAATCAGTAGTTAGTTTTAAATTTAGAATTAGTAGTAGTTAGTCAGTAGTTTTAAAGTAATATGTTTTGTTCTAAATCGTGCTCAAATCGAATATAAGTGGATGTTTTCCTTACGGTGTTATCCTGTTTGTTACAAGGAATAGCACCGAGTATATACTAATGTGAGAGTTGCTATTACTGTTGTAAATATAGCAGATATATTTTTGTATTGCAAAATTAGGGATATAAGCTACTGAAAATAAAAATAATAAAATTAAAATAAACTATTTATAAATAGGAAACGTACTCAGTGATGATGTGAATGATAAAACAAATCAATTCGATGAAATTTTATTTCGTTTATTCTTTAACTTTTTTTTTAAGCTGACTCAATTGACAAATAAATTATAGATACCACTCTCGTTTATGTTCTTTATCACGTCATCGAGTGGTTTTCACTATTCAATTGCTTAATAAAACCAATCGTTGGGACAGTTTTACATTGAATGCATTTTAAAAAAGACGATAGAATATTAATTATTAATCATTTCCATTTGGTCGATTCAACTGGTAAAATTGGTTCATACGTTAATTCATAAATTGCATAAAGACAATAAATAAGTAAATGTATTCAAATTGATAACTATTCCTAATGCTTGCATTGTGATGCAAATCAACGTTATATTGCAATTTTTACTAACTATAAATCTATCAAATCACTTACACACTCGTATATTTCATGAGAATCGAAAAAGCGAAGTTTATGTACTTTTGAAATATATAAACGTGATATTTCGTAAAAAAAATGCATTTTCAAAGGTAAAAGAGGTCTAAGTTCGTACTTATTGTATGTAAAATTCATAGATATTAAAGAGGTATTTTTGAATAATTTGCTTTTGTGTTTTAAAATCTCAAAGATTTTTTTTTATTGAAACAACGTACATAATATGTTGGAATATTTGTGTTAAATAAATAAGAGATGCAATCGTTTTCCAGGAAATTTCCTCTTTTGAAATTGAAAATATTTTTTTTATTGTTTGTATTGATTGACCAAGCTATAGTATAATATACCAAGTAAGTATTGTTCTTTCCGGATGTTGTTAATAAATATTTCACAAAAGAAATAGTATATAGAAATATGATTGCAAATACAAATAAATATCCTCAAAAATAAACGCAATATGCCTAATAGCAATTTGACCTTTACGTTAAACTACTTGAAAGCAAATTTTATTAAAAAAAAATGACACAAATATATCATTTACCAATTATCGTTTAAAAGGAAAAGGCAGATTCATTTACTGAAATAATATTATTTCAAATGATTGTTCATGTATACTTTAACAATGTCAAAATCTGGCAACGCTGCACTTTCTAATTTTTTTTAAATCTAATTTTCCATTCTTTTGTTAACTCAATTCTAATATCGTATAGTTTTCTCGTTTGTCGCAAAATGTTCATTATGGCTTGATTTATTCGTGAATTAACTTAAAAACAAAGGGAAAATGCAACGTTGCCAGATTTTGACGTCACTAAAATATACATGAGCTAAAAAGAAAATACCTCTGTAGCGTAGTACTGGGGGTGGGGGGGGGTCAGGGCCCCGGTTGGCACATGGAAATGGTGCGGCATATTGACATTGATAATTCCATAAAAAATTTGCTTTAATAAAAGCACGAAAAGTACATTCTTAAATAGTTAATGAATTTAAAGGTATTTGACTTTTTACCAATTTTCTTCACTAATAGGAGGCGGCGAATTTCTGATCCGGGCGGCAAAATCATATGCTACGCCACTAGAATGTTTACCCAACCTATCCTCTGTATTAATCAGACTCGTCTATTTTTACATATGAACTGTATGTCGATATATGCTTTTCGATTGATCTTTTTGTTTCTGATTGATAGATTTATCATTGATCTTAGATCTTGGATATTTCCAAACGGAATTCATCTGTACGTCGATAGTGACAGATCAATAATTATATAGAAATATAATCAATGAGAACTTCAAACTCAAATATTACTAGTCGCATTTCCGTAAGCTAATATGATAAAGATTATTTTTGAAAATTTTAACATCAAGCGTTATGCCTAAAATTTTGATAAAAAATAAATTAGACATCTTTTCCTTTTTTTAATGACTTCACGCGAATTTTGATTTATTTTTTCCCAATATTAAAAGACAGATAAATTAATTTTCCTATTACATATTATACTCTTTGTCCAACTCCGTATGAAAAATTCACCCCAATTGTTAGCGTGGATTAATGGAGTTTATTAATTAGTGGGAATTTGTCTTCATCAAAAGTGCTATTTCTCCCTTCGAGGTATAGCTACTATTCAACCTATTTACGTATTCAATCTAGTCTTAGGAACTCGTAATACTCCTAGTTTCCAGAGTGAAAATCTATAAGAAGAGTAGTACTTTTTGATTGATTTTTCAAATATAATTGTAACGAATTATTTTGATTAATTCTTTCGGAGGTTGTAAATAAATTCCTTCGAAATATTACTGTTAATGAACTATTGACAATGAACTAATTGACCGTTGAATATTTTGATAGAAGGAATATTTCAAATTATAATTTATGTAGATTGTAGATATTTCATTCATAGTTTTACTTTACTTGAAATCTCTAAATTGACTTACGTACAAAAGTATCGTTTGGAAAAGTTGGATAAATTTCCATTTACTTATATTTAAGGGTATAAAATAAGTACACATATATTTAAGTAAATAAGTACAGAGTATACTTATTTATTACAATAATTACAAGTTTACTTGTTTCGTCTACTATTTAACCTTCTAATTGTCTTTGACCCTGAGGTTAATGGAGCACGTAAAATGCAAAGCGTTGACGTAGATTGAATACGTTTGTCAGTGACGATCCTTTTTTATAATATGCAATCCTTAATAAAAGTTTACTTTAGTATGAGAAAAGTTTATGGTAATGAAAAAGGTAATCGTGAGTACAATTTTCAAGACCGTTTCAAATACTTAGTGAGAATTCAGACAGGCGAGACCTCAGTATTGTAGTGAACCTCTGGTCAGACTGATCATTTCTCTTCATTGACCAGAGTTATTTCATTTTAAAGTATATTATTCGTTATTAATTTATTAATGGTTATTGTTGCTTAGTTAATTGTTTAGTTCTTAGTGATTTCTTTTTACAAAAATGACAACAGAAGTGAATGGAACCTGTTTGAACTTATCGAATATTTCACCATTTGGGTAACTTTTGATTTTGTTAAAAATATTTCCTATTGTTTCACCGATAAGATGTTGTTTAAAAATTAATCATCGTTGAATAAAAATTTACATTCTTGATAAAAAAAAATCACCTACTAATTGTTCATTGTGCATTAATAAGTGGTAAATTAAAGAAATTATATTTCTGTTCGTGATTTTCATTTTATAAAAATTTTTCCTCATCAAACTTTTAACAAGAACTCGACAACAATTATATCTAGAAGTCAACAATTCTGTTGTTAAAATCCTTTAACTTTCTGAATGTAACGTTTTCAATTACAATCGTTATAGTTGTATTATCGCCAACGTTACATAAAAGTACTTTAAAAGTTTTCCTTTCGATTGAAAAAATGAAGATTGTAGGTTTTTGCTCTCAATGAATACCTTGAAATAATTTTTGCTTTACTTAAATTAAAGTTATTTTTTGCCTTTTGGGTTATAATTTATAAAGTTTTTTATTTTTACAAAAGCTTTAGTTATACCATTTTTTCCTTATTTTAATGTTTTATGATTTTAAAGCGAAATATTAAAACTAATTGACACCAAGGATTTAATATGTGAGAAATATTTCTAAATTTCAACTTGAAATTTTAAAACGGGAATCAATATATTAAAAAAAAATAAATAAATAATAAGCAATAGTGGCACGGAAAAATTAATTTTAATTATTTTTTTAAACTCTCGGCCATTTTCATAAAAAAATTCCCCTCGTTGTTTTAGTAATTATTAGAATAACCAAAAGTTACGCAGTATTTGTAAATTTACAAATTCTCTGAAAATTCTTACTCTTTTAATATACGTTAATCCATTGACGTGGATTTTTATTCGGATTGATTTTATATTGCATAAAATGAAAATCAAGTTTCGCTTTTTCCTTTATTTCTTATTTATTTTTATAATTTTAATACTCCAACTGTTACAATTTACGTAAAATAAAGTTATTTGTTCATTATCTTAAGTTTTGATGAGGATTTCGATTTCATCAGGTGCTTGCTATTGCTACTAGTAACTGTCGTCCAACTTCTTAGCTTAAAAATATTTTTAATAGGAATGTTTTTAATTTACCACAACTTAACATAGATAAATAAACACGAAAACGAATAATATTTTAATATTTATCATTTAAAACTATCTTTAAAAAACGTAAATAAATTATTAAAAAATATTTTTTCTTTAAACCAATGAATATTGTAAATTAAGTTAAAAACATCGTTTCAAAAGTTTATAATTTACTAACAAAATAATATCTATGTTTAAAAATAAAAATCTTATCTGAACTGTAATACTGGACAAAAATAATAGTTGTTTCATTTACGTCTGTATTCCTCTTACTATTTTATCAAATTATTAATGTTTATATTAATATTTTATAAACTCCAATGGATCCGTAATGAAATTGCTTTAAAAACTATTTACCATACGCACTTTTTGCAAGTATAATTAGCTATGGGATGCTAGTATAGGGAAAATGGTAGAATAGCATATCCAAAACTTTGATTAAAGTACAAAATAAGTTAATAAGTATAATTAAACCGTTGAATTTTTATGACGAATGTCACCAGTCAATTTGCTTATGAGAACACGAATTAATTTGGGTAATCTATAGTTAGTAGTGCATTAGTGTTACCATATTTTGACAATAAATTGACAATAAATAAACCATAATAAACTGTACATAATTAATTTTAGCAAACCACCAATTCATATCACCCTCCTAATCAAAATAGTGATTTGTATTTTGAAAGAAACATTTTTTCCCCGATTTAAATAGAATAAAAATTAGCATGCTAATGGTTTAACTAGTAGTTACCCGTGAAATATTCACAGCCAACACTGATGACAAAAACTGTCTATTGAATGAAATTGAAATGACAGTTGAAACAAATGCCAATAATCAGTTAGTTTAAATTTGAGATAATATTATATTTGGCTTCACTCACACGCATGTGTTTATATTCTCTCTTCTATGTTTTTGTTGACACACATACGTTTGCCTTTCATTATATTGACTAGTAGCTACCCGTGAAACATCCAGTCTTTACTGACACAATAACTGATAAATGAAAAAAAATTGCAATTGAATGAAATCGAAATGATAGTTTCAGCAAACGATAAGTTAGTTCAAATTTGAGAATTCAATTTAATTTAGATTTTTTTTCTCTCATATTATAGAGATATTTTCATAGTAAAATCTTTAATGTATCATGACAAAGATTGTAAAAAATACTTGATAACACGGGAAAATCGACAGTGGGAATTAATATCTCCCAAAAATCAACAAAAGCATAAGGTTCAAAAATCCAAGCTTTGAAGCACAAAATATTTTAATGTCACTAAATGTTCTTAAATGTTTGTCTATAGCAAAAAATCGTATAAAATCTAAAATAACATTCTGGGTTGTATTGCAAAAAAAATAACTGGGTTTAAGTTTTAAGTTTCGATGTACAAAACTTTGTAATTTTAGAGACTAAGATTAAGGCAGGCCTATATACATGATGTGCTAATACTTCTTTATAGGGCATTCCGTATGTATAAATTCATATAAGCATTTTCATGTGTAATTTTCCTGGTAGTAAAATAATCTAAAGAATTCAACTGGAAGGTATGTATTATGATACATTGTATTGTAGGATACATATTTAATAATTGTAATAAAAAGACAAAAACAATTTAAATTTGCATATAAATTTGTAGATGCGCTTATAATTTCAATGATTTTTCCAAAGCATAATTAGTATCCTTTACGACGAAATTTTAACGACTTGTTTTGAAAATAGATAAACTTTATAATAATATAGCTTAACGTAACTGGTTGTTGAAATAAATAAATTATATTTTAGAATTTAGGAAAATTTTATTGCTTTCAAATTAAGTTTACTAGTGACCGAGTGGTTAAATTGGCCGCTCCAAAACTGGTAAGTGCTGGGTTCGATTTTTGTATTGAGCAACTTTTCAATATTTCAATCCTAGAGACATTAAAAACACTGACAGTTATAAAGCGACGGTAAATAACAAACAATAAATTACCAAATTATTCGACGTACTTTACAAGGAAAATCTTTTAATAAATTGATTTAGTCAAGGTTTAAACTCAAGGTTACCCAACCGTTTAGTTGTTGATGACTACCTTTTGAACCTGCCATAAGTTTCATGGTGATTAATTTTATAACATGAATTTCAGAAGAAATTGTTGAATTATTGATCGATTAGTTACGCACTTTTGCTTTAGCTTAATTTTAGTGATTTACTTTAATCTATGATTTGAACTGTTTAGGGAAAAAGTTGGATATTTAATTTTTATTGATTTTTAGTGTGATAGTAAATTGTTGAGTGTAGCAGATTGGTGAAACCACTTGTGTTGTAATCGAATATAAAATATATCGTAATCTTGTATTTCAAGATATTTAATCACTCGAAATATTTCAACCGTCTGAATTCAAGTAATTTACGAACTATAGGATACCAAATATTCAAATGTTTGGTTCATTAAAAGTTTGCAAAATTATCGTTTTTCTACTTTAAGTTATATAAACACTAACTAACCAAAAAATTTCATCATTAAAATGTGTGAAACTTTCTGCCACTGTCTTCCATAACATATATTGCTATTTAGTAGACTTTTGAGCAAAATTTTAATTTGATATTTTATTCCAGGAAAATCTCCATCTTTTATTTTTATAATTGATTGTCAAAAATCTATTTTCTTAAATATTATCATAAACATAAAGCAAAGTAAATATCGCTAGATTTTTTATTTTGGATTCTTTATATATGAATGAAGATAATTTTATGAACAGCGACGTCACTTTAACATGTTTTTTATCCAAGTAAGAGATAAAGTTTCGATCAGATAAAATATTATGTTTACTATTGTAAAAGAAATCTTTGAAAATGGAGAGTGAAAATATTTATTCTTGATTTATATACACATTACTTATATACTATATTACCTGTGGGCTAAATATAGATTTTGTTAATAAAAGAAATTATTTTTAGTTCAATTTGTAAAGATTATTTATGATCTTAATGAATTCGAAAAGATTTTATGGCTCCGATAGTCAAAATGAAATATTAAGTTTTTATTGAAAGTTTACCAAACAATATTAGTATGTTTATTTTTTAAAGACTTAATAATTATATTATTGTGAATCGTTCAAAAGTTGCTTTTTTACTCACAGTTAGGAAATAGTAGTGATTTTTTTCATTATTCAAAAAAGATAACAAAAATTGCAATAATTACTTCTATAATTACAGTTTAGATACCTAATAAATAATTTATTAATGTAGGTTGTGTTGATCAACAACCTTGGAAACCTTATAATAAATATAAAACCTAATTATATTAAACAGAAAAATAAAATGAGTTGTAGGGTACTTGATCTAGATCATTCCCTTAAATTTACCGGGCGCATATAATGAAATTGGAAACTTTTAAAAAAAATCTACAACACGATAGAAACGCGAATTCGTTTAGTTGGCTAATGTCCCTTTTAGGTCGGTCAAAAGTTGGCAACGTTGCATTCTGTACTTTGTTTTTAATTTAATTCGTGAATAAATCGGCCCATAATAAAAATTTAGCTACAAAAGAGACAACTCCATCATATTAGAATTGATTTAACAGAAAAATCGCGGAAAGAATGAAAAACAAAATAGAAAATGCAACGTTGCCAGATTTGACCGACCTAAAAGGGACTTGAGCTTATAAGAGAAAGTATTTGAAATAGTATTTTAAAATGGCATTGTTTCTTTGCCGTGCATTTTTATAATAGTACCTACCTTAATGGAAGTCTACGGAAATTTTTTTTGTAAGGACCGGTTGGGTCTATTAATGTGTAGAAAAATGAGTTTTTTTTTTGTGAAGGTCGATGGACTCAAGTTTATAGAAGCTATTATCGAAATTTGGCCCTGAAAACATACTATACATAACGGATAATTGGAATACTTTTGGGTACTAATAAATTTTGGATAACATGGAACTAATTTTTGACTTAGGAGATAAGGAGAATAAATTGGTATTTTTAATGACTAAGTATATTTATATTAATTGAAAATGTGCATTTATATGAGCAAATACATGAGATATTTATGTTATAAGCAATCTTAGAGAATCTTCTGTAAGAATGAGCATTGAGCAGGGATAAAAATTTTCCAAGTGCTGACCAATAAATTTTACTTTATCTATAATTTCATTAACCGATAAAATTAAAATTAGGATGTACTACTACCTGGCTATTCCCATCTAAACGTCAATCTCAAAAATTTCAAATCAATTTCAAATTTTTTGAGGTCATTTGTACACCGTATGCACTTTCGTATACGCAGACATACGTAATACACTATATACGATATGTATACGTAAACCGTTATTTTATAATGGTTGCCAAATTTAGCATGTTGTAATTAATACTTAATTACATTATTATCTTATTTCATATTTATTTTGTAACCAAAATTTGAGAATTTTCGAGAAAGGTACTGGAACCGAAGAAAATTTTTCGTGCAACTCTATTTATATAACATACGTATACTTTTATGTGTAAACTCAATTGACTATAGTACTTCAATACAACCGAACGCATAAATGTGAAATGGCTTTGGTGGTACAAAATTTGAATTGATAAATGACGAAAAATTGATGTTATTAAATCATCTTAACGTTGCACAATATTTATTAAGCGAAAAGTAAAATATTCAAAAGATCAATAATTGAGAATCATTAATAATTGTTCTATAACAAAATCAATTCACGGACATGAATTGTATTTTAAAAGCTCAACTCATTCTTTTGATTTATTAATACTTATGACATTACGAAAATTTCCATACAATAATAAAAGTTTTATTAAATTAGAACATTTAAAACATTTTTCTACAATACATTCACATATTAAAATTTGCACGGTTATGTTAAGCAATTAAGCATTATTAAGTTAAGACCATAGTATGTAAATAGATGCAAATTTACTATTACTCTTTGCATTGATATAATTTCTAACAGTAAGTGCACTATAGCTATCTAGGTGATATTTTTTTTAATAATAAAAGGAGAAAGAAGTTAAAGTTGAAACTTTGAAGCTACCCAAGTACCTACCTATACATTACCCACTGAAGTGTTTTTGTAATTTAAATAGTAGCAATAGATAAACGAAAACCCCGTAATAAAATTAATGATAAAGTTAATGCATTATTTATTGATTCTTCATTTTATCCACAAACTTTTTGAATTGAAAAAAATATTCATTAATAATATATTCTTTATTTAGATAATTAAATTTAAGAATTTTTTTTCATAAGTTTTCATTTTAAGCAAGATTTTTATATTTTTTAAAAATTAATGGAATATATAGGCACTAACGAAAATGTTTGGAAATTATGAATTATTCTCAAAAATGTCCAAAATGCTTGTCGTTTTCTCTTTTTTTGGTTTAATGTATGATTAATGAATAATTTATTTAAGTTTTCCCATTCATTTACAATTAATGAAATAAAACCGAAAGGTACAAATTGTGGCCGCGAGCAAAGGTTTGTTGCTTTGATTAACTTTAAGCAAAAATATTTTTAAACAATTTAAATAAAATAAAACCAATAATACAAGCACAAACACTAAGAACTCATAATAAACTGTATAATCAAGTATTATCTTCGTATAATCAGTATCAAGCTGTATCTTGTATAGCAAAAATTAAAACATATCAATCCAGTTATCATCGTAGAGTAAAACAACAAAAATTTTCAATCAAAAAATCTATAAAGAGAAATAGACGCCTGTTAAAATAGTGGTATAAACAGTTTTTTCTAACGATTTTAATAAACTAATGATTAAAAATTTGTTTGGACTTATATAAGTTAGCTTGTTTTTGGTGGCATAAGCGTTCTACGGCTTCGGTAAAATCTTCGACTGATTTTTGACCGATTTTTCGTCCGAAGATACAATGTCATTTAGATTCTAGGTATATATTTTTTTCTTGGATTTTTTTTGTAATTCAAAAAGTCAATAGTTATCGTTTCGATATCTTATTTATTAATTTATTATTTCGTCACTATTTAATAGCTGAAAATTTCAAAGATATGAACGCAAAGCTTTATAAAACAAAAGAATCAATTCCTCCTTACGTAAACAGAATTAATTTAAATAATAAATGCTATAATTATTATTGTTACGTTTCTAGAATCACCATTGACGCAGATGAAATTTATAAAAAATAGCGAAGAAACTTGCAGTACTTTTACAATAATAAATTGTTCCATTAGTTTTAGTAGTCATATTCTCACTTTGATTTTTATTTAAACTACCCAGTCTTTATTGTTAACTATTACTATTATTGCTAATTCATATAATCAACTTATTAAGAGTATTTTATAATATTATAAAGATAATTAATGCCACTAAGTAATATCCCTTTAATTGAACCACGACAAGAAATTTTTATATTGTTATTTTTTCAGAACATAAAAAATTCATTATACATATTTACAATGAACGATTATTATAAATTATCTAAACTTGAAATGATAAAAGATAAGAGTTGTAGGTAAAAATTACGTAAAGAAACGTATAATACATCCCAATTTGGTTATTCTTCATGCTATTTGAAATATTTTGCAGTTAAATATTTCTCATTTTATTTGATTTTTTTTATAATAAAGTTTCATCCAAGTTATAGAAATGGTAGATCTTATATAATGTAATGTTACGTAAAAAAATATAGATAGTTTAATATAAGATACGTAAAATATGAAAAAAAAAAATTATTGAGGCAGTCATTAATCCTTTTTTATCTGCTCTGATTTTCTTATTTTTTTATATAAATCAAAATAAAATTGTTGGCTGTGAAACATGGAGAAACAATAAATTTATTTTAATTTTTATCAGTGGAGAGCTGATAAATATACGTATTATATACGTATTATGAGACACTTTTACAAATTGTATTGAAATTTCATTCGAATAATTTTTAATGAAGTGAATTGAATTTAATTAGCCTTATCATATAAACGAATGGTAGCTTTTATCTTTATTTTTTATGTAATTTTAAAACTTGCACGTAGCGCGATTGTTAAAAATTCTATAAATAATTAAATAGTTTTTTTTTTCTTTATAGATTTACAAAAATGGAAGACGCTGATGTAGTTTCGGAACAATTAAAACAAGAATCATATTTTGGACCTATCGACATTATTTTATTGGTGGCATTATGTGGGGCGGCTGGATGGTGGTTACTGAAAGGAAGGAAAAAAGAAGAACCCTATAGTTCATTAGGAAAATCATATTCGATACAGTATTTGTTTTCATTTATATAAAAAGTTCCTTTTAATTTAATCAATATGTTTTTAGACCAACATCTTTAGGTCCACAAAACGCGACTGAAAATTCATTTATTAAAAAATTAAAAACGTCTGGAAGAAGTTTGGTTGTATTTTATGGAAGTCAAACTGGAACAGGTGAAGAATTTGCAGGTCGGTTAGCCAAAGAAGGCGTTCGTTACCAATTGAAAGGAATGGTTGCTGATCCTGAAGAATGTGACATGGAAGAATTAGTTAATTTAAAGCAAATTAATAATTCGTTAGCCGTATTTTGTCTGGCGACTTATGGAGAAGGTGATCCGACTGATAACGCGATGGAGTTTTACGAATGGATTCAAAACGGAGACGCTGATTTAACAGGCCTCAATTATGCGGTAAGTTAACGTCTTACATAAATTGTTTCACTTTCTGTTCAAGTTTGGCATAAATTTTATACTGAATTAAACATTCATTGCAAGCCAATGTTAAGTTTTTTATAAAAGATTTATAAATATTCAGTCAGTAGTGTTCAATTATATAAGATTCACCAGTTGCGTATTAAAATTGCGTGTAATCGACTTTAGTTGCTCAAGGAAATTGTTTTTAGGTGTTCGGACTTGGAAATAAAACTTATGAGCATTATAATGAGGTTGCAATTTATGTTGACAAACGTTTGGAAGAATTAGGAGCTACTCGAGTGTTTGAATTAGGTCTGGGTGACGACGATGCAAAGTAATTATTTTTAAATATTTTGGAAATATGTATTATTAAATTGGACGTTATATTTTAAGTATTGAAGACGACTTCATAACATGGAAAGATCGATTTTGGCCAGCTGTTTGTGACTACTTCGGAATTGAAAGTACTGGAGAAGATGTTAGCATACGACAATATAAATTACTTGAACATAAAGAAACTACTCCAGAGCGAGTTTATACGGGAGAAGTTGCTCGTTTGCATTCATTACAAAACCAACGACCGTAAGAATTACCATTCAAAAACTTCTACTCTTTCCTATTTGCTAATATATGCCATTTTTTTAGGCCTTACGATGCAAAGAATCCATTCTTAGCATCTGTCTTGGTTAATCGAGAGTTACATAAAGGAGGAGATCGTTCATGCATGCATATTGAATTTGACATTGAAGGTTCAAAGATCCGTTATGAATCTGGGGATCATTTGGCTGTGTATCCTGTTAATGATGAAGAACTGGTTAACAAAATTGGCAAAATGACCAACACGGATTTGGATATTATATTTACTTTAACAAATACTGATGAAGAATCAAGCAAAAAGCATCCATTCCCGTGTCCTTGCAGTTATCGAACTGCTCTCACTCATTATTTGGATGTTACTATGAATCCTCGTACACACGTACTCAAGGAATTGTCCGAGTACGCAACTGATCCCGAAGAAAAAAATCGTCTTCGTTTGATGGCAAGCATTACTCCAGAAGGCAAAGCCTTGTATCAAAAATGGATTATTGAAGAAAACCGAAATATTGTTGATGTGTTAGAAGACTCCCCATCTTGCCATCCTGCTTTAGATCATCTTTGTGAGTTGTTGCCAAGATTACAACCACGTTACTATTCAATTTCTTCTTCTCCGAAATTGTACCCCAATTCAATCCATATAACTGCTGTCTTAGTTCAATATACAACACCAACTGGACGTGAACATAAAGGTGTTGCTACATCTTGGTTAGCTTTGAAACACCCTCAAAACGGTGAAGCACCACCAAAAGTTCCTATTTTCGTTCGAAAATCCCAATTCAGATTACCTAATCGAACTCAAACTCCAGTCATCATGATTGGCCCGGGAACTGGTCTAGCTCCATTCCGTGGATTTATTCAAGAAAGACATTTAGCAAAAGAAGAAAATAAAACGGTCGGAGAGACTGTTTTGTACTTCGGTTGCCGTAAGAAGGCCGAAGACTATTTGTATGAAGAAGAGCTGGAGGATTATGAGAAAAAAGGAACGATTCAATTGAAAGTGGCTTTCTCAAGAGATCAGAAAGAAAAAGTTTATGTGACTCATTTACTTGAGAAAGACACCGATGATATCTGGACAGCAATTGGAGAAAACAATGGTCACCTATATATTTGCGGGTAAGTTTTTGGATGGAAAAATGTTTATTGAGGTAAATTTAAATTGTGTCATTTTTTTTTTAATTTTAGTGATGCTAGATCAATGGCGTTAGATGTACGCACAATTATTATGAATGTAATAATGAAAAAAGGTAATATGACAGAGCAGCAAGCTGCCGCTTACATTAAGAAAATGGAAACACAAAAACGTTACTCTGCAGATGTATGGAGTTGAATAGTATATTTATTTTTACAACGCCTGCTCTGGAAGTTGACTTTTCGAGTGCTGTATGTCACCTTCAAAATACACAATAATCGCATACTTGATTATATGTGTTTCATAAACGCACATGTTCGGTTAAATATGACATAACTGCACAGATTCCACCTAAACTATACGGCTATAGAAATATAACCTTATGAACACAGTCTGTACCTTGACTCGCTCTACCTTTCTCACTTTATTAGACTACTGAAACGCCATTTGATGTCGCGACAATAAATTACTTTTTGTCGTTTTTTTTATGCAATAAAATTAAAATTTGAAATAATAGAAAAAATAATTTTTAAAATTATCCCATTTCTCTCAAATTGAACTTCCAGAGCAGTAGTTGTAAAAATTATTGTATGCTACTGGTGGGATAAGTAGCAAATATGACAGTCGTGATTACGACATTCGCTGTCAGGTTTATGGGGCATTCGTATGAAGACTCGTGTGACTATCGCAACTCGCCTAACGGCTCGTTGCGACATCTGCCACACTCGTCTTCATACGAATGCCCCATAAACCTTACGCTCATGTCGCAAAGCACGACTGTCAAATTATTTGCTACTTATCCCACATGTAGCATAAATAACTATTATTATCATTTTTAATCTTTAATTTAACACCTCTTGTATTTTAAAAAATATTTGTTTTTAAACTAGGTATTATATTCATGTATTTATTTTTATGGGACGTTGCAAATATGTGAAATACATGTTATTTTTATTACTTATAAAAATTGAAAAAAAAAATCGTTAGGGTGCTGAAAATTGTTATTTGTAAATGCAGTTGTTAATTGTTTAACAAAATTTTTAAATTTTATGATAATTTTTAATATTCTCAGTAGAATAGTTTTGTATAAATTTTAATGCTTTAAAAACTTAAGCGATGAACATTGTAAATATTTTTATATGAGGGTGTTATAAAATCATTTGTTAGTCAAAATCAATTCATTTAAAATAATACATAATATAATAAAGTTAACGATATAACGCATCGTTATTAAATTTTAATAAATAATTTTTATTTTTTATTTCACATTTCCCTTAAATGTCTGGTTTATAATTGATTCGTATGATAGTATCAGAAGTAATGTAATTAATTCCAATTTTTCCGCATTCAACAGTACGAATGTGAATTGTAAATAAAAGTTCTTTCTATCTACACTATGAACAGAAAAACAGTGATTTTTTGAAACTTCCCTATTGTTGACTAAAGACAAAATTGATTAGAAAGGTTGAAGAAAAAAGTATTTTTATTTTGCTTAACTTTTCTTTTGGAATTTAATTTTCTTTCTACAGTCGGTTCAATATTTTCTTTGTCTGGGTTTGGTCTCTATTGGATTGAATTCGATGGAAAATCCTTTTCTGGGAAAATAAAATTGTCGTATGGATAGATTTTTCATTTTTTCGTAGATAGTAATCGCTTGACCTGTGTTTCACATGGGAGCCACGAATCAACAGCAGTATTATAATAAGTTTTAAATGGTTCATTAACTTCAACGTCAAGTGGCTGAAGCTTTACGATAGTATGAAGAAGTATTTTTGCAACCTGCACCAATCAATGTTTGCAGGCTGGAAACATTGCAATTGTAAGTATAGCTATTCCAGAAGATTTCACTATATGCAAAGCTTCCAAAGGTAAATTACTTTAATAGTTGTTTAGAATCAACAATGCTGATTTTTTTAAGAAGCTCCAGTATGTCTAAGGAAATATTTGTCAAGAAATAATTCAGCATTCATCCTCTCTATGGTTGTGGTTTTACCAAGGATCTTATTCGAAGTACCAAAAAGCATAGGACTTTTGAAATTTTTTATTGAAAAAATCATTACTGGAAGCTGAAGCTTGTTCAGAGGCGGAAATATGTCTAGCAATTTAATGAATTTATTATTTTGATGTTTTGTTAATTGTTTTTCCCCTCGTTGCCAGGGTTGTGTCGACGACTACTAGAAATATTATTTGTTTTCCAGCTGCTCGTCGCCACATGTCTATCTCACCGCTTATTTTACTAACATTACGACTTTTTCGAGCTAAAACTTTGCAAACGTTGGATAGTGGTAGTTAGTTTTTTCTAAATTATATAAACGAGTTCCGTTACCAAACCCAAAGTTCCGGTGCATAGCATTTTTTAAGTTTATAAGAAAATGCTTTCACATTTTTTTTGCCAAAGCCATAGCACATGCCTCAGATTTTTAAGTTTAACTTTTTAAAATGAATTAAATTCCATTTTTTTACCTTCGAAGCATAGAATATATATCTACATATACTCAATCTACAGCTCTATTTCTTCCTTGGTATGGTTACTTAAAGAAAAGCAAAATGCTAGAAAATTCAATGAAAAGCAGTCATAAACGTTTAGAGGGATAAAATTATTGAACGTTTTTCTTAGAATTCCTCGAAAATATTTGAATAACAGACATAACAGGGTTTATAAAATCCGTATAATTTGTCGAAAAAATTCAAACTTCCCCTAATCCCTCATCAAAATTTTTGAAACAACAAATTAAAATTTTGATTGAAATATGTTATATAACGTTTATCTATAATATCGAATAAATCAATGAAAGACTTCAAAAGTGTATATGTTTTTCTATATGATCAGCGATCATAGAAATAAGTTGCAATTCGGTCGATATCGGAAATTTCAAAAAAAAAAATCAATCGATAAAACTTTCGTCATAACTTTACTTTTCCACAAAGAGTTTAACATTATAAGTTCAAGTATTAATTCCACGTTCCGATAACAATTTTCTTTTGAGTCTTACGTGGTTCTTATATTTCTGAGCCAATTAAAAATCTAGTAATGACTCACGGGGAAAATTTTTTCTTCCAAATATTTTCATAAAATTCGAACAGGTGTTCGATAATCCGGAATTTCTATTGAAAGGCATATTATCTACTTTATCCTTCTTTTTATATTAACTACTGCTCTGCCTCAATATTAAAAAAAAAGCTCTAAAACAAAATAGCCAAGAGTATGGGATAAATCGAATTGAAACGAAGTATCTTATTAAAACGTGTACGATTCATACATACAACACTCTTATGTTTAAAGTAGTAACGAAATTTTGCAATCGAGAAGGCAAGAGTTAACTATCATTCAATACTTCGGAAAATTTGAGTATGTTGTATACAGTGAGTGTTTGACAATGAACATATTTAATCATAACTAAACATACAATAAATCATACGAAGTGTTAAAAAATATACATCCATACCATTATTGAGATGTATAGACATATAAATCAAGTGTATACTATTACTTAATTTGTGAACTCAAGATAGTACACTTAAAAACTCTCCGACATTGCTTTCGACTCTGATTCCAATTCTGAAAAATTAAAATCTCCGGTACTGATAAACCCACCCCGTAACATCTCTAAGGGGAAATAAGAAAATGTAATTAAAGAAAGTTTATAGTAATCCGAATTTATTTATAATAATATGTATAAAATAAACATTAACAATATGTAAATCGATATACTTTAAGGATAGATTTCATAATATGATTTAGTACATACATGTAGTTATAAGACAGTTAATTGTTATATATATGCAAGTATATAAATTTAAGGTTGTACATTTTAAAGTATTTGATTATAATAAAATTGTTTAGGATAGAAGTGTACTAAATACATGATTATAAGTAATAAACTTTATAGTCAAATGAATATTTATAAATTAACACTGAAAATTGCAGAAGTAACCAAGTATTAAAAAAGCATATTTTCATAATTTTAATAAAGACAAAAGAAAAACCTTAAAAATTAAATGTATATTTTATATGTAAAGCAAGAAAACATTGATACAATATAACAAAAATTAAATTTAACTGTGCAAAACGACTAGTAATTTTTTAATTTTTAAAGAAAAGAAATACAGTTATACAGAACGCGATTAATTTCTGCAATTTTCACTGTGATTTTTTGTTTTAAGTGTAAATATTGGAATTAAAATATAGGTCGCATAGATTCTGTACAAAAATATGATGCTTAAATAAAAAGTAACCCCATTATTGATTCTGAAATATCTATCACTTAATATTATATATACAAAAAAAAAAGTTATTTCAGTATGTAGTTAATGGTCAAATATATTTTTTTAAAAGTAGATTCAATATCAAAAGGAAACACCGAAAATATGTTTAAACATAGCTATAGAATGCAGAAGCAACAAAGTAATCAATTATGTAGGTAAAACGGTGAAAAAAAACTAATCATCATAATAGTTTTCAAAATGAAAAATTGTAAAGCAGTCATAATCATTAGTTAGATATTTTAGGTACTTAAACATTAAAAAAAAAAAAACTTAAAGAACATTTTAAATATAGAACATTGTAAAATAAATTACATTAACAAGATATTATCAAATCAAGTAAAACAAAAAAAAATATTAAATAAACTGCAATAACTAGAAAATATTATAACTCCTTATAAGATAAATAAATTTTAAGAAATATAACACAACTCAAAATCACGAAGCGTCATTTTCAGCGCTCACAATACATGTCAAAAAATATTAGTTCCAGAAATAATTCTTTTCGTAAGTCACAATTTTTAAAGTGGTTCATTTTCGCACTGTTTACAGTGGAAAAGTTCCTATTTTCCGGTTAATTCTATTTGTTTTTAAATTAATATTAATTGGGAAAAATTAAACAAAGATTTATAGCTCAATGACAAAAGTACTAAAAAATAATAGCTTAATCAGTCCTTAAATTAGTAGTGAAATTTTACAGAAAAAAATGTAATTGTAAAAGTGATTTTTCTAAATTAGACTATGCAATAATTTTAGTAAAATATTTTTTAGAAACTCAATCCAGTCTTAAACATTATTAAGTTATAAATCTATAATTGATTTTTTTATGTATCTTTAGTTTATGACCAAAACATTCGATCGGTAAAAATACGAAGTCTTAACTATTACATGTATAAAGCATTTTAAAATCTACTAAATTGGAAAAAATAGCTTCCGAAATTTACATCAAATTGCCCCATATATTTACATTAGTTTTATATAAAAATTTTATCCATAACAATCGTGTTTTTCATATATTGTACTTGCTTGATAAACAAACGCCAAATGACTAAGGCTAAAAAGCCATAATGTAATTAATTTTACTGTAAATATCCAAAAACTGATAATGCATGAATAAACTGATAATGCAAAACTAAAATTTTAGAACTGTTGTAGGTACTAAGCCAGACAAAAAATGTAATTGGTTGTATTGTGTATACATAAAAATATATTTTCATAATTATTTTGTAACGATATTTTTTCAGTTACCTCTCGTTACTCAAAATCAGTCAAATTAATGGATTAAATGTGTATTGAATAGTTACCAAAACATCCACTAATTATAATTCAAGAATGATAAATTCAATGTTGTAAAGTCAGCGCTGTAGTAATTTTTAATAACAATATATTTACATAATCATTGGTGTTGGTGTATAAATTATACTACGAACAAACTTCGACATCATCTATCCATTCTGCAATTCCTGCTTTCGCTAGAGTCATATTTAGAAAAACAATGTCCTAGAAAAAAAAAATAATTAAAAATAAATATTTCTATTTTAATAAATCTAAACTTACTCCGTGTCCCATTACTATATAAACGTTAACAAGAGGAATACATTCAGGAGTGAAACCTACGACTTGAGTTTGTAAAGGAAAACCTTGCGTTAAATCAGCAACTATTTTATTTGCATCAAAAGGTATTTCTCCATTTTCATCTGAAATTAAGAAAAAAACTTATTACTGGTAAGATATCATTTTTTTTTGAAAAAAGAGGAAAAATTTATACGTCGAATGTTGACCCAAAGGTTTTTTTAACTGGAGTACATTAAAACTTTTCTTGGATAAGCAATTATTTTTTTACTAGTTGTTATTATAGTTAACCTTTAGGGTATAAATACTATGTATATCTCAATTGATAGATGAATTAATTTGATTGTTTAGTTACGAAACAAATTATGAATTTTTGATTATCTCTGTCTATGTTTTTTGAGAATCATTTCACCCTAGATTCTTTACTAGATTTGGCGCTGGAATACAAGGGACTGAGCTGGTTATGAAAACAGAAAATGAAACGAATAACGTTCCTAAGAGCTCAATCGTTCAAAATACGACTCTTGAAAGAAAAGGGGGCTTTCGGATTTTTTAAACCTTTTCTTCTTTAAAGAGTTGTCTTTTGAATAAGACCTACCGTGAAAGGCTTAAATCTAAGATTTCAATCGTTACGAAGTATGCTAGCCTCTGCTATTAGGTCATATGCAATTTTTCGTCTTAAATGCACTGAGCTTAAATGTTCTAAGCTCTTTTATATTTTCAATTCATGATCAGCTCAATCGCTAGCTAGAGTTCTAGCGTCCAGTAAATAGAAGACTGAGATTATTTCATAACAAAATATAAATATAACAAGATATAACCTTTGGTTAAGTAACTATAATAACAATTGGTTATCGTAACAAAGAAGCTCAATTTTTTAAATAATTATTTATCAATAAAAATAACTTACCTAATTTAAGCCTTAAATTTGCTAATATACATTCTGTCGCTTGAAAAGGTAATGCAATAAAATCTGCCCGGATTTGGCGCAGTAATGAATTTTCAATATTACAGTAGCCTCCATAATCCATAAATTGGACTAAAGACGTATCGTTCTCTAGGTCAGTCGACAAAATTGAAACTCGATACCACACATCGTTCAGAGAAGCAGCGCAAATACTACCGACTGAAATGAGTAATAAAAATGTCAATAATTGATAACCATGTTATGGACTTAATAATTCTTACCCTGAATGGGTTTAGGTAACAATGGAGCCTCTGAATTCTCATAAGTCGTTGTCATGTATTCTACAAGTCGATTGAGAGTTGGATACGTAGGATGCGTGGGTTGATGAAGGAATAAATGTATTGGTGATTCAATATGAGACACAATTGTGTCATTATTAATGGCTTCTATTAGTCTTAACTAAAGAAAAAGAAAAGATTAGTATTCTATAGTTAAGAAAAATAAGTAAATAATACTAACGTAAACGCATTCAGGTATTAGAGTAATTACGTGAGGTGGACCTATGAATACTTGTTCCATAGTAAACGATGGATGAGTTTTTAGTGGAAACTTCTGTCTTATTAACTTTAAGGCTATATCAATTTCTTTTTGGACACCTAAAATACATAAATTTGAGAAATTGATGCAATTTAAAAGAAAAATTTAATTTACCTTCAATTGAGCAAATTTTTGTTTTTTTCATTTCAGGATAGTTTTTTATAACAATGTTAACATTTGCTGTTTCTTTTATTTTCTTAATATTATTACCATTAGCTCCAACTAATCGTCCAACCAAACTTTTATGAATAGTAAATTCGTAGGTGGTTATAGTTTCTTGTAAATCACCCGACAATGAACCATCACCAGCCTGCGTGGCTATATCGCTGCATCCTTTTCCACTATCGTTAGAACCTTCGCTTTGATTATCAGAAATACTACTCAACGAAGGACTCGCCATCATTATATCGACAGGACTATGGTTAGCCGAATCTCTTTCGGAGCTTTGTCGATCAGACCCTGAACCGGATATATTCAACGATATTTCTTCATTTTTATTACACGTTTCAATAGTTATTTTGGACATGTTTTCAGTTGTTGTTTCAATTATTTCATTTAGTACTTCACATCCAGGCTTCACATCCATTTTTTTTGTTGGGAAGGATGTTAATGTTTCCTTTGCCTTGGATTTCTTTTGAATCATTTTGTTGCTGAGTATTTTTTTCGGTTCGCAAGTAAACGACGATTTGGGAGTTGGAGGAGAAGTGTTAGATTTTGCTTGTTCTAGCTGCACTGATGAAGTAGAACGTTTACGAGCTTCGCAATTACCATTAAATAATGGAGATTTCATAGACTTAACTTTTTCGATTTCAATATCCAGCTCACTGTCTGATATAACCGGAGGAGGTTGATTTGTTTTAACGTTTGGAGGAATAATTATGTCAATAGGAGATGATTCTATTCCAGACAAAGTTCGTTTTATTTTAAGTGGAGTCGCTTTAAAAGTGTTTTCAGATTTTCCGTCTTGCACACTATTTATAGGCCTCACTTCGTTAGTTTGCAAAGGTTCAGGTGCCGTTTTCGGGCCAGTATCCCCTGGGTCACTTTGGTAACCACTTCTTTTCTTTTTGTACCAGAGAAAACTTAACAATATCGCAATCGGAGGTAGAGTCCACACTAATAGCTGATGAGATTGAACAGAAGGTGCCATATCTTAATGAGTCCACTTTTATTGTTTTGGAAACGAAGGAAATCCTGTAACAGAAGAAAGAGTTTTTTATTGACATGTTTGGTTAAAATTTTATAATTTAGAGCTAATAAGCCCACAAAAGAGTAATAACATTGACAACAATAAGAAATAGCACAATATTAATGAGACACATTTATTGCATAGAAAAGTAACCAATTAATTAATATTACGACAACGATCTTCTTTAAATGGCAACGCTTATAATAATGTTACATTTATTGAAACTAATGTATTTATTTTTAAATAAATAAAAGTATACAAATAGTTTAGGTTTAACTTTTCAAAGTTTTATAACTAATTATGAAGCAGAAAAGAGTATCATTCTGAAATAACTTAAAATTTGTTTAGTTTTAATATTTAAATGAAAAATTCATTAAAAAAATATTGCTTTATTTTCACTGTACGAATATGAAAAACTTGACTAAAATAAAATATTTTTGTTCTATTTAAAGATAAACCTAAAACTTTGTAAAATATATTGGAATATTTCCATTGCCTAGATTCTGTAAGAACACCAACTTGTCTTTCGACATATATTTTTAAAATCAGGTATAATGACCTTTTTGAATTCCGTTTTGCATAAAGTAGATATTATTAGTTTTATTAGGTATTTATTTCACAAATAAAATTACAACGAGGAATTTAAAAAACACTATTTTTTTTAAAGACATAGAAGAACAAAACAGTACGTTTTTTTTTTCTTAAAAATATATATATTAAATAGCGCTTCAATCAATGTTACCCAAATATAAGCTCATTAGTTCTCATAAGTATGTTTAAAATTGAAGGACTGTTATATAATTTATTCAAATCCCATTTCCACAAGTAAAATAATAATATTAATTTTATTTATGATATGAAAAGGTCATTATGGAATAATTTAAAATCTATCCGCAATTTGTAGAAGGTAACAAAAATATAGTGAAATATTTAAGTTTTTGTAAATTTTTAAGAACTAAAAAGAATTATGAACGATTTTATAAAATTTTTATATCTAATACGTTGGATTGAATTTTTCAATGAGCAATTTCAATTAATTAATATTAATTATGAGCTAATATAATAAATAGATTTTCCACTATTAATTATAATAACAAAATAATTCAATGTCATTAAGGCTTTGTAACTTAGTTCAACTTGTAGTAAATGTTGTACTTGTTGGCAATTGCAAATATCGCAGTATAACACCTACAAACTAAATAATTTTCATAAAACATTTTATGTTCATAGCCTTTTCTTACAAAATTTCTATCATTAGAAAGAAACAAAATAATCATGAAATTTCGATTAGAAGTATTACAAAGATTTAGATACTTTTTACAAATTTGTTCATTAGAATTCATTTTAACATGTTCTTAATACGTTGTTTTTAGTAATTAACCTTTGCTCTTTTCGTTAGGGTTGGAGTAATTATAAGGTGATTTTGGTTTAGCTAAATATAAGGACGTGAAACTGAAAGTAGGTAAAAATAATAAGTAAATTTTTTGAAGAAATCCATTACAATGCTACAAAGAAAATTTTGTTAAATTCATGAGTTTGATAATCTTGGAAATTTTATGATTTTGATAAAAAATGAATTATCTTAAAGGTTTTTAATGCTAATTGTATTTGTCTTTAATTTTGAAAAAAATTATAAAAAGGAAGTTTTTTTTTATACATTTTATTTTGTTCAGTAGGAATTGAATCCGTAGTGCTCCTAGCCTACATTAGTCCAAATATATAAGTATTTATATTCCTCTGACAAGTTGCCACGAGGGAATAATGATTAAAAACAATCTTAATAATTATATAACAAAAATAAAACTATATAATAGTTTCGTTAAAATTAGAAAAAAAAAATAATTTGCCCCCTTTTTAGTCTCTTGTGTGGGGCTCATATAGTAAAACTTTATGCTTAAAGGTAGATCAAAAATTTCATAATTTCATAGAAAAAAATATGAAGTGTAAGTTATCTAAGCATTAATAATTTTTAATATATACGATAAACATAATACAGAGAAGCTATAATGTTAATTATTTTGCAACATTTTAAGGTAAGATTGCACCACCAACAGTCGTGGCATTTACTTGCAATTAATAGGCTCATCGATTTAAACAAAGTAATGAATTATAAGTTTTTAGTTTTGATTTATTATTAAAATTAATATAATTATTGGGGGGGGGTTAGCTTGTACAATTATGACTTGTTAAAATGCTTTACAAATTTACAACTACATATCAACTTTATTAACTATTTAATAATTCTTTATTTTTAAAATAATTAGTTTCACTAAAAATAATAAATATATACTGGTATTTTGTTATGTTGTTGTTAAAATAGTATTCACTTTAACCCCAAATTTAAGAACCGGAGTAAAATTTTATTAAAAATTTAATAATGCGAAAAGCAAATGTTAGGTAGGTTTATTTGAAAGCTCAGCGCGTTTAAAAGCAAAGAAGTTTTCTTAGTTTTAACTAATTTCTAAGTTATTGCAATAAGCCGATCACAAAAATATTTTTTACTTCCAATTATCGAAACACTATCATCGGATCTTTATAAAGTTAAAACTATTAATTTCTATTGAAATATTGATCTTTAAAAAAAGGCAGATACTTTTGTTTTCAATTTAAATTTCTGCAATTTTTTTGAGACACAACTTTGGGTTATTTTACCCTTGATTACAAAAAAGCCACCACATTTAAAAAATTATAGTAGGATTAACTATATTTTCTTAAATACCTATTAATAGGAATATATAATACCTCTTTTTAAATTCTAATTTTATTAGTGTATTAAGACATTTTAAATTACATTAACTACCAATACAATATTTCTGAATTCAAATTTTTGGATTCTAGATTAATTTGGTACTTTTTTTTGAAATATCGTATTTTTCAGACGATAAAACGCTTCGGATCATTAGATGTACCGACATAATTTTGCAAAAAAAAAAAGAAGAAATCTTTATTGGTACCTATGCTACTACAATAACTAATCTATACATTTGCATGGAGAACCCCGATCATTTTAATGGTTGCTAAAATTTATGGGAATCCCTGATTCAATTTCATGGTTGTCAAATATTATGGGAATCTCTGATTTATTTAAGTGGAATTTCCCTATTAGACGCATTTTGTTCCATAAGATGCACCCTGATTTTAAGTCAAATTTTCAGGGTGAAAAGGTGCGTCTTATGGTCAGAAAAATACTGTACATATTTTTTTCTTCGCATTTCTTGCGATAAGTAAAACTTAAGAAAAGGTATACTTTATCCGAAGGACTTTATCAAGGTTTCGGATTTTTCTTTGATAAAATTTAGTTATGTAAAATAGTATCCACCTAAACTGGGATAAACTCCGAAAAAAAGCTTTTTTAACTATTTATTGAAATTCATTATCGAAAAAAGCTTGAATAGGTGATATATAGTGTTAAAATGAATTAAAAAATCTAATATGTTAACATTAAATTGTATTTCTATCACTATAACAATTTAAATTACTATTATAAAAATAAAAAATATTCCAAAAATGTATTAAATGTTAACTTTAAAAATAATCAATTTTCAATTTGAAATAAGTTATGATTACATTTTTAATATATTTTTATTCTTTAGATCTGTAGATAAATACTTCAAAAATTATCTAAATTAATAGAAAATCGACAATTTTCTAATTTCTAAAATATTATAATAAAATTATCACAAAATAAATTCTTACGCAAAATTCACAATCATCAATGTTCTTCTATCACGTTTCCACATGTTGTGAAATAATATTAAAGATATTGCGCAACCAAGAACACAGTTAAACATCCCAACCACCATCAACAGAGGAGCAAGGACGAAATGGCTGCGATTTTAGGGGATGAAGTATGTCTATATCGTTGTCTACGACGAAATCCCACCACACCCAAATTAATATGAATGATAGACAATGTTAGTCTGACGCAGTGGAATTTTCATGCGTAGTTTTCGTAACCCAATGTCTTACACTTTCCATTCGACCAGACAAAATCAGTAAACATAAAATATTGCGTCGTCGCAAATATTTTCCTGACCCCCGTAACAGCAAAATTATAATGCGGAAAATTTGGGAAACACTAATGTTTTTTAAATGGTAAAATGTATTTAATTTAGGATGTAATTGAGGCGAAATATCGATAAAACTTAGGATATAAAATTGAGAAGTCAAAAGATACATCAAAATTTGATTGTGGAGCATAGTTTTTATTTGCTTTTTTAAATAAGGGATTCATTGAAATCAATAACGATTCAATAAAATTAATGCTAAATATCTCGATTTTTTAATTGATCGTTTCTTTTGACCAAAATTTCTCTTAATGATTCGTTTCACAAATTCAATAGTTAAGTAGGTTAAGTAGCTCTTATACTTTGTATTTTATTGGTATCTGTATTTATATTATAGTGCGACTAGAATATACATTTTTCATTCAAGGCTTCAAGTTATTGAAGTTACTTGTTTAATAAAGAACAAAAGAGGGAAAAAATAATAAAACAGATACAGGCGGCGTTCTAAATTAATTATTAAAACAATAACTACCGCATTCAATAACACAACAATTAAACTATTGATTACCATTTTTGATACCAATGGATTATCTTTAGGATTAGTACAATCTAAGTAAGTAGGTACATGTTTACTTGATTTGAGAATTCATCTGGTGCCCTTTTATGTCTACCATCCAAGGCGGCTGTTCAACCCCGACCTACCATAACGACACTGTTGATTAGTAAGGACCGACATTTTTGGAATTTTCGGAAACAACACTATAATCTTAATTATGCTAGATTCCTACATTTTGATGTTGGTAAAAAACATATTGTTTATGTACTTTTTGAAAACGATAAAAACGAATCTAAAAAAATAAAGCAATAATTTCTGTGAATTTATCAATGTATCGTAAATTAGATAATTTAAGTAATAGTTTTTAAAAATGAATGCTATGGTCGTATTTATAATATTGCAATTTTTCTACTTTAATATAAAATAAAATCTAAACAGTGAATTGTCACTAGGTTCTACTAAAAACATGAATAAAATAACAAGCGAAATATGGGCAATAGATAGTACAATGATTTGTATATAAAGCATGATGGCACTTCAGTTTCTAACACGATCATAATTTATGCTGTATATGTTTTATAAATATCTAATCATAGGTATGAATAATATTTCGATGAAATAGTGAACGTCATAAAGTAAAAAGTAATATTAAATAGATCTAAATTCTGATTCAAATTCATGCATAAATAAATCAAGAGAAATCATTATAAAGCAAGTGCATGTAATTAGAAAAAAAAAGTGATTTACTATAAAAATACAATGCATATTATAATAAAGCGTCGGCTAAATATATATACACAGATGGGAAAGGTTTTCACCTGAATTAATATTTGCCTTTCTTAAGAAGTAAGTACATGAAGGAATTGTAAATATTTGAAAAAAAAATGTAGATAACTATAAATATGTACGAAAACATTTTAACTTTATAAATAAAATATTATTGATAAAAAGAAAACCAAAAAAATATTAAATAATTCAGGTTAAATATTTCTATACCACATTATATTTGTATTAGTTTTGATCCGTCTTTCTCAATATCGTAGGAGTACCCCCAAAAAGAGGGTACTTACTATACCATATTTTGGTGGCGCCTAGCGAAAATGGTTTAGACAGCAGTACCATACAAGAATTCCATTTTTTTTTTGACGAGGAATACTCAATTTCACAATAATTATATAGGGACTATTATGTAACCCTAGGAAACTGTGTTCTAGATTAGAATTACATATGTATACGTAAGAAATGGGACCAAAATCATTTACCATCATTGACGAGGCAAAAACAAAATTGTTGATGTCGCTAAATTCTAAACTGAAATGTGCGTTCCAGAAATATTTTCAAAATTCCAATGAAAAAGTCCTGACGTAGACATACTACATCTGATAAGAGTAATTTTAAACAGGACAAAAGTGATTTGAATTAATGAATAAATATTGTTTGCGAAAAAATAAAATTAGCGTCACTTTTTGATCATACTTCGTATATATAATGTATCGTTAAACTAACGTCATTTAAACTAATTATAATTTATAATGGATATCATTGTACCAATAAACACCACATTTTCAAATAGAGAATTTCATAGTTTATTGAAAAATGTTTATTAACAAAATATAAATGACTTTCGATTGAAATTCCTTTTGACTTTTCAATTTTACAGCGATAAGTATTGGCTTACTTTCTTAAAATATTCGACATTGATCACTATTTTATATTGCCATAAATTACCACCAGCAGCATACAACTATATCAATAAGTATATAATTAAGAATTTTATAATCTAATTGTGTATAAAGCTATAATTATAATCCAATTACATTTTTTATAGCTGATAATATGCAAATTTATAGAATATCAACTCGTTATGCCATTGTGCAATTTGAAATTATTAAGTTTTCACTTATAATATCAATATAAAGTTAGTTCAACTAAATACTATTGTTTAGTATTAATGTTAAAGTTTTATGACTTTGAGACTATAATAAATTAAGATTTAAAAAATATTTTTTATGAAACTACTTATCTCTTCTTTTTTTTTTAATAAATCATCGCTTCTTTTATAAAGCAAAAATTCTAACGCTCTCTACTCCATAATAGTTTATTATACAATCGATAATATCTACATTTTCTTAATAACTAAATTTTTAGTTCCGAAATATTTTTTAAGTTCTTAAAAAAATTGGCATAAAAAAGTTTAAAATAATAAGCAAATGAGAGTTCGAAAACGATGTGTACATCTATGGGTTTTCTATGGCGTCACAGTTCATACTTTGAAACCGAGGTATAAATCATTGAGTGTTAATTGTGTTTAGTGTATGTAAAAATATGTTACGAAATAATATATAAAGATATATTATGAAAGTATATAAAGGCTATACTAAGAAGAAAAACAGCCCTTAATCTGCATTATAATGATTTGAAGCAGATGTTTTCTCTCCTTCTCTGCTCAAATGATTGTTAAGTGATTCCTCAAGGGTAAATTAACATACTTTTTATTTAAAAAAATTACGAAGTGTAATAAAATATACCTGACTTCACTAAATTTCAAATGTAGTAAATAGTTTCAATCATTAACATTAAATTGGTATGATTTAAACGACTTGAATATTTGTGTTTAAATACATTTTTCATAGGAAAACGTTAATGGTGTTTTACAATTTGTGTCTTGTGACGTCATTTTAATGCCGAATCATAAAGAGCTCCTTTAAGGCATTTTGAATTTAATGTTTATTAAATTAGGTTTTATCAAATAAAGCTAAAAATTAACAGCTACATTATAATTCGATATTAGTTTAAAACATTTTAAATTATTTTTAGATCATGTATATCAAGTCTTTTTCTTAGAAAGAAAAAAAACACTACGATTTTTCAATGCATTCCCCTTTATTCGTGTAACCACTAACCGCCCTTTTAGAAAGTTCTAGCCTCCAATAAAGGGGTGATACTGCTCCGTTATAAACCATTGCTTTAGAAGATTTGTAATTAAAAGCCAAAGTGAAAATAATTTTTCTGCTGTTTTATTATTTTAATATCAGATCATATTATTTTTTTATGTATCAATAAATAAAACATAGAAGTGCATGCTTATTTGATTGAATGGGTAATTTCAAATCAGAAAATTGAAATTGTTATGCAGAAGATGCAAATTAAAACACAATCGTAAATCATACGTTTTGAAGAACTATATTATAAATGTATATTTACCTTCTACTAAGCACTTCATGTAATCAATGTGCACAGATATTGATTATAAAGATACTTTTTTTAATGGTGGATGAAAAATGAACTAGGTAAGATGTGTTGAATATTGGTAGGTATGTGAATTTATTGCAATTACAAATTTACTTATTTGCTTATTGATTTGGATCATGTTCCATGACGATCGCAATAACAATATAGTATCCGGTTGTTGGCATACAGAGAAAGTAGTAGATCAGACAGGTCAATAGCTGAGATATGCTCTGAGTTTGCGAGGGCGTGCTTAGAAGTTACAGATTTCATTTTAGAGTTCTAGACTTTAGAGATTTGTGTCACGTATTGCTTTATATAAATACAATGTAGAATAGTTGGAAATTGTTCTTGGAGATTTAACTGTATGTATGCTATATAGAGAATACATTAGTTTCAAGCATTCGCAATTGTAATTTTCAACTTTGAAACGAATATTATGTGATAGTCGTCAATCTTATGTCGTTAAAATGATGAACTTTCTTTTTATAAACCGCCTGGGAAATAAATTCGCTCATTATCTATAAATATATTTTTTTAAAGCGAATTATCTCGTTAATGTCCTATATCCACAATCAATCAGTTTTACATCTATTCACAGAAAGTATTTAAAAAAAGCTGATCTAGATTATAATCAAACCGCTTATAGAGTAGAAATCAACATTGCAAAATTAACACACAACACAACCACTTATTAAAACTGGATTTTACATGAAATAAAGCTATGGGTGTGGTCCGTCTCTGTATTAGATTTGGTGGATATTTTCCATTGTATGCGAAAGCCTAAAGGCAACAAATTTCAAAGCGACACTTAAACCAGTTTACAATGTACACGATCAAGTTTATAGCCTGATCAAATTTTTACACACCCGAAACATTAATCCAAAAATCAATAAAAATGAATACCGTTATAATTAAAAAAAAAACAAGTAAATCAAAAAAATGTTATCGTATATCAGTTATTTAATTTAAATAAAAATTGACATTTCACCAAGTTCAACGTTTTTTGTTAAGATTTTTTGTAATTCCACTTGAGAAACAACTTTTTTTCAAAACGAATCAAAGGTCACAAAAATGTCACCAAATTAATATGACGTTAAATAAAAGCACCGTTTCCTTATTTATTTTTTTAATTCAAGATTGAATAGTAGAGATAAAACTATTTTTACAATACACATATTTTAATTAGGCTGAAAAATATCTATGGAAAAAATGTCCAAAATTCACTTCCTATAAATCCAAACGATCATAATAAAATTGAGTATTTGACGATGTTGGAATTATAGTACAAATTGTTATAATTCTAATATATATTAGCGTAAAAAGCATATTTTATTTTATTTCACATTAATTTATATAAAGTTTTTGCAAATTTAAGAAAAAAAAAACAATTTTGAAATTTCAACGGGAACGAGACCGAATTGGTTGCAATTTCTGTGACGTCTTAAGCAATTGAATATGTCTTCCTTGATTGATTGTTGTTTGCGCTTCATATTTTCTGATTCAAATATTCCATCTTTGAGCTATTATTGATTTAATTTTATGGTAATTTTTTAATAAAATCTTATCACAAGTGTGAAAAAATTCATTTTTAACCTTAAGTTAGAGTAAAAATTTGTGCGAGCCGATAAAAGCAACTTATAACTTAAGGTTGTTTAGAAAAAAATCACAAGTAATGAGAAAAAATTGAAATTAATACTGTAGGTAGTCAATTACCTAAGCCCTGTCTCTGTAAAATTTCAAGTCGATTTTGGGGTTGTTAACGGAATAAAAAAATCGTAAGGTTGCGTAATTTGGAACTACATAACACAGGGTAAATGAAGAAAGTTATGCGTGATCGCAATCACTTCGTCGTAGCTCTTTTCGTAGAAATGAACTTTTTTGAAAAATAACGATGCATTCTTTGAAATATTCCGCGTCGATCAATAACATTAATCAATCATCAATACCACGATCATTAACATTTGGGGGTTTCTAAGCATAATATTTCAACGTAAAGATAGAAAATCGTGTCAAAATTCAATCCAAATATATAAAAGCCTTATAGAAATATATACAACGTTTATTTATAAGTATAGAGAAATACCCCTTTTTCTCACAATTCCCCACCGTACTTCTAAACAACCTTAAGATAAATTTAGTAAAATTTCATTTAAGGTTATGTTGATTGAAAACTTTGAAATAATCATAATTTTGGGGTTCGTTGAACAGAAATAAACAAATTATGTAGAGTTTTTGTAGACACGTTAATACATTGAGGCACTACACATAATTTGTACACCATTTAGTTCAAAAAATTTGAACAAAAACGACAAAATTTGCTTCAGCTAAATTAGGTTAATTTGTTTACCTGCAAATGACGTCACACATCACCACCATTATAGAAATAGCGTTTTAGGTACGATTTCCAGATTTTAAACTTTAATATCGATTTTTATTCATAATACGATAGATTTCCCCGAAATACCAAAGTACATACTGTGTTTATGATGTAGTTATATAATAATTTAAAACAATTTTTCAAATTAAGTCAAATATCCTAATGTGTTACTGTTCCTTAAAATAGTATCAAATAAGAATAAGAAATGTTATATAAGAAGCCACAGAATATTTTTAAAATCAAAGTTTGTTATTTAAATCAAAGGAGAAATTTTACACCGCATTAAAATGATCAAAATTGAAAATAATACCTTGTATAAAATATGCAGACAAATATATAGAAAACCAAGGACGTCTAACGGTAAGAATGTGAAAGTTTTAAATCATTATTTTTATGAATCAATTAAGTAAAATAAAATCACACTGTGCAGTAGAAAAGTGAAATATGGGTCGATCATTTCATATTTTTGATTAATAGCAAAAACTTTAAGAATGAATGAATAGAGATCTTCATTCATAATATGATGGACATAAAAAGTAAAATGAAATTATATTTTTTTTTAGAAATTTATGAAGCACTCAGATTTAAATAAAAGATTTGAAACTAAATAAAACAAGGTTTAAGAAACGATTCTTACAGTACTGTCTAATGGCAGTCTCAAAAATCGAAGCCAACATATGGAAAGTGGGAATTTTTTTTTACAAAGTATAAAGATATAGATAAGTAATCTTAAATTAAATATTTCGATTAATATAAATTAAAAAAATATATATCAGAAATTGATAAAATACACCATTTTTCTTTAGATAAAAACTATATTGCTTTCGATTATCTCATAATCATTAGTAGGTAAAATGTGTTTTCCGTATTGGTATTTGAAGGATAAAAAATGATTGATATTTTTAGGGAGCTAATTTCTCACGCTGCAAACACGATAAAGGTTCTACTAATCTTAATTGTTAGTACTGATAACACATTAACGCGCGAAAAATATACAGCCTATTATTTAAAAATATACTCCTGATATTCTAAATAGATAGTACTTTCGTTCTATTGGGTAAAAGTTAGGAGACAAATAAGTTTCTATGCGCATTTTTTATTGAACATTGAATTCTTCGTTCCTAGCTATATATATATATATATATATATATATATATATATATATATATATATATATATATATATATATATATATATATCAATAAAAATATAAGGTTAATTAATATTTCGATTACACTTTTATCTAATTATATAAATACAAAGTACTTAAAAGTATAATTCTGTATTGTAAATATCTATAATTTATGTTTACTTAAGTTATTGTGCAATAATTTCACAAGAATTCAATAATCTATAACTTTTACAATACTTAATTTAATTAGGTTTTATAATTTGATTGTAATCGTAATACCATATTTTTAGTGTCGCTATGCGGACAAAACAAAATAGAAGAAAATAAGAAAAAATAGAACAGCATTAAAAGAATTTAAAGTACGTATATCGTATCCTTCGAAACTCCCAATTTTAAAGAAAAGTTTTTGAGAGATATGTATGTATAACTATTAGAAAAAAACGTAAGTGAAATAGAACTAAAACGACATATATCTGATACTTATGTTCTGTTTTGTCTGTTCTTTCTATACATATTTCATGTCAGATGTTGAGGTGTAAAATGTGATTTTTAATTTTATTTACCGTCGTTTTATAACTAACAAATTCTTTTGCGACTTTAGGGTTAATAAAAATCGCAAAATATTCGAAATTTACTCGATACGAGATTCGAACCCAACACACTATTTTTTTTCTTTTTTTTTAATTGTTATTTACTGTCGCTTTATAACCACTAAGGTCTTTAGCGACTGTGTTACTGTGCGACTGTTAATAAAAAACCGTAATCGAAAAATATCGAAAATTTGCTTTATATGAGGATCGAACCCACTACCTACCAGTTTTGGAGCGATCACCTAGACCACTCGACCACCAGTAGACAGACAGTCAATGTTTTATTTTTCCTATTTTTTTATAAACTGAAAAATCTTTATACTAAAATCACTAACTACAATATAAGTCAGAAATGTTTGATAGTTAAGTAGCGACTGGTATATAGTAAAAATCAGCAGGAGTGGCGACCTTGACCATTCGGCCACCAGAAGACCAGTAGACGTGATGTTATTTTACTACTTATTGCGTTTTTTCTCTACAATTTTACAAATAATAAACTAACTAGAGTATTTTCTATATTAATCCAAATAAACTAATATTCCAAAATAGAACAAAGTAGAATAATAAAGCTTAAAAAGATCTTATAAAAAATAATGGCGATGCAAAGCAAGAAGAAAAACAATTCAAAGCTATATGTATCTAATCTATAGAGGTGTAGTATAGAGGACTCATGTTTAATTTATTTTTTCCTATTTAATTCTATTTCTCTTTATCTGTGATTTGGTCTTAACGAACTCGGTTGAAATAGTCGTCATTTCATGTTATGCACATAATCAAACTAGGTAGAATCTCCAAAATTTGAGATGCTTTGTTGGACCATTAAGAAAGCATTGGTGATATACAATATTAGTACTCTATACTACATCTCCGTGATCTAATCAGCTGGCAATGAATTTCAGAATATTTTTTTTTGAGTTGGTAGTAAAGTTTTTTTACTGATGGTTAATTCAAAATTTTTTTTTCTCAAAACAAAACCATTGCCCAAGTAAAAAAAAACAAGAGAACTTAGATTTACATTATTACTTTTAATAATTTTTAGGTTGTAATTTATAACTAATAATAAAACAGTACTGTGATACTCTATTTGGTTATGAAAAGAATCGATATTTTATCTATTAATTAGGAACTCGAAATTCGCTAAGGACCCTTGATCAGGGATGTCTAACATGCTTTTGGAGATGGTCAGATTTACAGTTTTTATTTCTGCAGTGGTTCAAAGGAAATCTCCTGTAGTAATGCAATAAGCAATAATTATACATAAATGGTTTAAAATTTAACAAGTTCGCGGGCCAGATAATGGCCCGCGGGTCGTATGTTGGACAGACCTGACCTAGATGATATGAATAAATTCCAATAAAAGCTACAGATTTTTATAAATTTTTAAGTTGTTGAATTTTGTATAACTTTGGTCTTTATCAAATAAAAAAATAACATTTACTTAGATGTTATTATTAAAAATAAAATATTTTTGTATCGTTACCATACAATATAGTTTTAGTGAGTGTAACTATTGGGTGATAAGTAGGTTTAGTTCCTTACGATGTTATTGCATGTTAAATCACAGGTGGAATATCACCGAGTGTAGATGGATGCAGAGAGAATGGTCTCTACTATTGTAAAATTTTAAATATGTTTTTATGTCACGCAAACTAAGTTGAGGGTATTATCTATTTTCAAATACCACATGGTTAAGTGTATATAAATTGCTTTTTTTTGCAGATCTATTAATTTCAAGCAAATTAAAGCATATGTGTAAAGTAACTCTTATTTCTTTAAATCCGGTATATTAAACGATTAATCTTAAATTTTCAATGAAGTATATGTAAGTTTTGTAAATAAAGAGTTAAAGGTACGAAGATAGTTTTAAGTATTTGAAATACATTGAAATGATTAAAAGAATCGAAGAGTTGTTATGTGCATGTAGATTCCTTTCAGTCTACTCTTTTAGTAAAATCGTGGACATGGTGGAATGAACACCCAACACATTCACACATACCGGTTTAAGACTATAGACTACTTCATGGTTTTACCATCATTCACTGATGGTGGCAATCACTCATGTGGTAATCGTGGTCAAAGCCTCGGTCAATACAGCATGTTCTATTGACCCTCAGTTCTTAAAAACAATAAGATATGTTATTGCAAATTATTTTATAACACTATTCTATAAAGGGTCTAATTATAATTTAACCTGTTTTTACCAAAATTTATACCTACGTGATTCAATACCAAAAATTGTAGAAAGTATTAAAGGTTATTGAACTTAACAAGATATGTTTAATTTGTAAGATTTACATCGCCCTTGTAAGCATCTTTTGCTTAAGTGATAAAACATTTTTTTTCTTTGTTAATATTGAATTCCATTTATCAATTGATTCAAATGAGTAAATCTACAAAATTTCAGTTTCGCTTTGGCTTACAAATTATATTATATAATTTTTCAAAATGATTATTATTCACTTGTTCACAGAATTTAAACATAAATTAAATAAAACCAGTTTTTAAAATCACTTTTACTTTAAATCTGTTTCTAATACATGAAGAACTATGCTGTGGAGAATTAAATTAAAAATTATATTAACAGGTAAATGAGAATTCCGATTCGAATTTCAGATTTTACTTTTTACATTTCATATAATTAAAAATCCGCTGCAATAATTTTTGCTGAAATCCCAAAGTAGCATTTAAAAATAATGAATGATGCCAACAGGTAATCTTATGCTTGACCAAATTTCTAACCCCTGTACATATGAATTTTTAAAACTTTTGCTTGCCAATAATTCAAATTAAAGCTTCTTTTTTTTAATAAAACATCGAAATGAATATTGTTCCAGATGGATAAGCAACAGAATACAACAGCCAATTAAATTAATGCACGTGCGTTATTAAGCTAACATGTCTTTTACTTCTTTCTAGACGTAAAGAACAGACATTTTATGAAAAGCTGATAATTAAGAGCTCCGGAATTACACTTAAGTGAGATTTTTTTATAGCACTACGAACGTCTGTTAACTGAAGAACCGCTCGTTGTTATGATAATCAAATATTAGTGAATTCATAATTATTTTTCACAAAGTTTTAATTATATTTTTTTTGCATTTTAAACAATGTAATGGATTTTATAAATTGACTGTAAGTATGTGTAATTAATTTAGACGGTCTTTTTTTCAGGAAATTAAATGTAGTTAATTTTGGTTCTTATAAAGATTATCCAAATTTTGCAAATGTAAATATAGACTAAGCATTATTTGGATGGTAATCAGGATGAGAATTTAATTTATATTATAGAAAAAAATATGTTGCAATTTAATTTGATTGTGACTTAAATTATAAATATCAAAATAAAGAAGTGATATTTAATATATAAATACACATACTTAGTATATTGTATTTCTTACATTAACTATAAATATTTTCTACTATAACTTTTTATAAATATCAATAACAAATTTATACAAATTTCAAAATTTAAACCAATAAAATTAAAATAAATACTACAAAAAAATATTTTAAATTAAAAAAAATCCAAAAATATACGAATTTGTTGCGGTAAAAGGTCCATACTACTAGTTATCGATAAATTTTACAAACAAATCAAGAAGAATAAATAATAGGAAAACGATCAAGATAGACAATTCGTTAGACTCGCGTTCTCAAAACTTTGAATAGGCTTAGTGCTTTTTTCGGCCACTAGTGGCAGCAATATAGAGGAGACACTTGACGTACTGAATCCTTATTGCCTGTTGGCTAATTTTTATTGTTATTCAAACTGAAGTCAAACCTGTCAAAGCATTGTTAGAAAACAAAACATATTAATTAAGACAGATTGTTATATTTTTTTTTAGAATTAAAAAAAAAAAGTAAAAAATGGGACGTCATTATTTTTAATTTTTCATTATTTATACAATGACTATGAGCTTCTTATTAATTACAATAAGACTCCGTTTAACGCGGAAGTAACTTTCCAATAAGTTCCAGCGTTAAACGAAACAACGTTAAACGAGGCAACTTAACACGTACATATATAATTTTTGTGATGGGGATCAGTGAAAAAGAACAGAGAATAAGAGAATTTATCATTTCTTTTTTTTATATATTTTGTAACATTTTTTAAGAATTGTTATTTACTGTCGGTTTTAAGCAACTCTAGAGTTAATAAAAATCCGTAAATCGGGAAATATCGAAAATTTGTTGGATACGAGATTCAAACCCAACACTTTCTAGTTTTAGAGCGGCCATTTTGACCACTCGGTCACCAGTAGGTTTTGTAACATTAGTTGTTAAATACTTTTTAATACATTGAATAAAGACTATCGAATTTTACTCATTCATGAAGATAAAAAAGCTCACACAAGGATCTCATGTTTAAGACGAGGTTGATTCTTCTTCATTTGATATTCTGTGTTTTTTTATTATTATGATGAAGTTATCTAAAGTCGTCTGTTTTTCTTGTATCATCCAGAAAGCAGTTCTCCATAACTAGGTAACGCAATAATGGCACTTTATTTTACTTTTGACGAAATTCATCCATAATTTTCGTTATAATGGCTAAACTTCTTTTTTTTAGAAAATCCCTTTTGCTTCTCATCTTCAGAAACGCTAACTTTGTCGTCTTCGTAAACTTGTTGCTTTACGAATACTTTAAGATCTTGCAGTAATTCTTCAATTTTTTGCACATTTATATTATCCAATCCAGTTTCATCAGCTAGGTTGAAGATTTCGTAAAAATGTATAATTTGGGGAATCGCAATACTACTGCGTAACACTGAAACAGCGTTAAGCGGAGTCTTACTGTATATGAAAATGGTTTTAGTGCTTATATTCACTCTTGGTTTTTTCACTGCCACCAGAGTTTTCTGCATCGTTGAATAATTTCATGACCAATATTGAAATCGTTCGTTCTGTTATTTATACTTTGTGGAACAAATACAAAAAAATAGTTAAAAAAGACGACTTAAATACCTCTTAAACAGTTAGTTGAAATAAAGGTCATTATGAATAAATTTATTAAGCTTAAAGACCTATAAAACGATACCTCACACGATTATTTTTCATCCCTCGGCCATATAAAGTGAGTATCAATTCTATTTTTTCTGTTAATAATATATGTATGTAAAATCTATTATGCGTCAAGAAATTAGTTACATCTAATACAAAATTTCAACGAAATCGAAAAAGTCGATTTGAGTTAAAAACGTAACTTTTTAAAATAGTTAATGTGCAATTAAGATACCTTAAAATGAATATTTATTCAGAAATTGGGTCAAAAATTTAAATGTATAGATGAAGTCTAGAGTTTTGCGTAATAGTTAAGATAAAAATTTATTAGAAATAATCAACTTTTGGTTGCGAACCTATAGATAATATTTTCACTTGTATGCAACATAAGTTTCGTACATAAAATAAACTTAAATGGTCAAATATATTTTTTTAAATTTAAAAAGAAAATAGCATGAAAGTTGCAATTTCATTCATTTTCATAATTATGAGTGAAATCGTAAAGAAAATTAAGAGATTAGAGAAACAATCAGTTAATTAACCAAAGTGGAAGTCATGACTTTGAGATCGATATGTCGCAATTAATTTGTAATAGCTTATTACTAACAAATGTTTAAATTTTAAATTAAAAAAGAAACAAAAACCGTTCAAACATTACTTAACAAGTACCCATTTTCTTTCTTTGATTTATATTAAGTTCGCAAACAAAAACAAATATGCACCTATAACTTTATGACCAAGAATACTCGATAAGAAATTGCTTTCAATGTTAAGGTCTTCAAAATCAATTATTAACGGAGAAGAAAATGAACAAAAAATCGCATCTAATTTCGTTGAAAATATAATTAGAAAAGACTAAGGTCCTATTAAATTTCAGCGTTTTTTTTTTCTCGTTAAAATTATTATACGAAATAAACATTTTTTGTTACTATATATGAAAATTGGTTGTTTTCTGTATTAAATAATCGCCGATTCAAAAATTAAAATATTTTAGCACAAATGCGTTTGATATGGAAGGAATTTCTGAAGTTAAAACTAATTAAATAAAAGTGTAATTTAAATATTTTATTAAGCTCTAAGTCACGCAAACTGAATGCCTTGAATTGCTAAAAAATGGTTAAAATTTATCCCTTCTCATATTCCAGTGTAGATATTAATAAATTTTATACTTAATAACATTATATATTAATAAATAAATGAAATGTAATACTTTTTAATATGCCATGATTATTACGCATATTAAAAATTTTGTGTGTTAGTTAAAAAGTGACCTTGTTTAAATTCACATATGCAAATTTTTTGCGTCTTCTAAATTGTATGCCTAAAGAAACTACCCGAATCTTACAAATTGATACTGTCTGGCCTTTGTGTTTAACCTTAACGATAAAAGAGAAGTTAGACAGGGTATCGCAATACTAAATTATTTGGTCCAGGGTCTTGATGTGGAACTAAAAAAAAAGAGATAAAGATGCAGTTTTACAACTGATGTTGAAATATAAAAACAATTTTGAACCATTTTTTGCATGTTGTAATAAAAATTATAAGTCCATTTTGAAGATTTAAATGTATTACGGTTTTACGTTGGTCTAAATAATACATGATTTGAAATGATTTTTAATTTTTGCGTATATGTTACTGTTGAAGTATGAACAGCGTTAGAGTATCCACATTTAGAAGATGATGTTAGAAGATAACAAGGTTTGTGTTGTAATCAGAGACATATATAGAACATTTTGTTTAAGCTGCTAAAAATCACATCCGTAAAGATTATTTTGGTTCTGAAGTACCAAAAAAGGTATTTTTTTGTATTTTTATAGTTGCCGCAGCAATCTTGATACGTTAGAAGTTTTCTAAAAGTTAGGTCAAACTTGTAAAAAAAATTGAAACAGTGTTTTTTATTCAATTAGTTTGAACTATTTATTTATTTGTTTGTTATTTTAGACTCTAAAAATCCGTACTTAGAAAAATATTGAAAACTTTTCGATACAAGGATCGAATCCAGCACCTATCTATTTTGGAGCAGCCACCTTGACCACTCGGCCACCAGTAGGCTTTGAAGCTTGAACCAAGATATTGAAAAATACAGATCTGTGCACTATATCAACAACATAAATCCAAATATTTGGGGAAAACTGCTTTTTACCACGTAACGGTACCACATATACACCAGGTTATATAATGCCTATCATTTCAATTTAAACAAATGAGACTACTTACACTATTTAAACTATGACAAAATATAATTCTTCTCCTTCGATGTCGGTATCAACATAAATGACCGACATTTTTATTCCTTTTTTATTACATACACATTATATCTATAAATCTTGTAAAACATATGCTTATTTTTCTGGATGAAATTCTAAATGCCTAATATCCCTTAATTTATTTTTGTAGAAATATATAGGTAATATGAATAATAGAACTTTGAACATTTACATTTGTCTTTTAAAATTTATGGTTCATTTCGTACGAAGAAGAATTATGAATATCTACTATAACTATAAGGGTGACACAAAAAAAACAGAGTATTTTTTTATATGTTAATTTATCATGTTTTACGACCCCTCTCCCAAAAATCAGCCCCAAAAAATGTATTAAAAGTAGCTCAAGATTCCAAAAACAGTTCAAATTTGATGTTTGATATTTTTTTTCGGTACGATAAAATTTTACAGATTTTTTTTCTGAAATTGTTAACGCTAAATATTAATTTAGAAGATCCATCAAATTTGTTTTAAGACTTTAAATTAATAATTATTTATATTTTCTTTGGTTTGGGAATTTTATTTTATTTTTGTATAACACGTTTCATCGGTTTTCCGACTTCTTCAGGTACTATTTAGTTCTTAATGATACCAATTTAACTGTCAATTATCTATGATGTAACCTTGGTAATGACAATTGGTAGTTACGACCAATCTCGATCCTAACAATTTGATACTTAATTAATCATTAAGAAATAAATAATACCCCAAGAAGTCGGGAAACTGATGAAACGTGTTGTACAAAAATAAAAGATAATTTCCAAAAGAAAGGGAATATAAATAATTATAAACAAATTATGGAAACGAACTATGAAAATGACAATAATTTATATGAATATTTAAAGGTTTCTTGAAAACATCAAAATAATGTCTTCAAAATTAAAAAAAAGAAAAAGGCGACTTTAAAAAAATATTTTTTTGGGCTGTTTTTTGAAGAGAGATCTTAAAACATGATAAATTAACAAAATTCAGTAAGAGACTCGAAAAAAAAAATAGTCAGTTTTTTTTGCGCCACTATAGTATAAACAGAACTTATGAAAAACTATTTTTCCCAGTCTTATTTATAATAACGGTTTCATATTATTATTTTACAATAAGGAAGACGATATATTATTTACTCCACGAAATAAAAATGATTAAGAAATTGACACAAAATTTAACATGTAAACAGTTTTAAGTTCTACTTTTCAAAAAGAAAATCACATTTTGATAATAAAAATAGGTCATAAATAGGTTAATGCTTATATTTTGCTTTAATATGTTGATATTAGAATAAAAATGAAAACTTACATCAATTTATTCACTGATATCAGCGTGATGAAGGTTTTATATTAGCAATGTCAGCATAAAATGAAGATAATTTTTGATAGTATTTCTGAGATTCCTATAATAAATTAATGAAAATAATTAAAATGTAAATTAAAAGAAAATAACAAAATGATATATTGATTCGAAATTGAAATATTAAGAAAATAAAAGCTAGTCCATTTTAAAACAAATCCATTCTAATATGATCGCGAACTGTTACTACTTAAACGTAAATGAATGAAAGAAGATTTCCTTAGATGGATTAGTTAATTATAAAAAGTCTGAGAAAATCATTAATTGAATATTTAGATGGATGAAGAATCAGTGTTATTTTCTCTAAAGTTTTAGAAATTGTTTAAGATTTCCAAGAAATTTAATTTGTAGACTTTTTTTCTTTTTGACATTGCTTTTATTTTGACTTAAAAATTAGCAATTACAATTATTTTTCGTTTGAAAATAGCTACGTGTTAGTTCTGTTAATGTTTCCGATTTATTTATTTATTTCCAATTTGGATTGATTTTTAAAAATGAGTTGAGAATTAAACCCGGATACATGGCAAGATTATGCATTTAAAGGTAATTATTTTACTTTTAAATAACACAACGTGATTCGGTTTTTAAAACCGGTTAGCGACTAAATATAACAGTGTCTTTAGTGTTGAATGTGTTACCATTGGGAACATGAGTTGAAAACGTTTTATATACAAATTTTGCAACGTATAAATTAGTCTTTATAAAAAATAAATGGATTCATGCATATACATAGGTATTGAGTAAAAACTATGTTAAATAAGTAATATTTGATAGTTTCATCAGATATCTTCTATATACATGATTAGAGGCTGAAGAAACTATTAGAAAACCAGAAATAAAGGTTTGAAAAATTAAAAAAACCATATTAACCACATTGTTTGAAATTAGTTTTTATTTTTATAAGTTATAGTACTTTAATCCAATACAAAGTCATTGGAGCAAAGACACCCTATTCGGTAGCCGGTAGGTTTTTATTAAATTCTTCCATTAGCGAGAAACTGAATAAATATTAAACAATCTATACCAGCAGTTTTCAACCTTTTGTCTATCACGTATCATAATAAGGAAATACCATAAATTATAGTGCCACTAGCATTTGAAAAAACTTATAATTTTTATTCAACGAAAAATATATTTATAAATTTCAAAATAAAATATTCAATGCGATTCTTGCGCTTGTTTAGCAGATATAATTTTTTCTATGTCTAGTTATATGTCCGTCAATTTTAATCTTAAATTTGGTTTGATTTTTAATTTTATTCTGTATTTATTCTTCAGATACAATATTTGTAAAAAAACTTTTTTCACATAAATATGTCGTACAAAAGAGCATTAAAAATTGAACGTTGAATTGTTTTCCATTAAAGTGGAATCATTTGACATATCTATTATTTGTTCTTTTTGTTCACGTGAAAAGTATTCTGGAATATTTCAAGAAAGAGGATTTCTGATCAAATTTTGATTTTTCAAATCTTCTTGAAAATAAAATTTAAATTCATTTATCAATAAGGAACAATGATGTTTTTTATTTGATGCCAATTTCTAATTTTGTTCGTATTGTTTTAGGTAAGAAAATTTATCAAGTTGGTAAAAGACCACGATGAGTAGGAAATAATAATAAAGTTATGGGAGAGACCATATATTTTGCGGACCACCTTCTTTAATGTATCACAGGTTCAGAACCGCTGACCTATTTAGCCAATTCCGGCTTAACCATAGTTTTTTATCAAATTTTGTAATATTAGTAAAATAATAAAAATTTTCCCTTCTTTGATATTTGAATTATTTTATAATAACTAAGTAGTTCTTATTTTGTAATATTTTTCTTTATAAACATGTCACGGACTATATTCATTTTACAAAGTAAAAAAAATGGTAGTCAGTGAAAATTGAGTAAATCGAATTTGAAAAATGCACGGAAAAAGCTTTTGGTGATTCAAAACTTAAATCCAAAGAAAAAAAGAAGATTATCAGTTGTGTAATAATGTCTGATAATATGGCATTTTGACCTTAAAAATCAGTTTATATTTTTGATTACAAATTTATTTTGCGAACTTGTCGATTAATGCATTATTACTGTAAAAGGTCATAGGTTATTTCTTCGAAATTGCAATCAGTACTTTACTACTTTCTTTAAACACATCAATGAACTATTTATATTATATATTTATATATATATAAAATGAAGTATTTATTTTAGGAGTAATGTGTTATAATTTTTCAAAAATTATTTTTAACAGGGGCTAAAACTATTTTAAAAATTTCCGAATAAAAGCAATCTTTGATTTTAAATCAAAAATATTTAGAGAACTAGAATTTATAAGATGGGGGACATTTTTGTCCGATAATTTTTTTGTAGTTTATATTTTGCTATGCCTGTAAGGGTGTCCAATCAAAATCAATGATAATGTCAATTTAAATTATTATTGTGGTTAATATTTTCGTGGAAATAATCAAAATTATATGGCTTAAGTCTTATCGATATCAAATCAATTTAGGAAAAATAAAATGGAAAATGACAAAGATAAAATAGTTACGAGTAAAAATTTGGTAAAAATCATTTATCTATGCCTACTATTAATTAATGTTTAAAAATTAAAATATAAAGCATTCTTTTAGATTTATGTTTAAATCTAAAAATTTCAATTAAATGTAGGTACTAAATAATTTATAATAATAATAATACCTTTTATTCGATAACTAATAAAAGGATTTTTTTTTATGTAGTTCTAAAAAATGGACTTATAAACGATTAACATTTATAGTGTTAGTCAATCAAATAAATCTTTGAAACCCATAAGGGCTAAAAGTTAAATATTGAACCATGTCTACAAGGAACTTTTAATACAATTGTAACAAATTAATAAAATAATAATTATTATAGTCTTAATATATGATCAAATTTCTGATCGATTATTGTAATAATTATAAGGCAATCAAAAATGCATCTTATGAGTGTTTTCCTAAATGAGTGTTTAGTTAAGGGTTTGGTAATAATAAATTTTTGTTTTATGTCCGATTTTCATTTCGATAAGCGTCTGTTATTTTGTTTACCGTGGTGAGTGGAAAAATTGTAAACAACATTCGTGTTTAATAAATATTTATTATGCCTAACTTAAATGTTATCATTCTTCACGATTTCACGGTGACTAATGCTATTTTATTGCAATTTTTTTATTTGGTATTATACTTTTTATTAGTTTTTGTTTCCAAAACAAAAAAGAAACACTTAAAAGATATCAACAATTAGAAAATACATAAACGTTCCATTTTTAGTTCACAATAAATGCTTCAGATTATCAAGCTTAAATGTTATGGCTAACATTTGCGTTTGAGCTGATTGAGAAAAGCAATACCTCAATATTTGAATCTGATTATAGAGTTGAACAACCTTCTCGTGTGCGAAACATACCTATATCTATAGATTCATAATACCATCAGAAACGGCTTAATTGTAATAACTGAATTGTACGTTGGCTAGTAGAGAAGAATTTCTATCATAAATAATAATCAATAAGAAAGTTTCACAAAACTGTTGGTTGTCCAGAAAGTTCGTATAAGATTTTGAAAGAAAATGGAAAATGAACATATTTTAAATTTTTGTTAAATATTGTTAAATAATGTAGTAGTCGCTCTGTTCTATAATCTTTCAGACAACTTTAAATTTCATCATTCCAAAATTTCTCAGCTTTTTTAGGGGAAAACTCAGATTTGTCTTTATTCCACCTAACAAAAATTGACAAGAACTTCCCGAACAACATAATACAATGTCTTCCAGCTGGGTATTTATATTTCATGGATCTCCTGTTTGATTTAAAAATAATATTAGGAAGCTTTAAAGATGATTTAATTTATTATTGAGGACAAATATTGGAAAGTTTAATAATTGGGTTTTTGAAGAAAAAATTTTTTGTCATAAATATAAAAATCATATATTAATTTTATAAGAAAACTTAACAAAATATTTTTTTAATCTTAGCATCGAACATGCTCCGAACAAGTTCCCGAGTAACTACATGACGTCATTTTGTTAATTTCAAATCACTATTACATGCAGTGATACAATGATTTAAAATATAATACAATGATTAAATTAAAAAATTTGTTATTATTATCAATATATTAATAATATAAAAACAACACCCAAAAAAGTACGTTTGAATGAACCACAAAATATTAAAGGTTGAAAATAATGGTTTCAAGGGGTATACCGAATAAACCACAAAAGTATTTCGTTTTACTGTGACGATCATTTCGATATAATTATCATAAAATAAAAGTTATTAATCATCAATCTATATATATAAAAATCGTTTGTCCTGACTGACTGCTGGATTAAGGCATAACTTAAACCGCTGACCTAAGAGATGTGAAATTTGTTTTTTTTGCAACTTTCACTCTCTAGAAGTTGATTAACAAACAATTTATTTCAAAATGCTATAAAACTCTTTGAGCATATGTATACCCTATACAACAGTGGTTCTTAACTTTGTTGGAGGTATTGCCCCCCCTCCTCCCAGTTTCATATTCGTATTCACTGAACCCTTCATAATTGAAGAAAATTAATTATGGTTTTTTCAAATTCGATAGGTAGGTATATGTTTGGACATGATGCACAAAATGAACAAACGCATTAAACATTATATCTGTCGAACCTGCGAGATTGACTCAACCCTTGGGGTTCGATTGACCCAGGTTAAGAACCACTGTTATACACTAAAAAAATATATCCCAACCATATTTTAAGTCTAAATTTTGTAATTTGTCGAGCCAAGTGGAAGAGTGTCGACTAGTAATCTAAAAAATGTATAAATTCAAAACTGGCATTTAAATTAACACCTCATTTTTCTGAAATACTCCGAAACAACCCTAGTAAATACTTAATTAATTAATTTATATTCAATTGTTAGCTGATACCGACTTTAGTACGTATGTAATTTTAATTTTAACCGAATATCATTTTTGAGATATAATCGGTTATTATTAATATATCCAAATTAAGTATATTATCAGAATTAGCTTTTGTATATTCTTTATCGCACATTCTTCACTCGATAAATATATTATTATATAATATACAACAGGGGTGGGCAAATGGTCGATCGCGAACAGGTCGACAATAGATCGCAGGCATTTAACATAACATGTTCGGTACATTTTAAAATTTTAATTATGAAAATGAGTACTAAAAATTTAGCAGGTAATGAAACTTGAATTTAAAATTAAACGAGATGCATCTATTCTACAACGGATATTACCGATTCCCAAATAGTGCTTCTAATATATTCTCCTACTCATCTTCTCTTTAAATTTGTATTAGTTTTTAACTTAACCCATTTTTCGAAGTCAATCGCGTATAAATTAGAAAAAATATTGTCGATCATACTAGTAATAAGTTTTCACCCCGATATACAAGTAGAAATGCTTTGCTCTGTACTAATGTAAAGTTCCTTTAACATATTGACGTCACAAACAAAACGACCAATCATGGTGCATTTATAGTGACGTGATTTTTTTTAAAATTTTATCACTTCAATTGATTATAACTAATTAAAAAAACGTTTTTTTAGTATTTTTGCACCGAATATCAAAATAATTTATAAGTTTTAAAGTAAATGAAAAAAATCAAAGACTTTTTTCAAATGCCCAATTGTAAATTAATAAACTAGAAGTTATATTAATAAGTTTTTCCGGTAGATATTGATTTTCTTTGAAAATTTCATAAATCTAATATAAGGTTAAGCGCTACTAGTCCTTAAAATATCATATAGTAGACAATTGTAAACGTGTAAATAAGCCTTATCTCTGATTTCTGCCAACGTGGATCATAGACAAGATTGAAAAGCACACATTTACAATAGAGCAATCTGAAACCGGATACGCGTATGGTTACAAAACCTCAAACCTTACACAACGAATCTTAACACAAAACTATCTATATTTGCATACTCAGGAAGTATTGTATTTGTAATCTGAAGCACAAGGTTATTCTTTTTGAAAACACTTTCGAATTTCATGAAATAATAATCGACAAAATTTTTATAACTTTCAAATGTTACATTCATGTTTTTAAAAATGTCAACATTTTGAAAAATTTGATAATATGAATATCAAAGTAAGACTTGATTGGCTCTTTTCGTTATATTATACGAATAAATTAGTTAATACGGGTCAGTGTGAAATGCATGAAAGAAAAAAAATTGAAATGATATTTTAATTATTTTTTATTTCTAAGTCCTAATCTAACTTCTTAACAAAAATTCGGTTTGTTTTAACGCAAGCCTATTTTAATTGTGAAGAGATTTTAATTATAACGTTTAAATGGCAAGTATGAAAGTATGAAGTTGATTGATTGCTGAGTAGGATGTTTGTAATAGCCTCAAAAAATGTGTCAGTTATTTGTAAAACTTACCAAAAAAAAAATTGTTTCAATGCAAAAACGTTTATTTTATTGACTTATAATTAGAAAATTTATGATAATTTAAATTGAATAACAGTAACAATTTACGACTGAAAGCAACACTTCACCGTTTAATCGTTTGCAAATAAGTTTACATAGTGACTAGTAAAATAGATTTCAAAGTCAAAAACAAAACGGCATGTAATATTAAGTCATATGTGCCAATCTAAGATTAGACCCTCGATCAAATGGCAAATGATGACCCTTAAGTCTACTCAGCAATTTGATTGTACACATGTATATAAATATTTGCAACATGATTGTATACTATTATATAATTTGACTGTATATTTATTTCCCACGCTGAACGAAACTTATTTTAAAAAATACTAACAGTATTCGGCATTGAACTATGCAAAAAGGAAATCACTTTAAAATTCTTAAGTGATGTCCGAGCAGGAAATTGCAAAAAAAACATATTTCCATTGATAACGAATAAATTTAGTTTCACGGTGAAAAAAATCTTAATATCTAACCCCAATTGAAACATAGGTATATGACGAATAAAAGATATAGAATATATACAAACGGTAACCTATTTTCAATGCTTAACCTACTTTTACATTTAAAAAAAAAATAGTCTCAGGGACATTAGTACTAAATTTGTGTTAGTATTTACTATTACGAATGCAAAACATCTGTTTCAATAGTGAAATATTTTAAATTTTCTAAAATATTACCAAATTAATAAATATGTATTTTACTACTCCATAAAACCAGATAGGAGTATATTACCTATATTGCTTACATACAAATAGTCAAGCAATTATATAGCTTTTAAGAGATAAGTATGAAGTAAACAATGTTTTAATTTTACCAAGAAAACATTAGCATTAATGATTTTTACGTCCCAATACAAGTAATTAAATTATTTGCGATTTAAACTACAGTAACATTAAGAGAGGTAGAAATAATTTCAATAATTCTTATCTATCGAAATTATTCTACTCCACAAACTTTCATTTTGAATTCAAAATACAAATGCTTATCGTAATTAATGCAATGTAAAAATTCGAACTTAATGCAAATTTTCGCATATTTTTGCACATTTTAGTTCTTTTTAATTGAAAAAAGTTTAAAAAATTCTCTAAGCCAGTGTTTCTTAACCTTTTTCAGTCCACAGAATTTTAAACGGGGTTCACCCGTGTTATGGGGAAAAATTGTTTTTTTTTTTCTGCATAATTTGCTTCCTTAACATGTCTAGAATATGGTGGGGTAAAAGGGATTGTTAAAATTTTAAGTCGTTGTAAAGATACAAAAATCGTTATAATTTTAACCGTATTTGAAACTACAAATGAGTTTTTCAAATTTATCTCCATCATATCTCGAGAACTGTTTGACCTACTGTCTATTTAAAGGGTAGACTTAGTACATACAAATGTACGGAATGAACTAAAACCATAAAAAAATTAATATTTTTTTCAATCAAATTATAACAAAAAAAAAAATGTTAAATTGCAACTTTTTCTTCGGAAGTTTGCCAAAAATCTCATTGTTCATATTTTTAATTGATTCTAGTTTATTCAAAGTTTTTAAGCCTACAGATTGAAACATCATTTTTTTGAAACGGAAGGTCCCGGGGCGCTACAACGCATGTTCTATTGAAGATTTTTGGCTAAAAATGTATTTAAAAACGCTTAAAATAATCATAAACAAATTATGAAAATCTCAAAGTTCTATATTTTCTTTAGCTCTAAAAAAAATTCCCAAAAACAACTTAAAACAGGCTGTCACATGGGAGAACCCCCTTAAAGAAATCAAGCTAATTTTAGGGACCCTTCAATAAGAAACAGCACAAAATTCGTTTTTATATTTTAGTACTGTAAATACGAAAAAAAAAACAATACTTTTTCATAAAAAATGAGACTGCTGACCCCCAGGGATCCAAGGACTATAGGTTAAGAAACACTGTTGTAAACTATTAACCCTAAATGTAAATGATATTTATTCATAGTTCGTAGGTATAATGTTATAATTGTAAAGACCATATTAAAAAATAGTTGTATGGAAATGGAAGTCAAGGTTATGGAGGAGTTATTCTTTTGAACAACAATGTGCATAATAAAATTGGAAAATATTTTTTTAAAATCCATTAAATAATAATTAAAATATTTTTAAATTGTTTATATGCGAAATAAAAACATCATGAACATTTCTAAGAACTTTTGAAAGTATTCTCGAGTGATTTCTTTAGAAATCTTTAAAAGAATAAAGGAGATAAGCCAAAATTTCTGTAATTATAACATGTCCCTATTTTTATGAACTTTGGTTTAAAATGATCCTGAGACTTATGGCTTTAATGGAATAGAACAACTTTTAATGGAATCTATTCAAAAAATGCTACAATTAAAACCTTTTGATGTCCAAACAAGATTAGAAGCAAGTCAAAATTCGTTGTTACTAAGTAAATTCTTAATGTTGTAAACATATTTTAACAACTAAATTACTACATTATATTTTTTCAAGGACTAAGTTTTCTAATCAGAATAGTTATAAATTTTATGTTTTTCACAATCTTTTCAAATTTACAAAAAAAAAATAAAAATAAAAAAAATCGTCAAAATGCCTTTGTTGAACATTTTCAAATTGATTCAATCTCACCCTAAAATTATAATTGTTCCAAATTAGAAAAAAATACCAATTTTTTTACTTTTTTCGAAAGTATTAAGAGCTGGAAAAGCCACTGCAGTTTGCATATGCATTTTAATCGCTTTGTGGCACATGTTATAGTTACCAAAAAGTATTAAAATTTGATATTTTATTTTAGAATTTGATTTGGACGCTAAAGTTCACCTAATAGTAAAGTGGTATAATCCCCCCCGTTGGAAGACATAGATTCCCTTACTATTAAGTGTGGAAATTTTTATTTCCGAAGTTGCGATTAGTAATACCTTAAAAACCCAAAGAGATATGCTTCAGAGAATTAAAAAAACAGGTATTTATTATACTGATAAACTTGCTAGAACTGTATAATCAATTCTTCGAATGATTCAGTTGATTTTTAAACGCTACAGGTAAATGGTATAGTGAAAAACAAAATGCAGGTTATCAATAATTTTTCATTGAAAGAATTTTGATGAATTTTTACTCTTCAAATTGATTGAATATATTTGCTAATAATATAATTCGAAGAAAATTATTAATGCTAATTTTGTAATTTATTTGGTAGTAAGATAAACAAAAAATTACCCAATAACATCGTCGTTGAACCACAAGAAATTACATGGTTTTAGTTATTTCGCAATACAAGTTTTAAATAATTCAATGAAGCAAATGGATTTTTAAATTTTACTGAATAAAAGTTTGAAATAAATTTATGGCCCAGACAATTGATTATGAGGAAGAATTCAAGAAAGCACCTTTCATTTTTGAAAAATGTACCCTTGAAATTAAAAACCCAAGGAGCCAGGTGTTTAGGTATGGTGAATAGATGACACCAGTTTGGTTTAATTTTATTCGTTAGTGTGACGTTATAGGTAGGTACGTATACTTATCGGAGTTTCTAGAAAAAACTTTGAATAGATACATAAATTCGGAGTTTCCTTTTGATAAAAATGATTTTATTTTTATGTTATAAATAAAATTATGTAATTTTTGTTTGTTGAAATTTAGTAAATTTAAAGAAAATACGAAAGCTTGTAAGAACTTGATGCATCCATGTAATTACAATATTGCAAGCGTTTTTTTACATACCATTGTGAAAATATTCCAAATGAAAATTTTATTTATATGTATGGTAAATAGTCCAACGTGCAGCACAACAATAAAATATTCACGGTAATCACAAATTAGTAATATGATCTGTAGACAGGAAGTGTAAAAAAAAAATAATGTAAATAGAAAATAAATCACGCACACTGATTTTTGTTGATTGAACAATATTTTTTTTATCTCTTGACTAGTCTTTTTAACACCATAACCACAAGAATATTTTTGCAACGTAATTTCCTAAGTGTTAATAATAAATGTGAGTTTTTTGAGATTGTGGGCGTTGCAAGGTATTTGTCTCTTCCGTAAAGTATTTTGAAATGTTTTTATTTTTGTATAATTTTTTTTTAAACTGAAAATGAACTCAGATGGGAAAAACACAAGCACTTGGAAAATTTATAACGCCGGCAATTCAAGCACGTTCTATTCTTGCTTCAATCTCAATTGAATCTGAAATGCTACCACGTGTTAAAGACTGCTAGACTTGCCGGTCGATCGCCACGCTGTCAGAAACCAACTACCGGTGTAGCATACTACGCGTGCGCATAACCATGGGTAAAAGTTGTTTTGTATATTGTGGAAGAGATAAAAAAGTTTATAATAATAATAATCATAATTATCGTTCCACAATAATTTTTAGTCCTTGTCACGGAAAAAGCCCCTTTCTTTACCTCTTCCAATCATTGTATTCATTAGAGTCATTTTCAAAGTTCAACAAAATTATTACATGCAAATTTTCTAATACTGACGCATTCATTAATATATCAAAATTGGCATTAATGAAACATATTTGAATAATATGTTTACTTGCAAAAGTATACATTTTTTACGTGGAAATATAGATAATGAACTTAACTAGATGATTATTTTTTACCAACATTATACAATTTTAAAATGTTATCTAGCAAAACATAATTTCCGTTATTAAAATTTTTTCACTTATTGCCACTTGAATTGCTTCAAGTTATGGTATAAGAGACTCAATCATAAAAAGTGTTTGTCTTTTTTTTGGTATTACCAACAAAATCCTACCGGATGAGGTACCATATTTTTATATTATAAGGAACCTAATTAGACTTGTGTTTAGAAAATAGTAAATACATTCAATTCTTTTTCGCACGATAAATGCGCTCCTTAAAAATCGTACTAAAATGCGTATAATCCACAACTTTAAACCATACTGTAAGATGAAAAAAAAAATCCCAAGTGGAAATGCAGTCCATAATTACATAATAGGTGTACCGGAAAAGAATGTCGTTTTTTCAATATACAATTACAACACAAATTTTTGTTACAATTATTGATATTAAAGGGGTATTCTGGTCTAGAAATTTGCAAAAATCAATTTTTCTTTGTTTCTATATTTTCAAATTTTAGACTTTCAAAAATATGCCCTTATACGGATTTTTCAAAAATCGAATTACTTTTGGAGATATAGCGAATTTTGTGTTTATCTGAGGTATTCAATTGGAATTGTTTCTCAAACTATAAACACATTTTTCTCAAAACTACTTCTTTTGAGGTGGTTGACATGATATCTCAAGTTCTACTTTTCCGATTCCTTTAAAATTTGATAAATATCTTTTGGCTCATGTGTACTTTAGCACACCCACAATCTGGTATCGTTGCATTTTCGACTTTGTTTTTAATTTAATTCGCGATATTATTGTTTATTCAATTCTAATATGGTATAATTTTCTCTTTTGTGGCTAAATTTTCATTATGGACCGATTTAATCGCGAATTAAATTAAAAACAAAGTCAAAAATGCAACATTGCCAGATTGTGGGTGTGCTAAAGTACACATGAGCCAATCTTTTTTATGCGTCTCTCTATCTTTGCTTTTTAAATGATGTTTTACAACATTTAATGGATCCTTCAATGTTTATTTTGGCATTTTGCAGTAATAAATTACAAAACAAACAATTTTAAAAGAAAAACATAATTTGATTTTCTAAGTTCCGAAAAAAATTATTACATGCTAAAAGGGCTTCAGTCAATGAACTAATTTTTTTTTGAGGGATCTAGTGAATATAATTATATACGCGTTTTCAAGTTAACTTAATTAATACATATCAGTTTACTTCTGTAATAAGTTTCAATTAATTATCCTTGAACTACTTACAGCGTCAAATCGTTTTTTCCTAAAAATAAAACATTTCCCTTAAGTTAAACCTGATTTTACAGAATTTATTTGAATTATTTTTTTTTTTTTGTAATTATAAGTAGCCAATTTTTTAAGTTCAGTCATGGGCTATATAGAATTTTATGATCAAATTCCCTGACTTCCAAAATAGTTTTTGATGAAAAATATCCATAAATTTAGACAATAAATTTTTAATTCTACTGTTGGCAAGGTGCTCGATGGAAACGACATCAAATGGCTGCATGATATCATTATGATATCTGTCGAGCCGATGGAAAGATATAAATGCTTACTAAATAAATTTATTTTTTATAAAACACGACAAAAGAGAAGTGTATAATAGCAATAGTGAATAAAAAATATTAAAAGATAACATAAGTATCATATAAATATAAGGTAAACAAAAAAACAGGCAACTATTATACTCTATATTTAATAATACTTTTTACTTGTTTACATTCAATGTGAGCATGATTTGACGAAAATTTGGCCACAGCGATCGCTGCGATCGATTCAGTTGTCCCTATCATACATTCCGCTTCCATCCAATAGAAACTATATATGCTCAAATATGCTAACCTTAACCATTAACTTCTACCAAATAGTTTAATACTGTAATATCGTTCAAATCAATAAAAACGGCATTATTTTCTTTTTAAAAAACTCTAATTATTATTTGGTCGTATGATCATGAAAATAATATTTTTAAGCAAAGATTAATTTATTATTATTTATAATTGATATAATATTTTTGCTATTGGTATAATTGATACATAAATAAATATAATTGAGTCAAGTCAAAAATATTTTAATTTCAATAATTTGTAAAATATTTTTTACTTCAAATATATGTCCCAGATAAGGTATAAATACTAACTAAAATTGTTGCTATTAGAATTAATTCACTTTATAAATGTGAACAAAAATTTTAAATAGAAAATAGGAAATAACTTTAACCTTTTTTGTTATAAAAAATGTTTTTATTGTAGTTATCTACTTTTATAGTTCTATGCTGTTCCGAATTTTTTCCTGTAATTATAGCAATAACTTTTAAATTATTAAATGTGACGTCAATGTGTTTAAAATTAGTAACGTGTAAACTTTTAAAAAAAAAATTCTATTTTAATTATTAATTCAAAGTTAAATCAAGTTATTCCTTTATTTTTAATACTTTTATACTTAATAAAACACAGATATACTTGTAAGTATAGTTTAGTGGAAATCAATTTTTGTGTAGCAAGCCACATTAATGTAATAATCCGTTTTAAATTTTATGAAACTATTGGTAAAAGTTTAAAATAATTTTTAAATTACACACAATTTTTGTAAACTTATTCAAATTATATATGTTACGGCTTGCAATTTTTGTAAGTTCGAGTTGGTAGTATAAGTTACAAAATTGAATTACTTTTACATAAAGATTATGCACACAGGCTTATGATTTTGTTGATCCTTTTAGATCATTTTATTTTGATGACAATAAACCTCTTTGTTTACCGAGAGCATTTAAGAAGAAATGATAAAAGAAGAACAGGAAATATGGCGACGAATGGACGTTAAATACTGTATAATAGAGATTATTACAATGGTACGCCTACGTTCAGAAAATGCTAAATCAAATATGACCAAAAAAGTATGTAAATAGGAACTCCCGGGAAAAAGACGAAAAGAAAGATCAACTCTACTATGGGAAACTTACTTTATGGTAGAGAAAGATTTAAGAAAGGGAGATTGGAAAATTAGAGAATTGTGGAGGGCAAAAACGGAGAATTCGTTATGGGTAAATGCCGAAGAAGAAGAAACTGTAGCTATTGCAATCTATATGTCTAAAAAATCATATTCGTTTGTTCAAAATCGCAAATCTGCTAAAGCTTCTTACTGATGGTTTTGACATTTTTATACAACGTTGCATTCTATATACGCACATGTTTCTATTAAATCAGAAGACTCAATAGAGTCTCACATCAACAGGTCCAACACATGATACTACGAGTTATTAAGGGAGGTTTTTTATCCTATTTTTCGTGCTAAAATCAACATTTTCAGAAGAATGGTGATTTTTTCAAAACTAAATTGAAAAAATGTATATTTTGAAGGTTACAGTAGGTACAACAAGGGATGTTGCAGGTTGCTAAGGGTGGTATTATTAATGTTTCAAGATCAAGTTTTTATTAAAATTCAATTTATTCATTTACGGCTATTATAATATAAACTGGCAGGACAACGCCTGCCAGATTCAGCTAGTTAAACATAAATTTTATATTTTTGACTAAAATAGTAGATATTTTTAAAAGAACAGTTTTTGGGTGTACCACCTTCTAGAATCTACTTTAAAAATCTACCATAGCTACTATTTTTCTAAATTTCTCAATAGAATGAATGAATTTCTTCAACACTAAAAAAATAATATAAATCGAAATAAATATAAACATTTGATTGCAACACCGAAAAATTGATGATTATAGAACTTATTTAGAAGTTTAAATTCCTCTGAATGAGTTTCTCGATTTTAATAAAACTGTCGTTATAGCCGTGAAATCGTAATTACTTTTTTTTGGGTAATTTCTAAAATTGATTTGAAAATACTGTTAACACTCTAGTTTTAATTAGATCAAGTATTGAGAAATAATATTGGATTTGTTTAATCAATTATTGATTATGGGTTAACAGAGCACTTTTAATTAAAAATTCGACTTTATCGCAAAAGAGTTGCAAGATAAAAATTTCTATGAAATTCAAGGTTTTCGTTCCAATCTTGTCAGGAAGTTTAAACAAACTCATTATATTTGTATAGGTGTACTTTTTATGAAGTAGTTAAAATATTAAAATATGATATTGACTATTTTTTCATTCTAATTAAGAAACCGAAACCGACAATTTACGCGACTATTTCTTAAACAATTTACTATGATAACATTGCAGACTTTCTAATTTAAAAATTACAGAATTTTATGGTAGAATTCGAGGGTAGTATAAACGTATTTTCTACTACGCAATTATGTTTCAAAATGTTTTTCATACAATTATGAGATGAAAATTAATTATATTTCAAGTTTTTTCAATATATTTCAAGTACAATTTTGTAATAATAGTAAATAGGTTTTTAATCATACGAATATTTTATTTAAATAATAAATGTGAAATAACATTGTATTTAACATATTGTATATGTGTATTATACAATTTTATAATTCTAGTTCACAATTTAAAATACATTTTTAATTCTAAGCTTTCAGATAAATGAAGTTGTTCTACGCTGTGTTTATAATAACAAAGATAGTTTAACCCAAAATCTAATAATTTCACTGCTAATTTTTGTTACTGAAACATTTTTATAAATGCAAGAATTTTTTAAACTTTATCCAATCTATTTGTCCCCATAGTATAAGGTGTCTAGAATTACGTAAAATAACTTTTTAAGAAAAGTATGTTATTGTAAAATTGAAAGATGATACCAGTTATTGGTAACGAATTAAAATTGAATAAGGAAACATTAGTTGGAAAATTTCAACAAATTGTATCTAAATATTACGCATTTACGATGATATAAAATAAACTTGCCACAAATAAATGTACTTATAATGCCTACATATACACAATGTGCTGAAATTTCGAATATATAGCAGGTAATTTTTTCAGAAGACAGTACATCGACCTCCGATTACAGTACCTATATCAGAAGCCGTGTATTAAGAATTGGACAGTCGATTGCCCAGAGGCTAATAAGGCTGTACTTGAGTTCAGTACTTATGTCGGTAATATACACACACATAATGACTACATGAAAATATTTTAAGAGAACCACGACTTAAAAGAAAGATAAACGTAAAAAAACGTGCAATAATTAAAGGTATGAGAATTCAACATTGGTTCTGTTCTGATTGGAAGAATAATGTTCTCCAACATATAAAATTCTTGATACATTTATAAGGATTCTTCACGATATGAATTTAATATATATTTTTGTAAAGAAGAACTTTTTACCAATATGTTTGAAAACCTCATAATTCAGCATCAAATTTTCCTATTTCCGTATGAATTAAATGTTTTAATAATCAGTCATCTTTTAATAAGCAAACATCGCTTAAAATATTCAGTATATTTAATTAAAATATTCAGTATATTTAATTAAAATATTTTATAGACGTTTTAATCTAATGTCAGTATTTTCCCATACAAATTTGGATATGCACTTTAATTTCATTCACTAGGGAAAAGGAATTGGTGTGAAATAAGTCTTAGTGCGAATTTCAACCTCTTTTGTGTATAAGATGTTTTATCAGTTTTATTTTTCTATATATTTTATACTTAAAATATAAACCTAATTTTTGTTTATGTATAATAAAGAATTTTGACGATGTAAATAACAATCAAAAGTACTATTTTAAAGTTACTATGTTAAAGTTAAAGAGCGGTCACCTCGACCACTTGGCTTAATTTAACTATTGTTGCATTGTAAATAAATCAGTGTGTAGTGTTATTTTAAGATCTAAATTTGTGTATAAAATAAATTACTGTTGTATGTCTTAAACACAAATCCAACGAACCCAGAACATTAAAGAGTAATAACGTGACAATTTAACACAAAATAAATAAGAATTTTATTCATATTTTTTGTTTAAGTTAATATCTTTTAAAAATCTAATTTAACAGTTCTCGTTTTATTTTATTTTGAAAGATGGAGAGTGGTGACAAAGTGATTTTGAATACATGATTATATATATTTTTATTTTAAAAAATTCCATTCACTAAATTTTTGTTCTACGCCTATTATTCAATTATTATTTTGTGTGTTAATTGTCACTGTTGTTTAGTTTTCAATGCAGTATTTTAATGAATTCAATTTTTTTAAATAAATAGTTTAATTATTGGTTAACATTTCCTATTGCATAGCGATTAAAATAAATGCTACAATAATTGTAAAATTTGATAAACCGCTCACTAGGTTTAAATACTTAACGAAGTTTAGTAAAATATGTATTTCTTTTATTATTTTTACTATTAAAATTTTAATTGTCACACATACTACTAAGTACATTTAAAGTATTGTAGTATATTTACACGTTAAATTTAATGTATTGTAATAAATAAACTGAATTCTATAGCGATCATTATCTTTTTTTAATGGTTCAAGAGCGTAAAGTGCAATTTTATTTATTAAAAATTTCAAAGTTTTTAAATTTTATTCCAATAGTTACTTCTATATTTTTTAACATGTAGATTGTAGGCCTTATATATTTTTTAAGTTTCTGATATTTCTAGATTTAATTCAATTCCTTGATAATTCCTGGTTTTCCAAGTCTGTGGTCAACCAGAATAAGTACATATGTATGTTATATAAAATTGGTAAAGCCGATCGTTAGATAAAAGAAGATGTAGGTACATGCCAATAAAGAAAAATTTAAAATCATTTTTGGTACTTAAACAAAATCTTTTAATTCGTTTAAAATTGATCCCTCAAATTTGACAATAGTACTAATTCGAAATGTCTGGTAATTTTGTCACCAGTTATTGTGCTATCTGCTTGTACTTAAGGGCTGCTTTCATAAAGAATAGACACATTAAGAAAATACTCATTAAGGTGAAATAATAATTTCTTTTGTGTAGATCATTATTAAATTCAATCGATTTTAGTCATTTCATAAGTCCCATTTTACAGGCAGGTAAGTTAACTTTCATATATACCTAGCCTACCAAGAATTATAATTATAACCATTAAGGCAGATGCATTATTATTACAAAAAGAGTTATATCACAACCCCATACTACTCTTTTATTTATAAAGCTTATATTTCTTTGTAGCTTTTGCGTTTAAAATCTTAATTGCATATTTAACTTCGTTTATCTATACATGCATAGTTCCACCAGATGAATACAGTAAATGCTTGCTTTTTATGTTAATCATTTATTGGTATTTTTTATATTGTTATCATAGATTACCAAATATTTATCTAATTTCATATTTGGGCTACTCAATTAATATTTACATTACCACTAAAAATTTTCGTTACACTTTATTAACGTCTTTTTAAATTAAACTGAAATACAAATTTATTTTCAAACATATACTCTATAACATCATAAAACATAAATTCACTCTTACATCGACATTGCACGACTCAGAAAGATAATATTTTTATTTAAGTTCATGATAAATGTTTTACAATACCTACCCATTTTTTATAAATGAAAAATAATTCTAGCACCATAATTTTTTTTTTTAATTCTTAATTTGACTGAAAATATTTAACGAAAAATACATTTTCTATTTGATGAAGGATTTAATGATGAAAAAATATTTATAAGATAACTATTAAAAAACATAATTTGCAAAATATACATTAATGGTAATTAAATATAAGTAAAACTGTTGGCTGTTTCGGTAAAATGGGAATTTGGAGAGCATTACGTGCAAAAAAGTTAAGTATTTTTTTCTAATTAGGTATTTACCTAATTATAAATGCACTGTTAGTGTATTGTATTGTGTTTTGACATACGAGTATATGCACACCTCATTGCATCATCTTACTGCTTTTTATACTTTGCTTTGATAAATTAAAATTATACTTAATAATAATAACAAATTATTTAAAATTTGGTAATATTGATAATAAACAGTCTATTTTTTATGTAAATATAAATTCATTGTATTTAAATAATTGAAACATTAAAATTTCTGAAATTAAATTACCAATAAAAGTACGAAACCCCATATTAATTTGATTTCTTTATTCAGATAACAAAAATATTGAAAAGTTGTATCAATCCGTTAACTGACCTTTAATGTACGAAGAGATTGGGAACCACTTGTGGGTACATTTTATTTTTATTAGTACAATTACATTCTTTTTAGCGTTACCGTTTCCAATCAATGATGAATGATTCAACTATATTTTTTGCCATTTCATATTCAATATTGTGTGGGTGAAAATAATAATTGATTTTATTAATTTTATAAAAATAAATTATATAAATCATTGTGGCACAATTACTTCAGTAAAAATTAAAATATGTATAAGAAAAGGGGGACATATAGTTCATTAAGCATCGAGATTATATTTATTAACTTTTTCAACAATGGGTAGACATTTTCAAAATACTTTCCATTAGATGCTAAGTACTTGAAAAGTATTTTTTTTCCAATGTTTGAAACATTTTTGAAATTCTTCAACTTTGATATTGTCTAGTGCTCTTTGCGAAACTGTTGTCGGTGCTACATCATCAAAACGCTTTTCCTTTTTAGATTTTTCTTCATTCCCGGAAACAAGAAAGAGTCGCAGGGAGTTAGGTCTGATGGTTGGTCACTCATAAAGCCGTAAATGCGGGGGAGTTGTCTAAGGAATCAGTTCTCCGATTGGCAAAGCTTTGGGCGTTTTTCTAGGAGACATCTTCCAGTACATCTTTAAGAAGACATCTTAAAACGTTAATGCAATTCTGGCATCGTCTATTTTTTTCTTTTGTTACTAAATTTTCATTGTGGTCGATTAATTGGCGAATTAAATTAAAATACAATAGAGAATGAGACATAACATAGTGACTTGTATAAAAACTACTTGTACCGTAAAGTTTTTGTATAGTCATTTAAGAAAGGCCAAATTTTGTAAATGTGCACTTTTGATTTCTTCAGTAAGGGCCGATATTTTCACATCTAGATAGTAGCATTTATCTTCCAGATAAAATTTTATCCGAATGATAGACAAAACATGTGTATTTTTATGTGCTCAATAGCTATCCTAAAGGTATGGTCAATTAAAATTTATGATAAAATGTTTAAATATTATTTAAAAAAATTGTATTTTCTTCTATGATTCTGAACATTCAAATTGGGTAGTTCTTGATAAAAAGGTGTTTATATGATGTAACTCAAAAGTTTCCCAGCATAATTATTTTAAAAATCAGAAAAAAATCAATGTTATATCAAAGCTAAATAATATGAACACAAATTTAAGTTTTGGGTAAAAGAATATGAAAAAGAGGAAGCGTAAATTCAATATAAATTCTTTTTCAAATATGAAAATGTACTTTTACAAAATATATATTTCTTTTGTTAAATATCAAAAACGAATAATATGAGACGTTCGATGTAATGAACAATTAGAAAATTTTCATGTGAAAACCTTGAAAATTGAAATAAATATACCAAAGAGGCTTTAAAAATTGAATACTAAAAAGATAAACAGTTATTTAAAACAGAGTTAATAAATATGAAAAATAAACCAAACCAAAATGCAATAATTACCATAAGTTGCACCTTTTTTAATAGCAAAAATGTATACTCCTAAATACGTTTGAAATTTTGTTTTGAAATAACTTGGCAATAACTTACAATCGTGGTTTGTTTTATTCAAATTTTTCCTTTTTTTTTGAACGTTAATGTTACGTGATCCACGTGATGCATTCGTCGAGTTCCTGGTTATAAATTGCAAAATGTTTTCCGACAGATTTTGTGACACAATCTACAAGACACGAATTTACACCTTCTACACCCGACACTTTTGAACTACTTATCAGCAATTTTGTGAAAGTTAGATCAATCAAAATATTTAATAAATGTAATGTAACCGATTTAAATAAGTTCGTATTTGTTAATTTTTAACGACACCTTTCAAATTTGTTGTATCTGTTGGCTATTTTTTTCTCCTTTTGAACGGTAAACTAACTGCTCCATGAAGAAGCGTTTCGGTTTATTTACGAGACTGTACTGAAAGTGGCAAAGAATTAGCAGACAATATGAGACGATTTGTAATTTTAGGTCAGGTAAATACTTGTTAAAAATAATTTCAAAATTCAATGAAAAGTTTTCGATGGGATTACATTGGGCAAACCAAAAGAATAGCTTCACTTTTCGAAACACTAAAGCAAGGATATTCTTTGTCAGAAACCATTTGATTTGTACCAACCTGCCCCTATTGAATTTTATTTGAAAATATGCTTTTACTTTATGTTTACAACTTTAAGAAAAAATATTTATCATATACAAATCAAACTTATCAGTTAGCAAATTGAATTGAAATTTTGCCAATTAGTTGATAGCCAAAAAATCATTTACACTATAAAATGTACCATTTATTTATTATTATTTGAAACATCAAATGATTTTCCTGTAAACAAAGTACGAAAGTACAGTGCACCTGACTTTAATTAGAATATAAAGGAAAATCATGACCGAGTTCTTACACGAACACCGTGTGGTAAAAGGACCACACAAGTTGTGATTTGAATACTTATTTTTTTTATTTTAAGAAATATGTGAACTAAAATAGTACAATTTAAACTATCGGATTTGCAGCAAATTCAGAAAATAATTTGTAAGAATGTATTGCTCAATTTGATGAAATTATGAAGAAATAAAACTGTACTAGAAGGGAACATATTATGTTTCTAAATTTCTAACGAGTAATATAAACCAGGGGTGGGCAAACTTAATGCTGTACGATCATCAATAATTTTTCTTATTTCCACGCGGTCGACTTCGAAAAATTAATAAATTAAAAACAAATACAAATTTAAAAAGAGAATGAATAGAAGCGAGTATTAGAAGCACAATTTGGGAATCAAGTTTCATTGTCTGCTACTTTTTTAGTACACATGTTCAACTAAAAGATTTAAAATTTACCTAAAAATTTATTTAAAAGGTCTGCGATCGACCGTTTGCCCACCCCTGATATAAACCATATCATACAGTATCGCCCTATTCACTATGAAAAAAATTATCCCTTAAGAGGGTTCTTCCGTGTGACGGCCTGTTTTTAGACCATTTTTTGCGATTTTTTTAATGAATCAATGAAAAGATTGAATTTTAGTTTTTCATAATTTGATTATTAATATTTATATTACTTTAAGTGTATTTATATACAATTTTAGCCAAAAATCTCCAATAGAACGTGAGTTATAGCGCTCCGAAGACATTCATCTCCAAAAAGTATACACTTACACTATCTCCACGATTTTGGTTATTTGGCTTATTTCAAATAAACAAAAACGGCGCTAGAATCAATTGAAAATATGGAAAGTTGTTTTTTTAGCAAACTTCTGAAGAAAAAGTGGATATATCACGGTTGTTTATGATTTTGTTATATAAAAAAAGAAATGCTTGGAATTTTCGATGATATTAGTCCATTCTGTGCGTCTACTGTATGTGCTAAGTCTATCCTATAAATTGGAAGTCAGTAGATCAAATCGTTATCGAGATATAATGAAGACAAATTATAATTCAGTTTAAAGACTTTATATATTTCATATTCTTCCAGAGTGTTAAATGCGACCCTTTCTGGCAAATATGTAACGATTTAAAGTTTCTATCAAAATTTATGCATTTATGATTTCCTGAAATTTGAAGATGTTGCAGAACTAGGTTCTCTGGGTATCTATTCTTTATATTTAGCCTCGAAATATCTATCAATTAGGTTAATGTAGGCATTTTTTCACATAAACCACATTTAATTTTATATATTCCGATTTTATTTTACATTGTGATTTGATTATGTTCTCCAATGGTTTGAGAACTTTCATCATGTTGTAATTTGTCAAGCATACACCCAGAAAATCTAATTCAATATCTTAAAATTTCAGGAAACAATTAAAAGGAAAATCATAAATTTCGAAACAAACTTTAAACCGTTACATATTTGCAACATAGGGTTCTATATGAATACCCTGGAAGAACATGAAATATATAAAACCGACAAACTGGATCTAACTAATATCCTTAACGATAAATTATTCAAAACAAACATTTTATATAAAATTTGTTTACAATTGACATACTAAAACATTACCTGAAGATGACAGCCAAAGACTGTTGAAATACGTTGAATTTAATAAAGAAATTGAGTCATACGACTTAAATAATTATTCATTAATTTGAGGAAGCAATTTATGCAAAAAATATATGTTTTTTTATCCATCACACGGGAAATCCCCTTAATATAAAATGTTCAGCTTATTAAATTAGTCTTGGAAACCCAAAAAAACTGCCTTCAATTTTCAATGTCGACGGCAAATCCCGTAAGTTTAAACAATAAAAGTATAGGCAGATTCTAGTAATTAATAGGTTTATTTTCAAAATAACTGATATGACGAAATCAAGGTGTAGAACACCTTAATTTTCTGAAGCAATAGATTTTTATGGGTAGACGTTGTAGCGATGGCTGGCTTAAATATTTATGAAGTGGAACTTTTTGGGTCCTTTAAAAGTTACCTTGAGCTAGTAAACACTGCAGAATATTATAATGGAAAAAATATGTTGATTAGATTGAGATATAATCAAATTTGTACATCTTTGGTCAATGTGTTTTCGTTTCAATATTTTTAGGGTCTATATTTTTGAGTTGTAGTAAATCTGTATAGTTTTGTGAAGAATATATTTATATACTTTTTAATTTAAATTATTTGAATAATAGAAACTTAATTCATTTTCAAATTAAGTTAAAAAAGAATATTCTGTACAAATTGTAGATATTTCATTTTTTTTTATAGTTTTGATAATATTTGCAATGGAAATACATATTTTTATTTTTACATAGAGTGAGCGGATAATAACAATTTTAGTTTCTAAATAAATCTGCAACCTCCGCAATGTAAATGCATAATATGCATTTAAAAAATATATAATAAAAACGTATTGAATATAGTTCCATTGACATTAACAAAAATAATTTAAAAAAATCAATCCAATTTGGAAATTTAAGGATTTATAAAAAATATATAGGTGGATAAGGTTGTATGGTTATAGTCGTAATATTAAGATGATTAGCATTAAAAAATTAAATATATAAAATAGTTGTTCATTAGAAAATAATAGGACGTTCTTTTTAAAGGAATTTATGTATATGTATACATATGGCATTTATGTATAGATTTTATCAATTGAAATTTGGACTATAACATATTTTTCAAAGAAATTATAATTGGCATAACTAATTATTAGAAACTAAAGATTTGAATGAATTTTATACATGTTTGAATCAATAATAAATAGCTATTTCCAATGAATTAGAAAGTAAAGAATTATAGGTACTCCAATCCTAGATTTATTAACTAAAATTATTGTCAATCGAAAATAAGGTGCTTGGAGAAATAATGAAAGTTTATTGTACTGTCTTTTTAGATATTTCGGATATGATTGAATATGAAATACAGGGTCAAATCAATTTAATGGTGAGGTTGCCAATCTGCTCATGTTTCCATATGAGGTTGTGGCTGATGCAAAAATTGAACTAAAAGTAAATACTTACGCAAAACTGTTGGTTGTCACTTGTTGAAAATGACAGATCTAATATTTGTTATGATTAAAAAATCACTTGGAACTTCACACACAATGTATTTCAACGAAAATTCGTAAATGTTAATATGCCGCTTTTACACGTGCTCACAATGTTTTCGTTATTTAAGAATCAATATGGCGGTTGGCGCTGTTGATCATATTTTTCACCACCTTATAGGGAGCCATAAGAAAGCGCGGGGAATTATGTGTCGTGCTAACTACCGACATCTGTTGTCTGTATTATGAACGATTAGTTGAACTCTAAAGACTTTTTGATTATTTTACAAAATCGTTCTTCCCTCTTCCATAAAATGATATATAATAATAAAAAATTCATATAATAGCAATTAAAATTATAGACTTTAACAGCTCTGTCAAAAAACAGCAATTAAAAATGACATTTATTAAACCTTGAAATTATATTTAAAATGGCCGTCTAGATTGATACAAATAAAGATATTTTTTAACTGGCATTGAGGTGGTAAATTATTTACAATATCCTACAAGCTAAAAAATCATTTGATGTTATCATCTTTATCATGGTCGTTATAATTGTTAATATTATATTACAATTGTTTGCCGTAGTTATTTTAAAAATTAAGAGCCAAAAACCCGCCATCTCTCTCTATTGATTAGGTTGATACAAATTTTACCAGTTGATATAGGTGGAAATGGTTGATTCAGCTGGTTTGTGTAAATTTTTGAACGTACTCCATATCAAGGTGAATGAAATCAAATGGAATTATCGGCGTGTTTAAATATTTTAGCGCTAACTGTCGTAAACATGTTTAAACCTTGAAATTCATTTTCGTTCATTATTGGAAAATGCTAATATTAATTTATTTTTGTAATGGTTTTTTATGTCTTCGTTTTTGCTTATATTTTCATTCCTTTTTTTGTATACATTTTATTCTATGTTACTTTACATGGGTATAGTAATTGTTAACGCATAACAACAATTAAATAATTAAATAATTACATAATGTATGTTTTATGCGTACTAGGCGTACTAGGTATTTGCAGTATTCTGTTAATTTTTGTAAATAAGAGATATGTTAAAAAATAAGTTCACGTTTTTTTCTTCAATTTAATCAATTAAAGGTATCGTAGGTTAATTTTGTAAAACAAATTTTGAATTTTGCTAAAGGATAAGACCAATAAGACTAAAAGAATTAAAATAAATAATAAGTTCCAACTATTTGAAAAGAGTATTAAAATAGTTTTTGCATAATTTGCTTTCATAATTGTTTTTAAAAATTTCCCAAAATTTCAATTTTTGAGTTCAAAATTCATCTTATTCATTGTTGTTTTTGGAAATAGATTACTAGTGCACTTGCGGACAAATAGTTACGGTAGTCGCTCCAAAACTGGTAGATTCTGGGTTCAAATCTCGCGATTATAGCAAATTGTTTAAAATTTATCGGTTTTCAGATTTTTAAAGACTAACAGTTATAAGACGACGATAAATAACTATTAAAAAAAATGAGAAATTGTTATACCCACGTTCATGTTATCTACATCATCTAAATAATGTATTATTTAAATCAGGGGTAGTTAACTTGTGGTGTGAACGTCGCATGGGACCTGCATTGAGTACTTTTCCGAACTGCGAGATTTATCACAATTTTATTAGATACAATATTTTTCCTAAGCCTACTGGTAGCCGAGTGGCGTAGGTGACCGCTCCAAAATTAGTAGGTAGTGGGTTCAATCCTTGTATAGTGCAAATTTTCAATATTTATCGATAACGGATTTAATTAACCCTAGAGGCGCCAAAGGACCTTAGTAGTTATAAAGCGACGGTAATTAACAATTAAAAAATATTGTTTTGTTTCAAATCTACTGTGAGGATTAGGATGAGTCAAAATTTGTTATTGCTCCCGATACTAAAAAAATGGTTACCCTGGACACTTCAAGCAAACTCCCATTAATTAACATTAATAAAGTTCTTGTTGACTCTTATTATCTTTTAAATATCTTATTATTTGTATAGTTTTTTCTTATATCTTAACATATTTTTGTACAAAATTAAATTCTCTACGAAAAAAGTTTATTCTTTTACCACCCATTTAAGTGATTTAAGAAGTTTTTAAAAAAAAAAAAAAACAGTGGCGTAGTGTGGGCTTAAAAAATGGAGGTAGTAGGAAACATTAGTAACAGTTATTTATATGCAGTTAACATAAATAAAATTGAAGTGCAAAGTTTCTAGTGTTTGTAATGTAAAAATACATATTTGTACTATTGATTTATTGAATTCTAACCACTGTGATGATTGTGGAATAGAAACAAGCCATTATTTAGAGTGTAAAAATCAAATTAAACAGCTAATAAAAATCAAAAGACATTAAAGAAAAATTTTCTTCAAAGAATTCTGTTTATTAAACAATCAGAGAGTTAGCAAAAAATAAATGTGGAAATGAATACTAAAAACATTGAAAGTATAGTAAACAAAGAATTATCGAAAAATACAAATTTGATCATTGATTCCTCAAATGTATTGATTATATCAAAAAATGATGAAATAAATTTGGTTTATTTAAATTTTATTTCAAACTTTGGCTTATTTCCTACACGAATTAAATTTTACTATGTATTTGTATTGTATACATCTTATTCTAGCATAGTAATTGTTAATCATTGGCAAAATATTTTGTATATTGCATTGATAAATTTGAAATTCGAAAAATGTGTGTGACTCACTAAGTAGTTCATACAGTGAATTTTTAATTGAGATGATTTTATATTATTTATTATTATTGTCAAAATTATACCAATTATGCTAGCCAAATGAAAAGCAACGTTTTTGAAAGCCCTGTTAAAAAAAGCATTTAGAGGCATTTTGAAATCATTACAGTTAAAATGCCTTTAATAATTTTTAACGATTTTGATTTCTAATGTGGTCTTTGAACATTTAAAATGTTTTTTTTTTTAACAGGGGATTGTGTCTTTTGTCGATATGGTTGATAGAGAAATGAATGACAGAATTCAAAAAATCATCTTAGAGAAATGCACAAAATTTATCAACATGACCGGACATAAGATATAATTCGCATGATTCACACCATCCTACCTGCGCAGGTTAATATTTCCTTTCGTATTACCTTCTATAATTTCAAAACTTGTCAAAAATTTGAGTATTTTTATTAGATTTATCTTACAGTTGGTCACAGTAGGCATTTGGTTTTTTAATTTGTTAATTTCGCTTATAAATTAACCCTTAACATGAGAATTTGTTTTTATAATTATCTCTGTTAAAAAAGGCATTTTAAATGTTCAAAAAACCCATTAGAAGTCGTTTAAAGTTCTTAAAGGCTTTTCAAATGTAATGATTTTAAAATGCTTCTAAATGTCTTTTCTTAACAGGAATACGTTTACGATTAAGTCAAGTGTAAATGCCAGATAGTTTGTAAATTTACTGGAATAGATATATACGGTTAAATACATGGCTGATTATTTAAATGTTCCGTTTTTAGGAAGAGCTGAACTCCAGCAATACAAAAAAAATAATTACTAACTATTAGGACCGGCCCTAAGCACATTCGACTGCCGTATTGGAATAGGACTCTGCTCTTTCGAAGGCCCCGTACTCGAAATAAAGGTGAATTTTAAAAATAAAAAATTATTCTTTATTTTTCTCTTGGTGCTATACTATTTTTTTTCCGGATTTTTCGTTCTTATTTTTGTAATGTAGGAGGCAGTAAAAAATTTCCTCAATTTATTTGGTTATAATTTGTATTATTATATCCTATAAAAGTATGAATGTTTGAAACTAAAAAAATCGCCTCGCCCGAGGTTCTGATTGGGCTCCGCTTTACCTAAGATCGGTCCTGCATATATTTTATTTTATGTGTAATTACTTATAATAAGTACCATAATTTTTTTTACAGATTTATTATGATTTTTTAGTACAGAATAATCACAATTATTATAATTTTGTGACGAGATCACAAGGGACCCATATTAGGCAAATAATATTTTCCATTTTTATTGAATATATCGATATAATTTTTCCCAATAGGTAGCCCAGTGAAATGAAGGATGCAAAAATTAATAGGTAGGTCAATAAATAGTATTATTGGGAAAAATATTGCATTAAACTGTATTGATGTATTTTACTGCCTTATCACATTTCACAAGTTCTATATTTAACAAATACAAGAAAATCGATAGTAATTATATAAAAAAAATTTTTTGTTCTGTTTTGAAAATTTCAGTTATTTTAGCGATTTTAGCATTCGCTGTAATTTTTTCTGCGAACTTCGCGAATCTTGAGGATCTTGAGATTTAGTTTTTGGCCGCGTAATATACGTTTAGTTCATATTATTTCCACTACAAGTAATGCAGATCTTGAATAACAGATGGCGTGTAAAGTATTACTTAATGTTCTTAAAATTTAACGAATGATAGAGGCGATAAACTTATGATAAAATTGTGCATATTTTTATTTATATTTTATATTTTATAGTTTTAAGTTGTGTTGAAAATTTAAATTTTAGACGAAACATTAAAATTAAGGCACGAAAAAATGTTAGCATAAATGTATGCACTGAGTTATTTTTGGTTTGGACAACTTTTAAATTCATAATGAAATAATTTATGAAAAGGTAGGCATTATTGAAAAGTAAAACTAAAAATAAATAAATTATAATTTTAAAAGAAAAAATACGATTAAAAATACTTAATATTACTGTGGAAGAATGCATTATAGAATAGGTAGATATCTATAAAATTGTATCTGTTTAATTGTTACTCAAATTATTTCTTTTAATATCAATTACAAAATCAATCAAAAACAAAAACGAAAATATTTTGTGTAATAACAGATTTAAAACAGATATCATAATTGTATTTCAATGATTTTTTTTATATTTAACTGAAGAATGGTGGATGAAATTGGATAAATTTTAATTTAGTTCTACTAAATTGTAATCTTTTTGAGGAAGAGTATAAATAGCCAAAAATAGAGCAAATATAGGTAGATACGTGATAAGTAACACACAGTTATGTACGTACTGTATGTAGTCCTATATATACGCGTAATATGGCCCTGAACGATCTGAACAGTTTACGTCCTTTAAAGCTCCACGTGGCTTCGAGGTCATAGAGCCCAGATGCCCTTCGTTACAGGACCTTCATTAAATTTGCTGTTTTACGCAGGATACAAAATTCGATTAAATACGTCTCGTATCTACCACACAATTATTTGTTTATTAAATAATTGTATTGACGCGTTTGCTTTATTAATAGTAGATAAATATTGAATATTTTTTTTGATAAATTTAGTACCTTTTTTTGGTTAAAATAAAGTATTGATTATATTAGATTATTAAATTCTGATTTTAATTTTGGTTTACGAACTAAAATTATAGGGATTTATTATTTTTACCCAACTTTTATAAAATAGAAACACCAGATGAAATGCAATTGGTTGTACTTTTATAATTTAGTAGGTTGAAACATTTTTAATTTGATTAATTTTTAGTTGATATCCTCGCTTTCGCGTGTGGGACAAAATATTACGCATATTTTATTATCGAATATTTTTTTGTAGATAACAATGGTTTCGAATAAAAACTGTTTTCTACTTTCACTGCTACATATAAGTACCTAATATTTATATTTTTATCAAGAACAAATATTAAAATAGAAAGCCAAAATTTTGCGAAAATTCTTAAAATATGTATTTTACCAAACAATATTCGATATTTTGACTTCTATTGTTGAAATATTAAACCGTTAGGATAATTACTTTAAGGGTATTTTAACTTGAATTTTATTCGGACACTGGTAATATAATTTTCGTATCTAAAAAAATTAAAAACTTTAATATCATTGTTTGGTAGATCAAGGATTTTAATTTTACTTAAAGTTGCCAGTTTTTCTTCTGTAACATCTAAAACTGTTAAACGAGCTCGTTTTTTCGAAAGCTTTGGCGATGATTGTTCTTCCTTCAATGGGTTTTATTAATATGAACTTCTTCGTTTTAGATTCTTTCGTGTTTTTTTTAGCCGTACATTTTAAAATTTCGTTTTTTTTCTTTCCTGAATTACATAAATCGACGCCAGGACTGTAGTTAGAGTTTAATTGAAAGTAGAGCATAAGTAAGAGTTTCATTTGATTTGGTTTGGAAAATCGATTTTCATTATCGGTACTTTCATTATCGGCGAGTGTGAATGAATGGGTCAGGTAGTACATAATTGTCGAGGAGTGATAGGTAAATAGGTAATATCAAAACGTTTATTTAATCAGGTTCATATTTCTCCAAACGTATGTTTGGAGAAAAAACTAATTTATTTTGTTGTTCTTGCATTCTTTACCGTTAGATCCGTATTGGTCCATGAAATTTATTATCACATTATTTGTTTTACTTATCTTATTAGTTATTTTAAATTAATTAAAATTAACGCATGCGCATATTGTATTTGTTTCTAACATAGCGCGAAATTTAAATTCTTCCTTTCATGTATGGAAGAAGCACGCACCAATCATCCTATACGATATTAGGCTTAAGTGTACTTTAGCACACCCACAATCTGACAATGTTATTTTCGACTTTGTTTTAAATTTCATTCGCGGTATTTTTGTTATTTCAATTCTAATATGGTATAATTCTCTCTTTTGTGGTTAAATTTTCATTATGGACCGATTTAATCGCGAATTAAATTAAAAAATAGTCGAAAATGCAACGTTGTCAGATTGTGCGTGTGCTAAAGTACACATGAGCCCGATATTATTCCCATTTTCGAAAGTATTCTGCAATGACGACCAAGTGTTGTTTACTCGATTGCAAAATTAATTATCAATAGTTATCAATAGTTAGTTGATTAAATGGCGTTTCAAATATTTACGCCATTTAATCAATTAACGCAATTTCGCAATCGAGTAAACAACACTTGGTCGTCATTGCGGAATACTTTCGAAAACAGGAATAATATCGTATAGGATGATTGGTGCGTGCTTCTTCCATACATGAAAGGAAGAATTTAAATTTCGCGCTATGTTAGAAACAAATACAATATGCGCATGCGCTAATTTTAATTATTTTAAAATTACTAATAAGATAAGTAAAACAAATAATATGATAATAAATTTGATGGACCAATACGGACCTAACGATAAAGAATGCAAGAACATCAAAATAAATTAGTTTCCTTTTAAATGAGGTGCTAACATGCAAATTTTTTTATACAAAATTTCAACAATTATTTATAAAAAAAGTATAGGAGACCTAACGAAAAAAATATCGGACCTTAACTGACCTAACGAAGACCTAACGATTAAAATCATTACCAGTTCGCAAATCCTTTGATGGGGTGCTAACTTTGCATTGGTTTCAAAAGCCGAACTCTTTTTGGAAATGTATTAACAGTGAAAATTATGTCTGGTGAATATGACAGATCTAGTAGAATCAGGTAAAAACGCTAAACAAAATTTAACTTTGTCGTTATTATTTATCATATGGCGCGAATGTTACATTTTAATCACAAGATCACATTTGACGCTAAAAACCAGCGACTGCTTAAAAATTCACCTTTAAACTTCAACTTAAATTTGCATATTGATATATTTTTATTTTTTTTTCAGGAATTTTAAAGTAATTATTTAAAGCAATTTGAATAATTTCTTTCAAATACTGACCCTTAGCTAAACTGAATAGAAGCTTCGATTCATAATTTATATTTTAAAATCAGACTTATTGTAATGCTATAAGCATTTTTTTCAAAATTTATTTATCATTGCTTTATCATTTATTAGAATTTTACAACTGTAGCGTTTTTAAGATCCAGTAAACCGAGAAGTATTTTTATTAGAAGTTTTTATCTAGTAGATTATATTTGTTTTTAAACTTACCGGATGATAATTAATGAAATTGGGGTGCTGTAAACAGGGTTTTTAAATATAAATAATCTACAAAGTCTTATAAACATATAGGTATAAATACTAATTGATAATTATTTCCACAATTTGAGTGATTCAAACTAATTGTAAAGGCTATTTACTATACTTAATATTGTTTAATTTTATAGGTGGTTCTCATTTTTGGGATTCATTTTTGATTGAAACGATTATTATCGTATGTTTTACTAAAACATAATAGTAATTGGCTTCTAGTACCTACGTAAGATTGATTAATGCTTTCAGTATATATGGTAATGTATGGAATGCTGGTAAGCTTGATATTAAAGTTGTTGCGGCATCCCTGATGAGGTTCGCCCTCGTATGAAGACAGTTCAATGTCATTGTTCATATAAATAAATTGAAAGTTGGTGCGGTTAAGTTTCAAGGGCTGATAGCCTTGCCGCTTTTTGTTCCTCTTTCGTCGCGGCGAACGAATGGCAAAGCTCTTGCGGCAATTTCATCCCCATTCGGGGAAGATCGCCAAGCACGTATGCTACAAATATTATTTTTGGTAAAATTAAATTAAACTGCAAACGTTCAGGTTAAATTGCTTTCGTAGAGGATAAATTGTTTATCTATCTTGATACACAGTACATAAAACACATATATTATTCATAAGTACAATAAAACCGATTTTATTTACGATTATCAGTAATTGCTCTCAAGGTTTAGCTCAGTCTGAGATTTTAATTTTACAATCTTGAAAGGATATTTCTGTAAATATAAATATTATGATTTAGAATAATTGTTTTTTTCTTATACATTAACTAGCTAAGACCTTTAACTTCGTCTGTGCAACATAATAACACATTGCCAGTATATTGGTCCAAATTCACTACCTACAGTGAAAAATATGAGAAGAGATGTGTAAGAAGGCGTATTAGAAACTTTTTATGAGATATAACCTTTCTATAGTACTAACTTATGTCTCTCTTTTAATAGTTGAAACATTGTACTTCTATAGAAGTCATATGTTTTTTGTTGGGCTCTGTGATAGTTGCCCACTAGAAAATTCCTCACACGAAAGTTGCCCACATAGAAATTTACTCACAGAGAAAATTCTTCACACAGAAATTAACACACAATGATATATCCTCACATGGAAATAAATCAACTGGAAAAATGCATTATTTATTTGATTATTATTTTGTTAATAGTATTGCAATACACTACCTACTACTATGTTATACTAATTATATTACTAAATTACTATACAACTAACTATACTAGCCTATACTAACCTATTTGATAAAAATATTTTGTTTTTTTGAAAAAGTAAAAATTTAAAAAAAGAAAATAAGGATTCATGACCCATTTAGTGACGTCAATATCTGGAAACGCTTGAGTTTTTACTTTGTCTTTAATTTAACTTGCGATTTTTTGGTTAAATCAATTTTAATATCGAAAACTATCGTTGTACAAACATTTTATTACAATATTAAAAGTAAAAAATAATAAATTAAATATTAAATAAAATATGTTTTTTTCTTGTAGGTTATTTTCCATGTGAAGATATATTCCATTGTGCGTTAATTTCAGTGTGAGGAATTTTCTATGTGGGCAACTTTCTGTGGGCAAATTTTGTGTGAGGATTTTTCTAGTAGGCAAGTGTCTGGTCACCGTTTTTATGGCTCTAACTTTTTACAATACTTTTATCAATTTTTATGGATCAGCCTTCATAATCCTCTTTAGTCTACTTAAAATTGGAAATTTACAAAAATGACAACTTAGTTCGGATATGAGCTTTCTTCTTTCATTAAATCTCAAAAAACTTGCACATAATTATAACGCTTTGGCTAAGGTTCTTCGTAATTATTATACATAATTAATCTTCGATAATGCGTATCAATATAATAATAAGCACATGTGAGTATGTATGGTGACAAAGATAAATAACAACAAAAAGCAGGTGAGCGAAACCAAACTTAATAATCATGGTCTCAAATTTGAGTTAATTGATTGTTGTCATTTGTTTCAACTAACCTTCGATTTTATTATTCAGTAGTCAATTTTTGTCCTTTGTCAGTTGTGTCAACCGTGAATATTAATTATTCACGGATTTTATGAAACCTGAGTTTTCTTCTTTAATTTAATAAAAAGCTGAAATCTGAATGTTATCATCTATTTGATCGGTAGTTACTAGTAATTCATATTTTGTTAAACTGAAGACAATTGGATGAATAAAGAATTACCTACAATTTCAAATATTGACCGTTAGAGTTCTCAATTATGCTTTTTTTATAATTAACTTTACAAAATTGTTTTTTTACTCATTAAGTTTATTTTATCAAAACGATAATTCTTTTCAATGCCAAGGCCCAAAAATTATATTTTTAGTTAAACAAAAATGTTATCTAAATATTATAATTGCGTCAATTTAACTGACAATGAGAGCCCCAGTGCAAGAAGATTGTGAATTTATAAAAAAAAAATAAATTAAATTTTATAATTTCTATTGGTGCAATATTTACCCTATAAATTTAATAAATCACATAACATATTAACAAAAAAAAAAAAACAAGTTTTTCAAGATTTAAATTAGCTAATTGCGTTTAAACTTTCTATTAAACGGAGGAACTAGGTATATAGAAATAAAATTTAGCAAATTAAGAGTGTTAATGAAATTATTGCATTATTTTGATCGCATGCCAGTCCTAGTTGAAATAAAATTCAGTGTGAAGTTCATGGTCAAGATTCACATCAAGTTGTGATAAATTTTCGTTAAAGACACCGTTTTTTCGTGTCTGTGTGCTATTTAAAATACTCGGTTGATATAAAAAAGCCAGGAATAACGCTTTTTTAAACTTAATTTTTATTTAACATGTGTTGCATTTTTTATTTCTTTATCATTGTTAAGTTGAGGAATGTAAGAATTCCGTTCATTTCACATTCAGACAAAGGAAGTTAAAAAAAATTAAAGAAATTTGGTCGAGTTTAAAAAAGGATTTTTTGGCATTGCAGTAAAGAAAAATCTAATTTTAGTGTCTTTGAAATATATTGAAATATGTAGATTTGAGTTTGATTGTTATTTGTGGTTGCTATATTACTATAATTGAGGAATTTATAATAATAATCAGTGTAAAGCATTTTGAATTCCTCATTAATTCTTATGAGCAATTTATTATATAAGTATTTAGTACACTAGGTATGTTAAATAGTATATTAGTATACTAGCCTAGCAAATCATGCAGGTATTTTTTTTTTTTTTTTTTTTTGATATTTGACAATGATTTCCAATTCACTAAGGTGTAAATTTGTATACAATTTCATTATTTTTAATAGAATTGAATAAGTCGAGTTAACAAGTTTTATGCTTAAGTAGTGCGATTCGAATTTATTACCATCTAAACAAAACCGCTACGGAATCACATTAAATTCTTGTTGAAGCTAACGTTGAGCATACTTGTAGAAAATCACAGTGTTTCGAAAGGTTTTAAAAAAATGAAAATGGCGATATCGATGTGGGGAATAAAGAACATGGAAGATCATCGAAAATCTTTGAAAACAACGAACTGTAAGAGTTGTTGGGAGAGAATAGTAGTTAAACGCAAAACTTGTTGAAGAAGATTTGAACCAAGCTTTAGCGCGAAAAGCGGCTAGAATATCAAAATAGCCAATACAAAGTGATCTTCCTGCATGGTAATTCCCCTGGCCACACAGAAAAACAACTGTAGGATATGATTGGGGAATTCCGTTTGGAAATACTTTCGCATGGAGTTTACTTCCCAAATTTGGCTCCTTCAGATTATTACTTATTTGCATCGATGGAACATGCGCTTGTTAAGCAGCACTTCCTATCATACAAATATCTACAAAAATGACTCGATGATGAGTTTTGCTCAAAAGATGAACAATTTTTTTAGAATGGCATCCACAAATTGTCAGAAAGATGAAAAAAACATATAGTTAATAGAGGGAATTATTTTGAATAATTTCATGTGAACTCATAGTGAAAGCTAATTTTCCAGAAAAAAATTCCGGTTTCATACTAACATATGCTCAATGCCCATAATATTTTGGTCTGATTTGTTGGTTGTTCATCAATAGACCATATGCACATTTTTTAAAATTTTTTTATTCCATAAATGGCTTTATTTATATGAAGGAACACCAATTTTTAGCTATAAAAAACTTGTATTTTGCCAGAAAAAAAATATTAAAAAACGAGAGTACGAAAACGATTAGTGTGTTTATGGGTCTTCTGTGACGTCACAGTACGCATCAATATGCATATTGAAACAGATATAAACAGATCATTGAGCAGTTACCATAGAAACAGTAATAATTTACACAACAGATCATAAAATTCAGATCTCAGCTTTTATTAAATAAGAAGACAATTCAAGTTGTTTAAGATCGGTTTTTTTTAATGTTATTTAATATTCAAATTAGCTACGTTTCGTTACGTATCGTAACTTCATCAGGCATCTTGAATCACTTCTTATTTAATTTACACAATTTTTGCCATTTTTCAAAATTCACCATTCCATTTTCCATTTACCATGGAAAACATTTTTATACCTTAAAATTATTATCGATTTTTTCCCTAGGAATAGAGGTTGTGTTGATTGTAAATGGTTTAAAGTATTAACATATTATTTAAACGATTTAAATATTCTTTCCTTTTGTGTTAAATTACATTCATCATAGGAAAACGTATATAACGTACAATACGTTTGTAGAAGTTACGTATTGTGACGTCATTTTAATCTCGAACCAATAGGAGCTCGTTTAAGGCATTTTGAAATTATTTTTTTTTTTGCATTTTTAAGTAAATATTCTTTAAATTTTATCGAATAAAGTTAAAAATTAGCAGCTATATTATGTTTTTATATTAGTTTAGAACATTTAAAACATTTTAAATTGTTTTTAGATCAAGTGCATTGGATCTATTATGATTAGTACCAAAAAATTAAGTTTGTAAATAAGGAAATTTATAATACGTTTTAATTTTTTATTACTTTATGACTAATTGGATATAGTTTACAAAAAAAAAATATTTAGCCTTAACGAATATTCCGTAACTCAAATATTTATAAAACTTGAAATATTTGAACAGGACTGAATTCATTCCACAGGTGAAAAAGCATTTATTCAAATACAAATTTAAACCCACAATTCACCAATTTAATTGTTTTAAGGTAAATATAATTGCCGTGACATTTGAAATTGAGTTCTACGTTTCCTTCATTGATATCGTTTGAAACTTTGCATGTCATAGTTTTGATACTGTCATCAATGTTTTGGTTTCAATAAATCTTACAACTAAATTCACGACACAGGAAATTTAGTGATTTATGACAAAATTATTAATATCAAACCTTGAGTAATTTAAAGCACGCAAAACGAGAATGAATGAATGAACGAATGATCTGTCTTCAAAACCACAAATATCGGAATGTTTTTGATTTATATGCCATTTGTTTTGAACGGTTATGGTAGTAAATTGATATAAAAATTGATAATTGAAATAAAATGGATTCAAAAAATATAAAAGTTATAAATATTGAACTCATTTATTTGGTATTGAAACACTATTTTTCACCATTTTTTATAAAAATATTATCTGAAGCACTTGCACAATATTAATTGAAAACAAGGGGAGGTTTTTCTTCAGAAATACCATTTGAATTTTATTTTTGAGAACCTTAAAAACCTTTTATCACATCAAGAGAGTTTAGCTGAAAGTGCCTTTAAAAGTATTGGCAATGATTAAGACATGAGTAAACATTGGCAGCTAAAAAAAAAAAATTCAGAAGAATAATAAAGCAGAAAAAGCTACCACTTGCTTTTAAAGCTATGAGTCATGCTTCTTTCTACTCATACTCACTTTCTTCATGTTGTAGTCGCAGTAGTACTAAATAAAATAGAAAGAAAATTATGCCATTAGTTCTAGGGAAAAGCTAATTGGATGGGTTATATTCTGAGAGTAAATGGATTCATATTTAATGTTGTAGAAGGGCACCTGGAAGGTCTCAAGAGATATGAACTACCTCAATTGAGAAACCTTTCCAGGAATAGGAGGAAAGAATTCAACCACGCGGGAAATTAAACCTGTCGTTAGATGATAAACAAATTCTAAGAGTGTATAAATGGAATATTCGCAGCGATTGCCTACTAACAATCGTATGTTTTGATGTATTTATAGTTTACTCTACTTCATTTAGGGTCGATATTTTCACATATAAATAAAGTGAAATTTATCTTGTAGATGAAATTTTAAATGGAAGATAGACAAAACATGTGTATTTTCACCTAATGATAGTGATTTGTGTTAGTAATATGAGTAGGATAAATGTGTAGGAACTATTTGGCAAATATTTTTTTATCTAATAAATCGGATATGGTACATCAATCCATGAGTGATAGATTGCAATTCATAGAAATTTAAAATAATTTATTTAGCACTTAATCAATGATTAATGTTAACACATTTGCGCCCAACGGCTTGCTATCAACCCTCTTAAAAGAATATTAATTTTCTTATTTAGTTCCCTTAAGTACTCGATGGGTCGTTAACGATCTATTCCATATTGTGATAACCACTGACGTAGATTTTTTAAAATTATGTTTCTCTTAGTTTTGAAGTAATATTTGAAAATATTGAAACTTATTTTGAAATAATTGAAATGTAAATAATATAGACTTAGAATTAAGGTGTCTTTGGAATTGTATTTAACATTAACGATTTTAATTAACATTTTAAGGTACGTTTTCATAAAGAAATGAATAAACATTTTAGAAAGAATATAGCCAGACTTATTATTTTTCTGTTCTTTAGTAAACCTTTTTACGCGTTTTATTATGCGATTTTCGGTATATTATAACTTATTGATTAAGTGTTATGCGGTTTTTAAAAATTATAGAAGGTATCCTTTATTTTTATTCGTGTGTCTAGTTTTTTTGTGCGATTTTTATGCGTTTTCCAGTGGAACGTATCTACCGCATTAAAAAAGAACCAAGAGTACCACATTTATATTTTTGCAAAATTTAAAATAATATTTTGGTATATATTTTTATTTTATCCTCCTTTATATGTACAGTGGTAATCCGTTTGATAATAAATTTAAAACTATAAAAAAATTATCCAAGTTGATAATTGTATTAATGAAAGTTTATTGAGAAATGAATACATTCATTTTTATTTACTTTTTTTATACCAAATGCCTATTTTACCTGATTGATGGTTTCGCGGAAAATTGAGAAATAAACTTTGATCGTTAGAATTTACTACTACGACTTTCGTCTAGACGGGAGATTGGGAGGTGTGACGAATGGAATCCAAGGAGTGTCGGAAATAAATATTCCTGTTTCACAAAAATACTTAGGTACTATAATTTTTCAAACAATGAGTTGCTTATTAATGTTAAGGTTTTTGATTCCGTTGGAAAGTTTAAAATACAAGTTGGACACCATAATATTACCGAATAAGAGTGGGAATGTATATTTATATTGTCATATGCTTTATTTTGTCTTTTTTATATTTGGCAAAGAATTTTAATTAAGACAGTTAATACGGAGAGGAGTGAATATTCCGAAAGTCAAAATACTTCAGACCGACTTAACGGTCAAGGTTAGCAGAGTAAAAATGATTATCATGGCAAAAAAAGAAAAAAGAAATTTAAAAACAACTGAGTTTACTAATTTAGCTGGAATATAATTTCTTTGAAATAATAACATTAAGAAAATTACAACTGTGGAAAGTTAGGTAATGATTTTCTATCGTAAGAAATTAGGTTTAATCATGTTAAGGGTCGGTATTTTCACATCTAGATAGTTGCATTTGTCCTCCAGATTTCCACATACAATTTTATCCGGAGGACAAAACATGCGTATTTTTACCTAACGACAGTGATATGTGTAAGATTTACCTAACGGATAAATTTGTATCTACTAAATAGTTATCTTGAGAATATGATCTACCTATTCATGAGGGAAAAATACTGGACCTTAATGTATTTAATTTGTAGAAGTTTTGTTAAAATTTGGAGAATTAAATAAAATTTTAAGCCTAAGGTATAAGAACTAGATTGCGAAACTAGGGAAAGGGGAGTAAACACGAAAAGAAGGTAAACGCAGCTCTGCAGAACTTACGACGAAAATTCAAAATCTCGCAATGTAATATGGAAATTATCTAGGTACGAGTTGAATTGCTTTGAATACAGTTATTTAAAAAATAATAAAGGCAAAGTTTAACAATGCCAAAATCTTACTTTGTTTATTGAATTTGAAAAATATAAAAAAATGAAGATAAATTTTGATTCGGTAAATGATTATTTGAGAAAATGATCATTCGGAAAAATAATTGGAAACAATTGAAACATAATCAGATTGAAATATTTGGAAATATTAAATATTATCCACAGTTAGTTTCCTGTTTAAAATGACCACCTATGTTGATATAACAAGGGGTCAATGCATTAGTCGGATTAGTATTGCAATCAGGTCCTACCACACATGTTTTAAGTTCCAAAAAGTATGGAAATTGTTAGAAAAAAATCTTAATAAATTGACAACTTATTTAAGCAGAGTTTCATTGTGAAACCTATTTAGATTTATTGTACAATTATTAAAATATAATTTTGTTGTTTGCAATGAAAATTGTTCATATTAAACTAGTAATCTACTTATTATCCAACGAACAACGAAGCAGTCCTTAGGGTATTGTTCTTCAAACTTTTAAATTGAAATAATTCTAGAATACAATTTTTTAAAAATGTAATTCTTTTGGGAAATTTCATTGTTTTCCCGAATCCGATTCCTCGAATTTCATTCTCAAATTATCATTTTCCTGACAGACTTTACCTCAAATTGTATTTTCTTTGAAACGGAAGTTTAATGTTTTTGGTGTTTAAAAATTAAAAACAAAAATTTACAATAGTTTAAGCACGTGTTATGTTCTCTTATTTTATTTAAGAAAAAAATATTTATTAAATGTGCACCCATGATTTCTATACATTAATTTAAATATGCCAAATGTTAAAATTTTCAATTAAAGTTATAAAAACTGTTCTTGGAATAGCGTTGGTTTCTATCGTGAACCTTAAAAAACATACAAGTTGGATACAGAGTTGTCAAAGATAATTTTGGAAAGTATCTAGATACTAGATAAGTTACTTTTCTAAAAAGTATACGAAGTAACTTTGGGTATTATGTAACTCTTAAAAAAAGCAATTAATTACTTATTTTAAGGTACTTTTTAATATACTTAAAAAGACACTTTTTTAGATACTCTTTGTATACTATGTATTCGTAACGTATGAGGTAAAGTTGTTAGATAAACAGATAATGAATTTCTTATCTTTATTAATTTAGGAAAAAGTAAAGCATTACGTTTAAATCCCTGTAAAAAACCACACTTATAAAAACGAGAGAAGATTAATATGGGGGATATATATTGAATTTTATAAAACAAAACAAAATAAAATTCTAAATGAGCCTACTGGTGGGCGAGTGGTCAAAATGGCCGCTCCAAAACTGGTAGGTGTTGGGTGCGAATCTCGTATCGAGCAAATTTTCAATATTTTTCGATTTACGAATTTTTATTAATATCTGTAAGTGCATACTGTATTTTTAGTTATTTTAGATACTTTTCGGTATCTAAATTACTTTTTTAAGTTATAAGATACATTTATTTTTAAAAAGTATCTTCGATACAAGTTACTTTTTGCCAATACATAAATAAACTTAGATACCTTAAAGTAACTAAGTTACTTCAAAGTAATTATCACACTTTCTCTAGCAGCCTTGGTTAGATGTTCTTGAATTGAAATGAGTCTGCATGAATTTAAAACCATTATTTTAAAGTTTACTACCCTATACTCACGAAGTATAAATATAATGATTTCAAGCGTAATTTTTTAAAAAATGGCATCAATTTGAGGTCCAGTATTGGTAAAAGGCGCTACTCTTCAAAAATCACGTTTTTGAATCATTTCACAGGAAGTGTTGTCGCTATTAACACTTGTGAATTTTAATCTCCTGAACGATTGAAAATGTGTCAAGATGTTACTGATGGTATTGACTTATGTTACCTTAGTTATTTTACATAAAGTACATAGTTTCGGTTTAAGTTAGTACTGCAAAATCACTAATGGCGGCGTCACATCTTGACACATTTTCCATCATGCATCGCGAGATTGAAATACCTTCTTCAAACCTTACGTACGATCTGAATATTTGCGCTGCTAGTGACAGAAAAGAGAACTATGATTTTAGTCTGTTATTGTGTACATGAGTATTGTGAAAAAGTCTATACTTTTCGGACTCCTTGGATCTATACTTTGTGCTTATATTACTCAACTTAAATGTTTTAAGAATCACGGAAAAAAATTAGCGTTTCTCCAAAAATAATACTCAATCTTTTGATTTTAACTGTCATTTTGATTAAATGATTGTGGAAAAGTTAAGGTTCCACATTTATGATTTTCTTCTTCTTAAATAAAAATGAGTTTTAATTAAATCTTGTTTTTCATTTTATACACCACAACGACATAAATCTATATCATTAACAATATGATTTATTCAAATTTTTGCTGACAGTTTGAAATGGTTTATTTGACGTTATTTCAAAGTTTTTACCCCCTTATTTCTCAACTTGAATTTTTGAAAAAAATTTAGTAAGAAATCAAAGAAATTTTGGAATTTGGTTTTAATCTAGCATCTAGGCCATATGAGTGTGGTAAAGTGAATAGTAGACATTGACAAAATATTGATTGTTATAAAAAATATTTTTTTATTTTACTAAATTAAAGTAAAACTAAACTTAAACCAAAAATCAAAAACGAAAAACAAGAACTGATATTCCTTATAATTTTTCTATAAAAGGAAAATCCAAAAGTTTTTTTTTTCGTATTATCGTTATTTTTTATTATATAAATGATAAAGCGGTATTCTTGAATTAGTTTACTTTTATTAGTTAGTATTTTGCTGATACAGGTGTTATAGTAGTGTGTATGTTTATTCTCACATAATATTCTGCAATTTCTTGTTTGTATGTTTTTAGCGGAGGTTGAACTCAGATCTATGGACTTGGAAAGTACGTTGACTTGCACGCATCGTGCATAACTTTAAGTCAAGTTCAAGGGCAATCGAGTTATTGTACGCAATATACCTTTCCAAATGTTATAAGTACAGGTGTTCATTATTTTATTCACGTCCCATTTTTGCGTCAGCAAAACTTAACAATAAATAACTTATTTCACTCTTTTCATCTTTATTAAAAGTTTTACAGATACTTAAACAGTAGGTAGAAACTTACGACTGTTAACACAATTCGATGAAAACAATGATTCATGCTTTCCAAGCAAATCGGATCTGAGAGCTATATTTTCATGAATGAACATAAAATTATTCGTTCGTTCGGTTTGTTCAAGGAAAAAATGCTGTTGAACTATAATACGATGACACATGGGCCAACATGTGCTCCTAAAATGTCACACTATTATTTTTAACTGAACTTAATCGGTAGTGCGCCAACAGATCTTATTAGATATTATAAGTCCTCAATAATTTCAACTTTGTAGTTTGTACTATATAAAGGTTCATAGAGTGTCATTCAACTTCCTCTACCGAAACCCTAAAAGTTCATGGAACACTCATTTGTCAAAAAAATACTCTAAATTTAAATAAAAATTTCTTAGAAAAAATATGTTTCAATAAAATTATTAAGTGTTCATTTGAATTATATGTATCAACAAATCATTTCAAGTCATTGCCTTTTTTTCACATTGAATTTACGTTACACGTTTTTTTTATTACAAATTTACCTGTTGGTTAAATATGTAACAGTAATTCTTATTACTTTTACACGATGCATTTTAATTATAATCAAATAAAACTATCAACCGATTTCAATCAATATAAATTCCGAACATTAGAATTTTAAATTGAAGTTTTCGTAAAGTGATTTGATTTCGAAATTCGATATACTGAACGCTTTATAGCACTTATAAGTTTTTAATTTAAAAATATATTCATAACTAAAAATTACCTAATAATAAGAGACCTATTGCCTAAAGATCATCCATTTCGAATTTCCTGTAACAATTTCAAATATTCAATTTTTATCGCGAGATTTTCGAGAATTTTTAAAGAAAAAATCATAAAGGACATAAATTTAAAGATAAACAAAAATGATCATGTTTGTTGTACATATTTTGATGGCTCTTTTTATTTCCAAGTCACAATTAATAAATAAATGAATAATAATATATGTCCTATGACTCAATTTCTCAAAAATTTCTCAAAAAATCACCAGATTACCTGATGGATGACAGCCAAAAACTTTTGAAACGCGTCGTAATAAAGAAGAAATTGAGTCATTGAACATACATTATTATTCATTAATTTAGTTAGCATATAATTATTAATATTCTTTTTGTACTAAGGAGTTTTTATTTATTTTTGTACAACACATTTCTCGACTTCTTCAGGTACTATAAAAATTCTTAGTTACACAAATTTAACGACTTTTTTTCATTATTATAAACGCAATTATATTAAAATAAAAGTGTTGTACAAAACTAATATTGAAAGAAATATCCAAAATAAAGAGAATATAAATAACAAGTTATGAATATTTGTTACCTACTTTTAAACTTAAGTTCTTCATGAATTCTTTTAAAGATTTTTAAAAATTCTTGAGATTTTTGAATAATTGAAAATTTAGGACTACCATAGGAAATCCGGGATATATGGTCATCAGTCAATGGGTCATCTAAGCATTATGTATTTTTTTAGATTTTTTCTATTACCACCAATTTTTAATTCTTATTTGATTTATTATGAATAAAAAATAAGCACAACTTTCGCTAATGTTAACAGGAACCATTGAACGATTGAAACTTCATTTGTAAATTTCACTACCTTATTAAAGGTTTCACACTTCACACTTCAATGAGATTGAAAAAAAAACAAAAACTTAGAAATGTTGTTCTTCAAACTAATACAATTTCTAAACGTTTTTAAATAATAAACTAAATGAAAATTTCTAAGATTTATATGATATGTACATAAACATTTTATGCTCGTTTTTAAAATCACTTTTTTTCTAAGGTTTTTTACCATAGTTTTGCAATTTCCGCCCAAGAAATTTTTATTAAATCAGAAGATTCGATAGTCTCACATTAACAGGTGCACTGAAGGATGCTGCGGCTTGTCAAGGAAGGTTTGTAATTGTTCTTTTCGTGCTAAAATCTACATTTTCAAAGATATAACGATTTTGAAGATAAATTACAATAGTTTCACGAATATGTTTTTATTAAAATTCAATTTATAAATTAAAAGCTTTTATAATCTGTAAAATGTATAAATCCATATTCTATTAGTATATAATGGTTCGTCCTGACTTACTGACAGATGAATCAACGCACAGCCTAAAACACTGGTCATAGAGACGTAAAATTTGTAAAGTGTTTTCCTTAAATGATGTAGGCATTCGATAAGAAAGGATTTTTTTTAATTCACCACCTTTAAGAGTAAAAACAGGTGACAATGTTTGTCTAGGATAACATGTGGTCTGATTATCAATAGAAATTTCAAATATAATAATTGAAGTACCGTTGAACACGAAACATAAAACGATTTTGAAAATTGAATAAATTTTTCAATTTGAATTAGAAACAGAAACCAAAATATAGCCCCAATAACACCTTGTTGATGTCGTTTGAAGGAGTAAAATTTCGGTTCAAATATGTTGACAATTTGTGCATACGGATGGTGCTAAGAACTAGCCTGTGAAGTTCCTTAATACACTTAATCCATTTGGTCTTCTGTATCATACACTTGTTCCGAAAGTGTGTGCTTCGGTAATACTACTGCACAATTTCAATCCTCCAAGATTGCAATGGAACCAGGTTACGTGTGAAAGCCTTGCATAAAAATTTTGATAGACGCCACTATATTTACGGACATAGTTTGAGGGGAATAAGTGTTAATACCATGGATACCACTTACATCGTCAAAGTATCTATTCGAGTTTAAAAGTCTGCAATTCCTGCTTAAATTGAGTTTCGCCATGACAATAAATAAAGCGTAGGATAAATTACTAAAAACGACAGAAATTGATCTGAGAAGGATTTTTCAACTCAAGAACTTGAGAAGGAATAGGCTTTCCACAAACACTGTTTTATGTATCCTTTTCGAAAGTGGGTTCACCTAGTGACCTAGTGTTGTTAGTATTTGACGAGAAATCTGGGCATGTTCTACATAAAGAGGTACTTTAAAAGAGTAATTCTTTATATGAAGATACTTAAATTAAGTATATCTATATATACTGCATCAAAATCAACTTTGAAGTTACCTAGATTATTAGTTTTAATTAGTACAGTAAATAAAACATAGGGTCAAGCTTTAAAACCAACAGAAATCGATCTGAGAAGGGACTTCTTTCCACAATGTCAGTTTTATGTGGCCTTTTCGAAAGGCAGTTCTCCTAGCGACCTAGTGATGTTAGCATTTAAAGAGAAATCCTGGTATGTTTTATATAACTATATAAAGAGGTACTTCAAACGATCAATTCTTTATAAGAAGATACTTAAATTAAGTATATCTGTATGTCTGTATGTACTGCATCAAAATCAGCTATGAAGTTACCTTGATTATTAGCTTTAATCAGTACAAGAACAAGAAAAATATGTAAATATTATTGATTTTTTTCCCTATAAAAGTTAACAAATATTTTATTTAAAAATGTTATTAAATCCTTCGAGTATATATCTTATTTACTAAAGGAAATATTACGATTATATTTTAAGTCTAGTAAGACGGCTAGTAATACGTATATATAGATTGGCAGGACGTCTGCTGGCTTATCCTAGTATCTTATGATTTTTTTGGAAGTTCTTATTAAGTGTCAATAACATTTTCATTCTCCATAGATTATTTCCACTATTTTCAATTATATGTGTATTTAATTTTTACATTTTATTGGATTATTTGTATTAATAATACAATTCTTAAAAAGCTTAGTAAAATATGAAAACTTGACTAGTTTATCTAAAGTTCAAAATTTTATTAAAAATCAAACACCCTCCACTCTTTCAAGAGTCTTTAAGCGATCAATGATTAAAAATTATTAATAAAATTTCAACTTTACGAAAAAAATCATTACTTTCGCAATACTTTCTCCATGTCTCGTATATTGAGAAAGTAAAAAACAAAATTTAGTTGTCGTTTTTTATTTTTTAATTTTTTAAAAATACTGTATTATACTAATTCAGAAGCCTTTTTTATTTTTTTTTTAAATCTTATTAGCAATTTCAAACATAATTGAACACAAAACAGGGTTAATGAAGATTCGCAAGGGAAATTATTAAACTAGAGCGTACGATTAAAAAAAATTTGTCTCCATTGCCTTATTAGGATTTGGGTTGAATACATTTGATGTAATTTAATTAAGTTCTTAAACATTGAATTTCTTTATTATAACCTCAGGGTGATCATTGTTATATTCTGACCGTTTGAACTGATAACCTATAAACGATACTACTATTGTATGAGTGTAAAAGAATAAAGAATAATAACTTGCAGTTTTAAATTTAATTTTCCAATAAATAAGAAAACGAAGAAATGTAAAGATAAATTACACACAAGAAAGGGTTCAAATGAAAGCTCAAACTAGGCTACAAAATTATATGAGAATTTTCCCGTAACTTTTTTTCATTGGTATAGTTTAAAACTACCTTAAGCAATGGCAAAAACAATGTGGTTTTTTAAAACTGATATTATCCTGGAATTTCTGTATTATTTTATTACCTCTTTTTTAAATTTTTCTTCTACGCTTCTTAAATATACATGGGCGATTTTATAAACTATATAATATTTTATATGAATTACTAGGACAATTTATTCCACATTCAAATAATTACATTGTACTACACTAATTAATTCTTTGTTACGTTTTGTCCTACTTTATTAGTACATTTTTGTTAATTGGCTGATAGTTTCTATATGTTTGATTGAAACAATAATGAAATGAAACCAAGGCCAATGTCTAAGACATCTGTCTCATTCTGATTAACTTTTTATGCAAGTTCAAGTTTAATTTCATTCAAGGTATTGGCCCCAATTAACTTCATTCTAGGAGATATTAAACCCATTATAAAGAAGTTAATTTTTAATATTACGTTTGCTATTGAAAAAGTTTTTAATTGGTTTTGCAACCTTCCGGCTAATTTTTATGTAATGTACTTGGTGGAATTAGCAAAAGCCAGCGTTTCAGACTGTGGGTCATACTTGTTTACTAACACACTAGATTTAGGTCAAAAGTACACGAAACGTGGTGTTAGTGGAAACATAATGAAGCGATATAAGAAGCAGATTTAAATTAGATATACCTACATAGATATTTAAATTCAATCAAATTCACTATAAGAGAAAGCAAATAGCGTTAAGTGTGCAAACGAATGGATGAAAAACTATTTACCATTTCAATCTTGCAAAATATGTAATATGAAAATATAATCAATTTGTTTCAATCATGTAAAAATGCATTCGTTTTTGTATTTGAATCGATTGTATGCAAGCGAATTTATTAGAGAATTGTGTTTGACTCCAAACATTCACTTTCAAGTTAAAATTGAAATTTGTAAAGAGAAAGATTAGAAAGCAAAGAGGCACGGAAGAAAGTTCTAGCATTAGCTGATAAATAAATTATTAAGTTGAAATTTTCAAACTTTATGAAAATCACCGTATAAATTTTAAATACCTACTTATTAATAATGGAAAAATAAAATAAGTACTGTAAATTATATTGGACTGCTTAAAAAGCTTTCTTTTAAATTGCCATGAAGAACGTATATCTGGAGAAAAAATGACCCAACATTACCAAAGAGAGACTATTCGCCAGTAAAATTAAATATCGTCTTGCAATGGTGAATATTACATTTAACAATAAGAAGAATCTTTTGATTAAAAATTAGAACTTAAACTTCGGAAACGAGCGCTAAAGTGCTATGTTTGGAATGTAGTAGGTACTGTATGAATTAGAAGCATAGAGGCACAGGAAACAAAGCAGAAAAAAATTATAAAAGTTTTGAAACGTAATGTTGGTGATAAAAGAAGAAAACAAATAGGTGGATCTAATTAAAAACGTAAAAGTTTTGAACGGTTATCGATGGGGTAACGAGAAGAAACGCTTACTAAACGGATCATATTCTGAGAGCATGAAACATGGAGCCATAGGAAACAAAGCAGAAAAAAAATAGAAGACCTTTGAAACGTAATGTTGGAGATGAATGGGGAAAACAAATCAATTCATCGGATAGAATTATAAACGTGAAAGTTTTGAGGAGAGATTACCAATGAGGTAACAAGAAGAAAAGCTTACTAAATGGATCATATTCAGAAAGGAAAAGGGTTCATAGGGGGCGTTGCAGAACGAAAACTGGATGAATCCAAAATAAGTGGAAGAAAAAAGATTGGAATCTTAAATATTTTACTGGCAGTATTAGAGGAAAAAGTTTAAATACGACAGAAAGTGAACCTTTTAACCAGAAAACAGAAAAAAAATCAGACACCAACTTTCGTTTTTTTTAACTTCTTTTTCTTTTTTGATCTAGAACCTAATATGGCTACTGAAGTGAAATCTCAAAAACTTTTCCAAAGGTGTCAGATCTGATATTTTCTCAGGTCATTCTCTCATTACTGAGAATTGCGATCATTAATCATTGACTTCCTAAATGCTCAGCATTGGTTACAATTCCAGGCTTTATTTACGGATCTGTAATTTCAAAGTTCCGGTATGCTTTTTAATCTGATCAGTCCATTGGGATGGTGAGCGCCCTCTGAGTCTTCGTCCCTCCACTGTTCTCAAGACTATCAATTTCTTCAAATTGTTGTCATCCGTTTGTGCAATGTGTCCGGAAAGCCTTAAAATTTTCATAAGGCGGATGGAAAAGAGTCAATTCTGGATTTTCAATTCTCTCACAATTGGCTCCTTCAATCTGGGCACTGTCCATGGAATTTGGAGTATACAATTCCAGTACCGTTTTTGGAACGCGTCAATTCTTTTTCTGTTCGTCGCTTTAATTGTCCAAATCCAAGACTAAAGAATGGTCTTTCCAGATCTTAGATAATCTACTCATTGCACTTTTAGTCAATCCTACTCTTCTTCAGATGTCGGTCTCACTTGAATCTGTGTTACTGACCACTGAACCGAGATGCACCCTATGGTCAGTTTAGAATCTATGGAGAGTTTTTGGTATTAACAGAGCGTTATTACGATCAACAATCACAATTTTGGTCTTTTTCACGTTTAAGACCTCATTTTATGCTCTCCGTTTCAATACGATTTAGGAGATCCAACATTTTTACTTCTGATGCAGCTATTAGGGTTGTATCGTCTGCATATATCAAGTTTGTCATTTTTTTACCCGCAATTGAAATTCCATCACACATTAGTCCAGTGCCTCCTGCATTATTCTCCCTAGATATTAGGAAGATTAGGAGAGAATGCACCCTTGGCGAACGTCACTACAGGTTTTAAAGGACAAATAGTTTCTTTATTCTTTCTATGAATGCAATTAGGAACTGCGTTGCATCCATCTCTTGGAGAATCTTCCACAACATTTTCCAATTGACGCTAATCAAACACCTTTTTGTAATGCAAGAAACAAATAGCCATTGGAATGTTGTTGATCTTAGGTGTTCCGTAATTTAAAATTAAAGAATTTCATGAAATTTGTTTATGCTTTATTTTGTAGCCACATTGCATTCTCGGTAGAATGAGAGAGAAAGTGCAGCAAGAAAGGAGGAGCAATTTGCGAGTGATTTTCTAATGTTGTTTTAGTAAAATTATTCGTGCGTTTTATATTGTTTATCTAACAGACACATTAATCACAACATTAATTATACATGTGATGATTTCGATAAAGATTAGTAGGTAATTGTAGACGATAAGCAGGTTATCAAATAATTAGGATTAAGGATTTGTAAAACTTTGATTGTTTGATCTATTTGTCAACACAACAGTGCGAATAAAATTAAAATTTAATACTAAATAATATTATATTTTTTAATAAATGTGAAAAATGAATAAATGTATACATCTTTATATATCTTTTTTTACTTTGTACTACATTAAATTATCAAATTAGTATATTTCTTATATAATCTAAGGAAATATTCTGTAACTCTGTATCCTTCTGGTGTCTGAAGTACAGGTGCTATTTAGAATATAAGCAGAAGTATAATAATAAAAAATAAAATAATTAAATTTTCAGAAAATAAAGTCTTTGAAAGGATCTAATTTTTTCCGATATACATTGAAATCGAATATTATGAGAATTTATTTATAAAAGTATTTGCTTTATTTGAGTCAAATTTTGGAACAAAAAATTATTCAATGAACATTTTTAAGCCCATGTCACAATAAATGTTAAGAATTAATGTTTTTTTCATAACATATAAATCCCAATCATGAATTGCTATCTATGAAGGTTAAGTATTAGAGCAAATTGAGAACATAAAACAAAGTACCCACGTGTATGGCCGTCTTACTTACAATTTCACTAACAATTATTGTTCTACAATATGACAGGTAGTACCACATTAATTTTTTAGATCGAAAGTTCAAATCAAGTCCTAGATTTTTTTATTAATCGAAAAAGAAATTTTTGGTTACACTTAATTGTATTATATTTCAATCGAACATAATTTTATTTTCTAGCTTACGAGTATAATCGTTATGGTTATTTTAATTTACAAATAAATTTCCTTTTATTTCAAGCAATTGCATTAAATATCTTCATTAGTCGTTTGGTTCAAATATAAAATTAAAATAAGAATTTTTTTTGGTAATTTTAAAAATAAAAAGTTCTATGAAGACGTATTGCAAAGTAGCGAAAATATAAAAAAAATAAAAAGTTTAATCTAATACAAAGCTATAAAAATATAAGTTTTTGTTTCTTTATACTTCATTTTCTAGTGTCAATTATTTAGGATAGGTATGGCCTTAACGTTCGTTTTAATTGACGGAAACTAGTCGAGAGAAGATTAAATAGGTTCTTCAGATTACCTACTGAATCTTGGTGAATATAAATAAAACAACAGAAGAAAAAAAAATCATACACGGCTAGTTTAGAAAAATTGTAGACTGATCTTTTAAAACTACAGGTTTCTTCAACTCATGTGATTAAACGCTGAATATACAAATTTCTTGCACATTATAAATATATTATTTATACAATTTGAATATACTATGTCTTCAGAAAATGAATTTAAATGTGGCAAGTATAAAAAATAACTAAGTTAATAAATAAAAGAATATATTACTCTCGCAAAAATTCAATTTAATTAATGGACGTAATGAATTATAAAGTCATTTTTTTCGAAAAGTCAATTTTTCTGGCTATTGAAATATAAAAAGGTTTATAGAGACTGCGTTTTTTTCAATCGCTAAAATATCAATTTAATCGTTGTGAAGTGGTTGAATGATCTCATATTTGAATTTATGACCTTTGCGAATTAGAGGTGAATGTCCAAATTTGCTTGTGTGATTTATGCTGTAATTCGTTGATATATGTTTTTTTATTAATCATCAAATTTATCGAATGTTAAATCGAACCGGAACCATGAAATTTCAAATGTTTAATTGTTTATTCAGTTCAGGTTATTTAAATAAGTAATACCGAATACAAAATAACGAATTTTATGAGATAATATTTTTCTGTACTTACTAAAAATTTTATTTTATGATTTTATTATAAAATGAAATGAGCTTTTGTGTGTTATGAGTTGAATAAAAGATTTTTTAACATAAAATGTTTAGTAAAATGATTCGTACGATTCCATATGTAAATACTGGTAGATATTTAAAAAAAATTCTATCGAAAATTCATTTCTAAAGGAATTTTGTTGTAAGTCAATAGTATTAATTATATACTTAATAAATTTCAGATAAACTGGCTAAGTTACATTGGAAACTGAAAGTTGTCCGATTTAAAAAGACAAAAACTAGAATTTATTTTAAAATTTAAGTTTGATTTTTTTGATGGTTTGTCTAGATTAGATTTAACATATGTTACATTCATATATCAGATATACTTCATTGTATTGTACTAAAAGTAAAAGGAAGTGTTATAATCGCGAAAATTTTTGATGGAAAGATTAATAACGAAAAGATTACTAACATTTTTGGCTTAACATCTGAGATCTGCATCCACGTACAAGCGTACGTATTTCAAAAATGAAAAGTCGTAGAAAGTTATAATTTTGTATTTATTCCTATAATTAGTAAACTAACAAGTATTTTGGTTTAAAATGAAACAAAACCCGAGTTTACAGAAAAGCTAATTGGAAACCCAGGAATTTTATTTTTTTAACATATCGCGTTATTTTTTTTAATGGTATGGCTTAACAGAGTTTTGATTTTCATTAGTTTCAGCGTTGTTATCAAATCAATTGCTTTTTTTCTTCTTTTATTGCCAGATCTGCACAGCGATGCAATAAGTGCATCTATAATAATCTCAGCAGACTAATCCATACTAGTGATGGGATTTTTAAAATTTACCAGGTAAGTCATCAGTGGTATTCCGCCGTTACTGTTTTACCGTTTGCGTTTCCGTATCTTCATGTGTTCTGTTGTGATTAGTATAACAGGGGGCATTGATGATTTTTTGCAGTGCTTTTGACTGAAGTATTTTTATTTGAGAATTGAAAGCTGGAAGCATTTCTCCATAGCTTTAATAATTTGGGTTTTTTTAATACCAATTCAAATTCTGTATGGTAAAACTATATCGCATGCTTCGATAAGGTAAACTTTGTTTGAAGTACCTCCATGTGAACCGCCTTCCATTCCATGTAAAAAAAAATCTTCTCTATCGTATACCACATTTTTCGTTGCAAGATTTTTAGCCTCCAATGAAAATAAATAGTGTTAATGCAATATATAAAACATGTTGTGGTCTTATTTATGGAATATAATTTACAAAATTAAACTAAATTTGAACAAAGATCAAACAAATGCATTTTGGATGTATTGCCCTGATACCTATTTCGATTTTCAAGCAATCTTCCTCGGTGGTTTCAAGTAATATCGCTCCGTAACTGCGGATTTCAATTCATATTTCAATTGCCAAGCAACTTCCTCATCAAGTAGTAATGGATTGCTCCTTAAGTTTAAAAAAATATATTTTTGACGCATTGTTCAGATTCGTATTTCAATTGCCAAACAACTTCCTCATGTAGTAGTAATGGATTACTCCTTAACTTCTCAGAGCAATCCATTACTACTTGTTGAGGAAGTTGCTTGGCAATTGAAATATGAATCTGAACAATGCGTCAAAAATACATTTGTTTAAATTTTTGTTCAAATTTATGTTTACAGTTCTCTTTTGTGAATTGCATTACATAAATAGACCACAATAAGACCACAATATAATTTATATATTGTATGAACAGTATACTTCTTCTAAATCAGCGAAAAAATCTAATTTCACAATAAATTTCTCTTTTGCCTTTGTGTTGTCTCTGTATGTTACGTCGGGAATCCTCCAAGATAGAGTTTTCCCGTAGTTCTGGAAAAGTGAGAAAATTAAAAATAAGAAATAAAAGACGGTTTATAGGCACAGAGCTGTCAAAAATACTTATGAAAAGTATCTAAATATTTTATTGGTTACTTTCTTAAAATGTATCCAAAGTTACTTTGGGTATCTAACTACTCTTCAAAAAAGAAACTTAAGAAACTTATGTTAAGTTATAAATTAGAAATTGGAAAGTTTGTATGTATAAATCTCTGTAAATACACCACACGTACAAAAATAATAGAAAATTAATATTATAGGTATTTATTTGTCGAATTTTGTTGAATTCAACAAAATAAAACTCTAACCAAGCCTACTGGTGGCCGAGTGGTCTAAGTGACCGCTCCGAAACTGGTAGGTGTTAGGTTCTAATTACGGATTGAGTAAATTTTCAATATTTCTCGATTTACGGATTTCTATTAACCCTAGAGTCGCTAAAGACTTTGGAAAGTGTAAACGAAGGTTCAATTAAAAAAAATTGGTCTTTTGCTAAATATCAAAATTAATAACTTTTGATTATAATATTTTTGAATTTTTGTTTACAACTTTAATACCTAGGTAGAAGGATTTTTTTGCCTGAATTTAAATGTATTAATCATTTTAAAATAATGAACAGGTAAATCATATAATTAACAATGTAACAAATTATTGTCAATTTTGCAGAGGAAGTATCAAAGTAACATATGTGGCTAAAAATGTAGTTCATATTATTTTAAATGATAAAAAAATTAAATCCTTTTTTTAAATTTTCAAATCGCAACTTTCTTATCTCATATTTTCAAACTAAACGAGAGTTTCCATGTCAAACATCACCCCACAGTCATGTCCTCTTTCAATGAACTACATCATGAGAGCAATCTTAATTAAAATTAGTTTAATTAATTTTTAAGCATCTATTTAACTTTGTTATTTTCTCGTAGACATTTAATTGTCGCACCATTATATTCTATTAAAGTTTAACGAACGCTATTGTTGCGAATAAGAAACATGAGTTGTCGTTTGTCTCAATTTTAAAGTGAAAATTTAGAAAGACGCGTGAAAATTATACAAAAGAATTATTACCTTAACAATTATACGGGAGAAAAGCTTTCAAAACAAGTGACTAAAAATAAACCATAGTGAGGACTTTTAAGTATTTATTTACAAACAGAAAAACTAAGTATCTTTTTTCCGTTATAGAATATATAAAATAGTTTGTAATTATTGATGTACCTAATAAAGAATCAAACAAAATAAGATATATTTTTTTTAATGTTATAATACATATTTATAAAAATATTTTATTACACAAACTGTAACATTTAGTTGGCCCCACTTTATTTTGGCAAGAAGTGAATTAGTATAAAGTAAATAGACCTTGACCAAATGTGTTGGACCTGGCCAGTCATTTTGTCAATTAATAGAAACGCCATTTTCCGCGACAACAATGAAGGCCAAGGTTAGCTCACGGTATCAAAACATAGCTCCTACCTTGTCACTCAACGTTTAATCACAGGATATGTAAATTATTAACAAGTAAATATTACTATATTAATATTTTTTTGATACCTTATTCTTATGGTTCTTTGTGTGCTACAGTAATAACAGGCTAAAATCTTATCTGGAATACAAATCATGACATTCACGTACACTTATAAATAAAATTCAAATGATGTCAGCAATCAGTGTCTAGAGATTGTTTTCAAATATGTATTTTATTCTAAATTTAACACAAAAAATCCATTAGGAAATTCATGTTGAAATGAACTATATAATTTAATATTCTCAAATCTTCGTAAGGATTAAAATATATGGATTCCTAATTTTAAGAATTGCATAAGTTAAAGCAAATTCTTTCAAGCTCAATAGCGAATCCAAGAACTTAGTAATATTTAATTTTTTTATTACAAGTTGTTTTTTTATTTTTTACAACTTTCGTAGTTTTAATCGTTTTTGTGAACTTTCAATGGTTATGATACAAGCGATTTCTCAACTTCTTTTGAACAAGGATAGGAAAGTGGAGAAATTTCAAAGATTCCCTGAATTAAAGTTTTTTTGATAAGTCTCAAATAAAAAACTATAAAATTAAAATGTATAGGTACGTACTATGTAGTGAATTTGCTTTTATTTCTATGCTTTTAGCAACTGCTATACAGAAAGAATAAGTAAAATTAATTTCTCACATCAATTATATAGTAAAAATTTTTGTTATCAATATAAAATTAAAATATTCTATTAGAAATAGTACTAAATTATTTTACAGTAAGAATGGTTAATACACCTATTTTACATATTTTACAAAAATGTTAAAAAATAGACTAAGAAAAACCGATCGTTTATTAAATAAAAATGTTAGCTTTTTAAGTACTCGGCACAAAAAATGTGAAATATTAGTTAAATCCAAAATCCAACACTCACAATGGCGATTGAATGAAGTCGAAATGACAATTGAAACAAATGACAACAATCAGTTAGTTCAAATTTCAGACAATAATTATTATATTTGGTTTTCACTCATACCTCATACCTGATACAGTCTTTGTTTTCTGTCTTTGCCAACATGCATACGTTTGACTATTATTATACTGCTACCAATAACCGATTAACGTACGTAACAAGTATACGGACATGGGTTAAAATCGTTCTCTTATACATTGATATAAGATACTAATAAGAAAATTTTAAGTATCTCAAAAGTAACCTCAATAAGTATATAAGTACCCTTTTTTAAGAGTATTTAGATACTCAAAGTACCTGGATACTTTTTAAAAAAGTAACTTATCTAGTATGTAGATACTTTGTCAAAGTATTTTTGATAGCTCTGATGATAACTTTGTCCACGGTTGGGTTGAACAATTTAAGCCTAGATATATTTTTCTTTCTCCTAGTCCTTTCTTACCATAAAATTTCTAAAATCTGAAAGCTCTTTTTCTAATTTCTAATCAATCGATTAGAAGCTTTTGAGCTTTTCAGGTTTTATCAAATCCTTCGAGCCGTTCGAACTTCCCAAGTAACAAATGATACTGCTATGCATCAATCGTTAAGAGAATTAAAAGTTTTTGAAATTTTAAAATGGAGGAAATTTGAATATTTTGAGTATATTACCGGGCTTTTTATAGTATGAGCTGTTACCACACCTCATAGAAGGCAAGATCGAAGGAAAAATAACACCATATTTTAATTTTGGAACTAAAGAATTTCTTCGATAGTCTCTGATAGGGGTAAATTTAAATTTAATCATTGACGATCGTCTATGCCCTATAACAGGCACGACTTCTTAAGAATTAAGAAATGGTTTTATATTCCAAAGTTTAGAGTGGCGAAAAGTTTTCACCGATGATATTCGCTAGTGGTAAGGACCTGAAGAAAGTGAATTTTTTGCGAAGGATTGTACCCTACATAAAGACTAACTATTTTTTACTATTTTCCTCAAATTTGTGAAGTTTTTCAGTTATTTTCCAGTTTCAATTGCTGCATAGTAATGGCATGAAAAAAAGTTTAAATAATTACGACTATTAAACTAAATTTTACGAGATTTTTTTTATATTTCGATCACGCCATAAGCTTGACTATTTTGTATCTTTGTTTTTTCATTTTTTTTACAACTGTAAGGAAAAAATTGTAATAATCGAAAGAAAAATAACATCATATTTTGATTTCGGAGCTTAAGATTTTCTTCAATGGTCTCTGATAGGGATAGATTTAAATTTAATCATTGATGATCATCTTCTTATAACGGGTACGACCCCTTAAGAATTATGAAATGGTTTTATAATGTAAAGTTTGGAGTGGCGAAAAGTTTCCGTCAACGGCATTCACTAGTAGTAAGGACCTGAGAAAAGTGAAATTTTCACGAAGCATTGTGTCATACACAAAGAATTACTATTTTTTTCTTTTTTCACATATTGCTAAGTTTTCCAGTTATTTTCCAGTTTCAATTGGTACCTAGTAATGATATGAACAAAAGTTTAAATAACTACGATTATTAAACTAAATTTCAAGAGATTTTGTTTACATTTCGATCTCATGCCTTAAGCTTAAACGGTTTTGTATCTTTGTTTTTTTTTCTTATTTTTTTGCAATTTACCACGGAAAAAAGCGAGATAAATATTTTCGATTTATGGTTAATATTTTTAATGAGACAATTGAAATTTTCTACATTTTCTTATAATTAATTCAAATATTTTTATGGGAACCATTTTTTCCCTTAATATCTATTATTTCTTGTTTGAATTTCAGCTTGTAAAAATTTAGTATGAACTCCAATTTATTTTTCTGTTCAAATATCAAATGATGTTTGTGAATTAGAAGAATATAATTTTACTTATCAATTTCTTATGTTTTTCAGGACTAGAAAAGAGATTACCGTACAACGACCTACGCTGGTTTATCTAAGACAAGATTTGATTAGACTCATTACTTATACGCAAAGAGATAAATAAAATAAAAAAATATAGAAAATAAATATTTCTGGGAAATATGTAGTACTGTCCAACGATTTTTTTTAACGCGTACCAATAATTGATAACGTTATAATGATAGCAGAGGTGGGCAAATTAATGTTTTGTTTTCCCCCTTTTATATAATCGGAAATTATCAAATCAATATCCTGTGTTTGGAAGGTTTTTCCCCGTAGCGTAGCGTGCTTTTATAATTTGGCGTTGCATTGTAGGGTAGCGAGAAAGCGGTGCATAGAGCTAAAGGAGGGAACGACCCTAAGTCAGACAAAGTGCAGACTTGAGGGTATGAGTATGAGTGAGTGAACTGTACGAAGGGTGCTAGACTGGATAGGTCGTACAGAGGTCGAATGCGCATACATTTGTTTCCAACACATGAACTTATTGTAAGTTTTGGTACTTCCATTTGGGGTGAAGAACATATATTTTTCTCTTCTTAAATTTATTTTTAGTTTTGGTCGTTTTAGCGGTCGTTACAGAATGTATAAATATAGGATATATATCTAATGCGCCTGAAAAGTTTTATTTACTATAAACGTTTTTGAGATTTTAATAAAATATTTACCCAAATCATTTTTCATGAATATTATTTTTTTCTTTACAAAGCTATTGTGTTTTGGAAAAGACATTTAAAACAAAACAAAAAACACTCGTGATTAGTTTCAAATACTTCAAGTTTCAACAATCATGATTTAAAGCTTTGAAATTTAACCCATAATATATTACTGCTCTAATAATCTCTTAAGACACAATATATACACAGATATATGATCATGTTTATGGTAGATATGTGTAATATAATGTCATCACTCATAAAAGTATAATCAGTTATTATTTCAGTCTAAATTTTATGTACATAACCAAGTAGTCGGTTTTCACGAATATATAAGGAAGTAACCAACAATTGTATTTTTTTTCAGGAATTTTCACTTGTAGAAATACTTGTCACCTTTGGATTGTTTTTTTCAACTTTTTAAAGTTGAAAATTTGTTTTAATTGATCAAATATCAAAAGAATACATTTCGGAAGTTTTATTATTACATGTTAAATAGGATATTTCAGACAATTATGTATTTGATTATTAACCTACCTTTTTCTACCTCAATTCGCTAAGATTATAGGAACTACTGTTTCCTACTCTTTGTCTAGTTGAACATAAATAGAAATCGGTGTAGTTTTAGATTGGTGATGACTACATACTAAAATCTCAGGAATAATATCTTATGTTTTTTTTTATTTTGTATTTTTTTTTACCAGTGGCGTCTCGTTTTTTGTTATAGAATGGAACAAATGTCATGATCCTATTACCACTTCAAATTGTGTTGTAAGCGTTAATTATTGGTACTGTTGAATAAAAAATAAGTACAATAAGGATAAATTATATTTCAATTATTACCTAATACAGTGGCTCCCAACTGTAAGCCTGCAGGCACCATGGTGCCCGCTGATCACTTTACATGTACTCGCCGTTGGATTACTATGCTAAAAATATTGAAGGCATTTAACTTTATTTAAATATTACAATAAATTTATCTTGAAAAATAAATATTGCTCGCCATTCAGCTGGCATCCTAGAATGTACTCTTAAGTTCAAAACGGTTGAGGTCCTATGGCCTAACATTATACAACAGGCATGCATCTTTGATATTTAAATAACCTTTGCGACTTCTCGTGCTATTTTTTTTAAATTGAAGCCCTGAAGTTATTGTATCTAATACTTAAGAAGCGTTCAAATATTTCATAATGTTCTTTTTTCCACCCTATCCCCTGCTCCAACCGTAACTCATCGTAACAATTTGGAACCTACCCTCTCTGTTCATAACTTGTTACGTAGTATTATATTGACATGTTTAGAAATATATAGAATAATTAATTATTTTACTATGATGCAATGAAGTAATGCACAAAGAATACTTCTTATGTAAATTAATGGATAATAATATATGTCCTATGTCTCAAATTCTTCTTTATTACGACGCGTTTCAACAGTTTTTGGCTGTCATCGTCAGGTAATGATTATTTTGTCAATTGTAAACAAATTTCTTATGTAACAGAGTTTATGGATTATATCAACTACTTTCGTTGTAAAAACTCGAAGTTTAATTTTCAAATATTTTGTAAATACTCAATAAAATTTATAATGTTACGTATTAGTATATTTATCCCCTTTCCTTAGTAAACATAATACACAATAACGTTTGATTCCCCCCTCCAGTTAAAACGTTACTCAATACTTGAAAAATCCCTTAGATAGATTCATATACACTCTATATAACCACACTAATGTTTCTATAACCGAAATTGAGTAAGGTTGACTTCCTCAGGTTTTCTTACTAACATTTGCATTACATAAGGAATTCGTTCAAAATATACCTAACGCTAATTTCCTCATTTCTTATACACTCCACCATATTATATTGTTATTTACCGTCGCTTTATAACACCTAAGCTCTTTGACGACTCTAGGGTTAATAAAAATCTGTAAATTGAGAAGTATTGAAAATTTGCTCAATATGAGATTCGAACCTATCAGTTTTGGAGCGATTACCTAGATCACTCGGCCACCAGTAGGCTAAATTTAGTTTTATATTTCTTGAAACGATATACCCTCCCAAAAATGAACAACTTCTTAATAGATATTGCTTGATTCAAGAAAAACAAAAACAAAGAGTTAGTTAATAATAACAAAATAATATTTCAAAAAAAAGTTTTGGGTATTAAATCAATTTGAATTTCAAATATATCACCTAAATCTGCCGGAGAACCTAAATCTTTGTGTGTATATATACATCAGTACATAGCACTTACCTATATCGTAGCCTTAATTATATTTTGGGTTATTAACTATTAATCCAATCAAGTAACATTAATTTAGCAATTTAACAATTGCTTTGAACGACTTTTTGTTATTCTATATGAATTATAAAAGTAAACGGCACAAAATTCACAAGAATTTGCGGTTTGAAGTTCATAAAGAGTGGTTTAATCGAAATCGAGACTTTTAGGAATCAAAAAAATTAATTAAACGTTTTTTTAATAAGTAGGTGTTAATAGTGAAAACAAATCAAATCAAACGTAGTGTGAAGAAGTAAATGTATATATATATTTGTATGTTTACATCATATATGAACTATGTTGTGTGTTTTATAGATATAGAACGTTGAAAAATCGTTCGAAACAATCATCAAACTATTTAACTGTTACTGTTTGATCAGTTTAGGATTGGTCTTTTTACATTTAGGTAGTGACAATGTGACAATCATCTTTAAGATAAAATTTTATCTCGAAGATAGAACAAACTTGTCAATTTCCATCTAAAAATAGTGATATGTGTTGGATTTAAAAAACATATATTTTTAACTATTAAATGACTATCTTAAAGATATAGTCTATTTCCCCATTTAAGTGAAAATATCGGTCCTTATTAGCTAGAAAACCATAATGTCTGCTCATTTACGACATCGTACCTACACATGAGTGTAGAACTACAGCAGTACAATGTAGTGTAATACAATACAATGATGTATAATGTAAATATAACACTGTAAAGGCGTACAATCCTTGACCATTGTATTGCAATCACTGATAACCAACGAAATATTTTTGAAATTTGTCCAAAAAATTGGGTAAAAAGCTTCTTTTTAAAGGCAAATTAGCAAAATAGAACAATATTACTGTAGATTAAATATTTATAGTTAATATTTACAAAACAATTTTTCCTATTTTTAAAATAACTCTTTGACTAGTTAATATACTGTCAATGTCTTGTTTTACAATTGTTTACGATAATTTTTGATTTAGCTATATTTAAAGCAGAAAAGTAAACTTGATTGTAAAGAGTCTCCGTACAGAGATTTAGGTCTGGATAATTACTTGGCCAAGGAAAGATTGGGATATATTTTAGACGTTATATATATATTTATATATTTATGATGGTAAAGTCGTTGCACGAATCTTCATAATTTTTAAACAATTATAATGAGAGATTAAAAAATGCATCAATTGATGAAATTGAAATTAAAGTTGATCACCATCATTATAAATAAAAGCGTTTAAAGTTATTAATAATTAAAATAACTATTTCCAATTTTTGTTTAGAGGGCACTTCTTTTCTTAGAAGCCATACATAAATTACGTCACACGTTCAGGGGGGTGGAAGGGGAAATCCCGAAGGAAAGCGAAATTTTGGATATTAAAAGAAAATGATAGTTCATTTTCCCTTAAAATAACAAATGTTATGTGGATTCAATAAATTGAAATTGAAATAGCTTATTAAGTAGTCAAAGGAGGATATCAATTTACCATAAAATTCCAATCAGTATTCTTGGTATAACACTAATATTGGTGAGTAGGGCGAAGAGTAAATGCAGTTGATGAAGCAGTTCATATGCACATTGATCTGGAATGGTGTATGTGTGTGTTCCAGACGAAGAAGTATGAGGCGAAATAACGACACCAAGCAGGGGCGCAGGTCGTCGGCCGGAGGGCTACGGGCGTTGCCCTAGGCCGCGTCGCGACGCACTGCATCCTTTTCCTTACTGTCTATCCCGCTTTACTTCATTGCATCCGAATTGCACTTATGCTTCTTTGTGAGTTATTCCCATATTACTTAGTTCTGTATGTGTTCGACTCATTTCTGGGTTATAAATTCTAAATACATATAGGTATATACATTTCATGGTCGTCATAATATCCTTTACCAAGAAGAAAACTTTGATGCCAGGGAGATACAGGTACTTTTGTATACTGCACCATGTCGGCTTGCATTTTTTAATGGCTCATTTCAGACGAACTCAGTATATATAATTTTAAATAACAAAAAGAAAAAAATTGAAAAATTATTTGAACCGTAAGTATCTGCATAGTATTTATTAAAATGAAAAAAAGTTTTTATAAGTTAGAAAATAGTAATAAACAATTACAAATCTTTCTTTATGAAAAAATGTACAGGATACTCAGTTCGATGGAAGTCGCTGCGTTTCGCAAGTATAAAACTACTTTACTCATAATAATATTTTTTTTAATCAATGCATAAATATATCATTTAAATAAGCATTGGTCTGACATTCTGCAGCTAAATCAATTTTTTTAAATATTTTTTTTCTTTTGTAAAAGTAATACACTTACCTTAAGAATGATCTTTTTTATTCGACGGGGTTTGAATAGTAGAATATAAATAGTAGAAATATAAATTGTAGTCTAATGCTCCTACTCTTAACCGAACTTGCCACACCATATTAAATAATTTTGCAACAAAATTTTTCTATGAGAAGAATAAAAATAATTTGAACGTGATAAGATTTGTTTTTATTTCCTTTTCCGTTAGAAGGGTTGCGATGACTTATATTTGAGTTATACTTAACAAACAGTATTTCAAATCTCTGATCCAGGTTCTCAGTACGCGCATGAGAAGTTATACTTATTTATTGTAATTAATAAAATGTTTTAATCCTTTGCCATAGTATATTCCGGTAGTGCCTGAAATAGTACATTAGTTGTTAGTAGTTTGTGGTAACTAAAATATGATACAATTTTAAACATAAATTTTACTTTTAATGTCAATATATTAGACAAATGTATGTAAGGTGGTAAAGACAGAGAACAAATAATGTAAACACATACGTACATGTGAGTATAACACAGATATAATAATTATTGCCTCAGTTTTGAACAAACTGATTGTTGTCATTGGTTTCAACCGTCATTTCGTTTTTATTCAATTGTCAATTTTTGTCATTTGTCAGTTTCGTCAATGTTGGGCTGTGAATACTTCCTAGAAAGTTACTTGTTTTCAAATAATAGATTAAATTGGTGGCTTACAGCGATATCAATATTTGGTTACGTTGCATTTCGTTTTTTAATTTTAATTTAATTTGCGATTTTTTTGTTAATTCAATTCTAATATCGTATAGTTTGCTTTTTTGTTGGTAATTTTTTTTGGACCTGATTTACTCGCGAATCAATTAAAAACAAAGTAGAAAATGCAACGTTGCCAGATATTAATGTCGTTAAATGGGACATGAGCCAAATTGGCTATTTATACATACTGTATTTCATAATACTCATCTTAATATACACAATTGACTACTTATACAAATTTAGATCTTACATACATGAATAAACTATTTATTAATATAGCATAAGTCACTTGTTCGAAAAATAGTTATCGAAATCATTTACCATATAGAAGTGGATTGGAATCATAAACTATCATATATAGATATAAATAAACAGTTATTTGTATATAAATATAGTATGTCTAAATTGTCAATTGCGTGTACCTACAACATGTACAAATAGCGATGGAATAAAAATTAAATTAATACAATAGTAATTGTCTAATTTTATTACCCATTTATCGCTTTTAAATTTTAATTTCAATGCTTTTAACGGTCTCTGCTTTAACCATTATCTACTTTACTTTAGTTTTTAATTATTTTATTATGAAGATATTAAACAGCAAGATAAATCCCGACCTCTTATAATTGGAGAATTTTGGAAAAAGTTATTGATGATTGAAACAAAAACAGGATTACAGGAGTTACAAAAATTGCTTATCTTTAATTCACCATAATTTTAAGTCAGTAGTTAAAAGTGAACGTTTTGATTTACATATGGGGCATTTCATGTGAAGCAGGCAGCGAAAAAAAGGTGATGTTCTGAAATTTGTTCTTGTCTTAGAACTAAGAGTCGTTTTTGAAATTCGTATTTTTTGAAAAAAAAAATTAGATTTTTTTTTTAAAATATTAAATATGGCGGTTTAAATAGAAAATTAACTGTTCTTTCTAAATAAAAAATAAAACTGGACATTTTTATTTTTTATAATCTACAAAACCGGAAGTAAACTTTTAAAATCAGAATTTTAGTACCTTCGACCATTTTGATTTTTGATTTTTTTATTTCAAAATGTAGCCTAAAGTACACTTATGATACTCCAGAAGTTTCATAATGGAATCTGCAATAGTTTAGGAAATAGAGGAATCAAAGTACATACGTGTCGTACTGAGTGTCGTACCCTAGCTTCCTTAGGTCAACTGGTTTATGCGATATAACACTAAAACGCTGCAATAATTATATTTACTATCCTACTTAAGCGTATTTATAGCTATAACAATGTTGTTGGGTAATTATTATTCAAATTAAAATAGTACTTATTGAAAAAAAATTTAGTAGAAACAGTAGTTTAAAATAAATTTCGTGATAAGTAATAAAATCGTCTGCTAGCCAAAGAGGTTAAATGACTAGAGTGACCGTACTCCATAAACCCCATGTTAAAATTAAACTTTCATTTCCCCTCAATTTTTCAAGTGATCGTACCCCTTCCACAGTATATTTGTACAAAATATATTCTCTCCTCTCTTCGTTAAAACAGTTAGAACAATTTTTTTCAATAAGTACTATTTTAATTTGAATAATAATTACCCAACAACATTATTATAGCTTTAAATACGCTTAAGTAGGATAGTAAATATAATTATTGCAGAGTTTTAGTGTTATACTTTAGGCTATATTTAGAAATAAAAAAATCAAAAATCAAAATTGTCGAAGTTACTAAAATTCTGAATTTGAAAGTTTACTTCCGGTTTTGTATATTAAAAAAAATAAAAATGTCCAGTTTTATTTTTTATTTAGAAAGAACAATTCATTTTCTATTTAAACAGCCATATTTAATATTTTAAAAAAATATTTTTATTTCGAAATTTTTTTTTCAAATAATAAGAATTTCAATAACGACAATTCCTTAGAAGAGTATAACTTGGCAAATAATCATCATTCGAAAAAAATATTTTGCATCCACATTTATACTTACTAGAAGTACAATTATACCAAATATGAACAAATTTCAGAACATCACCTTTTTTTTCGTTGTCCGCTTCACGTGAAATGTCCCATATTGTAAACTGATTTTTCATTTTTAGAGTAAGAGCTTTACAATCTGTTATTTTTTTGGCAAAATTTGCTTGTCCTTAATAAATTATAAATTATTTTAAACCACTCCCAAATTTGATAAAGCCTTATTAATAATCCCAGATTTTCATCAAATTTTGCTTGCCTATTAGTCCTTATGGGGAATTGCACTTACGTGTTATTAGACGTAGTACTACGTTAAAGAAAAAACTATTTCATCTACGTAAAATGAAAACATACATTCTTGAATTGCTCTATTCAAATTATTTATTATTCTAATTTTTGTTTCATATGATGAGATGAATAAAAATAGGTCAGACCAAGAATTGAAAGTGGATGTGATCTTTTGTTATATGGTACAATTTGGAAGCAGGTGTACATAGTTCAGAGAAAATGATCTCAAATGTATGAGAACGACCTTAAAACCCAACAAATAGTGCCCGCTCGCTGGTATTATTAGGTTGCAACCTCGTCTGGACTTACAAAACGTTGATGAGCTGTCTTGTTGATGACATGCTTTGGGAATGATAACCATGGCTGGTTAAGGTGACATTTGTAAGTACATTCATTCGCCCACACCGTCTATATTTGTATAGTTTGAAGGTTATTTCTTCTTCCGAAGACCCAACTATTACCATTATTATTCAATATTCTTTGTTCCTTGCCAGCATTAAACGATTCTTTGTTTTCAAAGACTAGACGCATCATGTTTGTACATTTCTGATATTTTCATTTAATTACACAAAAGTTTATTTATAAAGTTGCACTAATCAATGTTTGAGTAAATAATGAAGAGAACTAGTTAATTAGAGGGATACCTACATGGTAATAGCCGTATAGTAAAAGTGATAGTAATTGTTATTAATGGAGAGTATTAATGCGATAATGTTTCGAGGTAGTGAAATTTGATGCATTTCACTGTTGTATGCATCAGTGTTTACGGGAATATCTCACTCTCTCTGCTCACGTGTGTAAATCAGCAGACATTGGAACAAAGGGAGCAGACGATGTTCCCATTCCCTTAATGTCTGGCACAAAATGCGCGCCTTTATTTCTGCATCATGTCGTTACACTCTGGAGTTTATACGTATATGTTGAACATTTTCTTTCTTTCTCGGTATGGTGTTGTTCAGCCACTGGGACACTATTCTGGGATTGTAATGCACTTTCAACCCTTCTTTCATTCACATCGGCACGTTCTACGAGTAGATGCCACTGTGAATGTAACAGAAACCGTGCTTTACTTTTAGCTTCTAGTTGGTAGTTAACCCAGATTTAATTTTTGATTTGAACAGCAAATTTTTTAATATTAGTCTATAGTTGTTTTCATTAAAGAAAAAACTGTAATTTCAAAAAAAAAATATTAAAATAATAAATGCAACTGTACTTATCGCACAGCGAAAATATATTTTTTTATAGACCTTCCTGCAATCTCGGAAAATTGAAAAAACAAAAGTAATTCATTATTTAAATAAATAAAACAGTTATTAAGTAATACGTAAAACAACTCGAAACAAGTTTTATTTTAATTCATTGATTTGCTCGGTTAATGTCCATTATTAGTTAATTATGTTATTCTCATAGGGTTTTTTTGGACTAAAAATTATAATCATTTGTTTTTCTTAATGATTTTTATTGGATTTTTGTACAACGTTTTGTCGCCTTTCGGGACTTTATTGAGTATTTGATAAAGTTCCGAAAGGCAACGAAATGTCGTACAAAAACCAAATAAAAATCATTAAGAAAAAACTTTGATTATATTTGCAAGTTTAAAAAAAATTCCGATGAAAATTACTTAACTTAATTCATTGCTTTTTTTCATTAGAAACGAGTGTTTTTTTCAAGATCTATACAACCGATTTTGATGAATATTATGGCATTCAGTGTGATAATGTAAACACATAGTTATTACAGGGAGGGAAATAGTAGAAAAAGGAACCATTTTTTGTAGTTTGAATCGCGTCCTTTTGAAATTGTTCATTAAATTATTTATATACTTCAATTTGGTGTCAATATCAATTTGACAATAAAATATACAAAGGTATATTAAAATCTTATGGATATCATTTACGAGAAAACTTGACACTTTTAATGTTTCATAGAGTCTATAATATATATATATATAAATCTCAATATTTTTTTTGTAAAACTGTAGATACCATTGTACTATTTTGTAAACTAGAGTTCATGTAAACTTAAAAATGCCTAAAAATAAAATTGTAAAAGAAATAGTGAAGTGATTTTTTTTTAATTTAAAGAGTATACTTCAAAAAACAGTAGAAAGAATTAACAAAATTAGTAATTATAAAAAAAAAATTATTTGTTTTATTATTATAATTTGTAATAAATTATTTTTTTTATAAATATTACCATTAATGCATAACTTCCCGTTAATGTATATGATTTTTAAAACACTCTTTAAAATAGACGTTGTAATTTTTTTAGTTAATAATTTAGTTATATGTTAAAAAAGTTTTTTTTAATCTCAGACTATATAAAGCTATATCCGATTTACAAACTTGTAATCAAATGATTCGTTGATTGATTTAAAATTAAATTACCAATTTTTACGAATTTTTATTTTCGGGAAAATATTAATAACTCCCTATAGTTAATATGATGGTTGTTAAGAGATTTCATATATTTAGAAGTTGGATTAATCACAAATCGAAAACAATATCTACAGTATTACAATATCTACTTGTAGACAATGTCTACAATATCATCATTTTTCATTTTATATTTTATGAAAATGTATTTACGAGGTATTTACTTTTATTATTTAGGTATTTACTTTTGTATGTTTTTGTATATGTATAGCACTAAAATAAATCGAAATGGATCGATTTTTTTATTTTTATTAAGGGGGTCTTGAAATTATGCTTGACTTCCTTAAGGTCCTTAGACTGAGAAATATTAAAATAGGATTTTCGATGTCTTACTTAATAAACGCTCATTGAGTTCTTCCTTAATGATTTTCTAATCATAACTTTAAATTCGTACTTTATTTTGCCAGAAGCTCAGAATCATTCCTAAATGTATAATTTAAAATTTACATCATTAGTTGTTTTTTTTTTCATAACTTATGAAAAGTAAATTATATATACAAATGTTAAACTAATGTTCAACTATGCTTTTGACCTATTATTACTGTATTAATTATCCAAATCCGGAGAGATGCAGTTTGGAAATCGAAATAAGTATCTGCAATCATGGCGGCAAAAACTATTGTACCTACATTATTGGTCCAATAAATTTAAAAAAAAAATTGTCATTTTTTCAAACAAACATTTTTTCTAAAAGTGGATTTTAATGAGAAATGTGCCCCAAACTAACCTATTTCCTAACATCATTCTTACATACTTCTAATATTTTCAGTCGTTGATTTTTTCATGAATGCTGCAAAAATACTGTTTTGACAATTTTTTTGAAGTTATATTTTTATAAATTTGTTACTTACCGTTGTTTTATGACTACTGGGGTCTTTAGCGACTCTAGAGTGAATAAAAATTCGCAATCGAGAAATATCGAAAATTTGCTCCATATGAGAATTGAACTCAGCCCCTACCAATTGTATATTTTATTTAGGTGTATTGTAACTGTATTAATATTTAACTTTCTACAACAATGAAAGTTACAATAGTATAGTTAAGACCAATTAAAAAGATAAATAGTTTATTCTGGCGTTTCCTTTTCCAAATTTCTATACTTTAATTTTATATTTCAGATTATTGGAATTTTTTAAATGCTTTCTTTCAGTTTCGAACTATTCAGGATTCACTGATATTATAGTTTTATTTTGTTTTTATGAGAAAATTAAAAATAAGGCATTTGCTTTGATCGTGAACTTAATATTTTTCACTCGTAGAAAAAGTATTTTCTTCTGCATAGATGTTTGTATCACCAATATAATTATGCAATCAGTGCTGGATTTAATATAGTAGGTATTTACGGGTAGAAATGTTGTGGGAGAAATGTTGAAAAATGTTTAAAAATGTTGAAAATTACTTCAAACAAACAATGTAATTTTAGTGGGAGCCTTTTAACTTGCAGTTTAATTGGCAAGGATACCCACTAGGAGATAGGTCCCACATCACAAAATTGTCTTTAAGTTGGTATGATTTTGCTTTGTTAAACGGTATTTAGTGTTGATTCTTTTTTTTTTTTTTGGTGATGTCTAAATTTTTTTTCCAGGCAAAATTCTTGAATATTGGAAAAAAAAATACAAAAGTAATTTTTATATAAAATGTAAATTAAATCCTTTAAAAGTATATGAAAATAATTAGTTTAAGTTAAAGCACTCACGCTACAATATAAATATTTATTTAATTAAAAATGATTTCATAAAACTAATACCTTAATTAAAAAATTAATAAAAATGTGCATTCAGATTGCAATCTATTTGTCTGTCTCGAATTCAAACCGCAAATTTAAATATCAAATGGACTTGTTGTGAGGTAGGACAGGATTGAGAGTGCATAATGAATGCATCTTTGTTCTACTGCTATGTCCCACATCCATCCAGATATAATTATAAAATGTTTGACCAGACGATAATAATATTTCAAGTGTAGAAAGTCATTATAATAATAATTGTTAACACAATTCATTCCATGTATTTAACGTTCCTATGCGTGATAACAAGAGCGTAAAGGGCGCGTAATTACTTGCATCAGTGACAGATATTTATGTGAATGAAGTTGAACAAATAAATATAACACCAAGTGCAACTCACTAGCATTCGTACACATAAATATATCATCACGCAAAATTATTTATTCATGTTGGGTTTACATAGTTCATGACCATACGTTTTACTTGCAACTATGTTTTCAAGATAAAATGAATACTATTTATTGTGATTATTGTGTAGGTTGTTTACATTTTTTTCGTTCAATTTTCTTAAGCTTCAACTGATTCAAATATAGGTACTTTGGTAAATGTTGTAATTATATTTTTAACTTGCTTGTTAAAATCCTACGCAATATAAGTACTTGCTTGTAAATATACGAGCAAATAAAGGAAAAACGCTTCAATGAACTTGAAGGTACAGAAATAGTCATTTATTAGTTTTACCAAAAAAAAAAAAAAAAAATAATAATTTTTTTCTCTTTTAATGTACCTTCTATTTTAAATACATTTATACTTAATACTAGTCGATACCCGTGACTTTGTCATCCATATTATTGATTAGTTTTATTGACTTTCAAGAAATACATATCTTAATTATTACAATTTACCTTTCATAAATTGTATGATCAAGGGCACTTGTGCAAATCGTGCACAAAATATAAAAAATTAAAAAAAAAATCACGAATAAAAACAATGCCCACACCTCGAAAATATCTTTTAAAAGTTCTTTAAGACTTTCATATGTGTACGAATAAGTATTTTTCAATCCTTTTTGTTGTTGTTATTTATCATCCTTTTATACCTGCCAAGGTTCATAATGACTCTAGGGTTAATTTATTCCTGGTAAATTCGTTATTTTCCAATTTAACCTACATAATAGCCATTATCTGTGAGGTACAAATAGGTGAACAAGCAGAACTAAATCATAAGAAATCCATTTGTACTATGGAATCTTAGCAAGCAGTAAGTTAATTATATAGAACTCTATTTAATCTAAATTGCCTATTTAAACATATTCATTATTATTGTTGAAAACACATAATATAAAAATTAGGAGTTGTATGACAAAACAGAACAGGATCCACTTAAATTTAGTCAAAATATTTTCCATTTGTCTAGTTACTAAAGAAAATACTAAAGAAAAGCTAGACAAAGGGATAGGGAGATCGAAAAGCAAGAATCAAAAAAGTTTTCGTTGTTTTGCAGTGTAAAAGTTTCACTCGAGTAGTGTCTAAGACAAATCGAATAATGTAGATTTTTGGGATTAATAGCTTACGCTGGAATAATTAAAACCAAATGTTTAGTTTTTTTTGGTAATTAGTTTCAATTGTTTTTGTTCTATACCTAGAGTTCGTAAAAGAATTTCCATAATTACAATTAAAAAATATTTTATTGTTATTTAATTCAGTTATATTATTATTCAGTTTATTTGTCGCTATCCGACGGAATACTACAAAAGCGTAACTGACTTCCTTTACAAAACTCGTTACGCCAATTCTTTTTTTCCTCTCATGACGCGCTTAAAGAAGTATAACTTCAATAATTTCATAAACCATGACAAAGAAGTTCTAAATTGTTTACTAATTGTATCTACTGATATTTAAAAAAAATAATAGCAAAATATCGGTAGTATTTAAAGAAATTACATACAACCATGAAACAAGTAACAGGCTTTTTTGAATTTGTCAACCCTTTGAAATGACTAAAATAGTCTATGGGCATTAAAAATCAATTGAAATGTACTAAGGAAGCGAAGGTGAATGGACCAATAAATATTGAATTTTATGTAAGCTAATTAAAATTTACGTCCCGATCGTAAAAAGAAAAACGGAATTAAATCACAATTTCAAGTTTATTTTCAAATAGAATCGTTCATAAAAATAACATTTGCAATTACCTTGAGGTCACAAATCAGATCGAACACTTATTTTATGACTTATTTTATCCTCCGGAATTAACCGTTCTACATATACTTGGTATTTATATTTTCATGCATAGGACAATCGTTTATTTCCGGTCGTGAAAAAGTTAAAATGTGCACATAAAATGAATTTAGTGTTTCGGGACTTTCTCGCCTTACTTACTACGATAATTAAAATTATACATTTAAAGTAACGTAATTTGAAAAATATAGCTTTAAGATTATTAAAATATAGTGGTGTTTTGATATTTGATATACTATATTTGACAAACAAATTTATTTAATTTTGTTAAAAAATCTTTTGTTGTTGTCATTTTTAACTATTGTTTTTCTCTAAAATAAAGCAATAATCAAATTAAGTTTATATTTGTTATTGAGATTTTCTACCTATAAAAACAATGAAATACGATCAGTACGTATTCCCTTTGATTTTTCTCCATGATTCAAAATTAAATAAAACTAATTTAATTAAAAAAAGCCGTGAAACATTTAAAGCACTTCCTTTAGAAACTCACAGCATTTTTCGCTGTACCTATTGTAACTTACCTTCAAAATATTGTTTTCAATAAAGTATCGAGAATTTTAATGCGCAAATAACGATAAAAACTTATTGAGTTTCCTAATTTTAATAAAAACATACGCGAATATGAATGTAAAGTTGTGTAACGAACATTAAATTTTTGTATTTATAAAAGGATAAATTTATTTTTGTCAATAGGTGAAATCGATAATTTAATAGACGTGGAGGCGATTCATTAAATGTTTTATTTTTCATAACGTATTGAAATCAAACACAAAAGTTCATTATTTTTAAGTTTAATGTACATGATAGAAATGATGTAAATGACGAATTTTTGTAATCTGAGAATTCAGATATAATGTGGATTATGATTAATGTGGATTATGGATACAATAAATAAAATATCGCAATAAAAAAAAGTTGCATATGCGCATTAACCGAACCCTTCCTAATTGGAAAAATATTTTTTTTTTCAAATTCAAAATATAGGTGGTACATCAGGGATGCGTCTTGATCTCCGCCAAACCCCCGAAACTGACTCATCGAACCCCTGAGGTTCGCTTGAACCTAGATTAAGAATGCGTTAGATGGATTGGAAATCTGGGTTCTAAGGAAACAAGAAAAGAAGTATCTGGAGAGCTTTACAATATGGTGCTGGAGAAGAATGAAAAAAATTAAATGGATCGAGACCCAATGTGGAAGTGTTGAGAATAGTTAACGAAAAAACAATCATCGATATGATGACAATAAGAAAAGCCAACTAGATGGAGGAACTAGAGGAAAAAGGATACTTACTTGAAAGGAAAACTGGAAGCACCCAAGAAAAGAGGAAGAAGATAAATTGAGATTCTCGAATCATTTAAACAATAAATGAATCACCCCAATTTGAAGAACGTTGCCAGGAAAAGACGACACTGGAAGAGGAACATTTCAATCACGTGGAAAATTGAACCTACCATCAAATAGAAAACAAAAAAAAATATTTTAATGTAATAATTTAAAATAGGTATTTTTCATACAACAAATCCGTTTGTGGTTTGTGTTCCTTTTTGTTTTGGTCCTCCTAAAATTTTTGCATCAATTTCGCATTCGTTATTGTGATCTACATCCTTCCCTGTTACCTACGTAAAATTTCAGAAACTTTGTTATAACTGTTGAAGAAAATTCTTTTTTCTGATTAAGGTAACTCCCGTATAAACTTTCATCATCAGGAATGAATGGGAGTTCGAAAAGAAACGGATATTAAATATTGCAGAAATTGGAAATAGTTAAGAAAAACGGAAGATTAAAAACTGGAATCTCAGGTCTTTTGAAAATGTAAGTTAATGTTAAATTACCTTAACTTTTATGAACTAATGGATTTTTAGTTTGAACTAAGTGCAATTTATGTTATTATTTTATAAAGAATTTAAATATAAATTAGCGGCAAAATAATAAGTGGATTTTCTTATAACTACATAGACGTGAACAAAAATATTTTAGGTTCCAAAACTTTTCATTTGATCACTTTCAATAACGAATTAATTATAGTATTAAATCATTTTCATAAAAATATTAATTTATTTTAACATAAGTTATTTGAGCACTAAGCACTTAGCATTATCCAATTACATAAATTCTATTTTTTTTTTTGTATTATAAGTTATCAATAATTTGAAATTATTACTTCATTATGACACCTGTATATAATTTATTATCAGAAGATATGAATATGATATTCATAAATTACGGAAGCATTTGAATTAAAAGAGCTTTTAAAACACTATTTGTGCAATATATGTTAATTACAATCTTTGAAAGTGTTCACCGCTAAACTGGGATAAATCTTTTGCGTTTGTTGATAGTGTATGAAATTCCACAGATTTGATTATTTATCACGATAGTGGCTGTAAAATGCGTAGTTAGAGAGTACATTTAACCATAAATGTTGCGCAAACTCAAAGCCGCAATATGGGGGTCAACCACCTGACGCCACTAGAAGGTCGGGGTCATGACATGACGCCCCCGTAGTTGCACAGTCTCCATGGAAACCCCGACAATCAACCCCAACCCAAACACCTTTCCATGCATTGGTTTGCATTGGATGTCATCTTTCACCCTACATAATATGTAGTCGCATTCGACGCTCCTACCCCAGTGATACTAAAACAAACGTCTGGACTTGCAATTTTGCTTATTCAACACTTTTATTCGAACAGTTTTGAATGGTAAACTGTTCTTTTTGAATTGAATAAATGTATGAAAATAAATACATTTTTGCGTTGGAATAAATATTTTAGTATCTATCGGAATTATCCTCTTCATTTATGTATAATTTTTATACTCGCTGATTAGTGAAAGAATAATTTAAAATTTAAATTATTTTCAATATTTCAAAAAAGTATTTAAGAAAATTTAATTACCTATCAATTTTTGTTCAAACATAAACCAGAAGCTTCAAAAATCAAAAAAAGAACGTAAACAAAATCGTAAAAATGTTTGAGTATTTTTTTTATAATGACACAAGCTTTATAACTTTTATGACATTACAAGGCCATTTATAAATAAATTTTGTTTTCCTATATAAACTTATATGCAAAATAATAGTTATGAGAAGTGAAACTAATATTGTCTTTTTTGTTTTAAATTAATAGACTTTTAATTGGTATTTAACAAAATTAAAATAATCATAATAGGGAGAAATTTGGCTTAAAATAATAAAGGTTTTTGAAAGCTTTTCAAAGTGACCCAAAACTAGGTACACAACGAATTATATTCTTCATAATAATATTGCCTTATTATCCTTATTTTCCTTATTTTCCTTATATTATCTTTTCTTTTTTTGCGAAACACTATTTTTTTCTAGGAGTTTCGGTAACCAAAAGTAAATAATTTTGATACCTCAATTTTTTACACAATTTCCATAAAATACCGGCAAATTATCCGTAATATTAAAATCAAGAAAACATTTACAACATTTGTTGTTTTGTATTAGAAAGTTATTAATATGTATAACTTTACACACTAAATTTAACAAATTTAGGTATTTTTTCTTTTAAAACATCTCCTTGTCCAAAACCCTGTACTATCAAGCTGTATTCTCCCGAATTCTTAAGTTGGCCTATTAGATTACTAAACTTATTAGCCCTTTAACTTATATTTAACAATTTTAAAATACCCCATTTATATTAAGTGAAATATAAAACAGAAACGAAAAATCGTCAACCTTTAAAACATTCGGTAATATTAAAACGTCTATTCATTGACTTAGGTAGCACGTAGGAATTATGAGAACACTTTTTTCATCCTACACATTTTATTTAATATCAATACCTGAAAATATTTGTTTACTGAAGTAATTATTTTGATTTATAATATTCTAAAAATACATAGATACTCTACTATTGTAATTTACTCTTACCATTATTTAAAAACACAGATTAATAATTCCAAAAAAAATATTTAGAACTGGTAAGTGGAGTAATGCGGAATAAACAACTTTGAGATGGTGAGTAAGTTTATTTAAGAGTGAATTACTTTTATGATTAATCTTTGTTTTCATTTACTGATAAGCTATCTGTAAACTATTCTTATTTGATTTTAATTTGTATAAAGTATTTTGTAACAAAAATATTTCAAAAACTGTATCGCAATATGAAAACTGTGGCAGGGTTACATATTAAAGAAATTGCATATATCTTAGATTTAATAAAACAGTTGTTTATAACTCTTTTCTATTATTTCTAAAGACTTACCCAATGATATCCAACACGAATAAGAAGACTGGATTTTGTTTGATCTTTCAACCATTTAAGTACTATATATGTACGGTCTAACATTAGATCCACGGGTCGCATGCGGCCCCGGAACTGGGGTGAAAAAAATTATAAATTTACCTAGAAGCAAAAACTCAGATAAGTGAACCATTTCTACACCAACGATGAAAACTTCTTTACTGAAAAAAATAGATAGTTTTTGCAGCCTTCACAACAATATTTCTTTCCATAGGGGCTTTTGGACCACTCGAAGTTGGATTACTCTGATATAAAGGATTCCTTCTCCTAGTATTTGTTCCTAAGGAGAGATATATTGTATGGTGTATTTTCGCCATTTGTTTTTCAGTTAAAAAAAGATACACACTTTAAAAACAGTAAATTTGAAATAGATATTTTTATCCAGAAATTGGGTCAAAAATTAATTTGCAGACAGTCGTTCAATTTTATATTTTAGTATCTATGGATTACGATACGTACATATTATAGCAAAAAAAAAAACAAAACAAAGAATTAATAAATAACTATAATTTTCCTGATAAGGGGCTATTATAAAATGCATTACCAAATGATTTTTGTATTATTTTAGATAAGGTGCCTTATTTATAATATTTCTATATATGTATTCTGTCTACTGTAATGCTGCAAAAACATAACAAGATCAATGTACTATCACAACACTTATTACCAATGATAAAAAGCGAATACTGCAATTAATGTTTCTTTGAACTTCAATAGATGATCATATGCTGAGATTCATTACCTTGATTTAATCGTAAGTCCATCTTAACCTTTGCTAATTGTGGTGTTTCAAATAACTTTAGAATTATGAATATCAGGAATTGACACATTCCAATTTTTTTCAAAATTCAAGTTCTGAAAAAAGTGGACATTTTCGGATGGCTTCGGAGGCTCTTGAAATAGAATTAAAAGGGTGTTAAAATTACATTTCAGGAATTAGAAGTTTAACAACTATTAATCCGATTTGTAGTTGTGTAGTGATTTATTTTGCAGAACAGATTGTAATCACCAGTGGTCAATTACCCATCCAGTATTCCATTCTTGGTTTGTAGTTATTGAATATCAGTTTGATAATAATCATAAATAACGTTATAGTCTATAGTTATGTGAAAAAAGTCGATTGATAATTACATTATGTTATGTTCATGAACGATTACGCCTATTATATCTAATAGATGTGCAAATGTATGTATGTGGTAGGATGGGACAAAGTGTAATGTGCTAGCGTTAGACGGCTACGATGTGGGGCATTCACCCGATTCTCGGCCAAGGCCGATGTGCAACGTTCAATCACCCCCCTTGCAATGCCAGCAAAATACATTCACTTGATAGACAACGGCGTCGGGACGCATACTTACAATAACGACGTATATTATAAACAAATACAACACTCGATGCATGTAAATTCCATTCTTGAATCCTAATCTTCATCATTCATTTTTACTGGCGAACATTTCAAACAGAAAACCGTGACAGTGACATTTCAAAACTATTTTAATTAAAATTGAGTACTTTAGATTTCTTTACACTTACTGTTTTTGAACTGTAAAAAATAAAGTGAAAATGTTGTTTTAAAATACCAGGGGCAAATCGGGGACCCATTCCGGATGACAGTTTTAAGGAACGCCAAAATTTTAATATTATATATATTTTTTAAACAATTTATCGCAAAAGCTAAAGAGAAGGGGTTATCGCCATCAAGATTCTGCCCCGCTTTCGAAAAATCGTAGATCCGGAACTGGATGACACCAGTTTGCAACAGTGGCTTAATTATCTTGAGTAAGAAAGTATCAAAGTCAACTATCTATTTCGTTTACCCTTCAAAAGCTTTAAAAGTGCAACAAAAACATATTTTTTTTATTAGTTATTTACTGTCGCATTTTAACTATTGAAACTATTAAGGCCTTTAGCGACTGTAAGGTTTATAAAAATCCGTAAGCTTATAAATACTGAAAATTTGAGCCCAATACCTACCCGTTTTTGAGCGGTCACCTTGATCACTCGGGTACGAGTAGGCTCTTAAATAGTTGTTTCCCTTGGAAATACGTAATATGTTGTGTTTTAGGAATGCACTGTTATATTTCAAAGTATTTTAGGTTTATGTTAAGAATCATCTCTCATTATTCGATAGGAACTACGTTCGCATTGGTATTGCTGTTTGGAGTTTGGTTCATACCGAAAATAACGATCAAGTACACAATAGCTCAAACGAAAAATCGTAGATCTGGAACTGGATGGCAACAGTAACTCAACTATCTTTAGTAAGAAAGTATAAAAGTCAACTATCTATCTCGTTCACCCTTCAAAAGATTTCAAAGTGCAATAAATATTTTTTTTTTTATGAATTACTTACTGTCGTTCTTTAACTACTAAGGTCTTCAGCGACTCTAGGGTTTATAAAAATCCGTAAACCAAGAAATACTGAAAATTTGTCCGTTACGAAATTTTAGCCCGGTTTTTACCGGGTTTGGAGTGGTCACCTTGACCACTCGACCACCAGTAGGCTCTTAAATAGTTGCCTCCTTTAGAAATATGTCATATTTTGTGTTTTAGGAATGCACTGCTACATTTCAAAGTATTTTAAGTTTACATAAAGAATCATCTTTCATTATTCGATAAGGGCCATCCATTAATTACGTGAGATATTTACGGGAGAGGGGGTGTGAGAAAAATTGCATACAATTTCACGTGAGTGAGAGGGATGGTCTCGGGAAATATAACGTAATTTTTTAAAATTGTTCTCTTAAATAAACTTAATGTAATCGAAGCACAGATTTACATTGCACATTTACATTGTAATTACGCATTTTAAAAAAGCTCACGTGATATTAGGGGAGGGGGTCGAGCAAAACCTTACGAAATCTTCCTAAGGAGGGAGAGTGGTTCGAAAAATAGCTAAAATTGTCTCATGTAATTAATGGATGCCCCATAGGAACTACGTTTAACTCGTATTGTTAGAATATTTACTATCTCTTCAACTTAGCCGTGGTATTGCTGTTTGAGGTTTGGTTCATATCAAAAATAATGATTAAGTACACAATAGTTCAAATCATTTAAGGTACTGTTTATAAATTAAGGCATTTTGGGGGAAGTTGAGGAGTCTCTGAAATCTGATCAAAGTTCGTTTAGGGGACAAAATAGAATGTATGGACACACCTTAGTAAAATTCTGGTTTTGCAAACGAAAATAGAAAAATAAATATGAAAAAATGAAATTGAACTAACCAATGCAAACCAGAAATTGGAAAAACAAGAAGATGATAGAAATATTTTATCTTTATATTTGTTAGAAACCACTTAGACTACTTCCAATCATTATTCTTAATAATATTTAAATGTTGTTTCTTAATTCGTTATTCACCTAAAATAATTAGTATTGTTAACCAACTGGAGGTCGAGTGATTCAAGTGGCCACTCCAAAATGTGTAGGTGCAGGGCTAGTTCTGGGATTTTGAGCGTTCCCAGCAAACAGATTTTAGTGCTCTTTTATATAACAATAAACAAAACTACAAATTGAAAAAGAATAGTAGGAAGAGTTTTTTTTTTTGTTAAATCCACCTCTAAATTTGGCACGCAGTTTGTCCATTTCTTTGTTCAATAATAGCTAGGATTAGGTTTTGAGCAAATTTTCGATATTTCTCGATTTACGGATGTTTATTTACTCTAGAGTCACAAAAGACCTTACTAGTTGTAAAGCGATAGCTAAATAGCGATTAAAATACTAATAAAGTTATTCCATACGTGAAATTAACATCTATAACATTAATCAGAGAATATAATTTCGTAAAATTAAGCTTAAAATACTGTTATGTTTCATGAACGCAAAAATTGTCTGTTTCCTGTCGCAAACAGATTACAAAATTCATTAAACCGTGTAAAAATGTTACAGTATTTACTTTGAAAGTTAATTAGTGAAATATGCAAATTTTGACAAAGTTGTTTAATTGATTTTTCACAACCCTGACTTTGTGAACGTGTGGCTAGAAAATTTTTTATAGTTTAAAAAAAATGTCGGTTAACAACCCCAAATGATGTGTATTGATTTTATGACAATCTTATCAAATGACATTGAAATAATTATGTTTCTAGAATAGGAAACAATCATTAATGGACTTATATTTTCCAAGAAATTTAATAATGTAATGACATATTTATGTAATTTTCACCAAAACTAATTTAAATTAATATTAACAATAATAATTTTTCTAAGAAAAATGTACGTTTCTGGTATAATTTATGCAACACTAAATAATTCAAGGAAGATTTTTTTTTAAAGTAGGTACATTGTTCATGAAAAATTAAATATTGTAAACTTGTGTTGTTTTTGAGAAAATGTGTTGCTAATGTAGAATTCAATTTTAGATAATGCACTCATCCTGAGTAATAAATTAGTTATTTTAAACGATCGTATTGGCATTGAGAGCTTTATCAAGTCGACGCAAAAATATTTACATTTCATTTAATCTTCATATAATAGCGCCTACAGTTTGTTCAAGTATATTTTTAATATTGCAGTATCAAATGCATAATATCAAAAACCAATAAAAATATTTGATTTATTTAAGTTAAATATTTCGATATAAAATTTTGTTAAATTTTATTAGAGCTGGCTCAATATTTTATTGAAAATTGAAGCCTTAATGTATGCAGTATCCTATATTCGGTTTGATCGACCATTTGTGCACCTTTAGTGTGCTATTTCGAAATAATTTATGAATTTTAAGAGAATCGCATAAAATCGCAATATTTATTTCCCATTTTTTTTTTGCTTTTAGTCTACATTTGTGGAGAAATATATAACCCAAACGGGTAGAACATTTTTAACTGCAGAATTGTAATGGTCTGGGTTTTATTGTCTTTTTTAAAGTAAAACCTCAGTTAGCCAGTGCTACTTTCATATTGGCAACATACAGTTTTATAGTAGCACACATTTAACTTAACTTGCAATAATTTTTCCAAGACTGAATTGTTTATTTTTATTGATTAATAACAGCACAAGGCTTTTTATTTATTTATTTTTTTTCTCTGCTAAATTAAAGTTATTGAACCATTAGACCAGTGGTGGATTTACAAATTTGCCGACCCTACTGATTTCTGAAATGTGATACCTTATTTCGCAATCATATTTATTGCATTTATTCTATCAATGGAATCGCAAATTGTGCTCTCCGTTATTACATCAAGTTTTCCTCTGATTAGCAAATTTTCAGGCCAAATTTGCTGCCGTAGGCTTCAGCTTGCTGGTAAATCCACCACCGCATTAAGCAAAGCGTTCAAAGAACTTTAAGCTTTACTGACTAAGATTGAAAAAAAAAACGAAACAGACGTTGGAAGAGAATCATTTTAATAATAGTCATTATCTTAGAAAGAGTGCTAGACAGGAATCAGGAAAAATTGCATTTGTTTCATCAACTTCATCAACATCATCAACGGAAAGCTTTTGATAGAGTGTATTGGAAGAAACTTTTGAATATTTTTAAAGAATTGGAGTCGACTTGGAAGACATGGTGTTCGTGACCGTGGAACACAAATTCATATAAATGGAGAACATACCAGGAGTACAGAGGTTGAAAGAGAATCAACCCAAAGATAATATTCCATAAGATAAAAGTCCAAAATAAATCCTCAAAAAAATACAGAATCTTTGTAACATGTGAATGAATCATCATTAAATCTACAAATCCTCTAATGACTTGGTATAATTGTTGATGAAAGCAGAAAAGAAACTACTGATAGTGTAATACCGTTACACCGTCCAGAGGTTATCAAAGAAAGAAAAACTATTTTAAATGAACGGGAACTGATATCTTATAACTAGAAAAGTTTATGGAGAGTTTATGGAGTTTAAATTTTCAAATTTTTACACCATTCATGTGTTATTTAACTTTAAATATTGCCTGTTAAAGTTGAAAAATATATCATTGAAACATTGCAATTATTTCTTATAAAATTCTTATAAACATTGCAATTATAAAATTATTTCTTATCCAAGTTCCCGAGAAACATCCAACAAATTCAATGTAGAAAATACGTTAATCGATGTGGTAACAAAAAGATAAGCCTATTAGTGGCCGAGTGGTTAAGGTGACCGCTCCAAAATTAATAGGTGCTAGGTTCGATCCTTATATCGATCAAATTTTCAATATTTCCTGATTTACGATTTTTATTATCCCTGGATTTACCAAAACTGTGGAAGTTATAAGCTAACGATAAATAACAAAAAAAAAATAACAATATGAAAAGTTAACTAGATGAAACATATTGACAAAAAGGGTCTCATATTGAACGTTATGGAAAGTAAATTGGAGGGATTCAAAGAAAAGAGAAGAAGAAAATTGTAGGATCCCTCTGTTTCAAAAAGTAATGCGCTACCCAGACCTGAACGATCTCCATGGGAATAGACAATACTGAAAAGATGAGTTCAATCACGCGGGTAACGGCAAAACTTAAAAAAAATACAATTATTTAAATTTTGAAAAACAAAAAAATATGAATACGAATCTAGAAGTAAAAAAACTCGTTTTTTTCCATCCAAATGACGGGAAGAAGCTTTAATATAGAGTTTAATGAACGTAAATTTTTATTTTCTATCCCATTGATTTATAGCACAAATTACAAGTTTTTAAGAATAATACGTTCATTTTAATGATTTTAGTTTACTTGGCTCAAATTTTTAATAGCAATTTTTTTTTTGCAAAAACAGTGTAATATTTGGCATTTATTGTAAGCACTATTAAAAATATACAACGAATTTTCGTAAATGATTTACTGTTGTATATCTACTCGTAAACTATTGTGATAGATTCAATGAGTATACAAAAAATGCTGTATCCGTTTGCTGTAAAGAATTATGAAAGTGTTTCACTGTATTATCCTTAGGTGAAAAAACAAATATTAAATTAATGGATTCGTCAACCGTAATTTTGAGTATGTTTTGAATTTTTTTGCAATATAAAACTGTATCCTTACCAGTATATTTATTGTTGATAACATTATTTGGCGATAAAAAGATAGATTTAAAGTTTGTTGACTTATACCGAAATGCTAAGTATATATTTCTAAATTAAACGAAGTCCTTGGCATTAAATTTGAGATCCCAAATAATAAAAATAACACATTACGTAGATATATAAAAAAAATGTTCAAATAAATGTAAAAAGACATAACTAATGAAATAAGGACGACAAACCGTAATCATTAAGAGAGAAAAGAAGAAGTAAGTATATGATTGTTTCTTACGCTTTTATAACTTTGGTTTTTAGTTAGCAACTTGTGAATTTCATTTAAATTTTGAAGATAATTTTTGGGTTCTGATATTTTTTTTTCTCTTTCCGAGATTTGATTCAATGACCGAAAGAGGTCATATCAAAAAAACAATAATAAATTCGTGTATCAGTCCGCTCCAAAAATATTTTCATCATACGATTATTTCGAAGTGCTAGTGGTGATAGTTTTAAAAGTATCTCATGATATGTGTTGATAAAAAATATAAACATTTATGTTTTGTGATTTGGGCTAAATTTTGACCTTGATCGTCTTTGTATAGCCAAATATTTTGTTTATCTTTAGACACTTAGTTTAAGTAAATTAAATATTTTTAACTAAATGATTGGAGTTATATATCTACACGTGAAAATTTTTGTATTATCATTTAAATAACAAAAAACACATTTAAACTAAAACTGTAACTTGTTATTACAACAAATACTGTTATTACTTTAAGTTTCTCATATTTATATATAAATAGTATTATAGATTATATTTAGAGGAAATTATTTGAGGAAAAGATTTTGTTTAGAAAAATTATCATATGGTAAAAGTTTGCATAGTTTTAGTTTTAAGAAATTTTCAATAAAAGAGTAATTAAGTAATATTAGGTAGTATTGTAAAAAAATGTTACTGTGCCACAAAAATTTAAAGCCAAGAAGGTTAAGAAAAATTCGTTATAAAATAGTTCAAATCCATAAAAGATGCTAAACTTGTAATTATATATAACCATTAAAATATTGTCACAGTAATTCACAATTGATAAATGATAATTTTAATGTAATCCATGTCATCTGAAAGCTTTAGAATAGACCATAGGCACATATTTTTTTAATCAATAAAGAACATTATTAATATGAAGAAAACCCAATTTTTAGTTGTAAAAAACTTGAATTTTAGCAAAATAAAATTTTAATTTTAATGAGCAAATGTGGGTCCGAAAACGATAAGTGTGACTATGGGTTTTTTGTGACGTCACAGTACGCATCAATACGCGTACTGAAACCGAGATATAGACAGATCATTGAACAGTTACCACAGAAATAGTATTGCATTAATTTGCACAATTTTTGACATTTTTACAATTTTTTGCTATGGAAAACATTTTTATACCGTAAAAAATACTATTTATTTAAATCATTAGAATAAAGTTTAAACGATTAAAACAACCTTTCTTTTTGTGCTTAATTTGTCATAGGAAAATATCCATGGTATTTTGAAGTTTCGTATTGTGACATCATTCTAATGCTGAACCAATAAAAAATCGTTTTTGGTATTTTGAATTTAACGATTTTTTTTTGCATTTTTAAGTAAATTAATCTTAAATTTTATCAAGTAATATTAAAAAGTAACACCTACATTATGTGTTGATATTAGTATAGAACATTTTCATAACATTTAACACAATTTTTAGACCATGCAAATCAAGTCTAAATTTGAATAAAAATACAAAATTTATGAATATTTAATTTAAGGATATCCGAAAAGAGGGCGGAATTAAATAAGCGTAGATGGAAATAAATATAGATGAAAATAAACAGAAAACCACATATTTTTTGCGCTTTATTTTGACAGGAAGTCGAATAATAAAGAAAATATCGATTCTTTCACTTTAATATAAGCTAAAAACTGTAAACTATTGTAATAAATACATATATCTAAAAATTTAATGACTTAAGAGCTCATGGGATTTATGAAATTGCAAATCTAATTCTTTTTAATGCTTTTCATTTGATCTTCGTACAACGTTTCGTTCTCTTAGGAACTTTTTCAAGTAGTAGGTATAACAAAAAATAATTATGAATATCATCAGATCAGAAAAAAGGAAAAATACAAGAGTCCAAATATGAATAATTTTAATGACTAAAAAGTGATAATGATAACGATTATGGATAAAATACTTTCGATTAAAGTAGTACGTTTAAAAATATAAAAATTTTAATAAAAAATATTTAAATATTCAGACGTTGTGCAAAGTTCAAATAAAAATCATTAAGAAAGAATTTGGTTTGTCATTCCATAAGTCCCATGAACTTTTAGCTCTTGTAAGTAAAATGGACATAAACTGGGAAAATTTAAATGAATGAATGGTCATTAATAAAAAATACTCAAATCTCGTAAAATTTATATACGCGCATGTTTTTATTAAGCCAGGTACAACGTGGCTATCGGAGAATTTATGGATTCTGCTATCCTTTTAGTACCATCTTTAACATTCCAGGGCACAAGCTAACACAGTATATATTTCTGCTTGGTAAATAGTTACATCTCCCAGTGGTATAGACCATTGTTCGGCGTGGTACGCTGGTGTACAATGATCACTAGTTGGTGTGCCGGAGAAAAATTGCATTTTGTGAGAAAAAGTCAAAGAACCTTAATACTTACACATAGCTAAGAGTTATGCCTACCGATCTCGAAGAAAAGATGCAAGTTTTGGTAAGGAAACATTAGGAGCTATTAGCAGTAAAAACAACTGTTTTCAATAATTTTCCCAAGTATGACCTACAACCTATGGAATGGGTATGTAATTCATTCTCAGATAGCATACAGAGCAAAACAGAAGAAAACATAACAAAACAGAGCTAGCATACTTTTGGCTACACATGAAAAGTGAGTAGGGTAGTCACTGTCTTCAAAGCGTACTGCTGGGCTTTTCATGATGCACCTCTAAAGTTTATTGATTTCGTAAGTGTAGCTTAAATACAAAAATTTTGCGGAACACTGATTTAGACAAGTCATACTTTAGACTTTTTCTATAAATACCAGCACCTTAGCTACTTTCACACCATACTAGGCCACGTACTAAAATCCTGCATTCGTATTCTTCCCATTTCTGGTGTGATATATCCACAATACTTACTCATAAGCCTTTGAATTCTTATATAGATTTTTTCATCAGAAAAAAGGAACGTTAAATTTATAATATTATACTTTATGCTTCATAATAAATATTATCTGTAATTTGATTAAGGAAATATGAGAAATGGTACAAGAAAATAGTTTTACGTATCATTATAGTTCATAAAGGTGCATACTAGCCATCAAATATTAATAATTTTCTATTTATTAAACAGAAGTATATTAAAATATCGCTTACATGAATCAGTTTGGAAATAATTAATTAGGAAAAAGCTCAGTCAAGGAGGAGCTTTGCTTTTCAAAGCTTGTATGTAAGAACATACATTTTAAATATTTCGAAAAAGAAATATCTGTCACTTGCCAGATTTTATCTGTATTTTTGCACATATTTATCGGTGGGTACATAAAAATAATTTACAAGCTTGTATTAGTATAGTTTATGAACTAGTATGTATCATTATATACATGTTATATACATTATATACATACATAAATCGATGCAGTTGTTAATAAAATGTTTTTTATCTCAATATTTTTCACTGATTATATGCACTTCTAATACTATGTTGGTTCTATTATATTATAGTATAACACTTTATTTTATAATGAAAAAAAATACGTAAACACTAAGTATTTTCTAAGTTTATATTTAAGCGTCACTTGAATTAAGTATTCGAATAAACAATGTAACTAATAACTATATTCAACAAATGGTAGAAAATGTCCTTGCTCGGTCAAAAATTCTAACGTTTAATTACGTCAAACTTTGTGGATAACAAATATTTGTGAAAAAATAAAGCATCAATTCAACTTTTTCACCGTTGATAATTTAAAATTGAAATTCGAACATGATACGTAGAAAATAAAATTCCAATATGTTAATAAAAACTCCTCACATCAATCTTTTGCGTTTAAAATTTGAGTTTTTTTTTGCAATAGGAAACAGAAATTGAAGATTATATAGTTATCTTTTTTGTTAAACGTTTCAAATCTAATTGAACCTTTTAAAAGCTTCCGTTATTTCCATTTTCGGTGTTTTCTCCAGAGACCATTGAAGTGATTTTTTTATTGTTAATTTGAAATAATAACACATCTGAGCTAAAATTGTGGGGTCTGTGGGGCAATAATCCATTGGTAGACATTTTAAAAGCTGAGCTCTGTTTTTTACTTGATAGTATCTGTATAGTCTACTAATACTAAAACACAGTGGTGGATTTACCAGCAGACTGAGTAGGCTGAAGCCTAGGAAGGTAAATATTGCCTAAAGATTTGCTTAGAATAGGAAAAGTTGATGTAATAACGGCGATAGACCACTTTCGATTCTATTGATAGAAAAAGCATTTGTAACATTTTCTTTTTATTTTTACTTTAGTACAAAATTGAATTTTATTCTTTTCATGGTATTTCAGTGCATCTATGGTTTCATTTGGGCTAATTTTTTATTTAGACAAATTCCATTGTTACCAAAAGACTTATTCATTACCATTAATACATAAATCTTTACATCAAGGATGACCAAACCAAATGATATTGCAGGTCACTTTGGAAAGCCGTCATAACTCCACCTCTGTTAACATTTAGGTACCCTGACAAATACATTTTCAATATATTGATTTTGATCACTTTGACATTATAAAGTATATATAGTTTGTAATAGTGTGATATCGCAGGCTGGAAAAATGGTTAATGCGGGCCTTATGGTGCCCACGAGCCGCGGGTTTGCCAACCCTATTTTACGTTTACGTTAAGATTTTAATGAATGTTTGTTTTTAATGAACGTTTGAAAAATTACAAGTCATTGATGCATAAAGTTTATCGATAAGCCAAAAAAGTTCATATGTTAGTACAAATCTAATGTATTGAGTTTATATCAGTGGTTCTTAATCGATTTTGGGCCAGGTCCCACTTAGGCAACTCTTAAAAACCTAATGCCCCTCCCCCCATAATATTTAAATTTTGTTATTCAAAACTTTACGGTTATTCACCTGAAGGAACCTTAAAATAAACTTCCAAAGAATTAGTCATTCGTGAAAGAGAAAAATAAAAAATGAAGGAAAGGTGATATAAGCAAATAAAATTTCCAAACATATAATAGAGAAATGAAATGCAGAAATAGCAAATGTTTGAATGAAATATTATTCTGAAATGAATGAAATACAATGCACTGTTATTAACTCATTCTCGAATTATTTCATTATTGGTATAGTTAATCGAAGGATGCACGTCCTGCTCAAGACCCACCAAAATATTGCCATGCTCCACATTGGGAATAACAGGTTTACATTCATCTCAGTATTTTCATAACCTCAATTCCAGAAAGGGGGGGAGAAAGAACTGCGCACCTGCCGGCGCAATCGCTTGTGCATTTCTTAATACTTGCACGCATAAACATACAATTTAGTGCATTTTGTCACGTGACGATTACTACCAAATTATACTACCCGCTAAGCCGCGTTAAGGAATTTATAGTTCCAAAAATGATCTATATCAATAATTAGTGAATAAGTACTTTAAAAAAAATGAAAGTTAAAAGGTGGATATATATTTTTTTTAATTAGCTACTGATGAAGTGAAAATAAACTTACGAAAAGTTTAATTTATTAAATATGAATTCATTCAAACTATAATAAAATTCTTAACGATTTCATAGAAGAATTATATGCCATACTGAAATGTTGTAGTCATTTTTTTGTTGTTTTTGACGATATTTATAAAAATAAGCCTTGAAAATTTTATTGTTTTATTTACACTATTTGAAAAGCTTTTCTTTGTTTTACAGAACAATAAAATTGATTTCGCTAAATAATCGTATTAAAGTATGGAAAAACAATTCATTCGTTGATATCAATTAACACTGAAGTTCTAGATTTTAAGTTCAACGAACAATCAACATGTATATCACCTTACCTTGGTATTATTTCGGAACATAATTTTGAACTTGAAATACTTGTACACGTGTCGATTTTTAAAACCTTGAATTAGTTTGTTGTAAACATACGCTCGACTTGTTCACAACTATCAATGGCAGTTAATGAAAGTTTTCACTTTTGTAATAAAATGTACCTATTTCATTTAGAGTATACGTATACGTATATTAGGCTCGAAACTCACAAGGTTGCGAGGAAGTCAATCTTAACGAATTGTATTAACCTACTCTGAATTATACACGTGTCAAACGTTGCGTGTAGGAGGCTATTAACGAACGCTGTATAGAAAAAACGTTATTAAATACAATTTTTCCTCTTTGTAATAGGAAAGTCTCCATTCTTATTTTTAATAAAAAAGAAGCATTTAGTCTTTAAATTCTCAAAAAATTGTATTACTAATACTTAAGAAAATTGTCTAATTTTAGATTTTAACGTTTGGGGTCGTAAAAAAATGTGCCATATATTCCTACTTTTATTGTTACACTAGCAAGGGTACGTAAGTAGGTAAGAGTACTTTACTTAATATAATGAAATCATGAACACATTTTGTATCACCGTTTTTTTCATTTTGGAATTTTATTTGTATAACGAAAAGTTTAACTATTTTGCATTATGGATTTTTTTTTCAAAAGTAAACAAATTGGATGTCTCTTGAAAACGATGCCCAAGTCACGAACGCCTACTTTCGGTTATCCAATTGTCTTCGAATGTCCATGAACTTCAATTCAGCGACCTTTACACGAGCATCACCACGGTGTGAACAACCTCGATCGTTGCCCACCTACTTTCGCTTTCTTTTCGATTGAAAGTGAGATTTTGGTTTCAGAGAGCACGCACTCTCTCTTATTATGTAGATTCGATAGCGTTTGTAATAAATTTTATATCTTTCATTTATTATGCAAATGTGACAATATTATCATCTTTATTGTGTACCATACCCGAGTGTTTTAAAACAAAACTTCTTCGGAGAAATGATAGATTTCTAGAAGTCTATTATATTAAGAAAAAAATCAATTTTTAGTTTTTTTCTCTTCAATCTTTTCAATTAATGTTTTAAAGTAATGGATGCTTTTTGATTAAGTATATGTAGTATGACACCTTAGTTCATTAATTGACAAGTTCATTACTACCGGAAAAAAAATCTTTCAGGAAGTATACAATACTATAGAAAGAAATATAGTACTAAGGAAAAATGGTAATCTAAAGTTAGCTCCCCACTTGTTGGTTTCTTAAAATTCATATCCATTTACCTTAAGTTTAACCCCTTAAGAGCAATGTTGATTTTTTTGCAGTTATATAAGGGGATATTTCAATATATATTAGGGGGACCGGAAAGTAATGTATTTTTTTAATATAAAATAAAAACACAAAATTTGGAAACTGGAAACAAACTTTGATTTTAAATCAATTTTAATTTAATCACCCTCAATATGATCAAACTTTTGACACCTAGTGAACAAATTTTTATTGAAAAAATCAATTGATTACTAAGCAAACAATCTGAAAATCCCATTTTGAACATTATTTAAGTCTTTAATTTTTTGCTACTTAGAAAATATGGTAGAATTGAAACAAAAAGAAATTCGATGGTACCACTTTGGAAGATTATGATGAGTAAGGTCATATTTCCATCACACCTTATTTTGTAAACTTTTTCCAGGGCTTTTCTGCTGCATAGGAGTCTTGCATTACCAGGTTGCAGAATCTCAAGTTTTCTCTATTGATAATTCTTGAAAATATATATTTGTATACTTAATTGATCAGCCAAGATTGATTAGGAATATTAAATAACTTTTCTACTATCTGGTATAAATTTAGTACCAATTTCTTCCTTAACATCTTATTGCTTAAAGTTTTTATCATTCTTAATTGCTACGGGTTGGAGAACTCAAAATTATCGGATTTGAACTTGAAAATTTAATGCACTTGAATAAATATTGAAAATACTTTTGGTAGCAACTTTGTGTTTTTACCCTGTAAATCTCGAAGAGCATGCAATACTAATTTTCTATTCTTTCGACCATTTGTCTAACCATTTTGTTATAAACTTAATATTTTTTATTTTTTTACGAGTTATCTAACCACTCTACTCAATAAGTGTCTTTAGTATGACTAGGAAATAATTGGTAAGTCGATAAATGGCAATTGAATGTTTATAGGTTCAGAAACGATTTTACTTTCCGGTTCTCTGAATATCTCTATTGATATTCATTTGTCCTTTGAAGATCGACGTTTGTACGGTTCTGATTTGTATTTGTTCCCTTAAAAGTTAAAAAAAATGATATACATAGTAAAAAACACGTTATAACTTTTCATTTCACATTTTTTATTTTAATATGAAATATTATAACACTGTTTGGAACATTAAATTGTAACAGAAATCATACCGAAGGATAAAATAAAAAAAATAGAGTAAAATTGTTTGATGAGCTGCGATCGTTACGTTTCCTTACATCCCCTCCCCCGACTCCCAAATCGTCACAAATCATTCAACTAAAACACAATGTCCCCAAATTGCATCTAATTGATGTTTAAAATACCTACTGATGATCGATTTGTTAAGATGACCACTTCGAAAATAGTAGGGGCTAAATTCGAGAAATTATAAATTTCGATTATAAATTCGACAAAAATTATAAATATTGTTTATTCCAGCTATTATTCCATCGATCCATTCTTATCATTTAAGGAATTTGCGAGCAGTCTTAGAGCCGGTATTTTCATATCTTAATTGTGACATCTATCTTCCGTATAAAATTTTAATTGGAAGATAAAGGAAGTATGCGTATTTTCACTTAATAAATTTTTATATATTTAATTGCTATCTTTTCGAATAAGCGAATGAGACGGAAGACCAGGTAGATCAAGTGAATTAAGAAACTTCACAGGATAGTTCATAGTAAGCACCAAATTGCCCACAGATTTGAAGTAGTATTCTGATCCTTCGAACAACATCAACAAAGGGTCATTTCAAATCGAAAAAGTTATACAATTTTGAAATCGTTCAATATTTTATGTTTGTTAACACTTTGATAATTAAACATGAAATTTCAATTGTTGATCAGGTCACACGTTATACTATATAAACAATCTTTACTCTGTTAGAGGAAGAATTTTCAAAAAAAAATTCTTATCGAATGCCTAAATCATTTAAGAAATGCATCCTCCAAGTTTCACGTCTTTATGACCAACAGTTTAGAACGTGCGTTGATCCATCAGTCAATCAGGACAAACGATTTCGTATGCATGAATATGTAATAACTATCATAAACATAGTTATATTTAGGAAGTTTATAGGTGTAAAATTATATTTTAGGTTTGATTTGATTCACTAATAAACCAGGTTAAAATACATATGATACATACTTAAATATACAAAAACAAAAATAAATGCCTAGGTATGCACCTAAAGAAATGACAAATTCATCTGTGCATAGGACTAGTTAACAATGTTACAATAGAAGTAAAGAAAATAGCATCCAGTCATCTCAACAGATAAGAAACATATATGACTAATAACTAATAAACTAACTGCTATGGTACGAACAAATGACACTAAAATTTTAAGAAAACATTACGGTTGCTAAAAACATGATAAATACATTTCGCATTTTAAATGAATTTTCTCTAAATTTAAAAAAGCGATTATATTTGAGGACATATGGAGAGAAATTGTTTTGAAATATAGTCAATTTGTCAAATATAATATTGGACAAATAAAATATAAGCGTCTTATGTCGAGATCAAAAAAAAAATCCTTGAAACTTTTTTTATCCATTCAACGTCAAATTGTTCTGTACTCTAATTAAAACTAAACATTTTCTAGATAAAAAACGTATTTATTTATGTATATCTTCTATAATCCAAGAAAAGTTCAGGGGCACTTGGATGAGTCCCAAATTATAACTGATGCGTGATGGTTTCAATGAAAAGGTTTTCCTAAATTGAAAACTGATGATGGTTTCATTAGTAATTCAGAACGAAATCTGTTTTCAAATCAAATCAAAATGTTTCATATGAGATTGGGTGAAGTTTTAGAAAAATTGAAAAAGGGTTTTTTAAGTTTTATTGTTGAACATTTATACAATTGCAGTAACATTAAAATAATTACTTTTAATTTTTATTATGAATTTAATATTGGTTGGTTATATCACTCTTCTAAATAAATTCCGGGGTTATGTATAAAGGAATCTTCTGTATCGTTTCGACTTTGAAAGCGTCTATACCACCACGGAATATAGATACAAAGAGTCCGAACGGTATAGGCATTTTCACAATATTCATTTACATAATAACAGACCCAGACCATAGTTCTTTTTTTGTCACTAGCAGTGAAAATATTCAGAATATAAGTAAGGTTTTAAGAAGGTGTTCCAATTTTCAAACTGAAACTGTTCTTTCTGTAAGGTAACATAAATTAGTACTTCAGACGCTATTGTGGCGGCGCCACATCTTGACTGATTTTCCATCAGTAGAAGATTGAAATTCACAATTATTAATAACAACACTTCTCACTTAATGATTCAAACGTGTGCTTTGTGACAAGAAACGCGTTCTACCTATACTGGACCTCAAATTGATGCCATTTTTTTAACAATACCTTCGGACTTGTTGTACCTGTACTCCGTGGATCCCATGATTAGAAACTTTTGAGATTTAGGGATATTATTGAATCCATGGAGTAATTCATTGGAGTATTGATAAATTCGAGAGGCATACAATAGCACCTTGTATCGGTTTAATGAAGATAATTTTTTTTGCAATTTTAAAATGGTGTATATTACTATTTGCAGGTACATTTTTCGAAATCCTATAAAGTTTGATAACCACGCAAAAACAAAATCGAAGAAACTTAAGAGCAAGTGTGGTCCAGTCTTAATATGGAAAATCAGTGGCGTAGCGTGTGATTTCGTCGCCCGGGGCCAACTGGAAATTCTCTGTCCCTTATTTTCATCATTAGTCATGAAAGTTAGTAAAAAGTCAAATCCCTTTAAATTCTTTAATTATTTAAAAATGTATTCTTCATGTTTTTCTCAAAGTAAGCTCTTCTGGAATTATCAATGTCAATATGCCACCCCATTTCATGTGCCGCCCAGAGCCATGGTCTCTTCTGCACTCACCACGCTATGCTTGTGGAACAGCTTTGCCAAATAGTTTTCAACAGAAATGGATTTAGGAAAAGACATTCAATGAAAATTATTACCTATAACAAGAAATTCAAATTTAAATAGTCAGTAAGAAGGATTTCAAATATTTAGACCTCCTTTTACAAGCTATCTTTGGGTCAGAGTTTTAGGTTTAAAATAAAATAGTTTACTTTAAATAAACATCTTAATTTGGATATTTCAAAACTGTTTAAAATGTAAGTTATTTGGTAAAAATAAACTTTTGAAATAATTGTGCAACATGTTACAATTTTGCTGATAAAAAATATAAACATAAACCTGTTTTATTATTAATTATTTAATATTAAAAGGAAATTTTTCACATTTCCTTTATAACGGTTTAAACGTGATTGGTTGAGGTCGAATATATTGAACTTGAAAATAATCAAAGTTGATTTCATTTTCAAGTTCATTCAAAGGTTTTGTTAACATTTAAAAATACAATTTTTATCTGATAATTATTATTTTTTTTGTGAAATAATACAATACACACTTCATAAAGTTAATTAAAGCACCAGGTATTTAAGTCTGTGTAAATTAAAAAGTCTGTTCCAATTTGTCTGTCCCACATAAGCTGAAAATTATTTTGGATATTATTTAGGAATTGTGTTATCGCAATCACGTAGTCTTATTTACAAAAGTTGCCTTGACATTGGCATTAATTATAAAAATAAGATAAGAAAAATGCAATATCTATTTTATTTTTGAATGTATACTGTGTAACATAAGCCGTGTGCACTTATAAGTGTGTCCTTAAAATTGACGAAAAAATAAATATGATTATTAGCATTTCATGATATTTAGAGGTTTACTTTTGACTTTGTCTAATGTTAAATAAATTTAATTCGATAACGTTATCGGAAATGGCCGATATAATCATGTCCTTTATAGACAGGTTTCAAGTTTGAGCATATGATTATATTCCAAAAAAAAATTTGTTGCCGTCGTTTCTATGCAGGCGAATTAATTTTGCGATAAATTTTGCAGACACGTATATACTGACCTTGCGTAATATCAAATTTGATGTAGGCTGTCTTGTATATTAATGTCCGAGCATGTGTGTTGGTACTATGGTGATGCAATTTTATCGTTTTTCCACTGATAAGAAATGTATTTTTTGGCAATTTTTCCACCCAAGTCTAATTAAAATTTTACCTTTTTTGCACGTTAATAAAATTAATTACAATAGTAGGATATCGCAATGAATATTTAACAAAATTAAATTATAAATAGGTTACGATTTATTTGTTGCGTACAAAGTAAACTAAATTATACAACGTTAGAATTGTTCGAACAAAAAGTAAATAATAAATTAAAATATATACACATTACACATATTTCTCAAATAAAGGTCAAGGTTTGGAAAATGATCAAAGAAAGGCGATATTTCCACCTAGAGTCCCGGTCGACTTTCGAATAGCTTCTTAAAATATTGGTAAATATTTAATGCTTTCAAGATTTACGGCTGAGTTTCATATCAAATATTTTTAAGGTGTTATAAACTAGGAACTTGTCTAGACTGGTAAAGTGAAAGTGGGAAAACAAGGACAAATTTCGTTGCTTGAAGTAGGTTTATATCTTGTTGGCAAGTAAGATTGTTCGAGATTTTTTTTTCTCCAAATTTGAATCGGTTTTTAACTAATTAATTTCTTTTGAATATTTAACGTAACTTAGTAACTTAGTAGTAAGTACGTGTACGAATACATGAAGCGTTTCTGTTAAAAATATTTTTTAAAAAATCATTCTTACTTTTTATATTTTGAAGTTGAAACGAAAATTACCATACAAGATACTGACACTTTTCTTAACTAACATTATTTCTTATTTTTATTATTAATTCCGATTTTAAGCATGTCTTCAACTATATGTATCCGAAGATTATTGAGGGTTTTCTGTAATTTTTAAGTTACAGAAAATTAATTAATTAAAATTAATTAATACCATTTCTTTTGTTTTTCGCTACGTTTCGCAGTTTGTTTTTACTTCTTCAAGTAATTATAAATTACGATATAAATTGTATACTCATTGTAATTGATAATTCCTTCAAAAAGCAGAAATAAATTGTAAATTGTAGCGAAAAATTTAAAAAAGTATTAATCAATTAAATTATAGAAGATCCTCAGTAGCCCTCGGAGACTAAAGATTTAAATAATACCTTAATACCCAAAATAAGAATAAAAAACTTTTATTTTTTGTACCACCAAGCAACCTTTTTTGCGTATCCCACATAGGGAATGGTTGGTTTTAAGATATACAAGGTTAAAAATTTATAGTTCAAACAAGCTGATGAAGCTACCGGTAACCAAATAGTCATGATGGCTGCTCCGAAACTGGTAATTTCAAAACGATTCTGAGACTCTAGGCTTTAGCATAATAGAGCTTTTAGAAAAATTAAATAATCTCTAAACTACAGAAAACCAAAGGAAATTGTGCAAATGCAACGTTCTATTCTACCGAAGTCAAAGTTTCAAGATTGTTGGGAAAATAGTTTAATCAGGGTTCAAAAAAATGAAGCTGTATTCCTGTACACGGATTGGCAGTTCTTAACTACAGTTATAACTTTTTTTTTATAAAAAATAAGGCTTCATATAAATAATAAAACTATTTAAGTAAAACGTTTAAACGTTTTCATATAAACTATATAAAAGTGTTTTATATATAAAATATAAATAATAGGAAATGATAAAATTCTGATATGATTTAAAAATGTCTATAAGGTTGTAAGACAATTTTCATTCTTTTTTTTCTTGACTTTAGAATGTCCTGGGTGGTGGATATTGAAGGTCTAAGATTCTTCCTTTCCAAAGTTCTACTCCTGGATAGCACCCAACTAGTATATATTTCAAGTCCAGGATGTTTAAACATGAAGAGTAAGTTTTTGGTTCCTCATCTCTCAAAATCTGGGTGACCTTCGGTTAATCCTTGTGACCCGTTCTTAAACAAGTCAGGGTGGCTCCAAAAGATTATTTATTGTTTTTAGTAAAATGCTGTTAAGAGTTTTTATCTTGTAATTCTATCTATATAAAAGTATTTATATTTTTACGTAAGGAGAGGCTAAAATTCCTCAGTTTTCTATGCTTAAAAATAGCTTGCCCATAGTTAAATCCCAGTAACTCGAAAAAAATAAATTTTGAGTTGTATTCTTACTTTATTACGAGTGCATTATTTTCACTCTATTTTTATTAGAACAATGATGATATAAATTTAATAAAAAGTTCTGTGATTAAGGCCAATACTTTAGGTGCCAGAGGATCTGGGTTCCAACCATGTGAAGGGAAAAGCATTTCTTGGTTCGAATTACTGAGTAATTTAACCTTAAAGTAGGGAATAAAAGTAACCGACAAAATAATAAACAAACCAAAAAGTGGTAAATTCAAAATTAGATTTTTTCGCTAACTTGAACAGTTAGCTACTGTTTACAAAATATATAAAACATATTGTGGTCTTATTTATGTAATATAATTTCCAAAAGTTAACTGTAAACATAAATTTGAACAAAAGTTCAAACAAATGAATTACTGACATATTGCCCAGATACGTATTTAAATTGCCAAGCAATCTTCCTCAGTGGTTATCAAGTAGTATTGGATCGCTCCGTAACTGCTATGTAATGAGTCACGAAAAAGTGATGAGTCGCTCAGTACATAGCAATTACGGAGTGATCTAATACTACTTGATGACCACTGAGGAAGATTGCTTGGCAATTGAAGTACGTATCTGGATTTTATATATTGTATAAACAAAAAAGAGGTAGTTTAATTTTTTTGGTATCTTTGGAAAATACAATTTCTAATTTTAAATTTTGTTACCGGCCTACACCCACACAATTTAGTAGAATAGCGTACATACAATTTACTTAGGTAAAAGAAAAGTTTTTGAATTAAATATTAATTTCGTATTTTCAAGAGATTTCCATTTGTGCACGACCTTTATTTATCCTTGCGACTCAAACAAGTGGAAAATTGTCCAAATTATATTAAAATCAAAATGTGTTCAACACTCAAATAAATCTTAATTATTAAATATAAAAAGGTGGAATATAATATAGAAAGTTTTAAGCCGTTCTAGATGAGTAAAATAAAGTATACATATGTATATGTGTCGGTAGGCCACACGAACGACCTATCTAGAGAAAAGACGTATCAAGGAAATCGGTTCTTGAACGAGGGAAAGTGGTTGAGAGGCTGATGTCGAGGTTGGGGTTGAAAATCGTGTTAAGTGAGAAGAATGGGAGTACAAACGTTGCACGGTCAGGGGCGGAGAGCGAATGAGCGGGACACGGTCAAGGACGAGTATGTACCATTGCGTCATACGCTACCTACACGGCGACAATTTTTGTTTATTGATAAACAGAGATGGGGCTATTTTCATAAGACGAAAGCAAATATCTCTCGTACCTATACTTTTCATACTGATTTATTCTGATATTGTGACCATTAATAGACTTTATCACGTTTACCGTTCTCGAAAAAAATTCCATGAAACTCCTTCGGATTTTCACATTCTTATTGACAAGTAGGTATCGTATAACATTCTAAATCTTATCAATTTTAAATACACACAATTATTATATTCATAATGAATATTGATTTTATTAATCTATCAAATATATCTACGTTATTTAAACATTTTGAACTTGAGTTTACGAGAAAATATTTTCCATTTTCACTTATTTAGCTTTAAATTTAGAGAAGTAGAGGGTACTTCAGGGTACTAATCACAGGAAGAAAGTATTTCTAGTTGAAACAATCCTTTTTCCACAAATATTACAAACAAATATGTTATCTTTTTTAAATTTGGCTAATAAATATTGTAGCAAAAATACAATGATTTTATCACTTTTGCCAGTTAATTTAAAGTATGTATGTATGTGAGGTGTGTGATACTGTGAAGGAAGTCTAGACTTAAAGTTAAATATTTATGAACTTACATGAATTTTTTAAAAAAAAAAATATATTTTTTTTACAACATAATCTACCTGGAAAAGGTAGTAGCAATTAAATAAGTACCAAATTCAATTTTAATTAAAAGCTACCTAACAATACAAAATACACTACCACAGCTGATAGGTAAGTATACAATATTCATACCTAAGGAAGTACAAATTTTTTTGAATGAAAAAAGAAATTTAGTTTTTAACAAATTTTTTTATTTCAAAACCCAAGGTTAATACGGTTTACGTCAAATTGAGGAAAATCTACTTTATAAATTTATCCACGTAGCTTTTAGAACTATAAATAAAGAAGACGTATACAATATAGAGCCTTTGTCCATTGTTTCAAACATTTTCTTGATCCTTTCTCCAGAAATGTGTATAAAAGAGAAACATACTCTTACTGAAAAAGTAATAATTCGCTTTAGTTTAATTTCATGAAAATTATTAAAAGATACGCGGTATTTCTGTAAAGTTTACTTTTACTAAGGTAAATACTACAATAAAATGAATCAAATATGTAAAAAACAGATATTTAAAAAAATGCACTTGTACTTTGTTGCTTCTCGGAAAAAAAGATAAACTGTCTAGTCCACACGGCTATAGCCTTGAGCGTAGCTTCCTTTTTGATAGGAGAAATAATTTCCAATTTTATTAGAGTTGGTAAATATGGTTGCAATTGCAGTTGCTCGTAAATACAATATTGATTTATTATTTGTTATTGATTACTATATTTGTTCTGTTCAGTTGAATATGATTTCTTAAATTATAGTAAATAAATCTCTTGAATCCTATTTCTTATGTTTATTCTACTAGCGTGGTGTGAAATTGGCTAATAGGAATCAGATCCAAGCAGCCTAAGACCAATCGAAATGAAGAGAAATTGAAGATTCATTTTTTCAGGAGTAAAGCTTAGGAGCCGGAAATGGAAGTAGGTGTGAAATTTAGACAAATTTTTATCATTACAAATGATACATTTTAAATTTTGAGCCATATATTAAGGAAAGGAAGTACAGTATAAGAAAAACGAATTTTCGTTAAATTCTTTTCAGATATCTAATTTTTTCTTAATTAATGACTTTTTTTTAAAGGAGTAAGTATGTATCTACATGTTTTGCAGTTTAATAAAACCATTTTAAAATTTGAGAAGTTTTTATTAAATAACTAGTTTCAGAGTAGGATTGAAGATTCTAGAGAACCGAATCTTCTTTTTCAAATATGACCTGTACTTCAGAAGGATCACTTTAGCTTGATTACATGAATGAATTTTAAAATATAGGTATAGAATTATCACCAATGTCAAAACAAGATTTTAATACTGCAATTCATAGTTCATTAAAGGTCGGTATTTTTAGTCATTAATAGATTAAATAGATAGCATTTATATGTTAGATAAATCCATCACATTTATCCTACACATACCACAAATATTAAGGGAAAAAAACGCATGTTTTCTTTATCCTTCGGATAAAATTTTATCTGGAAGATAAATGTCAAGGTTTCTAAAAAGTTACGATTTCTCTTCACATAAGTTTTTTATATGAGAACTCTTGTTCTTTACTCTCTGGGTTAAGACCATGTGAAGGTAAAAAACCGTTCGACTTACAGAGTAATTTAATTTTAGAGTAGTGAATAAAAATGAAGTGGTAAAAATAACTATAAACAAACAAAAAAGAGTTAGTTATAGTTATTTGATATCCTTGGCAATGCTTATAATTGGATTCCGAGATCTTTTAACCGTACCAAAGCTATTGAGTACAAAACTTGGAGATTGTTTTCAAAAAAAATTTTATCAGACTGGTCCAAACCTAAATTCTCATTGAACAGCAAAAAAACTTATAAAAAAACTTTTTCTAGTCTGTTTCATAATGGTACTAGATATGAGTTTTACCATTTACCAAAATTTTCATCAGGAGGAAGCAAACAAACAAAAATATTATCTATAGATCACAAAAACAGCTTTGTAATAGAAAAATTTAATTCAATATTTTTTTTAAAAATTAGGCATATTAATGTCAACTTTCCAAGGCCTTTGGGAACTGTTTTGTAAAAACTATTTCCTAGAATTAAGTTCCTGAATTCTTTCTGGATAGGTTTTCTTCTTGCCCGTGCAATAAGAAAACACACCGCTTTCTACACCGCTCCTTAGTAGTATGAGTTTAAATATCACATTGCCGTATGAAAATTAAAAGCCATTAAAACCCGTGCTTCTCAAACTTTTTCATACCACGCCCCTTAAATCAAAAAAAAAATCCATGGCTTCTCTTCCCAAAAATTTTAGACTTTAGTGACCAACAGTAGGTACTTATATTATACACCATTAATTAATATTATAGATATACTTCGTGGGTGGGGGACCAGGATCTCCGAGGGGGTTGCGTCCCCTGATTTGAGAAGAACTGATTTAATCAAAGGGCTGTGTTTACTTATTAGTAGGTTCCTAGGAAAAACTTGATGAGGACTTATCGTTCGCAAACCATTTTGAATATATATTTGAAGAATTTTATAATTTGTTAAGCAGTCATAAAATAATTCAAAGATGCACTAATGGTTATTATTTGGCAGAGCATCGTAAAAAATGTCAAAAAATGAATTATCTCGAAGATGTATGATTAATTTTTTTTTCAAAAAAATTTAACAACTTCTTGTTGTAAACTTCTTGTAGTAGGATCAAATTCTTCGTAACTTATGATAAAGGAAATATTGCTTAGTGGTTGATAATTAAAATTAAAATTTAAATCCCTAAAATTTGAAAAAAAATCTAATAAAAGAACAAAAATTGCGCATAGAATGGAAATACTCGAAACGGTTATCTTTAGATATTCTCAAGGCCGGTATCCTTACAACTATCTATGTAGTGACATATACTTTCCAGATAAAGTTTTATCCGGAAGGTAAAGAAAATATGCGTATTTTCTCCTAAGAACAATAATATGTATAGGACTTATCTCACAGATAAATATTTATCCTTTAAATTGCAATCTTAAGGATATAGTCTATCTATTCATGAGTGAAAATATCGACCCTTAATTGTACTTTTATGTTTAAGTATCTATCTTGTGATTTCACATTAAATTCTACTATAATTATTGTTGAAATTAAAATTGTTGTCTTTTTTTATTTGCCGTTGCTTTATAATTACCAAACTTTTTAGCGAGTCTGGGGTTAATAAAAATCCAAGATTCGAACCCCACCACTACCAATTTTGGAGCGGCTATCTTGATCACTCGGCCACTATTCGACTTGTTGATATTATTTATTATAAATGCGTTCAATGAAAGCAGCAGAAAACTTAAATTGAAATGAGGTTTTAAGGATACATGATAAAAGTAATTGAAACAATTTATAACACAATTTATATCCAATGTGGGACCAGGAAAATGGTTTTTGTTCCATTGGGATCCAACGTAGGACTCGAATAAATGAGAGACAAAAGTAAGTGCGATAAGCAAAACACCACATTACAACTCACCCAAAAAAAGAGATATCCAAAAAAAATAGTATCTGGTATATTTTTTTCTATTTCGTCGACCAACTTTATTAAATATAGGAAATCCTTTCCTCAGCAAGTTTGATTGAAAGCTCTAGAAAAATATTTCATGAGGATGAATCAGGACAGTTGTATTTGGATTCAAGTGTGATAATAACCTTTTTGTACAGAGCCATAAAAGACATTAGAGTTTCATTTAAAATATGTATGTACAATATACATATATTGAAAAGCATATTCGAATCTAATGCTTAATTTTCTCGAAACGTGTGGCTCTAAGTATTCGTAGATACACTGAAATGTCTTTAAATAAATCTATAAAAATACTTTTCATGTCGTCTCATTTACAGAAATATGCGTTCAAACATTTCGAGAAAAAGATAGATGAATCCCCCCAGTAACTTTATCTATTTACGTTGCGTTATTTAAATTAGGTTCTATTTATATTTGGATTGTATTTAACGCTTGCATTGCTGAGTGCATCATCATCACAACAAAAGAAAGTAAAAGTTTAAAGAACCTGTTTTCTAATCTAATTCGAGTTCGTTTTTTATGGCCTGTATATTGTGAACGATTGCATCACGTTTAGAGAGACGTCTCTCCTAAACGATAGCGTTTTTTATTTTGTGCTTCGATTCATTCGAAACTTTCATTCGAATATGAATGTAGAATGGATTGTCATAAATAATTAATGGAATCAATGAAATAATCGTTAACTTTACAAGTTTATGAACGATTAATGTTTCACTCAATGCAAATTTATTTGCGGCAAATTATTTAAAGCGTGCGAAGGTCGAGCAATTTTTTGAAATTGCACGTGTTGTCTTTTTTTGTTCAAGTGCGACTATTTTATTTTACTATTGAATTAATAGGTCAAGTTGTTAAAGTCAAAATATTGGAATAGTTCAAGTATAAATATAAACGACAGAGTCATTTTGATACACATATCCAAGAATCCCCTTAAGGTTATCCTTATCTTGTATTAAGATATTTTACTGAACTCAAAAGGTACTTTGACATTCACCCAAATATTAACAGAATAATCATTTAATTTATTACTGCTTTTTACGATATATGATATTAGCCAAATATTAAATAATTCGTTAAAAACGATAAACTTTTTTAATAATAATTGGATAATAAATGCATTATTTAATTAATTATATCTTTATTGATTTTACAATTCGTACATTAAATTTCTTATTTGGAGCTAGGATCAATGGACAGGGGAAACAATTAATGAAATAACTCACCTAAAATATTAAGTCTTAGCATAAAGAAAGAGCAGGGATCAATAGAATGTGCAATTTTTTAAAACCACAACACTTACCATACTTGATATGGGCGTAAAAGAATTGTAAACACTCGTCACTTAAATATTAAGCCATTTTAAATTTGTCGGATTGGAAACAACTTGACTTTCCGATATAACAATAGGCATGTATATATTTAATATAAGTATTATTTATGTTTAAAAATTAACTTAAAGTTTAAGTTTCACGTGATTAAACATGTGTGTTTAAATGTTGAAATTTTAACAGCTGCGTATACCGTGTTCTCATGTCAGCATAACAAATAATCTAAGGAAGATTTCTGTTCTTCTATTTTCTATAAATTCTAGCTTTTTAGTATTGAAATATAGTCTGATAATATCAGACCAAAAAGGTTAGTATCTTAAAACAGTGGTTCTACCGAATAACACGAAAGAATTTGATCATCTAGTTAAAATTGGGGAAGCAAAAATAAAATTCAATGTTTGAATTGCGTGAATCTCATAATGAAAATCAACAGAATTGATTTGGAATTAAATTTTTGGGAAAGAAGCAAAAGATATTGGAAAAAGAGTTTCTTTTGGAAAGAGAAAATGTTTTGATCCCAGAATCTTTGAATTTGATCTATCGCTATTGTTATAACGCAATTTTGTAAGAAGACATCTATATCTAGATGGATAGAGAACCAAAATAAAAAGATCAATTTGAAACTTCTTCTAATGAATTACCTCATTTATGATACATACTTTGACGGTTTGACTATCCTTTAAAAAAGGAACCGGAACGTCATTCACGTTTGATTTATCGCACTGGGTACTTAAATTCTAGCGACTTTCGTAGAATTCGTTTTCAAGCGCTATGGTACCTACTTCGTACTACATTTTCAAAGTTAGCTTACTTACAATTAGTTTGGTAGTTCAATATTACTGGTCTATTTTAAAAAAATAAACAAAGCCATGATCGGTAAAACGACGTAGCATTATTCTGCGCAATATAAAATTCATAAATTGGAGATTGCACTCAGACCAATAATTTGAACTGGACTTTATCTATTATGATTCCAACATAAATAATCCGTTTTATTTGTGTATTTTTTAAATTTAGATGGAGATTCCGCAGATAAGGTTATTTATGTCTCAACACTGCAGCGTCAGGACTAATTTGGTTTCCTGGGTATCTACCTATTTCACCTAGTTGAGGCCGCGTAGCTGGGCGGACTTTTTCGTCGACGTTTTTCGACTTTTCCGGTTTTAGGATTTCCCTGGTTCCTTATGTTCCCGTTTAATCAAAACGCTGTGTCCCACAGAAGTAACTTCATCCTCTGTCTGGCAAAATCTGCATTATGGATCACCCACTTCGTAATTTAAAATGGAACTCTTATGTTGTTTTCCTTAAATAAAACTTATTTATATGAATAATATATTTTAATGAATAAACATGTTGTTATTGATTTTTAAAATGTCGGGTTAAAAAAATATTTTTTACAGATCCAAAATTTATGCATATTTGTATATATTTTGGGATCTTTCGAGTTATTAAAACTGTGAACTTTTGATCGTAAGCAAACATGCTACACTCATTAATGTCGATACGTAAAATATTTTAGATCTCTAAAAGCACTGTAAGTTTTAAATTCGTTGGTGTCTAAAAGCAAAAAATAAGATAAAACTCTTATTCTCAAAGTATGTTTGAAAAACTTTGTCTATTTCATGAAATGAGCTGTTTTACAGATTGGATGAAAATAAAAGTATCGACTCTTTCCATTTTATCGAATTGTCTAAAAGAAAATAAAAGAAAACCGGCCATAAGGCAAGGACGAAGATCATAACTGAAAAATATCCGATAACGATAGTAAGAACATTAAATCCTTTTTCTAAATGGTTCTCAGATCGCCAATCTACCAGAACAGGGACTTACCTTGAGGAAGAAAAAGAATTTGTTAGATGATTTAATGACTGTAAGTATTAACTGATTATATATCTATAGCGATTAAGAAGAAATATTTTTATATAAGTACCTACATATTTTTATTTGAAAATTATAATGGTTGGCGAATCCATATGAGTATATAATATGATCTTTTTATTTGGATTGGCTTGCATGAAAGCTATAATATTATTAATGTAAAATTAATGAAGGTATTCCATATTTTTCCTTTCAAATAAAATGTAAAATTATTTAATTCAATTTTATATTTAAGTACCTACGACTAAAATAAAATTAAGAAATTTTACTTGCATTAAACATTACAATTTTCCTCATCTACCTACAACATTGATGTAAGAATTCTGCAATGGAAAATAATTTCCTTTACAATAAAGATTTGGCTAATCTATGTTTGATGACATTTTTATTGGCGATTGCACCGTTTTTAATATGAATTATAAAATATCGTAGGTTTATTTTACGATCTTACATTACTAAAATTGGCCAAATCTAGTTTGAATCATCAGGGCATCTATTGAAATCACGTAGGCATATAATTAGTGGTAATTTATTCTTAATTTTCACTTACAGATTTTACAATTGATACGCTAGTAAAAGTTTTCGATGAAGTTTATAAATTTGTATTTATTTTAGTCGGTTAAAGTCTCGTTTGTGGTTAACATTGTGGTTGAATCATTACCGGTATAATCAGGTTTCAATAAAGACAAAAAATCTTAGTTCGATAGCCTTAGGCAAATGTCAATGTCATGCCCAGAAGCTTTTTAGATTTAAGGGTGGAAATGCAAAGCAAAACTTTTATTTACCACTTTATTTAGTTCTAATTTTGCACTATTAGATTTAAGATTATTTTTTAGTATCAACAAATATTTTTACTCAAATCAAAATAAAATAATATTCTTTAAGTGCTTTTTTTCTTCTTCCAAAAATCAAGGAACATTATCATCCATAAAATAATTTTCTAAGAGTAATATTTTGAAAACAATTTTTCGAAAATCGTAAAAAATTCCTAAGCTAGCTGAAATTATTACTTATTTATACTGCACGCACAAGTACAAACTATGTGCATACTTTTAGGAAGTGTTCTTCTGACCTCGGCAAATTTTCAATACCGTACAAATGTTATCTTTATTCTTGAATTCCAGCAAAACAAGAATTTCTTATCGAATTAACCTTTAAAACAAAAATCAAGCCCTTACCTAACACAATTTCTAAAGACCTTCAATTTTAAGAGTTGTTATATTATCTAAATACATATTTTCTTTTAAAATTCTAATCACCAAATTTAATTGTTTAAATTACCTACTAATTTTAAATCGAATTTTTATTTTTCGTTTCATGCTGGTCTTACAGTTCAAATCTTAAAAGTTTGAAGATTTCCAAAGAAAATTGAATAAAGATAAAACATTAAAACTTTTACTTCTTAGTAGAGAAACCAAAATTCCTAACCGAAAATTCCAAATAAATAGTCGATAGTCTAAAACCCACTTCTTCCCCATTTTCAAAGCAATCGTTTATGGAATTACATATCTGATTTTTAGTGCCTCTTAGTGTAAAGACAAGGGTTCTCTAGGGACTTCTAAGACTTTTTTGTGTCGTTGGAACCATAAATGCCATGAAACAAAAGACTTATAAAGAGTTTCTAATTGGGATCAATGTTTTATGTTTCAAATCCATGGTTGACAATTAAATAACTAATAAACTATCATAGTCAATTTCAAAATTTGCTCCAACATATATAAGTTAGTTGTTCCTTATTTATTTGTATATTTCTGAAAAAAATACGTTAGTTTTTAGATTTTTTTTTATAGAAAGCTATCAATAGATAAATAGCAAAATCTTTCATATTGTTTTCTATTATAGAAGGTACCAAAATTTTAAGATTTTTATTTGGTCACCTGTTGTTCTCAGTGAGCGTTGGTGCCTACTCTCCAAAATCACGATTGCCACTACAGTGTGCTCCTTGATGGTTCTAAAAAAAGTTATTAAAATATTTAGCTACTTAACTAACGGTTACTATTAGTCATAATTCCAAAAATAGTAATATGCATGTTTTAGTAATAAAATCAAATACCTGTAAGTAAATTTTCGATTAAATTGAAGGGGGATGGGAATGGTGACTAAAATTAGGACATAAGATAAATGATCAATTAAATTCAGAACAAAATGGCATAAATTCGAAGTCAATTTTTATGAAGTTTTATTTATTTTTGAAGTGAAAACTTCTTTAGCATCGTTGTGATTTGAAATTTGATGAAACGGAAAAGCGTCAATAAAAAGAGACAAACACATAAACCTATAAGATTTAATGTGTGAAAGAATGAGATAGAAAACATTAAATGTTTCCACTGTTTCTATTGGTCTATTTATACTAGCGCACTGCACATAGCGCACTGTATATGCTGTACAGCAAACAAAAAAATGCTCTAGATATCTAGAAGTATTTGCCAGAGTCATCTACGTAACCACGAATTTGGAGTGAACTAAGCAAAATGCAACAACACCTGTGTTGGAAGCGTTGTAATGAAATGACGTTGGTGTGAGAAACTGAAACCATCGAAGCAAGTGTTATACAAGCGCTCATTTGTGTAGGCTAGCGCTCATCGGCACTCAATTTCCAGTTGTTGTTTTCACTATAAAAACTTAGCCTACGTAGATGGCACTTCGTACGCCACACTAAATTTTCTTATTTCTATTTCATGCCATATGCCATATGCACGGTCTATCCATTTATACATATCAATGATTTGGACCAAATTCGCTGAAATGAAATGGCACTTAGATAAGATTTCCGAATTAATTTGGGGGTGAGGGGAATTTAAACATAAGTCCTCTATACTACACTTCTGTGTATCTGCCCAGTGTTCCAATATTGGAACATTTAGAAATTTTACCCCCATTCCATAATGCATGACGCAATAAAAGTTTAGAGTGTACCAGTGTTCCAAATAAGGATCATCTTGTAAGACTCGTATTATACCAAAACGAATGAAAAAAAAAAAATAAAAAAAATATTATGTATCATATAGGTAACACTATGATTTGTTGACCTTATATTAAATTTAAAAAAAAATCGGGCAAAAATGGATTAAACTTGGTGTCAATGTTTCATAACTAAACCCCACAAATATCCTAATTTTGAAATTTTATATTCGTCTAATTATTTTGTAACTCACATTTTTGAAGGTTTCACTATTATTGAGTGTAACCTGCACACATGATTGATTTTTAAAATTTTTTTTTTACAAAATACTTACTCTATATATTTTAGACAATCAATGGATTACCACTGGGAACCAGTGGAAATACCCCTTAAATTAAATAAAATTTTTATGAAATTTTTAAATGATTAAGAAAAAGCTCGTAAAGGTCATTACTTTGGTAAGTGTATATACTCGTATATTTCCAGATCATTAAATGAATCTTAAAGAAATATTTTTTTCAATTTTTAAATTTGATAAGATTTAAGGTGTAATCCGTCTGATGATAAAGATTTATAATTTTTCAAAGTAAGTGATTATAATACGTTTGGTATGATTTCTTTTTTTTTATTAATTTTTATTTACAAATCTTATAATTATTTCAACGACAAACAAAATATGAAAGACAATAGGGAACAGACGATTTTATTACGATATTCTTTGATAATAATGATTCGATTGAGATGGATGGGGTAATGGAGGCAAAGAAAGTAAGTCGTTGACGGCGGGTTGAGGCGGCGGGCGTGAGGCGGCTTTTTATGAGAGGTGGTTAGTCAGGGTGTGAGGGGGGCCGTTGGTATCGTGCCCCGGGTTCAGGAGCCGCTTTCAAGGACAAGGCCAACGTGAGGCGCGCACGCCCCGCCACTGAGCGCGCCACTCGCGGTCCCATGCTTCTACTATCACAGTTCATATCACCCTCGCTCTCCGAAAAGACACAAACACAAACTATATTCAGCTCAACTCTCTAAAAACACCTAAACCTCTCAATACCGAGCACACATTATTATTCCACGATACGTCATCTAATCAACATCGTCGTACATGTATTGTACGAAACAGTTGAATTGCGCGCGCTCCCAATTGTTTTGATTTTCCAACATAGAGTAGTAAAACAATTGACAAACTGTTTAGAAACTTTTAAGTAGCGCGAATGTGCGTTATTTACATAGTAGGCTATGGCATATGTTTCTGGAAACTTTTTGAGTATTATGAAAATTTTGGCGTGTTCTTCCGGTTCAAGAATCAGTGATATTTGTGTACTTAATCGCACGGAATAAATGTTTAAAATAATGTGTAAGTTAATGTGCAATAAGAAAAACGTTGTTGGTATAATGTCAACAAGAGTTTGTTGACATCGGCTTCAATGTGCAAGGTATAACGGGGTAGTGAGGTGTAGTGAAATAGCGAAAGCTCAGCAAAAAGCTTTGACCGTCTGAGACCTCTCTGCAGCTTGGTGCAGGAATAATCGTCCAGACGAGGGGAGCTTTTTTGTCTGTGGGGGTGATTGTATTGAAAGCTCGTATTCACTCCAAGTGTGTATCTATATTTAAAACATACGTAATACATAGGTACATTAAACTGCACAGGGGGTTGTAAACGCGTGCGCAAGTAATCGCAACCCTTGACTGTAGTGGCACAGAACTGCATACAACAATTTCACTTTCATCAGCGGCGCATTCTGAATAAGACAACCGTCGCGGCGCCAAACGCACCAAGTTGTCGGAATTTCTCACACAACAATCACATTTCGAAACTTCATATTTGCTATTCATTCACCAAACATAGCGAAAGTATTCACTGTTTATCATCCGAACTCATCCAAAACCATTTTTAACAATCTGGTTTAACCACTTTTTCTTTCATTTCGGAAAAAGTGTTCACCTACCTAATCTGGGACAACCGTGCAATATTTACCTTAAACATTTACATTTATTATATTTATATATTATTATCATTATTTTTATTATTATTATCATCTTTACGATTTTAAAATATCACGTTTATAATTTCTTTATTGTTATTTATTATTTTATCTCATTACATGCACATACTGTTGTTTTATCTTGAAGTTATTTAAATATTCTGTAAAGTGTGTTTCAAAGGAAAAAAAGCATAGTTTTTTTCTTTTCACTGAGATTAGAAAAGGAAACTGGTGTCTATTCAATTTACTTTCATCGGTAAATGAAAGTGGAATTAATTACAAAGTGTGTTTCTATAAACAATTGCATTTACTTTCGATTGAAGATAATAATTCATCAAAAGACATACTTGCAAATGCATCGGTCGTTAAATCAAACATCAACTCGTATTGTTCTTCTCATACTATGTGCAATAATAACATTAAGTGCTACTGTTAACGGAAAGGCGATTTATGAAATACCAATAAAAAAAGTTTGGATTTAAACTTGTGTGCGAGAAAAAAGATAAACAAATAAACTTTCATAAGGATTACGCAAACAGTTGGTTTGCAACGTTGCTTCGTTAAATATAATGCAACCGACAGTTATACCGACGACTGGCGAAACAGTCAAGGAATATCGTGTTGCTCCGGGAACTGCTGCTATTGTCTCATCAACGTCTTCGCCACCGGGAACATCAATGCGTCCACCACCACCTCCACCACCCCCAAAACATCAACATCACCACAGGAATATGCATTCAATGCAGCAAAATTCGACTGCGGTCGAAATAAAACAGGAGCGAAGTTCTCATCACCATCCCGGTCATGAAGAACCTTCCAGTTCAATTCCCGATCTAGGTATGTTTTATTTCGATTAAAATAAATCAACAAATTAATCTGCGCCTCTAAATTTGAATATAGAGAAAAAGAATAATCAGCATTAAGAGAATATGAAGTATATAAAAATCGTTTTTTTTTTTCTGGTATTATGAACGCAAAAATATTCATGAGTCAGCTATTAAGAGAATTACACGACATTCAAATAGCTATTTTTAAATAAATATGGGTCATAATGATCTTGATGAAAGAAAAAAAAAACAAAATTACAATTATGTGATAAGTTTTTGGGCGGTAAACTTGAAAATGCGAATAGCAGCAACCTTCGAGAACAAAACTATTATTGACAAATCCGTTATCGATTCTCCCACTATTCATTGTAAAAAATTTCAAGGCAATTACTTTCTTCCGGAAAAACTTGAAATTTTATCACAATTTAATCGTTAAGTATCAGATAAAATTCCTATAGTGAATGTTAAATGTGAGAGTTAATCACATTTTAAGGTCGTGAAATAATTTGTAAAAAAATTTCCCTTTCTATCTAACGTTAGAGTCTAGAAAAAAAACCTTTTCCATTATGTAGTTTATAACCGTAACAATTTTGTATTAATCAGTGAATTCAAACTCTTATTAGAAAGTTTATGAATATAACCAAAGTTTTCACTAAAGTTATACATACACCTATACTTAATTGAAGTGAGGTCTTAGAAGTTTCAAACTTGACCTAAATGTATTGCCTGTATAAACCTTCTCGTGGATAATCCATGATTTTAACTTTGATTTGATACAATGTATGGAAAATTTTCGACATAAATAACCACTAGTAGTCTAGTACAATGTCGTCTAAATGGTATATCTATAATATACAGGTGACAATTTAATTAAAAATATGGAAAAAGATAAAATTATAAACTTTGGGAAATCGTATCTATAACCATATGCATAAAATTCACTTTCAGCATCTCTCGCCTACCAAAAACTCATCCCTTTCGACTACATTTTATTAGGTAATTATATGCACAAATAAGATATTAACCATAGAAAGATTCAAACTCGGCCATGTGTGTAATTCTTACCCAATGATTATTATGATCTTGAACACGAACGGAAGTATTTAATAAAGTCAGAAAAATCACCACTCATTTGAAAACCTTGTTCAGAATCATTCATATATTAAACACAAGAGGAGACTTGGAGTTTTATTGCTTTGATTAACAACTGTATTTAAGATGTCAATGTCCATTAATAGGGCAAATGCCTTCTGTTGGAAACGGTACAACTATTGCTCATTAGAAGAATTAACAACATTACATTCTATGTTTACTATTTTTTTTCATACAAAAAATGTAATCTCGTGACATGGGAAAATAAATTAAACAGATTTATTCACATTAAGTAATTTGTATTTACTTTCGGCGTCTTTTAGAATCATTAATATGTAACAATCGTTGAATAATAAAGTAACGAAACATTTTTATTGATCTTTACGAGATTTTAATTTATAATTAATGTTGGTAATTATAATTTTATAAGGACTCTAATTTACTAGGAAAGCAATGAGCTATGATAGTCTTCGATTCCATTTTATCATGCTTCGGCTTGTGAGCTTATTAAGATTCTTTTAAAACAATCATCTAAAACTGGAATTCATAACTTTAAAAACGTCGATTGAGATACTTTGTGGTAAACATTTTATCATTTTCTCATTGCCAAATTGAGTAATATTTTTGCACAATATATTTTGAGGAACCTTCAAATTTGCTAAAGAAATTGATAAAGAATAAACACTTGGGTATTTGTTTAGGTTATTGCCTGATTATATTCTTTTTACTAGTTTTTCTTAGGGTAAAGGTCGTTAAGACTAGAACAGTTCATTCATCTTTTTAGCACATCTGGAATTCTGATTCTTATTGTTTCTTTTTTCTTGGGCTCCCCCAACTTCCTACTTGTAACATCCCATATCAGTTCGTTTCCTCTCAAAATACGATCCGTTTAAAATTTAATTAGCTTTACTCCTAGTCATCAATTAATAGTGATCGTTCTCTATTCTCATCTCAAAAAAATAGGTTTGATTACCCCCAATTTACATTTTCATTATTTTCTAAATTCACTAACTTTCTTTCTGATTTTTGTAAAGGGTTATTTTTTTTGACTCCTATAATTTTAAAGCTATAATTTCATCAAAGCTTTTTCCAGAGATTCAGCTTCAATTTTTTAGGCAAGAGATCCTTTTTGCTGATGATCGCAAGTTTCATCATGATTAGTTATTCTTTAATTTTACCGGTGATTGGTAAATTGTCCACCTTTCTATGTTATTCACAGATATAAAATACTTTTGGAAAGCTCTTAAGGAGGATCTCCCATGTAACCCATGTAATGGCCTGTTTTTTGAGCATTTTTTTTTGTAGACCAATGAAAAGATTCAACCCTAAGTTTTCTATCATTTGTTTATATTTATTCCAAGCGTATATTAAATAAATTTTTAGCCAAAAATTTCCAGTAAAACATGAGTTATAGCGCTCCAGACACCCGTCTTGAAAAAATGGACGCTTACATTCTCCATGATTTCGATTGATTGGCTTATGCGAAATTATATAAAAAAGGCATTTTAATCTGTAAATTTAAAAGCATGAAATAAATTAGAATCGATTAAAAATATGAAAAATTGAACTTTTGTCAGATTTCTGAAGAAAAACTTGTAATTTCAAATTTTTTTATGTTTTTGTTATGAAAAAATAGAATTATTTGGAATTTTTCGATGATTTAAATTCCTTTCGTGCATCTACATTGTTGAGTCTACCTTATAAATTAGAAGTCAGTCGGTTAAACCGTTCTTGAGATAGGATGGAGGAAAGTTTGAAAACACAGTTTTGAGAAAAAAACGTTTTGTTTTTGGTACGGTTAAAATTATAAAGACTTCATATATCCTTATATATCTATATGTTTATAACGAATTCAAGCTTTAAAAAATCACTTTAACACCGTTTTTAGACATATTAAAGAAACAATTTATACCAAAAAAAAGTCGATTTTTTCAACCCATCACACGGGAGAACCTCTTTAAATTGATTAGGTGAATATTCTTTGATTTTAATTAAAGACCAATCTCTGCATTGGAGGGTAATATCATTAACAGTTTAAACTTATCCAACTAACTGGGGATATTCTAATTTTTTTTTGCCCGAAATCAAAGTATAGACTCTTTTTTTATGAAAAAAAATAAATATAAAGATAATATGTAGAAACGTTGAAATCAAAAATAACTGACAATAGACAATTTAATCCTTTTTGTAATCTACTGATAAACTATTTTTATATATTCTACAATGTTTATTTCAACTTTGTTAAACAAACTCTGACTATTTGATGCTTATGTATTTTTTTCAATAAAAAATGAAAAATAGACGAAAACTGATGGAGTTCTTGGTACAAGATATTATTGTAAATTTCTCAGCAAAACAATAATAAATCAAATAGTCTTTAATGCATACTTAGCTATTTTAGAATATTTAGTCACGTGTTCCAATCAAAAGTATTCCCGATTGTAAATATCTAAGCTTTTCTTTGAATTTAATCTGAGAATCATTCCTTAAAGTTCCTAGAACCATTTGTAAATGAATAACAAAACCTTGGGGTAGGTGTTGTGATATACTTTCGTAAATTATACTGCGATTTTTGATAACATTAATTAAGGTAATGAAGGATAATTATGCAGCTTTATGTGGTTTACTGGTTTTGCTTAATATTTTGATCGGTTTTGCTGTAAAGTAATTTTTAATGAACAATGTGGGAGATAAGCGTTCTTATGACAATGTTTTCCCTTTGAAAAAATATACGTCATGTCCTATGGATAAATGGATGTTATGTGTATGTAGATGCACGCAGAAATGCATATTTTAAACAAAGCAAGGCTGATTAACAGACAGCCTTCAACTGTATATGAATGCTAGCGACCGACGTTCAATGTGCCCCAGTCAGTGAACTGTGAGAACCGTATTAATATATGTACTCGTATGTGTTTTTATTTGTTCAGGGTTGGCTTTACCCACAATTTATGAACAATTTACGCCATAATTTTCAATCTCCTACTCATCATATGTATAATTAGATATTACATGCACTGTTCAAATCGGATGTCTCGTTTGTTATCGACAATCGAAAACAATATCGATCACAATCGAAATCGATGAAAACATTAAATTAGCAGTCTTTTGTTAATGCTTATTCGGCCGAATCTATTTAAAAATTCTTTCAAGGGAATAAATTAATATTTAAAAAAACATTATCGAAATATATGGCATGATTAACTCATTAGACCCCTTGCATTTATAATTGAACATAATTTCAGGGGCGATTCACTTTTTTGCAAGTTACTTTTAATTAAAGAAGTGTAATTTGATTTGACTTTCAAAATTAAGAACATTTTTATTTAAATTTAACGAGGAAATAAAACCATTTCTGATGATTGATTTAACCTTCTTACAACATAAAATTATATCCACTTTAAATTAATTTCATCATAAAAGTAAGAACAAAATGAAGTTTATTAATAATATTCAAATAGATTATCAACTTATTTGAATAATTTTGCGTTTTATTCTATAATTCAAATATTTTTTACAAAATGTCTTTAATTTGCACTATATTTGAATGAAATATAAATTTATTGAAAAGAATAATTATTATAAATGCTTTAAAACAAATCTGTTTGAAATTTGTAAACCAATCTCATTGATATTATTTTTATTTTATTATATTTTATGGTAAATGGAAGAACTATAAGGTGGGAATTTGAATAGGCCCATTGGGCCAAGATGGTCCTGGCTTGAATGGCTTCATTCCGAAATGATATTCATAGACTAAGCCTGGAACCAGTCGTGAGTCAAATATAACAATTTTTTTGTTTTCTTATTTTGGTTATTATTGTGCATTAACGTTAACGTCTGACCAAGCCTTGGACAAGGCTTGTAAACCAACGTTTGACATCTAACAACTGGCCCTGTTGTGGGTATTAAGAGTTTCTAAATAGATAGAGACGGATAAGCATTAATTTCGATAGGAATTAAGAAATGTAAACGTATTTTTCTTAAAACAAAGTTTTACCAATCCGAAGACATTAAACATGCTTAAGAAGAAAAATTAAATCATATCAAAATCATTCTTCTTTTAATCTCTTTCGTCATAACATACCTAATGCCTAAGATGCAAACTAAAATAAACCCATACAAAAATTTTGCCTCTTAAAAACTTTATCTTAATTTCCCCATTAAATAATTATGTTTATTTTAAGATGGCGCTGTATTTTTTTGGTTTCTGAGACAGTGGTCAATATCAATTGTGTTTATTGAAAACATTTTAGCTTTTCAAGAGTTGATTTTGGCGCCATCTATAAAAAATAACGAAATAAAAGTTGGACTTGGATTTCTCTTATTTCTTTTCTATACCGAAGAACGATTTTGTATTAATCGTTTATGAGGAAAAAATGGCCATTTTTACCGACAACAATGCCTTAATTTACTACATTTTCTTCAATTAAAAGGAAATTTTAAGTATGAAACATTTTTGGCTCGACAATATTGTGAAAATTTTCAAGGTCTCCTTTTTCGCAATGAAAAACTTTTGACTTAATGTTTTTCTCGTTATATTTGCGTGTTGTTTTTCTTTTCTGTTTTTCGTTAATTCAATGAAATTAAAGTCGTTTACACAAGGCGATATATTAAAATCAAAATTTTATTTACCTAAAGAAGTTGAAGGTTGAAATTGTGCAAGGCTTAAATGGGTAGCTTGAAGGGTTAACCTTTCATCATCTGTTTTTGCAATTTAATACTATTTCCTTTTTAATTGGCTCATTTTTTGTTTCAATAGAGGTTTATAAAGATTTATTATTTTGAAGAAAAAAATGTAACCTTTTATCACATTGTCTTTGACTTTTGAAACTGACTTTGTAAAAATGTTGAGTGTTATCCGGAATTATTTAGTAGACCTTCAGTGTTACATTAAATTTATAATATTGATATTTAAAGTGAACAGAAATCACCGTTTACGAGTGCAATTTATGGAACGGTTCGAGGTTAATACATGTAGGCTGAGATATTTATGGAATGGAAAAGGTCTTTGAGAGATTCATTTCCGCAAAAATATGTTTTCTTTTAATTTTTCATTTTCTCTGATGAGTCATTCGTTTTTTTCCCCTGTGTGTGTTTTTCCCTTGTTGAGTGCAGAAGGGTGGCAAATGCATAATGCAGTACTTGATGACGTAGGTACTCGAGGATGTTTTATAGTGAACGTAGAACGTAAGACGTCTAGACGATAAGTTGAGCTAAATTTTTAGAGTTCATGACGCACTATTACATGTGGTATTAAATGTAAGTTTAATTGATTAAACTCCATTGTGTTTTTAGGTTAAATTTTGTTCTTGAAAAATGCTGTTTACAATACGTTAACTGCAGTGACCTTAAAAAATGTAACTAAATAGTTAAAGCATAATTCACATTTGAATTTTATTATGGATATTTTAATGTAAAATAAATCAAAAGCAATAACCCTGAACAGAAAACTTAATATCTCTGTATACAAGTTTAGCCAATAGCAAAACAGAATTGCTACGCTGACCTCCAATCCTAAAGATACAACAAAGTTCAATGAATTTACTTTGATAAATATAAAACTTACTCAGTCAACACTCAAGCATTTAGACGACTGGTATTAAGTACGTTTTCTCACTTAGCTTAATTATGTACGATATCGTATATCTCTCAGTGCAGCTAAATTAATCGAGCCAATAGCCTTCGATATAAAGAATGAATGCAATGAGTTAAGTGCAAGTGCATTTTATGTAGCCGCATTTATTTTTGTTTCCGTCTTCCTCATGTATTCCAGTAGACATATGAAATAGTTGTTTCGATCTCTGTTTAGATTTGTTCTCATTGCGATAGTTACACGCCGTTCGTTGGTAGTTCATGCTACGAAGGCTTGTGAAACGCTCGATTTCATCTACTTTCCTTTTTACTATCCATCAACGTCTAATTGTATCAGGCATCAGCACAAAACGGATTGAACATTTTTAACAGAAATTTCTCTAAAAAAAAAAACATTTTTTCATCTATTGTGTAGAAATTTGTTTATTTTATTACACCCAAAAAAAATCTATTTAACAATTACACCTTTAAGTAGGTAGTTACAAAATTCACGGCCAAACTACTCAATTGTTTGCACTAAATTGTAATTTCACAAACGGAATAACCAAACTCAAACTTTTCTTATTTAACTTAGCAAATATTTTTTTCGTAAGACTGACAATTTTCATGGCCATCAACAAATCCAAAACTGAAAATATATTAGAAAAACAATTTTATTTGTCCTACAAACATACATAAATTATCTAGTTGACTTTTTTCAGTACATTAAGTTTGAAATATAAAATAAAGTGTGTACTATCGTTGTAACAAATGACGATCACTTTAAAGTAATTTCAAAGCTGTTCTTAGAAATTCTGGGTGTGCGTCTTTATGGTATATTTTTTGTCTGTTTTCTGCCTAACGGCAGTTTCAGCTTCCCGCGTGGTTGAATTATCTCTATCCCTGGCTAGATTCTTCAAATTAGATTAGTCCATTCCCTGTTTCAATGAATCCAGAATCTCAATTTGTCTTGCTTCTCTTTTCTTAGCATCTACCAGTTTCCCGTCGACAATATCCACGATGAATTTTTCTCCTCTTAGAACGTGACCCATCTTATAAGCTCGTTGAATAAAATATTCCATTTATCTTGCAGATACTTTCCAGAACTCTAAGAAGCTCAATCTGCTGAACGGTTAGCTCTTTTATAAAAAAGGCTACAATTATTAATTTTACAACACCCAATTTTTTCCTGAATAATTAAATCTTGAAACTTTATCCCATTTCTCCCTTTTTTATTAGCAGGACATCTTCAAGATACTATAATTACTTCTTCGTCTATTCTCGATTTCAACGGCTAAGGATTTTTGTGCTATCAATATCGCTAAAAGTATATATAGCCATTCTATAAAGCATATACAGTTGAAAAATTTTATTTTAAACTTCTTTACAGTTTAAAAAAATCATCCAAAAAAACGATTTTTTCATTCTAAACAAATAGAAATTTTTAAATTATTATATTACCCAATGAAATTCCCAATTAAAGTGACATTAATAAATCGCAAGATGTTTTTATCATTGCCAAATTATAACATTTTATGTACACCGAAAAACATAAATATTTTTTTAAAACGATAATCATTTTCAAGTTAATAACATAATTTACTTTGATTGATACACAAATTGCAGAAATATATTTTACTAAATAATTTTTCATCGTATTAACTGTGATATACAATATTAACACATACCTACTACTTATATGTGTTTTGGTTCCACAAAATAATGTTTTAGTCAATGATAACTATGCCAAGATGGCTTGAACTATTGAATAGTCTATTTTTGGAACAGTTTAAAAATAAATCTACACCATGGCTTTGCTATAACCCTAACACCAAATTAACAATAAATTTTACGAACAAGACCATGATTTTTATTGGTGAAACATATTTTTTTTATTGAAAATTTATCATTGAGATTATTTTATATGAATGAAACAGTAATTAATATTGAGCTCTTCTTTCATTATTATACAATTAAAGCTGTAGATTCAACACTAAAATAATTATAAATAAATTAAAAATGTTTTCCTTTCATAAAAATGCAAACATTGAATGCATCTCATTTCCCTGTCTATTAGATTTCATCCTTGCTACAACGATCTTGAACGTAGGTCAAGGTTTGGGAAAATGGGAATCACATTTGAAAATCATTAGTTGCACAAAACAGAGTACGTATATATGAAAAATTTAGTGTAGCATGACGTAATTTTTGTGTGGTATTGAATCGTTTAGACTTTAGAACATATAAAATTTTAGAGGAAACAAGTTGATACCCGCGACTTCTTTTGCGTGATATAAGATAATAACTTGACAATAAATAAGTTTATAGTATATATTTTTTATATCTCATCAAATAGTACAATTAATTGCTCAATATTAAAAGGTAAAAGTTTGTTTAATGTTTATCTCAGGAGCAGGTTTAGCCAACTGAAGCTAGGAGTAAAAGTGGTTCTAAAAATAATGTACTGTATCTTAATCAGAAATTCAAGCCAATCAAAAAATCTGAGAGCTTGATGAGAGGTATCAATCAGCATTGGAACTCTCTAGGAAATCGGAAGGTAATCTCTTGGTCAGCGCTCTCCAAATGTCGTGGTGGATTTTTTGGATGCTGGATGGATGATGTATTTGGATAGTATTTGAACTTTTGGATTTGTATGAGAGAATAATTTATCAGTTCAGATCAATTCGGCTACATTGAGTATAATAAGGTCTTTATGAATTATTTCATTTTTAATATAAAAGGGAAGGTTAAACATTTTTCCGAGAACTTTGGAATCGTGAAACGTTGGAAAGTTTGGTAAAGGTCCACAGTTCTGCTCCGTATATTCAAATGGGTCTTAAGATTGTTTTCATATAAAGTTAGTTAGTTGAACTTGTTTATTGTAGATTTAGGTCCTAATACTTTTCGTTAGAGTCTGATATAACGTCTATTGAGTTCTTGTAGGAAAACATAATATAAGCTTTTAAATAGTATTGATAAGATGCCGGAAAAAAAGGATAAAAGTTTGATTTTTAAATTGAATTGTAATAATGTGGTTTTGATGTTATGTTTTGTACGTTGAAACGGGTAAGCTCTATTGCTTTTAAATGAAAGGGGGAGAAAAAAACGTATTTTTGTTAAAATTTTAAGAACTATAAAATAATTTGATCAAGCAATATGTCACCATAATTTTATTATTATGTTTTATTCAATTTTGAAGTTTATTACCGAAGTAGAGCGATGTATTTGAACGGAATGTGTTTCATTGTGTTAAATGATAAATATTTAATTAAATTATGGTTAATTATGAGGAAAAGTTTGGAATAAGTGGGACGTCAAAAAGCTCACTTTGATTGCGCAAAGGAAAAATGAAATATTAGACATGCACACACGTAAATATAGAATGGGAGATGTAGCTTATGCAAGACAAATACGTATGAGGAAGAAGAAGAAACGAGTTAGTCGCTAGCAGTAGGTCATTAGGAAGAGTGAAATGCCGCTCCGCGCCGCGAGAGCCACTACGACGGGGATGCTAGTGGCGGTAGCGATGTTGGCGATGGAGGGGAGCGAGCACTGCGCCGAGGTCACTGCCTTGGTCGTTGCTCGAGAGGGAAATAACCCAGTGCGCTCTGCTCTAGGTCATTGCCGTCCCCAACGACGCTCCACACATACACACCACTGCGCCCCCCAGTATTACACACAACCGTACTAACACCACCATACTATGTACACTAGCACTGCCGCCATCAAGCAACGACATCGCCTTGATATCTGTTTTCGCCGATTACAACGCCATTTGAAATTTTCAGGGCCTTATTACGACCGTCACCGCTGCTAATGCCACAGCCTTCACAAACATTTTTATATCCTAACAAACGGCCAATAAAACCTTTTTAAGGACCTTTACTTATATTTCTGCCCTGTCAATCTATCTTTTATTCATGACGACACACAAGATGGAAGCTTTATCGAAACCTTGACTCCTACTATTTATTTATTTTTTTTTGTCCTTCCGCGCTTGTCTATTTAAAGGATATTAAATAATTCTCTTAAAAACACTCCATGATCTTTTAGCACGTAGCGCGATAGTCGAAGAATTGGGTGAATAACCTTATTTTACGCCCATTTCATTTCACGGCCTTGTGCAAATACTTTAGTCGCATTTCATTTGAAGGCCAATTAATTCAATTTTCTCCTGAATAAAAATATAAACTAAGTAAATTTCATTTTACTTTCATTTTTGGGAACTCCATTCTTGAAAGTATCTTTTTGAAGTTATACTTCTATAGCGGTGTTTTGAAAAATAACACAGGTCTACAAAAAATACTTCTTAAAAATTGTTTTGATTGTAATAGGTCATTTAAATGTGTTTTTTTTTGCGCTTATTTTAAATATGAAATCCATTTCTTTCCATCACGTAAGGTTTTTTCACAAAATGAGAAAATATTGGGTTGTTCGGAAAGTATAATAATTTTCCGACAAAGGATTTAGTTGTATTTTTTCGCACCCAACTTATAATTAAGCCATATAATCATTGTATGTCTTGAAAGCTAATATAATAAGGCTTGTAAGTGAAAAAGCTCAATTGATTCTACGCAGTTGTTTTTGGTTCGTGTCCTTTTTTATATGGAGAGCAAAAACCAGAATTTTTCTCATATTTTACTTTTTCACTACAGAAAATGTATAATGCAGTTTAATCCAGAAAAAGATTAACCAATGTGAATGCAAAAGATGTATTGACAGATCGCTAGTGCTAAAACTGTCTGCAAAACTATGATTCGGGAATTTTTTAGTCGAAGATGCACCACGATTTGGAAGGCTGGTTAAAGCTGGTGAAGACACAATGAAATCATTCGTTAATGCAAATCGGTGAATAACTGCACGTAAAATTAGCCAGAGATAAAATTTATCAAATTCAATTGTTTGTGATTACTTGGAAGGCCTAAGTTTAATTTCAAAGCTCGATATATGGGTTCCCAATGTTATTATGGGGAGAAATTTGACCTGTACAAAAATTACCTTTCATGTTTACTAAACAAAACGAAATTACTTTCCGAACGACCTAATATATTAGGAATAAGTAGCAAATAACGCAATTTTTTAGAAAAATGTTTCCTAAATTCCATGGAATAAATATGTTAAGTAATACGACAAATTTGTCACATTAAATTTAATCATAAATATTATATGGGTACATAGTTATTAATAAGGGTAATATCTATAAGTTTTATTCGAACGAATCCAGGGGCCCGAAGCGAACCACTTTTTCTACATCGAAAATGGTAGTACTCCACCTCTCACTACTAGCGCTGGTGTCGTTTTGTCTTCCGTTGGTAGAATAAATGAACCGATACAAAGTTTTTAAGTGAAAGCGAGATAACAGAAATGATTGCTGTTATATCGCTCTCACTTTTAAACATCGTATCGGTTTGTTTCTCTTACCAACGGAATATAAAACTACACTAGCGCTAGTAGTGAGAGGTCCGGTACTACCATTTTCGATACAGAAAAAGTGTTTCGATTTGGGCCCCCGATTTTAGTCAATAAAACTACTTTTCAATTGTGATTTACCACAAAACCTTACGTGATGAACTTTTATCATTATTTTTCCATAATCAGGGCAAAAATTACAGTAAAAATATGTTTTTATATTTAAGACAACTTTACCATCGTGTAACCAGACTGGATTTTTAATAAAATGTGACGCCGTTACTATAGTAGAAATTTGTGATTTTGATAGTACAAAAAAATGCAGTCAATTCAATCAAGTCGATCGCTAGCACATGTTTTTCGGTAAGGAAAACCAACTGAAATGATCGACGATAAAGTAACAATCACCATCAGTTGTATTTTATATTTAAAACATCGATACCGTTGAACTTAACGTTTTTAACTTTTATAGTTTGAACCATATCCATATTAATACTGAATAGTTGAAATAAATTTGAAAGGAAAGTATTTTGTTGAAATTATTCAATGCAATATTTTAAATAATCCAAGGAAATTAAATGGATACCGTTTCAATACATAGATATAAATGTGTAATAATATTATACAATTACTATAGTATTACTTTAATTTTTACTACGTCCCTATTTAAACAAGTTGTAAGTACACACAATTGACTATTTAGGCAAACTGTATGTGTATTCAATAGACTGTTCATTCATATCTAGACATGATAAATTATTACTACAGTCCACTTCTATATGGTAAATATTTTCGATAAGTACGTACACCGTTTCTTTTGTACATATAAAGTACAACGTCTCTATGGTTAATTGTCCTTTTAAGGATTGACCATTTGAAATCTACTGGTCCGATTTTTGCCATTCTTTTTTTAACTTGAAGATAAATTATCCTCCTTGCCTTTAACGCAACTTTGGTCTTGATAACAATCAGAAACCGTTAGCAATCATAGTTTAAAGGAAAAAAAGCTCAAACTTATCTATCAAACATAATAAACTTTGATTTCTTTTCGACAATGATTTTTGTAAACTTAACGGTAGTTAAACGTCCTAACCCTTTATGTTTTCTTTTTAGTGTTTTTCATTTATTAGCTCATGACTTTCTTCAATCGATGAATTCAAAAATAGCATACTTATGGTTCATAAATTTCTATACTTATATCTTAAAAATAGTTTTGTAAAGTAATTAATTTTTACGGTAAATAATATGTTTATGTTATATTTTACGTTTTTAGTTTTGTGCTGAGAACCTAATTGAAATAATTGCATTCTAAACCTAATTGATTTGTTCCTATTATTTAGATATCTAGTGAACACGTGGTGTTTGTATAAGGCCATATGGGTTTTCATAGGGTAAAACACCCACGTTCGCCGGACACAGGTGTTGCCAAAAAGGGAGTTTATTCACAAGTAATAATACAATTGTTAAATCTTTCTTGTTCCTTAACTAAAGTAGTGCAATTTATTACTGACATTTTTGTATAATTATATCAAAAATATTTTTTTTTTGGTTCAGATAGTCTGATTTAAAAAAAATGAATTTCCTTCTTGGAAGCTTCGAATTTTGCAGATTTTTTATTGCTTTACCATTGAATAAAGGATTCATTAGTATCCTTTTTCTATTTTCAAACTTTTGGTAAATTCAGTTTTCCAGACGATTGAACTTTTCCTTCAAGTGTCGTCTATCTTCGGAAAGATTCCAGTAGCTGGGATAGTTTATTCTTTTTTTAACAAATCCTGGATTTTATTCCGTTTTCTTTCACAAAATCTAATTGGTACTATATTAGAATTTGTAATACTTAAACGCTATTATTATATTTAAGCAACAAAAACGGACTTTATAATTGCAGCTTTTTTGAAATTTTAATTAGAAATTAAATCAACTAAGAAATTAATTCTTAGAATGTGTGGTTTTTCAGCTGTTTCGAAATGAATTTATTTTAAAATACCTTTAAAAAAAATACATTATACTGAAGTTTCATAAAGAGCACTGCCCTATAGTGAGGCTTTTGCCCTCGCTTCCTCCTCTATTGTTTCTAGCATTGTTCGTTTATTCTCGTGGAAATCAGCATTTAGAACTGAGAAACTAGCAAATTATTTGCCAATTATTCCACTTGTGTACACTTTTAATTAGTTTGTCACTCGAATTTAACATTCCTTCTTTCATTAAGAAAAAAAATAAAAAACACTCAAGCCAGTCAGTATTTGGCAAGGTGTAGAGTGTTTGAAACATCTGGCGAAACATGTTTCTATTAGATAATATTATATTTAGATTATTGGGAGCCATCTGAAAAATATCGAAAATCCTTGCAAAACAACCCTATTGAAGTGGAGAAAGAACCCTTTCATTCGATTTATATTTAGGTTAGTCAACAATGTGACGCTTGTGTGCTCAAAATATCGAATATTTGCCTATTGTGTTTAATGGCATTGAACCTTCATCAAATAAACCTCAAATTCGTATTTTTCTAGTGGTTCACTTTCATTTTTGTTCAGCAAATACTTTCGCTAAATATCACCTTTCCGAAAGGTGCTGAATATTAGGCATTTCTTTGTGTAACCATTCGGTCGAAAAAAACTTCCGATATTTATTGAATTTTTAATTCAATATGCCATAATGTCTTATAACATTTTTAATATATTATTACATTATTTCACGATTTTACTATTGTCCTTTAATCTTTATTATAGCACCTTGACAATTTTAATCTTAATGATCATTTCTCTAGTAAATTTGAAAAAAAATTTACCTTGAAATTAGCCACAATTTGCAATAAACAGTAGATATTGAAATTTTTGTTTCAGTAATTAGATCTATATTTAATGATTTATAGCTGGTTTTGAAAAATTTAATTAAAACACAATAGTCAATTTAATGGCTGCTCTTTAATGAATTCTCATTCGTTATTAAGAGTACAAGAATTATATGACTATAGAATCCTTTTGTAGGTCGGAATTTTTCTAAAAAATATATAATGAAATCGAAAACAACACACGCGGTCATTCCATTCCACGCAATCCATCAACTCGTCTCACCTCGGTGATCTGTTTTCTACGTACTTAGATGAATTGATGAAATCTTCATAATTCCAATACCGATCATTTTGCCATTATTTCTAGTAAATTCATAAATCTAAGTTTTCAATTTATAATTTTATAGGTTCGTGAGGGTTGAAAGATCAACCCTTAAATGTACAACTCGTGCTTATGTTACGATGTTCCAAACAACTATTACCCTTTCAAATCCTTTGCGAATAATGGCTACTTTTGAAATTCCGACCACGATTATTTTAATCTACGAATCTTTTGTTTTGCGCGACAGTGGTCTTGAAATTACGGATGAGTCCTCATTATTAAAATGAAATCGATGTAGATCATATTAGAAATAAAATAAATCGCCTTGCATTTGTGAGCGACCAATTTTCATAACACTTAAGATAACAGATTGAAATTAAAAATGAAAAATAAAGGCATGTGAGAATACAAGGGGAGGATAATGTTTGTAATGCTTCCTCCTTGTATCACAATCGAAATCAGTAGCGTAGACTGTGTTTTTCCCGCCCGGAGTTGGCTGGAAATTCGCCATTTTCACTAATAGTCAAGAAAAATGGTAAAAATTCAACTATGTTTTTCAAGTATGTTATTCAATTATGAAAGCAAAATCTTTAATGGAATTATCAATGTCAATATGCCATCCCATTTTCACATGCTGCCAAAAGTCATGGTCTCTATGGTACTCACTACGCTACGCTACTAACAGAAATAGTTCTATATTAATTTTTTTCAAAATTTTGAAACTGTCATAAAGGCTTCCTACTATTGTAATGCTTTTTTTTTTGTTATTTATCATCGCTTTATAACTGTTAGGATTCTTAGCGACTGTAGGGTTAATAAGAAACCATATCGAGAAATATTGAAAATTTGCCAGTTTACCAGTTTTGGAATTATGCATTATATCTAATGTAAGGATTTTCTGAAAAGTAGATAGATTTACACAAAAATTGCTCTTTTTAAATCAGTGTATTGTGAATATTAATTTTCAAAAAATATGTATCATTTAATAATATAGTAATGTTCAGCCTAACTCGAAATTAACGTTTTCATAACTAACGCTAATAACTTAATAATTAAACGCCATCTTCGGTATAAGTAACTAACTAACACCTTTAATTCATTAAGGTATTGGTTGTAAAATTATTCGTTACACAAATTAAAATGTTTCAATTTACAATGTTAACGGATTTGATTGTACCGTATTTAATTGTAGAATTTGGATAAGAAACCAACTTTTAATGTTATTCAGATTCTTATTTATTTCTTCTATGGATACCTACGTAACTTTGTTCAATAAATTGTTGGACCTATTTGAATAAGCCATTAATTTCAGCATTAGTTTCGGTTTATTTTTTTTTAATCTAGTGAAGTTTGAAAGAAATAAAAATACTAAAATATTCATGTTGATATTTCTTGCTAACTCATGAATATAAATTTTATTGGCGTGATATTTTCACAGTTTGAATAGTGGAAACAAATAGTGCTCGCAACCGAAATACATTTTTCATTTTTTTTTTCATTCAAGTGGTATCGTAGGTACAGCGAAGAAATTATCTCCGGGAAAAAATACTTATCCGCTGAAATGTCTGAAATACGTATATACGTGCGTGTAGCGTAAAGGGGAAAAATGTTTCCCTTGGGTTTCTCCCCTTGACTCAAAGTAAACTCCTGACTTGGCGATAACATTGCGAAACACGTAACGTTTGTGTTCCAACATAGAAAAATAAAACAGGGGAGATTTCTTTTCGGTTGATATATAAATGCGATCATCTCAGCAAATCACAATATTTTGCATTTGAAATTTTCAAGTAGCACTGAGATTATTAAACTTTCCACCATTTGAACAAATGCATCGCATCGAAAAAGCTTCTGCTCACGTTTAAAACACGCATTGTGGTTAATTTCGATTCAAGGATATTTACTTAAGTGCAGACAAGGCCGTTTTAAGTCGAACAAAGAATCAAGTAAAGTTCGTCTTTTTCGACAAGTACAGTTGTCACATCAAGTTTACAACACCCGAATACGAATATGAGTTTCGAAACAGGAAAAAATATTTTTTCCTTTAATTTTCTTCTGTTTCAATGAAAGAAATTCACGGGTTGGATATCTAATGAAATGAATAATGAATAACTCTATTTATAGGAACTACTAAAAAAGATCGAAAAACAAAGCTTTGAATACAAAGCTTAAAATTGATTTTTCGGAGTACTTTATACACCCATGTATTTCACATTAATTTGAAAATTATAAACGAAACATTAATAGCAAAATATCTAGCATGATTTACATTAGATTTAGTGTTAATTAAATGCATTTCCATAGCGTTGAAATGATAATGAATAATTATTGTTTTTTTTTTCGAATAAGATTTTGGATTAAAGTTTCTTATCGCGCGTTACACTTCCGTCACTTACCGATTGAAACGTAGACCATACAAAAGTGTAAAATCTCGACCGTCACGACACTTTTATTTTAGTGTGTCGTTGTATATGTATACTATGTAGGTATATAAGGTAGGTGCGGTTAATAAGGCCTATCGGTTAAAGCCTGAAGGCTTAAGTAACAAAAATACAATCCAAAATAGTCGATGTCGCTTAAAATTACACTTATTGGTAACACTCATTAGTATACCCTAAAACTTTTGGCAATATATTAGATTATTTCCTGCTACTATTGCAGCGATATTTATTGTGGGCGGGGGCGGTTATGCGACATTAATAATAAGAAATCATGCGAACTAATCGGAAGTGTTATTTGTAATATTGCACTTATGTACCTATATAATTTTTATTTCATTTAATGCTTCTATAACTTTGGATGCCTGAATACTAATGTTTTTTTTTTTGGTTTTTCGTTAAGCAGTTATTAAGACCTAACAAATTCTAGTGACCAAAAACCTGATTGGGAAATAACAAGGAAGAAAAAAGAGCTTAACCCTTAAAAAGAAGAACTACTGAAAATAAGCTACCATGAGGAATGTTGCAATTGCGGCAAGTGGTATCATAAAAAGTACGTTGATTTTTTAGCGGATAATACAAATATTTTTGAGTGATCCTTCATAAAACGGCTGTTTAAGAAATTTGTTTTTATTTCTAAGTTCTTAAGTATGATTAATGCATATCTATTTTTATTGATCACAATTACCAAAGGTACGAAGGCTTTTTTGATTATGTATGGGTGTTAAAGTATTACGCCTTATTGTCCTTCTATAGCATAATAGGACTTAATGACAACCTTTTAGGCAATTTTTAGTACTGTTAGATTATTACAGATGGCGTAGCGTGCGATTTTGCCGCTCCCTATTTTCATCGTGACTTCATTAGTCATGAAATTCTTAATTATTTAAAAATTTATTCTTCTTGTTATTCTCAAAGATAAACCTTTTATAGAATTGGCAATATCAAATGCTGCTACATTTTCATGTAGCACCGGGGGCCATAGGCCCTCTGCACCCACTATCATTTTGTATACAATTCAAGAGAAGGAAGACAATACAGGTCGGAAAGATCAGAATTAAATATTAATTACAATTGCATTATTCTATCATATATTTTTTTATTCAGTTACATTCCAATATTTTTAATTTATATAGTTATGCTAATTAGTTATTACATACTTCTCATAAATAGCTATTGGAACTTTAATGCCAACCAAGTGCCCTTTGACTGGCTCTTAAATTACTTTTCGTTTGTTCTTTATTTTTATTCTATATAAATTACAGAAATCAAAAGAGTTAAATATGTTACAAGTAATCAAATATAATTTGCAAAAACACAGAATTTCCTATTTTCAATTTTCTTGTTTCTTTATATTGCTTTTTTATAGCCTGAAAATTTTATTAAACTTTGCCAAATTTACATTTGAGAAAATGATAAAATTTATCAAGCCGCAATAAAATGTTTTGAAAATGTTTTTCTTGTTCAAACCAAAATAAATAAATTTCATTCTTTTGTCTTTTTGTCAATTGATTCGAACGAGAAACTAAGAAAATTCGCGGAAAAATAGTAATTTTCATGACTCATATATAACAGTAGATATATATATTGATGGAAAAAACTTTCTGCGTTTGGATAGTGTGGATTGTAAAAAAAAATGATGGATCAAACGTTGGGGAAAAACAAATTACGTAATGCTTAATTAATTTAAAAGTCGCCAAGAGCCGCTTAATTGTTTCAGTACGTCAGGAAAATCCTTGATAATAATTGGCACATATTGAATGTCATATAAATCAAGGATAAAACCTCGAAAATGAATTAATATCAAGGCGAAGTGGTTGATGACCTACAAATTTATTTACAACCACGCACAATGGCCTTTTTTATGCTTCCGAAAAAAAAAGTTAGAATGAATTTTCGCTAATTTATACGAATATTGCCAATACTTGTGCAATTTTCAATTACACGTTCGATGCGGTCAAGGACTTTGCGCGTTAGTTCCATTAAAACAAGGCTTTATTTCAAACCGGAAAAATAAATATAGAACAAATATTTTTTTTAAATGTTAAAAACCGCCTACGTTAAATTTTTGCGAAACGGTCATATAAAAATAAACGGTGCGTGCGCATTTTCGATTTTTCTTTTTGAACTTGAACTTTCGTTTTAGATTTTGCTATGATTTTATTACGTTTTTATCTCAAAAAAATATCCAAGAAAAAGAAGCTATAAAAAAATAAATGGGAAATAAATCAAATTATAAGGTGTTTGAAAAAAAAAACATTTCAATCAAATAAAATATGTTTTTGCCAAAGAAAAAGAATATTTATTCCTTAATGAATTCCGTCTACACGTGGAAAGTAAGAAAACTTCCTAACTCGTTTTGTTCGGGTGACTGAATTCCTTGAAAATTCAAGAACACCGGCTATGTTCATATTTTCCTATCCATTATATACTAATACAATGCCAGTAGATAAGTGCATCTTTTCATAAAATTTTATCATTTTGCATTGCAATTATTAATAAAATTAATTTAATTCAAATACAAACATTTGAAAATGTTTATCAAACGATTAAATAGTTAAACAATCATTTGAATGGATGTATACATAGTGAAATAAAAGGTCGGGGTGTACTTTTATGAAGGTGATGTGAAGGGCAAATCGATGTGTCTGCGGGTCCCTGACCTCGATCAGAAATGCCTTTTGCGCATGTCTTGGTGATATATCCAATCCCTGTTTCCTTGTTGATCGTGACGACCACGTGGCGCTCGGTACATTTAAATGTATATATGTATACATACATATAAAGGGGATAAAAAGCGGGCTGACACCCTCGTAGCACGAGCTTCTCTGCGAGCTGCATTCAGTAGGGTTGAATGCCACCCCAAACCTTGATTCTCGACATTGGAAAAGCCGATGTGTTTGCTACCGGTGAATCATTCCACATTTTTCATGAAACAGAAAATATTTTCGGAACTATGTAGTACTGTCAAGTTGGCAAGGCTTTCTAAACTTATTTCAGGAAGTTTAAACAATTATTTTTTTTTTAGTTCAAAAAACAGTTGATGACGGTTGATCTCAAAATTTCTTATTTTTACATATAAAATCATTCAATCACTTATGAAAATTCGGCAATTTTAAATATATCATAATGAGTAATTAAACAGTACCAAAATTCCAAAAGTTACGGTTGTAAGCCAAACATACCAAGCAGCATATAGAAATCATTTTTCATTCATATTTAGATATTTTTTTTTCAGTTTAATTAAAGCTTTGACCATAAATTATTAAATGATACAACAATATAGAAAGTTACAGTAGTACGAAAAAAAAAACAGTCATTATTGTCAAGAATTTCGCTTTGATTAGGTGCTTACCTATCACTAATTTTTTTGACATTAGCAAATTGTAGATAGTATAAAACCTCAAGAGAGGCTCAAAATATATTCCTTGAAACCTAGAGCTATGCACTTTTATCTCATCCAATTACTAGCATATCCATTTAGCAATGGAAACAATCCAGAATCCAAAAATTATTATTGTTACTTTTCCAAGGTGATAGAGTTACAGATTGTTACTATTACAGGGTAACCGGAGACCTCAGAGAAACAATCAGAGAATTTAATTCAATCTTGAAATATCAGGGAATTTAAAAAAAAAAATCATTTCCAAACTACTGATCCGATTTTGCTCATTTTTAAACTTGTTCAAGGTATTTTTTCGAAGAATAAGTATGAGTATCAAATTTGATCAAAATCGGTTGAGAAATATAGGAACTATCTGGATGACAACATTATTTAAATTACATGTATATAAATTTCTTACCCAGTAGTGTTTTTGGAATTTATTCTACTAATAACGTGTGATGGAAAAAATAAAGTCAACATTTCACTATAAGAACACATAAAACAGTTTTAAGAAACGGAAAAATATAAAAAATATCTTGGAAATCCTGGAATTATCAGGGAATTTTAAAATGATGTCTTTTTGGCCCTCCTGTATACATTCTCATTATAGACTGATTTATTCGTGAATTAAATAAGAAGCAAAGTAGAAAATGCGACGTTGTCGTTTTTTTTGCGACGTTTCTGGACTTTATTAAGTACTCAATCATAGGTTATTAAAAACCAATATTGTTATCGTACAAATATCAAATAAGAATCATTAAGAAGCAAACTTAATTAATTCTTTAAATCCAAAAAAAATCCAATATTTTTTTGTTAGAGTCTAGTTCCCTTTTATTTAAAGCTCGTTGAAATATTTTGTTGTTATTTGCAATGAAATGATAACATTTCCGTGTAAAGCTCCTAGTCTTGAAATAGCTGTAAAAATATCTATACGTGCAAATCTTCTTTAAATGCATAATACAAATGGTGAAAGCTTTATTGTTCTATTAAAGCTTTTCGGTGCACTTGTATTTTCTTTTTTTTGAAATGTTTCTATACGCATAGAACGTGTAATATATGTAGATATATAAATAAAAGAATCCCCTTGAGTCAGGAATAATGCACGGATGTATGGGGAAAATCCCCTGCAAACGAGAGAATCAGTCTGTAACTGGCGGCGTCATCAGACAGCGCCCTCGTTTGCCTCAAAGTCTGCAATTGTCTCATTCACCCCCACTATGATTCATTCAGATATTAGATTCAGGAACCGGGTTACTGGTTTTCAACCCTCATCTTTCACTAGAAACATTTCCCACTTTTCTTCATCTACCGCTTTTGTATCGCCCACTTGGTTAAACCCATTTGGAACCAATTATTGTTAGTGGAATATCCGAAGACAACATTTTCGTGACTTATTGGGAAATTTCATGCATAGTTCTTGTGGCCTTTATCACTTGCTCTTGAATAAAACATGTACAAATGTTCTGAAACGATTATTTGTCCAGGGGTGTGCTAATTTTTGCTTTTTTATCAAACCACATGAAAAAAACAAAACTTTCTTTTGATATTTAGCTGTTTAATTTTGGAAAAATAAATACTTAACTAAAAAGTTACTGTTAACATTGAAAATTGTGGTTCTTATACTTGCAATACAAATCTTAGGTGCATACACCTAGCTACTTAACTTAATATTGATTGCATACTGATTGCTCAAAAATAACTGGTCTATATAAACATCCTGTATTTAAGCTTCATTAAAAATCGATTTCCTAAATATCTAAATATGTTTACACCGTCATATCCATATGATTAGGGTAAACTCGTAATCGAGGATTTGCATGACTAAGAACGGTATATATTTTACATTTATAGAGTCGTGAGCTCAAAAGGGTCATTAAACCCCCCTTAATTTTACGCATAATATAATGCACACAAAGCACAAATAATAAATTCTATGACCTAAACGTATTTTTATGTGTTGCATTTATTTGTAATCCTGGCAATCAAAACATTAAACCCACTTGAACATTATAACAAGAAGACAAAAGGAATAGCTTCACAAGTGCCGCAAGGTCAAAATTCGGCAAAATCAAAGTTAATACATCGCTATTTTTAACATGTGACCGCTTGATTTATTTGAAATTGTATCATTTCCTTGATTTAATTTTCTCGTCCCTTTATGATTTTTTTTTAATTTTAAAAATTAACGCAAATTGGTTTCGACCTTCACATTTAATCTAAAAATATGTTTTCAATGAAATATGTGTTTTTTTTTTAATATTTTTAGCCTTTAAAAATATAACGTACAACGGTACAACACACGCTTTTGCATGTGTACAAAAATGTATCAAGTATCAAGTTAATTGCATTACTGTACTTACCTGTGTATGCGGAAATTAACTTTTTGTGGTATGACAAATATTTTCAAGAATTTTTATAGTAGGAACTTACGATTTTTTTATCACATTTTTTCAAGTTTTCTTCACGCTATAGAAACATGCATAGTTTTCATTTTAGAAAAGCCACGTTTTTCTTTTGATATTCATACAATGTTTTGAAGATATTTTCTACGAGAAAAGCCTTTGATCCATTTATTTTTGATTCTTGTAGAAAGATAAAGCATAGATTAGCGACAAATTGACGTTCATTATCAATGGGTTTGTGTATTTAATCAGAGTAATGTAGTTGTAAATGTAATTTACGTTTGTGAATAGTTTTAGTGAAATGATCTGTTTACCTAGTGGCATAAACAGTGTAATAGGATCAAAAAGACAGAGAAAGTTCTAAACTCTCTATCGTCTACTGACTGCCCTATATTGATTACTTTCACTCAGACGATGCACCCTCATATCCCACAACCGACGTGTAGGCACTTCAGGGGTTGCAAGTAGACAATGGCACGAGTTCCGACGCCACCCGGAAAAGAGACAGCCAAATGCATGTGCAGTGGAAATGACTGTGCATCGCATTTGATGTCAGTTCTGTTTATAGGAATCGAATCGTAGCAAGTGAACGACGGTAGTCATAGCAACACCCCATCATCATGCTGTGTGTATTTGGGGTTGGTGCACAGGCATGCAGGGGTTATTGCATAGTCGCGACGCCGACGCCGGTGTTGCAGTCGTCTCTCTCCCTAAACCCCATACTAACCAGACAGCGTAGGATTTCCACATCAAATTGTGTAACCCATACCAGGCTAGTAGGTTTGGTACAGTTTTCACATAATGAGCGAATTGTGTCTGGAAAATCTCGAGGAAAAGCGGTCAACGTTTATGTACCGTGAAAGACTCAAGTATATTGTTTTAATTACGTTTTTATAACAATCTTTAATTCCTTAACGATTATTTTTCCTGATCGAGTTGGTGCATGATTGTTCTTTATTTTTCAAGGAATTCACTCAATTCAAGGAATTTCCTTAACTCAAATTCAACTTTAATGCTTGTTTTCTTATAGGCATTCAACCATACATAGCCTCAAATTTTGTCATCAATCATTTCAATAATAACGAACTGTTAAGGGTTATATAGGACAATAATTCTTATATAGTTGTATAAAACATACCTGTTCATCATATGGGAGTAAAATTAATTTTTAAGGAATCATGTTCATTACCTTGTTTCCAAATGATCTTGAGGCTATTTTCAATTTAATCTAAGCTCTGATCATAAATTATGAAAAGATACAAAGATATTGACAGTAACAGAAATACGGAAAAAACCAGTCATCATTCGTACATATCACTACGTTACTACTTGTCAAGAATTTCTCTTTGATTAGGTGCTTATTGCTAATTTTTTGGTATTAGCATTTTGTAAATAGTATGAGACCTCACGAGAGGCTCATAACCTATTTGTCGAAATCTAGTGCTATGCACTTTTACTCTATCCAGTTACTAGCATATTTACATAGCGTTGGAAGCAAATCATAGTCCCAAAATCATTATTGTTACTTTTATAGGGTGACAAGGTACAGATTGTTCCTATAATAGGCTAACCACAGACTGGAGAATCTGGAACTATCAGAGATTCAAAAAAAAAAATCAGGGAATTTTAAAAATTTCAAACCATTTCTTAACTAGTGACCTGATTTTGATCATCTTTAAACTCGTTTAAGGTAATTTTCCGAAGAATAAGTGTACCAAGTTGGATGATTTTTATCTTAAAAGATGAAGAATCGTTTAGAAGCTAGTTTCATTGAAATTTCTCAAAAAATAAGTTTGTTATCCTGCATGTCAATAGATGTCAACGCACAGTTCTAAGCTGGAAAATGGTTGTTCCTTTAACAATTTCTTTTTCATAAAATTTTCTCAACTTTTAATGGAAAAAAATAACAAGTTGCAAACAATGCTTCTGAAAAATGAGGCTTAAGTTTTAGGGGAAGCTAAAAAAATAACTTGGCTAGATACGCTAGTCGTTATGGAGAAGGAAATGAAAATTGGTGTACGTTTAAGAAAAGTTGTTTGCTTTTTAATTTTTTTAAAACTAACAATTTCTTTTATGGAACTATTTTGAAAGTTAATTACAAAGATAAAATTTTTCAGTAATAAAAAGTATTTGTGGTGATAGTGCAATCGAAAATATCTTTGAATTCCTATACACTTGGGAGCTTTTTGAATTTGAATTCGCAAAATTAGAGATCCGAAAAAGTTCAAATTTCTGACAATTCCCCATTCTTTGTCATGTTTCTATATTAATTATGGCTCATTTTTCTACTACTATTAAATAGTTCTTATGGCTTTAGTAACAGAATATAATAAAGTTGATTATTTTTAATTAGAGGTGTGAAACAATTGTTTGAAATAATTATTTCTCTGCGATAACGATATTGTGATAAAGAAAATGCAAAAAAAAACTTTTTAAATGTTTACTTTTTATTTGATTTACAATCGCTTACCATATCTTCATTTCGTCTTCCTATTGATCGTGTGCTAGAAAGACGGTGGAACCCCTAAATAAATATAATCAAAATAAACTAGACTTCCCCCAAAATAATACTTTCATTGCAGCCAAGGGGACGCCCTTCTTGTTGAGACAACGCAGAAATAGTCTTTACAGAGGATTAGTGCAGGTGCGGCCTTCTTCCCGTAATTCAACTGAATTTCCATAGCAAAAGAAGTAATTAATGGCCAAACTTTTGTAATATTAGTAACTTTATAATGAGTCGATAAAATTATTAGACTTTGTACCGAACAATTCACGATAATTTTATGTGGATGCATAATTTTTTTTTAAAGTCCACCCCTGTACTAGCGCCTTTTAATGCAATATTAGGGTGAATTTTTCTTGATGACTATGAAGGGATGTTGAACGTATGAACGCGCTATCGAATCAATACCCAGCCCTTGGCCCAACTGCTAAGGACAAGGACAAGGGTAAGTTGGAATGCTGAACAATATCGTAAAACTTGATGAAAATGGTAATTTTGGGGAAAGCATATTCTGTTTTATTTGAATTTTGAATAAAATATGAATTTTCTTATTTATTAGTTTATTTCTGCTCAATGTTTTCTTAGTTCAGATAATTTTTTTTTCAACAATGGAGAACATTAGAAGGTCTTTGACTTACATATGGCGTGCTTTCAACTTTCGTCCTTGATTTTTAACAAATTGCCATATTTTATTTTTTTAAATTTATTCAGAAAAATCAAAAGAAAATAATTATTATATAATATCTATTATAAAATATAAGCTTTTTGTCTATTTTTCTTCGAATTTTGGTCGTTAAAACTAAAATTTATTATTAACATGTTTTTTAGGTAAAAACGAAAAGGAAGGTAAAAAAACTTTTACTTCTTTCAACAATGTGTAAAACTACACACGTGTTTATCACATTGTTGTAAAAATAGATTTTAAACGTCAAAAGTTCCATCATTTTCCGCTTGGTGTTATTGTCCAACAAGTGCTTCGCTCTAGTGAGTAGACAATCAACTTTTGTCGTTTCTCTGGTTCGACAATACTGACATCTGTAAAGGAAAGTTCGAGTCTCGAATAAAAATGTTGTGTAGCTCCGCTACCATAAGCGCGCATGTTCCAATCAATAATTCACGTACTTGGCCTTGACTGAGCTATTCGTCACGTGGTCGTGTATATCATAGAATGAGCTATTCCCGTATAGAACATAACATGTGGGAAGAAAGCTCGCCAGAGCATTTCCACATGTCGGTGACAAAATGAGCCAAACCTGGAGCTTTGGCCTCGGTCCCGGACGCGAAACCAATATTCAACCACCCTCAGAGCAACGGGGTGTCTTCAGAACTATTTTTGTATGTAGGCCAATGTTTTCACAATGAGTCAAAAATAAGAAAAAAATGAGTCATTAAGGGTTGAAAAAAATTTGTGATTCATAGAACAACGATGAATCTTATCAAGTTGGTCTTCTGAATTTTACTTTTAAGACATAATATGTAAATAAGATAAAGACAACCGTGACTCATTTGTTCGATTGTTATGAGCCAACCATAGAACTGAGTATGAATACGGGAAAGTAAAATACGTCATCAGCACAGAGACCTCGATCAAGAGTGTTGAACTCTGCAGAAAACTAGGACATTGGAATATACATCTACAATCTAAAGAAGGATAGTGCTTATTAATACCTTAAACAAAAGACAACGACACCGACAAGTTGGCTAAAAGTAAAATAATTTATTTAATTCAAAAAAAAAAAACTACACACCGATAAGAGTGACAGTGAAAAAAATAATTCCTCCAAGTATTAGTTGTATTAGTAGTAAGTCCAGGAGTAAAGTTCTCCAAAGCTCTGATAGGCATTTTTATGAACACTTTTTCAAATTTATCGTTATCGCATATTTATTTTGATTAATTCACACATTTATTTATCAACGGAAATTTTTTTAATCTTCCAACAGAAATAACATGTTATGTAAACTCAAAATTTTTATCGAATTTAATGGCAATTTTGAAGAAAAATTTCCCAGTGACGAAAGTTGAATTAATTGTCCTCCTTTTGTATGAAATAATTATTATACTATAGTTCTTATATAATTATCGAGAGTTCTAGAATCGTTGAATAAACATTAACAAAACCAAACGCATCAAAAAAATGCATTTTTAACAATCATTTAACCGATATTTTTTCAACTTCCCTTTTAAATATGCATTATCGCTTGAGTTTATCACACTGAAACTAATACAGTTTTAATAAGCAGTTAATTAATCACTGACTAAAAGTGATTAAAGTGATGACCTGAATTTTGAGAAAAAATTCTGTCCAGTTTATTTTTCCTTTTCTTTCTGATTAAAGTTTTTTGAATTTTTATAGGGCACAGGTTTACGTGTATGAAAAATATAGCAAGGCGTCTATCTTGGCCATTTGTACAAGAACTTTAGGTCATTTACCTTCGTTCATAACTAGTACATGGCCATACTATCTAAGTATTTGTTCAATATCATTCGCTATTTATGTATAAATGAATATGCTTATATCATCTTATTTATTTTATACAAATACTTTAAAAAAACATATCTTAACTGATTTTTTTAAGGATTTTTTATGTTCCTCAAATTTCGCGATAGCGATTAGAGTTTTCCTCAATAAATGTTGATAAGCAATATTCCGCATATTTTATGAAATTAAACGGAAAATATTACAAAACATTTTACAGATAGTCTTTTTTTCTTAATTTTTTATAAATAAAAAGAAAGTTTTGTGTCCATTTTCACTTGATGAATTGAAAAAGATAGAAAGTTTCAAATTGTATAATATAGATATATCGTACACCAGTTTGAAGCGAGGAAATAGTAAAAAAAAATATAATAAAACAATTTGAAACTAAGTTAAATAAAAATAGTTTTGATAAGAAATTCATGAATTAAATATGAGTAATATTGTTGACGCAACTAACCGATTAGTGCAAGCGTCAGTAGTTATGTCACCAATTATATTAGGAAGGATTAAAAATGGTAGCGAAAGTTATACACTGCTTACACAGTGCCTTTATTTTTTGACAAAATTTTTAGTTTCCTATACTAAGACTTTGACAAATGAATGGAAGGGATGTGCATTCATTATTCTTTTCATTGAATGCCATTAATTTTTATTATTAAACATATTATGATATAACAATATTACAAATAGGTAAAGCATACGGAAGATAAACGGATATGTAAATTCTATGAGTACCAAAATACAAGCACCAAAATACGATGCTATTTTTTAGTATTATTTTAATTTATTGAGCTATAAATTTTGATGTCTAGTAAAAATAATATTTTTCAAAATATCTATTAACAGTAAGATTTTAATTTTTTTTAAAAATTTGAATTTTATATTGAAAAAATAGGGTACCTATCGTTAGGTACCGAGAATAATTTTTAGCTTTATTTCATTTTTTTAAAAATCTTAATAAAAATTGGTTCAAAATCATGCCGAAACTTTCGACTTGGAAGATTGCACCAGGTATAGCTTTTCCTCGAAAAAATATATTAAGTTTTTCACTACTTCCTCCCTTATTAACCTTACTTCGATTGTTGAAGTATGGAATGAACAGTAACGGAATGAACAAATTATTCCTTACCTACTAATATTACTTATGCTGTAGCATCAGTTGATTTAGCTTTTTTTAGATTAGACTTTTTTTTTATTACTACAAAAATTAGTATACGATCCTATAACCTATACCTTTATTGCTATCATCTATCGCTACTAAATCATTATTGTTAATATTATCTTTACTAGTTTTAGCAGGTGCTATTACTATACTTCATACCGATCATAGTTAAAGTGCGTACTTTATTTTTTATCGAAGCATTTGTAAACCTATTTTGAAACCATTTTCTAAGTCAAAAGCGGAAACAAATACAGGAAACAAAGAATTTGAGAAATTTTTTCTTGCTAAGATCAAATGTATCGAGATGATGGCAAATTTTCAAGATTTATTACAAGAGGAAGATTTATTCTGCATGCTAAATAATTTTTTTTGTTCCATATACTGTTAACAAAATATTTACGTTTGCATATAATTTATGTACGCATGCAAAATAAATTTTATATGGTTGTTCCCGTTATCTTTTTTACAAATCACCTATAATAATTTTCGCTTCTTTAAATGACTATCTTCATCGTAAAGAATTAGGATAATGATTTCATTGCATTTGTAGTATTTTAGCTTAAAAGTGCAAAATTTTAACGCATTATAAGTACAGGATAAAGTTAGTGGTAATTTTACAAACTTACGAGGAGATTATCTCCATAGTAGGTATAAAGAGTCAAAGGGTTTAGCGATGTTGACAATTGGTAAAATACTTGGAAATAATTTTCTATATTTCCTAAAATTGTTATGTATAAGGATCATTTGGGCGAAGGTTTGTTTTTTGCTAGCCTAGAGTCGAAGTTATAGTACGAAGCAAGCCTGAAAATGTTGGGTGTTCTGAAACTATTTTATACTCTAAAGAGTGTTACCCACTGATATTGTTTAACTAGAGTGAATCTGGCCATACATCCGTCCAAAATATAATGAATGCCATCGGACCCCCACTTACTTATACCTTCTTTTTAAAGTCAGCGCTCTCTCGTGGCCGTCGTTAGAACTATCCCGCTTTGCTCCATATGTCGACTTAGTATAATATATTTTGTCCAAATATACTGCGGAAGGGGTACGATCACTCAGAAAATTGAGGAGAAATGACAACATAGAGCTTATGGAGCACAATTATGCTAGTCATACATTCTTAGTGGTATTACCACCTTAGCAAATGCCGTCAATATTATTTCGGCTATGCAAGTACAGAAATTAAACAATTATAGATACGTTAGAAATCTTAATTCCTCCTCCCGAAAACAGTAGTTATGTAAAAACGCCATGTTGCCTCAAAAACTGCCGTAAATGTTTTTCTGGATCCTTTGGAGTCTCCAAAATCATTTGTTTCTATACCGATACGATAAGACTCTAATTTAAATCCTCAACTTTTTTGACACTATAGCCGTTGGTTATCATCGTTGACATAATACCAAATCTTGACAACATTTAGCCAGGCCAATTGTACCGTCCGTTAAATATTTAAGCTATAATTCTAGAGTGTTACTGTTGTTTTTGAAGCACACTTTTTTAACAACTATATGTTTTTGGGTTTTATAACATCAAAATTATGAATGATTTTTTTTCAATCGAGGTACTTTAAGAAAAGTATTAAATTTAATTGCAAACTTTTAAAATAATTTGTTAAACCAATTTTTTAGGCATATATGTAAAAAAAAGTTCTCAATTGTGTCCACTACTGGGTCATTTACCTTAACTAATGGAAAATGTGTGCTTTCATTTTTAGATAAAGCTATTCGTGATATTTAAATTAAGTTCTCGTTTCTGAAATAACCTTGTCACAATTCCAAGTAACACAATAGCATAACAATCATCCCCTAAGAGAAAGAGCCTACGGGTCATATGCACATACAATATCGTTTTGGCATCCCTGTTATTTTAATAATATAATAATAAAACACACGCTGGTGTCATGAAAATAGCTGGAAGTGGCTTAAATGTATATTATACATGTAATATTAATTAAATGCCAACCTTGACGCCGGCTTTAATCAGTTTATTAAAACCTATTGAGTTGGGGGTTCGGAAGGTTGGGGCAAATGGGGATACGACTGGTGAGCGGTAAGAAGCGAAACATGTGGGGAGTAAGAGATTATTTTGAATTGATAATAGTGAGGTCTATGTCCTATCAAGTACTAACCTCTAAAACGAGGACAAATTATTTTTATATTTATTACTATTGTAATTATTACGAGTATATTATTAAAAATGATACTCCGTAACACACTTATTTTTTCGGCAAACACAAACAAAGTGATTAGAGGGTTCTAATGATTGGCCAATACATTTTTTTTACTTATCATTTTAAAAAAATATATAGTTAGGTACTATTCGAAACTGTCTTTTGAAATCTTAAGGTACTTTGTTTCTAGTAATTTTTTTTGAATACAGTAAAATTCAAGAAAAATAGCAATATTAGTTCTAAAGGAAATAGTTTAAAACAAATATTTTATTTTAACTATTTTTGGCATAATTTATGGCTGCTTTATATTCAAAATTCTTATTTCACGATACTTGAGAACAACAAAAACGTATGATGTTTAATATCTATTGACTTACGAAAAAGATTAATAATTTGGGTCAAAAATTCACAAAAATCATCAAATATTAAAATTAATCTACAAAAGGCGAAATAGTTTTTAAATTTAAAGTGAGAACAAATATCACCAAGACAAAAGCCATTTGATGCTTGGAAAATGTTTTACTTAATATTCAATTTTATGTTACCAATCGAATTTTAATTTCATTTAATGCATGCAAAATACGAAGAAAGAAACGAATATATCAACAAATACAAATTAGATCAGTCCATTGAACTGTTGTACTGATTAGGTATAGTTCACAGTTTGTTGTTTGAATTCGATATTTTTTAATTTGAAAAAATTAACACCGATTTTAATATGAGAACGTGTAATATAAGTACAATTACCTCACCAATAATTATCCTCTATTTTTCATGGTAATTTATTAAAAGATATTGAAAAATGGTAATTGGGAGTTATTTGTTTATTTTTTTTACGTTTAATGTCAGTGGAAAGACAAACTAAATGTGTGTGTATATTATGACTAATTACAATGACTAATTAATGATTAATTGATTGAAATTACTTCCATGTGACTCGGAAACGAAGTTAAAAATTAATTCAAGATGTTAACATTAAATATTACCTAAAGAAGTTGAAAATTACGAGTATATAAACAAAACGTTTTAAAATTTGATAACTTAACATGAAATTATTCCGCGAATCCAAGTTTCTGAGGAATACCCAACTGACATTTAAATTTAAGCTCATAACGTTAACATTTAGATATTGCTCATCGCACTTTTCCTTTTCTATAAGATTAGTATGATTTTTTTTTTGATTCCGCTGATTTCAATAAGTAGCCAACAATGTAAATGTAGCATTATATTCTCTTTGATTTTTCAATATGGTGAAGAATTTTTCGCAAATAAACATATTGAAAATATCTATCAACTACATGAACTAAACTGTTCCAACAATGATCTTAATTTCAAAGATTGGAATTGAAAATTTAATATCAAATTATTTTTTATTTAAGTTCTCAAGATATCCAACCAATGATGGATATGATTCAAGAAATTATGTGGATAACAGGATAAGAGGGTGTCAGAACTTTTCCTAACTTGCAGCTATTGTTTGCTTTGTTATGCTGCTTTTTTATGCGATACCGTAGCTTTGCTAGGTTAAGCTGAACTAAAATATTTTTATTTTGTTGTGGAGAAATTAAGCCAGAATTATTTTAACTAAGCAAATGTTTGCAATGCAAAGATTGTTTTCCAAAGATGGGCGAAAAGTGCAAACATTTTCGTTTGAAAATAAAAGTTTTTGAGAAATGTTGTCGACATTTTGATTTAAATGCAATATGAAAGTGAAAACAAGACGATTCTTATATTATTAGAGTGAAAGTCACTGTCATTAAAATTAACTAATTGGGAAAATCTAATAAAACATACCCATAATTATACGTCCTACATACTTTTATGTTTATTTTTGAAATTTTACATCATTCAAATTATAATTAGATTGAAAATGCATAGGAGCACGAAGAAACAAACCCTCATTTGATTGCATCATCAGCTCACATTATCTTCATGTCGTTTTCAAGATTCAATGAAAATGCAGATCATAATGATGAAAACGTTATATATTCATGAAATTCTTTGTATCTGAAATTAGGTCATTGGGGTGTTTTTCAGAATGCAGCATTTAAATTGAAGCAAACTAAATACGGTGCAAATTATGGAATATGAGTTTGAACTGCTATGGAGCTCTCCAAGGGATTCATGAAGTTCTTATCTAACTTTGATTAAGTTTAAATAATGATATCAAATCGTTGGTGTAAATTGATTGGACAACAACCGATGGCGCTCTAGTTCAGAGTTAATCGGTGACCTCAAAACTTGTTCGGTCAATAACCCACTGTTGGGCCAATGCAATTCGCTTAAACGTTAATATACGATGGGGCGAATTGGATGACGTAAATCTAACGTGATGCAAACACGTTGCTTAACGTCTAGCAGCTCGTAAACTTGTTATTTTATTTATGATATGCTATAGTAATAATAAAACTATAGGCATTGTTGCGATTATGAGCATTTTAGCAAATATTTTTATTTAATCGTCTGCATTATTGAACAAATTGTCGCATTCGTTCCCATTTCATAGTGTTAGTCTGTTTCGAAATAAGCACTAAATCTTTTCAGGGAATTTACACTTTTATATCAACTTAAACAATTGGCTGATTTAAAGCCCACACAGATCCGCATTAACGACAATTGATACTTTCACTGTATGTAAATAAAATAATATTCGATTTGTTCAGATAAACAGCCTACTTTTGAAGTATTGGCTTGCGTTCGATTGCCACTAGCGATTTGTTTTGCTTTAAGGCTTTATATTTTCACACATTAATATATAAATTTTTCACTGACAACAAAATTGCACCACAAGTATATAAAGCCTCACAGGTATTTATTTTTAATATCTTTTTGTCTATTTCCAACAAAAAAAAATTATCAATTATAAAAGTATAATTTATAAAAATTTAATGATATATTGAATATACAATACAATATAGTGATCACTGAAAAAAAAATCGTAAAATTTTAAATTTTAAAACAGGCTTGAAACAATTCATGCTTAATAATAAGAAAAATGAAGTTTTACGACAATCATGGAAGCATTTGCTGTTTTAATTACGTTAAGCATATTTTTTCCTTTTGATGTAAAAAATCATATTTTTAGTTTCAATATCAAAATGAAAAGATCGAATATGAGCATTTCGAACTATACACAGTGCAGAGTTCAGCATTGAAGAATAACGTTCATTGGGCCTACTGGTGGCCAAGTGGTTAAGGTGGCCACTCCAAAACTAGTAAGTGGTGGATTCGAATCTCAAATCCAGCAATTTTTTTATATTTTTCGATTTACGGATTTTTATTAACCCAAAGAGTGTCTAAAAGACTTTGGTTGTTAAAAAGCAACGGTAAATAACAATAAAAACGAAAAAAAAGGTTCTTTAAACCTATGTTGTCCTGCCAATTGATGAGTTGAAAATATTAGGTTCAGAAAGTCATTTTGTTTTCGTAATTTCGCAAAAACATATATACATTTTACCAACTATTGCTAAAGAAGATAATAACTTTCTCACCAAATATTGGTTCAAATAATTAAAATATTTAGAACTTCTTATCATTTTTCAAACTTGTTTTTCGGTACACGATCTCACATACTAATGAGTAATGAACTTTTGTGGCCGTAAATCGTATATTACCTACTTCTTTATTTATACATCGTATTCATAGTTCCGCAACTGACAATACAATCGTATAGCGGGTTATACACAATACATCCTTCCCAAATCTCACCTATATAGATTCAGAAATCACCAAGTAAAATAGGCATATGATACGGACATATTAACCATAAGAACATTACTTTAAGGATATCTTTCGTACCATTTAACAATTACCATGGACTCGCTTTAAACCGTAATTTTGCAAAATTGTTGAAAATTATATACACTTATTTACCAAGGAAAGATAAAACTCAAAGAGTTATAAAAGTTTGTACTTTCCTTGAAATAAAAATGATTATACATATGAAACGAACATGCATTTTCTAATAGAATAAAAAATCGTATCGGAAATATAAAAGCAGAAATTCAAAAGAATTTTAAATTGCAATTTTGCTGAAGGATGTTTCATCTATCGTTTTAAAAGAAGACTTTTAAATGAGCCTTCATTACAAACGTCTTCTAACGAAAAATGTTACATAATATGCGTTTTACATTTCTCAAAGATTTTACAAAGGAAAACCGTAGGTACATATCAGTACTTTTCATGTAATTCATTTTTCATACTATTACATTGATAGAAAAATATATAATAGAAATTTATAAAAGACCAAGAAAACTATGCTTCATACTTTTCATTTTAAAAATATAATATTTTTTGTGCACTAAAAATAGTGATCAGTATATTATTCTCTTAATGCTAAATCAAAAGAAAATTTTAACTTGTTTAATAAAACGGACTAATCAAAGTTTGAAATTATAAAAAAGTTTCTTTTTTTCTAGGTAAGCATCGAGTTATATTTAAAAGTCGTAAAGTCATATTCGTAATGTAAGTAAGTACTAATTTTTTTAATTTGGGCAATGTTACACATCGCAACACTTAGAAAAATATTTTTTAATAACAATAATTTCACTTCAATGTTAGTTTAATTACTAACAGTATTGCACATGAACACAAAGTAGTCATATTTAAAATCTTGTTTTATGGTATAATTATGACTATTTTTACGAGATTTTGAAATCATTTGTGGAGTAAATGCACTTTATAGCCAATATAATTACCTAAGAAAAGTTAGTACCTACCTACTAAAAATGGGCAGTGGTTAACATTTAAAATTAGAAAATGAGTCTTCCAATCATTTTCTGCTTTCTGGTAAATAAATTTTTCCGAAAATTAATCACTGATTCATCGTTTTCATTGCTCTGTAGTAGGCATTAATGAATAACAAATTTAAATGGTTAAATATAGGTATTTTTATGTAGGTATGGGTGCTGGCATATAAGTTACGGAATTACAAGGTTATGTATCAATTAGAATATTCTTGTCTCCTTGGACATAATAGAGTGCAACGACTTCAAAGGCTCATAATTTGTTCGACAATAAAAAATATTTAAAAGTGATATCCTTGAGTATAATTTATTAGTCAGTATTATATTATCTATTAACGAACAAATGATTACTTACGTAACATCGAGAGACAATCATTAACCATCAAAGTTATTGATTGTGTTCCAATTATTTGAATTGGAAGTATTAGTTGGGAATTGCTTTTTTTGATTTTAAAATTAAAAAAAATAAAATAAAATAAAGAAACCAGAAGAAGAATTATGAAAGTTGTTGAAAATGTAAATTATATTTTTGTTTACGGAACATGAAATTTGCTTTTGGCTATTTGAAATTTTTATATTTAGACTTGATTGATTTTTATTTGATTGACTCGGTTTTCTTTGCCAGAGGTTTTTTGTGGTTGAAACCAATTATTTATACGCCAAAATATTTTTTTTTATTTTTCGTGTTCAACGGTACTTTGATTATTAAATTTGAAATTTCGATTGTTGATCAGACCGCACGTTATCCTAGACAAACTTTATCGCCTCTTTTTAACCTTTTAGGGGAAGAAATTTTCAAAAATCCTTTCTTATTGGATGTCTATATTATATACGAATTACACTTTCCAAATTTAACGATTCTACGACCAGCGGCTTAAGCTTTGCATTGGTCCATCAGTCAGTCAGTCAGGACAAACGACACATATTGAAGAATGAAACGTCAGGAGAAAAAATTATTTAGTATCAAATTACTTAAACTAAATAGTCGTAATGCAATGAATTGAATAAGCAAATTTCATTGTGATCAATTTAGTGCTTTTTTTGTAAAAAGGGTGGCTTTTTTGTATTTTTTTTTTTTCGAAAATCTAAGTAAAATTATATTATTTCATATTGTTTTTCAATTAAATCAGAATCGATAATTTTTTTTACCTCATATTCTTTTCAAATAATATATAGAACAATTCTAAAAAAATGCTTTTTTATGTTTATTTTAAAATTATTGAAGAATGAAGTGAATTTAAAATTATTACTTTTGTGTTTTTTTAATAAAGCTGTGCTTTCAATAAAAGTATTTTCTAGTTTTTATTAGCAAACGTAGAATCTATAGTATTTACAATAGTAATTTCAAAATTTAGTTTATTATTTTAATAACAATAAACAATATTTAAATTTATTTTTCTGCTAAATATAGGAGAAAATTATTTACAGAAGTTAGGAAGAAAAACAAATTTTGAATGGAAAAATAAATATGCTTTTATTATCTACTCCTACGCTTTTTATCATTTTTGGATTACAATGCAAGAATTATCAAAAAAAATATTGTATGATATATAAAATTATAAAACACCTATTTAAATGTAAGTAATGCTAATAAATGTCAATGACTGATTATTATTTGATGTCAATGTTCACCATGCTCGTGCAAATTACGATTGCTTTTTATTTATATTTTTTTTACTATGCATAGTCCAAATACCCTTTTGCCAATTACAAATTGCTACACATTTGCAATAATTATCAGCAAATAAATTCATATTTCCTTCCACGCATAAATTTCAACAAAGAAATTTTTCAATTAAATGAACTCAAGTTAAAACTTTACCAACATGCCAATAGGTGGGGTAAGAATGCATTGTCCTAATTTAGTTATATGCACTTATATCTGTGCACATTTACTAATAATATTCGTGATGCATTTATCATTGATCTTTTGAAATCGAATTAAGTATTTATAACACGTACTTAAATAACTATTTTTTATCTATTCGAACAAAACGTAAATTCTTATCGCTATTTATTATAAGGTTTAACAAATACGAGCTTTCGATCAAATTTCGCAAGTATATATTCGCACATTTATTTCAATGCATTATTAATATTGGCAAACACTTACAACTATTTCTTAATAATATTTATGATTTAATCTACAGAATATAGGTATGTGTGCTTACTTCTATGTTATAAATGTTTCGTAATTGTTGCACACAAAAAATATGTAAAAAAAATCAAAAATTTATATATATTTTTTTATTTGAATCTAGAGTGAATAAATATTTTACAAATAGTTACTTTACACAAATGGATTTATTTAAATAAATATCCGGAGTGAATTGCTTTTGTGGTTTACTTTTTTATTATTATTTATAAATATTTTATTGAAATGTAATTCAATTGGCAATTTTAGTCCAAAGCGAATTGGACTATTTATTAAATAAAATTGGTTATTAATATCATTTTGCTCTACTATTAGAAGAGAAAAATTTAAGTTCGCAGACCTTTCAAATCCGATCATTATTGAATAGTTGGGTCATTAGCCTTTGGTCAATCAACTTAAGAATTTTCAAATGTCAAATTGCTTTCTTCTTACTTTCTCACTTTCTTTCTGAGTAATAGATCGGGGGCAGTAGTCGACTTAGAGATGTTAAAGATTTTTATTTGGCGGCTTTTTTATCAACTCAAATCTCAAAGTGCAATAATAGGCAATAAATCTTTCACGATTCCACTACAAAGATATAATATTGAAAATAATGAAGAATTTACATAAACATTCTTAATAAAGGATAAAATTATGCATTTCTAATCTGTATTATATTCTCTTGATTGATAAGTCGCAATTTAATTACGTAAAAAAATGTAATCTAATTTTTTCTATATTGAAACCCCTAGTTTGATTTTTCAAAAAAAGAAGAAATATTTACTATCCGAATTTTCAGCTCAGTTAAATAAATATGTAATAAATTATTTTTACTAAACAGAAGTCAGCAAAATTAATGAACTCTAGTAAACAAAAAGCGACCTATAAAATTATTTATATGAAGGTGACAAATTAAAAAACAAATACGTGTGTATTTTCTTAAGGGTTTTTTACCAAGAAAAATTCACATTTAACAGTAGACAAACATTCAGTGTAATAACCTAAATTAAATTTTAAAGAAAATCCAACGCAAAATGATTCATTTTTGTTATGTTTGTAAAGAAAAAGGAAAATATTATTGTAATGTGCTGACTTGGCTTCGTTAAGACCTACATTCAATTATTTTTATTCCTAACATTAAATTGCTTAATACATTATAGATTTCTCATAAAGCGTACATGAATTCAAGCAATAAACTATCCAATTAAATATTTTCACGGATTATTTGCGATAGAAAAAAAAACATTACTTTTGAATGCTTTGATAGTATAAATTTGAAACATGGATTTGCAAATAATATCAAAACGTTGTGCGTTTTATTAGTATACCAATATGCTTAGAATTTGAATTTCTAGTTTGAAAGAGAAAGGCTTTCACTTTTAAAAAAAATGGTTTCCATTTCATGTGAACTGGAAATGCATCTCTTATTTTTATCTAACCGTAAGAAAGTAGATATCTAATTAATAATCAGAATTTTGCGTGGTCACTATATTTATTGGACTATCTTAAGGAATTTATAAAAACCACGTTTCTTATTCTTCACTTTCACTGCCCATCAGTAACCAACTTATCTAAAAAAAATATCTAAAAAAAGTAGTACTACAAATGTTACAAAACTTAATAAATAAGTAATGTAGTTATATAGTGGAATAGTAAACTGATCGATATAATATTGATATGATAAATCCTACAAGTAGGTTGAAGCATATTATTTTTGGGTCCAGAATTAGGTATAGTACACATCACTGGGCCATGCAGCTGATAGAAAAAACACAGTAAAAATTACGATGTAACATCGTAATTTAAGACTAAACTTTATTATCTTAGTCTTTACAATATTCTATTTTAAAGTCTACTATGCATATTTCAATTTTTATGTTATAACATTAGAATTGTAACGACAGTTGTCGTTATAATAAATACCAAAACAAAACTAAGAAGTTACATTGCAAAGCTTTTCTGTTAGTGCAAGTGAATATTTATTACACCATATACAAGTAAAAAACAGATCTACTAATACCGTTATCTCTTTACCTCTACTCTCTAGCTTCTCAACGAACACATGAATACTATATGAATGTGTGCTTTTTAAAGCAGTAATCTTTGTTAAAAAAAATACAATGCGATATGGTGAATATTAGTGTGAATAAAAGGTTTATCAATGTGTTAAAGCGATAAAGTAACAAATTTGAACAGAGATTAGACAATATGAACATAATAAACGGTTTTTAAATCTGGAAAGGAAGGAAATTAGGATGCTTGTATTCCTACGGAATACAACGGAACAATGTCGTTTGAAGAAATATTTTCATTTCATTACATTGGAATAACTTTCCACTGAAGTGAACGCAGGAAATTTCGGAAAGGGAAGGGAATGTCCTGATTGACTGCTCAGAAAATTAAATTATCTAGGACCTGATCTTGATCTCCTTATTAATACATACCAAATGATTGTCTATTAAGATTTATTATAGAAATAAATCGGGTCGGTTGAAAGTTTAGAACTAGGAATAACTCTGAGGTGCAATAGTTCTTTTTTGATGTAATATAAAGGAACTTAGAAAACTAAACATTGTTAATGGTTTATTTACTGTCGATTTATAACAAACAAACTATTTAACAACTTCAGGATTTATAAAAGTCGAAATACTGAAATATTTCAAAATGTCGAGAAATATTGAAAATTTGCTTCCTTGCAAGAATCGAATTATAATAATCGTTACAAGAACCTTCCAATTGCAGGTAGCCATCGTAATTACTTAGTCACCAAAAGGGTAATTTTTAAAAAAAAAAGTAATTTATGAATATTGAAAACCTAAACTTAATCAATGACTTATTGCATTGGTACATTATCAATCCTGTAGCTACCTAAAAGCCATAGTATCGTTAGTCCATTTTTCAGGTTTTAGTGCTAAAGTCATTTTAACTCAATTTTAAATGATCTCTTTAAAGCCAAACTGTGAATTTCTATGTTATATTAGTGAGCAATAATTTACAAAACAAAATCTACTAAATTACCATACTATCATAAGTCCATTTTAGATAGTATGTAGGTACTGTAAAATAACTAATTTAGATTTAATAGATTTAAAATACTATGGCAGATAAATAGGTACTCAAGTACCTATGGAATTATTTTTTAGGTTAAAATATATTCCAAGCTAGCTATAAAATAAGTTAACGTGAGCACGTGTTTTTAATCCAATTAATTATGCAGATACTCCTATTTACGAAGTGGAAGTATTTTTTTTATCCAACCGTTTTTTATTTTCGAATAATTTTCTTATTTGAATTTCGATCTACATTTTTAAACATACTAAATAACAATACAAACACATAATGGTTTGTAATAAACATTAGAAAAGTCTATCAACTTTCAGGGTAACACAAGTACGTTGTGCTAGATTTGTTGGAAAATGGAAAATTAGATTTTTAAATTATTTTAATGAAATTCAATACATTTGAATATTCAACCATAACGCATGTGTGCGTTCCTTTCTGTTCTGAAATCGTATCAATTGATATCGAAAAATGACCGTTGTTACTAATTACATGGTTCACGCCGATGCTTTTGTTCCATCCAATTTTTATTGTCTATATCAGACGTTTTCCTTAACAATAGTTTATAACTGTAATGTGCTATACATTTTCATTTCATTACTGTGTATTAAACTTTTCTAGGTCATACAATTGTGTATTTATTTTACATTTGGGTGTATAATTCGTTTTATTGTCATTTTACGATGATACATACCGATATATACATATCTATATCAATGTAGATTGTACACGAATTGTAAAATTTAAATAATCCATTTCGTACTTTTTTGCCGGAACGAATTTGTATAACACATAAATACCTTTATTTTTTTAAAAGCTAAATAATAAAAAGAAGGAAACGTTTTATTTTTATTTTAAGTCTTACAGGCGTTCAAATGGTTAATTAAAATATTTTTATTCAACTTCAAATTTTATAATATGAACATTTTTATATTCCATTTTTAATAAAACAAAAAAAAAAGTATTAAGGAAACTTGAGTATTAAAACACGTTGTTTTTAAATAAAAAGCAGTAAATTTTTCAAAGGAATATAAAATTTTTATTAGCAAATAAATCTAATTTATAAACTTTATTAAGAAAACCTTTATTGTATAAGAAAGTATACCCACGTCCTTTTTTCGGTTACTTCCTTATTTCATTCCAAAAATATATGCTTACATTAATTTTTTTAAAAAAATCAAAACTTATAGCATTTTTCGATAACGCCAATACGTGCCATTAAGCAATTGAAAGTTTATATGCAAATTACATTGGCTTTTTCCATGTCTACTTATCTTTTTTTTTCGTTACTTACAACAATCGAAAACAAGTATTTGAATGTATTAAGTCGCTATACATATTTTGTGTAATGAAATTCTAAAAAAAATATTTTTTTAAAGAAATACCGAATTTGCCTTTTATAGGGTTCAATCATTCAAAATTGTTAAATTTTTCCAAAGTTCCATATTAAAAGTAAGCGTAACAAGGTTATGTAATTCCAATGTAATGCCAATGAAATTCAAACATGAAGTTCGATTGCTCGGTGCACTTGTTAACTTTATTGGAGACGATCAAAATTTCATAAAAAATCGCTTTATAAAAAAAAAATTATCGTCGAATAGGGGTATTCACTAAACATCGATTAATCGAATCTACTTACCATATGATACATCGAATTGATTCAATGTTTTTCTACTTGATGCATTTATGTAAAAAAATATATCGATTTCATGAAAAAAAAAAAAACTAATGAAAATACACTTTTAACATTCTTACTTATTATTTTTGATAAATGCCATTAACTAGCAAAACCAAATGGTAAAGATGAACTATTACTACACTAACGTAGTCCAGGAAAAGAAAGATTCATCGAGAATCTATTGAAAATCTGGAGTGATCTAAAAATTCAGCTTACTAAGATTCATAAATTTGCTCTCAAATACTTGACTATTGTAGGGACTTCTGTTCTATTCGATCGCTTATTTTCAAAGGGTGCTCAAATAGGCAATCGGTAGAGGAATAGAATGAAAGGAAAATGATTAAGTAAACCTTTGTTTTTGTAAGGTCTGCCTAAACAGCATTGGTCCTAAATGGTTAAGGCTTCAGATTAAGTTTTGTAGGCTGATTTAGACTTTAATATTTGTTTTCTGCTCTGTTTTATATTTTATTAGTTTAATAGTCTAATGAAATATCTTTTTAAATGGTAGATTTTGTTTCAATTAAAAAACTATATCTCATCTCATTAACTCGCTCAGATGATTTTTATTACCAATACTCATGAAATTAAACACATCACGCTAGCTATAGCTTCATCATGTATCAAACTAAAGACAGCGAAAATTTGATAAGTAAAGTTTTGTGAATAGAATCGATGTTTTTAAGCGATGCATCGATGCCGGTTTTCGATAGTTTACATCGAATAAAATCATCAATGTATTTTACAAGTGGACACCCTTAAAAAAACAATGGGAGAAATACCCTCCTGTTAGAAATATATTTGAAAAGTTCATTTATCTTGGTGGACATCTAATAATTATTTTTAAAATGCTTCAAAAAATTTAAAAATAAGAATCGAAACTACAAAATCAAATTGAATGAATTTGCATTTTTTTGGTGTATGCAATCAATCATGTGTCATTCAAATAAAGTATTCAGTTCAAAACAATCAATTTTCAAATTCTCAAAATGTAATCTTGAATCTCGTGACTGGAACCCTTTCGTGTCGATTTTTTTGCAAGAATGTATATTAAGATAATATTTTCTTTTGTATTAAATGGCATTAAGATTTCTATTTTGATTTGCGATATTTTCACCACAATATTTCCTAGATCAAAGCTAGGCGATTAAAACCATTACGGTAATTGTTTTATTGCTAATATGAATAATAGCTGTTTTCTATTATTATATAAAAAAGGTCAAATCGTGGCTAATCTTGTTGAAAATTAGAAATTTCTCCAATTTTGCATTTTAATATTTTGTAGACCAAAACCTGAAAACTATGGGAAAATGCGCTTGCTTATACTTTGTAGGATGGAATTGTTGCTCGTTGATGGTAATAGTGAGTGTCTAATATGCTTTCTCTTGAAGTGTGAGAGACTTGATAGTATCTGTAAATATGGAAACAATGCATTTTTCGAATGAAAGAGAAAATTTACATTTACACTCCACATAACTGACCATGTTGAACATGACTATATAGTAAAAGTGTTTTATTAGAGTTGTATTTAAGAGAGTGAGAGTATGTTGACCCGGAGAAAAGCAAGTTAGTGGGTCACAAAACAATAAATTGAATGACGCGGGGCCGTGCGCAGAACGCCGCCGAGCTTCAATCGCGCATAGGCCCTTCGCACCGTAGCAAACTTATATTCGGCCCATCTTCCATCTCGCTCTAACTGTGTGCTCGCCGTTTCCACGCCGCCTCGATCAACACAACACACATATTCTCAGCTGTTCTCGTATTGATACGACTCTCGCTCTTCTAACTCGAGTCGAATGTGTCGTGTGAACAAAAAATTGTCTTTTTAAATCACTTTCTTCAACAAATTTACTAAACTACGTCGACATTTTATCATTCAAGTGTCAAAACAAAAGAATAACAAAAATGTGTGCTCAACTACTCGACTTAAGACTTTAACGACAAATGAACATCGAACTGTCAATAGCAACAATCAACTCGATGTTGTTATTGTATCTAATATATTTACAAATAGTTCTTTGACGTTAAACTTTATTGTTAAAAACTGTTAAAAATCGTGATTTATTAGTTGTTACTAGTGATATTTTATTGTTATTTGTTACCAAAATGACTGTTAAGGACTACAAGCAAACATCCTGTGCCACAGCTTCGGCTAACACCAACAATTCCGACGAATTAGACATTGATTCCATCAAAAATCAACAGCCTAATTCACCCCAAGATAACAGCGAAAATTTACTAGGCCGTGTTTTAGCAGGTAAATCGCCTAAATTCTATTTAAAAACCATTAAAATCAAACAATTCAAACTTATTTGCAATACTTTTCCTTATGTTAACCCATTCGTTGTAGTCTTAAGCAGGGTCATATCATTCGTGCGCAATGTTTTCACTTTTTAGATTATATTACAACTCGTACACTCAAATCTAGGGCAAATGGTACCCTGACTAAGAGTAGGACATTGCTCTCTAAGCCTCATGGCCTTCCTAGCACATATTTATATCTCTCTCTACTGTGTTGCATTTGATATAAGTCGAAAGACGCGCCTTTGTGTTTTGAACGAATAAAATCAGCTTGCAAACAAAGACAGAGGTATCAATGAGTGTGTATGCATAAGAGAAATAGCCTTATAGCGAATCGAGGACATTGAAATGTTGCTTTACGAGACGGTCGTTCACCTCATAAGAGGCAAACTGGTATCTAGGGCAAGATGAAATTAATCAGAAACATTCATTGAACAAAATGTACAAGAGAGACAGTAGTATTTGTTGTAGTGAAACATGTATTGAGTTCTCTCGTTTTAATGGTAGCACATTTTTTGATTGCGTTATATGTGTACGTCAGATTCATGTATGTATTTAACTCGGTTTTACATTATATACATTGACGACGAGGCCGAGTTCATTGCACTTGGTCGGTAAATAGGTTAACATCGTCCATTTGCCCTCCGTTTCTCTTCCTCCGCCTCAATCTCTACCATTGCGATGACGTTCACTATACTCATGAATAAAATGCTTGATGAACTCGTTATTTCACTCGATTTACGTGGCCAATCTATAGAGATAGAGTGAGAGAGGGCAGATCATGATTTTATGAAAAGATTCTACAAAACTGAAGGTTATAGTTCTAGCCAGGCGTAATTTACTCAATATCAGTAGGTTGTATTCGTTATTTATAAATATTTACTTTTTTAGTTTTTGAATTTTCTTTAAGACTTGACTGTAATTATTAATAGGCGTTCAGCCTTGAAAATTATTCCTATTACAAACAAGCAGTTTCATCGAGCACAATGTATCTGACCTAAAGAACGAACAAAGCCCCGATCCTTGAAAAGTTCACGTATTCACATATTTTATGCAAAACCCAACTATATTTATTTCTTATTTACATCAATTTAGGCTAAGAGCTATAAAATTGAACAAAAAAAATCGTATGAAAACGTTCTAGTTTTTCCAGTATATTAATTCTGATCTAAAATAGAATTTGAATGCTCTAATTTCGGATGCAGCATTTGCAACTCAAATTTAACAAAAGTATTTTTTTTATCGCAAATGAATCGCTTTTGGTTTCGAAAAATCGTATTTTTATCAAAAGGTTGAACCTATTTTAATTTAAGAAAGTGGAGGTATATTTAATTGCAAGAGAAATTTCACTTTCTGATCGGATAGCAGTCATAATGAAAGGAAAAGGTTTTTTTCTCTTCACGCATACTCGTCTTCGATGGAATACCAAAACTTTCACTGAGGTATTCTCAACGTATGTATTTGACTTCGTTGCCACACTTATTATTATAATTGGGCTTAAGAGTTTGGATTTGTTAAAGAAGTGGCATCATATCCTGTCTTGTTTTATTAAAAATGGTTCACAAAATTATTGATGAAATTTTTTGTTACGATAGACAAAATTGATGCAATTCTTTCATTTTTAACTGAAAATAATTATAGTTCTGCTCATTTATTTCCATTAGGCTGGTCTTTCACTTAACAGTTTAAAGATAGGTACATACTTAGGTCTATTGTTTAGGAGATCAATTGGCCAAATCCGCGTTAGCGCAGGACCAAACTTTTGTCGTCGGTTTGAATTTCCGCGCCAACGCAGAAACAGTCTTTAATATGTTAAGTTAATTTATTTCCACAAGAATATTGTAGATACATACTTTAGATTTGTTCAGATCAAATAAGATTTATCCTCGATGTTTGAATCGTCAGGTAATAGGTGCGAAGATCTGAAAGTATTTGATGGTCATTGAAGAAGAATAGGTACACGTATGAAGCAAAACGCCATAAAACGTGTTTATGTTTATCGTACTTTTAGCCAATTAAATTGCATAAACTCTGTATTATGGTATATTCTTATCTCAAATCTTGGCAAATTCACGAAAAAAACATTTTTGCCATAGGTACTTCACAAGGTTTTAAGACATTGTTGTAATAATAGGTGAAAAATCAGAGAGAAAAAAAACATAAATTTTACAAAAATTAGATAGTAATATCTTATGAATTGTAAATGTTTTTTCTTGGCAAAATTAATGTTAGGAATACTAAGGGGTAGCATTTAGTTAGAAATTTAAAGGTAGTTACTATTTATAATCATTTTGATTGTTCAAAATTTTAGTGTAAGGAAAGTAATTTAAACAGCTGATATTTTTAAATGTCAGAAATGATTAAGCTATTAACCAATATGAGTTATTATTAGGTCATTACATCCGTTAGTAATTGTTTTATCTGTAAACGGAAATGTGATAAGACAAATCGTGTATATATATATTATAAACTATGTATCTATTTTTAGTATGGTTATAAAATTGAAAATGGAAAATTTTAGCGGGAATTTCAAATAGGTTTGCGCTAACGAAAAGAAGTGAAATGTCCCTGTGATTTTATGATTGAGGTGGGGGTCTCCGAAGACTTGTATTACATTCTGATGGCCTCAAAACGGATAGGAGGCAATGGCCGACTCTACCACGAGGGTACTTGTGGCCTCGATCAAATGCTCACAGTTTGTGTTGCATCGCAAATATGTGGTACCCGTTGGAAGGCGTGACCCCGAAGTATAGCTAAAGCAACAGAGGCAACGACCTAGCCTTGTACAAGGTGCTTGTTGACCTGATTTCACTATCGCATGCCGCTGATACTATACCAAATCGTCAAAATCCTACATTTTCCACTGAACTTTTCCAATTGTTTCCAAGAAAATTCTAGAACTAATTAGCTTTTCAAAGTTGCATTCAAATTTTACCACAATTACTACATTTCTATTATGTACTTGATGAGATCCAACACTTTCCACTGAACTGATTTAAAGAAAGAAACTAATGTCTTAAATTTCTTAATCTTGTATTTACCTAATACATTAAGTTAATAGATTTTCTTTAGAGTTTTAAAAAATAAGGGAATAAGGTTTAGGACTAAAAGGAAAACTTAATTAATTCATCATACTATACTTAATTATCTATTAAGCTAAGTTTTTCGATGATTTAATCAACTTTCGATTATACTTAATTTTCTAATTGGTGACTGATTAAATAAGTTTAAGGTTCATTCAAAAAGATAAGCTGGAAAATATAGTTAAGGTGCTGCATAGACGCACCTGTAATATTTAGATACCCAAATACAGTTTTGCAAATATTGTTCCGGTTACTGCAAATCTAAGGGTAGGTAATTAATTTTATATGAGATAGAAATTAGAAGATAAGTTTCCCTCTTTAATAAAAGCGATGCAAATACATAGAAATGTTGTTCAGTGTGAAAATTTTGTTGAGATAAACGATACCCAGTGCGAGAGTACGTATAAAACATATATATCGGTTACTGTTCCACTTTAGATAGTCAAGGTGAATGCCCGTCATATAGAGCTGGCAGTCCCCCACTCCAGTTCCCCTTCATTCCTTTTGCTGTTATTTTTTTTAAACAACGAAATGATTATGAACGTGCGACAGAAAATAGGCCACAATAAAATTTGTATAAATCCGTCTCATAACGAAATTTTCATCACATAAACAATTTAAGATTTTCTTCTGAAACCAGGCCCTTGGAAATTGGGCTCCTTTCTCATCCTTTGTAGGTGAACATCGTTCAATACCTTGTACGAATTTTCTTCAAGGAAAACAATTTTTTCAACAAGAACTTATTCAAATTGCCACAACAATATCAATAAACATTGTGATGAAATCAAAAGTTGTACATTATTATTGTAGTATGAGATGTAGTTGGAGAAAGTGGTTTGACTACTTACACTTAGTACGTCACGATGATTTAAAAGTGACTTGACTACTTTTTTTGAAAGCGAATCTTTTCTCCCATAATAAACTATCGAGTCGTAATATCTACCATCAAAAAGTAGATCAAATCAAAAATGATTTTCACTTTTCAATTGCGGTGTGAAATATTTTCGAATAGTTATAAGAGATGCTTGGATGTTTGAGGAAGGATTTTTTGAAACGGTTTCTTCCTTTTTGTTAAGGATATGAGATGTATAGTGTAACATGTGGGCGTAAGTGAATGCATGTACCATTACATGCAGGAGATATTTTCCATAAATAGAAACGTGGGACGAAATCGTTGAGAATGGAGTAATCTAGAAATAGGGGTTACTCTAGGTTGAAATAGCGCGAGGTCGTGTCATACTAGAGTTCATTCGCAGAAGGAATAACCTCTCTTGACCTGACCTAATATAATATTCATTTTAAAAAAAATCATTTTGGAAATTTACTTCCTTCAATTATTTTCCAAATCTATTATATTATTATCAAATTGTGCACATAAACTTTAAGTGTACTATTTAAATATTAGATACATATTGGCATTTACAAAGTAACGTAAACCAGAAGTCACGATTTTCAAAATTTCCCTATTTTGTCTTTCGAAAAAAGTTGATTTTACCGATGATAACAATAATATTCGAAGTGGTTCTTACATATTCGTGATTCACCTTGTTTCTGATAACCACTAATTATCTTCATTTTAATTTCAGTTTTCTTTCGATTATATAAAAGCATCTGAAACTCTCTCTTTCTGTTTGATTCACTTCGGGCAGCGGTTGTCAATGACTTAAGAAATTCTTCACAGATTTCACCAACTTTCTTCTTCGTTGTTTCATATCGTGTTCAGACTAATACCAATGTGTTATCATTATGGTAACACCTGTGAGTTAATAATGTTTTACTACCACTGGTTGAAGATACAAACACATCGGTTTGCGTAATTCGAACACGAGGCGCGTTTAGCCAATCGAGAGTGCGCTGGCCCAGATAAATGAGCCGCGGGTCGGCGACCGACATCGCGGTCAAGACTTGCGATATAGCCGACTATTTCTTAAAGTTTCATTATCTCACTTTGTCATTTTATAATCAGATATTTATTAAGTCGATCATCAATACGCTGTTATATAAACGTTACCACTAAGTCTTTGTAAACCATTATGTTGAAGTAAAAAAAAGTTGCCAGGAAACTAGAGGATGATGAAACTTCCCAAAGATTCCTATACTCCCATAAGAATTACTAGAAGAAGACTGAATTACCTTTGCTTAAATAGCTCGAAAGTATGAGATATTGGAATACTAAGATACAAAAAAAATAAGCTATATTTTAGTTTTGTTTTTAATATGTGCATTGGCACTCCATTCAGCAATGTATGTAGAATAAGTTATGTTTAAAAAATGTATTTGAACATATACTCATGTAAATAGTTGCTTAATCTAATATTTTATTTTAAGAACAATGCAGGGTACCTACCTCATGTATACCTACTTATTTTTGCCAAACCGTTGAAGTATTAAAAGTAACAATTTTGGGAACTATGGAAAAATATAAAGTAACCAAAAACGTCCAATTTTAAAGAGATTTAAATTCCAACCTTTAACGCAATTCGAGAATTTTAACTAAGCACTGATCAAAAAAGCATATATTTTCTTTAAGTCATATCTAAAATTACTAAAGGAAATTAAAATATACATAACGATCTCGAGTTCTCTAAGAGTCAATATATTTACAAATAGGTAATGGCATTTATCTTTCAGATAAAATTTTATCCGGAAGATAGAGAAATCATGTATATTTTCATCTAAGAATAATGATATGTGTAAGGGTTATCTGACAGATAAATTTTATCTATTAAATAGTTATATTAAGGCTATTGCCTATCAATCAATAAGTAAAAATGTCGCGGCTCTAAATTAAACTATTAGGAACTGACCACTTTGGTTACGACGTCTGGTGGCCAACTAAATTACTAGTTTTTGTGTGCTCCTTTATATGGAATTATATCAAGTAATTAGTTAACTATAAATAAATTAAAAATCAAATGCAAATTTTGTAATTGAAATGGACTAGTAAATCACATAAAAATTTAGAAGTTTTCTCGCTATACTCAAATCTGAGAGCAATTTTGTTTACATTAAAAATTTGTTCGGAAAGAAAGCAATTTTTTTTTCCTATTTTCGAAACAGACCCTTGTATTTCGTGAGGTTCTTTTGTATAAAAAAAAATGTAAACAAAACGCTGTAAAACTCACCACATTACTGCTCATATTTTTATTATTTTAGCACATTTAATTAAGTAAATGTCTTTTAAAGAAAATAAAAATAATAACACAATAATGTAAATTTATGAGTAATTCTTTGGTCGCACACAATATGTAGCCATGTTTTTTAAGCCGCGGCGCCTATTGGTCAGTTCTCAATAGTTGCTTACACTATATAGAACAATCCCTAGTTCTCTAAAGGGCGGTATTTTCACATCTTGGTAGTGACATTTATCTTCGAGATTGAATTTTATTCAGAGGATACAACAAACATGCGTATTTTCACCTAAGAATAGCGATATGTGTAGGATTTATCTAACAGATATGTTTTATCTATTAAATAGCTATGTTAAAGGTATAGTGTATCTATCCATGACTGAAAATATTACGGCTCTTTAAATAACATTAGTAGTAAAAAGTTACTACTAATGTTATTTAAACTTATTGTGTAAAAATTAATTTAAATAAATTTAGCTCTTTTTACAACATTCAATATATAATATTTTATAATCCACAAACTATTGTTGCACGCAGCCGAAGAAGTTTTAATTAGCTAGATTTTTTATTATTTTTTTTCAACTCTAAGTAGACAAAGTAAATTCATATCTTGGTTTATCTTGTAAAATTATATTAGTCCATATTTTATTTATATAATAAATGTATAATTAAAAGTGACAGTTATAACTTTAATAATTTTTAAATGTATTTAAAAAACTGATTTATAGGTGCTTCTTAAAAATGTTAATTTATGAATAAATACCTATTTCAGTAGAATGTTGATAAATTAAGGGTATTTTAATTTTTATTATGTGTTGAGTATTAGAATAAACATGCATATTCAATCTGGGATACGTAAGTTTTTCTAACCGAAAATTGTAGCTTTGATCTCACGTGTTTTTCTCGAATGGAAATTTTAAATCAGATGGAAATTTTTGAAAAGTTTTGCATAAATCGATCTCTCTATATCTTCATAGATTTATGCAGAAAGAGAATTGAATAATTGTATGAAATAAGATAATTTATACCTTGATCTCTTTCGGGAACGTTTCATCAACGTTTCAAAATTGAATTGTGTGCAAGCGAGAGAGTAGATGGCGTTTTTTTATGTTGCCATTATCTCGATCCTGCTCGAGTGTGTGTCTTTATTTGTATCGCAAAAATAACTCTTATATGTGCTTGATGTAGACTCAAGGATAACAGTTGTCCCACTTTCGTAGCTCGGTCGTTGACCGTCGTTATTTGTCAGTTGAACAAAGTCGTATCTTTCTACAGCATCAACGACCCTATTTAGTTCACCATTTGAAATTCTGTTGGCGCCACTTAGCGTAGGTACGCAATTTAGCCATGAAAATTTTATCTCCGAAACGGCGACTAGTTAATTTTCCTGGGTATTTTACGATTTTTTTTTGGTTTTATTCAAGTGATGTTGGGGTCGTAAAAGCTTTTACTACCTTCACTGGCTCACTTCTTTTATGCTTAAACTTTCGGAAAGTTTTCTGCAGAATTTTTAAAATTAAAATTTATGCTTGATAGATATGACTGCTGCTATATTTAGATATGATTATTATTAGAAATTAAAATTTTTCGCGTGATGTCACTCTTGCAAAACGCATCAATGGATCGTTTTGGAGATACGTTGGTGATGCATGTGCGTGAATCCAATGACGTAAATAATGAAAATTATATGTATAGATGAATAAAAACATAACGTGAATTTCACTGTCGTTGATGAAACTCAACACAATCGAATTAGTACGCACGTGTGACTCCTACCCTCTAAAGTTTTTTATAAATATGTTTTTCCGTTTCACAATTTTGACGCGATGACGTCACGGGTATCCTCGTGTTTCGAACGTATATATTCGAATTTAGAACTAAATAATCGATACTGAAATAACGTGCATTTCCATTAGACTTATTTTTTTTGATTTAATTTACAGTAATTTATCTATGAACACTTTTTTTGATACATAAAAAAATATAATATTCGATTGCAATTCTAATTAATAATAATATAATATACACTAAATATTATATTTATAAGTAATTTTAATGATTTCTTTCTTTTGTTACAGGTAAGGATTTTGAAAATTTCACATTTCACTTATATGCCGACACTTGTGGGTATACAATTTGAATTTTTAAATTTAATCCATCACATTCCGTGATTGCAACAGGTATGAGATTTGCTTTATAAATTCATGTCTCCTGAGAGCAATGTTTTACTTCAAACGTGCAATCGTTTGTAAAGGAAAATTTATAGGAAGTACTGTTTATACTTAACATGCAAAAGTGGTCTAACTGTATCTACAAAACAGCATTTATAATTCAATTAATTTCATAGCTCTTATATAACGATTCAATTGTTATTAGAAGGTAAAAAAGTACATTAAACCTTAATATTATTTATTGTACTAGTACAGGGATGGCGAACCTTTTTGAGGCGTGAGTCAAATTTTGTTCATATTTTTTTTAGTATTAGCTCGTGGGTCACTTATGTGTATGGCGCCCATTAGCGCTCCACAAGGTGAAACAGAGAGAAGGCGATACAAGCGCTATGGAAGTCTCTTTCTACAAACATAACACACCAATGGTTGTCTAACCATCGGGGGTCAGTTAAAAAGCTTGCGTGGGCCGATGTTTGACCCACGGGTCATAGGTTCGCTATCACTGTACTAATATTATGGTTGATTTTTCATAGGTGTCATATATTTTTAATTCAAACATTTGAAACCTCATATGTAAAATTTCATTATTTGTATCTTGGATTTCTATTTTTTTTCAAGTGTAAAATAATTTCCCTTGTATTTTATAATTGTCGTCATTACATTTATTTTTAGTATGAATGAATTGGAGTGAAATATTAAATTTATCTCACATTGATGATGACTAGAATAAAATAAATAAATCTAAATTCTCACGTGAATGAATCGTATGCTTTTCTCAATCAGACTCCTTTCTGACGTAAGCCAAAACTAGTCACGGGATTGTTCATACTCCCTCGTTGTCACATTCAGATTTTCATCAGAAAATAGGAATTTATATTTAATTTTCCTATTAATTTGATGACGTTAATGATGCTTTTTAAAGCAATTAAATTGGGGGTATATTTTTATTAAATGCCACCCTTAAAATAAATTTTGAATTTATGCTTATTTTTCTGATGCTTGGAAAATTGGAAATTTGGATTACGTGGCCTAATAAACGTCGCGTCAGGATTAGTTTCACGCGTGCCTCATATAATGGTTAACATGCCATATTGCTTAAAATGACATTGAAAAAAAAAAGTGATTTTTGTGATTGAATAAAAAAGTTGCGTAATTTGATAAAACCAGAAATAATAAGGGATATTCCAATGAGCTACAGGTGAGCCGGCGTCTGTAGCAGTCATTAGCGCATGCGTCAATGACGTCAAGGCGCCCACGCGACTTAAACCAACCCTACAATATATCCCGGAAAAACAACAGTAGCTATCCAGCGAAACTCACAACTAGACAACCCTTAGCTCGGATTAGTTGAACGAACCTTAGTTCTGAATCACTCGGTTCGAGCCACTACTAAGTGTCAAATTTTCAATTTTTCATCATGTTTTTCGAAGTCAATTTCTCAAATTAACAATAACATTTGAAAAAAGAAAATTAATTATTTATTCATTTCAAATTTATTTTGTCAATTGTAAAATTAAACAATTCTTTTACTAAACGATAAAACCGAAAGTGTAAAAATGTTGTGCAACGATGTTGGTTTTTTGAGCTTGAAGAAAAACAACCAACCAGGTTAGTAATTAAATTATTCAAATCCCAATTAGTGTATAATAGGGGTATGTTAGATATGTGATTGTTGAAAATAAAATATTGTTGGAAAAATTTGGAATAGTTGATTTGACTCCACACACGTGTCGCTGACAGCGGTCGATGTTCGACATTGGCCTTGAAAAGCGATGGGAAACTTCACATAGCGCGCGAAACATTTGCCGCTCGCTCGTATTTACAGCGACACCTACAGACTTTGAAACTTACTCATATAGTTGGCTCGCGCGCCAACAGATGGCTTTGCAACCTCAAAAGTTAAACTGAATTTTTGACATTTGAAACCGCTGAAAAAAGTATTTGTATTTTTTTTTGTAATAAATAATAATTTCACTAAAGTAAACGGAAGAAAATTATAATAGCTACCAGCTCAAAAATTATGATTTTAATTACTATCTATCAACAATTTTCGTTATTGATAAGCATAAGGATTTCATTTAACTTGCTTTTACTCTTAAACTATTAAAAGCATGAATTAAAAACAATAGTAACGTAACGCCATACTAAATGAGTTGTGTAAGTCCATTTTTGACAAAAAATCATTTAAAGATTACTATTGATGCAGAATTGGCTGTGACCTTTTAATATATATATTCGGAAAAATTTCTCCAAATTTTCATCATTTTGTCACTATAAAATCCAATATCCGATCACCATAAATATTTTTATATAAATGGACTTACATCGGCTTCAGATTAAAAATAAAAAAAGCGTTATAAATTTTAAGTAATTAATACATTATGATGATTTGAATTTTTTTTGGTATATTTTATCAATTACTCGTTTTAGCGCTTCATCATGTTTGTCCTATTGAAATTTGTCCTTGAATAACTAATTCGAGTACGATAAACTCTTTCGAAGGTGAACGATCGCCTATTCAACTTTTTTAATATAACATATAGATTCCTATTTCAATGTTATATAATCTCAAAATTTGCAATTTTTTATTGGAGATTATTTATTGTTTATGGCTAAATTTCTATGATTTGTGTACTATTTGAATTTGATTTATATTCAATTTTATCCTGTGAATAAAAAAACAACTTTAAGTCTTACTTATTACAATCGAAGAATTCCAGCGTTAATATATTACAGTTTTTTTTTTTTAAATTTCATAGGTTCATTGTATAGAGATTGGCTGAAATTTAGTGTTCTTTAACTTTTTACAAAGATTATATTTCTAAGAAATATTTGTAAAGTTTATACTTTATTCACCTACACGTCCAATGTATTTCACACTATTAATGTTAATGTGCTCTTAAACCACTTTAAAATGAGAAATCCCGTTATATTTGTAAAAAATATTACCATTAGGTAATGAGATATTTTAATAAATGTACTTTAATTTACAATAGTAAGGAAAGTCAACGACCTTTTGGCCAAATCAAAACAAACCTCGTATACTCCTCATATAAATCATGCAAGTGTCACAAGTCGACATATTTGACCAAAATACGATAATTTTCGCAGAAATTTACCTCAATTTTGCTTCTTTATTTAGACATCAATTTTATAAAATTAGCTTTCATTTAATTCATTGCTGTTATGATTTGTTTTTCTTTTACTTCTTTTACAACTACATTACTTACATTGTTTTGTTCCGAGAGTTGGGTCAATGAAATAAAATGAACTTTTGAATTTTTCTTTCTTTTCAAAAATAAAACAACGGGAAAATGTGAAGTTAAGTTTTCACAAAATAACGAGATAATAATCCTTGTTCTAAATTCAATAGGATTTTCTAATGTTGGTGATTTCATCATTCTGCCTACGTATCTTTCTGAGATGTAAGCTATAATTATTCCGATCTAATTATGTTGATAAATTAATACATTATTGGTTATTATAAAGTTTTCCTTTTAAATCCGTATTTCATTAGTAGGAGGTTCATTACAGTAGAATTATACAAGGTCGATTGCAACACTTAGTAGAAATTTTTAATAACATTTAAGTTCATTGATCTTTAAACTAATATATTATATTGTTATGAAACAATAGTATTGTATTTTAATCGTTCGTGTTGAATCTGTTTGGTTTATTAATGAGTCGTATGCTTTCTTTCACTTATCACTCTCTACATAACTTTATTTCGTCTTGAAAGGGAGATGTTTCATATCAATTTACATTGAATTAATGATTTCAATTCTTACTTGTACTTTGTCCAGAAATTTAGTATTATTTTTCTGTATTTCATTTGGAAGTTGCACCGAAGTTTCGGCTTCAGGTGATTTTTCGATTGAAGCCGAAGATTACCCAGTAAATACCTTGTACAAATTTGTATGAATTATTACTATTACGACTAAAGTATGTTCCTCAAATTTAAGTTAGTAAAGTTAAAAAATCTTCAACCTTTTCGGTTGAAGCTTAGTATTAGCTAATTGAATTGGAAACCCTAAATTTTAATAGTAGATAAATGGAAGTTATGAAGTGTTATTTGTATTAATATTTTCTTTAAATTTAAGCTTGGCTACTGATTTTTAAATAGGGTTTGTAAGTGGAACACACGAGTTTTAGTTTAACATAATCAGCATATTGGATCGTATTTTATCATAAAGGCATATAATTAGCATAGACGAATACCTCACGGTGAAAATGTTGAAAAAAATATAATCAGTAGCTAAATATATGTAGGAAAAGAATAATTATAATATTTGCGTAGACGTAGTAGTCCTATCATAGTAATTGTAATTCTATCTTGTTTTCATTCTTCGCGCTTGCCAAAGTATCCATTATCGTTCATCTAATTCTACGTTTTATTTTATTAAACAATTATCTCTTAACACACTCATGCATGGCTACATGAACTAATTAAAACATGTGGCTGCATAAAGTAAACGTAATGCATATATACGTATATACGTATATATATATATATATATATATACCGGAGTTTTTTCTTTCAGTATTGTTTTCATGAGTAAATAATTATATGTTATTAAAACAATATAGTAAATATTGACGTACTTTGTCTGTTTTATGAGAAAGTTATTTTCAGAAGAGTGAAATAAATAGTGAAACATGAAAATATTTTATTCGTTTTCAACTCATTTTTACTGTGTTATTATATAAAATATTTTCATAAAGAATGTTTTGCTTGTTTACAAAATTTATTGCATAATTGGAAGAGGTGTTTGCCTTGCAATAATTCCGTATGGGGGAAAAATTTCTCATTTGTTTGATATTTCCATTTTTGAGTGAAGTTATATTGAGGGAAATATTTGAATGAAAACCCCAGTAATTTATTGGTTCAAGTTAATTTTTCTCTGTTAATAATCTTTTAGTTGTTTTCCTTCCAAAAGATACATAAACTTTGTACTATAGAAGATTAGTAATTGAAAAATCCATAGTCATGTATGGTAATGGAAAAGTAGAAAAAAATCTCTCCATATGCGACAGATTTGGAAAAAAATAGCTTTGAACAATACGGAAATGTAGAGACTTATATTTAAAATATTCCCGTTCAATTTCTAACGGTCCCGAAAATTATCATAAATCGTTATAAATAAAATAAAAAAAACGCTTAGTACTATTGTAGGTGGAACGTATTGAGCGTGAAATATTCGAAAAGTGTGAGTGAGGTCAGTCACATCAGGTTTTATGCAAGTGTATAACGTTCTAACTGCATTATTACGGCCATCAATATATAATATGTATGTATTATCCAAACCACACAAGTGGACGATTAGGAGGTGCACTTTATATATGCACTTCAATTGCATATTCTATATTTTATTTTGATTGCGATAAAACGTTACATCGCAAATTGCATTGCCCATGTGGAAATGGAATAATAATGTTTGCCTGAAATTGTAGCGCATAGGGTGCATAAATGCACCTACTACATCTAATGTGAATTATTATCAAGTTAATTCCAAGTATGAAAGAGGTAATTTTCTCGAAAAGGGTTTCGATGTAATTAACGCTCGTGTGTTTTTAGTCACTGAAATATGTGCAGCCTACATTCAAATCAGAGCAAAGGTGAATAAACTGTTGCAAACATATTTCAATAAAGGAAACATTCTATTTTTAACACACATTGATTTTTTTTCTCTCAGTGAATGAATTTTCCTTATTTCACAAAAACTCCATATTAATACCTATACTTTTTTCCACTTCATTTTATTATGGAAAAAAGACGAATGAATCTTAATGGGGATAGGAGGGTGGTGGTGGTGTGATATGACTGAATATTAGGTCTGGAAGTAAGGGAGTACTTGATTGGTAGGTGATGACCTGGTTACAGGCTACTGACCTGGTGCCGGGGCTTCCAAACGAGAGCATCGACCGTATCCCGGTGCTTTTACGTCACACCTAACATAAATTTTTGGTGCCCTATTTCAGAGAAAAGCATTCAAAAGCCTTTTGAAATTTATCAAGATTTAAAACAAAAAGAATGCATTGATTTATATTTAGCGTGTATTTAAAAATAATTGCTCTAAAAATATTCCTGTAATTCGTTTTAAATTAGCTTCATACTATAGTCGTTTTCTGTGATGAATTTCATTTAATAAATTTAATAATTTATAAAGGAATATGATTTGAAAAAAAATTACATCTCTTAGTAAATGTACAATTCCATAATTATTGTGAAGAATATCCTTGTTGCAAAAATAAAATATAATAATAGGCCATGGAACCACCTATAACCCTTATTGTGAAAATCGTTTTTAAGAATGTTAAAAGGGTTGAAACTTTTTCTTTCAATGCAGCTTAAATCTCGGATGGTTCATCTTAAGAGCGAAACTGGGCTTGTACTATGTGGTTACGCCTGTTTGGATTATATTATCTGTGGCGAACATATTTTCGACACAGAAGTTTTTTTTTGGTGTAAGTAGTAAAATTGCGGTCACTAAACTTTTAAATGGAACAAAAGTTTATTGCTGTAAAGTAGCAATTTTTCAGTTGTACCAATACAAAACGTTTTAATTATTTGAGTTGACTTCTTGGTGGGTAATTTGTTGATTTATGGGCTTCTGACGCAAAGTCTTTTCAATTTAAACCATAAATAAGATGTAAGTGTCACCGAAAATTTGTACTTTTACGGTTAAAATAATCTTTTCCTAGTATTGGATTTATCTAACGGAAAACTTTTCCGAATTTGTCAGATTATTTAAAGTGTGATCTAGAAACGTCCGTAAATTCGGTCAGTTCATTTATTTTCGGGTACTCTCAATTGTTGACTAAACAGAAAAATGATTAATTAATCGAAGAAAAAATTGAGTTGTTTCCGTGAAGAAGAAGAAGAAAGGCGAATAACCGCGTGAAGTGGGCTCGCAAGGTTTCACTACTGTGAGTATGTGTAGTTGTAACGTTCGGGACAAGTTGCCTACCTTTGTGGGGTTAACCGCGTATTATAATGAATTATAAAATTGGGGTCTTTGATCTGGGACGCGGTTGCAACTCGCACCGGAGTATATTGCCCGGCTGACCGAGTGAGTTCAATGCACGATGGGCCGGGTCGATGCATCATCGTCACCGGCACACGCGACTTCCACGGGAATACCCCGCGATACTATTCTCCACATCGCGATATGTATATACCAATATAACACTACCACTATTGCTATTTTAAGAATTCTATTTGCACCTACCGTCTCCGTATTTTCGCGCGTACAAAACGATCAATGTAAATCACACGAGTACAATTATTCTTATCTTTGCAATTTAACTTTTTACTATCTACACATTGTAGCCTTACATAAAGCAACAAATATTCCTTATTGATTTAAATTTAGTTCTTAAATTTTTGGGATACCTTCAATATTCAAGATATTTTCAAACAACTTCTTGTGATTGTTACAATAAATTTCGATCCATCATCTGCAATCCTACAAAGTAGCATAAAATGCAGCATCATATTAACAATTAACTAGACCTATTTTTTTCCATCTACCTAAAAAAATTAGGCTGCTAAAAGTCTGAACAGTTCAATAGTATTGGGTATCTTACTTGATTTTTATAACCATTTATAATTGAAAATATCATTTTACAAAGGCAAACCTGTTAAAGGAATTTTTATCAATTTTTTTGTGCAGAGTGTTAAGAAGGAACTAATCCGCTATATACTAGGTCTCTGTTTCGAGGATTTTCTCAAATATTCCTTATTTATTTAAACTTAGCTCTACAATATATGGCATACCCTTAAAAACCAAGACATTAACACACAACAAATCTTGAATTACCATACTTCTTGTCATTGTTACAATAAGAGTATCTTTTATGGAATTTCGATTCATTTTTTGTAATCCTAAAGAGTAGCTTAAAATATAGCTTCATATTAATAATTAACGGGACCCATTTTTTTCCGTCTGCCTAAAAAAATGAGGTAGCTAAAATTCTGAACAGTTCAATAGTTAATTGGGCATCTTACTTGCTTTCTATAACTAATAATTTTCTGTAACTAATAATTTTAAATCAAAAAAATATTTTACAATGGCTAGAGCCTGTTAATGACATTGTTATCAATTTTTTTGAATGATAAAGAAAACACTAATCCGCTATATACGTAAGCTTCTGTTTCGAGGATTTTCCCAAAAAATAGCATTTCCCACTATAGTAGCTTACATGAATAGTACCTACTACTTGATATATTGAATATCATTTATTCGATAGTAGTCATTAATTAGTTATCGGGAAAACTGAAGCTTTTTGGGAAAAATGTAACTTGCTTCAATCCCTTAACGCATGATTTTTTTAGAAAAAAATTTTGTACACATTTTACCATATTGTAGCACAATTTTTGTGAAAACAATTCCTGGATTCAAAAGTTAAAATATCCACAAAATGAATCGTACTTTGATATTAGATTTTGATCAACATTGGAGAAAATAACCGAAAATTGGAAATTTTCACGTTTATCTACTGTTTAAGGCGCTCAAATTAGCTCGAGCATGCGCATTTAGGGTTAATCATTATAGAAATGAGTATAGTGCATATGATTCGAATTTGAATCATCCAGGTACGATTTGATCTGATCGCATCTGAAGCAAATTTTACTTTTCTTTGGAAAAATCAAATTATCATAGTAGACATCAGTACTGATATAAATAGCATCGTAAGTTCTTATGGGATTGCATAGACACAGGACACGAGTACAGTAGTAAAACTTTATAGAAATAGTGGGCAGATTTGAGAGAATCTTTGCAGTCAATTATTACATAAGAGAGTTTTAGTAAAAAGGTAAACGTAACGGTTTAAGTTCGTTGACTGCACGTCCCGATACCAACTTCAATATCAACGAACTAGACAAAGACACAAGACCACATCAACAAGTGGCACTAAATTTATTAAACAAAGATATCGACAATAGTCGCGAATATTCTATAACGGAGCATATATTTTACTTTATCTTGCACGTAAATTGTTTTCACACAGGGAAGAGTAAGAATTTTTTTTTATTCGTTTTTAAATTCTCTGCACTGATTATCTACGTATTTTCTGATATTAAAAAGAGACAGTTTATTACCGTAATGGTGGAATAGTGATGAGTTGTCTCATGTCTTAGAAGCTTTGTTCTATATTGTGAGAAAAATAAACCAGGTTGTTGCTCCGATTTACGTTTAAAGTAATTTGGCACGTTACAAGAAGTGTATAGGGGACAATGACAGGTCAACATAGACGAGTATAGATTTCGTAGTGATAAAGATGAACAGACTAGAAGTATCGACTTATTGTGTTATTTGAATAGGTCATTAATCAGGCTAGTAGCCGCCACTGATAAAGGTTAACAAACTAGATGCACTTATTATGCAATAGGTTAGCTACGAATTAAGACAACTCTTCGATATCATTGTTCTAATAAATTAAGAAAGAAAAAAAGCTTCGTGAATCAATAATTGAAAATGATGCCAACAAGTCAGTGAATTCTGATTGAAAGTAAATTGCGTTCATATTGGAAGTGACCGCGAAAATCACTGAATTGGTGATACCATGTTTTGATGCCAACAGGTTTCATTGGGTTCGAATTGAGCCCGCGGTCTTGCTTCACCAAGTCGCATGTTCTGCTTTAAATTTAATTACCCTATAATCAGTCCAAATTTAAATTTTCATACAGAGAATAACCAAAAATCAAAAACTAAACGGAAGTCGTTCGAATATTGATAGTTTTGCTTACTTGTTTCAGTGCTTAATTGTAGCACAGATGAAAATTCGCTGCATATTTCATTGTGTTAAAATGTTCAGAATTTTCTGTAGTGATATCTATTTCACAATATTCTTTTTTAACGTTGTCCTATTTTCTTGGAAATTTCTGAACTTTTAAGAAGTGATGGATTTATTTACAAATATTTCATGTGGGAGCAAGGTTATTTTTGGCATTAAAACACCCATTATGAGAGACCTTAAAAGAATCAGGGCTAAAATTAAACGACCATTAGTACTTGGTTATTACAATAGAAAAAAACATTCTGTTAAAAATGTGTAGGACTTCATGATCTTTCGTTTCGATAAATTTTTAGCACTGAAAAGGGACTATTTTTGTTTCTTATCATCTTAAATCGGATGTATTGATCGAATAGTAGTCTTCAAATATTTGGATACACATTTTCTTTTCCTTCCCCTATAATTAGTACTATACTTGAAGGAGTTCCTAATATTGCCGGCCCCGCGATTGGAAAACTTTTGATTTGAAAATATCGTTATCTGTTGAAGTTGGCCGTTGGCGAATTCATACAAATTGATTTCTCATAAGAAACAACATTGATATTTGTGAACTAAAAACCTAGTTTTTTTTAAAATGAAGCGAAAACTCGCATTTTGGTATTCTTAATTTTTGATTTATTTAGGCTTCTTCTACCACAATCCGTTCTTAAATCGTAGCGCTGGAGATATTAAGAATAAGCCCTATACCTGTCCCAATTTATTGCTGATATGTTTATTAAACTTTCAAACAATAGAACAAAGAAACATTTCAATTCATTTTAGTGATTCAATTTCATGAGTGAAAATATACAATTATTTCAAAGTCACTTTTTAATACTTTTGAGAAAGATTCGGAAACCATAATGGGTTGTTTCGAAACAATTATGCATCTTTTTTTAAAGGCAAGTTAGTGCGACAATAAATCATGTGGTTTATAGCTTTGGTGCAAGTATTCACAAAAGAGATTACAGTAGTAATAATTGAATGGTCCAAGGTTACGCCCGCTAAAAATCACAGATAATCGTCCATTACAAATTTTTTGACATTGACCAAAAAAAAAACAAGTTGCAAATTGATTTTATGACTCCTTGAAGGATAATTTTTTGGGAAGCTCGTAATTGCAGAAGAGGCGCGAAGATTAGGGAAAGACATATAGAACAATTGATGTCAAAAGTTCAAAAAACCACCTACTGAAAAAAATGGAATACTTTGCCGAAGTCGAGTGAAAGAAAAAACTGAACTGAGCGTCTTTTTTGAGGTTAATAACACGACGGCGTTGTCTCTTTACCAAACAGAGATCAAATAATCTAACACACTTCGGAACATTGGTGGAGAACAGAGGGCGATGACAACGTGATTGTAGGCTGAAAAGTCAAGGCAACGAAGAGAAGAACAAGCGCGAAATTGCAATAGAATAGTGAGTTGAAGTCATAGGTATAGGTATAGGAAGATGTGATGATGATGGTATGAAGACGATGGCCTAGAGTGACCGATCTAATCCAGCGACTACTTATCAGTCTCCGCCTATTGCAGACTTAACACAATGAATGCAGTTCTATGCACCGCTGTTATAGTAGTATGCGATCCTTTCCGAGAAAGTTACGGTATCTGATAGTATAAATACCCAACTACCTGCCTGTTCGTGTTAAGGTTCTCGAACTCACGGCCGGAAGTTAATCGCAAACCTCCTCACCTTCCAATCACTCTCAGATATCTCTTCCTACGTGCTTTATTCAAATACAGCCACAAAATTCCCTTAAACTTTTTCCACTAACATTATAAATATGACAACATGACGTAATAGAAAATTTGAAAGCAACTTGTTATAACGGGGTGTCAATATTTATTTTAATTTGAAGAAGACTATAAACACACGCAGTGTAGGAGTATTGCGAAACACATTCGATTCGAATAACCAAAGATTGACGTCACAAAGGGTAATGACCAAGTTTCTTCGAGAAGTCCACCACCAACTATGCTATATAACTGAATGTATTTGGTGGCCGTTTGTGTAATTTGATGTGATTTACAAGGCTACAAAACATTACAAATATACCGTAACAGAAATGGTCTATTGTGTGATATTGAGAGAACTTGTATACTTATTCGTATTTCAAGGTTCATGCCCTTAGATTTTCAATGGTCTGACCATATTATGACCACACTTACGGCTTGGGAAATATTAACGTCACCAAAGGTATTTTTATGCTTACCAAAAATTATTTTTAATGCCAACTTCACCCTTTATTTCATTCTTCTGTATTCTTAACGGGGCAATCACCTTGAACGAAAAGACCAGTCGTTAACTGAATTTAACCCTTGAAGTACTGAGAATTTTCGAAAGCCATCTCCCAATATTTGGTAGACATCACTCGTTAAACGCTGCCCTTATCGCCAATCAGTATGCTTTTTTAATTTCAAAGAAATATGTACGTATAGGAAACACTTTTACCTATAAAAGCTTCGGGATTTCTTTTTATATTACTTAATTATAAAATGGGGTAACAATTATTAATGTTCATTTGGTGTAGGAGTACATTGATAACAGGTGTCAACCACCGCCTACAGGTGCACAGATTCACCACATTCATGCTATTTATTTGATTATTTCCAGTGTGATGTAGTTTTATAAAGAATTATTTTCTTCTTGGCCGTATTTATTTATGAGTTCAAAGCCCTCATTTTGTAATGGGAAGCCGTTCGAAAAATATGTATTACCTTTTCGTAAATCATGCTTTTGTGTACTCACAATTTAAGCCAAAAATCAACTGGAAAGGTTCAATGTTTCATTATAAAAGAATTTTGTAAATAGATGTTTGTTCTTTAGTGATATTAAATTGGCGATTTTTTATGCTTTTAAATAACGGTGTGGTGGTTGGTTCTTTTCATTTTCTGTGAAGATATTTTTCAGTGGCTAAACAAATATGTGTACACAATAGTGAATGCCATTAATAAATTATCTATTATTTTAAATATTACTGGATTCATTTTGAGAGCGTTGAAATTAAATTTTGGTTTAAATACTACTTGTATTCTTACCATTTACATTTCTTTTTCTCCAATTGTGTTTTTCATCAAAAATAAATTGGTAATTAATAAATGAATTCTTTCATTTATAAGTTCTTCCCAACATTCAAAGAAATTCAATACCTTGGACTAGGAATAGAAATCGATAGAAAGCTCTCAAGCCTACTGGCAGCCGAATGGTCAAAGTGGCCGCTCTAAAACTGGTAGGTGTTGGGTTCAAATTTCGTATCCAGCAAATTTTCAAATTTCTCGATTTTATTTTCTCGAATACGGATTTTTAATGACCCTAGAGTCGTTAAAGAACTTGATTGTTATAAAGCGATGGTAAATAACAATTAAAAAAGCTCTCAGTATTATATTACGCGTAGTATTCATAACATAGTATAGATGTAAACATTGTTTTTAATATTAACTTTTAAATTAAACAAGGAACTTAGATTCCCATAGAATTAAACAATTAATTTTGGTTGATTTAAACAGGGTTCTATGATAGTTGCCCATTAAAATATTCCGCATACGAAAATTGCCATTTAATGTCATGCGCATTATTCCAATTTAAAAAAATGCAGGAACTAAATATCATACTTAAAATTTAGTTAAATTTGTCGATCTTAAGATAGATAACGGTTGAGACTTTATGCCTTTTACAAAATCTATTTCTGCAGTTACCCGAAGTTGAAAATTAACTTGAAATTAAATAAGAATCAATTAATCTAGAGTGATTATTTGAAGGCAAACAACTTTAAATTGTTTAACACTAAATAATAATTTTAATTGTATGTTTAGATATGCTATGGTCAAATATGATAATAAGTAGTCAAATTTTCTGGAGACAAATATGTTTAATTGTTATATTATTTCAGATTTTAATTGCTGTCTAAATAAAAATTTCCCACAAACAATGGAAATGTTTGAGTTAATTTTAACTGTTAAATATCATAAATAAAAGTAACATTAAAGCCAATTATGAAAATAATTTGATAAAATTTATCAATATGCAAATAAATGTTTGATCAGAAACAGTGCTTTGTGATATGAAGATTCCGTTGGATAAATGGTAATATTGAGGAAACAGTTAAAGGTGACAAATAGTGGAAAATTTTCGTAAATCGCATACTTTTGCATAATTGATTAATCCGTATAACCGTTATTAAACGAATTAATGCATTTTTATTGATGTGATGATTGAGTAGTATTTTAAGGAAATCCCGAGTTTAATGTGATCATTTGAATATTTGGACAGCAATGACGTTAGTGCATATATTTCATATGGTCCCGTATTGGACATTTGACGCGTGTGTGGTTTGACAGTTCACACGTGGAAATTCGTCCCTTTCCCGGCTTTCGTCTACGCGGTTTCGTACATTAAGTTTACTGATGAACATCTTCATTGTATTATTATGTACCGTTAAAGCTGCACGCGGAATACACGACGTCTAAGCATATTTTTGTTAAGTCACCAGAATCGGTCGTCTCAAATTTGTTGATAGTAAAAGAGCGGAAATTGCCACCGTATAGTGTTTGTCTTTGTCGATGGTTCCATTGCAAAAATAAGTTTGGTCCTATGTACTATGTGTTCTTAGAACTTGTTTTAGTAATGAACCAACACATCCAAGTATATAGGAGTACTTTAACCACACCGCCTTCTAACATTCGACCATGCGTTAGGCGTTTTCTTATACACGAAATGTCAATGCACTGAGAATTATGGTTGGTCTGATTCGGTGGAGGCATTAGGTCATATTTAGATGTCAATGACTTATTTGTTTATCACTTGTATTGGATTACAATAATTTGTATTCTTTTTCAGTTATCTGCATTTACACAGTTAGAAAAAATTAATATGCAACATTGCGCGTTTAGATTTTTTTCCATTGATTGATCATTAATTTCTTTAAAATTATTTTTAATCGATTCAGGCTATTGCATTGCATTTCAACAAGGAATTCGTGGTCATAAAAGATTTTACCGCCAGCAAAGAATTTTAATTCTTACGTGAATCTTATATACGTTTTTCATATAGTTCCTTCCATAATTGTAAATCAATCACCCACGAAACGTGGATCTCCTATCAATTGTATTCCTGAATTATTTTCAACTAGCTAATGCTAGGAAAGCATACTTCCAAGTATCTCGTCATTTTCTACAAATATCCTAATCAAATTTACCAAAAAAAAATCCTTAAAATATTTTCAATTATAGCAGATTTTCCAGAAGATTTATGTTAAATTTATAAATTTTAGTCAACTCTTACGGAAATATTCAAATTTTACCGGATTTACAAAATTTTGTGGGGTTTATTTCCGCGAATTTTTTTAAATATTATTGTTTGAAGTTGATCTACTTACATTCTGAAATATAAAAAAAAGTTTATGTTTACTTATAATAGCCGCGAGTCATTCTTGTAATACATTAATTTAAGCCAATCATGATCGAGCAAATAAATGTGATCACGTGACAAATTGCGTGTTATTTAAAGCAAAATTAGCAAAAAAATCAGACCACAATTAATTAAAGATGTTATTACATTTTCAGAAATACTTAATAAAAAAACTTATGAATTTTTAATGTATTACATTTACTTTCTTAGAAAAAAACATTGGTGAATAAAAGTGGTTTTAATTGGTTTCAAATGAAATTAATCGAAATTGTTAATTAATTATGACGAAATTACGTTCGAATATCAAATGCGAGTGATTCAATGAGAGAAAGAGAGACAACCTGTTGAAAAGTATACACTTTGATGTTATAGATATGTTGTCACAGTTGTATTCAGGTGAAAGACCTCGTGGTTGTGACGTAAACTTTCACTGGAGACGTAACAGTTGCCCAGAGCACAAATGGCAGCCTCTGGCACTGCATTTCACTACTTTCTTTTAACTTCACAGCGCCGCGTAATTTCCCTCCCGTCAATGTGAACTGAAGAGATAGTGTTGTTGTTTTTGTTGTGAGAGCTGATGGCCGCTTTTCAACACGCATTCTACAACTTTGCTGCTACGTTCGCGTTTATCATATGAGTACTACATAGGTACCTCGTGAAGAGTTGCAGAATTGAGAGAAGAGGCGCGGGTCAGTGGATCGTTATGGACTTGTTAGCATATGAGTACTACATCCGATTCAATACAATAATAGATACTCGGATGAAAAAGTATTTTCCTATTTCATTGTTGTCTAGACATTGACTAATTATTTATACTTATTTCTATAACGATGCAATTACTTTCTAATAATTGTTCGGTTTTAATTGAATTTCTATTTTCATTCATAAATTCTTCCGGGATTTAACACTTTACGGATTTATAGGTATGCTTCTGCTAAACAGTCACTGTCGTGATCTATATTTCTAATCAGTTCTATCAAACCGATAAATGGAGAGAAAGTGAATCAACCTATTTTTCTTTACAAAACACATCTTCAATGGTATTATATTATGGTTCCACGAAATGAACACCATTTAGAAATAGAACCAGATTTGATTTATTAAAAAAAAAATCTATAATTTTTCAAGATATTTTTTTAAATCACTGAAATCCTTAAAGGATTTGTGATTTGGTTCTGAGATAAATCTCAGCATCCCATTTAATCCTTCCTATGGATATTTCTGGTTTATATCCAGAAAGCCAATTTTGAACTAAAAATGGACAATCATAGGTTTCCTCCTCTTGCGAATGGATAATAATCTCAATGGGAATAATATTTTTCCGAAGCCATTATCCTGCTAGCATACCTTAGTTGAAGTTAAGCAGTCTTAATCTAAAAAAGTTATTTGACTTATAAATAAGGTTGTATAAAAAATTGAACTTAAATTTCAATATTTTAACATTGATTGATATCAATACGGCGTTGAAAGATCAGGATAAATTTTCAATTCTAATAGCCTTCCGCATTATACAGTATTATTATAATTGACTTTTGTAATATGAACCCTTAACATTTTATGTAAGTAGGGTCGATAACCATGTATTTGGTTAGACTAGGATTTTTGGACTTAAAAAAATATCAACGCTAGGTTTTTTTCCCCTTTTATTATTCCTAGCAGTAAAAATAAATTTATTTCTTAGTGATTAATGTAGTTTGAATTCAATATGAGTGTTATACAAATCGTTCAGGAAAACCGATCTGGTCCATGTAGAGTTTGAGATGGTTGAAAAAGAATGATTCGGTCATTTACCCTTAGTTGTTCTTAGATGAATTTCTTATTACGACTAAATATTAGCACCTCTTCGCAATAGTTGTACAAATGAAATCCGTGTTTAGGATATTGACCTAACCTTACGTATTAGTATCATCGAAGCGCGTCGTAGAATTTTTTTTGCTTTTTCGTCATGTTGACGTCACACGTAATGAACATAAGGTGAACAACCTTAGGGTTAAATCGCATTGAAATCACCACAATCAGAAGCCACTAACCATTAAAATAGTTTTTCTATTTTATCATCGTAACATCTGCATTTTTTCCTTTCAAACATCAACAGAAATGAGTTGGCCTGGAAAAATAGGTGATAGTCTTGGATATCACTTAACATATGATCTAGTTAAGAATGAAATTGAAAAATATTTGCATAAAAATATAATGGAATATGTTCATTAAGTAATGTAGTTTATGTTGCGCGCTTTTGAATCATTTTTTCAAATGCGAGAAATTCATTTTTCTTGGAATGAAAAATAATATGATTATTATCAGAAGATGGAAAGGTTGTTGAACTTGTGAGTGCTTCTTATGGTGTGTTATTGTTATTATTGTTGGATCTATGAGGCAAGCGGGCAAATACTCTAATGGCGTAAATGTGGCAATGTATTTGTTCATTAACGAAGGTAAAACAATCATCAAGAATTGTCCCGGAAATATAACCGCTACATAAAGTGGTTGCTATCGTTAACTATGATCAACGCTATTATATTCGCAAAATACGTGAATTGGATGAATAATGAGGGGCACGAACCATTTTTAAACACATGGTGGTATTTTTTTAAACACATTTTAAGGACTATATAATAATGCCCTTTTGCGTTTCTTTCATGTAGGTTCGTTAAATTGACATTTTGCCACCCGATTGTGTTGATTTGGTGATGAGATTCTCGGGTTTCAGATTTCAAGGATTACAAGAATGTACGAATTGAATTTATTTGGAAAGTTTTACTTTCGAAAAAATCTTTTGTAAAATCGGATGTAGTTCCTGACAAGGGTGGCGTACGCCATTCGGAACTTCGATAGAAGGTCGACGTCGATCGTTGAACTACTCCGAAGATCGTTCACATCTTTTGCCCACACCATGCCAACTGCGTTCCTTCTTTAATAATCGCAAAGATTGCTTCTTTTAAGTTCTAAACAAATTTCTATTCTATCACTTGCTCCACTTAAAACAACTATAGATATGCGATAGCCGAATTTGTAATTTTATCCAAACGAAAATCTTTCAAACTTTGCATAGGTATATGATTTAATCACCATTAATCCCACTGTTTTTATTTTCGCTTAAACAATTTCGATGTATTGATTTTCTAAGCAAATTTGGGGTCGGCGACTGACCATGGCCCAAACTTCATATCGCGGAGTTGAAGCCTGCGGCTTTTAATTCTAGCACCACTGGTTTATGGGGCGGAACGAAGCTGAAATTATAAATTCCATTACAAGTGAAATGAATAATATTGACATGCGATATTGAAAAAGAAAAATTGATGGTAAACAATGTGCAGAGATTCAAACAATACTTATGGTTTTATGGGTAAGTATACCCTTAAATTATATGAAGAACAGAAAACTTGAATAACTTACTAACATGAAAAAAATGATTTATTTTGGTAAGTCTTTTCAGTATGATATGAGAATCTTGTAGATTAATTAGTTCCTCGTTTCCGTACCTTTCAATCAATTACATATAATACGACTTATCCGTCCAATCTTTCAGGATAAACGGGATGCGCACGGTTACCCCGAATGACTCTACATCATATTTTGCCTTGAAACGATGCACCAAATTTCCTGAAAATAATAAAAACGAGGTTACTTTTGCAGATTTTTCTAGCACACGCCGGCATAATGCCAACGCTTATTCCATCTTTTTAAGTCAATGTTTTTATTGCTCAAATTTTTTTTTCTTTATGAAACTCCTCATGCAAAAATACTTATAACTGTCGTCCTTAAAAATGTTATATAATTTTTAATTTTTTTATGGGCAAATTTTCCTTGAGAAAAAGGTGATGGCTGTTTTTTTTATTGTTGCTTTGGGTCGTTTACGAATCTAATTTGGGTGTTGTGAATGCCATTTTTTAAAAGATCATTTTGCTCTATTTGAAATTCAAGGATTTCACATTATGTTTTTTGACTTTGTTTTAAAAATTTTAAAGTCGAAAATTATGTGCTTTAGCTTTTCAACTTGGATGAAGTAGCAGATGGTGTTCTGTTGAACTATGTTATTTTTATCTATATTTTCTAGATTAAAACTTTTGATTTATTACTACTGGATACTATTATTTTGTTATAATTAAAAAGATTTTTTCAAAAAGGTGGCAATTTTTAATTAGATTAGATGAACAGTTTGTAACCTTTGTTAGAACAAAAAACTTCTTGAAAGATGCATATGGATGTTATAGAGTACCTGATGTAAATTAGACGGAGCACTAATGTTAGCTGGATGCTAATTAGGGGAGGTATGGTCAAAAAAGAAAGAATAAAAGAAACATTGGATGTCATATTCGTATATAGTGGGCTTTGTAACATGTCAGATTATAAGGAAGAGAAGCACCAATAATAATTCTAAATTTGATCTTGATGATGGCCAAATAGCTAATAGGTGAAATAAAAATCTTGTACTTTCTGTTTAACTGGGGTAAGTGACTTACAATGACCTTATGCTCGCGAAGTGCTGGTAATAACGATTCGTGGCGAAATCGACCGAGCTGGAACTGCGCACAGTTTGGTTAGGAATCGCTAGGTCAGTGGCCCGAAGCAACCTCTCAAAAAGTGAACTGTATTCTGGAATGTTGCTTATGGCCAACGCCATCACATAAAGCCATCTTATTCAATTAACGACTTTTATTTTTATTCGATGGAAAAGAGAGCGAGTTACCAGGCCAACAACTTTTGATAATAGCCAATATTTGCCTCAAAGAATTACCTTCGCGAACCATGTCCAAATTATACATCATACACTTGTATTACTTACCTTAGCAATTTTCACGGTTGTGTATCAAGACCCCACTGCCAACATTGGCTCCACCAAAAAGTAAAACCATCCGCTTTCGCGTTGCAATTTTTTCGAAAAAAATTACAACTAGACGCGTGGCTTTTTTAAAAACATTTACAATATTAAAGATCTTAAAAAAGATACCTATATTAAATTTTACAGCGGATAAGCGTGGCTCTAAAAATTCGGCATTCAGTTCCAATTAGACCCTCAAAGACGACGGCCGTAATATAATTTTATCACCACCATAAAGTAGGCATAGAGTAAAGGAAAAAATAGGTCGTTAGAATTACTTTGAAGCCTATTATAAAATGATCAAGTGAAAGTCCCAAAAAAAATCTGCATTTTAACCTTGGAAAAAGCATTCTACACATTTGAACCATTTTCAAAATGTAACAGTAAAATGGAAAAAGGGTTGGATGTTTATGTATATGATAATTTTGTTTTATAACTCTGGTTTAAGGGTTATTTCGGCAAAAACTGTTATATTACTGTTCAAAAAGCAAGGGTTTTATGCTCCGAAATTAGACTGGACTGTTATATTTTTAAGGTCACTTCTAAACTCTTTGACAAATATATTTAAAACTCGTTTGAAAACATCCATATATTTATGATCCAATTTCGGTAAATATTTTAGTTTTCAAGAATCTATTTCAAAAATTGGCACATTTTAATAATAGCTTACCCAACGATAATTCTTTTTGGATACATTCGTGTCCATGTTTCCTATAGAAATTAAAAAAAATGCGGGTGTTTTGCCAGAATTTTTTTTATCCGTATAAAAAAAAGAACATTTGTTTGAAGGTTTCGCTTTCTTGAAAATAAAAACGGTTTAGGGGGAGATTTTTTATAAGATAAATATAGGGACTGGGCCATTCTCATTTCTTTTTTTTTTGTGGGTTGAGATCAATGTGAGTCCTTTTCCTTTCAATCTTATCCGCTGCAGACATTAGTTTTCAGGGTTAAACGAGTTAAGAGGGCCTTCGCATCAAGGTCAAATAACCCAAAGGGCTAAATAACCCAAACGCGCATAACAGTTATTTTTCAAACATTTAACAAGTCCATTGTTCTATTGAAAAACTTTCGAACGATTAGGAAACGTTTCTTTTTCTTCGACTCGAATCCAAGTCAAAAATCAAGTGGAAGACACAAATATCGCTTTGCATTTTATGAATATGTACAATTCTGTTAACATCTGCTTATTTAAATGTGTGTAGAAATTTTTTTCTTGTGAAAGACTTTCAATAACTGAATAATAAAAAGTATATTGTAAAAGAAAGTGAAATTACAAATTTTGGATTTCACTAGCGTTTTTTTTCTTTTTTAATTTAACATATCTAAGTAATTGAACAAGGCAATTTTAATATTTGTAATTAATGTCATCGACTTCATTTCATTATCCCCTACTCCATTCATTAACGTTAAAGAATTACTTCATAGTTTCAAAGTGGAAAGTCTCTATATAAAATTAGTTGAATTAGTTTTAACTAATAATTAATTAAAAACAAAACAATAACACTGATAAATTTCTTTGAATCTTCAACCTTCCATAACAACCGATAACTAATAATTCAATTTGAAATATATTTTAATAATAAGGATTTTTTTCCGATCAAAAACAAACATTATTCCTTAATTTTGTAAACTCTTTTCCGATTGAATTGAAGTAAACAATGTTGCATTGGAAATTCAATGTTACAGAAGTGGTTTAATTGAAGAATGTGGGAGGAAGTTGAATGAAAAGTAAAGAAATATTTTGGCATTGAATTTTTTCTTTTTTATTGATAGTTTTTGATATTGTGGGAAGTAAAATGAAAATGGAAGTAACTGAAATGTTTGGTATATCGTAAGTAGTAGTAGATAGTGTTTAAGTCGGGGCCCGGTGGGCTATAATAGTAGTGAAAGGATTATGTTTGTTTGGCAGTGAGTGAGAGCGTCGTGACGCTATGACCACTTAGAGAGAGAAGACGCCAACCCAGTGGCCTTGGCCGATGCTACATGCTTGTCTGGGTAATTCAGTCAAGGTTTGGGGGCGTTGAACTTCCTTCCTAGCTGTCCCCACTTTGGCTAACCATTAAGGCGGTCGCTGAGTGCCTCGTGCACCAATCGGATGGCGTACTCGCAGTTTGAAGACAACAGTGATTGGTGCTGAATGCTTTGTTGTCAATGACCTCTAACTTTGAATGCGATGAACTCAACAGTTGGCGGCTTTTAGTACTGAAACTATTTCCTACAATATATTCCCACTTCAATGTTGTTTGTGTGTAAGGTTGATTTTCGTATACCGGTCTTCAGGTAGTTGATGGCCACGGTCTCTTATTTACTATACTTGCTTTGCTGGACTCAGTGCAGATCTCAAGTTGCTGCCATCGGGACTTTCACTCTCTGCAGTTCTTCCAGAGCGGCAACTACTCTCTACGCTTACATGCGAAACAAACCAGGATTATTGTTGACTATATTCTTGTACTGAAGTGTTACTAATATTGTTGTGTTTAACTACCATGTGCCTTAGTGATGAATATTGTATACAAACCTCACGATTCGACGTGCTTTAATTCAGCATTTGATTGATAGATTTTAGTGTTTGTGTTGTGGATTAATTAGTGAAATCAGCCAAAATGATTATTTCACCAGATAGTACACATCATAGTTTTCCTCAACCCCAAGTGCCAGAATCATCAACGCCGATGATGATGGATACCACGGTTACATCGGCGGCCCATCGCGAACCCATTCTTAACATAGGTACATCGTTCTTTCTTTACTTTCTCTCGCGTGCCGGTTCAGTAAGAGTCTTTCTTTTCAGTGAAAGAGAAAGCAGTTCTTCTGCGCCTCCTTTCTTTATACATACACGGTTTATAGAGCCACGTGATTCTCACCTGTTGCATCACATTCACTTCTTCATTTTCCAAAATTATCAATGCAATTCCACATGTACTAATGCCTGCATTATTTTTTTTATTTTTACAGAATTTGACGGCACTACTGTCCTGTGCCGAGTTTGTGGTGATAAGGCATCGGGTTTCCACTATGGCGTTCATTCATGTGAAGGATGCAAGGTCAGTAGATTTATTTTTAAAATTTTTACACGATTGGAAAAAATCACGCGGTATTTAAACATAAATTGCAAAATAAGTTTTCTTAGTATCCACCGAGAAATGGTCTTTATCACACGTATGAAAACGTGATTCATTTCATTTTTCCAAACGTTTGCAATTCAATTGCTTTTTACTCCAAATCAATTTCAAATACAAAAAATATTGTGTAATTTTTTCCACTTAAAAATTATCCTTGTGAATATTGCTACGGACACGGAACTAAAACAGTCAAAACCTTGATATTTAATTTTAATGTAAAATGCGTAAGGTTGATGTTTGTTGGCATTGTAGTGTCACCGACCGCGTAGCCTTTATTTGAATCTAACATTTTAGCGAGGACAAAATCCATACTTATTAATCCAAAAAAAAAAAATGCCTTTGAAATAATTAAATTGTTTATTCAAAGCCATGCTCAAAAATATTTCTACCTTTTTGTCGTCCTTTACCTGCTCACAGCAAAAATGTCTTAAATTTTTCCGGTCAAATATAGCCCAATTTCGTTTCTTTTTTATCTAAAAGAATAAGGCATTGTTTTCTCTGTTTTACGACCAATTAAAGTTATCTACATTTTGTTTTTTTCAAACATAAGTGCGCAAAAACGTGGTTGAAGGACGGTTATTTGCAAATGTCAACGTCCCATTTGGTGGAACTAGAGGGGATTTTTTTCCAATCTTAAACTGGATAGACTTAGCCTTGATATGAAATAGTGCTAAAAAAATATGATTCAAGGTTTTAGGATTTCGGTTGGTTCAATTTAATTATTTGGAAATTTGCATTTGTTTTTTGGACTTGTTTAATAAATGTAGATGTGATATTGTTATTGAAATGAGTGTGGATCATGGGTCAATTTCAAGTAGTTGATGGAATTATGAAGGCATTGAACCAATTAAAATAATTAGTGGGATATTGATCTAAAATAAAAAGCAGTCAAAATTTAAACAAAAAAATCTAGACAAATGCCCTCGAATGAACTGGAAATGTGGCATTATGTTAGTCATTAACCCTGGAATCTAAAATGAGAACGATGTTGGCGCTACCTTGCTGAAACATAATCGAACAAGCAGGCATCTTATATATACTTAGACGGGTATTCAAACCTTGAATATTTTTCGTATTTCGTGTGTTTGACATTTGGTTTTGGCCGTTGTTGATATATCTGATTCTCTTCTTCAGCTGTAAGGTCTTCGGCTCAACACATTTCGTATATTTGCCCACAGCATTTAACACTTTATTTCCTGCATATGTCGGTGCGTTGAACTACGCTAGGTTGCTTGACAGTTCATGGTCATCATTTAATACGAATTTTTTCTACCTGTGTTCGATTTTTGATTGGACCCACACAATTAGGTATGGGCACCTACCACCGACTCCCACAGTCTGCTTTTCAACATTTTTAGATTACTCTCCCTTTTACAACCCTTATCTTATTTCAAAATCCTTTCCAATTTCGAACCCTTTTTGCACAACAAAAAATTACATCAAGGACATTTAACGATATCAATGTGTGTTTTATACCCTTTCGAAAGGTAGATTTTTGGTAGAAAAACAACCTTTTCTGGTTAAATAATAGATTGATCAAACCTGAAATGGAAGGACCTTTTCAATTTGGTTTAAACCCTTTGTGATGTAATTTTTGTGCGGATGTGGATCCACTTGGCAGATGTTTGATTTTAGCAGAGAATATCATTTTTCATTCGCTTTTATTTTTGTCAATTAATAACTTAAACTATCATTTCTAATTCTATTTCATTCTTCTTTTCTTAATGATAATAAATTAAGTAACATATTTTTGATATTTATCTTCCTATAATTAATAAAAACCGATTCAAAACTAGACGTTTTTACTAAAATTTTAATTCAGGACGATATAGCTCTACAGCTTGTTCCTCAAGAAAATATTTTTGGAGAAATATTTTCTTTTATAATTTCTTAATTGTAAGAATAGCATTAAATTCAGGTTCTAATTTTTAAATATCCCCCCAAATTTTTGTATTATTTACATTAAAAATTGCATTTTATTCAACTTACTTTTGTAAATGTAATTTTTTTTCCATTGTTTATAAACCCATTATTACCCTGTGGTTATGATAAAAAAAATTAATTCTTTTCAATATTTTAACACATCTGCATTCAAAGTACTGGATCCATATAGCAAAACATAATCAATTTATCATTTTTTTTTACAAATACTACAATTTTTTGCATTACCAGTGTTTAAGCTTCATTAAGTCAAAAAAAAAAACTAACCCTGAAATGAGTTTATTTACTTTTTAGTTGAGTGAATAAAAAAGAGAGTAAAACAATTGCTATAAAGAAAGTAGATTAAATCCAAAGTAGTCGAATTAAAAAAATGTAAAGAAAGTAAATGTTTTATAGTACTTTTCGCATATATTAATAGTGCCAGTCGAGTCATTGATCTTTTTTAATGAAAGTACTTATTAAGTCAATTAAATCAAACATTTCCCTTGAGCGTTTAAAATTCAAAAAAATCATTGTTGTGATAAAAGCGTGTTAGATAGTTCAGGCAATCTCCGCATGACAGTGGCGCTGTTGTCAGTGGCAAGATGAAGGCAAAATTAGCCAAGAGAATAGGTGAAATGAAGTTGGATTTGGTGGGAGCGTTGTGTGATATGTGTGGGTCGTTCACCTTCTTCGGTCACTCACATCGATTGAAACGCGTTCTAGTGACAACAATCGTACTAATCGAGCATTCGCTTAATTTTCTTACTTCGTTGCTCCAATTCGATTTTCCACTTTATATGCACGCATTACGCACCCTTCTCACCTTATTCGGAATAGCGATTACTTGAAAATCAAATGATTGCAATAATTCGTTCATAATTTCCACTAACCGAAATCGTAACGACACTTTCAAATCGTTCTTGGCTATTTTAAACTAACGAACGCTAGAGCCGTTGCAAATGTGCATAGAAGGGTCGGCTCAGGAAAATGTATTGGAAAAGCGGTGGAAATGAGTGTAACCCAGATAAACGAGCATCCACATATTTAGGTCACGAATGCTCCAAATATTGAACTTATGTCACTATATTTGTGTAACATAGTAAGTGGCGGGGGCAATGCCCCCATGGTCGACGCATGCGTGACACTTAACGTACGTCACCGTTATCAATGTGATGCAGTGTGCGAACTCTTCTGCCCCACCAGCTCCACCCCACCACGGGGCCATTTTTACCCCGTCCGCGATCCTCACTTGTTATCCCGTGCGTGGCCCCGGAGAGTACATCAACCTAGTTTTGTAGGTCGTTGGCCTCAGTAGCGCGAGTCACTTGTTCGCGGAAAACAAAAGCGAAATAATCACTTCATATTGTTTTGTTATTATTAATTTCGATGTTATTATCATTATATCATTTGATAGATTAAAACAATAAACCTAAATTTCCAAATGCCTTAATATCCTCAATACCTCCCCAGAAACATACCAATGGAAAAATTCACTAACCTAAATTAGAATCATTCACATTATCTTCATTTTTGTTTATCAAGCAATTATGTATATTTTTTTTAATAAACTGGCTCAATTAATCAAGGTTGTTGGTTTAGCATTGCGAAATTTGTCTTTCTTAACACTTAGATCCCGCTCGAGAAATCTGGACCACGCGACTATTTGTATCTTAGATACGTTTAAAAAAGAAGGCCATATATGTAGGATTTTGTTGTTGCAACAATAACTTTATTTGACATAGTTCGATACTTTCTTACAGTAAATCTACCTATTGACCGACCTCAACCCACTTTTGCTCATTTTTATTATAAATACCGTCTAATATATCAGATTTCACTCGCTGAAACAAAGGCTGTACGGAATGCTTATAATTTTCGAAATTTCTGCTTATTCTCGTTTAGTAAGAAGTACTCAAATAACCGAAATGTAAATTCCATTGAATTTGAGTCATCGCATGATTTACGTTTGTAGCAACAATGACTCATTTTATGCCAATTTATCGATGGGTCACTCCACAGTACTGCCCTCCTTAGTCTTAGTCAGATTGGCTAACTAATAATTAAATGCCATCCTAATTTATTGTTTGAAAGTGTTTTGGATTTGTTAAGGTAGACAACATCTTAATCTTCAATTTAATAGAAGGTAATGAAAATTTCAAATTTTGTAGTTAGGACAGTTGAACTTACGAGGACAGAGTAGTGCTCAGCACATTTCAGACGAAAGTTTCTGAAGCTTATTGGTTAATACTGAATAAATGCAAAGCGGATTCAAAATTTTTCAACTATACTTCCACACTAACTTCTTATTGTACAATAGTTTGAATATCGATGACTTGTGCACTTTTTTAACCCTCCTGTACTACTGTCTTAATTCATTAAATTTTTGGAAATCAATACTGATGTAGGACGTTAAATATTGCTGATTAAAAAACCAAACATAACAGCTTTTGTATAATTTTTAAAAGTAAGTCTGTTTTATCTGAATAAGTAACCTCTTTTTTAATATTCATAAATAAAAACTTCTCGTATCATTTAACTGACCTAATTTCTGCTCATAAAAGTGTAGTAATGGCGAAAGATTAAATTAGTCCGGTCAATGCTCGCTGGACGAACGATGATGAGTCCCAAAAAAAGAAATGTAGACTAAGGCTTTGCGATGACGATGCCTCTTACATGTTTAGAAAGAGATTGAATCACTGCTGGGTATTTTATTTTTTTTCAGTATAGGTACCTACGTAATGACTAAGTGGTCATTTCGATGTTTGCAGATAGAATCATAGAACATTCTTACAAATCTACACACATTACTGTTGTTAGGTCAACGCACTGCTCTGACCTTCTTAGTGGGTGGATATCATCTGATACCCGTGCTTTTATCGAGTTATATTTGCTTGAATCTCTCACCCTCGGGTTTCACATTTGATTTGATAAGAATAAATTTATGATTTTTTTATATCGGTAATATGTTCCATTTTTATTTTATTTTTTGAAAAAAAACCTAAGGTGAAGCACCGATAAGAACGCAATTGACAAATTATTTTACAACTGTAAATCATGTGTGGTCTAAATATTTTATGACTTCATAGCTTTATTCTAAAAATGGGTTCGTATGACGTTCGAAGTTGTTTCACACAACGGTGCTTGTTGGGGTAGGATATGTTACGAGACTTGAGTGTAAACTTGGATTGAACGTCATTAACTGGCATAATACTGAGAGCTCTTCTATTTAGAGATAAAATCATTACTTTATTTTACGACTAAACTTTTTCTGAGACTCTTACGGCTAGGAGCGACATATTTGGAAATGACGGAAGCTAAAAATTATGAATATATGTGACACCTGCTTGCAGAGGCGGGCGTTAGGCATCCATACCTCCTTATCATTGTTTAGACTTGCAAAGTTCAATGAACTGAATTTTACAGTTTTGTCATTATTGTGATTCACGTAAATTTTTGCGCAAATATACGACTAATGATTTGCTAAACCTACTTTCAATCGATAATTAAACGATCCGAACAGAAATTTAGGATTTGGTGATTCGGTGCAATGTACGATTAATTCGCTTTGTTAAAAGCGATATCTACCTATCGCGATATTGAGGTCTTGTTACATTAATTTAACGAAAATAAACAATGTGCGGCTCATCATTTAATCACTCGCCAATAAACTTCAATTCAATGAAATTAATCTTACTTTCAAATATTGCGTGGCGAAAAAATTTCCTACTAATTTCATATTGTAATGATGAACGCGATTGATTGACAAGCAAGTAATTTGGAGCAAATAAATGGGGATTTTTATAATTTTTCTGGAAAAAAACCAATGTGTAACTAGAACAAAATACGAATGCATCTAATTTAAATGTAGAAAAGATCATTTGAAATTTAAATAAGTGATTTGCATTTTTTTTTTTTGAAACTTTAATTTAAACGCATCGTTTTCGTATAAAAACAATCATTTTTTTGTTCATCTTAAAATTTTTCAAAAAACCGATTTTGTCAATGTGCCAAAGCGATGAAGAAATTTATGTGGATCTCTGATGCAATTCGTCGTTTCAATTTTCACTTGACACATTTTGTCGTAAAATTTCCGTAGATTTGTCGTGCTAAAATTGTGCGTCAAGTCTCCCCATACATGCGAGTCAATCGCAAAAAGAGACCAACTAACTAATTTTGAATTTGACATGATTATGCAACAATAATGAATTCACTCTATATTAAAATGACGCTTGGCTATTAATATTCTTTGCTTTTACTTATTTACATTTGACGGTTGCGGAACAATGACAGATAGATACGTTCAAATCAGTTTGTTTCACTTTACTGATAGCACCGATTGAATCGGAGTTGTGGTTTTGCTACAGTTTTGTGGGCTCACTGAGTGCATTGACCAATAGCGGGTCAACGAACGTTTAACTAGTAGTTAGTTGATCGGCGGTCACTGTTTCTTGTATGGCACAAAGTCATGTGATAATCGAATTGGCATACTTTAATTTGTCGCCGGGAAAAAATCCCCGAAACTCCCATAAGTCTTAGGGAGAACATTCAGCCACCTTGGATTTAGCATTACTAAACGCAAAGTAAAAGTAATCCACCTATATTCGGCCAGAATACTACAACTAGATACAAATATTATGATTATCACTTGCACAACAGCAAATGCAATAATCGTTTTTATGTTTATTAATTATTAATAAAAATAAGTAATTAGAGATTTTCATTGAGGATTTGGAAAGGTTATCGACTGTTTTCGAATGAAAGGGTGTCAATGCTAGTTACTTTTAGCAGATTGGAAGAGAAATTACAATCATATTATTTGAAAGTTCCCTACCTGAGAAACGCAGATCAAAATTAAAATCTAGAAGTTTCGATTCTTGAAACCTTAACGAATGTTTTCAAGTTAAGTTCTTCCTTTATTATTTTAAATCCACTGTCGATATTTTTCCCTTTCAATACTAAATTAAATATGAAAGAAGTCTTGTAAAAATTTAATTAATTTAGCTTTCTTCTGTTGTGATCATTCCAATGCATTTCTTTTTTTCTTCTTTAAAAATCAATACTTTTGTTTTTAATGACTAACCTAAGTTCTTCGATTGTGGAGGAATAGAAACTTAAGGTATAGGTATCGTGGAATACTTTTTCTTTTTTATTTCGTTTATAAACTTTAAAACTGATTGTTTCAAATATAATAAACAGTGTATCTGGCTATATTAATAGACGCACTATAGGTTTTATTATAAACCTGAAAAAAAGCTATTTTATTTTGGGTCCATATTTTTGATTGGGTTTAACTTTCCTGTACAATTTTTCTGCTGTTTTTGTGAATGATGATTTCATACGTGAATATTTTTTCTAAGGGCTATTTTTCTGTTGTGACCAACCCTTTAGCTACTTTTTTCTTCAGCAACTTCCACATATTTTCAATGGGTTTCAAATCAAGGCTATTATCCTAAAGCTGAGTAATAGGGATAATTAACAAGGCTTTACCCTTATCCAGAAAATATATTTCTTAAAAATCAATAACACTTTTTATATTGTAAAAAGTAAACAACATTAAATTTAATTTTGAGAATACATTTTAATAATATGGTCAGGGAGTGTATAAGTTTAGTGAATAGTTTTGGAGTTTGGGAATTCCGTAGTAGATTTGGGGGTGATGTGATCTTGTTGGAGAGTGGTCTCGATAAGCCTCTATCCGGTATTACCAAAGATACGTGAATTAATGTAGATAGGATTTGATATGAAAGAGTCAAACGGGCACAAAGAAAAATCTAGATCAGGTTCCGTTATAGCGCTTATATTTATTATAATAAAATACCTGACGATGTCGAAAGCTCTTTGGTTCGGTCATTGCTCGCTGTTAGTAGCGAGTATTTATAGTAGTGGGAGCAAGACAGAAAACTCTCACTTTCACACCGTGAACTGTTGTATGTGTAATGCAATGTAAGCAGAATTGCCTGGGCTTGTGTTATTGGTGAGTATAATACGGCGGTGGTATTCGTTGTTGACGTTGTCGATTGCAGGCTGGGGCAATACTCTAGCTTGCGTTTGGGGTGAATGTCCCAGAACTGGGTCACGCGGTCTAACTGTGCTGTGATACTGCTGTGCCAGTGCCTGCTATTCCACCAAGTTTCAGTGTTTATTACGATACCGAGCAGTAAAGACGTAAATCCAAAAGTTCTTACCCACGAGATATAATCTTCTTATTCCATTCACTCAAGTGAAATTTATCACTAAAAATTCGTGTATTATTTGTTGTTGGTAGAGTTATTGGAGTTATTTGTTTGTTGCTATTTGCAATGTGTGTTCTACAGCTAGTGAAATTCTAACTTGGAAATTATTTGCATTGTTGAACTAATAAAATGATGGCAGTGATGACATACACACAAGCTCAATCTAACGCGGATTCGGAATCCGCGTCAAATGTTAAAGACCAAAATATTTGTTCCGTGTCCATAAAATCCCCAATAGGGCATGAAGACTGTAGCAATAGTAGTAGTTCTGGATGTGATAGTGGTGATGAAATTTGTTCGGAACATCAACTTGAATTTGGTGATTCTTCTGATTCTCAGGGATTTTTCCGGCGCAGCATTCAGCAGAAGATCCAGTATCGGCCGTGCACAAAAAACCAACAATGCTCCATTCTTCGAATCAACAGAAATCGGTGCCAATATTGCAGACTGAAAAAATGCATCGCCGTGGGCATGAGTCGAGATGGTAAGTCACACATTTTACATTTTTCCCTGTAAATTTTCCTCAGACATATTTAAGCAATTGAGAATGGAAAAAAATATCAAAAATTGATTTTAATCGAGAAAGTAGATAATCGTTTTAATGATGTGAAAGCAATTGAAATTTTACAATAGTCAAGTGAGCGCGATTATTAACGATTAGCTAAGTGAAGAGTCAATGTGTGCTAGTTGGAGGAAAGTAGCTGAGCTGGGAGAGCGTCCCGGCGGTCATGAGGTGATTGACCTGGGCGTCCGGAGAGTGGGTCACGATATTGTCAGCCACGAATAAGCGTGCGATGGTGGAAGCGCTGCACATTGACGTACGACATATTCGAAAGTTGTTTTACGTCGAATTACGCCAGTAACATATCGTAATTGTTGTGCAATGAATAAATTCCCGCAATAATTGCATCTACTAAAACCTATACAGACGGTTTTATTACTTACCTCTTGCTAACTGGCCGTTAAAAAACTATGTTGAGGTCAACTACTACACATCAATTACCTACTCTTACCCACTTACGAATATTATTTTTCTCGAAAAAAAATTCACGTTAAACACATTTCTAGGCAAATATTTAAAAATCGCACTTTTCAGGGTTAGGTTCCACATAAATTTGGTCGATTACTTAAGATCTCTTTCGAAATTTATTTTTGTGATAGTTAGCATTTATTCGGTTATTCCAAACTATATAAAAGTTCGTTGACATTGTAATTAAAAAGACTAAATGTCCCCATTTGTATTTTTCGATAAACAATTTATGATATATTAATTACTAGTCAAAAAATATCAACACTACTATTATGTAATCCGTTGAAGATAAACAATAATTATGTCAATTGGAAACTTTCGATAACATCCGCGTGATATTTACAACATTTTTTTTCTTTAACAAAGTAAAGAGAAAATTATGCACCTAATTCGCGGGTCGATGACATTTTCTAGATTTATTTAATCGAAAGTCAATTTCTTTTACACATACGATATGGGGAAAATCGTACAATATCTTCATAATTGGCGGGTGTTATTAGATACGTTGTAAAACATTTTTATCAATCGTATATAAAGAAATCGATGTATCGGATGGAGAAAGTGAGAGCCTTCTTCGAAACGGTTACGATTGAGGCGCGGTGGAAGTACACGTACCTTTTACTTCCTCATCGTGTGAAATAGAAAGTGAGATGATAATAAATATTAGTTTGTAACATCATTACTATTTTCATCAAAAACACATAAATCTATTAGAATCGTTAGAGATTATCAAAGATCACGAATTCGTGTTTGATTCAAATTTGCATCATTCCATAAGTGAAATTCTTCCAAAGCTACTGATTAACATTAAAAGAAAAATAGTTACAGTTCATATTTGTGAAAAAGCGTTGGGTTTTTTGATTTTAGATCACTTTGATTTGGAAATGCAAAAGTCGAAACTAGAACCGGCACACAGCGCCGTTTGTAACATAAAACTGAACTTGTGTGTCAGTGAACTCTGCTAAGATTAGTTGAGGGTATCACCGTAGTGTGGCGTTACCGATCGTAGTCATCGCGCGCCTTTTACCTTAAATACGTCACCATATGTGCGACATGCGCTTGGTTTGAGTGCGCATTTATAGCAAATATACGATTTAATAAAATCGCGTGAACATAACATAGCGAATACATGAACCTATATGCACAAATTTTGCAGCAAATATTTGTTATGTTAATTTCATACGAATTCCCCAAATTATTTGCTTATAATTAATATATTAATTTGAATTAAATTTAAACTATAATAAACTTTCATCGATTGTTGTCAATTTATATTGGTGCGTTTGACAATTTAAAACAAAATGCGTCTCATTTAAATGTTTAAAGAAAATATTTACCCTGAAAATATTAATTTCTATTTTCATTCGCTTGAAAATTATCAAAACAATTTTTGAAAATTGAACGTAAAAGCAAATGTTAGCCTTGAAAGCCGGCGAAACAAATTAGTTCAAATAAGTTTATTGATTTAATTTTTAATATTAATCAAACAAAAAAATAATTTCAATTGTTTGAAAGGGTGCGATTTTTTCAATGAAAGACAAATATTTGAAAATAAGTTTAGTGAATTAGATTTGGAATAAAAAAAAATAAGTAGTTTTTATATAAATTTAATACATATAATGTGGAGAAATTAAAAAGGGAAGGCTATATGCATTAACACGCTAATTTAATTCTTTTGATAACCTCCCTTTTGACTTTGAAAAACAATGTCTAGCAACGGCCTTGACAAAAGGGGCGTTTTAAAGGAAAAAAAATTTCAACAAGTCAAGGTAATAAATAACAAATTGACGTAGTATAAAATTCATGAATCGCAGACAAATATCTGGTGCGTAGTAAACATAATGTAAATGGGGGTGGATGGCGAGCGTGAACGTGAGCGTAGGCGGCTTTTACGTAGGATAAGAGTAGAGGGTTGTTTAAGCGGGCGAGTTTCGGGAGCGACAGAACCCCCGACAAGCGCGACCGATGACGATAATAGAATGCGATACTGCGGTGGCGATGAAGCCAAGTTCAAGGTAGCACTGTCGTCTCCCGAGGGGTTGTGGTGGGGTAATCGCGTGGCTGTTGGCGGCGGCAATCGGCAATGGAGGGGCGGCGTCCGAACGTCCGTTGAACGCCATGAAGACCGCGTACAACCGCGCACCAACAGTGTGGTGCCGTATCGTAGACGAAACAGTCGACTTTATTATTAGCAGTTAGTTGGGAATGTACAACCGCGTGTGTTGTTCAGCCCAATTTCTACTATAACGCGACACTTTCTGCATATCTAAAACAACAGTGCCATACTTTGTTACCAATTATTTGGATTTTATTCATATTTTGCTCCAATGCTACTATTACAATTAATTGTGACCAATTTGAAAAAATCGCATCCAGTGTTGTTATTTTGTGAAAATTGTGTGAAACAGTGAAAATTTTGTATATTTGTTTTGATACATCAAAATACTATTTAAAATGGGTGATGAACTACCCATTCTCAAAGGGATCCTTAACGGAGTTGTCAATTATCATAATGCACGTAGGTGTCATTTAAAACTATTTTAAGTATATTAAGTTGTCATTGTTGTAGTTTTAATGCATTAGTTTTAGTGACAGGATCGACCTACAATACTTTCTTCTGTGAAAGCGATGTCAGTCGAGAGAAATTATATCTTTCGTGATATTACATCTTAAATAAATTACTATTGTTTCACTTTGAACTCAATTCAATGAGATGTCATTAAAATACTTTCACCCAAATCTTTGTTTATTATAGTAAAGGCGCGTGTCTGAAGGATGTAAATGGTGTGTTAGTTAACGGTTAGTCTGGGGCAGATGCTTGAGCAGATGGCACGCGCTAGGCTGCCGTTCATTTGCCTTATCCACCTGGCCCTTGAAGGCTTTATCGTCCCACTATTCTCATTAACATGTCTGAGCGAAAGTTTATTTAAATAGGCCACCACTGGTGACCTTTTTGAGCAAAAATTTAACCCTATCCTTTCTATTGTTACAGCGGTGAGATTTGGCCGAGTGCCGAAACGGGAAAAGGCGCGCATTCTTGCCGCCATGCAACAAAGCTCAAATTCGCGGTCACAAGAAAAAGCTGTCGCTGCTGAACTTGAAGATGAACAGCGACTTCTTACCACCGTCATTCGGGCACATATCGATACGTGTGACTTTACACGTGACAAGGTGGAACCGATGCTGAGCCGGGCTCGGGATCAACCCTCATACACAGCATGTCCACCTACTTTGGTAAGTAATCTAAATGTTTGTAACTATGCAAGCCAATTTGAACCACCAAGTTAGGGGCGCGGGTTGAAAAATTCATAACGGAAGGAATTGTGGTAAAATGAACATTAGTGATCAATGTGGATTTAGTGTCCGTTGAATAACTAGGGTCAGAACAAAGGCAGAGCGCATTGCCAGACCGGTCGACCTTGCGTCGCCATCGCTCTCTGTACGGGTTGAAACGACAGACGAATATATATTCAAGGTTCCTACAGGAGTCTTAACACTTTTTCCCCTTCTTCTATTCTGTTGGACTATCTTGCCTTCTTACTCCCGTGTGCCGCAGCTTTAATCGCGTTTTATTTTCAAGGTTTGAAACAAATACCGAAAATGCGTCACTAAAATCTAATACGTATTGTGAGATGATACCAACTAATTCTGAACAAACAACATTCTTATACAAGGACAATTAATAGCCATTCTGTATAATTTTTTCATAACAGTACAATGATTGTTTTATTTATGATTTAAATTGAGCTACCTCGCCAAAGGTTATCAGGAAGTAACTCGCGGTGAAAACAAGTTGCTAACTTCCACGTTTTACTGAATTACTGCGCTAAAGTCTATGAAAGGATAAAAATAGGAAAACCTTGACTCGAAACAATTCGGACAAATAAAGGTTACCATCTTTATATGGATATACTTACACATTTGCATATTATACTCTAGTTAATTAATTCAATATAATGATAATTCAGTAAAGTAAATTTATTACATAAACCACGAGTATTGACTTACATATAGTTGTACGTTTCAAAAACTTTGCCAGCCCAATTTTAACTGGTCATTAGTCTAATAAAATTTTTCTTTTGTTATAGGCTTGCCCACTAAATCCAAATCCTGTTCCACTAACTGGTCAACAGGAATTGCTTCAGGACTTCTCGAAGCGTTTTTCACCAGCGATTCGCGGCGTCGTTGAATTCGCAAAACGAATTCCGGGATTCTCGCTACTGGCTCAAGACGATCAAGTTACGTTATTGAAAGCGGGAGTTTTTGAAGTGTTGTTGGTGCGTTTGGCGTGTATGTTTGATGCACAAACTGCTAGTATGGTTTGTCTAAACGGTCAAGTGTTAAAACGTGAATCAATTCATAACAGTTCTAATGCTCGATTCTTGATGGATTCTATGTTTGATTTCGCTGAGCGATTAAACTCGCTCCGCTTATCGGATGCCGAAATTGGACTTTTCTGTTCAATTGTCGTCATTGCAGCAGACAGGCCTGGACTTCGCAATACTGAACTCATCGAACGAATGCACAACAAGCTCAAAACGGCTCTACAGATGGTTGTCAATCAAAACCATCCCGGCCATCCTGATATCTTGCATGAGCTAATGAAAAAAGTACCAGATTTACGTACTTTAAACACTTTACATTCTGAAAAATTATTGGCATTTAAAATGACAGAACAACAGCAACTTCAACAACAAATGCAACAACAACAAATGTGGGGTTGCACTGTTGATGAAGAAACTAACAGCAAGAGCCCACCTGGTTCGACGTGGTCCTCATCATCAGATGTTACGATGGACGATGCAAAGAGTCCATTGGGATCAGTCTCCAGCACAGAATCAATGGGAGAACTTGCACAAATGAACGAATATCATCATGGATCTCATGTGAACTCAAATATTAGTAGTTCACCGCTTTTAGCTGCAACGTTAGCGGGAGGACGTTGTCCGCACAGACACAGAGCAAACTCTGGATCAACATCATCCGGCGATGACGAAATGTCCGCTACTTCACATCTTACACAAAATGGTCTCACAATAACTCCCGTCGACCGACCTATGGCTCATGTGCACCATCGATTCCGAAAAGTTGATTCTCCTACCGATTCAGGAATCGAATCTGGAACAGAAAAAATTGATAAAATCGCCAGCAGCAGTGCAAGCACTTCACTGTGCTCCAGCCCTAGATCGTCTTTGGAAGACACTCCTATAATGACAGCCATGCCAGTATTGAAACGAGTTCTTCAAGCGCCTCCATTGTTTGATACGAACTCTTTAATGGACCAGGCCTACAATAAGCCACACAAAAAATTCCGAGCATTGAGGAATAAAGACTCAGCTGAAGCAGAACCTATGGTGGTAGTATCACCGCAACCACCATCCCAATATCAATCCCAGTTACAATTACATTTAACCGCAAATACCCAATCCTCAAATTCCACATCATCGTCATCATCCTTATCAAGTAAACATTCAACCCTTGCCAAATCCCTAATGGAAGGGCCTAGAATGACCGCCGAGCAAATGAAACGCACTGATATCATTCATAGTTATATCATGCGTGGAGATGTTGCTTCAAGTCCTGCTGGAGATTATTCGGCAGCGTCACCGTTAGCCAGCACCGCTACAACGACGTGTCCATACAAACCTGCCAACAGCAATCTTTTGGTTTGTGCAACATCGACGGCAAATCACACAAGTCCTAATTATCAATACAACGTAAATCAACAGCACCAACAGCCACAACAGCAATCTCCCTCACCCCATTCGTGGCATAATAGTCCAAATTATAGTAACGGAACTAGTGTGATTACAACGACGACCGGGAGACAGTCATCAACCCCAACCTATGTACTAGTTCCAAATAGTTCCAGTGGAACACCACCTCCATCTCAACAGACCGAATTCCCAAGGATATACTTCCATCCTCAGTCACCTCATTGCGCCAGTTCCTCAAGTTCTCCATCTCCTTTACACAGAAACTCACCTCATACGGCAAGTCCGCCTACCTCACCCTCATCAACTGCGACAAGTATTGTCATCAGCTCAGCCCCCAAAATGATGGAGCTACAGGTGGATATCGCCGACTCACAACAACCGTTAAACCTCTCAAAGAAGTCACCATCACCGTCTCCGCGACCACTCAGTGCGACAACCATCAGGAAAGTGGTGTCTCTAGAGGCTTAAAGTGTTAAATATAAACTTGTACACAAAACCCAAACAAACCACCGAACTTTGTATAGTACAAAAAAAAAAAAAACAAACTGAACACACAAAAGAAATGTGAGCCGTGTAAAGAATTGACCCGAAATGAACAAAGTGCAGTAGCAAAATGTCAAGGAAGTGATGGAGCAAGTGAAAACCGGTGCTCGGATTCCATATGGGAACACTAAGTTAATGTAAATTATTAGTTTTTATTATTTAATTACAATACCTGATGAACATTAAGCGATTAATCTGACGGTGCCACGTTAATCGTAATAATTACAAACCAAATAATTTATTATTCTATAGTTATTATAATATCTATGTTAATGTGTGAAGTTTTATCATTTATGTCAAATACCTATGGTGAAAAATTATAGTGGTTAGAATCCATTTAATTATTGATATTTATAATATGTTAAGTCTTTCGTACAAGCATTTTTGTACGAGACGATGAATGTTTCCCAAATGTCTCATCAGTGTATAAACTTCCGCCATTGTTAAGACTATTTGGTGCGATCGTGGTTGTTTGGAATCAAGTGCTAGAATAGAATTTTCTAGACAATTTTTAGCAAATTTCCAAACAGCTGTTCGCACCGCTTTCGATTTTAATCAACTAGCGTTTAAGATACATGAAAGAACAATCATTACTTTTAATTCAATTTCATATTTATGAATGATAAATTCGGCATCATATGCACCAATCCTATTTTAGATTTATTATGGATTATTAATTGAATACAATATAAATATTAATGTGATAACATTTCTTTGTAGGACACGTGTATAAAGTCGCGCGCGTACGTATTCTCAAATTTGTAAAGAGACTTTGTTTATTTTTCATTCATATATATTCTCATTCTTTTGTGTATTGTGTTTCACAGCATCATTTATCATTAAAATGTAGGTAAAATATTAATTAGTGTTAATGGAAGAACGGGAGATGCCTCACATTTAGGGGCTTTGATTGAGACTGAGGGAGGACACGGCATCTGAAACAAAAAAGCCAGAGTGACACTAATTACTGCAATCAAGTGCAGTGATTATTCGCTTATCTTAGACGTACTAGTAACTGTGTTATATTCTCTTCTTGATGTGTAAAAATATATATTTAAAAGAAAAAAAAGTAAGGTGCAGGCCAGTAAATATGACCCACCCTCATATTGTACCTTGTAAAATATATTTGTGAAATAATTTGTGTCCAAAAAAGTTTTAAAAATAAATAAATTTAAATATATTTAATATTAAACAATTATTGAAACAGATGGCCGTGACTTCCTATATCTTATATGTCGTCCTTGATCGATAACAAAGACTTTGTTGTTCTGCACCCTCAAACATCTGCAGGTGTGTTTATGTAAACGAAATGGCTAATTTCATCAAAGGTTGAATCAACCCTTGGAAGTTTTCCATTTCACTGTGTTGGTTACGTCATAATCGCACAGAAACATGTTAAACATATTTAGTAAGTTTGTGTGAAAAATTAAGACAAAACCGATGATCAAATTTTCGTATTAAATAATATTTGGATAATCACATTTTTCTTGTTAGTTATGTGCTCGTTTCTTACAAACCCTATTTAAATTGATTTCCTCATTATTATATTTATATTTAAATAGTAAGTGATGAAAGAAATTATTATTTGGCGTTACACAAAACAACAAGGTAGTCACATTATCACTAATGTTATTAATATAATTAAAGTATCTCTCAATCATAATTCTGGTTTAATAAAAACGATTTAATATTTATTAGACCATGCAACAAATTTTGTTATCGGATTTTACTGTTCTGATCAAAAAATATATATATTTAAAGAAATAGGAAATTAGCACAATTGTGTCACAGAAAATATTATTTAAAGAAAATTTCAAATCAAGAACATTAAAATTTCGATTTTTGCATGGATCTTTGTATGTGATGTATGAAATTTTTGTAAGTTTGGGAGATTGTTGAGGTCGTCAGAATAAATAATGTCTGGTGAAAATATAAAATTTTGTTTCAATTGAAATATCAAACCTTATTCCTCAATTTTTTTCAGATGAAAACATTCATAAGATAATAATAAGTTAACTACCGAGATAAAAATTAAAACAGTAAGTATAATTTGTTATAACAAGAAAAATTTTTCAATGCCATCAATATCTACAAGTTAAATGAGAATTTTTTTTCAAGCCTGTTATAGTTGTTTAGATATTTTTTCTTTCATTTTCAATGTCAAGCATTAAGGAAATAATAAATTTGCTAAATTTCATGTTTTTTCATGAATCAAAAAGTCCGGAAATTAGCTTTTCTGGTACTGTTACACTTAAATCAAGATCATTTAATTTTATCTACTTTCTTTATTATTCAAAAGTTCAAATACCATGTCGGAAAATGAAGGGACATTTGCGCCGTTGTATTCCTATATTATAAATAAGTAGTTGTAAAAAAAAATAAAATTAAACTTGATCGTGAAAATGCTCGACCTTGCTTCAACTGACAAAGTATAATGCAACAATTTCAATTGATTCTCATAATTATAACGAGCAATAAAATATTTATTTGAAAAACTGATTAACGAACATACGCAACTAATTTATTCCACATAGTGAATTTTCAAGGTAGGCAAATATAAATCGAACATTATTTATCTTTGAAATCAAGTCTCAAGTCCATTTCCGCGTTCATATTTCCATCATTGACATGCCATTTTCATTGCCAAATTTTCATTAAGCGTTTATTTATATTTCTCATATATTAAGTAAATACAATTAAATTTCGTTAACTTTTCCAAGGAAATTTCGTACAATCTAGATTAGTAAATGTATGTGTATACATAGCCATAGATAATCCAATTGAAATATCTCGTAAATATTTGTAAAAATTGAAATGTTTTAAATCGATTGTGATCACTATTTATTCATAAATGTTTTATTAAGGCCGATATATCTCATTACGCATTCCAAGGGTTTTCAACTAATTAAAATTGCTTTTCCTCATTTGCTGCGAGATATTTAATACCTATCAATAATGGAGTAATTGATTTTTTCACTACAGAATACATTGTTAGTTTAGCTAAAGAAAACAAACTATATATATATATATATATATATATATATATATATATATATATATATATATATATATCGAAAAAAAAACTAAGGAAAAAGAAGTTTCCTAAGAAGATTAAACTTGTTAATCCATGCTCAGATGACGAATAGAGAAATTCCTTGTGTGAACAGACGTATAATTAACATAATTTAATAAAAAAACGATATTGCATCGGTAGAAAATTCAAGGTTGCATAGTTTTTATGCAAAATTATCATCAACGAATATTAACTATAATTTTTAAAAATATCAATTAAATTAAACGTTTCGAATAAACAGAGTGTTTTGTATTTGATTTTTTACACGAACACTGCTATTGAATAAGTGACAGAATTACGACGAAAATTAATGACTATTTCGATTTGATGTAAGCATATAACATGCTTTTGAGTAATAGGGAAATTATAGACAAATAAAATTTCCGTGATTTAATCCTTGAGTGTTTTCATTGATTTTCAATATTGCATTAGAATAAGAGTTTTGTAGAATTTGAAAAATACCTTGAAATCGAGGTAGTGCGAAGTATTTAATACCTTTTGTTGCAACGTGATAAATAAATATTACTGATTATATTTGATTTAAAATAAAACGACATAACCATAAAACAACTTTAAATATTGTTTCATTTAAATTGTACTACTAATTGGAAAAAAAAAGGAAAAGTATTGATTTTAGAATATAAGTTATAGGTACGATTAAGTATATACTACCATTGACGTTTAAAACTTGTTTGTTTAATGAACAGAAACTTGAATATTATGAATGAACCGGCTATTTGTTGATGAGTTTGAGGGAAAACGAACGTTTATCTTATACCTTGAATGGATTTTTATCTTGTAGAATGTAGATGCGTATAATTTTTTAACTTTCGATAATGATACATAAAACTTTTCCGGAAAAAAGGAAACGATTTTCACTAAGCTTTTGTGTACAAACTCATGTTATAAAATTATTTTTTATACTCTTATAATGTCCATCATAACCAAATTAGATTTTGAAAGAGTTCAAGAATATATTACTCTAAACATAATTGGATTAAATGCATTATATTAATTTGTTTAAAACATAAACAATATGGTTATTTCTATCAATATTACTATTTTAGTATTCAAGGAAACAAAATACAAATAATCAATAATTTTATTCGCGATGCCTTTAAACTTTATTTTAAACTTTTTATTTTAAACTTTATCGAATCGTGCTTTTACCAGTAGCTTCAGGGCAGCAACGCTTTTGGGTTCCCGGTTTTAGGAGGCCCCTTTTGATTCTCTTATATATTGGCGGGATTTTGAAATTTTTATTGGAAGATTATTCTGCAGAAGGAATGAACGAACCAATTATTGCTATTAAAGATAAAGAAGTAAGTCAATTGTAGGTACACGAAAACTTTAATTGATTAATTTGTGGCTGGAAAATCAAAACGAAGAATCGTTTCAACATATATATGTATTTTATTTACTATATCTACTTCAATCTTTGCTATTAAGCTAAAAAATAATTTTCCTTTGTATAAACTGTTGAAATAAATAAAAAAATTATAATAGAGGCCCCATAGTTTGAATTTGCTTATGGGCCTAAAAATCTAGTTACGCCACTGGTTTTTACAGGTAGCTTATTGAAACATGAAGTGCACGAACATGCTTTATTTTTATTGTAGTAATTAGTTCATATCTATAAAGGATGTAAAAATTCACTTAAAAATCGAGAACAAGATACTACTTTCCTCGGATTTTAATTAAATATGATGAATTTTAAATATTAAGATATTTTCTGAGCTCTGAACTAAAGTAAATGAAATTTTATGAATAGTCTTAAAATGAAACGGGTCCATCATAAAAAATCGAAAATGACTTCCCCTTCTTTAGAGAAAGATTCAATCCTAAAAATCCCAGTTCATTGTTCAAACCAATATATGATAGGTAAAATGTAACAAATTTTATCAAAATCGCTTCAGTGATTTCCAAAAAAAGTGATTCAAGGAGAACGCAATGAAACTTTTTTTTGTCTTATGTTTTTTAAATGATATTATGAAAACTCAGAAATACTAAAACTGTTTTATTTTCTCGGAAAATTTATGGGATATTATTCCCGAAATCAATATAATAATAGGCAAACGTATGCATGATTGTATATTGGTAAAGACAGAGAACAAAGAATGTATTTAAGCACATACGTGTGAGGGAAAACCAAATATAATAATCATTGTCTCAAATTTGAGCCAAATGATTGTTGTCATTTGTATCAACTGTCATTTGACTTTCATTCAATTGTCAATTTTTGTCATTTGTCGGTTGTGTCAGGGTTGGCTGTGAATATTTCACGAGTAGCCACTAATTATAATGAATGGATAAACGAAGATAAAAAATTGATTTTTTTGATAGTAGAGTAGAATCAAAATCAAGCGTTACAATATCTTTTATTAAGATCAACCAAAGCCATTTTACTTTTTCTTTTTCATGAATTTTTTCATGCATATACTTCAATTACATTCATTATAAAATTGAAAAACAAAAATTTTACGATGTTTTAAATAAATTTGTAGAGAATTTATAATTATTGATGTCAATAAATTGTTTAATTCTTTTTCAAGCATGGTTTAGAAAATCCACACCAAAAAGGTAGTTTATTGGTATTGTTAAAATGATACTATTGCATAGGTATCTAAATGTATTATTTAAAAAACGTGAACAATTTTTTCACAAATTAAGGAATAGGAAGCCACCTTGAAAAGTTACATGGCTGCCTTTATTAAGGTTACAAAATATTAAAATAGCTATAAGCATGTTGTGTATCATTGTTGCATTTTCTTTCGTTTTTTAATTGAATTATACCTTCTTAAAAGATAAAGTAAGATTATTTTAGTATTAAATGTCAATTTAATATAGAGTTTAGTTTTTTTTGGAACTAGGTATAACTATTATTCTTATAGTGGTTTTCGGCTTCAATAATAAAAGAGCTAGAACCTAAATGAATCCATTATAAACTTACAATGATAATGTATAATATTTTTCAATTATTAATTAAGAAAAAAATTTATTTATTTATTTTAAATCTATAACATTTTACGTATACATCTTACGTATATCTATCAGTTCCAGAAGCTTCTTCTGATTTCTATTTTATTTCTTGTTTCCATTTTGCGAGATTTATTTTTAAGCAATTAAAGTCCAAAGTATCACATATCGATCACAGAAATCAGGTGGAATATTTTTTTTTTAAGACAAATCTATTTGTTTCACTATTCAAAGAAATACAAAGGCATATACTTATACATTAAATACATTATACATTTTTGGACACGTAAAATGTAAACTATCATTGAATGTAAGGTTAAAATGGATTAATACTTCAATGGTTTAACTCAGAGGTTATAATTTACTCAGTGGTTATAATTTACTCAATAACTTTTTAAGCCTAAATTTTCTGCTAAACAAGCACACCAGCATTTACTACATAACCTTAACAACAAAGTTAAAAGACTATTTTGAAAGTTTTCGCAAATTTTTCAAAATTTCAGGAGTCAAAGTTTTCAATTAAAGAAGCTAAATCAAAAATTGAAAAAAATATAATTTCCTTAACGTACTCATTATAATTTTGTGTAGAATTAAATATTGACAACAACCTTCCATTGGTGAAAAATGAAAATTTTGAATATAACCATTTGATACATTTCACCTTGTTATGTGTTTTTGGTTTTTAATTTTTGTAAAATGAAGATTGTGTGCAAGAAAAGTTTGTGTTTTATTAAAAAAATAAAGAGTTACATGAAAAACAAAATTTGAATCATAAAGTAGAACATTAAAAAAGAAAATTAAATTTCGTACGTGGTAATAAAATTGAAAACTCAACTGATTACAAATATTGTGTTAAATTGATTACAGTTCATTACATTTAAGGTCATTCAGTTTGAAAAAAAAATTAGTGAAAAATAATATTCGAACGAAATAATAATGTCTTATCACAAAAGTTGTAAAAATTATTTGAATTCAATAATTAAAAAAGCATATATTTTTTAAAATAAGCAGTACAAATAATAATTATAGAACTTACTGGTGGCCGAGTGGTCTAGATGGCAACTTCAAAACTGGTAGGTGTTGGGTTCGATCCTCGTATCGAGCAAATTTTCGATATTTCTCGATTACGGATTTTCTTTAACCCTAGAGTCGCTAAATTAGTTGTTTATAAAATGACGGTAAATAACAATTAAGCAATCAAAGAAAAATAAATACCTAAGTAATACCTAGTAATAAATTCATAGAAGTACATGAAGAATTTGATGATCAATTGCAATACTTAACTATTACTAAACAGTTAAGATTAATAGAATTGAATATAGTGATACGCAGTGGAATTACTGAATTGTATACTACGCTATGGTAAGATACGAAATTAAATTAATATTTTTGAAGATTTCTTATCAGTGACAGAATTTGAACTGATAATTAATGTATTATGAGTAATGAGCATGTTCACTGGTATATATGGACAGGCTAATACCCTCCTTGATTTTTAATATTTTAAATACATAATAAAATTCATAATGACCTTATAATAAATACAATATGGAAAAAATGAATATTGAGGCGCAATTTATTTATGTATGTTATCATTAATGAGTTTGAAGTCATCTTTGTTCAACGCTCTAACCATTTTGAATGTTTTTTGGTTCATACTTTGCAAGTATGTTTATTATTTACAATATTTTTAAAAAACAATATTGAGGAATGAAATTACTATAAATTATAATAGTTCAAATGAGTAACATAAACGAAGGGAAAAAATTATAGGAAAAATTACAATAATATATCGTCATTTTTGTTATTCATTGCAGTGCTGGACCTGAATGAACGTATTATAATTTTTATGATATGCCATCGTAAAATTACATGTTCGTGAAAATAGTTCCATACATATTCAAGCATTCAAGTAGTGTCACTCGTTCACATGCATCGTTGAGAAGCCAGAGAGTAGGGACAGAGATGTTACTACTGTTCCATTTACTTGTTTATGGTATTGTATATACTCATTTGCCCTGGCAATCTGCCAATTTACCATCGTATGTTTTGTTGTGGTAAATATTACAGAAAACTGTTGTTATAATTACGATGTTATAATGTAAAATTTCTATTGTATGAAATAAATTTTAAAATAGAATATTGTAAAGATTAAGTTAGTGAAAGTCTAGTCCTAGATTACGATGTTACGTTGTAATTTTTACTATAATTTTTTTCCGTTTACGGAGAGCTCTATTTAACGAAATGGAGATTCGGTTGACTACCGCAAATTACGATTGTATATATTCGAGACACGCAATTAGATTTTTTTTTATAACTTTGTGTGTATTATTTAGATCCTGAGAATAAAAAATATACCCAAAGTTGTGTTTGAAATATTTTAGGAAACATTCTACCGGTGCAGTTTGTTTATATCATACTTAATTGTGAATTGGATAACAAAGATGACCATTGTGGACTATCTAATTATAAATTAATGTTCAATTGGGAAACGTTAAAGTTTTGATAATGTTAGAACACTCGAATTGCTTTTCGAATAAAATACCTATAGGTACATATGAGTGTTAGAAATACAGTCATCCCTCAATTTAGGTACGTTCCAAGAGATATCGTGCAAACCAAAACCATGTAAATCGAGATTTCAAATTGGTGAATAGATTCCAGAAAACCGTGTAAAACGAGTACACTGTATATATATATATATATATATAGCTTTTTTATACACATATAAAAAAATATAATTTTATTAAAATAGATTTAATAGCTCGACAATAACTTATAACATGGTCATAGTTAAAAGCTTAATTTTATAAATATAATCATGGTATTTCGCCTCCCCACTGCTATATTCTAATTCAACTATTTTTTTTCTTTTCGGTTGGCTCCAAAACGCTATTACCATTGAATTCAAATTCAATAGCAAGTTCATTTTCTCTGTTTATTAATAAATAGTCTGTAACTAATTTCTGTGTTTTATTTTTTTTAATCGTCGCTAATTTCACTGTATTCCCGCAAAGCTAATGGAGGAGGTTAGAGGTGTCTGGTTTTAGAAGTGGAAATAATTCGATGTGACATAAGGGTTTGTATGACACGAACCCTTAAATATATTTGATTTAAAAAAACTTGTTTTTTTCTGACCGTGTAAAGATGAAACCGCGTAAAATGGATACCGTGTAAATGGAGGGATGGGTGGATATATACTTTCTAAACCTTATTTCACTTACTAAAAAGTTAGGAATTAAGAAGTGGGAATTGGGTGATTGCAGTCTATTTGAAAAATTTAAAATTTCTAAAACGTTATCAATTTTTAAAGGAAAAAAATATTTCCTCTTGAAAATTGTTGGTTAGCGCGGTTAGTTGAATTAATTGTTATGCTTAATGAAATTTTGAAAATAAATTTAACTACTCTTACCAAATTCATTGAGGTACTTAAAATTTGGATATATCTTGTTAGTAAAATTTGATAAGATAACTTTATACTCTCTTTTGACAAAACATTAATTTTTTAAGTTATTTCTAGTACATAATAATACTAGATAGATATTTACCTTTTCGGTTAAATATTTATGCCTTGAATGTTACGTTATCTTTCTTGTAATCACAACAATAAAATGTATTTCACTATGTAACAATTTACCTTTACAGCTTTTCAAACATTGGCAGTTAGATTGTAATCATATATTAAGATTAAATGGGTCGTGAAAAGGTTCACGTTCGCAAATTCGTAAAGTTGTTAAGGATAATAAGGGTAGTAAATACATTTTGATTGCTTTATATTCTTACTGTATTATAGATTCTATTTTCCAAGACTACATTTTGCCAATATAATTATTCCCATAAATTATTAATGGTCAATTGTAACTGAAATATTACCAAGGATGTAATTAATTTCCTTTAAAATTTCTTCTTGCATGAAAAAATTAATTTGTCGCAATATTTACTTTAAATGTTTTGTTAAGCGATGAATCAAACCAAAAATGTATCCAATACTAAGTATGGGTGCGTCTGATTGCATTTTCTTTGATAAAAATATTTTCATTGACAAAAGCTGACCCTGGTAGGAAGAAATTTGCATTTCAATTTGCGATTAAGAATAAAAAATCACATGCATTTTTTTTTTTTTGATAAAATAAAAAGATAAAACGCTAGAAATTTTTCTTTGCCTTTACACAGTCATTGAACTGAATGCTAAGTTAGCCAGTTTGAGAGTTCTATTTGATAAAAAAGACATTGAATAAAAGATGTTACTGACCTGATAATAATTTAATGTTGTCGTAACAATGTGAAGCGTCAATAAACGCGTATGATATTTATTTTCTCTGGTGCATATATTTATCTCAAGCAGCCTTCAAAAAGGATTTTCTATTGTTCTTATTTACTTATAGGTAAATAGCCTCAACAGTATTAATAATATTATTTAGAAAATTATTTCATTCAATACGACATATTTTAAAATATTTATCTTGCTGGAAAAACTGTTAACAAAAACACTAAATAAATCAATCATGTGTGGAAGAATTATTAATTTAAAATTAATTTATTTATACTGTGCGGTTGTCGAGCCAACATTTAAATTAATTATATTTTTATTTCTTTTTATCTTATTACTGTACAGTCTACAGAAACATTTTACTTCATCATTAATAACTATAAATACGCGTACACTGAAGTTATAATTTTAAATGTTTATATTATAATTTTGAAGAAAAAATAACTAATCGTTTGAAATTTATTCTTTAAGTATTTTCGTTGATTACGAAATTAGAAAGGTCAATATATGGAAAACATAAACCTGTGATAGCTGATTTAACGTTGTGTATAGTATTATATATGTATTTTAAAGTTATATAGACCTATTATGCATTATTAAGAATTTAAAAACTATAAATAAGACAATTCAGGTTATTTAAAATCGGATTTTCTTATTTAATATTTTTTAATTTTCTAATTAGCTACGTTTTGTTACGTATCGTAACTTCATCAGGCTTCTTGAATCACAAAAAAACATTTTAGTTTTAGTTTAAACTCAATAATTTTTTTTAATATTTTTTTATTGTGATTCAAGAAGAATGATGAAGCTACAATACTTAGATTATTTAATTTGAAAATTAAAAAATATTAAATAAAAAAATCTGTCCTAAAATAACCTGAATGGTCTTCTTAATTTAATAAAAGCTGTGATTCCAATTTTATCATCTATTTAAAAACTATCATAATTCTCTTAACAAACGAATACTTTTTCAATAAGTTGAATATTTTCTTACTTTAACGGTTCCCGTCAATATAGTATAAGTGAAATATAAGTTTTCCTTGTAAATAATTGAAATTATTTTAAGAAAAAAATATTTTAAACACGTTTGATATATTAAATCCAAATTAAACTTTAAATTAAGCCATAGTCAAAAAGTCTACTGTGCTCTTTGGTTTTTCTGGATATTTTTTAATTGAGCTCGATATCATTTTTCCGGAAACTTGGAGAAACCCAATCAGTTTATATACCAATAAGACGATGCTTGCGGAAAACTTCAAATTTTTAACAGTTTTTCCGAAAAATTGGAAAAACGATTTTCAGTCATAAATAAATATCCTTATAAGAAAAGCCATAAAAAAGGCCTTTTTGATTTTTTTTTTTTGAAAAATCACTCCCCAAAGAATGCATCATTTTTGTTTCCGTTTTTTAATTTTCCTGGTTTCCGAAAGAAATGGTTACATTTTTCATTTTCGACTGTAATGTAATGTGACTTAAGCTAATTTTTTCTCTTTCGAGTTCAATTAAATGGCCTGCAAAAAAAAGTTTTCAGCTTTCATTTGTTTTAAAAACGTATTTTTTTTTAAGTAGTATACATAATGTCTATACCTCCTGTTTAACTTTTGCGCATACGTTGTGATTTTCTTCTAATTTTAAATTTATTAAAGCTACTGATAGAAATTTTAGTAAATTGGCCTTTTTTCGTTTCATTTAAAAAATTTATTAGTATTAAAGAAAGTAATAAATCAAAATCAAAAATATTTATTTTCAAATGAAACCAAAAACGTAAAATCAAATTGATTTACATTAAAACTTTATTAAGTTGTAATTTTTTTAAAAACTATAATTACTGCATGTCATTTGCTTTATATATATGTATATATCATTTTTTAAAGTATACCTATATAGTTGTATTGTATTCAAGTTATACTTCTTTAGGCGTAGCATGAGAGAGAAAAAATAATTTTGTTACGAAAGTTGGATTTTTGATGTTTATTACGAAACTGAATTTGGGCTGTTACGTTCACTGAACAGTACAAAATCCTAGATTGAACGAAATGCAGTTACGCATATGCCGAAATTGGGTAACCTTTTTTAAATCTAAATATGAATCATGCCAATTGCGCGAGATAATAAATATGCCTTAACAGAACCAAAAGTATCCTTTTTAGGTTTGAAATTTTGTAAATTAGTTTTCTGTTTCCTAGTGACTTCGTTTAAATTTTAATCAATTTTAGATTTTAAAACTGAGTTAAAATAAGAATAAAATATTAAATTAATAAAAAAATATTAAAAATACCAAAAATCGATACATACATCGATAAAGACAGAGAATAAAGAATATAATCACATAATTGAGAGTAGAAACTAAATGTAAAAATCATTACCTCAAATTTGAACTAACGAATTGTTATTTCTTTTTTCTGTTGATTTCATCCGAAAGTGTAAGTGTAGTAAACTAAAACAAGTACAATGCAAGCGATTATGTGTGTAGACCCTTATTCCAGAAAAGACTAATTATTTTTTTTAAAAAAAGTATAACTTCTTACGTGCGTTTTTTAGCACAAACATATTTTTTTTGGTTGTGTTTATTAAAAACTACCATTAAGATTAAAAAAATAATAATAATAATTTTATTTAGGGCCTATATTTTTACTTCTGGATAAACCATATTCTTACGATAGCTATTTAATAAATAAAAATATATCTGCTAGGTAAGTCCTACATATATCATTATTCTTAGGTGAAAAACAGCACGTTTTTTCTATCCTCCGATTAAAATTCTATCTGGAAGATAAATGTCACTATATCTAGATGTAAAATTATCGGAGCTTAATTTCTGAACTTTAGCTGAACATATTTTTTCAATGTTACTTGCCTCTGCTCTCTGACGAAGTAAATTCTTCTTCTTAACCGATCTAAGATATAAATTTTCTTCTTATTTTTTTTGCACTCTTGCCACTTATTACTTCATCATTTAAAATGAACCAATTTTCTTTCAGAATGTTACCTATTTAGTTGGTTTTTCATTCTAGTATCACATCCCTGAAAGTTCTTTTTACTTGACTCTTCTACCCTTATGTATGTGACGCAACCAATGATTATTTTTTTTCATTTTTCTTTAGTACGATTTTTCAAAATTCTCTCTAAATTTTTTTCTTGTTTTCTATATACAAGCTTAGACGTAAATGTTTTGAATGCAATGATTAAACTTAGAGACTTTGAAATTAATATATGATCTTGAAAAGAGAGATAGTTTGTTATAAAATTGGTTGTTATCCTGCAAAGGAAAATTTTCAATGACTAAACAAAATTTAATTTTTAAATTTGCTTAAAATTTTAATAAGTTAGAAAAAATTAGTAATCAATTAACTGATGGATCCTTTATAAATAATAACAAGTGTTAGTTGCATTAAAACATCAAGAAACTCTACTGATGTCATTTGGGATCTTCAAGGTGGAATTTTCATTTTTGTTTTGTCTTAATTACCTCGAAGTTTAATAATGTAAAAACCTGCCACTTAATGAATGATTCAATAAAATACAATTGTTTGATTACATCAGAAATTTATAGATGGTTACAATTTTATTAGCTTCTAAAAATCAAAGTATTGCAAATGTAGATTTTGGTGGATACGTGTTTTGCATTAATTAAAATAATTTAAAAATGCATCAATTGCAAAATGATTATAAAGTTTTCGTTGCTCTCTGCAAGCAGCTAAGTATAAACATCAAAATTTATAATTTCGGAATCTGAGACCTTGTGAAAATTACAATGCGCCGATCGAACTGACTTGAATTTGTCTTAATTTGTTTCCTTATACTTGAAATTGACCTTGTCTGTCTCATATGACGTGCAAAATAATCCTTTTAACCAAATAACATACAAAAATTGCATCAGAAATGGGGCCCGATGGAGTAAATGTTATTTAGATTTGTTAATATTATATTATACAAAATATTGCAAAATGTACTCTTTTTTTTCACACATTGAATGGTACGTAAAATTATTAAGGTAAATATTTTGTAAGGAATCGGCATTTGCTGTGTACTTCATGTATTCATGGAGAATATTAATTGATTATATTTGCCTCTTTTTGTTGTAAGTCTTTTTGGCGGTAAAACTTGTTTTGAAAAAAGAAATATAAATGTTTTATTAATAATATCAGTACTTAGAAAATCATTGTACAAATTTCAATACACTTTATATCAGGGATGGTGAACATGGGTCCCATAGAATAGGTACCTATTGACCAATGCAGGCTTTTCAAGTGACCAACGCATTGATTTTTATAAAAAAAAATCGAGTCATAATAGATAGAAAAGAAAAACAAAAAGGTTTATATTTGGTCAAGTTTATGCAATTGTTAGATAGAACTAAATAAAACACCTATAAATAGAACAATAAGAAATGCGGAAGTAAATTTTCATTATTAATATAATATCGTTAATGTCATATTGTTACACTAATACCGTTTTGTACTGACCAGATATTTTTTAAATTCAATGAATACTTACAAACATTTTTCGGTGCAAATCAATGTTGCTTATGATGGTCAATGTTAGTGAACTTATATATTAGGGGGACCGGAAAGTAATATCGCTTTTAACATAAAATTAAAACACAAAATTTTGAGAAAAGTTTTGAAATCTATAATATAATCAGCCTCAATATTATTAACCTTTTGACACCTAGTACAAATTTTTAAGTGCTAAATTAAAAAAAAAACAATTGATTACTAAAGAAAATATCTGAAAATTAAACTTTCAACATCATTTAAGTTTTCATTTATTTTTACCTCTTAGTAAATGTTGTACCGATTTAAATAAATAGAAATTCAATGAAACAGCTTTGAATGATTATGGTGGGCAAGACAATATCACCCATCCTTAATTTATTTTTTTCCAGGATTTTTTTTTTACGAACGAATCTTGCATTATGGTGTTCCAGAATAGATTTTTCTGTTTACAGTTTTAGGTCTCTTATGGGTGTTTGATTGGTCGACCAAGATTAATTAGGAATATTTGATTACTCTGCGACTGTCTGTTATGAATTTGGTACCATTGCCCTAGTATTTAATCGTTTAATTTTTTTGTTATTCGTCGTTAGTTCTATTTGGAGAACAATTGAAATAATCGAGTTTGGATTTGAAAACTTTTTTGGTATTAATGAACATTTAATGCACTTGGATAAATATAGAAAATGTTCTTGGTAACAACTTTGCGTTATTACTCTATAAAGCTCGACGAGCATACAATACCAAATTTGTATTTCTTCGGGCTTTTGATCTTATAATTTCTTTATAGATTTATGGATAAATGGCAATGACAACTATAGCACGATGTATAAATGACAGAAGATCGAACGTTGTATTGCAAAGTCCTTCACGAAATGAAAGCACAGTGTAGAGGGCTCAAGTGTTATTATTATACTAAGTATGAATATAGCCACTAAAAAATTTTTTAAATAAAAGTAGAATTAAATAATAAGGAATTTATGTCATATTAAAGGTATTAAAGTGTATGAAAAACATAAATGCTGTTTTGACAGCTTTGGCTTTAGTTTGAATAGAAATAAGAAAGAAGCTAACTACCTACGTAACCTACGAATTCAGTACGTAAAGTGGGTACATTTTTTAGTAGTATGCGCTGCTAGTGACCGAAAAAATAACTAAGCTACGCTCGAATTTTTAAGGACACAAGAACAAACAAATTGCCTATCTCGTTCGTTCTACTGTTATTTATTCTTCGTAGACTATAAGTTCAAAAACGATAAAACTTCCGGTCCCTTTAATGTAAAGGATGTGGAAGACTAAACAAATTAACAATGTTTCGTTGGTGTTATTCCAACTTCGTCAGGCAACTTGGAAATATTAGATAAAAACACATAGTCCTAGGATTTAAAACAAATTTTTAAAACAAATTCATACGCCAGACTTGTTGGTGAAACACACCGGAGTTAAAATAAAGTATTGGTATGTCAATTACCAGTAGCTATGGTTAAAACATTTTTAATGTAATCGATCTTTATAAAATTACAATTGAAACCAATTTAAATTATTAAAATGAATCTGGAACTATTTATGTAGTTTTTGCCAATTGCTTACTGCTGCTTACAACCAAAATATTTGGTTATACATTAATTTAGACCTGAAAGAATAGAAATTTAAATTATTTTTCTTTTAAAAAAATGTACTTGTATTCGATAAGCTTAACAACAATCACGGATCTCAAAACTAAATAAAAATGGATGATTCTTTCATTATAATTGTTTCATCGATGCCATAAAGAGTAGATTTTTAAATCTTAAAATTAGATCTTTTTTTAAATTATATTTGAGTTTCTTAAAACGATAATACTTTAAATACGTCATAAACGACATTGAGTGACGAAAACAATCTTTGTTTAATGCTAATAAGACAAAAATTTGCAAGTCTATTAATGTGTGTCCTTCAACTATAATATTTTTTAACCATATTGTAAACAATTATGATAAATACGCCTCAAGTTTTCATTCTTTACATTTTTCCTTTCACTCTCATTTTGTGGCGTTCACAAAGATTACTGATCTAATTTGTTTCATTTGGAAAAGCTCATACTTTATATTATAACAATTTTCAGGATTTCAAACTTAAATCTTATGCAAATGTTTTTCTTTTTATGTATGTTGAAGTTTACCAAGGATTCAATTAAAAAAATGTTAAATCAAACGTAATTATTTTATAATTACGTAAAATGTTATGTTTACGAGTAATTATGACATAAAGCTTTTAAAATTTATTACAGTATTTGAGAACTTTTAATATATAAATTTTTATTTTTATAAAAGTTAAACAAAAAAAAGACGTAAATAGTAACATCTTATTAAAATATGCGTTGAATTAATAATTGTAAACATTAAATAAGTTATTTTGCAGGAAGTTGGTTCTTCAAATTAAATAATTACATCTGTAATATAAATATAAACAAGAGAAACATCTATATTATGTTATCTATTCTGAAAACAAACTACTTATGACAATTTAACTTAACAAATTTTTCCGGCATTGAAAGAAATAGTCTTTTTCTACATTAAATGTATTTTTTTGTAATCTTGAGATTTGATTTTCTGTAAAAAAATAAATTTGTTCTTAAAAATTAAAGAATTTTAGTAAAAACCTATAGAAGTATAAAATAGAAAATATATACTTTAATATGAACTTTGTAACCATAAATATATAACAAAAAAAATATACTCTCATATAACTTTAAGACGCAAAAAAAGTTTTATTCCTTTATTTTGTTTTTTACAATAAACTTTAATGATAAATGTAGCATTAGATACCTTCTTTATTTTTCTGAAACAAAAGTGTCACTATTTCAAAAACTAAGCTTAAAAAATAGAATACATTTAACGCTTCAAATGAGTTCTCGTTCTGGAAGTACCTTAATTTTTTCGTCATTTCTTAAAAATATCACCTATTATGTGTTAATAATTAGTTGAAGCCCGCACGTAGTCTTGCCAGTAAATGTTATGAAAGCTGTAAATAAATAATTCGGAATTCAATAAAAACATGTTCGTGAAACATTAAAATACCTTTCTTAGCAACTCGCAGCATTCTTCCGTGTACCTTAAATAACATACCTTCAAAATAATTATTTTTTAATTTGGTTTAGGAAAAATTTATTTTATCTTTGCAAACATCGGTCTTAGCACCTAAATAATGATAAGAAAACTTCTTTGACAACTCGCACCATTCTTCGCTGTACCTGTTGATGTGAGACTTTATTGCATCTTCTGGTATAATAAAAACAAGAGCATATATGACTACAATGTAGTGCAAAATTTCCAAAACGATCGGTAAAGAAATTCTGGATATTTGCGATTTTAAATAAACGAAAATTAAATTTTTATACATTTAGAGGATACATTTTCTTATTAAGAGCAAGTGTTTTCTAAAAAAACTTGTGTAATAGTATAGTGGTTTTACCAAGAACTTAAAATTAATAATAAAAAATTTATAATATGAATTCTAAAAGGATAAGGATTCATATTGATACTGCAAAAGCATAACTGAAAAGTTTCAAAAAAAAGGAAGAATGTAATTGAGATCCTGGATTTATTGACACGAGAAATGTACCCCAATTTAAAGAACCTTGCCAGGGATAGACGACCTTGAAGACAAGAATATAAACACGCGAGAAATCGAACTTCCCGTATGGTAGAAAACATAAAAAAAAATGAATTTACTTACGGAAAATGAACATTATATTATAAACTCCCATCTGTAATCTGTAAAATGAATGCAAACTACAACAAACAAGCTGTTTTCAATTGCATTTAGTTTGGATAACAAAAAGGAATAAAATAAGTCAGCAAAATACAAAAAAAAAAACACTTCCCTAGTTTATGTCAACAATGTTACTAACTTCATTTATCCTAATATCCGTATACGTAGGTACCTATACCAACCTATACATTCATTGTTTAAAAACAGTCATGATAGTATTCAGGGTTTTAAATGTTTGTTTTTTGTTTACAATTTTCAAATTTTGGAAAAATGGACTTTGATATGAAAATTATTGGCAACTTAATTGTTACTAGTCATTTTTAGAGGCATAACATATTTTTTAAAGAAGTTTTCTGAACTAGAGTATTTGCATGTATGTTTCGGTACTTACATACCTAGTAGGTCTAATAAGCTATTAGGCTTATGTGTAATCATAAGAATATTTAAAAAATGTTAACGATTGTAAATATTCCACGGAGAAAGTGTTTTCTAAATGTGGTCTCAATTAAGAACTTTTCATTGTTCATATTCTCAAGAACTCGTCATATAAAATTTTGGCTAAACTTTCAATTCTGAAAAATATGTCGGTCTTGAAAGAAAAAATGGTTTTGTTTTGTCACATTAATATAAAAGACTATTATCTGTAGTTTCGCAAGTTTTGAAATACGAGTTTAGCTTCACAGAGCCTTGAATACACCAAGAAATAAAATGGCCTCGAAAACGTCCTGATTTATCGTTAAAAAAGCTTATTTGGGTTTTTTTTGGAATGGTAACAAAGAAACGATAATCGACCAGTGTCGATGAACTACGTATGTACAGATTTGTTACCCGGCATTGTTTGCGCATTATATTCTCAATCAAGTAATTTGGGCATAAAGCAAACTTTCTTGAAATAGATTCCTTATTTGATTTTAATTGAATTTTAACATGAAAGCTACAATATTTGTCAGTAGTATAGTAGGTTTTTACAAGAAAATAAGTTAGTCACTGCTATATTATAGACACAACCAAAATTACATTTAAGCGTAATCAGCAAATAATCCAGTGTTATCTTTTACCCTCGTCGCTTATATTTATTTATAATAATTCGACAGGTTATTCACTTTCAAGGTTGCTGCGGTCATTAAACATTATAAGGTGAAACATTTCAGGGTTAACGCAAAGTATTCTTATTATTTAAATATTTTTCATGATAATAATGTAATCATCATTGACTTTCAAACAAACTACGAAAGAAGTTTCATTTGTAAAAATCTACAGGTAGATTTTAATTAAAATTCAAAATTTATTGAAAAATATATAAAATTTTTGAACTCAAAGAAAAAACCGCATCAGTTTCAAACAGTGTCTTGATTTTATTTTGAAAAGAACGTTTTATTTAATACTCTAAGTCTAAACCCTTTTAGTCCTATTTATGTAATCTTTAAATTATTACAATAATCATTTTTAATGGTACCAGGAAGTATTCTAGAAAATATAAGATATTGTTGTAAGTTTTTTCTTTTCGGTTTAACATTACGTTTTGAAACCATTTAATTTTAAAAGTAGTTTACCACAAGGGTGTTTTTTCACGTAAATTATGTGAAAAAATGGAAGAAGAAAAGTCATTAACCAAACCAATGTCAGTAGGGAATTTGAGCCGAGCAAACAATATGAATGAATAAATTATTTGTGGAATGGTAGGAGTTGATTGGAATTCTATAATGCTCCTAATATTTAAATTTCATCCGAAGAGAATTTATTCTCTAAAAATAATATAATTCCATTGAAGTATATCTTTGGTAAATTATTTATCAGCATTATTATAACTTCTTATATTTTGTACTATTTTTTGATTTTTGTTTTCGTCTTTATTACATGCGTTTTGAAATAATAGTTAAACGTTTCAAAATTGCAGTCCATTTACTGATCTCTCCAACAGAACTAAATCAACGTATTTGATAACTCTAATGCTTTGTCCACTTATTGCCAAGTCTCCATATTTTTCAAGGGGAGTAACTTAATTATTTGTTAGTCATAATGTCATACAGGTAACAATGACTTACTATTTATATGACACAATTTAAAGCGACATGCTACTTTATAACGTTCCGAAATTCAAAAAATTGAAATATGCGTACGTTTATATATTTAAATAAAAACTATTAACTAGGGAATAGTAATATAACTAGGGAACTGGAGAAATGGAACAACTTATAGTTGAAGGGAAAAAGGGAAGGCAAATATAGAGTAAGATACTTTCTATTCCTGGGCACTCTTTACCTGAAGTAGCACATTTAGCATAGGGCAGGAAGACATTGAAGATAATATTACCAAACCCATAAGGGTTGAAAAACAGAAAAGAGTCAAATCAAATAAATTAATGAAGATCATTAAAACTTTTTGTTGATTTTGAAAAATAAAATGAAAAATGAATTGGAAAAACATAAAAATGTATTCTTTTAATTGTAATCTTAAGCACTTTAACTTGTACAACTCATAAGAACTATTATCATTGAAGTGTTAAAAATGAACTTATGATAATAGATTTTCAAAAATGAAATTTTAATTTCAATTATATCAGTAATTAAGTAATCTCTACTTTAACTTCATTATCTGTATGTCAAGTTCAGATTCTTATATAGTTAAATAACAAATAGGAAACGTACTTAATAGACTTGATTACAGATATTTTCTTGGAATTATTTTCCCTTGGATATTTTAAATAATATTTGCTTAAAAATGTTATAACAAGGAAAGCAATGTCTCATTTATATCCAAATTCAAATTGACTTCTTTGTTCTAGACCAATTTGATTAACGATAACGGAAATTATAGCATTTCAAGGGCACAATTTTGTTAATTATTTAAAGCGTAGATTATCAGCCATGGAAAAATGTATTTCCTTGAACATTTTGCAAACATTCGTATGTAATAAAATATAATGTTCGTTAGTATTAGATAATATTTGAGTTTTCATTTTGTTTTCAATTTCTTATCAACTTTAACCACTAGAACTGTTAATGTTATCATTGTTTCAGCTTTTGATTATGTCATATTTGTAATAACTTTGTAGAAATACTATTGATTATTGTGCCACAATATATAGTTGAAATGCAATATGTACAAAGTGGAATAGACCTATTTTTTTATCAAAATATTGAAAAAAAAAACAAGATAAAATATATGAATATTAAATCATATGACAACTCAGTATATACTCATCAAACTTCACTCACTACATGAAAAGCTAATATAATTGATTGATTTTACGAAAATAATGTTGAACTTTGAACACAAAATACTAAAATGCTAATTGCGTATATTGACAATTCAATATTTTAAATCTTGAACAACTATTTTCTTGTAATTAAACACACAGTTCTCTTTGTATACGGTAGATACGTTCCACTGGAAAATGCATAAAAATCGCACAAAGACTAAACACACGTATAAAAATAAAAGGTACGTTTCATAGTTATTAAAAATCACAAAACACTTCATTAAAGCTACAATATACCAAAAAACGCAAAAAAAGATTTACTAAATTGCAGAAAAATAATTAGTCTTATCATATTTCTTCGAAAATGTTTATTAATATTTTTATTTAAGCTTTAACAATTATAGAAAAGTGTATTAAATTTTAGAAAAATATATCTCACCCTTCTAACATGTCAAAATGGTCTAAAATAGATATTTTAAAAAAAAATTCTTGAACTATAAACCGCATAACTTCAAAGCCGCATTAAATTAGTTCGCATAAAAAGAGAACCGAGTATTATAAGAAATAAGCACTTGGAATAGTTGGTGATTAATCCATTAGATCCAATTATTCCATGTATACAAATATACAAAAACTGAACAGAATTGTATCCCCCAGGAACTATAATAATAAACAATTAAAAAGTTTGAAAGTCGTTTTCTTTTTAAGGGATTATAATGATTGTTTTTTTATTTTAATTTTGCGTCATACAAAAAAAAATTGAATTTTTTAACCTTAGAATGAAAGTTGTTCATAAAATAAAGTTTATAATGTTCATAAAATAAAGAACAAAGATTTACAAATTTAATATTGTTTTTTTGAAAAATTATACATCTAAGAAATATTTTACCATTGTAGTTTTCATCCAAAGTTTGATCCAAAAAATTAAAAAAAAATCACAAAAAAAATTTGTCGATTTTATGACAAAATATTTGATTAAGCAGAATTTGCAAGTCCGTTTGCTAATAGGATGTCGTAACTCTTTATCAATAGTGCAGCAAGGGGGGGTGGGCAATTCTCCAGACGGCACATGAAAAGATAGCGGCATATTGATATTGATTTTGTTTTGAGAAAAACGATAAGTACCTACATTTTTAAATAGCTAAAGAATCGAAAGTTATTTGATTTTTTGCCGATTATCATATCTACTGTTGATAATAGGGGACGACAAGTTACCAATCGACCCCTGGTGGTAAAAATCTACACTGCACCCCTGCTGCTTACACAAAGCACAGCAATCGTGTTACTTTAATGTGATTAATGTCGAATTATCTGAATTTAAGGGTATAAATGAGACCAAAACTTTAAAACTAAGCTATACCGATCTCTATGCAAAATTATAGTTTTGGTTTTTGTTGAAATTTATTGAAATTAGGCTTAAATTGTGTTTGAGATTTTTGACCTTAGCCAAAAAAAAAAACAATGTCCCCAAAACAGTTTCAAGTATAGTATTCTATTTAGTATACTACTCAAGTATAGTTTTTTTTATAAAACATGCCAAACAAAAAGTTCCGATTCCTCGCAAAGCTATAGTTTGGCCATAAAAATGCTGTCCTTTATAATATTCTTAAGAATTTTTTTGGACGTCTCAGTAAAAAATCAACATAGATGACTTATTTATTTCAACTATATTCCATAATGCCATAATGCCCATAATACTCCAAAAATGATGCTGAAAGCCTGCATGACGTCTAGGCAAGATCCAACTACAGAACAAACATAACTACATTATTATCCTATTCCAAACATTTTTAGGAGTAAGAGATGTCACAAAAATTTTGAACAGTATTTTTAGGAGATAGCTTTATCCGCTTGCCTTGCGAGCTATTAGTCATATTATCCCCTCATTAGTTCATGGTGATCATTATTACCTTTATTAATTTATAGTGACAGTAGCAGAAAATTAGTTCGAGGGATTTTTGTTGTCAGCCCAAATATTATATTCCCATAATCATATAAATAAATGCAAATCTACACCCAATTATGTACTTACTCAAATATTAAATTTATTGCATTGAAGACCTTCATTTTAATGTTTCATTGCAAATTTAAGGCATAAACTTGCAATTATGACTAAGAAAAAATTTGGATGGGAGTATTTGTTTATTTGCTTAAAGATCATTGATTTATTAGGCAAATGTCGCGACTAGGATTTAAAGAATGATTATTAAAAAAATTGATGATAAAAAATAAATATATGCAAGACATTCAAATGAATAACGAAGAGACGAACAGACCGTCTATTGGCGGTTTTTAAATTTATCAGCAATAAGAGGACCTTGTGACGGACAATAATTGCGATGATAATAAAATAAAGGCAACCACCACACACAGTCAATGTTAATGGAAGCTTTTGAAGGTCTCGGCTATTTCAATATATCACTTATGAAATTCCATATAATTATTATTCGTTATTGATTTCGAACTGGCAACACGATATTGATGTCACTGGAAATACCTCGTTAGTAATTATTTCCTTCCAGGCAAAAATAATTTAATATTCTGATTTATTAAATTAAATATTTAAGTCACATCTACGCATAGTCATAATTTTCTTCGAACTTCGTACCTTCTTTTGATATAGTACCTATAGCTTCTTGTTGCCTTACATTTCAGTTATAAAATATTAATAAGTATACTTACTTATATAAAAAATAATTCTACTCAATAGTACTAATATTCAATGTTTCAAGAAAAGATTATTTATAATCTATTTAATTTGGAGGAGCTAATACTATTACAATCTTGTATGCTCCTTAATAACTATGCATAGATATATGCAATTTTTTACATACGCATTATACCTATAAATAAATGAAAGTGATTTTTTTAGTCTTCATTACTTTATCTTTAAGTCTAATTGTATGTTTTATTCCTAATCTATGGTAGATGCCTACATAAGTATATTTAGGTATTAAATGTTAATGGAGATGTCAAATAATAAGTAGGTACCAACATTTAATTTAATATACACAAACTTTTCAAAGCAACTTTATTAACTTTTAATAGAATCTAAGTTCAAAATTCAACAATTTACTCTACAATTAGTTTCAAATATATCGAAAATATCAAATATATGGTTGCATTTTCAGATGGATTAAAGTTTAATATATACCAGAGAAAATACAAATACATACATACAAAATTTTACGTTCAGGTTCATTACTTAATGGTTGGTAATTTTTTTGAATTCTGTATACTGGTTTTTTCATATACAAGTATTATTGATAGCGTTATTGTTACATGAAGTTTCAGTTGGGTGTAACCTTGAAACTAATGAAATGAAATTATGCATGATTGAAAAGGATTTACAAGGACTTTCTAGGTAAGTTAAATCAAAAATAGAAAATGCTTCGTTTCCAAATTTGCGTTTTAATAAACTTTAGTTTTGATTCAGTTGAATTCCACTGAAGACGCATAGTAAGCTATGCATAATTAGATGTTATACTAAATGTAATTGCCCAATTACAGTTCTCTATGATTTATCGTTTTTGAGATTTGCAAAATTCATACAATCATATAGAGACGTACAGCCAAAAAAGGATAATTCTGTCTTTATGTTAGATAATTTTACTGAGTTAGATAAGTATTTAAGTTACTTTTTCTTAAGCGAAACTAGATACTTAAAGTAACTTCGAATATTTTTTAAAAAGTATCTAGGTACTTTCCAAGAGTATGTTTCACAACTCTGCCCCTAGATGATGCATAAATATAGTTTTATTGTTATAAATAATATAATTTAAATATTTTATTGGTACCTCTGATATTTGTTGAAGAAAAACTTTATATTTTTAATTGTCCTGAATTTCTTTGAAATTGGCGAGCCCAAAAGATTTTCTCGTCAACCCTTTGGGGGTTGCGACCCACAGTTTGCGCATCACTGCTGTAGCTAACCAATTTTGTACATCAATGATTCTTTATGCAAAATGCTTCACTTATTCTTATATTTACAATACAAAGTGTTAAATGACCAAACAGGAACCAAATAATCATTTAAGTTCAATTTCATTTTCGGATTTTTCGGCTTAGGTATTTATTTCCCAAAAGTATTTTTATTAAATTCGTGAGTTTTCAATTACGTGTTGTGCATATTTCTAGTTCTATTCGATGTGTTTTGTTTTGTCGTGTTCTGTATTATCCCACCACAAGTACGAAAAAAAATTGCACTAAAGAAGTTTTTGAATATCAAATTCTGTTTATTATTTTGTATTGATAGATAAGTGAAGAGGAGGTAAATAAGTGGAAAATGATGAAGTTCTTAAATTTCTATTGAAATTTTATTATTCAAGATGTAATTTGTTTGGTTCTATTCAAAAAGGTACATAATATTATTGCAATTGAGATATATTTTAAATAACAAATACAAAAATATAATAAGTAAATATATTTTTTTTTTACAAACATACCATTCATTATCGTATCAGAAAATTGTATCTCAGCATAAGGGTAAGACGAAATCAATGGTGATGATATCTAGTAGAAGCCTGAAATATTAAATTATGAATCAGTTAAGTAGCAATTTATCCTTATGAATCCTTTTTTTTAATTACCATTATTACCACTAGGATTTGAGAATGTCTGATAATGAGGACACGTGTATCTAAAACAATAGTTACACAGATAATTAGATTTGGCTTCGTTTTCCATCGAATAATTCATATTAGAATATGAAGTATCCTTCGATGCAAAACAATTTTGATTGTTTGAAAATTGGTAATCGTTTTTTATTAAAAATCCACCATTTGCAGAAGTGACATCCGTTACATTTCTACAATTAACATCCATTTGATTTTGATTGGCGTAAGCAAAAGGCATTTCGGTATTATTAAGATTTGTGCTTTTATCCACAAAAGTCGTTGATGAAATATAATCATATTGTGGGTTCGGTAGGTTGTTATAGTCGCGTGGATAAAATTCAGGAATATTCGCCACATTACGATTGCACCAATTAGTGAATGGTTTTTGGTTATACACCCAAACGATATCATTATCGCAATAGTAGTTGAAAGATCTCCAATTATCCGCAGTAGGATAAAATTCAAATATTTCGTCATCTCCAACATAGACACAAAATCGTTTTCTAAAATCTGGATAGCAGTGGGTGTGTGTTATTGGCTCTAAATGTGATCTATGGTCCATTTTACAATGGTGATTCCATACAGTATTGTTTGTTAAGTTTGGTACATTTGTAACGTCAATATATCCATTCATAATGAAGATGTTTGCATAAGTTGATTTAAATAGCAGTATTTTAATCACTAAAAGAAGTATTAATTGTGTTAAATAAAATACATTAATTACTTACATGATTTTTATACTTTATGCCACTATTTATTCAGTGTCTTGAAATTAAATGATGTTATCCGAAGGGAAATCTCATCCTCATTAATATTATGTTTTTTAAAAAAAAAATTAATAATGAAATACAAATTTGATTATTCAACAAAAACAATTATTAATTTGAATTAATTATTGGGTTAACAGAATTGATAATGTTTTTGATTCTAGTAATATTTTTTGAAAGTATAATAATAGTTGTGATAACAAATAAAGTTTTGAAAAGGCTTTTTTGAATTTACAGTTGTAAATAATTGCTGTTTTAAAATTAAATATAGATATTATTGCAGAAGAGCAAAAAAAAAAATAATTGTTAGGCGTATTTGATAACGACAATACCGTTATTTATTTCTTAAGTGGAATACAAAATAAGCATATTATTATCAATGTCACGGTGGTAAAGCTTCTTTGGTCAAGGATTTATTGATAATGTCGCTTTAAAAATAATGACATTAAATTGAAAATATTATCGACGTTTTTCTTATAGAGGTGGGGATTTGTCTAAACATTTTATGTACCTACTTAGCGGTGGCTGATTTACAAGTTTGCCGCCAGTAGGCTATTCAATTTTGGCCGCCCTTACTGACATCTGAAATTCGATATCCTATTTCGCAATCATACCTATTAATTACATTTGTTCTATCAATGAAATCGCATTTTGTGTTCTAACGCCGTTATTTCATCAACTTTTCCTGTAATTAGCAATTTTTTAGGCCAAATTTGTCGCCCTAGGCTTCAGCCTGCTAGTAAATCCGCCACTGCTACTTAGTTTTATAACAATACGAACATGTATTGCTTGAAAATTAATGAGTAAACACAAAAAAAAGAAAGATATTGAGAATGGTTCCGTACATTTGTATGGGAAGCATTTTCATGCAGTCGCCTCGCTGGTTTTTCGTATACAGTGTGTAGGTCGCGGACTAGCGATATTTTAATATCGTATTCTGGATGGAAATTTATCGACAAAAAAACTTAAAAAGGGGGGCGCTCCCCTCGCCTTTCAAAAATATCGGTCATTTTACCTATTACTAAATTTTTCCTCTCGCATTAGGATTAAAAGGTTATCTCTAAAATTATAAACGCTAACGACACTTTAAAACAATCATTTGAATCGTTATTAGCTTAACTTTCTACTAATTAAACATAAACTGCGTAAAATAATTACTTAAAATCGAGAAATAAGGGCTTAAACTTCAAATTTGACCCTTTTTTTTAACAAAAAAATCAGTTTTTTGCGTCTAGTTAAGGAACTCTCCCTCCAAAACTATGCTATATTATCATTAATTTTAAAAGTATTTGAGTTTCCCTACAAAATAAGACCAATATCATTATTGTAACTTACGTATTATTGAAATTATCTAACTTGAAAGTTTGGCATTATTTGAGGGTAAAAACAATTTGAACGAAATAAAACACACACTTAAATTGTTTATATTATTAATGATTTAAATTTCATGTAAAAGAATAAATGATTTAAGATATTAAACAAAAAAGATACAAATAATTTAAGTAGTATGTGTTTTATTTCGTTCAAATTGTTTTGACCCTAAAATAATGCTAAACTTTCAAGTTAGATTATTTCAACAATATGTAAGTTACAATAATGATATTGGTCTTATTTTGTAGGAAAACTCAAATACTTTTAAAATTAGTACTAATATTGCAAGGTTTGGAGGGGAGTCTTTAACTAGACGCAAAAAACTCAAAATTTGAAGTTTAAGCTGTTATTTTTCGATTTTAAGTAATTATTTTACGCAGTTTATGTGTATTAATACAAAGCTAGGCTAATAACAATTCAAGTGATTGTGTTAAAGTGTCGTTAGCGTTTATAATTTTAGAGAAAACCGCTTTTAATCCTAATGCGAGATGAAAAATTTAGTTATACGTAAAATGGCCTATATTTTTGAAAGGCAAGGGGAGCGCCCCCCTTTTTAAGGTTTTTTGTCAATAAATTTCCATCCAGAAAACTAAATTAAAATATCACTAGTCCGCGACTTAATACACTGTATATTGGTTCAATTTGTTTCGATATCTCTTGAGTATTTTTTAAAAATATAACGATTATTAAAATCTCAATTTCTCGTTATTGTAGATGTATCATACGATGCTAATTATTTTATATTATGTTATGAAAATAGTAAATGCCAATTCTTATCACTAAAGTTTGAAACGAAGACCTTCAAGTTATTTATTCTGATTTCATTTCTTTAAACTAGCTGGTTACAATTCCGATTATATTTCTATGAAACATTTTTTGACATTGAAAAGACAATGTTTAAGATTGTTTAAATATTATACCATATTTTTCCGTCAAACTATTCAAACATTTACCTATCTTTAATGTCTTAATAAGTAATCGTAATTTGATCACGTAATTTGTAATAATGTTGCGTGAGGGTAAACGATAAAAACGCGTTGTTGAAAAGGTTTGATGGTGATATGTACTCGCATTTCTGTCCAATAAAAAATGATTTAAAAACACTATTAAAGATTCGATTTGAACTACTGTATACACATATATATATAGATTTTTTGCTATTTCTGCTAAATAAAAAAGGTTTCTTCACACAAAGTTCAAGGTAAAGTGGGGCCTGTCGTACATAATCTAGCTTTTATTTGCCAACAGTTTTGACTAGAACCGTGTATTTAACACGTACCTTTTATTACATTCATCAAATAAAATAATTATGTTCAAACTTATGGTTTTCCATAAACCGCACACACATTTAATTGTTTCACATATAAAAACGGTCGGTTACCGTTTTTTAACTAAATGATTTTTGTTGTTCCTTCTCCCATTTAAAACCATATAGGTAGTTTCAATTTCAGGGACAATTGGTTTTTGTTGAATATTTAACCATCATTTTAGATACTAGTCCGGTTATTGTCGCTTGGATTGACATGGTTTTCATGATTTTCACACGCAAGTATTGTGGGAAAAATGTCACATTTGGGTGGAGACTCAAATTGATCAAATACTGAATGGGGCGAGTTGCTTTTTATTTTTATTTAATTGCGTGTGTAAATTAATGATGAGTATCAAAACTTAAATATCAATTGCTAATTTATTTATGTAACATGAATAGAGTGACCATGAAATTGACAATGAAGTGATATTATAAAATTTGGTTAAGACATTTTGAAATAAATTGAATTTTTTAATGAATATTAATTACTCTATCATTTTGGTATTTAAAGCTACTACATATTTTTGTTAAGCATGGTAAAGTACAAGTTCAAACATTTTAACTTCAAAGAATTTGTATTAATTAAGATGTGTGTAAAATTAACCTGTTAACTATATAGTAACTATTGCATTTGAGGTAAAAAGCTCTTTTGACACACATCTAACTTCAATTCCACTAACAATTTTTTTTTTTTTTTATTAAAAATATTTATTGTGTTTTGTATTTATAATACTTTACAATATATGCTAACAACAATAAATACGATAATTCAAGCTTTCCCCAATCATTTATTAAAATTTCTTTGCTTTATCCCTTGTTTTGTAGATATTTAGGTAAAAATTCTTGTTTTATGATTAATATGACGCAAATAATAAAATTTAGATCCTTGGAAATAAAAATGGGGAGCAACTGTTTCTTTAGAGTTTTGAAAGAATATGTAACTGATGGCTCATCTATAAAAAATTATCATTTCCTTAGTTTTTCATTTTTATTCGTCATTTACCGTTGCTTTATAAACACCAATCCCTTTTATGACTAGGGCTTATAAAAATCAGTAATTCAAATCAAGCCTCGAAAAATTTTGGGGTAACCACTTTGAGTCTTAATCTACTTCTTCGGTAGTAGACTACTCATTAAAATTGTTATTGTTATTATTGTCTTAAATAAGATGACAATTCAGGTTGTTTAAGATCGGTTTTTTTTATTTAATATTTTTATTATTCAATTAGCTACGTTTCGTTACGTATCGTAACTTCATCAGGCTTCTTCATTTACAAAAATAAAATATTTTCAATTTAAATTCAATAAATTTATTGAAGCCTGATGAAGTTACGATACGTAACGAAACGTAGCTAATTAAATAAGATATTAAAATATTAAATATTTAATTAAAATATTAAATAAATAAGAAACCCATCTTAAACAGCCTGAATTGTCTTCTTATTTAAAAAAATAAAAGCTGAGATCTGAATTTTATCATCTGTTATTATTGTCATTATTGTTACCATTGCGCTAATATGCATTTTTAATGTACTGAAAAGTTTATTATATTTCTTTATTAAAGAAATAAGTTTAACATGGATGAAAAAAGGAAGTGATAAATAAATTATAAATTTTTACTAGATGGTGCGGAGCCTAGACTTAACTTTGGGAACCACTGCTTTGGAGAACTAGTAGAACAAAGCAGAGATATTGATGCATCAAATGCAGACGTACTTTAGGTCATACAATACATATTTTGATAATTTTTTAAGATATCGCAAAGATGAGTGCATCCGAATGAAAAAAAAAACTAGCTATTTTTTCACAATTTGATTATATTGACTAAAATTTCCTTTAACTTTTATATAATAACACGAATAATCTCATTTGCGTTATTGTGTGTTAGTATTAAAAGCTTTCTACAATAATTAAAACATAAATTAATAATGATATAAACAGAAACTTTATGTTTGATATATTTAAGGTTCCTCGAAAATCATTGTGGAAACCAAACCGCTTAATTTTAGAAATGTAATATGAATTAGTTATGAAGTAATTACAAATAAGTTAAAACAAATATACAATATTCCAGCATTTAAAAGCACAACAAAAGTCAAATGGTTTTCCGATTTTAATTTTGTACAACTTTCAAAAGTGCAGTTCGTTTAAAGTTTGTAGCATTAATTAGAAAATTAGTTACCATAATTGCTTTCAGTGCTTAGTTTTTAAAATTGATTTTTTTTTGGTATAAGTAGCTTTTTAATATAAGTCATTATCTGGTAACGTCTCATCCTCAAAAGAGAAATTAAATGATGCCGAAATTGAAATAACAACAAAATCGCAATCAAATTCGCGAATTGAATAAAAACAAAATCGGAAATGAGACATTGCCAGATGGTGATTTGTACAAAAGCTACTTATATTAGAATTTTAATATTTTTCGCTCTTCAGTTCCTTTCTTCGCGGGTTATTTTTTTTGTTAAAACGTTTTTGTCGTAGAAATGATAACTGCTTGAAAAAGAGCTTAAATTTGCCTTGAAATTTTGCAGTTTAAAAATGTATAACTTTCGATTTAAACACCTATAGCTACGGGACCCTTTAGATAATATTAAGAAAAATAACTAGTAAATTTCGACTAAATCAGTTGAGTAAATCGGGAGTTATTTTGTACATGTTTTAAAAAAAAAGTAGTTTCAATGAAAAACGTAAGAATAATTTCTGAGTAATTAAATTTTTAAGATATTTTAAAAGTATAATCGATTTAATTGGCTAAAAAAATAAATATTTTGATATTTTAGAAACTCTGTTGAACTATATTTAACTATAAAAGTGACAAATAAGATTGGAAGAGATACTCAAACGATAAAAATATGCCCGTGCTTATAATTTCAGGACCAATTTTTAAACTAATATATATATACAAACTTTTCATTTTATTCAGTTAGAGATAAGAGAACGTCTGAAACTCTGAAGTAAAGGACAATTGATAACTTTATAAATATTGTCACCATAAATAAGTTATTTCTCATTTAAAAAGATGTTTATTACTCATTAGGGGGTAACAAATGATAACCATAACTTTTCTTAATTACAATCGTTGGATGCACTTGAAATAAATTGCTTTAATAAAACTATGAAAAGTGCTTCGTAAAAGGTAGTTTATTTCAATAGTATCCTGATACATTACTTCATTAATTTATAAGGAAAATTATGCATGTACAAAAGACGATGCTTGAAATATAATTTTTGCCTCTTAAAATATTAAACTGATTTTCTTCTAACTCCATGGCCATTTGATTGCATTAATGGCATGTGTAATTGCATCGCAACCGCTACTATACACGATAATTGTGAATTGTGATGGAAAAAGTAAAATGATATATTTTTAATCATTTAAAATTTTCAAAAAAAGCTATAACTTAAGCACTAAAGATTTTAAATAATGACAATTTGAATTCAAATTAATTTATTATACAACAAACATTTATTAATCGATTGTAAAAGTCACAAGTTTTACGACCCACCAATCTGATATTATATAACGATATTTTATAAAATCTCTGGAACAGACATTTTACATTTTGCAGTAATAAAATAAGTATATGACAGAGTGGTGAAAGGATGTTATAAATAAACCAACCAATATGACCTTAGTAGTGAATCAATTAACGGTACTCTGATATTTAGGATACTAAAAAATAGATTAACAGATTTTTTATTGCAAATGAAGGCCATTTCGCTAAATTTCATGCGACTGGTCGATTTTTCAATAATGAAGTTCATCTATTCATTGTAAAAACCAATAAAGAGGTTAGACTTTTGAAAAACTAATTAATATTACATTGCTCTTAAATAATAATTTAATCATTTTAACTTTAATCAGCTGAAAACAAATTATTATGGCTTACTCATTTAGGGGCTGTATTTTTGCATCTAATAGTGAAATTTATCTTCCAGATAAAATTTTATTCGAAAGACAAAGAAAGCATGCGTATTTTCACCAAGAATAATCATATTGATAATATTTGATGATGAACAGTTTTGATAAATCAAGTAGTCATTCTTTGTTATGATGGAAAACAATAAACTGTGTTTTGATTTTTGTAAAAGGTACTTTAAAAAATCATATTTTCAGGGGAGGTGAAAATAACAGAACGACACTTACTGGACACGATTAACGGAGTTATAGACTATATTGTCTCTAAATACTTGATTTTTATTTTTTCCATTACTTGAGCCTTTTTGAGGTACAAAGTTGAGCTTCTGTTAAAATTATCAGTTACTTCTAAAGTGGTTCAAGGGTTTCCAATTTACACATAAAAAATATCAATTTTCTGCCTATGGTTTGACCCAGGGCTCAATTGAAAATCGTAAAAATTGTGGAAAATTCAGAAGGCCATTACTATGCTCAATTTCTCATGCTAATGCTCATTTACAAGGTCAGAGGTCGGAAATCTGTGGTTCGCAAACCTTTTTGGCGGCCCTAACTAATTCAATGGCTTTTTAAGTGATAAACTCTAAGTTTCAACTCTATTAAAAAAACAAAACAAAAACAAAAATAGAAGTAAAAGCTTGCAACAAAAATCGATTTTATAATTTGAAATAAGTGAAGTTAGTGATAATAAACATGAATCCACCTTTTTTAACAAAAATTTGTTGATTTCAGGTGGAGTCATATCATAATAATATTAGGTAAACGTATATGCATGTATATCGGCAAAGACAGAAAATAAAGCTTGAAATAGGTAAGTGAGAGTGAAAACCAAATATAATAATAATTGTCTCCAATTTGAACTAGCTGTTTGTTGTCATTTGTTGCAACTGTCATTTTAATTTCATTCAATTACCTATTTGTACTATTTGTCAGTTGTGTCTGTGTTGGCTTTGAATATTTCACGGGTAGCTACTAGTAACACTATAATAGCATTCTTTTGAAAATGATTAGTTGATACGTTTATGTATGCACTCGATTCTTTTTTTATGCGAACTATTTTTACGTGGTTTTGAAGTTTTGATTTTTTCTTAAAAAATGTTTTAATTTTTTCTTTAACAACTATTTTAGATCATTTTGACATGTTAAAAGGGTAAGAAATTCGGAGAATTTTGTCTCCGGAAATATCGCTACATACCACGGTGAGTATCAAGGATAATTATAAAGAAAGAAAAATATTTTCTGTTAAATTTTTATATATTTAAGATGGAATATGTCAAAAGTATATTTATTCTGAAATTCAATAATCTTTTCTACGATTGTTAACCACTTTATGAAAATATGAATAAACATTTTAGAATGATTATGATAAAACTAGTTATATTTTTACAGAGTAAACCTTTTTTATGTGTTTTTAGGTATATTATAACTCAATGAATCCTTTATTTTTATACATGTGTTTTTGTGCGAATTTTTTGATGCGATTTTCTAAGGATCGTATCTACCACATAAAATGAAAACCGAGTGTATTTGCTTACAGAATATAAAATTGAGTAGGTAATATGGTCATAATTACAATAAATAGAACATCTTGTTATAAAATCGGTGTTCTCAAAACATTTACTCGGAACTTTGTTGATGTGATTTGCAAAATTAAGTTCATATTTCCTTAGAGCAGTGGTTCCCAAAGTTGACTGAACCTCGACCCATTTAACAAGAATTTCCAATCTTGGGACCCACCGCTTAGTTGTCTTAGAAAGAAGAGAGCATAAATATTGGTATAAATATATCAAAATTACTTCCTATTTTTGGTTTGATCATATATTATACAGTGACGAATCGCCCATCTACCCGATGATCCACTGATGGGTCACAACCCATAGTTTGGGACTATACTGCTTTAAAGGATAGTATTTATTAAAATTGATTATATAGTATCATATTTTTAGAGATACTTAGTGAACATACTTACATGTACAGATACTTAGTCACATTTAATCGGAGATACTGTATTGTGAGCATAAAAAAAATAAGGAAATCAAAAGATCACATATATACATTCTCTTTCAATTGTTTTGTTAGACTGCATAATTGCATCTTAAATATTTTCGGAAAACAACTCTTTGTTCGACAAGGTTATAATGTGAATAATACATCAAATATTAAAACTTTCTATCGAAAAATGCAAATATCTTGTTCGCAAAAAGTGAAAAATTGAATTCCTTTTTTTATTGAGTTTTTTGTATTAAGTGTTATGAATGTTGGACTAGAATGGGAAATTATTTCTCTTATAAAACGTAATCATATTTTACATGTTCCTGAAAGAAATTTTTCAAATTTTTCTTCGTAGCTGGAGACTTTTATTGCTCTAATAAATCAGGTGAACAATTTGAAACAGGACTTTAATCAAAACTATTTTAATAAGCGAATATTTATCACCCGGTTCATTGACATTGAGATGACAATATTTTAAGCATATTTTCTGCGTAGATGAATAATATTAATACTTAAGTGTTGGAATAAGATAATGGTTTTTTATTTGTCGCCTGCTTATTTATGCTTAATAAGTCGTCTTTTACGCACGACAAAGATAAAGTTCCTCGTAGGAATTACTCAGAGGGTTGCTGATCAGAATGGATGGTTTTATTCTTCTCCATCGTTTTTTCTTGTTTCTTTTTCTAACGACTTGTTGGGGGCCACACACGAGCATATGCCACTGAAGACTGAAGACAGAAGGCCTTGAGACTGAACATCTTTTGACCCAGCAATAAGGATCAATGCGCCCTCATAACCGTTGAGAAACCTTTCCAGTTTCACGGCAAGGACACACATACACATCATTCCATATACACTGGACATTGTTGTCTGCTCTGTTATTATAATCATCAAACTGGAACATTTTTTGAAATGTTTCTGTTAGATAGGGAAGCCAACTTTATTGACCTTGATATCAATATTTTTTTTAGAAGTGTTTAACAAGTTTTTGTAGGTATTTTGAAGAAATTTTCGAATGTTGAGTTTCGTAATAGGATTACACAACCCTTTTTATTCCATCATTTTTTCATGTGGTTTTTTAACTTCCCTAATATAGCCGTTTATGTCGTAGGTCAAGTTGATTTTGAATCCCTTAAGTCTGGGTTATTTCCTTTCAACAATAACCGGAATAAAATTAAAAGTGTTCTCAACAATAAACGAATCCACCCTCATTAGCCAAAAAAGTCGTATAATTGTACTATCATTTTAATTTTATTCGACTTGAATATTTTCTTCGCGTCATATTTTTATTTCAGAAATTTATTTCGCTAACGTAAACGAATATTATAAATCACGTATTACCGTGAAATGGAATATATATTTTTTATTTTTTTTTTATTTCTTCATGCAGCATCAAACTAGACCAATTTAATTATTAATTATTAGTTCAAACGTATTAAAATTTGGATTTAAAAGTAGTTGAATTTTGATAATATTTAAATGTAATAATTCAACTATTCGCCATTCATTGAAAAACCTATACGTTTTTGGTAGTTTTGCCAAATGTCGATGTTTAAAAATGAAGTAGCTGCAGCTTTACATTCTTGAATTTTATTATTCATCTGCCTCAATGTTGTCTTTTCTGTCGTAGGTCAAGTAAATTTTTGATTCACATCTGTTCAGTCTGGGGGCTTAACCAATTTAAAATCGGAATAAAGGTTTTATTCGATACAAAAGTTCACCTTTAATATTGTATAAAACGAGTATGATATTAAAGAATTAATTGTCATTACTAACTGTAATATTATAATGTATTTTTTTTCTGCCAATTAATGTGTTGAATTAAATTTTAGAGATAATAATAAGAGTAAAAATAATAATAATTGAAAGTGTTTTTACTAAAACCCAGTATTTTTACATCTGGTAACATTTATTTTCCAGATAAAATTTTATTTGGAGGGTAGAGAAAACATGCGTATTTTCACCTAAGAATAGCGATATGAGTGACTGAGTTTGGGAATATTTCTTCGAAAAAAATTACCAAAAATGATTTTTCTTATGTACAATAAATTGATCATTTGATAATATTACAGTCTCTATGTAAACTGGTGTATTAGTGCAATGTTTCCCAATGAATAGTATGCGTATCCCCAAAGGTACAAGAAGAGTTTGGTGGAGTAATGCGCTACACCACATTTTGTCTGCTCCTGGAAAGAAAACCAAGTGATTTGGGCATCATCGTCACAAAAAACCCTATTTTTTGGATTTTTTTTTCGAAAAATAATAGTTAATTCCTTGACAATTATATAAGGAGTACAAATGTTTTATAAGTTAGGGAAAAACTGCATTAGTGTCAGAACTGTCAGAAAAAAAATACTAATTTACTTTAAAGTATTCTTTATTATTTGGCAAAAAGTAACTAATCTTGCCACTTAAAAAGTATCTTAGGCACCGAAAAATAACTTAGATACCAAAATACTGAGAGATTAGAATTATATTTATTGAAGCAAGGAATGGTAACCCACTGATGTCTACGTATATAATGGATAGATAATCTACCGGTGTCATCTACGCTGGCACAAATTTAGATACTGAGCTTATCATCACGCAGGAAACTGAAAAAATGGATCACACATTGATATTACAATAAAACCTCGCTTAACGTTACCTCTGTTAACGATACCTCGCTATAACGTCATTACTGGGAGACACGGTGACTTCTTTATTTATATATATATATATTTATATATATATATATATATATATATTATGTACGAAGCTGTTAAGTGTTTGGGTTAATGATATGGGGAATGAACGTGACATTCCAGTGAGACAAAAATTAATTGAAAATAAAGACATAAGCTCGTTTAACTTCTTAAAAGACCAAGTAAAAGTTATTAATGCAGAAAATTTGATAGCATCACGAGGATAGTTTGACAGATTTAAATGTAAAGCTGAAATTCGCATAACGGGATAGAGAGCTAGAGCTGGCATAGAAGGAGCTAGCTTTCCGAAACAAAATTTTATTCAACGTTGATGAAACGGATCTATTTTGGTAATTGGTAACGTTTTCCATTTAAAATAAAAGTTTATATCACCAGAATATTTCAATTTAATAACCTATCCCTATCAATTGCGTATATTTCTTCTTCCGTTAACACTATTAACGTAAGGTTCTTAAGGAACGTTAAACGAGGTATATTACAATATATATTTTGGTAATAATTTTGGATAGGTAATGTATTTTAAGGAATTACAAAAATTAAACAATATTAACTCGTTTTCTTTAAAAAAAAAACAAGTCTTAGCGCATGTTTCTTTTAGGTCCGTCAAAATCAAGCAACGTTGCATTTTCTTCTTTGTTGATCATTTAATTCGAGAATAAATAATCACGAATAGAATAAAAAACAAAGTAGAAAATGCAACGTTGCTTGATTTTGACGGACCTAGAAGGGACATAAGCTCAAATCTTTTCCTTTAAAAATAAGGAAATTATTGGCTGCTACACATATTTTTTTTGTGACAATCACAATCATATATTACTTCTATTCCCACAAATACACAACTTGTTTTCAAGTTTAACTTCTTTAATCGGTTGCCAAAAGTTTAATGTGAATTCGACCGACAAGTTGGTCAAGAGCAAGGTCAAGTTTACGTATACAGTTGTCATTTCAAAATTATAACTTTTTTGTTCAATTGTAATTTTATCACTAACATTTTTCTTCAAATTTATTTTTCCTTAACATTCATCGCTAATAACTGGCATATCTCTAGTTGACAGTAAATTTTTTAAATTTCAAAATAACTTATATATGTTTTTATTCTGCTTCTATAAGTATATCGTTATGATTTTATTCTACTGAAAACTATACCATTTTTCAGATTGAATTTTCTATTACATTTTTCTTTTATTCATTTTCTGTTGTTCCAATTTTTATTTGAAAAATCTATATATTCATAAAAATTTAAATAATATTTAAGTATACACTTTTTATCAATAAACAATACTTTTCCTTTAATATCCAAAAATTACATTTTAAATCTTTATTAGTAATAAAGATAAAAACATACCTAACTAGGACATTTATTAAACTAGTCGTGATTATATTCATTGAATAGTTCATTAAATGAAATTGCATAATATTTTAAAGTATAGGATGGCAAATTTAAAAAAATGCTCGTATGTTGTGCATATTATATTAGAAACGTACCAATAGTATACGACGACGCGAGGTCAAAATATACGTCAGATATGATTATTCATAGTTTAACCTCGAACTTGACTTTTATTTAATAGTTTTATCGTCTCTATCACGAACACATTACAAGAATATTTTTTTCAGTAGATATTTAGATAGAATATCTTTATAAATATGTACTTTATTTATTTGGACGACCGACGTTGATTTTATTTTTTCAGATTTGATAGAACGTAGGAAGTTGAAAGTAAAAAATGTGGTTCATAAAAAAACAGAACAGTATATTATATTTATTTTGCGATCAAATATTGATTATAAAAACAATAACTTCCCAATTTAAATTTATTCTAAGTAAAACTGATGATTTGTAATCAATATGAGAAAGCTTTTGCCTGTGAATGTGTCTGCTAATAAGAAATATAAAATTATTTCGCCTTGAACTACGGCTTTGTGTCTATCTACATATGTGTATGTATATATATTAATTTAATGAATCCAATTGAAATAATTATATTCTTTATCAATTTAGACGATAAATATATTATCAGAACGTATGGCCGTGTTCATTTGAGTTCGAAAACAATACAAATCCATATGACAACAATGAAGGTTTCCAGATTAAAAGGTCATATTCCAAACCCGTGGAAAGTATAAAATGCATTTCAAATATTGAATTACTGCGTTTAATTCAAATTATTTCTATAAAACAGAATACGAGTACCTTTATTTTCCGCAGCCTAAAGCACTTTACATTTACTCGAAAATTAAATTAAAAATACATTTACTTTGCTATGGTCAATAGATTTCCATAAGATAATAAAATTACAGACATTGATTTGTGAAAATACATAAATGTTCATATTTCATTATTATTAAATTAAATAGCTAAACAGGGTATTATTTCTTTTGAAAAAAAAATGTTCTGGAAACAATAAATGTGACTTATGTATATTTAAATGATTCGTAAAGATATTTCGTTCCAATAATTGGCCTTGCCGGGCGCAAATTTGCTTTGTCCTTCAATTTATAAGAGCGACATCGAAGATTAGTTCAGTTTAAAGTTTATTTTATTAGTCATTAATTTGTTTATTTAAAACGAACATGTTTGAAACGTCCGCAGTGCTGGTCTAAGAATTTTGTGGGAAGTTGAAATTATTTTGATAAAGTAACATTAGTCTCAATGCTATTTTAAGAAGTGTTAACAATAAATGAATGTTACTTATAAATTACTCGAACCAAATGTTACTGAAAATTTAATTTTATAAAATGTATATTCTAAGTTTGTACTTCCAATATTCTATGTATTCGATTATATATTTTTATTGAAAAATGTTGCAAAGCTTAACTTTTTAACCAAAGGTACGATTGGTGATATCTTCTCTTCGATATCTCCTTGTGCTATGCTAAATGTACTGTTTCAGGTAATGAGTACCCAGTCAACTCCTTTATATGGTCAGACTGTAGTGTGGAGGATCTTCCTCTGCTATGTTTGCCTTCCTCTTTCCCTTCAACTGTAAGTAGTCCATTTTTCTAGTTTTCCTACCCATGACCAAAATACCGCAAGTATACCTTGTATATTTTACTTATGAATCTATCAAGTATGTTTAGTCCTTTAAAAATGGAATTATTAGTTCTTTTCTCCGTCCATGAGACTCTTAGTATGCGTCTGAATGCATAGTTTAAAGGTTTTAATCTTTTGCTTGTCGATTTTTTAAGGATCAAGATTCATACATACAAGCGTATGCGATGATTGGAAAAATCAGTACATTGGCTAGTGTTACTTTAAAATTTTTCCATTTCTTCTATTCTATTCTATTGCTTTCCCTGATTTTTCTTCAGTTGCTGCTTTACGCTGTTTTATTTCCTCACTACGTCATTCTGTGCTGGTGACTAAAATTCCTATGGATATGATTTTTGGGGCTACTTTGTGTGTCAATAACAGGTATTTTCGTTTTCAATTTGCTAATCTTCAGATCATATTGCTTACTGAAGTTGGTAAGCCTCTTCATTATCTCGATTAGCTTGTTTTGACTTACTGCTATTACAAGGGTGCCATCGGCTGTTTATAGTTTTCCTCTTTTACCGCCAATGGAGATTCTGACTTCTAATTGGCAAAGAAACATCTTCAACATGTATTAGCTATAGATGTTGCAGAGCAGCGGTAGCGAACCTATGAAATAGAAAATGTGGTGTTACCAGATTTTAGGGCATTAAAAGCAAAGCAATAAGAAGGCATTAAGATTAGCAATAACTTGGCACGTCAATAATTTAATCAAAATAGATTGTATTTTTTTGGCACGCATACTGAAAAAGATTCACCACTTCTGTTGTAGAGCAGTGCTTTTCACACTAGAGCTTTTCATGAATTTCTTATATTCTTTATTTTATTATTTTGAAATGAACCCATAAACGTTTTTAAAGTTGGCACTTTAAAAGTTATTAATTCTTATAAGGAATATAAAAACCATGTATCACTATTGATTTTTTTCCATTTTTGGTTTCAAAAGTATAAACAAAACATTTCGGTTTTTTGATGCACGTATTTTATATTATTAAAAATTTATAAGATCTTTTTGAAATTCATTTCAACAAATTATATATGTATATACTCGTAAATGTTTTTAATATATGTTGAACTATCAAAATCTGTTGAGAGGTTTATGAAAAATCGATGAGCCTATTTAAAAAACTTAATACTTTCAAATTGGATATTTTAACGAATACAATGTAATGATAAAAATTGAACAATTTCAGTAAATTTTCAAGGTAAATGCTTGCAGACAATTCAAATATAAATTTTTAGGAGTACAGACTAATTCGAAATATAATCTATGGTATTCATTTATATTTTGAAATGATAAGTACCTAGAAATTTAAATTTGAAAGCAAAGTAAATTCAATATTTTATGTTTCTAGATTGAAATTCGTTCCTTGAAAAATGTTTAAAAAAAAATAAAGACTTAGATATTTTCAAGAAAAGTATATATTTACAATTTTATCTATCCTTTGAAGTTTCAATACGCAATTCAACTTTCGTCGATGCTTATGTTTGCTACCAATTGTACAATAGAATGTGAATCAGACTGAACTGCAGACAGTTTTATCAACACAAAACACAGACGTGTACTTTAGGATTATTATTATAAATTCATTTAATCGCTCATATAAAATAAATTTATCACATTTTTACAATTTTCGTGTATTTTATTTTTTTAATGTTAACACTTTTACGATAAATGCCCGTGCGATAGTCTTTTTTAACCCCCAAAGTCTTCTCCTCACAAAAATAACTTAAACATTTTAATCCGTTGCACTAGACGAGCAAAAATGCATGCTTTCGTATTAAAATGATAATTTCAAGTTCAAGTTGTATTAAAAATAAAGACGCGACATTTAAATATAAAATGAACACGTAAAGGCTTTGCGTGGAAATAAATGAGACAACATGAAACTGTCAGCAAAAGATTTTTGTATTTGTAATGACTTCTTTAAAGTTTATGAATCAAAAGGGAAATATCACATTACATCCAATTATTTACTTTGAATTCAATACCACTTGCTTAAACGTGATATCTTTCAAACATTTTTATAATGAATCGAAGTCATTTTTTTCTTTTCGATCACTCGTGAAACGATTTAAACCATACAATATTTAGTTTGAAAAATTAATCGATAAGGATTGTCTTTATGCTACATTGAAGTATCATTCATATCTCTATGTATAAATGTAAAATTAAAAATTCCTGAAGTATAGTGGTTCCAGACTTGCTATGACTTGCCAATATGTAATAAAATTTACTAATATAAACTAAATTAAAGGACAAAAATGACTCATCACATAGTAGTAACGGAGCGATCCAATACTTGGTGACCACTGAGGAAGATTGCTTGGCAATCGAAATATTTATCTGGGCAATAAGTCCAAAATACATTTGTTTGAGCTTTTGTTCAAATTAATGTTTCTAGTTGACTTTTGTAAATTATACTACATAAATAAAACATATATTTTATATATTGTATTACTGTTCACAGTCGGCGGAAAAAATCTAATATTGATTCCTATTACTTCGTCAAAAAGATCTTCAAAAGTTGGAAATATTAAATTTATATCGAAACAGCTTTTAAAATTTCATTCCAAACTAGATTAATTGGAAACATTTTTTCTTAAATTTTACAGAGAGAATTAATTTTGAAAAATTTTGTTTTTTTTTTTGAACCCTCAACGAATGAATTTTTGAGACATAAATACTTGAAAAATCGAACCATCGACGTTTTATTTTAAGAAATTTGTTAAAAATAAATTTTAATATTGGTCTACAAGCTACATTAGCAGAATTTCGTTCTACTCGAATACATTTACAAGGGATGGTTTCAAATATTTTGGATACTCCTTTAGAAAAAAATTCCGCATTGGTATCCATGTTTGAAGACACGAAATTAAAGAGTTCCTAATTGTTTAGAAGGCATAGATTTCAAGTTTTCACAACACTTTAACTTTTCACAACGTATTTTGGTAGATGAAGCAGTAGTTAAGTTTAAGGGCAAAATTGGTTTCATTACCTATAACTCCATAACACCATTACATAAGATGTAAGAATCTGTTTTCTATTCAAATCTGGATATGTTATTCTATTTGGCCGTATTATGATTCTATAGGTAATAACCGATAATATTCCTTAAAAAAATTCTAATATTTTAATTTCAGTGTCCTTTTGTATAGACATATCTGTTAATATACTACATTTTTTACTGAAAGTTTCCATAAAATCCAATAAAACGATATTAAATATGCACCTTTCCTCGCTCTGGAAATAAAGCACTTAACTTCTTTAAAGTTCGTTGACTTCTAAAAATTCTTTAAGACTTAAATAAGGATCATTTGAATATTATTCAAAAGAAGCAAAGAATTGCGTTAGGAATGCATTTGATACTTCACGGAGAATAATTCTTGAATCCTTGATTCGCAATCTTCTGAAAAAGAACATATTAGAGGAACTGAAAAATAATGTCATTTCTAAATTTATAGAGGAAAGACATTAAATTGTTATTTATTAGCTTATAAGGTATTTCAAAGTCGTACTTATGACATTATATTGTTAGAGTTATTTGTTAACGTCATTAAAAATTAAAAAATATTTGGCATTCTAAAATAGATAAATACCCAAAGATATACAAATGTAGTAGTACTGTATGTTTTTTGAGTTTTACAGGGTAGTAACATAAAGTTGCTACGAAAAACATTTTTAGTATTTATTCAAGTACATTAAATGCTTTTTAATGTCAAATGAATTTTTTTAAGTTCAAATCCGATAATTTTAAGTTCTCTAACTTGTTCCAAGGAAAAATGAAAAAAAAAAATAACTAGTTATAAAGAGAGGAAGTGGTACCAAATTCGCGTTAGACAATAAAAGAGCTTTCCAATATCCCTAATAAATCTTGGTCGACCAACCGAGTACTGAGAAGTGCCCAAAAATTATCAATAGTGAAAACTTTATTCTACAACGCGATAGTGCAAGACTCCTTTGTAAAGCAAAACCTTGAAAAAAAATAGTAAATGAAGGGTTATATTGCCTTACCCACCATAGTCGTCCGAAATTCCATCGGATTTCTGTTAATTTCAATTACTTAATTGAATTCTGTTGATTTCAACTTAAGGGGTAACAAAAATGAAAACTTAAATGATGTTCAATTGTGGTTTTTAGATACATTTGTTAGTAGTCAATTGATTTTTATTAATTTGCCATTAAAAATTTGCTTACTAGATTTCAAAAATTCATTATATCGAGGATCGTTATATGATTAATTCAAAGAAACTTAATTAAAATTTTTGTATTTTAATTTAATATTAAAAACCGGCATTACTTTCCGGTCCCCCTAATGATATATCTTTTCGAGTCTACGAGAAATAGTTTCTTTTTGAGAAATACTCATTTTGGAACTGCCTGAATGTTTAATCCTTTCCGAAATTGCCCGAATTCTTTAGTCATTAATCGAAAATAACTAACGATCAATCAATAGGGGTCAATCTTCTTATTTCCATTAAGCATTTTTAAGAGATGATAGCAACAGTTATGCAATTTTGATAACTGTTATTGTGTAGAGAATCATATAGTTTTTATTGAATTTAAGATTCAGAATCTTTATTAAAACGAAATAAATTTTCTATTTTTTTTTACTATTACTCTTCCATGTGTTTGTGAGTGGAAAAATTACTGGAAGAGATAACAAATTGATCTCTTGAGACTGTCGGTGATATTCGCGTGAAATGAAGACGTTACATTATGTTCAGGAATAAAGAAAATAATCTAAAAATTTTCACGTGGTAACACAATGTGATACAACTGTATAGTGTAGTTATAAAGAGTGTAAATCCCGTGTTCAGGCACGAAACGAGAAATATCAAGGAAGATGCTACGGAAAGAACATGAAATTCGTATTAAGAATAATAAATGTACAGAGACATGATAATTTTATGAAGATTCAAGTTTAACCTTCACAAGAGAACAATTTTGAAATGCGAATCGCTCTGTTGTAATCTGCACAAATATTTGTGTGTAAACAAATCCTTTCCACCTTGAAATAGAACCATGTCTCATTTATTACTACGTGGAGGTCAAGACCAATGATCTAATTATGCAGACTTATGATGATAATAATTATATTTTAGTTTAATAATCAATCCGTGTTGCTTTGATCTTAAGCGCTGACTATTGAAATCATATAAGTGGAAAAATATCATTATTCAGTTCTTGTATAACGATATTGATACTGTAACACATACAAATAAATACGGCTGTAAAACAGGTACAGGATAATGTTTTTGATTTGTTTATTTTTATATATCTAATTTCCCAATACAATTATTTATAAGTATCGACATGAAAAAGTAATTAGCTTTTATATTGTTATCAAATTTTATTTCCTTTTAACAAATAGATGATATAGGTGTATTAATATAACAAAAAAGTTCGTCATGCTTTGGCACATTTTATGTTTTTCCACTTTTCGAGGAAAACTAAAGCTTATGTGTTCCGCCAAAATGAAACCATTGTATTTCATATTTTTGATTTAAGTTTTGAGGTTTACTAAATCATGAAAAGTTATTTAACTTGTATGTTAGACATAGTTTCATATTTTGTAATCGAACTATACCAATATGAGCTGCATTTTTTTTTTGGATAAATTAACTTCAATTTTAAAAAGGGGTATAGTTTTTGCCTTTGGTAACTAATAGTTTTGGTATCATTTTACCTATTGAAAAAAGAGTAGTTAGGTGGACATTTGGAATTAGTAAGTGCTAAGTTTAAATCTCGCGATGTACCTAGAGATGTTTTTTAATATTTCTCGGTTATCAGATTTTTATTAACTCTACAGTCCATAGACCTTGGCATTTATAGAACGTCAGTAAATTGACGATTAAAAAAGTAGATCTTTTATCTTCGCAAAATATAAACACATTTGAGGAAATTATGCGTTGTAAGCATTTACAAGTACTGTAAGTGATAAAAATTTAGATTAAAAATGTTCTTGAAAACTCAACCCTGAAGTAATAATTATATACAATGGCGAAATTTTTTGTACAATCAACAATTATATCGTAAAACTAGACAGATGGAAAAATTTTGCACGTTTTTGCTTAGAACATCGTTTTGAAGTATATAATATATGAAGAGATAATTTCAAGTACAAAGAGCTAAAACGACATTAATTTAAAAATTATTTGACAAATAAATTGAATAAATTCTTCTTGTTTTTAATGATTAAGAATTTGATGTTGACATAAAATTTTTGCGATGCAAAAGGTAAAATTTCTAACTACCTTTTGGAGGTATTTTGGTAGGCGGTGGTTTTTCAATCGCCCAATGCAACAACGTGATTGTCCTAGTTTAACGATGGTTAACCGGTTAATGTAGTTCCTCGGAACTCTTGTGTTACGATGTTTTGTTGAAAATGTCTTTTAATATTTTTTTTTTTTTTGATTTTATTATCTAAAGTCTAAACCACCTTAATAGATACGGCTTTTTGGAAAACTTTCCTTCTTTAAAAATAATTATACTTTATAAAGGTTGGAAATTACTACAATGAACATTAAATTTTAATTTTTAATTCATTTCAATATACGTCTACAATTATCTAGTACAATAATTATGATGAAAAATTTTGATTAACAATCGTATAGTGTTCAGAAATGTACCAAGTTTACGAAAAATAACATTTTTCTGCAGAAATTGCAGGATTAGTAGGAAAAATTGGTATTGAAGTTTATAAATTTAAAATCCACTCCAAACACTTGGAAGTGTCATGGAGTTGATTGTGCCATCACGTTTGAGCACCAAACGTGATGGACACCATACCCTAAATAATTTAAATAATCTTTGTATTTTTCAATGCTCCATCAATTACTTATAATATTGGCAAACCATTATACTGACATTTCTATTCCCAACTAAAGCTGTATAAAAATATTCTTGGAATATATTGAATGCTGAAGACTTACTTTGCCTATCAAACGTATTTTTTTTACGATTCAAACGTAAAAAAGTGAACTAGTAATACGAACGGTAATGATATCAGGCGTTTTGAAATATCTATCCCCACCACCATACTCCCACCTGGTAAGTATAGTTTGCCTTTTTCCAATGTATTCCCTTACTCTATTACGACGTCATTCACTCTGATTGAGAGTTAGCATATGGCGAATTGCCGAATATTTTAGTTTCATTTTATTGAAATAATTATCAATCTCGCTTACTTAAAAAAAACGTGTTTTGTACTATCTGACCCATGTTTTATTAAATAAATACAAGGGTAATTGATTTTTAGTAACTGTCACCAAGCCTTAAAGTAAATGCTACATTTTCCTCTAATATTCATGTTCCATCGTACCTTAGACGCACTTGATTTTTGGTACAGCATATTTTATAAATATAGATTTTGGTTTTTGAGAAAATTTTAAAAATATGAATTTGACTAATAGTAAGAACATTTTTCTATTAATGATATTTGTAAAGAGTTCATTAAAAAACAAATCAAAGATTAGATTGTTAAGGATGTAGTTATGGTTTCCTTAATAAATAAAAGTAAGTCATCGCCAATGACTGACTAGTAGTGAATTATTAGTAACGAAAGTTCTGCTTTGATCAAGTAACTTAAGATAATTCAAAAATTAACATTTTTAAACCTATTATGGAAATTTAAGGATATATATATATAAATATATATATATATATATATATATATATATATATATATATATATATATACGCTAAGGATATATATAAGGGTATATCCTTATATAAATATAAGGATATTATATATATATATATAGATATATAGATATATATATATACATATTTATGCACCTATGCATCTTATTTTTTAATTTAAAGGTATTATTAGGCTATATACATTAAAAAATATAGGCATAAATTTCTATAAAGTATTACTATACAATCATTTTTTTAAAAATATGTAATTAGATTAGATTTTTTGAAACGAAAAAGATTCAATATTGAAAGAAATTTTAAAACATTTGTAAAATGAGAATAAATAATCAGTATAAACCTAATAAATAGGTCAAAATTTGATTCATTTTTTTTCAAGTATATACAAATGTGAAATATACAAAGCAGAAAGCAAACACTTTGGATTTATAAATCAATTTTCAATTGTGATTTTTAAAAATAAATGAAGGACAAAAACTCGGTATTGAACAAAGAATAAATTCTGAATCACAAAAACGCGATAAACATTTATTTATTTTCACATATCAGCGCAATCCTTGAGCGATTTCACGCAACCTTGGAAAATCCTCAAATTAAATGTAACAAATTCCCACTTGAATATTTCAGATAAATTTTGTCTAAAGTATTATCAGAAATAAAGTAATTTTAATTTCTAAAAATTTAAATTATTTAAATCACTGTAGTTTCAATAAAAATGAAAAATTGTGGTTATATAATTCTTTTTTTAAATTGTCGCAATTGATTGCGATTGTGTAATATACGTACTGTGTATATTTGTCTTGTAAAAATTAATGCGACCTTGAATGGCTATAAAATTTTGCGTTCGTCATTTTTGTACAATAAAAAAGAGCCATAAAATATTGTAATATGACTTTCAAATATCAAATTTATGACTTTTAAAACTATTTTTTTACTTGGATTTTCAGATGTATTTCTATTACACAGTTACACTGTATTAGGATAATAAGTATACGATGTATATATACATATATATTTAAATGTACAAACTGTTCAGAGACACTTGTTTTTCAATTATCTATTTAGCTAAGGTAAATGATTTCAACAATAATTAATTTATGGAAAACAAGCCTGAATTTGCTTTAATTAACTGCTAATTTTGTGGTATATTTGATCAATAATAACGATTTGATTAGTTAGGTAATTTAAATTATTTTTTTAGTTCTTAGTTGCTATTACTTTATAGTTACTAAAAGTAAGATCTTTAATGACTCTAGGATTAATAAAAATCCGTAGATCGAAAATTTTAAGTTATTGTAATATTATCATGTTCCTTTTTAATCGAGAAATGACCATTTTCCCGAATGACGTTTTTCTCTGAAAACTATTCGGAATGAAAGTTTTCCGAAATTTAAAAACTATATCCGATTTTTTTTTGGTTCATACTTATATGGAAGGTCCATATCCAAGAAAAGGAGGAGAAGATGAATTAAGATCCTGGATTTATTAAAACAAGGACTAGACTGTCCCAGCTTGGAGAACCTTGGCAGAAACGCTAGAGAGAAAAATTCAATCACGTGAAAACTGAGCCAGATAGCCAGAAATCATAAAACAACAAGAACATTAAAATGCAAAAGTGTAAAAAAATAAAATAAAAAAAAACAATAACTAAAAGAAAAAAACGATATTTTCTTTATTGTAATGATTTAATGAACAGTCCAAATTGCACAATTAAATTTATACTCAATAAAAAAAGGGCTTACCGACCCCAGTGAATTAAAAATTACAGTTTCAGAATACGTTTGTCCTAAATTTTTGAATTATTTAATTATAATTTACGATATTCATTAAAAATATGTTACAAAGTACCTCACCAATTTTTTTTTTTTTTACGTTCGTAATTTGTTTCTAGACATTAACCGAATCGTTAGACGTAAATCACTTATTGTGCGTCTGATCCATCGTTATCGTCGACGTTATCGTTAACGTTATACGATATCGTATAGTAACTTCTGAAAGGAGATCCGCTTCAATCTTTGCATTTCTTCACTGTTGTGGAAAAGTGAAATTGCTAAATGGTTGGGATAGTTGCTTAAATTAGTTTTGGAATATTCTGAATTTGGTATTTTCCTACCTAATCTTCTTGTGTATGTCATAATTCGTGAGATGAGCGTATTCGTTATAATACATAGTGTTTTGGATTGCAATCTCTGGAGCATTTTTTAAAGATGCATACTGTACACTGTACGTCCAACTAGACTTCAAGATGGTTATTTAATTAGTTAATTTGGGGTTCAAGGGAAGGCAGGAGTTGGTGCCCAACAGTCAACAGCTTTTTTTAATTATTACCAGTTAGATTCCTTTACTGAGTATGTGGTTTCTCCAGGTTAGTCTCGTACCGAGATTTCCAGGATATTTTTGGAGTTCAAGATATTTGGTCTTGGTGGCTTGAGGTCAATTGTTTTCTGGGGAGGAAAACGGGGGAAAGTTTCTCTTCTGGTTGTAAACGTGATGTGCGTGGCCTTTATCTTGTGTACTACCAAAATATAAAAGCACAAAAAGCAAACAATTGACAATACCAAATACTTTTTTACTATCCAGATACTTTAGTACCGAAATCTAATCGCAAGTTTTTTTTATCTTACCCTTTATACGTTTACGTTAATTTTCACTATACTAATTATATTTTTATTTTAATTTTTTTAATTCCGATAATCGAAAACGGCTTAGTTTACTTCTAAGTTGGTATAATTCGTTGCTTCTTATTAGAAGAAAGAAGATTTTTTGATTTTACATTTATAATTTGTAGTTATAAATGCAAGCTATTTTTGTACATAGTTCAACGATAATCGCGTATTTTTCACGGAAATCAAAATTCAACTATTTTATTTTTTATAAAACCAGGATGCTATTTGTGGTAAATACCACCTAAGAATTTTTTTTTTTATTTTTAAAACGAAAAACCCCAATTCTTCTTATTTTTCTTTATAGCTATCTATACAACAGAAAAAAGAGTGTTTCCGATTTAAACATAAAAAAATACCCTAATTTATGATGTACCCTATGTTTGTTATGTTAAAAACTATGTTACATAAGCGACAAATTATTCGTTGATGCATTTAGTAATAATATATCATTTACGTCTTTTAAATAACCACAAGAAAAATATTATAATTACTTATCATCGGCCCTGAAAACTTATGCATTTGTACCACAGACATATAATTTAAATTTTATATATTATGTACAACACACATATCTAAATAAAACATCCCATCAATGTATGAAAAATGCAATTTGCACTTACAATAAGTATGTAATAAAATGCCAATGCAATAAAACAATGCAATTGATAAAGAATAATTCTATGAATGATAAATTCTAAGAGGACATTAGTCAGCAGTATAAAATATATGCGGCATAAAAGAGCACGCGTGTGATTTCACACTTTCCTGACATTCGTATTACTTACAATTATTTATGTTGCGAATTGTCAACTTGTTATTGGACTGGTTTTGCAAAATCAGATTCTCGTATAAGCTACATTAATGATTTAAGTGATCAAACTTAACGGATGTGTCGCATGTAGTGTGGGATAGCCAAGCTAAAAAAGTTGATCTTCGATAATCATTGGCAAGTCTTCTCTTCTATAAAATATCTACTGGTACTTATAAAGTAAAAAAAAGAGCTTTGACGATAGTAATGGATATCTTACGATAGATATTAATGCGGTTCAATCGTTAGTTGAAAACTACAAAAAAAAATATTTTTTTTTCAATTTTATCACATAAGATGACGAGAAGGATATAATTTTATAGGTACCATGATAAAAAAACTAACTTATATTTTATGATTCTTACAGAAAAACTGTAACAGATTTGTCATTTTAACTTTATAAAAGACAAATATGAGTTCTCTATAGGCTATATTACATCTCTGTGGTACTAAGCAGTAGTAAGTTGGTATATAGTAAAGTAAGAAAGAACCAGAGTGTAAAAGCGGGAATGAGATAAACTTGCAAATGATTTTCCATATTCTTGCTTAGAAAGAGAAAAACCAAAAAAAAAGTGAAGATTTGAAAAAGAACTATGCATTTCTATAATTTCTTTATCAATAATCGAGCTCTTGTATCCGTTGGTTATGACTAGATGTTTCTTTCACTGAGCTAAATAACTACACTGAACGTATTCATAAATCTATCAAAAATATATGAGTCCCATCGGATCCTCATTTTTTAACCTTTATTTTTAAACCAGCATTCTCTTGTGACCATCTTTAGAACTATTTTACTCTGCCCTATATGTCAACTTAAAGAGCAGAAAGTTTGTAGATTTTGAAAAAATATGCAATAGAAGGGGTACGAGTACTCGGCAAATTGAGAGAAAAAGAAAATTTTAAATTTAACATAGAGTTTATGGAGTACGTTCACTCTAGTTATACATCTTGGTAGTTTTATTATATTGAATTCTTTTTCACGCGCTTTGGTGTTAAGAAGCTGCTGTAACACAATCGGAAAAATTGTCATTTGATTTATAAATTTTCCATTATAATTTTCTAGTTTGATCTTTATTGGATCCCAATAGGGTTTTTTTTATTGGACACACCTCATTGGGATCCAACAAAGCCCAGATGTCCTAAGCAATTTTAATGTCATTTCTAGTCGGGAAGCTGCTATTTTTTTTGATTTCTTAGGTAGAAAGATGTATTGTGGCGGATTGTGCTCATTGTTATAGTTTTCTGTATATATTGTATGATAATTTTTTTCGATTTTATGATTGTTAGCTTAAAAAGTTGATAATTCCAGTTAATTAAAGCTCTGAAGAGAATTTTATTATCTGATTAATTTTGCTTAAATCGGATACCATATTGTCAATCTGTCGGGTAGTTCCGTTAAATAATATAAGTCATCCATATATCTACCGTAATATATTATTTTAGTCTTGTAAATATTGTTCATATGATCAAAATGTATTTTTTTTTGAAGGAATTCATATAAATGTTGGCTAGTAGTTTTGATAAAGGGGAACCTATGGCCAAGCATTCCTTTTGGATATAGAATTAACGATTGCAAGCGAAATAGTTTTGCCATAAGAAGGTATTTAGTAAATTTAGTAAAATAAAATTTTTATAGCCAGAATCTTACAGCGAATTTAAGTATACAGTAAGTAGTAAGCACAGAGATACAGTATCGAATGCTCATGATGTATATAACCAAATTATTACCAGATTATCATAAAATTATATACTTTTAATATTATTAGATTATATTCTACAATCTTGATTGTTTCTTCGACCGGGACATCTGTATTTAAGTTGACGATGTCAAATGATACCATTTTTATTACTTACCACATTACTTTTTTCCCCTTGTAATATTACTTGAATAAGATTGCTTGTTTAAAACAGCGGTCGCCAAAGTGGCAATTTGTGAGAATTTTCGCTGGTCTGTAAAGAAATGTGGAATATATTTATTATAATATGATTGAAAAAAATCCTATTAGTGATTGGCGGGATTTAAATTATGAATTTAGTAGTCCATGAGGTCAAAAAGTTTGGCAACCGCTAGTTTAAACGATTCATTAAATCTAAGCTTATTAGAATCAGTTTAAAACTTGCAAAACAATCCTATTAGGCTTTTTAATTTTTTAATTTGAAATAATTTAGTTTTGTTCTCATAAAATTTGAATCAGATATTCTAGACATGAAAATATCAAAAATTATGAATGAAAAATAATAAAAAACTTCATATAAGTAATCCACTTTCCAGACATTGCGACACCACATCGACTCTGTCAATCGTTTATTGGTCAGAGTATCTGTTTATTTATATCAGTAAGATAATTTTCATTATATTAAACTTTAATGAATGAAAATTAATTTATGCTTGTATGTTATATTGCTAAAGGTATATCTCCTTGATTTAAGAGAAGCAAGCAAAAGTTTCGTAAGAGTATAAATTTTATTGAGAAAAATAATTAAACATTATTAGAGGTACAATTCATTTGTTGGGTTTATCTGATTTTTTTTTCAACCAATAATTAATATTGAAGGGATAAACTTTGTTTTCTTCGAGTCATTTCTAAAAGCCTCGAGGGTGGTTCACATTGTTCAACTTTTTCTCTGTCAATTTTGTTAAGATTTGTTCATTGAAAATATAATAACAGTAATGAAGTGAAATTTTTATAAGAAACATTTTTGTTGTTGTATTTAGATAGTAACAAAAGACTTAACAAGATTCGGGAATGGTTTTTTGCGGCTTTTAGCGATAAACTGCCTTGAACTCACTAGGAAAATACGAGCATACATCTTGGGGAAAACTTTTCTATTTGTCTGGCAAGAAGTCTTGAAAAAGTATAACACAATAACTTTGCCACATGATTCAAAATATATTTTCTTATTCTTCTCACATTTACTTTTAGTTGGCTCCAATTGTAGTCTCACATACAACTAGAGAATTTCATATAGCAAACCCACGATGATCTTCACGACATGCGAATCCACTCACTGAACTAGTAAACGGGAAAAATACGACTTTATTTATTATTTGCAATTTATTTTCACACATGAAAGGGTGTGGTGTGTCGGTGCGTTTTTGAAAAAAATTTATGCGTTGCGAATGAAATGGAAACATGCATGTATGGGCGCTCGTATTTTAAATCGAGAAGGTCTTGACGAAATGAAAAAATCGCTTGAATCACAAAAAGTCACTAAACAGCTTTACGAGAAGACAACTTGTTGGGAACGTTGGAAGGTGATGGAGCCTTTTATTTTTATTTTATTAGCTATCGAAATATCAAAACTACGAAGGATATCATAACAAGGTTAAATCTCTGGTTCAAGAAAGTATAATAAATGCTAGTCAGAATGCCTTTGTTCGATGGAAGTTACTTAGCTCTATTTATTTCCCTTAAAATATTTTGTCTTACTTCTTTTACTTTCCATAAATGAAATTCAGCTAATCAAAAGTGAACCAAAAATAAGATAAAATCTATCAATGTTCACAATGCCAACTTCAATCTATGATTCATAGGGTTGTTGAAGTTTTAAAAAGTTTGCCCATTTACATCAATTAAGAGTGAACCAAGTCCACTGGCAAAATTTACGTGCAGAAAATAAAAAATCGAACTTGAACTTAGACCATATAGTAACTGGAATTGTTCACAGTTCGTCATTTACTTATCATAAACTCATAAGAGTGATTTTAATGACGTCATAACTCAACATCTCAACTTGATGTTTTCGAATCACTTACACATAAAATATATTAACATAATGTAATAACTAACGAATCTTTAGCTGCCTAGATTGCCTTAGATTGGAAAACAACATCGAAAGAACCGATATTCCTTGGTCACGCAATATGACGTCATTATGAGGTGATAAGTTTCAAAAAAATTTTACGCTTGTAAACACTTCATTTCCTGAATGACCCAAGAGCTGGAAATGTAATATTTCGAAAAATTTTCTTATATTATTAACGGGACAAAAGTCCCAAATCGTAAGTTTGAAACAAATATTCCTAATCTAAAAAACCCAATCCTTTCAGTCTATTAAAACATAATATGTATTGTAATTTTCATAAGCAATCGCGTATGTGTAATTCTAACGAGTTATAACACCATTAAGATTTTAGTTTTCTTGGTCTTATAGTATAGGAACATACACTAAAACATATACTAATATACCTATGGTATATTGAACCATTGATGATAAAATATTCTTTACTTTCTAGGCGTCACTTCTGTCGGTAGTGCAGCTTAAAAATAAACTTAAAAGGATTTTCGTCCTCCATTTTTTTCCAAGTTTTAGGATTAATGAAATGGCATCGTTTTATCACTTATATTTAAAATATAAAAACAAAGAGCTATATTTTTTACATTCATTTTGATTTCTTATAATTTTTTTCAAAAATAAATTATATAGTGAACATTTCTCTTCCAGATGAAATTTTATTCAGACGATAGAGAACACATGTGTACCTTCACCTGAGAATAGTGAACATTTATACATTTAACAAATGTAGGGTAAATTGTGTGTAAATTTATCTAATAGATAAATTGTTATCTGTTAAATAGCTATCTTAAAGAGAAAGTCTATCTATCGATGAGTGAAAAAATCGATACTAAAAGAATTATTATTTCCAAATTACCTATATTCTTTTGTCTGAAGGTTTTTCTTTCATTTTTTTTATTTAAAAACAGGATGAAAAAATTTTCTATCGCTTGAAGTTATTTTTCATACCTGGTATGAAGATCTTTAAATAAGATACAGAAATATTTGCTGTTTAAATTTATTCGTTTACCATTTCTATAAATTCATTAATTGCTTGCTTTAAAAACAAATTCCTTAAATATTTTCTAAAACTCCCTTTTTTAGAGTTTCATCTGAAATATACATAAAGAATGAATGTCGTATAAAGTGAAAAATAATTTGTATGAGTTTTCCATCCATTTTGCAGAACTATCAGTAGATCACTAAAATATAAAATCAGAATACACAATAAATTAAAATTTTTTAGACGATAGCTGTTCAATTCCTTTTAAACTGGAGAGAAACGTGGACGACAACAAAAAAAGAAGAACGCCGAATACAAGCACAAGAATTGGATTTTCTTAGTAGAGTAAAAGGTGGCACAAAACTAGGTAAAATATGAAAAAGAGGTAGATATATTTGAAACGAATGAAAAAATAAAACAACATAAGATCAAATGGGAAGAACACGCAGAAAAAATGGGCGCAAAAAAGCTGCTTAAAAGAACAACACATACTTGAGAAATATAACGGAAGAAGAAGTGTTGGAAAATTGGGAAAAATATGGATACCGTAACCGACAAACTGGTTAATATATGTAGTAAAGAGAAAAGTTTCCTATCGCTTGGTGACATGTTTTAAAGTTAACGGTAAAATTTAAAACTTGACAAAATTTTTTTTCAATTTAATATGAACATTTTTTTAGGGTAAGATCGATTAAATTCAAAAATGAACAAATATAATAGTACATTATTTATTTTTAATAGTAAAAGTAAAGTTAAACATATATTTTACGTCGTTGAGATTAACATGAATGATTAACATATATGGTAAATGCATTACTACAGACATTTCAAATATTTTGGAAAATTTTCTTTTCGTTTTTGGTTAATTCTACTTCAAACCAATACAAATCTTAACAGTGACGAAGTGATTATAAGAAAATATCTATAAAAATGTTAATGTTTATTTGTCAGGAAAAAGAAATTTTATTTTTGTTTTATCAAAATTCATACCCAACAGCGATATTCTCATCCAAAGAGAAAATAGAAATTTTCATTGAAGTACATTTTACGCAACAAAATTCAAAAACCACTGAATTATTAAGCGAATACTTGAATCTGACAGAAGTTTTGTAATTCATATTTTCAGATGACGACGACGGAAAAGCAGTGAAAGCAAGCGCCGGAAAATTTCAACGCAAACCAATTTGCATTTTTTCAACCTAAGCTGCCAATCTTCATTTCCAAATTACCGAATTCAACACGAAATGATATTCAGTTAAAATGAAAACTTTATCATCGCTAATTAAATATTCTGCTACAAATGTGCGAAGCTAAGTTCTTCGTTTCACAAACAACGTTCCTAGATTTTAATAATAAAATAATTTATTTTCAACAAATCCATTAATTTCAAAATAACATTTTATAATTCCTGTCAAAATTTGAACGTTTATGTTTCCTTGTCATTTATTGTGTGTATAAATATAGAAAAAAATTCCAAACGATTCAATGAACTTGTAGATTTTCTCTCAATGTTATATAAAAGCATCAACGTTTATTTAGCATTAATAAAAAATAACTATTTTTCTATTAGAGACTGCACAGTTTTCACCACTTCATTCACTTTCACTCGTTTGAAATTGTTACACGCTAATTACAATAAATATATAAAAGAAAAAAAAATCTATTTACTAATTTTAACTATAGCAGTACCTAATGCAACTAAATTCAATCATAGTTAAAAAGCCATAACATCGTCTGAAAGTCGAATTATAATGAAATGAGATATAGTTGATTGCGAATAATTAGCATAGCGCCAGGCAATATAACACTTTACATGGTGTGTCTCGATGACTTTATAAGGATCCATAAATTCATTAAGAACAAATTAAATTTTTGAGAATATTTAAAATTGGAATAGTGACTCACTTCCTGGGAATTAGAGGGAAGCAAATAGACGCATCATAATTTCTAATACCTTGTATCTGCACACTATATAAAAAGACATAAATTATTTCTTTGAAATAATCAATGTCATGCTTTAACATAATTGATGACGCCTAATGTTAGTTTCTCTTATTTTGTGCTTATATGCATATACTTCGTATGAATCATACTTTGATTGGCTAACTGGAAGCTATATGTATGTTTTGAATAAATTTAATATGGGATAATTTTCATAGGTTTAAAAGAGGCGTCAAAATAAACAAAATTGAAACATCAAGTCTCCAAAACATATTTCTCTTCAGAGTTAAGTACCTAAAAACCTACTGTACATATTACTGAGTGGTGTAGAATGGTTCAGGTGTCTTATTCAAAACTGGTAAGTGTTGGGTTCGAATCTTGTATCGATTTCGAACAAATTTTCGATATTTCTTGATATACGGGTTTTTATGAACCCTAGAGTCGCTAAAGACCGTAGCAGTTATAAAGCGATGGTTTATAACAATAAAAAATAAAATATTTCTTTAAACACTATGAAATTACTTACTTATTTATTTTGTCAAGAGTATATTGAAACGCTTTATACCAGAAGTTTCCAACACATTATAAATCTCAAATAACATTTTTTATTCATTTGATGTTCATTACCGATTCTTCTATGGACACGTTGGTATAAACTGCCAGATTTTTTTTCCAACTAATAGTTTCTTGGTTATTGTTTTTTTCAATTTGAGTCTTCCGTTAACTTTCTTGAGTATTTTTGTTCAACTAAATAAGTTTTTGCTATCCTTACTAATGTTCATAAAATCTTCGTTTGCATAATTTCATTTCTGTCTCCTAATATAATTTAAAAACATATTTGCATTTTACAAATTTAACGATTTTTGTTCAAATAACTTCAGCTGTTTAGATGTGAAAAAGAAATAAATATTCAAATACAGACAATCTAGATCAAATTTCCGAAAGTCTCCTTTAGGATTCAAAAACAGAAAATTTATCGTTATTTACTTATCGGATGTTTCAGTTCTCTTACCTTTTGAAACTAAAACATTTAGGCACAGTATTGTCACATCTAGACAGTAACATTTATCTTGCAGATAAAATTGTACCCGGAGAACAGAACAAAAATTCACCAAAGATTATGTTTAGGATAAAATTGAAGGATTTATCTAACACATAGTTTTTTATCTTTTAAGGACCAATGTTTTTATTTATGGATATATGGATCCTATTCTTAAGATAGCTAATTAAGTAGATAACAAATTATTTGTTAGATAAATTTTATACGGTTATCTTACACATATCATTATTTTTCGGGAAAAACACACATGCTTTCCTTATCCTCCGAATAAAATTTTATCTTGAAGATAAATAATTTTCTCCAGATGTGACAATATCAGCTCTAAATAGCTATTTCAAGGATGTAGTCTCTTTATCAATGAATAAAAATACCGGCCCTACGAAAACATAAGTTTTAAGCTTTGAAAATTTGGAATATTAAAATTGTTCTCTTAGATATCTATACTATATTACGAGAGAACTTATAGAATATATACTATATTCAAGATTGTATTTGAAACATAACTTTTATTTGAGTAATAAGTTGAACAGCCTTTTTTCATTTTGATAAATTATTTAAAAAAAAAGTTAATATGAGCTCTTTTAACGTCTTGAACTTTTCTACCATATAATTGCTGTCGTCTCCTTAAAATTTTTTAGAGATAACTATGGGGTGATATAACCTCTGTTGGGATCCACTAATCTGTATCGTTAAGAAGAAGAGTCTCAGTTCTTTATAAGCACTATTTTCCATTTATACGCTTGCTATTCGATTTTTATTTGAAAAATATTCGTGTGTAGTTTTAAATCACATATACCTACTTCTGTATGTTCAAATGACTTGACGACATTTCAGGAAGCAAACGAATTGAAACTTAAAGATATACTATATACGTTCAAGTCTTTTTACCCACATATGCATATGTAGTTGACGAAAATACTTTTCCAATAGAATTCTTACAGTAAACATATATATAAGTGAGAAACAGACTTAACGGATTGTCTATAATCTATATTAGGTATATGTCATACTTATTTCGGTATACGTGCCAAATTCTTAAAAAATTGAAATCCAAATCCTTTTGCAAGCCACATCTTCCTAGTTTTATTAAAATTCAAATTTCAATTGTTCATGGAATATAAATTTACTATAAAAAAATATTTCTTAATCAGAACGAATGTAAGTGGATTATACTTTATCTGTTTTTTACTTTGATTTTCATTAACCTTCATTATGTACTTTTTTTGATATTTTTTAAAAGAAACTGTATTGTTGTGAAAAAAAATGTAGTTCAGAAAAAGTTATACGACTTTGACATGTCTGATCTATATAGTATGCAACTGCCACCCCTTTGAAATGTTATAGTATCTATGAGGGAGGTAATATTGCAGTGGATATACAACACGTGAACGTAATAATTTTAGTCTCCTTGTTATTTAAAAGCAATTATTGGAACAGTATATGAATAAAGAAATAGGTTCAAGATATATCAAAGATTTAGGAAGTTTTTTTTTTACTAATATTTGCTTTTTATTACTTTCTATAGAGATGAAATTAAAACGAAAAACGCAAAAATACGTTTTGCACAATTTTAACATTAAATTTTGCTTGATAGTTGTAGTTTTTAGTCATTTTCATCATATTTTTAGTTTTGCAATCAAAAGACTACCTTTAAGTCTATATTAGCATTGTTTTTTAGAAAAAATATGCTACTATAGAGTAATGTGAATTTTTTGGGCTTAATTTTAAATTCAACAAGATAATGATAACTTTCCGTAGTACTTTTCTCTATCAGAATATTTTATTGTAAACTTTTTGAAATGTTTAGTAAAGGCTTTTTTTTTATTTTTTAAATTAATCACCGAAGTTTATTTATTTTAAAATATCTGTTTTGAATTTTTATTTATTAAGTGTTGAAAAACATATCTCTAAATTAGTTCTCAAATGTTCTATATGTAAATAGATATGAACAAAATATAATTCCGATTCAGAATTAGTAAGGAAATATTTGGAATTTTTAAATTTAAATTAAATTACTTTGTCTATTAGCTACAATAAGTACACCCAATTAAAAAAAAATATTTCATTATTATGAAATTTATTTTTTTAACAAAATATTGTTTATTTAATTCCATTTCATTGTAATTCCAATTTCAAAACTTTCATTTTTCAACTGTGTCATATTGTTATTTTCTTTTAAATTGACACTGAAAAACATTTAAGGCAAATTATAAGTGTTGAAGAACGACCTCCGTCTGACCTAAAAATGTTTCGGAAATAAAAGGTTTTGGTGAAGTATTTGATGAAGCTGTAGGTACGCCTACATAGGTATTTCGAATGCATCAACTTTCAATATATGAATCATTAAAAAATCAGAATTAAATAGCACAAAAAAGTAAGCCATCAACACTTTCTTGGCACTTTTTTTCGCTCGGTACAGAAACGTGAGTGGAGTGGTTCGCTTAAGAACTCTTCGCTGGCTAAATGTAATATAATTAATATGAAACGCCTAGAAGAAAAGTGAAATTATTCCGCTTATATTTATATTTAAAACAGAATGCAACATTTTTATCTGTTGTATTCTTCTTGCTTATTTGCGATGCATTGACTCTTACCTTCCGATATTTAACTTGATGATAATAACAAGGTTTTGAGGTTACACGGTTAAACTCGTGAAGCCATCGCACATTTACTTTATGTGCCTTTGTTTGTTTGTATTTCTCTTTCTGTTTCCAAAGTGTGTCAGACTACCTCACAGAAAATGTAAAACAAATGGAGAAATTGGACTAATTTTTTCGAGATTGAAAAGTGAAAGGATATTTAAATGATGATGAGAAAGTTTATAGTTTATTGTATGGCGTTTTATTAATTTGTCGTGAATAGAAAATTATTGTTCGTTTCGATAAAATATAACTTATCATTTCCTTGTAATTAAAAAAAAAACCAAAATGTTTTCTATTTATTTGCAAAGCTGAAACAAATCAACACTGCCAAATTTGTCAAGTTCACGACCAGAGTAATAAATACCCAAGTAGTGTGTAAATAAATAAAAAACGAGTAATACCTTAGAGTGAAAATGTTCTTCATATATTGCGTACGCAAGGTCAATAGCTGGAAATGATCACAGTGCAATTTGACTAAAGATCAAATACCGAAAAAGTTTTCCAAAAAAAGATCAATTATTGAACAAACCTATTTAATGTATGGTTTTAGAGAAGATATTCATTAAATGTTTCATGAATTTTATAAATTTTAATTGTAAAATAAGGATCGTTCCCTAAAAATTAAATCATTATCTTCATTTGAAATTTCAGAAATAAAATGTGGATTATATTTTTTAACGCAAAATATTTTTAATAATCCAGAGGAGTATATGGCTAGAAGGGGTAAATATAAGACTTTTTCCTTCAGAGTTGAAATTTTATACTGAAAGTTTTAGAAATCTCTTCTGATTTGTGTGTTTTTTTTAAATTAAAAAACTGTTAATCTTCCTTAAAAGTAAATTCACAGATATGCAGTTTGATAAAAATGGAGTGGCTGAAATTTTAATTTTTGTATGTTGAAATTAACAACTTTATACCAAGATTTTGATGATTTTAATAAATATTATACTCATATCTGAATTAAAATTCTTTGGAGCTGTAGAGCTCTTACTATTGGGAAAATTGGGATATTTCAACTTCTTTGATACGGGATTTGACCTCAGGATTTACTAGTTTTATATTAAACTACATATAAGAATTTTTGCCATGGTATTTGTAAGCCAAGATCTCAAATTTAAAAAAAAAATAATTTAGGTATATATAATTTATTTTTCTGAGTGTTAATTATTATTTTTGAGAGAAAACTAAACATGCAATAAGGACTTTGATCACTTGAACTTTGAAAGCCGCAATTAAAAAAATAACTTATTATATTTTCAATTCGGTACCGTATTTATTATTGAATTAACTTGTTAACCCCGGAGTTATCCAGTCGTTGGAGTTATCCTCCTTATCATCCCTTAACGCCAGACCTGAGAAGATGGTACATGTAGGTTTTATGTATCAAAGTACTGAAGATGTAATTGTTGGTGTATTTAGTGCAAAGTCATAATTAGTCAAAAAAGAAATAATTGTTAATCTATCTACCTATCTATACAAATACATATACACATTTAGTGTTCGTCTGTTCAAAATTGCTAATCTCTGAAAGTTTTTACCACTCGTATTAAATTTTTTGCATTTCGTTGTATTCATATAGGTACACCATACATGTTTTTATTCAATTAGAAGACTCAATAGAGTTTCACATCAACAAGTACAGCGAAGGATGTCGCGGATTGTTAAAACAAATATTTATAGAGGTGTTGAGATTTTTCTCAAAACTTCATTACAAAATATATACTTGGAAGATAAGTTATCAACAAAGGATGCTGCAATTTGGTAAGGGAAGTGATTTCAATGTTTTTATTAAAATTTGATTTATTTATTTACTGATATTATAATATAGACTTGCAGGATAACGTTTGCCATTTCTGCTTGCATTTATATCGCAAACAAGATTATAGTATTTGTTGATTGTTGATCATCTTGCGTTGATTTGAAAAACGTATATTAGATTAGATATATTATTATGAATGTCTGTTATTTTTTTAATATTTTATATTTTGGTAGATAAATGTTGAAGGTATGCGGGGTTTCTGAACAAAGTAAAGAAAAACACATTTTGAAGAATAAATTATATTTTTTTAACTAAAAATATCGGTAGCTCAACACTTTAAATACCAATAATGATGGTTATCAAAAGGGAGAGAGAGGGGATATTAAATTCCTACTACAAGTATATAGGATAAAACGTTTCGACGTTAGTTCTAGCGATAAAATATATACCATCATTTTTAAACAGTTTGTTAAAAATTATACATGCACTAGCGTATTTTACATAGCTAAATAGGTAAATCTGTGAGTATAAAACTTACTATTATTTGAACCTCAGTAAAAACGGTAAAGTATGCTATATGGTGCAAAAGTACATACTATAGCAATTTAGATCTTACTATTGTATAGTTTATATCCGCGATACAAAAAGTTAAATTTAGAATAATGAGATCAATGAAATTTTAGAATATAAATAAAACGATCCTCATAGCAAAAGAAGGTTAAAAACTCTTGTCTTGTCTTTTTATGTAGTAGTTTATCGAAATAGTGATTTTAACACTTTCACTGTCACTATAGTTACTCTTTAACATCAAACATTTTAGGGCAACCCTGCATGGAAATATACTTTTGAAAATGAAGAAATTGGTTGTCTTAATTAAATTTCAATTAGCCTCAACTACTTATGCATTGAATGTGAGAGAAATTCGATATTTCGTAAAGAAGAGATTTGAAAGTCAGTTTTCCAAAGTTTGATTTATCATTTTTTTGTTAGTATGTCTCAAAAAATCAATTAATATTATTTTAATTTTAATACGAAGAGAAAGTTAAATGCTCTCTTTTCATTCTGTCAACTTTGGTAAAGAGAATATATAATTAATGAAAATTTCAATAATTGAAATTGGGAGATTACTTTGGCTTCAATACTATTTTTGTCGCAATATGTGCTGTATACAATTTCAACTACTTCCTGCAATGAAAAGATAACATACATAAATAAAAATTAGTAAGAATTCTAGTTAGTTTCTTTTTTATTTAAAGTGTCCAGAGTAAAAGTTTTATTATATTTTTAATTTGACTAAATATTTTTTGTTAACCAAATAAAGGATAAGTAATTGTGTTGGCTTCCCAAATATTTAATCGAAACAAAAGCGAATTGAAATAGTACTTATTGAAAAATATTCAAATTAAAAAAGTAAACTTCCGTTGTTTAAATATGGATTAGAGTAACCAGATTTTTTTTCCAATTTTAAAGCCTAAGCTTATAATTTAATTAATTGAATCGACGAGATATTTTGGCTAAAAATATTTTTTTAATACTGTAATCAAGGGACTTTAAAAATAACCTTATCGTATATCTTTTATGTGTAAAATTAAAAATATAGAAGCTTTAAAACAAAAGAGAAGATTGTGCAGTTTATAAAACGTAGAAAGCGAAACTAAAGCTGCTTTTCTCGTATAGTTTTGTGAAAGTATGAGTATCATAGATAAAAATGCATAGTTGTATGAAAGTGCAAGAACCGAAGGTGTGAACCAATGTGAACAAATCGAAGACATAAAGAGAGGACGGTATTAGAATGTAACACTGGAGTAAACTATTGAGTAGGTCATGGTTCTACCATAAATGCATCGTTGCACCACACCAACTTAGACGAGGTAGATTCAAACTGAAAAGAGAGAAAGAAATTATACACTACTTTTATTCTTTCGATAGGTATAACCATTTATCCGTAGGTATACAAACGATAAATGTAAAGTGCGAAAGTTGAATGCCATTTAAAATGATTCCAACCGTTTTAACAATGAGTATCGCACAAAAAAAAATTGGAATTTATCTGTCATTCTTTATTCAAATCAAGGATAATATAGGCACAATAAAATAATGATCGTTTAAATTTAAATATTCGCCTTTGTCAGCTCTCAGTCGTATGTGTACTTAACATTAAATGCTTGTTAATAAAATTCCAATCAGTTGAACATTTTATGGAGCGTAAAATATACAAAGATACCATGAATCAACAATTCGCCATTGAATGTAAATGAATTAAAACATTAATCAAGTGCCGGTTCTGTAAAGACGCTGTCATATAATTTAACTAATTAAACCACTTGATTTGACTAATTTTTGGCGAGCCCATTGTGTGCGAAAGATGAATCTTTTGTGTCTTATTACATGGAGTCTGACTACTGTGGAACGCCTTGGGGGCTTCAATAGGCAAAATATGCTCCTTTTATTTTGCTGACTACAAACATTACACATCATATATAATGTGTGGTGTAGCTTTTAAGTAGGTACACACTTATATTATGAGTAGGTATATATCAGTACATATAATATGTATTGGTATATGTGTATTGGTACAATGCTTAAGAATAAATACAACAGTAATGACCATTGAACGACGACGTGCTAACTGATAAAACGCAAACAAATATGTATATAAACACAGAGACATAATTCATATACTAACGCACATGTTTATGTCGTCGTAGGAGTTGAAATTACTAATCAACACAAGGTTAGTATCATGAATCGTGGCTGTCAAGGTCCCAGGAAAATTACCTTTGATCACATTCAATGATTAAAAAAGATGATTATGTTCACAAGCATATAAACAACTTAAATAATCTAATATATAATGACGCCAATATTAACAATATTTAATATTGTCATAGACGGAATTGTACAAAACAATCATTTGTGTTTATTATCTAATCGGCTAAGGAAACAAAAGATTCACTTTTAGTGTTTCTCATTATACTAAGTAAGCGATTTGTGTCTTCGGATCTACAAAAAGCTTTTTAAGATAACATTTTTTTAGGGTTTTATTTTCTAATAAAAAAAAGGACTAGAACTAATGCAAATGTTTATTATTCTAATGTTAGCAATATTGACCAAAAAATAAATCAAAATATTAAAACTTGTTCATTTTAAATTAAAAAAAATTGTTTAAGATTTTTTATTACATAAACAAAGCAGTGTAGTTTACCACTTTAATAAACTAATGTTAAAAGCAATAGTGTTTCGTCCGTACTGCTTTATTGTTTTGTATCTATTTTTCTGACGGCTATGAATGAAATGACCATGACCATGGTAATAAACAAATTTATTGATCGATATGGAAAAATTATTATTATAAAAATGAGGAATGTATCAACTAGAAAAGTGGAGTTACGTCTACAAAAATGAGAATACGCATGGATCTTAAATATCTGGATGGATTAGCGCTGGATTTACACTAGGGGCAGTTGGGGTTGGTATTCAAGGGAGCAAATTTTATAGAGCGGCAAAATTTGGATAATGACTTAATATAATTAATTAATTGTTATTTTTTTCAAGAATAATTCTAGAAATTCAATCATGCGTTATTTGTAATCGAAATTTTGTAAAATTTGATTTAGGCACTTTAATGAACTTTCTTGAAGATTTTAAACGATAATATTTGATATTTTGATTTTCTGAAACTAAAAAAAATAATTTGTTATTATTTCAAAAAATTAAAAATATTTAAAAAATAAGATCAAAACTAATGTAAAAAAAATTTCAGTGTTGGGGCGACATTTTCAACAGTGTCCAGGGGCGACACTAAGTTTGAATCCGGTCTTAGGAAGGATATTATTCTGTTAAGTAAGCGTGATATTTAATTATTAATTATTTTAAATATAATATTAATACTCATTACTTACATACAACACCTTAACACAATCTTAAAACATTTTAAAAATGCAATTATAATCAAGAAAAAGCTGTAAGACCGAAATGCATTAAGTCTCATCTTATATATAGACATTTACCTATAATGCGACGAACATAAGGTACATCACAATATAAACCATAACATTTATCAATAATAATAATATTATTATTTACAGCTGTACCATAAATTGTTATATAAAATTATAAGCAAACTTAGCATAACTTTTATAAAATATAATAAATCGGATTTTTTATGCCATTATTTTTTCTCGTAAACCGTCTTGTTATTTCTTAATTTTCGTATTTTTTTTTAGAATTACGGGAATATTCCATGTTGGAGAATTCCGACGTGACAAATAATAAAGATTTTTTCTCAACCATTTGGGAGATTTCAAAGTTCTTTACATTAAATAAAATAATTTATACTGCAAATTTTTTATGAGTTTTATCTTTTCATAGATGTCATTGGAAAGCATTTAAAATCGAGGTGACCACTTTTCGTGGGAACCACTTACTTGATATATCTTGATGCATTTCGTTTGTTTTAATTCCGAGTTGGCCTCTAATTATTGAGAATGACGACAAAGTTCATTGCATTTTGCTGTATACTTTATAAGAAAAATGAATATATTTTCGAAATATTTTTCGACTTCAAATAATTACGTCAATAGATTTATGAATACTAAAATATCAATATATACATGAATGGCAAATATCCACATCCCTTTTTACCAACTTTCATCCCAACACATAGAAAAATAGATGGTGGTCCACTTTAAAGTGCAATGTAAAGGTAGTTGTTGCTTAGTTTTGGCTTGGGTCAGTTAGGGTAAATGGAGACGAAGAAAACAATTTAACGAAAATTTAAAAGAAAAATAATGAAAATGACTTTTTCTTTGTGGTTGGATTTACAGAAAAAATACTAAAGCAGAAATTTTCGTCGGTGGTTCTAGGATACTTATTTTTAAGAGTCTATAATCCCTTTCTTATTTTTTTAAATTTGTTCCTTACCGATATATTTTTGAAGTTTATGTACATTGTACATAATTAAGCAGTCGTTTTTGCCATCGTATATGTTCATGGCGCAGTGATTACATTCGTTCTACATTTAAAGGGTTTTGGGTTCAATTTCCGCAATAAACTTCTTTTTTTTCTTCAATACTATGCCCAATAAAATCCAAAAGATTGTTCAAGAAGAAAATCCCTAAGTGTTAAAGAATGTATCTATAATCTGTGTATATAAAACTTATGAAAATGTATTGTCAGCATATTAATTAATTATTCAAACGAAATCGTTGATATTAGATTATGTTCTATATGATTAAAATGGGAATATGTGTCACGTTTCTATGTATTTCTTTTGACAAAATTTGAATTATCCATAGAGAGTACTTATCATACAGTTTAAGTCCTATACAATGAATAGTATCGCTAAATAATTGAAATTTAACATTCATACTGTAGACAAGTAGCTGTTGAAATTTTTCATTTATGATGGATTAGGTTATTTGATTGCAAGAATTATTCACAGGAGAAACAAAGCCAAATTAACGTTTAACGAAACGACCGGGCTAATAGTTTAGAATATATTATGTATAATGTATATTGTATAAAACTATATATTGCATTAGGAAGTATATTAAAGAAAGAAAAGTCCTTTCAACCCAATGGGAAGAATATACAATGTGAAAAAGTTATTAAATATTAAGGAAGAATAAGTACTATTGCAGTCTAATCGAGTTTAAAGATAAAATATCTCTTACTTGTACAATTGGAACTTAAATTCAACAATCAGTTGCGAAAGCGTTATATGTGACGCTTATAACTGTCTAAAACGGAAACTTAAACATTCAAAATTGGAAGTCTCTAGAAAGCTTTGAAATGGAATGGAGAAGAATGAAGAAAATCTTTATATTAATTTAGAGAAGGGTTAATGAATAGATAACGATAATCGACGTGAAGACAAGAATAAAATTTTACTTATGGATTAAATCAGCGAAAGTTCACTCATTGAATAATTTAGATCGAAAATTGGAAGCACCCAAGAATAAAGAAGAAGAGCTAAAATATTAAATTTGTTGAAAAGAATAATATTTTAATTCCACCTGAAAAGTTAGGAAGAACAGATAGTTCTGAAAGCAGGAGTTCAACCACACGAGAAACTAAATTTGTCGTTTGAAAGAAAACACAAATTTTTATCATTGAAGAAAGAAATTATAATCTTTTATCAATATTTAATTTCTTTCAATACGACAAACGTCTTAGCGCCTAAACACAAAGAGATGTTCAATTCAATAAAACATATTTAACAAAACTTTCGAGATAAAAATATAAACATATCTTTCAATAAAATATTTACAAACTAAAAAAAATATAATTGGTTTAAGTCTATAAATGAAATAATGCTTTGAATATTTCAATTATCTCGTATATATTTCTTTAGTGCTTATTAAGGCTTTATGAGAAAGATGAGTCAATGAATAACTACTAATATCTCTTATATAGATAACAAATACATCCAAACTCGACTATTTTATAATAATTTATCTACTGTGGCAATGGTTTTTCTTCATAAGAATGAAAATCTTCCGCTAATTTATGATTGAACTGCTTGCTTGTAAGACTTCTCGATTGTAACGATCAAATCATTTTACTTCCTTCAAAATCATTATAACCGAGTTTTCAAGTATTTCTTGGTGTAAATAGTTATTGCATATTGGAATTGATGGACAAAGATTAAATTTCATTGATTAATGTATTAGTTGTTTATGTTTTATTATCTTATCCCTTAAAAAAAGGTAAAAATATAATTGATTGAATGTAAAAGTATATACAATATTGTTTTACATACACATATTAAATATAAGTTACCGAATGATGTTTTTTTAACTAATAAGATACTTGTTTTAAATTATAAATAGTTAGATGTTTTTGATTTAGTGCAAAAACCCGCAAAATTTAATTATAAGTTTAATAAAATGTTATCGTCTATTAGAACAAAAAATGATATTGATAAAGGTTTCAAGAGTATTTCATGTTGTGAGGATTTAATATAGAACTGATATAAAACTTAAATATAACACTGGGGGAATTTATTTCAGACCACAATTTAATCCAGGAAATTTAAAATTATTCTTTGCTCATGAAAAAAAAAATTGAAATAGACCGTATTATGTAATATTATGTACGAATATTGTATACATGAGTATGAATATGTGTAGGTATTATATGTATATAATAGAATCAAAAAAAAAATAATAAAAGGATGAAGTGATCTTTGTAAAAGTTGGCAAATAATTTTTTTTCGTTTTATTAAAATGGCCTTCGATTAAATTTATAATTATATTAAATTTTCATATAGAGACAGATAGAGTTCGCAGTCTGAGACTTTAGTCGAAAATAAATTTCAATGGAAATTTACTTGAAATCACCTTGTGAAACAGTTTATTTTGATAACGAACCTTGAAAAAGTTGGTGCAAAATATGGATGATCATTAGTAATTGTTTGTTATTAAAAAAAAAAAAATTGTATAAATAAACGGTTGCGAGTTGTGGGTTATAAAATTTTTTTTTTCGGGAATGTGGACGGGAGTTGTGAACGTGTCCTCGGGATATATCGAGGAGACATGGCTGGGCTCAGTTGCTATGTCAACTTATTATAAACGTATGTGTCTGATATTGCAACTGATTACATCACCTCCCACATCAAGACTATTCACTCACTCATCATCGTTGCAAATACTTTGTATCAACTTGTGCATGGCTACTAATAACACAATCTGGTTCAGTTGCAGACTATCATTTTAATTTATAACACCAAATTTTCATATATGTTTTTCATTCTTCCTATACACATCTGCTCATTTAGCATAAAGCATAGATCTTTAAATTTACAGGAAAAAAATCAAACTTCATACTTCATTAAGTCAGTGGAGTAATTTGAGAATAAAATTTGCAAAATATTTTGATACAATTTGTATCTCATAATGCGGAAGTCTTTCTATTTTAAAGAATCAATTTTTATAAAATCATTTCCAAAATTAATATTTTATTTCAATGGTATAAATTATAAAGAGATGTAGAGAGCTTTGTATAAAAATTAAGCATAAAAGAATAAAAGAATAAGGAGACTTTTATTGCAAGCTTATGAACAAACTAGAGCTTTCATATTTTAAAGACCAATTTTGCGCTAGGTTGGAAGGAAAACTTGTGGAAAACCAAATTTATTGAGAAGATTACTTTCTCGTTATTTATACATGTGGTATCATTGAAGTATAATTTTATTTTCATGTACAGTATACACCAGGGGTGAGCAAACGGTCGATCGCGGATCGATAATCGATCGCAGACATTTTAAATAATTGTTTAGGTAAATTTCAAATCTTTCAATTGAAAATCTTCATTAAAAATTTAGCAGAAAATGAAACTTGAATTTTAAATTAAACACGCATCTATTCAATAGCGGACATTACCGATTCCCAAATAGTGCTCCTAATACTACTTTCTACTCATACTCTCTTTATATTTGTAATTGTTTTTAATTAAACCCATTTTTTGAAGTCGATCGCATATAAATAAGAAAAACTATTGTCGATCATACTAATATTAAGTTTGTCCACCCTCGATGTACACACTAACGAAACATTTTCGTTAAAATATTAAAATCTGAGAAAAATGTAAATATGGTATTATATATGAGACAAATTAATGTATTAAAAGTGTTTTCTTTCTACGATTTTTTTAAGGGGGGAAAAGGGTTGCGAAATTTCTACTATTTTTTATATACTACGTTATAGTATAAAGTGCATTCCCACGGTATGGGTAGAAAAATAAAATATACATATATTCAAAACTATTTTTAATTTTTTAAATCACTTTCTTAAGCTTTCGATATATAGGCTTATAGAGAAAATAAATTTCCAGATTTTTAATAGCAGCATATAGTATATGCGGTACCAAAAAAAATCGATACTCCAACCCTTTTTCAAAGTAGATTTTTACTAGCTTAAAATATAATTTAAGTTTTCTATTAAACGCTATGTACGAGTCGTTGTACTATTTCTTCGTAAATATGAAAAAGTTAAAGTTCTATAAAGAAAAAGTGCTATAAAATGCACAGTATGGCTGATAATTTGATTTCAATATTTCATTTCCGCGGTTGTTTTTGGCCCAGAAAAAATTGTATTTGAAAGAATAATGATATGATTAAAGAATGCATTTAACTACTGCTAGAAAGTTTTATCTTCTACAATCTTCAAAGTTCAGAGATCACGGAATTCCACCCCACACATTGCGAGCGATCGATAATCGATCAAAATCGGCTACGCAATTGACCGGTCAATCGCGATCGATTTGTTAGCCAGCTCTACTGTAGAAGACTCATGTTAAACATTATTTGGATCAGTTAGCGATTTGGAGATCCTACTATCTCTTTTCAACTATCATTTCACTTCAACAAACTCAGTTGAAAATAGTCATCGTCAAAGGACAGCAGCAACGAGATGCACATTCCATGCTATGGGCATAATCAATATAAGTAGAAAGAGGTAGGATCTCCGAAATTTGACGAGAAATTGTATGCTATAAAGATAACAACATGAGCACTCTATGCTACATCTCTGTGGGTAAAATAAAGTACTTCGTTACAGATGCATTTTCATTCGAAATACCATGCACAGCGAACTACTATTGTCATCTTTATAAAAACCAGAAAAAATTATTCAAGCTCCGAATAATTTATTTATATGATTTTTGTGTTTTGTTTATTTATCGCTATTCAAACTAATACTATATTAAATTAGTAATAGTGAATAAAAATTACATTTTTTCAAACTAAGCTCTAACTCCATATAGTATTTACTCCAAACATTTAATTTCGAGCATATTCTTGATTATACTTTGTTTTTAAAAATTCAGTGTCGTTTCGAGCCAGCTCGAAGTTCCCAAAAAATAAAAAATAATAGAATTTTTTACAACAGTGAATTTTCTAGAAATTTTCAATGTAAAAATTATAGAACTGAGAGTTGTATTGCAGTAAGAACAGTAGTTCTCGTTTATCAGCCTATATTATTGCATTCCTGAATAGTTCATAAAAAATGCAAATTTTTATTGCTTCTATAACCTTTCATCTTACTTTTGACTCCCGTATTACTTTTTAATTTCTTATTCAATTCGATTTTAACATATAATTTACAAAAGTAAACTATAACGGTATGTTTTTATGTAACTGCTATATGACTCATTATATAAACGTTACAGAGATATCCAATACTTTTTAATGACCACTGATGAAGATTGCTTTACTACCAAAATATGTGTATGTATAATGCGTCATAAATTTATTTTATTTGAACTTTGGTTCAAAATTTAAGTCTATAGTTTTTTTTTTTTGTAAAATTATGATTTTTATTGTACTGCAATACATTTTTTATATTATTTATATAGTATAAACTGTTCAAAGTAAGCGAAAGATTCTAATTTGATCCCCTTCTGATTTTCACACAAATTTTGCTTCATTTGAACTTTTTTCCTTCAATCCCCTTCAACAAATTAATGACAGAAAAAAACATTTAGTGACTATATATAACTTATATACTTTTTTGTTGTAAGTCCCTACGTACCAACTTCTGTATATTGATATTTGCTAATGAATATAGCTAATATATGTTAATGTTAAAAAATATATTTTCTCGTAAAAGTAACGTATATAATAATTGTACAAAATTCTTGTTATTATGTAAAACGTAAATAAAATGTTTATGAAAAAATAGCATCATTGCCGAAATAGTATAAAAATTATTACAAATATAGAAATGTTGTTATCTTTTTGTGGTTTAATCTAATCGGTGTTTAGCCTTCAGTGAAAAGGAAGGTCAAAATATTTAATATGGCCATAAGTCAGGTGATATTTATAATATAAGGTCACTATTTGTTCAATCTAAAATTCGCACTTGATACTCAAATCCATAAAGCATTTTTTTGACAAATCCATTGAAAAAATCGGAAACGAAAAACTCTGCTTACATATTTATTAGAGCTGTGCTAATTTCAATACGAAATCGGAAGGCCAAAATTTGCTAAACAATTCATATATGCTCTCGAAAATTATTGGCAAACATATTTGTTATTTCAAGGAAGTTTCATGATTGACTGTCTGAGACAAAAATATCACCTTATACTTACGGGAGATAACCTTGATTTTTATTAAGAGGCCATGTGGGTGGTTTCTCTCATCACTTTACAGGTGCAAAACATGTTGATCAAGAAAAAAATTGCCGTAAAATTAATGTAGGCTTACCAAAACTGGGATAGGCTAGTTTAAAACAATTGAGGGCATGCAGCTGCATCAAAGATAAATTTGCAAGTCCATAACCTACCTCAAACCATATCATAAATGCATTAAAATGGAAACTTGCAATCAATGAAAATATGTAAATGATATCTCCGTTGTAATTAATTATTTCTAGTCATCATCAATTAGTAAAATTCTAATTGAAGTACTGTAACCATGACTTAATACTATTACTCAGAGTCCACACCTTTTATCATATTAATATAATTAAATGAAATTGAGATGTTTTTTCCGCTTCTTTTTTTCAAAAAAAGGTTTAGCAAGTTCCACCTGCGAGTTATATACTTGTAGTTAAATAAATATCGGAATAAATTATTATTTATGTTTCTTACGAAGAAGGCCAAAACAGCAAAAAAGGTAGTAAATTTCAATTTCTTTGTCTTTAATATTAATGAAAAGATTATGCAAATTTTTCACAATATTTATTTTGCGTTTCAATTTAATAAAATTGACTGCACCGAAAATCTTCTTTTTTTTAAATATAATCTGTTTTCTATTATTCAAACAATATATAAGTGCAGGGACATTAAACATGAATTACATCATCAACGGCATATGAGTATGTGACAAAAAGTTGTGCAGTTAAAAACTGCTAACGGCAATATGATACAAGAACACAACTTCATTTGTTGATAAATCATAATAAAAATAAGTTAGTATGATTTTGATAATCTTGACTTAAGAAAAAATAGGGTGATTTTTTTTTCAAAATAAATCTTATTTCCCTTAGTTTCATCTCTCAAGATGACTTAGGAAATATGCCACAAAATGACGACTATTAAAAAAAACGAGTGCGGTCAGGGGACCCCCGTCAGGAACTAAGTTCTTTATGGTTTTTCTTCAACTGCAATTGCTTATGACAAAAAAAATGTGTACATTTAATTTTTTTACTGTTTTCTTCAAAGTAAATTATGACAAGAACAAATTAAATCAAAATATTTCATTTAAAATTTTTCATTAAAAATGTTTATTTATTGCCAAAACCCTAAATCTGAAATGTATAAAGATAAATACTTAATAGAAATAATATACCTTACTTAAAAGTTATAAATAATAGAGGCGATATTTTTCTATTTTCTGCTTACAGGTAGACTTAGTTTCCCGCGTGGTTGAATTTAATTTAATTTCACTGGTGAACTTCCTTTCTTTGGTAATGATACTTTGAATTTGCATTAGATCCCACTTCCTAATTGTATATTAGGATTCTTCACATTGATGTGGAGAGGAGTTTCCCTCCACGTTATCCTCATGAGTTTTGACGTTCCTGAGTTTATATTATTTCTATAATTTTTCTGACGACGTTACATAATTTACAATTCAGTTTCTATCTTAACCAACTGTACCAGGTTAATTTTTACTAACTAGAAAATTATTGTCCGTCTTCCAAATGATTTTTTTAATGAATATCCATCAATTTTCCCTAATTCATTCGATCGGACAAAAATCGTCTTCCAGTCCATGATACAAGCATATTTCCTGATTCTTGCTAAATACTAACCCTCATTACTTCGGTGGCATTCCTTGAACCTTTTATTTTTCTGAAACCAAATTGATTCTAATTCAGCTCCTCTTTTATGTTTCTTTGCAGTCTTTTGTTTAGTATTTTGGTAGAGCCCTGAGCAGTGTGGGAAATGAAATTGATAATTCTATAATCATCGCACATTGTTGCTTGAGGTTCTTGTTTTAGAACATTCATTGTACCATCCAAAAAGTTTGAAGTTGCGAAGTTATAGTAGTTGATCACTTTTATTAGTAAAATATAATACAATTAATATGTTTATATCATCAAATTTGCCTTTTGGTACTTACAACTATGGTTCTTTTGAAGTTCTAAAAAACTATGATGTATATCATTATATTATGAGCTACATTAATAGTAGGTATTTATTAGATAAAAAATTAACACATTTTTAAGATATCTTTCCGAAGTGCGCATATTAATATTTCATGCATCATTAAATCCTTAGATACGTTTCAAGTTCATTGGTTTAAATTACAAGATAATAATTAGTACTTAACATACCTACCTAATAGCTTAAGCACCATCAAAATATAATTTTATAAGCAAAGAATTTCTTTTTTGACACTACAATTGCATGAATTTCCTGTATCAATTGAGACATTTTTAAAGACAAATGACTTATGTGATATTTTAAGCAGATGAAATCAAAACTTGGCTCTGACAAAAAATAAAGATGCTCTAATGAGTCAAGCTTGCAATTTGACTTAATTTTGAATGGACCATATGTTAAATATTGTTTTTAGAATAAGAATGTAGCAAAAAACTCTTCAGGAAATGAATGTTTCAGAGCCACGTGCTTCAGAGCTGCAACTACTTAATTAAAGAAACTTGAAACATTAGTCACTTCTGAAAAGTGTTTCATTTTTTAATATGCTGTTTAATTAAGTAGAACGTATCACACTTAACAGGCTTTGAAGGGTATTTGATGTTGATGTGTATAATTGCATTAAAGTGTTATATACTTTAGTGACAATTGCATTACTAATAGGTATATCTTTACAACTTAAGTACGGTTTCTAAATTTGTTTATCCTAAAAATCTAATGTTTGAGAAAGGAATTGTTCTGCCTGATTTTTTTTAAATAGTTTTTCATAACTTAATATAAAGTATAGAAAATCACTACATGTTTTAGAAGGTATTATGCAATTTTTTTTAAGTAATTAAAAATATAATATAAAAATAAAAATAATGCAACTTAATAATTAATTTTCAAATGTTTACATTAATGCAGTGTACCACGTGCTAACGTTATCGGAAAAAAAAGTTTATTAAAAAAACTGTAAACACCTTTGAAAATATGCAAAATAGCGAACATCCCAATAAGTGTTTAAATGAAAAGAAAAGGTACCTAAAGAACGTGATTGTTCAGTTTTCTAAAACTGGTACTTATGGATGCATTGACATAAGTAGTCATAAGAATTACTTTTATTACAATCTATCAAAGCTATTTTAAACATTTAGTTATCTGTTTTATATACAAAGTAGATAAATATATCTTTACACTTATTTTTAGTAGGCTTATTAGGAGAGGACTTAATTCCAGTGAATTTATTAGAAGATCGAATCTAAAGAGGAGATCGAAGGAAATCAATTTATCAAGGATATCGAGGATTGGTTATTGATTGGGACTTAATTGTTTATTGATTTTCAAATGAACAAAATAGAGATTTTTTTCAATTGTATTATACAAAAGTGTACAAAATTCAACACACAAGTTGGCATGAAAAGTTTTTCAAAGTAGGTATAGGCATCAGACTGGAGACATATGTCGTCAACTTGTCCGTTTGTTTTGGCTTTAACGTAGAAAATAAAGTTGTTCATAATATTTTTTTCTTTTATAAAATTGTAGGAAATTTGTGTTACATTTAGTACATTTTATTTTTTAAAGTAAATTTAACCTTTTGGATCCTAATGGCCGGTATACCAGCCTAATTTAGCGACGCATACACACTAATAGTCTAATGGCCGATTTTCCGGCCTCGGTATCTATCTTTATTAACCTAAGGCCCGGAATACAGGCCTGCGAAAAAAGTGGATTTAGCTATAGTGAATGCCGAATTATATACCGGAAAAGTGGATTTGGATCAACAATTGGAAAAGCAACTAGGAGTGACCGATTGTTTGGTTGCAACAATAGAAATTACTATCAAAAATTAGCAAAACATTAGAAAATAGTGGCCACTGTATGTACATTATACACCGATAGATGTTTTTCTTCAGTGAATATTGCATATCTGATAATCAGTCTTACATGTCCGAACGACCAGTAGAAGCTACATCAAATAATAGATGTATTGTATGTGCAGAAAAATATAGACGAGCAAAAAGTGCAAATCTCAATGAACCCCAAAAGAAAAGGATTTTCCAAAACGCAAAAAAACCGAGAACTAGTAAATAAATGAATAATAATGTATGTCCTATGACTCAATTTTTTTCTTGATTGCCAGGCGATTTATTTTGTCAGTTGTAAATTATTTAATTTTTTAAGCATTATTATTCATTAATTTATTAATTGTGACTCGGAAATAATAAATAAAATATTTATCGATGTTAAAATTTTACTTGTGTAAATCATGCGAGGTCTTCCTTAGCATTGGCTCTGGATCGGAAAATTGTTTTGCTATGTATATTTCAAAAGTTGAATTCTGGAGATAAATTCTTATATTCACTTGGTAATTGTTACATTTATATATTATTTTTATTATATTAAAAATAAAATTTTCTTTTTTCTGTCTATTTTTCAAGAACGTTTGTGTTTGTTATAGAAGTAAAGAAATAGTTTTCCTATTCATAGTTGATTTTCGATCGTAATTGAGTTTTTAAATATTTTATTTATTTCCGAGTCACAATTAATAAATTAATGAATAATAATATATCCTTTGACTCAATTTCTTCTTTATTACGACGCATTTCAACAGTTTTTTCATCAGGTAATTATTATTTTGTCAGTTGTAAACAAATTTCATATAGGTTGTTTGTTTTATATAATTTCTCGTTAAGGATGTTATTTGGATCTAGTTTGTGTGCTTTGTATATTTCATATTCTTCTAGGGTGTTCCTATGGGATCTTTTCTTGCAAATATGTAGAGGTTTAAAATTTGTTTCGAAATTTAAGCATTGATGATTTTCGTCATAAAAGAGTTTTCAAAAATTTGAAGTTGTCGTTGAAGTAGGTTTCTTGGGTCTATGTTCCTTATATCTTCTTCCGAAAGATCTACCAGTTTGGCCAATGTAGAATTTTTCCCAGTAACCACATTTAATTTTATATACTCCAGTTTTATTTTTCGTTGTAATTTGGTTGTTCTCCAATGGTTTAAGAATTTTCATCATGTCATTGTTTGTTGAAAATGTGATATTGAAGTTATTTTTCTTTAAGAAGTTGGCGATTGTAAGATTCAATATATAATAGAAGTTTGATTTTATATATTTTTTGTTTTCGTTTGGTGGAGTTGAAAGAATGGATTTTTTAGTGAATTTCGATATTATTCTGTCTACGATTGAGCTGTTGTATCCGTTAGTAATAGCTATATTTTCAATTATCTTAATTTCTTCTTCACGAGCTTTGGTGCTAAGAGGGAGCTTGATCGTTCTGGACACTATATTGTTGTAAGCTGCCATTTTTTGTTTTTTTGGGTGAAATGATATTTTATAGATGGTTGTGTTGGTTATTGTTGGTTTTCTGTAAGTATTGTATGACAACTTTCCATTTTCATTGGTGATTGTTGTGTCTAAAAAGTTGATTGTTCCATTTTGTTTGTGTTCTGAAGTGAAGTTTATTTGCTGGATAATTTGTTCAGATCGGATACCATATTGCCAACCTGTCGGTTAGTTCTATTAAATAACATAAATGTATCGTCTACATATCTTCCATAATATATTATTTTATTTTTGTAGATATTGTTCGTAATATGTTTATTTTCAAAGTGCATTTTTACTCAAAAATTATTTTCTGTCAAAAACACTCAGGAGCTCAGGGACAGGGTGCTAATGTAACGAATGTCCTAGAGTTCAAACTTCAAAGGGTTAAGGTTGGTAACATACACTTACTTAATAAATATTTGCTTTACCATGCTTCCTATCAACAATAAGATTTTCCAACTGCGTAACAATAAATTGGTCTAATTTAATCGAATTTATTAATATATATTTTTAAATCATGGATTGGATAGTCAAAATGATTATGTAGTTACCAAGATATAATAATGTCTTATATTTGATTGTGTGTTATAAAGTGGCGTGCGAATTATTCAAATACTCGTATACTTTAAAAATAATCTCAAACTTGACCATCAGGAATCGAATCGTTGTTGCGAACGGAAATATTTTTTTTTTTTGCATGCGGTCGCAATGTCAAATAGTGTACGAATATACTTATATAAAAATGTCTCCGTACATTTTTAAATTGAGATTTTCGACGCCATGACAATGAGACAAGGCCACACGCGCTTTCAAGTTCTCCGCGTGAAAGTCGCTCATTTTATGCACACCAATCCATACCATTACTACTTTCCTCCTATACATACCAATGCTAGTTTCACACAAAGTCATTCTTTTATCATTTTTCTTTGATCCTTTTTCAAGCTTTAACTTTGAAAACGAGTTGCATATGTCTGCAGAAATGTAAAAATGCATTGTACCCATAATACATTATTGTTCTCCTTTATAAATTTCTTTTTTACAAACTCTCACTTTCGTGTTTTAATTATTAGATATTATACGACTTTTTGTTAGAAGAAAAAAATATATTAGTTTGCTGCTTGCTTTTTATTATAGTTTTAACTTTCTTTTTCTTACATTTTTTTTATTATTTCCAGATTTTTTTAACTTTCTCAATGTTTGACAATCGAATCTTTCAGAAGTTCTAGTTCATAAAACTGTCGTCTCTAAATGCTTAAATGGGCGGTTTATGCAAATTTAATTGTTTTAAACTTAACAATACGACTTTATTGCTTACCAAAAACTGTCTAGATTTCTTGAACAAAAAAATATTGAATTTGAACCAAACGATTCTAATGGTGTGGGAACTGTTAGACTATTTGATGCGATATTATTGAACTGTTAATTTATTACTTTTTTTTTGGGAAACTAAGTTTGGGTTTATAACATTTCTTATGCTTTTGAACGTATATACGAATCCGAATTTAAATTGCAAATGAAGGTTTTTGTTTTTTTATGTAAATTATATGAATTTTCATTTTCAAATTATTTACTGTTGAGACTTAATGGCGACCATAATGTTTCTAAATGCAACATTGGCAATGCATAAATTACAAATAAATATGTCTGCAGTTTCTTCCGTAAATCCAGTTAAGATCTAAAGAATTATACTTTTTATATTTTATTTATGTTTGTTTGTTGTAATATCGTTAAGACTACCATGCCTTAAGGTTCCATTGAATATAATTTTAGAAATTCAAAAGTTCATTGGTGCAATAGAACCGCAGCATATTGGTGTAGAGTGGTGATGGTACCATAATAATCAATTTTTAATAACGATTCTTTTGACTTTATTTTTATTCTTATCATAACCAATTTTCATTTTTATTATCTTATATTCTATTCTATAGACATTTTTTCGCAATAAAAATTAAACACTATAAACATTTGAATTGATCTAACGCACATGATCTAATAATAATTTTAAATGTCTTAAAAATGTTCTAAACTAATATCAAAGCATAATTCAACTGTTAATTGTTAACTTTACTTGATTAAATTAAAAAATATTCATTTAAAAATGCAAAAAAATCGTTAAGCCTCAAAATGCTTAAAATGAGCTTTTATTGGCCCGGTATTAAAATAATGTCACAATACGAAATTTTATATCCCAAGGACGTATTCTTATGATAATTGTATTTTAACACAATGGTAACGATCAGGGGTGGGCAAACTTAATCGACAATAATTTTTGTTATTTATATGCGATCGACTTCGAAAAATTAAAAACAAGTATAAATTTAAAGAGTTAAACAGAGTATTAGAAGCACTATTTGGGAATCGGTAATATTAATTGTAGAATAGATGCGTGATTAACTTTAATTTCAAGTTTCATTGTCTGCTAAATTTTTATTATACTTTTTCAATTAAACGATTTAAAATTTAAAAAAAAAAATTAAAAGCCTGCGATCGACTGTCGACCTCTTCGCGATCGATCGTTTGTCCACCCTTGGTATAGATTGTTAAAATCCATTAACATTATGTTAATGATTTAAGCCATTTACAATATATACAACTTGTATTCTTAAGGAAAAAAAATATATTGATTTTTAGGGAATAAAAATGTTACCCATGGTGAAAAATGTCAAAAGTTGTGTAAATTATTACTGTTTCCATGACAGCTCAATGATCTGTTTATATCTCGGTTATATGGGTCTTCTATGACATCACAGTACGCAGCAGTACGCATATCTTTTAAGAGGTTCATAACGTTTGATTGAATAAAAAATCAAAATATTTCATTTTAACTAATCAAAAAATTAAAACAGTTTCATTTTCTTTCGCTATCATTTCGGTAAGTTTCCTTTATAGTTCTTTTTAATGCTATTAAATTCATACACCATAAGTTATAAATATTTTCAAATTTTAAATTGATCTGGAGAAGAACTTTTAGCTTGGAAATTCGATGCAAAACAGATAATTTACTTTTACTATATTGATCCAGGATGGCCTGTAAAATGACATGTTTTATTTTGTAATTCAAAAAGCAAAACTTATAATGAATTAAAATTCCATTTAAACAGGCAATTCCCGTAAACTATTAAACAGTAAAATTATGATTACTTATATGGCTGTTAGGAAATCTAGACCATAGTTTGAGAGTATGAATTATTGTTTTCACATTGATAAAATTAACTTGCAATGCAATTAATTATAAAAAAATATTTCTCAGTGATGTTTTTCGAAAGAAAAAAGTTTGTTGGAAACCAAACTTTTTTGGCAAAAAACCAAAATTACTTTCCAAATCATTGAAATTGATGTTCTGTTTCAAAGATTTTTATTAGCAAACATCGTTCTTAAACGCTTTATCGGTGAACCAAATCTTCAGTTATGGCAAAACACAGTATCAAGTTTAATGAAATCCAAGAAAAAGCAGATACGCAAAAGTGTCTTTCTTAAATGAATGAAAATGTGTGGAATGCGTAATTTACTCTTTAATTCTTTCTACGTCAGAAGCAACATCTGTTACGCACAAGTTTGTAAATTTTAATTCAAAAAAATTGTATGTCTTTTTGAGTATGCTAACAATTGCTAACACTATGTTATAATGTGTCATCTACGATACATTTATGAACATTATATTTTATATAAAAATTCTTAAGGTTCAATAAAAAAGTAAATTTCTAGTAGAAAACATATTGTGCTTCTTCAGCTATTAAAAATATTAATAAGCCATAACTTTGCTACAGATTAGATACTATATACAGACAGAAAACACTTATAATAAGGTAGTCTAAATTAATTATATATGGAAAAATAGACAATTTTTTCTTCTTCTTAAAACTGCACAAAATTTAAGGTGACCTCTTTTCAAAACCATTGATTCATAAATCTTAATTCGCTTAGTATTTAAAAGGTTTTGATATTTTTAAAAGTATTGAAATATTGACACTTTTTATTAGAGTATCCCATATTTTGATAAATTTTGAAATTGATCAATTTCACCCCAAAAATATATTCTTATTCAATAAAAAAAAAGAAAAGTTTTATTGTTGTTCGATAATGTTAACAGGTACCATCTAGCGATTTGAACTTTCTGTGATAAATTTTTTTTTTTTTTATTTCAAAGTAGTTGAAATGTTCTAATTTTTAGGGCTGTAGCTCATTCTACACTTGAAGTTAAAAAAATAAGATTTTATTTTTGGGTTACCTAAGTATTAATTAACAAAAGAACCAAAATGATTCGTGTTAATATTCTATAAAAAAAAGTATTTTTTTTTTTTAATTTTAATATTGGTAATAATAATTTCATGCATTAAAGTATAAGTAACAAAAATTTAGTAAAAAACATCAAAAAATTAAAACTAATCAGGATATCAATATCACATAGTGATAACTGTTAATATTTATAGATAAGCTATAATTTGAAGGGCGGATTTAAGGATTTTTTTTACGTGCCCCCATGCCTCCCCCCCCGGTAATTTTTTGTACTGTGGAGATTCCATCACAGTACATACTTAAAAGCAAATCAAATTATTAGTTATTAAAATATATGAATAAAATAACAGAAAGAACATTAGTGAAACTCTAGTCTATTTCTGGTTGGAATTGCGATTTTTTTTTCGTTGCATCCATTTCATGCACTTCCAAATGAAAAATGAAATTGTACCCCTCCCCCAGAAAAAAATATTGAATCCGCCCTTGTATAACTTGGCCATAATTTTAGTTACTTAAAGCGAACTTTTTTCTCGGGGTGAGCAGGAATAAATTAGGAAATGACCAAAATAAAAACCACTTTAAACGGGTTTTATTCGATAGAACTACAAAGAAAAAATGATTAGTTAAAATAAAGAATGTGTAAGAAAATATTTTAAAAACATTTCCAATGCCTTAGAATGCGTTCCCTTATTGTATTTATGTAATGGTGTATAGCTTTTGGTAAGTGAATCATTGTTTAGCATGGTATGTATGTAACAAATTTCATAAAAATCGTTTTATCTGTTCTTTACTTAAAAAAACATACAAATTGATACAAAAATTTTAATACAGTAAATTTGGACAGTAAAATTGTACTTGTCGTTAGAATTTAATATATCACTAGCGCAATTATATATATTTAGTCAAAGGTGATGTTATTTTTTCATTACAAATACTACAGAATTTATCATCCCATTTTTTTAATTGTTATTTGCGGTCACTTTATATCTATCATGGTCTTTAGCGACTCTAGGGCTAATAAAAATCTGTAATTGAGAAATATCAAATACTAGTAGCTGTCCGTTGCATTCGCAACTAAAGGTTTTATATCAATAAAATATTTAATATGAGATAATGTAGAGTTAATCAACAATCGAAATTTTAAATTTAATAATCAAAGTGTTGTTAATATAAAAAAAAGTTTATCTTAAATTATATTAACAAATAAAATATACCTAAGTGTTTTTTATATCATTTTAATAACAACATTTTAATTAACGTCATTTCAATAAATTAATATGAAAGTAGTACTTATACCAGTTAGGCGATTTTAAATTTTGGTTCGTTTTTCAACAATCAAACTTTTTAAAATCTATTTTTTTATGAACCAATGGTTGTGATCTGGAGTATCTAATTATATACTCGGCTGAAAAGCATTAAGGTAGCAATTTTTTGCCATATATTTCACTGTCAATTCAAATATAAAATCTTCGATACTAACTTTTTTTCGGTAATTAAAACAATTTGAAAACCAATTATTGTTATTGAAAATAAATAAAATATTCGAATTTACTTCCACGCTTTCCACCTATTTCCAACAATTTTGTATGTACAACGTCCAAATGTTCGAAATCGAATAGTTTTTAGTAATGTTAACTAACAAAAAAGTCATTATTTTTTTTCGTTTTACATTGTATTTTCCAATAGAAGTGCAAATTTGTGTCGAAGAAATTTGGAAAGTGTTTTCCTTATACGATGCAGATATATAATAAGAAAGAATTTTTGAAAATTTCTCCCCCAAAAGAGTGAAAAACGGTAGCAAAGTTTGTAAGGGATAACGTTTAATAAAGAATGGAAATTCAAATTTAATAATCAATCAAACTCCGTTAAAAGCGAAACGTTATTACTGCTTAATATAAAACAAAGTTGATTTATTATTAGAAACAAAAACTTAGGGTCTGCTTAAAAATTTAAACTCTGATAAGTACATATGTCTAAAAAGGTTAAGTTAAGTTTATAAGTGAGTATTAAGTTTTTTGGCATTCACATATTGTAAACTTGAAAATCCGAAATACGTATTCACAAATAAATACATTAGTGAGTAAGTACCCCTGCAAACGCTTTGAATGCGTAAGTGGGGATAACAGAGCGCATGCGCATAGCCCATTCTGCACGGCCGCACGGCAAGATAGCTAATTTATATATATGATTTGCTCGATACGAGGATCGAACCCGTAACTATTACGGTCTTCAGCGAATCTAGGGTTAATAAAAATTTGTATTCGAGAAATATCGATAATTTGCTCGAGGATCAAACCCAAAACCTAACGGTTTTGTAGCGATCGCCTAGACTACTCGGCTTCACATAGACCTCACATAAATTTTATTTATAACTAATTTTATATATAGATAAGTGGCAATACTGTTTCGTTTGAACGGTTTTTTGATTAATAAATGTGAAATTACGATTGTTGATGCGACAAACTTTGTCCTATATTTTCAATTGTGAATCTAAACCATCCTGGGCTCCATTCAAATATACACAGAAAATGTCTGCAGAATCGGTCCAGTGACAAGCATACGTACAAAAGAATTGTAATACCTATAAAGACTACATAGTGATAAGGCAGAAGAAACATTACCAAATTGAGTATAACTGACTCATTTTTTTATAACTGTTAACAGATATGCTAACTCTTAATTTCCTGGAAACAAAAGAAAATGGATGTATCTATATATGGTTAGGAGAATTATTTTGCAAATAAAAAGCCAAAGATATGGCTTGCCGTTTTTGTGAAATTTTGTAAGAGATCAATTTGATATTGAACAAAAATTAATTAGATGTGAAATTATAATTTTGAAAGAATATATTTTTTTCATTTTGACCGTATTTGTGAGTTTACGAATAGAGGGACATAAAAATGTAAATGATCATCTCAAAATCATCAAATTGATTTCTGTAAGCTTTGTTATAGAATCTCGAGGTTAAATATTAAAGGATTAGTTGAGCGCACCCGCCGACTGTATAGACAAGAAAAATGTTGGGTAGATGTTAAAAAAAAATTGTCGCTCCAACTTAAAAGTTGATGACGGAGCAACACAGTGAAATAAGAACAAGACATGTATAAATGATCCAATAGATGACCTGTGAAGGTGAACCTTGAAATCGGCCCTTAATACCATACGTGAAGAGTTTAGACTTGGAGGAATCTATGCACCACACCACCTTCTGCCTGTTTTTGTCTACGCTTTTGTCCCTCACATTTGTTAGTTATAATCTGGGTTAAATCAACATTTAGACTTACTTTGTTATTATCAGCGTTATCTAAATATTATATCATCATTCAACGAACGAGACAAAGATTTAACACGGGTAAGTGAAGCATAGAAGTGTAAACGCAAGTAAACGGATATGCATTTATACATTATTTAAAAATTTATTATTATTTTTTTATATTTATGTCGCTAAAGTTTGCTATTCTAGTGTGTAATAAATATTTATAGAGTTATGCAATTTATTACTCTTTAATTTTTACTGCATCATTGAGATGTGCATGCAGTACTTATGTTTATTGTGGCCTTGCTCTAAATTTATTTGCTAAAAAGAACGAGGAAAATGTTAAAACACGACCGCTGTTTTTTTTTTTGTTAGAATTGTGTAAAATATATAAAATATTAATAGTTAATTGTGTTCTTGTATGTGAAATTTATAAATAAAGTTAGAAAAAAAAGAAACACTTAAAATTTCTCAGAAAGACGTTAAATCATTTTGATTTTCAGTCGACAGACGAATCAAATTTGCCGAACAATAATATTCATTTGGTCTTAGGTCTTTGAAATCAATAATAAGTTTTGATCGTGAGTAAAATTTGAATAAATTTCAAGGACTGTCTGAGAGGTGTTTTTTAGATTTACTACCGCAGACACATATATTGATAATCCCTTTCTTCAATGTCACATCATCCTCTTCTATAGTTTCATTTTTTTTCAAGGGTAGACTTTAAAACATTGCTCTCCTTTTCTCCCTCACCATTCAATTGGAAAACTTATCAAAAATTTGTTTTCATTTCAATTGAGCCGACAAAAACTGATTTTGGCCAAAACAAGTAAATAATTTGTGCAAATTTATTTGCATTATCGTTATCATTTCAAGGCTTCTTTTCTTTCTAAAAATATCACTACAGTTGGACAATTTATAATTCTTGTATTGTACTAAGTGACCTTTTTTGCATGTGCTGATTAATAAGTCGCAAAAATAAGAATGGAATGAGAGTGGAGAAAAAGAAAAGAAAGGCAGTTATAACATTTGTTCATTTCTTTACTTGTTTTTCGGTTTTTTTTTTCTGAGATAAAATCGAAACTCATGTTAACTTAGAAAAGAAACTACATTGTGTATAATTAGGCGTAAACTAAATGATTCAGTTTAAATAAATTAATTTTCTTAAACGGTTATCTCAAAATTATTCAGTAATCTTCATTTGAAAAATTCAGCTGTAATACTATCAACTCGATTTTCTTGCAATTTGGAGACCCACTTTGTTGTACTCCATATGTCCTTTGCAAAATAAGTTCATAAGTATGAATTGTTCTATTACGACGTAAGACGAAGTCTTAGCCAAAAATTCAATTATTTTGCCCCTTAAATTTAACGAAACACTTGTTAATGTTTTATTCAGTGCTTTCAAAGATACTGTTGGAAAGTATATAGATACCAAATAAGTTACTTTTAGAGGAAATTAAGTACTTATCTTAAGTTACACTTTAAGATACTTTTTAGTTACTTTAGTCACCAAGTATGGTTTATGTTTGGTAAGGTATTCGGTAAAATTGTAAGGTAATCTGATAATGAAGCTCTTATTGTTATTAAATTAGAAAAAAGGAAAGTTTTTATATAAATTTTTATGTATACAGTTTTTATCTGTATGCCCAATACCCTTAAAAAACGATCGAAGATGAAATAGATTGATATATTTATAAAATTAAATGAAATATTAAATGAAATTATAATTAAAAATATCAAAACATACCTTCAGCCAAACCTGTCAGAAAAAGTATCTTAGTTACTTTATTATTTCTTCGATACTGTATATTAGTTCCTTTATTTGTTGGCAAAAAGTAACTAGTACCTAAGATGTTTTTTAAAAAGAACTATATTTTGTAAAATCAAACTTGATTTTTTCGTTGACTTTCAACAGTTATACTGTTTATACAATTTTAAACATATTGTGATCTTATTTATGAAATATAATTTACAAAAGTAAACTATTAAAATAAAGAACAAAAGTTGAAATAAATTTATTTTGACAAACTTCCTCAATGGTGACCAAGTAGTATTGGATCGCTCCGTAACTGAGTCACGTGACTCATCACTTAAATACCGAAAAAATATATTCAGAGTTTTTTTTCCTAATTGTTATTTACCGTTGCTATATAACTACTAATGTCTTTTACGACTCTAGGGTTAATAAAAATCCGTAATCGAAAAATATTAAAAACTTGCTCGAATCGAGGATCGAACCCAACACTTGACAGTTTTGGAGCGGTCACTCGGCCACCAGTAGGTTTATAGAAAGTTTTGTTTTGTTTTGTTTTATAAAATTCACTTTCTACCTATTATATTAATTTTCTGTCTTTTTTCTATGGCGTTTCAGGAGGTTTCATCTTATGCTCACTTCGCTCACCAACCTCGTGCTTTGAATTTTACATAACTCCAATGATTAATTACTCTTTAATTTTGGAAAGTGTATACCTGCATTTCTACCAATTTGATATTTTTTTTATTTGTACTTTCTGTCAAAGCTTGTTAATGTGATTTTATAAAAATAACTGTCGTTTTATAAATAACCATATCCGTCTCTTTTATTATGAAAGTCGAATAATTATATTTACTAGTTATAGGACAAAAATGTATCTTATTTAAATATATAAATAAGTTACATATTCCCTTTCTTTTTGGTCAAATATTCTATCTAAAGATTTTCAATTTTTAATGTAAATCAAAAAATATTCTCATGAACTAATATCGAATTTATACGCGTATGCTTATTTATGAATCGGTAACTGTGGAATAGAAATAATTGTATATAAGAACTGAAAAGATACTAAGAATTAAACTACGAAAAGAAAAATTTCAGTAAAACTTTTAAGGAAACTGATTCATAAAAAATATAAGCAATTAATTATTAGTAAGAAAACTAAAATTGGGGATTACCAACTTGAAGAATACTTCAGAAATGTTTGTTTTATCCTTGAACAAGTTATAAACGTTTAAGTCATTTTATTTAATGATCTTAATTATAGATGTTTAGTGTAATCAATGACAATAAAAGTAAAGTGTTAAATGGTATAATTAGTGCGTTTAAAAAGTAATCGATGGATAAATTGAAACAAGTATCGGAATAATTGAGTTTTAATTAAATAATTTAATTTGAGTTTTAGATCAATGATCTATTGGGTAAATGTACAGACAAATATTGAAAAATTGATATAGTATTGAGTAAGGTTCAATATGTGAGTGTTCTGGAATGAGCATAAAAAAATGATGTGATAAGTCTGGAATAAAGAAATAAAAGGAGTGTTTAGAAGAGGAATGGTTTCAGTTAGGTTTGAGGCGAGGGGGTCTATGTTGGAGACGCATGCATTGGGTGCAATGGATGCATTGATGCGAGGTCATCGCTCGAGCAGGGGTGTTCTGGTGTTCTGGTACTCTGGTGCATTGGTGCTTCTGACATAGGCTGACATCAAACCACCACAAGGCCACTTGCACGCACACAATATGTGTGGCGAAGCTCCCTGAGACAATGCCAATGAACGACAATACGGGCTATAACACAAAGAACTTCACTATTTGTAAACGAAATCGAGCGGATCTCAATTCAATTATCAAGTGCACGAGAGATTCAATAATCCGGATGAATGTGAAACATGAGCATATCAAATTATCGACTCTTCGCAGATTCCAAAAAAATAAAAAAAATAAAATAAAGAAGAAGAGAAACTTAAATTGCTAAATTCTTAATAGTGTCTCTGACTTTTTTTTCATGCAGCTTAATAAAAGTTAACTAACAACTGAGGTAACTGTGCTGAAAAATTGAATCCATATCCAATAATTAAGTATTCTTTTATATGATTGCATACTTCATTGATATTATTATGTAGAATTTCGTCTGCATGAGATAACTCAATTTCGACCATAAAATATGTCATCTTAAATTGTTGACTCCCATGAAATGTATGTGAAATGTATGAGAATATATTCTCACTGGTGAAAAGATATTAGATACATATCTTAGTATATTAATAGTGTCCGACAGAGAGATTACTCGGCACTTTCGGTTTTGGCTAAAAAATGAGTTTCGGCTTAATTTCGGTTTCGACTGTCGTCAAGCCGAAACTACGACCGAAACTTAAGCTCCATTTGTGAGATGAAAATGTTGAGAAATTATTTTTTTTCACTTATTATTTGATTCTTCTAATATGAATACCGATAACTATCAGCTCATTAAAATCTTGTTTAATATTATCTTTAATATTTTTTTTCAGTTCTAAAGAAAACTGATAAAAGTTTAGAGGAAATTATTTTATTTTTATCATATAAGAAAGAATAATTTATATTTTGTGTACGTAAACATATAAGGTAAAAAGTAACTTTGTTGTGTAACTTTTTTTTAAATATTTTATGATATTTGTAACTAATATTAAAAAGAAATTTAGGTGCATTTCTTTCAAATCAACCCCTTATTTCAACATAAATAATTCATTTGAAATAAGAAATGATAGTAATATATAATGTTAATGCTTAGCTCAAATATTAGGGGCTAAACGATTAATGAATACCTGTAAAAGTAAAGAATGACTAATTATGATTAACTTTTTTTTCTACGAAAACATGACCTTATATGTAAGTTTTGATTTGGTTATGGAAGCTTAAGTTTTTACCAATAGAAAAATGTTTCAATTGAGATTTCAAGAGATTTTCGGGATTTTTTTGTAGAGCATTAAATTTTCTACAAAACTATGCATTCCACATTTCATAACTCATATTGGTTCACGAGTAAAAAAAAATAAGCAAACTCTAATCGTTCATATTTTCTAAATGGTGGATTAACGGTAAAATATAAGAGACCATTTTTGTAGAGTGTTTAATTTTCTACAAAATTATATATTTCGCAAAATGATAAAGTTATGAGTAAGATTTGAGTTTTTATCTATTGGACTTAGAATAATATATAAAACTATAATGGGGTGCGAATTTTCTTTAGGTTTAAAAAAAATCATTTTTCCTGCTCTCCCTACTATTGCTTAACAATCAAAACACGCTTTTACGTTTAAAGCAATAACTTAACATTAAATTTGTTTAAAGTTTACTGATATAAAACAAAAATAAAATTACTCATCTAAATTATGAAAAACATTCTAAGAGAATAAAAATACTGTATGTTGAAAAAAATAAATAAAATTGATTTTCGATGGAAAAATATAGGACCAGCAATTTTATTTATTTATTTATTTTTTGTTATATATATCCCTGAATAGATTGATCTTCAATTTTGAGGGTACTGAACCGTCAAATAATGTTATAATCGTCTGTAATACAATTACGTAGTCGCACAAATATTTATTCATGAATCTATTCTAATGCACACATAAAAAAGACATTGACCTCAAAGTAGACATACGAGTAAGTTTGTGTGTTTTTTTTCCTATTCAAATGATTTTCCGGTATTTAGGATTACAAATATGTAACTATTTACGCATACTCTTCGGTAAATAGTCATTTAAAATCATAGAGACTATCAAGTTCTTTTTTCTTATCCTGTTGACTTTGGTGTAAAAAGTTTCAAAGTTGGTTGTACGGATTGATTTTGAACCAACGAAATTGAATACGCAGGTATATAGTTCTAATGTTGAGCATAGAAAGTCGTTAATGTGAATTGCAAATGTGTTTATGTTATCTTTTATCCTTTAGTCAAATGGATTTTCAGTTTGGAAAATGATGAATAATACATACCTTGACTCGAATTCGAGACGATGACTAGCCTTCACCTATTTTACATCTTAATAAACTTTTGAATAGCGTGGAATGGGGTTAATATGTTGAAATAATCTAAGTCGAGGTGAAGTCACATATAAAATTACAGATAACGATTGTTCGTTTAACGTTTACTATCAGAATTATGGGAGATTAATTAAATTGTTTGCAAATCAAATCCTTCATCGTTATGAATTTCATAGGCTGTTTTCCAATCATGTGCGGTTGATTTAGTTTCTGAAGGTGATCGAATTTTCATGATTTATAAGTTTCCGGTGGTGATTTAATAAACGATAATTGCATAAACATATTATGTTTCTCAGGGATTCACATTTTTAGAATTGTTATGGTCAGTTATATCCTTCAATTTATTCATAAAATAAAAAGCACAAATTATTTTTTTAGTTCTCACTTTATTCTTTTCTTATTTTAAGTAAGTACAAAAATATCAAATATTGGTGTTTAGAGGAAATTGTGCAATGCAACTGCAATTAATTGCAAATTATTAGAGTTTAGGAAATATATGTTACTTAAGGTTTTTGCATGCAAGTTTTTTACTAACCTATTTATGCACAACGGGTCGTTATCGACCCATTTGAAAATATTTATATTTTTTTCTTTTCCTCCCCTTAAACGACCATTGGGTTGTTGTTAACTGCTAAATCCGTAAAATGATTTTCTTACAAAAGGATTCTGTTTTTTTTTAATTTTCTATGTAAAAAAAACTTTCAACGGTTTCCCGGAAAATAGAACAAAAGTTCGTTTGGATCGACTGATATTTTATTAAATATCTTAAGCCAAAAAAAAATAATACCAAATTCGATATTAAGGTAGAATGCTACAGCTTGTATTCCTATCTTCATAAATCAGGCATTTTCCGAAAACATTTTCCCGAAACTGAATATTTGAAGATATATCTACAGTTGATAAATTTTTGCTGATATAGCCAATCGAGAATGCAGGGCAATTTGAATAAAATTAAACATTTGAAAAGGGAGTTTCTGAAAAAAATAGACGAAATTTTATTAGTTGGAAAATTTGGAAAATCTTGTTGGAATTTTCCTGAAACGTAAATCGATTGACGTATCAACTCAATAATAAAAATAAGGTAGATCGTTCACTGGAAAATTGAGGAAAACGTTTTCTTCGAATAAGAATAGTTAGAAATAATAGTTCTTTGAACTAATGGAAAGAATTATAAACTAGATTGCAAATAGATCAATTTTTTTCATTGAGTTTTTTTTAATATGTTTTATCATTGGATCCATTTTTTGTTAAAAAATTTAATTCATTAACTATTTAAGAAATGAGGATATTTATTTGACTTAATACAAGTTTAGTTTTGAAAAATTCGTAAAATAACGTGCTTTATTGATAGAACTATATGCCGCCTGCGGCCGCCCGAATGCGTTACACACGCTGCACACCTGTTAGGATTTTTAAGACATTTTCATTGAAAATACATGTTAAATCCGGGATCAATAGTTTTAAGCATAAATGGGTTAAACCATTTATTATTATAGAAAACAAATAATTACAAATTGGATTTTCTGTGAACAGTATTGTACTTTTCTCTAGTGAGCTTTTAACGGATGCACTTATTGAAACAGTTTATGTATTACAGTCAATGTGTTTATGTATTGCACTTAATATTGATGTCAAGTAGCGTAAAACACAACGATTATTTTTTTCCAACAAAGTGAAGTAATTACAAAGTGTAGTTTTCATAAAGGATGATCAATTTTCAATACAAAGTAGGTAGACTTTTTTTTTATTTTAAAAGCTGTATGTTCCATCATTAAAACTATAAGTACTCTACTATAGAATACTTATAACATTTTCTTCTCTATAAAAGTAACAGACACATAATTATTATAATTATTCAAATAGTAACACTTATAAAACATTCTAATTACATAAAATTCAATTGACATTTAACAAAATTAGTAATCAATTTTTAAAATTTTAAGCAAAACTAAAAACAAAGTTTGCAATCTTGGAAAAGATTTCATAGATTAATTAAACATTTTGTAAATAAGCGACGTTTTGTAAGCTAGTTGGTGTTTTTTTCAGTCAAAACTTGAGGATTGATTAATCTTTAATCTTTAAGCTTTACCTGAGGAAGTCCGCCACTAACTGGCCAAATTTGAAGTTGTTTTGAGGAACTTCCCAACTTTGTCTTAATTGTCACCAGCTATTGTGTCTAATCTGGAATATAAGCATTATGGCTAATTATATTTACAGTTCTAAAAAAAAATGAAGGGTGTGGAGAGAAAGTGGAAGAAAAACGGGGCAAAATGAGGTTATATATTTTTTTTGGACTTTGGAAGAATATGCGTTCATATGAATATTTAAATTACCCAAAACTTTTACCATCAACTTATGGTTTTCTTAATTTTTCAAAGTTAAATACTGCAATACATTTAAATAATGTTAAAGGATCAATAAAATAAAACCAATGTAAATTGAAATACTTTACAATTAGTGATACCAAATTATATCTATATCGAACAATTATTGATTTCTGTTGAATAAATATTAAGTTTAAATAAGTATGTTCATGGAATTTTAATTACAGTGTTTATAAACAACAAACATAGTAATTATCGCAGCTCTTCAACTCATAGAATTTTTTTAAAATACTTCACACTTTTGTCTTTTCAAAACTTCTTATAGTTGCCGACAAATAACCTATTTTTACTAATAAATATCGATATTTGGCTGAGCTTGGTTCGGAATTACTCAAAATTATTTCACGTACACCATACAATGGAATCAAAAAAATTACATCGATTGTATTTTTGATATAATTTTTTTTTGGTTTCAATCACATTAATTTGGTTTCTTTTTCTTATCGAAAATCCGATGCCGTAGAAAAACTTGCTTTTGTTTTTCTAACTAATTGCTGAAAACTTTAAAAAATCACTTGCTTTTATATTACGTCACATTATTTGAAGGATTTTTCAACATTATCTCCCCCATATAATACTATATAAAATTTAATGATTCCCTCTTATATGATGTGAGATTGCAATATTCTAGTGTAAAAAATTAACCATCATTAAAAAAATATATTGAATTTATTGGATTTTTTTTTGAAATTAAAATTTTTTAAGCATCGTTGTGATTTAAAATTTGATAAAACGAAAGAAGGACAGTAAAAAGAGACAAATATATAAATCAATAGAATTCAATGTGCGAGAGAATGAGATGGAAAACATACAGTGCTTCCACGATTTCTAATGATCTGTTTATAATAGAAAGGGCACTGTACAGTAATCAAGAAACCATGTTGGAAATGTTAGAAAAAATACTTATATAAACCTATAAAGCTCTCTTTTCTGGTGTGGGAAACTGAAGCAATCGAAATAAGTAAAATACAAGAGCTTATTTCAAGCGCTTATTTGTGTAGTTTGGGACTCATCAGCACTCAATTACCAGCTGTTGTTTTTAGTTACCATAAAAACTGTACCTGCGTAGACGGCGCTTCGTACACCACACTAGACTTTTCTTATTTCTATTTGAAGCCATATGCACAATCTATCCATTTTTATCTGTACATAAATGACAGAAAGAGATAAGGCTTCCAAATCAACTTTGAGGTAAAAAAAAATTAAACATGAATTATCAATTGTCCTTACTACACCTCTATGTTTTAAACTTGGTATCAATATTATCATAACTAAATCCTACAATTATCCTGTTCCCGAAATTTTACATTCGGCTTTTTTTCTGGAAGCTCGAAGCTCATATTTTTGAAGATTTAACTTCTACCGCGCGTGACCTGCGCACATGGTTTTTTTGTGTATGTATGCATTAAGTTGGCGTTCTGCTGTGTTCTCGCCGAAACATGAAAATACATAAAGGGGGAGCGGTCATTACAATGAAAGAATGATGATCTAAATTCTAGATGTTTCTTTATCGATTTTTGATTTTAGAGACAAAAGGAAATACAATAAAAATTAGGGTCGAATGTCCCAGAGATAGAACAATCTGGAAGATCGAACATCCTGGAGCATGTCTGAACCAAAATAAAAGGGGTTGACTGAAGGTGGAGGATAATCAGTTACAAACAGCTAGTCAATCATAGTTAGTTCCAATACATCAGTTAGTTCTAACCAGTAATAAGTTACGAGTTAAATAGTGAGATGAACGATGGTTGTAAATAAATTAATAAGTGTGAAGGGTGAAATGAACAAATGTTTAGGTAATAAAATACATCTGTTTTTGTTGTATGCCCTGAAACACAAATTCAAATGAACTTATCAAACTTAATAAAGTTAAAAACATAACAATATAAATTTCCAAAAAATTGATGCTTTTTTTGGAACACTGGCTGATTTAAAGTTTTGGAAGATATCCTTTTTTAAAGTTTATCGTTTCACAGTGTTATATATAACTTCATTACAACTCTTAAACTACTCCCTCCCTCTAGTGCGGTAAGATAATTTAGTTAATTACTTTATCTCTAGATTTAATTACTCAGTTTTATTTTTATTAAATTTGAACTTAATTATAATTATCTATCTTATATTATTAAACAAAAATCAAACTTTTTTAATTTAATTGATTAGCTTTAGGGCTTCTTCTGTTTAAGTGTAAAGTGTAAAGCTTTTGTTTTATGCAAATTTCCTATTTTTCAATGTTGAAAGGTTGAAAATGAATACAAACTTAATTGCTTTTAAGAGTTCATTCACTTAAAACTGACAGTCGGAGTATGTACGTTTGTTTTTTGTGCGGGATTCTTTCTCACAAAACGTCTTTACATTGTGTAAAGCACATGTCTTTCTGTTGTTGGTAAAAGTTTAAAATAATATCATCGTCTTATGACAGTCTGTCCTGTTTTATCATAAAACGCATTCACTTAATGCAGGTAAAATATTTGTTACACATTGTGCAGATATGGACCGTCATATTTTGCCAAATATACATACAAAGTATATCTTGGCGAATTTTCGGAACAAAAAAAAAATAATTTAAACGACTGTCGTAAAATTTGTTAACAAGTCAAAAAATATTATGACGCTACTTATACGATATGAAAACATAATTTAATACAACTTTCATCCGTATATATTTTCTTAGTTTGGACGATAATTTTATCATGTCATCTTCACATTTATGAAAGGACGAGATGGCCACAATTTATTACGATTAAAAATTTGTCCCAAAAATATAATTTTCGACCAAAAACATGGTTATTTATTCCTTTTTTTTATAAAAATTATAACAGCTTTGAAAAAAAATTAGTTAAAACTATGCGGAATGAATTATTTTTATATATATATATATAAGCAGCTGATTCTTATGATTTCTTTTGTGATATTTGAAACTTTTATTTTGATTTTCTCCTTAGAAGAAATGATTTATTTAATAAAAATACATTAATATGATATTTCATAGAAGCTTATTGATGCCCGTGTGGTCAAGTGACCGTCCCAAAACTGGTAGATGTTGGGTTCGATCTTCGTATTGACCATATTTTCGATATTCTCGATAACAGATTTTTATTATCCCTAGAGTTGCTAATGACTTTAGTAATTGTAGACCTTAGTATTTATAAAGCAGCAGTAAATTACAATTAAAAAAAACAATTCATAGATATTAATTCCTTTCTGTTGGAATCGAATTTCGTATAATACAAATTTTCGATATTCCTCTACTTACGGATTTTTATTAACCCTTGAGTCGCTAAAAACCTTAGTAGTTATAAAGCAACTGTAACTAACAAAAAGAAAAATTATTTTCATAATATAATGAAATTAGTACCTTTGCAACTTTTGATGGTACATATTTATTATATATGAAACTGTGTCTTTTTGAATCTTCTTTCCTGGAGTTTCAGTTTCTCCATTTTCTTATTACTACCCTCAAATTATCAAGGGCTACTGTAATCTATCAAAATAATAATTTCGAAAAGATAAATGAATAAAAAAGAATTTTAAGAATCTTGCAATCCGTTTAAATTTTAAGACAACATTGGTTTTCATAATGCTAGTCATCTACAATGTACAAGATGTGCTATATTGTTATTTTGTTATAAATATGTCTAGGAATCAGAAAAACGAGAAAAGTAGTGTTTATAAACTTCATTTAATTTCAAAATAATATTTAAAAAAAATATAGTGAAGTGAATAACCATAAATTGGGAAGATAAGTTTGTATCATAAATTTTTAACCTTATTCTTGTAGATTTCGCTATCTATTCCCAGCTTCCTGAGCCCCACTCCTGGATAATAGCTTCTTCTATTTGTTTCCATTTTTCTCGATTTGGATCTGCTTGGACCCAGTTCCGGCCAACTACCGTCGCCAGATCATATATCCATTCCAACATTCACTCCCTTAGTTCACCATGAGGTTTTGACTTCCAAAGGATTATTTCCTTTGTCCATTGATAGTTCGTCATGTGAACAATATGTACAGCCTATCGCCATTTTTGAGAGGCTACATTTTTTATCTATGCAGCATTTATCATTAATTTTGGATTTGTTTGTTTTTAATTTCTCACAATAAGGAATAAAAGTTTACATCGAAATAATTAATAAGCTTAATTAGGTAATGAAAGTTTTACTCTAAAATTGTATCTCTTGAGTTGTACCCCAAAGACGAATATGAATATGAATGTGTGGTAAGTATCTATTCCTCTGCTAGTAGATGATTTGAGCAGCTTTTGAAAGTAAGCGTTCGAATGCAAATGAAGTCCCTAAAATAGTCAAGTATTTGAAGGCAACTTTATAAAGCTTAGGACTTCAAATTTTCAATGCATTTTGAGCTTTTTTTGCTACGTTCTTATATGGGCAGTTCATCTTCACCATTTGGTTACACGAGTTACTCACGAGTGTCACTAATTATCAATGATATTTATTAAATTTAATATAATTCAGAATGTTAACATTTTTAATTTTTATTAGTTATTGCTGTTATTAGCCAAAGCTAGTTTTTTTCATTGTTGCATCAAATAGAAAAAAATATTTGTCAAAACATCGAATCAATTCGATGCATCGATCTTAAATGAATATCCGTAATATAACTCATTGGCAAAACCTTTGTAAGCAGTTTGTTCAGTTTTCCAGTCTACTTTTATTTTTCCAAATAAAAAAGCTATTATTGTCATAATTTGCATGACAGTATTAGACTTATGGAAAAGATAATTTGTGAAAATTCAGAAAAACGTTAATTCTGAAAACTTATTGAAAAATCATAAAATTTTATAAATCTTATTTCTTTTAAATAGTTTGTTTTAAAATGATTTGAGGATGGTTGCGGAATAAAATTTTTCAAAACTTTTTAAAAATAAATGTTCTCAAACTGGTAATAAAGAACATATAAGGTTTCGAAAATATGACACATAAAAAGTTATATTTACATTTTATGTTTAAATTGATGTAAATCGAAAAAGGAATTGATGCCATTAACGATAGCCAGGCTCCAATTATGCAGGTTACTCCTACCAAATGATAGTGCATATTTTAAGTAAAATTGTTTTGGATTTCTTGGAATCTGAACAACTTTGTACACTTTTAAGTTTACTTTGGTTTATTTTTTTTTTTCAAAAAAATAAATTGAAAACAGCTGCTCAACTCGTTATTTCCATTTCATTCACTTTTTATTTAAGACACTGATATAGTTCTTGATTAGGGAAAAAGATGATTCACATAATAAAAATATAAGTTTTTACATTTAACTTCAATTAAACGTAAGTTTCTAAATAACTTACAATTTTTAAAATTGTATTATTAGCATGAAAAGTACTATGGCTTTTATGCAGGAAACTTGATTTAATAATACTTTTTATAATTAAAGAAAAGCTTTTAAAAGCGAAAAGAAAACTACTGAGAAACTTGAATTTTAAGAGATTTGAAAGGTTATTTTTATACTAAGACATTATTTTCTAGAAAACATCCATTACGTCCGTAGTTCGTTTGTCAATACTTTATAACAATTACTTAAGCTTAACGGGAAAAATGGATATTTGAATAGGTAACTAAACATAAATGTAAATAGCTAATTAGCTAATCAAAATTTCTACAATAAATTACAACTTGGAGAAATAGGATCGCCACAGCAGTTCACCGCACCTACCCCATAGCGAGTATGCTCGTATAGGCAGGCGAACCCAATCTATGTATGCATCGCCAATTTCAAATACTTAAATATACCCTTAAAGTTAAAAATGTCTCCACCATACAAACTCTCAAATGTGCAAGCATTCATTCCAGCGAAAGTTGTTCCATAAACTTTTTTCTCAACGTTTTTCCCATACATGCCATTTTCCTGGAAAAGGCAAATAACAGAGTAGATCAATTTCCCTCAAATGACGAAAGACTTAACAACAACCTAGAGATATTAAAAGAGTAATTACAGCGACTTGACAAAAGAAATGGTATATGGCACAGGTATATCTCAGAAAACTTAAAGAAAAAGTAGGAAAATCGGACTACAAAGAGTTGGCATACATAGAGGGCTAAGGTATCCAACTGTTTTAAAAACGAGTAACACGAGGAAAACCTATTCTTGAATTTTGTTAGGCGGAAAACTGGCCACGATGGGTTGATCCAAGGAGTCTGAACAGTATAGGCTTTTTTACAATATTCATGTACACCAATAACAGCCCAGATCACAATTCTCTTTTTTGTGACTAGTGGCACAAATGTTCAGGACATATGTAAGCTTTTAAGAAGGTGTTCTAATCTTGCAATGCAGGAAAGGAAATGTGTTAATATGTGGCGCCGCCATTAGTATCTTTATAGTACTAACTTAAACCGAAACTTTGTGCTAGGTAACTCTCTTTAAGTTTATTAAGGTAACATACATTAGTACTTCAGACACTCTTGTGATGGTGCCACATCTTGACATATTTGTCATCGTGCAGAAGATTGTAATTTACAGTTTCTAATAACAACAAGACTCCTGTGTAATGATTAAAACGCGTACTTTTTTAAGAGTAACGTACTTTACTGGTGCTGGATCTCAAAATGATATCTTTCTTTAAGCATAACATTCAGATTCCTTGTATCTATACTCCGTGGTTCTGGACGTCAAGCATGTACTGGCTGGGTACAAGGAAGCTCTGTCCTGGAATAGAAATCTAGGAAGAGAAGATCTCAGGCCATCAAATTCACCTTCCAGATCACTCTATAGTCCCTGAAAAAAATAAAAAATTATCTATTCTGGTGAATGTTTTACAACTATTTTAATAGTGTTACTTACATTTTAATTCAGAATTAAAACCTCTTTTATTATTTTGTATCATTATAATTTATATTTGTATTATTATCATCGTCATCCATAAAAACATTTTTTTTGTAAAATAACTGTTATAAAAGTTGTATACATCCTAAGGCATTAGGTGTAGTAAGTTTTAAATAAATTTTAAAAAATCATTAACGCTTAGGATATTTTTTTTAATTTACATGTTTTAAATACATTTTCTTAAAGCTTAAGAACCAAGCTCTATAAAAATCAAAGAAATTACAATACGTAAAATAGTTGGAAACTTAATCTACATACTGTAATAAATGATCATCACATTAGTAATTCGCAAATTGACTTCTGAATAAAAGACATTTAGAAAATTAAAGTTCTACAATGATTTATCTAATGTATGAATATGTCAACTTAAAATGATAAATTATCTTATAATGAGTTTTATAATAACAATATCAAAAATTGCTCCAATACTAATTTAAATGAAAAAATATTTGTAATACCAAAAAAAAACAACAATGAATCAAAAAAGCTTTCACACCCGCACCAAGTGGATGTGTCATGGACATGAAGAAGTTGATTTCAAGGCCATTAAGTGGTCAGCTTACATTCCAGATCTTACAGAAAAACCAATTCTTGGCTGTGAAACATTTTTTTTTTCGTTTTAATAAATGTATTAACGATATAACTGGCAGCCATTTGGAAGGAAAATGTTTCGAAAGTTCACGCTTTTCCAGAATAATTAATTCATTATTTAATTATAAACGAGGCTTATTGTGAAGCGTGAATATTTCACGAAAAATTTCCAGGAAAGGAAGTCGAAGACAAATTCTATTTGCTCATTTTCATTCGCTCGAATTGTATAGCACTAAAATATAAGAAAATAATTTAGAATTAAGAAAAAATAATTAAGCTCTTAGAAAACATAATCATTACTTTTGAAAAATGTTTATACTAATTTTACTTCTTTGACTATCGATGATATTTTTAGTAATAAAATATATAAATCTAAAAAATCACATTGAAAACACGCAGTATGGGAAGAAGAAGTTCATCCACGCGGGAAATTGAATCTGTTATTAGGCAGAAAATAAGAAAAAAATGTATACATATTCAATTGACTTTTGTTGAGCTAGAAAACATGTTGTAGAGTTTAGAGTTGAAATTATACAAATTTAGTCGAAAAAAAATGTTTACTAAACTCATTTTTTTCTTAATATTTAGATAGAACAAGAATAAAGATTTTAGTGACCACTTACAATCAGCTTTAAATTACAACAATATGCAATAAAAACAAACATTAATTAGCACTCCAACTCACAACATTTATTACAAAAATAATATCTAACAAAATTTAAAATTTATTCGTTTACCATTTTTAAGTGAATCTGAATGTTTTAAACATAATTTAATGAACTAATCTATCGCCTATTTTTTTTTCTATTTATTAATTTAAGCGTAACTAACGCACGGAGACCTTGAACCCGTCGACAAGGGTTAAGCTTGAAAAGAGTCTTCTTTGTTCTTTAACATTACTCGAGTAATACATAAGTAAATTTATATGTTTATATATGTAGGTATATGTAATGTACATACGTTGCGTATATTTACCACTAGCAAATATATTCTCTTTAAATTTATTAAAAGAAGAGCAACAACACTTGAAATCACAAGCACACATACACACACGCACATCCTACATTATTAAATACGAAACCTTGAAATTTGCGTTGCCCTCCTAAAAATTTACCTCCAAGTTATTTAATAAGCCGCCAGAAATGAGGAAATTTTAGCTCTTGCTTAAATTTATGAGGAAACGGTTCGGATTTGATTGATGTCTACGTCTGCGTCTCGTACTTAGACCATCACTAATGGGAATCAGTAATGAAACAGATATTAAAAAAAATATTTAATATTTTTTCTATTTCCATTTCTAAGGCATACAAAAATGAAATTTTTTAACTACTTCAATCAAACAATTTATAGGTTTTATAAGTTTAATTTTTTTATACTTTATTATTTTTTACATGCTTATATTTATTATATAGCATATTAATTTTATAAATTTTTAAATAAGCCAAAAAAGAATATAATACATTGATTTTCTTCTATTTTTTTAAGTTTATTTTTTATTTCCTCTAAATAAGCCAAAACAAAGAAATAAATACATTGATTTTTTTAAATTTTTTAATGCATAAATTGTTATACCACAATTACTATTTTTAAAATTTTTTAAATATGTAAAGTGTAGAGGATAATATTGTATTAAATTTTGAAGTTATACTTCTTAAGGCACACTATTAGAGGGAAAAATATATGGTGTTACAAATTTTGTATCGGATTTGGTTTTAGCTGTTATGTCCACTGTATATATGAATAGTGCCCTGAACAATAAACAAACCACGTTAGAAACAACTGCTACTGCACACTTGGCCAACCGGGTATCTTCTGCTATAAATAAAATATTAACCAAGCAAATCATGCAAGATAAATGGATGAAATAGGACAAAAAGAATCTTGGAATACACATATGGAGAAAATGATCTTCACATAGTTTTGGGTTAGCAATATAGCAGATTTCTTGCTTATGTAATAAAATATATTACAACTGATACAGGCTGGAGCACCTATATTTTTTAGTTAGGTGTAATCATTGCGTTAATGAAGTAGAAGTAGAGAAAAGAAGGACATCACACATGGGTGGTTAATTGTCATTGTTTTCAATATCCATCATGCACTGGATTATAGCGACATTAAGATTTCATGTGCGTAATGTTTTATGTAAACAATAAATCAGGGGTTGCAATTCACAGAGAGTTTCGTTCACACTTTCAATTGGATGCGCAGAGTAAAGAAAATCACCTAACAGACCCAGAACTATTGGACTGCCAAAAATTTAAAAAGAGTAAGAGTTTCTATTCTTCGATCACCAAGACATTCATATCTAATTAAATCTTCACTCTTATTTGAAACTGATTCCTGCTGTATCTAGGAACAGTTAGGGCCAATTTTTTATTTTTTCCCACCCACTCATGATGGTTCTTAAAAACGGTATAGCTTAACCATTTATATGAAATTTTATATATATATTGCTACTACAATTCGCGCAATAAAACTATCCAATGAAAAAGAACTTTAAGCGTCACCCTGAAATTGCTTGTAATAATTACTGTTTTCATGTGTAAACACAAAAAAAATGTAATAAAAAAGCCGAATATAGAAAATCAGAGGCGGCTACTTATTGACAAAAACAGAAAAGGGAAACCAGGAACGAGGTATGCTTTTAGCTCTTCTAGCCTGCAAAAAGCGGCATTGATCAAAAACTGATTTCCGATAAGTTTTAAAATATAGAACTAAAAAAAATGGAGCAAATTAACGTTTTTTTTTTATGAAATGATATACTTGTATAAAAAATGAAGAAAAAAAATAAAACATGGAAATATTATTGTTTAAGATAATACAAAAAAAAAGATGCATTTATAGTTTTGAATTTAAATGATTCTAAATTATTGCACTAAATATTAAAGATTATAATAACTTAGATAATCTATGTTTTTACTCCCATTGAAATAAGAAAGACACTAAAAATTCGGTGAATTAATGTGAAGGTATTCCGTAAATATTTAATTTTTAAAACGAAAAGATAAGAAGAAGGAAAGTTAACATTATTACCCGAAGAAGCTTGAACTTCCAAAGTAAAAATCAATATATTAGTCAATTATTTTATTTTAGGATTCACTTAAAAATAAACGAATTTTACAATAAGAATATAAATATATATCTGATCGGAGCAGAAGTATGACCAATGACTTTGGAAATTATTAATAATAATTGATAATTATTAATAATTATCAATTTATCACACTAACCGTAACATATACAGAAGAAAAAAATGGCAGGCATTTTTTCTAGTTATACAGAAAAATCAATTTTTCAAATTCCAATATTTTTTTTTAATAAAAATCGTTTTTTCCAAAATAAATTAATATTATAAAGGGGAAAATTGATTTTTAATTAAGCGATTTTTTCTCTCCAATGTCACATGCATACTGGAACTATGAATTTTACAGATCAAACAGAAATATAAACGCCCTAACCTGTTGCGGCTACATTTTTTAATTTCATTTTTTCTTCTAACCATAAGGGTTGAAACGAAGGCTTGAAATGTTTTATTTAAAATTTTCACTTATTAATATATAACGTTCAAATTAATTAATTCGACTTAAAATCCACAATCATGAATATACAATCCACAATTATGTATCCACAAATTATGAATAAAATGTATTTTTGATTTATAAATCTCTAGATACGTTTATTATAATAGTGTTAACAGTTTATATCTATTTTTAATACGTTAACTAGTGTAGAACTCGTTAGGCTCCATCCTAACGAATAGTATTACGAACAGAGATCAGCTGCTTTAACTACAACGAAATGCAAGTTTGGTGGAAAAGAGTGAGTGAGCGAGATATACATGGAGTATATGCGGATGAAGTGAGAGAGATTATTTCTCCACACCAACAAAACGTCTCGCCGATAAGAAATCTTAATATATAAGATAGTAATATGTTATCGAATTTATTTTTTTTTGTCATTGGAACTTGTTTTTTATTTATCTTCGTTTTATAACTGCTAGGATTTTTAGCGACCTTAGTGCTAATAAAAAATTGTATATCAAGAAATATTAAAAATTTTCTCGATAATAGAATCGAATCGAGCCCCTACCAGTTTTGGAACAGCTTCCTTAAGCACACAGTAATCCAACAGTAATCGGTATACTTTGGGATTTTAATTTTTTAAATTTTTGCCAAATACAAACTGCCGGTAGATCAGTAATATAATGAAAAATCATTAACATTGCTTTATTGTGTTTGCATAATTACGATTATTTCTACAAATATTACCGTTTCTTATTAAATCAAAGGTGTGTGAGATATACATGCATACCTGCACATACAGATTTTATACAAAATGTGCATATTCTACTAAATTAAATTTTATATTGTTTACTTTTTCCATTATAAAAAGTTGTATTGATTTTTAAGAAATATATTTTCTGGGTAAGGATAAAACCTTGTTTATTAACCCTATTATCCTATTTTAGGATAATAGCCTTGATTTGAAACCCATTAAAAATAAGTAGAAATTGCTAAAGAAAAAATTAGCAAAAGAGGTGGTCACAACAGAAAAATAGCCCTTAGAAAAAAATATTCATGTGTGGAATCCTCATCTACAAATACAGCAGACGGTATTGTCCAATATAGACAGAATAGTACGCAGAATGGGGATTTAAATATCAGTAAACGAGCTTTCATTTAAATATTTAACAATTCAGCTTGCCAAAATTAAGATGTTTAATTAATTTGATGGTAAGAATTTATTTTTTAATAAATATGATTTTTAGACACGCTAGTTGGTAATAAGCGTAATAAATAAAATTTGTATAGGAAACTTAAACCCAATAAAAAATATAGACCCAAAATAAAATAGATCTTTCTTCAGGTTTTATACAAAACGTATAGTGTGTCTATTAATATGCTTTTTTAAGTCTTTAACTTATTACCAAATTGGCTTTCCAGTTTGGCTAATATGTAGAAGCTAACCTTAGTCAGATTCACTTGTCACCTGTTGGGGATTTCATTCCGCGATGGTCTCTAATCACTGATATATTATTTGTGTTATATATTTTTTTTAACTCAAGGGATTGTACAAACGCTTTTAGAATCGTTAAAGTTAAAAAGCATGTTTTAGATACAGATAATATTCATATTTAAGGAAGGGAAATTGAAATAGTTTATATATGTATTTATGGGAAATCAATAACATTAATCAATAACATTGTTTACTTATTATTATGCCATGTTGACGAAGCGAAAGATATCAGCTATTTATATAGTACATTGAGTAATTTATTTTTGAATTTTTAGCGACTCTAAATTGGAAATGTATAAAAATAATTAGGGAATGTTAACGAAGCATTCCTAAATTTGAAAATATAAAAGTTACAATGATGGAAAACATTTTCGAGAGTAGAAATGGGAAGCAGATGAGTTGAGGTTTAGAGGTTTTTGCACTTGTGTAAAAAATGTAAACAGAAATAAAATAATCTTGCCTTGACACATAAACATTTGAAAAGGTGTGTTGATAGTTAAGTGGCTTGCTAGGTTGTTATCAGTCAAGTGATTGGAAAATCCCTTGGCCTGAACGATTTCGTTATAGACATTTTACATACCTACATAAGTAGGAGTAATTATCGTATTGTTTGATAGTAGTTGGAAGTCCATTTTAGGTCAGCGACTCCATGGTGAGCTCTGCTTATTCCAGGCAAGTTAACAAAAGTGACGTCACAGAGAACTTTTTAGCCATTTGTTTCAACAAGTGAATTGAGCAAGTGAGAGAGAAATCGGTCAATGATCTTAAAATGAGTTTATGATGCTCTCCTCTGATCAGTGTGATCCGAATCGAGTATTCAGGAACTTGCGGTGTTGACGGTGCGCACGGGTTCAAGGACACCGTCAAGTGTTTTTCAACTGGTCAACGCCCTTTGTATTTTGGTATATTTTATATTTTTATTATTATATGCTCATATTATTATTATTATCATCATTTCTATGTCCGAGTTATTTTTAAACTTCAAAGCGTCAACTGTGAATTAAGTAGATAGTATTTAGACGCGTACGACTACAACTGCCGCTGTCTACTGTTCTGTTTATGTTCGTACTACTGTTTATCTGACAATATTTACTGAAAACGAGAGTGCAACCCATATTCGCATACTCACATTCACACAATCTGCCTAAAATATGTCAAATGCGTTTTATTAGTCTCATATATATGTACATGCTCATGTACATTGTATCCTGTCACCGTCATACTAATTAAAACTGAAATTTATTCCCCAAAACTCAACATATAAAGTCCATTAAAAGTGCACTTTTTCTTTAGGCATACAAAAAGAAATCCAAAGGTATCTCTATGCATGTTTAGGGAAAGAAAAAGTTTAGTTGTCTAGAAACAAAAATCTGTTAATCTGAGCTTTATTTTCAATTGTAAAATCCAAAAAAAATAACACATTCAGTAATTATTTGTATAACTCCCTTATTTAAAAACCAGATGTATAAATAGTGATGAAAACGAAAATTAAAATTACTTTTCCGATTTTAAAAACGAAACAAGAATCAAAAATTTATTTTTGAAACTCGAAGTTTTGTTTTAGATATATTAATGTTCGCTTAAACTCACTCTACTTATATTGGCCAATAATTTATTTCTTATAGTACTGTCAGTAAGTAGGTACCGTAAGTATCTTGTTTTCATATGGTTTTTTATGAAATTTTATCTTTTATTCAAGATTTTTGCAAAATTTTGTAATATTTAGAACCGTTATTTTCACATTTAGATCATGGCATTTATCTTCCTGATAAATTTTTGGTATAAGCTTGGATCAGGAACGTCGAAATTTTCAGAACTGGAGAGAACTATTTCAAATGGTTTCGATATTATTCCTGTACGTATTGTTCACTCAAATGCAATTAATACTATAATATAATTATAGTATTGACTATTGAACGGGACTTTAAAACTTTAATAATTATTTAATAATTTATAAAACTTTAACTATTGACTATTGCCAAAATTGAATTACCATTGAAACTATTAATTTTGTTATCTGACAATGATAGGACGATTTTAGACTTTTATGTACGAATCAAGATAATTAATTGTTATGTTTTATCGTACATTAATCATTAAACATTGATTTAAATAGTTATGTATGAAAAATGATCAGATTACCAAATCTTATATTGTCTTTAAAAAAAATCCACTAAAGATACCTATACCACAAAAATAAATATATAATGATGACACAATTGTTATAGTTGGAAATTCTTAATGAAAAATACAAATGATCATTTAAATTGACAGTTAAAATAAATAGGCATATTTTAATCTCAATAAAATAGAGTAAGTGAATGTAAAAGAAAGTTCTAAGTTGCTTAATATTTTCAAAGTTTATATCCACATTTTTTCAGAAAATATGTTAAATATGATTTATTTGTTTTGAAAACAAATCAAAAATATATTCAAACATAATTTATTTAACTAATATAACATAGTACTTACATATTTTATGAATAATGAAATGAAAAGAAATATGAACAAAATAAAAGTTGTTTTTAATGTGCTCTATTTAGATTTATTTTAATGTTTAACATTTTTGGATATGAACTTAATTTTCGAAGAACATATTGGTGAGCTCAAATAAAAATGATTAATAAATATATAAACAAGATAGATCTCTATAATTTTCGATTACATTTTTAACATTTTCCAAGCTTTTTGAATACATTTCAAATTAAATATTTATGATAACAATTGGAGATACAAAAAAAAATTCTTCTCTCGATTAAATATTTAAAATGTTTCATTTTAACAGTTTCAAATGTTTTGGTGATACATGGATTTTAGCACGTAACAAATACAACAAATAAAGAGGCTAAGCTTGTGAAAATATAATTTCACTAATATTTATCAAATTTTCAATCTGGAATCTGAAATTATTAATTGCTATTTCTTTTCTTATTTTTTTTCGTTTATAAGTTTATTATTTGCAATATATTGCAAATATTTTTAAATTAAGTGAATGAAAATGAATATGATGTTATAATATAAAAAAGTAGATTTATAGTGCTTAACTATTCTAGAATTAGATGAAGAAAAAGATGTGCTAGTGCAGGGATGACCAACTCGTGGCTCGCGGGTCGCATAAGGCTCACCTTGATAATTTTCCAGCCTAGAAGATTCATACTTTTACATTATATATATATATATTTTTAATGATGAATAAAGTGATCAAAACGGGAAAATCTGGGAAGATATATTTATATATGTGTCCTGCGGAGTTATAATGCATTTCCAAAGTGATCCGCATTATCATTTGGGTTGACCATCCCTGTGCTAGAGTACCTACGTCTACATAAGTAAGTACGTAAGGGATAACTTCCCCTGCAAATAAAGCTGTAGTGTGTAATTTTTTTTGTAATGATTTGTAAAATTTCTGCAATGCCATTAAAAATTATTATTATTATTATACTCCTAATTCAAAAATAACAAGAGTTACTTTCTTAACTTTAGAATTCATACCTATTGAACAAATGTTTAAGCTTTTGCGGTTTAGTGGTCAGATTTCTGAATTTAAATTTTACTTTGAAGTGATAAAACACAAATAATTTAGTATAGTTTTTGACAATAACTGTGACTGTGACTTTGACAAAAAATTATTTAATAATTATTTAACTAGTTTGCATTATGTTTTAGTACGATATTAATTTTTCCTGTAATGTGTACAGTTTTTGTCATTAATAGAAATCTAAGTCAGTAAATATTTTTTTACTTTGTTTTAGAGTTACGAGTACTACAATGATCCATTATAAAACCACCGATCCAATTTCAAACTAGTCTGAGAATGCAAAAAGCTTAGGGACATGATCGAATTATTAAAATTCGATTTTTATAAGAAAAAGAATCGGAATGGGAAAAATCGTTTTTTTCTATTATTTGAAATAATACCTACTTTTCTTTCTTCAATATATGTTACGATAGATGTGATGAATTAAACGTTTTTAATAACTATCTATCATTATGAATAATTACCAAAAGTTGTTGAAAAAGTGAGTTTTTTACCACTCCGGTACTTCTTACCGCTCCATACTTCTGTCTGAACTCGGGAGAGTTACGGATGTAAAAATAAACAAAGAACAAAAAAAAACGATTCTTAATTAATCGATTTTTTGTAATATTAAAGTCGATTTTTATAAATTTTTATAATTGATTATTTTTTTTCACATCCCTAAAGGAGCTCCTAGCATCATCCAATAAGATAATAAGTTTCTGAATACAACAACATGCTGATTTTAGATAAAATGAGAAAATTAATCAGATGGTAAAAGTAGGCTCAAATTTATGGGTGCAATACTAGCTATAGGGGTGTCAAAATGCCTAACGATGAGTCGTGTGGACTAAAGTTAAGTAGATAAAGACTACGATGAACAAAGAAACGATCGAACAAATACTACGCTGGTCAGAAAAAAAGTTCTGAAATATTTTAATAAAATTATAGGTATATAAGAAAAACGAGTTTCTAAATTTGGGAAGGAAAGAAACCAAAAAGCATGTTTATTCCAGAAAATACGTTACACTAACGAAATGTTTCTCGAAAACTTGGATAATTATTTGACCAATATATATCGATATATCAGATATACCGTATACTATTAAAATAGATACCCAAATAAAATAACACAGGAATTGTATAAGGCAGGAGAAAACTGATTTTTCGTTACTCCCACAACTAAGCTGATCATCCGATTTGATTGTGATATTTGGCGAGGCCCCAACTCAAGTCTCTAGAACCATCCGAATATGAATTGAAAAATATCCTTATTTTCCTTATCTGTCGCTTACTGAGATTTTAGAACTAAATCTGACCGATTAGAAGTAGAAATTACGCTGAGGTACAATAGTCCATCTAAGACGCAAACCGAAAGATCCCAAAAGATGCCTCCAGAAATAAAAATATGATTTTTGAAAACGTTCAATAGTTTTCCACAAAAATACAATTCTGCTACTTTTTAAATTAAATTTTGTTTTTGAAAACTAAAGAAAAATAAAGATGACAACTTTTTACGCCATGGAAAACTTGTTATTTATATTTGAGTTTTGGTGATAATTAAGCGCTTATTTGCTATTAATTGTTTTCAATTTAAAATAGTAAAATAAAAGAGCATTGTAAATTAGCAATTTTTGTATACAAATAAACTATCTAAACACCAAAAGTTAAAAAATATTAGTTTTATAATTAAAAAACGAAACTTGAAAGTTGGCTCAAGACTTCAAAAGCAAGTCAAAAAACTTCTCAATGGTTCTTTGATAATGCTTGTCTAATTACATTGATATTTACGATCCGAGTGCTTTTATCTTAATGCAACAATCTGAAATTATTTAAACCGCAAAAAATGCCAAAGTAATGCAATTGTCCAAGCTCTTAACGTACACTTGAGAAATAAATATAAAAAAAACTGGATAAAAATGGGGGCGCCACACAAATCTGACTAATCGGAGTCCTACTCACATTATAAAGACAAAGCAAATGCATACAATAAATAACTTAACGTCGTTCTTTTTGAAATAAATGGATTCAAAAAGTCACAAACGCGTAACAAAACTTTCGAAATATGCGTGTGGATGCAAAGACGTCAAAGAACACAAAACGAACGAAAGACCCAACAACAACAAAAAAATTGTTAATTTATTTAACATGAATTGGTACACAAAATTTCATTAACACCTCGTTATTATTATTTCAAGAAGAATGAGATTAAGACAAATTTATTATGTGTTTTTAGTTGACGTGGTTTTTGGGTGAAGAAAAGTATTTTAATAGTGTTCATAATGATTATGGCCGATTTAATTAATGGCTTTATAAAATTTCACGTTTTGTTTGAAAAGTGAGATTTCAAATTGTAATTTTACTTTTCAAGACTTTCTATTTTCTTCCACTAATGGCATTTTCTCGTATCTGTATGTGTGCAACAGTTATTGAAAAGCTTGGCGGAGTCAAACATAAATAGAAACGTTATTATGACTTTGGTCTATGTACTACATAAAAAAGTCATTTAGCTCAACACTTTTATTTTTCAGCACACAGAGTGTTCTTGAACTATAGGCATGGTAAAATAAATTTAAAAAAATTAACGTTATATTTGTGCAGACTAACAAAAAAAGAGCAAGGAAATTAAAAAAAAAGCAATAAAATTTTACTTTTAAACCCGAAAATTTATAAAATGACTTAAAATTAAAATGTTTTAGAGACTGATGAGGCGACCATATGACTTCCTTGTACTAAAGTAGCAGTTCTTAATCTGAGTTCAGTCAAGCTCCAAAGGTTCGATGAGTCAATCTCGTAGGTTCGGCGATTTCTTAATAGTTTTGTTCATTTTGAGCATCTATGAATGAATATATAATATATACCTATCTTTTGAATTTGAAAAAAGCATGTTTTATTTTCCCAGTTAAAAAGATTTCAGTGAATACACTTATGAAACAGGTGCGGGTCAGTATCTCCAACAAGGTTAAGAACCACTGTACTAGAGTCATAGTGTAATAAGCCTTACAGTAATTCTAATCTCAAAAATTCGCGAAATCTTTCGTTCAGGCATTGCCATAATATGGATACGTATCTTTGACGTCATAATTCAGTGACTGGTTGATTTTTTTTTATTATTTTGAGCAGTGGCGTTCTTTAGCAATTAAATTTTCTTTTATATATACATATATAACAGTTTAATATTGATAAAAACTATAAATCATACAATAGCGATGTAATCTTTAGATTTCCAAAAGACAAATCATCATACAATACACCACTTCAAACGTTTAAAATGCGAACTTAAGTATTATTCGTTTTCACGCCTAAACTACTCAATCGATCATCATATAATTTTGTATATGTATATTGTCAAGAGTGCAAAAAAGAACAAATGGTATTTTTAATCAAAAAAAAAAAAGTTGTGTCAGAAATATAACAAATATGTACAACAATAAGGTTTGGGAAAATTAAAACAGCATTTCAAAGTGATTTCTTAACAGTGATTTTAAGATATTCGAAAGCTGAATACAAAAATTTTAAATCTAAAAAGTCTAAAAAGAAAATATTGCCAACATATAAGTCCCACAGGCGAAGTTGCGTTATACTCCAACGTGCCTTCAACGCTAAATGTACCAATTATTCTTTTACAAAATACACATAGATGCACCTCAGTTATGTAATAGAGCGAAGCTTTGGATCTCACAATTGGAGCCGAATGTACTTGGTAACACTGTTTTGACTATTTACATGTAGGAAAAAGGGAAATTGTCATTATTCCATAAATCCTAATAATCCCCACTTACCTACTATTTCAATTCCAAAAATTTTAATTTCTTATCAAGTTTTGCTGTTATTATGAACAAAGCGGAAGGGAAAGTATTCCCTTAGGTAGGTATATGTAGTCTATTCGCTTGTGTCCAATGCCCAGAATCAGTATTTGCGCCGAATGAAAGAACATAACATATGTATAGTATACAAAATATAGTATATAGTATACAATATAGTACAAATATAGTATACAAAAGCATCTTAGAATAAGACTCTTATTTGTGCTCTTCTGAAGAAGAATTAATTTGCTAAATATTTGGTTAATACTTTTAACTTTATTTTTTGTACTGCGATATATAAGGCATGTTTTTTTAAGCTTTTTTAAACTTCATTAAATTTTAGAATTCTAAAATACTGATAATTCTGGACAGACAATAAGAAATTAGCAAATAATCTTTTTTTTTCAATGATCTTTAACTTTTACTTAATCACGTCAATGCGACCCAAACCTTGGGCTAAGGCTTGTCAGCTAGCATTTGAAATTTAAACAAATTGTAACATATCATCACGCAGACGAAGTCCCGGGTATCAGCTAGTATTCAATAATTTCTTAATATATTCCCAATTTTGATGTATTCTTCTTATGGTATCTCTTATTAAATACATAATTATTATTAGACGGTTAAATCTTTGATATGAGGCTACGTGGTGGTGGCTTCGTCTATACTAATATCATTGGAACCCATATTGGTACATTCCCTTATTTAACTCTTTTTTTCTGTATCTTGAAAAAACTAATTAAAAAAGATATCAATATTTGCCACTAAGCTACTAGAAATGCACCATTAAAATTATTTTAGCAAAAACTTTCTAGATTAGTAAAAAAGTCAGAATTACTATAACTTATAATTTGACTATTTGTAAAATTAAAATGCATGTACACAATTTGATGCTATACCAAACCTAAATATAAAATAACACCTAACAATGATTTATCATTTTTGAGATTTAAAAAATATTTATAGATGTAAAATATATATGTCATACAGAAAATAGATTAAAAAAGATTTAGGGATGCTTAAAATGAATACAATTACTAAAATCATACAACCGTAAATTTTCGTGATTTCAATACTTCCTGATACTATATTAAAGTAGGAGTAAATAAAATAATGTTACACATAATATTAATTCAGTACTGGGGATATTTCATTATGTACAAAAGATTTGTTCCTGTGTTTGAAACAAGCAGAAACATGAATTATTTTTTTTAACTTATATGTGAGTAATTATTAAGTTTGATAATTCTTTGAAAAAGTGAAGGTCAACATATGAATTAATTACAGAAATAATATTCGGCCTTGAAAATATAAAGTCAAAAACTTTATTGTAAAAAATAATTTTATATACTTCAACTAATTGAAACGACGTCCTCCTTTGTGTGGGACGCAATTTTTAAGTAAATTTTTCCATTGAAAATAAAATGTTGAAAATAAAAATTTTAATTTATTGGAGTTGGCGAATTGAACAGTATTTGTTTAATGTATTCTAAATGTTATTTTAAGACATTAGAAAATAGTAAAGTTTTAAATACGAGAAATAGATTTGAACACATTTGTGTCTTCTACTGCCAACGTCCTCGCCAATGCTAAAGCTAAAAAAATTATGAAGTTCAAGGTTTGTCTACTACTATTTCACCTAAGGCCATTTTTATAGTCAAATGGATATTTGAACCATTACTAATCACGTTTATATAATGATGATCTTAGTCTTGTATTCTTGGTTCTATCGTTTCAATGAACTTCTCTTCGATATTCATATGTTAAAATATATGAACTAGAGGATTTTATAAAAATATTTTAATTTGTTTTTCTACTACATGTATCAATATTACTTATACTGCGTAAATGTATTTTAATATATTTTTAATAAATTCTATTAGGAATTCTTAATTTTTGGCTTTAATACTGTAATAGTACATTTTTTTTTACAATAAACATAAACTAAAAAAAACTTAACAATTGTTTGCACATAGAAAGATTAGTTACATTACGTATAGTAAATAAATATAATAAATACATTAGGAGAGCTATTTGGAAATTTTAATCGTTTCCGATCATTTTCCCGAATGTTATTTCCGTAATTATTTTCCTGAATAATAGATTTTACCGGAATTTAAATAAATTCATAACACGTGTAACATATAACCGAAAACATGAAAATTCGGGAGTTGTTAAATTTTGGCTATTATTTTTTTAAAAATCTAAGTTAAAAGCAAATGATTCAAGTAGTTCCAACTCGATACCCAGTTAATTGTTATCATGCTCCATTGCGTGAGCTTGGATTTTCCATTAGAAGTCCACTCATCTCTTTAGATATTTTCTTCCATCCATATAGTATGAACTTCGATGACTAATTATTACATGAAATTCGGTCGGGAAAAGTAGGTTTCGGAAAATTAATTCGGTAAATGGTTTCCGAAAAAATGATCGTTTGGTAAACTAGGTACATTGGAGGAAGTTATATGGAACTACTTTATATGGTTACCTGTAGAGTGTGCACCGATTTGAAGTATTTGAGAAAAGCGGAGTGGTGAAGGAAGCCGCTTCGGAATTAATAGGCGCCGAACCCCAATATTGTACCAATTAAGCAAATTTTCAATATTTCTCGATAATCGATTTTTATTACCCCTAGAGACGCTAAGGCTTTATCAATTATAGAGCGATAACTAGCTGATCCCCGCAACTTCGTCTGCGTAACGAAGGTAAAGATTATTATTTCATTTTAGAATTGCTATTTGTAGTGGTATGTGAAAATTTTTATTTTTCTTATTTGTTTTACGAAAAATATAATCATACTTAAAAACACTGCTTTGTCGACTTTAAAGAGACACATTTAATCAACTGTTGCTTAGAATTTAATAGTTGTATGTAATCATCAATTAAACTTCAAAAAATATTTATAAATATCTAAGAAGAGTATGTTCAATTGCGTATACCTTCGGTAGACATACCTACCGTGAACCAAATAATCCGTAAATCAACCAGCACCTATACATGACTATAAAATATCGTCAAGTTCAATAAAGTCGGTCTAAATTATGACTAAAAAAAGTCGAAAGTTATCAAAATTCTCGCGTCAAAATAACAGTAGTTAAGAGTCTAGATTTTTGAATATTAGTTGGAATCCCATCTCACTGTTTCGATTCCCGAATGAACCTTTTTCCAAAAACAATTTTGAAAAAAAAAAGTCTAATGTAAGATTCAAACCCACGTCTCTTTTATTGTGAGCATAAGAATGTCAGATACGTAAGCGAATGCGCTATGAACGTATAATTAATTCCAAAATATAAATAAAAGAGCTTGTATAGCGGTGACATTTATATATATTTTTTAAAATTAAAAAAAACTTATTGTGACATAACTGTAATAGTTAGACATATGCTGTCGCTCTATTTTTTGTAGATAATAATATGTTCTGCAAAATTGTAGTACATTATTTTATTCTATAACCAATAGTTTTCGCAGCGCAAGCGATAAAATAATGTTTTTTGATAATTTTTTTCAGTCCTTGGGTTACATTTTTGAAATTTTAGTATAGATCCTTATTTTTTTTGAAAATTTAATATAGCCTATGTTCTCCGGAAATAGTGTAGCTTCCCAACAGTGAAAGCATTTTTCAAATCGGTCAAGTAGTTTCGGAGACTTTTCAAAGCAAACAAACAATCAAATCTTTCCTCTTTATAATAATAGATAGATGATTGCAACCTGGAGCAATTATATATTCTGCAGAAAAGCATTATGGAAGCAATTTTTTGTCATATATCATTATCATTAATAAATATATATATATAAATCTAATTTTTATGAACCAATAATTGTGAACTGGAGCAATTATATATTCTGCTAAAACGCATTATGGAAGCAATTTTTTGTCATATATCATTATCATCAATAAATATATATATATATATATATATATCTTCTATGCTAACTCTTCTACGGTATTTAGAACAATTTGAAAACCAATTGTTGTTATATGACAAAAAATTGCTTCCATAATGCGTTTTAGCAGAATATATAATTGCTCCAGTTCACAATTATTGGTTCATAAAAATTAGATTTATATATATATATTTATATATATAGATTTATTTATATATAGATTTATATTTATATATATATATATATATATATATATATATATATATATATATATATATATATATATGCTTATATATATGCTAACTCTTCTTCGGTATTTAGAACAATTTGAAAACCAATTGTTGTTATATGACAAAAAATTGCTTCCATAATGCGTTTTAGCAGAATATATAATTGCTCCAGTTCACAATTATTGGTTCATAAAAATTAGATTTTAAAAAGTTTGATTGTTGAAAAACAAACAAAAATTAAAAACCGCCTCTATGGTATTAAGTATAAGTACCTACTACCTAAACTTTCATACTAATTAAGTGAAATGACGTTATTTAAAATGCTGTAGTTAAAATTATATAACAAAAAACAGAAACTTATTATTAATTAATTATTTATTCATTAATTACTCTTAGTAAATTTAAAATTTCGATTGTTGATTAACTTTACATTTTCTCAAAGAAACTTAATCACCCCAATTCACTCTTTTAGGGTAGAAATTATCAAAAAAAAAATATTTTCACATGCCTACTTCTTATAAGGAATACACTAAATATTAAAATTGACAATGAAACTTGAAATTAATATTAAACACGCATCTATTCTACAACGAGAATATTACCGATTCCCAAATAGTGCTTCTAATATAACCTTCTACTCATTTTCTCTTTAAATCTATATTTTTTTTAATTTAACCCATTTTTTAAAATCAATCTCGTTTAAATAAAAAAGACTATTGTAGATCATTCGAATATAAAGTTTGCCTACTCCTGTGTTAAATCAACCCCAAGGGGTTTATATCAACCACTTTGTAGACTCATGTTTTAAGTTTTAGGTCCAATGTGATATATGTATAGGTATATAGGTATTTTACCTTTTAATGGAATTTACCCTTCTTAATATTCAAAACTCAAGTTATTATAGCTTTGGAAGTTAAAACCTCAAAAAATGGGTAAGAAACAAATGAGCATGTAAATGATTTTGTGAAAAGTCAGTGTTGGTAAACTTTGCATGAACATATTATCTTTATTTCAGAATAAAAATATTTAACAAAATTTATTGCCTACCAGATTGTAATTTTTAAGCCATAAATTTCCAAAGAAACATTATATTTTAAAAAAATATTAAATTCGTGTCGTATGGTTGTTCCTCATTTTGTTTTTGTCCAAGAATAAAAATGAGTGAAATATTTGAATGATTCCATTTCTGAATAATTCGCGATAAATAAAATAAACATTTTCGCACAAATAGGTGTTTAAGCTGAATTATACATATACTCGAGACGTCTGAATCGTGAAATATGGGAAAATTTTAGCGAAATGCAAAGGAATGGATCATATTTGTTCTAGTTGAGAATAATAAAAGCGAAAGTTGAACCTTGGACAAGAACACAGTTTAGCCATACACAGAACACTCATCATTGATTTATTGCATATTTATTCAGTGCAATGCCAAGTTCACAACATCATCAGTTGCATATGGGCGCATAAACTAGCGATCGTTGCACTCATTGTATTTATTATGGTTTGTCGTACGTGCAGTCACTCATCTTTTCCTCTTTGCTTCTTTTGCATTTGCCCTTTATTCATATTCATATTATTCTGATTAATATTATTGTGATTATCATTCATTTTTATCAATGTACATTATATTACAAGTAAATGTCTGCCGCGTCAAATATTAAACGCATAATTAGTTTATTTAAGTTGCTAAAGTGACATCGATGATTGCTCCAGAATGATATTTTAATTGGTTTACATTTAAGTCTTTGTCAGAACTATTCGTTTCAATGAAACGAAATTTACAAAACTACATCTTTGTAATTTGTCTGCAACGTCGTTTTGCCATCTGAAAAGCATTTCACAGAGGAAATATTGCGTTAATTAAAATCATTTTTCATTTCATTTGACTAAATTATAATAATTGGGTACATATAGCATATTTATAGTTCATTTCAAATGAAAGGCACACGAAATAAATGTGGTCGAAATTGACTGAAATACTTAAAGGATTTTTATTTTTAACTTGAGTTTACATAGAAAATATTTTGGTTCGTTGAATTGAGGATACAAATATTGATGTTTTGTTACAAAGTATGAATAAAAGCTTTCCACTTTAAGACTAACTGGAAAAACAAATAACGATGCCAAGAATATTGATAGGAAAATGTACCTTTCTATGACACAATGGAAATTTTTAAATCTTATGAATACTAAATGTGTATATATTTGAAAATTCTAATTTTTTCATTAAAAGTCTGAAAGCTGAACGAAGAAAGTTGTTATAGGTATTAGAAAAACAAAGTTCCGTTTTCTAATTAAAAGCCTAGTTATTTTCCGCAAGATGTTTCCAATCAATTGAAAAATGATTAAAGTAAAAAATAAAACTTCTTTAGAGGATTTAAATAATTATGAGCTCTTCTTAAATGTTTAGAAGCACTGTGGGGAATTATGGGAACAGGGATTTCCCTATGCTTATAAGTAGGTGTAAGTAGGAATTGTAGGCATACTTCTGTCAGGCTTCTATGTACTCAGATTGAATTTTGACGCGATTTTTTATCTTTCCGTTGAAATATTTTACTTACAAAACCCCCAAACGTTGACAATTACGGTGTTAATCAACGCGAAAAAATCAATCAATCGAAAAATCATTCGAAAAAAAATCATTTCTACGAAAACATATCCCGAATTGATTGCGATCACGCATAACTTTCTTCTCTTACCCTGTAAAAAATATTTCGCAACTTTACGACTTTTTTACTCCATTAATAAGCCCCAAATCGAATTGAAATTTTACAGAAACATGGCTTAAACTGTTGACTATCTGCAGTATTAATTTCAATTTATTCTTATTTTTGTAATTTTCTGCTAAACATCTATAAATTTATTTTCCAAATTTTACAATTATCCTGTGGCGTAACTAGAGGAAATCAAATGGAAGTGACGCTTTTGGACCTCCGGCTATAGGGGGCCCCGTTTAATTCACTTTTATATTGGCAGGGTTATAAAATAAGAAACATTTTTGCGATTGTTTTCATTAGAAGATCATTATGCAAGAGAAACAACAAATCAAGACATTAAAAAAACTGATAGTATTTGAAAATTGTGTTGGTTGGATTTGTTCAAAAACCGTTTGTTTATATTCTATACATTTTTGTTTATTAAATGTAATTTTTTTATGATTTTTTTACCGTTACTTAATTAATACCAAGATCTTAAGCAACTGTAGGGTTAATAAAAATTTGTTAATCGAGAAATATCGAAAATTTGCTCGATAGAATCAATCCAACACCTACCAGTACTGGAGTGGCCACCTAGACCACTCGGTCACCAATAGGTTTATACAGTTTATACTGTAGATAACTGAATAATTCAATTATCCATTTGATGACTATTAATGATAGTTCTCGATCCAACTACCACGTTGGATTTAGTTTCTGTAAGGCTATTGGTAATTCTTCTGTAAATTTGAAAGGAAGGTCCAATTTTTTACGCTATAGCCAAAAAATGATTGAAATTTCTTTACTTTTATATTTGCATACCATCATTATGATGGTGGTAATGTGATGTAAAGGATATATCATGAATTTCAAAAAAAAATTTGTAAAATCTACCAAATGCTGATATATTAATGAATATGTAGCTAGCACAATGGTGCTAGCCACAATTTAAATCTCGTTATTAAAGACGCAGTAGAAGGATATAAATAAATTGCAAATATTTCTATTATTTTTTCTATCATTAGTAGCCCCCAAATGGATAATTAAATTATCCAATTACAATTTATACAAATTTTTACACAGAATATGCAAAAATATATGAATTACAAATAATTGGTTTTTGAAGAATTTAATTCAAATAATAGGAAATTCAATTTATTAACAAAAATAATTGTTACCAACTTATCTCGTCATTCAACATCGCAAAAATTATAAATTAAAAATAATTCTTGTTATAGTTATAATTTTCTTTTAAATAAATACTTTTAAGATTTTAAAAAAATATCAATTTTCAAAATTTATGCTCTGTTGTTAAGATAAATAAAATACTTATCCGTAATTTTTTGTACATTTTCTTCAAAAAGTTTTCCTCGGAATTTTTAAGAAATTCGCCAACACAAAACAATAAATAATTCATTGAGAGCAAAACCCAATTTTTATGAAGCCAAAACTTAAGGACGCTATCTCAAGGTCGCCATCTAATTAAATCTTTGAATAATTCAGTGTAATAAAAGCTTTTTCATTTGTGTAAATGAATTTTGTTTTTTGTCATTGAGAGGCTTCGAAATTCAGTGTTTTAAATGAGACTTTCTGCTTCTTACAATGTAATATTTGTAGACTTAAATTTTATTGGTTTGTAAGAAGTTCATATGAACGCCAAATGTAATTAAAGGAAATTTAAGTTAAAAAACTACTAAAGAAAAATTTATTTAATAAAATTATTTTTTGAAATTGGAGTATGCAGTTATATTGCAATGATTGCGCATTGTACTTTTTGAAGTTGTACTTCTTTAAGAGCAACATGAGAATGAAAAAATAAATTTGTTAGGGAAGTTAATTTGAGTTGTGGTGTTCATTGAACAGTAGACGATTCGAGATGGAACTAAACATTTTGTGATTGCGCATATGCCCTATGGGCTAACTTCTTTTATATCTACAACATGAACCAATATACAATATACCAACTACACAAGATAATAAATAATATACTTTTTAAAACCGAAAATTAGGTGTGAAATTTTGTAGCTTAGTTTTCCGTTTCTTAGCGAGAAATAAACTATTCGTTGAAGTTTTAACCAATTTTTTGGAAGAAGCTAAAAGTATTTCAGGAATATATTACCTTTTAAAAGAAAGTCATCCTGCTAAATCCATTTTTAATTATTTCTTCTTTTTTTTGGTTCCATTAGGAAGAAAATACAAAATTCTATCGAGTGGAAAACTGATAAGTTATTTCTTTAAATATAAAAAATTCATAATATAACATTAAACGAAAACCTTATATTTGTACTAACTTATGTAGCTTTCATTCATTTTTTTCCTTTTATGTAAAAATTGTTAAAATGGACTTAACAGGTTAACATATTAGACCGACGATATTGAAAGCACATTGCTAAATGTAAAAATTGCATTGGATATCTCTTTAAAAATGATGACAACTTAGTGCTGTGGTTTTTTTTGGATCGTTCTTTCTTCAAATTGAAAAGAAGAAAATGAATTAACACACGAAAGATTGTTCAGTTGATGTCCATAGAATGGGAATAAGTTCAAAAACATAGATTTTAGGGAAGTTATTGATGATTTTGTCTCTTAAAGATTGCCTCTTCAATCAATATAGGTGTCTTGTAAACACTAAGAGTTACTCTTCCGAATAATGTTTTTTATATGAAAGTAACTACATATTCATTTATGTGACAATAAAAAAATAAAACAACAGCTCAAAAAGTCTAGAATTTTGCTGATCTTTTCTCTACACCTGTTAAAATAGTCCTATGTCAAAGTTTCAGGAACCATTGGTAAAAGTAGATATACCTGTCCTTCGTATAAAACTTCATATAAATAATCATCAAGGCGTTAACCCAACAATAAAGAAAAAAAGTTATTTTAAAAATTATCCTTGATTTCAATATTCATCCTAACCACGGAATATAAATACAAAAAGTTCGAACGTAATGTTAAAAAAATGGCATCAATTTGAGGTAGAGGGCGCTACACTTCACAAAGTAAGCGTTTCAATAATTAGGCGGGAAATTTTGTTGTCATTAAGAACTGTAAATTCCATTTTTTTGCGTGATGGGAAATATGTCAAGATATGGCCAAGAGTGGCCAAGAGCGACTTAAATTAGTGCTGCAAACACACTAATAGCGGCGCCACATCTTGACACATTTCACTTCATGCATTGCAAGATTGGAATACTTTATTAAAACTTTAGTGACCTTAGGTACGTTCTGAATACTTGCGCTATTAGTGACAGAAAAGAGAACTATGATCTGGGTCTGTTATTGTGTACATGACTATTGTGAAAAAGTGTATACCGTTCGGACTCCTTGTATCTAAACTCCGTGATCCCAACAATTAAAATATTATAATTTTAAAAGTTTATAGTCACTTCATAAATGCAATGATCTTTTAATGATTCTTTGGGTTCTATTAGCCACAATTTCGGAAATAAAAATTTCTTGCAATTGCAGAATTTGAATCAACTGGCGTATTGAATAATGAGCATAATTAAAAAATATTGTTGGATTTAGAGCACAAAAATTAATTGCACATCAAAGTTTTATTAAGATATTTGAGTTTATCTTTTTCTAATAAACTTTCACTTTAAACATGCATTCATCAAAGAACTCTTTTTAATAAAGAGGATTTTTAGGTATATCTAAGATCACATTTATCAATTTTAGTTATGACCAACTTTTAGTCTTCTGTAAACCACAACTTTGGAAATAAAACTTCAAATCGGTCATCATAAATCTCTATGTCCATGAGTGGGCAGCAAAATTTTAGTGTAACAAAAAATGTAAAGTATTTTTTTTAACTAATTAGTTTTATCATTTTATCATATGTAAAAAAATATGTTAAATAAAATAACACGCTTTTAAAAATTCGAACAAACTTCCGTGCGGATATATCCGTCTGGGTAACTAATCCAATCGAAACCACACGGGATTGAAACTTCACAATAAAACATGTGTTAAATGGAGGCCTTATCGGATGTATCAAATAAACCTAGAAATTATCGAATAACGCATTGAGCCTCAGTTGGGAATACAAAAGAAGCAAATACAAGTGAAAGTGAAATTTCATCTGAAGACTACATTAGTGGGTCAGTCGTACTGATATTGAGGTTGTAGAATTTCTATTTCAACCTTCGTTCACCTCTTTCGGTCTACTTTTACCTTACATATAAACCAAGTTGAAAGTGAAAATTAAGAAATTGAAAGCAACCGAACAAGTAGGTGAACCCTTCAGTATAACGTTTATATATGTACCTACACAAGAACTAAACATTTCTCACATATATGTATATATGCATATGTATTTAAATCAATCTCATCAAATCAACCTAAAGCAAAATTCAAATTTAATTCATCAATTCTTTTTCAGCAAAACGAAAGTGGTGAAACCAAAATGAAAAATTAATAATTCGTCAATCTCATTGAAAAAATATTATTACCATTTTTTTCATTAAATCATTTTTATCACTTTTTTTTTCATAACTAAGTAAATATATTTATGGAAATTATCAAAATATTATTTGAAATAGAATTCATATTATTTCCATAATAACATTCCAGTGGCATTATTTCAATTTAACTTTTATCGCAAGTTCATACAAGTCCATCAGCATTGAACAAAGAGGAAATGAAAAGTTAAAACATTCAACCGACAATATTAATCATTAAAGAAGGTCAACGACATGAAGATTTTTAGAATTTAAATCAGAATAAAACTTGGAGATTCTCTTCCTCAACATTAGAAACATAATTTGTTAGTTGAAATTTTTCTCGATTTAAAAGTATTTATGCTGCCGTTTTCAATATCGGTTCAAAGTTGAACGACCGACTGGTTCGCTAAACGGGTAAAATCTGTGAAATCGCCAATTTAAAAGCAAAAGTTAAGATCTTTAAACACTTATGAACGATATCAAAATAACCTTGGTTTAATTAAAAACGTCAGTTTTATTTAATAATTTAAAAGGAAAAAAATCAAACTTAATGATCCATATTTGCTACAATTGTACAGTCTCTGACCATTGAATTGGGACCACCTAAATATTGTTGTAGGTTTTATTAAAATGGACCAAAAATTTTGTTCTAAAAAGTAATTAAATAATTCAAACACTTGTTTTAATATTAAATTGATATTTATTTTCAAAAAAATATAAACACATTTTTTTCATTTAAACTAATATTTGGTTAAACCATCTCCATTTCTAATAACAGTGCATATTTTGACACGCTGTTGATACAACGGCTAATCATTTCTTTAATTTTAGCACTATTTTGTCATGTATCGGTAATGTTAGATGTTAGAACATCAAAAAACGGATTATGGAAAGAGTAAATTTGGGTTTTAAGGGTACTTCAAGCATTCTCAATAGGATTATAAGAGAATTATAAGAGAAATTAGTCGACTAAGGAAGAACTGGGATTACGAAGGTGTCCAATTTATTTTTTATACATTCGGTACGATGACAGGGTGGATCATCATACACAAATATATATAAAGTTTTTCTGCGTTTTAGATCATTAAATCATGGTATTAAAATATGGTTCATTACTTTTAAATATTGATCGCAGTTCATTGCACGCTGAACAAAATAGAGCGTTAAGCCCACTGGTGGCCGAGTGGTTAAGGTAACCGCTCCAAAACTAGTAAGTTTTGGGTTCAATCCTAGTATCGAACACATTTTCGATATTTCTCGATTACGGATTTTTATTTATACTAGAGTCGCTAAAAATCTTAGTAGTTATAAAGCAATGGTAAATAACAAATAAAAAAATAAAGCGATACAGCATCTTCTTTAGAGAACTATATCATTGCGGATGGTTGTTGTGTTATAAATATTGATACATATTCTTCCTGATATCGTTCTCTATATATCCGAAAAAAATCAAAGCTTTCTTTCTCTCATAACTTCTAACCGACACTCATCGCTAATACTATCTAAACTAATTTTATGTCATTTCCAAAAGTCCGTTATTTTATAAAAAAAATATTATAAGAAGAATGTTATCAATTATTTTTACTTTTCTACAATCTTCTACGGTAAAATATTGATACTCTCTTGTAAACTATAGCCTGGTTTCCTTTATTTTTACGGTGAGCTTTGGATTTTTAGCTGGACGCCTAAATATCAGGCCAGCTTCATACAATCGTCCTCGTAACGTCCTCTTGGAAACTGTTATCATAGAATTAAGAACAATTAAGAATTAAAGATCTTACGATGTGTTCAAATTGTTGTTTTTTTGACACCTCCACAATTTCGTCGATTGTTGAGATTAATTCGATTTTTGTGAATTCTCAATACGGTCTAATGAGAAATTTTCTTTTTTTTGCAATTTCCCGAAAAGAAAATTTATTGGTCATAATTAAAGCCAATACGGACGACTAATCGTGTACTTTCATTAAAATCTTTAGTATTACTCATTATTTGATGTGCAATTACGTTGAAATAATTAAACTGTTTTTTTTTTATAGAAACAAAATTTGTGTTGATAAAAGTTTTCGAGAGTATATGTAATAAATTTGAGACATAACTAGTAGAATTTACAAAGAAGGACAATTTTAGACTTCATTTACAACCTTAAGAATTCAAGGGTATTGCCAAATGACTTGTTTAATTGGGCTTATTTATAAACGATGAAGAGATAGAATAGGAGATAGGATTAAAATATTATTTAAATTAACTTAAATTGTTTCAATAATCATTATTCTAATAAAATAATAGGATTAATAATTGTTAATACCTTTAATTCGTCGTAAATGTTTCAAGAAATTGAAGAGACTGTAAAAATTGGGTAATGCATCTTAAAAAATTACTTTAAGATATTTTTTTTAAAAATAACCACAAAAAACAAATACTAATGGATCACATTAGTACTAGATCCCCTATATTTTAATACAGTGTTAATGTTGGTGTCAGTAACTATTAAAAATAATTTCATGAATCCTTCTTATAAAAACCAATTGAAACTATAAATGGTTATTTTGTTCAAACATCAAATTTCCCCGGAAAATGAGTCAATTTCATATTTTATGTGCGTGTATTAATCACTTTTCCATAAACTTTTCCAATGATGTTAACTATTTATGCTTTCAAATATAACATTCAAGGTCTAAAACTCTAAAACCTAAACTATTTATAAAGTTCAAGGTTAAGGTAAAGATGTAAAATTTAATAGATGTAAGACTTCTTTAGTGTTGAAATTAAACATCATATCTAAAGTTTCCATGTTTCTCCTTTACAGTTGTAATTAATATAACTATTACTATTTTAACTTTCTTATACTGTAAGTATACACAAGTATTGTAATCGTGCAAATTTTTGGTTATGAAATTTTGAACTTCCTTTCGGTGGTCAGGAAAATTATCAAAGAATTGCTTCATACTTATCATTGTTCCTGGTGAACCAACACCAAGATACACAGTAATAATAATAAAAATACACAGTAAAAGAATGATGAGAATTTTTTCCAAAATTACCGGCCACTATAGCCTGGGAATGAATTTTCATACTATTGGGGTACTGTAAGGCCCTCCAAAATGCAGATTTTGTTAGACAAAGGATAAAACTGCTTTTCACATTTTATTGGAATGCAGCACTTTGTCAATAGTTTGGCGATTAAAAGATCTAGGGATCCCCGATCCCAGTACTAAACAAGACGAACAGTACCAACCTTGTTTCCTAGTCGCTGAAATTTGCTAGGTTTCTGGTTTTCTCGACAATAAGTGAAGTAGTTCTCAAGGAATACAAGAAGCCTAAGGCTGCAGCGTTGGGGTTCTCTAACCTTGTCCTGGTGAACTATACAAGAAAAAAAATCGCTAAATCCTTTGAAACAATTTTTGGCAGGACATCTAAATGTATGTATGAATAACGCAAATTTCAAAAAGGAAAAATAGTAGAAAGCGATATCATTTTAGTGACTAGAAGTGACCATAATTTTTTTTCAGTTTGTCATTTTTCAATATTTTATTATAATTAATGTTGACTAATGTGTTATATTCTAAATTTTAAAAATAAGGTTTATAACGTAAAACTGAAAAAAAAAATGTTTAAAATGCTTAAGGTACCTATCCCAGAAAATTTTCGTTAATATTATAGTTACTACACCAAAAGTTTTGGAAGCTTTAAGCTAAGATATTGTCTTTCTGTCTTTTTGTATTTCAACCAAATATACCTACCTACTTTGTTGTAGGGTCGTATTTAATAAATAAACCGAAGGGTCAAAACTCTTTACACCAACACAACTATATCCTAATATAAAAACGAGTACAAGGAAATCATGTGATAACATGAAACAATAATCACATCATTTGGAAGTTCTGTTGAAATTCGTGAAATAAAAAAAAATTCATACAAAAAACAGGCAAAATTATCCAACATCAATTGAACGAAACATATTTTAATGTGGCAAAAAGTAAAATTAAAAAAAACTTAAGTATTGAGTTGAAACCATAAAATAGCACAATATCATTTGAGTTCATGCGATATCAACATCGGAAATTCATGAAAAGTTTATTGCCCTTCGATAGCAATGTACTCTAACGGTAGTAGTTTTTAGTACATTATGGTGGATATACGGCTAGTTTAACACATGTTAGAAAAATGAAACAACGCCAAGCAAAATTAAAAAAATACTTTTAGAAATATTATTTTCATTCAAAATTAATGGATTTCAACAAGAATAGGTGACGTATTTCTTTCAGCTTATGTGAGATATGAGCCTAATAATTCTAAAATAATGTTTTTAGGATACTATGTATATCGTACTTATGTTATACCATATGTATATATCAATAGCGAAACTATGATGATTCATTTAAGAAAACAGTCGTTCGTTTTAATTATTTGTAAATATTGACAAGGTAGTTTCTGTTAAGAAAACACTATTGGTTAAAGGGGATATTATCATAAACGCTAAATGGGTGTCAAATTACGGGAAGATGTACAGAAGTTCATCATACTTATTTACCAATAATTGTAGGAAGTTAGAGGAAGCATTTAATGGACTCAGTACATATACATGTTAATATGCCTGCGTATTTAATAGCACGTGTCATCTTTCGGGATCTGTGTGGGAGATGATGTGACACGTGCCATTGCCACAAACAACGACTTCCAAAATGTAACCTTGAAAACAATAAAACAGTGGGTGACGAGGTCAATTCTCCTATGTATGAGCTGTAATCTTAAGCACATAATTTAATTGAAATTTTAAACTCTGGCTAAACACAGTTTTAATTGAATTCGGTGTTTCCAAAATATATAAGCAACTTCTAATGCATACAAATGTTTCTGAATGGGAAAATTGGTGAAAGCTTAAATTCGCACAGAACGAAATTTCGATTTCGGTGTAAAAGAAATAGAAAGTTTTTATACTTCACTTTCGAGTTAATTGAAAATGAGTCTATATGCTGGAAATGAAATTTACGCTTCACGAGAAACTAATTTCAAGAGCAACTCGATTGTATGTTTCAAATAATAGAATATCATTTAACCGGAATTCCCATCCTTGAGGAAAACAAGGACTAATTAACAAAATGCTTTGATCGTGCAATATTTTTTGCATGTTGTTCATTGGTATGCAGGTACTATTTTTGGATTCCATTAAAAAAAGTGCAAAATTACACGTTTTAATTCTGAACGAAAATCAAAGAAATAAATCGATTTTACAATAACAAAAAATGGTTTTTATAAATTTGGAAAGGAATAAAACTTATTACTAATCTTCGCTCCATACCTATCCTTTGAGAGATATTTGGGTTTCTGCCATCCTGCAGGCTTTATAAGTTATTCACTAAATAACTATTTTTGAAGGTTAAAAAGTGTGAGGATAAAAGATGTAGTTTACCTGTGGGTTACCTGTGAAGTTAAAAAGGTATCGTAACTGATTAACTGGTCTGCTTGGTTCATCAAACATCTTCAAATTTGTAAGAGTAATTCAGATTTATACTTAACATTCCATTAGGTTTAAGAAAGTTATAGTATTGTAACCAACTATTACTCGTGATTTAGTTCTCATGAGAATGTAGAGTTTTTGAAAAAATACATTTAAAAAAATCTCAAAAAAACAAGAGCAGGAGCAGAGGTAAGAGCTATCAATTAATAGATAATCCATAACGAAGAGCTAACAACTATATTCTTTCCTTTTCAAGTTCTAGCCCAACTGGAATCAAAGATGCAATGAACATATATATTGGATATTTGATAAGCTTGATACCTTCATTTTATTCAGAATATTTGAGCTTCGTAGTATTATTCAGATCGAAGCTATGAAGGTCTTAAAATACGACGAAGCACTTTATGAGAAAGTATGTACTATATAGTGGTGCCCTTAGTTTATCTTATCAGTGGCACTACTATGCCTCTAAATCAGTCCATATTAAAAACCCAAAAACAATTTAAATTAGACTAGTTATAAAAAATACTATATCTGATTACCTAATAACTATACCAAATAAGTTACGAATCATAGTACCTATATTATACAAAGTAATTAAAAAAGTATATTTCAAATTATCTTTAAAAGTAACTTGAGATTAGTATTTAAATTTCTTTTTCCTAAGACTAATTAGGTATCCAAAGTAACTTCGGATACTATTTACAAAGAAACATCTAGATACTAGATATTTTCCTAAAGTATTTTCGACAGCTTAATTAAAACACTGATAATTGCAATGATTTTAACTTTGTTTGGGTTTACTAAAGTTTAAATTGTTTACAATTCAGCAAGCAAATATGCTACCGTCAAAAACTTACGTTTTTGCAACTTACTTTTAAATTGAAGTTGAAATTTGGTATCTGACTATGTGATTTACGGTTAAATGAATTCTACATTTTACAAATATTACGAGTTTTACGAATATTCGTAAGTTGTAGAGCCAGGTTCTCTCGAACCTGGCGAATTGACATTGCATACTGCGAGTTACGTATAAAAAGATTCGTAAGCGGAAAAAATAGTATACATTAAGGAATCGTTCACAAAGTTCGAAAATATCTTAATGCGGATTTAGACGGTATCATATTATGGTAGGTATATAAAGAAGTGGCTCTTGTTATGTTTTAGGTAAATTTAAATTAATTTTCAAAAATAATATAAATTAGGTGCTTGAAATATTTCAGCATAACTCTAGTTAACTCTAGCACATCAAGGCAAACTTAATTTTTTGGTTTTAACTTTTGGTTTTCATCTCTAAAATAACTATTTCCAATTAAAATCATCCAGGAAATTCGAAATTGATGCAAAACAAGATAACAAAATATGTACAATAATAATAGGTTTCCATAGAAACGTAACCATTATATCTGCAGTGACGGATTCTACCTTTTAGACACAAAATAAACTAGCAAATATAATTAAGAACCCACGATGACCACAAGCAGTCCACGAAAACCAAAACAGATGACAACTGAAGATATCGAAAACCGAGCTTTAACCAATTATTGTAGTTAGAACTAACTTCTCACTAAAAGCTCTTATAAATAAGAAGGTAAAACTTTTTAAAATAACTAGAAGAGATTTAGCTTATAAAAAAACAAGTGAATGAAAATTGCTTGGTAAACGCAAATGGATTTTAATATTAGGTGTACCGGATTTAAACCTATAGTCATTCAATTGCCATTTATTTGCTTATAAGTTATTTCAAAGTGGTACTAAAGACATTTTATGATTAAAATGACTTATGAACTTATAAAAAAATACAAAATATTTTTTATTCCGAATTCTATATTGAAATGGTAAGACCAAAAACCCAAAGAAAAAAAAATGGTTTTATATGCTCTTCGAATTTCAAAGGGTAGCAACGCAAAGTTGTTTCTAAAAACATTTTCAATGTTTATCTAAGTGCACTAGATGTTCATTAATGCCAATGAGGTTTTTAAGTTCAAATTCGATAATTTTCATTTCTCCAACTGGCATCAACGAAGAATAAAATTTAACCAATAAGAAGTTAAAGGAGGAAATGGTGCCAAATATTTGCCAGAAAGTCGAAGAGCTGTCAAATATTCCTAATTCATTTTGATCGACCAACCAAATACCCAAAAGTGCCCAATAACTGTTAACAGAGAAAATTTTATGCTGCAACATAATGGTAATACAAGATTCCTTTGCAGAAGAAAAATCTTGGAAAAAACTAATAAATTAAGGGGAGGGGTGATATTGCCGTACCCACTATAATCGTCCAAAGTTATTCCATTGGATTTATATTTATTTCAATCGTTACCATAATTTCTAAGTGGTTAAAAATTTAAAAGCTTAAGTGATGTTGAAAATGTAATTTTTTTATGTTTTTTATGTTTTTTTAGTAATCAATTGATTTTTACTCATTGGTAATAAAAATTTGCACACTAAATATCAACACGTTGATACTATTGAGGTTGCATATATTTGATTTAACATTGAAAGTTGTATCAAAATTTTGTGTTTTAATCGTATATTAAAGAAATTAAATTTCTTTCCGGTACCCCTAATAATATGTTATTTGTTTTATTCTATCAATGCATACCAATTCCTCCTATTAGGTACCTGGTTAGGAAAAGATACATATAGAATTTACTTCAATTTTGAAAATAATTCTACAAAAATAAAAGAAATATTGTTAATTGATTTTTTTCAATGCAATTTTTTTTTTCTCGAATGCAGTATTGTGATTTTCCCATGCACAAGTGGGTAAATATTTGATGATGTAAACGGCACTAAATGCAATCTAACTATAGAAACTGGATCATTTTGAAAAAAGAAAAAAATAATAGTCTCAAAAATTACATCATCAAAATTAAACAAAACAATTTCAAACACGAATGATTGGTTCAAAATTGATTTGTTTGTAATAGTGCTCAAACGTCTGGACATTTGATTGACCATTACAAGTCTGGCGAAAATTTTTTGAATAAATTAATGAACATCCTAAGAGCCTTTTATTTTTATTTTTTGTTGGTTGTTCGAAAAATGAACAAAGAACTTGCGAATCAACGGGAATCAGTTAATGGAGAAATAGTCTAAGTTTTAGGTGGCGTGTGTAATATGGGGCTTCGACTATCGGACTATATCGCAGTCGTATGCGAGATAAAAAATCATTCAGTGATGAGAAAGATGAGATAGATGGGAAAAAAATTGCACGGGGATGACCAATAAAATGTCTCGAGGTCACAGATCAATGATGACATAAACAGTCTCCACATCACCAACCCCTGCAAGCCGAAGCAAATTAGCAAATTGATGACAATATAAGCGGAGAATTTGAACGGTAATCGCGCCAGTATGTACACATACATTCCATCGTTAAATATTATTACAAAGATGTAATATTTTTTTTTTCAAATTATTAAAACATCCAATTGTAAGTAATATCTTTCAATCGTGATAATTTATATTATTAATAATATATTGATATGACTAATGCAAATGCATCGATTATTTTGAAATATCAGTTATTGGACAATAAAGAAATACCTACTTAAATCATGATGCAGTTTCACTCATTCGTAATATTTTGCTTATCAAAAAATTCAATTACAAAAATTAGTTCTAGATGCAAAACAATACAATTTCTCAAGGTTGCATTGCGAAATTATTTTGCGCGTGCACTAACGGTGGTTTCAACATCCAATAACACTCGGAGACTAATTCTAAAAAACATTATTTTTCCGTAATCTTAAAACATAAAAATATATAACGTAAAACTTAATATTAAAAAAAAGTGTCAAACATAAGTAAATATAAACTTAAACATAATTTACGATTGTAAACTAAAAAAGTAATGTTAATTTGATGAATTCTGGAAAACTTACGAATGTTTTACACTAACATTTTTCAAAGTCATACATGCTAAAGAAAATAACAAAAATTCATTACATTTACTGCAACAAAATTGAGTTGAATATTGCATAAATCAGTACTTCTCAAACAGATATGCGTGGCCCCCTCGGGGGCCTTGAAGCTATATAAATAATTAACGATACATAAAGAAAATATTTTTTTAAAATTATTATTTACAGCCGCTTTATAACTACTAAGGTCTTTTAGTGACTATAGGGTTAATTAAATCAGTTATCAAGAAATATTGAAAATTTGCACGATACGAGGATCAAACCCACAACCTACAAGTTTTGGAGCGGTCACCAGTAGGCTAAAGAAAGTGTTACTGTTCACTTAAACCAAAAATTTTTGGGGAGGAGAGCCTTGGATTTTTTTTTAGTGTTGGGTGCCGTGATATGATAAAGTTTAAGAAGCACTAGCATAAATGAGTCTTTTGTTAAAAGACTTTTTTGGTGGCTTAAGATTAAATTAATTTCTCCTTTTCTTTTTGTGGTCTTAGTAGCTAAAACGTAAAATCAAAATTCTTATAATTTCCTCTACTTAATTTACATACATTCATATGTTCTAATTGCTTTCTACCAGGATTATTGGGAGTACAAAGAAAAAGTTGAGGCCAATTTTATAAATCCCTATAAAGTGATTAAGAAAATCACTAGATTAAAACAAGTGAAATTCTTCTTAAATATAATTGAGGGATGAAAAAAATTGTTTACATATGCATGTAGAATATTGTTTAATAGGTTATTGCAAGGATAAATAAATGCTGATGAATAAATGATTTTTTCGTTTTAGTATATTGTTTTTTTTTTCTTCCTATATGAATATGGTTCACTAGTACGAGATTTAGAGAGCCTTACGTTTATTGTGTTCCCTGGATCCCTAGTTTACTTATTGTAAGCCCAGAAGTCCACCAAATCTTAGCGACCGTCGAACAAGATGTTTGGAAAGCTCTATACTAGAATCGGAGATCTCCAGCTCTTTTAGTTGTCATACATACAAAGTGCAGCATTCTAACAAAATGTGAGAAGCAGTTTCATCCTTTTATTACATTACCATTTCTTTTGGAAACTAAAAACAATAATCGATAAGAGAGTGTCAATAAGCGCTAGTTTACGCAAGTAAGCACTTTTATTTGCTTCAATTATCCACACTGACACTTCCAACTCGTCCAATACAGGTTTTGTCGCTGTTTTTTTTTTACTTCAATTTATTCCATTTATTACCAATTAGCGTGACAAAAAAATATATCATATTTAATAAAAAATAACATTTCACTATCATTAAAAGTAAATTCTTAATTTTGGTGAACTTAGTTGTTTAATATATAATTGAAGGCCTCTTTTCTGCTATTAAAAGAACCCCTTTACTGCTGTGCAGGACAGTATGGTATGCTGCATTTGCGGATGATGATTCCATACACGAACATTTTTCTCTAAGGGCTGTTTTGAGTATGAATAATATGTTTCACTTATGACCACCTCTTTAGGAGCTTTTCTTTTCATCAACTCCCACACATTTTCAACTGGGATTATATCAGGATTATTACTCTAGAGTAGGGTAATAGGGATAATAATCAAGATTATACTCTCTATACTCTCTTCTATAGAAAATAATTTCCTAAAGCATTACAACTTTTTATAAGTATACAAAAGTTAACAACATCTACATTTCTACCATTTTAACACCACATTTTATTTAATAAAATATTAGTTCATAATGCTTGTAACATTGAAAAAAAAACAAACTAAAGTGCATATAATAATATGGTCAGGGACTGTAGAGTGTACTATCCATAATATATACCAATGCTTTATTTATTTATGTATCGGTTCGGCAAAATGCAGCATCGCTCATTGTTAACTTTTGAGTGCATACTGCTGAATTGATTCACACTATACGGAAACCTTTAGCTTTAAGGCATAAAGTTTAAACCAAGGAATACGCAAAGAGACATATTCTCTATAAAATTCAAACTGTGTAATGAATAATTAATGAAATATTCCTATACTAATGAAAAGCTCTGTGTTTGAATGACTTTATTATTCTTTAATATAAAGTAAGACTTGATATTTTATTTCGGTCGTAATCTGTGGAACATGTTTAAGAACAAAGCCAATTTATTTTTTTTTACTATGAAAATGAAAAATACTGAACTAAACAAAGAGTTGATTAATTCTTTTGCAAAAAATATTATGAAATATACGACCAAAAAAAAAAAAAAAAAATGACGACTATTTGCAAAAATAAAATAAAACAGAACAAAAAAAGAATACCCCAAAATTTTTTTCACTCAAAATTTTGTAGTAATGCAAAATTTCAACTCGGGCGGCGATAATTTAGTAGAATTTTGAAGTGAACTTTCATGAGTTACAAAATTTACATTTTAACTGTGGAATTAAGCTTTTTAAAACTTTACTTAATCGGTAATGAATTAGTTCATAATGTAACATAAAGAAATAATAAATAAAAATGTATAAAAGATATATTTTTAAGTTTTAGTGAAAGTTATAGCAAGAATGCATTTAGAAAATTAAAAATTTATATTACTTTAGTATTTCGAGGTAAAATTTTAAAGTTATTACATTTTAAAAGAAAAAAGCTCAAATTTTTCCTTTGTATGCAAAATAAATACATAATAATATCGAATTATCTATGCGACCTTTTCATATTTTTACTATGTATCGATTTCAAATTTATTTCAAAAATGACAATTTTGTGGTCAGCGAACTACAAAAACACTAAGTCTCGGAAAGTCTAGACGACATTTGAGACCTCTATTAAGTTTTTGCCTTTAAACAGGACTTCATTCTTTCCGTAATTTTTTCTTAAACAAAACTGTTTAAAGTTACTCAATTCAAATATTCCTTTCAAATTGATATCAAGAAGTCGCAATTAATTTGAATAATGAACAATAAATAACAGCGTATTGAGTAATAATTGTTTGAAAGTGGCCTTAACATTGAACTTGGAAATAATGTTATTTAACACGACGTAATAATGAATAAAAAGTTTATAATTTTAATAGTCTTTTTATGGTCATGGAAATTGAATTGCCAGCTTAATAAATACTTATAATTTCTTATAAATTTCTTATTAATTACATAGAAGTTTTTTTAACTGTAGTTATTTGTAAGAATTAAAATAAAAATAATATGAAAAAATCATTTTAAGCTTAAATATTATGTACTTTTCAGAATTAACTAGTCTTAATTTTTTTCAAGTAAAATTAAATCTTAATATATCTCTCATTACATTTATATATAATTCAGAAGTGATAAATCAAAAAACATTCAAGTAAAATTGAACTTAAAATTGACATTATTATGATCATTTCTTTTATTTTATTATTTCATCCCCAGTTTATATTCCTTCGATTTAAGATGTTATTTATGTTATTATTACAACATACTCCTTATTATATTAAACTGAATAATATTGTATAGATTTTTTTAAATTTTCCACTAGGGTAAAATATATTTTACATAGCAAACTCGGAAAAGTTTAAGAAAATAGAAACGAGTTTTATCATGCTACCATTTTTCCTATTATACAGGTACTTATAATCCCCAGAAAACTTGAAAATCATGGAAGACCGATAATTGTTCTTTAGACCGAAAAGTCCTGAAAAATCAATAACAAAATATTTTCCTGAAATTATATAAAAAATATACTATATGTGGGGTATTTCACGTGAAATTAGCCACTTTTCCACCTGATTTTTTATTTATTTTTTTGACTTTTTTATTATCTATTCTTAAATATATTCCTGCTTATCTTACCATTCAAATCATCAAATATTCAAGCATTATCCCTAACAAAATTTCTTAACAAAATTCCTTAATAAAATCAACAAACCAAAAACTCTTCCCATCTTCCTGGAAAAAGAACTTACTATAATACATCAATTCCTCACAAATAATGAAAAGTAACGTCGAAGCAATTAAAAGAGTTACTATATCGATTTCAGAAAATTTCGTTTCAGAAACAGTAAAAAAATCGGACTTCAAAAGAATTATATTAGCAGAACGGATCAAGATACCCTAACTCGATTAAGGACGAACCACACCGGATTAATCCATGATCGGATTTGAGAAACCAGTAACAAAAAACTTGCTTCTAATTTTGGAGCGTCCTGGATTTCAAACATGTACTGGTTGGGAGCAATGAGGCGCTATTCAGGAATGGAACTCTGCGAAGGGAATATTTCAGATTAGGGCTGTGACATTGAGGAGAAAAAAATCGATTGATTAAAATTGATTTTTCTCTTTTCAATAATAATCGATTTTTTTCCTATTATTTGAAAGAATGTCTACATTTCATTTTTCAAACATGTTACAGCCCTACATATGTTACGGTAAGTGTGACGAATTGAAAGTTTTTAATTATTATCTATATTATTAAAAATTACAAAAGTTGTGGAAAAAGTACTTCTATCACTTCAGTATTCCTTACCGCTCCGGACTCCCATCTGGACTCCGGAAGGTTGCGGACGTAAATATCAACAGTGAACAAAAAAATCGGTTGATTTTTAGTGAATCTTTTTCTTTTCATAATTGATTATTTTTTCACATCCCTATCTCAGATCATCAACAACTACCGTCCAGGAAATTTTACAGTTTCTTAAAAAAATGAAAGTAAACTTATAACTGTGATAATGCTACTTCAATTTGGTGTCCCATCAAAAGCGTCCCAATATAAGTGTCCTGACCTAAGCGCTGCAGATAATTGTGCTTCCCGACAAAAGCACTCCAGATAATAAACAATTTAAAACTTGTGTTTATCAGTGCTTATACGAGTATATGTTTAACATTTATTATTAAAACTATTCCTATTAAATGATCTATACTCGTATACTCCTTGGTCAGCATTTGTTATGCCCTTCTGCATTTATTTTTGTGGCATTAGTTAAAAGTACATTCTTTAAATTGAAAATTGCAGGTTTTATTATTGTATGATGTTCTACTTTATTGATTTAATTGATTATTTTTGGCAAATCAAATAATTTTATGAGATACATTTTTAACTATCATTTCCAGGGAACAAAATACCCTAATGTCGTGTTTTTCAATATTTATATAATAATATTTTGATTATGGTAACATTTTAAAACATAACCAATTATTTTAAAAATGTTTATAATATTTTGTGGATGAGCTGAGTTTTTAAGTATACGTACAAAGGTATAAATGAAATACATAATTTTAAGAATAAGAATACTTAAAATATTATTTACATATTCATCCATTTTGCTGATAAAAAGTAAATATATTTTCAAAAAAAAAATTTATAATTAATTTTATCCTTTACCATAACTCGAAAATACAAAATTGTTATTATCTGAAGAGCTTTTGTCGGGAAATGCTTATATTGGGGCGCTTATGTCGGGATATCTTCCAATTTTAATGTTGTTGTACGCATTTTAATTTATATTAGAATTACATCATCTTGTATAATTTATTTTTCACAGAAAACACTATTTCATGTAAAAGAATTGTATGTTTGTTTAGGAGTCGCTGACTATCTTAAGTTTTAAATAAAAAAGTTCAAAATACTTTTTTTCTATGATTTTTTTAAAAAATTTTAGCTCAACAATAACGAAAAATTGAAAAAAAAGAAGAGTTTATATAAAATTGGGGTTGTATGTATTTTCTCTTATTGAAAAGACAATCAAGACAAATGACGTCACAACTGAAAAAGTATACAATGAAACTAAAACTTGAAAGAAAATTAAATGCGCAATTTTTCCACAAACATTGAAAAGATCAATTTTATGTGACAAAAATAAAATCGGTATTGTAACACAACACCCACAATATCATAAATGCATTCTGATAAGATTCGTGCCGTTTTTAATAATGAGTGCAAGGTTAATGATTGCGACACTACTTACATATAATCTTTACGACCATTGTTATTACAAGAATAATTGAAAAGACGTACTTTTTAGCACGTGCGTTTCAATTTTCTATTTGAAGTTACGAAATATCTGTTGCGCATAAATAAATACATTTATCGTGTGTACCAGTAAGTACCTACGTTGGTTCGGTTTTTCTGCATCAGCTTCTCATTTCTATTGTCGCTATTTTTATTATTGATATGGAAATTTTTGATTTAAATCTTTATTCAAAACTTTTGCTTATTGACGAAGAAATTACCACATTTGAGTGTTGACCAATTCATGATTTCTTTGTTTTTTTTGAAAGAATTTGTTTACATTGAAGAATGCACTTTTACAAAAGCATAAAGGAAATGTAAATCATTCGAAAACTTTTTCCATAGCGTCTAATAAACATGTTACATAAAAAGTCAAATATAGGTTAAAAAAAAGATTTATTAATTTTTCAAACCATTTTTTGCGAAGAAAGTATCAATGGTACTTTTTCATTACTTCAGTTGTATTTTAAATTGTACATTATCTGTTATATTGCTATAGAGGTAAGTCTTATTAAATATGTATAAGTACTTCGAAATGTCGACTATAGTTACCGCATGGCTGGTTGTATCCAAAGCTCGTACTGGAAAGAATTGAAGGGATTTTGCAAATCTCGTAACATTAAGGATAAGCAGAATAATCTCCTTAAAGAATATCAAGCTTACTTTCAATAGAAATATATCTCTTTTACTTTAAGCTCAAATCTTATTTCAAATAAAACGAAGACCAATTTCTCTGGATGTAGTTTATAATTTTTTTCGAAATAATTTTTCATTTGAAACTCCATTACTTGTAAATTATCATAATTTTAAGAAGAGCTCCGCATTTCTTTAATTATTTAGATAAAATATGTATCAAAGGAAAATGTAGAGCAGACTTATGTACATTTGAAGTATTTAATACTGTATTTAAGAGTAATACCTGTTATATGATTTTATATTTATAGTGAAGGTCTTATAAATGACAATTGGTTTTCAAGGTTTTCTGGAAGATTTCTTTGCTAAGCGAACGAAAAATAATTTTGTAAAGCTTACAAACGGAAGAGGGAGATTTGATATCGATTAAAGACGTTTGAAACCTTGACATTATTTTTCTCCATCCCTGACTTTGAGACGTCTGTGCCCATTCAAACGGTGGAGTATGTATACAATTACATATTATTTTAATTCTATTTTCCATAGAGTTAATACTTTTTTTTATCAATAGCGTGTGAGAATTTGATATAATATACATAAAGTAATTTATATTAATCTGAAGGTTGCACATAATCAGCAATATTTCGAATTTAATTTGTAACTTTTTTCTTATGGTGACCCTGAGACCTCTATTTAAGTATGCAGTTTTAAAATGAATTTGTGAATTTAATTACAATTTTAGAAGAAAAAAATAATAATTTTAGCTTTTCTTCTCTTGAAATTTTGAAATAATCTAAAAAATAGCCTCTGAATGTATCTACTCATATTTCCCCTACAAAAAGAGGCTTGTTTTTAAAAAAAGTTGAAATTTAACTCGTTTATCCTCATGACTTTAAAGCTTGTAATATGCAAATGTGTATTTTTTTCAAGTATAATGACACCATTTCATAAAAAGTATCGATCAATATCTGGGTTTTGTTTTCATTGATTTGTCATTACAAATTGGTTAAAATGATAAACAATGTATACATTTTTTTGAATCTCTGTAATGCATACATTGGACACAACTATCGCTGCTAGTCTTACGTGGTGCACAAAAAATAGCTTAAAGTTAATGCAAATTGTGCAATTTTTGCTTATGTTACTTCAAATATGAGTGGTCTCTTTTACTCAGGACCGGATTTTTCCTCAATTCCATCTTGGGGCATCAAAAAAAAAAAAAAAAATGCCGTCCCATTTGCTATATTCTCCGTAAGGGTACGAAACTAAGGGTGAGGGTACGAAATATAATTTTTAATAAATTAATAAATTAAAATATTTTTTTAGAAAAAAACAGTTTTCCACAATCATGTAAAACAACTGCAATGCTTTAAATTTTGGACAACTTTCAATCATGGAAAAAAATATTGTACTTATTTTAATTTATGAATAAATTAAACACGAATATAATTTTCTGAAGTCTCCAATATAGTTGCCGCAGCAAATCCTCCTCCCCATTCTTGGTCCTAGTCCCTAGAGCTCTTTGTGTAAATCCAGCATTGCTTTTACTGAACTAATTTAATAAAATCAAAATTTAACAATACCTGCGTATTAATTAATGTGTAATATAATATGCAGTACCTAATGCATTTGTATGTACATAAATTTAAACTGAAGATATGGTTTGCTAATATTAATATGCATACTTTTAAGTTTTAAAATTCTTGTTAGTACTTATAGTACATAAGTGTTATACCAAATTGCAGTGGTAGACAATTCGGAATCATTATTTACTGGTAGAATTGAATATAGTTTAAGCTACTTATTGATATCATAGATAATGTTATCATTTTTACGAAAAACGGGCCTGACGTATAATACAATACTATATGCAAAGAATTGGTTTATAATAAAACTTGATAAAGAAAACGGGTGATCAAGGTATTATAAAGACTATGAAGGCGAATTACCGAAAAGAAACGGGAGCTAGAATTTTAGAAAGAATGGAGGAGACCTCAAAGTACACACATGATCAAGCCAAGAAAACAAATTTTCTGGACGCTTTACATCTCGTTACCATGACTTAAAATCAAGTTTCCGGAATAACAATTAAATATTGTTTCAAACATGGTGGGTTTTCAAAAGATGACATAGGTGTATGGAACTAGAAAACCAGAACATTCAACCATCCGCTATGATGACAAATGAGTTCGAGGAATGGTTGGCAATAGATAATCTCGTAAAAGTTGCACAGAACTTAACAAAAGAAGAAATTTGTAAAACGGCAACAACATCATCAATTGAAAATCAAGAGCCAGAGGAAGATGCGAATATACAATCACCTACAATAAAGCAGGCTATTCATGCTCCGACTTGCAGTTCAACTTGTGGTCCGACTTTCGAAGTTGGATCTAAAGCCGGACCGTGACGGACTATTTAGGCGATCCAACTAGTAGTCCGACTAGTTGGACTGCAAGTCGGAGCGTGAATGGCTTAAGCAATGCTTAAGCAGTAAAATGAGCAATGATACAAATGCGTCCGAATTTTTGTTTTCACTTTTTTAACGATGCGAATTTATACTGAATCATACTTTTAACAAATTCTACATGAAAAACATTTCAATTTCATTAAAAAAAAAATCATTCCAGATAGCCCTGGTTTTTTCAAACAATACCAAATATAATACAAATAATTTTTCTTGTCCTGCTCAATTATACAGTGAATACTTAAATAATTTAATGGTTTGTAAAACAACCCACCCGAAAGTGTTTGTTTCGGCGTGAAATATTTGTCCAGGTACGAGTTTCGGAGATTTATGAACAATGATTGTAAATTTATTATGGCATTCGTTACAATTTCACTCATTTTTTTTTACGTAAAAGTAATCTAAACATAAAATCTCGAAAGAATAAAGCAATAAAGTTGGTTTTATATTTAATTTTTTTGAATAAAATAATTATTATTCCTGGAATCATAGTACTTTATACTCTAAATTTTTGGGTATCAAATGGAAATACAATGGGTAATTGTTATTAAAATTGTAATAAGAACTTTATGAAAGTTTTCAATTAAATGATGATGTATACTTTTTGGTTCAATTTTAAACTACTACCTGTTTGTCATTTAGTAGTTCAATAAACAATGTAAGTACCACTTATATAAATGGAAAAAAACATTAAATTGCAGGTTAGCCAAGTTCGTGCCAAATTTTTGACAAGAAAAATTATGCTAATCGAACGGGCTTCCTACTAAGGTAGCAACAGGTTTGATAAAAACTTAATGCATCGGCTCATTTTACATGGAAACATTAAATTATATAATCAATAATTTAAATGTTTGCCGCTTTATCGGTTGTCGTTCAAGGATAATTTAAATGAAACCAATTTTTTTCGAGTGAATTAATTATTTACATTTCATGTTAATAATGCAAAAGAAGTGAAGCAGGATTGAAGTTGGGGTCGACGTAGATATATAGAGCTGTGTGCAACAAGCCGTGTCATTCTCATACGCTTAGCCACGTGCTACTACGTTGTCGTGGAAACGCACCATCCACCTGGAATAACGTCAGAGGCTTAAAAACCGACGCTGACGCATACTACCACGACGCCTCCAAGACAACCTGACCTTGTCACGCGTCGTAACCGTGCACTTGGCCAACCTTATCATTGTCCTTTATGTCTCAACTTCTGCATATCAACACAAACAATTAGCAAATTATATATATTTAATCACTGCCATTAATGTCACATTACATTTATTAAATTAATTATTTAACTAATTACTTAGCTAATACTTTTTTAATTATTTTCTTTTTTCACTTGCAATATTTTCCATTGGGTTATAGTTAATATTATACAACATGAAATTAACCAAAACTTTCATTTTATGAAGAGACAATTTTTTTTTTTGTGGACTTTTATATATTTTGCACCAGTTCAGCGATGTGTCGTTATATCATGGTGGTGATGACAGGCAATTGGTCTTTAGAGCGACGTTTGGAGGAGTCGAACTTCATTCCTTTGTCTTTTGTATTTTTTTATTTGTTGATTGGTTCTTGATCTTGTGGTCAAACATCTACTATTTCTTGGAGCTCTTGAGGGAGTTTCCGCTTCAACCTTCTATGTTTTATAGTTGTCCTCAAGCCTAGTTCTACTGCACTAGGACAATTTTCTAGGCCGTTAAGGAAGTTCCTTGTGAGTGCGGTTAGAAAGTCTTTTAAGTATGGGACGTTCATTTCGTGATGAATTTGGTTGTTTCTCACATACTATGGAGCTTTAGTGATGATCCTCAAGACTCTATTTTGGAACACTTGTAGCTCATTATGATTTTTCTTTGAGGATGAAAGCCAGACTGCGCAAGAGTATGTGAGAAGTGGTCTAATGACTGATTTGTATATCATCAATGAACATTCCATATTTAAAAAGATTAAGCTCATAGGTTCTTTTGGTGACTCTAATTTAAATAAGTTATCAAAGCTCTAGATCAGAGCTTCTTAAACTGTTTTCATTCACCACCCCATTTATGAGTACGAGTTTCCTGGCGACCCCATATAAATATAAAAGAAAGATAAATAAATATTTTTTGATGATTTATTTACTATGTAACAATATACATATGCATATGAAAATATAAAGCTTTAGAATTCGTTTAGAAACATACAAAAATCTAAAATTAATTCATGTATTAATAAATGTATTCATTATAGTTACAAAAAAAAAATATGACCAATTTTTCATCAAAATTGCATTTGTCGCAATAATATAAATAAAAGGGAATTCTGACCGTCTTAGTTCGCTCGAATATATTCGAACGCAATCGTTGAATGGTAAGTATTAAAATAAAATTAAAGGAACAAATTTAATGAGATAGGGGGCATTTCACGCGAAGCGGACAGCGAAAAAAAAGTGACGTTCTGAAATTTGTTCATATTCGGCATAATTATACTTCTAGTAAGTATGAATATGGACACAAAATATTTTTTTCGAATGATGATTATTTGCCAAGTTATACGCTTCTAAAGAATTGTCAATTTTGAAATTCGTATTTTTTTTCGAATTGAACAAATTTTTTTAAAGATATTAAATATGTCGGTTTAAATAGAAAATTAACTGTTCTTTCTAAATAAAAAATAAACCTGGTCATTTTATTTTTTTTAAATATACAAAACCAGAAGTAAACTTTTCAAATCAGAATTTTAGTAACTTCGAACATTTTGATTTTTTATTTTTTTATTTCAAAATATAGCCTAAAGTATATTTATAATACACCAGAAGTTTCATAATAGGATCTGCAATAATTTAGAAGATAGATGAATTAAAGTACATACGTGTCGTATTGAGCGTCGTACCCTAGCTTCCTTAAGTCAAATGGTTTACGCAATATAACACTAAAACGCTGCAATAATTATACTTACTATCCTACTTAAGCGTATTTAAAGCTCTAAAAATGTTGTGGGGTAATTATTATTCAAAATAAAACAGTACTTATTGAAGAAAATATAAATAGGAAGCAATAGTTTAAAATAAATTTCGTGATAAGCAATAAAATCGTCTGCTAGCCAAAGAGGTAGAATGATTAGAGTGAACGTTCTCCATAAACTCCATGTTAAACTTAAACTTTCATTCCCCCTCAATTTTCCTCAATTTAATATTTTTTAAAAAATTTGATCAGTTCGAAAAAAAAATCAAAAAATACGAATTTCAATAACGACAGTTCTTTAGACGCTTACAACTTGACAAATAATCAACATTCGAAAAAAATATTTTGTGTCCACTTTCATACTTACTAGAAGTATTATTATGCCGAATATGAACAAATTTCAGAACGTCAATTTTTTTGCGCTGTCCGCTTCACGTGAAATGCCCTATAGATGTGCTTGTTTTTATTGCATAACACATTAAATCTTGGTGGAATGTTTGGCACTGCATAAGACATAAGACCTCTTCAATATTTTTTAATGATAAACGATATTGGGATTTAATATGTGTTAATGCTGAGAAAGTAACTTCACATAAATATGTGGTGTTGAATGGCAAAAGAACCTTTAACGCCATATCAGCGATTGTAGGGAATTCAGTTCTAGTTCCCATCTAGAATTCAGTCATGGGTTTTTTTGGAAATTGTAGTTTTATGTTTGAGTCACTCGAAAGCTCAGCAAATTCCTCTTGAGCTTTAAATGGCAGGTAATCAATCTCACTTAAGCCAATCCAAAACGGCTTTTGAATCCAAGCAGCCTTCTAGAAATCAATATTTAATATAGAATATGCATGGAACTGTCTTTCTAATGCTTTTAAGTGATTTATAATTTTTGCAATAAAAGTTTTACAATGATACAAATGATTTTTTTCTGCTCTACTTTTCTAAATGTTGATTTTTTTTATAAAACTTTCAATTTTATTATTCGAAGTAAATATATCGCAATGTTTTCCTTGATGAAACAAGTTGAGATCGTTTAATTTCGCAATGATATCTGACAAATAACACAGCTTGGATAGCCATAAGTCATTTTGAAAAAAAGTAGCAAGTTCACATTTTCGTTTGCTTAAAAATATTTCGATTTCATCCTTTAATAACAATAATCTTCTTAAACTTTGACCTATTGACAATCATCTTAATTCTGCATGTAACAATAAAGCTGTGTAGTTAGAATCCGTATCCTTACAGAAATTTAGACCTCCCAAAATTTTGCTACGCAACCCCATTTGGAATCGTAACCCATAGTTTAAAAAAGCCAGTTCTAGATATTCCTTCGCTGAAGTTACATTTGTTTTGCGACGTTATGAAAAAATAATCAAACTGAATTTTCAATAAAATGTGACGCCGTGACGCTACAGTAGGAAGTTGCTCGCAAACGTTTAGCTAGAAACTTCAAACGAATGAAATCTGGCCGATTTTTGAGAGCGATTTGCATAGTATTGAAACGACTAAAACCAATAAAACACTCTATTGAGTCGATCGAGTCGATCTTAACGCTCGTGTATGTTTTTCATTTGTCGGTAGGGGGAACGAACCGGACTCAATCGCCCCAAACAAATCCGAACCAAATACGAAGTTTAAAAATTACAGCCATTACAGCAGGTTAAAAGTCACTGTCACTTGTTTTTTTATTTTGAACAGATATCGTCGAATTAAATATTTTAAAGTTTTAATAGTCTAAACCAGGGGTGACCCAACACTGCAATTTTAGGCTTTTTATTTATCAGTTTTGGAACTTATTATTTATTATTCAATTTGAAGGCTTAGCTTTGCTAGCGACTACCGATTATGTATTAGTTGATATTATTCTTTATCTTTGTACAACATTAACTTCAGATCTAGTGTCTATATTTTTTTTAAAGACACATTATATGATGTATATTAAATTTATTTTTTAAGAAATTAAATGTTTTACAACAACGATATCTTATTATTTGTTGATAAGTACGTTTATTCAAAAGTTATTTATACTTCAATTAAACCATTTTCTAATTGTACTCGTATATTGTAGCCCAGTATCTAATAGTTTTACATCGGCCAGCTTTACCAGACATTTTCTGAAGAATGAAAAAGAAAAAGAAAAGAAAAAACGTTCCAAACGGTTTTGAAAAGAATCTATTAAATTTGTTTAAATAATATTTAGTAAAAATATTTCTTTTTTCTTTACATATTTCTATATCTTCCTTAAGCATACTTCTATTATTATTTTGTTTTGCATTTCTCTTCTAACACTGCAAGAAGAAACTTAACCACGAGGACAACAAAACTTATCTACTAACTTTAGTAAACTAAATCAAAATCAGTTATTAATAATTAAATTTCTTTATTAATGAAATTTATTTTATACAGGTAGCTCAATTGGAACCAAATTTCATTGTGATTGATAAAAATATGAGTTTCAAGAAATCTTCAGTTCACAAAATATAAAATCTTTCGCAGAAAATATCTACTTAATCGATGCAACTTAAACGTGGGTTTATGACAATTGTTTTTTAATAAATCATAGATTTATTGAAATAAGGAACGGATTACTCTAATTTGAACAATTTTATCATGGATAGACAACACTGGAGAGAAGAATTATTTACCGTCGCTCTATAACTACTAAGGTCTTTAGCGACTCTAGTATAAATAAAAATTCGTAATCGAGAAATATTGAAAATTTGCTCGATACAAGGATCGAACCCAACACCTAACAGTTTTGGAGCGGTCACCTTAACTATTCGGTCACCAGTCGGCCAGAATAGTATATGTGAATACAGATATATAAAAAACAAACTTAAAAAATTCTGGAGTTATAAAACTAAAAGTTTATTAAAAAAAATAAATAAATAAATTTAGTTTTAATATAAGTGCTATTCACCCATAATCTAAACTGATACCATTTTGCAACTTTGTTGCTTATAAAATATAAATAAACATTTTATTTATCTTATTAATAGTAATGTAAGGTTACAGATTATTGTGATCTTTTATAATTTTTACTACAACATTTTGGTTATAAATACATAAGAAGTTAATTTTGACAAAATAATTCTTCAACTAACTTGACACTTGGCTTTTGATATAAAAACTCAATAAAGCGCATTACATATGGAAAAAACCGTTTGCATTAATTGAAAATTACTCATGATTTCACCGGGAAATACTACTTGTTTATACTACTAGTCAATATTCTTGGCGCCATGCCGCATCGTAATGGGACTATACCTACTCTATTTCATGATATTCCCAATGAGTTATTTAATTAAAAAATTTTAGTTCTAATGTATTACATACGGAAATGTACGGATAAGTGAATAGTAATATTTTATTTCATTGTTTTGAATCAATTATTCTTCAATGAAAATTTGTCAATTGAAAGTAGTGTTTTAATTTTATTTGAGTTTTATATTTCATGGCATATTTTTTTCTGCAATATGGTACGAAATGATTTATTCGCTAGAAGAATAAAAAAAAAGCATTTTGTTTTCCTTATTTTGCAAACAAACCAAGTTGAACCGATAAAATCAGCCGTCTAGAAAAATTCAGCATAAAACTATTATGTACGTCTAACAGAATACAAACAAATTACACTTTTTGTTTCAAGGTTTATGGCCGTTGTAGCCACACTTTATTTGTCTTTATTAAAATTTAATTCAACCCCGACAGTGACATTGTCCAAGTAACCCTCTGTAAAATTCCATATATACGTGTAGCTTTTTTTCTTTATTTTTTTTTTTTTTGTTAACAAAGTGGGTTTATTCCAGTCGAATGTGAGAGTTTGCTAGCCGGCGACAAGCCCACAACGAATGGGTCAAGGTTGATGTCATGGCTGGTTAACCAGACTTAATAAAACCAATGATTCTGACATTGATATGTAGTTCCGGTGCCAAATCGTATCAAGGTTGACGTAATTAAAATGATCACTTTTTCCATGTTCAATGCCTAAACCTAACGCCCACGAGGGTGATCGTTACTCATAGCATAAATGTATATCTCATGTGGGCGAAATTTTTGGCTAAATTTTTTATCTATCTCATTGAAAGTTTAAAAAATTTTAAAATAAATATTTTCCAACAATCTGTATCAAAATACAATAATTTCACTTTAATTTTATTGAATACCATTCTTTATAGCATTAACTAAACAAATATTCGGCTGTATAAGTTGATGTTAAAAATTTATTACTTGAATTGTGAATTACTTTAAAGAAGTTAAACCAAATAAAAGGAATTATAAAACGATTATATAAGTAAATTTGTTCCGAGAAGTATTCGAAAATTAGAACATGTCTTTGACAGGAATATTTCAAAGGATAAATCTTTCTATTGTTCTTTGCTCAATACCATCCCATTAATTGGCATTTACAGTAGCAGACTACAAAATATGTTTACTATCTTCCTCAAATAATTATCAGCTTACATTAAATGAAATGCAAACAAATTAATTTTTTTAGTTTATTATCAAGAGTTTGGGCGACCGTGAACAATATGTTTTTAAACTATATGAGTTTTGGTCCAGCAGTTATATCATAAAAATTGTACTAAGACACTAGATAATATTACGTGAAATATTTTGCGATACCTGTTATTTATTGATTACCGGCAATACTTTGAATTAAGCACTACTTCCCTTGTAGCTTTTAAAATTGAAGACAAAAGTTTAAGACTAAAAGAATAAAGATACTGAAAGCTTTTTTTAATCTTGTGGAACTACAAGCTCTGTTTAAAAAAAGCATTTAAAGGCATTTTAAGTGTTTAAATAACCCATTTGAAGTTGTTTAAAGCTATTAAAGACATTTTATATGTAATTATTTAAAAATGCCTCTAATATAAAAAGTATTTGACTAATGTTAAGAATGATGAAAATTAATTTGGAAAATTCAATTTTAATAAATAAGATGTAAGACTTAAAATTAATAATATGAAGAAAAACAAAATATTGACATAATATTGCCTGTTTTCTTTTAACTGAAAAACGGCTGAACTGATTTTAAGAAAATTATAACAATAATAGGCAAACGTATATATGAGCCGCTTGAAACCAAAGTGGTGTATGCCATATTATTGCGATTTGGAGATGTAATATCTTTTATCTAAATAGCTTTTGAAAATTCTCATATACAAGGTTTCTTGGCCAACTATCTACCGGCATAATAATGAAGCTTTGACTTACTTCACTTTTCCAGTAAACAGTTAATTATCCAAGAAATCAAAATTGAAAAAGTGGAAATTTCAATATTATGGCTTGCACAACTTTGGCTTTAAGCAACTCATATGCATCTGTGTCGGAAAGACAGAACAAAGAATGTTACCACATACGTGTGAGTGAAAACCAACTAAAATTGTCTGAAATTTGAACTAACTGATTATTTTTATGGTGTCAACTGTCATTTCGATTTCATTCAATTACCAATTTTCGCCATTTGTCAGTTTTTTCACTGTTGGGTTGTGAATATTTCACGGGAAGTTATTTGCCAGTTGTATCAATATTGAGCTGTGAATATTTCACGGCAAGATACTAATTTTTTTTTAAAATTTTATTTTTAAGTCAATGAAAAAAAAATATGTTAAACATTCCGATACATAAATGAGGAATAAAGAACCAGTATACATAATCGTGTGATATATTGTTTTTTTATTATTTTAAATTGTTACTTACCGTCGCTATATAACTACTAAGGTCTTTAGCCATTCTTTGGTTAATAAAAATCTGTATTCGAGAAATATGTTAAAATCGTTTAAATATTGTTCAAATCGAAGATCGAACCCAACATACACCGGTTTTGGAGCGGTCACCTAGACCACTCGGCCACCAGTAGGGTGTTATATTGTTTGATACGTCTTTTAAAATGAATACAAAAATTAGTAATAACTTTGATTTAAATTAATACTTGGTGACTAAGAAGATATACATTGCCTATAACAAAAAACTCGGATTTTTTAAATAAATAATCATTTTTTTGTAGGAAAAAATATTGGCAACATCTTAGTTTTGTATGTTGATGTCTTCATTAAAATATGTTAGATAGCTTCTGCATTTTCACTATAACGTTGATTATCTAGAAAGCTCGTACCGATTTTAATAGAAATTTGAAACGCAAAACATTCAAATTTTTGTCAAATATTAATAAACCATTTATTTGCCACTTTCTGTTCTATAACCTTTCTTCATCTTTCAAATCTCGTCATTCGAAACAAAAATGAACCATCAAACGAAAATCAATCACCAAATGAAAATCAACACGAAATTTTCGGAAAACTTAATTTATTACTAGTCTCAACCCATCATAAAGTCCTTCAATTAGTATACCAGTACAATATTTTTTTCTTATTACGTACAAGAGAGATAAAAGAAATAACAAAAACATTTTTTCAATACGCAAAATTTTAATATTTTCCAGAAATATATTTTATTTTAAGGTGGTAGATACAAATAAAATGTTAATACTTTGCATATTTTTTGATCAAAGTGAGAAGTTGATTAAAACAAATTTAAACATAAGCAAACGGTGAAAATGGGAGAAGAAAGCAAATCTGTGGGTGTTAAGCAAACATATAACCCATATTATAAACTTTGCAGATTAAGACATTTCATTACCATTTTGATGTGTTTTGTCGAATTATTACGACGAATATATTTCAGAATTACCTACTTTAACGTAGGAGGTTTTCAATGGTTTGTCAAAGATTTAAAAGTTTTAACATTATAAAGTAATAATTGAATCAATTACTTGTATTATTTTTGTTTACGAATATTACATAATAATAATAAATGAGATATAATTAACGATTTTCATAAATGGCATGAATAATTTGAATTTTTGTTCTTATATTTTCTTTAACTATAACTTATACTATACTATATTCTTATACTATAACACATATGAAAATAAAGCACGATATTATGATAAAATTGCATAAGACACATACTTTCATCATCTCGTTATTTATCTATTGAAAAAATCAAATAAACCTAGCATTTATATTATAGTTACTGTTAAAGTTTGAAAAAAAAACATTAAATCACTTTTAGAAGGAAATATTATAATTTGTAGGACCTGATTGGGCAAGTTTACATTATACATTTTATCTTAAATAACTAATTAATATAATTTGTTTAGGTTGTTACATTGAGAAAATATGTTAACGTTTATCTTACATTATTCAAATTTGCTCATTAATTAAAACTAAAACAAAACAGATAAATCAGATCGAAATGAAAATGGAAAAAGACAACAATAATAATACAATGTATAAATGTTTAAACATTTCCGTTTCCGAGTCCGTGATTTTATTTGTGGAAATGGAAGTAGAGATTTATTGGAATGGGAGTTGTGTTACACGTTTTGAACGTAAAGTATTTTTAGAAGACCAATTTAAATTTCCATAATCGATACTTGAATGAAACTGATCTGAAAAAGTATGAATGGAATACAAATTGAACTCCATTTGGTTTTGTAAAGGGAATTTGTAAATTCAAACGTTTCAATTTTCGAGTCCATAAATCCAGTAGAAAGAAGTTCGAGTTTATTGGACTATATGATTTAAATAAAAAGAATAATAAATGGCAAAAGTTAGTGAATTTTTTATGTAGACTTACTTATGCTAAGTTTAAAATAGTTAAAAGTAAAAAGTTACTTCTACTACTGTTTCTTAAAACAAAAGTTTTTGATTTTGACTCATGAGCTTTGAACAAATAAAAGTAATTTGAAGAAAAAAAGTCATTTTTATTAACAAAGCCTTTAGTTACTGTATTTATTTTGTACCCTAGTTACAATTGAATGACTACATGAAAAATTAGGTATTATAAAAATTCTATATAAATTTTTTTTCAAAATTTTAAAATGTAAATGTTGATAATAGCGAATACTCTTCCGTCCCTTTCTATGTTAGATGTATAGGGTACAAAGAAATTGGTACGGTTTAAGCAAATAGAAAAAAAAATCTTATTAAAATGATAAAAGGTCCTTAAAAGCTCAATAAACTTCAGATTTCCATTAACGTTAATTTTATTTTTACGGAGAAACAACAATGTTTCAGTTTTTATTCATTTAAGAAAGAACATATTTAAGGATGCACCAAGTAACTAACATTTATTGTAATATTCAATTTTTACTTAACTTAAGAAAATTTAGTTTAAAATGGTAATTTCATTAAATATATATGAAAATATAACATATTCTACACATATTTAAGACACAGTTTTTATTAACAATATAGCACATAATCAATAATGGATACTTCTTTCTTACTTCAAATAATTTTTCCAGAGATAGAAGAAAAAATAACATTAATATATTCTTCATTTTTTTTCGATGCTTCGAAAATTTGACCTAACGAAATTTATACAATTTCTCCTTATCGCAATACTCAGCGATAAAAAGCTCGTCTATGATGTGTAAATTGGTATTTTTTGTTCGCAATACACTTGAATATTGATTCTTCCGCATAGGTATAAAACATGATACTCTTATTATACTTGATTTCATGAAAAATCATTTTCACATCTATTTCGTGACCTTTGAATTTATTTCTCCAGAATTTACTAAAGGCTAAGTGCGCGTGTTCCAATTTTCTGTTTTCGCCAATAAAAATATATTACTTTTGTAATTTTATCTTATAAAACAATTGTAATTTTTATTTTTCTTCAACGATAATTGTAGGAAAATAATTAGCTTTTATTCAATGTCATAATTGATAAAGGTTTCATAAGGGATCAAACGATTTTTTTTCTGGAATAAAATAATTTAAAACAAATATATAAATGAGACATTCCATACTTACAATGTTTGAAATTTGAAAATGATCGATTTTACTGATTTTTAAAAACAAATTGTCAATATTTAGTGGAAAATCGTATCACGATGCTTCTCCACAAATAGATCAGCAAAACATTAAAAGAGTCACCCAATTCAAATATCTAGGATGTTTAATTACAGAATAACTGAACCCAGATAGAGTGATTAGGAGCAGAATCGAAATAGTTCTCCATTTTTTTAGAATTCATGAAATCATTCTCTTGCAACGACAACCTAAGCCTAAATTTTCGCTAAAGAATTGCCAAATGTTATATTTGGTCTGTGTTGATATACGGAACCGAGACTTGGACTCTTAAAGCTGTTGTGATCAATCATCTGGAAGCATTTGAATTGTGGTTGCACAGCAAAATACTCCAAATATCCTGGACAGATATATAGACTAACACCGTAGCTTTACAGAGAGTAAATTACATTCGGAACTTTCTTAAAACCTTCAAGATAAAATAGATATCTAATCTGGAACATGTGCTGAGAAGACATCAATATAAAATCCCCCAACTAACTATTAAAGGCAGAGTCGAATACCACGGAAGAATTGAGAGAAGACAGATATCGTGGTTGAAGAACAATTGCGAAGACTTGTATATAAAGTGCCAAAAAACTATTCAGAATAGTTGAAAACCGAGAACAGCTCGTCATTGTAATCGCCAACGTTAGGGGGCTTGGATATGGCACTGAAAGAAGAAAAAGAAAATGAAATTTACACAAAAATTAGTTATATTTATTAGGTATATGTTTTTTTTTAATTATAATGGTATATTCGACATAAAAATGAAATAATTGATCCTTCAGGATTTCACCGATACGTTGTACTATGTATTATTAGCAACTGTTGATACTTTTTTATTGATACTCTCTAGTTTAGCCAATTGTACAAGTTAATAGAAAATAAAAGCTATTTCATACGTCTGTGTTTTTTTCTTCCATTCGATTTTAACGGATTGTATAGCCAAGTCATTTTACATACAAACGCTTATGAGTGTAAAGAAGGTATAGTTCGATTTTAATAGATCCTTTTCATTTTATATGTTTTTTCTACTCAATTTTTGATGATAGTATCGTCAACTCTTTTGATATAATAATTCGGCAATACTATCATGTGCAACATTGTGATTCCAACTTTTCTTTACACACATAAGCTTTTGTATGTAAAACTACTTAACGATACTATCCGATAAAATCGAGTGGAAGAAAAAAATGCATAAATATGAGATTTTATCACTTTTACTTTAATCACTTTGCATTAATCACTGGTTAAGCTAGAGAGTATCAAAACAAAAGTATTAACAGTTGGTAATAAATACATAGTACAACATTAAATGAACCTCCTCTTTTGGATACTCCATACTTGATATTTTTATTTCATCTTCGTACAATGTTTCACTACTTTTGTAACTTTATCAGGTACTCAATTACAAAACAACAATAGTTAGACTCATGTATAGTAATCTCGGCATTAATACTACAACAATAACATGTTACTAGTATCCTCTTGTAAAATTACAATATATTAAAATTATCAATATAAAACTTTTAAATAAATAATTTCTATTAATATAAAATACAACCTTAACAGTTTCTCGATCTTAAGTCAATAAAATTGTTTTATTAACTTGAGACCAAGTACTGAGTATCCAAAAAAAAAGATTCATTTAGTGTTATAATATAAATCATGGATAAGATCGTGAATAACATAGTACAATGTTTCGTACATAGTACAATGATATCCTGAAGAAGCCGAAACACTCACCGAAGTATTATGCAACACACAAGTAACAACTACATTTATTTTTGCCTCCTTATCAACTATTATACTACAACTAGAGAAACTAGAGATAAATGAAAACTAGTTTTAATCGTTAAAATAGGTTAGAATTTTATATTTGTAAAAAAATATTGTCCCTTTATTAAAAATTACAAATCTCCTTAAGTTCTTTACCGAACGTTTTCCAATTTTTTACACAACGTTGTATTCATATAGTCGCACATTTTTATTAAATCAGAAAACTCAGTAGAATTTCACATTAACAGGTACAGCGAAGGATGCTACAAGTTATCCAGGTTGGTTTTTTATCGTTGTTTTCGCACTAAAATCGACATTTTTACTAACATAGTGTTTTTTCACAAAACTCAATTGAAAACTGTATATCTTGAAGGTAAGTTACAATAGGTACAGCAAGAGATGCTGTGCGTTGTAAAGAGAGATTTTTTTTTAATGTTTCATGAAAATATTTTTCTTAAAATTCAATTAATTTATTTATTTATAGTCGTTATAATATAGATTGGTAGAACAACGTTTGCCAAGTTCAGCTACTTTTCTATATATTTTATACTGTAAAATGTGAAAGTAATTTAACGTTCTAAAGTCTCGAAACTGAGAATTAACTTGGATAATATATGTATCGTATTAAGCTTACGTACATTAGATGAAAATGTTTGTCATAATTTACAAATTTTATAGGGTGTTGAAGTTTAGCAACTTAATTTAGATGTAGTATATAGCATTACAAAAGTTACCGTTAATTAGGAGTATGTATGAACAAAACAGGTACATGCATAAGAGTTGGCGCGAAGCAAATAATTCACAAGTTATGAAAAGAAGTGAGAGGAAGTGGTCGACCTTTGTGGAACCAATGTGTGAAATGTACAGTTATTTATGCAAATTTACCAGAAAACTTCCGTGTATGAGTGTTTTTATATTACCTTCGAAAGAAAACCTGCCAATTAATATGTAGTATGTCAAAGTTCATAGTGGCCATTAGCGCCACAAGTTAATGTATACAAATACATATGTGATTTAATGATTCATGAGTGGTTCATTGATAAATTTACACGTGTAACAAGTGAAAAATAACTACTTGTGGAAACAATTCATTTATGATGAATTTATGATAAATATTTAAAAAAAATGATCACTTTAAATGTAAAACAATAAATTTATCCATAAAATTGGAAACGTGCCAAAAGTTGGGGAAAGCGATGGACACATTTAAACTGTAATTTATGACCTCGACAGGATTAAAATTTATGAACTATTCTTCACATATGAAACATCGCAAGCTTTTAAATTATGTTTTTGTAAACTTGAAACAACAATAACATTACTAAAACATTTTCAAATTAAACGAAAAGGGCAAAGCCAGCATTCTATACCGCTGACTCACTAGTGCACCCACACATGCTCAAAACCTCCTGAAACGAATTTAAATGTCATAAAGATATTCTTTTAATTGGCCTTCACAACTATTAGATCACTCTCATTAATTCGCCAAAATTATTTAATCAATTATATAACTTGCGGGAGAAAAAAAATTATTACAAGGTTAGCGGGATATTTATAAAGTTTTTAAAGGATAATACAAGAGGCTTTCTCAATTTGATTTATGGCAAATTCAGAATTGAATGAAATTTAGAGCAAGGCTGGTTTCAGGAAAAGAGTCCTTGACTTTTCTATATATAAAGGACGAAAAACATGTTTAATGGTTGAAAAAAAAGAAATAATTTTTATCTATCCTTTCGCATTATCCTGGCAACAAATTTAAACAATTGACATTCAGAAAATATGTTAAAAGATTTATTATATTAAATGAAAAAAAGTATCCTTTAATAAAGTTCAAATTACTTTATAAAAAAGTTTTTATTCTTATGATAATTTGATAAATATTTTTCCTAACTGGGAGTTGTAAATATTTACATTGATGAATAACATAAATTATGCTGTTTTACTTCGGGATAAAAATATTTATTGTTGTAAACTTAAAAAGTTTTTACTTTCCTTGTATTAAATTGTTAAATTAGCCTACTGGTAGCCGAGTGGTCTAGGTGACCGCTCCAAAACTAGTAGGTAGTGGGTTCGTTCCTCGTATCGTGGAAATTTTTAATATTTCTCGATAACGGATTTAATTAACCCTAGAGTCGCTAAAGGTTCTTAGTAGTTATAAAGCGATAGTAAATACCAATTAAAAAAATGTTAAATTACATTATAGTGAATCATTTCGAAACTATAATACATTTTATTCTGCTTTTAAAAAGCTTCATACATGGTTTTGTTAGTTAAAATTTACAGAAGATTAAAAACATAATTCACTTTAGATTTTTAAAGTTTTTTTCTCTAAGAATTGTATATTAAACAAAAAAAAAATCAATATCTGTGTGCTTAATAAAACTTTTTGTCCTGAAATAATAGTATTAGTTATGCTTTTTTTTATTGTTACAAACTATACGGGTGTTTTAAAATATTTGTATATTGCACGTATTAGCATAAAAAAATTTGTTTACACATAGCTGCCCCTTAATAATCGATTAAAAATATAACTATATTACTTGTAATACAATTTTTAAATAGTGCTATCACATGTAAATATAGTTTAAGGTTCTTCGCATACCAGTTTTTAAAGCTAATGTATATTTTTGTCAGTAAAAATAGGAAAAAATGAGAAAACATTAGTGATCCTTATGTTACGTAATTTATATATGACCCCTCAAAAAAAAAAGCAAATAATCATCATACTATCTATAGAAAAAATATATAAGTTGAAGAAAGAGTATGTAAAAAAATATCCAAGCATTGTTATATTGAAAGAAATTTTGATAAATTTAATTCTTAGATGAATTTCAAAACATTAAAAAAATGAATAACTCAAATTAAAACGGCTCTTCATCCTTCGAACGACTATTTACCGAACAATTTGAAGTATACGCTCCTGTTTTAAGTGGTTAGGATTGTAAGTGTCTTTCTCACTCAATATACGTAAACCTATATTCGTAATCGTATTCGTGAATTGTTCATTATTTCAACCATAAAAATAGATATCAAAGTTTAACATTTTCTTTGTATCTTGCCAATATAAGACAGTGCTTCTTAAACTTTTTCATACCGCGGTCTCCAAGTTATAAATAAAAGCATCGATTCTTTTCTGTTTAATTGTGGGCTTAGTTTCCCGCGTGGTTGAATTTAATTAAATTTCACTAGAGAATTTTCTTTCCTTAGTAATGATACTTTGAATTAGCATTAAATCCCTCTTCCTAGTTGTATATTCTTCACATTGATGTGGAAGGGAGTTTCTCTCCAGGTTATCCACATGGCTTTTGACTTTTCTGTGTTTATATTATTTCTATAATTTTCTCCAACTACATTACATAATTTGTACTCCTGCTCCCGTCTTAGTACCAGGTTAATTGTCACAAACTGGAGATTCAATACCCGTTTTTCCAGTGATCTTTTTTAAAGGTTATCCATCAATTTTTCGTAATTCTCTCCATCGGTCAAAAATTCTAACCCACATTACTTCGGTGGCGTACCTTGTTCCTTTTATTTTTCTTTAACTAAATTGATTCCAATCTAACTACTCTTCTAATTTCCTTTCCGATCTTCAGTACAGTATTTTAGTAAAAACTTTAGCAGTGTCGATGATAAAACTAATATCTTTTTAATCACTGCAGCTAATGCCAACAGTTAAAGCTTCCGATAGAGGGCGGAAAAACGAAGCTTTGATACTCGAATGAGGATTGAAGTTTGAAGGCTCAAGCGACCAAGTAGACGCAGCAATTGTTGTTTAGTGATTAAGTAGTAATAAATTAATTATTGTAAAGTTTATTGAATGTTATAGTTTTAAATTCAAAATATGTATGATATTAAAAGTAAGTAATTGTTAATATGTATCTATCAAAAGAATAAAAAGTGTCGATATGTTGTGGGTGCTACGTATTCATAAACTGTTAAAATGGAAATGAGAATAAACATTTTCCTTCAAAAATCGTCCTATATTTGATATAATATACAATAAATGACATATTCTTTTGAATTTCTGGTTTCAAAAGCCTGAAAACGACAGAAGACATTGAGCTTTGTCACCTTGAACTACTTTTCTGTATCATTACACGAGAATGTGTCAAGATTACTTGAAAAGTATGTTATCAAATCAACATAAAACGTCTAATTATGCGATTTATTTGTCTTTTCAACAACGGCATTTCATGTATTTGAATTTATTTCAAAATACAATAAACGTAAAAATGTGTTTAAGTATGTGAAACAGTTTATGGTATCTTTTCATCTGTTTATGTGTATATTGTTTATTTTATCGTTTCATCAACACGATGTATTAACATTTGTTCAAATTCCAGCTTGTTGAAATGATAATTTCATTTTCAATTAACAAATTTAATTAATTTTTGACATGTATCTAACAAGTTTTTGTTTAACACTTAACAACAATTAGCTGGAGGGCAAAAAATGCATAAATTAGGCAAGTGAAAACTGAAAACATAATATATACTAAGAATTTTTCAGTGTAATGTTATTATTAAAATTTGTTTTGGACAAAAATTTTTTTTCTTAAAATCGCTACTGAATAATAACAACTATAAATGAGTATTTATTTCTATTTTTTTCATTTACAATCCATTTATAATTAATCCACTAATAACACTGTATAGTGAAAATATTTTTTCTGAATATTTCCTTCACCTACTGAATCAAATTTTATTAATTTTGGATCGAGTAAAATTAATATGGCAACAAAAATTATTGCCTCCAGTTTTAACTATAAAAATTTGATATATAAATAATTTGATTTTGGCAAATTAAATGTTAAATATTTTAAAAGTGTTCTAAACTAATATCAAAATATAATGTAACTGTTAATTTTTACCTTACTATATAAAATTTTAGAAATATTCATTTAAAAATATTAAAAAAAACGTTAAATTCAAAAGACCTTAAACGAGCTCTTATTGGTCCAGCGTTAAAATGACACCACAATATGAAACTTCAAAACCTCAGGGACGTTTCCCTATGACGAATGTACTTGAACACAAAGGGAAAGGTTATTTAAATCGTTTAAATATTATGCCATTGATTTAAACTATTTGCAATCAACACAACCTCTATTCCTAAGGAAAAAATTGATAGTAATTTTTAGGGTATTAAAATGTTTTCCGAGGCGAAAAATTGTGAAAAATGATAAAAATTATGTAAACTTTTCCTGTTTCTATGATAACCGCTCAATGATCTGTTTATATTTCGGTTTCAATACATGTACTGATATGTACTGTGACGTCACCGAAGACACATAAGCACACTTACGATTTTCGGATTCTCATTTGTTCATCAAAATTTAAACTTAATTTGGTCATTAAACCGCCTGCCTAAATTATATATCTACTACTAGATACTACTAATCTACTTTATAAATAGCCGTTTAAGATATGGCAAGGTGGGTTCTATGACTTATAAAAACTTTGGTATGGCTTCCACCTGGAAAAAATGGGAATCCTGCTTTATTATTTCCCAAATTTCCCGAAAGATTTCCTCCTTAACTTTTGCCTCACTGAGTCGATGAAATTTGTCTTTTAAATATTTGAAATTCAAACCTTCTCGATCCATGATACTTTGATAAAATTTTTAGTTCAACGAATTTTTGATTTCAAAAGCACTTCAAAAATAAGAAATTTGTAACTGAATCAAAAGTTAAGTTATAAAATTTAAAGCTAATGCATTGAACTTACAATTGAATCAATTTTTCAGAAAGATTAAAAAAATCGGAGATATTGCAACCAAAACCGTGATACAGAAAAACTTTACTAGCATGTGTTATTTATCGAGCTTTTACCATGTGTGATAATAACTTCGCGATCTGTATAATTAAGGGAGCCACCAAGTAGTGAAATACTGCAATATCTCAAAAATGTTAACTTTGAGTTTATGGTGTATTGCATCTTTCAACTAAGTTTTAATGATTTAGTATTAATCGGTAGAAAAATGATTATAAAAGTTTAACTAATGTTAATCTATTAATTGACTGGTATTTTAACTATGTATTCAAATAGCGAAAAAAATAGCAAATAAATGAGATGCAAGGCGTTAAAGCTATATTTTCCATGCTACAGTTTTTTTTTTTAAATATTACAGTATTCCACGACGTAGGTAGGTACGTATACGATATGCAAATATGAAAGCTGAATCCATTCATTAATTCATTAACTATGTATATATCATTGGCCACGATTAGGCTTCAATTATTTCCGAAAAAGAAATATTAATAAGCTTGTAATCGATAATAAATTCAGCCACGTTTTTGATGGCATTAGTTATACAAATCGAACTTATCAGACATTTACTCGGACATAAACCTTGAAAAGAATAAACAAAATTCTAATTTTTGGTCATATTTTTATTACTTTACATAAAAATTAGTAATCCTTTATCAGTGATTGATTATAATTTTGCACGTAGTGAGTTGACGGTGGAGACACTAGTTTGTCAATTGGGTGAATGATCAAGGTTAGCAATATTTGAACAAATAAAATATATGTAAAAGTATTTATGTGTATTTATACAAATTATTGACGATTGTGTATTTCATATTATTTTGTCACCGACACGTGTATTACGCAAATGAATCAATTGATATTCGAATCTACCCTTGACCTGTCACTAACTTGAACAAAATCGTGCAAACACACGGACGTCTGTGTTGTCTTTGTCCTTTTCTAAAAAATATTTAATCGAAGTTATGTTTCTAATAACCCAACGTACAGTACAGAAAAACATTAATTTGATAAAAAAATATACTTTTTCCATCAACTTTCCTTGTCACAAACCTATTTTTTATAGATCTATGTATTTGATATAATAATTTTTATTTATTTTTTTAATTTACGTCTCTAATAAATATTTTTAATATTGTATACGTTCGAAAAAAAACTTTAAATCTATACTCACAGAACTAAACGTATAAGATAAAACTACTTTTTCAATTTCTTTTTCTAAAATTATCTTTTACTTTGAAGGAAAATTAAAATCAATGAAAAAAGATCTTTTTAATATTATTGTACCAAATATGCACTAACGTAAAACTTCTGATAAAAAAGATACTACTTATTTCATTTTGATAAAAATTCTAGTTTTCCGGAAAACTTTCACTCTTTTTGGGATTTTAATAAATAGCTATTGCGTAACTACAGAGATAAGATTATTAAAATTTATCAGAATTAATTTTAAATCTTTCTACTTCCTTTATAAGGCAAATTTGAAATTATTCATCTACAATTTAAATTTACGTTTTCTGTATTAAAACAAATTTTTGCTTCAAAACTACCGGTACCCAGTTATTGTTTGGGCAAAACAAAATTTAACTGAAATTCATCAAATAAACAAAAAATAATATTTAATATTGCTATTAAAATAACAATATGTTGTGTATAGATGAGTTATAAACGTGGACCAGAATGATTTCGGTCCATTTCTTACAATTAAAAAAGTTCTCCGATCCGGCTGAACCCCTCATTCATTCACGTACCTATTGTGTTTTTAGTAATAAGTAGTAATAAAATTTTAGAACCTTTCCTAATAATGAGTTCCATTGAATTACTTTTCATTTTTGAATCACTGTTATTATCACAGAATTGTACTCTAGAGCGAATTTGGTCATAAAATTGTCAAAAAGAAATTAAATATCATCGGCTCCCCACATTTTACATTTTTTTTCAACTCAGTGCTCTCTTGGGGCTGTTTTATTTAACTTTTCCATGGTAAACCATGACAATTTTGCCCCTAACACTATGTCATCTTAGAGAGAATAAAATATTATTAATAGAAAATTCATTGGAAGGAGGTCGATGACTCGACAAATTGAGTGAAGAAAACTCGACTTAATATTGGTTTTATAGAGCACGTTGGTTCTATAGTACAGCCCAATGGTTGTTATCAATATAATAAAAGACAAATGAATGTATGTCGATAAAGACAGAGAACAACTAATATATAAACAAATGCAAATAAGTGAAAGCAAATATTATAATCAAAATCTCAATTTTGACCTACTTGATTGTTGTCATTTGTTTGTCAGGTGTGCCAGTGTTGGGCTTCACGGGTAGTTACTGGTAGTATATACCTACTGATATCTAAACAAAGTAATAAACTACTTGGTTTCAAGAACTATTTTATAGCATTCTATTAGTTAGAATCACATAATTAGGTACTAAATAATATTTCATACATAAAGGGTATTTCTATTCAGTACAGCATTTGAACTCTCTCTAAATATTTCCTTTGTGCTTCCTCAAAGGTAAAGTTTATAATTTACATAGTGTAGAATATATAGTGCAATACTCTACCCTTAGTAACTGTAATTTGTAAGTCTACATTTCCACATAAATAATTGTAGTGGCTGAATAAAACTTTCTCTATTTGATCCTTACTAAAGGAATACCTTTATAAAAAAACTTGTATAAAAAAAAATATTTGGCAAAAAAAAATAATTATTTTATTAAATTAAGGTCTCAGAATTATCATGAAAAAATAAAATCGCTTGACTTAATTTTTCACCCCCAACATACCTACATTTCGCAGTTATTTTAACTGAATTTTCATGGTGCAATTACCGATTTTTGCTTAAATGATTTGAAATTAAATATTCCATCATAAAAAACAAATTTTTATATAAAAACATTTTGTGGTTGCATTGCATTACCTTTCAAAAGGTCCACAAAGATTTCAAATGTCAAATTGCTGAAGAAAAGCTTCCATCAGTCACCTTGCAAACTATGAGCAATAATTCCCCCTTTTCATCATAATAATTCTATGATAGCAATTGTAAGAAATTAACATTTAATAATTTCAGATTCTCTGCCTATTTAGACCTTTAGGCATTGTTATAAAATCATAATTCTAAAAAAAGTTTCCATTTGGTATCTGTAGCAAATTTTTGTGATATCATTCTTTAGCTGTTTTTTTCCAAACTTATATTTAGTATATTATATAATTATGAATATTAATCGTATAAATAAATTTCGTGATAAACATGAAATGTTGGAAAAACACAATATTTAATTTACACTGGAAAATATTTACATTACGTTTGTACATTTATTAAGTAACTAGCACGAATTGATAACGAAAACCAGAAGGAGTGTAGGTAGATATGTTTTGTATTTATTTTAAAAAGCCTGAAGAAGTAACAGTGTGTCACGAAATATAGATGAATATAAAATTTAGTAAAATTCAAGAACATGTTTTACTGTGCCAAATACTTTATGTTCACATAATGTAGAACAAAAACCAATAATTTTATCTACATTTTATAAAGAAGCCTGCAGCAATAAAGTGTGTCCTTATTGTAGGTATATAGAATATGCATCTCTAAATGTACTAATATATATTGTGTTCAAATTAATAGTAAATTATGTATGCATGTATGTTATATATCCAGTTGTTATCAAAAGGCAAAAGTTTTCACTTCAAAAGGTATTAGAAAAATATTGAACACACTCGTATAGATAGACTTTTTTTACGAATTGTACAGTAAATTTGAGGCAAAAAATTTAGTTAAGAATATCAATTTTATCAATATTATTTTTTATTTCAAATTCTATTTGAATATTATAGCTTGCAAATTGAAAATATAGCATTGAATTATTAAAAATAAAAATATATCACTGATAGAAGTAAATAACGTTATATAATAAGTAGTAAGTAGATACTACAAAAACAAGAAGTAAGTGTAACTGATTATATGTGTCATTATTCATCAAGTAATGACAAATTCATCATTCATTACATCTCCTTTATAACATACATCTTTTCCGAAAGATAAATATGTCAAGGATATCTAACCCTATCTATTACGTACATTTCTTTGAAGCAATTCAAAATATTTTGAATGACTAACATTATGGAGTCTGTATTTGACACATTTAAAATTGATAGTCGCTTTTAACAAAATCAGGATATATTTTTTTCCACTAGTTACTCAAGTACTATATGTATCACACAATTACATGGAAATTTAAATCAAAAATGTTTTGATATAAATTTTATATTTTTCCAGCTTATAAGGAAAAATATAAATTTTCATTTTAACGTATTACAACTGGAAGTGGTTAGAACATTATGTTTGTTTAATGTGTTTATATTTCGTTGTTTAGGCATAGAACTACATTCGTTATTTGTTGTTTTTATTACATTAGTTTAATTAATATTTGGAATGCAATTCACTGAGGTATTAATAAATCAATAAACAATTTAGATTATGAAATCAATTATAGAATTAATAACGACCTAGTATGAGTAGTTTAGAAACCAGTACATGTACAAATAAATGGTGAATTGTTACAAAATTAAAGGGGATACAGATATCTATATTTGAATTGGGCTTATTTTTTTTAAATATATATTTTTTTCAAAATGTTTACCTTAAAAAGAGTGTACTTTTTACCTCTTTTTTCAAAGCTGATACTAATTAACGATAAATGATGATTAATACTTAGCAAAAACTAAAACTTTTAATTCAATTTACTTCGATATCAAATTAACCCAAAACTCCATATGTGGAGAAAACTTGTTTTATAAATTTTGGTACACAAACATACCAAAACCAACAAACTATCAAAATATTTATAACTGCATTTAAATTTCATCAAAATATCTTGGCATCAGAGCTATCAGTAAATTGTATCATAGTTACTTTAAAGTATAGGTACTGTATCTTAGGTACTTTATTTTTTGGCAAAAGGTAACTAGTATCTTAGATGCTTTTATAAGGAACTGTATCTAGTAATTTAAAAAGTATCTTAGATACCTACATGCCAAGAGTTTAAGTACAAAATTTGATTTCATTTTGTTCTATAAGATTCAGTTTATACCCCATATATTACTCTTCAATTGTTTTAAAATGGATTGTGTTTCGGGGGTTCGGCAAACATATTTTCTTTTTTTCTAAATTAATAACGATTAGTGTAGAGCCCGTTAGGCTCCACTTTAACGAAGAGTATTACGGACAGAGATCAGCTGCTTTAACAACAACGAAATGCAATTTTGGTGGAGAAGAGTGAGAGAGATTATTTCTCCACACCAACGAAAACATCTCACCGATGAGCAATCTTAATATATAAGATAATAAATAAAAACTTACATACATAATATACAAAATAATTAAAAAAGTAACTTTTCAAGTCTCTTAAGAGAAACTAAAGATAAATATTTAAGTTACTTTTCCATCTCTCTTCAACTGTCATTTCACTGAAACGAACTCGGTCACATGCATATTTCATGCTATGCATATGATCAATATAGGTAGAAAGAGATAGTATCTCCGAAATCTGATGTGATTATATATACCATGAAGAAAACATTGGTTATATACAACATGAGTACTCTATACTACATCTCTGTGGTTATAACAAGATAACCATACTAAGTATGTTACGTTTTCATCGGATAATTTCAACGTAGCATTGTGGTAAAGCCATCTTTTATCAAACGACGAAAACTTATTTGGTACCTTTAACAACAATGCTTTTATAATAATTCAAAGAAATTTTAAAATTGTCCAAATTTTGTCGTTTCAGATTCAAACTAAATTATTGTTAAGTACGCGTATTCTATATTTTATATTAAAATGAATCGATTTAACAATTTGAATTTTAAATTTACAAAATAATTTATTAGACAGATTTTTATTTAATTAATCGTCAAGATAAGGGAACATTAAAATCTTAATCTTATTTATTTATTTTTTTCTTGTCAATTTACGAAGCTTATATTGTATTTTGTCTATGAAATAAAAGGAAAAACTTAACGAATCTTAACAATTCTATTTATATTTCGTATAATAAAACAATCAAAAAAAAACTCCTTCTATTTTACAACGCCTTTATGTAATAAGATATTTCTATTTACCCTCTCCATTTACGTCCCAGTGGAATACAATTTTAGTTTATGGATTCATCTCGACCAGCCTTAGTGTATTTTACCTGATGGCTATATAAAAAGGATGGGTTGTAATAACGTGTTTTAAGATGGGTGTGAAGAAAAAAAGTACATGAAGTCAAGGTTCGTGGATGACGACCTGGTGGTGAAGGTCTCCTGAAGGATAAGGAGGAGAAGGGGTTTTTGCTCAAGTCCTGTGTTACGAGGTCATGCAACAAGCGCCCGGGGTCACAAGGTTACATTCAGGGGTAGGTCACAGTCAATGCCAGGCATCCCCTCTTTTTCCCTGAGCTTGATAGTGAGCTTGTTATTCGCTAACTATTCGAGGGTGGCATTGTCTCATAGCTTCGTCGTGAAAATATATCGTTTACTCTACAACTTTCCCGTCTATTACTATTTTAGACTCGTAAAATGTTATACGTCTATACTATAATTTTATTATCAAATTATTTTTTTTAAAAAAAATATTTAAATTCCTAAAAAAAATAGTTTTTCAACAGGTTTCCATTAAAATTTTATTTACTTCAAACATTGTATATTTTACCGAAAATAAAGCAAGTTAAGAAAACTTTATAATTAAATTTTAAAAATATTTTCAGAGCTATATTATGCAAAATTGATTATTAGACAATTTCAAAAAGGATGACAAGGTTGCAATTATTTTTCTGAAACAGTAAAAGAGGAGACTTCTTATTTTTATGACAACCTATAAACACAAGGCAAACATTAATAAGCCTTTATGAAAATATAAAATAACATAAAATATTCATAAAACAAGAAAGCTTGAAAAAGCTTCAAAGAAGCCTAGTTTCTTTCATTTCTTTCTTTAATGACTAACCATCTGCTTTCTTATCACTTTACCACCTACTTATTCTTATTTTCTATAAATACGCAGCCTTGACAATTCCAACCCTGTAGCGAGGGTTGAAAGACAAAACATTGACAAGTCATTATAGCCCACATAAGATAAAAACAATACAAAAATAGACACATCTTTATACGTTTATCATTATTTTAATAAAAATTTTTACTTTTTTTTGTTTAGCAAGTAATATCAATTACATTATAACTTGAGGAATATGTTGTTCTTCTCGCCTCATGCGTGTCATAAATTATACAAGTTGTTTAACATATTTAAATGTACAATAAGCGTGAGAATGGAAAAAAGCCGGATAAATTTTTTTCTGAATTACATTAACCACATAAATATCTTGTTGCGGTCCTGATAATCCAAACCTACGCATATCCAATGTCCTGAATTAATGCGCTCTGACATATGAGACGTGCAAATTTATCTTTCATCCCTTGTTAATAACTTTATTTTTTGCATTTGTTATTCTAACGGCAAACGATAAAGAGCTTTTGGTACTCATAAATAATTATTTTATTTGTCACTTTAGACAAAATATAGGAAAAAATTCACGTTGAAAATTGTATGAATAAATTTGTATATACTACAAGAATAGTTCAAATTTAGTGAATACCCTAAATACCCCATTCGGTATATATAAATATAGCAATCGAGAAACTTAAAATGTATACAATTTTTAATAATTAATTGTCTATTATTTAATTGCCTATAATATATTCAGTACAACAATGATACTGTATAATGAATATTATGTATAACACACATTTTTTATTTAGAGTTCTTTATTGATGTTTTTTTTTTTAAATTTAACAATAGATATATAAAACCTGAAATATCTTTTAAATGCTTTTGATAAAATTTACTTAAATATTTATTAGCAACTCTTTTATATCGATCATAATTTTGCTTAGTTACCAAATGTTTTAATTATTTTGATATTTTGAAATTGAACGCCAATTCCCAAATATTTTGAACCTAAGAGAATATTCTTCATTTGAAATGTATTTCTATTCCATTCAATTGCCAATTTTTGCCATTTGTCAGCTGTGACAGTGTTGGGTTGTTAATATTTCACGAGTAGTTACTAGTTAATAATAGCCATCTACTTTAAAGCTAAATAATTAAACAACATATTATTTCTGCCTTAGCCTGTATCTTCAAGTGTGTACCCAGCGATACTAATTGGGGCTCAGTGAGTTAGTCTCGCGGGCTCGGCAGAGGTCAAGACCTCTCAAAAACCCGACTCATATGACCTACGTGCCAATATATACCTATGTATTGAATTCTGCATTAGTCTGTTGCTACAAGTGTGTACCCAACGGTACCGGATGGGACTCAGTGAGTCAGTCTCGCAGGTTCGGTAGAGGCCAAGACACACCCCCGACTTACATGACCTACGTACCAATATATACCTATGTATTAAATTTAAAAAAACATATTATTTAATTTTTCTAATTAAGTAGGGTTCGATGGATGCACTTATGAAGCTGATGAGGGTTACCAACATGGTTAAGAATCACTGGATTAGTTACATTAATTGAGATCATATAACTTTCCTTTTATCATTGTTGAACTTTGCATGACTTCGCCAGGTTAATTTCTCGTTTATGTGCATCTCAGAGTAGCAAAATTTAATTTCCTGCAACAATTGTAAATTGCTTAGAAGGACATATATCCGGACAAACTGTGAATACCACATGAACAGTTATGACTTTATTAATCTTTACTTTTCATTAAAATTCTGCAATTTGGTGAAGTTAGGCACTGGTCAACTACTATTAAGTAAAAAAAATCACATTTTTACAAAGCAAGTCTACTAAGAGAATGAATAGTTTTATCATTGAATAAATGTCGAACGTCACCTCACTGTTACGAAATCAACTAATTTTTATGTAAACCTGATTCAACTTAATGTAAGTTTAATATTAAACGAGGCGCAACAAATAAGTTCAATTGTTATAATTGGAAAATTCAAATAATAATTTTCAATCAACAAATCTAAAAATAATGTTTTTTTCACCTTGATATTGAACAAAGGTTGGAAAAAATCTTAAGAAAGAATCAATTGGTTTTAAAAGCATCGAGATAACAATTCTTTTGTGTCAATTTTATGTTAAATCTCGAACAATAACGATATGATGAAACAGTCATTAAAATTGCTATAAAATCAGCCATGATTTTAATAAGGAATTTCGAAATACTATTTCAATTGAATGTGTGTATGCATATATCTTGCAACTGTAATGACATCATGAATTTACAATAGAAATCTAAGATCGTGATTCTCCTTGAATGAATGCCAAGTTCACTATCAATAAAAATGATTGCGTTTTCTTTATTATTTGCGTTGATTTTATTGACTTGCATAAATCTCCAATTTTCATCGTTGAAAAATTCCAATTGATTGAAAAACAGGAAATGCATTGATCTTCAATTAAATTTACTCACTCGATTTATTATAACACTTTCATGTCAAAAGTTCATTTTTAGATGAAATAGAAAAAACTTTTATCTGTGTAGAAAGGAAATTTGAATTTTTCAGTTGAATTTTTCAAATCATATCTAAGACACAGCACTTATATGAAGAGCATGTTTATTTTTATATAGAGTAAATTTGCCGCTACGCTTATTTTCTGATGTAAAAATAATTTTATTACAAAACAATAATTTAAGCCATTTCTACTTTTACACATACTTACAAATATGTAGACACAGTGTACTTATATTATAATCTAATTTTATTTGGTATATTAAGTAAAATATTTAATGAAGTCATAGAAAATTCTGTGGAATTATAACCGTCACAAAATTTTTGTAAAGCAATCTGTACAATAATCTGTAAATTACAATAAAAATTACCAAAATTTTATCACAAGTGAGAAATATTACTATTTATTCATTCATTTCTATAGATGAAATAAGAGTTAACGAAAAATTAAATTAGAATAAATATTTAAGAATATTTTTATCTAAATTTTCAATAACTTTACCAACCAACTAGTATTTTTTTACAGTAAAACTTTTGTAGTGAATATTACATAAAATAAAATGGATAGCTCGTGCAAAACAAGAGTATTACCTGACAAGCGTAATTATTGCATTTATTTCTGCACATAGCCAAACATATGAGCACATATGGAAAAATTTTACAAGCTATTAAGTCTCCATATTATGATACCTACACTTCATTTAATTTATTTAAATATACATTACATATTTACTTTCCAATATTTGGTTCATATATTATTTACCTAGTGATATACAAACTTCAGTTGAAAAACAGGTTTACCAGCAAAAATTATAATTTTTAATTTAGAAGTTTATATATATATATATATATATATATATATATTCATAATTTTTTGTAATAACAATTACATTTTTAGTTATAATAACCATAAATTTAAAACAAAGTTTCTAAAAAAAATTAAAATTGGCCTTCACGTAATCTTTCCCTTACGGTGATAAAAATAGAACTTATAATCCGGTGAAATGTATTTACAACAACATTAAAAAAAATCTTTAAAACTTTGAAATATTTAAACGTTTTATAAATATTGTTTCAACTGATCATAATTTAAGTTGAGATGCATCAATTATTATCATCAGTATAATTATTATTGATTATATTTATGAGAAATAACAATTTATTTGAGTATTTCTGTCACAATCTCCGAAATGAAATATCTCAGCTGTGCTCGTCTACCACGCATGCTTACTAACGATATATATAAGAAAGAGACGTACTGAGAAGTGAAATAGCCTGTTTTTGTTACTATTAGGATTTTATTTTAAGTGTACATTTTTTAGGGAGAACTACCTAAATTATGAACTCACTGTCTCTTATATTAATAGACATATTTAAATTATTAAGGGTAGTATGTACTAAATTCATACCCATAGGCACGGACTATACATACAAGGAGTCCGAACCCAATGTGAAAAAATAGCTTCAATTTGAGGTCCAATACCGGTAAAGCGCGCTACATTACGTGGGAAGTGCTATTGTTATTATAAACTGTAAATTTCAATCTACTGCCCTATAGGAAATGAGTCAAAATATGGCGCTGCCACAAGAGTGTCTGGAATAGGTACTAATGCTACTTTAATTACCTTGGACAAAGTACATAGTTTCAGTTTCAGTTAGTACTGCAAACATACTAATGGCAGCGCCACATCTTGACACATATCCCTTCACGCATTGAAAAGTTAGAATACCTTCTTAAGTGATACTTTTTAGTGATCTTTGGCACGTTCTGAATATTTGCGCTGTTAGTGTCAGAAAAGAGAACTATGATGCAACTGACACTAAACATTAAGATATTTAGTGTGATTTTTAAAATACGAAATTTTTGCAGCAGACATTATTTTTTTGGTTTATAAATTACAAAAAAAAACTTTGTTTTTAAAAACATTTTTAAGAATTAATTTAATAAAAGAATAATTTTCCTATAACTTATATATTTCTTTCAACTCATTAAAAATGAAGCCATGTCATTTTTCCTTACGAAATTCATTACTGTGTGTATTCTGATACGTATTCGTCGAATTTTTAATGTTAGTTTATAATTATTGTGAATAAAATGCTATTTAATAAGAAGTAACTAAATAATTAGAACACTTATTTCAGTAAATGTAATAAATCACAAAATGGTAATAAATATACTTTTATAACACAATATAATAAAATTTAACATACTACCATTAAATGTACCAAACGCGAGCTTGATTACGTTTATAACATTTTATAGTTTTGTATAAATATATAAAATGTTATAATAATATATTAAAATTATTTCTATCAAGTTGTAGGCATATTACGTAGATATATATATATATATATATATATATATATATATATATATATATATATATGTAGTTGTGTAAATGAGTTTTGAAAAGAAAGACTTTTGCTTGTCGTATGCTCTCAGCATAATTAATATTTTGCTTACAGGCCTAAAGAAATATACTTTTTGTTTGCAAACTTCAAGAAATATTTGTACGAGTTTTCTTCAATGACTGGTTTTAAACTTAGCTATAAATGGTTTAATTTTTTATAAAACAGAAAATATATTAAATAGCTTTTCGTCTAGACTTTAGAACCTAAAAAGAAAACAAACACAGATTCACAACTGAATATGTATAGCGACATACACAAGCAAAATATATCTTTACTTGTATAATATAAAGTACAGAACGGCTTATATGTACCAACAAAAAACAGTTTTACGTCTATTATAAATTAATTTGCATTTTTTTCGTTCCAACTTTGTTACCCGTTGTTAAAATTGAGTTATTTTATGATTTCGTGAATGGGAAAAGGCCGTTTAGAAGTAATTCAAAATAAAAACTTACTTTTATTATGAAAATACTTCAAGAAGTGTTTTATTACATTAATTGTATGGTATAAACTTGGAAATAGTTACTTTGTTTTTTTTTTTCAATTATAATAAATTTAAGAGATTTATTAATTATTGATTTATCGAAAAAAAATCGAAAGTACTTACAAACTTAACGATTTTTACAACAAATTGAAATTTGTTAGTCTTGCCAATGAAATTGTGTTGTGGTAACTTGCATTTATCTTTGATAAGAACAATTAAATATCAACAGAAAAGAAAATATTGAATTCATTGAGGAATTGAGCAACTTTTTAGAATTGCGTTATATTTTTCTTTTGTGTTTTATCGATATATCAATTTTTATGAGCAAATTTTAATTTCTTTACCAATACATAGTGTTTATTCAAAACTGTTTTGCAATTCATTTTCAAACTTAGATTTTATAGTGAAATCTTTTATTCATAAACCTTTCAAAAGTTATTTTACATTGAAAATGAAAAAACCAACCAAAAATAAATATCAAGTTGAATTTTACGTTCGATTAGTAACCTATTTGTATTTACTGCTAACATCTAAATCTTGTCAAAGCACTTCTTTATTGTGACGGCACACGACTGTTATAATGTTAAAGGTGTCCATTAATTCTTAACATTTTCATATTTTTATTATTTCATTATTATTATTATATTAAAAATTTTCCATTTTTTTATTAGAAATATTTTTCTAGTACGAAAAAGGGTGATAAACATTGAAATTAATAAATAAATAAAAATAGGTTAAATAATTTTATTATATTTTTGTCCCAATCAATTTATATTTCTTGACAATCACAAATCGAATAATACTATTGCTGGGTAAAATTAATAATATAATTTGATCCTCTAATAAAAAATTCACATGAGGTTAATGGTTAGAAAAAGCTTCGATTGTTCAATTTAGAGTCGACCATCTTATTGAAATATAATTTTCAACGATTGTGTTACCCGTTATGTATCAGAAGATATACTATAAAAAGTTGTGATCTTGGTGCTTTAACCGATTCCTGCTTATTCTTTTGATAGTTATTTTCCCACTTCCCAAGAAATATTACCCCAATGGTAATAAATGGATACTACTATAAATATTACGATATAACTAACGATATACGACAAAACCAATAAATGGATATCACTACTCGGCGTTTAAAAAATATATTTCGCATGTGCATTTTACTTGTTTTTAATTTTATATTTCACATGACCGGCATAGAAGACTTCATTTTAGTTCGCAGAAATGTCGTCAAGTTTTTTTTATTCCACGTACTATGACTGCTCAACTATGATTTAAAGTCATTTCAGTGTCTTTGGATCACCTGAACATAGCTGTGAAATATTCCTAATAATCCAATTAACTGTTTGCTGAGACTTATCTTAGAAGTAGACCTAACCAATTGGAACTAGTAACAAAGCTGAGACGCATTAGTTCTTTTAGAACACAGTGCAGAGGATACAAAAGAACTGTGACAAGAGGCCCCCAGAATGATGATGATGAAGAAGAAGAAGGATCCCAGGAGGTATACGTATCAGTCATGTATTTTCTGATTCTTAATTCGGATTTTTACAAAAAAAAATCAAACTTAAAATACAGTTTTAATAAAACAACAGTTTTAATCAGAAAGTAATTAATGTATCCCGAATAAAAACAATAAAGTGGAAGTATATAAAGACGAAGTTTTCTCTTTGTTAAGTTGGGTTTTCCAGAATGAAGTTAGTTGATCCTCAACACTGCAGCCTCAGGGCTGATTGAGCTTCCTGGATCCCTATTTTATCTAGTTAAGACCAAGCAGCTGGGCGAACCTCACCACTCGTCGCACTAAGTACTTTCTGATAATTTCAGTTCCAAGGCTTGTTATCCCCAGTTCCTCATTTCTTCATTCATTCAGAGCATCATATTTCCATAGAACGTGAGAATCGCTTTCAAATACGAAGTTTAGTTTAGTTAATTAGTTTAATTTCAATACTAATTCATTGACCGGCCCTCATTAGTTGGTTGCTCAGTGTTTATACTTCAATTTAATGAGGAATTAAGTGGTACTCTGCTCTTACAATGAGATATACTTAAATAATATCTAAATGCGTCTAGTAAGATGTAAAGGCTATCAAAACCGTCTGGCTACTAAGATAACACCTTTAACATTTTTTGGTAGTTGCCTAAGTAACGTGTATAAAATTTAGCTTTTATATTATGACGAAAAAATTATCTTAATTTATTAAAATTTAGGGGTTCCTGACAAGAAGTTGCAACTGTAGGTACAAAGTTTCTGGCAGTGAAGGATATCATTTCTAATATTATTCCAAAGAAATTATAAAAAAATCTGAGCTTTATACATTAACGAAAATACTTTAACAAAGTTGAGCTACTTTTTATACACCTTTGTCACCTGTTACCTGCAAAGTAACCACTAGTCAATTTTCATAGTCACTGATCGTTCTTAGCTTTGTTAGAGACATTTGTAGAGCAATTTTCAGCTTTTATAAACTGACGAAGATTTTGCCGTTGGGGGCTTTTGAGCTATTATGATTATTCGTGAAAAAATTGTAGCTTTCTATTAAATCAACGGTGCACAGGATTTTCAGACATATGAACGCTTTTAGAGACGGAAAGAGGAATTTTTGACATATGGGCAGTATTTTTATTTACGGAACGGAAATTGGAGTAATTAAGATATGTATTTTTCGAAAGTTAGTTATACTAATCAGTAAAATTGTTGACGTAAGGAATGATTATTCATGCATTTTTGCTTCTTTCCATTTTATTAAGAAATTTTATTGAATCTTTTAGTTGATTAGATTTAATATTTATTTTAAGCCCTATACCAAGAAATAAAAACTTTACAGCCGTGATTCTTCGTTGAAGGGATTTTTATATACGCATATTGTTAATTGTTAAAAAGTGCGTTTACGTATAATAATCATTAAATCCTCTTACTTAGCGTTAAAAACTGAGAATTTTTATTACTATAAAGATAAAACGATTATGTATTTATTAGTTGAATTAAGTTTTTTAATATGGTAAGTGAAATCAATAAATGATTATGTGCTTAAATTCAATATTGCACCTATTCTAAAAACTGATGAACATCAATTGAAATACTGTGAAACGAATAATGACGCATTATTCAATGAAACTTGTGGAATTTAATTAAACTACATTACAAATGTCTTGCTTGTCAAGATAATTGAATTTGAAAGTCAATGTTAAAATGCATTTTACACATGGAACTGTTAATTTTAAAAATAGCGTCAATACAACAATAATTGAAAATGGGTTGAGGTAATGTGAGCATCGATCATTAATGTTTCAAAATTTCACGTGGTTTAGTATATGTATGTACTTCATTTACAATTTCTTCATTTCATCGTCAGGTATACCGACCACTAGCAATTACGAAAGTTCTCACAGTTACGACATGTCTGTATGTACTGTACGCGTATACCTACTGTATGTACTAAAGTTATATGCTCGTAAATTTTGTTCGCAGCTTAAATTTCACAGAATAATACATAAAATTGTGAGTTGCAAAAATTTGTTATTTTTATGTAGCGGTTATTTTCAACACAAGGACAAGGTCGTGCGGCAGCAGCAGTAGCAGTACATTTTATTCATGCTCGTAAAAAATAATTTAGTATTTAATGTGCTTTACATGAACGCTAATGTGGGTGTTATTTTTATTTGATATTACACAATATTCGCGCGGTTGAAATCTTTCTAATCTCTTCACTCAGAATTAAGTAAAACTGAAATAATTAGATTTATTAAATTTTCACAATCAGATTGCAAGAAATAAAAAAATGCATGCCATTAAAGGCATGACGTTTATTAGTTCTACTTTAAAAAAAAGTATAATAATCTTAGGCAATAATTATTCCTTGAAAAGCATGAAATAAAATCATACTAGAAGTATCCATGCATTTATTTTTAATAGACTAAAGAAAATAAACAAAAATCATTAAGCATGGCACATACCATTAATTTTGGGTTACGCTGTTGCTTTATTTGTCTTCTAATTTCCACAAAATGTTATGAAAGTTTGCTCTTGGAATGACGTCAATTTTTCGAAACATCTTCATAAGTTATAGATAGATAAGTTAACTTACCTGTATACATATTAGCAGTATCGTCAGAATGACGAAACCATTCCATGAAGAGTATCACCCTATTATGTCTGCTAAATAAACAACTAACTCCGATAAAATGTAATCAGCTTAAAAATTTGGTGTAATCCAAACTTTAGTGTACCATTTTCCTCGGTACTTTCATGCCTTTAATAAATGGCAATAGTTCAGAATAATAGATCACAGTTAATGATGTCATTTGACTTTATAAAGGATTTTTTACATTTGCTTGTTTTCGTTCGGTTTTGTTTGTATTCGGATGGTGTTAGATTACTGTTCAATTAGTCATGTATACATAGGAATTCATTCGGTTTATATTCAATTCCTATTAAGTCGCCAATAAAAGTAGCTAACTAAAAAGAAAACGTTAAACTGTATCTCTCTATTTCTATAAGTTGGATCTCATTCATGTTGTTTTGATATTGACTGAATAAATTCAGGAAGTTAGATAAACAAATAATTTGATGTTAAATTTTTCAAACTTACCGCCCATAATTTCCCTAGAGTAGCCCCTGAGAAGATCCAAATCACCGCGTATTATCTTATGTTACGGAGGTAAAGTACCTAGGGATGCACCTAGGCAGACGCCTTACCTGGTCTAAACGCAGCCCATTGAGTATCACCTCTTGGAAACTGTGGTGATACTTGATTGGCAAAATGGTTGCAACTATCCCGGGGCAGCAAGGCAGCTGTTTGCAAGTCGATACTTAAACCCATCTGGACATATGGGATACAGCTGGGAGGAGACGCCAGTGGACAAAATCCAGCGTTTTCAATCGAAAACTCTGACGTCCCTTGGTATGTTATAAACCACGACATACACAAGGACCTCAAAGAGGCTACGGTAAGAAGTGAGATAGCCAGATACAATCAAAAAGGTCAGAAAAAACTGCAAAAGAACCCCAACAATCTGGTTGTCAATCTCCTGGACAATTCGAGTTACCATCAAAAGTTGAATCGCATCTCATTTCTAAAGCTACCATACAGAGACTCTTTAGCACCTTAAGGAACCCCTTTTAAGAGGTAGATGCGGTTTTCCCCGCTTGTCCTTTCATCCCATTCTCCTAATGTTCGGAGCAGGTTACCAGCTCTGATGGATGCCTCTTTGAGTAACCTTTGAAAACAAGCGTTCGGTCCCCCTACAAAAGTCAAGTAATAGAAAATTATTTTGTTTAAAACCTAAAAAAATAAACATTTAGATCATTCTAGATTTTCAAAGTATTCTCGTTGAGTCTTCGTTCTACTGGTCTACCGGACTAAATATAATATATAGTAAGTTCATATCTGCCACTTGGTTCCTCTAGTTACTTACAAGTGTCCCTATCTGTTAAAGACATTTATTAAAGGTTAAAATAATTCAGAATGTTAAAATATGTATTTTCATTAGTTTTTGTCTTTATTAGCCAGAGTTACATTATTTATTTTTTTTCATTAAATTGGTCAAAGCATCGAGTCAAACTAATGTATCCTGTACTAAACATCGAGTAGATTCGATGTATCGATGTTTAGTGAATTGCCCTATTTTGTTATGCTCAAATTCAAGTCTCATCGTTAATTAAGACTAGCGGCTGAAATTTGATTTTTTAAGGGTAATGAGTATATTGATTAAAAATCATTATATTTACATTTTTTAAAACTTTATGAAACCATTCTTAATCGGTTAAAAATATTATTTAGTGATTAGTTTCGAGATTCAAACTATTTGGCTTCGCCTCGTTTCAATTTTGCGTGTAGTAGTCTCGTCTTTTTTTATAAAATGAATTATGATTGTGGTTCATAAGTTAGCTTTCTGTTAAAGACTGAAAACCAAACGGACCAAAAAGTAGTTAGAGGAGATTTTCACTATTCTCATTAATGGCAAAAATTCTTCACTATATTTCTCCACTGTACTTACTTATTAATACATTTCCTTAAAATTTTACAGATTCAAATTGTTGTTAATATCTTTTTGTCGCTGTGGTCAATGGAGTAATCTTTCTGGGAATTTACGCAAAGCTTTTGAAAATATCCCAAAAAACGTTTAATCATTAACTACTGTTTCCGTTTTTGCTTCCGGTCGTGATGGTTGCCATATTTTTCGAAATTTGCAAATAAGTTATACATAACTATTATTTTATTAGTATAAATATCAATTATCTAGTTACTTTCGTGGGGGATTGGATTTATCTGGTGACTGCAAAAAGTAAGGGAGAAAAATATCAGTCGACGAAAATCTATCAATTTTAAGTTAATTTACTAAACTAAAACACTATATTCCTTTTCATTGGAATTACGACTAAAGAAGAGAACTTGACACAAGAACAAAACCTAAAAATCTAAGACCCGAATGTGACCTATATAAATGACATCACAATATAAATAATATTAAGAAATAGGTTTCCATTGAAATTATTTTGATAAAATTTAATGACTTGCAGTATTTTTAGCAACAAAAGTATAATCTTTTTTTAAAAATTACACCTTACCAGTTAAATATTAGTGATAATATCAAAATTTTATCACGAATAGGTGCATATTTCAGACATACTACAATAGTTACCAAGAATAGTAACTCAAGTTGATATCTAATTACGGCTGCCATTCACAAAAAATGTGTATATAAAATTAAACAACGTAGAAATTTTTGTTTTATTATAAGACTATAAACATTAGAAACAAATTTTAAGAAAAAAATTATACCTCTTTTTTTCATTTAAGGCACATGCTATACATATCGCAATATTACATTTAAACAGAGCCAAATTTTAATTAGTTTAACAAATTAATTCTGTTGAAACTATGTGTAAACAAAACATCTATAATTGAGAAAATGACATGAGAATGTTTTTTTTATGTATCATTAAGTATCTGATTATATATACAAAATATCCACGTGTAGATCCTTCGAAAAAGAAAATACCATAATAGAGAACGTGTGTTTTCCTACGACCCTGAAACACACGATATAAAAAAGCAATAGGTTTAGAAAATATATTTATTGAATAATATTTTTATTAAGCTCATGATATAAAATTTCATACATGTAATCCACATGTAATATGGATAGATAAGGGTGGCCTTAAATTTCAAGTACATACGGTTAAACAGACGTCAGAAGAGCTAATCGTACCAGGAATTGATATTTCGCAGATTAAAAAACAATGTCCTTGTACATTAAAATAATATTTGCTTTATATATTTTTAGAGGCGTTTCGCTCCCTCTCAATTTAAACAGTCTTCTATCTACTCTATAATTACGCTGATTAAATAGTTTTTTTTTTGGTTTATCGGTTTGTGCCTCGTTTTATTAAGAATTATGTATTTATTTTCTTTTGAAGAAAAATGTCAATGAAAAATATTTCGCTATTATAAAAACTTTAAATTAATAGAACAAATAATTCGTTCAGAAATAAAAAAAGCGTAAACATCACGTAGTTATTATGTACCTACCTATGCTTGACTATATAACTCGATAAATACCGCCAAAAAATCCTATTTATATTTAGGATGTTAATTTATTGGTGTATAAAAATAAAAACAATACTTTCATAAAAATCACATTCATTTACACGTGGAAAATTTGGCCATGACTTTCTATATTTATTTACAACATACATACGCACACACAATTCCATGATAAGTCAGATGATACTTGAAAAATTTTCTGATAAGATTTCAGACCTTGCAAAATTATATGTTATGTGGTCGGAAAAAAAATAATTAACGAACGAGTTGTACAAAATTCCCCTTAAGTTGATAAAAACAAACGAATCAAAATAAAATTGATAAAAACTACATATGTATGAAGGTTGAAATCTTTATTCACAATAAATTATAAAACGTGTAACATAATTTATGGGTTGCGATTACTAAAAGCTCCCATAAAACACATTATTCCTTCATCTATTTGAGGTTGACTTTCTAAGAATTTATGAGGGTCAACATCTGAGTGTTTTAATACCGGAGGACCTGTTATCACCAACTCTACATTTGAAGTGCCTGAGAACGAATATTCACTGTTTGCTGAATTTTTCATCAAGTTACTCAACCATTGATTGTTATTCTCAACGACTTTCTTCAGCTTCTCATAGATGTTCGGCGATAAAACGTCCATCAATGGTAAAATCTCCTAAAAAGTTTTTCTCTTGAAAATATATTACTTTTTTCCCTAATCTTTCTTATAAATAATCAGAGTGCATTTTTTATTTAGTAATCAAATCTAATAGTACTGATATTGATTTCAAAGCACAAATTGACCATCAAAAGAATTAATAAAATAATTGTAGATAAGACAATCCAATTTATCAAATCGCATTAATGAAATTCTATGAATTCCTTTGTTCAATTGAGTAATAATATTAAATATGATTAAAAATGAGTGTCTACATTTTATTATTTATCAGAAAAAATTAGCACTATCTGTAGCTTTCATTCCAAAAACTTCTACGATTTGCCCAGAATTTCTGTTCTACATTTTGCGTATTAAACATCAAACTGTACCACACTTTTATTTGTTTTTTTTTTTAATTTTTATTTACCATCACTTTATACTATTATACTAAGGTTTTTAACGACTTTAGGGTTTATAAGAATCCGTAATCGAGAAATATCGAAAATTTGCTCGGAACGAGGATCGAACCCAACACCTACTAGTTTTGGAGCGGCCACATTGACCACTCGGCCACCAGTAGGCTAAACTTTGTTTTCAACTTACCGATTTATAATAGTTTAAAAATGGACCAAATGTATTGCATGTACGGATTTTTTTCTAAAACATAATGAATATAGCGACAATTTTCTACGAACCCTCGGTGCGCTAGTTAGATTCACACTTGATCAGTACTTTTTTCTACTCATTTCAAAAAAAGAGGATACTACGACCTGTGCGGTACTGCCATTGGGCGATGAATTTCGATAAACCGACCCGAAATAAATCGAAATTTATGAATAAAAAATCCTTTTCTGCTTCTTTTACGAGAAAAAAAAAGTTTTTCCTCCAAAAATATCAATGTTATATCTTATGGATTTAAAATTTCAACAAAATGCACATTAGCTATAATGTTGGAGACGTTTGAAGCGAAATTATTTAATTGTATTATAACTTGGCCTATGAAAAAATATAAATTTCTAAATTAAACCGAAGGGCAAACTATTGTAAATGTAAAATTATACAATCCAAGTTTCCGTAATTCTACAATATTCGTAGTTTTTGGTACATATTAAAGTAATATATAAGAAGATATTTTAATCTTGCAATGCATGTAGGAAAAGTATTAAGGTATGGCGCCGCCACAAGTGTTTCGTGATTACTAACTTAAATTACCGTAATTACCTTTGGTTACTTTATACTCAAAATATAGATACGAAGAGTACGAGCTTAATAGACTATATGCACATTTTTTTTTGAATTGCTAAGGGACATCATTATTATGAGGGAAAATCAGTTTTATTGTACATTTATTGTTATTTGATATATTTAAGAACTATTATTGACCAAAGGTTACTAAACGTATCTTTTGGCATGGTAAACTAAGATACTTATTTTACTAAAATTAGATTCCCTACAATAAAATTGATATTTTCGGAGCAAAAAAACACTTTTTCACGTTAAAGAAGCAAAAACTAGATTTTTTGTAATCTTTATTTTGGGTTGATTTATCAAAATTCATCATCAAATTGCTGCTTAAAAAATAACTACTAATTTAATTTCTTTGATCTTCAGCAAAAAACACTATTTGATAAGGAAAATATATAATATAAGTATATATATAAATATAAATGTAATTTAATTTTTACTCGTTTTTTTTATTATTATTGTATTTACATCAAAATCAAGTAGTACCTACTTTCAGAAAATTTGGTATTCCGGAAAATATAGCTTAAGATTTACCTGTGGGGGTGGTTCTGTAAAAGGGTATAAAATATTCTTGTATTGAATGAATAAAATAAGAAGCGTCCAATATTCTTCGGCAATAGTAACAAAATCAGAAGAATTAATACTGAGAAACGCCAGCTTTTCAATCCATTCATGAACACATATTGTATCATTTTTTGGTAATAAAGGTAAAAGAGCTCGAATTATTAAACTATAATTAATCGGTTGGTTTTCTATATTCTCAGATTCTTGTGGCAAGTCCATTTTTACTTCACGAATAAAAATAATTTTACACAATAATTTTCTAAAATTTGACGTTTGTAAGTAAAAATTAAATGGAAACTAAATTGTATTATGTGAAAATATCCGTAACTAAATGTCCTAATTTTAAACTACTGTCATAGAACATGTGTTTGAAACATAAGTTTCGAAATTTTCTATACACTTATAATTACATTGTTTATATTTTTCGCCGTATAACTTTTAGCGTTAGTAATATTTCCTCGTATTACAATTCCAAAGTTATCCCTGGGTATTCCTACAACCAGTTCATAACAAATCCAAGAAAGAGAAATTTAGAAGAAAACGACATTTTATGAAATTCAAAGACATATTTCATAGAAGAAACAGTAAATCAAATTGAAAATGTTTTCACCCCCGTTTAATTCAATTTGGTCGAACAAGTAGACAAAAAATGACATTAAACATTTAGTTAGAAAAACGAAAAACATAAAAGTAAATTTTCGCAACGAAAATTTCAGACAATCCCAAACAATAAATAAGTCAAATCGTAATAGCTTCTACATAAGTTCCTGAGGGACAATAAAAACTTTGTTTGCCACGTGTCGAATCCGGAGGGAGTTATTCCTTCATTTCTTTCAATTGTACTCACATACAGATGAAATGAAATCCTTCACCGTATTTTCTTAACATCATGTCAATCTCGTTAGTTTCTGCATACTTTCTTGAGCTATTTATAAACATGTCGAACAATAACCCAACAGAATATTTCTTATATATTAAAATCCTTTTTCCAAATCGAAAATATTAATTTAACGTTGTAAACTTGAGCTTATTGTGGTAATGTAGTGTATTTTTTTTATCAAAGTTAAAATTACTTTTATTCAATTTTTAATTTTAGATTAATCTTAATTTTTTAATGAAATCAAATCAGTTTCACAATCATACTTGAATGCCCTAAAATATCGGAATAATTGGCATAAATTAATAAATGCACAGGAAAGATTAAACCATACGCTCAAAAACAAGTATTTAGCTAAGCTAATCTGGATCCTTGGACTCCATGGGATAGATGACAAAGAGAAAGAGGACGAAGTGGTAAAAAGTGCAACCACCCAAAAACTACTCGACAACCAGGACCTTGAATTGGAAGGCTGGAGGAAATAAATCACGATTAAAGTTCAAAAAACCAGGAATAGTATGTGGAGAAGAAAAATTACACCATATACTCAGAAACAAGTTACTCTAGGAAAGTTAATCTAGATCCTTGTGCTTCATGGGGTAGAAGGGAATGAGAAAGCGGACGAAGTGGTTAAAATGGCAACCAGCCAAGAACTACTCGACGACCAGGAGCTGAACTTAGAAGACTGGAAGAATTCACTTCAAAAATTAGCTATGGTGAGGAGCTCAGTTCAGGATATATTCCTGAACAAATCCATGCAAAGAAAGCATGCATTGGCTATACGAGACTTAAAATAGGATATACCTACAAGAATGACGCATATAATGCAAGATATAATCAACATATAATGCAAGACAAATCTGGAGAGTGCTTCCATCATCTTCTAATCGCTGGCATAGTTCTAGTCCACTGGAAGAAGAGATGTTAAATAGAATATGACTTTAGAAATACAGTTAGCAACAGGGATGAAATAGGAACGAAACAAGACGAAATAAAATTTAAACTGAAAATGACTAATTGCAAATCATAATCAAATTTAACAACAAAAGGGTGACCAACAAATGTAATTTGTCAACACTAACATAGATAAACTCAACCAAAAATAAATAAAAGCTCTAATCAGAAACCAGTTATAAAATATAATAAAATATAAGTGAACCGACAGTTGCGAAATGACCAGTAATATTTTAGGGGGGCGATACCTGTAGCCGCTTGAATTTTGACCGTTTTTCAGAGGTTTTTTGAAAGAAAATGAATAAATGCATAGTTTTTAAATTCAGTATGTTTATTCTTTATATATTAAAATACAAGAAGCAGTTATGTTCTTTGATTTTTTTTTCAAAATGGCCACCTTAATAGCTAAGCTCCAGAGATCCTCGCGTCAAAAGGCATCAATCAGCGGGATTTTTAGCTTCTGGTACAACGATTTGAAACCAACAATTTTGGTTTGAGCGTATTTATAAAATATGTATCTTCTAGTTGAACCAAAAAAAAAAAAATGTCCAAAAATCGTAGTTTGGCGCGTCTCAGAAAGAAAAATCCGATTTTTCACCTTTTTTTTTCGATGGTTTTTGGGTCAAAAATACTGATTTTTGAGGTTTAACGAAAAACTAATACTGTAGAAAAGACGTGTGCTAAATTTCATATGAATTAGTTGAGAATCTTGCCCGCCAATTTAAAAAAATAACTTCGAAAAAAAAGAGTTTAAAGTTTTAACACAGAGAAGCTCCTTGAATACAGCGAGTTACGAACTAGTCAGCGATTGACCATATAGAAGTTCTTTGGTCCTTCTCAAAATCTAATCGCTGAAATTCTAAATTTACGTAAATTTCTGATCAGATATGTGACAGGCCTCATGACCGGTCACTGTGGCCTGAGAAAGCATTTTCATGCTATTGGAGTACTGTTAGATCCTCCAATATGCAAATTCTATCAGGCAGGTGAAGAAACTGCTTCTCACATTTTGTTGGAATGCAGTATTCTACCTATAGTTTGGCAACTAAAAGATTTAGAGATTTCCGATCCCAGTACTGAACTAATCGAACACCATCTTGTTTGACGGTTGCTGAGATTTGCTCGCCTTCTTGGGTTGCAACAGGTAAAATAGGAACCCAGGGAACACAATACGTCTGAGGCTGCAGGTGGAGGCACTTCAAATCTCATATTGGTGCACCGTAGATATAAAAATAAATAAAATAGTCTTTTGATGCGTTTTTGTACTCGTTTTTCTTCTTAAGTTCTTTTTGACATGTTTGGTGAGCTTTTTTGGTCGTCAAAGAGTTGCGGTGATTTTCTCGACTCACCCTTTCCCGACTCGGTGCTCGAGCGCCGAGTTGAAGCGTAGCACTTATATGGCTTTTTTCTCCACAAAAAATACGAATTTTATTTTAAAAATTTACAGAATTATTATTGAGGTATTATTGTAACATTTTTACAACAAACCGCTCCTTTTAAATGACTTTAATCTGAAAAAAGTCAGTTTCTTATAATTAAAAGAAAGAAAAGTAATCATAATTTTTATACTGAAACCACCGTTTTATATTTTAACTTAGTTAATTAGTTTTGATGTAAACTTGAACTTTTTATACCTGTCGGCTAATCAAAATCATTCGTTATACTTTTAACAAAATCTTGTTATAAGAATCTTCCGCTCAGTGAACCATAATTTGATTACTGTTACGGAAGTAAATATTTAAAGTTCACTTTTACATATAATTGATTTTGAGTAGTAGAAATTTTTTCGCTTTAATTGAAGTTCACGACGTAATAAACGTAATAAATTTAGCTGTTCTCGCAAAAAAGTCATTTGGAATAATTAATACTTTTATGTAGAAATACCTTACATTTCACCCCTAGTCGTTGTAATTTTTAATTTAATTAAAATGTATCCTCCCAATTTCGTTCAACATAAAACTTTTCATATAGCCAAACAGTGTGATATTTGAATGGATGAAGGCCGTTTGGCCAAGTGGTGTGACGCGACCAAGTACAATTTCGCCACTTTTATTCAGGCGAATTTAACAGTCCAATTATTTGTGCTCAACTTTAACCTTGTGTTATGTGTGGTATGAGTAAATATATAATTAGGGATAGTTATATATTGAAGCAGGAAATGTTACTATTGAACTTTGTGATGAGCACACATACATACAATGAGCCTATAAAATCTTATATTAGTTTATAAACGAAGGTTATAGACGGCCAGAAATGTAGATGAGTCAAATTTGAAATTTGCGGACATGTGACATTTTTCATTGGTTCAGTCGTTAATTTAATCGACAGATATTTTTTCTAGGAGTTTTTTTGCCGACGGAATTATGAAAACAACCTTGAATTTATCAAAGATTGCAAAAGTACTCAAAATTCGCCAATACTGCCACATGAGAAACACACACACACACATTATTAATCAATTAAGTATCAACATTAAAATAATTAATTCCATTGAAATTTTCTTTCAAGAAATTCATTGAAATAATAATTAGAGCTACAAGATAAGGAATCGTGAACTCTAAAAATTGTAAATCGATAAGAGTAGTTACAATTTGCATAAAAATAGCGAACAATTTTGTAGTTCCCCCCTATTTAATTGATGTGACGAAAAAAATTAATAAATTTGTCAAAAGGTCATACCAGATTTTCATAAGAATGACGCAGACTATTTTACATAGGTTCATTAAAAATTGAAAAAAAAAATCAGATAACAGACAAGACACTTTGGTAAAAAGAATAACTGCACTGTAGTGTAGTAAAAAAACCTAAGGCCAATATGTAATTTACATGAAAATCTACAGTCTACACATATTTGACTTTACGATTGTGTCTTCACATAGTTCATGAAAGTATTAACATTTTTACATAAAGATTGTGCCAAAATCTATGAAATCCTCCATGTTTTTTTTATTGCGAGTATTTTCTGATGTTGGCACCTTTCACCTACAATGATATAATTCATAGCGCCTTACTTCCCGTTATGAAGCAAGGTCCTTTCTAATAGCGGCACGACATTGACATTCTAATTTCATACAATGGTGTTGTAGCGGAAAACGCGCTTTTGTTTGAAGGAAAAAAATCAACGAGACTCTATTTCTGTATTGTTACATCTTCATATCATAGTCTATGTGATTTTATCAATACTTATTTCAGTTGAATCGTTTTTGATAACCAACTATTTCTACCATATTTTATTGTTAAACTTTATTGTTCTTACGGAATGAATTTAAGATTTTCAAAGTAGGATTCCAACTTTCTGGGACTTTTCCAAATATTTTAAGCTTTTTGACTCCATTTTTTTTGGAAAATAAGCATTCAACTAGTTAAAAGCTCATCATTAGTTCTTCAATTTTATGTTTTGCTTTATTAGATTAGTCATTTTAAATACAATTCAGAATTGTGAAGGAACGGTAAGGATACAGAATGGCGTTAACATTTGCAAGAATGTAGACAACAAATTGTATTGAGCTCTTTTTTGTTCGGTAGGAGATTCCGACTTCTTTAGAGACGGTTATATATATACAAATGTGACTTTCGTAAATATTTATAATAGACCTAACAATTGTTCAAATTGAGTAAAAGAAAACAAATAATTAGAAAAATTAAACGATAAAAATAAGCAATATTTGAAATTCAAGCAACTCTTCTATAACAACTATATAGATTCCTAGAAAAATTCCGTGTTCTACGAAACCGTGTTGTATGAAACCTAGAGTCGGTACTTACGTAGGCGCGTCATGAGAGGGAAAAAAAATCAGAGTTGCAATTTTTTTAATGGAAGACGGTTACGCTGTTTGATTTTCCGGTACCTAGTGACAAACACACTATTGTTTTCTTATCCATTTTTTTTAATTTATAACGGAGCTAAAACTGTTTTAAAAACTTTATAACTAGTAACTACCCGTGAAATGTTCACAACCTTACACTGACATAACTGACAAATGATAAAAATTGATAATTGAATGACAATCGAAATGATAGTTGAAACAAATGACATCAATCAGTAAATTCAAATTTGAGACAATGATTGTTATAGGTATTTGGTTTTCTTTCACTCATTGTTCTGTCTTTAGCAATATACATGCCATTGCCTATTATTATATTGATTATAAATATGTAAGTTCTGTTTAAAACGTTACTTATAAAACAAGAACGGTTAAAACTAGACTACCTGAACAAAACTATACTTTAACAAGAAAGTATGACTTCTTACGTGCATTAATAAGTACACATCCTCCTTTTATATTTTATTTTAACATAACTTAAATAAATTTCTTTGTACCTACTGCTTAGTATAGTCAATCGAGAACGTTTTTTCGGTGGAAAGATATTATCTATACTTTACACCAGTATTTACTGTCTCCTTTAAATAATCTGTAATTTTACTTTGATTGTCAATGTTTACTAGATCATTGTAAACTCTATATGGAACTAGACAGTTTTGCAGCTCCCGTTTGAATTTTCGACTTCTTTTAGCAGAAGAGTCGGTATTCAAGAAAAATTACTTGAAATTTACAGCAAAGTTTAAGTCTTTTTGTAACTTTTTTTAGGGTTAAATTAATTAAATAATAATGCTAAATTACTAGTTAATACTAAATAACTACATAAACTTCATCCGTGCTAGTATCGGCTGAATCGATTTGATCTATAGCTTAGGATGCCATTTCCACCAAATCCACTTTGCCAATGTCTTCTTCCCTTAATAAATTTTGAACATCCTCAATAATCATACCAAAAAAAACTTCACCCTTAATTCATTTAACAACTTCTAATACAGTGTTGTACAAAGGTTTTTGTAATTCTCTTATCGTGTTAAAACGAAACCATGTTACAAGAGGGTTCCAATTTATAAATCATGTTGTAACAAAATCCATGTTATACGATGCAGTGGTATGGGAGAGCTATCAGCATTTAAAATTTTGAAACTTAAGACGTTTTCAAACTTCCCACCGATTCCGTAAAAACTGACCATTGAAATTTTTTAAAAATCCGTCCAACTTCAGATAGAAGAAAATTTATGAACCTTTTCCAAATTTGAATTCAAATATATTAGGCCCAATTCGATAAAATATTTTTTATATAAGAATTATAATAAAGTTTAAGTCATTAATCATTTGAAAAAAAGAAACGTTCAAAACGGCTTAAATTAAGACTTAAGTTATCCTAAAATCCAAGAGAAGATGTTAAAGGTGAAAACATATTTTATCATAAATTTTTGTTAATTAAAATGCAAAAAACAGAAGAAAATTGGCGTTCACAAGGACAAAATTAAGTTTCTCATTCATAGGTCACTTTGTACGTTGAATATCATAAAAATATAAAAACTAGATGTTGGCCTTGTTCTCTCTTACCTACACCTACAAACCGTTTTTATTAAGCCTTTCTTTTCATTCTTTTTAAACACTAATGTAAAAATTACATAAATTCATTGTAGCGACCTTGTCGCAACTGATGTCGCTAAATACATCCCCTTATTTACTTGTATCAGAATTTGGATCACAGACAAATGCAATGTTTAATCAACCAGAGAGATTACAAGTAGATGACTTCGTATATAAATGAACAAAAAACTGAGCTTTTATTCATATGAAACCAACACAGTATCTATCCCTTGCGGCTATATAAAAATATACACATTATTTTTTTTCGTCGTTATTCAGACAAGGAAAGCTTTCAACTTTAGTTATGTATATGATTTATATTTATTTTATTCTTTAAATACTATTCACCCTATTGTTAGCTTGTACTTAATCATTGTATACGTAAATTATTTGCGTGTATAAAAATAACGCTGTATAATTAGATGTTCATTTCTGCTTTCAAGGTTGAAGCAAAAAGTTTCACGCTTTGAAGTTTTAATTTTTTTTTCTTCTAACCATTAAATTGAAGTACCACTTTGGTGCATTTGAAATAAAATAAATATAAAATTATTTTCTGAAATTTTTACTAATATTTTCTATACCTAAGAGCATATTAATTCAAGTTGTATTATTTCAGTTGTACGATATTTTTAATTAATTGTAATAATGATTTTTTTTATAATATGCTTAGAGATACAAGGAAGGGGGAGTAATGCGTACAAATTTCATCCATTCCCAAATAAAACTAATTTTCTTTAAATCATATTTCTTAAACTATCAAAAAATATCATTAGTATTTACAAGTAATATATTAAACTCATTGTTTCTTAACCCAGAGAAAAAAATGTTTATTCTTCAATCTTTCCCAATTCAACCCTAAATAACGGTGCTACTGAAGTGCCATCTGAGCCCCTTCCAAAACTGCATTGAGTTCCTGATTCCTAATGCAAGATCCTTTACTTTACCGACCTGGGCGGTTACGAACGATCCTTGTATATAACTAGGTACTGTTCGTTAACAATACTTGGTGAATTCGCATAAAAGTTATAACTCAATAAATCTCATCCTTATCGAATCAATCTTTGTCCACTTTAACTAAATCAAATTCTCTTTTTCAGCATAATATAGATTACAAGTTAAACTTTGGATAGGCGCCAAGCCATAAGAGTATCAAAGGTAATGAAAAGGCTGACGCCCTTGCCCGGAAAAGATCCCAAACACTCTTCACAAGCTCACAGCCTGTACTTGGAGTTACAAGATCGGCAGTGAAAAATACCAGCATGAAATAGGTTTCCAATGCATAACGTGAAAGAACACTACCGGACAAAAGCACAGTAAAAGGATGTTGGGAAAACCATCACTAAAGCCAACTGCTGAAATACTTGGTCTTACAAAAAAATCAGGTCAGAGTCGTAACGGGCCTAAAAACCGACCACTATGGAATGAAGTAGCATCTGCATACAATGGGATGCGTACAATGCGTGACTAATTAACTAGGTGAAGTAAGGACCCAGGAAGCTCAACAAATCCTGAGACTACAGTATTGACGCTCAACTATCGTCATCCTGGAAAACCCAACTTAAGAAATGTAAAAAAAAATAATAAAGATCGATTTTCTGAAAAGTAGGTACATGAAATTGATTCCGAATTGTTCCTTCTTCCACAAAATTCTGAGTTCATAGTTGGTAATATGATACAATTCCTTCTTTTAAAAAATTAAATTAAAACAGCTCAATGCTGAACTTTTGAACTACTTGTGTGATTAAAAAAGTCGTTTATAAAATCTACGTGGAAAGTTCGAGTTTAAATTTCGAAAGGAGTCGCTAAAATACTATCGGGAGTTTGAACACTGAGAAAACAAAAAAGGAAGATCTGAAGAACTTTGAAATATGATGCTGGAGAAAAATGAAGGAAATTAAATGAATAGATCAAATTACAAACGAGGAAGTGTTAAAAAGAGTCAACGAAAGAAAAATCCCCTATATGGTTACAAGACGAAAAGCTAACTAATTAGATCATTTTCTAAGGAGGAAAAGGACTCACGCTTATTGTTGTAGACGGAAAACGGAAAGGTCCCAAGAAAAAAAAATCTTAGATTTATTGAAACAAGGAATGAACTACTTTAATTTGAAGAATTTTTCCAGGGATAGGCAATTCAACCACGCGGGAAATTGAACCTGCCAACAGGCAGAAAACAAAAAATATATCAAGTCTCGTATTATGAGCATTTGAGCTATGGTAGCCCGATAGCCCGACTATCGATTAATTAGAATTGGGTACAGTAAAGTTTGAAGAAAAGTTCACTAAAAATTTTTCGCATATTTGTTTAAATACAATATTCTCAAATGTTAATGGAACGTAATAACCAATTTTAATTTCAACAAAATTTTATTTGTATGAAAGCATATTGTTTTAAATTTTATCATGTAAACATTTCATAGAATTCATTAAAAATTAAAAACTTTTCTAATTTAAAAATCTACATATATAACGTACATTTTTAATATTTTTGTGAAGTAAAAGCTACCATAAAAACTTTAATACGAATGACAAATAGAAAATTATTTTTATTTTCGCGTTAGAAATATCCAATGATTTTTCTTCTAAATAAAACGTAGTTGTAAAATAGCAAAAAAAAATAAGTATTAAATATCCTAATCTTTTTATATTTTTTGTATGATTTAAACGTTTAAAAAAAACATTTATTTTTAAGTTTATTAAACTTGCTGTTCAAGGTGAAATCTATTTAAACGATTTACATACAAGTAATTTTTTTTATTAGATTTGAATAGCAAAACAAAATTAGCGTTGTAGTTTAACATTAATTTGTCATCAACCTTGTAACGATAGGTGAAGTAAGTATATATTGGAGAATATCGTGACCACCTGTGCTGGTCTTTTATAAATACAAAAAGCTATTCTTGGTTAATTTATCAAGACATTAAAGATGATTCAATCGACGTTGACAATTCCTTACGTGGAATTTTCGCTTTGTTAATGTACGGTAGTCTTTAATGTCTCTCATCAATTACTTTAAAAGCAGCTAATAAATGTGTATAATATCAAGGACAATGGCGTGTGGATGGATGATGAAGTGCCAATATAAAAATGGTGATGAGGAAGTTGAGTTGACAATAAAATTCTGATGAATCGCGACCGTGGAACTGCATATAGAGAAACTTTTCCCAAGAACCTTGTATCAATTGCTTTAACTTCTATGTAATCAGCTACAAATATTAAATTATTACCATATTTACAAATATGTATGATATTTATTAATTTATAAAAACTTCAAATATTTTAATCGTTTAAGACTTATTACTTTGGTTAAATTAATTCTTGGCCAATTATATTACCATTACCAATTTATTTGAGTATAATATTTTCCGTGATTGAAATTAAAATATAGATTTAAATAACTTATTTTCATCAAATGAACTACTTCAATTTCTGGTAGGAGTTGAGGAAGTTTTTAATCAATTAAGATTAAATATCTTTTATGATTACAACATTAAAACTACTAGTAATTTAAATAATTTTTAAACCCATCTTTTAAATAAATTTAAAAAGACTTACACCAATAAAAAATCGTATTTATATTACATAAAATAATTTAAATTTATCAAAATAACATAGTTGTTTTATTATTATATCAATATAAATGACATTTTGTTAAAAACTTATTATTTACACATTTAACTGTTATTTAAAATCGCTTGAAAAAGCTGTAATAAACTGTTAAACGTTGCGCAAAAATAACGAATTCTTTTAAAATAAAAGATCCTCAAAAATCCTCGGAACTACAACAAATTGAATATTTTCAATGTTAGTCTATTTCATTTTAAACTTCTAATTTTTTATCGAGTGATTTTAGAAGATGGGTTTTAGGTGGTTTTTAATATGTACCTATTTCTGCTAAAAGATAGAAGAAAAGAGAAGAAATTGGCTTTTCCGACTTTAAAATTTCGCCGATAATATGCAATGCAAAAAGAAATAAATTTAGTTTTTAAATACGATATCTTATATTAAAATAGGTTTCTGAGTATCTATATTAAAAATGGCGCCATAAAATACGTTCGCAGCCTACTGGTGAACGAGTGGTTTGGGTGACCGCTCCAAAACTGGTAGGTTTTGGGTTCAATCTTCGTATTGAACAAATTTTCGATATTTTTCAGTTACGGATCTTTATTAGCCCTAGAGCCGCTAAAGACCTTAGTAATTGTACAGCGACGGTAAATAACAATTTAAAAAAATACATTCACACACAATATAGTAGGGAATCACCTAATGAGACAAAATGTAACGAAGACAATTTAAAAAAAGGAAAGTTTTAAGAAACGTGATGATCAAATTCATCAAACAATTATCCATTTATTTTTATCTTGTTTTTTTTTATTTCAACTTTCTGTTACGATTATAATATTTAATACAGCGCTCCTCAAACTGAAGGAGCGCGGTCCCCTAGAAAGCCCTAGATTTCCTGCCAAGGAGCCGTGAAATATTTCTATAATAATAATTAATGATCAATAAATAAAATGGAGTGATTCCCATTTTTCGATGATGTTCCTTTCGGGATGTAATATTTACAAGAGGGGATCTAACAGGTGAAATTTTGAGTGACATATTTAATGAACGGACCTTATGTTACGACTTTTGGCATGCTTTTTATGAAGAACTTAAAGCAGATTTTCCTTAATCTATTCTTTAAAAATTATTTAATCAAAAACAAAGAAATATTCGTTTTTTAGGGTTTCCAAACATAAAATTTTTGATACCCTTTTGATTAGTTAACACTAGTAAAATTGGTATCAAACTTTAGTATATTAAGAACCAAATAGATGGTAATGGTTAAGTTCAAAAAAACTAATTTCAACACATAATTTTAGGCGTTTTTAATTACAATGGTAGAAGATTTTAACCGAAACAGTAGATGAAGAATAATAAATACAGAAATATCCATAAATACCAAAAAAAAATATAAAAAAATAAATAGAAATACATTATTTTATCTTATCTAGATTTAGAACGCCCCTTTAAATGCTTAAAATCATTCATCAAATAAAAGCAATTAATTAAAATTCACCAAAGTAACGTTATCTATATTTTACATAACTTTATTTATTTCAATTCAGTTCTCATTGAAGCTTTTTGGTCTTCATCTATTGTAGGTACATTATTACGTAAGGGACCATTCACAAATTGCATAAGAAAAATGTTTTCGTTTTTAGATTTTTATCTTTGTCCTTAGTATGGCAAAATCATGCTGTTTTTGTAAGTAAAAATAAAATTATTAAGAAAATTATGACTACTCCTTCCCAATTATCTTACTAAAAGTAAAATGATCCCTAATGCACACATGTAGACGAATAAATATGGAATAGTTCTAGAATATAAAGGAAATTTTCTTTTTGATCTTCTTCCTTTATCTTGTCTATACCGTCTCTTATTAATCTTCGAAATTCAAACATAAAAAGGCATTTTATAAAAAGGTGCAATGAAAATGCAGATCATGCCATATTATGTAGTTTATTTTTTAAAGTTAGCGTAATTCTGAGTACCTTTCATACTTACTTTGAATTTTATTAGTGGTTCTTTACTTTGTATGATCAAATATAGCATTAAGCCTAAAATACAATTCTAACTCATCAATAAACTACAAAACTTATCTAAAATAGAGATAGAATAAAGAAAACAGTAAAGAATATGTAGAACTGTAATTTATTTTCAATATTAAAGATATATAAATACAAAATTTTATAGATAAGTTGTTTCAAAAATAAATTCGCGATTTTATCTTCAAGATTCTCATTTAAATGAAAGTGACGCTTCTGAAAGTTCGTACCAATTCTCTCAATTGAGTAACGTAAAATACTTTTCAACGTACACCTACCTACTATAACAATGAAAAACCACAAAATATGCTGATAATTGAAACGGTAACTGGTACTGAACAATACGGGTTTATATGTAGGTACTGTGTAAGTATGCAAGTACTCGTAAATGATGGATCCGTTCTACCGCGATTGCTAGGTTTTTGCCTTTTCCGGTCACTGGTACGATCACCGTACGCACAACCTTCGTCTCGGTTAGTGGGTCATGGTTAATGCCAATCATTCCCCCATCATCTCACATTTCTGATTCTTCGACTGTATACCGTTTGTACATACCAATACATACACAGGCACTTTCTCTTTCATCCTATCCAACATTCTCCAACTATTTATCGAAATTATTAATTAATAATTCACACAAACTCTCGAAAACTGTCTCCTCTCATACTTGGTTTAACTATTCACCATCTATCCAATAAAACAGAATACTCTGAATATTTCAAGAGAATAAATTGATACAAAAAGTAAACTCTTTAAACTTAGAAAATCAATTGTAATTTGGGTCAAACAATAAAACAATGAGAAATTCTTATGGACCTATCCTAACATTTATAAACATAGCTCTGCAAAAATGTCTAGGTAAATTGAAAGAGAAATTCACAAGTTAATCAATATACTAAACTCTCCACCTAATATACATAAATATTTATACCTCACTGATTAAGATATTGCTTATACCTACGCAATATTCGATGCTTCTTTGTAAAATGTTAATTTTTTGATTCATAAATTCTAAATTTAGAAAATTAAATTAATTTTTACTTTCACTACTGAAAAATTGACTCAAAAAAAATCCATTTATTTATTTACTTTAAAAATCAGTAAAATAGTGTTCAAAACTAAACTTTACACCAGAAATTAGTAGGTTGCGTTAGAGTGCATGTAATTATTGCTCTGTGAAACGAATAATTGAAGTAGTTTGCTTAAATTTTGGTGATTTTCAATAAATTAGGTAAGCAATGTAGCAAATTCAACATCCTTAAAATTTTAGAATTTCAAAAAAAAAATTAAAAACAGTTTCTTATACATTAGGTCGTATTAATGGATATATTCAAGAAACAAAATTGAAAATTTTAAAAATTAAACCCTTTAAATTCAAATTTTCTTTAAAAATTTGTGAATAAAAAATTGGGTCATCACTAGAAACTACTTAAATTTATAGACAATAATCAATATATATTTTACTGAGCTTATTGATAGAAAAGGAGTTAAGATAGCTCTCGAACTACTAGGTACTGAGTTCGAACTTCATGATAAGTAATGTTTCGAAAAATTTTCGACTTCAAGATTTTTATTAGTTCTAGAGTTCTCCTTCTCCATCATCGTTCTGGGAGAATTACTCCGCTCCAACTTTGTTTCTAGTTCCAAATGATTGGGTCTGTTTCTGAGATAAATCTCAGCAGACAGTGATCTTGGAGTAGTTAGATATCATAGTTGTTTTAAAGCACCGGTTTTAACCATGCTATAAACCCTTTTGTATTACAATTTCTTTTAAAGCACCTAACCTGTTAAAACATCCCGGAACACTAACTAATAGAACTCTAACTAAATGTAGACCTGGAAAAATACCCACAGTATTTCAAGCTGAGGTTTACGCCATAGTCATATGCCTATAGAAAAACATGACAAGTAAATATCACAATAAAACGATAAGATTCCTTCTAGATACCCAAGCCGCAATTAAAGCGATCGAATCTTATCAGACTAACTTAAAACTGGTTTGAAAATACAAAACACTCCTCATCCACTTAGTGACATGTAACAAAGGAGGGCATTCTAGTATTAAAGGTAACGAAGAGGTGGACAAGTATGCAAGGGTAGCCTAAAATATATCATTCACGATTCCAGAACTGACTATAGCATTGCCGATAAGCACAACACTAAATCGAATAACCGATTGGACTCAAAATAGATCAAAGTAAGTCCTGGTTTAGCTACTCAGAAGGTAACTACCCAAGACTACTCAATAACTATTCAAGATTAATTCTCAAAGGTTATGATAAAGAAACTTCTAAAAAAAGGTAACGAAAGACTTCTAAACCTAGAAAAGAAGGACATCAAAATGCTAGTTGGTTTACTAACAGGGCCCTGCAATTTAAGAAAGCATCTTCAAATTATAGAGAAAAATACAGTCAAATGAATACAGGAAATATGTTGAGGAAGAGAAGACTACCTTCCATGTACTATTTGCCCAGTCATGACTCAAAGTCGCTTCACCTCTTTTGACCAACCCGGACTTGAACTGGGGAACATACATAATGATCCAATTGACTGCTACAATTTATCTCAGAAGCAGATCAATTGACACTAAAAACAAAGCTAAAGCGCAATATAGTTCTTTTAGGGCGCAGCACACAGGAACTTCTAAGAAAGGTCCCAGAACAATGAAGAAGAAGAATAATTAATAGAACAATCTAAAACCCTACAATACAGAACTGATCTTTAATAATCATAGAGTTTTTTTTTAAATTTTTTATACAACTAGTAAAGTTTTTATTCTTTACGGGATTTAAATCCATGATTTACTGGACACATATCTATCATTATTAACAGCTACTAAGGTTGAAACTATTGTTTAGATAACAATGGATACCAATATAAGCAGTATTTACTTGGAGAATTTTTGGCAAAAATTACTAAGCGTTGTTTTTGAAATTTAAGGCTTTAAATGACTTATATTTTACTAAGCCGAGATATAAAATCTTTTTCGTCACAGAAAAGACCCTAGATTTCAAGATTTAAGGAAAAGGTTTCAATACCTGCAATTATTTTTAAATAAGAATATTTTATTATAAGTAAATCCAATAATATTTCTACGAATAATTTTAAATCAAATTCAAATCTACTAGTAATTTTCAAGCAAAAGAATTAGATTATATAAAATACGTATATTTCTCTCATCTTCATATCTAGTCTTTGTGAATACGATTTTTTAAAATCAATCAACACTATCAACATAGGTATTGGTTGGTTCTAGCAAATTGATCGTAGGTGATAGCAGGACCGTAACTATGAATTTGAGCATCTAATCTGAAGAATAACAATGACACCTCCTCATTTTATTTTTGTATAAAAGAGTAGTCATATTAAGAACCGATATTACACTTTTCTTTGATGGCTTTATTGGTCATACTCTTTGTATTACGGTTCTGGATAGTATAAAAATGAACGAGATAGAAAACAGAGCATAAATTGAAAATAAAGAAAACAAGAAAAATTATCAACTATTTAGCAATTAAATTATAAATATTTAATCAAATTGTAATCGTTATACAAGTGACAAATTAAAATTTTTAAGAAATGTTCTTATACTTCAAGTTGTGACAACCTTTATTTGACTTGATTGAATATTAATTCATTCACATTGATAATTTTTTATTATGTCTTTCTGGATTTATTACTAAGGTTCAAGAAATAAAAAACGCCGCTTTTGGTACGAAATATCTTAAATTAAAAACCCAAGGTTAAAAAATATGAATGATATTTGAAAATGAGTCAGCGGATAACAGACATATGACATTCAGATAGATTCAAATGTACGTGACAACAACGAAATGTCTCATCATTCATTAAACAATGAATCTCATGTTATTTTTAAATCATTCACAAAAAAAAAATTGTTTATAAATGCAACAAAGAAATTATCAATTCTGCTTCACAAAACTTTCTCAATCACATACAAATATTTAATGCAAATATTTTTGATGGTGATTCCACGTTCGTGACATTCAACGGGTCGAGTGTCTGCAGGAAAAGTTTCCCTTTTACTTGTAAATACTTAAGAGGTCAAAAGTTTTTCAAGAACCCCCATCCCTATGCAAAGGATATACATGATATCATTTCAATTGATCAAAATAGTCTTCCGGAACTTCTGAAACGGCAATTTGAATATGAACCTTGAATTATTTATTCAATGCCATTTGATATTAGCATTCATTAATATAACATTACAAAAAGTAAGTTTTTCGTTTGCTCAAACCAGTAGATTTTATAAGAATATATTAGATCATTAATTATATTGTCGAAAATAATACTCGTATTCTTGAACAATAAAACAACCCAGTTTTGTGAACAAATGTAAGCAAAATGTAAATAACTTTAAATTTTTCACTACTTAAATGTTATTAAATAATAAATGTAGTTATGATTTTCATGATTCTTTGCTTTATATTTTTTTTTTGAATGCAATTCAAACTAAATGCTTTAACAAATATTATGTTAATCAAATAAATTTTGATTGATTTTTTTATATTAATTTCCCTTTCGTATTTGAGGGGGGAGAATTATCTATCACTGTTTATATATTAACTCTGGCCAATATCTACACTTGGTACTGCCCAAATATTTTTCCTAAATATAATTATCTTTCATATTCTAAAGGTTCCACGTGATATTTAAAAATATTTTCAAAAATACAATTAAAATTCGTCGAATAGTTTTTAACTAATGTTTGTAGAAATCCACAAACGAAGAATTGATTAATATTATGTAGATTCATTATTCAACATCTATTTGGATATAATTTTCAAGTATGCTATGCAGATCTTTGTGTAAAAATTATTGGTGAAATGATCAATAAAAATCGATATACGAATGACACGGTCGTAAAAACAGTAGGACTACAAATGGATCGAAAAACAAATGCTGCTATAAATGCTTATATTCTATTCTCTAAATGCTAATAACTGAAATATGAACTCACTACCTCTTATATTTATGGAGATATTTAAATTATTAAGGGTAGTATGTACTAAATACATACCCATAGGCATGGAAGGGTTAATACCAAATATGCCTGATGCAGGAATGCGTGATCACTGTCACACTTTCGTATATATATTGATAAAATTTGGGTATTTATGAAAAAAAAGAATTATAAATGTATGTAGAAAAACGTTTTTTTTCAGCTTATGTTTTCTATTGTTCATATCTTTGGGTGTATGATGATATTTGTGATCTTGAATCTTATGCATAATATAAATTTTATATCACATAAGTATTTAAAATTGCTATTTTTGCTTATTAATTATTAATTTTATTTATCACAACACCAAAAAAGATTATCTTACCTTGATCTTCTATTAAGGTGGGACATGCATGGCCGGCGAAATGTTTTTATTTCAAGTTCACCGAAAGGGGAATATTGCCTCTAAAAATGTTAAATAGAAAGAGGGTAAACATGGTAATTATATTGGAATAAAATTTATAAAATTTAGCTGTTAAAACTTTTTTAATCATATGAGTATTATTTTTTGCACAACGCAAAAATTAATCCATTGAACCATACCTGGCATTTTTATGAAAATATTTCAATTTCTGACGGGGTAAACTATTCACTTGGGTACTTCGGTACTTTCAAATGGGTAAGAAATACCACTACATCTATAATATCCACCGACTCTGACGATATGATGTGATTGCGATGTTTTCAAGTTTGATTAAATAACTTAACAAAATTTTCCACAGATATGAACAAAGACTTGTATTCCTAAAAAAATGACTATTTATATCCATATTTTCTTGTCTTTGTTTTATATTTTCCACCCTTAACAATAGTCAAGGTTATTAATTCACGAAATGTTAAAAATATACATAAAGGTCTAGAATTTCTACGAAACAATTTTAGCAGCGAAATCCACCCCTCATTAATTGAATTAATTTTTAAAACGAGAACAATCTAATATTATTCCGAAATCAATATGTAGTATATAGATTTATGAACTGTAAAAAATGTTTACCGTATTTAACCCGAAGGTTACGCGGCCTTGAATGAGATTATAACAAAAGTTCGTATACGTAAGGAAAGACCTTCACAACGCACTAATGTCCTCTGTGTGAGAATGAAATAATGAGTAGTAATTATCATTAAGCTGTAAAAATACTTTTTTTTTATAAATAATTCGCAAGCGTATCAGTGAAAGATAAGAGATTAGTCATGAAAGTTCTTGGAAATATTTGATTTATGTATATAAGAAAAATAGAAGAAAAGAATTTTTAATAAAAAATATCCACAATATGGTTTCCGTAAGAAGGATATTTATTTATTTCATGAAACTTTGTTAGTCTAAGTTTCGTCCTTGAAAAACTAATGTAGGAGGATGTAAAAATAAAAACTTGCGTCATATCTGCTAGAAGTGCCTATTTTCGGTAATTCCACATAATCATTTACCCCCTTTCTGATGTAATGAGGACATAAAACAATACAGATTTTGTCTCTTTTTTTTCATTCTCTTAAGGACAACGACGCAAATTTAAGAAAAATTCACGTAATGTAACCTTGAATTTTAATGTAATAGAAGTACTATTTATAATTTGTAATAAAACCAGAAATAAACAATTATGTGCATATATGACTTTAATTTAAATATCTGCAAATATCATTAAGTTTATAGCGCCAAGGTTGACCTTAGAAAATATCATTTTTTCCATTTTATTTAAATTTATTTATTTTCTTACAAACATTATATAATACCTAGTCTAACATTTATGATATTTCCAAAATAAGGTTCCAATTAGGAAAGTATAATTTTTATCAAATATATAGTAATACGTGAAAGGTCAAACCAGTCGACAAAAAAAAAGTAGCAAAAAGGTTATATGCGTTAAAATTGTATTAAATTAATAAGAAATGTAGAAAAGAAATACTCCAAGTGTCCAATTGAATTTTAAATAAACCAGTTTAGGAAGCTCAAATGTCAACGAAACAGATGGGTCGCTTAAATACGATTAATATGGAAATTATCTTGACATTGTCCTTGGCTCTACGACTTCCTAGTTTCAGTCATTTAGATTGTTAGTATAGTCTGTCGCAGATATTTATAATAGAGAACAGTTATCTACTGACCTACGATCATTCTTGTTCAGCACAGCATCCAATATACGACGCGAACAAAATGCCCTTCAAATTCGCGATTTGTACCCGGATGCGAATATTTTGTCACATTTCAATTTCAATTGAATACTACCAAATGTTAAAACGTTTATACTTTTAATTTCAAATTGAAACTAATAAATATTATTCATTCATTCATTTTAATGTAAAGCTGCTAATTCTGTTTTATTCTTGAATTATACTTGAATAAATTAAAAACCATCAACATTTATATGTTATATATACCAAGTACGCCGGTTGCTGAGGTACGCCCAGCTACTTGGCTTTAAGTAAATGAAATAGGGACCCGAAAAACACATTAAGTTCCGAGGCTGTAGTGATGAAACTCAACTAACCTCATCCTGGAAATTCCAACTTAATAAAAATAAAAATATATTACCTACCGTTCCCTAATAAAAATATTATCATTTCACACAACTATATTGTTAATTATACCTAGAAATTTAATGAAATAATGCACGTAAGAAGTTATATTTTATTGTAAAATTCTAATTTTCTGTGGGAATAAGGGTCTAATCGCTGGGAGTGGGAATAATCGCTTGCATTTTACTCGCTTAAGATGGTTTAAGTTTACCTTTAGTTACACTATATATACCATTTAGTTATACATAAGTCTTACTATTTCAAATGAAATTGAAATGACAGATGAAAGAAATGACAACAATCAGTTAGTTCGAGACAATGATTTTTATATTTGATTTTTATACACACGTATATGTTTATATTCTTTGTTCTCTGCCTTGTCAACATATATATCAACATTTGACTATTTTTTATTGGTTTAAGATGTTATTTTTATTGTAACTTATTTATAAATGCAAACACTTGTTTAAAATTTAAACAAATAGCATATCCTTCGGGAAAAACAGAAAACAAAGTTACAAAACTTCAAACCATGCTTTTGGTTTTAAAAATCATATATACTACCTCGCGTCGTTGACATGGTTCATATTTTAGAAATAAGAAAAGTTTGCCCATTGAAACAAGAGTTTGGCATGATGGAAACCACTCCCAATGTAGAAACTTCCTCATGATACTATTTGATTTCCAGGAACTCTTCTTTTTAGTCTTCTATCATCTTTAAGTACCAAAAATGGTGACGTTATTGGGTTTGGATGACAGCGCAGTTTTTCAAAGTGTTTCGTTATGCAAATAGCGATTGTATCAGCTACTAATGGGATTAACAGGTCATCACGAAGGGTTCACAACCTTTAAATGCAAGAAAACCGACCGTTTTAGAAGTCCTCGCCTTCTGATTTCCTGAAGTTTCTCAATTTTCTAGCTTCGCCCCTAGCGTCAGTGTCTTGCAAACCCTTTGCCAGACCTTTTTCATCACTTGACTTTTAACCTAAATGGTTAGTAACCAGTAAGGTGGGAGTTTTAGTCAGTATGGAACTATTTAACGGCAATGGGGCTATCTTTCTTACCAACCGGCGATAATATTTCATTCATTGGCTATAGATTGGCTAGCTAACTAGGCTACTTTTTTTCTATCACGAATATTTGAATATTCATTAGGTAAGTATAAAAAAATGTAAGTAATTTTTAAATTGAATCTTAGGGATCAAAACAAAATAAATTTCTTTACCTAATCTCTCGGTGTTAAAGTTAAATTTCGGTATCTAAGATATTTTTTAAGTTGCAAGATACAATTCCTTTTAAAAGTATTTTAGATACTAGTTCTTTTTTGGCAAAAAATAAAGAAACTAAGATAATATATCTTATATACTTATATACTTTAAAGTAACTAAAATACTTTCTTCTGCTAGCTCTGTTTATATTATATTACTTAATGAGTTATTTCATATAAAATCAACAAATGGAGTATGCCGTATGATTTTAAATCTAATAAAAAAATGAGGATAATCTTTGTGGTTATTAAACGACTGTCATTAATTATTTTTAATGTGCAATTTTTGAGTTATATCTATCCGAAGTCAAAAATTGGCAAACTACTTACTTGTACATATAAAAGGTTCTAGCTTTTTAGTTAGAATAGGTATTAAAATTATTGCTCCTTTAGTCGATAGGGTAATAAATGTGTATTTTATATATAATTTTTTTTATATTTAAAATACGAATGGACTGGAGCAATTGAAAACAAAATGGCAACTACATGAATTTTACATAATTTATACTCGTTTGTTCGATTTTTAATTGGGCCCTGTGTTAATCCAGGTACAAATTAAAACTAATATATTTTTATGAATAAATTATATACCCTTCTGATGCCATAAATAATAAACATTGTTCTTAAATAATATCTTTTATGAAGAAAAAAATAAAAATTGATTGTATTTTGAATAAAGTCAACTTTGAACGCCAAAAAACTCATATGGAAGAAAAAATATGAAATTAATATTTTAAAAAAGTATAGTCTATGCCTTTGTTAATAACGTCCAGTTAGTACTATTCTGTTATTTTTGTTTTTTAAATTTATAAATTATAACTCTAATAAGAAAAAAGTTTTTCTTTTAGAAGGACACATCTATGATAAATCAAAAATTAGCAAAAATCACGTCAATTTTACATAATTTATGCCGACCAGCAAGATTAGTTATATTATATTCTAAAATTTTACTCAAGGAAAACGTTGTAATAAAAATGTATTCATAATTTATTGTTATGGTTTTTAAATATGTGTATTTATATTTGCTCTCACGTAGGAAACACAAACATGTACAACATGATTTAAATTAAATAAATATAAAATTATTTTTTCTTCAAAATTGTCAATTTTTTATATATTTTAAAAGCTCCTTATGACTACTAATGTTTAATTAATCATTTCAACTTTTAAATATTGTTTATTTTCAAATAACATTACTTTAAAAAAATCTCTTGTTGAAGGTTAATTGGACACGGATATTGTACTGTTCTTTGAGAGCAAGGTTACAGATTGCAAAAATATGTAACCTTCTCAAACACATAAAACAATAACGACAAAGTAAAAGTTTTACTTAAAAACAGGAAATGCAAAAATCCAATTTATTATCACAAAATATGTAATAAAATGTAACAGAAATAATTTATTAATTTAATATGTATCAATTTTAAATTTCGTAAAGAAACAATGTTTGTTATACATTGGATCGCACAGTATTGAACTTGTTGTACTTGTTTTAAATCTATATTTGATTATACATATTACTTCGAAATATTAGACTATAACCATTTATTTGACCTGACCAACCTACGTTCAAATACATGCCAGCTTTTTTCTTTTGATTACCCAAGAGGCGTGTAGGAGTTATTAAGCTTAGTAGAAAGTCATTCAATCAAAAGTTAGCCTTTCATTTGTATTTATTCAACTGAAAATACTTTATCCTTATTTTCATCTTCCTTAATGAAATATTATTTATATTTACTTGAAACAACTTGTGCTTTGTTCTATATAAGAATGTTTTTTTTTAAAATGAAATTTTTGATTAGTCCTTTCAGGGTAAATGTTATTTTTTAAATTGTTATTTGCTGTCGTTTTGTAAGTACAAAAGTCTTTTGCAACTCTAGGGATCGTAAAAATCCTTTAATCGAAAAATATCGAAAATTTGCTCAGTTGCAGATTCGAACATACCACTTAAAATTTTGGAGTGGTCACTTTAACTACTCGGTCACCAGTAGACTTTGTAAACGTTATTGCTAAATTTATTGTTTGAAAGCTCAATTATGCACTGGAATTCAATAAAGTTGTTGATTCTTAATTATGAAATGAAGATAATTACACTATTTTTAATGTGAGTCACGTATATTTGCTTACAATTTCATTAATAATAGCCCATTATCACACTTAAACTGACCACTAGGAACGCTTGTGTTGATTTTACTTTCCATGCTCTCACAGCGAATAGATATAGTTTTACGAGGATCTGCTGCTTTAAATAATATCTACAGTTGTCAAAACTTTTTTATTTTCGCTGAATTAACAACCTCAGTTGCATATATGGATTTACGTATATTGAATAAATTAAGCCTACCCCACTACAACGGATTAAAAATGTACAAAATCAAGTTACCTTTTTTCTGCATCACTACAAATATGAAATTCCGATAAGTTAAAATTTGGGAAGAAGATAATTCAACTTAAGGTTAATAGTTTAATTTTTAAAAATTAATAATTCTTTCATTTTTAGACATCCCCACACACCGAAAACTTTCGCTTTTTTGCTGTTCATAAGTAAAAAAGCATAAATTTTTATTTAAAAATCATATAACGTCTGTGAAAAAATAGTTTTAAATCTTGGAGAAAGTTCATTTAGAAAAGTTAACCTAGAGAATGGTCACTCCAAGAATCGGATTCAAGGAAATAACTGAGAACAGTGATATCACTTTTATTTGAATTTCGAAAGTATTGAGTAGCCTCTAGCAAAAATTCATGTATCATCGAGTATTGTTAACAATGATACTCTATCAAAAATTGAGGTAGGTCTTAATCACATGGGGGCAAATGTCAACAATGGCAAAACATTTTTTTGATGAAGATAAAAACTGTTAAGATAGGTTCTTTACTTAATCGGAAAAGAATTTAAGAAATTTGTACACACCGTTAATAACATCGATATTCAATACACAAAAACATCAAGTTTTATATACTGAATAAAACGAATATTGATCGAAGCTTGATAGCTTTACCTTCCATTAATCTAATGATTTCAGATCAAAATTCAGAGGTATAAAATCAATCGGATGGTACGACTTTCGGAGGCGAAGTTAAAGCCCCGTAACATCCTCGCTATATCTCTACTTACTTGAATTTAACAGCTGGATTAAATGCACAAGAACAAAGGTACGGAAGAGTTTCGCTTAATATTACCAAGTCTCTTGTTAATTTTTATTAAAAAAAGAGCTCTCTTTAAACCATTACCATGAAGCAGCTAAATTAATCGTCAAATGGTCGGTATTTTCACTTATCGACTTATCGACTTTTAATCCTTTAATTAGATTTTTAAATATCGGTTAGATAATTAAGATTTAAAAGATTAAGTGAAAAGATTAGGTGAAAATACGGATCTTTGCTTTGTTCTCAGGATAAAATTTTATGTGAAAGATAAATGTCTAAGAGTTACATATTTTTCAAAATGTTGGTCTTGCACTATCCCCATTAATGGTCCAGTTAAAATTAAGGACTTAAAGAGGGGTTAATGATTTGCCAATGATGTGTTAATGCTGACTTTTGCTTGCATTGTGTTTTAATTCCATAGGGGAAATTTCAATTAATTATTAAGTTCAAGAACGTAAAAAGGCTAATTATTCCATTGCATAGAACACCTTCCTTATGTTTTTGCACCATTATATCCTTGGATACAGGACAACAGTTCATAGAAAACATTAATTAAAAACCTCTTCTCTGGAAAATTGAAATTAAGTAATGAATTAAAACCTGCATATCCCGCAGATAGATCTATCCTTAAAATAACCTTGAGATTTCCTAGTATTCACAATTAAAAACATCTATAAAATATTGTTTTAATTTGTATCTTATAGTTGAAGAAGCATTATTCTGGGAAATAGCATTGTACTTAATTCAGAAGAAATCACAATGTGCGCGATTAAAAGCTGCAACAATTCTCAACAATATACGTTATAATATAAACTCCATGAGATAGAAAATTCTCATTTCAATGCCCATTTAATTATACTTTGAAATCGAATGTAAACATTTGTATGGATAAATATTTGTAAACAAAAATCGTATACTGAGAAAATTTCTTATTTCAAGTAACGTTTTGAAATAAATCTAACTTATAATAATTGAGTTTTAAATTTAATTTTTACTTTTTAACTAAGATACCTATTCATTTTTCTGTTGTAATTTAACGTCAAATTTAAAAATTGCATAAATGCAAGTTTTGTATTACATCATTAGTAATACGAAGCTCAATCAGAGGACCTGGCATTTTTCATTTTTATTTGTTGTTCATACGGTTTTAATTTTCATATTAGAAGTTATTTTATAAGATAATTGAATTATGTTAATTATAATTACTATATTTGCTTATCAAAAACTTATAAATAGGATCAAAAAAATTATAAATTTAAATAATAAATAGTATTCCAAGTGACGATCATCAATTTTACAACAAACACATATTTAATATCCATATAATTTTGAGGTCCAGATTTATTAATGATATTAACAAAAAAATCATAAATTCGTCCAAAAAATGTGGAACGCTTCACGATTTTGCGTGTCATCCTTGCGCAGGGGCCATGCTAATCTTCTCTGTATCGTTCCAATTTTAGTATATGTACTGCCGAAGCAAGTACACTAAGGGTGCGCTTAAACGTGTATATATACTGAAAACAAAAATTTAGTGTAACTGCGCGCGTTACTATAAATAAAATATTTTGTATTTTATATTGAACTTATATTTTTTCAAATTTTTTTGATATTTTATTACTTACTACAACAAGATCAATAGTTTCATGTATTTTTTTCTTAATTATATTAACAAGCAAATTTTTTTCTGAGTTAACACTAAGCATATGGTATGTACAAGAAAACATGTTATGAATTTAACAATATTAGATGTTATTATTTCATAGATTTTGACTGAAAAATAGTTTTAATTACTTTAAAGATAAATATTGTGTTATGCCAAAGTTTAAATCAAACAATTAGAAAATAAATTTGAATAGTTTTCATCAACTAAAGTTGTAGTTGACGAAATACGTTTGATGAAACCTCAACAAACCTTGAACTTTCTGTTTGTAGCAATGTCGCTAAGTTTGTACACAACATTATAATATGTCCATATAAAACCCGACATAAAAATTTAACGAATAAATTATGTCGTTATGTTTTATTCACAAAATTACATTAGGTATACCTTCAGTTTAATGTCCCACTAAAACAACACGTGTGACTCTTAATCCTTGTCAAAGATATTACATCTAAAAATTTATAATTAGATTAAATAGATTAATCAAATTCAAATGAAATAACTGTGTTGTTTAAAAATATAATCTTTAAATAAATTAAAATATCCTTTATTTAACAATACGTTATTTTTACTTTTTAAATGGCCACCCTCTGAATGTGAAACAACCAATGAAAAATGTTCTAAGTGCACCCCTCAGAAGTACTGCCATCTTATTTATTAATCCGTAAATGTGTACTTATAAATTAAGTAGAAAAAAAAATATAAAAATATTTTTAATAATATGATTTTCTTTTGGTAATTTTGTGGTATTTGCATAACTATATTTTACCAATATAGTGGTCCCCTGAAAAAACTTATTATAGATGAATTATAAGGACGATTTATAATTTTGAAAGTGAGGGAATTGTTTTTTATAGGCCATACCGTCATCATACCGAGTCTGTTATTGTTTGATAGACAGCAAAAAGTTTAGGCCCTAACAGTATTATTGTTACGTTAATACAATACTCATCTATAAAATTTTATTTATTGTCCTGCACTTCAAAATGAACTACTTGTATCTCTTTATTTTACTTACAGCAATAATTTTCATTAAAGTCAATATGAATGTTCTTCTCATCTTTAAATCGAAAAAAACGGTGAATTTAAGGATTAAATAAGGAAAGAAATAAAAAAAAGTCAAGCTCGACTAGTTTAAAAGCCATTGCCTAGTATATCGTCATTCCCTCGTTTCACTTTGAAATGAGGGAATGACGAATTGAACTTTAACTTAAAAAGTCTTGGTACATAAACTTTTGTTATTCCAGAATTTTTGTGTAAGTCTACTGTCCCTAGCGACATACTTTACTGTGCAATTTATATTAACATATAGTAAATATCTCTATTTTTCTTCAATGTGAAGGAATGACAACTGAAAATGTAATCTTGAAATAATTTTCATTTTTATTTTCTGGGCAAATACTCTAACACGTGTAAGATGCCTTAAGTATATGAAATAATTAATAGTATTATGCGTTCATATATCAACTGTTAGTAAAGGTATTTTATAAGGATTTTTTTTCATGGGGCACAAATAAAAAATATTTTTGAAATCGTCTTCTTTACTTTTCATCTTAAGAGTTCAAAAATGTACTAATCTTAAGTTTTGGGCGTAGTAAGGGAATAATTTTCAAGGTACTTTTTGTTTATTATTTAATAGAAATATTAATATGGTTTAAAAATTATAAACAACACCATTAATCCAGTTTATACAATATATAAAATATACTGTGGTGCAATGTATGTAGTATAATTTAATATAATAATATATAAAAACCAAACCATAAACATAAATTTGAACAGAAGTTCAAACAAAAATATTTGTGACGTATTGCCCAGATACGTATTTCGATTGCCAAGCAATCTTCCTCAGTGGTCATCAAGTAATGCGAAATACGAAAAACGAAATACGTATCTGAGCAATACGTCACAAATATTTTTGTTTGAACTTCTATTCAAATTTATGTTTATGGTATGATTTTTATATATTATTATATTAAATTATACTACATAAATAGGACCACAGTATTTATGTGTTGTATAAACAGTATAACTGTTCAAAGTCAGCGAAATAAATCTTATTTGACCATTAGCCCAAATAATGTTCTTTTCAAGAAAAAAAAACCATCATAAATTACTTTTTTTGTATTTTTGATAACGCTGAAAGCATAAGAATTTCGAAATTTCATGTGAATTACCCATACAGATTTCGTGTACTTTCAAATGATATTTTCTAATTGAATTTCATCAAATTCAATATACCGAATTCTTACTAGAAAGAACTAAATCAATAAATGGTAAAATTCAAAAATTTATAAAAAGAACAGTTTAAAAGTCTGTACCTATCCCTATATGTCAAACGACATTAAATTAAACTTGCCAGTATTTTTTTCTATTAAATTCTTTTGAGGTTTCAATGAAAAGACGCTAAAATCTCATAAATTCTAATTTAAAAAGTTTATTATTTCTCATCTTTTCTTTATTAAAATTGATTTAGTTTATCTATCTTTGTGTTGCAAGATATTTGGTTAAGCTTTTCTTTTCTACATACACAGTAACAATTGAATGTGAAACGCCAGCATTTTGTTGTAAGATGATTACTAGAAAATCAAGAAAAGTTTTATACGCACAGAGCGAATGGTCTATAAATATCACCCCTTTTGTAAAGCGAGCAGCATTTATGATACGCCTGTAAATCTGATTGATCAAACAGATAGTTTTCACGAAATCGAATATTTATACTTGCCTACGTATATAGTGTAGGTATACGTACAATGTACATAGGTATAAAACGGTACAAGTTTAATTAAATTTTGTGACCTTGATCATTCGCAAAGCTCGCTTTTCGATAGCGCTTTAAATTTAGCACATGACGATACGGTCAACGTCATGTGAATTTGTACGGTAATAAAGCATGTAAAAATAAACGATGATGACGCCAAAGACCTTGGTGCGACATTTGTGCGATGTGAATGATGTTGTTGGTGATGTAAATTCGTCATTGGAGAGGTAAAACGTTTTTGCACAATATGTGTGGGTCAACTATACATATATGAGACGCTATTGCAAATTTTGACTCAATTTCGAGCGGTCGAAACATTTCCGGATTTGTGCTTGATACATATCGAAACTTGTCTGAAGAGGTGGCATTCCCACCACGGATCATGATCGCCTTGAAGCTACTTCATGTCGACAGTTTTACAAGAAATTTCCATAATTTGCACTTCATCACTTTTCGTTTCTTTATTTACTTGATATTATATACCTATCATTTTTATTTCAAGGTTAATTAGCTGTAATTCCGTAATTTATTTATCGATTATGTTACTCATTTTTAAGTCTTTTTAGACGATGAAAAGTAAAGACATGCGTGTGCCAATGTTTGAAAAAAAAAACTAAAGGTTAATATATAAGTATTTAAAATTCAATTAATAGAAAGCATCCTAAAATTAGTACGTAACTAATGTTATAAAATAGGACAATCCTGCAGATTTTTTGTTTAATTTTTATGGATTTTTTAAGTTCATAAATTTTGAATTAATATACCTGTTAAGATGGCTAAGAAATTATAAATAATACAGACCCTGGCCATATTAATAGACGCATTGTAGGTTTTGTATAAAACCTGAAGTAAGAGCTATTTTGGGTCCAAATTTACGATTGGGTTTAACTTTCCTGTACAAATTTTATTTATTACGCTTATTACCAATTAATGCGATCAAAAATCATATTTACTAAAAATAAAATTTAACCATCAAATTAATTAAACATCTTCTTAATTATGGCAGTATGAATTGTTTAAAATTTAATTGAAAGCCCATCTACTGATATTTAAATTCCCATTCTGCGCAGTCTGCGCTGTCTATGTAGGACAATACCGTCTGTTGTATTTGTGGATGATGATTCCATACGTGAATATTTTTTCGAAGGACTATTTTTTTGTTGTAACCACTTCCTTAACTACTTTTTTCTTCAGCAATTTCCGCATATTTTCAATGGGTTTCAAATCAAGGCTATTATCCTGAAGCTGAGTAATAGGGAAAATTAACAAGGTTTTACCTTTATCTAGAAAATATATTTCTTATAAATCAATACAACTTTTTATAATGTAAAAAATAAACAATATTAAATTTAATTTAGTAGAATATGTACATTTTGTTTAAAATCTTAAGTGCGTCTAAAAATATGCTCATGGATTGTAAGTTGAATCTACCAAATTACCAATCTGTAAAAAATATGGAGTAACCGATTATATTGCTGCGAAAAAATTTTACAAGTACTTTTTACACGAGTCATTACCTACCGATGTCTCATATTCTATTTTGTTTTTAATTCAATTTGTAAATAAATCAGCCATAAAAAATTAGCAACAAAAGAGAAACTTAGTCGATTGAATAAACGGCTCATATCGCTTTATAACTATCATGGTTTTTAGCGACTCTAGAGTTAATAAAAATTCGTAAATCGAGAAATACTGAAAATTTACTCGCTACGAGATTTGAACTCAACACCTACCAGTTTTGGAGCGGTCACCTTGACCACTCAGCCACCAGTAGGCTTATATCCGTTTTAGGACGGTCAAAATCTGGCAACGTTGCATTTTCTACTTATTTTTTTATTCGATTTGCGATTTTTTTATTAACTTAAGTTGTAATACGGTATAATTTTCTCTTTTGTGGCTAAATTTTCATTATGTGCTGATTTATTGGCAAATTAAATTAAAAACAAAATAGAAGATGCAACGTTGCCAGATAATGGCGTCGCTAAAAGGGACATTTCGAAAAATTCTTGTTTGATATTAATTTAACATTTAAATCAAGAAAAACCCCCACACTTATTCTTGTTTGTTTTTCAAATTATTGCAGAAAAACTACCCAAAAAAATATGAAAATAATCCATTTTTTTCCACCATTACAGAAAAAATATCTCGCAACCTCGCAGAGGCGCGTAGTTTCAAAATAAGAAGCGATGAAATGCAGTGTTATATCGTAGAAATCAAAAAAAAAAAAGAAAAGACAATGTTTGATTTTTAAAAATTATAATAAATCTGTTTAATTTTTCAGCTACTTTAATATGGGCATTGATTTTCTCCTCGATTATTTGATGTGAATACAAGAAGCACGAGAGGGCTCAAAAATAGCCTAAAATAGCTCTAATGATAGTCATGATTCTACGTCAATCTTCAGCGTAGAAGAGGGACTAGAAGAAGAAGAAAAAGAATAACTTAGCTACTATTTCCATCTTAAGTATTATGATTAGGTGTTAAGTATATTGCAGAATTACAAATATTTTGAATTAAAAACATCTAAGGGCTTCCTTCGATAATCAAATTTGTTCTTAGTGTGCGTTAAATTAATATTATTCCAAATTTGAGTAAATCCCGAAAAAAGTTTCATGGTTAATCATCTCTTTAAAAATAATAAATTTTACAATACTCAAAAATATATTAACAAATATTTTAACATTGAAAAAAATAAAGTTTATAATTTTATAATTATTTGTGTCAATTATATCAATAAGTATGAATATCAATATATACCAACTAGAGATGTTGGTATATAAAATATTTCCTGTCAGACGCAATTTTATTGCAATGTAGTTCATTGTATACAGTCATAGATACTAAAAATAACACTATTATAAAAAGGTAGAGAATATTTTAAATATTTCCACACATAGTTTAGTGTTACTCTTTCTATTTATAAAAGTAGGTATTCGTTTACATTGAAGATCTTTTTTTTATTTCATTACAACAAGATAAAAATAGGATAAATCAAATACGTGTAAAGAAAAAAAAATAAAACGTGATTTACTGGAAAATATTTTAAAATAATTAAATTACAACAACTAACGCTAAAGACACCTTCCGGAAAAGAAGAGAAGTAGAAACCGTACGTCTAAAAATAAATGTATAAGGTAGCATATTCATAAAGCAACCTGGAATTTTACAGAAGTTCTAACACGCATACTGTTCAATGATCGAAATTATTTTATTACTTTCATACCTTCTTTAGATCATTGAACCAAATCACCAATGTAGAGTCGTCATCGTTCAATAGTTTTATATGATTACATTGGATGTATGTAAATACTAATTATAAAATATAAAGGATATTCAACACCAATTTAAACTTCTATAAAAATCAGCATATTCAATTTTACTGTCATTTTAGATATCTATTTTCGAATTTTAATACATCAACTCAAGAATTTCTTATTTTTATTTTTTTTTTACTAGGGAGGAAAGAAATCTTTAATATCGTACTTTATCAAATTTTATAAAATTTAACTTTGGCAAAATCTGCCACAATTTGATTATTAATATATTTTAGTTGTTATTTACCGTCGCATTATAATTACGTAGACCTTTAGCGACTATAGGATTAATAAAATGCCGCAAATTGAGAAATTAGAAAATTCGCTCGATACGAGATTCAAATCCAACACATACCAGTTTTAGAGTGGCCACCTAGAATACTCGACCACCAGTAGACTAATTAATATTTATTATTTTTTTTGAAATTAAAACAATATTTTTGAAACTATTGAAAATATCTCTCACATTTCCTCTACAAATCTGTATACTAATTATACACTAGGAAACATTGTTTTTGTCACATAAACTTTGAAGATCTTTTTGTTTTGGTGTACTTCATTATACAAAGAAAAAAATATTATTTTATTCCAATCACATTCAATGTTTTAGTGAGTTATTTAACCTTTGCTTATCTTATTTGCATTTTTTTGTTCAAATGAAATGCATTACAACCAAGTTCAAACGCACTATTAAATACTCAGATTTGACATCGATCAGTAGACTATATACTACCAAAATGCCTAGAAGCGTAGCGTGTTGGGAGCAGAAGAATTATGACTTCGGATGGTACATAAAAATGAGGCGGCATATTGTCATTGATAATTTCATAGAAGGTATTTTGCTTTGATAACTAAATAACTAAAGAATTTTAAAGCATTCAAATTTTTACCCGTTTTCCGCTCGACCCCGAGCGGAAATCAACCAGAAAGTGAAGAACATTGCTATTTTGTTTGGAAACGGAATAGAAAAAAATCACTACACAAAAGAAAGCATGACCCAGACGTGACTGCCATTCTCCAGGACTTGGGAATGTTAAAAATGAACCTTACGTGCCTTAAGTGAATCTTAAAGACAAACTTTTATCACTGATGTATACGAAACTTAACCCGATATAAAAATTTCGAAATTTGATAAAAGATGTACAGAAACTAATAATAATAGATTTTCGTATTTAAAAAAAGAAATACCCTAAACTTAAAGAAAATATATTTGTGAAGAAACTTTGAAGACAAAATTAATGATCAAGAAATATCCACTAGGAAATATTTTTTTACCTATGATTGTCATTCACAATTTTCTAGGAAACCATACAAATATTAAATTTTTGAACTTGAAATCACCAACAAAGGTTTGGACTTAGTAAAGGTTGTAACATGTCCTCGAAAATATATATTATACTTATAGACTATCATCTTCCCCGTCATACCCCCCAGATCTTGAAAGCTTGGGTACAGTAAGTGACACTCAAGGCGAGAAATTTCATCAGGATATTTCCTGAATAGAAAAGCCTTATCAAAGAAAATGCACTTCAGGAATGCTAGCAGATTACAGTTGGACACTTAAGAGGGACCTTCCGGACGCAAAATACTCACGAAAATCATAACAATTGACTATTTTATAAGCATTAATTTGTATAAAAGTAGATGATTTTTGTACTTTTCATGAAAATATATGTGTTGTTGTCACTAATTAATCTGATGGGTATTTTTTTTTGATTTAGTTATATTATTGTTTAGTGGTCACAATACATTCAAAAAATTGATTAAAGTTTTTAGATGTTCAAAAAAAAGATATAGAAATTCTGGTGACCAGTATTACTTTCAAAGCTACAATACCGCAAAAGGGTCACAAACATTTACAAATTGTTATGAACGCGTTAAAAATTAATCAATGCTGTCAATGCAAATAAGCCTTGATTTATTTTAATATCTTATTATTTTCTCTAAGGCACTAGTGTATTTTGGCTTTTAATTAGTATATTGTTGCGGACTTAGGACATCTAAAAATTCAAACAATGAAAATAAAATGAGATAAAAGATGTTCGACTATATTCTATGAGTGATAGAATATGCGAGATCTGAAATTCTCCATAAGCTTCCAGAAAATGGATAAATTTGTATATAAGGCTATTGGCAGTCACTAACTAAAACAGCGACAAATAATAACAGAGTTCGAAAATAGCTAACAGTGAAAAATAAATCGATCTCGACAACCGTTACTTTAACTGCCGATTTGTAAAATAAATAAATATGTATGTAATAAAATTAATTATTTTGTTGTATGCTCAAAATCACAAATCCAATGAATTCGTCAATACATTAAGCTTAAAAATGAAATAGTATTTTTCGTATAACTTCCCTATTTATTTTATTTTTTTAATTTGAAATACTAATTAATACATAAAAATATGATGTAATACTATTTGACAGCAGGAAGTTATAAAACTATCCAATTTTATCAATCACTAAAAAAAATCTTAAAACCAAATATTGACAAAATATATTGCATTAAACTATAAAATTTATTGTTTTTATGCATATGTGGTAAATTTACTATTACTATGTAGGTAAGAATAAAAATATATACTTTAGTTATACATGGGTGGATAAAATCACGTTCATTTTAAGCGCAAGTTGAATAATGCCATAGAAAAGCTCAATCTTTTATATGATTGGATGTGTGCATCACTGTTAAGGCCAAGGACATTTAAGAGCCATGACTGCATTCAACTTGGCACGTGCTCCGCCTCCCGTGGGATGCGCCAGGAATGAATGCTTGCCAATGCTATCCTGTACGCTGACCTCGTCAGCTACATATCGTCTATACAGTGCATATATTCAATTTACAATCAAACTTTTCAATTAAAGTTGCATCTAGCTTCAAATGCAATAAGAAAAACCATATTAGTATTCCACGCGAATAAATCTGTTGATAATTAGTTTAGAAAAAAAAGGGAATAAATAAGATAAATCAATAGTTTGTACTTGCGTAGAGAGTGCGAAAAAGCTACATGAAATATGATAGTATAAAAAGGAGTTATTGAATACGCATTAAACAAACCACACCTGAGAAAAATGAAAAGCCCGCGCGATTTTCGGGAAAAATAATTTGAACTTTCCGAAACACTATCGCTATTTCAGTTTGGGGTGCTATTGTTGGCATTGAATTTTCATGTAAATAAAGAGCGAAAATAGGCACGAAAGGCTTAGTAAGGCGCGCGCTTGCTTCTATTGATTTGCGTTTGACATTGAAATTGTAGAGAGGCGGCAGCGTCGCGACGACCCACTCAGGGTTGCGCAGACGCCTCTGCTCATAGGTCATGCCACGGCCAAGGGCAGCGCGATTTCAGTCTCACAATTTGAAGGATTTGTCAAATAAACAACAGACTCATCTCCTATCAGAGGTCATTGCGTTGCAAATTTTGCAATACTCGTTATAACCTTCAACTTCAACTGCGCCATTGCCATACTATTATATATATGCCAACAGGAAATTAGAGAAAAATGATACTCTAATTAAATCAAAGCCAACCAATCAACATCAACGCAAATTTCATTGAAAAGCTCAACCTTGACCTTAAACTCAAAATGATAAAAAAAAAAAACATAATACCTACATACAATACGTAAAAGCTTTTCAGATTTTAGACTACATGCTTTCATGAAATTGAAATATCAAACACTCGCTATTCACATATTTTTTCAAATCAAATATTTCATTTTCTTGAATCATTTTCCTTTATTTTATTTGACGAAAAAAAAAATTATCAAAAGAGCTTAATTTTTTTAAATCCCAAATATTTTCAGAAACGACTCCCTCGTTTTAGTAACACGGTCAAGGTTAACATTTAAGTGTTTTTATTACCGTAATACAGACAATGTTATCGTCTAAATACATATAAAAAGCTCAAGTACAGAAATCTCATTATAAAATTTAAAGGCTGAAATGTCTCTATAGTTCAACTATTGATTTCTATTTTATTATAAATAACGCGCGTGTACCATAGATGGTATAAATTATAAAAATTGAATTATTACTTCAACACTGAAAACATAAAACGTTTTAAACAAAACCGAAATTAAATCAAGGGGATGTACTGTCATTCAAAAAATTAAAAATCCATTTTTTTTACTTCTGCCGAGTTAATACCCAAATTTAAGAAATTAAAGTTTTAAATTTATTTTTTGATTGACTTTTGCTTGTACTTAATTGTACGGAACAGATATTCGTTTGTACCTAAACCGAAATTTTTTTTTATTATTTTTTTAAAATCGATAGCCAAAAATATGGTTATTTTTTCAACAAAAAAAATAATAACTACGTATGGACGTTAACTTATAGAGGATTGTACCGAGGAAAAAAATCCCTTTAACTTTAACCCAAAAAAAGTTTTGAGGATTTTATAAATGCACTTATGCACTTTCATTGTTGAATTTTATAACGTCTGTTTTTTTAAGCAGAAACAAAAACAAAAAAAAATAATTTTGCAATTTGGATGTTGGTCCATTGAATAATGTACCGGAAAAATGTTCGTTCTAACTCATTTCGAACCATAGTTATCACGGTTTTTGAAAGTATAATTACACTAATTACTTCATGGTTGAATTTGAAAAATCACCGTATTTTTTGTTTTGTTAGAGTACAAACTATTTTTTTTTTGGATTATTCCATGTGCTGCTCTCTACTTAATGGAACCAGTTGAATATTCGATTGCATCTCAGCCGGAAAGAAAATGAAATTTTCCAACTATTGCAGATTTTCCTTATGTGATTTTACAATAAGGACTATCATCAGGGCAGTCAAAAAAAATATCTTAATTATAATACCTTACAATAACTTAGTAACTTTAAAGTATCTAAAATACTGTATCTTAGTCTCTATTTTTTGAGTAAAAATAGCTAGTATCTTAAATACTTCTTAAATATAATTCTATCTTGTAACTTAAAAAAGTATCTTAGATACCGAAGAGTAACTTAAATATTGAGATATCGAGAGATTAAATACATAGTTTTATTTTGCTTTGTTCTACAAGATTGAATTTATCCACTAATTAATCCCTCTTATATTAACCTTCTATCGTTTTTTTCAAGTGTATTGTGTTTACAGGAGTTTAAACATATATAATTTTGTTTTTTTTTTTTTTTAAATTAATGGAGATAAGAAATATATTATATGATTACCTAACAACTTGGCCAAATAAGTTATGAAACTAAATTCCTACATATTCAACAAATTAAATAAAAATATATCTTAAAGTATCTTAAAAAGTAACTTAAGATAAGTATTTAGATTCATTTTTCTTAAGAGTAACTAGTTACCCAAATTAACTTCGGGTACTATTTAAAAAAGCGACATATTTAGTATATTTAGTATATTTATATACTTTCCAAAAGTATCTGATAGCTCTGCCTACAGTAAGGAATTTTATATAAAAAACTAAGAAACGTTTTTCAGAAAAATCGGTGCATAATTTATATGATTTTTAACAATTATACGATGGATATCTTTTTAACTAGACATACCGCTATTCTAAAAAATCTGTAAACGTTCTCTAATAAGTATTTCAATTTTACCTACTTTTTTAATAGTTTTATGAAAAAAAATGTTTTCCATAATTTATTTGTGTCTTTACTACTAGATTAAGTACAAAATGGTAACATCGATGGGTAAATGGTAATCTTTGACCCTATTTATGTACAAATGTTCGGCTGTTGATTGTTACATATTACTTATCAAGAAAACCCGAAGACCACTGAACTGATTTTTACGTTTTTGGAGTAATTTTTTCTTTACTAAAAATAATTAACGTTGATTTTTTATTTATTTATAACCATTTCTATCTTACATTTTGGACAAAATTTCAAATTATGAGTTCATAATAGTTGTTTTTTGTTTCAATATTTAAGGTTTCGTCTTGTAGGAGCACTAACACATTGTATTTCTCATTATTTAGATAAAAGATATCATGCACTTGGAAAAAGGAAGTTTTTTATATACGCTAACTTACGGAAATAAGATTTATAGTTCAATGCGTATGTTATCGTATGAAAAAAGCTTCAATTATCTACCTTCCATACTTTATAGCAAAAATACTACAGAAAACGTATTTTATTTTAATCCATTAAGAAAATATGTTCTTAATTAACATTAAGCATTTCCAATGATATTGACCAGTTAAAATTGCCACTAAAATATTTTTTCGTTACACATTGTAAAAGTTTGAATCCGTCAAATGTAGACTGTAAACTATATATAGTAACCATTAAAATTCAACTATTGTTACAAGAAGCTTTGACGTTTTGTCCCAGATACAAACCTAATTCGATTGGTCAGCAATATTAAAGACTCATCACATAGTAATTACCGAAAAATTCACTGCTGCTTGGTGGCCTCTGTTAACGACTGACATTGCTTGGCAATCGAAATACGTATACCTATACTCTATAGAACCATACTTCAAAACTTTTTCAGTCATATCATAGGTAATTATTTTTATAATTTTATTATTTAAGGGCCATATTTAGATAAGTATATTATTCAAATTTGTAACAAAAAACTTTAAAAACATATAAATATGTTTCGTACTTGTTTTGTTAAATATTAGGAATTGGTATACCTACGTATATTCAAATTAAAAAATAAATGGTCAAAAGTGATAATTCAAATTAATTATCACTAATTTGAATTTTATACGTACGTATAATAAAAATTGACCTATCTAAATTGCAAAATTAAAAATTTTGTCCCCTACAAAGTTTTGATGACCTTCACTCATCGCGTGAGTAATCTTTTATGCAGTTAAAAATATTACCCAGACATTTTATGTAATCCATCTGTAAAAACAGTAAACGAGTTAATTTTTTTCCTCATAATCCAGAATTAATTTTTGATTCGTTAATTAAATTTTTTATATAATTTAAATATTTAAACATTTACCTACCTACACAAACGCATGCAGTTTGAAACCATCTAGCCCTAATTATATTTCCTATTTATTTCAATAAAACAATTTTTGCATTGTGAATTAATGAACGTTAAATTCGGGTTCATTTACCAGAAAATGTTTTTTTGTTTATTTTACTGATATGAAAACTTTTAAAATTAAAGATAAATTTTTAATCTAAGCTTTATGATTGAAAAATTAAATAATTTAATATAAAAATACAATTGATTATAATCTTTCGTTCAAAGATTAATGAAAAGCGAAAAAAGCTTGTAAAACTCTATGGATATATCTAATCAAGTTTTTGTATCTTTAACCCGGAAATATTAACAGTAAAAGTCATACAAGTTATCGTTTACACGCGGATAATTTGAAGTAATTTGATAACGTTATCAATTTATAGCATTACAAACTTATTGTATTCCCAACTAATAACCTTTATGTAACAAATCAAGGTTAAACCAATATAATTTCACAAAAAAAAAATCATTGCTTGCTCAAAGTAAAGTGGTTTACTGATATGTTATCAATACAAGAAATCCATATTTCATATTCTACACAGCCTATAAAGTGAGAGGGTTGATATGGAAAACTTCAGCTAATTTATTTTTCATTTCAATTTAACATTAAACATTAGAGTATGGGAACTTGAAAAAAAAGAAAAAAACATTGCAAATTTATAAAACATATAATATAAAATTTCAGCGGCAGTTAGAAAAGTCAAGGTTCTATATCGATTACGCAGCTAACCGTTGAAAGTATTCGTTGAAAAGAAAAAAACACATAATTATGTAATTGCGTGTTGGCAATGATAATAATGAAAAGATAAATCGTATCAAAAGTTTATCATTGTTAACAAAAAGGCAAAATAAGGAAATACACATTTTTCAACTTCTTTCAAGTCTAATTATCTAGTTTTTCAAAGGAAACGAAAAGCTCAAAATATTTGTTGTGAAAACATCGTACTTCTAATAAATAAAAATTAAATATTAAAAATCGTTTGTTAAACTGCGTAACTTAACGTATTTGTTATGTTAACGTTAAATTATACATAAACGTTAATGTATGCACTAATGAATTAAAATATTTTATTAACATTATCCTTGTCATTTTTGTTAAGTGAAAACTTCTCAAGCACCGTGGTTTGAAATTTGAAGAAATGAAAAAGCGACAGTAAAAAGAGACAACCGCATAAATATACAAGATTTAACTTGCGGGAGAATAAGATATATAATATTGTAGAGTGTTTCCATGGTTTCCACTGATTTGTTTATAGTGTATAGCGCACTGTGTATGCTATACAGTCAACAAAAAAACGCACTAGAAGTAACTGCCAGCGCCATCTACGTAAGTACAAATTTGGAGTGAACTAAGAAAAATTCAGCAGCGCTTGTGTTAAAAGCGTTGAAAGAGAGATGTACTGAGGTATCTCTTCTCTGGTATAGGAGACAAAAACAATCGAAGCAAGTAAAATACAAACGATTATACTTATGTACGCTCATCGCGACTCAATCGCCAGCTGTTGTTTTTAGTTCCCATAAAAACTGTGCCTACGCAGATGGCGCTTCGTATGCCTTGCTAGATTTTTCTTATTGTATCCATATATAAATAATCTTAAAAATGTTTAGAAAATTTTAAACATGAATCTCCAATACTGCACCTTTGCGTTTTAAACTTGATATCAATACTATCACAAATAATCCCATTAATTATCCTAATAGGGGAAGTCCGGGCAAAGTGGACACCTTAAGCTTTAATAACCTATAGCAAGAAAACGTATAGACATAGGAATAAAACAATTGCTGAGTATGACTAAGTATTTATTATAATTTTTAATATAATCATCTAAAATTTAGTAACATCAATATTTTACTTAAAATTACTAACAATATTCAAATTGGTTCAGCTATTCGCTTTGCCCAACCAACTGGGTAAAATGGATAGGATCATAGGGCAAAGTGAACACATGGTAAATTAAAGAAAAAATATTGAAATCAATGTAAGAAGAATTAAATTAATGATAGATATATAACTACTTAATTATCAGCAAATACGATTGAAGATCGTTCTCCTGTTCGTTGTTAAAAACCTTGCGAAAACGGCCAAGCTGAGCAGTAGAACTACCTTTTTTCCAATGCCTATACAAAGTAGCATAAAGTAGGACATATTTTCTTGCTGTCGTTTTTACTGGAATATCAGTATTACAGTCTGCTATCGCAAGCATCATAACATCCTCACTCTATTTGGCTTGATTAGTTTTCCTTTTATATTTGTAAACCATCTATAGCATTATAAATTAAAGCCATTGATCAGAAAGCCTACCAAGTAAATTGAAGTGGATACGTATCCACTTTGCCCGTATTCTCTTTGCCCAATAGGTTCTTGGTGAACCAAATCTAACCTACAACCAAATCCAAAAACAATATCCCAATAAAACTTGCAGTAATTCAACAAGAAAGAATACACTTTAAAAATACAAATAAGGCAAAACAGTAACATCACATGTACATGAGTAATTATGTAAATACTTATCTTGAAATATCGTAACAAAGTATCACTTATTTATTTTAACTATTTTTTTGCCAAACGACGGGTTACCTTACGCTAGCTCTGTTTGTTTACGATTGAGGAATGGAGGACGGATCACGTGGCCTACGACAGGCAAATTTGCTCTAGCCATTTCGAAATATTGTAGGGTATTCGCTTTGCCCGGGCTATTCACTATGCCCGGACTTCCCCTACTGTTCATTAGTCTCATTATCTTAAAGTTCACATTTTTGAAGGTTCCACTTCTATCGTGCGTGACCTGCACTAAAGTTTTGTTTTTGTTTCACCTTAGGTACTTATTAATTGGCTCTTTTGAATCTCACATTTTTTGTAGAGTTATATCGTGAACTCTTAAAAATATTTTGCTTGGATTTTTTTAATTGTTATTTAGTGTCACTTTGTACCTAGTAACGTCTTTAGCGACTCTAGGGTTGATAAAAATCCGTAATCGAAAAATATCGAAAATTTGCGTGATATGAGGATTGAACCCAACATCTACCAATTTTGAAGCGGCAACCTTACCTACTCGGCTACCAGTAGACTTAATAAGCGTAAATTGGTGTTAATAGGGTGGTTAAAATTGAAGTCAAACAATTAATACCGAAACTATTTTTTTATTATTTGCAATGGAATCTCAAAACACCACGATTAATATTATATTAATTTTTATAATTGAAAATGTAACCATCACTATCATGTTAAGTTTGCGTATACTTTAACGAGCTTTATGTGTGTACTTTAACGCAGAAATGTTCTATGTACAAAAAAGGAACTTTAAGCTTTACAACTTTTTCATTCAAAGCAAAAACTTTCAAATTCCTGAGGCACTCGTTTCCGCAAGAGTGTGAGGTTTCTGCCAACGATCAAAAAAAACTTTAACCAACAATGATGAGCTTCCTCTGGGACTACCTATGGGGTATTACTTTAGGGATACGTTAAAGGTTTGATGTTATTGGCAGGGGTTGTCACTTATATTTTCGGAAAACTGTAAAAAATAACGGAAATTTCAAAAGTGAGTTTCTGTTTAAGCGTTTATATTTAAAGTAGATGTATGGTTATAATCTTGTTGAAAATTCTTACGTGAAAATGATAATTTGCAATTAATGAAATTTGAGAGCTAAATTTCCGTATGATGCAGTAATTGTTTATTTTTTGAGTGTAAAATAATCAGAAATAGATTGTAAAAGATGTGACGTCAATGTTTGACGTCACGGGTGCGCTTGCATGCGAGCGATGAACGCTTTGCTGAGAATGGCAGAGGCGTTAGCGACGCTTGCGACGATGTGCGACGCCATGCGAACGCGTCGACCTTGGCCTTGACAAGGACATCACAATGATCGATCCGCCGACGTCGGCCAGGGGCAAACCAAAGCTCGCCGCCCTCCCACTCGCTCATACGTACACCTACATTCAAGCTCACCGAACACTCTAGCGATTTAATTGAATTTCGTACAAAATCAAATTCTACTACGTTTTATTATACGTACTTGTGATATTTTATGGAAAAATCATGAAAAGCTCAACTCATAATTTTTATTGAAAATTTTCAACATTTTATCTACATTCTTTAGTTTATGTTTTAAGCTAACATTTCAAACTATTTAGGGGAAAATGCGGAAAAATATTTTTATATAGATCAACCTAAAATATAGATAGAAGAAAATTTGAGGAGTTTCAATTTTCTTAATACTAAACTACAATAAATGAAATATAAATATGAACTAAAAAGTCAAAGGAGGTTTTTTGGTAGCAGGAAACGAGATGCAATTTTCCTCATTTTACCAACAGTAAATTTTGTTCTTCTTTATTAGAGATATTAGATTTATTAGAGATTAAACTGATATGCCCAACTAAATCTAAAAACTTCTAATAGCTAAAGACTTCAAGACACCGATTCTATAATATGTATGATTCAAGTTAAAATTGTATAGAATTACTGATTTGTATAAATGGATAGTACACAGTACAGTAAATGACAAGCCGCACTAGAATCGGTATAAGCTTGAATCAGGAACGTCGAGATTTTCAGAACTGAAAAGAACTATTCCGAATGGGTACGTATTGTTCACTCGAATGCAATTTGTACGTAAACTTTGACATGCCAGAAATGAAGAAGCAATGCTTATTTTCAAATATGTATTTATATTATAATATGTAAAATGAAATTTTCGTCTCAAGTTCATTTTAGTACACCCACAATCTGCCAACGTTGTATTTTCGATTTCGTTTTCAATGTAATTTGTGATATTTTTGTTCATTCAATTCTAATATGGTATAATTCTCTTTTTTGTGGCTAAATTTTTATTATGGACCGATTTAATCGCGAATTAAATTAAAACAAAGTCGAAAATGCAACGTTGCCAAATTGTGGGTGTGCTGAAATGGACTTGAGCCAAAACAAACTTTATTTAGAAAATTTAATTTTACAGATTTTACATAATACAATATAAACACATATTTGAAAATAACAGTCGCTACTTCATTTCTGACATGTCAAAATTTACGTATAAATTGCATTCGAGTGAACATTACGTACAAAAATAATATCGAAACCATTCGAAAACAGTTCTCAAATTTCGACGTTCCTGATCCAAGCTTATACCCTAGAATCAACTACCAGCGCCGTCTACATAGGCACAAATTTGGAGAGAACTAAGTAAAATTCAAGAATGCTTATGTTGGCAGCGTTGGAAGAGAGATATATTACAGTTGTCGTAGAATAGTGGTACAACTCAAAAATTGCAAGCTTAGAGTTAACAACAGTTTTACAATGAGGAAGCCGTCTATTTTGTTCGTAGAATAGAAGAATAATTTTAGTATTTTCTGTTTTAGAGTACTCCATGAACCTTTGTTGAACCTTTATTCTACGACGGGTGCAATATACAGAAGTCTCTTTTCTCTGGTGTGGGCAACTGAAGCAATCGAAACAAATACAATGCAAGCGCTTATTTCAAACACTTATTTATGTAGTCTGGCACTTATCGGCACTTAATTGTCAACTCTTGTTTTTAGTTATCATAAAAACTGTGCCTATGTAGACGGCGCTTCGTACGCCTCATTAGATTTTTATTATTTCGATTGACGCTATATGCATGATCTATCCATATATACATATCAATATATGGAATGGTACTTTTGGGTAGATAAGTAGAAAATAGAGAGTTTGCCTGATATACCCTGGTACACCAGATACTGCGCACATACGAAAGGTGTAAAAAAATGATGACCAAAACGTTTGATTCAAAATCTAAGAAGTATTAATCGAGAGTTACGTTAGGTTAGAATAATAAGAATAATAAAACGATAGGCACTTTTGGGGATGTTAACATTAAATCATATTACTTCGAGGTTGTACGTATCCCACAGGAACGGTACATTTTCCTAAAATAATGTAAAGCGAAGAATACGAATACTTTACAATAGGTGAACAGCTTGAGTGAACGAGCAATAGGTGGAAAAGCATCAAATTCAACAACAATCTGGTCCAAAATCGGAAAGTAAAATGTCGTCAAACCGTTTGGTAATAATTGGAAAAACTTTTGGAATAAATATAAATAGAGAAAAATCAAGAAGATCAATCACAATAATTTCATTAAAGAAACGATCTTTTAAATCAATGTAAACAATATACAACTGAAAAACATTATCATAGATTTGAGAAATACATCCCCAAAGACCATTTTGCTATGGTGCAAAAGAGGTTCAGTATCACTTGTTTGAAAAACTGGAATTTAAGCTCAGAAAACAACTAATAAAGTGTGAAGGATAGCACGCATGAATCAGAAACCTATACTCTAAAGAAACAAAAAAGAAAGTATCTGGAAAACGTAGAAATTTGATGATGGAGGAAAACATAAAAAAAAAATTTGGCGGATCTAATCACAAACGTGGAAATATTGGGAATATTAACGAAAAAGAACGAACATCGATATATTGACCAGCAGAAAAATTAACGATGAGGCACATTTTCAGAAGACGAAGAATCAAATTTAATATTGAACTAATATAGTAAGAAAATTGAAAAGACCCAAGAAAAATTAAGAAAACGAATTGAATCCTGGACCTATTAAAAAGAAGAATGGACTATCTTTCGTGATTCTTCAATATGTAATTCACCTCTAACAAGGAGAATGTAAGATCTTGGGGTCACGGATATAATTTAAATTTTGTAGGATGATAGATTTAGTTTTCCTGTGGATAAAGATACATAAGGATCACTATTCAATATTTTTTTTAGATATTTGCAATTGAAAATGCAATTCAATCGTTAAATTCAGTTCTGTAGCAAACAATTACACGTAATGGGTTTAGCATTACAGCGACGGATCGTTTTTCCTCGTTGTTAAAAGCCGACTTCGACTCCGTGGAGGATAAATATTTTTTTTTATTTTGTATCTATTTTTACATAGGTACATAAAGAAGTTGAAAGAAATTGAAATGAATTATCTTCAATAACTACAAACCTATTGCTACAGAACTAAATTTATCGAGTGATTTGTATCTTCAATTGCAAATATCTAAAAAAATATTAAGTAGTGATCCATATAACCATATATTTTCATCAACAGAGAAACTAATTGTGTCATCCTATATAATTTGAACTAAATTCGTAACCTCAAGAACTTGTACGCCAAATTTCAACAAAATCGGTTTTCATGTTTCATCCCCACAGGAAAATATTTTATTTTTTGTGGAATTATAGTCGAGTATTGTTCTCCATTTTATTTTCTACGCGTAATTTTGGCTCTATTTAATAAAATGTAAACAAATCTTTGACTTTCTTGCTATATTATTAAAGTTTTTATGAAATAATTCCTTGAAAATATATTGCAGGAACAATACGTTTTTAATTTATTAAAAAAGTAGAAAAAATAAACATATCATTAAAAATATTACCAGAAAATCACCAAGAGAAACAAAATAATAAATATCCGGAATCATTGCTATTAAATTGTAGCTATCTATTTTTAGGTTTTAAAAACAAAAGGAAATTTACAATAAACATTAATTAGTCATAAGTCAATACTCATAATATTTATATTTATACCAATATACTGTTATTTATTGGATATATATTTCAAAAGTTTTGCAAAATTAATGATCTAATGAAAAAAATATAATTCTTCAGTATTGATTACCAACACAAAAATTACGAGTATTTGAATAATTCAATAATAGAACGGCAAGGGCGTTTAAAAATAAGATATGTTTCCTCGCATAATTACTTGGAAAGTTTGATTGAAAAACTTAAGTTTTAATCTACATGGAATAAAAAATTGACCTTCGTGCTTCGTCTTTATGAAATTTATTATCCTCGAAGCCGGATGCTTGGTATAAAAGCCTTGGTGGTTTTTATTTAAAAAGAATTTAAGTACCTTCTCGTATAGATATTTATACCACATCCGAATAGAAAATAAAAATTCCTCTTTCCGATAAAAGCTTTTAGTTCAAAAACAATTGCTTTTTAATAAAAGAGAGAGAAATTACTTTTGAGGGTAAACTTTAAATTCATAAATAATAAAATTGGGAGGAATGTGAAAGTTCAAAACTGTTTAACTTTTTCAACCCGGTACGAGGCCGAGGTGTTTTTTTGCCGGTATTGTGGTGATTTTCAGCTGAGTAGTCATCTCCACGTGCCGATTTGTTCTCTTTTTTCTTTATCAATTTATACCAATAGGATTCGCTTGCTTCAATTTTCCAGCTGGTTCTGATGTAGGTATATGAACTCCTGCCTACGCACGATTTGTGCACTTTTCCCGGATCGCAATTTCCCCTTTCCGTATCCTAGGTAACCATTATTTCCCGCGCAGTCGATCCTTCCATTCAGGAACTGCGCTCCAATGAGGAACTTTACTTTAATTCATCTACATTGTACGAGTACATATGTAACAATTTTACCACCGAAATCCTCTTTTCTGTGTTCCCATTCATATTTTATTGCCCGCTTACGTCAAAGTTGAATTACATTAACCATTTCTTTTATGTTTATAAAAGAACATATTGAAAAATTTAATTATGAACCTCAATAGATATATCTTTTCTTATATATTATATATATTATATATTATATATACCAAAATGGTTTTATTCAAACTTTAATCAAATTAAATCATAATTTTCAACTGATGGAATCTATTTGAGACTCCTAGTCTTGAATCTAGAACTAAAAAATAAGTCCCCCATAAATTATAATCTAGATCCTTACTAAGGTGCTCTAATATAGTCAAAGAAATTAACTGTTGACCAAGATCCATTCAATACCATTCTCTCGTTTTAATTATCCACACAAAATGAGAAGAACAATATAAAATTCAGCAAAATCCTAAAATTAAAGCCATTGCAACCATGAATTTTTGGCAGAATTTCGGATATTGTATTTTTCTTTTAAATTTAATTTCAAATAAGCAGAAGAAAAAGAAACCTTCGGATGTTCTGCCAAGACGCTATAATATTTATACAACAGGAAATTAAAATTTGTGTTAATGCCAAGGTCTAACTGCGAAAAACTTTTCATTTATAAAATTGTTAATGCACAGCAATGAACTTGACATAAAAACCGAATAAAAGCCGTTATGTTTCACGGTAATCGAAATCTAATTAACAGAGTACAATAAATAATTGTTCATTTGCACTTTAGCGGAGCATTTGACGTCATTGGCGTTTAGGTAAACAAGAAAAAAATTAATGAACGCTTTTCCATCGCATCACTTGCAAAGGGGTTGCTAAACAGGTGCAACTTTGTGGATCCGTTTCTAGTTCACGTGGACATTTAACCTCTATAAAATCCTTGCGAAATGACGACAAGGTCAATTTATAATATACGTCGTTATTTATATATTCACGTTGAAATTACTGTTCCGTATCATCAACAAACAATTTACACAGAGTCACCTTTATGTCTTTAAATATAAAATTTGAAATATAAAAATCAATAGATAATATCGATTTATCAAAAGTATGTTTACTGAAATCTTCAAAAAATATTTTAGAAAAAAATCGATGTACATTATGGTTGCAAATACTCTAAATATTTTATCTAAATCGATTTTTTCATAATCCATAATATCTTGCTAAATCAATAACAAGCTATTATGCTGCGACTTCGTCTACGTGACAATAATATTTGTACTCTTCCCCAAACTCCCCAATTAATTTTTTCCCCAAAAAGACGCTATTTATATATATATATATATATATATATATATTCAAAAATTTTTAACTTTAATCAATTTTGTTAGCTCACGTCATACTATTCTTCATTGTTTGCTGAAATTGACAATTTCGTGATTCTTATAATGAAAAGTTATTATAATTCTAAAAATTATTTACTTAGTATTTCTTTTTATTGAGTTACAAATTTAAAATATATTTTTCTGCACTAATCACTGGAGATCAGCGAAAATTTAGTTTTTTTCGTATAGGGTATAAGAAAAACATCGAAACAATTTCTAACAAATATTATTAAAAGCAGTATTAACAAATATTGCCTAGAAATTGATTTTAATTTTTATTTTTATTTCAATCGGGTATCAATTTAACAGGATACGTACACACGCGCATGAAATATTGTGTATATTTTTAATGTATAGAGGGTACCGATTTTAAAAGCTATTTTTTATGCTTAAATTTAAGGATGTGGTTATTTATACATAGATACTGTTTTAATACACAATTTACCACTTATACAAAATGTATTTACTATACATGAGTTAACTGTTATCAGTACAGCATGGATTACTTGCTTGAAAAATACTTAATGAAAACATTTACCATATAGAAGTAGATTTTTGTCATGAGCAAACATGTTTAAATATGTATAAATTAGTTCTTAACCAAGGATTAAATTAAACCCAGGGGCTTAGAGAGTCAGTCTCACGAGTTCGGTGGATATCATGCATTAATGATTATGTATAAATATATGTTTTGAATTAGAAAAAATCATATTTTATTTTTCCATTTAAGAAGGGTTCCGTGAATGCGTATATGAAACTAGTGGGAGTCAGTTCCTCCAACAAAGTTAAGAACCACTGATTTAAACGGTCAATTTTTTGTAGCAATGATATATATAAATAGCCAACTGTGTATAAATATAATATGTATAAATAACTAATTGTGTACATACATACTGTATGTTTAAATAGCCACATCCTAAACTTAATTAAAAAAGTATATATCAAACTAGAAATTACACTCTTTATCTCCAGTTGCACCTACATTAAAATAGCTGATATAAAGAAATATAAAGAAAGAAAATTTATTTTTTCTTTTTGACCAAAAATGCCTACAATTTTTCAAGGAAATGTTTGTTAAAAAAAATGTGTAAATAAACATTAAACGGTAATTATTTCGTGTCATTAATTTAAAACGATAATTTTAAAATCAGCAAAACTAGTTTAACTTCATTAACCGGTTAATCGTTAATAACAATTGTTTACTCATAATTGTTTAGATAAAATATTCAGCAAATTAAAATTATAACATTGAAAAAGGTTTCAGTTGTTTAAATTGGCTTCCTAATGAATGCAAAACGACTAAAATCCTCATATATCCCCATTAAATTAGAAATTTACAGAAAAAAAAATTACCCATTTTTTTTAATTTTAAAACACATTGGAACGAAAATAAGAATCCAAACATGTTATTTTCCTTTCAATTGTTTTGGATGAATCAAGTTTTACAAAGCACATCCTCACACTCGATTATAAGTGAAATACTGGATTGTATTTAAATACCAAATTTCATCACAATCAGTTCAGCCGTTCTTGAGTTAAAAAAAGACATATAAACATACAAAAAGATGTACTGGGAGATAAAAAAAAAGGTAATTTGCCAATAATTGAGAAATTTGGCATTTTAAAAAATATGAGTAATGAAATTGAGTGAAAACTTAAAAATGTATACAGAAAAAGTGTAGAGTTTTATATATTTGTAGCTACATAATATATAGATTTATGTGTAACCTCTTTTTTCGGTCTATGACTTCATATTTATAGATAAAATTTTATAGTGTGAAACGTACTAGTTTTTTATGTTTATCTAATTAATATTTTTTTTAATTTCGCTTGTGATCTTAGCGCAATACTACTACATAATACTATGTAGCTTACCCTGTTTTAAAAAGGGCTTTTAAAGGCATTTTGAAATTATTAAATTTAAAAAGTCTTTAATACCTATCTTTAAACGACTTCTAATGGGTATTTGAACATTTAAAATGTTTTTTTTTTAATTGTTATTTACCGTCGCTTTATAACTATTAAGGTGCTTTAGCGACTCTGGAGTTAATTAAATCCGTTATCGAGAAATATTGAAAATTTGCACGATAAGAGGATCGAACCCACTACCTACTAGTTTTGGAGCGGTCACCTAGACCATTCGGCTATCAGTAGGCATCCAGTAGGCAAAATGGCTTTAAATGCCTTTATTAACAGGGTATACTAGTAATTACCTATGATACAAAAAAGAAGCAAAAATATAATTTTGTGTACAATTTATTAATATTCCATACATCATAATAACCATACAAGATCCAAGGAACAAATATAACATTTATATATATATTGTTTTCCTAATATATTTAGTGTCGGGGGTGCAAACTACTTTTTTACGCCAAAAAGCTTTTCTTCGGTCCGGAGACATAATCAATTCTTATATACAAAAGTGTGGAAGATATCGTCATATATTCTTTTTCATAGAAGTATGAAAAATAAAAATACAAGTTGAAGATGGTTATGTTGATTCCGTAGAAAAGCTCAATTTATCGAATAATATACAGTATGCTGTATAGTTTATGTCATTATTCTCGTTAGTCGGAAAAATAGTGATCATATTTTTACCTAATGACGCAGTCGTCCTATTCAAATATCACATATCTAGCGAAAAAAGAAAATAACAAAAAGCATCTTTGAAAGAATAACAGAAAACTAAAGCGTGGGAGTCTCTCAACTCTCTGAAAAAGGGATGGTTCCATTGACGTAAAATCGTTACCAATAACTAATAACATTGAAAAATTAATCAAATATTGACAGTTTATATCTTAAAGAAAACACGTTTAAAAGTGACTGATTAAGCACCGCGTTACAACGAAACAGGAAAAGTGCATCAGGTTAACGGAAATTTCCGTTTATATTTTCTTTTCGTTGAACTCAAATATTGATGAATGTTTGAAGGTGTATTTATTAGCTCAAGTTAATTTATTGTGCAAGTATGATTATAATTGAATACGGTAAGATGAATGCACACCAATACATTGCCGTTCAATATTGAACACCATATTTGCGACACTCACCCCAGCAGGAACGCTGCCGTTAACCTTGAACTTGCCCGTACTCTTGCACCGTCCAAGTAGTTCAAGGTTGTGCCTTTGCGCGCAAAAACACCATATTATAAAAATTATATTCATTCAGAAATAGCAGAATAACCTTAGACCGTTATTGTATATCTACGTTTTATTTTTCAGTAGTTTGTTTTAAAAGTTTAATGAAACTAATTACTCTTTGCATTTTAAAATTATGTTTTACATACCTATACCTACCTAATTAGCAATTAGCAAAAATATTATTTATTTGATAAACTATTCTTTCAAAAATAAATAGATTTAATAGAATAATAGTAAATAATTTGAAGATATCAATATTCAATTAAAACAGGTATTTCAAATTTAATTCTCTCTTTTACAAATAAAATTAATCTTTTTTACAAATTAAAGGCATTCTACTGCAAACAAAATTCACTCTTTTGCAAATCAATCCAAATAATATTGGTAAAAAACACTAACAATAATAATAACTTAAATAAACAACTAAATTCTAGTGTCCGACCGAAACTAGTTTTTACGGCCGAAACCGAAACCAAATTTCGGCATTAGTCTTAGTTTTGGCCGAAACCGAAACCAAAACTTCCATATAAGCTCATTTTTTCGTAGAAAAAAAGCTAACCATAATTAGTCAGTTTTTACTTTTAATTCTACAGGTATTCATTAATCATTTAGTCCCTAATATTTGAGCTAATCATTAACATAACATATTTTTATCCTTTCTTATTTCAAATAAATTATTTATGAATAAAGGTTGATTTGAAAGAAATACACCTAAACCTAAAGATATTTGAATTTTACTAATTTCCTTAACTAATGAGGAAAATAAGAAACGATGAATTTCCGGCCGACTCTGGGCGGCGAAAACGTACGCTACGCTAATGTGATAATAGAAGCATATGGTTATAGATTATAATGGATTTTTCACTTTTGTACAAAAATATGTACAATAGATAGCCCAAATAAAAAACATTGACCTTATAAGTTATCTACTATATATTTCAATGGTTTTGTATACATGAAATGTTAAATCTGCACGTTCTAAAATCCCTGTTTGGTCCACTAAGTATAGATAATGCCTTTATCGGGTATAGATAATAAACGATTTATACTCCATGATATGGTCTTCTAATTAATGTATGTTAGCAACATAAGTGGACCCTCCTAATTGATATTAACCTCCATAGATTCAGCGTTGTAGACTATTGTGGTAAAAAACTAATCAAAATCACGCAGTTTCATTCACGCAACTTCATTAATAATATAGCCCTCTAATTTCTGCAGTAATTTTCGAAGAGAATCGAAGACAGTGAAAAAAGGATACATATTCATTTGCGAAAGAATGATTTTAATTTAAGAATAATCAATACAAATAGATTAACTAATTAGATTTTTATATTTTTTGATTGTTGTTTACCGTCGCTTTATAACTACCGCAAGGTCTTTAGCGCTCTATGGTTCAAAAATTTGTAAATCGAGAAATATCGACAATTTGCTCGATACGGGATTCGAACCAAACACCTACCAGTTTTGGAGTGCCTCATTGGTCATTTGGTCACCAGAAGACTTCCGTTTTAATTATTTAAATGACAATACACATAGTTACACAAAGCCTTAAGAATATATATTGACCAATTTTTAATTTTTTAAGTCAAAAATTTAAAAAACTACTCCATAGTTCGATATATATTATATGAGTATCTATACCTACCTACTACATAGATTATAGAGTAAGTATAATTTCATTTGAATACAATTTTTTAATTGCATAATTTATTTGGCATACTTTAATTAGACTTATCCTTGAAATGAATGTTTTCAATATGAATTTTTTAAAAAATGTCTTGCATGTGAAACATTGAACCTTTATAGTAAGGCCAAGGTTAATATTAAAGGAATTTTTTAAACTCACAATTAACTACAATGTCAATGTGATTAATGAATTGCTTGTTTTATTGAAAATTTTGCAGAATTGATAATTTTCAGTAAAGATATATGAAAAGAGTATTTTGAATTGAAGAAGCTATAGGTAATAATTTTGAAAAATAAGAATATTTAAATTTGCCATTGAATCAATATTTAAATGTATTGACAAAGAAAATAAATGACAATGAACAGTAAACAATACAAATGATAACTTCTTTGTCACCTTTCATTGCGTCCTTGAAAATAAAATCACAAAACCAACCATTGTTAATGGCCTATTGACGTCACGTTATAAAATGTGGATACTTTATATTTTCCACTACAAAAAGATAAACCTTATAATAAAAGTCCTAAAATTAATTGAAAAAAAAACTCGTATCTCTCGAATTTATTTATATTTTTCTCATTTATATTTGAATTATCTACTTAAAGCATGGCTATTAATTACTATACGGGTTCTTGAACTTCATTGACCTAAATGCAAAATGAGCTTTCAGTACGATTGCTTATTCATAGTATTGCATTAAGAGGTGCTTTGTATGTATAGATTGAATTAAAGTATTATTTTATTTTAAATTAGGTTAATTTGATATGTGAGGAAGATAGTGCATATAAAATAAACCTATATTTACGAGAAGATACTTGTTGAGGAGATATAAAACGTGTCAATATATTTTCATATTTTAAAATGCTAAAATTACGGTGATGCATATTAAATCATTTAGTCTATTAAAAACCTAAGTAAATGAGCTTTTTCTACGCCCCATACTGTTAAATGTAAAGATTTTCATTAATTGTAAGCCGACACTGCTACTTCGTCTGCTTGGCATAAAATATGTTTACTACATACTTAATGATAGTAGAGATAATTCTCAACAATTAACATATACCCAATCATATTATGTATTTATATATGCTGCTACTTCGTTTATAACATATGGAATCTATGGAATGATATTATGAAGAACTAAACTGAAGCAATTTTGATTGGTGTATAACAATATTATAAAATACATTATAATTCATTATTATTATATACCGACGCTTTAGAACTATCAAGGTCTTTAGCGAATCTAGGGTTAATAAAAGTTTGTAAATCGAGAAATATCGAAAACTTGCTCGCTGCCAGATTCTAACCCGACACTTACCAATGTTGGTAACCACCTTAACTACTCGGCCAATAAATTAATATTTTACATTATAATACACATATATAAAAATGTCCGAGCGGTACAACACAATTGTATTTAATACAGCCGGACTAATGTGTAGGAAAACTCAAAATGTAGTTAATTAAATAATAATTTAAAATAATTTTATTAAGTAATTTTGGTACGTTTCAAACGATTAGGGAATGAAAGAAAAAATATTGATGTAAATTTTTCCAGTATTTGTTTTGTTTAATTATTTACCGTCACTATAACTACTAAGGTCTTTAGGGACTTTGGAGGCAATGAAAACCCGTCTATTAAAAAATATCGAAAATTTCTTCGAGACAAGATTCGAACCCAGCACCTCTAGTTTTGGAGCGAACCGCTAGACCACTCGGCCACCAGTAGGCTCCAGTAGTGGATGTATGATTATCAAATCATATATATAAAATATATATTAAGCTTTAAAATTAAATCTTTTTAAAACCTACACAATACGATGTTAAAATTTAGTTTGCACTAAAGCGGTATTTTTTAAAATTTTATTTCTAAATACTTTACTGCAAAAACTTTATGGAATTTGTGCAAACTATATAATATTCTCAATGATTCTGTAAAAACAGTAACCTAAATCAATCAAAAGTTAATTATAATGACAATAATAATATTGAAACAAATTTAAATTAGCTTCAAATACATTTAAAAAAACATAAATTATGTCCCTTATAAGGATAAAAATAATCAGTGACTATGATTTTTGCACTTATGATATCTAATCATTCTGTTCATCATAATTGATCATAATAAAAACTTAAGATATTAACCCATTTTCATTAAAAAATCAAAATTGGCTACTTTAAAGCCAATGATAATCAATTTGTACATTTCTTTATTCCAATGTATTGAAATCATTTAAATCGTTCGATATCACTTGACGGATCGATTGTTCGGATCACAAAGCCTTTTAATCACAAGACGAAAAATTTAATTATTTTGATACATGAAAAATTAAAGCATCCCATTTTTTTAAAGAATTATTTGGTAATAATCTTTAGAAGTATAAAAACAAACTTCGAAAACATTTAGAATGCAAATACCGAATTAAAGAAAAAAAAATTAAGACTTTAAATTAACGAAAACTATGAATCCCATTTTTTAAACATGGGTTTTAAAAATTGAAAATTATATGAACTTAATAACATCATTAAAAAACTAAGTTAATAATAATGAATATTTTTCTTTAATAAACAAAAGTTAGTAATAATTACAATATAACATTTATTTTATAAAAAGAATCATTTTATTTTCATCTTGATTTAGTATTTTTACGTGCCATAGGAGGTTTACCGCCTTTTCTGGCTTTATTTTTTTTCCCTCGTCCTTTGGTTTTTTCTTTCGCTTTTTGTGCTCTAAGGTCTTTCTTCATTCTAGGATCAACTACTTTATAGTGGCCTTTAACTCCTGCTGGACGTTTTATTTTTTTAGCTGCCATATGTCTCTTGGCAACTATATATGTGACTTCTTTCTTCGGATCAGATTTAGCTTTTTTATACAATCTAAAAGAATAATTAATTGTCAATTAAATTAAGTAAATTTTATCCCCAATAAATATTTATGTTGATAATTTCTCTGATATAATAGTTTAACACTTACTGTCGAATTTGTTTTGCCTTTTCTCGATCTGTTATATCGACGTTTTCCATTAAGGACTCTACTTTCTTCTTAGCTTTCTCTAATTTTTTAATAGCACGCCTCTTCTTTCTAGCTTTGGCTTCGACAATTTTTTTGATAGGTCGGACATTTAATTCTTCTACGTTTTTCTTGTAAGTATCCACAAGTTCCTAAAATTAGTTTTTGTTAGTTAAGTAATAGAGTATTGTAAATATTTCCCTTTACCTTTGGAACTGGAGCTTCTACTCGCATATGTTTCTGTTCATCATCCACAAACCAGTCAGGAAGATTTTCATCATTGAAAGCATATCTGTTCCAAGCAGCATCGATTAAGTCTCGTTTCATTTTTTTGCTTCGAATCATTAAACTACCTAAGGCTAACCCTTCCTCGTCTAACTTAAGATTTGGAGGTTTTTTTTTCACTATCTCAAATCCTCCACCTTGTCCCCCAACTTTTCGAGTTTCCATTTTTTCTTTTTCAAATTCGTCTATGTTGTAATCACTATCTGAATCCTCATCCGATTCAGATTCAGAAGATAAAGATTTTTTTCGTTTTCGTTTTGTCCCAGCAACTGTACCATTAGACTCAACTTGATTTTCTCCTAAAATTTCTCGACCGCTTTTCTTATAATGTTCAACCATTTTATCTAGTTCAAAGTCTTCATCAGCTTCGTCAATAATGTTCTTAAAAACATCTCTTTCAAACCACATATTGGCTTTTTGAGTCCTTTTTTCGTTTTTATCTCTATAATCTAAATCTGCCAAAAGTGGATTTTTATTTTTCCTACTTTGAGGAATTTCAATATCACTTTGTTCTGAATCGCTTAAACCTAATTTATCATCATCATGTGTTTCTTCTTTATCGCTATCTTCCATTTCTATTTCATTGTCTGAATCATTATAATACAGACCAGAGCTATCTAAATTTGAATTATCAAATTTGTCATATTTTTTAAACTTTGGTTTAGATACCTCTTCATCATCTGATTCTGCTACTAAATCTGGTGTTTGTTCCACAATCTTACTTAAATCACTTTTTGATTCGATTTCTTTTAATTTAAACATTTCATCGCCTTGCAAAGCTGGACCAGCATCATCTTTAATAACCATTTTTAAGTTTAATTTTTCGTTTAACTTTTTACGTTCTTTTAGAGCTTTTTTCCTTTTTCGTTTAAGTTCCTTTATTTCTTCTGCCTGAAAAATAAAATGTGCTATATAAATTATTCCTTCATATTCACAAATTTCAAACAAGCGAGGGTTGTCTGAAGAGTAGAGACCGATCAAAAGTATTTTCTACATTAAAATCCGAAATTCAGATTCTTTCTTTGGTTCGGTAGACAAATCTTAACTCAATATTTAGGTATGTGAAAGCTACAGGAACATTGAATACCACGATTGCTACCATTGAAGCAATGTGAAGCAAATGTTCACATAGAAATTTCTATTGTTATATTCTATGTTATATTGACTGCAATTTAGATACAATAAACTATAATTTCACTACCGCATAAATACAGCAGATAAAACTGGGATTCATCATTACAAATATCCTCTCAAAATAATGGAAGTCATAATAAAAAAGAGTCGACTCCAAAAAAACGACTGCTTTCTGAAATGGACAATGAATTATCTTAATCGCATATCTCCAGCTAAAAACTATAGATCAACCGAAGACAAAAACTGCGGAAAAACTTTGTTTCCCCAGGACAATGTTCCGATTCACAACACAGTGAATCGCCTTCTTGTTTCACTATTTTATTTTCAAGCCTAAAATTATTCTTGGAAAGCAAATATATTTATTCAACGTGGTCGTTAATACGCTCATCAATAGCTAGTTTGCCGAAAATTTTCAATCCCAGTGTATAAATGAGTTAAAGATGTAAAAATTGGAAAATTATTGCAAAAAATATATAAAATTATGTAGAAAAAGAAACTATAACTCGGTTTTTCGTAATTCCGAATTTCTTAAGACAACCATCGTAAAACTAGGAAAAAAACATATATATTTCATTTATGCTTTCATTTGCTTACCTGAAGTTCCGAAATTTCTTTTTGCACGTTTTCATAGTCAAGATCTTCTTGTTCGGTTAGAGAAATTGGTTGAATTTCCGGTTTTAATTCTTCGTTTTCAGTTGTTTCGATGTTTTCATTTTTGTCTTCTTTTGACGCTTGTAAAGCTTTCCACCATGATAAAAGTAGCCGTAAATCTTTTCTTCCAAGAACTTTTATATCTTTACAACACTCACGAATTTCATTGGTCGTTTTAGGATGATTTAATATTTCGTCATCGTCAAAAAATATCTGTAAACAAGGCATGTTATTTAGTGAAATTTCATTAAAATGTTTCAAAGAATCGTAAAACTAATTTTTTTTTTAAACAACTACACGCATTAAGAAGGTTACATCTCAGCAAATATAAATCTTTTCAATTATTAATTTATATTATAAATGTATTACTTTTCTAATTAGTTATTAAATCCATTGATACCCTACACAAGGGGTTCCCAAGAGCATATTCTAGAATGTCGATCGGGCGGAGGGAACCATGTATTTTTTAAGGTGTATTTACAATAAAACATACAAGTAATGGGCAAAAATATTCAGTTCCAAAATCACAATTACAAAAAAACATAATAATTCCGGTAATTGGATTAAATTCAGAGAACGCATTACTAGAGGGCGTTATTACAGAAATGGATACAAACTAACTATACCTAGAAGATGATATTTCAACCGAGAAAATTATAACAATGAAATTGTTTCTCTTAGTTCTCTGTTAAATTACTAAATATTCATTTTTTTTTTCATAACATTGTATTGTAAACTTAAATATTTCTTTTAACTTGTTTTTGCCCAGTGTTCCAATATTGAAGCATTTAGAAATTTTACCCCCATTCTATTATGCATGACGCAAAAAAAGTGTACAGTGCATCATCTTGAAAAACTCGTATTATACCAAAACGAATACAAAAAATATTATGTATCATATAGGTAACACTATGATTTGTTAACCTTATTTAAAATTAAAAAAAAACGGGCAAAAATGGGTTAAAGTAGCCATATGGCGATTATAGCCATACAGGAACCACTACCCTACACGATTACGTAAGCTAGATTTTTTGCATCGTTCAGCTATACAAACGGAATATCGCCATATTTTTCTTTTGTTATAACTTATACTCTATTTCAAATGGAACAATTCATTATATTTAAAAATCAAATTTCACAAAAATTAGGTCAGTCATTCTTGAGTTTAAAGAAAGTATCCAATTTTTAAAAAAAAAAAATAACAAAACTATAATAAGACCATCTGAAAACTAATTATTCAGTAATTGGATCAAAAATTAAAATTTGCAAAATAGCATTAGATCAGGGATGAGCAACCCGCGGTCCGTAAAGTTTTATTTTTGCACGTGGAATTAATTATTTTATCACAGAAAATATGAATTAAATGCAATTAAAGCTGTAACATTAATATTCAAACTGGTCATATTTCAATAATTGTGCCGTGTATTTTGAAAGTGGTCTAAGTCCATTTCAAGAATAGTTCATATATTTACTATTTTACATCAATAAAACATAAATTTTACAATTTTTATAATCAAAGATGTTACTACGAAAGTAAAAAAACCGATATATCAATAATTTATAAAAATTTAATAGTACAAATATCAGCATAATCTGGTCTATCAGCAAATCAAAAGTTGTCGTATGGACTGTCACTTCAGAAAAAATAAATTACTGAAGAATAATATATGCCTTTTTTATGTACAATACTTCCTTTTTCAGATTTGGTCTAATTTTAAAAGTTAAAACTGTGATTAAAATAATTTCAATTCATATATTTCGTCGAAAAATTCTTCTTCCTTTCATTCCTTTTAGGTGCATTTGGCTCGCAGTAAAGTAAAGTTGCTCATCCCTGCTCTAGAGTTTTTTATTAGTTAGGTTTCCTTATTGAAAAAAAAGCTTTTCATTTTATGGAATCTAAGAGAAATATCCCAAGGGTTCTGAGAAGTAAATTTAGTAAAGCGTAGTCTTTAAATTGCTTACCTCAGAAGCATGTTGTAGCGCTTCTACTGCATTGTTCATTTCAATAAATTTAGAAGCTGGTAGTTTATGATATAGAGTGAAATCGTTTTCTGGATATCCTTCAGCTTTTGCCTTTGTCTTCTCAGGGTGGTAAACATCAAGTTTATTTTTTGGTTCAAGTTCTAATTCCGAAAATACATATTTTGGGTCCAAGAATTTCGAATCAATTTTGTCAGGAGCGATATAATATTGACATACGACGAAAATTTCAGCCGATTCATTACGAGATGCTTGTGGCTTAGTGGCATGAACTTTTTTAAAGAATTGTTTAAAAACCCACATCAAAGGGTTGTAATCTTTTGATCGAAACACTTTCGTAACAAACCAACCGCCAGGTCTTAGAAAATCGGTGGCCAATTTTAACGCACTCAGTGTAAGACATGCTTGTTGGTATGCATCGTGAAGCCAATTTTTACCAACATTGGGCGCACCATCATTGAGGACAACATCAGCTTTCCATGTTTGCAGTTCTTTTTGAAGAGCGACTTTACATTTCTCCGTTGTGATATCTTCAGTGAGGCAAATACATCCTGGAATCGGTTTAATTGGGAACAAATCGATGCCTACAACTATACTTGACACCGGCATATTTTGCCGAGCTACTTGCATCCATCCACCAGGAGCTGCACACAAATCGACACATACTCGCGATTTTTGCAAAAATTCAAATTTACGATTTAGTTGAATTAATTTAAATGCTGCTCTGGATCGAAATCCAGTTTCTTTAGCCAACTGATAATATTTATCTTTCCTCTGTTTTCCAATTTTTGTTTTCTTTCCCATTTTGATTTAACTTGTTTCTAACAATTTAAATCCGTCAAACACATTCGAACACATGAGTATTTCTTAGAAAGTGAGGTTAGAATTTGCGAGTACGTTCATATTTTCATAAATAGCTAAATAAAGCTGAATCAACCGTTGATTTTTTGGCTACGTTTATTCATCGTGACGTCAGAGCATAACATTTTCTAGAACCAATCGAATAAAATGGAATAATATAAAGTCCATGACTACAGCCAATCAGCACCAGTGTTTAATAAAGATAATATATGACTATCTGACGTGTCTCTTGTGAATATTAAACGCATTTAACTACTAAATATCATTTTATAATTTCATTTGTCATTGAAAAATTATATTCGAAGTGATAAAAGCAAAAAAGTCTCATAGAAGAAAGCAAAAACAATGGCGATCCTAAACACATTTATTAATTCATTGAATACTAAGTTGTAAGTATTTTTGACCCAATTAGAAATGACAAATTTATTTTGATTAATTTAACGTTTTTAATACAGAGAAGAACCCGTGAGAAACCACTTGAAGAATGTTTATGCCTGTCTTACTATTTCCACCCTAACAGCCGCTGCTGGAGCATTCGTCCATATTTTCACGGATATCATTACACCAGGATTGTTAACGACGTTCGGAGCTTTGGGTCTCTTCTTATTGTTAAATTCCACACCTGATAATGGAAAAAATAGTCAATTACGTATGGCATACCTATTTGGATTCACATTTCTTTCGGGATTGGGAATGGGCCCTCTTTTGGAACATGTAATTCTGCTTGATCCTAGCATTATTGTGACGGCTCTTTTGGGAACGACAGCTGTATTTGTCTCATTCACACTCTGCTCACTGTTGGCCGAACGCGGAAAATGGCTTTATCTGGGAGGATCTTTGATGACACTGCTGTTCTCTATGATGCTTATGTCCTTAGCCAATATATTTTTCCGTTCAGCTTTACTTTTCCAAGCTCATCTTTACTTGGGTCTAGTCCTCATGTGCGGATTTGTTTTGTATGACACTCAATTGATTATTGAAAAACGCCGAGCTGGAAACAAGGATTTCGTTACACATGCTTTGGATTTATTCATTGATTTCATTGGAATTTTCCGCAGACTTGTCGTCATTTTGACAGAGAAGGTGATTAATAAACACGATAATGAAGATAACAATGAATAGTTAAACCCAAGTCCTAACCATTAAAATATAATAGGCCCCATTTTAAGTATTACCTTGTAATCTAATTCATATTTGACTCTAATTTTTTTCACTTTTTTACAGGAACAAGAAAATCGCCGTCAGCGTAAAAGTCAATAATTCTCTTTTGGTATTTATATTTAGATATTCTTTTTCAATTTTTCTTCAACATTTATTAATAGATAAGTAATTTAATCGTCGTGGCAAATTACAAGTAAGTTATACATTACTGTGGACAACTATTTGATCTAAATAAATTGATTTGTATTTATGACTTGTAAAAATTTTTATTTAATAATATAATATGTGAATACTTGTAGTTTTGAGAAAAATAAATGTCTTGGTTTTTATAAAAAAAAAATCTTTGTTCTTAATGTAAAAATAGCTTATCTGCTTTTGTTTGATAATACACACAATATAGATAGACACACCAAAATAAATACAAAATACATTGTAGTTGAATTTTATATTACAAAAAAAGATTCACAGTGAGTTTGCACAAAATAAAACTTATCAAATATCGATTCTAGGGTAAAATATAATTATGTACATAAATAATATTGTGAAGACTTGTTAATGATAATACAATTAATACGGTCTTTGGCGGTCTCGTCCTCCGTTTCTGAAAATGAAATAAAAAATTATTAGTTTTAATACTTTTTAAAAGTATATAATAAATAATATGTAACCATACTCAGGTCCTCATGGAATAAATTGACTTTACCCACAAGTGTTTTATATAAGGTATTTGATTTTCCCCTAAATAAATGTAAAACAAATAAAAACTATAAGGAGTCAATATTTGTCTGGGTCGGGGATGCTTTTAAAACTAAAATAATATATACTTATAATAAACAGAAATCAAAATAAAACTAAAAAATTAAATTGTTTTGATGAAATTGAAAAATTCTTAGTAATTTACTTATATTAATAAGAAATATTTTAACTTTAACAAGTTTAAAAACTTGCACAGTTTTAGGCAATAATAGTGCCCCAAAAACTAGTTTTAATTTTTTATAAATATTCAATAATGAATAGTTCAATGGAAATTTTTTAAGACTAATATTCAAAAAATTAACATAAAATAACGAAACATTTTTTTAGTTCTATTTGAGACTGATAAAAAATACAAAGTAAAAACAATCTTACCCTCCACGCATTGGACCACCTCGTCCACCACGGCCTCCTCCACCGCCACCACTGTTGCGGTCACGACCTCCAAAGCCACCACCGCCTCCACGACCTCCTCGGTCTACAGAAAAAAGATGGTGAAAATCCTACCTCTTTTACTATTTTTTTTTCTTACCTCGGAAGCCTCCACCACTGCCACCTGGACCTCCACGGTTTCCACCTGGACGACCTCCACGATCACTGCCTCCTCCTCCTCCTCCTCCTACTGCACCACCGACACCTTCAGGTTTATTTTCATTGCACCGATTGCATTGGCTTCGCCAAGCGAAATTTGTGTTTCTACAATCAGGATTAGAACAGATCCAATCTCCTTCACGAGATTCTCGACCGCTTCCCCCAGCACCACCGGGACCTCCAGGACCGCCACCACCACCACTAGAACGGCTTCGGTCATCATCACCACCACCACGTCCACCACCGCCGCCTCCAAATCCTAAAAATTTATTAATTATATATAATAAAAACAGAAATTCTATAGCGTCAAAATTACAAACCTCCGCGACGGCCACGTCCACCGCCTCCACTACCCCAGCTATTATTTCTAGTAGCCATTTGTACTTTAATTGTGTTTCCCATGAATTCTTTTCCATCAAACCAATCAATAGCGGAACGAGCAGCGTTGGGGTCATCATATGTTACTGTCGCTTCTCCTTTGGATCGTCCAGTAGATTTATCGTTGTAAACCCAAATTTTAGGTTTCATTGTACGTTTATCGGTCTACGAAATAAATAATAAATTTAATACAAGAATAATTTAATTAAGACAAAATTTTAAATGTATGAGGTATATAAAATCTTGTAGGTCAAGATATGAAAATCATATTTTAACATATGAAAATGTTACAATCGAAGAAAGTATCACCTAATATTAGCTACTAGGGAACCGAATAGCAATTGCAGTTTTTCTAGCAGAACTTCAAAATTGATTTTGAACATTCTTAAATAGTTCAAAAACAGAGTGCAGTCTGCAAAATTTTTTCTTTGGTGAAATTACCTTAATAATTCCAATAGCTCCAAAGTGTTGAGCAATATCATTTTCGTCACTTGAAACGTTCATTCCCGAGATAAAAACGGTATCTTCTTGGACAACCATTTCATTGGAGCCACCTCCACCAAAACTTTGAGTGTTGCCTGTAATAAATTTAACACATACTTAAAATATATATTTCATTCTCACAAATCCTTATTGGTTTAAAACCCTAACGCTGAACATAACGTTGAATCGTTCTAATTAGTAAACTCTATACTTGATACACAAATTGTTTTATTACACCAGGTACTTCTTGGACTAATAAATGACCAGTTATCAGACGATTGAGCGAATTATTCTTTGAAAACCTTTTTTTAAACACAGTAAACCTTTACTTTTTTTCTTATACCTTTTGACGAAATATAAAACCTTTAATTCACTTTAATTTGATGTTTTAGAAATAAACTTTTTGTTGGTACTCTGAACTTCAAAATTTGAATAAATCGCTGATATTATTTTTGTTTATAATTGAGAAAATGCCAAATCCTACTGAATTACACGAGGATACTATGAAAGAGCTTGTGCACAGAAAACCATGATTTTTCAGTTCTTTTGCATTTGAAAAATGTCCTATTTCCTACCGAATGTCTAAATTTAACCAAATATAAAAAGATCCAAAGAATCAGGGTTTTAAATAAAATTAAATACTTTAAAATAGTAGTTATATAAAGAAAACATAGTTAGAGAAAACTGCAAAAGTAGCAACTTGCTGATTCGGAAGTTTAACATATATAAGCTGCTTATCAGAGAAAAATATAAATTCATTTCATTGCTTGATACCATTTTCTAACTTTTATTGCCAGAGAAAATATTTTAAAATTCAAGTGCAGCCCTTTCATAAACCATAAATAGTTGACATAAAATGCACCAGAGGTTTGTTCTCTGGTGCTTTTACCTTTGTTAAAACCACCCCTGCCGCCACTGCTAAAACAGAAGTAAGGGATCAGTACAGCCAGGTAGATACACGTAGACACGTTGAAGCCAAACTTCATTTTGATTAATTATTGATGAATTCTAAAGGTGTACGCTTATAATTATAATAAACGTACAATTACAATAATATTAATAAGTAAAAACGATGTCATGATTGCATGTCCTTATTGTCAAATCGAGATAAAATCATTTTTAAATAATTTTCAATTTGACACCGTACAATATTTCATTTACAAACACCTTAACCGTAATTAGAAAACAACAAATTTCAAAAATATAATTTGAAAAATGTTTCATGTACTTTAGTTCATTTAATAAAAATGTGTTCGTCGTTTAAGTGAGACTTATATTAGCATAAACCAAATGGAATTTTCGTACTCAAATAAGTTCAAAGATAATAATCTAAAAACTTCTTTTCCCTGTCGACTAGCTAAGGCAGGGATTGATAATCAGTTTAGTGTTAGCCAATTTATCCCAACGTTATGATTTGTTGTTTTAAATAACCAAATATGTAAAAATACACTCTGATAATTACAGAAAAAAATAATCAAGAGCCGCATGCGGCTCGCTGTTCACGTGTCGCTGACCCTAAGGCTTAACACGAGTCAAATAGTTTTCATATGCAACCAGTCGACAATGGAAACAAAATCATTTTGGGACTACAGCAATAAATTGCATACATGGGTGCCAGGACTTCACATTTTGGTATTTTGTGTAAAACATATTAATTCGTAAATTAAATTAAAAACAAAGCAGAGAATATTAGAATACGTTGCCAGATTGTACAAGTGAAAAGCGTACATTTGCAAAAGTTTGCACAAAAAATTTGTAGTTTCATTTTCTCAAAACCTGAAACTTATACCTTCGTTGTTTTTACTTGGAAACGACGGATTAGTATAGAGAAAACAAATACAACGGTACAAAAATTGCCTATGAAATTCTAACGAATCCATGTTACGTATATGTTTTAATTTTTATTATAACGGTTAAAATAAGTATATTTTCCTCCCTTGTAAAAAATACCACATCCTTTTCATTCAAAAAAAAAAAATACGGCGCCCATGTTGCATAAAAATATTTTTATTTGTAGCACTTACAATTTTCCTTCTTTTTGTGTACTTTCTTGGTACACACCGGGCTACGGAAACTAAGATGCAAAAGACAGCTCAATATTTACATTTTTATTTTATCCCATTTGTAATTCGTACGAGTGAATTTTTTTACAATAAGCGCAATTCAACTAACTTTTTAAGCACTAATTCATGTAATAAGATTTGCAAAAATTAAGTACGTAAATTCAAGATATATTACAAAGGATATTATAAAAACGTTAATGTTTAAGTTACACCTCAGTTATGTATACTCGCAAAACGATATCGTTAGTTTCGTTACCTCCATTTCGAATAATAGTTAAATGAAAAAAAAAGAATTAGGGAAATACAAAACAGTAATGGTAAGCCTAAAATTTGCATTTTATATCGAACTTGGTGACTTACGTGTTAATAATGTAAAAAAATAAAACCACTGTTTCTAGTTATTCATTATCACTAGTATATATTATACGATGTATTGCTGTAATTTGTTTCGATATCAGTAAGTGTTGAACTAAATTAAAATTTATAGAACTATAAGTTACATGTTACGTTGTAATCATACGGCTTAAAAAATAAAACCGAATTTAAGGCAATCCAAAAACAAGGCATTTCGCTACCAAAATTCGTTGTATTTGAATTGATTAAATTTTTCAAGTTTTAAATAATATTACTAATTTATATAACCTTTGAAAATCGAAGCAATTTTAAACACCATTTTTTTTTTAAATTTTAAGTCTCATTTATAAAAACCACTAAAGTACAATGTTACAAAAAATATTTTACGACGGTTCAAACGAATTAATTTCTTTGGTTTATGTAAAAATACAAACTAATTACGGTGATGAAATACAAATCATTGCTAAAATTTTCCAAACGTAAAAAAATATAAGATGATTTGGAAAAGTTTAACGTTATTTCGAAAATGACCAATAGGACCTAAACATTCGTTTCAAATAATCGATAATTTTATAAAATAAAAAATCCATATCAATACCAAAAATTGTCGTGTCCACGTAATAATTATAACAATAATCTTTCGTGAACCCGCTGAAAAGACGTACATAAATATGATTAATACACCATTTACATAAATACCAGAATATAAGTTTCAGATGTTTTATTGAACTCATTGTCAGGTAATTTTTTCCTTTTTTTTTTTGGTTTCATTAAATTTTACATGTTTTGGTGGTGAAAAACCAGGAATACTTTTGTAACCATTACTTGAGTATAACATCGCAAAAAGCATACATTACCAATTTAAAAAATTGATTAGAAGTACAACCAGTAATTGTGCCAGTCATGTATAAAAATTTCAAACACCCTTTTTAAAATCAAATGCTTTTGTGCAATACAATAATAGTATTTGCATGTTTTCCTTAGCGACTTTTAATACACATTTTCCTTTCATTTTAACACGACTGACAATGCTTTGTAATTTTTGATTTTGTGATTAGAAACTTTGAATTACTATATCTTTTGAATGTATTGTAAATGAAATTATAATAGATAACTTACCCAAAACCACCGCCACCTCGGCGATCGCCATCTCGTCCACCGCCAAAATCTCCACGACCACCTAATGAAAAAAAAATTGTATTTGGTTATTTCCAAATATTTTGCATGGTTTATAATTACAACCTAATATATTAACAAAAAATACTAACCACCTCCAAAGCCTCCACCGCCGCCTTTGTTAAACCCTCCTTGATAACCTCCTGGGCCTCCTTTATTGAAACCTCCGTTACCGCCAGAGCGCACACCTCCCTTATTGCCTCCAAAACTACCACCTTGATTACCTTGATATCCACCGTTCATAGGTTTTCCTTGGCCTCCCCATCCACCTCCTTGGTTGTAATTTCCTTGATCAAAATTTCCACCGCTATTAAAATTAGGACCTGCCATTACATTAGGTGGCGGCTGTGAATAATTGTTAAATCCACCACCGCCGCCGCCACCCGGATTGGCACCTCCTCCGCCGCCATAATTTCCGTAAGCTGAAAATCCAAAATGTTAGCTTTTCTATTTCTTTAAATATTTTCAGAATATAAATGTTATGGTCATTGTCTACCTCTTTTACAATTAACATAAAAGAGCCTATTAGATGCCACATTATTCTTCGACAAAGTTGGAAGCACTATAATAAAGCATCATAGCACTATGCCATTGTCGATTTTTTTTATTTTAAAGATTTAGTACATTAAATAAAATCAAAATAAAATTCTCAATTAATTAACAAATTGAGTGCGATAATTTGAAACAATTCTTACCATTTGATGCCATTGGAATGAAGAGATAAATTAAGATTAAATTAATTTATATGCAATCGGCCGCAATGGACGCTAACCAGCCTTCCACTTCAACCGGTAATGATTTTTATAATGGCGTCTGTTATTATGACTTCCTGTATTTTGTATCTAACTTCTGACCACATCATCAATCGAGTTGAAATGGTGGCGCTGTTACTTTAAAAAAACGCGGGAATGGAAAATTTTAGTTTTAAATAAATTAAAAAATAAATAAAAAATCCATCTTAAATGAATTAATAGATTATATGAAATATAAGATTAGATATAGCTAACGATTAAGATAAATTATATTTTTCATAGATACAAAATAAATCCTAAATATATGAATAGTTTTGTAGTTTTGTCGCCTCTTATAATCGTTGGTATAGGATTTATTCGATCTATTCTATAGGACATTAAAAATGTATTTTTTGCTTTTTCAATATAATTTAAATCACTTTTATTAAAACTGGACAATGTTTTATTTCGCTTTGATTTTGTACTGCTTTTATCTTTTTAATCGAGTAGTTTATATTTATTCGAGGATAAATGATAATGAAAACTGCGTAGTTAATTTAATGTTTATTTATAATTAAGAATTAATTGTATAATTGTTTTTTATTTACAAATATTATACAAATAGAATAGAGATAGATTTTTTTAAATTATAGAATTATAAAATTTCACTCTGTCGCTGAATTGGCAAGGTGATTTCTATAGAGCAATCGAGAAATTAATGCTTTAAATTATAACTAATATCGTATATTAAAAAACAATTTCAGTTCATTCCGTATAATTTCATAAATTACTTGAACAAATCAAATATTATAATTAATTTACTTAATAAAGGATTTAAGTATCAACCGTTGGAATGTTGGCTGGGTGTTAGGCCTCCAGAATGTTCAGGACTGTGTTTTTGCTTTTTTCGTTTTTTCTCTTTTTTCCGCTTCTTCCTTTCTTTGTCTTCGTCGTGTCTTTTTTGTTTCTTATGCTTTTTCTCATGAGTTTCTTGTCCCGTTTCGGTTATTTGAGTTTCTTGACTTGGAAGTCCTCCATCTTTATGCTTATGCTTTTTGTGTTTACTTTTATGTTTCTTTTGAGGTGCTTGATTTATATAACGATATTGTTCCGGTAACTGGAAAAAATAACAATTAAAATTTAAACTATTACAGATCGTAGAACTCTTACTGGTCCAGGATGTAATCTAAAGCCAGATAATTGAACACTAGTAAGGGGAAGAAGTTCCTTACCACCAATAGGTGGTTTTTCAATGACAGAACGTAACGAACTATTATCTTGTTGTCCAGGAGCGTCAATAATTCCAGGAAGAGTAGGAAGAAATGAGGAAAGTTGTTCTTTCACTTTTTTACCACTAAACTTAGTATACGAATGTTCTAAACCATAATATGCCATTAAATTTGTAGCTCCGGTTAATTCACTTTCACCTATGGATTAGAATAAGATTGAAAAAAATTGTTTTAATCAGGTCGTTAAGAAGTATTCGCAATAATTGTTTTTGACGTTTTACCTGGCGGTTCCTTCATCAAATAGAAGGGTCCACTGTGGACGATTGACGGGTTTTTCCCCAAGGAAATCGTTGTTTTTAATGTTCCAGACGAATCCTGACGAGAAACAACAGGGGACCGAGCCCCTCTTGGAGACGATTTTGGCGAATATTGTTCTACTTTACGAAACTGATCAGCCATCATCTTCCTTCATGTTTTATTAACCCCTCTCAACTGTCCGAAGAAGCTAATACGTAAGTAGTTACCTTTTTTATCGGTTAAATCACTGATTTACGTTTAGTGATTTTTATTTTACACTAGTTTTTAATACATTATGTTGGTACTAGGACCTTATATTTGCGCAAAATATGAATTAGTTTAAAAAAATTAAATAACTTATTGAGGAGTTGAATAAAATGTTTAATCGAAAAAGATTTTAAATTTCTTTTAATTCAGAATGACAATACTTAACTGAGTGTATCAATTTTAAAGTACAATTGAAGAATTAATAATTCTTATAAATAATTTGTTTAATTAATCTTAATAATCCCAATTGAAAACTTCAAAATTTACGCCTACGATAAATAAGGTGCATTTTGAGTAATAAGTCGAGTCTTTTTATATTTAAATAATAGCATAGCCTTTTTGTTCTTTAAATAAAAAGAAAAAAAAGCCTAAAGGCCGTTGAATTGCTTGTTTTACTTCAAATATAACGTTGAATTCCATAAAACAAATAGATTGAATGTAGACGAACGCTTGATTCATGTTGAGTACTTTAATGTTATCATTAAGTTACCAAAATGATCATTGTTCAACGATCGATCCGATGGTTATACGAACTTCAACGTCATACGTGAATCAATTAAAAAGAAATAATTGAACGAACTTACACAATATTTTTCTGAAAAGAAGTTATTTATAACAACGATCTTTATTTTCTATATAAACATACTTTTATTAGCCTAGAGAATTTTTTTTAAGATCGTTGAATTGTTAATTTGAGTCAATGTGTTACGAAATTTCGTTGAATTCTAAAGTGATGTTGGATTAGGTGCTAAGTAACGAACTTGCTTTCGTTAAATAGAAGATACTGTTAAACAGCTTAACGTCCGCCAATATTCAGTTCGTTTATTCTAAAGAAAAGAAAACAAAGAAGCTATTCAACGGATTTGAAATTTTACGTTTTTGTCAAGTAGTGCAAATAAATATAATATTTATCAATACGATCAATACTCTTATAAAGTTATTCAATCCAGTATTTTTTCCAATTTTTTTTTTATTTTCAATTAAAAGCTGAAAATATATTTTATTGTTAATATGATTATATTTTTGAACGTTATATATTGTATACATTAATTTCGGGAGAATGGAATCATTTTTGGAGACAACGTAGGTCAATGGTTCCCATTGAAGGTAACATTGTCTCTTAGTGGATACTGAAACTTCTTTAAACGGGGGATAATGATTGCACAAATATATGATATAAGCATGTTAAAAAGGATTTTGATCTTTTTCTTTTAACAAAATTTAGATGATTGTAACGAAGAAAGGCGTTAGCTTTTTTTTGTAAAAGGGATAGTAATCATATGAAAGTTGGGAATCTAGTTTAAAATTCAAATAATTTCCTCATTTTCAAATTAATATTTTATTTTAGATATTTCTTTTCGACTTTCAAGATAATAAAAAAAATTACGTTGTATTTTAACGCTTTTGTAATTGTTAAATCTATAATTTATGTAAACTTATTTACAATATATTTTTTGATTTATTTTTATAATGGAAAGAATTACTGTAAAAGTATGATTTGATTAGAATTAAGTAATTATTGATAGTTATGTATTAAAAGCCAGGTATAATCTTCCCTCTTTTTACAGCAGCTTTAATTTTATTCGTTTTTTTAGTTTTTTTCCGTTTTTGTAAATTCTCTGTTCGTTTACGTTGTCGTTCTTCTTTAGTTTTTTGAACATGTTGCTCTCTTTCTTGCCATTTCTTTTTACTCTTGGTAATTCTCTGTTCTCGCTTTTTCAAAGTTTTCTTTAATAATTCAGGATCGTCTTTGACCTTTTGGCCGTCAGCTTTAGCTAAAGCGTTTTTCCATGCTACCTTTTCTTTGAGTTCGATAGCTTTTTCGGTTTCGCCACTTTCCTGTAGTTGTTTTATCTTTTCTTTTTGCTTTTGAATATTTTCAAGTTGCTTTCGAGGATCGTTTTCGATTTTCTTTGGTGCTGATTTTGTCGAATTGAAATCGAATTTCGAAAATACCATTTTGCCTTGGCTATTGAAAATGGGTTTAGTCGGTTTTACTGATGTAGTTGCGGTGTCTTCGTTATCTGTTTTTTCGGTAGAATTTTTTTCAGTTTTAACAACCTGTTTTATTTTCTTCTGTAATTTCCGATCATTCTTTTTCTCCTTTTTCTTAATTCGGTTCTTCAAACCTTTTTTTACTAATTTTTGTTTATAGTTTAGGCCTCGTTTATTTTTGAATTCTTCTAATCTGCTTTGTAAATCATTTAACGTTTTAGCTCTGGGAGCTCCATTTGCCACTTTAGAAACATTTTTCTTCGATTTCGGCGTTAAATATTCTTCTTCATCAAAATCTGAAAGTCAATAGTACTTATTAATATATTTTTTAATATTAATAAAAAATAATTTTTAAGGTTAAGTTTTACCTTGTCGTAAAGATGAGACTGGAATTGGTAAAATATCAAATAAATTGTTTATAAATTCATTTTCACGAACTAAAATATCTTTAATTGATTTAAAGTTATTTTTTCTTAAATTATCTGATTTTAATTGCATTTTTAAACCGTATTTGAATCATTAATGGCCACAAAATAACAATTCTTTTTCATTCAGTCAATACACATGTGGTTTGCGTACGGTGCTGCACGTGTTATATTTATATTTGATTATGCTTGACCATATTGACCAATATGTAACTAAATCGCTTGTGAACCAAATTACATTTTTTCGACCCTTTTTTCATTTAAAATTAAATACCAAAAAAAATCTTAATAAATAATAAAATTTATAGTTATGGGAAAACTATGATCGCTACAATTTCTCCGGCGCCACGATTGGAAGACGGATTCTTATAGATCTCAACGATATAAAACGAAAAAGAAGAATATAATTTTTCGATATCTCGTTTAGTTTACCAGTTATCGATACTTATTTTTTTTTTCCACTTTTTCAGACGGATTTCTTAAGACTCATGAAAAAAAAGATAAATGCTCACAACCGGTGCTCCCCCAATCTTTTTGTGCTAAAAACAATAAACCTCTGGCAAACATATTTTATTTCGTTGAGATCTATAAGAATCGATCTTCAAATCATGGCGCTGGAAGAATCGTAGTAACCCCATAATTATAATAAGTTACACTAATAAGAAGTAGCTGTTAAGGTTTTATAAAACACTTTGATTAAAACATTCAACTAATAAAATTTAACAATATTACACTAACTAGTTATAATCTCCAGTAACAAAGCAGCTACAGTTAAAGTAAAAACCATATCGACCGAACTTTCTCTTTCAATACTAAATTTGAGTTTTGGTATCGGTAGAAAATCTACTGAAACTATAAACAAAACTAAGTTCGTAAGCTGTATAAACAATAAATGAAATATATTATAGTCTAATTTATAAAACAAAATGTTTAAACTGAATGTATTTATGACATATTACCCCAAATACGTATTTCGATTGCCAAGCAAACTTCATCTGTGCAGGTCATCAAGTAGTATTGTATCTCTGTATAACTGTTTTGTGACTCATCATAACTAATTTTTTATAAAGGTAAAATGAATAAAAACAAATAATTAACCAAGAAAGCCGTCTTAATGGGAAGTTTTGATTTTGACTGAAACTAATATCGGTTTTAGAAACTGATAACAGTCGAATGTTAGTTTTGAAGTTGGACGTCAAATTCTGGTCTTTGCAATTTTCATATGGTTTCTTAGGTCACTGAGTTAGTGGTATCATCAGGGTTGTCTTAAAACTAAGGCTTGCTCGTAAACAATGACTAAAAAGCACAGCAAAATGCACACTTACGAAATTTTGACAAAATTTTAAAACTTTTGATTTTCTCTTTTGTGATATAAGAAAATTTATAAAATTAAATGTGTGGATCAGTTCCTAATTCGCGGGTAATAGATTCATCAGTTACTGATACACTAACGGGTTTAACATATTAAACTATACAACTTTTGGAACAATAATCAGGGGTAGATTATCCGTGAGGTAATCCAGATACATGTTCAGGGCCGCCATGCGAGCAGTTAAGACAAAAATGATTCTAGACCTAATATTAATTTTGTAAGTACTAGTACTACTAGTACTAGTTAAAATTTATAGTATATAGCCTCTAAAGGGGCGCTGGTGGGGAGCTCGCCTTTGGGCGCTCTAGACATCTAATCCGCCTCTGGAGCAATTAACATAACGAAAATGTTCCAGTTGTATACACAGTATACCATATACACTAAGGGGCCATTCATAAATAACTTAAGACCCCTTTGGAGAGAAGGTTCTAAAAAAATTGTCTTACTAAGGGAGGGGGGAGAGTTTTAAAATAGAAAAATATTTCTTAGGATGGTTTTAAGATTGGAGCCTTGATAAAATTGGTTCATTTTTATGTTAATATAGCCAAAACGATAGTAAAGGAACTTTCTAAAGCGACAAGAAGGAGCTAAGGAGTCGAAATGAGGACAAAAACAGACAATAATTGCCTTTTTTGTCACTTGTGACTGAAAATGTTATAATCAAAATACTAAAGGGGTATACTTGCTCTATTAATCTAATTTAATTATTCATAAAATTTTAGAATAATATGAAATTAACCACCAGTAGTTTCTAATGAGAAGTTATCTATCTCTTCCTATTTTTTGTTTAATGATACCAATATGATTACAGAATTTTACTTTTAGTTTTAAATAGCATAGTTTATTATCTCACGCAGTTGGCATCGTTCATATTTTACATATAAGAGACTGCACATGCGTAATTGCATTTTGTATAGTTCAATCTAGAATCGTGTACTTTTCATTGAATGTAAGAGGCAAACTTCTGCAACCAACTTCCTTAACAAATTAATTATTTCCCTCTTGTGCTGCGCCTAAAGAAGTATAACTTCAAAAATATCGATAAATATATATTGAAAATTTGATTAGAAAAAAAAAACAAAGAAACTGCTGAATGGTTAATGTATTAATATCAATTGTATATAGAACATACATTGTTGCGGTAGTAAATTGTTGGCAATTAATTATGGAATGTCGAGTGACATATTATGTCTTTTTTAAAAAAATAGTAGTTAAATATTTTTTATTTTATTCCTGTTAACCACTGAATTAGGTTGCATCACAATCGTTGTTTTGGTTTATTCCTGGTAACATCTTATGTTTATCAGAAAGTGGTTATTAGCCACAAAATTTAACTTTTCTCTTTCCGTAAAAGCATACTAATTGAAAAAATGATTTGATAAAAAATAAATTTTCCACTAAAAATAACTTTTGTCAAAATCGGGTGTAAAAGTTTTTCGATTTTTCCGCCATTGGAAAATTCATTAAAATAAGCGTTTACCGACATTTATATTGATAATTATGTGAAAAACTATTATCAATTATTAAAGAAATTAAAAAACTGTTATTGAATTCACCAACTAAGATATCTGATATTATATATTATATTCTCTTTTATTAAACTTGATACTAAGGTAATAATATGTAAACATTAGTTAAATTATAATTTAATTTTTTGATTACGTATGTAAAAAACTTACGATTATGTGGTAAATTTATCTTGAAATGATAAAACTGTACAATGCAAAGTAATCAGCAAATGTTAGAAAGTAAAAAGTATAGTTAAATACTAATAGTACCAATTATATTTATATGCTATGTGGTATTAAATACAACATAGATTTAAATCACCGCTTCAGTATGGTAAGAGGAAGCAAGTCTCAAACAGGTGTCATTTATTGATTTTTATTATGCATTGTTATTTTCCATGTGGTAAATGAAAAATGTATCAAAGTTTTAACAATACAATTCTCATAATAACATTACTAAAATTGTTATTAGCAAACGGTATGTTTTTTTTAAAATGTTACTGAATCATTGAATATAGGTGTTTAAATAAAAGGTTAAAAACTAAGAAAAGTTCAATTACCTTTGAAATGAGAATCATATGTGATCATAATATTTATATTTGAAATGTGTTTACTTTAAGGGAACAATGTGGAAAATTTTAACAATTATTATTCAAATACCGAAGAAACATGGACTGGGAAGTGGTTTCCCGAAAAGAAGAATTTAATAAGTTCTAAAAAAGAATTATTCGATTCAGAACATAAAATTAGAATGGGAATTATGAACGAAAACTGTGATAATGGAATGGTAAATAATACAAAATAATTAGTACTATTTCTCTAAAAGAATTGAAAATCTTTAATTTTTATGGATATTTCCAGGTAAACTTAACTCTCGATTGGGATTATTCGGCGGTCTATTATACCTGCTTTGAGAATAAAAAGAAATACTTACCTAATTATAAAGTTCATCCTTTGTATCAATGTGAACATATTCCTCCGGGTTACAAGGTATTTTTTCAACGTTATATTAATAATGAATATTTTTTTTGCTTTTAAAATTAATGATAAAATAAAAATTTAGGCGGCCCATGAATGCATGGACAAAAAAATTGTTTACAACCATCCCATTCCAACATTGTAAGTCTTCAAAATTTTAATTGAAAAATAAACAATAATTAATTCTAAATTATAATAATTAGTGGAACCCATCGACCACTTTGGCCTCGGTATGGTGAATATACTTACGTCCCCAAACAACGATGGATTCATAATTTAGAACATGGCGCTATAGTAATGCTTTATCATCCTTGTGCATTGCATAATGAAGTAAAACTTTTGAAATCCATAGTTCAGGAATGTTTATATCGCCATGTGATAACTCCTAGTTTGTCCTTAACAGCCGACCGAGTAAGTTAAGAGATAATCTTAAATATTATTACGTCTATGTTTTGTTTGTACCTATACATATGCATTCTTATACCTATACATATGCATTCATATACCTAATTTATTAGTATATATTGAAAAAGATAATCTTTTTTAGCCATTAGCATTAGTGGCATGGGGTTGCCGACTGTTAATGTCTAAAGTGGACACTGCGACTGTAAAGGATTTCATCACGACTCGAGCATTAAGAGGACCTGAAAAAGTATCTCGAGACGGACAATTTAGCCAAAAACTAATAAGACTAGCTGCTATAGTAAGCACAATTGATGATGAAGATTTATGTCCTAGAAAATAAAACTATTGAAACTTTTGTTTCAACAACCAAATCAGCATATTGTAATTATTTATGTTTATATTTAATATAAAGCTGCTTTCTACTCAGCTGATGAAATCAAAACGTATTTTTATTATCTACATTAACTCCTTTAATTCCATTAAAAAAAATCTTATTAAGATTTTATTATTTTTTTTAACTGTAGCATTCAATTTGTTAAATTTTGTGAATATATCTTAATATTTTCAACTTAAGGGCAACTTAACCGTCTTAAAAAAGGGCGGTTAGAAGCATTTTGAAATCATTACAATTAAAATGCCTTTAATAACTTGAAACGACTTCTAATGGTTTATTTTAACATTTTAAATGACTTTTTTTAACAGGGAAAGTTATTTTGATTATTGTAAGAGAATAATTAAATTTGCGGACAGAAAGAACTAGTTGAGTAAGTACAAGAATTAGAGGGGGAGCGATAATTGAAATCACTAAAATTTAAATTGAGGGATATAATTTGGAAGCAAAAAATATTTATATTTTTAAAATGTAGTGGGAAAATATTAGTTCATAAATTATATCCTTACGCAATTCTTTCCCATAATTTAAATTATATCTTAAATTGTTTAAGGCCAATCGGAAAACATCGATAAATATAGTAAGATACGATGTTTCTCGATCACACTATATTAAGGTCATCATTGGTAACCATCAAGATGATTTCTTTTATCTACCAATACTTTATAATGATATAGTACAATATATGAGATCAAATTAAATCTATATCTGATTTTGATATCTTTTGTAAGAGGGATTTCCTCTATTTTTTTGGAAAAAAGATAAATCAAAAGTAAATCCGTATGATTTAGGTTCATCTATTGATATAAAATTTTTAGTAAATGAAATTGAATGCAGTGAAAAAAAACAACCAAATAATTTTTTTTATCTTATTTATATATATTAAAAATAGCCTTCTACAAAATTATGTTGTGAAACTTACCATTTTTTGGAGTAACACTTCAAAAAGGATGTTAAAAAAATTAACTCTTATATTTGGAAGATATTCTTTATGGTTATACTTCCAACTTCAAAATGTACATTGTATTATATTATTTACTCTATTCTTAAATATGAATTCCCTAAATTTTATACATACTTCCCGTATTGCGACACTGATTTTATAAGGAGTAAACTTTTATAAGTTATTATTTTTCCAAATAATTCAAAACTACAAAATATATCTACAAATAAAATCATTTTTTTCTCTCTTTACATATTTTTATTGTCTAACAATTATATAATATATGTGAAAATTCATATTAAATTACACATGTAATTGAGAATTGTTAATATATTGTTTTAATTACAGTAACAAGTTTGGATCAGGTGTAAGAGAACACACAGTGTATATACAGGTGTATAACATAAGTGATAAGACAGTATATTTTTTAGATATGCTATTTTATAGTCATAAATATTATTTATTTATTTTTTTTTGTCATTGTACGGGAAGTTGTAAATTTTAATAAAATTGTTAGCACAGTGCACATTTAATGACATTCAGTATAAGAGAGTAAATACCGTAAATACATTGCAGAGCAAAGGAGCAACTAGCAGTGTGTTAAATAAATCTACCAGGTCACAACACACGAGTAAAAAAAATATTATAAGTATTTCACTGCGTCTTTATTATTTTAAATATTAAGTCAAATTTTACGTAAATATAACACTTGACCAAAGGAAATTATAACTAGTATCCCTCTACAACTCATCGTGTTGCATAAAGTATAGATATGTGAACAGACCTAACGGACCTTCTAAAGTTTTCAAATTTAAACCCAATTTTTGTTCAAGTTTCTCTAAGGTATTTTTTTAAAGTCAAAAAATATTACTCCATATTACAATACTGAACACTAACCTTTTTGTAAATTAAATTAATTATATTCTGAATTTAAAATTCAATAGACGATAAATGAAAATAAATAAATAATTGTTGTAAATAAAATTTAAGTAGGTTTAAATCTATTTAATATTTATACAACGTATATGTACCTACACTTCTATACTATTACTATATAATATATATCATAGCAGTAAAGAAACTACTTTTAAATTCCATATTTAATAAAAATAATAAAGTACAAGAGAAGACTATAAGGCCATTTTCAACAATTTTGCAATAGAAATCTAACTCTTTTTTAAATTTAATAATTATTAAATAGTGCATAAAAGAGTGGCAATTGGCAATTAGTAATTATTTCAATGGTTTTAAAATATTTTTGACTAACGTACATAAAACACAAAGGTATTTTACTAGACAAATTCAAAAGTTTTGATAGTAGGAATAAATAAAAACTAAAACTCATCAATTTACAAATATCTTGTTTCTTACAGTCACTATACCAACAAAAAATAATACCTCTGTAGTATTTTTCTTTGGAAGTATCCAAAATGGGATTTAGAAGCTTAAAAATATGAGCGGTATCCAATGCAGTTCTATAAAAATTAAGGTAATTAATACTCTTCTTTAATAAAACTATTAAAATATTTGTTAATGGGTGCGACAATAGAAATATGAAACGAAATTAGAACTAAAATCTAGCTGATTATAGAAAACGCGAAATTGACTAGAAAGAGAAACGATAAGTAAAAATTTGATAAAGAATATGCAGTTAAATGTATCAACCTTAGAAAAACATATAATTTAGTACCATATCATTTTATATCTGATACAACATTTTTATGTTATTTTTATAATTGTAAGATAAATTTTCTATAGTACCAATTTATATGCTTCTCATTCTAACTATTGCCATATTCTACTTTTATAGGAGCCCTAGTCTTCTTAGTTTTACCATATTAATAACTTTTGGGCATAATACTTTTCACTTTGTTAAATTTTGCCATCAGTTGTTATTTTATTTTGCTTTATTCCAATACGAACAACAAGATAATGTAAGAAATTAGAACTGTAAAAGCGTAGGACTTCTACAACAGTAAAATATGTAACATTTAGAAAGAAATATTGTATTTGATACATTCCTGTATCAAATTTTATGTTTCTCTACTCATTTTTGAGCTTTCGGTTTTATTAACCGTTCTATTATCTTATATTATCTCTACAAATAGGATACATTATACCTATTTTTTCTTTCTTTAAGACACTTGTGAGTATTATAGAATTAACAAGCATAGAATCTCTGGAAAAATAAGTTAACATTTCTACGTACAAATTATCGTTAAATATTTGTGTGATTGTTAAACAGCTAAAATATATCCATTCATGGTTCATTTTTAACACTAATAAAGAAGTATTGAAAGTTTTCGATGACCAAAAAATTAATTAAATTTACAAAAAAGTTTGATTCAGGTTTGGAGTATGGGACAAAAAATATATTTTGGTTACTAATTTTATACTTCGAGAACTGCTACTACAATTTTACAAGAATTGGAATTAAATTCATTCATCGTATTGATACGCAATGTACAGTTAACGAATGAAAATAATAAAATTGCTGTTATATTTACGTAAAATGTATACTCTATTATATATTTTATCAGAACAACTTTATTTTTAAATATAAGATACAGTATAAGCCATTATAGTGTTAATTTGATCAACAAAAATCTAAGCTGTTCTACATGATCCAGCGACATTGAAGTTATAATGCTAATATATTACATATACAGTGCAGATTTTTATTAATTTAACATTATTAATTTATATTTAAAGACAAAATGTAAATATTGTAGATATTTTGAAACAAGATATAAACACCCGTAATAATTTGAAAAGAGCCTTCTTTAATATTCCATTCCTAATTACTTATTATTAAGATATATTAATAATATTATTGCACGTCAGTGTATTATCGCTATCTATCTCTAAATGTTACAAAACTTTTGAACTAGTTTCGTTTCAAAATATCTGATTATTTTTTTAAAATATGTACAATGTTCATACGAAACTAGTATCACTACAAATTGTGTACTGTTTTGATGAGCTAAAGGGAGCTTATGTTCATGGCGGATTACTATTCTTACAAAGAGTTCATCTTTTTCATCTATAATGATATTTGTGCTGGTATAATATTAGACTTAAAAGGACACATTTAGTTGATCACAATTTTAACTCCTATAATCATTATTCTGAATTGTTTTAATCAATTGTACTGTGAATGATATAAGTTTTTAATTTTCATATTTCCCAAAAATAATATTTGCATCTATTAAACAAAAAAAGAGAACATAACAAAACCGGCCTTTCCTTTAAATTTCATCTTTGTATAATCTTTTCTTTGAATTTTGCAATTAATTAATTTAATAATTTAATTTTTTACACAGCCAATTTTTGAATTAGTACCGCTGCACACTTGTACAATTTTTCGAGAACTATTTCCATTCAATAATCTACAACAATTTTAACTCTAAGCCATTCGATTCTAATACATTTACCTATAAAATACAATATTATCGAATTATATTTTCTTTATTGAACACACTTTTTTTTAAAATTTGCCACATTTCGTCTCTCTTCATACTGAAATATTTAATGAGCTAAAACTAGACTTTCTGATAAACAAATTGGAATGCCGTGTTAAAGGATTTTTCAAAGAATTACGTATTATAGACTATAACAAAACTGTTTTATTGCCGCTATAGCACAAATGAATTTTTATTTACACTAAAATAATTAAAGATAAAACCTAAAATTATTTCATTTTTCTGACTGTATACATTTAATATAATAAATGAACGGATGTGCAAAACATAAATAATTTAATAACATAACATATTATTTTCTAGTTTTAGCTTTGAAATATTAACTTGACTACAATCACTTGATGCCAACTGTCTAACAAATTAGTTTAAGTTTTTATAATCTGTAAAGAGAGCAATTTCATGAGTCTTTAAATTAGTTTGCCAAGCAATGATTATAGGAGACTTAATTATTAATATTGCCATCTTTGTACAGTTTAAAAGGTTCTCAAGTAAAAATAAAAGTTGTTCACATTTAGCCGTGATATTGTTCACATAAACTTTTTCTTCAAGAATAACTAAATGCAAACAAGAAAGAAATTGATCGGGGTGAAATTGAGAAAGTACAGTAACTGACAAACATGAATTTTCATAACTACTAAAAATGTTCTTACGATAAGAATGTGAATTTTTTTTATTGAACTACATTAAATTTAATATTACTTTAATCAATAATCGGTTAATTAATCTCACTTAAAATGCATCAACGCCGATAGATGCGACAATGTATTTTTCAACATTTTATGTAGTTTATATTTGGAATGCAATTGACACTTACGTTTGAGAAGAAAATCTTATACTTAAAATTAGCTAAAAATGGCTAGTTTTCAAAAATAAACTTTACTAATAAAATAGAACAGTAAAAATGATGCCTAGGCAATAGTTTTTGAATTATTAACTAAAAAAACATTCATCAATAGCCAATTGAATCATTTCTCTTATTGTTATTGATTTTATTCAAAAACCATATAGGAAAATATATTCATTTTTCTACTAAGAGATTTGTCAGATTTAAGTAGTATTGAAGCTTTACAATTAATTTATAAATCATTTTTAAAAATACCTAATTGAATGATTAGAAGAGTCAGTATAAAATATCTACATAATTTCTGAGAATATATTTCAAATTCTTGAAAAAACTAATTAAACTAATACATTTACTTTCTTTTAAAATTACAGTTACAAATTAATATTTTTTACATCAATTTTTATAAATCTTTTTTTGAGATCTTGGAAAGCTTACGTATGAATGTTGAACAGAAAGAGAAGTAAACAGAATGGTATATATTCATAACTATTTTTTTGTACATCTCACATGTATGGGTAAGAATTTTATTAAATAAAAATAAGACAGCTACTTAATAAGTAATTGATTAGTTTTATGTATCACTGTGCAATGTGATTTCTGGATTCGAATGAAATTTGTAAGGATACATTGCGACCATTTGAATATATTGAACAACGTTGTTAACTATTTTTTTCACTATTTTGTTCTACTTATTCTAAACTCTACTGTAATATTGAAAGATTTTTTTTTAAAATTTATTAAGTCATATTATACTCAAAACAACATTTATTTAAACTAGCAATTCGATTTAACTTTCAGATCTTTCGATTTATAATCCTGCGCTTACTTGACGTATCCTTACTTAAGTGAATTCTAGAGTTGAATTTATTAAAACGTAGGGAAGACAGCAATTATGCATTTACGATTAGCAATTGAATAAGTTGAGAAAAAAAGTTAATGGTTTGAAAATGGTAAATTTTGCATAAAAATCTCTGTATAATTTGAGAAGAGTTTGTCGAAAATTATTTGGAAAATAATGAACACATATTTATGTTTATATACGAATCCAAAGTATTAAGTTTTGCTCTTCAAGCCCTAATGGCCTACCTTTCTTATCTATGGCACTAAATTATCGTATATTATAAAATAATATTTTTGATCGGTTTAGGCCATATTTTAACTACATTAGTCGATTGTGCTCTCTGAATGTAAGACCGTTCTAGCTTTTTATAGTTACATTTTCTATTCTTTGTAAGTTCATTGGTTTTTTAAAATTTTTTTCCTTTTTTTGTTTTGTTTAATATAATGTTCAGAAACGTACTCTTTTAATTAAATTTGTCATTTTAATGATACTAATATCCCAAATGGGTAACATATTAAGTAAATTATTATTTTAATAACATTACACATTTTTTTAAAATATACATCGACAATAGAACACGAGCTTGAACGTAAATTTTTAACGTCTGTTATAAAATTTACGATCATTTTTTTTTTAAAGCCAACCACTGACACTTAATTTTTATAAGTTAATTTCCACATAGCAATTGACAAAATTTGTCTCTTTTAATGTCTTTTTTCAAGTAATTTAAACCACTTTACCAGTCTTTAACGGTGTCATAGAACTTTATTTTGCAAATAAATATTACGAATTTACCTTTTCATAGTTAATGTTCGTTAGCTAAGTAATAATCTTTAAGTACATGGCAATTAATTTATAAGTTTCAATTCATTAAAAATATAATTTATTTAGTGTCAGTAGTTGTAAAAAGTTTTGTAAAGAACATTTCTCATCTACACAGTATAACCATTAACTGTACATTATTATAATTATATTGTATGTTATTTTAAAGTAGGTGATATCTGTTAACAACAGCACTTAATCAGACATTATAATTTTCTATTTTATCTTAAATATTTAACTCAAACATAACGTATTTGCAGTTTTTTTTTTTCAAAATTTTATAATAATTTATCACACATTTCAAAAAACAAATTAATATTATTGCTACGGCAAAAATTTTCTTGATGTTTCCACAAGTTTTGTATTTACTTTAACTTTAAATTTGTTAACTGTTTATTTTTTCTTGTTTAAAAATTAAAGTTCATTTTTAAAGACATAATAATCTATCAAATTTTCATGAAAAGAAGGCAAATATATTCAACATTGTGACAAAGCACTCCTAAATCGTTGATAACTCAACAATAGGCTTTTATAATCTTTGAATTACAACTTTCTACAATTACATTTCCTTTTTTAAATAGATAAATAGAAAAAAACAAATTTAAATAGTGTTTAAGAAATCAATTTTAACATAAATCATTGTAACATTTTACACTTATAACTGAATAGCGATGCAGATTCAAATAAATTGATTCAGAAAAATTGCGCATTACGATAAGGAAATAACACATCTGTGCCGAATGTAGAATAAGCAATAGATTGATAAATGGATTTGACGTCCTGAAAAATACATTCTATTGTATAACAGCCGTTTGAACTTAAATTGAATATTTCTTACCATAAACCATTTCAAAGTCCAAAATAGCCTCCAATAGTAGATGCCAAAATAACGCCGAGTATAGCAAGACAAATCAAAATCATGATTTTCTTCTATTGGTTGCATGAACAGAAAAAAAAATGTTAACCCATTATTTACTAGAAATAAATATTTCACATTATAATGGTATGCCTTTTGTCATTCGTACAAAAAACTAATAAATGTGCTCATATTTTTAGTAACTCATAATTTCACTGAAATTAAAAATTAAAATAAAAAATAATAGAAAAAAATAAATAAAATAAATTTATTTACATAAAACCAACTACTAATATATAAAATTTATTTGTAACATGTCGAATTAAATAAGAAACACTCAGAAATAAAAATAAAATTTAATATATTTCTATTTTTTCTTTAATATCTTGAGCTGAGATTCTGTACTTAAATGTGGATATATATTAAATCAATAAGTTAATGGGGGTAAAAGGTTCATATTAGTGCTGACGTAACTTTTAACTAAATCACAGTAAAACTGAATTTTCACAAGCCTTTTCTTTCAAAAATTTAAAATCTTTACAATCGAAATTTTCTATATAAATTTTAATAGAAAATTACAGTAAAGTATCTAAGATCTGAAGAAACCAGAGATATTGAAATTATCTTTTCACCTACAACTATTTTGATCATTGCAATTTAATTGGAAAAAAAAATGTACAATCATGAAACCAAATTAAAAAATTAGTCAATAAATGGAAAAAGAGAGATGCACCGAATTAATAAAAATGGTTGTAGGTAAAGTTAGACTTAATATTAGCTATATATATTAAGTGTTAAGATATGCATAGAAATATGGGAACAAATGAAAAGAAATGCAGAACGTATGATTCTGACGGTATAATTTAAAAATTCTATTGTTAAAATTCGACTTAAGCGAATTATGTTATGAAAGTGGCTAAATATAGGGTTTAATCGAAGTCGTTTACTCGACCTTAAACTAAAGCTTTCACCGGAGCGATATTTTCTTATATTTAACAAACTTTAGACAAAAATATTATAAGTAACTAAAATAAATATAACCACTAATAAAAATATTTAAGAAACTCATGGTTCAGACGGGCCACAACATTGATAACAAAAATAAAATTGTTTCAATTCGGTTAATCATCAATGGATCACTGACTAAAAATGTTTTCAATTTTCAGTCAAGAAAATAAATATCTGAATTCAATAATCACAACCAATGAAATATTTTTATACCTACAGTCCCGGATCTATGATTTTTTTTAAACTGGAGCAGATTTTTTGATAGAAGCTCTCTTTTGAGATGAATTGCTAACACATATTATCATTTTGGGATCTCCTGAAGCTAACACCTACCCGAGACAAGTACTTCGGTTTAACTCCCTCTAGACCCTGGGTTAAATACCTTCTATGAATTAGTGATAGCGCACCTTACTGGACCTTTCTCTGCCTTTTCAGTGTAGCGAGAGCAGAATTATAGTTATAAATCGGGCAAAACAACGTTTGCATAGCTCCAACATAAGATTTCACTAGGTAGCGATAATTTAGCAAAAAGTATGAAGAATTGACTCGAATTATGTTTAAATTCAGGTTAAACTTTAAGAAAATGAGTTTATTTCTAATAAAGGTTTAAAAGATTATTTGTAGTGAAATTATTTCACGTTTAGTACTAGCAAAATCACAAATTTATATCGTTTTAAATAAGCTTGAAATTAATAACTAAATTAATTTAGGAAAATGGGTGGTGTAGTAAAGATAGTAACAATCTTCCAGTTTCTGCTCCTCATTTAACGAAATAATACTCCTGGATTTTCATACAAGTTCATCTGTTTTTGGTGTTTCATACGCCTTCGGTTTCAACCAAACTTTTGACTGATTTTTGGTTGAAGCAGCAGATATGGCGGAACGTAGTTTTGAGACCGAAGTTTCGTGAATAATTATTGTAATAATAAATAAATAAAAAAATGAACCTTAACTACAAAATCGTTGGCAGCCACTAAGCTAGAGAGAAGCAAAATAATATATACAACTTGAGCTCCAAATAGTTTGCGTAAGAGCAATGATTGTAGTTCGGAAACTGGTAAAACCATAATCAAGTATAAAAGTACCGATATAATTTTCCCTTTTTTTAAAGTTAAGAAAAAATCATTAGTCTAAAAGGGTTCTTTCTAACACTTCTAATCTAGTGGTTCTTAGCCTTGTTAGAGGCACTGACCTTCACCAGTTTCATATGCACATTCAAAAAAACCTTCTTAATTGGAAATATAAAATGTTTTTTTCCAAATTCAAAACACAGTTATATATTTAAACAAAGGTACACAAAATTAATAATACCATTAAAACAAGATATCCACCGAACCCGCAAGACTGACTCACCGTTCGATAGAGTTCGATCGAACCTAGGTTAAGAATCACTGTTCTAGACAGTGTTCTTGATATATTACTTTAAGGAATATAATAATAATTCATTTCATATCTCTATTTTAACAGTTTTAGAAAAGTAGCATGTTTTCAGGAATATTTGCTTTGTGACAAGAAAATATATATGAACAAATCAGTGGGCATTTCTTGTTTTCAAAATCTTTCAAAATAAAATCTCTTCAAAAATAAATAACTAAAACTACAAATTCTAAAATGTGTCATTAATGCAATTATAAGCGGAACTAACTCATGTAAAAGAAGGGTGTTCATTGTAAAAGCTATAAAAGTATTCATAAATTTCGTAAGATTTTTTGAAGGGGGAGGGCTACAATTCTTTTTAATTACAGTTACTTACTTTTAATTACAAGGGGAATTGAAGCTTTTCTGATTAACAAATAGGAGGTGTAAAAATGGAAAAAAATTCACTGCACGGTATAATAGCTCCCAATAGTTTTTCTTGAACCTAAGATTAATGCTTCCTAGCGAAATAACAAAAAAATCAAAAAAAGTTTCAAACGAGTTAGAAAACATAATAGTATCGTTATTTATATGTTATTTATCGTTATAAAATCAGTAAAAGATGACTAGAATCGATAATACTCTTTATAATAGACAAGCAATATCATTGATCAGCCAATCGTTGTTATTTATGTTCATTGCATAAATTCAATAATTTTATAGCACATTAGTTTATGAAACATAAATATTTGATTGCTAATAAAATCATGTTCGGTTCATATTGAGTAGACAATAATTTATGCATTGAGTTTATGTGAATAATTCAACTGAAGTACTCTGAGAGAATAATTTCAGTTTATAATAAAAGTATTATAATGAAAGCACCTAAACGAAAAAACTTTATTTCAAACAATTTTTAGAAACCAAAATAATTCAACTAAATATAAGCAATTTAAAAAAATGTTAAAACTTTTTATTTAAGCTGAATAGGGAAATATATTTCCATCAAAGTAAATAACTACTTTTGAAACGGTAAAATAGACATTTGTATGTTATAAATTCAGTCACCAAGCTGTAATTTTTGTTTATTACGTCCACAACACTAATATTGACCAATTTCAAACTACTAAAACATAAATAAAACTTACGCTAATAAATATGTGTGAAAACAGTCAACGTTATTTTAATGGCAGTACAATTTTAACTGAAAACCTCAGTAATACGTTGTACAGAATTAAGCTCTAGATAGGGTATTTCAAACAAAAATTTGTAATATGGATAATATTATGCAATAAAGATAAATAAAATAAATTATATACAAGAATTATAATGACAACAATTACAAAATATAGATCACTGGGATAAAATTACTTACAGAAAATTGTTAAATAAGTGTTGTCTTATACCTGCAGATCCACTGTCTGACGGTTTTAGGTAAGTAGATGTCTAATACAATGCTTGCTTTTTGTATTCAAGTCTTATCAGGGATGCTTGTCGGTTTTGAAATTATATTTCTATAAACGCAGTAGCAGTGCGAAACATTTTTTTTTCATTCAATTGTTGCTAAATATATTCAATGTATTTTCTTCTTAATTAAAATACATCCCGCTTTCTTAAATCATGAAATATTCCTGTCTTATTTTGTTAATTACAAGTATTTTTTTTTTGTAATAATACGTTTTTTTAATTTATTTTTTGAGTACATACAATTAACATACCTCTACTATCACTAGTTGAACTTAAAAGTTTTTCTTTATAATTATTTTTTTTCTAAATTTTCTATTAATTATTGACATTGAAATAATTTATATTGATTTTCACATTTTTTCTTTAAATTTTATTCCTATTATACTACTGTGATGTTTTTACAAATGAAATGAATATATAAGTTATATTGTTGTTTCCGTTTTGATTGAATCGAAATTATTGCACTGTGAAAAATTATTTCCTATTTATATTAAGCTTCCAAATTTTCATCAATATCATTTAAAAGATATCAAACTAAAGATAGCAAAAAATAGCACAATTATTTTTATTAAAAATGCAATACTACTTTTATGTCATTTTTATTTTTTAACTTAAAGAAAAACTAACGAATAAAGTATTCAAAAGAAGTTTTAAATAATGGCACCATTAATATAAATGATTAAAATGATATCGATTCAACCAAAAAAAATAAAATAGTAATATGATAATCATGATAGTTAGAAATTCTATTTTAATAAATTTTGAGAATAATGAACACTAATAACAAGCAGAATAAGTATCAACTAAATTCATATTATGTATATTATTGCTTGTATTTATGAAAAAATATTAGTGATTTACAAAGATATTAGTCCAGAGGGTTTAAGCAACAAAATGTTTTACGGAATTGCTGAAAAATACTTTTATTTTTCAAATGTAATCTGAAGTACGACTACGAACTTGGAAGAAAATATATTTGACAAAAAATAAATACATTAAATTGATAAGTATACTTTACTTACTTAACACTGAATTTTGTAAATGATTACTACTATATAAGAATTTCTGAATTCTTAGTTACAATAAATGAATAAACTATTACTAGCCAAGGAAGAATTGCAGATTTTATCATTATCATTAAAGAAAAATTATCGTCTCTAAATTAAATTGTTCTATTTCAAGGACGCTAATGATTCTGGACTAAATGAGAAAATATGTGCTCAGACAAAATTCTTTTTAATTAATTATTAATGGCTTTTGGTATTTTAACATTGTATTTAGGAAGCACCAAAATTTTTAATGACGTCATCATTCCATTAACTTTACGGGAATGACCGTTATAAATTTATCTTCTTAAAATCTCTTTTAATGTTGTTATATAAAATAATTTTGGTGTCATTTTATAATAAACTCTTGGGTAATGATGTAATGGTCCCTTTGAATGTTATGTTATAGATATTAAAATGCTTTTATTTCATTAATTGAAATACAATTCAAAAGAAGTTAGACCGTTTTTTTTTTGTTACAGTAAACTGAATATATTTCCAATGGTTTCAAGTTTTCGTTGTTATTTTCACCGCAGGAAACATATAAACGGAGAATTTACAGAAAGAGAGCTTAAGTTATTTAATAAATTGTAAGTTGTTATGATGATGCTACAAATACTTTAAACATTGGTATATATTTTTTTTAACGAGTTTAATCGTTTTTTTTCATATAAGAGAAATAATATATTAGACTATTAAAATATTTATACGTATTTGAATTATATATTTTTTTTGTTTAATAAAAATTTAGTTGTAGTCAAATATACAAGACCGAATTGCACTGCTACTAACTAAAGAAAACGAGAAAATTGTCTCGTTTTTGAAACGAATTGGAAAATGCGTATTTATTTAATAAGTTATACGACTAGCGTGAATTAAATCAACCCTTTAAAGTGGATGCTAAAATGATAATCAAAATGATGAGAGCGATAACGATGCAGATTATGATCAGGATCTTTTTCTGTGAACAGAACAAAAAAATGGAAATTCATGTTAATAAAAATAAAATTATCAAAACATTAAAATGCAGTTGTATTTAAGCTAGTGTGAATGATATCTAAAAACTAAAGTGATGCAACTGTAATTATATATAGAGTTTCATTCTTTGTGATTACTTTGATATTCCGTTATCTTCTAGTAATATGAATAATAAAAAATGTAATCATCTTGAAAGAAACACTAATATAATTTTTCATTTGTTTTGTATATACTAAAGCCAATACAAATAGAGTATAATTCTTGTAAATTGCATATTTCTTTTGAGATCAATTTCATGAGAATAAATTGCATGTTATTAAGTTTTTTTTTTCAAAAATAGTTCAAATTGATACGAGACTAAACATTGTTTATTAAACTTCTAACAAATAGATTATTAAAATGTTATACAAGCGAAATATGTTTGCGATAATTTAAATGCATAAAATATTTTTAGAAAACAACTAAAATATAATAACTTAATGAAATTTGATCTTGTAAGTGCAACGAATACGTAATATCAAAATTACTAAACTATGAAAAAAAAGAAAAAAATGACAATATACTAATATAATTATCATTTATAGCAAGTATCAATTTTCTAAGTTTCTTTTTCTGTTTTCAAATTTGTTGTAGAATTAAGGACGTTGGATACTCAGTAGAATTGCTAGTGATATGCATACGATAAGTACGGATACAATCCTTTAGGGTTTTTTCAGAGGGAATTCAATACGAATTATGATTTCCAGTAATTTGACTATTTACTATAAATATCTAATCGAAGAATATATATCTTTTAATGGCAAAAAAATACCCAGAAAGATGATAGACAAAGTAATTTTACTATGTAACTCCTAATTTCGATATTGTCATCAGTTTTATGTGTAAAAATTGTGTAGACGAAGAAAAGAATTCAATTTATTTATATTATTCACATCCATTATCGACATAATAAAAAATAAATTCACAGTATTATAAATAAATTAGTATTTTATAAACCAATAAAACAATAGATATACAAAACAGTAACAAAGGAGAAGAATTTAAGCTAATTCAGAAATAAATTTTATATTGCAGTAATTATTTTTAATTTTTGGATAATTAATGATTGACGTTGAGGTAAAGCCTTCTGGTGACCGAGTGATCAAGGTGGCCTCTCCAAATTTGTTAGGCGTTAGGTCCAACTTACGAGTTTTTATTAATCCTATAGTAACAAAAGAGCTTGGCATTTGAAAAGAGACGGTAGATAACAATAAAAAATTGACGTAAAAGGAAATAAAATGTTTATATCCCCCCAGTCAAATTTACATGACTCTTGAACTAGAAAAAAAATTGTAGTTATAACTATGTTTTGGGTATATATTGTTTTACATAAGACTATTTTATTCATAATTTTGTATATCTATATTATTCAGTACAATTAATCCTTTATTTATAGTTTTAATATCAGGTACTGACTCAAGTTATTCTATCAAGTTGTATATTAAAGGGGTTATATGCAATTATTTTCAATATTCTCAGAAAGTACAAATATTGTTGTATAACTGAAAGTATATTCTTTGGAAATTTCAAACCGATTCAGTAAATATTTTTGGAGATGTATCTATATTTTATTTATATAAAACTTTTTATAAAACTTTAAAGGACTTTTTCTAAAAACAGTATTTTCAAAGTCGGTGACCACGAGATCTCAAAAACGGTAAAATTGATAAGTCTGAAACTTGAATACAATCTTCTTAAATATATTCCTCAGTTAATAACTGATGGAATAAGAATTTTGATAAATATTTCTAATTTTTTAAACAAATTTTCGCGAAAATTTTTGTCGAAAATTCGATTTTTTTCTTTACATAGTCGCCATTTTCTCAAAAATGTTAATTTAAATTATTCCTTCGATTATTACCAAGAATCATCTAATCACTAGAAGAATGTAATCTTTTTTTTATTTCAAATAATCCAAAATAGAGATACCATGGTCACCGCCAAACGCCTTTTTTTAAAAGACTTTCGGGAGATCTGCATAATTAATACTTGTACTTGTTTTATAAAATCTCTTTCTATAAAAAGTTATTGAAAAAACGTTTTTTTAGGCCTTGCAATTGCGTATAACTGCTAAATGCTTGATTTTTCTATTACTTTTCCCACGTTATTCATCCCGCATATCTTTCCCTCTTAATTCATTTAATAGAATACAACGTCCTTAAGTTGTAAAGAATAAACATAAAATATGAATATGAAATAACATGTTCCAAATATTTCGTAATTTATTATAACTTTTCTGGGTATGAATATCCTCAGAATACGAGTAAATACTAAGTCATCAAAAATCCAATGTTTGATCCTTGAAATCCTTAAGTTTTAATACTGATAAATTTTAACCAATTTTTGTAAGAAATATGCAATTCATATTCGAGCAAAAAAAAATCATTTAACTAAACTAGACAATATAAACTTATGATAAGAATAATCTAAATAGAAATACAATACAAAAAAAAAATGATATTCAATGATTAGATAATACTTAAGATTATGAAAAAATAAAGATTTAGTAAGCCAAAGACAAAAGACAATTGGTTTACACATAAATTTGAGATTCCATACATTACTTAAAACCCGAAAGAGATGACCATTTAAAAGTAACAAATAATTAATTAAATAAATAACATGAATGGAAAATTCATTTGCATGTGTTGTTGGTTGTGCGGTGATGGGAGATTTGTTTAATACGTTTCCACGTAACAACCAAACGATTCGAAAATCCGTTTCGTATCGGCGCAATTGGTTTCTTGTTTGAGTTTGATATTGGCTTGGTCTCACTTTCATTATTTAAAGGAACTTTTTCCACCGAGGGCTGTTCAAATAATATAAAAAAAAAAGAAAAAATTTATAATTTGATTTGAGTTATGTATTATTATTACTAAATAATACGATATATATATACTAAAAGCTTGGGGTCAGTAATATTCTACATCGTTATTTTTAATAATTAAATGTAAACCAACTGTTTGTTAGCGATTTTTTTTAAAAAAGAAATAAATGAGAACAAAGCATGCAATACAATAACGATGTTTTTGCTTTTCTTCAAAATCCAATTGATCAGAAAATTTAATCTAAACAAACAAATCTTTTTTATACACATGAAATTATTCATAATGTTAACATTTGAATTTCTTAACATATTTTTTTACCATACATAAACATATTGTTTTTTCAACATGCAGTGAACCCTAAAAATCATTTTCAATAGTAACTCATAAATTTATGTTTAGTTTTTCCCTTATTTTCTTAAGATGTTTACATTGTTTTGTAGCAATTTATAAACATACAATATTGGCATAATAAACAATGACTCTACATAATGTAATCATTTCTTTGAATGAAAATACATAATTTCGTTTAACACAAAATAAAATCAATAAAAATATAAAACACGTTAGATGCATTTTATAAATTAAAAAGATGAGTGTTCAAAGTTTCAAAATTCATAAATAATAAACGTTTTAAATTTTCATAGACATTAAACTTGTATCATGAAAAGTAATTAACAACATGTGCCAGAATTTAGTGAGATTAAAGTTTTGGCATAGAATTTCTTGGGAAAATATTAATCATTATATTACGTGTTAATAACGTAAACTTTGTGTCTGCTTTATAAAACTGATTAAATTCAATAAATAGTTACGGAGATTTTTAAATATGTTAAAATAAAAGCGACGCTACTTAATTGAAATTGCTTTTATAACTATAATAATCAAAAAGTAATAACAATTTTTAGATTCTAAATTAATTTTGAAGGGTTTCTATTTAAAATAGGCCGATCGCCATGCATGGTTTCATTTTTTGAGAAATATTGATGAAACGTGGTTCAATGATCATAAGATTTGACTTTACCAAAGTAGATTTTTTTCAAAACATTTTTAGTTTATATATTTAGGCGACCTAGAAACATAGATTATATTTTAAAGAATTTTAGTAAAACATATTTTAAAATGATCTTCAGATTTCACAGTAAAAAGATGATGGCAAAACCATCGTTGGATCTAACTACTGAAAGACTTGGTCTTCCAAGAAAGCATCTACATACAATGGGATTACATTTAGGTAATCCAAGATACAGATTCTGCCAGACAGAGGAGGAAACCGTTTCTCATATCTTTTGGGAATACGATACTCCAAAGAAATGAAGACATGAAGAACTGGGGATATTAAGCCCTGGAACTGAAATAGTTGGAAAACATCTAGTATGCTGGTTGCTGGGATTCGCCCAGGTACTTGGTCTTAACTAGGTGAAATAGGAACCCAGGAAACAAAATAAGCCCCGAGGCTGCAGCGTTGCACTCAACTAGCCTCATCCTGGACATTTTTGACGTCAGCAGAAAAAACTATTTTTACAAAAATTGTTTCTATAGTCTCTAATTTCTTGAATGACTCTATTTTTTTATATCTTAAAATGGCTTGTTTTTTAAAATAATCATATCTTAGCTTGTCTTTAAATTATCTTGTGGGGTGACAATGTCAATTAAAAAAAACAAATACACCGATAGTTACAGTTAATGACGGCAAATTATGTAAACAAATTAATCCCACAAAGGACAAATGTTTCAATATTATTTTGGTAAAAGTTTTATCAAGAGTCATCAAACAAATAAAACTATGATATATGGATAGAAATAGAAATAAGACAAATCTAGTGTAGCGTATAAAGTTTGAAGGGTCATCTACGTAGGCACAGTTTTTATGGGTACTAAAAGCAACAGACGGCAATTGAGCGTCGATGAGCGCCAGTTTGCACAAATAAGCGTTTGAAATAAGTGCTTGTATTTTAAATTTTTTAGATTACTTCAGTTGGCTACACTAGAGAAGAGAGTTCTATGTAGGTCTTTCTTCCAAAGCTTTTAATACAGGCATTATTGAATTTTGCTTAGTTTACTCCACATTTGTGCTTACGTAGTAGGCGCTGGCAGTTGTTTCTAGTACTACTTGTAAAGTGCGCTATCCATTTATACAGATCAGTGAAACTGCAGGACATAGGTACTTTCTGCATTGTGATTTTAACAAAAGAAAAATGAAAATGTATTCCTGCATGACAGGATTTTTTTCCTTCCATATACCATATACTCATGTAAGTACTTGATTTTCAACTTTGAAAAAAATTAAATATAAACCCTTGTGTTTTTAAGAGGAAAAACTAAACATATAATAAATGATTTACTTAAAACCATTGAAAATTTTGAACTAAATTGATGTTACACTATGCAAATTTTTAAATATGATTCTTTTTATATTGATCAATTGGTAATCCTTTTTTTAAGTTTAATAGACATTCAGAAATACACACAAACTCTAAAAGTTTCACATTGAATATTTTATTTTATTACAAGATAAAGCACATAGTTTTAAGAGATTGTATTGAAAAGTAAGTTTACATTTGATATTTTGTATAAAGGTATTGAAATTGTATTTTTTTTTCTTTTTTTAAATGCGATCTTTGATAAAAAAGCAAATATTTTTTTGGCTTTTAAAGTAATATTAAGGTTTGAGTGTGATCCTTACCTTCCGGGCTTTTGTCTGATATTGTCCAGCAAGATGTAGTTGACTACGGGCAAGTTCCACGTGGTCGCCCGTTTGGCTTACGTGAAATTCTATCCTGTCAATCATCTCACCCTAGCGGTGTATTCGGGGTTTTGGGACGTGTGATAGTAGGATGTATATTTTTTGGATGTTTGTGTTTCAGTGATAATAAGAATGTACATCAATAACCATCATAGTCGATGCTCAAGAGGAAAACATTTGTGACATCAATATGCAGCACATTCATATTAATATGAGGCACAGATTAGAATAGTTAAAACATTAGTTATAAAAATATATATACAACACGTAACACAGTGTTATAAGTATCCAGTAAATACAACAATGACAAAAAGGCAACACCACAACCATAAGAATTAAATACAGATTAGAAATGATTTAGATTGAAAATAACATATATTCAAAAAACCAAGAGATAAGCCAATGAATGGATTCAGGTGATAAAATATACAAAATAATGAAATAAAAATGTAATTTGTAAGGAGTTTCATGAACGGAATCAAAATAAAACAAAAACAGGTAGGATTTAAGGAAGTAAGGGGATAAAGTAACAAAAATTAGAAGCGCAATAACGACTGAGCGTTTTCTTAAAATCTAGGGATTGACTCACCCGCCGAGCTTTGCTCTGGTATTTGAGTGCTTTCTTGGTGTCTTGTGTTGCAGTTTGAACATAGTCGACAGCATGTTCCACGTGATACTCGATGCGATCTATCATTTCCCCCTATGCACCCATAGCCATTCAAGAAAATAAGAAAGAAGGAAAACAGCTTAGCATTAGTATTTGGTTTTATAAACATAAGTAATGAATCAAGTCAATATTTATATATGTTCTCATAAAAGTTAATACGAGTACATAAACGCAAATTTAACCATTTCTTTTTCTATGTTTATTAACTCATAATGTAAAAATGTAAATTCAATATTTTAAAATAAAGATAACATTGAATAATGATGAAAAATAAATTTAAATAATTTTATACTTATAATATTTAAGTTTTGGTTCACATAAAATAGCATCTGTAGAAATAAAGACTAAATAAAAAATGAATAAACTTAAAAAAACTAATTTCCTGATAACTGAATTGATATTTTTCTTACATCCTATGTGGCTGGCGTCTATGCTTTATTAGCTATCATGAGAACAAAATATTTCGAGTGAATACTTTTAATTTTCAGTTTTAAATATATTTACAAAAATATAAAAAGCAATTCAAAGGAAACCTAATAAAAATTTTAAACAAAAATTAAAAATATTTTATGAAAAATTACTTAATATTTTATATGGCTTGAAATGTTTTTGGTTTGATTGATGCAAAAAAAACTATATATAGTAAATAAAATAATGCAAGTACAGTTTTAACAGTGCGAACTGATATTTATTTTGGTGAAATCTGAATGGTAAATACATTCACTAGAACAGCAAAAGGGTAGTTGAAATTAAGAGAAAAGAGGAACATAATTTGCTTTTATGATTTTTATAAAATGTAGAAAATAAATAATTTAATTTGCTAACAAATTTTACAGTATTATTTGATATCCGAATATAACAGGGAGTATACGAACGTATTGAAAACAGCTATTACTTTGGCATAAGTTTCTAACCATTCTTAGTCGCTTACTTAAGATACTTAATAACTGTCGTCAGAAAAATAACTCGCTATTCCGAAATTGCCATTCAAAAAGACATAATTGTTAATATAGTAAGTATTTCCACGCAGCAAAGAAGTTAAAGACTTCCTGAGGAAGTTTCCTCAAAGACGTTCAAACATGACGTCTTAAGAACCTTATTTGGCAGAACTCTTAACAAAGAAATCTTAAAGAAGCTTTTTTTTCTGACTTTGAAAAGCGTCAAATATATATGAGCTTTCTAAGATATATTTTTTCGGATTTTATAAGACTTCAATCTGAGCTTTGGAAGAATGATTTTTTTTTGATTTTATAAAACCTCAAAAACATAAGCTCTTTACGAAGTTTTTCTTCTGAAGTTAGTTGGATAAATGTGAAGCATGTGTATAGTCGTCTAGTAATTTCTTTTTTTCTATTTAATTCCTTAGTGCCGTAATAATTGATTTAAAATTGGTAAAATTATATGCATTGATAGTTTTAAAATAGTTTAGTGTACCTATAGTTAATCATTTTGATAAGAAAGAAAGAAAAAAACATTTGATTAATGTCGATGGCAGTTGTCGTTTGGATATAAATTGTTTTGTGACATCAGAAAAAGCTCTCAATTCTGTCTTCCGCGAAAGCTCTTATTCTGAAATCAGTAAGAGTTTTTAATTTTGACCTCCGCAGAAACTTTTTTTGTCTGAACTCAGAAAAAAAGAGTTCTTTGAGAATTTTTCAAGAAGTACCGATTTGATCTTTAAGTTGCGCATTCTAAGTTCTCAGAAAGTCATGAAAACATCACTTTGTAAAGCATGAGGAAGTTCAAATCTTATATAAGACTTCCTCAAGAACTCTTAAGGAGATCATATTATTTATAGGGTTAGTACCACAAACTTGGAATACAAAGTCGTTTTCCTGTATGATAAGTTATTAAATAGTAAGCACCTGAGAAAACCAAATATTTGCCAAAACGTTGAGCTATGCTAAAGTAATAACCGCTTTATATTTAATATACGTCCTTATATTTGCTTTTGTATTCTGTAAGCAAAATAAAGTATAAGACAAAATTCAGAGTCTAAGTTTATAATTTTTTAAAATTAAACAATGAGATTTATCTAGCACGTTGCATAAAATATCCCTTTTTTCTTTATGTTTAATTTTAAATCGTTTTAAATCGTATCGAAATTCGTTTTAATTTGTAATTGTTAAAATTTATATTGATTAAAAATGACGAATAATTTGATATCCAAATATTTCAAGTTCTTATTGGAGAATGAAATTTTTTTCAAGCCGGGTAAACGGTCTAATTATTGCTCTAAAATCTAAAAAAAATAATTGAATATTTCCCAATGTTTATTTTTTAGACTCGAAATTTTGCTATTTAGATTATAAAAAGTAAAAAATAATAAAGTTTTTGGGTTCCTAGTGGGCGATTGTTTCCTCTAGTTCGTAGCGCTTATGTCTATTTCAGATAATATTATGCAGGGTATTATTAAAAACATCAACAATCCCCAACTACCCTTTTGCTATCATTTTCGCAGTTAAAAAAGTACAAAATAAGTTAGAGTTTTTGTTTTTTGTTTTATAAATATTTTTGGTATTTTTTTTAATTTTTAGCATCATTAATAAAATTTAAGTATGACTAAAAAATTATTTCAATTCAAAAAGTTTTTACAATTGCTTTTAAGAATCATCTCATTCTTTATTTTTGCAAATCATTAAAAATAATCGAATAAAACCGAACTTAACCATTATTTTACGAAAATTAAAAATAAATCAACTTGACTGATGTACTTAACATCATTATTTACTTGAAAATAATTTTTGTTAAGAAAAAAAGGTCGTATATATAACCACACGAAATTTATTTAGTTTAATTGAAATATTTCAAATTGATAATAATAATAATACCAAAGATGCGAGCTTTTTTAATAAAATGAGATCATATAGCATTACAAGTAATCATAAAAAAGATGAGAATGTAAAAGACATTTTGATAGGCCACTAAGCGTCTCATGCAACGCAATGTCTGCTTTTGATGATTGTTTTGTTTCGTATTTTATTAGTTGAATACAGAGCAGAGCTTTGGCGTGATGATATTTCCAATAAATTTATGTAAATAATTTCAGGGGAATATTCGAATATTTCATTTATTAAATCCGACTATAATTATTTCAAGTTGAAATTGAATCAACTGTAATATTCTATATAAACAACTATGAAAGGGGGGGGATTTAAAGTGTACCATTGATAAATTTTTACATTACAAGTTTATGTAACATTACATTACAATTTTATTAAATATAAAAATGCTATTAATTTTGAAATCAATGCTACAACGAAAAGATTTATAATTTTAAAATAAAATTTTGAAAAAAAAAACAAATTTTTAATAGATCATATACATACTTTTTTATTTATTTATTTTCCATCGATAAAGGATATTGTTAATATGAAGAGAAACTAATTTTTAATTATAAAACTTGTATTTTAGTAGAAAAAGTTTTAATTTTAATGAACAAACGAGAATCCGAAAACGACAAGTGTGCTTATGGGTCTTCTGTGACGTCACAGTCCGCATAAGTTAGCATAAGTACGTGTATTGAAATTCAGTTATAAACAGATCATTGAACGATTAGCATTGAAACAGTAATAATTTAAACAGTTTTTGATATTTTTCACAAATTTAGCCATGGAAAACATTTAAATACTCTAAAAATCACTATCATTTTTTTCCTTAGGAATAGAGGTTGTAGAGATTGTAAATTATATAAATCGTTAACAGAATGTTTAAACGATTGAAATACTTGAACTTTGTGTTAATGTACATTTGGCAAAGGAAAACGTCCATGAGATTTTAAAGTTTCGTATTGTGACATCATTTTAATGTCTGGCCAATAGGAGGTCGTATTAAGCATTTTGAATTTAATGATTTTTTGAATTTTTAAATGAATATTTCTGAAATTTTAGCGAGTAAAGTTAAAAATGCATACCTACATTATATTTTGATATTAGTTCAAAATATGTAAAATTAGTTTTAGATCGTGTGCTTTAAGTCTATTGTTTTAAATTTAACAAAATCTATAAATTTTGAAAATTATATTATGGTAATTGACTAAGCTATGAATAAATTAAATATTTTTATAACTTGATATTCAATGCGATGTTTGATCAATTTTATTAATAAATGTTTTTACCGATGGAAAACTTAAAATTAAAGTTGTAATAACGTAACAAAGTTTACCAATAGTACAACAGGTGGTGTGATATTACGAGATATATTTTTATCGTTGAAAAATAGAATAAAAATGTAAAAAACTTGGTTTTCCTCTTAATACCTGATTTTCCACCAACATGGCCATGTCCATGAACATATCGTGTAATTCTCGAATCGAGTTTTCCAGTTTGATAATGTCCGCATGCCGTGCTTCTATATCCGCTAAAGTTTGTTTGGCTTGTTGTGTCTCCATTATTATCTGTAATAAAAGACCGCATCCAAAAACAATGTATTATCATCACATTCACATTACATTAAATCGAAAATGTATAAAGTGTGTGAAACATTGATTGTTTTGTATATAAAACGATTTTATAAAGCTGAATACTATGTTATCGAATTCGAAATCGAATAGACAATGGACTTACGCCTTGTGTAAATACGGCAGGATTTCCTTGCTCTAACATTTCCTCCAATTCCTCATTTGTCGTTTGTCTACCCGCTAGAAAAAATCATAGAAATATTTCGTTTAGATACAGATAAATTACATAAATGGATTCATTGTCCTTACTAATTTCCAGTTGTCGCTGTATTCTGCCTTTACATCTCTCCCTATAGTCTGTTTGTGTGCGGTTATATTCCGTCATCACTTCGACAAACTTTCTAGACAACGTCGAATGTTGTGTCTTCCGTATCCTGAGATCCGCTGATGATTTGTTTGTCTGTTCCTCCGTTTCAATGTTTTGCTCTATCGCTGCAAATTGAATAGAATTATGATAGTACATTATTCAATTCATACAAACCGAACGTCTGTATAACATTTTCAACTTACCCTTTAATTTGGCACGAACTTTATTAGCAGTTTTTTTAATATCGGCCATCAAGTCTTCCAGTTCCTGCTTGACCTCTGTAACAAAGAAATTGAAAAAGTTAGATAATTCCAGAAATTCATAAATAAAAGTTCAGTAAATCATTTAAAAGATATAAATTTTATAGTTTAAACCATTATCACTTATTCCAATCAATACTGAAGATATATGAAGATCGTTCAAGTAAAACCAGTATTGATGTCTAATACGGATGTAAATGAATGTCCTTTTAAGAACATTGGTTTTGTAAATTACCACAAATAAGTATTTATTGGAATACGGTAAAATGTTGAAATAGCACATAACCAATTAAGAGCCAGCATTTTCAGTAATGAATAGCTAGACCATACCCTTAAGAGAACTATTGATTTCGTAGTTAACTGGTAGTTTGGTTGTTAACTTAAATAATTCTCTTATTTAATTTCTAGCAGTTGACTACAACTTAAAAAATGGATTGTTGATTGTACACGTTACTCTTTTTCTAGTAATTGAGAATCAATTATTGTTTTTGTATGGAAGTGTTAAATATTTGGTGTGATTATTAAAAGATATGAATTAATGGAATCAGTAGGTAACCACTGGGAAAAAATAGCAAAAACTCCATTTTTTAAAATAATATATGTTGACAAAATGAAATTGCCTAATAGAACAAACGAACTTAAGCGTAATAAAAAGAAATACAGTTTTATATTTGTTACCGTTTAAGAACACACTAATATAGCAGTGTTAGTTAACTTGTACAATAAAACAACGTCTACGATGTAATTTATGGTGCTAATGATTGGATTACGAACAAGGAACATTAAGTATCGGTATTAAATACTTTGATTTTTATTTTCAACGATTTTTTTTTGTTCTACGTTAACCATAGAAAATATAAGCGAAAAGCTCGCGAGGATTAGCAACATATCCACAAGGAATGATTTAAGCTAGATTGCCTATATTAAATATTGAAAAAAAATAGTTTTCAATTATCTGAGATTAAAAGTAGTTAATAAGCGAAGTGAAAAATAAAAAGAGGTAATATATAATGAGCTTTTCTATTTTCAGGCAATCTATAACTATCTAAGGATTTTACTATCTTTCAAGGTAGCTACAGCTTACTTGATAAAAAAGTAAGCTTCCGACATATATACTAATACATAAAACGTATATGTACTTTGATACCATATTATGAAAATCGTTGTTTTTGGATAGACAATTGGACTACTGAAAAGAAAAGTAGTCATGAATCCTTAACTGAACCATAACGAAACTCAGTGGTTACTAATTTTTGATGAAGAATAGGTAAGGTAATTTTAATCCAAATTATTAATATTTATTGAATTAAACTGGGTACAACAATTTAAAGTAAATACATTTGGTTTCTTTTGGTTACAGAGCCAATTCTATGGTGTTTAGGGTTTTAAGCACCTCGGGTAAAACAAATTTTGGCACCCGTTTATTAAGGAAATATCGAAGAAGGTATTCCAATCCTGCAATGCATGATGAGAAATGTGTCAAGAAGTGGCGACGCCATAAGTGTGTCTAGAGTATTAACTTTAATCGTTAGCACAAAAGTACGTAGGGTTCAGATAGGGTACGTATTTTCGGTTAGTATTCTAGATATACTTGTGGCGGCGCTATATCTTGATCCATTTTCTATCATGCATTGCAGGACTGGAATACCTTCATCTATTATAAAACAATAAACAAAATTACAACAAATTAAAAAAAATAGTAAAAAAAGGACAATTTTATTTTTGTTTCGGCGTCCCTCAAATGTGGCACCCCGGGCAGTTACCCGACTTGCCCGTTCCTGTTTCATTACCCAATGATATTTTAAGGATCAATCAAATTTTTAACTACGGATCATATGAAAACAAAAGCATTTGTTTAAAATCCTTGTTTATTTCTTAGTTAAATGAATAATCGTTTGATGATTCAAAGAGCAAAGGTTGACAGTTTCTATTTAAAGCAAGATTATATTTTCTTAATGATTATGATGTATTTTTCTTCCGTTAAATGTATAAAAATAACAAAAAAAAGGAGATGAAATTTAGTAAACTGAATACTATAATGACATCTAATGGCAATCTTTTATATTTAAAAACTCATTTAAGAAAACGTTTATCTTTTGAGTTTCATGTGAATCTTTCAAAAATTACTTCCTGTCGCTTGCTTTTAGATAGCAAAAACACTTTAGCTTAAAAAAGCAACCGATATGCATAAAAATGCAATCCGAGTGCATATTGCGAGCGTAATGAGAGTGATAATGTGTAACAACCACTTTCGTGCCACGATTGGCAAAGTTCCATCTCAAGCAACTTTCGCCGTTATTTAAGTTTATAAGCCTGTAATTCCCAAAGCTTTCATATAAGAACTGTTTTGTTTTAATACTCCTTGTACATAAATAATATTTTCAGTTTACTCACAGAAAAGTTTACCATTTTGTAAGGAATTATGTAAGTTTCATTTCAATACAACATTTTTAAATTTATGAGCGAAGTAAATGTATTACATCAAAAGATTGGAGTATGAAGTAACTTTTAATTTATCATATTTAAAATAATAATTAAAACGGAATTAAGTTAATGAAACTAATTTATTAAAATACATAAAACCATTTATATACCTATCAATCTTATAATTTAAACTTTTGTAATTGTTTTCTCAAACTAAATGCGTTTATTAAGTATTAAAATGTCTTTAACGCATAAACTGAAAAAAATAATTTAAAGTCGAATTCAATTATTTTAGTAGTTTTAGTGGTAAGTAATAAGGGTTTAAAGGTTTTCCTATAATTCAATTTTAGCTAGAAAAATCGAGGTAAATACTTTTGATTGGCAATAAAAAAATTATTATGGGAATTTGGTTTGGTAAATCTTAAATATTCGTTTGGTTTCACTAGCCAAAAGTTAAACAAATGTTAACATGAATTTAATGAAATATCGAAATTTCTCTGTGAATAATGGCTTTTATATCAAAATATATCAAGCAGTTGTTAAGATTCGTTAGAACATATAAGAATAGAAAAGGTATAAGAAAGACGAGGAATATCTAGCGTATTAATGAAATTATTTACGCAGTACACCACTTTAATTAGATCTTGCAAAATTTATTACAGAGAAAGGGGATGGAAGAAACCATAAATGAACAAAATTTTAATATTGCAAAAGTAATTTTTAGGGGTCTGTGTATTCATACAATGGAATCTTTATAAGACCACTCTTGTATTTGTATGTTCGTCTGTTACAGTCATTTTCCTCCAAATGAACAAAAAAACGACATATTAATTTATATATATTTTTCATTGTTATTTACCGTTGCTTTGTAAAAACCAAGGCTTTTAGCAGCCCTATGATTAATAAGATTCTGTAAATCGTTAAATATCGAAAATTTGCTCGTTAATTAATTATTTAAAAAGCTAAAGACAAAAACCTGTGCTACTAAATATTATGACACCACTCAAGGCTTCGTTTAAAAAAAGCGACCTTTTTCAAAAAAGGAATATAAACTGCAAATATATGAAATTGAAGGGTCCGTAAAATTGATTTTAACAAATGTCAATGATTTGATAACGATATAACCAAAATGATGGAAAGCACAGCTTTTTCTCGCAAATAAAATCATTATAAAGGTGTATTAGTTTTAAGACAATTAACTACTGAAACTATTCATATTCATAAGTCAATCGTTGTCAATGAATGGAATGTTTAAATATCTTATTAATTATTGCAATGTTACAAAACGGTAACTATTTGTACTACCGATAGAAGATTGTTCGAATTTCAAGATTGAGGATTTAAGTTAAAATATGTCAGTTATTAAACAAAAATCGTAATTGATATAAAACGACGTTTGGAAAAAATAATTGAAGATTTTGATTCGGTAAGTGGATTTTAATTGAAATTTGGTAATTATTGTATCGTTTTATGTTGAAGAATCATTCTATTTAAAAAAACTTTAATAAAAATAAATTCGAGCCTACCGGTGGTCGAGTGGTAAAGGTGACCGCTCCAAAATTGGTAAGTTTTGGGTTCGATCCTCGTATCGAGCAAATTTTTGATATTTTTCGATTAAGGATTTTTACTAACCCTAAAGTCGCTAAAGACCGTGGTAGTTATAAGGCGACCGTAAATATAAATTTAGAAAAATCTACGAAAAAAGACAATGAAATATGATAAACGTCTATAGTATTAATAACTACTGAAAATATCTAATTTTAAGTAAAACTATAAACAGGAGTTTTTTTACATATTACGAGTACTTTTCACTTGGAAATTCAATTAATTTGAAATTCAATTGAAAATTTCCAAAGGAAATTTTCAAAATAAGTATTAACATTTTAAACTGTTTCTTCAAACTTGAAAAACTTATTTAATTCAGCATATTGCGTCATACGGTTAGTTGGGAAAAGAATTTCATATTTTACAACTTACTTTCATAAAAATATTGAATTGCAACTACTTTCCAGCGTTTCAAGTTGAAAGTTTGGAAATATAAAAATATTTGGTACAAAAATAAAAAAAGCGGTTAGTAAAGAAAATAAAATATAGAATATTGTAATATATTCAATTTTATATTTACGAACAAACTGTAACGAAATTTTTAATTTCGTTGACTGAAAATTTTATGTTTTATTTTTGGTTTATGGATTATTTATTTTTTGTTTGTTTAGTTCGCGATTGATAGATAATGGGGTGGAGTGGTGAATAATTCGATTTTGGTAAGAAAGTTTTGTTTATTTTGTCTTTTTAATATCTTTACTTTGTCTCGGTTCTAAGTTTCGATTGAAGTAGCAACATCTACGTAATTTTTATAGAATTTACAAAAAAATGAAATTTTGGAACCAAGGCAACCAAGAGTAAGAACTGGGTGACCCATCAAAATCAATGCATTAAAAAGTTCTCGACTGTGGTACGCAAATCCGAGGTATACAGCAAATATAGTATGGGACCCAGTAAACTTTCATGAAAACGGAATTATAAAAATTAAACATATTTCTTGCTGCTTATTTCACTTTTTTCCGTGATATGATTATACTAACAAAAAAAAAAAAGATGTGATATTCGTATACATTCGTATAGATGTGAAACCTACAAAAATGTGAATTTCAAGATAATGAGACGAATGTAAAATTTCAAAAGTAGGATAATTGTAGGGTATAGTCATGATAATATTGATACCGAGTTTAAACAATATTTTACATTTTATTCACACATATACGAGTACTCCATAAATTTTTCCAGATTCCGAGTTTGCATTTTCGATAAATGCTATAAGAATCTTATGATAACTGAAGTATGAAATAAATACTTTAGTTTTGATTTGATCAATAGATATATCTTTGGAATACTGCGTTAATTATTGGTTCTGATTTTGTTGTCGATACAAGGTGAGTTATATGTTTATCTCTTTTAGCTTTCGCTTTTTCGTTTAATGAAATTTCAAGTCCAAACGGTGCTAAAGAAGTTATCACTTCAAAAATCTTGACTAGAAATTTTGATCAATTGTTGGAAAAAAATTGAAAATAAAATGAAACAACTTTATATTTCATTACCTATTTTATAGAATTTGTTATTCAATGTACAGATTTTTTGCATATTATGTTTATTAAAATGAGGTTTAAATCTTTTCCAATGTAAATACCAATCAAAGTATGAAGAAGTTAGAGAAATTCAAAATTTTCGTAAAGTTTTACTTTTTCCCTGACCCAATGAAGTTCCCTGACTACCGAGATTTCTTAGACCGTTGAAAACTCTGCGTAAGGTATAAAATGAAAATCAAAATCATCAAAATTGACTATAAATTCGCCTGTTTATACCTATCAATAGCTCTACATCAAAATTTTATTAAATAACTTAAAAAGTAAGAAGAAATTATTGATACTTGGTGTGGATTATAGATGATATAGCTTTAAATAACGCGTATTCATGATGTGTGAAAAGTGAAAAAGTAATTCTTTATCCATTTGAAGTAGGTAAATATTGGCTGATAAATATAAATATGAGTTCGCAGAATAGACACGTTATTTTATAATATCCGGGAACGGGTGAATTGAGATAGAATTTTTAAATCGTTGGATGTGACATCTTTGTACGATGACCCAGATAGGTAAACATGATATGAGTGAGCTTGTTATGGAACCTATCAAGAGCAGTACCGTGAACAAATGTCAAAATGATTTTTCGTGAAAAGAAAGCATCTATCAACGTTTAAGCACAACGTACAATTGAAAGCTCACACGCTGACAAAATGACAGCATTGTCATTTCGGAAAATGGGTGTTTGATTTGTCACATTTTGCATTAATGATTGAAAAGTTTAGGACTTTAACTTTTTCATGTGAATAAATTTATTTGGTAAAATTGAATTTACCATTTTTGGTACTAAAACAAACGTTTTGCCGACGTTTACCACCTTTTAGTTAAGTATATTTATATATTTAAGAAAAACCTGAAAAGTTAACGTATCAGCAAATAAAGGTTTGGAAATGTATTTTTGGTTATTAAATATTAATAGCAAAAAAATCCCACTGTGCATGACAAGAATATTATTAAAATTTTTACATATGTAGGTATATTGGCAATAAGCACTTAATATTATATGCGTTTCAATAAAATGTTTATTCAACCTCATAGAATTCATCTTCTTATGAGAATTTTATAATTGAAAAATATCGTCGAAAATATCAATCACGCAACGTTAGCAATTGGAATTTCGTAAAGCTGTGCTCCAGAATTTCTAGTATATCAAGTGTAATATTTGCAGGATTGATGGGTAGGAAATAGTTTTATTTCTGTTCCATAAAACGGTGAGCACTGCAACCCCATAAGCACGCCAACTACCCTCATAACGGATATATGGTTGCTCTTGTCTCAAGAGGCTCCGAAATAACCCTGTCTGTTACTGACGTGATCAACAGTGGGAATTCTTGACACGTTAGTCTATCCTAATATGATTTTCCTATCCACCCAGAATCTAGATTAACCGCCATTGATATTAAAGAAAGAAACCATTAGTATTAAAAAAATACTTTATTTAGTATAGAAAAAAAGCAAGATATGTTTTACGTTCAAAACTATAAAATATAATAAAAGCTTTAAGATCAAACAATAAAAAAAATGAAATTTTTAAAAAGTAAAATTGATTATTAAAGTTATATTTTCCTTTTATATGTATAAAAAAGGCCACGTTTTCATGCCGTATCTCACGGGTATGCGTATTTGAAGTCGTGAAACACTGCGTTAGGTAACATCAGACAATTTCTCTAGAGACAAAATTTTATGTTACATTGGAAGTTAACACAACGAAATTTCAGCACAAAATTTACGTTGTATTTTAATGAGAAATTTATTTAAAAAATGTGTTTCACGAAAATCGCAAACAAAAGCAGATTGGATCGCTGCAGGTACCTATAGGTACGTAAAACAAGAAAATATTGTGTAATTGGAAAACTAAATGAAAATGTAACAACAAAATGAACGACCACTGGAAAATATCACAAACATCTCATCAACAGACATTCTCGTTATTTTTTTCAATTAAACTTTTCTTATTTTTTATATTTGTTTTCTTTTAATTTGGAACTGTATGCTTGGAGAAAAATTGTACAAAAGGAAATTTTAACGTAAATAAAAAACTTTATTCAAACTACTGTTGAAGAAAAATGAGTTATTGATTATATTGAAAAAAGCTTCAAAAAGTCGAGCTTGTCTTCAATATATTAAAAGCTTATAATAAAGTGGCAAGAATCTCACCAATTTCCACTTAATATACCCCATTTCTTATCTTAACATTCATCTGAATCAGCATTTCTTTGAGCTATTTTTGCATTTTAACGAAGTTACTATACAATAGATTAAACGTGATATTATATATCTAAAATGAAAAAAATAATGAAAGTTTTTTGTTTAACAAAAAACAGCAGCTTTAATAATAAAAAAAAACCTTTGGTTAATTTTTTCTAGGTGAAATAACGTATTGAAGTACATATTCGCGATACGTGATACGTGAGAATGGTGAGAATTTTACGATTGAAGCGTAAGATCTTACGATTCTAGCTAGCAAATCTCATTTGGTCTGGACAATAAAATGTACTTACATCTTGCGGATATATTATTGGAAATCTTTACTCTTCCTTTGGTATAGTCAAAGGAAAATCAATAAATACGAAAATAAAGAAAGAAACTGAGGAAACAGATCTTATCTACCCCTCATAAATTATATTAGACTTAATTTAACAAATTTATATTTTTTTCTTCTGAAGAATTGTATTTTCCTTCAATTTTTTGGTAAATATATATAAAAACCAAACAGATTAAATTTTTACATGAATAAATGTATAAGTTTTATAAAAAATATTATGCAAACTTGACAAAACATGGTTGTCAAGGACATTTAAATGATTTGATTTGTTAAATCCTGGATAATCTATTCGTTTCACTAAAATACCGTTGTATATAATTTAAGCATTTTCAGTAAGTTTCCATTTAAAAAATAAGAAAAGAGTTTTAGCTTTAAAAATAAAATGATATACCAATATTTTTTTTTAATGAAAGTTGGGTTTTCTTTCTCAAAAAGAACAAATTGAAAATTTTTCAAAATGAAATTTTCTTACAGTAATCTTTAAATTCCTATAAAACTAGTCCACTTTTAGAGTTACAATACTTTTAACTGGTAAAAATGTTCAGGTTTTTAGTAGGGATTTAAGCTTTGGTTTTGACCATTTTAAGGACCATTTTAATTATAGTAAAAGTAAAGGCACATTACCTTATGCATATGTACACTAGGATGGTCCTTAATAGGGGTGTTTTGAATTTCTTTGCTCCCAGGGGCTCAAATGCTTCAAATTGGTAAAAATTGGTAAAGTTTTTACCAATTTGGAAGTATTTGAGCCCCTGGGAGCAAAGAAATTCAAAAACACCCCTACTAAGGACCACCCTTATGTGCACAGATAGTCAAATTTTAGGATAACAACAAGAGGCAATAGTGTGCACAAAAATATTTTTGCTATATCAAATCCTCCTCTTGCAAATAGATACACCAAATTCCAATAATGTTATAGTAAATTAAAAAGGCATTTATTAAAAGCCCGCAACTGTCAGACCTCCTGTCAGATGAAAGTTTAGTTTCATGAAAGTATAAAGCTCAGTTTTTTGTATTTTCTTCGAAAAAATATTAGAAACCACATTCTCCATTTACAGACACTTAGCACGGTTTCAACCTTCTGCCAGGCACTCCTTTAATAAGTCAATATAGTAATAGGCAAACGTATGTAAATAATATGTCGACAAAGACAAAGAAAAAAAATTGTAAACCAAATACCAGTAGAATTGAAATGTTGAAATTGTTTTTTTTAATGAAATAAAAATATAATTTAGAAAGATTATATGAATAAAAAGTTTGAATGTGGAAATGATTTATATAATTTTAACGAATAAACGCGTATTTAGAACATTAAGCTTGTGGGAATGTAATATGAAAAAAATAACAAAATACATATAGTTATTAAATAATATTTTAGTGAGTAAATGAGGGTAAGCTTTATTTTTTGTAAAAAAAATATTTTGTCAGAAATATCATACATCTATTTTTTGTAATAATGGAAAAGGTCAAGAGCTATATTAGTACTATAGTTATAAAGATACTAATAAAAGATGAACACATGATGTAATTTACACTTCCAATAATAATAACATGTCTACATGAGGTAATTTCGGTCGATTTATCATATAAAACTTAGACAGAAAAAAAAACTTTTCCAGTGTTTTTAATAAATATAAATTCGAAGTATGAAACGCTTGAAAATCCTTTCAAGAAATTGAGAAGATATTTTTATAGCCAATTATTTTTTAAAGCATCAACTTTGCTTGATTAAGCATTTTTGTGTGAAGAGATAAAAATATTCTATTGTCTTTAAACGTGAAAAATTGTATCTTAAAAAAGTCCTTTCTTAAAATGAATTATATAAAAATGAAAAAAAAAACTTTTAATAAAAAGTATTTGAACCATTTTTACTTACTGTTAAATTACTATTCATGATAAAAGACAGTGACGTAGCGTGCATTTTCGTCGCCCGGGGCCGATCGAAAATTCGCCCCTTTTTTCATCATAACTCAAGAAAATTTGTTGAAAGTTAAATACCATTAAATTCCTTAATTAATTAAAAATGAACTCTTCGTGTTTTTCTCAAAGCAAAATCTCTTATGGAATCATCAATGTCAATATGCAACCCCAATTTCATGTGTCGCTCGGGGCCATGACTTCCCCTGACATCCACCACGTTACATTACTGATAATCGAAGATAAAAACTGTTTATGTACTCCTGAATTATAAAATGTATTAATGAATAAATGAGCAATGAATGAATGAATAAAATGCAATTATTAATTGAGAAAAAATACTTCGTTACATCGGTAGGGTAGCTACAAGGAAGTAACGCCTGAGTACCCGGCTTCAGAGGACTCCTTTTGATTGCGTCATACTATTATGGGTTTTGAAATAAAAGAAACCTTTTTGCGATTTTTTTCAATTGAAGATTATTCTACCGAAGGAATGAAAGATCAAATTATTGCTATTGAGTTATAATTAACAGAATTTATTAAAATGAGAGAAAGTTCAGGAATAAAAATATTTTTTTTTAATTTGTTCAAAATATATTATCCTAATAGAATTAAAATCTAAAAGCTCTACGTAAAAATCGCGTTAAACAGCGAAAAGCGTAAAATAATCGTAAACAAGAAAAACGTATTTTCGATTAAGATAATAAATCTATGATTAAATTTCTGGGATAATAAAAGACGGTGGATTAAATGAGATATTTAAATATTGCAAGGATAATAAAAATGATTCCTATATATGCATATGATTACCCATATGCGAAACATGCAGAGCAATTCATTTTTCTCTAAATAATTCATATCTCCAGTAATTGTTCTCGTTTTCATGATTTCCCTCACTGTTAAAAGACTAGATCTTATTTTTCGAATTTAAACCATTTGAAACGATATCGTTCTCCTTAAAAGGATAACTAGGTCAAATGAATAATAAATGCTATTCTCTGTACGTCTTTCTTTCACGTACAGAAAATGTTTTTGCTCAAATTGAGAATGAAAAGCTCCATAGTTGTGTTTAAACTGTTGATTGTTCCGAGTTGGTATAGACAATTCAACTTACGTAACTATAAAAAGTTTTCTTCTAATCGAAAAGATTTTACGAAAATTCTATGTGATAGTATAATAATAGCTACATCAATATATCTATTTCTTTTATAATTAACCACTAATGTATTGAGGTAATTATACCACGCAACATTTAGCTTTGGTAATGCTTACTTTGAGTATAAAGTACACATGAAATACATATTCGATATAAAAAAATAATAAGTGATCCATTTAATCAAAACTAATCTATAATAATAATTAGGAAAATTTCAAAAACAAAAAGTTTTTTTTTAAATTAAGAATATCTCTTGAACTTATTTTATGAATTGGTTTATTAGGACTGAGACAAAAATGGAGGAAATAAAAAAAAATATTTGAATATTTTGTAAGGAAATAAAATGTTTGATGTTGCAGGTTTTCGATGTATCGATGTACATTAATAAAACTTTCTCAATTGGAAAATTCAAAAGAAAAATAAACAAAGTTATAAAAAGTAATATGTTCAGTGATATTTGAGAATAAAGTTTTAACGCCTTCTCACAATATACTATAAAAAATGGTAATAACCAACAAGAATATTTTATATTGGAAAAAAAAATGTTTTACTCAAGGGCCTGGTGACCTTTGTACCACCTAAAAAATTGATTTATTGAAATTGATATTATTGCCGCATTTTTAATGATTGATATGGATATAAATAAATACATACTTGTACTAGATTATACAACTTTAGTGTGTTTTACATTTTAATTTTATATATATATATATATATATATATATATATATATATATATTTTAGGTTGGTACCTATATGAATATATTAATATGTACATATGAACATATTAATATATTCAGCGGTCATCAAAGTGGCGATATGCAGATTAGTGGTCCGCAAAGAATATAGAATATACTTAGTTGTAATATAACACTTAAAAAATCTGATTTTTGGTCAGCGGGATTTAAACTATGAATTTAGTGGTCCATGAGGTTAAAAAGTTTGGCGATCGCTGCTCATTCATGAGCTTTTATATAAAAAAGGATATTTAAAAAAGATTTCCTATTATTCCCTGCTTGTACCCCTGAGTATTCAATTGTTTTCTTGGCCAATTCACCCCTCAAGTTGCTAGTCAGGAACTAGATGTTTACTGGGAATGATACTGTTTTTTTAAGTAATTCATTTAACAGGATATAAATTGTTTTTTTAATTTTCTACACTTTAGCACATGGTTAAGATTGCCCACCTTTTTGCATTATAATAATGGTGAATTTATAATTTTTCACTGTTAATTATTTTTATCCTTTCTATGCTATAGTTCGAAGTTAACTATAGTCTTTTAATGATCGTAAGTTATGTAATGCATTATGAGTATTATTAATTAATATATTATGTTAGATGAATCGGTTTCTCTTCTTTTGATATATGTACTATTAATTTCTTTATACATATAGTGAATTTTTTATCGATTTTGAGCCATCAATGAAAGTCCAAACATGTTTCTTTAATTCGTCAGCCCTCTGGTTTCCATATATGATATATAGTACCAATAATAATTTTGGTGATTTTTATCTCTTGTAGTTGTTTAAAAATGTTTCTGAATTAATATTTATAATAATATATCATATTATATTGATTTGATCCATCTTAAAAAGTAACTTAATATAAAGGTATTACGGTCAATATACTTTAAAATTGAGTTTCATTTTAACTTCTAATAGAAGTAGGTAATTATTTTTCAAGCAATTTATTTCACTAATTGTTGATGACATCAAGTATACCAGGTTGCTGAAGCTGTCACTGTGTATCTGCTGTTTCTGAAAGAGCCTCAAAGCAAGAGCTTTTAATAAAAAGCATCGCTTTCTTTGGAATATAATAATGCAAAAACAACAGCAATTCATGCAATTCCAATGAACATATGAAAAACGTTTGTAGAAAGTGCTCAAAGAAGACTTGTTCTTAGAAATATTTGCTAATAATTACAGTCACGATTTTAGTGCGTATGGAAATATTAATGACTTTAAATTTTTATAATATACGTGCAAGTGAAAAAAATTTGATTATGTTATGTTAAACTACGATAAATTATTTGACTAAATGGTTTAATGTTACATAAAAAATAATTTATACATTTTCGTGCGTTTCTTTTATAATTTATTCGATGAAGAATTGAAAGTTATGTGAAAAAATCATATAATTCCTTTTGAGCAAAAAAAAGTCCTGAATTTTTTGACTTCTATTTATATAACGATCATATTCATTTACTAAAAACAGTGAATAAAATATTACGAAGTAAAATGTAAACTTGACAATAACCAACCATTTCTATGAACTATTTATATAAATATTTTATAGAAGAAAGCAAAAGCTCAAAAAGTATAAAATAATTAACGTTAACGAGTAAAGTTATTCAGTGTGGATAATTGATTTCCGACACAACATGCACGCGGATCAACAATAACGGGGAATGAAAAGTAAAAAAAAAAAATGAAGCTTTTATTTTTCCAGTAACCTTGTCAAAAAATCAATTGTGTTCTTTTATATTAAAAAGGCAAAGCTTTTTATCGTCAGAAATTATGTTTTTTCTCGTAGAATTTTTTAAGATAGTGGATAATAAAAGGAAACGAACTTTCTTGTTCTATAATTCTTTTTTTTGGTTTAATAAAATAGAGAAGGTAAAACTAATATGATTTCATTCATTCTCACGTTTTTGTTTATTTTAGCGATTGAACAAAAAAAGAAAAGAAACAATTTTCGGATATGTTTAAATGTTTCTCTTGGGAAATGTGGCACAAAACATGTCGTTGTCTTTTATTTAACGATTGGTTTTGAACTTACGACATTTTTAAAGATTCGGATAATAATAATAAGTAAATATAAAAATAATAATTAAATTGAATTCATTCTTGAAAAGTATTTAAAATTTACCAAATAAAAGCCAAAAGTAAATTAAAATATGTTACTAAAATCAATACCGTGAAGTCATTTATACACTCAGCTTATCATGAACTACTATTTATAACGATGTCTTACAATATTTGTTTTTCAATCATATTTTTTATAGAACAGATTCTCATTTCTTCGAACTATTGTATAACTTTGAATTATTCTTAGAAAAAAAGCAATTTATCTTAAAAAATAAAATGTAAGCTGTCGATATTTTTTTAGGGATTTAATATCATTAAAAAGATTGCTCCTCCGAGATGAGCAAAATTTTACCGATTGATTTACTCAAATAGAAAGAATCTTTGTCATTAGGGATTTCGAGTCATAAAGCAACTATTTTTCAATAAAAAAAAAACATTAAAGAAAATTCCTTTGTGAACTGAACCCTTGCATAATTTAGCGATTGAAAGCTCTGGAAGTTGAAGACATTTTTTTTAAAAGTTTTTCTTAATTTTGATACTTTAAAACCGGGTTAGTATCTTATTTCCTGTTTTTTTGATATAAAAAAATACTACCATAAGTTTTAGTTATAACTTTATTTCGTAGTACTATAAGGGCATATATTAGGGTCCATAACCAAATATAGCGAACATGCAATCCTCATAATTTCGTCCCATCCTTCCGTCTGTCGAAATCAACCGATTTACTAAGGGATTAATGATACTATTTAAGGGAAATTTAAATGGAAATTTTAAAATCGCTTTATAATATTTCAAGAAATTAAAAAAAAGAAACAAATAGAAACCATAACACCCAAGTACCTACCTAGCTGGACGAAAAAAAATATAGAAATATTTTTGGTTATTATTGTTTTTTCTCTTAAAAACAATTCATAATTACGGAAAAGGTAATAATCGCTAGATAAATATCTGGTGAATATGGAGGATGCGGTAAAATTTCAATTTGTACAGAAATTAATTGGTCAACTGACGGAAGCTTCATGTGGTCGTTTTTTCGAATGTTTCTCGTGTATTAAATCAATTTCACGGCAATAGGGTAGGACTCCCCTGTTATGGTTTTGCCTTATTTTAGAAAGGAATAGTGAATTACTCCTTTGAATACCGAGATATCGAAAAATATATTCTTTCTTTTCGTTTTATTTCGTTATATAGAGATCTATATAATAATTTGCCTTCAGTCATCAAATCGAAGCGCCATAAAAACCAAAGTCTTTTCATTTTTAATGTTAATTTGCTAGTATAAATAGTTTAATTAATTAGAAAAACATTTAAATTCACAGGAAAGGCTAAAATATTTTTATTGAAACAATTTATTATAATAAATTTATAACAGTAAATAATTTACTTCAAAATATGCCATTTTTGCATAAAATCAGCGAAGCTTTCTTTCATCACTGTTGTTAAACATTTAGAGATGTCAGTATTCTTGAAAAAGAGTAATGCTAGCGGCAAAATTTAAAGAATGACAGAAGTGCAATTTATCGATAACCAAATATAATTTCGATATAATACTATGCCAGATAAAAGAAAACCCCTTTTCAAATATAATAACACAAATATCTCAAAATTGACGTTTTTTGACTTGTCACCCTTGTCGTAAACCAACAATATATGTTATCATACAACCCTCAATTTAAAATTAAAATCAATACTTTTATATTTTTTATCCACGCCATTCCTACTAAGCAATGAAATAAATTGGTTTTAGTGTATGTTAATGCGCACTTCAATTAATTTTAAATTATTTTAGAGAAACTTTTTTTAAAAAATAATTTTTAATATCATTATTTTCTTAGATAGTTATGTTATACATAATTCATGTTTATTTACTTAAACTGTTCAGCATTGTAACAATAAGCAGGTACTTTAACAAAAAAAAATCAATCAAGCTTCAGTTTACCGGTTTGGACGTATGGAATACAACTTTGGGGAACTACCAGCAGTTCTAATATTGAAATAATGCAGAGGTATCAGTCTAAAAAACCACGTCTCATCGTTGATGCCCCTTGGTATATTAAGGCACAATTAAGGCATTACGATTGTTAGGAAGAGGCATCCAGATTTAGCACCAAATATCTTGGTTGTTTAAATGATCATCCAGACCTCCTGGTTATGAACCTGCCAGATAATAGCAAGGATTGTAAGACTGAAGTGTTTAATACTCCTGGAGCTACCCTACAGATATTATTGTAAAAACCACCCCAATTGAGGTACCTTGTTGTCCTGTCCATACGTTCAACAGATTCGCTTATTGTCTTGGGACAGATGACGAAAAAACCCAATTATAAAAAAAAAAGTTGAGTTTTTCATTATTTTCATAAATGCAAATTTGAATTCAATAATATGTATTTTGAAATTTATAACTATTGATTTTTATAAAGAAATGAAATTGAAATAAATAACAAAGTTCATATAAAATTTGTTGACAAATTTTAAAATGGAAATGTTATTTGTTTCGTGGTTGTTAATACCTCGATTTAAAATTTAAATGGATTTTTTGCATAATTGCATAGAACTAGGTCGGAAATTTACAGATGAAAAAATACAACAATTTTAAGAGAAATACATTCGATTTAACAAGTTGGTTGAAAAATACAAAATCGTATATGTAGGTACACTCGTAGATACCGTATGTGTGGTAATAAATAATGCCAACGAGCAATTTCCTCGATATTTTTGCAAAAGAGTACATTTTTAATTAAACTTCTTTACAATGATGCTTTTTTTAAAATGTTAATAGATGCTTCAGATAATAATGGGGTTTAAAATGAAATTCCCTCATGCTTACTTGAAAAATTTCGAAAGTCGCAAACGCGAAAAGTTTATCTCGTTTTTTGTTTATTCATTTCACGTTTTACGTATATTTTAAGATGAATACAAAAACGGCTGAATCGATAACATACAAAGTAAAATTTTTATAAAGTTGAAGTAAATATTTACGCTAAAATTGTCTATGGTTTTCAATAGTTTATTTTATTTTTAGTTTCATATTTGTAGAAATGATACGTGCTTCGAATACAAAAAGAAGCTTTTTTTTCGTCTCAATTTTCCTGTTTAGAGTCTATTTTTACAGCGATTTTGATTAAATGAAAAAAAAGCAACTGTTTTGAGCAATGGAAAGATGAGGAAACGTGCGTGGTTCGCATACACAATCGATAACAATTGATGACGGTAAAACGAACCTTGCGAATATTGAACAGCTTTATCTCCTAATAAAGAGGTTTTTTTGCACCACAAACACAAATTTTATCAAGAATAACTTTCGTACAGTATACGTACATTTTGCATATAAAACTTATAATCCTATTAGATTCCTTCAATAAAAACATACTATTCTATAAATTGAAATAAATATAAAATGATTCAGTAAAAAAAATAATTTAAATTGTGTTCCCAATTTTATTAAAATACAAAATTTATGAAAATATCTTCAACACATAATTGGTAAAATAATTAAGAATGTAAAATGTAAGTAGTAGTAATTAATTTCCAAAGTTTTATCCTATTAGGGATCATGTAACCAAAGTTTGCATTCGAATCATTTGCATTTTAATCAGCTCTTTCTTAATTTCTTGCCATTAATACTGAAATAAAATATCTCCGAAAATAACGTCAGTAAGTTTTAAAGCTTTCAATAGCTTAACCAACAAAACATGTTTAATTTTCTCTTTACCGATTGGATTGCCAATAACTAAGAGGTAATTTGGAACGAGAAAAACAACGGGGTTGATGAATGAGGAAATTAAATTTTAATGATCAAAAACATTTTAGTTTTGTAATCTTAATGAGATCGTAAATGAAATAAAATCATTTTACATTTCCCTAAATTCGATAAAACTGTATAGGTATCAGTATGTTTATCCGTAATCCGATTAAATAAAGCATAAACCTTTCTTGTGATTGTTTATGTAGGCGAGTACAACATAGATAGTAATTATAATAAATGTGGTCGAAATATTGAAACTGAAACTAATAAATAGTTGAAACAAAATAATCGAAATTATTCATAATTTAATAATTATGTAAATAAACATAACAGTAATGATTTTATTAGATTTATTCGTGTATTAATAAGTAGCTGTGGATTTTCGGGAATTAAAACGAGTACATAATAATATAAGTTTCTACCTATGAATTTATTATTCATTTATAAAAGCTTATGCTAATTTAAACGACAAATATACTTAGTTTTAAACGATGTTGGAATCACATCGACGAAACGTTGCAAATTGCAATAAATAAAATAAATGCTAAATTTTTTGGTCTACTACATCCTGATTTATCCTTTATAAATGGAGCAAAAAATCGAATTTTTAAATTTCTACAGGTAAAAAAGAAGCAAAAAATGAATCTTTTTTTATTGAAATTTACTATTAAAATGGAAATGATTGTAAAAATCAAAAATGCCTACTTATGTAAAACAGAATAACATAATATTTAACCTTTTTTTTTTTAAATGTAAAACATAAAATATAAAAAAGGAGTATTTTATTTGAAATTTTGTTTGTATTATCTTTCCGAAAAAAAATGTGTTGCATAATAGTCAGCATTAGAGTTAAAAATTTGTATTTCCCTTAATTTCCTATTTCTTCTTACCATTAGGGCTCTGCCCTGTTTGGTCCAACTAATAATGTCTCTTGGGATAATGATCACCAACTGTCTCTACAACGTTGAGGAGGTCTAACCAAGGGTCTTTTAAGGTTATTGGGTTTAAGTCCATCCACTTAGCTACACGGTCAGGATTCATTCTACCACATCATCTCTCCAGTACCATTGTCTTGATCTAGTTAGTCCATCTTACAATATCCCGTACTTTTAACTCTTCTTCCTGCCTTGAGAAAATAGATCAGTGAATTGAGTAGGTAAAAGAGGAGGGTTGGAAGGTGAAGTAACAACCTGCTTCTCATAAAAATATAAATTGCTTATAGACCTAGCAAACAAGGCTCAGAACCCGAAAAATAAATTCCTTTTGTTCCCGAAAAAATAAATATCAATTCTTATAAATTGAAATAGAAACAAGTTTATACATTGATTTTTGCTAATTAAGAAAAAAAACATTGATTATAATTGTTTATTATCTATCAATTTTGCTAATCAAACATTGATAAAATATTTTTAGTGCCAATTGTTATATTGTCATTATGTCTTGTAATCTGGATACGTGGTGGTGATATCATCAATCCACCTGTGAGTAATCATGACAGTATTTAATTAATTACAAACATACACTAAATTTGTTTTATGGAGAATAACAAACTACAGAATCACTCTAGCGTGTAAATATGAGGTTTAGTAATTTGGCTTATGTTTGTAATTCTAGGATTTGATTTTGATGAATCATTTCCAATGCAATGAAACGACATGTTTTATAAGAACACAAAATGCATTTGTATTACAAATGTAAAACAATTTAAATGTCAATTTTAATAGATTTAACATAAACGAAACATTTTACTGTTATGAAAATATGGGCGTTTTAATGTTACCGTTAAAGTATTACCACCGTTAAATTGTGCATTAATAAGGCAATGTTAATTAAATGATATATTGTAATCAATCTCGTAATGTAATTTGAGGTGCTTGAAGATTCAATGGTGAATAATGAGCGTTAAGATCAGTGGTGTAATTAGATTTTTAAGGCTCATAAGCAAATTTCAACTAGGGGGCCCTTACTAACATTTCAACTGTTTATGCAAAGGAAAAATATTTCAATAACAAAATATAAATAAATCAAAAGAATTAGGAAATTAAGAAATTCATTTTCTATAAAGCTATTAATAATCTCATAAAGCATTAAAACATCTCAATTTACCGGAAATATTATCATTGTGACATTATTTATTGTTGTATCAAATAGTTTAGTTAAATAATTTTGTAATGAAAAAACTTTATTAAATAAATTATTTTTTTACATATTAATAAACAAATAAATTTTTAAAGGGGTCCCCTAAGGTCGAGGCCTGAAAACCTTACTTCCAGTTATATCCTTGTAGCTACGCCACTGATTAAGCCGGAAATTTCATTGAACAGTTTGACGACTATCTTCAAAGTCTTTTCATTGTTCTGTACGAATCACAAAAACCGAAAGTACAATTCGCGAAAAACAATTCGCAAGAATTCGAGGTTTAAAACCAACAAAAGGCGGTTTTATCAAAAATTGCGCAAATCAAAATGTACAGAATCTTAAGTTAATTTAATCTCTAGTAAACTTGAGATTAAATTAAAGAACCAATTAGGAAGGAAGAAAGGTCAAAAACAGTGTGAAGAAGTAACTATATTTTACACATTAACTAATTAGTGTATACATTAATGTCTATGTAAACTTAATTGGTAACATAAATGAGTTTAAAAGTTATCATGATTATCATTCAATAATTAATTATTTAAACGTATTAGTTGTTCATAATTGAAGGAAGTATATAAAATTAAATTAAAAAAAATCATTAGTGAGCTTTTTTGCATATCGTATATAAAAATATCAAAATAAAACGTATATCCGTGAAAAATAGAAGCTAATACATTTAAGCAGATAAGTGAAACAAATAAAAAAACTTCGCTATATTTCTGTTCCATTTGAAAGAAGGACAAAATTTAATGATTTTTTATTCAATTTTGAGATATTTCATATAATCATCCATGTGAAAAAGGGAGACAGGATATTATTATTGTGTTTTCCTGAAGAATATCCTTGCAAAGTCGTAGATTATTAGAGTTTCATTGAAACAAAGTTGAGCCGTAAGGGGTCTACTGTTTGCGTTCAATATTTGGTCCAATGCCAAAAGTTAAACGATTGTATCATATAATAATAGTTCCAACTGTTTTCATTATATTCTACAGACGTCTTTGTTAAGTTTTCCTCTCTAACAATTAAAATATTCAGGTTGAAAAATATGCAAAACACCAAACACCATTAGAACACTTCGGGAATAATAAGAAGCAATTGAGTTAAATGACAAAAAATATTTCATTTGATTGAATTAGGGCAGTGATACGAATTGACGTAATGAATAAGTCGAGCATACTTTTTTCAACAACCGTATTATAGATATTTTTGTATAAACTGAAGCGTCTGTTCAAATAACGAGCATCATTTTGTCGACTGAGTTTGTTAAATAGACGGAATTAGTTTCAGTAGAGCAATTTTAGCAATTTAGCGCAACCCTTGTGTTTCTATTTCGATAATTAGATTGAGTCGTGGCCCTTTTATACTTAATCATCCTATTTTTGGTTGTACATTATAATTTGCTATTTGAAAAGATTCACAAAAGTTTTTCCCGTCAATGTGGATGGTATTTAACGCTTGGGATTTATTTATCAATCGAACAATAAAGCCCCAATTGTAATAATTAATTAGAATTTTAAAACGTATTAAAAAAACGAACATTTTTAATGAAATTTTAAAAGCATGACATTCGTTGTATTATTGCGGATTTAATGGTCTTGATTTTAAATATTTTGTTCAATATTCCCAGGGTTTGAAGGTAAGTGCTTGACCCAAATAGACATTACTGCAACCAATTTACCAAAAATTTACCTTGGTTGTTAGATTTGCGTACAATAACAGTTGCACTTAATTTTATGTTTTTTTGCTTTACGTGGTTAATCCTTACACTTTGTTAAGGAACAAAATGATGTTCGAATACTAAAGCAGCATTATTTGTTTTTTGGTATGAAAAATATTCATTAATTTGAAGTAGGTAAACCAAATGTTGAATTAAATTTCCAAAAGTCTTCTGATCGCAGAGTGGTCTAGGTGGCCGCTTTAACACAAGTAGGTGCTTAGTTTGATCCTTATATCGAGCAAATTTTCAACATTTCTCGATTTACGGTATTTTATTAACCCTAGAGTCACTAAAAATTTTGGAAGTTATAAAGCGACGATAAATAACAACAGAAAAATCAAGAATCTTTGAAAGCAAAGTAGTTCTGACAATCACAAGTACACATTATCATAATTAGGATAATTTAAATTCTACTTTTATTTGAAATAAATAACCAAATAGTTTTAGTTAAAAAATACATAGAGTTAAAATAAATGAGAAATGCACAGTCTTTTCCAGACGAGAGCCATTTTTTTTAAAGAAGGAAGATGTATTTTAGGATTGAAATATTTTATGGAAAAGTCAAATCAATAATCATCCGATACAATTGACGTAGAATCTGAAACATCAATTGTATCCAACTTTATTAAGGTAATCGAAATTTGGCTAGTTGCATTTACTTGTCGATCTTTTTTATCGCATTGTTATAAAAAAAATAATTTAAAATACCCACAAGGGGTGATTGTTTTACCCATTTGTATTGCCCTAATTGGCTTTATAATAATCTACTTAAGAAAAAATAAGAAATCGTTGTTCAATTAGTTATGTGACGTATTTTAAACAATACTAAATCAGTACTTCGGAGCCATAGTATCTTAAATACAAACTAGTTATTTTACAGTATCTATATAATATCTTAAACCCAGTATACATTGGTAGACATGTTGCGGGATTTTGGTCTCTGACACGTGTCTCAGATTGTCTCCTTAGACATGTTTATAGACAAATCCCCGTCTACGGATTTGTTGAGAGACCAAAAATTGCAGATCTAAAGTCTCCCGATCGGAATGAAAAACTTTAGGAGACAACATGCAATGTTAGACATGTGGAATATTTTCGCAGTATGGAAATCATTCTTGCTTATAGAAGAACTGCGTCCCAGGTTTATCTTCAGGTACAAAAAAATGTCTTCAATGGTGGACTGCGAAGAAGAAACTGAGAAATTCACATCGTAGTGTGGACGAGACAAAGAACAATGTCTCTAGATGGTCTCTATAGAACATAGACCATCTAGAGATGGTCTAGAAGATAGAGATATAGAACATAGAGATGGTCTATAGACAAATCACGCAACGTGGTCTACTATTGTATAATAAACTTTAAGATAATTTGCCTTTCAACATGCGAAGGACTTAAGATAGTTTTCGCTTTAGTAAATTATTGGCCTAATGTACGATAGAAATCGATAGTTTGACTTTAAAGGCATCATTTGCATTTGAAGGTGGTTTAAGGTGATTAAAGTGTTAAAATACGAGAAATGAACTTAACGATACTAAAGCTCTCAGGTACCAAAATATTTGATTTTCGTCCAATTACATTAACGAAATATATTTTTTTAGCTACTATTCACATGAAACTTTAGTTAAATTAATCTTCCAACAAGAATATCATTTGGTATCTTAATTTTATCAATTCACCAAAAAACTAAATTTTCAACATTCCCAAATTTGACGGATCTGCTTGTTATTTTACTATTATTCCGTCGCTATATTAACTATCTAGATGTAGAGGTCCTCAACCGTTTTGAATCTAAGAGTATATTCTATGATGTTAGCCGAATTATAAACAATATTTATTGTTCGAGATAAATGTATTGTTGCGATTTAATAACAAAACAAAAAATAAGACTTTGAAGTTAAAAAATTCAATATTTTTATCATAGTAACCCAGCGACGAGCAAATGTAAAATGGTTCGCAAGAATAAGGTTGAAGACCACTGCTCTAAAGTGTGGATTGTAGTATTGTATGGATTGGATGGGAGTAGTTTCTAATTAAAAACTATCAGGAAAAAAAATAAAACAGACATGAAGGAAAGAGAAAAACGAGAAAAATAAAGAGTTCAACTACGCGGGAAATTGAATTTGCGGTTAGACAAAAGATGAAACAATCGTTAAACAGAAGGAAAAAATACAGAACAAATTAAATGTTTATCTTTTATTTCGCAGTTTTTTTTAGGTGATGAAATTTTTATTTGACATTTTGAAAATATAAGATTGAAAGTATATATGTTAACACATAGAGTTGACACTTTTAAACATGAAATAAATTATTTATACTGGATGAGGGTTAATTGTATTATTCCTTACCCTATGTTTATGTCAAGAATTTAGTGGTTAGAAGTCAATATCAGACAATCTCCTACACGTATTTAATGAAGAATTGATTGCAAGCTAATAGAAGACGGGTGTGAGTAACAAGATAGTGTTCCATCGTGTGGTAAAACGAATCAAGTTGTATTACACTTGATTATTGAAACATACAGCCATTGGAGTAAATACCATAAAATTTATCTTTTAAATGCACATGTTTTAGCTGGCTATTTTCAAATGAACTTTTAATGTACTAGCACTAAATAAAATAGGCCACCTCGTTTTAAACGTAATACCCCTAATTATAAAACATAAAATAAAATGAATTAACATAAAAAATATTTTTTATTTTCTTTCAGAAACACTATTATTTTATTTAAATCGTAATATTTTAAAAATTGAAATTTATCCCAATTACTAAGACTCGCTGGAAAAAAAGAGGGAAAATCAATTTCAATATATAACGGAACCAATAAAACCTGATTGGATGGTTTCGTGTTGCAAATTTTTTATTGAAACAATAAATAAAATTAGATGTTTTGATTTCTTTCAAATGTTGATGTTTGATTGCTTGAAAAGTATATAACTGTAATATAAAAATTTGTTAAGCTAAATATGCATATTAAATATGATGAACCATATTGTATATTTTGCCGTAATATATCTTTGTGAATGCAATAATAAATTGAAGGCGAAATAGATTAAATTTTATTTGAAAAAAATGGGACGTTGAGCATCATTTTATTTTGTAAAATATTATTACAAAAGCTGCCACGGACGGCAAATAACGAATAATGACAGAAACCGGAGTTCAATGTTGTAAATCAAACTGTTGCACTATGGTGTGGTGTAAAAGCTTTTCAAATAAAAATGCAAAAAAAGCTCATGTACTATCTCGCTGGTGAATTTAACCGAATATATTCATTCAAAGTGAAAAATAACGTATATTTAATCAGGTTTACCACCTGATTCTTTTTTTTTTTTAAAATTTGAATCAAGAACAGTAAAAGTATAAATTATTTCAAGTTGATTATTTGACATAAAAAAGGATGATTTAGCTTTGATTTGTTTTATAACAGAACAAATGCGAATTTTCGTAGCAAACTGTTTCATTTATTGAATTGAAAAGATTTTCTTTCAAAGAAAAATAAATGGCGTCTTTATAACTATAACTAACTTTTATAATAGTGTTAATACGGTTGCAAACTGTGCAACAGACTAAAAGAAATTTCTTTGAAACAGTATTCTGCAGAAAGAAAATTAGATGAACGAATACAATAAATAAAATTAGATAAAAAAACGAGAAATTTTCTGAGAAACTTTTTGATTGCAGTTGCATGCTTTCAGCAAATAATGTTTGATGACGTATAACCTCGTACTTATATCCTTTTATATATAAGGATGAGCGTTATAACATAATTCACCTGCAACTCTATAATGGCATAAATATAATGGATGCTTTCTTCCATGAATTAGTGAAACTTGTGAAAATGTATCTACTTTATGATAGTGTTATTTTTTTATTCAATCAGGTCAATCCCAAATTGTTTAGCCCTAATTTTGAGTAAAAGAAAGGTTTATTTCTTGAATTAGATGAAAAGTTAAAATAATAATTACCTACAATAAATGTAAAAACAGAGAATCTATAAAAGCAACAAAGCTTCTTCATCCAATTATTGTAACGTTTTAGTAAGTACTGTTTTTACATATTGTTCTTCTTTGAAATATAATAGGGTCATAATATTGCGATATTTTTGTAAACGTTTGTTTTAGCCATTTTCTAACTACTGGGTCTAAATGACTCAGGTAATGTCGTTATATTCTGTTGTATATTGGAATTTCTTTTAGTAAGGACATGGTACTGTTTATACTTTGCGGGGATTTTAGGCATTTTGCGCGATTTATTCGCGAATTAAATTAAAAACAAAGGAGAAAATCCAACGTTGCCAGATATTGACATCCTTAAAAGGGACTTAAGCCGATTTTTTTTCTTTCTTCTGCTTATTAAACAGGTGGTTGTGTTAAGTTCGTATGTTCTATACCAGCGGTTTCCGCAGTTGAGGTTCACGGACCACTGGTGGTCTACGATAAAAATTCGTTGGTCCGCAGAAAAATGTGGAGTGTACTTATAATGTATTTAATACTTAACCAGTTGACAATTTTGCCCGAGTCTCACTTTGGCAAGTTTTGTTTTGTAAGATAGTGATTTAACGATGTATACTATATGAATCATTGAAGGTTATTTCTATTCATGCAGTATGAATCATTCAAAGTTGTTTCTACTTTTGAGAAACTAGGAATTCATTAAATACTATTTTATTTGTTTATACAAAATACAGAATATGTTGTGATTTTATTTAAGTAACATAATTTACAAAATTTAACTGTAAGCAGTAGTATTGAATCCAATACTACTTGATGATCACTGATGAAGATTGCTTGGCAATCGAAATACGTATCTGGGCAATACGACAGTAATTTATTTTTTTGCACTTTTGTTCAAATTTATGCTTAGTTTACTTTTGCAAATTATATTCAATAAATAAGACCAATATATTTTATATATTGTATAAACAGTAAAACCGTTCCATGTCAGCGATTCTAATTTGATCTGTTTTATTTGTTAAATACTCGCGCAAATCGGTATCATACTAAACAAAACTTGTCCGAGTGAAACTCGGGCAAAAATGGTCCGTTTGGCGACCGCTGTCCTATACTCCGACGTGTTACAACCGATTGGTCACTCTTTGTTTCAGGGATGGGAAGCTTTCCCGTTGTTATATAGCGGACCTGGTGTAAAAAGCTCCTTTATTTGTCGTTCTAATGGTTTGCAGTCGCTTCAGTGGTTGTAGCTGGATATTTAGTTCTTAGAATTTTTTCCGATTTCAATATTGTTTCAACTTAACGATTTGATTTGTAGTTAAACTATAAGTTTTTTTTTGGTTTATATCTCCACCACTTCACAAAGGGTTTCTTAAGGGTTATGGTTTTTTGGTTATTCGGGTGCATCGATATTTCATACCTTGATCCAGCAATGAGTATACTTTGCTGCACATATTTGTTAGTGCCTTTGTATCATTGGTAAATCCTTTAGCTAGGTCTTTCAAATTTTGTGAACCCTTTTCAAGAAAACCAAAGAAGTGCTTTATTGAACTCGGTGTTTGCAAAAGCTTTATATGTTGTTTCTCATAACTCACTATTTTTCCTTCTTCTGATCTAGTTTATTGTTTTTTTTTGCATTTTTTTCTGAAAAAATTGGGGTTTTCTTTTGTTTTGGGTGGTTCACTATTGGTTTCAGAGTGTATCGGTCTCCTTCCCATTTAATTTTAAAACGTAATTTTATTTAGGAAAAAGTTATGGATAATCAAAATTTAGATCTACGATGGAATTGTGATTTCCGAGATACAAATAAGGTGAAAAGCAGTATTTTTAAAGTTTGGATAAAAATAAAAACGATACCTACATATCTTTGGAATAAAAAGTTAGGAAAATCACAATTCAATGGTTATAAAAATATTTTATTGATCCAAGCGGAGGAAAAGTACAAATCTAAAAATAACGGTGAAAAGAGCGCTAAAGTTGTACTTTAGAAAATAATAAAATTGGATAACACATAGTACGAATTCAGAATAATTTTATAGCTCATTTCCCTGGATAAAAATAAACGAATACGGAATGCATAATAAAGCTGTTTCGAGTTTTTCGGAATCAAGTTTGTAAATGCAGTAAAAAAATTTAAGTTTAAAAAAAAGTTTAGAAAATATCTATGTTCAAATGTCCTAACTCAAAGTAAAAGTCATGTATTCATAGTCTAGTAAAATGGAAGGTATATAGGTTGCACATTTAATAAGTACTGTTTCTTCCGTGTTAGGGGTCATGAGCTTGCGTGCCTCACTAACACGAAAATGTCGTTTTTATTGAACATTTTCACAAAATAAAAACGAAATTTACCTTGTAACACAATTTTGTTGTGAAAAAAGATTTGCTTTTTTTATTTCAGAGATATATATGACAACATAGATTGAATAGAAAAACGTATATTAACAAAAATCGTTATTAAATTAAATATTAGTTTTTTTTTTTTATAACAGAAAATCATTTTTAAGCCGAGCTTTTTCAAATGTCTTTGACCTATGTCATGATTTTAACGAGTGATGTAGGATATTGAAAATATAATGTCAATCAATCAAATTGACAAAATATGTCAACTCATTAGAATATTTATTTCTTATAACAGATAATAAATTCTTTACCATTTTCAAAATAAAAAATTCCATGTAAAATATGAATTATTCCAAAACTAATGGTAAGAAAATTTCGAATAGTTAGCAAAAAATTTTATGATTTATAATCTATTCACTTATTTCTGAGGCGAATAGAAATGAAAATGTTTAAAAATTGGGAAAAAATATCATTTTATCAATTAAAGATACCATATTCTAAACAAATAATAACACTATCTATATGATTTTTTTTATTGTAATTAACCATCGCTTTATAATTACTAAAGTCTTTAGCGACATTAAGATTAATAAAAATCCGTAATCGAGAAATATCGAAAAATTGCAAAATACGAGATTTGAACCTAACACCTACCAGTTTTGGAGCGGTCACCTAGACCACTCGGCCACCAGTAGGCATTGAAAATTAATACTTTTCCTATGAATTGGAACAATAAGCGAAAAAGTTAAGTCATAAAATTATATTTTTCATAAGTGGTATAAATAATTTTGTTTTTTTTTTTCTGCGAAAACGTATGTGTATAATATATTTTATTATTTCAGTGATAAACACCTCTGCATTTATATTTCAACAAATCATTTTACTCTCTTCATCTAGAGCAGGATTTCTTGAACTTTTTGGTCTGAAGATCTTGCAATATTGAAGAATTTTGTGAAACTACATAAGCGTTTTTTAAAAATTTAGTTGGATTTTCCAGGAAGAGATTTATGGTGCCTCAATACTACAGCCCCACAGACTAAATTTCCTTGGCCCCTAACTCATGTATTTGAGAACGACTAGCTGGGAAAACTTTGGTAACCAGTGTATAGGTGCTTTTTAACTATTTCGGTTCTAGGTTTTTTACTCCTAGTTTCTTATGTCTTATAATTAAATCTTAATATTGGTGGGTACCCAAGCTGGTGGGTCCATATCGACCCATAGTTTGAGAAATACTGTTTTGAAGCATAGAAATATGCAAACATATATAAGTCGAGACTTAACATAATTGATCAAAAATATAATTTTACTCAGTACAACTTGAATATTCTAAGAATCTGGCACCGAATAAAAAAAAAGTTTTCTGATGACAGCTATTTAACTGGAAGGAAATTTATTATTTTAGCTCTAATACTATATACGCATAACACATGTCATGACTAAATTTCAATATAAATTATGCATATGTTTAACGAAAACAAGTTTTTTACATTATGTTCGTTACACGCAATAATGAGCAATTTTTAGTTTGTAAAGATTAAAGAAATTTTTAAACCTTTCGTCTTTAAAAATAGTTAGACGTTGGTTTGGTACTACCAAAATGTACATACATATATTAAAGACCAATATATTTGAGTGATAAACCTAAACATTTGTATACAATTCAAAAGTTTGAGGCTCGAAGCTTTTAAAGCTCTTCGGCACGGATGTATAGACACACGGGTAAGAAATTGTTACATTTATACATTTGCTATTTAATGTATATTCGAAAAGTATATCCTCGTTTTATCCATATACGGATATGCGTAAAAAAGAATTGATGGCGTTTCTATTTTCTCATCTAATTCTTTTTAACACGTAGACGCTTATATGGGTAAAATGAGTAGAGGATACACTTTTCGAATAATAATTAAATACAAGTTTAAAAATATTCTAAACTAACTGGTATATAACCAAAAACTATATTTTTGTGAGATTTCAAAATTTCTGTTACAACTTCATAACAATTAGAAATTGGAAGATTCTTTTCTTATAAATTAGTAAGCATTTATTCCTTGATCCATCAATCCTTTGATATGTATTTAAATATCTTAAATATTTCTTTGTCTAATTGGAAACATAATTTCGCATTTTTAACGCAATTTTATAAACACTGCGAATACTATTGATTGTGTTGTTATAGGATATATATCAAATGATGATTGAAATGACGAGAACGTCGTGGTTTAAAAGAATATTGTTAAAAATATTATGTGAAGATGATAATAAATGTTTTTGTGTATAAAAGAGGATAATAATTATGTTTATTGGAGCAAAAGCGGTTAAAGGAGTAAGGGGCAACGAAAAATAAAGGAGCAAGCCGGGAGACTGCTCCGGTCGCCAAATTTGAAGGGCACCAAATCAAAAATAAAATTTTCCTTTTTATATTTTTTTTTAATTCAATTTGTACCAAATTTCTTTATCTCTATTTTTCCCGTCATTCATACAACTGCCTATTACTATATTGATTAAAACTTGATTTAAATAACAATGTTAAAATTAATAATTTTATGATAAATAATTTTATTTCACATTATTTATGAATAGCTTTTTTGTATTATGACAAGATTGAATGTTGTATTTTTGTATCTTGTATATAAATAATTCCGTGATTTACTTTATGAAAGATTGAAACCAACCTTTATAAAGTTTGAATTTTTGATGTTTATGCAGAATAAAATAACGATAATTATCTTATATAAACTGAATAATTTAGAATAAATTACTATGGGAATGGAAGGTAAGGTAGAAAACTTAATTTATATAGACCGAGAAATTTAATATTCATAGATGCGCTAAATTTTATTATGTTTCTATTTTATTCATCTTCCTTCGATTTATGAGTACTTTAAAAGCTTTAGAGTGGCTTGTATAAATGACAATATTAAAATAAAACTTTTAGTAGCAAGTTATTTCTAATGAAATTCTATCATGCTATTTGAAACCTAAGTTTGAAGTAAGAGTAGATTTATATGTAAAAAATGGAGAAAGTCGTTTCATCTAAGGATTCAATTTATTGTATAGTAATTTTGTAATTTCGAAGTAACTGTGGGAAGTTAAAATGATATTATGTGCAGAACATATACCGGAAAAAAATACATGTTAAATGAATATTGTCGTCTGACGATAAAGAAGGTATCGGGAGCGAAATAAAGTCAACTCCCTCACTTATATGCCACCGATATTAAAGTTGGGTGAATAACTCCTACATATATACACCCTTAAACACAACGAGAACGTTCTTATCTCTCCGTTGAAAATGTCATGAAAATATTAAATATAATATAACAACGGCAATATTATGAAAAATGATTTGGGTTTATTTTCATTTTATTCGAGACAATACAAACTAGATAGTCTTTGTTAGTTTACTCACATTTTTTATGAGTAGGCGTTGATTTGATTTTTTTTGAAACTATATAAAAAAAAAACTTTCTTTGAAATATTCGAATTGGAATTAATCCTGAATGTGACGTAAACTCTTGTAATAAATTATATAATTTTTTAAATTATCTTATTTATCTTCAACAACAGGGCGTAGAAGGACACCATTAATCAATGGCTAGAAAAAAATCTCGTAACATCTTTGTTTCTCATGGTGGCTCGTTGTTATACAGCATCTGGGGATGTCTGGTAAATAGGTTTATTCTGTATTTATTTATATATAGAATGAAAAGCGTATCCAGAGACTCATAAAACTTGGGAAAACCATGAACCGCAAAATGTCGTTTTTGAAATGTAACAACCCTTAGAGACGTGGAAAAAGTGAACTAATGAAACGAAAACAGTGACGTAATAAAAGTTAGAAATTAATAAAGAAAACATTCTCAACCAATTATTAGCATACGTTCATAATAAAGTTGGAATATTTTACTAACAATACATGATGAATTTAAGTAAAAGTAAAGTAAAAAAATAAAAAATTATATTTAGGCAGTAAGGCAATGATTCTAAATTCTTATATATCACGTTTTTTTGAAAATCATAAATCAACTTAATAATTTTTAGTGATTTATTGAGTGTCAAATTTAAGAAGGCTTTTTGTCAGAGTGAGCAGATATTTTAATTTTGATAAAATAAAAAAATGACTGATAAACTCATAAAATATTTTCCCGTTTTCATAAATAACTGAAGCTTTTTGAAATATTTCTTTTTTAAATATAAGGTCAAGATTACGGAGTATAGATACAAGGAGTCCGATAGGTATAGGCTTTTTCAGAATATTTATGTATATAACAGACCTAGGTCATACTTTCCTTTTCTGTCACTAGCAACGAAAATATTTAAGGTGTACGTAAGGTTTAAAGAAGGTATTTTAATCTTGCAATGCATGATGGAAATTATGTCAAGATGTGGCGCCGCCAATAGTGTGTTTGCAGTACTAACTTAAACCGAACTTATGTAATTTCAAAAAGGTAACTAAGGTAACATAAGCCAGTACACCAGACACTTTTGTGGCGACACCACATCTTGAAACATTATCCATCGTGCAGAAGATTGAAATTCATAATTCTTATGAACAACACTTCTAAAGTAATGATTCAAAGGCGTACTTTTTAAAGAGTACTGCACTCTATCGGTGCTGGACGTCAAATTTATGCATTTTTTTTAACATTACATCTCCATGGTTTAGCAGTAAGTCAATGTTTCCTAATATTTAATGCTATGTCCCATCTAAAAATTTCAAAAAAAAAAATTATGTCCCTTTATCATAACATAAATTTAAGTAGCTATTGCTGATTTACCCAACCCCTAAGCAAGTTCATTTTTGAATTACTTCCCCGTGATTGGAAAATAGAAAATTGGAAATACTGTTCTAAAAAATCCATTTACTTATTTTTTATGATCCTCAAAATGCATACCATCACCAAGATGTATTTAAATAAAATTCTTTTTTTTTTTGAAAAAAAAACCTCCACGTTGAAAAAGTTACATATAAAACATTAATTTACGTAGTTTTGTACTCAAATTACTATAGGTACGTATGTCATTTCAGAATTTTCTTTTTATATAAGTAAATTTTTATTTTATTGTGAAAAGTTTAGTTTCGATGGTTTTAATGGTATATTTGACGACGGTTGAAAACAATAAAAACACCGAAGTAAATTTTTACGCTGACATTGAACAGTTTATACTGTATAAAATAATTATTAATATATGCCTTAACTTATGAAAATAATTTTAAAAGGTAAGCTATACCTAATCATAAATTTGAACAAAAGTTTAAACAAAATGTGTTTATTACGTATGTATTGCCTCAGATACATACTTCGATTACCGAGCAATCCTCACCAATGCATCAAGTAATATTGGATCTCTTCGTAACAGCTATGTGATGGGCATTTATTTGAATTTTTGTTCAAATTTATAAATAATTGTTCAATTTATATATATTTATACTAGTTTACTTTTGTAAATTATGCTCATAAATTAGACCACATTATATTTTATAAATTGTTAATCCACTACAACTAAAACATTTCAAAATCCATAGAATAAAGAAGTTCAAATATTTTAAATTTGTTAGGTAAATTCAAAATTGTTTTAAATACTACACAATAATTAAAAGAAATGATTGTTATTGAAAAAAGTTATTCAATTAAATCGTTTATTAAACATCAAGGACATGTATAACTAAAAGTTTTACGGTTAAGTTAGATGAAGTTAAACTTCTTCGATTTTCTTCATATTTTTGATTGTTATTCGTATCTACTTAAATAATCGATAGTCTTTTTTTAGAGTACAAAAAGATAATCGTTTGAGATGGAACAATCCACCAAAAAAGAAATATCAAACTAATATCAGTAAAGAAAAAAAATACTTTCGTTTTGGGAAAAGCAAACTTGAGGTTTATTAATCTCATTGGGCATACTTTGATTTTCCGGGTTGTGTAATAATGGCTATCCTACATTAAATGTGCCAATAAGCTTCGATTCAAATCCAATTACAAACCCTGGAAAGAATCTTATTTATTTATACGTTACCGTATAAGAATACATGAATGTTCATGAATATAATAACTGGTTAATGAATTGCTTGCAGATTTTTGTTTATTCTTTGATTCACGAAATTGTTAATTAAACCACTCTTTGTGAGTGTTAAGCAATGAATTGACGCATTTACGATTTTTAGATTAGATCGTAGAGCATTAAATTTAAGTTCGAAACAATCCTGGAACTATTCAATAACGATAACAAATGTTCATTGTATACAATAGAATTTCCCAGCACCGCAAGATGCATCATGAGATCTGTTATAATGGATACTTGAACGAACACTGCCTTCGATGTGCATACTTTAATGGAAAACACATAAAAGTATGTACATAAATATGACATAGTTCCGGTTTATTCATTTTTTCATATCTTTAATATCTATTGAGACAGTTTCTTTTATGAAAATGACTTCGTAAATGTATAAATATATATAAACTATCATATAATCAGTTTGATAGATCGGTTATTATCTGTTTGCTTAGTTATAATTAATAACTTCCATAATTAAGTACAAATAAATACCTATAATTATGTACATATTAACGAGCATACATCTCATTTATAAATGGTGACCATGCGATTCTAATAATTCAATAAATTGTTAACACGGACTGTAAAATAAATTTTAATATTATGCACACAAATTTGATAATAATATTCACTTTTTACAGATAAATTACGAAATACAAGAACTCGTTAACCCATTTAATCTAAAATATACGAGTCAAATATTTTGGGTACTTGTAAATTATTCGCTATAAAACTATCAAAGTCATTATCTAGTTATAACATGAGTACTAAAAAAAGCTCATTTAGTTTTAATTTTAAAAAGTTCACATAGGTCGGTCACGTTAATATTATAAAGGTGTTTCATAAGCATTATATTGTTTTTTCTGATTCTCTTTCAAGTTTACTTTGGAGTTCATTGATAGTTTATTAAGCCCACAGAGCTGTCAAAGATACTTTGGGAAAGTATCTAAATATTAGACAATACTAGAGAAGTTACTTTTTACTTTAAAAATATCTAAAATTACTTTGGGTTACTTTAAGGTCGTTTTTAAAAATTTTTAGTTACTTTGTATACATTGTATATACTAACTTTCGTAACGTATTATGGTAAATTCGCTATCAGATAATGCACTTCCTATCTTTATTAATTTAGAAAAAAAGAAAAATATATGTGCCTAAATTCCTGCAAATACAACACCCTTAAAAACGATATAAGGTTAGAATAAGAGGTATATACTGAGTTCGATAAAACTAAATAAAATAAAACTCTAAATGAAACCTACTGGTGGCTGGTGGTCTAGGCGACCGCTTCAAAATTAGTAGGTGTTGGGTTCGACCCTCGTAACGACCAAATTTTCAATATTTATCGACTTACGGCTGTTAAATTACATTAGAGTCGCTAAAGATCTAAGTAGTTATAAAGCGACAGTAAAAAATAATGAAAAAAAAAACCCACTAAATATAAAATAAAACAACAAATAAAAGCATTAAAACATACCTACGGCTAATTTCAGTAAAATGAAACGGTTAAAATTTGTCCAAAAAAAACACAAAATAAACATGATTTTGTACCACTAAATAGTCGGGTACTTCATTTTATGATTTATTGCATACTTGGGTTTTAGTTAATTTTTGTTAGCTTAGATACTTTTTGATATTTAACTTAGTTTTCGGTATTTAAGAAACTTTTTTAAGTAACAAGATATAGTTCTTTTTAAAAAGTACCTCAGGTACTGTTAATTTTTGCCAAAAAAAAAAAAACAAAAGGAACTTGGATACTTAAACGGAACTAAGCTACTACAAAGTAACTAAGATACTTTTTTCGGACACTTTTTAAATGGAAAGATGCTCATTTGCTCAATGTTTGGACATTGTGAAACTTGACGACAAAAATGATTAATTTCTTCAAGCTGTATTTCGCACATTATTTGTGTAAAATTTTTATGGTCACCTTATCAGTCTACAAATCGTACATTTACTTATCAATGGTAGTGATTACAATGTTGCGAACCTAACTTAATAATTTATGGTATAGAAATGTATTGGACCATTTTTTCTTTCGAAAATAAAAATATCAATGCAATTACTGCTAATGGAAAACCTACAGCCACGTAATGATTTCGACTTGACGTATATGGTTAGAACAAGATGGATCTATATGTTTTACAAAGCACGACACAATTAATTTATTAAGAGAAAATTTTAAACTTTCATAGCAGAGTAATCTTCAAAAATGCCGATGTAAATTAACATTATTCGTGTAACTTATAAAATAAGTGCAAATTTATGTAAAAAAGTAACCAGAAATCGTTCCAGAATTGGGTATAGAAAAAATTTAGTGATGGCCATTTAAATGAAATAATTTTTGAATAATTTTGAATAAAAATATTTTCGATCAATACCTATCAAAAATAAATAAATAAAAAACTATGTAGATATCTAATACTGTTTCTTTATTATAAAATAAGACATGAAGCTTTTAAATATTGATACTTAAATTATAGAAGTGCAAATGTACTTTTATTCAATAACTTTATAAGTGGTTCATGATGAGCATAGATTTGGAGATTAAATTACTTAAAAAAATTTACATCTAAAATTTAAATGATTATTTAAAAAGTAATGCTTTGTGTAGAGGTGATTAAAATCCAGAATGAGTAGAGCTAGTTTGAACGATAAAAATGTGTATTATGGTAATACGTTTATAGGTCTCTAGAATCAAAGCGGGAAAAGCTTTCATTCTTGACTTGTGAGAGTTAGTGGAAAATTGTATATGTATAGAGTCTACGGCCTAACGGTAAGTCAGGGTTGTAAAAGTGGGTTAGGGTTGTGGAGGATTCGACGCCGACACCATGTCTGGTCGGCGACACTCTCAAGGATCAATACAGTAGCGGTAAGCGGTAACGGGAGTGAATTACTGGTGGCCTAGTGCACCCTTAGTGTCGCACACGCAGCTCGATCTCGCCATCGCTACGACCACGCGGTTTTCTCATTGTCGACAAACTGCTCCTACACGTTGCTTTTGCTCAAAACGCCTCAACTTCGCCTAGGCTGCGCTTTTTCCAAGACTTCCGATTCCACCGTTTCTAGCTACTTCATTTCTATCTCTATAGGTAATTGTTCTATTCTTAGATGAACCTTTTATCCTTTTAACGACAAGAACATTCTCCTATCATTTTTCCTCAACTAAAGAGTAATAAAGCATCATTCAAATACAAAAAAAAAAACGTCTTTTAAACTAAGACCGCTTTCTAGTGAATCCGTATTTCCTCTTCTACTTCTTACAAATTAAAAAGTTTTTCATACAATATACCGTCTAATTGAAGATAATAATAGACTCATTAAAAGTGAAAGATTTTTTTTTAAGTTCCCAATTAAAAATAAAATGCTTTTATTTTAATCTACTTTGGAACTATTATAAAATATATTTTAAATCTTTTGAAGTCAAACATTCAAGAAACGTAAGTACCCTCATATTTTACCCAAATTTTATGGGAACCTAATAGATTCAAAAAGAAAAATAGGATACCATTTAATTCTCAAATACATCTGCCCATATTATCTGAATGAAAATAATTTAAAAGTAAATTTTATGCCTAAAAAATTTGAAATATAGATATTTATATTGAAGATATCTACAGTCCTTGATCTTATTAATAGACGCACTATAGGTTTTGTATAAAGCCTGAAGTAAGAGCTATTTTATTTTGGGTTCATATTTTTGATTGGGTTTAACTTTCCTGTACAAATTTTATTTATTACGCTATTACCAACGATCGTGACTAAAAATCATATTTTCTAAAAAATAATTTTTTACCATCAAATTAATTGACCATCTTTTTAATTATGGCAAGGTGAATTGTTTAATATTTAATTGAAAGCCCGTTTACTAATATACAATTCCCATTTTGCGCAGTATGCTGTCTTTGTAGGACAATACCGTCTGCTGTATTTATGGATGATGGTTCCATATGTGAATATTTTTTCTAAGGGCTATTTTTCTGTTATGACCATTTCTTAAGCTTCTTTTTTCTACAGAAACTTCCACATATTTTCAATAGGTTTCAAATCAAGGTTATTATCCTAAATTGCGGTAATAAGGACAATAAACAAGGTTTTACTCTTATTTAGAAAACATATTTCTTAAAAATCAATGTAGTTTTTTATATTGTAAAAAGTAAACAATATTAAATTTATTTTAGTAGAATATGTACATTTTGTATAAAATCTTAAGTTCGTCTAATAATATGGCCAGGGACTGTATATGTTCAAGATATGTTCAAGTATACTTGAAGCTGAAATAAAATATTTTGTTTTTGTGTAGATAACAAAATTCGCACAGCCAATTTCTCTGCCTTAAAACAAAATATTGGAAATAAATGAGTAATAATAATGTTAATTATTTTTTAGCGAATTGCAATGAAGCAACTGTTGAATGTTAGGAAGCAAATGACACGTTTTATAAAGAACCTACAATCACATTTTTGTAAGAAATTACACGTTGTAAAAAATTTTTTTAATCGTGTTCTTGTTCAAAAAATAACTGAAACCTCAGTCACACCATTATTACCAAAATTTGATACAATTAATACAAAAATTAAGCGCGACAAAAGTTTCAATAGCTTTTGTGTAAGTAAAATAATCAAAAGAATAATAAGATACCTTTTTTGTAGAACATCCATTTTTCTATAAAAATATGATGGCGATTTTTGTAAATAACTTGTTATTGGTTAATTATACTATTTCAAAGTAACGATTTAAAGGTAAACATTAGAAAAGCTTTAAGGAAATATAAAAATAACAAAACTTTCATTAACGCTTTTAAAGTCCTAAGTAAAATTTAAATAGCCAAAAAGTTTTTTTAATTTTATATCACAGCCAACGCACTAATAAGACAGTCCAAATAATATAATTTTTAAAATTCTAGTTTCAAGCAGAAATTTTTTTATTATAAAAAAGAGATCTAAGCTTAACTGAAGTGCGCTTGTTCAATTGGGCTTTCCATGTATAAAATGCCAAAACAAAAGCCCGATAGTAAAGAAGTAGAATAGCGTGATTATAGTATAAGTAACTTTTGTATAGGTTATTTGACTATTTTCTACAAAACTACAAAGTTGATATCTACTTTCATTAGATATTTTCCAAATTAAGAATGATAAAAATTTAACTAGGAAAAAAGGAGTAACAAGTATTTATTTAAAAATTTGAATAAAAAAATTAAGTAAACAGGAAGAGTTACAAAAAGGTAGGGTTTTTGTACTAAGTAATTTTTTATCGTACCATATTTTTGCCACAGTTTTAATTTGTTCATGTGGGTGTAATCATGATTTTTTCTATGTACATTATTATATTTTCTTTAAATATATTTTGCATTTTAACACTAAAAATGTTATATTATTGAGCGCTTAAAAAGTAAATGTGCGTGACTATAAAAGTGGACCCAACGTTATAAATACATGCAAACAACAATGTACAATATGTTTGTCCTTTATATAAGAAAAACGAATTTCGAATTGGAATTAGCAAATATGTATGTGAAATTTAGAAAACTGAGCAATTTATAAATGTAATACATACATATTTTTATATTCATGTAAATATAACAAAAATATTCCAATAGAAATAAAAGTATAATACAATTTTTATTAGCTAAAATCAATAGTTTCATGAATGATTGTTTCAATCATGCTGTTAAGTTTGTTCAAAACCAGCTGAACGATATCTTAAAAGACCATCCATCCGATTTTCAGAAGTAAGTTAACGTTTCGGAAACGTGTCATTCTGTCGGAAATATCCAACAACATTAACTCCGATAATCGCAACGTTAGGAAATATATTACGTCAAGCTAAATCTCGAAACGAGTCTCTTTCGTATGATTTTTTTAAAATTTGCATTTATTGAAAATATATTCCTGCAATTTATTTTCATTGTTCATAGCAAAAATCATTCAACAGTTGAAGTTCACTTCTACAAAAATTTTCTCTATTGTTAACAAAAAATATACTATGTAAAATCGTTTCTGGTGACCCAGTTTTTTCTGTGATTTACTATAGATAAATGAGACGTAAATGAAAATAACAAAAGCCTATTTTCTGCTATTATGAAGAAATTATGTAATACAAGTTTTTTTTAGTTTCAATTTATTGACATTTTTCTAAAAAATATTATGTAATGTGTACAGTGTACACACATTGTAAAACATCACTAATGTTTACTATTAATGAATTGGAAACTTGTTAATGGTAGCGTTTAAAGCAATGCTTTGTTCATGTTGTACCTAGTTATTTGAACTATGAAAAACACAATGAAATAGAGCGACATGCCCATTCAAAAAACATATAGACATATTTCTATAACAAAAAATGGTTTTGTTAATCAATTTTAACGCGTTCACGATATCTAATAGTAATATTTTTTTATGTAAATTCGTTAGATTTTTACAACGGTGCAAAAATATTTAGTAATAATACAACTTTTTAAAAATCGCAAATCTATGGTGAATTTACTCAGATAAGTATTGTAGAGAACAATGTAGAGCATGGGCCGTCAAAGTGGTCTACATAAACCACTTGGGGATGGTTTAACACAATTGGGGTGTCGAAGGAAAAACAGCTCTTAATATAAAAATAACACATACCTAACCACGATTGTAAAAATTTTTGAACGGTTTTATAATTAACTTAATATCAGTTCATGTACCAAACATAAATTAATAAATTTATATTTATTTGGAAGAAAAAAATATTACGTTCTACCTACAATAAACGTTAAAAATCATAAAATATATAAATAAATACTGAAAGTGTTATTTTAATTAAATTAAGTGAAAATTACTTTTCGGGGGTCTATGAGAGATTTCAAAAATTATTTAGGGCTCGATGATTAAACACGTTTGGCGACTCTTTATGTAGAGTAAACGAATTTTTAATTTCATAGATTATTAAAGATGGTGAAATTCATAAAAAAATAATTGACATCTCAATTCAGGGGTTTTATGTCTTTACATCTGTGGATATATTTGGAGGAAAAGGGTCTCTGCAACAAAATATTTTCTAACAAACTCTCTATTTATCTATATGCAAAATAGTTCATAAAATTTTCGCTAGGATATTAAAAAATTCATTGAAATCACTTTGAATCGCACGTACCATCCTAGTGTACGTATCTCTTTTTGGAACATTTTTAATTTGCTGGGGTCGAAAGACTAGTGCACTTATGCAACGAAGTAGGAAGAGATGAAGAATAATACTTCCACAGCACAAAAAAAAAAGATCAAACGGCTAACTACGATCCAAATAAAAAGTCTTCACCTGATGCATTCTCAGTATTATAACCCTATTATTCAAATCTTCACGGTTTTTTAAGGATGAGATTTAAACAGATTGACCAAAATTATGTTTTACTAACTGCCAATTTTTTTTCAATAATTTGTAATATTTCATAATAAATGGCGATCATACATTTTAAGCTGTAAGTTGATAGGATATTACAGATTGATGGGTTATTTATATTTTTTTTCCAACAAAGGCCAACAAACGCCCAGAGTACCAAAGAGACTTTGCAACTAATGCTTAACGCAATATTCTTGTCTATGTCAATACTTGACATTACAAACGCTAACTATTTATATGTTGAAGAAATTAATATTACCATATATTTTAGTCTGAAGATTGAGATTGAGTCAATTTTAAATAAATTTTATTGGATTTAAATTTCGACTCTCGTATTTTTTACGAGATAAAGCGACAGATATATTGAGAATGTAGCAGATGTACTTTTAAATTTTATAAAATGTCACGTAAATAAAAATGTTATATGTGCTATATTATATACTCCCAGATTGTCAATAAATCAAATTAAATAGAATCTCGTTTAAATAAAACTTATATCGTTTGAATTCATAAAATAAAAGTAAATATTGTAAATAAATATATGGATATCGAACGAATAAAAAGAAATATAGGGAAGGAAATTTTCTATTAATTAAGTATCTCAATTTCTCATATAATCAACTTCTTATTAAAATTTGGTATCTATCTTTCTAGTGAACGCTGGATGAACGCTCAATTGATTTTTTAATAATATAATCGCAAAAAAATTACATACTTAGTAGGTGATATACCTAATAGTTGCAGATTACTATCAATGAACGTATTCGTAGCAAATATCGTTATGATATTAGATAAAACGACAAGAGTCACCATGTACACTATTTCAATGTATCAATGTATACTATACACCAAGCTTTAGAGTGGAGGAGTACTAGAAGTCAAAGAAAAAAAAAAACATACCTTCCCAGCCAATTTATAAAAATGTGCCAAATCGACTTACGAATAAGGAGTTGGGTATGTGGGAAGACCCAAAAATAAAACTTAATTTAAATACTTAATATTAATCATTCCCACGTACTCTTTTTGATTTTTATAGTCAATTATGTTGCGTTACAATGTCTAAATCAGAATCTAAGTGTAGAAGTGCTGTTGTTGTAAATCGTGTATGAAAGCATCGCAAATCCATATTTATGGACGATATATCGATGATTGAAAAAATCGATGTATCGTTTACATCCTTACTTGTAGCAAGAGTCAATAAAGTATCTTTTAAATTGGTTGTTTATTTAAAATGTTCTCTCTTGTAATATTTGCCTGAAAGGTTTCTAGGGTCCCATACAATTTTCATAAGAATTATGGTTCACAGTCTATACCGAAAAATTAAAGAACCCCTAATCTACAGTATGAAAAATCAAAAATATTTTTCATCTTGAGTAGCTTTTAGTTTGTTTCATCCATTCAAATAATCATACAATCATGCTTTATTTTCCAAGTTTAACAAAGCGCGCATTAAAGCTTTCATTAAATTCAAAACGTTATGGATTAATTTGAACCCTTGTACAAATTTGATTATCAATTCAATATAATCCCCAGAAATAGCAAATTTCTAAAGATATTTTCTTTTAAATAAATTAATTTCAAACAAAGGCATTATTTTACAAGCCTCGGCTATGTATTATTCAGTCGTATTTAAATTTCTTTATCACTTTAGCGAGAGATTGTATGTCTTTCGTATCTCACTGTTATTTTTACCATCTCTATATTTTCAAATACATAGTTTGTACTCAGATGTGAATAAACGCTACATGCTACAGTTAACAAATGTGCATTTTAAAAGCTTTCTCGTTTTTATATTTTGAGCAAACGAGAATATCATGATGCTATAGGTATATACTCTATTCTACTTTAAACAAAATCGATCGAGACGAGAATTTGAACGGAAAATAATATTGAACATTTTTGATGAATTTAATAAAAATGCAACATGTTTATTTTGCCGTTAAAGACTACTGAAAATTTTCCACATAAAATGAAATAAACTGAAGATTTGTAAATCTTTTTCTATAAAAATAAACAAGAGGAAATAAACAAGCTTTAAAGGTAGAAGTTTCCTCATATTTCCAGCAATGGGAAACGAATTAAGAAATTTGAGAAGAATTGAAAAGTTTTAACTTCTATTTGTTTCAATTATCTACTTGAATGCTGTACGTAAATATAAACAACAAAAAAAAGTCTTAATTTTTTGATGGAAAACTAAATTTATTGCAACACAAATAAATCAATTTTCATATTTGTCGTCGTAAATTATTTGGACATAAAATCAATTTTCGTTTGATGAATTTCATTATTATATATGTATACTAATATTTGCAAATTCATATAAAACAAATATGAAATTTTGTTCGTCTAAAAATATGTTCACGTTTAAACTTTAAGGTATATTGTTCTGATTTGGTCGACAAAATTAATATTTGTTTTACAAAGATATTTCATTTTATACAATAAGCTGCGAGGAATTCGTTGATATCAATCAATGCTAATTGAGTAACACGATATTATTTTAGCACATTCAGGTCATTTTGATTATTCGCAATTATCATTATGATAGAGCAAATCATCATAAAAGAGACATTTTTACGGTTTGATTTATATTCGCTGAAAATTAGTTTTCATGCTTATATGATATTCATTAAAATTGATTTAACGATAATTTTTCATTTAGATATTAATAGAAAAATACATTTTAATGAGGAAAATTAACTTTTGGTCCACGTGGTATTAAAAAATGCAAAAATAAAAACTTTTACAATTCCTAAATACCAAATCAATCATTAGTACAAATTAAACCTTTTCAACGTCTTACTATTATAACTGTTCACAAAATACAACTATGTATTTTGCATCGATTAGTGAAGCCGTAAACATGATTGTTTACGGCAATAATTCATTTTCTTAACTAAAGAAGAAAACTTTTAATCAAAAGTATATAATAATATAGAAGTGGGCCGAACATTGGAACACGGTTTACGGGTTTACGATTTTATATTCGCTGGAATCCCTGAAATGAACATATCTTGTTCAAGTTCGAAATTTGTGAAACTGTTTTTCGGATTGTTCATTCAAAATATGAAAATATATAAATTCCTTGAAAATGGTCCACAATTTATTTGTTTTGGTTTTGTATAAAACTTTTAATGTGTTTGTGAAAAATATGCTTTTAAAAAATATTATAAAGGATTATTGTTTACAGTTTTAAAAACAAGAAAATATGAAGATACATCAACAAGATAAACGGTAGACTTTTTCTATATTTAATATAAAAATCGGGGGGCTGGTTGACCTGAACTTTTATACTTCTTAAATTGTATAATTATATAAAGACAACTAGTTAAAATTAAAAGAAAATTTATTAAGCTATGGTAAAAGTCAACATTTAAGCCGAAAGTTCCAAAGTAAAACTATATAATATACTTGATGCACTTGATTTTACAGAACATGAAAAATTAGTCAACCAACCTCTCATATTTGGGGTAGGTTGACTACGTAATAGGGGAAGATTGACCTAAATAATAATGAGTGTTAAGTTTTAAAACAGAAGTTGCAAAAAACAATTATATTTCAGTAATTAAACATTGAAACGTAATTCTCTTTTTATATTTGCTTATTTAATTAATATGTAACAAAATATGGAATTTTCGTATTGAAAATAAATTTTTAACAAAATAAATTTTCAATCTTCTTGATAGATGAGACCTAAATTGTACCTCGATTGATACATGGGAATCATGATTTTCTAAGAGTAGGTACTATAAGTTTCACAAATTTATGAAAATGTTTAGCATAGGTATTTCAAAATTAATTAGTTCTTCTTTTTTGGTACCCCTTCAACAGCACGAAAGAGTCCTCTAGTGCTTTTTCCGAACCATTCCTTCTTCCTCCCAGAGCTCGTTTTCCTTCAATCCGACCCTGAATGATGGAGTATGTGAACCCTGGAGTATGTGATATTTGTTGTTTCGCATGGTGTGGCCAAAGTATCGTATCTACTGCGGAGGAATTTCAAATACCTTTGGATAACTAATTAGTTAATCAACCCCTAAAAAAATGAGTCATCAACCTCAGGCGATATTGTTTTCTTTCTCACGTTGTCTAACCCTAACAAAAACACTGAATCTAAAGTAAAGTTATGAAATAGAAAACTTTTGTATCGAACTTCCAAATTAACCAAATTTCCGGTAGTTTTAAATGAAATCGTAGGTATTACAACAAAAAACGTAAAACTGAAAAAAAATACTTATGTGTTATTTATCGAAATGTAAGCACAGATTTTTAACCATGTGTAATAGTAACGTTGCGACTTGTATAATTAAGGAAGGTATCATGACGGACTTTTGGCCTTAGTTAGATTTCATTATTCTGATACCTCAGATTAATTCTTAAGAGTTAGTCCACCTATCTCTATAGCGAACCAGCCCTAGTCCTCCCCACTGCAATTTTTACGAACATAAAAATCCGTACATTATTAAGTAAAGTAAGATTAAATCTATAAGTATGATATAAACTTCATAATTTGAATGAAATCTATAACGTCAATTGCAACCCATTGTTTAAGCTAACTATACATTTTAAACTCTTCGATTTTGGTTCTTAATTTTATTTCACTACCTTTTAATACCTTATAAAAATATAGGGTGTAAGAAAGTATTGTAATCGGATAAAATATTCGATATCGACTTTTCCACGAAAATACACGTACTGAAAACTTAGTGTAGGCGTATGTACATATTATGTTAATGAAAATTTTTGAAAGAAATGGTTTTGTACCTTTAAAAGTTCTACCATAACTTTTTGATGACCATTTGGTTACTAATTCCATTATAAATCATAAAATAAGAGTAAATATCAGTATGTATAAAGTAGTATTTGGATCTGATCCGCCGGCCGACGGTTAAGGGACATTTAAATATAACTGCCTTTAACAATATTGTGTGTTAATGACTAATGGTGATATCTACAAAATATAATTGATATTTTTTTCTATAAAGCTTATTTTAGATTCTTCACTGATGAGTAACTTGTTTTTACGTCTCTTTTGCATGCGTAATTTGGTAGGTAAATACTATTTTCAGCGAAAAAATCGTTGGGTTATTTCGTGTCTCATTACATTTGTTCTAGAGAATAAAGAATTTACTTTAGGATTAGCAATTATCAGTTATATTTATTATTTTCAAAAGATAAAATAAATCAATTTGGGTCGGAAGATGTAAGAAGAAAATGTCTGGCATTTTTCACAGCAGGCTTCTGTATATTATGAATTTATTTTATAGAAAAAAAAATATATACATAAAAACATGGAATAAGAATGAAAGTATTGAAATTCATGGATCTTAAAATCACATTGATAGAATTGTTTCGAGACCATTATTTATTATTGGACAAAACTTGTAAGTTCCCTTGACCTGATTATATGGTTGAAACTCTTATTTTACATAATTTCATATTCTTTATATTTTTGCTAGTACTATAATTTAAAAAAAGTGGTTAGTTTTAGTATAGATTGTGAATTAAATATTTAATAAGGTTTTTCTAATTTTTATCAAATAATCCTTACATTTACTTAGATTTAAAAAACATTTGTTATAAAAAATATATAAGCTCATCTCAAAAGGACGATTTATATTTTATCTATTTGTGTATGTTATATAAAGATTCGTGCTGTGTTATGAATTACAACGCTGTAAGTTACTAGTTAGTTCAGATTTAACATTTATTTTGCATAAATTTGCATTTCAATTATCCAAAGCATTGGCACAGGAATCTACATTAAACATACTCATATTTGACGGAACTGTAAAATATATTATGCATATAATTAGTGCATGACTTGATGTGAGCTTTTCAAAATGGATTAAGCTTAAAAGCTAAAAATATATTATGGCTGCTTTTTATGCTTGTAATTCAATTCGATAGCTGGTGGTGAGTCATTTTGTGAAGAAGAAATGATAGAATTTTTATGAACATCAAAGGAGCATTGAGATGGTTTAGCGAAAATCTATTTATGTTACACGTCCTTTTTCTTGAGTATAAAAGATTTTATTTATAGATGTAGTTTTTATGCATGTGAAACATAGCACTAGAGATACAAATTGCAAATCGATACAAGCTTTAAAAGGATAAAATGTTTCCTCTTGTATGACACAACGTACTTTCCATAGACGTATGATAATAAGAATTGATATGGGGGTTATAAGGATTATATGAGTTGACTACAACTGCGACAACTGGAATATCATGTTTGCAACGGTTGTATAATATATGTTAAAATCAGCAAATAGCACATGTGGTGAATGAAAATGTAGGGTAGACAAATATACACGTACAAAACTAATTTCAGGAAACTAACAACTGTCTTTCGCTGTTACAATTATATATTTGCAATAGGTAAATGTATTAACTGCAAAATGCATCCTAATTTACGGTTTTCGAAACTGACAGAAATTATTTAGTAATGAACTTCGTCAAATTCAAATTTTATACCACAGCTGGAATTGTTCTCGTTACGTTGGCAATGGACCAAATTCACACACACGAGAAGTTCAGCTACAGGAAATTAAATCGCTGGAAAGCAAAATAAACTATTTGCAATAATATTAATTAACTTGATATTTCATTTTTTAATGTTACTTCTACATATAGCAGTACTTATAAACAAAAATTTTGCCAAGATAATAGTCACGAAAAACAAATCAATAAAAAGCAAAATATAATTCAATTTCATCTTTATGATAGAGGAGTATAAAATCTAAAAACTGTAGAGAAAAAAAAAAAAACGATTTATTTAGTTTTTCGTTGATCAAATAATATATAAATTCTTATAAAATTTAGTGCATTTGGGCGTGGCAGATATACATGACAATCGAACAGTTTGTCCTGCACTTGAATCAGAAAAAGGATAATAAAGCACAACACAGGCTTTAAAATACTCAGAAAGTGGAACAAAACTTAATTATGTAAATCAAGATAATTATTTGATATTGTAAATCAATTAAAATAAAAAAAAATATCAAGTGATAGTACTTACATCTAGGTGTAAATTTGTATATAATGTTACGTTTTTACTAACTTATATTGACGGGTTCGTTGGATTTGTGTTTAGGGCATACAATGGAAATGTATTTTACTACACATTTGTTTATTTATTTAAATCGACAATTAAAGTAACAGTTGTTGAGATCGATTTATTTTTCACTGCTTTCAAATTGTGTTGTTATTGGTCACTGTTTAACTGTTGACCCTATCTGGAAGCTCTTAGAAAGTTCTAGATGCTTTTCGCATAATCTATCACTAATAAAATATACTAAAATATCTTTATCTCATTCCATTTTCATCGTTTGAATTTTTAAAAGCCCTAAGTTCGCAACAATAAGAATTTTTTTAAATGTATTCAAATAACTGAATTCAGCATAGCACTACGTTTGGGTGAAGATTTCAACTTCTTCAAGTGCTTAGAAGCGACACCTGTAATTGTAGATTATATTAAAAAAATAGAGTACAAGAGTTGGGTAAACATGAACAAGTTATTTAATTGATGACATATTTAATAAGACATTTGAAAAATAGTAATAATCGGAATTTTTCGAAGATTTTAGTTCATTCCGTGCATTTACAGGTGCCGAATCTACCCTATAAAATGGAAATCAGCCGATCATACCATTCTCAAGATATGATAGAGGCGGCAAGTTTGAAAAACATAGTTTTGGGAAAAATGACTTTAAAGTTTCAAGTACGGTTAAAATTATAACGACTTCCAAATTAAAAAAAAAAAAAACTTTACCACCATATCTTACACATGTTAAGGGAACAATTTAAACAAAAAAATAACATTTTTTAACGCATCACACAGGAGAACCTCCTTAACTATTGCAAGTCCTAGAATACCTAAAAACCTTAAAAGTTATCTGATGCCAATAAAATAAATTTGAATAAAATAACACAGACAATTTCTTTATGTTATAAGAGAACTTTAAGTACCTATTAATTTTCTTCAAAAGGAAATATAATAAACAGTTTTTTTCCATTAAGACGCATATCTTATTGGTAAGTTCTTCTTTTAATAAAAATATCGGAAGTAAGGGTGTAAAAACGGAAGAAAACAAATATCATATGGAGTAATATATAAAAAATGATCAAAATCAGTCATCATTTTCACATCAACTTGATCAGTTATTACGAGGGACAAAGGTTAAAGATGAAGTCGTATATAAAAACATTATGTAAACAGTTCAATCATTTATTAATAAATCTATATGACATTAAAACAACAAAGCAATATTGATTGATAAAGAATTTTGACAGAATGTCTAAGTATTGAATATTGTTAGAAATAAATTCTATGTTATATGGAACTATTTTAAATTTTCATTTTAGCAGTCGAATTATTTCGACAGAGCGGTAAATTATGACCAATCAAGTGAACATAGTTATAGAAGTTTTGCACTGAGTTATAAAGGACTAAGTTATCCATTAACAAGTATACGGATTTGCAATATTTGATTGTAGTTATGACAGAAAGTTTTGCTTGGTAAATTTATAATTTAATCAATACAAACTTTCTGAAAGTTATACATTTTGCCTGCAATTAAAGAACTATCAAGTACGAAGAAGCAGAAACTTTTTTATTTTATCATAATATATGCTATTAATGTAGATATATTTAGATCCACCTTGAAATATGCGATTCATGGAAAAATATTGGAAATGCTATTCTTATTTTCACATGATTTAATTACATTATCATCGTTCTTATCTGTGTATAGGTATATCTAGTTTTATGGATTTCATGTCTGCTTTTTTTCAACATGTGTTGTTTTTTTAGTACACAAAAGTGTTTTTAGTTCACTTAGTAGTAGGTTTAATTTTGATTTAAACTGATAAAAACAGATATTATATTTTTTATTGTTATAAGTACATATTTTAATGCAAAATAAATAAGAGATTAAACTACACAATAAAGTGGCATATTTCACTGTGATAAGTAATATACTTTTCTGAAAAATCACATTACGTCACAAAAAAAAATGTATTTTTACTATTCGGAGAATTCGTTACTTTTTCATGGGAAATCTAGACAGAAGTAAGTATTAATCAAGCTCTGCTGTTAAGTGATCAATACCGTAATAATTTTGTATATGAAAGCTACTCATTATTTTCATGACAGAAAATGAAATATTCAAACTGGAAAATGCAAATATATATTGATCACATTGTAGAAGTTAAATTTATTGAAATAAAAACCAATACAAAAACATTTCTCTCAAGGTTAAATGGATATTATATATCAAAGGTATGAAAGAAATAGCGAGTTTTGAAATGTTTTTTCTTTTGTTCGACAATAACAGGAATTAGTAGCTTTCCTGTTCCTTTATATTACGAAAATAATGAGCAAACTTTTCTGGTCAAAGTTATTCTTAGCCTCTTTCTATTAATAGGAAAAGAGAATATTTTTATGAAAAATTCATTTTATATTAAAAGTTTTATAGAACTTTTTCAATGAAAGTAGTGGAATGAGTTTTATGAAACTCTTTCAATTAAAAATGGCAAGTAAATCAAATTAGTTGTAAGAGAAGTTCGTTAAAGGGAATATAATCTAATTATTAGCATATACAGTACATACACAGTATATATCGAGGAGTTAGATAATATTTTTATTTTTAAATATTGAATTAAAAATTACTTTACCATTAAAAAATGTAAAAGAAAACATAACTCAATAGTTTTTTTTGCAACCCTTTATTATATAGGTAGGAGAGATTGGACAACAGTACATCATTTTTTTAAGTAGTGCAGTTCTAAAGTTTGTCGTTAAAGGGACAATATTTGAAATTAAATCAATATATAAATATCTATTCTTTAACGAAAAAGAAATTAAATGACGTTTATAACATAAATAGAAAAAATATAGCCACTTTTAAAGAAAAAGGGGAACCGAGAATGGGTTACTTAGAATCAATACATAGGTTAACAGTGAACATTCGGTATCTATGTAAAAAATACCGTACAAGACAACAATTTCCACGTTATTTATCATTTATTTGTACTATAAGATAGCCTTTTTATTATATAACCAAAATAGCCTTGTAAAATTTAACAATTATCGCACTAAATTGAACTTAAATAAAGGCAGGATATTTTCAAACCAATTTTTTAGTCAATAATTTGTAAATTTCGTTCTAACGTAGGTATGCAGGTACCAATATTTACCATACAGTGTAGGTAAGTTTTTATTTAACTGTTATTTATCGTCGTTTTATAACTACTTAGGTCTTTAACGATTCTAGGGTTAATAAAAATCCGCAATCAAAAAATATCGAAAATTTATTCGATACGAGAATCGAACCGGACATCTATTGGTTATTTACCGTCCCTTTGTAACTACTTAGGTTTTTAGCGACTATAGGGCTTATAAAAGTCAGTAATATCAGTAATAAAGTCAGTAAAAGTCGAGAAATATCAAAAATTTGCTTGATACGAAATTTGAGTCCAACACCTACCAGTTCTGGAGTGGCCACATTGATCACTCGGCCACCAGTAAGCTTACAAAAGTTATTGTAATGAATTGCTCCTTAAGTTCATTAAAAACTCACTATTAACTGACAAAATATACTAAGTGATTAAACTATTTTTAAAATAAGAAATATGACATTTCAGGATTGAATTTAGATTCTTTTGAACGGAAAGAAAATTTAAACAATAATTACTGTGTTTCTGTAGTATCGATAAAGCTTAGCCGTATTATAGTAAGAATTACTATGAATTATTGGTTGAAATCTTGTTATATTACGATATTACCACAATAAGTTTTATGGGAATTACTATGAACCATTGCAAAAATTGATGTATACCTTAATTATAACAAAATGACTACACCAATTCATTTATAGCAGAGGTGACCAACACGTGGCTTGCGGACCTAATGAAGACCTCATTAACCATATTTCCGACCCGTGAGATTCATTACACTATTACAAAATATATTTATTTTATAACTTTCAAAGTAGTGAAAACCGATCTATTCATGTCTGCAATGTACCTAAATCTAATATATGGATATATAAATTTATATGTGGAGTTACTATGAACATTGAGTTCATTGAGCTCACTGCGGAGTTATAATGCATTCCAAAGTGGCCCGCAATATCATTTGGGTTAGACATCCTTGCTGTATAGGGTGACTGTTCTATCAATAAATACTTTAAAAATTTAGTCATTTTGCTTAGATTTTCTCTACGTGTAGTTATAATTTTTGAGAAGTATTATAAAAATAAAGCGAAATTCAATCTAAACCTGGTCTATAAAGCACTATAACAAGAAAGGAACTGATTTAATTTAATTTAACTGATTTCTGATTTAAGTTTAAGAAGGTATTCAAAACTGATATTTGTAACAAACATTAATGTTACTTAAGATTTATGTTGTTCGTGTCCTTGACAAAAATTGTTAATTTTAAAAATTTCATAAAAATCTATACTATCATTGGAACATACAACTTAAGTTATATAAAATGTAAAAATAAAATTAAAAGTGTGATAATAAAGTAAATAAACCTTTTTTATTGTGATGTATTTTATTAATAAAACATTGTATTAGGGTCGGTATTAAGTAAAGCATTAAAAGGTATTTGTCATGCAATTTTATTCAAGTTATACCAACACGATCATGAATTTTCCAGCGGTCGTGTCCCTGTCATGGACAGAGAATCTATATTGTTGAAGGTGGCATTAATATATGAAAAGCTCCATGTAGACCGCATTAAGTCTTCTTTGTCAAACGTGCTATGTTGCCTTCTCATCTAAAAAGCCAGTTAAGCTATTTCAAGTGATTTGCAAATTTTCAAGATTTATGAGCACATTTCAATTTCTTGTCATTTTTTTGTAGTAAAATCATTTTAATTATGCCTTAAAAAAATTATAAAGTTATATACTTTTAATGTTGTCCCATGAATTTGGATGCGATAATAAAAGCAACTATTACAAAATACTAAGCATATCAAACGAAATTACTAATAAAAATAAGATTATTAAAAATGTAATCCGAAAAAAAAATCAGTAAAAAAGTCAATTGTTTGCGAGAACGTTGTAGAAGAATAAAAATAACTGCTATATTTATGTTATGAATGAATTTATACCCTTGCTAAAACGGAGCTGAAAACGTCAAGGTAATTTTTTAAACCTGATGAATAAAAAAATAGGTCGAGGGGACTATTACAAGAATTTACAAGGGTTAGGTCGTGGCTAAACTAGAATTCATAAAATTCCATATATACTTTTTTATATAAGAACGAATGGGTATAAAAGTAAAATCCCACGACACACAACTGCCTTAACTTTATATTCAGATTTGTTACGTACAGATGACTGAATCGATAAACAATGAACTTTGAATAATAAATAGAACTTTACCTTACCCTATTCTACGTTGATGGAGCAAAAAAAATAAACGTTTCATTTTTAAGGTTTAAAAAAAGCAAGTATTTCGATGAAACAAAAAATAATAGGCCATAAATTGTACAAATTATTGGGACGTGTAAATAGTGATTATTTCCGACGAAAGGATGTTCTGCAAACAAAGCATAAATTATAATGAACCTCGGTTTTAATTAACGCAAGTTCTGTACATGAGGAGGTAGATTCTATTTTAAAATTGTTCCGTTCTTATATGGATACGTTCAGTATTCATTAATAAGTCTGTCAAGTACATTTTACCTGCCGTTAATGAACATGCAGCTTAATAATACGCATATTCATTATCGTTTGGCTATGGAAATTTGTGCTAAATTCTTGTTAAGTCTATGAAAACTAGATATATCAAGAAAAATTCATAGACCACAAGCGTAACTAGTTTCATTTCACAAAAGATCTGATACTATTCATTCATTATTTTTTATATGGAACTACTATATTAATATTAGTCATTTATAAGGAAATTGAAGATATTTCAAACCCTTTCCCACCACTTAATAAGACACAAAATAAGAATGCGTTTGTCCCTCTTGTCACCTTTTTTCTAAGATTTGTATACCTTAGCAAAACGAATGTTTGAAAAATATAAAATATTTTTGTCGCTGTTTAACCGTTAACTGAGAAATAATGAAAATTACTTCCATACAAGAATCGAACCCAACGCCTGCTAAGTTTGGAGCGACTAACTTCACCACTTGGCTACCTACCAGTAGGCTTTATAGAATCTTAAGTACAAAAATGTTTATATAAAATTTCTCCTCACTTCCTTATAAAAAACAGTGAGAAAATTTCTACCCTTTTTTTCCTCTAAACCAGTCGTTCTTAATCTGGGTTCAATCGAACCCCAAGAGTTTGGTGAGTTAGTCTCGCGGGTTCGGCGTATATAATGTTTTAATGGCTTTGTTCTTTGATCAAAACGGTTTTGTTCATTAAGTGCACCTAGTTATCAATAAATACGTAGGTTTTGAATTTAAAAAAATCATAATTTATTTTATCCAATTAAGGCATATAGAAATTATTGATAGGTCAAATTTTTTTTTTCTCTACAATTTCTTAAAAAACACTTTTGTAGATATAATTGTATCGTCTCCAAAGCATCAACACCCAATTCGCATAAGCAATAAATAATTATTTTTTCAATGGCTCAATTCTCTAATCAGTGTATATCAAGTTCATAGGACCTTTTTGGATTTGGATTCGATACGAAATTTCACGAGTATTAAATCAATTGAAATGCGTATAATGGTTAGCGCATTCTACAATAAACAAGGTGCCACGCTGATAGCATACGCTAGTGCCATCTTCTTTATGGTTTGAACTAAAGAAAATAGAATAACAATGGAAGCGTTGGAAGTGGCATTCCAACCCTTCCAAGCACTGATCTACATTAATGAAAAAGCGTACTGTATAGTAAATGACAAGCCGCAACAAAAGTAGCTGCCAGCGCCATCTACGTAGGTACACATTTGGAGCGAACTAATCAAAATACTACAATCCCCGTGTTGGAAGAGAGACTTATATGTAGAAGTCTGATGTGGGCAGCTGAAGCAATTGTAGCATACAAGCTTATTTGTGTAGGCTGGCGCTCTTTGGTACGCAATTTCTAGCTGTTGTTTTTAGTTACCATAACAAATGTACCTTCATAGACGGCGCTTCGAACACCACACTATAGTTTTCTTATCTTTATTTGACGTCATATGCACGGTCTGTCAATATATACATATACATGCTTCCAATACTCCATTTTGTCTAGTTCAAACTATAAAGAAGATGTCACGAAGGTATTTGTTTACGGCAGAATTCTCTATACACTTTATACATATCCATGATTTAATGTAATCATACTCGCAGTATTTGTGGTACTTAATAGGAATACATAGGAGTTGAAAGTAATTGAATTCGAAGTATTGAGTCCAGGTTAAAATAAAATGAATTCGATCTTTAAAAGAATTGGATACTGCCTGTCACTATAACAAATTGCTCATCCTACATAAGTACTGATAAGTACTACAGTTTGCACTGCCACCTACGATAAATGTTATTACATCAAATCATGAAATTAACGGTATCACCACCTAAATATATGGGAAGTTTTCTGATGCTTCTCCATTTGATGCGTTTAGTTAAGTTATTAAAAAAGTTAGTGTATAACATAAAACGGAAATCTTCATGATTCAATTACTCATATAGTTTCACATTTATAATATTCGAATAACTCTGTATCATGAAGTAATAATGAGCAGTCTAAAACCTACAAAGCACCAATAATTTCTATAATTAACTATGAACAATGAAATATTGCGTGATATTAATATTTTTCAATGCAAACAGCGGGAAATCACGCATGATAAATAAATTTGTAAATATTGATTCTAAGTGAAAAAAAAATGGAAAACATAAAAGAGATTATTGCAATTTGATTAATGTATGACTCATTCATCAAACCTACGCATTCAACTAGGATTATTTGACATCAATTATGTGTAATAGATGTTCAATTAGAAATTTACAGTTGCTTTGGGCCTGTGTAAATCCACCCCCACAACACCTACAACACAAATCCATCGAAATTATATGCCAATTTGTTTTCCCTATTATATTAATATATTTTTAATAGTTATTCCATTTATCTGAAATTCAAACTAATGACATATTACCATAAATACATTTTTATCAATTGATGGATATAGATTGATTGCTGCAGAGTTAGTTTGAAATTAATTTATACTAACAATAAAGAACTATTGCTCATTTCAGATCGCTCATATTCGATTCTCTTATAAAGTGGAACTTTTTGCAAGCATATATTATGTAAAACTTGAGATGATTTATTGGAAATGGGTGATCAAACAGAACTGTAATTCATGACCTAAGCAAATTTTGTCGCATTTTTGATGCTAAAATTATTGAATGACATTAAATTATAACTTCAAAACAATAAAACAATTTTAACTATTGCATAGTTTTATTATAAAACCTAAACTGAATGATCATAAAAATATAATAAATATGTATTACTTTTTATGAGGATTTTACAATATGTATCAATTGCAAGAAATCAATAAAAAACAAATGTTGTCAGTTGTATAAATGGAAAAACAAATCGGCATTTCCCATGCGTATTATATAATATTTCATAAATAAATTCAGGAAAAGGTGATTCATTTTTTTGTTGATATTTACGTTGTTTTAATAATCATGTACAAAAAGTTAGATGATTTTTTTAAAAATATGGTTAATAAATCGAAATAAGTCGACAATTTAATTCGGTCCGAATATCAATATGTTAGAATATTGAAAAATTCATATTTCCAAACCAATGTTATGTTACATGGGAATCGACTCTGTATGCATATTGTACCTATGTATTACCGAAAAAGTGTTGCATCATTAATTGATACGTTCCAAGTCTGTATCCGTTAAAACATTAATAGATATATCATAAAACTAATATTCTAACTAGTTCAAGACTATATTAACAATGCTATATTAGCTAATCAAATTTGTCCACTTTTAAACATTAAAAATTTGTCGTTGGCGATTACAATATGTTTGACCGCCTAGAAATACACATACTATCGGATTTAAATTTTTTCAGTATACACATTATCTTAGTGAATACATTAACTCGTTCATGTATACATAACATAGGCTTTTAATGATAATATTGGCAGAATTTTGTGCAAATCAGTTTTGTCACTTTTACATACATAGCAAATACATAACATTTTCTCAATTAAAATATTCTATATTTGGTGTAATTTAAATACTTCGTAACTTTAAATATGATAATCAAAATAACCTTCCTATTACTTGAAATTTGATAATTCTTTACATAAATTTTATTAAAACATCGTGACACTTTTGTGAACATCAATGAATTACAGCTTCTAACTTATATTTCGATTGATTCAATTGATTGATACATCACTTAAAAACATCGAATACTTTCTACAATAATTTGATTAATCAACATTTTGGGTACAAAAACATAAAATAAATATTAAAGTCTAAATTTGCCTCGAAAAATTTAATTTTAAGATTTTAGTCAGTTAAATCTATTGCTGTTTAGGCAGATTTTGCAGAAACAAAGGTTTACTTAATCGTTTTCCTTTCATTCTATCCCTCTACTGGTTAACTATTTTAGCAATCTTTGAAAATAAACGTTCGAATGGAACAAAAATTCCTGCAATAGTTAAATAAGGTACTTGAAGGCTATTTTATAAAGCTTAGGAAGCTGCAATTTTAGATCACTCCAGATTTACAATGGATACACGTTGAGTTTTCCTCTAATGGGACATCAACAGTTCATCTCTACCACTAGGTTCCACTAGTTACTCAAAAGGGTCACTATCTGTTAATGAAATTTATTACAAATTAAACGTTCAAAATGTTTAAATATATATTTTCATTAGTTTTTGTCATTATAAGCCAAAGTTAGATTTTTTAATTACTTAAATCGATGCATTTTTTTAAATTGATGAATCGAATAGAAAAACTCTTCGACAAAAGATCGAATCAATCCGGTGTATCAAATGATAAACATCGAATAAATTCGATGCATCGATGCTAATTGAACAGCCATCATTGTTATGGACTAATAAATAAATCGAGTAGTACTTAATTTCTGCACAACGTTTAGTTTCGAGAGTTTCGATTTCCTCAGGCAAAATAATTATAAACTATCAATTTGAATTTTGATAATTGGATTTTATGGAATCGATAAAATATGATAAAGAAATTACTAACAGTTGATTTTTTTTTAAATTTTTAATACCTAACTTTTAAATGCTTTAGTATATTTCATAGTTTGTAAATTGGTTTATACTATTTATAAGGATTTTCTTTTACTTCTAATATTGAGGGAGCATTATATGAATTGCTCAAAAATATTGACGAGAGTTGTCTTTAATTCATAAATTACGAGAAGTCGGTGTTTTTAAGTAAATGGTATATTAATTAAATGGTTCATTAATTTTTGCCTACATTACTGTGACATTATTAACATTACTGAGATATGACGAACAATGAATATAAATAACATACATTCATTTTGAATAGGTTACTATTTATTAATGAATTGATGCATATGCAATACGCTTTTATTATGTAATTCAAATTTTGTCATGAATACACATTTGTTTTGAGTATTAAGTACTATATTAAAGACATTAAAAATCGTCCTAAAAACCGCCTGCCCTATTGTATCGCTGATTATGGACGGTTTACTATAGTCGTATATCCGCTTGGGTATAATTTGTACATATGTTTAAAAAAAAAAATTATTTTTTCTTAGAGTTATTATAATGCATGAAAATAAAAGAAAAAATGTTTTAATGAATAAAGATTTTATGTATCTAAAAAAGTTATTTTAGTTTAATAGAAATACAAAAAATATTATTTCTTGTGGTTCAGTATTCAGGAGGAAGTTTCTTTAATAGCGTTTTCTATATTTATATTGTGAAGAACGTAAAAATTATATTTATAAAATCAATTGAAGAATAAATTGCAAAAAACATTCATACTGATTTGGAACACAACCAACAAGACAAAAACTGTGCGGAAATAACGAACTGATTGCATTATGATGACAAAAGTAAACCAAGGCTCTTTCAGTAGATATTTGATAAATTTTAACATTATGTGGAAGGCGCTTATCAAATTCATTTATCATATGACGTGTAATTTAAAAAGTTTAGAAATTTTCGGAACAAATTTGTCTGCTTTATATGGCCTAGTTCCTTTTTCATAATGCGCCTCTATTATAGATATTACGCTACAAGATATTTTAAAAATCGATCATTTACCTACAATTTACATGTAAGATAAAATTTATGGCCATTTGCCTGTAAAGTGTTGATAAATAAAGCATAATATATTTAACGATTTTGTTAGTTATTCGAATTTGATAGCATATAAATATTATGATATAAAATAAACACATAATTGTGTAATATTTATAGTTTTTGATTTTAAACTTAATTTTTCTATAATAAAAAATCGCTGTTTTTGATCATTTTAATTTTTTTCCCAAAATAAGTTCATTTTAAATTAAAAAAAAACTATTGTCGTTTAAGTCTTTAACACGTGCCACCGAGACAATGAAAATTGAGATGCAAATTATATTACATCTTTCATTCTTTATTATCATCTTTCCGTTGACTAAAAAACAGTTGCAAAAATTCTCTAAAGCATGAAATTGTTTTATTAACTTCACGTGAAATTCTAGAAATAAATTTAGAAAAAAATACCTTTGTTTGTCGACTATATCGTTAATCTATCATTTTTATTACCCATACATAAAAAAACTTTTAATTAATTCCAGTATATCTTAAGGAATATGAAGAACAACCTCATCTTGATATATATAATTCTTCTGTACGTGTGCTTGCCATTGAACTCCTCCTAAACTACCGGACCGATTCTGCTGAAATTTTCTGTATCGATTTGAGTGGAACTTTGGAGGGTTTAGATTTACAATTAGGCCCTATAAGTGAGAAGGGTGAAACGAGAGAACACACTATGCCAGATTAGCAATCGAAATTTCAAATTTAATAGTGAAAACTCCGTTAAACGAAGCATTATTACCTCTTATCTATAAATAAAATACATACATACATATAAATAAAATTGAAGTCACAAACTGTACAATGTTTGTAATGTAAAAACATCAGCTTTTTACTAGATAGGTACCTGTAATATTAATGAATTAAATTCTAACGACTGTAAAATTTAATTTTTAATCCCATTTTAGGATATTTGTTTCGGGATATCCATATAATAATTTACTAATTGCAAATTTTTGTCTTCTTTTAAAGAACGAATAAACCGATTTTTATGAAATTTTATATTTATATACAACACAATGTTCTACTCACTAAGGGTTATATATCATTACAAAAAATAATCAGGGAAAGCATTCTCAACCTGAAACTGAGGAATGATTTTTTTTTATCTATTGTGGTGTATCATTGAAAAGATTTTTTATAATTTTCTTTCTATGCTTTTTAATTTTAGCTAGGTAATCATTTTTCATGATTAGCTTATATCAATTATACCAGGCAAACGAAAAGTCAACGTCCGGACAGGACAACGTCTACCGGGTACGCTAGTACATAATATATTTTAACTAGCATTAGAATTTTCAATCGCTCGGTGGCACGTGTTATCGAGATCGGAAAAGACTTACATTTGACATTTTTTTTTCTAACTACAGGTTGTTTAGAAATGCGGTGGGAACTTTGAGAATAAGGAGGATTTCCTTTTACTTATATATATATGGCATTGTAGATATTTCTGTTAGACTTTTATAATAAACACTCGGATTGAATTTTGATACGATTTTCTATCTTTACGTAGAAATATTTTACTTAGAAATCTCCAAATATTGATGATTCTGGTTTTGATCGACGCGGAATATTTCAAAGAATACGTCGCTATTTTTTAAAAAAAGATCATATCAACGAAAAGAGCTATCGTGAGTTGATTGTGATCACGTATAACTATCCATTTATATTGTGTTAAGCGGTTCAAAATTACGCAACTCTATGATTTTTTACTCCATTAATAAGTTCCAAATCTACTTGAAATTTTACAGAGACATGGCTCAAATAGCTCACAGCTTACAGTATTAATCTTAAGCTTTTCGAATTACTTGTGATTTTCTTTTAAACAACTTTAAGATGAACATATACGAGATCGAATAAATTTAGAAATAATCAAATAGCTCAAATAGCTTACAGTATTAATCTTAAGCTTTTCGAATTACTTGTGATTTTCTTTTAAACAACTTTAAGATGAACATATACGAGATCGAATAAATTTAGAAATAATCAATTTAGACGTTACCCTTTTGTAAATGGAAGCATAAGACCGAAGTTTTTATTCTTTTGCATGAGAACCTAAAGACACACAAGGTGAGATTTAATAAGCATTAAATAGATATGAACTTTGCGTGTATCTCGTTTCTTTACTATATATTAATTGTAACGATAGCAATTTGAAAAGCACAGTTACGACCATGCAATTGAAGATAATAAAATTTGCGTACTTCAGTTTCTTTACCCAATTTACATAGAACGAACTTAGACTTAACATACACATTTGTAGTTTGAAAATTAATTTGGTGTAGTCTTTGGCACAATATGAAGAAGGGTTTGGTAATAATTAAATGAAGATTGTTCCATTTCATGCCTACATCTAGCGAAATAATGAATGAGATACTCGTATAACGGTTTCTATAACACAAACATATACATATAGATTTACGTATTTTCACCACAATCCATTTTAAATAGGGGAAACACTCCAATATTACATCCGGATTTGAGTGTCACAGCTTCGATCTTACTTATAGATGAATAAATTATTGTATGGCATTATGCCTATAAAGACCGAAGAATATAAAGCTTAGGGAAATGGAATAGGTTGCTTTTCAAGATTAACAAATGACCCGTACTTGAAATTAAGCTGTCGAAAACAAATGAAATATGCTGATCAAGCGTTTTAAAGCTAGTGATGATTCTATGAATTTCAACGGAATATTAATGGATTTAAAATAAATTGGAATCGGAAGATTTATTTTCTCAATTTCTTTTTCCTTGAACTTTGCATATATGATATTTAGTGAGCTTTAAACTTCCATCAATCATTGTTTTTAAGAAACATAGAAACTTATTTTTAGGTGAAAAAATTTGGTAAGATTTTAAGACATTTTTAGCTTTTAGTTCAGAATTTATGTCCTATAATTTAATTTTTATCTTTCGTTCTTTGTTTAAAAGCTTTAAATCGTTTTGTTTAAATAAAGGATGTATTGTTTATTCTAATCAATATTCCGTACAAATACTAAGTTAGCGTTTCCATGTTGTAACAACATTTGTTTATGTACTGTATCGTAAGTACACATTAGCATTTCATTGAATACAAATCGAGGCTGATGGTTTAGAGGGTTTTAAACGATGATAAATTAAATGTTTTCTATCGATTCTATAAGTTTTTGTTTGAGCATTGTTTTTTTAAATGTATTGTTCCTGAAGTTTCAGCTATTTTCCCACCAAAAGATTTATGTGGGTGGTTGGTTGTAAGATGTTTCTAGTATTAGGAACAGAAAACACGTATAAGCATTTTATCAACGAATGCTTAAGCGTATTGCGTCAGCGTAAAATACGTTTGCATTAAAAAAATGGTAACATATGTATAAGATAATATGTTTTTTTTAAACTTTAGCCATTTCAATCTATGAAATAATGAAACTCTGTAAAATGAAAAAGGCACAGAAAAAATTATGGAAAATACTTGACACTTAACTTGAAACAAAAAAAAAAGATTTGTTTCGATAAAATTATTTATTTTATAAATGTTCATCTGTTTAATATCTTATGTGTTAACTTAAGTATGAATAGTTGAATACTATTAAAACATACACCTATTAGAATAATATGTTTACACTTATTCGTTTACTATTCGATTTAAATTCAAAAAATATTCGTCAATTCGTTTTAACCACATAAGCTTACGTGTGTAAAGTTTTCAGGACATTTCAGGTAACGAAATAATTGAAATTTTTCGTCCGTCTCTTTTTACCGAGAATGCAAAATGTCCACTCAAATGTAATTTTAAAAATATTGAATAGAAAAATTCTTATACTTTACATTGCATTCAGCATCGAATTTTTCCAAGTAGTGATAACTTCTTAGAATAATTTCAAGCAGAATCTACAGAATCTATTTCTTCATCGTTGTTCTGGGGGCCTCTCTTAAGAGTTCCTCTGCGCAACGTCCCAAAAAGGACTATTGCACCTTAACTTTGTTTCTAGTTCCAATTGGTCAAATCTATATTTACAAATAAAAGATTGGGCCTCTTTTCTAACTGGTTCTTAACCTATTGGTGGTATATCTATTAAGTATTTTATTATCTGTGCTAAAATATATTTATTTAAAGCAAGTTTACAACTCTTTCCTAATAAAAAGTACATTTATTTTTTGAAATTTTATTTTTCTATATTGTAAAAAAAATGTTTTCTTAGCATTGCCAACTATATAGTAATTTCTAGATAACGTATTAGTATTGTTTATATTATTGGCTTAATATTAGGTTGGTGCATATGAAAAGTGTGATTTTTAATAAGTAGATATGTTTAACTATAATTGTTTCCATAAAAGTTATTTTCTTAGTCAAAATATTCTCTAATAACTACAATACACTTTTTCCAATAAGATTATCAAAATTGCTTAATTTTTAGGATCAAAAAAAATCTGATATAGAATATTTTCGGCTGTTTCACTAATTTTCATACTGTTCTCAATTTAACATTGACACATATTTTATCATTTCCTAGTAACAACTAATTATTAAGAAATTATTATTTACTAGTAACTACGCGTGAAATATTCACAGTCAACACGAACACAATTGACCAATGGTAAAAATTGGTAATTGAATAAAACCGAAATGACAGATGAAACAAATGACAACAATTAGTAAGATTAAATTTAAGACAATTATTATTAATTTTAGTTTTCACTCATAAATACATTCTTTGTTTTCTGTGTTTGCCGACATACATACACCTTTACTTATTGTTATACTGATCCCGTATAACTCAATTTCTTTATTCTTTTCATAACACGTTTTAACAGCGGCAAGCTGTCATCGTCAGGTATTATTTTTGAGAAGAAAGCAATTGAGATATAAAATAAATAATAATTCATTCAAACGGTTCTAAATGATTAGAAAAATTAAAGTCGGTTTACGAAATTCTAGTGAATAAGCTGAATACAGCAAAATTTCTTTGTCCATTAATTATTTTATCACTTAGAACTCTTTCTATAAGTCAAATAGTACGAAAATGAAGATAGTTTGAAAAGGTCGATATCAGAGATTATTGATTCTTAAAATCATATTTTTTTAAGATAAGCATCTAAGCTTTAAAGCCTCATTCGAATAAGTGACGGAAGCGAATGAAGTATATTTTGTTTGAATAAACAGATTTTGAAGAAAAAAATATGCAATTTTATATATTCACTTAAAAAACCGCTACTTCATATGCATCACCCAATATTTAGTATGTCTTTAACTACTCCTTTGAACTTTAGCTAATTCAACCTCTTTCCATATTAAAAATGAGAAGTACTAGATAAAGTAGAACGCTAGAAATTGAAGAAACATTCATAGATTTGGTTCGTGACTCATATGAAAACATAAATGTTTATTTACTTTGCATGAATGATGTAAGTTTATAAATCATTTTTCTCTACAAAAACTTTGCTATGCTATTCGAAGTCTTGGAGGAAAAGTGAAAAGAACTTGACTCATTGAAAAATAAATAATACTCGAATTTAAATTGATATTCTCGTTAAAGATGAAACATGTCGCGTCTTCTCAATTATTATTGATTTTAAATTACCAAAAAAAAAAAATCACTTACTTTCATCGCTCTGCGGCGCTGATAAAATAGAGCTGTGTTTCTTCTTTACTTCTTCGACATTGGCTTGAATTTTATCTATCATTTCTCGTATCTCCTCCACCTAAAAACATTGTAAAAGGTAAATAAATCAGTTTTATGAAAACAATAAATATATTTGTATTGGATTTAAAGTGTCGTTAATCGGAGACTAATAAACTGTATGCAGTTTATAAACACCCTGGATAGCGTCTGTAATAAACATTTTAAAACCGTAACGTCTATCTAGACATTAAGCATTTTATTAAAGTAATTTCCTGCTTCGTAATGTTTGCAGTTTCCACTTTATGAGACAAAGCTTCAATATATTTTTCTAAAGCAATCGTAAAAGTGTTTGACCAAAAAAAAAAAATATATTGCAATCAATTCACTATATATATTGTTTTAATGTTTTTGAATATAACGATTATTTATTAAAAATAGAATATTGCAGTCAATACGGAAACAATGTTAACAATGTTAAAATTAGTGTTCATCAACGTATCCATCGTTTTGCTGTACCCAAATGGTACAAGAGAAGTGATGCAATATTAATTTGATTTGGTGTTACAGATTCATACAAACGAAGCTGCAGTGCTAGAATTAAAATAATTTCACAGATATTAAATTTGCTTAAATTTACATACTGCAGATATTTAATAGGGGAAAATTAGATTTATGCATGAATATTGACGTTAAATTTATTTATGCAAATAATTGTTTATTCTTTCGATAATGAAGCACATTTTTTAAAGTGAAATCAACTTTGATAAGGGAAACTAGTAGACGTTGGTTAAATTTTTATTACAATTAATAAAACTTATATTTGCTGCATTTAAAAAGTAAGAGCAACATAGAAGTGATATTCGACAAGAACACAAAATTATATGTTACCATTAGTTTACAAATCGGAGAAATCGGTAAAAGTTATACTTCTTTAGGCGCAGCATGAGAGGGAACAAATAGATTTGTTACGGAAGTTGATTATGCATGTTTGTTACGGAAGTTAATTTGGGCTGATACGTTCCCTGAATAGTATACGATTCTAGATTAAACTAAACCCCCGGAATTCTCTTACATCTAAAGTATGAACGATGCCAAATACGCGAGATAACGAACATAATAACCTATGCTTTTTAAAATGAAAATTAATCTTTAAGGTTGGAAAATTCCTAAACTAGTTTTCCGTTTCCTAGTGACGTAGACACTGTTTGTTTAAGTTTTAATCATTTTTTTCAATTTATAACTGAGTTAAAAGAAAAATAAAATATTTAAATCAATATATTAATGGTCAAATCTGGGTATATATGTTGGCAAAAGCAGAGAATAAAAAATGTAACAAGTGTGAATGAAAACCAAATAACCAATGTTTCAAATTCGAACTACCTGATTGTTTTTATTTATTTCATCGGTCGATTTCATTCGAAAGTGTATGTCTGGTTAACTGAAGCCAATAAAATGCATGGACTTATCTGTGTAGACCCTTATTCCCAGAAAAAAATAGACTTTTACAAAAAAGTATAACTTCTTACGTGCGTCCATCAGTACACGCACATTTTATTTATAAATTTTGCATATAGAGCTTTTACAAAAGTATATTTAATCAGAAATTCTATGGATGCTTCTTGGCCAATTCGAAATAGAACGTTTCAGAATATTATAAAAATTGATTTTTACCGCTTCTTCTCTTTGAATTGGAAGAATATTTTTTTTTCGCTTCTATGTTATATCAAATGTATAGTAGATTATAATTCATACGAATCTATGAAAGACGTTTTTTTTCAAGATTAAAAAAATATTTATTTTTGAAAATTAAATTCAAATTTTCAGGGTATTTAAACATATTCTTCAAATTGTAATTCTAAAATATTTGTAAAAATACATAATGTATTAAAAATGTACAATCAATTTCTGGATAAAAATTTAATCTATAGACCTAGTTGGCAATTTATTTAAATCAAAAAATTAATGGAAAATAATTTAGATTTTCTTTGTAATTTTTAAGCTGATAAATTATGAAAATGTTTACCAACATTGCAAGCTCTTCAGTACCTCTATTTTTAACAATGCAATGTAATATTAAAAACCTAATTTAACTTTAATAACCCTTTGTATTATATTCTTATTGAAGTACATCGTTACTCAAGAGAATTTAACTTCATATAAATTTCATTTATTTTTCATTGAAACTCTCGATTTTGTCTGCGTAGTATCATAAAATATTGACAGTATTTTTATTTACATTTTCTGTCTACTATAAAGTATGTGATTTTTTTTCCTACCCAACCCACAAAATTGCTTTAAAAACTTCAATCGCTATGCAAGACTATAGCTCTATTTTTGATAAAAGTTGGGTCAAAATCTATTTTAAAACAAATATTACCCGAAAATTGGTTCAAAAATTTAAATTTACACGAATATTGGCCGTTAAAATTCGATATATTCTTAATATCATAAAAGTTTGTACAATGCAAAAAGCGCAACCCTAAGAATTGTACGAACTTTGGGTGACCACTGGTCTTTTTTAAATGCGTGACACGCTAATACTTTGCATTAACATAATTCATATTTATCATTGATTTACATAGAATTGTAACGAAAGTCTTAATTGAATTTTTTGATTAAAATAAACTTTTATGCTTTATGTATCAAGAGAAAGCTGTCATAGAAAAACGATCAAATTCTCAAAATAAAAAGAAAAGGAAAATTATTTTATTTGTTCCACACTATATGGAAATTACTTGAAATATACATAGTAGAATAATAAAACCACAAAATGGATAATAAGTATGATCATTGAACTTTAATAACTACTATAAAGTTGGTCAAATTATTATGTGCAATTAAGCAATTAGATAATGATATATAATCGAGTGTAAAACAAGCCCAAAAATAGTTCCTTTAGTTACGAACCATATAACTGATAAAATTAGGTAACAAATATAATTACAATTTAAGCTTCACGTTAAGTTCTTATCATGATATTTGCACAAAAAGTATGATCGAATAAGGTACCCTTTCCACTTTAACATGGATTGGTAGAAAACTTTAACTATGTATTTTTTTGATTTAACTCCAATTTTAAATAGAAAATGTTCACAAATGTTCACATTGATAATTAGGAAGAACAGGTGTTCTATAATATGTTGTTGAGTATAATAATACTTACTAGGGTCGGTATTTTCACATCAAGATAGTGAAATTATCTTCTAGACAAAATTTTATCTAGAGGATAGGTAAACAGTTGTTTTCATCTAAGAGAAGGATATGTAGAGGATTTACCAATCAAATAATTTTTAATCTTTTGAATATGCTGAAGCTATCTAACGAGTATGGTCTATCTATCCGTGAGAGAAAATACTGGCCCTTCGTGGCATTGATTTTGATACTGTATTAGAGCAAAATAGACGTACATAACTTCAAATGGCCGTTAGTTAGTAACATTTATCTTCCAGATAAAATTTTATCGAGATTTATCCTTTTGTCGGATTTAAAAAATTTTTAATTAGAACTGGTTTTTAATAAATAATAAGTTATTTAATAAATAAAAATGTATTTGTTAGATAAATCCTATACATTTATTCTACACTTATCACTATTTTCAGGTGAAAATACGAAACGATTTTTTTGTTAATTCAATTCTAATATGGTACAATTTTCTCTTTTTGTTGCGAAATTTCCATCAAAGCCCGATTTATTCGCGAATTAAAAGCAAAGGGGAAAATTCAACGTTGTCAGATATTGACGTCTCGGCTTATGTGTACATCTGACAACGTTGCATTTTCGATTTTTTTTTTTAATTTAATTCGCAATTAAATCGGTTTATAATGAAAATTTAACCACAAAAGAGAAAATTATACCTTATTAGAATTGAAATAACAAAAATATCGCGAATTAAGTTAAAAATAAAGTCGAAAATGCAACGTTGTCAGATTGTGGATTTGCTAAAGTACACTTGAGCCGACGTCTCTAAAAGGGACATGAGCCTAATATTTTATGAAAATATTTATAATCGTTATTGAATTGAACAAAGGATTAACTAAAATAGAAAAGTTAAATATGGTAAATTGGGAATAAGGGCACCTTGAAACAGATATATCAATTATTTGGATCAACAATTAAATATATAATCAAAGCCTAGAATGTGATATATTAAAATTTCGTAAGTTAAAGTTCAAAAAACATCAACTCAAATATTTTCTTATCATTCCTTTCCTAAATGAAAAGTTTATATTACATAATTACATTTTATGTATGCTTTATAAAAATTGGGTTAATGTAACATTTATTTTAAAAGAGACACAGAATGGAAATTGATAAAAACGGTAGTAACCATCTACCATAAAGAAAGTCTTTTTACTTCAACGCTTTTTCAAACAACTTTAACTAGAAAAAAGGAAATGTTACGCTACGAAATATGTTACTAATTTATCAACGAATAAAAGACGTTCGGAAATACTAAAAAGTAAAACTTCCGCTTTATTTAAATGAAAAACGAAAATTGATTCCCTGTTAGAGTATCGTTTTTGTAAAAATGCTAGCACAGTACATTCTTTCGTGGTTTTTGTTCCATACATAATAGACGAGCTGATATTAAGACGTGTATATGCATAATTTAGAAATTTCCGGAAGGATGAAAACTCTTCGTGCTTTTTTTTTCTTTTATGAAATAGATCCTTTCAGTTCCTTATAGTTTCTAAGGAACGTTTGTGTATATTCATGAGTGTTTATGTTCACGTAATTTATCCATATATAACAAACAAAAAAAATCTACATAGGATAAATTAGGCACGACGCTTATTTTAATCAAGAAAAATACGTATTTATGCAAATTAATGTAAAAAAATCGTAACTATATATCATACGGGTGGGTGGTTTATGGTATACGGTTTAATAACTCACATTTCTTTTAAAACACATTTTTATGAACAAAGCATTTTTACCGAATACTTTATAATCTCCAACAATGCTAATGTTATACCTACTGATTTATATTTCTAAACTTACATTTATAGAAAAAAATGATCATGTATGTGTTTCATCGAAGGACGAATTCATTTCATTTTATTAATACAAAAAAAGCCTATGTACTTAAGTATGTGTGTACGAAATTACACTTCTTAGGTGTGAATGAAAAAAAATATTTTTTATATAACTACATCTACGTTTTAAACAAATATAATTTGAGAAAAACGGTGGATAGTACATGACTATTAATACTAAGAAAACCTAATAAAATTCAATTCAATTTATTGCAGTTTTGAAATAAAATAAACGTTTTACATGTGAAAGAAACTAATTTTGTAAATTTTCGAACCACTTCAACCAAAAATAGCATTTCTCATCATTCCAAAACCGATGTACTATCAAAATAGGTATACTTATCCGTTCAAGTTCTTTATTTCCAAAAAATTTTCAAGTTTTTCATAATTCTCTAAGGGGTCATCCATAAATTACATAACAAGTTTAGGGGGGGGGAGTTAACGAAATGGGACATTTTGAGATTACGGTCACAGGGGAAGGGGTCAAAAGTTTTGTGACGTCACATGCTAAATTTTAAAAAATTTAGGTCCATGAACCTGTGAGAGCTGTGACAATGGCGGTGGGGGAGAGGCAAAAACGAACAATTTTTGTGACGTAATTTATAGATGGCGCCTAAATGAAGCTTAAGTACCTAATTATTTTTAAAATATGAGCTGTTCATTTTAAAAATGATCTAAGTTCATTGCAAGGATAACGGTCCATACGGTAACTATTGTATTTGTAATTAGGGGTGATTGTATTCATTTCAAAAATATGAAATTTCACAAATTATTAATTAAATATTAGTTTCTGGCATAACAGTCATAAATTCTCTGCTAATTAAACTTATATTTTTATAGATTGAGAAAATAGAGTAGAAAGTATGAGAACCATCCATGAAATGGATTTAAGCCACTTTCAAAATAAACGACTGATATGTGTATTTTTTTTATTTCACCAATTTTAGTTAACAATTTTAGTTGAATGTTTAATTAAATCAATCATAAATTTTATTTTTCAACTCCCGTATTTGTGATTTGCACATGATTTCCTTTAAAAAATATTTTCAATTTTTTATACTAAAAGATAAATTCTTTTCGTCGTACAATAAAGCTTAGTTAAGGTTAACTTATATAGTCTCAGAAAATATTCACTCTTTTTGTTATCTACTAAATTAATTAAAAACTAGGTATATGTTCTGTGTAAAACCTAAAAACTTCCCATAATTAAAATACTCAATTAAATTCTATTCTTCTTTTATTAGCATCTAATAAAATATAAGTAGGGTACTAGACTTTATAGGTATTCGTTGCAATAATTAACGTACTACAGTTTGTTAGCAAAAAGTTCCCTTCATTTTATTCATAATTAACAAGGAAACCATTTGGAACAAAATGAATCAAAGCTTTTTGTGCCAGCTTGTTTTAACATTATGAAATTAACCTATACTATTATACTACTTTCTAAATTATAATAAAACCTTAAAAATCGTTCACAATACAAAATATATATCTCTTGATTAATTCATAGTTTTTCCATGTACTAAAGCATACCAGTTTTATAAATAATATAAGAAAACATAAACATACAAAGCCGCATATAATTCAAACATCTAATATTTAAATAAATTACATCAGAGGTACTTGATCTGAGTCATAAGTATCCGTGTGATCCATCACAACGTCATTACATATTAGAAGTTCTACGATTTTTCTTTTAAAATGAATCACCAAAATTGTCAAAATAAAAATATTTTTTTACTAATAAGCAGATCAATCTTTATCCAATAAAAGTATATTTTAAAATGAAGTTTTTTAACGTCAACATTTTATGTTTCAGGTAAATTTAACAGTACTAAAATGTATTAGTAAATGTACTTTACTCTAAATGTTAGTCCTAAATATTTTCCTTATTTTGTCTCGAATATTTTTAAATTATAATATTATATACTATTATAAGTTTGTCAGTCAATAACGTTCAAGAAACGAATGGGAACTTCATAAAATTCGAAGTACAAAAAGATATTATGTTTGTTTCTGCTGAAGTTCAAACCGAATTTTGAATGCTTTTGAATTGGTTGATCATGCGCAGTTACAAAACAGCAGCTTTTTGCAATTAAAATAACGCATGATTAACCAATTCAAAAGCAATTAGAATTTGGTTTAAGCATCACGCAAAAAACACTAATTTTGATCTAATACACGATTCTTTATAAAAGATAATGCTTTAGAATATACTTCAATTAACATTAATCTACATTTATAGTATTTCATAGTATATCTTTTTATGATAGTGGTAAAATTCAAAAAACAGCTATGAAAGGTAAAATGCAAAAAAAAAAATTGTCTTCCAACAAGTAGTTAATTTGAACAAGGTTCCTCTACTTTACACTAAGGACAATGGATTCTAATAAAAAATAATGGTAAACAGTGCATGGAAAATAACATAAAAATCAAGTTTTAAAATAAATTTTAACGCACTTTCGTTTCATATGGAAACGCGTGCAACTGTAATCACAAAACATTAGAAGAAAAAAAGGCGTCGATTGAGTACTGAGCATGGATTACCATCAATAATCAGCTGTGGACAATAAACAATATAATACCTCCTTAAAAAAGGGTTTTAATTTAAAAAAAAAGTAGTATACTTGTTATAAGAGAAAATGTTTTTTGCGTTTTACCGAAACTAAGTAAAATTATTTAGAATTCGGTGAAAAGAATTATCATCTAAACAACATGTGAAAGGAATAGTTTTGCACGAGTTCTCCTGTAACCTAACAAAGTCAAAAGAGAAGCGTGGAAACTACTTACAATTCCCTGTTTTTCAAACGAATTACCTCTAAAATTGGAAACTTAAATTAAAAAATTCAACTTTTATAAATATGATGTTTTTCTTTGTCAAATTGGAATTCTAATCTATGGTTGTCCATGGTATCATTAAATGATAATAATATCGACCTATTTAATCACTGTACATATAGAATTATTTTGTTGTCTAATTATGTGTTTTGTTACAATAAACTGTAGATTCTAGTAATTTATATTTTAATGGAATGGGAATGTACATAGAACGGTAACTATTTTATTTTAAAATCTATATATTATCATGTTATGGACCGTACACTATGCATACTGTATATGATTAGTTCAGCAAATGATATGGTTTTACTGATACCAGCAGTTATATCCCAAATACTTGTGAAAAGCGAGGTAGCATATAAAATGCTATTATATGCTAACAACGATAAGAATCAATACTATAGAGACTTGCATAAAAACTAAATATCTTTTTGCAAGATTCAATAGGGTCTGTTGGTCGTTATGGACCGTACTATAGTTAAAATAAAAATTTATACATACCTCCCCGAAGAACTCATCCATAAAGCCCTCTCTTCCTTCCACGTCAACGGAAACACTATCCGGGACCACATCATCGTCATCACTTTGGGCCTATAAAAGAAAAAAAGATAAATAAAATGAAACTAATAGAAAAACGTTATTATTCCTAAAAAAGTTCGTTTTAGTTTTGAAGGTCTTATCGGAATTTGATTAAGTCACACAATTTCACTACGTACATTATTTTCGGATCAAATCAAGATTTATTCTTTAGTTTTATTATTTTTGTGCATGTTTTGTATGTATACTATTTGTTCAAGTACAAAACAAATATAAGGAAACAGCTTCGGTTATTTGAAAAGTTGAAAACCACATGCAGTTTACTGTTTAAAACTATAGAAACTGCGTTCACCAACTTTACAATAAGCCGAAGTTTGTGGACATTGATTTTTGTCGTTACTCTTCTAAATTATTTAATCCATTTCATGTTACAATCTATAAACAGTATTTTATCAAGTTTGACAAATATAAATGCTCTCCCACTTGAGCCAGTTAACTATTGAGAGTTCATTTTTAATCAATTTATTAGAATATTTGCAGTGTTGGCAAAACGAGGCGTCTATACGTAATAGAAATAAGTAAGGGTATAAATCTTCTCATATTGATTTATCGGTGAATAATGGAATTAAGACGTGAAATAGAACAATGTTTCATGTTTATTAAAGCAAATTTATCTTCTAACACAAGTCATATAGTTCTTAAATTACACTCTCTCGACAAAATGAAAGCTACCAAGTCTAATTTTAACAGAAACACAATGAAAATAAAATATGATTATAAAGGGTTGACAAGAATAGAATTTGTCCCACTGTTACTATTTGATTATAATAAAGAATAAAACTTTATAAAATACTTAATAATGTTCTTAGGAACTTGGACTCAAATAATAAGACGTTAAATTTTCAAATCATCTCAACGTTTCATTTGATTAATTAAATAATTAATTATTTACCACACCATGGATGAGAGCAAACAGGATTAAATAAAATAATATAAGAAAATTCGAGTTCATTTTTTTCCTATTACTTGTCACTGAATAAACAAAACTATTGATTTTAAGTTAACATAGCTAAATGATTCTACAGACAAAAGTAAGGCTTTATATAACATAGTCTATGAAAAACCATTTGTGAAATCGATGACATTTAATGTAATTACCTAATACATCTTTTAACACCTTTTTTACGATATAACTACAATGAAAAATAATTATTTACTTGTTGCCCAGTTTGGCATTATTAAAAAAAATACTTAAACTATTAAAAATACATCGATGTTTTTATTCGATATGAAAAATCAAAGCCCTGTATTGATGTTTATCGATAAATCGCGTAGAAACATCGATGTTTTTTCAACATCGTATACGTTTCGCAATAATTTGATTATCAAACGTTCTGCATTAAAACAGAAAATAAATATTAAAGTCTTAGTTTGTCGACAATTAATCTTAAGATTTAAACTAGTGAAGCTCAAAGCTTTTTAAGAAGACTTTGCAGAAACAAAAGTTATTTTAATCGTTTTCCTTTCATTCTATTCCTCTGCTAGTTGACTATTTGAGCAGCCTTTGAAAATAAACGTTCATATAGAACAAAAGTCTCTACAGTGGTCAAGCATTTGAATGTAATTTTATAAAGCTTAGGAAATAGAACTTTTAGATGAGTCCAGATTTTCAATGGATTCTTGTTGAGTCTTGCTCCTACTGGATTACTGGGCTACGTAGATATATAGACGTTCATCTTTACCGCTTTATTCCACTAGTTACTCGCAAGAGTTCTAATCTATTAATGAAATTTCTTTTATAAATATTTACCGTCGCTTTATAACGACTTTAGCGACTCTAAGAGTTAATAACAAATACTTAAATCGAGAAATATCAAAAATTTGCTAAAAACGAATTTCGATGATCGATGTTTAGTGAACATCCTTAGGTTATACTTTTCCAATACTTACAAAAGATTACATTGATAAATATTTTACTTATTATTTCCGAGACACAATTAATAAATTAATGAATAATTATATATGTCGTATGATATAATTTCTTTATTTATTTATTGAATATAACGCGTTTCAACAGTCTTTGGGAGTCATTCAATGAAGTAATAAACTAAGTGAGTCATACGACACATATATTAATTTAGAAAAGTATATTTTTACTAAAGTACAGTGAATTTATCCAATATTATTTTTAACAAAAATCCGAAAAGATATGTTTCTTTTTTTTTTAATTTGGTTCAACTGTTGCTGATTTGAAGAAATAAAACCAAGTACTTTTATAAGTTTATATTGTTTTTTTATTAAAAATAGCTTGATTCATATTACAATTTACAACTCAAAAGATTTTGATTTACGAAAACAAAACTGCTTAATACCAGTCTTACTGTTGTGTAAAATAGTTTACATATTTTATTTTGAATATGGAATATACTTAAAAGCTCAGCAAATTTTTGATATTTCTCAATTTACGGATTTTTATTAATCCTAGAGTCGCTAAAGGCTTTGGTAATTATAAACCGACGGTAAATAACAATAATTAAAAAAAACAAAGCTTAACTATAATAAATTGAAATATATCTCACAGAGATAAATTAAGTACAACATTAAAAATAATATTTTTCTTCAGAATAATACGTTAACTTTAAATAAATATTTCAACATTAAAAATAAACTAAACATTCAACAACTGAATGCAGTTTGCAATATAAATTGCAATGAGTACAAAAGTAGCTTCTAGACACGTCAAAATCTGGCAACAGTTCATTTGTTGTTTTATTTTTTTAATAACAAAAGAGAAAATTATATATTAGAATTGATTTCACAAAGAAATTGCAAATTGAAAAAAAAAAGTTAGACGTTCCTGATTTTCACGTGTCTAAAAGCTATCAGGACCTAAAAAACAAATAAAATTGAAAAAAAAAACTTTAAATGATGTCTCGAAAAGAAATAAATCACTTTCTTTAAAAACTCAAATTTAAAGGAGCTTGAAAAAAATAACTTATTGAAATCATTGATCACAGATAACTAAAACTTTTCAAAATCCATTTATCGAATTTCTTAGTTTTACCAATTGATTTAAGATAATGGTGCTGTGTACCAATCTTTCTTGATTACCTTGCTATAGTACCTACTGCGATAACTAACATTGATTTGTTCAAATAGTTTCTCTCATTGATCAATGTTTGAAACTGTTTACTGTAGCTTTCTTAGAGTTTTGGAGCTTTTACAGATAAATTGTAACAAATTTTAAGGAACAATTTTAAACTTTTTAATGAGAGATATACGAACAATAACAAATTGCCACTCGCAAAAAATAAACATTTATATAATGTCAACATGTCTATTTTTAAATAAATGAAGCCAAAGATAAAAATTGAAATAGTTTTGGTTTCGATATAGCATCTCGGAGACTCGTCTCGGTCTTCATTTCGGAACGAGATTTACAATTAGTCTAATCTCGTATGCACCTTAAATTTTAACGAAATCGGCAAAGCCGTTATAGAGTTAAAACATACAAACAGAAAAAAAATAATTAAGGCTATCTTAAAGAAAATTATAATTACCTTTTAATTGGATCAACAATTAATTGTGCAAGAAAAATTTATAATTTGATACATTATTATCATAACATAGCATAAAGCAGTGCTTCTCAAAGAGGATCCCGTGGAACCCTGGAGTTCCATGAAAAATTTTGGAGTACCACGAGACAAATTGTATGATTTTAAAACATTCTTAAGATAAACTACAATATTTTCATAAAAATGTATCAAACTAGTAATGTAAGGCATTACTTGTACATTTCTTATAAAGTCAAATTTAATCAATTTTTCTTACCAAAGATATTATTGTCTAATTTTTGTTTCTGTTGTTTATAACTACTTTAGGTAGGGCAAGGATTCCATGATCCCTAAAATCTTTCATAAGACTCCATAAGAAAAAAAGACACATAAGATTTATTCTTACTTTAGCCGCCCAATTATGCTTAGAACTATTAACCCTGGATTTTACATATATTATCAATGAAAATTTATTAATAGGTCTCCAAAAATAAGAGGAAAAATATTATACGTACAATCATTATAAATTTTCAACTTAAAATTAAAGAGGGAAGGAAATATGATAAAATAAAATATTTTATGAAATCACTTTTCATAAACAGAAATTTCACAAAAAATGGTAAAAATAGTTACAATTACAGTAAAATTGAGAAAGGATATCATATTTGTTTATACTAAGTAGATCTTTTCATAATTTTTTGTGTATCTTAATGAATTTTGGTTCAAAATGGTCATGGGGCTTTTCGCTTCAACGGAAAAGAGCATATTTTTTCCAAAAAAGCATTATTTTATTTATAAACTTACATATGAAGTGAAAGGCGCTCAAAAGAATTATGTTGGTAAAGCTAAAAATCTCAAAACAAAAATTATACAAAAAATAGAGTATTTTCTTGACTATTCAATATCTTCTTGTATAATTATCAGCAATTTTCAGTCATAGAAATTTTAGTTTCATATGATACGTTGTATTGACTTAGAAACGAAACTTAAAAATGCTTTTTGAAAATGGCTCAATTTCGTAGAGGCAAAAAGTTACAGGATCATTTTAAACCTAGTTTTATCAAAATATTAAATCGTATCCTTCGGTAAAGAATACGCCTGTTTTAAATGTAAAATTTGCAGTACATTTTCTAAGATCATAACTTGCAATTAGCTTCGTAAATTGATATATTAGAATGCAATAATTGAATAAAATTTATAGCAATGCATTTTTATTTTTGCGAAAAAGTATTCAATACCTTGTTTGGGTGATGCTACTCGATTCACTCAATTCAGTCGAATCGAAAAGTTGGTAAATTGCAATGTGATTCGAGTACAAAATCAGTCAATTGAACTCAGTTAAATACGTTCGAGTTAAAGTTGGAAATATTGTAAACTGAAATCCACATCGATTGAAAAAAATATTAATTCAGGAAAGTTAAAATTGGAAATATTGTAATTTTAAATCCACATCGATTGAAAAAAATATTAATTCAGGAAAACCCAAATCATACAAAATACTTCCGACCTCTCGAGTAAAAATTTTGGTCACTCAACTAATCAATGAGATTTAAAATATTACTCAAGTAAAACTCGAGTTGCATCACTATCTTTGGTCTTGTTTGAAATTATTTAATATTTCAACTCTTAAAAATCTATTAAAGAAATATTGTTCAACTGTGTGTTAATAAAATTATTTTTGTATTTTTTAGAAATATAATAGCTTTGAAAAAAAATAAAGATGTCGCCACAAAAATGGTTCCACAACACTTCATTCAGGATTAAATTAATAATTTTAGTGAACAATGTTTAGTTGATCCTTTACGAAGAATCATTAGTACGTTCTACGAATACTTGTCATACTTTTCCGACCCCCTCGGTTTCAATTACATTGCTTAATGCACCATATCAGATGACAAATTTTTGGTCTTAAATATAAAATTGTTACCCTTAATAACGTTTTTAAATATTTTACGCTATCTATAAAAAAAACTTTATTAAAATTCATATTAACCATTTTAATAAAATATTGATTGTAACTATAGCTTTAAGACACATTCTCATTACACTATGAAACTTTAATAAGGACTGTAATTTATTGAAGAAAATTTAAATGCAGTGAAGGGTACCAATTAATAGGTCTTTAAATTTGTAACCTAGAAATTATAAAACAATTTAATTATAGTTTAAAATTGTCACAATCGAGTATTGAATCTATTATTCTAGAAAACATTAAACTGTTAGAATTAAACCATATAATTGTATTAAATATAGCTTAGACCAAGACATTTGTTTTTAAATTAGATTAATACGGAATAAGATTCTGAAAATTAGTTTAATGTGACTTCGGAAATGTCTCTTCAGGTTAAAGTCTTCTCCGGAAATAATGTAAGTATTGATTTAGCAAATTAAAATTGTAAGTAATGTATAATTAAAAAGAAATTACAAGATAATACTTCTTAGTTATAAAAATAATTCTATGACGTTTTGTTAGTAAAATACTTTGATTATTTTTTTGAATAAATTATCATTAAATTGCTTTAATTAGTTTTTACCAACTGCTTTGTGAAATTGAATATTTTTATGTGGGTTTGATGATGTTATGTGAAAATTATTTTTGAAAATGACCATATGATCGAAATTTAATTGTATTTGTAATTTATGTTTTACATCTGAAAGATTCGTAGGAAATATATTGTTGGGAAACTGTAAGTGAATCGCGTTTATATTGCCGGTTTAAGGAAAGCCATGTGACTGATAATGAAGCGATCATATAGTTTTATATTTGGTATTTAAAAATGATATAGTGCTTAAGAAATGAGTCACCTAATTAATTTATTACAGAGATAAGTAGTAGATTTATTTATTAATGTAATTGACAAGACAAAATTCAATGACAGTTGATAAAAAAGGGGTGGGGTCTTCGATGACACTTGGTCGAGTCAAATGACATTTAACACTATCAATTACTTAACCTTTAACGGTAATTATGTGACTGAACTGTTGGTCGTAAATGATGATGAAGAATGAAAATATAAGCATGCACAATGCCGTTTTGGGCAGCGTTGCAAATTTGAAAATTAGGATTTAAGGATATGGAGGTAAATATAATTAAAGTTTGTTTAGGAATCAACATGTTTGATCCCTCTGGTGTACAACTTCAAACTTACCGCTACGAGGGCCGCCAATCTATCCTTCGTCATTTTTCACCAATGTAACTCACACACTGTAACTTTGCCTGATTTTATAAAAAAATCCCATTCAAAACTTTTGTACGGAACGGCACTAAAACTAAGGAACGGACACTACGATCATAAAAATCGATACGTTCACGATACTGCTGTCCTGCACTGCCGTCATTAAACGACGCTTGCGCGTATGACGTCAACTCGTGGTATCATTTATAAATTAATTTCATATTTGTAAAAAATAAATCTTTCGAGTTGATCATTGAAACTGAAAATTTTCGTTTTAAAATTCAAAATAATAATTTTCACAGTATTTTCATCTGAAAAAGTGACTTAATTTTGTTCGAAGTAAATCCGTTACAGCACTCACATATTGGTAGCCGGTTTGACTTTTGAGCCTATTCAGAGGACGCCATTGTGAGCCATAACGACTTCTATATCAGGTAAAAAGAATCCCTTATATGTACATTGATCATTGTAATCTGTGTGTTAAAATTAAGTGAAAATTTCTGTAATTATTTTCTGTAAGTTTTGCAAATAATATTTTTCGAAAAACATTGATATTTTTCAAGATTTTTAAATTTTAACATCGGTGTGTCATACCAAATTCCTATGATACACAATAAAAGCGCCATTCCGGCGTACAAATTTAAGTTCAACAGTCGTGCATCTTTTGTTCTTTGCAATAGTAACATTTTTACTTTGTCAAATCTTTAAATTTCATGTTATATTTCGTCAGCCTACTATTTTGTTATATTTTTTGTGAAATTTGTTAAATTTAAAGTGGCCTTCAGTGATTCTAACCATAGTTTCTCTTTGTAACGTTCCATTTGTGTTTTCTAGAATTTTCTTGAAAGAAAACATTACACCATGGCTCAAGATCTTGATATGCCGACATTCAAGTGTGTTCTTGTGGGTGATGGAGGTACCGGCAAAACTACTTTTGTTAAACGTCATTTAACTGGCGAGTTTGAAAAAAAGTACGTAGCGACTCTTGGCGTTGAAGTTCATCCACTCGTGTTCCATACAAATCGAGGTCCGATTCGTTTTAATGTATGGGATACTGCCGGTCAAGAAAAATTTGGAGGACTTCGAGATGGTTATTACATCCAAGGCCAATGCGCCCTTATTATGTTTGACGTAACATCCCGAGTTACTTACAAAAATGTTCCAAATTGGCATAGAGATTTGGTTCGTGTTTGTGAAAATGTTCCAATTGTACTTTGTGGCAATAAAGTAGACATCAAAGATAGAAAAGTCAAAGCTAAAAGTATTGTATTTCACAGAAAGAAAAATTTACAAGTACGTATATACTTCATCGAAAATCACACCGGTATAAACTTATTTTATTTATTTCAGTACTACGATATTTCTGCTAAATCTAATTACAACTTCGAAAAACCATTCTTATGGTTGGCCAGAAAATTGATCGGGGATCCTAACTTGGAATTCGTCGCCATGCCAGCTCTCGTGCCACCAGAAGTTCAAATGGATCCTCATTGGCAACAACAAATCGAAAACGATCTCAAAGAAGCTCAAGAAACAGCTCTACCCGAGGATGACGAGGAACTTTAAAATATTTTTTCATTGTTTAAGTTAAAACGAATTAAACTCCTTAATATTATCATTTATTATATTAATAGAAATATTTTTTTCCAAAATAAACTCAATATTGTTCAGTAATTGTTGGTTCATTACATTTTGTATTATAGATACATAATTGTTAATTTTTAAAAAAATAATTTTGACATCAAATGAACCTTGGTTTTAATATCCAAATTTAAATTGTAATTTTGTGTAATGTATGAATGTATTGTTTGAAAGTTGATCCATTGTGGGATCAAATTGCGAAGTTAATTGATATTTTTATAAAACTTGTATATTAAAATCACATTGGTTGTAGATTGTTAGTTTCGATTTGCTAAGTTTTTTTTTCTATAATTTGTAAAAAATTGCTTTAACTAAGTCTGAGTTTTTAATGTTACTTCTGGCTTGTAAATGATTCAATTTTAATAAAACATGTCACCAATAAATATGTCTTCTATATTTTAATTAAGCACAGCATATTTAACGAAAAATGTTTTTATTTAATACTAAATTCTTATAAATATAATTAAACAGATACAAAAAAGGAAATTTATTTTTCTTTTGCTAATTTTTCGCGAGCTTTTTTGCCTTCGGTAAGCAAAGTTCGATCTTTCTCAGTTAATGGGGGAAGAAGGTTGGTAACTACACCAGTTCCCAAGGTGATACTTCCATCTCGTAAAGTAAACCGCTGTCCTTTCTCGACGACCATGGGTTTCAGCATCTTTAGTGAAAGTCTGAAAGTAAAAACGTATTTTTAACAATAGTTAAAAACAATTTTAAAGCTAGTTAAACATTGGCACTTGTATATTGAATGCAAAACAATCTCTAATAAAATGAAGTTCCGAATATTTCTTACTTAGAAATTTAATTTAAAAAGAAATACACATAGAAATAAATCTTAATTTTAGAAATTGCTAAATGTTTACCATATATTCAAACTTAAAAGTTCAAAAATTCATTTTGCTTATGTTTAATCCTAAAACATGTTAAAACAATACAAAAGTTAACGTTGAAGTCACTATTAAGAAGGGTTTTGTATCGGTTAAATACATAAAAAATGAACTATCGTATACAGTAGACCCTTCCTTATATCACGGTAGAAACATTTCGTGTTAAACGGGTCACTTTAATTATGAAATAAATACATGAGCCGTTTACAACTAACTTGACGACTACGGGAAATAGTTAAAAAAATATTTTACAATAAAGTACAAGATCCCTTCTTAGCGTGTTGTACGGTATACAGTTATAACCTTTTTCGTTGTATTATATTAATTTATGCTATAAGGATTTATATTGTAGCGAGGACTACTGCATTTAACATACATACCGAGATAATTCCTAATTTTTTAATATCTTAATTGCTTATGTATGTATTATCTATTTATCTTTTGTATTAATTTGAATTTTTTTATAAATTATACTTATTTGTATAAATTTTGTAATTCTTCTGGTTCTATGAACAGGTGTAAAGCACAGTTTTAAAGTAAAAGCACACAACAGAATTCAGAGTTTTTAAACTACTCTCCCTTCCATACCCCACACTGTGAAACAACTAAATAAATATTGGCTCAAGTGTATTTAGCACACCCACAATTTGGCAACGTTACATTTTCGACTTTGTTTTTAATTTAATTCGCGATATTTTTGTTAATTCAATTCTAATATGGTATAATTCTCTTTTTTGTGGCTAAATTTTCATTATGGACCGATTTAATCGCGAATTAAATTAAAAACAAAGTCGAAAATGCAACGTTGCCAGATTGTGGGTGAGCTAAAGTACACTTAAGCCTAAATATTTTTTTTTATTACCATATTCCTTTCCAAAGAATAAAAAAATTGACGGAAAATAATTGGATAATAATATGCTGATTTTTTGAAATCGGTATGTACATAGGTACAAATTAAAGAAATGCATCGAAACGTTTGAACTGCATTTTTTTTCTATTTCTTTTAAACGTTACAAAAAAAAGAAGGAAATTAGAATTTTTCATTCTGATTTGTGATTGACCAAACAAAGTTACAGGTGAAAAACAATTTCATATAGTGGAAATAAAGAAATATAAAAATTTGTTATTTTTCCCCTGTGGTAAAAAAAACATTATGGTGACAAATTTATTTAGAATGACGGCTAGAAGCAACAAATTTTCTGAACTTTTAACGACAATATTAAATTAATTTACAAAAAAAGTGATAAATAATTTGAACTTTTGGGAACATAAATGACAAATACGAATGGTCAAGGTGGTCGATCCAGCATTGGTAGGCACTCGGCTCGATCCTCGTATCGAAGAAATTTCAGTATTTCTCGATTTACGGCTTTTTATTAACGCTAGAGGCGCTAAAAACTTCGGCAGTTATAAAGTAATGGTAAATAACTTGTCATTTGTTGTGTCAGTGTTAGATGTGAATATTTCACCAGTAGCTACTAATAATTATGAATATTGCAATTAAAACCACTTGAACACAACTACACAATCCATTCAGATCTCCAATTTGATGAGAAATAAGTACCGTAAAACTCATGACAGGAAAACTTGTGTAAACAAATATGTAAGCAATTAATAGTTGCTCCCATTTAAGCTAAAAACTAGTTATTCATCAATAAAAAAGGACTAACCGTATTATATTTCATCAGAAACTTTGGCAGAATATTATCTAATCTTGCTAAGACCAGAGGACGAGTTTAAAAAGGGGCATAACCTTACGTAGTTTATGAACGACCCTTTATTTTACTTAGATTCTCTTAGTAATTTTAGCTTCTTTTTCTAGTTAGGAACCATAATCGACAGCTACCCAGTTTCTTAGTTTAAGTGAGTGATTTTATATTGTTTACATTATTTAATAAATACGGTAAAATTGCATGGCTGAACAACATCCTTGAGTAGAAATATTTGAAGCATTGCTCCGTTATAGTTTTTATGTGATTTCTATTTATTTATGTTGTACTATTTTCATTTTATTAAATAATTTACTTACTTTGTATCTTCTCCGGGCATAACCATATCTTTATCGGGTATTGTAACTTGGACAGCGCAATCCCAAGTCTTTGAAAACATTTGCAATTGAATAAAAGACGTAAATGGTTTATGACGACCACCTTCATCTTTGCTAAGAATGTAAACTTGAGCTTCCAAATTATCATGGGCTTTCATTGTTCCTGGCTTACACATGACCATACCACGTTTGATATCGTCACGTTTTACTCCTCGAACTAATGCTCCAAGTTGATCACCAGCATGCGCTTCTTCTAAAATTTGGTGGAACATTTCAACACCGGTGACGGTGCTTTTGATTACTTTGTTGTGGCCGATGAATTCGCATTCAGCTCCTTTTTTCAATATCCCTCGTTCTAATCGTCCAGTTACTACAGTTCCTCTACCAGGGATAGAATATGTATTTTCTACAGGCAATAAAAATGGTTTATCTAAATCGCGAATAGGAGTTGGAATATATTTGTCAACTTCTTCTAATAGTTTAAAAATAGCGTTAGCTCCTATTTCAGGATTTTTTCCTTCGAGAGCACATAGAGCTGAGCCTTTTACAATGGGAACGGTTTCACCATCGTAGCCCATTTCCGTCATCAATTCACGAATTTCCATTTCAACAAGTTCAACCATTTCTTCGTCAGCTGCATCAACTTTGTTGATGAAAATAACGATGTGATTAATACCAATTTGTTTTGCAAGAAGCAAATGCTCTCTTGTTTGAGGCATCGCCCCATCAGTTGCAGCAACCACTAAAATGGCACCATCCATTTGAGCGGTTCCCGTAATCATATTCTGAAAATAAATAGAATACATGATTCAAAACTATAAATACTAGTTCAATGATAAAACTACTTTAATATAATCGGCATGTCCTGGACAGTCTGTGTGACCATAATGACGATTTTCTGTCTGGTATTCTATATGAGCTACGTTAATGGTGATTCCTCGAGCACGTTCTTCCGGCGCATTATCAATATCGGCATACTTTTTAGCTTCAGCCATTTTCTTGTCACTAAGAACTTTAGTAATGGCTGCAGTAAGGGTCGTTTTTCCGTGATCTACATGTCCTATAGTTCCTACATTGCAATGCGGCTTGTCTCTTTGGAAAACTTTTTTTTCAGCGTAAAATCGAACTGATGTCACCGTGGGTAAAACGCTTTGTAATTGTTGAACATTGCGTTGATATTTAGAAATACTTCTATTATAAATTAATTGTTTTATTGTATGTCTTAAAGCTAGGAAATGAAAAAGAAAAATCAGATAACCTTAAATTCATGAAAGGCATGTAGAAGTTAAAAAAAATATTACCAGGGTATAATACTCGTCGAGCTGATATAAGTGTCGACATTTTATTTTATTATTTAATTACGATAACAGTGCTTGAATATTTTTGTTTAGGCGATTTTGTAAACGAAAAGATTTACTTATTCATATGATTGCCTCTGCTGCCTCCTATTGCGCCTAGTTCTTTTTTAATACATTTATATGGAGGATTGTAAGAGACGTAAGAGAGCATTATATAATTCCATGTTTTAAACAAAGATAAAAGCTAATTGCGGAAAAGCATTTGTTCGGACTGACGTGAAACTTTCGCAAATATTTCACTCATATTTCAAAGCGGAAAATGCGGAAAATTCAAAACATGCAAAAAATAAAATTTAGGATTGAAGTGATCAAAATAGTTGGAAATAGTTATTGATTAAATAAGTAATTTATAAAACAGAAATAAAGATGGTTTTTACTTGTCTATTATGTCCAATTATGTCTATTATATAATTATGTTTAATAAAATTGTTACTCTCTAATATGTTTATTTGTTTACTAAAATTATTTTAGACATTCTAGAGTTTATAAAGTATATTTACTAACAACTATTTAATAATAATTACTATTATAAAAATACATTTTTAAGATAATAAACAAAAGTAATATTAAGATGCTAACATTTTTAAGTTAGATTTTTTTTTAATTTTTGGTAAAAATACCTTCTCGAAGACATTGGTATTTTTAGAAATTTAAAATAGACCGTTTGCCCAAATCTAATAAAAGGCTTATATAGTTGCTGATAGCTGCATGGGTATATTTTTATTATTTAAAAAATAAATTGATAAAAAATTAAGTTATAAGCTTGGATGTTCCTGATTCAAGCTTATACTAAAAATAATTAAGTTTGGTTTTTTCGAAATATGTCTAGAAAACGAATTTCGGGTATTAAATTCTAATTAAACGTTAAATATAATCTGTGGAGGTCAGTTATTATGGGGGTCCTATTAAACTCATGTATCTACTATCTTCTATGTGTCGCATAGGGTATATGTCTTAAACGTAAGATAAGTTTAAATGGTTGCCGAAGAGAACAAGGCAATGAATAAAATTATATTTTTAACGTTTTCACGGTCGGTCTTCATCAAGTCACAACTCTTTAGTAAAAAAATTGTGGCTTTCGGATCCAAAGTTGTGCGTTAATTTGATAAACGATGTTGCAAATGCTTTGCAACCTCTCCGGATCGCATCTTCAGGGCGTAATATGCTCAAAACAATTAGTTCCGGAGCATATCGGAGTATATTACGCCCGAAGAAATTGCAAAACCTTGGAGACATTGCCAATCGAATCATTACACGGCTTTGGATCTGAAAGACACACATTTTTCACTAGAGAGTTGTAATTTGAATGAGTAAAAATATTTATGTTTTTTATTTTTTCATTTCTGTAACTAAAATTATATGAATAGCTCTTTTTTTAAGCTTGAGATACAAAAATTTAACGATTGAACCAAGATCACGGGTAATTGGAAAAAATAGTTAGATCAGTTTAAACCATTTAAACTATCATTGATTGGCAACGTTTCGTCTTTATTCTAATTTTAGTTGGGCTTATCAAATTAAAAATTCGCAACTACAATGAAATTTATATTAGAAAAATATCGTGTATGTATTTATTTTAACTTGACGATCGTTTAGACATAGTTGAAAGCTTGATAGTCTTAAGAATAAATACGAAACGTTGCCAATCAATGATAGTTTAAACTGCTCTAACTATTTTTTCCAATTACTCGTGATCCTGATTCTATCGTTATTTATACATCTGGAATTGAAACTTATAAAGACAAAAATTTAAGTTTAAAAAATAAATTTTGGTATTGGCTGTAAAATTGAAACAGACTATCAAATAAATATTTTTATAGGTAAATTCAATTTTAATATCAAGTATTATTATGAAATTGTCAGCACTACCATTAGACTTTGGATTTTTGAGAGTATCAAGATCAAATTAGTTTTTTTGAAATGCAAATTATTCTTTTTTAAGCTAACAAAACACAAAGTTGATATTATTTACTTTTAATACTCTAAATCTTGAAAGCTTTTTAATAAACTGGATAAAACTATTTTTTTCAAAATATATTTAATTATTCTTCTTCATTTTACATATTATATTATATTTGATATTGTTCATTTCAAGTTACTTGGATTACTTATACTGGCTTCTATACTAAGCAAAGTACCAACAATACGAGCTTTTTTTAAATTATTCAAAATTTGTAGTAATTTTTATTGATTTACTAATAAGGTCTTCGTGACTTTCAGATAACACTCTATTTTTGTATTTCTTCATTATTAACTAATCGTTCAATGGTCGTTGGGCGATAGTAAAAGTTTAAAGATTTTCACTTTACAAATTAAATCGCATTGTTTCAATTGACCTTTCCAGTTAGTCGTTAGAGGTCAGCACATGGTGTCAAATCTAAAAAAAGCTTAAAAGGCTGAAAGCACATTACGTAATTGTAAAATAAAAAAATGCACTACAGCGAATTTTTTGAGACTAGAATATAGTTTTGTTCCCATGAGCCATATAACTTTTAAACTAGGCATGGCCTATAGAGCCCGCAGGGGAGAGCAAGGGGAGCCCCCCCCCCAAATTGTAGTTGAAAAAAAAATAAAAATTTGTTTTTTGTAGCGACAAAAAATTTGTTGCTACAATATGCCTTTCATTATGACAGTGTCTTGTCCGTTTGTTCACCATACAAATCCGCTACAGTAAATTAAACTACATCAAAACATTAAAAATATCCCCCCCCAAGAAAATTTGCTGTGGGCGCCCATGGCATGATCTGCCAACTAAAGGACTTACAAAAAAAAAATGATTGGAAAGCGCAGCAATAGTTCATATACAATTATAAAGAATCATATTTAAAACATTCCTTCTTACTATATTATACCTACAATTATATAACCTATGCAGAAGTTATAACAGATAAGGTTGACGGAAATGGGGCAATGCATTTTTTAACGGGAAAATTAACACAAAAACATTTAATTGTAAAAATTAGGTATTCATCATTTTCATATTCATCGTCTAAAAAACCATCAAACAATCACAAAAAGAAAAATTACAAAAATTTAAAAAATTGACGCTGACGTTCTGCCACTAGCATCTGTTGTATTAATTAATTATTTATTTTAAAACACCATTCATTCTACAGTGAAAAAGCTTTTACTTTACTAAAATTATTTTATTTTTTACTTTTATTAAAGTAGAATAATTTTAGTTAAGTAAAACATACATATTGAATTAAAGCATATTGAATAAAGGATACTTCTCTTACTTTTTACTAATACTCTTACTTATACTTGTATCTTATGCTTTATTTAATTGAAATGATTTTCAAATATAGATATAATCTTTTGACTGATGACGAAAACTGTAATGTTAGTTTTAAATAATTTCAGATAAAATATTAATTTATTTATTGTAATATCGAAAAAAATACGTAAGTGTTCATTACAACTTTATACTAAAGCAAATTGTTGATTGCTTGTAAAAAAGTTGTAAAAATGTTACAAAGTTCTACGAGATATAGCATTTCAAATCAAAATGAAATTTAAAAGCTTTGTATGTGTTTTACGTTTACTTCAGTAAAAAAGAAGCAAAAATTTCTCGATTGAAAAATTCACATTATAGAATAGAAGATGAATAGAATTCTTATTTAATTATAGCAATTGTAACAATTTATCGAAAAATACCTGATTTTTTGCATGCGGTTGCAATAACACGTTGTTTATTGTTATCGCATTACTAACATAATCAATACTTAAATTTGAGTGTTAAACAATAATTACACTGAATAGTACTCCCAATTTCACAGCAAATTGGTTTTCATGCTTCCATTATTTGCATGTCGCTATAGTAATCAAATAAATGAAAAAAGAAAAATAACGGTGAAGAATAGCAAAAATGCTTTTGGAACTGATGTAAACGTTACCGTTTATCTTTGTAATGAATTGCTCAAATTGTTCACATAATTCATTTGCGAATTTTCTGTATAAATTTCAAATAAATCTTATATTTGAGCCATGTAAATCTTGATTATCGTTTTCGTATATCTGTTTTATTCGAAATGTTGTTTGATGTGGGATAAATACATTTTAAATAGCGTTTTGTTCATACGTTTTTCGATAGTGTATAATGAAGATTTAAAGATTCGTATGGTTTTTTAATATTTTCCTATAACATTAATTTGCTGTTATATGAATTAATTCTAAGTTATTTTAAATATGAGATATTTCAATGTTCTTCTAATGTAAGTAACTTTAACTTGACCGATTTTTTATGCAACTTATATATTTATACAATTGTTTTCGTACAATTGGTGATTTGAGGTTCCACTTTTCTAAGTTAGTAATGGTATGGTTTTTAAGAAAGTGACGAATGTTAGAAAAAATTAAAAAAGTGTAGTTTCTTTAACTTTTGTTTGAGAATATTTGAGTCGCAAGAGCTTCCAATGTTTAAAGTGTTTTTTTTAATAATATTTATCGTCGCTTTATAACTGCCAAGGGTTTTAACGACTCTAGAGTTAAAAAAAAATGGATGACATCGCCATTATCAACCTGGACAATGATTTTCAAAGGGCTGTTTAGAAAACTCAACAGTCTATCAATCACCTACCTTCCTGGTTCAGTAGATGGAAAATTCTTATAAATCCATCTAAAAACGTCGCCAAATTTTTTTTTCTAAGACGTTCCTCCAACCAACTGGAGCCTATCGTGTTGAATCACATGGAAATTCCGTGGAGTGAGAAAAAAACGCCTGTTAAGTATCTCGGCATACTTCTGGACTCGAAATTAACCTGGCAAAGCCACATTTTAAGTAAAATCAGAGAAGCCAACACTCGACTCATCCAACTATACCCAGTTATCAACAGAAGGTTTCGTCTAAGTATGGAATATTCAATTATATACAAATCAGTCATTAGACCACTTCTCACATACTCTTGCGCAATTTGGCTTCCATCCACAAAAAAAAAAAAATCACAATGACCTACAGGACTTCCAAAATAGAGTCTTGAGAATCATCACTAAAGCTCCATGGTATGTGAGAAACAACTAAATTCATCACGAAATGAACGTCCCATACATAAAAGACTTTCTAATCCAACTCACAAGGAATTTCCTTAACGGACTAGAAAATTGTCCTAGTGCAGTAGAACTAGGCTTGGGGGAAACTATAAATTAAAGAAGGCTGAAGCGGAAACTCCCTCAAGAGCTCCAAGAAATAACAGTTGCTCGATCACAAGGTCAAGAACAATCAGCAAATAAAAGAAATAAAAAAGACAGAGGAATAAAGTTCGACTCTTCCAGCTACTTAAACGTCGATAAAGATCAATTGCCTGCTATCACCACCATGATATAGCGACACATTGCTAAACTGGTGCAAATTACATAATAGTCCACAAAAAAAAAATGTCAATCGAGAAATATTGAAAATTTGCTTGATACAAATTTACCAATATTGGACTGGCCACGTTGACCACTAGTTAGATAAAGCTTTTATCTCTTCTTCATATACCCTACGAATCATTTTTTTATTTATCTAAAAAATAAAATGTATGCTTTTTGAGAATTAGTATATTTCCAAAAAATGTACCATCATAATATGCCTTAAAACAACTGTTCATCGTTTCAATAACACAGACGCTAAATAGTTTACCAACCATTATATTACAACCATAAATTTAGTAAGTAAAAGAAATGCTAGAATTTAAAGCTCTCAAGAGACTTAGATAGTAATACCGATGGTTGTGCAGCTTAATGGTTGATCGCCTATTGTAAAAGAGAAAATAGTTTGAAATATTATATTCGTACCTATACTGAATGATAGTAAAGGAATTAGTTTCTAGTCTTTTTACTTTTTAATTATTTCTAAAAAGTACAAGTAAATATCTAATTATTTTCAAATAATTTTTTTTTGTATCACTATATTGTGCAATTACTTCATAGCGATAAGTATATTTTAAAAACTACAACCAAGAAGTAGGTAGTTACAATTAACGTTCATAATCTTATACAACCTTTTACTATGTTTCAAGCAGTTCTCATTGTTTGCTTAAGTGTCCGTATAATAATAACTGTTTAAATTGCAAAAAAACGTTTCAAAAATTAAAATTCTCCAATTTGATTTAACCAATAATACAAAAATAATAGTACCTACAGCTTCTTGTAATGATAATTACAATACTGTAAATTTATGATCCCCTTACATTTGTGTATTCATCTAATGACTATAATAACTGAAGTACTTTTAAAAGTATCGCCTTTAAACTTTTTACATTAAACTTGTATGTATAAAAGAATCGCGACATAATATTCTTACCTTATAAGCAGCAGAAGTAAAGACAACTTTTTTTAATCATTGTTAAAAATGAAGATGAATAAATGATAGCTATGCAAGTTATGTCTACACCTTTTTATATACTCGTTAATGTAATTCCAGCTAGATTAAAAAACATTAGTCCTGTGCTTGTATAATGGATTCGAGGTGTTGATGAATATCTCGACTGAATTTCATGATTTTATAAAACGAACAAATTGATGTTTTTTCCCCAAAATTTTCCTACTAATGGTGATATTTTTAAATGTGTAAGACTGTTGTAAAATATTTTCTTCTTAAATGTCCTAAAATTACCGATTCTCAAAACTTAATTCATTAAAAACAAAAATTTTTGGAAAAATTTGACTTAAATTTTCTACATACCTACTATTCAATAACTTTAATATATTTTTTCCATAGATACTCAATCGTTTCAATACCTACCGTTTTTAAAGTGCGAAATATTAAAATGGTTATTTAAATCAAAAACTAATTCACTGTAAGTGGAAAATATTCTGAAAAAGTTAATAGAGATTTATCTTGATGAAATTAAGTGTAATTTTTCACCAAAAATGTTTTATTTTTATAACAAACCTTACATTGTTGGTTAACTTTACAAGTTTGGACTCTGGTTAAATTGTTGGACAATATCCATCAGGGATGTTATGAAGCTCTAGATGTCCTAATAAAAATCGAACTGAAACCTTAATTGAATCTAGTATAAAAGTTTCAAATAATTTCGAATAGAAGTGGAGTTTAATTGAGGTAATTTCAATCATTTCTTTGGAATTAATTTCATTTGGCTATATAAAACCCAAATAGTATATAATCAAAATCAGACTCAGATTAAACTAGATATAGTTACGGTTTGAATAGGTTTTTATTTCGGATATCCGATAGTTTCGATTACGGTTATGGAGTTCCTAATATCGCTCACGTAAATGACAGTAAGGACATCAGAGAAGCACTTTTTTTTTGATTTTCTTAACTAATTAATTAACATGCCAATACTTCATTTTAACTTCGGTGTGTTTCACCAACAAGTCTAAAGTAGGATTTTTTTTAAATCATGGGACTATGTGTTGTTATCTTATATTTACAAGGTTGCCTGATGAAGTTGGAATCACACCGACGACACGTTACAAATTGTTATAAATAAAATAAAACATTGCTAATTTGTTTACCACATCTAGATTTATCCTTTATACTATACTTTTATTATTTGCACATAGCACAACGTTTCGACGCGGACTTCAACTTACCACATACTTATTTACTGTTAAATTTTTTTTCTTATTGGTTTCATTACTAGTTCTTAAAACTATTGTTAATTATAGTGTCGCTGTTGAGTACATTTAGATTAACCCAGGACCATTATACTCGTACTCTTTTAAAGTTTGTGTAATTCTTTTTTTATTCCCAAATAAGAAATACAAAACAATTTATAACACAAATTGTATTTACTTTCCGTAATTCATAAATTACACTTTCATTTTTGTGGACAATCAGTAAAATGATTTCCAAAATATCCTAAAATACGTATGTCATAACGTTTCATGCGGATGTAATTATCATTGTGCTATTAAAAACTGGACCTTTCTTTTACATAATGGTTTTTACCGTTCATTCGACTCAAGTGTGGAGTGGTCGTTTAGTGTATAATAACAAATCGATATAAAAATCGTTTTCGTTTTTTTCGCCAAATATTCTATTGAAATATCTCCCCAGCACTGTATTTACCCTATGGCAATCCATCCTGGCACCTATAGACGGCAGCAAAAATTTTTTACAGCAGACATCTAAAATCATTAAATGAACAAATAATCTATAAATAATCTATAAATAATACTGGCAATTCAATTTTGTAGAATCACATTAATGCTGGTATTATAAAAGGTGAAAATTGACTTGAGGAAATTTGCAAAAACTATACCAATGTATCGAATTGATAAGAAAAGTTATAACCATTAATATTTGATCTATTAAATTTTAGTAACTTGAATAGACTTTTACTTTTACAAAATTTTCCGTTTGTCATGATGTATGTATATAAATATGTATTGTTACGAACTTAAAACATTCGAAAGTTCTAACAATGATATTGAAGAGAGCCGGAAGACGTTCCAGAACATTCTTCGTTAGATTTTGATGTAAAGAAGAAAAAAAAAGAAATCATTCGATTCTATGAGAAGTGCCTGAAATAATCTGGAAACTTCTAGAACGTGGTAAATAAGTGTATAAATAAGGCGATCGACCGTCACCGGTAACAGTGATGAACAATTACGAATAAGTCACATTTGTGAATAGTACAAAATATAAAATTCAAAATAAATCGCGATAACTGTTAAAATGTAATTGTTAATATGCCCTGAAACAAATCCTAAAGAATCCGTTAAAATAAATAAGAGTTTTATAAGAATTATTTAATAAAAATAAATATAATCCTAAAAACATAATAGTATATATAAAAATATAACGACTGTTTGTTCAAAACCGCAAATCTCCAAAAGTCTTTTACCGATCATTCGAAAAGTTGTATTCATGTACGTGCATGTTTTTATAAAATCAGAGAACTCAATAGAGTCTCACATCAACATGTACTGCAAAGAATGCTGCGGATTGGCAAGGGAGGTTTAGTAACGTTATTTTATAAGAAAATTGCTGAAGAAAAAAGTAGCTAAAGAGGTGGTGACAACAGAAAAATATCCCTATCAAAAATTATCAATAAATATACATATAAGTTATGTTACCAATTTTAAAATGTATTTTAATTAGTCATTAATGACCACGTAGTTATATAGTGACTCTAAATAAAGCTAAATAAAAAAAAAAAACAGAAAAATAGACTTTAGAAAAAATATTCATGTATGGAATCATCATCTACAAATACAGTAGACGGTATTATCCTACATAGACAGTATACAGCGCAGAATGGGAATTTAAATATTAGTAAACGGGCCTTCAATTAAATATTAAACAATTCAACTCGCTATAATTAAGAAGATGGCTAATTAATTTTATGGTAAAAATTTATTTTTTAGTAAATATAATTTTTGGGTACGTTAGTTGGTAATAAGCGTCATAAATAAAATTTGTACAGGAAAGTTAAACCCAATCAAAAATATGAACCCAAAATAAAATAGTTCTTACTTCAAGTTTTATATAAAACCTATAGTGCGTCTTAATATGGACAAGGACTGAATAAATATATAAATAGATTTTAACAGAATAATCATCTTTTTCCCTGAAAATTTTTTCCTTTTCAAATATTTCTAGTATAAGAGTAATAGTTTTGTTGTTCAACTTCTCAAGTACCCATATTATTGAACGAAATCAACCGGTATTGTTTGATCTTGTTTAAATTGGGATGCAAATTTTTTTTTTTAATAACGCATTAGTTGTATAATTTAATTTATTTTTTGTATAACACGAATTCGTAAACTATGGTGATAACAATTTCGGATAATGGGCAATAATTTATTCGTTAATTGTAGATATACATTTTTTAACTTTTAAATGTTATTTATATTTAAAAGTAGTTTGACTTTGAAGTAATTTCAAAGACTTACCTATCACGAAAGTATAGCTGTAATCGCCGAAGACGAATAGTAAAAATTATGTTGAAATGTTATTTATTTTTTAAGTTGTTTCAAAGAAATTTACGATAAAGGGCAAGTTTACATTTCTTTTACGAAACGTATCTGATTTATAAGCAATTAAGGCCTTTTTGGTCAGATTCTTGGTCAGTTTAACTGGCCAATAGTAAATGATAGTAAGTCCCGTATAATGTTATATTCCGGAGTGGCGAGGCGCAAAGTCGCGTCCGCGTGGTCGATGGACGCATTTCTTCATCGCAATATCCGACGCGCACTTTCTGTGACATTGGCATTCATTCATGCTACAGCATTGAACTCTTCAACATTTCTTTAACCACGCGGCGTGTGTTTGAACCTCCATGCTGGTACATTGTTGTGCTATTGTTGCACTTACGAACGTTATCTATAGTTTCTTTATTTAATTTATTTTACCAATTGCATCCATTATGGATTTTAAAGTGGTCGCTGTACTTCTGCTAATGGTGAGCAAAATTAATTTTAATATTTATTCTGAAAAGTTTTTAAATAAAAAAAATTCAAACAATTCAAAGATTCGTATAGAAAAGAACCAATAATTCTTCTTTTTTCTTTTTAACGATAAGATAGACTGCATTCCAATCCTTTTAGTTGTTTTTTTCCCTTGCATTGTTATATTTGGTTTTGGCGGTGAGGTATTTCTCTCATTTCTAAATTCCATCTCCGAGTCAATCTTCAATTTTTATTGAAACTCGCATTTTTTCAATAAAAACCTAGAAATACTTGCAAATAAATTTATTACTTTCGTATGACAAAAAATATGTGTTTGTTGTCAAGTGTGAAAGTATGCAATGTTTTTCATTAAGTAAAATTTATTATATCATACTTTTGCCGACAGAAAGTCATAGTTTAATTAAAAGTTTTACTAAATAGATTATATTGTATAATTTAACAAATTTTAATGTTAACAAATTATACCATAGTTGGTTATTTGTTTTATAAGCTCATTATACTCGTGAAATATTGATTGTATTGAAACAAGAAGGTATTAATTAATGAGTATTTGAAATGTATACTTTTTATTAATATGCAAATTTATACTAATTGTTTAGTTTTAGAACTTATTAATGAAATTTTGGTTTTCATTGTGTGTAGTTTCCCTTTTTTTCCTCCTGGATATATTTTCATATCTAAAGTTTCTTCCTTTCAATTTTTAAATGTTTTCGTACTAAATACAAAAAAAGCATGTACAAGTTCACAAAAAGTGATTAGAACTATCCAAATAATTACTTAATAAAAATACTGCTTTTTTTTACATAAATAGAAATTATTTATTAATAAATAATAATATATGTCCTATGACTCAATTTCTTCTTTATTACGACGCGTTTCAATAGTTTTTGACTGTCATCATCAGGTAGATAATGATTATTTTGTCAGTTGTAAATAAATAACTGACAAAATAATCATTACCTGATGATGACAGCCAAAAACTGTTGAAACGCGTCGTAATAAAGAAGAAATCGAGTCATAGGACATATATTATTATTTATTAATTTATAATTGTTACTCGGAAGTAAATGAAATTTTCAACAATGTTAAAAATAAATGGGTTATTTGATTTTTTTGGTTCATTTCTACCTCCAATTTTGAATTATATCATTCTAAATTTTACTATTACCGATTAAAGTGCATTTGTTGAAAAATTAACGTTTTCATAAATTTATCTGCTAATAAATATATTTTAATGTATGACTTCCGACAAAAACTTGGTATCAAGTTTTTGACCCATTATTAATATATTCATCCTTAGCAAATAAATTTTGAAAAGTTTAATTGTCTGTTATAAGCTTCGACATGCATATAAAGCCATTTATCTATGTCCGATTTACAAAATTGTACTCGAACAATCATATTACAATACCATAGCGCCATTTATCATCCTTCTATTATCATTATTATTCTCTCGACAACTTGTAGAAAGCTGCATTTCAAATGCAAGAACGTTTTGCCCGGATGGAAAAACGAATATTACTTTAAAGTTTTCCAATGATTAAGGAACCTAGAACACGAATGAATATATAACTATATAATTCATAAACGTTGACTGACAATCAGCAAATAACTTCAAAGGGAATAAATATTTTTATCCACTTCTATTTTCTGAATATATTAATTTTTTATATTTTTATAAATTTTTTAAAATTAAAAATTAATAGGTTACGTCTAAATGTACGGTTAATTCGAAACTAAGTAGTCATTTTCTCAGAGTACTTTTTGGGGATCTAAATATTTTGTTCTTATACCATAAATTTGTGTTCTAAAATTCATTCTCTCCATGCAACAGTCATTTTTGCCCAAAAAAAAAACAATGTCGAATTGCGAACATAGTCACGATTTAGGTCTTCTTAAAATTGGGAAATACGTTTATACAAATATTTACAACTTTTTTCTTAGTAAAATGCATTATCTGATTAAAGTTGGAAATTTTTTATCAAGATTTAATGTTTTTTCCAAGAAACTCCCAATTTAATGTCCAAAAAATTGTACAAGTTTGATGTATCATAGTTTTTAGTTATAACTAATCGTTTGCAAGAACATTAAAGCTATTAGAAAAGGACAACTTTCAAAATCTTAATTTCATAAAACGTAGTAAGTTGTGATTGTGTTTCTAGCGATTTATCATTTTGATTTATCATATATACTGAATTTGGCTCATGTTCCTTTTAGAACCGTCTTATCTGGCAACGTTGCATTTTCTACATTGTTTTTATTCTATTCGCATTTTTTCTTTGATAATTCAATTCTAATAGGGTATAATTTTTTCTTTTTTGGCTAAATTTTTATTAATTTTTCTTATTGGCCGATTTATCCGTGAATTAAATAAAAAACATAGTAGAAAATACTACGTTGCCAGATTTAACGGTACTAAATGAGACATGGGTTATGGTTTTTGTTTTATTCTTTGTACCTTACTTTAAATTCTATGGAAAATAGTTGAAATCAGCAGACGTTGTCCTGCCAATCAATATAATAGTAGATTAAAATATACAATTTGTATGTCGACAAAGACAGAAAACAAAAATTGTAGACACATACATGCGAGTGAAATACAATCATTGTTTCAAACTTAAATTTAGTGATTGTTGTTATGTTTTCAACCGTTATTTTGATTTCATTTAATTACCAATTTTTACCATTTTTCGGTTGTCAATGTTGGGCTGTGAATATTTCACGGGAAGTTACTTATCTATTTTATAATAATTGGTAATAGGTCAATTGATTTTATGTATATTTTCAATAATAGATTTTTTTGTATATAACTATCTATCTATTAGTATAGATAATATTTATATATTGCATTTAAAATTTATTATTGAAATTACTCATTCAATAACTAAAGGTCACTATTAATTAAAACTAAAGTTACCTCCCAATTATTAATTAGTCACAATCACTGTTGGTTATTATAGAGTTTACCGATTGCACATAAGACTAAAAATATTCTTTTGATTAATTAATTAGGTTAATTTCTATTAATTAAAATAATAAAATACGATCAATATTACTTCCCTTTGATTCTAAATTAAAAATAATATTTATTGAAAACATATTCGTGAAACTTTGAAAACACCTCCCTTACCACACCGCAGCATCCTTCGCTGTACCAATTATAACTTACCTTCAAAATATATATATTTCAATTAAGTTTTGGATAAAATTGTTTTATCTCTGATATGTTGATTTTAGTGCGAAAATAACGATAAAAAACCTCTTTTGACAAGTTGCAGTATCGTTCGCTATACCTGTTGATGTAAGACTCTATTGAGTCTCTTGCTATATTAAAAATAAGCAAGTATATGAATGCAACGTTATGTCAAAAATTCAAAACGATCGGTAAAGAATTTTAGGAGATTTGCGATTTTGAACAAACGAACATTAATTTTTTATAAATACTTATATATTGATGAAAGACATTTTCTTCTTTCCCTTCAACATTATAAACAAGAAAAGCTGAATATTAACTACAAAAGGATGCATTTTATGATATAGAAAACATATTTTGAATTGAGCTTGAACTGGCTTTGGAATAATTTTGATTATATACAGTATACTTACATAAATTATGTATGTTTTTTAGAGCCGCAAAAAAAATGTATTGAAGTTTTTTCTATTGAGAGAAAAATCAGAAAAAAAAGCTCATCTAAAATGTACAATGTACATTATACATACAAATATTAGGATACGTGTAAACTTAATTTTATTTTTCTCTTAATTTTAACGAAGTTTGATATTTATATCTAAAAATATTATAACTGAATTATGATTTAAACTTGTACAAGTACGATGGACAAAAGTTTGACTCTTGAAAATCTTGAATAGATTTATTAAAATGGCTCTTTATTATTGTCAAGAATTTAATTAAACAATATTTTGAATGGGTATTTTTTGGTATTTTAATTATAAATGTCACCTTTTTTAATTTATTTTAGAGTAACACTGAGCTTTACGTTAAACCATATATCTATAACTTGTACCCTTAAGCTCATGACAATTTCATTATCATCTGAATATTTTTTATTTGTTTGAATAAACCAGTTTTGAAGTTATCTGAGCTTAAAGTGAAAAACATTAAAGTCACGTACTTTTTATTTATGAATTAATTTCGTTTGAGTGCTTTTTTGCAAACTTTTTAATGAAGATTTTTTAAGTTAGCCACCCTCATTTTTCTTTTATATAGCAAACCCCAATTCTTGTATATTTATTTATATTTTCTCTACAAAAAGAGCTGAATCAATACATACATATTGCCTTATTAAGTATTTACATAAATTTTATAAAACCGAAGAAGTTACAACAAAAGTTTATTCTCTCGAAACATTTCTTAAAAAACGTTCTGATATTGAAACTCATTTTATTTCAAGAAAATGAATCATAAATATTAAAATTAATTGTTGGAATAATGCAAATTTTTAACACGCGAATCTGTTTAATAAATATACAATGTAAATTACGCCAAGAACTGATTAGGTTTGTAAGCCGAGATACTTTCCGAGATAAAGCATGAATTTATTTCAGCATTTAAAACATAAAATTTAACTTTATGCAAATGATAACGTTGCAACGCACCCTTAAGCGCTCATTATTGCAAAATTGTCGCATCCAGTTATTGTAAATTTTAAAATTTAATTAGAACAAAAATATTAAGCTAAATGAATTTTTAATTGTGATGTGTTTTTGACTGTTCTTAATAGCAATGAGTTCGATGCTCTAGGTTTAATAAGAAAATTACGAGGAATTTAATCTAAATGTTGCCATTGTTTACATGGGAATAAAAAAGATAATTGTTGCAGTTTACGGTTCTTGCTTCGAATACATTTTAAATCAAAACAATATTATTAATAAAGAATGGAAAGTAATGAAGATAATTTAAGAATTACAATATCTAATAAGTATACCTATATGATGAATGAGCGATAATCTAAAACCAAAGATGAATCACACATATGCGGTCTAGGATAATTAATAATCGTATCGTTTTCTTAATTACGTATGTCATTATATAATTACCTTTCAATAGCATAATTTATTTAAATTATTAAGTAAGAAAGGCATAAAAGTAAGAGTACATAAATTAGGTATCAAGTATTGAGTATTTAGCATTATTTATTTTTAAATTACTTTATCCCTAAATGAATTATATTTTGACGATTATGAACTAATTATTTTTAAAATCAACCATCTAATTTGATCAAAAATTTGGATCAAACATTTTCGTTTATAATCCAAAAACTTATTTTGGAGTAATTTAAAAAAAAAGGCTTCGCAAGCTATATTATCTATAACTGACCCAAAAATATTTGTTTTATAAATCTAATTCAAAGTCATAGATATTCTAGCTATTTAAAACCTAACATATAAACTCTTATTAAAATAACTCTTATTAACAATTATTAAAATAGTCTAATTTAGGAAATATATTTAACGAAAGTTTAAATAAGAAGTATTTTTGACATATCGTTCAGAACCGTATTTCGATTGCCAAGCAAACTTCATCAAGGGTTATGAAGTAGTATTGGATCACTCCCAAACTGCTATGTGATGAGCCATGAGATGATATCGTGAGTCATAGCAGGTATGAAGCGATCTAATACTCCTTGATGACTACTAATGAAGCTTGGTAACCGAAATACGTATGGCAACACTTCGTAAAAACTTTTTGTTTGAGCTTTTGTACAAATTTTAATTAGATTTCATTATATTTTATGTTTTTTAAAACAGTATAAACTAGTTACAGCCAGCCAAAAAATCGAATTAATCTAATATTTAAAATTTATCTTACATAACTCTAACATTGAATTAGGTAGTATATAAGTATAGGTGTATAGGGATTAAGTAGTCATTCTTAAGAGTAATTATAGCCGAATCTATCAAATTAAGAAGTTTCTAGTCATATTTAAACGGGAGAATATAGAACATATTAGAACACATAGAACATATTCTGTAAAATTCAGTGTCACATTTCATAAATATAAAATATGTTTCTTTGTCCTTTTGCCCGTTTACGATTCGAGGAATAGAAATCTATTGGTCAATTAAGTATTTTGTTGTAGATAAATTATTCCCTTTAGATATTAGTTTACCTTAACTTAACCTTTTCGATAACAAGCACAGAACGTTAATAATTATAATTTTTGTAAAAAAATTCCAAAACCTTTACTTCTTTAAGCTAAATCAATTGATCTTTAATAATGATTTTTGCAAATGAAATATAAATATAAACGTTCAACTCGCTATGATTGCATTTATGTTAAATTTTCCAACAAAAGGGATTCCAACCAAGAGATTGATTTTTTTTCTTCAAATTTTAATTTATTAAGTCTTAACTATCAAAAGTTTCAATTTCGCTTTCAAACTGTTATAGATATTTTTTTCCAGCCCAAGTGCAGTATCATTAATTCACGAACAAATAAATAGCATATAGTTGATTCATAAGTCCTAAGAGTACATTTTTGTAATAGTGTTCTTTTGTATTTATTATTAATATATCGATAAATAAATTAAAGTGCTATCATCTCGCTATCTTTTGTTTTTTGTTTGGTTCTACAAACTTAGTTTAGAATATTTTGGCTAAACGATAACTGGTAATTCAGTAATTAGATGAAAATTTATATTTCAAATTTGTTAATATTGATTATTATATTTATTTTATTGATTATATTTATTTCTGCAAACACAGTATTCTTTTATTAAATCAAGATTTTATATCGAACACTTTTAGCGACGTAAAACAGGCATTTTTATGTTATGGCCATTTTTATTTAAGAAAGAGTAATTGAAATTATAGTAAATTGCGTTTAACGTAAAAACGCTTAAGACAAAATATCGTTTACCACAAAATATAAAAACCACATTCCAGACCAACTGCTAAGTATATATTTCCATGCATTTTTTTTCTTAACACGAAATATAAATCGCTTAACACGATAATATTTTCCTTATGGGAATGAACAGTCTGGTGCTAAAAATACTATGGAAAAAAATATCATACTATTTTCCAAAAGCTTAATCAATATTTCGTTTATCAAAAACTTGAAAATTGGTTATATAGTTCTTGTGGTTATTTTTTTTTCATTGATTTTTATTAATTATTTGCATATATAAAAATTAATCTAAGTAAAGAAATGTACTCTAATAAAATTAATTTTGTTGAATATATGTTATATTTGCAATATTCCTTTACACTAAATTCTTTTAACATTTAAAAACACTTAATTCCGTCAGTTTTGTGTTCAACGATTTTCGCAGTAATAAGATATGTACATATGTCTCGAAAGTTAGTGAAACTAATCAATAACATTGTTAACGTATTATTTTATGTTTCGTTGAGGAAGTCGCGAGTATCAGGTATAAAATTATAGAGATTTGTACAATCTCGTTTAAAGAAACGTTTTGTAGATAAATTTCGTGTATTTGTCTTTTAGAATTGTCCAATTTTTGCTAATTTCCACATTTTTATTTAAAATATAATTTATTAAACGAGGAAAATTATCATAAAAGATGTTTATTGGAAATTAATTGTAAAATTAGATTTCTAAGCATTTAGTTTATAAATTATGAGCTAGAATACTTACTCTCTAGGATTCTACCGTCTAAGTTTAATATTTTTATTTATTTTTCCTTAATTTTCGAAATTATTTAGCGACGAGGTTTAAATGAAAATATTATTTTTAAACATTGTTAAACCTATTTTTAACAGCATATCTTAAAAACAATAAATCGTAGAATGTTGTAATTTTGTCATTATGGTTGATACAGTTTATAACTCTGCGGCTTAAACGTTAGATAAAATCGACTGAACTAAAACGCGAGTTTACTTAATGATAAAATTTATAACATTGTCTTTTTAATTGATTTAGAACTCTAGAAAGCTCTAGTTTTTTGTTGCCTTACACAAACTGGTGTCTTTGGTGACTCTAGGATTAATGAAAATCCGTAAACCTGAAAATATTAGATTACTTCCTCGTTACGATGCTTGAATTCAGCATCTACCAGTTTCGGAGTAGTGATCTTGATCATTCGTCTATTATTTAGTTTGAGTAGTTATTTAGTTATAATTAATAGTTATTTAATAATTTTTACTTATGAAAGTATAAAATATGTGTGATATTTGTTTAAAATTAAATTGATAAAATAATAAGTTATGTGCTTAAATCAGATTAAGAATAGAAACGATTCTTACTCCTTAATTGTGAACGATACTTTTAATTGCAAAGTTTGCAAAATTCAAAAAATTAAGAACGATTTGTAGGTTCTTCGAAAAGTAATTTCGTTTTAAATTTTTTTATTCTTTTTTTGCCAAAAGCTGATCCAGGGGGTCTTTCGACTTCTTCATTTGAAGTAAAGATTTTACCGCCTTAAAAATTTTGCAGTGACCAGAAGAATAATAAGCCGAAGGTGCTAAATCTGTAGAATATGATGGGCATGACAGTTTATTCCATTCAAGTTGTAAAAGCGAGTGATAAAACTTGTATGATATTAAATTTCTCTCCATAATATCATAGGGAACCCACATCGAGCTTCGAGGTTGAACTTAGGCCGTTCAAGTGGTCATAAACAATTTAATTTGATAAATTTGTCCTCTTACCGATCTCACGAACCGTTATTCATCGGTTTGCATCAACTAATGATTTAATTGTATCAGCTTCAACTGGTCTTCAAGACCGTAGTGCATCTTCAACATCAAAATTGCCGCATCGAAATTTTGCAAGTAAAATATGAGAAAAATGCTGGTTTTTGCTCTCCATATATAAAATGACACGAACTATATTTGAAACTACTGCGTAAAATCAATTGAGATTTTTTACGTACAAGCCTTGGTATATAAGCTCTCAAACCATACAATGATTATACGGAAAACGAAATTACTTTCCCAATAAGCCATTGGTATATAAATTTAAATAAAAATAATGACTTCATAAGCCTACTGGTGACCGAGTAGTTAAGATGCCGCTCTAAAACTATTAGGCGTTGGGTTCGATTCTCGTATCGAGCAAATTTTCAATATTTCTAGACTAAGGATTTTTATTAACCCTAGAGTCGCTAAAAACTTTAGTAGTTATAAAGCAACGGTAAATAACATTTAAAAAAACAACTTTTAAAAAATATGAAATTTAAAAACTTTGACTAAAAACATTTGTGAAACATTAAATTGATAACCTGAAATATTTAATTAGTATTACTACTTTGTGTTTTACTACCGAATGAAATGTATTCTTTAGTAAATAAGGTTTAAGTCTGAATATCTACAGTATACTCCTAAGTTTAGCTTAATGTCTATTCGAGTGAAAAGAAGCCATACTGTGCTCAACTTAATTTTTTTCATCTTACATATAATTTCCTCAGATATCAATGATAATTTTGCACTGGTACCTAACTTGAAGTTTTCTCAAAAAGTAACCTTTTTTTCGCTAAATGCACTGCTCTGAATTTTCAAAATATTATAACGAAATTTCAGAGTTTAATATTGGTTGTTTTAATAAGGTTTTCTTTGATTTTAAATCAATTGACTTATCAAAAGTAGGAATGGTATAACAATTCAAAAGGATTTGAAATACAATTCATTATCTTAAGCTTTTTTGGTGGCGAATGTTTGAAATCTTTAAGAAAAATGAACAAATGAAAAATAATAACATAGTTTTGAGTATACAATTTAATTGATTACAAAATAACTAATTACTTAATCAAATATGTAACAACAATTTCAATTTTTATTTTAATTCTGTATTGATATATTATGTTCTCTATTCATTTGGATTATATCTTCAAGTTTTTAATATAATACTTATTATACAGCAACAATAGAGAAAGTATTTTTTTCGTCTAACTTATGTAGAAAATGAATAATGGAAAATATGGAAAAGTTATGTATCCCTCAATGAAGAAAATAACATTTTCTTTGATTTATGGTAATAGAATTGAATTGTAAAAATATTAAATCAAATATTTGTTTTAATTCATTTGTCTGATATTTTAAATTGTAAATTTTGAGACAATATAATATGTTTGTTATCCAAAAGTTTAACTTGATGTACACCAAAATAACAGAACGTTTAAATTTATAAATTTATCAACTTTATTAACTGGTTGAAATAAAGGAAGATTCAATTTAATAAACTTCTGTAATTCTTATCGAAGAGACACAAAGGAAGATTAATTAAATGATATTGGAACAAAGGGATGTTCTAATGGCCATTTCAACGGAAAATAGATTTGGCATTAGATAGCCCGAAAGCTTTCCAATTTATTTCAAGTGAAACCTTTCTCGTTTCCCGCTACTTTTGTCATTCTTGTTTAAAAATGCGAAAATCGAGTTCTTGTATTTCTTCAAATAAAACCTATATAATGTGTATTGCTCAATGCAATCGTTATTTTACAATATTGTTACAAAGTCAACGACCTGTAAAACAATTCTTCAAAAGTAAATATTATTTAAAAAAACAACTTGTACGATTTTCGTCGTTTAAATAAGGCCGTTTATTGAACCGGCTTAATTGATTCAAATTTAAGCTTTAATGAAATAACCGGCGCGATTTAATTGGTAGGTACATTAGCTGAATTGAATTTTCAACATTTTCAGTACTGAATTTGGCGAAGATAAACAATAATTGAATTTGCTACGAACAACATTTTCTTTTTGATCTCTATATGAGATAAAGTTTTAATTGATATACAAACCATTTAATTGTATTTGAAGAAGTTGTTTCATTTAACTTGAGATTCGATTAGATTTTAAAGAAAAACAAATCATAAAATGTTGGTAAATAAATTGAAAAGAAATACTGAAAAAGTATTATACAATTTCAATTAAATGTATGGAAAATTAATTTGGTTTTCACTGTGTATTTAGATGAAAATGGAAAAATTATTTTTCGCCAAATGATAAAATAAATGATGTCGCACAGCGAATTCATGCAGTTGGAAATGATGAGATTGAATATTTTTCTGCGATTTTATTCAATCCTGATCATCGTCGCTGTTTTTAATCAATTAGTATCGGTAAATTTGTGGCCACTGTGCAAATTTTTAGCATTCCTGAATAAGCATCGTTTGATTACCATAACAAATTAAATTGGTATTCTATGAAAATTCTATTTTTTTTTGTACGAAATCGATTCATTTTTCGATATTTTACAGACATTGGAGTTTGAGAACGAAGGAAAATTATTTAATTATGAGAAATGTTGAATCTTTCAATTGTGGTTTTTATAATTTAGTTATGCGAATTTGATTCATATTGAAAGGACTTTAGAGTTTTTTCATATTTTTAAAAAAAATATTTCTTTTAAATATTTTTATTTGTTTGTTTAGATCTGTGGTTCTTATTCTTATTGGAGGTACTGACCCCGACCAGTTTTATTTCCCCATTTATCGAACTTTTTCTGAAAATTGGAAAAATAAAATATGATTTCTTTCAAATTCAAAATTAGGTATAATATTTATATATAAGTGCCAAAAATGAACAAAATCATAAGAACCCGCCGAACCCTCGAGACTAACTCACCCAACCTCTCGAGTTCAACTGAACCTTAGATATGATTTAGATATTTTTTACCTCAGTGTGCAATGTATGGATTATATTTTATTTTTTTAAAAATTAATTTATTACAATTTTTGAGTTAGTATTTTTTTTTTAAGAAATATGTTTTTTTTTTTTATTTGCCGTCACATTATAACTGCTAAAGTTTTTAACGACTCTTTAAGGTACTTTTGAAATTAAAAATTTTCAATTTGGAAATAACTTTTAAATGGACACCAGAAAATTATGACACACAAAAACATAATTATAAAAATGCATTACTAGAAGACTCCACTCTCTGCTCGCTTTGCTCACTAGCATCTACAGCCGCCGTTCGCTTCATTCATGAAGCCTAGCTTTCATCAAGTAAAATTATTCAAGTTAACAGTTCAATATATCATATATTATACATACTTTAACTATATTGATAACTAATGGTTACATTTTATTTAATAAGTTATATTTCACATAGTATAACTAATAACGAAGGATTCTGTACTGTTTAACATTTATAAATATTTTATTTGATATTAATGTTTTTAAGCTTCTATTAAGGTAATAAGAAAATCAGTCTAATTGACAAAAGTTGATATACGTAAGGTTCTCAGATATAGCTAAGGCTGTACTTCCCGCGTCTATATCAAAACAATAGTTAATTTTTGTTGTTGTTAATAATCGTAGCTTTATAACTACCAAGGCTTTTAGCAAGTCTAGGGTTAATTAAGAACTGTAAATCAAGAAATATTGAAAATATGCTTAAAACGATGCTCGAATTTAGTCCCTATTAGTTTTTGGAGTGGCCACCTTGACCACTCGGCCACCAGTATGGGGGCCACCAGGCAGTATGTTGTAGAAATACAAACGTTTAAATTTCAAAAACAGTTCTCTTAACAGTAGTTAATTTTTTGCATTATATCAGTATATTTAATTGATGAAATAAAGAAATAAAGTATTCCATTTCAATTATGAAATGGTTCTAAAAATTTTAATCTTTTAAAAGATAAAAAGAAGAGTTGCTTTTCTTAAGTCTTACTTTTTAAGATAAAGTTTAAACATTAAAGGGCTTTGTAATTAAGGGAATTAAGTGAACATTTACTTTATTTTTTTTGGTGCTCTTTCATAAGTATTTGAAAAATCGTTTTAAGTCTCAAAAAATATATAATTGCTCGCTTATTTTCCTCTTTTTTTACAACTATTTGACTTTTTTTATTGTTTTCTATTTATTTTTGATAATACACTTCGAAAATTAAAACCAAAGTGCAAGGAGTACATCCATTGTTGTAATTAACTTAGTCAATTTTCAGTAAAACTTTTGAAATATCAGATTATTTATTTGATTTATTTTGGCTAAAATAATGTGTTTAATGCTAAGCGTTTACCTACAGGTATTTCATCCATTTCAGCTACAAAGTCTAAAAATATTCCATCAAAGCTCACTTGTAGATTTTGTACAACTTTCAATTTCTATTATTGTGAAAAGCAAAAAAAAAAAAGTAGTTTATTGACTAAGATAGATATTTCCATTGCCAAGCATCTTCATCAGTGGTCATCAAGTATTATTGGATCGCTCCGTATCGTTATGGAGTAATATATAGTTTTAAGTTTACTTTTGTAAACTATATTTCTTAAATTAGACTACAATATACTTTTTCTATTATTAAGACAATGTAAACTGTTAAAAGTCAGTTTAAAATTACAGAAATAACAACTAAAAAGTTTATTCTTACTTAAACTATATGAAAACTTTCGTTTAAATTTTGGAAACAAACTAGCGATTTGTAAAATTTACTAGATCCTAATTTTTGACAGGTTACGAAAAAAGAAAACACCAGAAGATGAAATTATCGTTTTTGTCTGCAAAAAGTATATACTGTTGTTTAACAAAATTTTATGTTTTTCATGTTCTTTCAAAATTGATATTGGCAGGGTTGACTGCATTTTTTTCTTATATCTTAATAAATTTAATAATATGAAAGCAGTGGAAGTTAGTCTGTTCGAATGTTTGTTGCTTTTTTATGTAAAAACAAAATAATTTTTTGTGCAAAATATGACTAATAGAAATCGAAGTTGAAATTATTTCTAGAAGAGAGATGACCTTTTGCTTTTTTTCGTTTTTCGTTTGTTTTCAACAAAATGAGATTTGGTTCAGTTAAGCTTAATTACTTATTTAACTTCTTATCTTGTATTAAGCTTCATTACTTTGTTCCAAAAAAAAAAACAAATTCAAACTACCTTCACTTGAATGAAAATATTCCCCTAAAAAGAAATGAAAAAACAGTAGAGAGTTCTCTTCTAAAAATATTTTACATGTTGAGTTCGGAAGCTAATGAGGGATGGTAAATACTTGGATCCCAGAAAAGGAAATACAATTGAGCTTAAATATAATAAATATGACCTTTTGTGTCATAAACTGGCAATATTTAACATACATGCAGATTTAATTATGAATATTAATTTTATCGATAAAATTGTGAATATATAAAAGATGAATATTTGTTTAAAGTACAAATCTTTAGTTTATATTTGTCACAGGACTAGAATATATGTTATACTTTGTTACAAGTTGGTGACAAAAAATTTAAATTTTTTTTTTTTGAAGTACCAACTTTGACTCTTTATATTATGCAGGCGATTTACAAAGCAGAAAATTGTAACAATTTTCGTATAGATATTTTGTGAATGTTTTTATCTCCAACTTTTATGTCAGGTTTTTCTTCTTGCAAATGAAAAATATTTTCGGTGGAAAGTATTGTACAAAGATGAAATTACAAGTATTAACTTATACAAAAACATTGCAAAAGTAAATTTGTTAGAAAATGATTTTAGTCTTAAAGACGAATCATTTTTAAAAAATTGTTAACATTCAATGCGTATACTATGCAACTGCTTGAATTCGATATATAAATTAAATTCTTTTTTTATTTCAAATTATATCACATGAAAAATAGAATTTCACATATGATTTGATACAACGAACAAAATACATACATACCGAGAAAAATAAACTTTTATAAAGTATCGTATATTTCAAACAGAATATAAAACGGCTCGTGCATATTTCTTTAATATTTCAACTCGTCTTCTCTGTAATAATATTCGAAAAATAGCAATTTTGTATTTTTATTTCAAGAATATTACAACAAAGTAGGTAAATAAAAACGAATGTAAATTTCAGTAGATATCTTTTATGTGTTCTTTAGCTTTGAATATGATACTGGATTTCCTTTATATCATCGCTATAAGAACAAAATAAGAGTTAAGCTCCACTTATAAAAATAAAGATCATTTGAAGTATATTTGAAGATGAAAGTTGGGATTTCATACGAGTATGCGTTTTGCAATTTAAATTAATGATTAAGAATTTAGTTTAAGCGGTTTGAGCTAGAATATTTGAATAGAAGTGCATATTACCATTTACGATGAGGGTGACTGAATCTCTCTGAAAGACTGTAGGAAAAGGACCATTTGTACTTGGTTCCCTTTGGATTATGAGTTTGAATTGTGCCGATTGTTCATATACGCACATACAATCTGTAATCGATTTTCATTATTCTTGCAAATAGAAGCAATGGAATGGAAAAAGCATGTCTAGTAATATGTTCCATCGAGGGAAGAATCGCAGCATGAATAATATGTATTGATTGTTCCATGTCGTAATGTACAGTCGATTAAAACTATTTGTTATATTCAAATAGATTGACATATTTTTTTTATTTTCCATTCAAAAAGTTCTTCTCTTTGTTGCGGAAAACAAGGAGATATTACAATTTAAATAGTATCAATTTTCTGTTATTTTTTGACGTAATAGAATGCGTCAATATCGACAACAGATGCTTGCAATTTTGTTTTAAATTGTACTCGTTTTATAAAAATGATAGTAATTTTCTTTTTTAAATAATCGAATACCATCATAATTTATCAGGATTAATTTGTTTCAAAGAATTAATCACGGTTGAAAAATTGCATCTCATAAATATTTTTTTTTGTTTATTTATTGTAATCAGCTATTAAAAAGTTAGGTAATTTTAACGACAATTAATTCATATGATTCTCTTTACATATGATGATTCGATGGAAGATGGAATAAATAATAGCTGTTTATTGTTTTCAGAAGAAATTGTTTCGATTTTCACAAAAAGCGTTAGATAAATAGTTTTTCAGTATATGTTCGATTTTATTATAGGGGTGTACTTATCGGAAACGCCACCGAGAGCAAACCTCAAAGATATTCTAAGTATAAAAAAAGAAAAGAAAACCCAGCAGACATTGCCCAGCCGGTCTATAATATAGTTACTGTAAATAAATAAATTTTATTTTATTTATGTTTTCAATAATAATTTTAATTTTGTTAGAGATAAATATAGGTAACATTTACGATTTCCTTACGCTTATATATTCCTTTGCGCTTACATTTGAAACTTACTAAACGTAATTAATTTAATGATTCACCAATTACAAATTTTCACAATTAATTATAATTAGAATTGCTTACCAATTGCTTATCAGTCACAATCACTTTTTGTTATTAAAAAATTCATAAATTATTCTAAACATTGATACCGATTCATAAAATGAAAAATATTCTTTAGATTATTAATTTTATCAATAAAAATAATGAAATATGATCAGTATTAGTTTTCTTTGGGTTTTCCCTGTAATTCTAAATAAAAATATGTTCCTAAAACATATTTATTATTGATTCCGGTCCTGTACTTTATTTTCAATTTGTTGCAGTTCCGAGGATTTTTGGGGATCTTTTATTTTAAATATTTATACTGTTATTTTTGCGCAACGTTTCGCAATTTCTTTTTGCTTTTTTAAGCGATTATATTGATATAATATTAAATCAACATAAATGGCATTTTGTTATAAAATTTATTCTTTATACATTTTACTGTTGTTTATAATTGTTTGAAAAAATAGTAATAAACTACGAAACGTTGCGCAAAAATAACAATCTAAATTATTTAAAAATAAAAGATTCTCATAAATCCTCGGACCTACAACAAGTTAAAAATGTTCGTAAGACATTAAAAACATCACCCTTATCTATCCGCAGCCTCCCTAGCTATTATAATGTATCTTTAAAATATACATTTTTCGATGAAATTTTGAGACAAATCGCTATATTTTTATATTATATATTTCTATTTCTATTTCGCTATATCTATATATATAAAAACCTTTTTTCACAACATGCAGCATCCTTTGGAGTATCTGTTGATGAGAGACTCTATTGAGCTCTTTGGTTTAATAAAACACTCCCGAATATGAATTCAATTTTGTGTAGAATTTTCAAAATAATCGGTGAACGACTTCCGAATATTTACGAATTTGAGCATACAATTATTAAATTTTCACATACTTAAATGTTGGAGATATTTAAATAAAAACTTCAAGTCTAACACAACTCAATTGTGATTCACTTAATGATGGAGTAATAAAATTGCTGCTTTTTTCTTTCCCCTATGTATTAATTCTTTTATATATTAAAGTTTTTTGCTTTTATTTGGGGAACAGTAATTTGCGTCTGGTTCACATATTGTAGATAAAAATTCTTTGGTTTGTTGTGGTTCTAAAAAGATTTAACACAAAGGCTTATGCAATATATTTTATATATTTTTTAGATTGTACAAACAGTATAACTCTGTTAGTGAAAAAATCTATTTTGATAATACAAACAATTTACGTTCTATTTTTCTAATGAAAAATATAATTTTCGCCTTTTGAAAACTTCAGATATCTTTTATCTAATCTATTTTTGTTAAAAACAAATTTTTATAACAGATTTAGGTACTTGGGGTCCCCAAAAAGAAAAAAAATACCTGAGAACCTAGTTAGAAATATTTCACATTCATTTCTTTCAAGTACGAGTATAGTAGGTATGATATAGTTTGGTCAACCTTTGTCTTGACTTATTTTAATTTTTCTTCTATCAATTAAAAATAAAAAAAAGCTAAACAACTTTGATTACTATTTCAAAAAACAAATGGTTTCTCAATAATTTGAGTTTTCCTTCCTGACTTACTGGCGACATATACTTACGGTTTCAAAAATATATTGTGAAGCTTTTTACTGAAAATATTATCTTACCTATATGCATTTCTTAATAGAGAATTTAAAAAATTGCAACTGAAACGATTATATTGTATATTTAGATATTTTAAAAATATATTATTATTATAATTCAAATTAACTTAAATTGCATATTCAGTTATCTTTTAATTAATAATTTATGTCTATGATTTTTTGGTTTTTGAATTTACAGAGGATTAAAAATAATTCGGATTTTTTTTAATGAGAATCATAAAATACCTGAAGTAAATTATGAGTAAACAAAACAGGGCCATTAATGAATGGTAGGGAGGATGAAGTAATAGGTACCCTCATTGCGTCTGAAAAAGTGTCATAATCTGTATTCAGGCTTATTTTTTAATACAAATTTTACATAGATATTCATTAATTAAGATGATTTTCGTAGCTTATTATAATTAGTTATAATAATTATATATAATAATAGTTATATAATAATTAGTTACTATTTAATGTGAAGTTAGATGGATTTTTCAATAAATCATATTAGCTGAAAAAGCGAAAGAGATGGCTTAAATGACTTTAGTATTTTCATGTTCAATTTTTACACGCCCCTAAACTTTTGAGTGATTTGACTTTCAAAAGTGGTGATTGCCTCAGAAAATTCAGTTGAATTTAAAGTTCAATCCAAATTACAATAAAAAGATAATTTCTACGCAATAATATCTTCTATGCAAAATTACCCTTCAAAATCATTTAACATAATAGTAATGTGCCCGCACCCAATTACGGTTTTCGCAGAAAATACTGTATTTTTTTTGCCAAATGAAAACGTTCTTATATCCAAACCATTTATAATTCATTAACTGTCGCTAAATGGCATATACCATGCATATCTTATCAGGCTTTATTTTCAAAATATGTTGACCATAAAGCCATTATAATTTATAGAGATATGATATTCTCATACAAAAATGATTAATACTTTTTGGCAAATTTATTTGATTTGAGCTTAAAATCAATACCTAATATGCCTGAGTTGTATGATATTGAATTTATTTATAACCTTTCTTAGATATACCGATTTAATTTTAATAACATTATAGATGTATATTCATCAAATAGTTATCACTTTTTCAAAAATTATATTTTTTGAATTATTTAAATAATCACCGTTTTGATTTAATTTGCATAAGATGTGATGTGTGGTTCTATGTACAAGTACATTTTACATAATTATGAATCTATTTAAGTAATGTATGACTATTCTATTATATGTATATTTGTCCTCCTATAATGGTATTGTAAAATGTTAACTTGAGCACCTTTATGAAACTAGAGTATATAACATACGATATAATGGATGCCTTAAGTTAAAATTATTTTTAATAATATTATAGTGAAGTATAAATTTGATTAAAATAATAACATTAGCTGATGAAACATTAGCTAACATTAGCTATGAATCTCTATAACTATACTGAGACCAAAGCTTATTTACAATTTGATTCTTTTTTAAATACTTAGCAAAAGTAAAAGGCATATAATAACTGTATATAATAATGGTATGATTGCATATAATAATGGTATTCTATTATATAATAGTATTGTTTGTCTTTTTCTTAAATATAAGCTACAACGGAATAATAATTGAGTTACTTTATTACTATGTATTTTTCTCAAAACAAATATATTGACCATTGAAACAAAATAGTAAGCTTATTAGTGTACGAGAGTTCAAGGTGGCCGCTTCAATATTGATAGATATCCAATATGTTCGAATCACGTGAGGAGATTTACGAAATTAGTATCTATTTCTTAGAGTCGTTAAGGATCTTTGTATAAAGCTATGGTAAAAATAGCGTTAAAAATAAACTATAAAAATATTGAATCCCGCGAATGATAAGAAACCATTAATTACTTGACATAGGTACAAATATCTAACTTAGATTAAGGATATCTATATATCATATACAAAGTAAATACTCCCAAAAGCTATTAATAATGATTCATCTTCGTGAAATTGAAATACAAAACGATTAAATTTCCCGTTAATGGGTAAATTATTTTTCTTATTTAATCTCATAATTGATTATACCAAAGAAATGTCTGATATATTTGTTTAATTAAACGGAACGAAACGATACAGATTGGTTGTAATATTTCTTTTGTTCAATTCTCGCCTTTTTCTTTTCGAAAATAAAAAATACAGTCTCGATTTATCGAAGTTTCAAAGCACCACATGAGCTATATGTTCGTACGCTACGTAAATTCAATCAATTGAACACCTACCTTAAGGGCATAAACTCGCCAAGTTTCTAAATTGAATTTTCGTGTTCGCATATTCGAAAGGGATTATTATATCCGATTGTTCCAGAATTGAAAGGTGGAGAAATCTTTACTTTTATTTCATATTTTTCAGTTTAACAAGCGAACGACTTGGGATAATTTCTTGAAAATTTCTTGCAATAACTATTGAATTAAAGGAAAATTTATTTTATATTTTTTTTGTTAAAAGTTTAGAAAATATTTACATTATTTTGGAACCTACTCTTACTGAAGCTTTTAGTGTTTGTAATGTCTGGCTCGACTCTATTGTTATGAAGTATTTACTTTTATCTATTGTTCAGAAAAAGAATTCAGATTATTACCAATAATTGCCGCATAGTTTAAAAAATTACTTTTCGATATCAGATTGATTAAAGTTTTCTTGTGCTCATACTGAAATCGATATTGACTATAAATTACATTGTTAGTAATTGGATAGTTTCTTTGATTTTATCATTACTTATTTCACTCACATTACTGTTGATTAAGTATGTAAGAATTCCCTTGATTAAATATTATAAAAAAGTTCTAATATGAAATTTACGTGAACATGAAAGAATGAAATGTAGGTATGGCAGATGGGTAAGTTAAGAAAAGTCACTGACCTGAGAAACTGTTCATATGGTGACAAGTACACATATGGTATCTTGTTCTAACATTTTGCATATTATAAATCGTTTTATAATCGAGGAATATAAGTGATTAAATAAGCATAAACTATTTACAGGAATTAAACGTATTTATTTCAACATTAATAAGATTGAAATAATTTAATTTCTAATACTGCTGGTTGTCGACAGAGGTGTACGTCTCTTAAGACGATCGATAGTTGAATGCATTTTCTTTGCGTAATCCTTCTTTACAGATATTGGGGTTTTAACACTTTTACTGAAACTGCACGACAAATACTTCTTATCTAATCTTGCTAGTACTTTCTTTCATTCTAACTTGTGTTTTGAAAAATGAGTTTAACTGGTTCCGTTATAACTTTATCTTATTTATCCCCGATATTTCTTTGTGCGTTACATTGGTCCTTTATTTGTTCCGTGAATTTTGGAATTTATGTCCTTGTGAAGTGAAAACAGATTACTTAAAGATTTTTTATTGATGATGTAGCTTAAAGCAATAAAAAATAAATTGAAATTATTAAATTGCTTTAAAAAATTCCCAAGATCACTAAAATTATAGTATCATTTTTTGTTTAGAAATTGAAAAAGTAGTTTGTAACAACTTATTTTACAAACTTCAAATATAAAATTACGAAAAAAATCATTTAAAATTTTCGGTTTAAATAAAACTATATTAGCCTATTGGTGGCCGAGTGGTCAAGGTGGCCGCTCCAAAATATGTACGTATTGGATGGAGGTGTACTATTGCACACAAGACAAAAAATTTTTACATTTATAATCACGTAAGGGCCTCATTTAATAATCCGTTCACCAAACATGCCCTTATAATAAAAAGTTATCTCTCGAAAACGATTAATTTCTGGGCTCTTATTGTGCATGTAATTTTAACTCCTTAATTTTACGTTTTAATTTTCCAAGATTAAGCATATTAATGCCAATTCTTTTTTTGCAGTTACATTGAGGATGATTCAATCTAAAATATTAAGCTCAATTTTATCGAAACAAACCATCCCTTATCTCATTTTTGGCCACTTGAAAATTATTCTATTTGAAACATTGAAACGATAACCTGTAGGTTTCTCAGTTTACGGATTTTAATAAACTCTAGAGTCGTTAAAAATCTTAGTAGTAAAAAAGCGACAGTAGATAACTAATTAAAAGTATATAAAGCAGCTTTGGGTTATAAGCATGACGAATCGGCCCTGGAAATTTTTTTTAATGATTTTTTGTAGGTATGTAGTTACTAATAAAATCCCAAGATCCTGGAAACTTCAGATTTTTATCTCATCTTGTTTTTGTGAAAAAAAAAAATAATAAGTGGAAAACAGAAAAAAAAATCACTTAGATAACTACTTAACCGATTGATCTAAAATTTTAATAAGATTTAGGGGTTGATAATGCCTTTCTTACAAAAAATTAACAAATAGTTGTTAATTTTTTCACAAAATTCTCAATTGCCAATTGAATTGAAACCAACATTGTTGGCATTAATATTTTTTTTTTTTTATATTTATAAATTTTAGAACTTAATAACATTTCACGATTTGGATAAAAGAATTATTAATTTGATTAATTGAGTACTGTTTAAATAATCACTGGAATCATTTTATAAAATTTAATTGTAAGAAATTAATTAAATAAAAACAAATAAAGGATGAATAAGACAAGTAATACACTAATATCTGATGACAGCACGCAATCTTCAATGTAAGAGGCTATTAGCCAATAGAATTGCGAGATTTAAAGATCTTTATTTGTTTTGATTGTTGAAATTTGAAAATTTAACAAAGCTACTCCCAGAGGGGATGCCATACAATTATACAATGTACGTGCCCCTCGGTGTTTTAGATAAAAGTTAAAATTATTTGGAAAATGATCAATTTTTCACAATTCAAAAAATAATACAAACTCTTGTTAATTATATGCAATTTAATTATAGCGATTTTTTAATTTCTTTCGATCCATTTGTTCTTTTTTCGTAACTTTTCACATATTGTTTAGTGAAAAAATACCATGGGAATAGTGGAGTAGTTGTAAACATATACATTTGTAGCAAAGGTTTTTTAAATAAAGGAAACCATGACATAAAATATGGAACTACTCGTAGTACCTGCATTTTTCTTGTTTACAAAAGACGATGGTTTTTTCATAATTAAAAGCATCTTCAGATTGATTAAACAAATGAAAGAAAAACTTTTAAATAAATAAACTATCAGGCCAAGATCTCCAGTATACTTTCTAATTGCTCAGGCTTTTGAATAAATTATATTTTTACAGATAATTAATCTTTAATTAGACTTGTTTAATTTTTATAATTGTCATAAAGAAAAACAAGTTTTTGCTTGGTAATCTTGCAAAATTTGCCCACAAATATTTTTAATCAATACTTTGAGCTGTAAAAATATGTAAACGTGAGAAGCAATGAGGGTACCACAGCTCATTAACAAAAAACGTGGTGCGTTAACTGTCATTTTAGAATGATAATTCAATTTTAAAATGAAGATTAGTTGATCCATTCGTACTTGTTGTGATACATTAATGGATTGTGATACATTAATTTTCTGTCGCTCTTACGTATTTTGTAAAAAAATATATTGAATATCTATGTTGTTTTGTTGTAATATTTTGCGAGGCCACCCGGAGAGAACGTATTTTATTTGATAATAAATTTATACAAATGACAATTAATTTTAATCATGAATCATCGATAGTGTGTTTTCTGATCCACTTTAGTGCTTAAAATAAAAATAAATTATATTTTTGGACTACGTCCTATTGTCTATTATTTATTTTTAGCTCAACGCATGGTTTTAATAACAAGGACTATTGACTATTACTATTAGGGTTTTTGATAATAATCCAGGAATTTGATGAAATAACATTTTGCTAATAACAGGATTTAAACCCAGAACTCAATAATTTGGTAACAGTCATCTTACCCGGTATTCACTGATATCATTTTATTTTTACTAATATTATTGAGTACTTGTAATTATATCCAGTTTTAAAAGTGTATTTAAAAATTTAATTTAAAAGTGCCAAAGAAAATGTTTTGAATAAAAAAGATATTAATTTTTTTTCTATGATAATTCATTTTTCGGGATTATAAGTTGAAACTTTTTTATAGAAAATAAAGTAAATTTAAGTAAAATAAAGAAGTTATCAATTAATCTTTTAGTTATATTAATTTGATGGCATTTATTTAATTACATATGGGACAGAATCATTTTAATATTCTTATTTGTCATGCAGGGTTGCTTCTTTATTGAGTTTGTTGAATTTTCCAAAATAATCGTTTGTTCTTGTTTGAATATTATACAAAATAATTTGCAGTCTAATTTATAAAATACAATTAATAGAAGTTAACTAAAAACATAAATTTAAACAAAAGTTTAAATAAAATTTATTTTTGACGTATTGCTCCAAATACGTATTTCGATTACCAACCAATTTCTATTAGTGGTCCTTAAGTAGTGTTTTCTCCGTGAGTCATTAATAGACTAGATTACACATCACATAAGTGTTACTGCTGTTTTATGAGTTACTAGTTGAGTGTTTCTTTCTATAGCAATTAAAGAAAGATCTAATACTACTTGAAGACCTTTGATAGAGATTGTTTGGTAATCAAAATACGTATCTGGGATAATATGTTATAGATACATTTTGTTTGAACTTTGGTTCAAATTTATGATTTTGGTTCACGTATGTAAAATATATTTCATAAATTAAACTACAATATATTTTGTATCCTATTTGTTGACCACCGAGGAGTATTACTTAGAAATTGAAATATGCATCTCAGATAATACCTTATAAGTACATTTTGGATGAACTTTTGTTCAAATTTATGTTGATATAGTTACTTTTGAAAATTATATATTTTATAAATAAGACTACAATATATTGTAGGTATTATTTAATTACAATATAAGTTGTTCAGTCAACTTAAAAATCTAATTGATTATAGACATTATTAAGTTTATTTTTTATACCAGAACATATTAACACTATATAGAATACAGACCAAATAAAAAATCTCTTTGGTTAAAAATTATCGAGTGCTACGATGAAGGTTCATTTTTGTTTGAATTTTATAATATATTTTTCAAACGGATTTTTAAACATAAAACATAAAAATAGTAATGGCTTTTTATTAAGGATCACTTAATTAAATATACCAAGAAGTAATGGTCAATATGTCTTCCCAGCTTTTACAAAATAAAAAAGATTTTAAGTATGTCTCTGAAATTTGAATTGAATTTCTCCTAAAACCAATCCAACGGAGCAGATTTGTGTGCTTTTTTCGCTTGAGTTATTTACATTCATGTGGTGAAGTAGGTATATTTTTTTAAATCAGAGGAGGCAAACTCAATATATGATAAATTTTTTTTCAGTTTCTTATAACATTCCTATTTGCAAAGTAATTTTTCATTGAAACCATACTTTGTAATTCAAATACTTTGTATTTAGACGCATCGTTTTAAAGCACAAAATTAGTTTTACAAAGGTAGTTCTTTTATAAAAATGCGCCTACATTAAAAATTCTGTAAAGATCACGTTATTTGTGGTACATAATACTTACAAAGTCTTTAATGTACGTATGAGTTCGACTCATACTAAAGCATTTTTTTTTACGTTTTTATCTGAATAAAAATATGAATTCACGTTTTTTCGGTCTACTTCACTTTAACAAAAAATAAATGGTTGATCTAAAACTACAATTCTGACGAAAATAATTTGATTGCTTTATATTTAATTACTTTTCATTTACTGTTTTTTTTTATTAATGATAGAATTGTGATTTTTTAATGAGTTTAATTTCTGTTGTCAACCTTTATCAGTAAGTACGAATCTTTCACGTATACTAACAATATAACGAAAGGTAAAGATCCTTATTCAAAAACTTGTTATTAAAGTTTTATCATAACAAATAAAGATTACATCAATTTAGCATAATTATGTATAATAAAAGTGAAGTTATGAAACTTATGAGAATCATTTAAATATAACAATAAAATTAGTATGGAAGCAAAGATTTTTTACTCTCTTCAATGGATCCGCTATTTGTTCATGACATTATGACCCATAGAGGTTTAGCACTTTTGACATTTTTTCATTGTTCTATTGGCATTGTTACTCGTTAACCTTTGTAAAATAAATATGAGGATCTTAACCGTAAAATGCTGTTGACTTTTTAATGATGCAGAAGCTGTTATGGACATGAAAAACATAAGTCAATTTAAACTACTCTTAAACAATTAATCATTTTAGTTTTAGTCTCATGAAATTTACCAAACATATTCCATTTGAAATTTCAAAATAATTTCTTATGTAGTGAGTGTCCGAAATTTGCCAACTATTTCGTTAATTGTATTATATTCTAAAGCATACACAAAGTTCTCTTTGCATCCTTTTGAGCGTGAATGTGTTGAAAGCTTTTTAGTTGGGAATAGTTGTTTGAATCTAGTTATTTCGGGGTGGGAAAAGCTTTTGATATTTCTATCTTTACTCAGAAAAACAACATAATAAATAAAAGTAAAATATTAAAAAAAATATCAAAAATAACATCTTTTTCCGCTGCATTTTTACTACAAATGAGAAAATAAATCGTTACGATTTATGGTGTTCACACATCATTCCACAAATCCCCTTCATTATCGTACGTTTTACCATAAAGAAAATAATTGCAAAATTTTATTAGAAAGTTTAACATGATCTAAAACTGTTTGAAAGTCGTTAACAAGCCAAAAATTTTCGGAAAATTTACATTTTACAGTTAAATTAGCCGTGTTCTGTAATAATTTTTGTTTCTACTAAAATTTACTAACACAAAAGCACTTAAATTTCAAAAATTAATAATGAAACAAAACATTGAACATAATACAATTTTATGTTCAAGTTTTTCAAGTATCATATCTTGAAAACTATTTAAATCTTATTAGAATAGCAAACAAATAATAAATTATTTTTAAAATCCTCATTTCATTTCGTAAAGTAATATTTACTCATATGTTTGCCTATTTATTTAGCTTATTCCGTTAATTTTTTCATCAATACATTTGCTCGTTGTCAAATATTGATTATATAATGAGATTTAATTAATTGAGCATTTAGTTTTACGTTTGTAGGCGTAATTAAGTATCATTTTACACGAGATATACAATGCAAATACCATTTGTAAATAGATTCATTCAGCAAATTGACAAATTATACTCCATTGAATTCTAAATACATACACAATATTGAATTCATTGTTTTCGCATTGTAAAAAAGTTAACATGAAGTTAATATGAAGTTTTGTATGGACATACAAGTTCTATTGTAGCAAATAGTACTGTTATGATTGGTGAGTGTAAAGAAGAGTTAAACAATTGTACCAAATGGAATTAAGTTGTATTTTTAATAATTTTTTCTTGCACACTATGAAAGAAAAAACAAAGGAAACATCCCATGAATCAATTCTATTAATTAAAAATTTTATTTAACCATTTATGTTTAAATAAAAACAAATCGCACCAACTGATTTTTTTATAACTTTATTAAGATCTATCCAACGATACCTCACACGATTACCAAAACTGACATTTTATATTTCTGAATTACTTTTTGAGGGATATTTCCATAATTGTTTATTCGTTTATTAGAAAACTATTTTAAAATAATTATAAGAATAAGTTACGATACACAAAATTTAGAATTTTCTATTTAAAACAACTTAATATTTACATTTTAATTTTAACATTATGAATATTGTCATTTTTCAAATGTAAATAGTATTCATTTGTTAATTCATCATCATTCTGAGAGGCTCTTCAAAGAGACTTCTTGCGCATGACTTAAAAGAATTATTACATCTCAGCTTTATTACAAGTTCCAATTGGTCGGGTTTATCTTTAATATAAATTTAAGCAGATAACTAGTGGGATTTTTTTGGATTTTTATATTTCCTAGCTTATGTCCAAGTGGCCCAAAACACCTGAAACGGTTTTGAGTCATAGCTGGGTAGTCAAATAGCCACATTTCCTGGATGAATTTGACTCAGTATTTATCCCTATAGTTTAGAGATGCTTTCTCAAATTGCAGTGTTTCAATTATCGGCCTATCAGCATTCTGATATCCTTTCTTCCTAGGCTTATAAGTCTTTAATTATGGCCTTTCAGTGGTTTTTTATCTTAACTTTTAGTAATTTGCTTCCTTAGTAGTTGTTCCAGGATTTTATTTACTCAATTTGAGTCCATTCCAATATTCGATTTAGTGCTATGCACTTTGGTAACTTTGGTACACTGATGGGTGATGAGTCGATTCTAGACTCATAAATGGTATATTTGAGCCTGTCTTTGCAAGTCCACCTTCCCATCTTTGTTACCTTTAATACCAAAATGGTCTGGTACCCAGGCAAGTGTTACTTTGTTGGATACCGCCAACTGGGCGAAGAGTGTTTTGTATTCCCTGACCAATTTGGAGTTCGTCTGGTGGGATTCGGTCCTTTTAATTCCAGCTTGGCTTTCTGAGAAGATTCTTATCATTTTAGTATGATATTTTCTAGTCACGTTTTTGTGAGCATATGATGATGACATAGACTTCTTGAAATACTTTCAACAGAACATTGTAAAGATCAATATAGTGGATGTTCGGTCCTTGATTATGATCTCCGTTAAAAAGGCATTTAAAGGCATTTTAAATATTCAAAAAATCCATTAAGAACCATTTGAAGTCGTTTAAAGATCTTAAAGTTATTTTAAATGTAATGATTTCAAAATTTCTCTAGATGATTTTTTAACAGGGATGTTACTATCGTAATTTTTAGTATATATTTTCCCTACTTCTGTTCTCCAAATTTAATCTTCACAATGTTTAGGAGTTTTGAGTAAATGACAAATGGGTAGATAGGGCGAAATTAAAAGAGATTCATTTTTCGTATGGCTACAAAACTCTTAAAAAAATCAAATATTACCAAATGAGTTATAAGCTATTTTGGGGAATACATTTATTTTTCTATCGCGGAAATAGTTTAGTAGCGGAAGTAGTCCTAAGTGGAAATAGTTTTATTGTTTAAAATTCAAATAATGGGAAAATTTTGTACCAAACAAGAGTAACGACCACTAATTACCAAAGAATAATTCGCAATCGCAGTGACAAACTAGTGTTGACGGCTATAATTATTGAGTAAATGCAAATACATATTAGTTATAATGTAAATCCGGGATAGAACTTAATGTAATTGGTGAGTGTAAATAAATAAACACTAGGTTTTAGTGTGTGGATAAATAATATAAATAAATACAATAAACATAATAAATAAAAGCTATGAGAAATGTATTTACTACCGTTTTACTTCTGTCTTTTACACTTTTAACAAATTCACCAAAAAAATATCATCTTTTCTTTTTCTGCAATGCACTAAAAATAATCTTTTAAAGAAAAATACTTAAATGTGTCTTTCACTGAAAATACGTTACAGTACCTACTGTTCGATTTGGTAAGGATATAAATTTTCTACCAGTATTGATTATTGCTTTAAATAAACTGATGTAAATACTTCGACGTTATATAGAAACAATAATTGAGTTTATACATTCAAGTTAAATAATAAGTGTAATATTCAATCATGGAAAAGATAACTTTATTTTTTTGCGTTTCCATTTTTTGTTATAAGAATTTTATAAATATAACAATTATTATTTTATTATCAATGAAGATGTTTACTTAAATCTTCAATACATCAAAGTGAAGTCGATTCAATGAAAACATTTATTTGTTTGGTTGAGAATTGGAATTGGAAACTCGATTAAAACAAACAACATTTAATTATCTTTATTTGTCAGTTGAGCTGTTAGTAAGATCTCCGAGGTGTAATTAAGGGAATATTTACGACTCTTAGTGGGAAAATGCACATTTTACATCTACCCACATTGTACATGTGTGTATAGCGGTGGTTGAAGTGCGAACATTTCACTATAATTTCTATCCCGAACGGTGTTATAAAGCAAACCAGCACCTTGTACGTATTAAATATAATACACTGTATTTCTTCGTTTCTTCGTCAAGTTTATAAATGGATATGTGGTAGATGTTTCTTGCTTGGTTACAACTAATTCGTTATTGGATTTTAAGATTCCACGTTCGAGTCGAACTTCCGGGTATTGTCTCGGTACTAAAGCGGGAATTGAAAACACTATACAACAGACGTAATATCCGTGTTGTAAAAATATATTTAGTACTTTGTGCTTTACGAACGTCAGACTGGTAAAAGTATCTACATAAATATTTGGTTAATAATTAAATTTCTCAATTTTACTGGCGAAATGAATGCCGTATTACATGGAAATTTGCAAGGGTAATGGGTTTTGTTTCATAAAAAACACGGGAAAAGGAAATTAAACGAGCGAACATTATGTGCATTGCTTACTTTATGTAAATGTGCATAATTAAAAATGCTTAATCAACGAGAACAATGAGTATAAAAAAGGAAATTGTATCCTATACATTTTTAATATGCAATTCACAAACATTTTGTGGATGTAAGAAGCTTAAATTGCTGTAATCGATCTGTTAAATGGTAAATCATGCTTTTGCAAGTGTTCCTAAATGTGAGTTTCAATAATACACTTTGTTCGGCTCACTTGAATGTTTGAAGAGATTTATGGTTATTTCAATGTTATATTATTGTCTGAAACCGGTATCCGTACACTTGCTTTAAATTCTCAAATGCTCTCTATGGAAATTGCTTCATCTATGCAAGTCTTCCTGCAGGAACGTTGTGACTAGAGAAATTCTCTTTTAAACTTTGCATTGTTCAAACGATTGGTTAAACTTATTTTTATTCAACGGTGCTTCAAGCACTTAACCGGAAAATCCATAGTGAATTTTTCAGTAAATTTTATTAGTTTCATTTTGTTTTAATCTATTGAAACTTAAACTTTCATCTCGTCAACATATATTCTAAATGATGAACTAAAATATCTTATAACCAAATAAATTGTATTAAAAAACGCTTAAAATGTTTGTTAATTGGTTTAGAATTTAAATACTTGATTAAAGGAAAATATTTGTTTTTTTATTATACAATTGAAATATAAAATAATAGAAGACCTTCCAAGGATAGAAAATATTTTTTTTAACTGCACATCGTTAGGGGTCATTCGTTAATTACGTAATTTGGACAATTTTGGCGACTTTAGACCACCCCAACCCTGGTGTAAGGATACATAGGTTTTCTTGAACTCCCCCTCTCCTTTCTTACGTATAAGATTCTATCTAATTTTCTATATAATAAAATTTTAGAAAAGTTGCACTAAACTTATTCTGTAATGTGAGTCAAAAATATTTATTTTTTAACAAATAGCAATTCAAATTATAGTTTTATTTTGGTATAAGATTTAGATTAAAATGAATAAGATGAAGAAAACTATTCGGAATCCAAAATGGAATTAGATTCTTAATAATGAATTTTGATTTACAAAATATTACGTAAGAATGAGTTTCATCCCTCTCACCCCTAACATAAAGACATGCAGAGATTTTCTTAACCCCTCCCCCTCGTCTTCAATTTTGATTTAAAAAATCATAGCATTTCTCAAAAGCACTGCGACTAAAATTAATATTAGTTAATATTTTTAAGATCGCTAAGTCCTCAAGACCTATCTAACGATACCTTGCACGGTTATGTGTGCTAAATTTTTGCATTATTTTTGCAATTCAAATAGCCTGGGACTTTGTAACTTTGCATACTCCTTTTTCCTCTCAACAAATATAAAAGTATTACCAATAACGAATGCCAATGAATATTTCATGGTAAAAATTTTATGGTCAATAAAAAAGCATTTTATTGATTTTCTGCAAAAAAGCTCTTGAGAAATAAAAGTAAATCTTAGCCATTTTTGAAATAGCTCTATATTAAATTTAATAACGTAGTACGAGCACTTTATATCATTACATTTAAAAAGGAAAAAAATACTTTGTATTATAATTTTTTACAAATAATACTATCACTAGGTTGTTTTTTACTACTTTGAGAAAGTAACGAGGTGCAAATTAATTTTGTTAGCTTTCAATTTACGATACGTTCTAAACACTTCCTTATATTATAAACCTTGTTACAAACGATTATTGTGTATAATATCTTTAGTGAATATTTCTTAGTTTTGGCCAATTTTGTTGTTTCAAAAAAATTTAAAATATTTTTAAAATTTACTTTGAATTTTATGAATATGTATCGATTTTATTAAAAAAATAAATAGCTTACCACACACTTTTTGATATACAAGCCCAATTTATATTCTACTTTTATATTTTATCTGAAAAAACATATTATAAAGTAAAGTTAAAAGCACAATTATACTTAATGAAAAAATATGGGAAACTAAGCATTCATTTAAAAGTTACTCGTAATTATATTTTTTTACATTTTTTTAAATAGCCTAAAAAGAAAACTATAAGATGTTTTAAACTATCCAGCGTCCTTAACGAATTGATGTTGGTACCTTTTTTTTAATGTATGTTTTACTTATGAGTGTAGGAGGTGGAAAAAGCTTTGTAGGCAAAATGTGAGGTTACAATTTCACTAATATTAATCAGCACACCAATTTCAAATATTCCACCTATTAATTGAAAATATATTTGATTATTAATATGATTCTTGCCAGTTCATTTTACTGCCTTTCCGGATGATAGAATTTGAAGTTAAAAGAACCAAATGATTACGGATATACTCGTAAGTTACCTTTAAAATCTATGTAAAACAAAAATGTACTTAACTTGTTAACTGTTATCCATATAATTAAATAAAAATATTTTTTTAACACTGTCATGTATTATGAACCTACAAAATTGTAAGTCAAATATATAGTGATGGAAATTTTGCTATAAATATATAACAGAAGTAATATAAACATGAAAGCAGAAAGGTTTTCAAACAAGTTCCAATTAATAAACAAAAAAAAACAAAAAATGAGGAGCCTAAGATATAAGAAAGCTATGTGTAAAAATACTCTTCTATTAAACTCTTCTCTAATGATCTATTGGAACCTAAATAAGCACTCTTTAGATGATTCCTAAGCCACGGTTCGTCGATTTCTAGTATAAAACTATAGTATTTCACAATTTTCATAAATACTAACATCTTCTACATAGTATCCAACTTATTAGAATAATAATATAAAGTAAATAGTATATAATATTGGTACGTAGTATCCAAATTAGCCAATATGACTTCCGTAATTTATTACTTATATATATGGACTAAGGCAAAAGAAAATAAAGGGTATGAAGTACTGAAAAAGAATATAAAGTCAAAATTGATTGAATTTTATTTCCCATATATCAATAACAATTTATTTACGAAATAAATATATAAAATAGATATTAACAACACCAAATATTCTTAGTGGTGAGTTTTGATTTTATGACTGCATACATCCAATTATTTTATAGTCATGATAAATAACGATTTTTCTCCCATCAAAGAAGTACGAATATTATTCCGTGTGAAGTTGGAACCCCCGGTCATTCAATTAAATATAATATTAACATGTTTATTTCACTTTCCGTAATCACAAATGAAATATTTTCTTAATTGTAATCTTTCCAACTGCGATTCAAATGTACACTGGCTTATTTCATTTTGAAATAAAAATCCTTTTTAGTAAAATATATATTTCTTTTGGTAAATAAATAAAATTGATTCTCATCATCTTAGCACAAATGCTTCATTAATTTTTAAAGATTTATACAATATGTTTAGTTTATAAACCAATCCTCACCAACTCTTGTTTTCTTAATGAACAAAACAATGAATGAATTCTTATCTTCGGTAAATCTACAATAAAAAGTAATTAGATCAAAGATAATTGAAATTGCAGAAATATTATATGTGCATGGTAGTTATCATTGTGAGCAATCTCTTCTACCATTGTGTATTTTTGTTTTATTATATGAAATAGAAATGTAAAATGTATTTTTCTTTAAAGTGTAAAGAAAAGAATCAGAAATATGTTGTGCGATAAATGTGAAACAAAAACAACGACCTCCAGAAAAATAAATCTCTTTACTTAATGTTGTACATTTTATTAAGGAATTATTTCACCCTAAAGAGCAGTTAAATAATTTGTTACACATACACACAATGTTTAATTATAATTTGTTTCTTTAGTCATATTTAATTCATTTGAAAACATAAACTTTAACATAAGTGCTATTAAATTTTACGACCATGCAAAACGTATATTTTGTTTTCAATTAAGGATATATACTTATACAGTGTTATGATGATTAAATTATAGAATAGTTTAAAACAACTAAAATTTAGTTCGTCAATAATTTTTCAATACTAAGAAAATAATGTTACTTTACGATAAGAACTCATCAAAAATTATTGTTTCCAAATCTAATTTAATTTATCAACACTCGAGGAAATTAATTTCTTCACTCATAAAAACGACAAAAATCACGACTTGTTTACTCGAGCTTTGATTTAAAATGAAATAATGAAATCCGAAGTGAATTTCTTTCTTTTCGTTTTGCCTGGATGTCCCTGGATAACAAATGTTTGCTGAATTTTCTCAAATAAACAAGAAAAAAATTACAAATCACATCCCTTTTTATGAATCTAATTCTAGGAAACTACGATAAAACTTTTCCCTCGCCCGTTATATTTCTTTTCGCTGCGACCTTACAACTTCTTCTCCTCCATTTCAAAACGTTGAAATATGAAGTAAGAATTTTTATCTCAGCTTAAAGCAATTTACACTAAACTTTACATTTTATTTTCCTCAGTATTTAGATATGGAGATCTAAAAGTTTTGAAGATAAGAATTTTATTCAAATCACAGTTGTATTTCACGCTTTTAACAAAAAGTATTGATATTTCATTCTATATTTCAAATCGAAATAGTGTGCTTTTATTCGAAAATGTATTGAAAATGTTTTTGTTTGATTGGACGCTTTAGAATTGATTAAATTCGCAGGTTTTTATTTGATTGCACCATAGAAATGCACGTTCGCTTAACAAAACCCATAATTTCCTACTCCCTGATTTTAACGATCGCATAAAAAAGAAGGAAATTGAATGCGAAGAATAGGGTTGAATGTTTATTTTTAATGGATTCCATCTCAATAAATTGCAAATGGTGGGTAAATAAACAGTTTTGTATTGTGATTTCAAATTTAGGAGACCTATAGTTAAGTAAATAAATTTATTTTTCAATTTACATTTTTCTCACTTCTTTAAAACATAAAATTTTTACTTATAAGTGTGTTTTAAACCCTTAAAGCAGTGATTCTTAACCTCCTTGGAGGTTCTAACCCCGATCAGTTTCACATTCACCCTATCCTTTTAAATTGGAAAAATAAAATGTGATTTTTCCAAATTCAGAACACAGGTGTATGTTTACACATAAGAGCACAACATTAACAAAACCATTAAGAATAATGAACAAAACCATTAAAGTATGATATCCACCGAACCCGCGAGACTGACTCATTGAACTCTTGGTGTTTGATTAAACTCAGGTTGAGAACCATTGATTAACATGTTTCGTAAGTTTTGTGATAATATTCCCCTTTTAAATTATCAATCAATTTTTAAACTGGAACAAGCATTTGAAAGAATCACTTCCAGAATGTATCTTGTTAAAAAAAGAAAATCAAACTGGTCAAATTAGTAAAATATTGTACTTCAAATTCTAAAATATCCAAATTCAATATACTGAAAATCAGGCTTATAAGATTTACACGAAATGCAGAATGAAGGGATAAATACATAATATCGGAATAGAATCAGATCAATAGTATGAATTGCAAGGATAATGCACATACTTTGAAAAATGGAAAAATAATTCATGGACAAACATAATTTCAAAATGTCATAAGTAAAACACGAGGGATTTCTTTAAAAGATGGAAATTTTGAAATTTAAAAAAAATCAATAGAAACCGAAGATAGGTATTTAGTAAATTTGTTCTGTAGGTTTTTTCAACAAAAAAATGTTTTAGTCAGACATTTGTGTTCTATAAAGATTAAAAATCAGAAAATCTGCAAATTGATCCTGAATTGTTGAAATTCGTTAAAAACGAGCTGATTTTCTGATAAGTACTTAAGTGATCTAATAATTGTGTTTCAAAGTTAGAAATTTTGATAAAATCTAACTCCGTTTTTGTATTCTTCAAATGTTCTAAAATATTGTTGCTTTATTGTATCTCCAAAAGATACAAACGATTATTTGTTTTTGGAAAGGCAATAAGGCCATTTGGCAATTTTTTTGCCTTTTTAAAAATTCCCACCCATTGAGAATCACTCATCAATATGCGTGTATTTACTTATGGACGTACGTAAGAAGTTATATTTCTTTGTAAAAGTCCAGTTTATTTCTGGGAATAAGTTTTCAGTATTTAATAACTAAAGTTATTAACAAAATTTGCATCTTCATAACTATATCAATACTAGTGACTACTCGTGAAAATTCACAGCCAACACGGACATAACTTATATGAAAAAATGGCAAAAATTAACAATTTAAATTAAAATTAAAGTTGAAACAAATGACAACAATCACTTATGATCCTTTTTGGTCGGTCAATATCTGGCAATGCTACATTTTCTACTTTGTTTTTAATTTAGTTCTCGAATAAGTCACTTCTTAATGAAAATTTAGCCCCCAAAGAGAAAATTATCTCATATTAGAATTGAATTAACAAAAAATAATAATAAATAAAGTATTCAATAATTTCTTTCCTCTGGGTCAATTTCCGTGTGGGAATATATCATTGTGCGTTAATTTCTGGGTGAGGATTTTTCTATGTGAGTAAATTTCAATGTGGGCAACTTTCATGTGAATTTTTGTAGTAGGTAAGAGTCTGGTCACCATTGGTAACAAATGGTCCAAAATTTATAACCATTCTCACAAAACTAAGGCCTACAATCTAAATGGATAGTTTTAATTTTATGACACGTTATATCCTTGACAACAAGCAGTATTGTTGCAATTATTTTAAACTTCTCCCATCTTAATTTTTTCAGTAAAAGTTTTTTTTTTTTCTAATACAAAAATTATAGATATCAAAAAATAAATAAATATCAATATACACATACCGGGTGTACAGAACATAAGTGGAGTCATTAATGGTGGCTTTCAATTAAGCTAGAGCCTTCTAAATTCAGCGATTCAAAAATATGCAAATGCTTATTTAGTATGCAGAAAGGGCAAAAGAGAACGACTATACATAATTTATTAGGAATATATAGTACCTAGAATTGGAAAAAAGGGAAATTTCGATTTACATTTTTCATAACCAAATGCCAATTCAATTCGTAAAAATGGGTCTACTTTATGAGCTTTGGAAATCCATTAGAACAAATTACACTTGGGAATTAATTGAATAAGGTATTTGATTCATAATAATTATTTGAAAAGATAAAAAAACAGTAATCCATCTCCATTAAATAATGTTTTTATTTTTACCTTTTCTGGGTTGTGCATTTGAAAAACCTCGAATATCTCTTTATACCCGTGTTATATCTCTTGGGACTTTTAACGCGATTTTATCTTGATATCAACAAGATATCGCTACACATAAACTCGCTTAATGCTTTTAAGACGGCATGAATAAAAAATTATACTTTTACGTTAGAGGATTCATGTTTTTTTTTTGTTCTACTGTCTTCTTTTTAAAAACGATGTTAAAATCAGTGACAGAAAATACGTGAAATAATTTAGCGCTAGAAAAATTTACATAACAGAAAAGAACAGTTAAGATGATTTACATTTGTACAATTCGATTGAAAGCCTAAATATTTGAGTGAAGCTGTATAATAAAATTGTCGGAATAGCCTTTTTATTCACAGTATGAATGTCATAGATATATATTTAGTTGGTTGTTTTAAGTCATACAAGGAAAGATATTTATTAAAGTTTTATCTTTTGCAAAAGTTTGCAGTTCAAATGCCTGAGGAGACAGGTCTTTAAAATGAAATAACTGTTTCCCATATATATTTTCGATAGCAATCTAAAATGGGTTAAATCGTAAGTCTCAAAGTATAAATAATCTGATTGTTATGCTCGTTGCGGTTTTAAATGGTCGTTATAGTATTTGATTATTCGTTCGTGCCAAATACATATTTGCAGAATAATTTTATTTCATAATATTTTGCCATGAATTGACAGGGTTTTTTCGAAAACACATTAGAATTCATGGCTTCTAAATTGTTATCATTCTGAAAGAGAACAGTTAGTTTCAATGTATAGATATAACTTTCTTTTATTTCTTTGTTAAATTTCAATTTTCCCCAACAAATCATATGCATCATATTTTACTTTATGCGATGTAAAATTGCATTCAGCGTATAAAGTAGATTGTTGTGGTAGCAGAAAATAATTTTATCATTGTTGAATGTTGGATTAATGTAATGAGTGGTTTATTTATGGAGCTGGTCAGCAATAATACACAATGAAATACCGAAACATCGTTTCAGACGGATATTACATTGCTTTGTTATAATTTAAATTGATACGAAATATTTTATAACCGTTCCGAGTTTAATGTTTGTTTTGTAAAATCTCCTAATAAAAGTCAAAATTAATTTATTTTACAATAATGAAACTATGAAACTATAAAACATATAGACTATAGAGTGTATTAGAATAGGAACAGTCCTAGCATTATTTCTCATTTAAAAATCTAAACAAAGCTATTAAATACCTAAATTTTTTTCAACAAAAATAAAATATATTAAGCAGTTTTGTTTTATTTAAACAATTTCACCGCAAAATATTTAGAAAATGCCTCCTTTTTTATTCATTGCGCGTTCAACGTACTGTATATACATAGTTGGCAAAAAATTCATATTTCCCTTTTATTTCATTCCCCATAGAACGTCATGTTTTGCGTTATTTATTGCGTGAATTTAATTAACAGTATAATAAACGTATTTAAAGTTAAAAAGTCAAACCTACCTCAAAAAGTTTATACATACATATTGCATTTACCAAGAGGATAATTCCACATCCTTTGGAAAGAGATAGAAAAGAAGAGAATGTAAGCGGATATTAAAAATTTCATTCGCTGGGAAATATGTGGAAAAAATGGAAGGATTGTTGACTTTTTTACGCTTTTCAAATAATTTTTAACGTAAAATTATTTTAATATTAAAATATGCTTTTACTACATATATAGTTTTAATTACATAAATAGTTATATACTTTATATCAGCGGTCGTCAAATGGAGGTTCCCGGGAAAATTTCACAATAATTTATTAATTTTTTATAATTTATTAATTAATCTATTACAATAAATTACACACTTAAAAATCTTCTTTGAGGTCCGCGGGATTTTAATTATTTTAATGGTTTGTGAGTTCATAAAGTTTGGTGACCGCTAACTTATTCAGTATTTAAGTATAGTATTTAAGTAAGTTAGTTACTATCTTGATAGATCTTTTCCATAGTTAGATTATTATTATTTATTCTCTTTTTTGGGGATTTTTTTATATTTTTAATTTTTATTTTTGTATAACCCGTTTCATCGGGTTCCCGACTTCTTCAGAAACTATTATAATTCTAAATAAAATCACTTTAACTGTCGAATACCTATAATTTTTAGGTACCTTGCAATGAACTGGCATGCAGAAATCTATTTATAATCACTGGTAGAGGAAAGTATCCATATTTCCTATACTATTATGTTTTTGAAATAAAGAATAATTAATATGAATCCTTTAGTATATGATTTAGTTATCTGAATAAGGTATAAGATTTAGTAATAGAATAGATTATGGGGAAAAATTTCGTTTTATAACGACATAAAAATCCCGTTTTACTGTTGTTAAGAAAGATGGTACCGATTTTCATTAATTGACATAAAGACAAATCTCAATTTTCCTCTGAAAATCAGTGATTCTAGAAGGATGAAATTTTTAAGTTGTCTGAAAGACGAAGGAAGGTTCTAGAATAGAGTGGCAACTAAAAAATTTGATTATATTTAACCAAAATTTAAATGCATTGCGTTTCAATTTTAGTTCAAAATCAGTGCGAACTTTCTTGACAACCTAATATTATGTAATTACATGCTTTGCAAATTCTATCATTTTCATTCATATTATTATTTTTGGTAATATATATAGCAATTTTCAAATTATTATTAAAATTTTTATTTTCTGATATTTTTTATAAGTATAGAGATATATCAGTGTACGTCATGGATTGGGTACTGTGATTGGATATACTGTATGGTATAGATGAAATGTTAATGTGGACTAGATGTCGGTTCCCTCCTCACAATCGGAAAAGTTCTCCTATCCGGCGTAACTTTTAATTTATATTGTGTTTTTTACTGTGTTTATCTGTGAAATATCGATATTTAATAAATAAATCGTATAAGTAGTCATAATGATTCTAAGATTTATGTTTTCTATGAAATGTGAGATTTTTATTAAACATCACATTCATTTGATCACAGAAATTATATCAATGGTTCAATTAACATTTTTCCAGATTGTGAATTCCATTGTTATATAAACATTACAGAAAAATATTTTAAAAAAAATTGTACATACATTTTCATGTGTATGTAAAAATCAACTTTTCATACAATAATTTTTTTAAATTGTCCTGAGAAATAATACATTGTGTGTTTTTAAGGGTTAAATCTGGATTCTTCACTTTTCATTACAGCCAGCAGTCTCATACTGCTAGAAAATCACAATTTTTTCCTTTGCATTTTATAACCCAAAGATCCAAAGACGTTTTTAAACATTTATTGTATGGAAAAGTGCTTTTTACAAAGAATAAAAATATATGTGCGAAATGTTTACAATATCTATGTTAACAAAATTAGATAAAACAATAAAACTTTATTATCGAAACACTTTTGTGTTTCTCATAACAATTCGAAAATTCCAGGAATTTAGCAATTGTCAGTTTTATGTATGCGGGACAATTAAAAATATATTTAGTGTTAAATGAAATTTGCTGCGACAAAATTAAACTGCTACAAAAGAAAGTCTTTCAAAATCCATTTCGCAATGTGAAACTTAAGATTAAACTGGAAATTGTAAACCTCAAATAGTTTAACACAGATATACCGTGGAAAATTATTATTTTTATTATGTTACACCTTTCAGTTGCATACGACAAAATGTATTTTTCTTTGCTTTCTACAATTTGTGTGGGTGCAGTCTGACAAACTTGTTAATTTTACCCCTTTCAAACATTATCTCAACTATAAATTATACTTAGTTAAGTTATTACTCAACAAATTGTTTTGAATGAAGACATTTCAAGACGACAAAGTAAAACGTTGATTACATAAACTAATTAAAATTGAAATGGTTCAACTAATTAAATAGTTTGAATAGTTAAATGTACATAATCGTAATCCTGTAATAACTCAAACGTAATTTGTCGAAATTATAAAGCACTTACATAATAAAATTTATTTAATTATAACAGTTATACATATGGAAGTATGTTGAGCTAAGAAAATTGTAGCTATTAAATGTCGGTTTCTCATATTTTCACGTTTTACTTTCAAGTAATTTATGGAACTTTTAGATTTTACAAAAATGGACTCACAGTAACAAATTCTATGGAGTATAGAATTTCGTTCACTTTCAAAATGCAAAGTTGATAAAACATTAAATTTATAATTTCCAGTCTTTTAATTTCAGTTGAAAATAATTTCCAAACTAAAGTATTTTTTTGTTGGCAAAGAAATGTTCATAAGGTACAATTATTTTCCATACAATAAACTATTTTTATTTTCTTAAAATATTTTTTTTTTGCTCTTAACGCTCTTAACATATACTTACGAAAATATTGATGGTGGAATGATAATGATATATTCTAAATTCTGTTTAAATACTAACACAATTGACATCGCTGCTTTTTTCAATTTGGAAAAATTATAATAAAAAGTAACATTTACAGTTGAAAAAGACGTTTCCCTTTGTATTTACTTCAAATTATCTTTCTCTGTAATCATATTACGAATACATTTTGCAAACTTCATGAAAATTTTTAAACTAGTTTAAGGACTGTAAAGATAATAACCTTAATATAGGGCAACAGATCCTTTAAAATGTAAAAGATTAGTTGATGCTAGAGGTTTATGCATTGCTAAGTAAATTTATTAAATTAAAACCGATCTAAAAATATATATGCTAGATCGCTAGGTGTATTAATAATATGGAACCGGAATTTGCTATTAAGTGGTGCTGGCTGCCAATAGAGGTTCTGCCGAACCATGCTATTAAGGCACTTTTTATTTTGATATCTGACATTGATTTTAAATTCGCGAAATTTTAAATTTCCTACGACTTCATTATTTTCAATAGTATTAAACAAGTCGAGGTTTGTGCCTAAAAAGTATGATTCGCGGACAGCATTTATTTTCTATTATCATTTAAACATAAATTTCTGCAGAACCACATTTAATGCTTGTCACAGCTCACGTTGAGCATAGTCTAAGGAAATATCAGTGTTTAAGGGATTTAAAAAAATTAAAATGGTAATATCGACCTGGAGAACGAAGAACATGGAAAACCACGGAAAAACTTTGAAAACATCAAATTATAAGAGTTGTTGGATGAGAATGAAGTCAAACGCAACAACAATTTACAGTAGTAGATTTGAATCGCGCTTTAATCCGAAAAACGGACGGAATATCAAAATGGGCAACACAAAATGATCGTACTGTATGGTAATTCCCCTGGACACACAGAAAAACGAATAAAGGATATGATTGAGGAATTGAAAATTATTTCGCATACAGCTTATTCCCCAGACTAGACTCCTTCAAATTATTATTTCTTTGTATCGATGGAATACGTACTTGGCAAACAGCACTTCACATCTTGCAAAGATTTACAAAAATGATTGGATGACTGGTTTTGCTTAAAAGATGAACAATTTTTTTGGCATTTTATCCACAAATTGTTAGATAGGTGGCAAAAATATGTAGTTCATGCAAAGAATTATTTTGAATATAAAAAGTTTTCTTATTGAAAAATAATTAAGGCTTATTTAAAAAAACGGTTTTCATTAACATATCTAGGATATTTAATTAATTGCAATTTAATTTGGGCGTTACTGTAAATCATTGAATTATGTTAATAATGAAAAATGTATAACAAAGATGTAACAATATTATCTCGATAATATTCAATTTTTCTAATTTAAAAATCTTCAGAACTTCGTTGAAATTTTAGACATTCATTTTATATTATTATCTGCAAGATTCAATATATAGTGTAAAACAAATCTGAGAAGAGGGACAAACTATTTAAAATTGTGGGTGTACATATGTTTCGAAATATTGCAATTGGTTTAAACTAAAAAAAATAGATTAAGATTCATTCGTTACCATTTTTCAAAAACAATCTAATGATCCCTCATAAATTTATGTGCATTTTTTTTTATCCCCCAGTTCCAATATGCTCTAGTACAGGGGGGGGGCAATGCACGGTCTTGACCATATTTCAGCTCGCAATTTATTACACTTTTTCAAAATATATTTATTTCATAATGATCAAAGTGGTGATTACTAATATATTCAATATGTCTACAGTGTATCTAAATCGAATATGAGAATATATAATTTTATATGTGACCCGTGGAGTTACAATGCATTTCCAAAGTGTCCCGCAATATCATTTAAGTTGGCCACCCCTGCTCTATTATAACCATAACTTCTTTTCGTAACTTTTTTATTGCAATATTGTGCACTCGTTCAGGAAATACACTTTCATTCCACATTTTATTTTGATAGTGCTATTCTTTGAGTAAAATGGCTGTAACAGATGGATGTGGCAAAATTGCGAGATTTCCGTTTTTAGTGTAAATCTCTAAAAATAGGATATTCAGTTTCCATTTAAAGCATAAAAACTCAATAGCACATTCAAGTTGATTTGCATACTACTACAAATGATCAATAGAAAAGGGAAAAAAGTATTAAAAAAATGCTGTCTTAAATCCTGTTTGGTTCTAAAATTGCTTCCATTCATAAAATATTTCGTACTTGTTTATTTTATTAACTTCTTGTATTGTTTTTATCAGTACAGTTTTATTGTAAAAAAAACTTCCTCTTTTAATTAAATAAAACGCGAACCTTTCATAATTGACGATATCGTTAAACAGGATTTTTTTTTCTATAATTGGGAGTGTCTTCCAATCAGTCATCCATGATCAAATCCATATTGCTTGAGAAATTCTTTGTTCAAAACTTAAAGAAGTCGCGTTTGAACGATTTTAATGGAACTTTTAATGAGTGTGTACGATAATCATAACTCAGGTGAAGAATTTTATTACAATCCTTGCTTTTAATTGCTAGCTAATATTTATATCAGCGACAATTAGCAAAAAAAGCCTTGAATTAATTATCTGCAATATTTTCAGTTATTTAACTTGTTAAAAAGTTAAATTAATCAGACACTTTAATGCCTTATGGAATCATTCTTTTTCACTCATTCAATTTTTAATTTGAAAAGGGATTAAACTTTTAAAACATTTTATTGTTAAAGTTGTAAGTTTTGCAATGTTTTCATACAAAAGTTTTGAAATGAAAACTTTGTTTCTTTGTCTAATAAATAAGATTTCTAACAATGGTAAAATAAATAAAACAAAACTTAGTTTTCAAAATTAATTATGAAAGCTCCACAGTTTAGAAATGCTGAAAACAGTAAATGAATCTTTCAGTGCACATTGCACATTTTGCAAATTCTTTCCGAGAATATAATTTTTCACAGAATTAAATTCCTTACGAGAATTGCAAGTAATCAATATGCACAGAAAGCTAGTATAGCTTTCCCTTGTCCCCTCTTTATTTTGCTGTGTTTAGGCTACATAATTTTTTTATAAATATATTATATTTTATTTTTATTAGTTACCTGGTACTTTTTGTTGAATTTAAATACTTAGTTTTCTGGTTTTGTTGATTAATTTTTTTTCAGTGTTTGTATACTGACTTAATAAATGTTATATCAAAATATATATAAAATTGAAAATTATTAAACTACAATTTCCTTGTATATTTTTCTTCTTAATCTACAAGCTAAAAAGCAGAGTATGTTTTCTTTTTACTATTTTGATTACCAAACTCAAAATTGTGACAAAAAAGACATTTTGTATTTTTTTTATCCAAGATTCAAACGATTAAAGTTAATAATTTAAACTTCTTTCTAATTTATAGCAATTTACCAAATTTATCATGTACATAGAAAAACGTATTCGCTTACTCCTAAATATTTTATCAATATATATTTGTAATATAATTAAGGAAATATTTAGTTTCTTCATGCCTTTTTTATATTCAAAGATTCATAAATATGGTTCTTTTATCATCGCTTTATTATTATTGATGTCTTTGACGATAGTAGAACAAATGAAAACCCGTATACTAAAAAAATATAAAAATACTTATTCATCTATAGTTTCGAACCTAACTCCAGTTTCGAAGCGGCCACCTTGACTACTCGTCTGCCAGTAGGTTGTTTTTAATTTTCCATATTTAAAATAATTGCATTTAAAAAAACAACGTAATTACCCGAATCTATAATCTATGGAAATAAATACATCATTGTATATTTCAACTCATATATTCAGATAAATGTTGCTAAAGTTTCAGCCGAAGTCGAAACCGAAACTTCCATATAAGGTCATGTTATCGTAGAAAAAAAGTTAATCATAATTAGTCACTCTTTACTTTTAAATCCTATAGATATTCATTAATCATTAAGCCCCTAATATTTCAGCTAACCATTAATATAACATATTATCATTTCTTATTTCAAATTACTTATTTATGCTGAATTAAGGTGTTGATTTGAAAGAAATGCACCTAGCATTTATTTTTAATATTAGTTACTAGAAACATAAAATAATAAAAAAAAAGTTACAAAAAAAAATTACTTTTTACCTAATAGGTTAGGTAAACACAAAATAGAAAGCACTCTTTCATATATCTTAAAAACAAAATAATTTCTTCTTAACTTTGATCAGTTTTCTTTCGAACTAAAAAAAATATTAAAGATAATATTAAACAAAATTTTAATGAACTAATAGTTATCAGTATTCATAATTGAAGAATCAAATAAAAAGTACAAAACAATAATTTTTTAACATTTTTATTTCACGAATTCAGTTTCGGTTTTGGTCGAAGTTTCGGCTTGACGACAGCCAAAACCGAAACTAAGCCGAAACTCGTTTTTTGGCCGCAACTAGGCCGAAACCGAAAGTTCAGTCGGACACTATTCGTCTGAATTAAGCTTATTCTGGAGACCACTATAATTGTAAAATCTAGTTATACAAATACTACAATCCATACAAATACAAATATAAAATTGGCAAGAAAAAATATTTTTTATATATTTTTTTTCTATCTAATTTTGGAATTTGATTAGACTTACCCATATACACTATTATTGGATAAAGTAAAGGATAGTTGCCATATCGAGAGATAATCTTTGAAGAAAAAAGAAAGAAAAGAAATATTAAATATGGTTCATTAAATAGATTTTATCTAAATTACCTAGTCTTTAAGTGTTTTTATAACTTTTTTATGTGCTAAATGATATAATCTTATGAATTAGGTGCAATATGGATGGTTATTGGAGACTACAAACGTGCCAATTGAGCGTAGCCAAATGAAGATTTTGGGATCGCGTTGTCGAAATGATCGTGAATGTCAACAGGGGGTTGATTCGAGTTACTGTCGAGGAGGCCAATGTATTTGTCAGCCCTTCTATATCCAGCTTAATAGGACGACTTGTCTGCAATGTAAGTGTGAAAACTAATTTGCATAATATGCCGTACGAGAAAATGAATGGGTATTATACAAAATTATTCTACTATAATGAGCTTTAAGTGCAGCCATTACTCAAATGGAACAAAAATTTTAATTAATTTATTCTCAAATTGTCACTTACATGTGTGAAACTTGAGTCGCGCAAATTAAAACGGTTTTTGTGGTATTTTATTAAAGTCATTGAAACAGCTGCGATCACTTTCAGATATACTTTTTTGGGCTGTAACAGTTTGGTCATTTTAATTAATGAATTTATGACACTTTTGAACAAGTTTTAATCTACATTCAAACTAAAAGTTTTATCAAACGGATATTTTAATATTAGGAAAGTAGATCAAAAATGTAAATATTATACACACCACTTTAAATACTACAATTTTTTTGTAGGTAATCTAGAATTAGAAAACATGTTTATTATTTTTTCTATTCTTCAATTCATTGTACTTGTCACCTATATTCTTTTTGATAAATTGAAATAGTTAAGCCTCAAAACTAGTCATTTGTTTTCTAGATTTTATCCGTTTTTTGCCAACCTACTTTTTTGCAAATAAGTGACAAATATAAATGAGTTTAAATACAAACGTTCAGTGGTAAAAATAGCTCTGGGTTATTTTTTCCAAATAAGTACACCAAAGAGCATTGGGAAATAGGAAACTCTTCGTTTCTAATGTGATGATTTTATTGTTGATTTATTCTCGTATACGTTTTGTATATTATTTCAAAAAAAACACACACATACCGTTTTAAGTAAAAAATAAATGTAAATTTATTATCTTTTTAAAAGTTAGCATGTTTTGTTGAATAGAAGATGTAATGATAAGAAGTTTGTAACGTAAAAGTCAATCATAAACTATAGTTTTTATTTTCAAATTTATACTTTCATATTTCTAACGGCTTAAAGAAAAGCATTGATACAGTAATTCAATTCCATTTATTTAATTTATTAAATATGTTAATATAGAAACTATTTACAAAAAATCAATGCTTATTTGACTCGTTTATTTTGAAAGTGGCGTAAGTCCATTTCAAGGACGGCCTATATGGTGATTTTTCTTCTTGTAATAAAGTATGTTAATTATTTAACTGCTAATAGTTTTGAAATTTATGTATGATTGACATACTTTGTAATTATTTTAATTTTTTAAGAAGCCTGATGAAGTTACGATACGTAATGAAACGTAGTTAATTGAATAGTAAAAATATAAAATAAAAAAACCAATCTTAAACAACCTGAATTGTCTTCTTATTTAAAAAAATAAAAGCTGAGGTCGGAATTTTATCATCTATATAAAAAAGGTCAACAATATTTAAGAAAATAGTTGTTAAAAATGGTTCAATTTTTTGTGCTTAGTAAGAAAAAAAATTGGTAGATACTTAAAGCAGAATGTATATCACTTACTTTACCTTAAATGTAATTATTGTGGTACAAGGAGCTTGTGTACAGATCACTATTTGGCAGCGTCTCAATATATATTTTCTCTATTTGATTTGTGCATTTATTTGAAATTTTGTTGTTAATTCAATTCTGGCAACGTCTAATTTATCTTTTTCATTATGACCGTTTTATTCGCGAATCAAAAGAAAGCTACTGGTACTCTTGTTGTTAAGACTCTTAAGAAGTAATCATAAATATCAGGTAAAACTCTTTAGTGAAAAGGTTGGATTTTTCGGATCCAAAGCGAAATCGTCATCGTTTCGTAACTTTTCCGGGCCGCATTTTCAGGGTGTAATTACTCCTAAACTCAGTTTCTGTAGTTTCGAAGCAATTTCGTCCTGAAGATGCGATTTGGAGAGGTAGTGAAACGTTGGTAACATCCAAGGTTTATAAAATACACAAGTGGCCTCATGGGCTTACAACCAATTAGAATATTTAGGAAAGTGAGGCTTACAGATGTAATTCAAATTCATAACTATTATTAGCATTGGTAACAATATATCAGAATGTATGAATATATCAACTGAAGTCGTACTTAATTTTCTTAAAGTTTAAGAGTTACTATGGCTGCAATATTTCAATGATTTTAATAAAAATACCCATTGCACCAATTTCTTAATCACTATCGTACAATACGTACGGTTCACATTTCAAAATACTTCGAATGACGTCATTTTTTTTCAATGGGGCACCTGTGTAATCTATACACTTTGGGCGACATCATCCATCGAATCACACGGCTTTGGATTCAACCTTTTCACTAAGGAGTTACCGTCTAATAATTATACATTTTGTTTTTCAAAATTGAAAAAAAAAACCCTTAATAAACTTAGATTTGAATTTTTCTTTGAACTAAAATGAATCTTAAAATACATTATTATTTATTATTTCTATTGGTGCTAGAAAAGGTTTGCGATGGTTCTAGAAATTTAATTTTTTTGCACTCTTGTACTTACATTTACTTAAGATATTTATGCATTCATATTGAGTTTTAAAAGAAATGACTTATCGTTTATAAAGTTTAAGAGAACCAAACAAATATTTTACACGTATTGTAAAATGTATTTACACTTATCGAACACGAAAGCAAAACAAAAATATGACATTTTTAAATCCCAAATAAAGTTATGTAAATACTACAATGAATGAAATTAGCAAAAAGTTTTCTGTGCAATGAATTGCACAAATTTATTATTGTCTATGCATGACACGTTGTAATTATTTGTTACAAAGCGAGAAAATCCTGTAATTCAAGCATAAAATTTTTAAAATTGTGATTTTTTATGTGTCCATTGCATGAAAACGTAAAATATATCTACAATCTCTTTTTCTGTGCATAGTTTCATATAACCGTTAAAATGTAAAAAAAAAAGTAAAAATTATATTATAAATTGTTTAAATGTGAAATGGAGGCTATTAAATTGTGTTCTTTTTTTAGCTGTCTTACTGGGATATGATTGTATGCTGGATCAACAATGCTCGTTAAAAGTGGCAAACAGTAGTTGTATAGAAGGTGCTTGTCGATGTGTTGATGGATTCCTACAATTTCGAAAACACACGTGTTTGGGACGTAAGTACAGTAATTCCTTTCTCATTATAATAAAAATTATAACTGTCTGATAAAATACACGCGGTATGATATAATAACTTTACCGCCCACTGTGTCTGAGATTTACTATCGAATATCAAAATTATCTTTAACTTAAATAAAATATCATTACATGCATAATCACTACTACGACAGCTTAATAATTTATAATAAGATGCTTGTCAAAGATTATTCGTCTCGTCTTTTTGTTTAGTTTGTTTATATTTCGAGTTTCGAGAATTAAGTACTTTGAGTACTGAGTACTGATTGCTTTGTTTAACATTATCTTGTCTCATATTTATTACATCGAATATATGATACATCAGAAAAAAAACATCTCTTTTAGATTTTGTCCCGAAATCGATTACTAGTAAAATTTTTGACAATGAAATCACGTGCTTTTACTTTATAGTGTAATAATTAATGAATCAATAATTTTTTAAAGCTTGTATTTATTTAATTCTTTATTTAAATAAAATAGCAAAAAAGAAATATTTTCTGAAAATACATACAATTTTTTAAGACATCAAAGAAACGTAAATCACTCATTCCAAAAATTAATCAATTAAACCATTTTCTGTTTGATTTTAGTTTAAATGTATCTATTTTTGTAGAAGCATTTAATATTTTTACAATTCTATTATTTCGAGAATAAATAATAATTGTCATTTTAAAGATAATGATCTGAGTTACGCATTAGTCGTGGTTGTAGGACAAAATAGAACAAGGCCTTAACAAAATATGCCCATAAACAAATAATGCTGTTTAAGTATAATTTCATTTGTGTTTTTCCCAAATCCTAAATATATTTCCTAAATGTATTTTTTTTAATTCGTAAATTTTGAAGTATATTACATATATGGGTATCTCGAGCTTTAATAGTGGTATAATGGTTGAAAAAATGCTCTGAAATAAAAATATGTATTTCATAAACTATAATTTAATGTGAAAAAATCATAAAATATTATTCTTCGAAGTTCAAATTGCTAAAGTTTTTATACTACATTTTCAATTGTCAAATTACATATATAATTATAAAACGTATGTCCAAAACTTAATACGATTAATATTAAAACTAGGAATTTTTGCAAAACGTATTAATAACGTTTACCGACTTAATATCATAAGCTTTAAAAAATAATACAAATGACTTCCAATTCTTCCTGTAGATTTTCGAATTATCATGAAAGAAAATATTTCATAAAGTTAAAATTTACACCCAAAATTCTTCAGAAGAAGACCAACGCACCCGTAAAGTACCTATGTAATCATGGTTTCCCAAAAAAAAAATAATGGCAATTAGGACTTTGTCGGCAAATATTCTTCGTGTCATTCATTGAACCATTTTCAATAAACAAGCCGAATAGTGTGAATAATGTGCATACAAATTTCGTACTTATAGGTTCTATTAGTTCTGGAACCCCATCGAATATAAAATAATGTAAGCTACTTACCGAAATCTATTCTATTGTTCTTTGCATATCCTCTTTTTAATGAAAAAATAATAATATTGATAAAATCAATTTGCACACAGGACTAAGGAAGTGACGTTGACGAAAAAGTATTATTCAATTTAATATTGATTTTTCTCCTTTCGATAATAATCGATTTGGGAAAAATCTATTTTTCCCTATTATATAAAACAATGCCTCTTTTTCTTTCTTCTGTATGTGTTACGGTAAGTGTTATGAGTTGAAAATTATTAATAACCAGAGGACTCAGTGAACTTCATACCACCTAAAATCGATTTGAGGCAGATTTAATTATTATTATGGACATAAATAAATAGATACATACTATACTTATGCTTATAACTAAAGAAGTGCGTTTTAATATTGTAATAGGCAAATCTTAACTAGTCGATTTTTTACAATACTAAAATCGAATAATGAAGTCAATGTTTATAGAAGTAATAATCGATTTTTGACATGTTTCCAGATCTGTATCAAAATTAAACTAGTAGTTCTGAGTTGGAATTTGAAAAAATAGATTATGGAAAAAATGATTATTTTTTTGTATCAAAATTGATTTTAATATTATAAGCAATCGATTAATTACTCCCCAATCCTCCCGAGTTCAGATAGGAGTCCGGAGCGGTGAAGAGTACCGGAGTAGTAAAAGTACTTACTTTTTCCACAACTTTTGGTAATTGTTGACGATAGATAAATATTAATAATTTTAATTTAAACTCACTTACCGTAACACATACAGAGGAAAGAAAAAGAAGCGTTTTTTAAATAAAAAGCAAAAATCGATTTTTCCAATTCCGATTACTTTTGTTAATAAAAATCAATTTTTTCCAAACTGATTATAATTTAATAGAGAAAAATCATTTTTTAATTAACCAATATTATCTCCTCAATTTCAAATTTAACTAACTTCAAAAATATGCTGTATTTCAGTGACTAGCAATAAAGCAACAAAAAATACATTCCTTTTTAAGAAAATAAAAATTAAGATTGACGCGTGAAAAATGCTAATTATTACGTTGACTGCTATCAGATGCGTTTTTATGAAAATACTTTCTTTATATATTTCCTGTAGAAAGAGTTTAAAATCATTTGAAATTTGGAAGTTGTTTTTCGCGAATCAATACCATTCAAATTGAAATAGGTAAATAATATAACTCCAAATTGTTAATTAATAGTTTCTATCATTAAAACATTTATTTGCAAACATATATCATTTAAATTTAATTTAAATATTATTCTAATTTACGAAACCACATTGCAAACCAACATCTGTGGATTTCTATAAATTGAACTAATTTAGAGATATCATTAACAAAGTAACCACCGTGATATCTCCAACACATTTGAGGTTGGTGGTAACATAATATAGTATTTCTAATTTCTATAAACTATTCTGAATATTTAGTCATTTATTAATGTAGGAAATTATGAATGTTCTTTCACCTGGAACAATTGAATAAATCTACTCTCAAATTACAGTTTCAAATGTGTATCTTCATATTTAAATCATTATATCGCTCATTTTTGATTTTGATCAATAAAAGGTGAACATATTTTCATGGTTTAGTTTCTATGTCGAATTTTCGCTTATATCAGTCAAGGTCTCAAATGCATTTAGTACAAAAAAAATATGTAGGCCCAGTAAATAATTAATATAGGCCGAATATTTCGACTTGTCGAAAATACCGAGTCATTCCGAATTGTTTCGATAAAGTTGAAATGTTTCGAGTGTTTAACAACAAAGACGTCCGTTATACATTTCATAATATTGATTCAGATATTGTTTAGTACCAAGCACAAATTCGTTAATTTCAGGTTCTAATAATTATAATGAAGACACGGTCCTATTCTGTCTTAAATTGACACAGTTAATCAAATTGGATCAAATTTCGTAACGTTTTTCCATTATATTTTAATATCTATGTCAAATTTTTCGAATTCGGTTCATTTATTTGATACAATTTAAAACGATTGAGTTTCATACGGCTTTTGAAGAGTGATTTGATTTCATTTTTAATTCAACTTATCTAAAAAGCAAGTGTTTGCAACTTTATAAATAACCAGTTTCGATAAAACGTTACGATTTGCTCTGTCTCGTTTTAATGGAATAGAAGGAACGGTATTTATAATTTTTATGGACGTCGTTTTGTTCTTCAGTCGTTGGAAATTGTTTAGACATATTCAAGAATGCACCGCATGTCTGAGTAACGGCAGGGATGGAAACTAACAATAAGATTTATATTCCATTTATTTAATTTAAGCACTTTTTTTTTGAAAAACTACCGACTCCTTCTTACATCTAACTATTTCAATTTTACCTTCAAGAGTAAAAATTATTTCGGAATTTCTATGTAAAGATAAAATTTAAGTTGATGCATATAATTTGAGAGTTTTCTTAGTGGCGACAAATGAAATAATTTCCCTGGTGTTTTCATTCAATTACAAGTTTGACAGAGATTGTTGTAGATTATATGAACTAGAAGGAATAATATTTAAATTATTCTACACGGCAGACTAGGTAAGCGTATATAAGTTTTGTATCATTGTCCTTCATTTTCCACCGGATCCTTTAGTATTCTCAGTTCATATTTTATTCACAAATATCGCTAGTATGAAATTTCTTACCTTGTACGAAGCTTTGGCAGACTTTAACTTCAGAGTGTTGCGTTTCTTCATTAAAAATTTTATGGTTCGTTACACTTTAAATTGAGTAAAAAGTCAGCTCTTTTTATATTTTACAACTGAAGGCGTAGCCGGATATTTATTTCCAGACTAAAGAAGCTTAAATGTGTAAGTAAAACAAATAGCTTCCAGTTAATTGAAAAACTTTTTGATCTTTGAAGAAAAAACGCGTTTAATTTAAAGTAAAATTTAACTATCTACAGCACAACATAGTATATTTTTACGAATACGAATGTATGAAAATCCAAATCTTTCTGCAACAATGTTAATCCTATGAGTTTATTTAGGGTGTTTTTCAACAAAAAAAGGGTGTGTCATGACCACAGCGGAAAGTTGAAAACTTAATTTTCTAAATCAATATAGTAATTACCAAATATTGGCATACATATCAGCAAAAAACTAAAAAAATATACGTTTGAGTGAAAACCAAGTATAAAAATTATTGTCTCAAATTGAACTAATTGGTTGTTGTTATTTGTTTCAACTGTTATTACGATTTCATTCAATTGATAATTTATGCTATTTGACAGTTGTGCCAGTGTTGGGCTCTGAACATTTCACGGGTAGTTACCGCAAAACCCAAAGCTGTTTAGGCAGACTTTGTAAAAAAAATCATTTTCCTTTCATTCTTATTCTATTTTTTACTACTTGGTTGATTATTTGAGCAGACTTTAAAAATAAGCGTTCGAATGGAACAAAAGTGCCTACAATAGTCAAGTATTTGAAGGCAATTTTATAAAGCTTAGGAAAATAAACTTTTAAATCACTCAAGACTTACAATGGATTCTCATTGAGTTTTCCTCCTACTGGATTACGTAAATATATAGACGGTTCATCTCTACTCTTGGTTCCGCTAGTTATTGATAAGAGCCACTCTTTGTTTTTGACATTTGTTAAAAGTTTAAATAATTCAAAATTTTAATATGTATATTTTGCTGCTAAAACAGTAAACGAAAATGTGTTCTTATTTGTCAAACTTTTACTCCTTATTTGCTATTGAAGTTCCAGAATCACTAATTTGCATCTGGATTACAACCATTTCCCATCCGTAAGAAGGCTCTCTGAAGAGTTAGAAAGTTTATTTCTTTTCTATATACAAATCCAGAATTCTTTACTTCTGATTTTTTTTTTGATTTTGAACATTTTCTATTTTCCTCCTACAATATCCAATACTAATATTCTTTGTAGAATATGTCATTAGTTATAACCGGTTAGCTATTATTTTTTAGAGATAATCGAATAAATAAAATTGAATAAAATTGAATAATAAGATAAACGAATCGGGAGGTGGCCAGGGATCATCCGTAAAAGATGTCAGTTTTTTCACTTTTTTCTGAAATTTCTGTTTTCTTTCTCAGCCTTTTGTGTGATACTATCACACTTTAAAGATCTTCCTTCCCTCTTGCTCCCTTCTGTTCAAAGTTCTCAAAGATATTCTGAAAAAAAAAAAACAATAGATTGAAAAATGAACACCAAACCATTTATTATATAAAAGCTCAAAAAGTGGATGTTCGTTTTCTAAAGGTTCTTTCTCCCCGATGTCCTAATATGTCACATAGCAGACCTTTTTCACGGATAATCCCCAAAACTCGGTCAAATTATATTATTCATGGGCTTAAAATCAGCTATAAAGGTATAAGGTGTCAAGGTTCACAGTACTGAATCTTTTAGCTTAATGAACTTAGAATGGATATAAAAATAATTACTTGTAGGTTCTTAGAAAGAATAATAAAAGAACCTTATTAAAAGAATTAAAAGAACCTTTCAATAGTATAACAATAATATCTAAACTTGTGAAGGAAAACAATCAGAGAAGTGAGTAGAAATTACCACTCATATCTCATATCATTTTTGGTCTGTAGCCTTATTTCTGTAGAACCACCTGGACGCTAGGAAATTCTAGTGGGAACTTTGAGTATCTTCTGAAATTAATTTTAAAAGCAAATCTGAATGGTTTTAACCTAAGGATAACAAAAGTGAATAATTTTTCTAGAAAACAGAGCAGAGCAGAGGAATTCAAAAAAAAGACTCTACTTCCTTAAAAATATTTTTTTTTATTATTTCCAACAGTTTGACGTTATTGATTATCTTATTATATTATTCGATTATCTTATTATACTTTTTGATGATTAAGCACCATTTTTTGAGGATTAAATAATTTATAATTTACTAAAAATTCAAGACTATCAAAAGAAAAAAAAATAATAGTTTTATTTTTAAACATCTAGATAATTATTTTCTTCTAATAACTATATTTTCTTATTTTTCAACAGCTTAAGAAACTTTTCTTGAAATTAATTTTTTCGTTCATTAATGATTTTAAAAATGTAGATTCCTGTATATTTTAGTCGCTGTAGTTTTTGTTTTAATCTTTGCCACCACATTAAGTTTAAATTACAGTTTTCTAAGTAGAAATACACGAGTAAAGGGGTAGGTGTAACATAAAATATGTATAAAACTTTAGAAAGTTTCAAGAAAAATTAGCTAAAATATCCAATTTCATCGTTATAAAGTAACCTGGAAAGTGAACATTTATACTTAATTATCGTTAAAAGTTTTTCGAGTACAAAGAGTTTCTACGTTGCCGACCTTTCATCAATATAAAATGAGATACTTTATCATACCAACACATTGAACAGTGCTCTCATAACATCATAATAATTCATGAATATAACGAGTTGATATTTTCGCATATTTCACCGATCAATACCTGTTAATAATTATTCAACAATGTGTAAATGATGTGAAATGAAAGATTGATGGGTTGGAAATCCCATTTGAGACTAAAGTTTCCTTTTGATACCACAAATCCATAATGCAGGAAACTAATGGCTTGTGGGTTGGGGAGGCCTCTTTACGTTCGCTGTTTTGCATACACAATGCATATTATATCCTGTCAGGCTTTGCTGTGCATATAACGAATGATTATGTGCCAGAATTATAGAATTTACATCCAGTATCGGTATAGTATGCATAAACACAAAGTCCCATGTTTATTAAAATACAATATTATGTACTGCTTTAATCTCTGCAGTATCAAAGTAATTCAATTTTACCGGAAATATAGTGCTGAATTTCAAATAACGCTGTGGCTTGACGCAACAAATTTGCTCTTTTTTGGTAATATTTCTTGAAACCTCAATTTTATTGCAACGAAACATTAAATTCTACAAGTTGTATGGTATGTATGGTTCTTTAGTAAAATGTATTGTCGGGAGAATGATTCTTTGCTATTCAGACAATTCCTTCGGTAGTAGTAAAATGGAATTTATAGCTTCTTAGGGAGCAAGTAATAAAAATATATATCATGTAATTTTCGAACTAAAATAGGCAATATAAACGTTACTGTTGCGTAAATTTTATGGATTTATATAAACCTTAACGTTTTTATGATAGTAATGATTCTTCTTAATTTATCTACATATGTATATTTTACCTACTCGGCAAACGATACTTTTAGTGGTTAACTATAATTAAACTAACGCCATTTACTCATACTCTTTCTTATTTGAAATATTAAAAGGAACCTCATAATTTTACTACAACCTGTTTTTATTTAAAATACTAATAAGTAATACTTTTTTTACAACTTTGAAAGAATTATTTTAAAGATTGCAAAGACTTTTCTAAAATAGTTTCCAGGTTAAAAAAAAACCCGAACATTCTGCTTGAACGATTTGAATAAATAAGGAATCAAAGTGGTTTGATATTGAAATTGATATTTCGGTTAGTAAAAAGTTGAATTTTTAAGTAAATATCATTTTTGTACAAATATTTTTTTTTAATTTAATGATTGTCTTTATTGAAAATAAAATATTTCTAGGCTAAAAACTCTTTTTGTATTTGTGTATATATGGACATACGTAAGAAGTTATACTTCTTTACTTATATTTCTTAGAATTAAAAAATACTAGAAGCTATCCGTCAAATATTGTCACCTAAACATTGACAGAAATGACAAATGGAAAAAATTGGCAATTGAATGGAATCGGAATGACAATTGAAACAAATAACAACAATCAGTTCGTTCACATTTGAGAAAATGATTATTATATTTGATTTTCACTCATAACTATGTGCTTACGTTCTTTCTTTTCTATATCTTTTCCGACATATTTTGTACCAACTAATGCTTATTTTTATATTGAATTAAAATATTTTATTACTATTTTACCTCAGTTATAAATTAAAAAAAATATAATTTAAACCAACAGCTTTCAATCGCTAGGAAACGGAAAATTAATTTTAAAAATTTAAAAACATAATATCATCATCTTGTTTAAAAAACCATATACATTATCTCGCATATTTTGTAAATAGTAGAAGCTACTCATTGGCGCACATGCATTTGCAGTTGCATTTTGTAGTTTAATTTGTGTCTGTTCAATGAATGCAATAGTCTAAATCAATTCTAGTCAGTAGAGGGACAGATGCATACATTGAGCATTTCCAAAGTAATTTCTAGTCGTAATGGGGTTCACTCGAAAGTTTCTAGTCGGGAAATTTGCCACAAAACTCGTAATTTCAAGAGACGGTTCGGTTCAGAGACTCATCAATGCTGAGCGGTTTGATTTTTAAAATAACGTCATTTTTAACTAATTTTAATTATTTTTATTGAAATTTTATTTTATATATTTTTATTGGAGATTTTTTTTTTATATATCTTGGGAGTTTTATGATTCTTTTTACCAACTGTATCGTATAAAAATGAATTGACAATGATTATTTTTAACAAGGTTGAAGCGATTATTTACGAACACCTGAGGAAGGCTCAATAACCGGACCGAAACGTCGCGCATGTAATAAATAGTTTTGACTGATTATTATTTGATCCTAGTCCTCTGAATATTTTTACCAACTTATCATCATCGAGGATCTGAAACTCTACAACAAAATTCGTAAAAACCATTAATTTTTTCCCTATCGTAGTGCGCCTAAAGAAGTATAACTTCAAAAATAAAACTTCGCTGCAACTTCAATTCAAAATTTTAAATAAAATGGTTGTAATCAAAAAATAAAAAGAAAAGTACTTTATACGAGCTTTTAAAACGTTTATAACCAATAAAATATGTCCAACAACATCAAAATCGTTACAGATATTCTCCACTATTATTGGATAGGCATTATTCTATAAAAATTGATTAAAAATGTGTCAACAGACTTTAAATTTTGTAAAATTCCTACCTAAACCTTATCTGTACATTTGCTTGTCAAAATACATTTTGTTGATTAAATTTAAATTCCTACTTTGTGCCGATTACATCATTAGTTTAACATTTCTTAGACGTAAATGAATTGTTTTTGGTTTATTAATCATCGTAACAATGAATAAACAAAACCTCATAATATTCGAGAGGTGTAAAACTACATTTTTAATACTTTTTACGATTTCATTAATTCAATGCGTGTTAGAGGTTTAAGTGTCATTTAAATAAACTACTCGCAATCCTTTCATTAAGAATAAAAATTAATCTGATTAAATTGGAACTATATTTTTACGAGAATTGCTTTCAAAGAGTAATGAGCTTTAACTTTATTAGTTTAATCAAATTCTCAGAGGTCTAGGATCAAAAATAAGCAGTTAAAACTTGATTTTTATATGCGACGTTTCGGTAACTTTATTGAGCCTTCTTCAGGCGTTCTTAAACAATCGCTTTAACTTTGTAACGATTGTTTACGAACGCCAATAAATTAATAATTAGTATATGGATTTACATCTTTTCATGTCCACTATCCTACTAAAAATAAATAATATTATGTAAATTATGAACACAACCAATTTATCGATTAAAATTTTTGTTTTGCTTTAAGCTTTATGAAATAAAATCATTTTAACTATCATAAGCTACTTACAAAACCTGTTTTTTTACTAACCATTAAACAAAAAGTACTGTAATTAGTAAATCTTTTATTTATCCATTAACGAATATTTGTTTTAAGTTGAAACTTCTTGCAAATATTTTTTTTTTGTCTCAAAAATTTTTGCAAACTCTTAAAATCGTAAGACCAACTTTAATTTTACAATTATCCCAGTGTTTAAGAGTTTTTAGTTTTAGTTATTCCATTGTTTAGATTGAAATTAATTTAATTTACTTTTGTACGGTTGGAGAAGATTGAAAAAGTTTTTTTCTATAGCTTGCACATAAAAAACTCTGCAGAGAAAGATAGCGTTGTTTATTTTAAGGTAGAAGAAAATGTTTACAGGGTGGCTGTTTTAATTAAAATAGCATAGCGTGAAAATCAAATGTTATTCAAATTGTATAGATGCAAAGTACAAGTTTTAATTGCTTTTTATTCAGCGTGAAAGCTAAAATAATAAACAGCATATTAAATTATTTTAATATAATTTAGCTTGTTTATGAAAATTGCGTTTCTGTGTTTCTATCATTCAAACAATTCACGATAATTTATTATGTTATTAACGGAAACTCGCATGAATTACTTGCCATCGATGATAATAATTTACTAAGGGTAACCAACTGATCAGTATGCCAGAATGTATACGAGAAGTTCATTAATAAATCAATAGTCGGAAACCATTAGCGATTCATACGATCATAGAGCTTCGTCACCCACACTACGTGTTCTTATGACCACCAGAAAGAGCATGTGCCTCCTTTGCTAAAAATTTTTCTGAAAAGACACTCACCTCATTAGTAATCCCTACAAGAACTACGAACCTTTTTTTTTTTTTTGGATATAATTGTTCTCAACTTACTAAAGGAATGTGATAAAATTTCACCGATGAGCATTGTTAATTTGAACCACCTAGATTCTAAACTCTGGAGTTTTTAACACATGTAGTAGTTATAACAGTAAGCATATTTTATTTTACAAAAATAAGTTTAGAACGAAAGTTTCAAAATTGTTTAAATTATTTGAAACATAGTGAATACTCGAACTTTCATGATCATAAAATAAGAATTTTAGTTCACGTAAAATCTTATCATAACTTTTATCCACACCTAATACACACGTCCAGATACAGACATTTTGAAACTTTGGTGCTGCATATGTTCATTATTGGCATACAAAATACCTTACAAAACTATCTACATGAAGTTTTGTTAACATAGTTACTCAACAATATAGTCAAACCTAGAACTAGTTTTAAAAATATTAAAATATATAACTACAATTGAAAAAATCAGATGGTTTTTTTGAAATTGACACATTTTTGTACGAAAAAATTGATTTTGTCTTCGATTGCTTTTACGCATCTCTTTTTTTTTTTAAAAAAAGTTTAAAAGATAATCTTCGGTTGTATAGGTTTTTTCAGGCATTTTCTGCCAATCTTTATTATTTTGATCATTTCATCACGCTTTCTAGAGTAGTGTTGAAGATATTAAAAATTATCGATTTTATTTTATTTTTATAGTTATACTTCTTTAGGGGCACCATGAGAGGGGAAAAATAAATGATGTTACGAATTTTGTCTCAGAAATTGGTTTGGGTTGTTACATTTACTGGACAGTATACAAATATGGATTGAATTAAACAAAACACAATTGCAAACTCATGTGCCTAATTGGGTAACTTTTGTTATATGTAAAATATTTATTAAGCCAATTACGTGAGATATGTATGAGTTTCTTGAATCCAAAAGCAACTTTTATGTTTTTGAATTTTGAAAATTAAGTTTTTGTTTTTTAGCAACGAATGACTTTTTTTAAATATTAACCAAAAGTTTAGAAATTATAACTGAGTTAAAATAAAAATAAAATAGTTTGAAGCAATATAATAATAGGAAAATATTAATATACTATATGTATATCGACAAGAAAAGAGAATAAACAATATAAGCACATATGTACATGGGAGTGAAAACTAAATGTAATAACCATTGCACCAAATTCGAACTACCTGATTGTCGTTTGTTTCAACTGTCATTTCGATTTAAATCAATTGTCATTGGTCAGTTGTTTAAGTGTTGGCTGTGAATATTTCACTGATAATTAATAGTATTTAATAACTATAGCTATGAAAATTTTGCTAAGAACTCTAGTCACAAGACAAGAACGTTTGAAGCTTATTCCTAGAAATAAACTAGGCTTTCACAAAGAAGTACATTATTGATTTCAAAAAATGGGTTCAGCTATATTTTAAATCTATACTTTTATCAGTTAGAAGTTACGATAGATGCATCCCAAAATTAAACGTTAATATTTAAGTATCGACTTATTATGAGATGGTTTTTGATCCTAAGAAACCTGGCGAAGCAATATCAGAAAAAAATATATAGATAGTGATATTGATGATGAAATTTTTGAGTATTCTAGAGTAAAAGGTACTTGCAGTTACATACCAAGCTAACAGTGTAGTTTATAATGGTAAAATATCTATTAATCATCTGAAAATTGCAGATACTGGCAAGGTAAAACAATATGACCAACTATAAACGAAAGAAAGCCACCAGTGGACTTTTGAGGATTTTTTTTAAATTAATTTAAAATTAAGTATCATGGACAATTTAAGATAGATAGAAGAAAAATTTCGTCAACTTTATATTATGATTTTTTTCTTTAAATTATTTGGATTAACAACAATAAATTTCGAAAAGGGCACTTCCTATAAACTTTAAATATCTAAAATATACAATACATAATAACATTAATATCAAAATATTTCTTTGACTTTGGATTGCTAGTGCCCCCAAAAAATAACTCAATTTTTTAAAAATATTATAATTTAGAAAATATTAGTTTTTTTTTAATTGGCATATTCAAATAATTTTAACACTTATGGCAACTTATGGATTCAAAGATTCTCAAATGCATTCTTTGGTAAGCATTTTCGCAATTTGAAATTCTGCCACCAATTTTGTTCATGTAATGATTAACATAGTTTTAATATATTTATATCTTTTTTTTCAATTCTTATTCTTTTTACATTTCTTAAAAAAAATTTTTAGACAAAGTATGAATTTCGAGTTAAATAATATGATGGATATATAGGTATTACAATATTATATGACATGTATTTGCTTTTTTTCATTCTATAATTTCCTTTCATTGGCTTCTTTTTTATAACGGAATAATTTACGCGGTTTTATTAATAATTTTCATTCTGTAATACTTTATTCAACTTAGTCGTATTTTCACACAAATAAAGTAAATATCTAAAGATAATCACATTAGTTTTATAATGGGTTAATAGGTAATGTTGTTTATTGTCAGAATGGCTTTTTCTCTGAAACGAATTTGTGATTACTTTATAAAGTTGAAAAAGCTACTTAAATATCATATAAATAGAATCAGTGTTTAAGAAAAACGGTAATCTACATTAGGTTCATATATTTCCGTTATAGAACAGTATGAACATTACATTTATTATAATTCACAGACAACGCTTAAAATATTTTTAGTCAATCATTCATAACTGACTAAATCATTAAGATTGTAATTACATTGAAAATATTGTGGATTTTAAAACGTCTGGTTTTTTTTTCTTTTGTTATAACAATAAAACTATTCTGATTGTTACAGCTGCACGACCTGGTGATGTGTGTTACAGTAACGCTCATTGTACACTATGGAAAGAAAATACACATTGCGAATTTTTAATTCCAAACTTATTCGGCCGATGTCAATGTAATCCTCCGTTTAAACAATTGGGTGATACTTGCATTGAAGAAAGAAAAGTGACCATAGCACCATTGACCTCTGTTTCCCAAATTATTGCCGAAGAAACATCCATCCGCGACAATTCCATTCCGAAACTACCACCGCCGACGCAAGCCATTTTTACCGTGGAAACAACGACGGCTATTACTGGCGTTGAACAGGAAACTGTAACGAATGATTACGTTTCAACGACTGATAATGCAGTTATGGAGACAACTTTAATTATATCGCAAAGAACCACGACCATGGAACCGTATTCGACACCTGTTATTTTCACAACGACGGCTTTACCTGATAAAACCACTACTCCAGAATTAACAACAGTTCCAACTCGAAGAATGACCACGCTCTCGGTCACAACGGAAAAATTTGAGGCTGATGAAGCGATTGTCTCTTCCACCAAGTGTAAGCATTTCCCTTAATTTCTGTTCTGATTTGTAGCGTTAAATAAGTTCTGTTATAATTAAAATTTCTTTAGTTTTTCTTTCCGAATCAATGAAGAGATATCAAATAACTGTAACAAAGCATGCGACAAATACTCATAATTTAAAATTAAGTAGCTAGTTGCGGTAAAATAGATTCTTTATTTTTGCAACAAGGAACAAACACAAATAATACATACAATTAAAAACTGTTCTTTTTTTTAAAGATTTCGAAGACTTATATTACTTTACTCTTTTAAAAACTATAACTAACTTTGTTTTCTATTTAGTTTTATTGGTTTATAATTTAAGTTTATTTTTGCCAATATAAAAAAAAATAGTTTCAAGAAGTTCTTATGTCGCTAGGTTCTTTGTAGGATCGTATATTCAATAGTTGTAAGCTTAGAGAGGTATAGTCTATTAAAACTTTTGATTTGAGTAGAGAAACGACCAAAATCCGAAATCAAATTTTAAGTGTAGGCAGACTTTTATTAATTTCAAAAATTATATTTTCGCTTTTGTTGAGCCGAATTAAAATGTTCTTGAAAATATAAAAAAAATCAATACATATAGTTTTGTAAATGATGCCTTACTTTAAAAAAAATAAAATAATCATTCTTGTTATTAATATTTTGGTACTAGTATACGTTGCACCGGTACAATCTGATATCGTCTCATACTCAATTTTGTCATTAATTCAATTAGTGAACAAATCGACTAAAATTAACCATTAATAAGTTACTAATAATAAATCAACCACGATCAATCGATCGATTTATTAGTGTATTGAATCGAAAATAAAATAGAGAATGAAACGTTGCCAGATTGTCTCAATCTAAGGTATACCTGTCCCAATATTTTTTTTTACAATCATATATTAAAAATACGCGATGAAGGAAATAACTATTTTTGACGAAGAACACATTTTCTTTAATTGGTTGGACGCAAAATTTGGAAAAATCATGTATTTACCAAATCAGAATGGTAAAACTTTAGATTGGGATGGTGAAAAATGATCTATATCAATATTTACTGAATATAAAGTATATTAATGTAATACAAAAGTAAATTTATTTTTCACTTTCACATTTTAGTTTTTGGGAGTCACAAGTTATAAGGTATTAATGGTTTAGTGATATCTAATCTATTTGTTGTTACTAAATTCTACGTAAAAGTAAATTTTCAACGTTCTAAATATTCATCATTCCATTTAATTTAAGGGGGTTCTTCCATGTGATGGCTTGTTTTTTAAGCATTTTTTGGGATATTTTATTTTGGAAAACAATAAAAAAAATAGAACTTTAAGTACTTTATCTTTTTCATATTTGTTTTAAGCATTTTTAGCTAAAAATCTCCAACTAGAACGTTAGATATAGTACTCCAAAAACATTCACTGTCTCCACAATTTCGGCTAGTTAGCTTATCTTAAATAAATTTAAAAAACTTTGTTTTTTATTATGTAAGTCTTAAAGCATGGAATATATAAGAATCAATTGAAAATAAGGAAAATTGGATTTTTAGTAGACTTATGAAGAAAAAAAATAGAACTTCATGTTTTTTTTTGTTATAAAAAAAGAATAAAAATATTTGGTATTTTCGATAAATTAAGTATATTTTATACATCTACATGTGGGGAGTTTACCCTCTTAATTGAAAGTCGGTAGGTTAACCCATTCTTGATGGTATGATGGTGGGAAGTTTGAAAAACACAATTTTAAGAAAATCGCGTTTCAAGTTTCAAAAACGGTTAAAATTATAACGACTTCCGTATCTTTATGACCATTGTATCTTTAGAGCGACTTCAAATTTAAAAAAAAAAAAAACACTTTTCCACCATTTTCTTGACTTATTTAGGAAGCAATTTATACACAAAAAAAAACGATTTTTTAACCCATCACACGGGAGAACGCCTTTAATTTTTCAACCCTAAAAATATGTATGCTTAATAGTTCTGTACTGTTATCTGAATTTGCCATTAAATATGTGATACATCGTAATAAAAAAAGTCAATAAATTTTTAAAGTATTTTTGTACGTAAAAATAATTGCGTTTCTATGGTCATGCTTTACTCTTTACTGCTTGTTAAACTTAGACAACTATTGATACTTCTTTGCTTCTCTGTTGCAATTCATTGCATTTTACAATAATATTTCGTTAGTCTTAAGCGAAGAGAAATGGGTTTAATTTCTGTGATTTTCATCAGAAAATTTTAGGAACGGACCTACCTTTTGTCCATATTTTATTTCATTACATAATAAAGAAATTTAGAATAGAAAAATAAAATGAGATATCCGAAATTGCAGTGGTATCTGGTATCTTCATTTCAAATTTGGTTTCTCGTAGCTTCTTTTTATCAATACAAATTTATAATTGATTTGAATCCCCAATCCCAATTATGTACAATTATATACACAACTATTATATCAAATTTATAATTTTTCTCAATTTATTGTTTTTTAACTTCTTAATTTTTTGCTTTATAAATTTTGATTATTTTATCTTCACTGAAAAAATTTAATGATAGTTTATCTACAACTTAAATAAGTAATAAATTTTTTCATCTCTAATTAATAAAATGATAGCATTATCAAGGTGTTGAATGGTTAACAACAAATGATAAACATTTTTTTCAATACTCTCTGGTTCCGAAAAGATCCTTAGTTTGAAAATGAAAATGTTTTTATTTTATTAGTAAAATTTGCTTTCGTTATATTTTTCCATCCTGTAAAAGTTAAAATTTTGTTTAATTGTTATTTTAAATTATTTCGTTTTATAACAGACTTACATTTGAACCCCTCAATAAAAATTTTTATGAGCCAACCAATGGGCCTATTTTTTGAAAATCGGACAAACAAAAACATTTTATTCATTACTCAGAGTAAAAACTTATAGTATGTATTTAATACAGTTTATACTATGAATTTGATAGTTTATAAATCATAAAAACTTGTGACTTGTGTGTTTTTTGTAGTCTATTTTTCATAAAATTAAAATTTTCAAATTTCAAACAAATTCCGTCACAGTTTATAACATATGCAAAAATCTGTAATAAATGCAAATTTAGAATCATTTCTAAACTGTTTGAAAAAATAATTAAAAGCCTAGTTTTTCATACCGTGGTTGGTGGGGGTCCATACGCCATGCTTTTGTGTCTTATATTTAAGCTGTTCTCATTTTAATATATAATATGTAATAAGCTTGGTCAAAAAAGTTGATAATTATTATTTTAAAAATATATCAAATATATTATTCAGAGTGATAAAAACAAAAATTGTGAAATGTTAATCTCTAAATATTGTCATTAAGAGGTCTATCATCTTAAAATTTAAGTAGAAATGTGCTTGGAATTGAAAAAAATCGATTGTTGCGATGATAGATCTTTTAATTTGAATTATCATACTAAAAAAATTAACAATATTTATTTTCAAAGAAAGTTGAATGTTCTATAAAAAATGTCAGTAATTTTTTGTCAGACCTACCATTTCCTTATAATCGAGCCTTGGACATTGATCTATTTTTTTGATTTGAATTTTGAACTTTGGAATTTTGTAACAAATGATTAATTTGATTTTCAGGCAAAAGTTTTTATATATTCTTGAAGAAAATTAAATACTCTTTAAAAAAAAAATCTTTAGAGTTTTTTGCAAAATTTACTTTTCCCAAAGTTATTCAAAATGAAAGTTGAATAATTAGCCTTGAGCAACTTTAAGAGAAGTTAATTTATCAAAAAATACCAATAGATCATTTTTGTAGAGCTCCTTTTTTATCATCCTGAAAAATATTTTTGATATATCTTTTAAAAAAAAAGTTTTTCTGGCCGAGCCGAATATATATAAATTTAACTGACGAAACAGAGTGTAAAGTTTTATAAAAAATTAATAATGAACAATGATGCTTATTTTTATAAATCTATTTTAGCTCCAGTTCGCACTCGCGTTGAACATGGAAGTATAGCCGTTAGTATAGGACTTCCTTGTGTAACGGATGAACAATGTCGTGCCGCTGATCCAAATTCTCAATGTTTAAATGGAGTTTGTGATTGCACTATTAATACAAATGGAACTAACTCATGTTCTGCTAAAAATCGGCATTGTCATGATGGAACATTTCAAGTAAAAATTAGTTATATACAGTTAATTTTTTACTTTTACTAATTTTCATTTAATTTCAGTGTCGTTCATCAGGCGTTTGCATTAGTTGGTTCTTCGTTTGTGACGGTCGCCAAGATTGCAGTGATGGTTCGGATGAAGAATGTGACGAAAACAGATGCCCCACAGAATCGTATCGATGTCGTACAAGTGGAAAATGCATATCAAAAGCAAATCGTTGTAATGGAGAAGTAGATTGTCCTGGAGGTGAAGATGAAAGTGACTGTAAAGCAATTGAAAGACATAGCTGCCCAGAACATACATTCCAATGTGCTGATGGCAAATGCTTACCGGAGTATGAATTTTGCAATGCCATTGTTTCGTGTGCAGACGGAAGCGATGAACCACCCCACTTATGCAAGGGAATCAAAACTCGACGAAGGACTCCAGAGTATTGTCCTTTCAAATGTAAAAATGGTCGATGTCGGTCAAGCGCTATTACTTGTTCAGGAAGAGATGGATGTGGTGATTATTCCGATGAAAACAAATGCCGTGTTTGTAGTAAGTATTTAATAAGATAATTTATAATACAAATTTATTCCAAATTAACAAAAAAAATTGTTCTACAGGGTGTCCAGTACGTAGTACTTCAAGGAATTACGGTTAATTTCAATTATTAAAAAAGTAATTTTTCGGCAAAATATATCATATCTGTGTGTTCAATATGTTTGAATTGAAAATAACTTCATTAATTTATTAAATTTAATTGGGTGTAATATAAACGAAATTTTTGTAATCTAAATTAACTAGCTGATAGTTAAGTAAAAATAAGAACTGAAATTAATAATAATTTTGTAACTAATTATTTTATTATGACTAAATAAAACTTCGATATCTTTACTCTTCTGATGAAGTTACTCATAATAAAAAAATAAATAAGTTAAACTAGACATATAAGTAAACTAAATTTCAAAATAATTTGTATGTGAATCAAAAATAAATAAACGATAATCCAATGGATCCAATATTATTTATTTCAAAATTTTCATTTATAATAATATTCTGAATTTTCATAACCACTATTCAATTAAGGTACAATGTTTGAAAATATTTATGTTGTTTGGAAAGGTTGCAACATTTATTAGCCAAATGTAATTTCCGTGAAATTAAGTTTGTTTTTTTTCGTAAAGAAGTACCTACTACTTTTGTTTGGTTTAGAGCGTATACTGATAATTCAATTGTGATAAAAATAATTACAAAAGAATCTGTATTTCCATGAAAATTCGTGAATAGAAAATCTTTATCAAAACATTTTTTTTTATGTTTCAGTATTTACGACATTTTTATTGTCATATCTGCAATTAATATTTTAACAAAAATTTGAATCACAATCAATTCCAAACAATATTTTTATTTATTTAAAAACGTCAAGAAAAATAAGTTACTTATTACCTTAATTAAAAATTCTAAATGGTAGAAAAAATTATGACATTATTTTTATTTTCAACGTAATGTACAGTTTAACATATTTTTGAAGTATTTTACTACTTCAATTAAATTAAATAGCGCTCCATAAAGTATTATGGATTTTTTTTGCATTGCATTTTCTTATTAATTGCAGTAACGATAACAATAATATGTGTGTTAATATGAAATCGGAATTCTTTTCTAAAAAATGAGTTTTCATTATTTCTCCATGAAAATACTTATTTTATTCAAAATTATTTTCTCTATTGACTATATATTTTTCACATCTTTCTGACAACTTTTGAATGCCTTGGCCAAAAAAAATGTCCATCTTTTGAGCAAAACTCGTCATCAAGTCATTTTTGTAGATCTTCGTAAGATGTGAAGTGCTATTCAACAAATGCGTGTTCTATCGATACAAATAAGTAATAATCTGAAGAAGCTAAGTCTGGGGAGTAAGCCGCATTTGAAAGCATTGATTGATGCATTTCCCATGCATCAATCATATCCTTCACTTTTTTTGTGCCACCAAAGGAATTATCATGCAGCAAGATCACTTTGTATTGCTTTTAATGATATTTCAAAAATTTTCAGTAGTCTTCTATGTTCTTTGTTCTCCACGTCGATATCGCCATTTTCAATTTTCTAAAAACCCTTTAAAACTCTGAGACTTCCTAAGAGCATCCTCAACGTAAGTTGTGATAAGTATTCGATGCGGTTCCGCAGCGATTTTTGTTTAAATGATAAAAGAAATTAATGCTGTCCGCGAATCGTACTTTTTAGGTAGAAAACGCAAAATGTTTAATGCTATTAAAAATTATCGACGTCGCAGGAAATTTACACTTTTTCAAATTGAAAATATTTATCAGATATCAACTCAAAAAAAATGCAATGCAAAAATGCCTTAATGATCTTCTATTGACAGCCAATGCCACTTATTGGCTAATTCTGGTTCAATTTTATTAACACATCTAGAATATTATTGTGTGAATTAATATGAACGCAAGGACTTTTTCATAAAATATTTATAACTATTGTTTTAAGTATGAAAAAAAAATCAAAAACTATTATTTAATAAGAAATATGCCCTATTTTCGATTTAATGACGACTTGAACTCGGCTTGGCAAAAAATCAATCAAATTTTTAAACTATTCAAAATTCTTTTACCTCAAAACTATACTTGAAATACTGCTTCCACCATCTTGATTTTTGCCGTACAATCCATTGTTTGCAGTTTGGCTTTACAGACTGTTCATAAATTTTCAATAGGAATCAGATCTGGTGAGTTTTCAGGCTAGTCCAGAATTCTTATCTTCTTTTCCTTGAAACATAGCATGAAGCTGAGTCCTGCAGAAAAATTGTGTTGTATTTTGTCTGGATTTTCTTCAACTACTGAACCAAACATTGTTTTGTATTTTCACTATTCCTTCAATTAAAATACATTTTTTTGATCCTAAAAATGAGAAACATTCCCAGAACATCTTCTGGCCAAAATTAATCCAACAATGATTTTTTAGTCATGTTTGTATTAATTTGCATAGTACTGTATATAAATTTTTAGTTTGAATTGAATAAAATTCATTGAATAAACAATTCATTTAAAGAGCTCCAAGAAATAGTAGATGTTTGACCACAAGATTAGGAACCAATCAACAAATAAAAAAAATCAAAAGACAGAGGAATGAAGTTCGACTCCTCCAGCTACTTAAACGCCGCTAAAGACCAATTGCCTGACATCAACACCACGATATAGCGACACATCGCTGAACTGGTGCAAAATACATAATAGTCCACAACAAAAAATCATTTAAACATTTAGCTTGAACTAATTTATTTAATTTTAAAAGATTTGTTGTATTAATCCAATGATCTTCACAGTCCCAAAACTTGTAAAAAATTCAAAGAAATATTGAAAATTTACCCATTTTCTACTAGTTTTGGAGCGACAACTTTGGTCACTCATCCATCAGTAGGAATTTATACATGTATATGAACATTGAACATGATGATTAAATTCGTAAAATATAAAATATTTTTGTTATTTTATTTTCTATTTTTTAATTTATCCTTCAGGTATACATTACATTTATGCTTTTTTATTTATATCAAACCAACGTTTGCCCAGTGTACTCACCAAATTACTTTCCAACATACTTTGAACTTAGAAAATTTACAAAAGAGGTGTCACTAAGAAAATTTCTGAAGAATTTTTTTTATTTAGGAGAGTTAAAATCGTTGTAACTCTTTTATTAGAAGTATATTATACAATACCGAATTTATTGAAGTATAGGTCGAAGAACATAATTTTATCGGGAGATATATCTGCATAGATTTTTTTGAATTATTTTACACTACTAATTTAAAACTTTTATTTTTTTTTTTATAAAAATTATGTTAATTCGAATTTCATTAAATATTTAGGAAAAATTTTCAAAAAAATTAAGAAATGGGTTTGGGTTTGGGCTTTTAACCTAAATTCGGCGCTGGTGCTATATGGGCAATAAGTGAATAATACCTAATTGTTATTTGAATAATGTTATTATGAAAATAATATTTTCATATTTATTTAAATCGATATTATATTTAAACATATTGTTATGCATTTTTACAACCATAATGTATTTGAAATCGGACAATTATAAAGTATGCGAATTTTGTATTTAAATATGTACCTACTTATATTATATATTAACGTATTTATGTATTTTTTATTATTTATTAATATTAAAAACAACTGACTATAATTTTATAATACGTAATTATTAGAATTTATACACATCAATACTCATTGTTCAGAATATATAGCTTAACTTAGTAAAATCGCTGAAGTCGAATTTTATGTTACTATAACAAAAGAGATTATAAAGATAAGATTAATGAAATTAGAACAATTCGTATGTTATTTTTCGATACGTTTAAAATAAATATTAAATAGTTAAATAATAAAAGTATTAAGATCTGACAAACCAATTAGGAAGAGTATAGATTCAATAAATTAATTTTTCCTTTCAATATTCATTTAATATAAAATAAACACAAATTAAACATTTACTAATAAATACTCCAAATAAATATAGAGGTTGTGGCTCAATTGAAACAGAATATCTCATTTTTCGAAACTAACTTATTAGCTTCTAATGCTTGTAATTATTAAGTCCAAAAAAATCATTTTAAAATTATCTATTATTGAGTAATTTTTTTTTTTGGTTTCCAAAAGGAAAGAAAATTGTTAATGGATGATTAATATTATAACGTTTTTGGTCAGTTCTTTATATTTGACGGGTAAAGGGTTAAGGATAAAACTATGAACTACAAGGCAATATTTCCCTCCTTTGGTTGATCGTCTAACCTAAAAGTGTCCAACACGGTTTTGTGGAGGGCCAGGTTTAGGATGTTTATTTCCAAAATAACCCAAAAGAAATGTCCGATAATAAAGCAATAGCAATTAATATGCATTAATGGCTTAAAATTTAACAAGTTCGCGAGTTAAATGAAAAGCATTCGTGGTGTATCCAATCAAGAGTTTTTTTGATGGCAGTCGTATTGACTGAGTAGCTACTTTAACATGGGTACTTTTATCGACTTAACTCGACATAATGATAATGGCTCAGATGGTATTATATTTGCATTATGGTCCACAATAATAAAACAGAGATCGTAAAACCATTGAGTGTAATTGAGTGTAATTTCGAGATTAATGCTCCAATAAATAAACAGTTATTTATTATCTCAAAAAAATAGCCTACTGGTGGCTAAGTGGTCAAGGTGACCGCTTCAAAACTGGTAGGTGTTGGGCTCAATTTTCGTATCGAACAAATTTTCGATATTTCTCGACGACGAATTTTTACTAACACTAGAGTGGCTAAAGACCTTATTAGTTATAAAGTAAAGGTAAATAATAATTAAAAAAGTGATCTCACTGTTATAAATTGACGTATAAACCCTGTTTACTTAGTTTAGCTCAAAAATATCTCAAAATTCCTCTCCGATCGAAAAGAAACATTGACAATTTATGATTGACAGTTTATTATGTACTTTGTTCATAGTATGTATCAATTGATATATATCATTTATAAATTGTATATATTCTGTCATTATATATCGCATATACTATGTGATGGTAAGTTGATAAGTTCAATTAAACATGACCATAATTTTTAATTCAAAACAACTTTATTATCACCAGTTAACAGATTATCATCAAATCAAACTAAAATAATTAAATTATGTACCTTCTTTTGATTCTTATATTGAAAATATCTAAAAAACATGGAGACATAAAAAATTGAAATATAATTGGACCCGTTAATATTGCAAAATTTGAACTCAAGAATTAAGATATTAATTTATTTTGCCGTTTTATCTGTAGTTCCTTTTGAACACACCATGTTTCATTAATCACTTTTATCGGAATTTTAGATAGCCAGTTTTGTAATCTCTGCGAAATGTTTAATATAAGTAACAGAAATCACAAGATTACTTACGAGACCAATGTTCAATATTAAATCTATTTGTTTATTATTTTCTAGATTTAGTTTTTAATCGATTACGTTGCAATGTTGACAGGCAATACTAAATACATCACATAACTCCATTTATAAATCATGGTAGCATCTTTTTGCAAATTGTACTCTAAGTCTAAATGTTAATCTTGGACTTAATTTTACTTTCACTTAGCTTACCTTTTTTGTATAGAAATAATGACATTAAATGATATTTTGAAACAATTATGGGAATTATATTATAATTATAATTATATTACCCTTCGATTATAACTGATGATTAGGAATTGTTACTCTAAATTTAAAAGAAACTGTAGGTATATTTGAAAAATTATTTTTTTGGAATCTTATTTTCCGTTACTTTAAAATATCTACTGTATTTTAATTATACTTTTAATATTCATTGTCATTTTTAACACACATTAATAAGAGTAATAAAGTTATAACACCAAAAATGTTTGATAACATCTGTCTTACCTACCAAAAGTTAGTAAAGTCCAGTATTATTACAAGTATGCTTACAAGCACTTTTCCAGAAAATTGATAGCTTAATGTGAAAATCACAGTTTTCTGTCTCATTTAATTCAATCGCTACAGTAGGACATTTTAAACAAAGAAATAAGAACTATTCGAAAATTCATGAAAATTTCCGCCAGGATCAATATTTCATTTCCAAAGAATTTGGATAAAATAACTTAACATTTACTTTAGAAGAACTTGAGCTCAACATTTTTCAACATCTAGGATCTGCAAGACACTACCCTATTAAAAAGTTCACATAGAAAATTATGGATTTATGTGGATTCATATAAGAATCCATATAATCTATAGAGAACGTTTGCGTTAGAATATGTTAGAAATCATATTTTTCAATGTTTCAAATATGCTTCTTATTTTTATTAAAGGCATGATATATTTGATGAAGGTGGAAATCAAATGTTCTTTGCGAAATTAAATCGTTTACACTGGTGGAAAAAATTAGTTTTGTATTCCGTTACATAATATATGAAAATAAATAAATAACAAAATGCTGTAAATTAATTTCTGGTAAGTAATTTACAGCCACCAACCATATACCGATATGTATTTCTAACGAAATATATGTAGGAAGTTATATGGAAATCCATATAGAAATTCACATGGGAATTCTCTAGGTTCTTATGTGGATTTTTTTTCAAAAGTATTCGATATTAAATCTAGACGGGAGAGACAAAAACCCCAATATTAAAATTTTCTACTACAATTATATTTAGAACAGTTTGATTATCATTTTTGCTAATGGAGAGGGAAACGAAGCAGGATGAATGAAAATTTTGTCATCGTTAATTGTTAGTATTGAATTAAATAGATAACTTCAAATTGTTAAGTGAGTGAAAAATTATATTTATAAATAAATAATTGTTACGATTGTAAAAAATGTTAATCAAACATAAAAATATAATGTAGTGAATAATGGTACTCGCATAATCGCTAATTCGATTTCAATATCTTCAGTACGATATAATTTAATTAAAAATCAATTACTTAAAATCTTAAAAAGGACAAAATTAGTAAAAATATGTATATACAAAAATTTATCATAATGGCTCTAAAATATGTTTTTATCCTTCTAGCATTTATATTCCATTAAAATATAATCTTCGGCAAATTATTATTAACCAATTCCCAAAGAAATATAAAGTGTTATATTTATCACTTACACAAAAAAATAAATAATCTAACAGTAAGTGTGAGGTATCATGCCCGCTCTAAGAACGATGACACCAGTATATAAATATTGAATCAACGTCCGGATAATTTTGACACAATAGAAAGATATATGTTGTCCGAAAAAAAAATCAAAAAGGATCGTATTTGATCACTAGTTCATAACTTTTAATAATTGGCACTTCTATTTTATCAATAACCAGAAATATCTTGTATATAAAAGTCTCGTGTCATGGTGGTTGTGATCACACTTCTCTGAAACGGCGCAACCAATTGTGATTTTTGTGATTTTTTTAAATGTATATTGTTATATGTTGTAAAGTATATTTCATATCGCAAGATGATTAGGGTGTCTCTTTCCATAGTCCATGATCCTTATCGTTGATGACTATGGTTTGCTGGTTTATGTTGGCTATGATTTGTTTTGAAAACCGTATATCTATCGTTTGAATTTGATATTATTATTTGGGCCTTAAATTAATAAATTAGTTTATATTTTGTTTGAGGGTTAATAATAAATCTCATTCTGAGAGTATTACTATTACTAACAACGCTGCGACTCAAAAAAGCTAATCTTTCACATACGTCAATAAAAGAAAAGCTATTTTCGCAATATTTTTCGTACTGACATTTGTAGAGTTGTGAGCAAAATGGTAATATGATTCAAGGAATTTTTTTTTTATTTTGCAAATGCGTAAAGAGTGTAAACAGCAGCGAAAGGGTAGAAATTATTTACATGATCAGAAACAGCATTAAACTAATTACAAGAAAATCAAATCACCAAAACTATTATGGATACCAGGTCCCAAAATTATAAATGGGAACTAGAAGACCGAACAAATTAAGAAAAGAACCTTTCATTCGCCACTTCAAAATCAGAAAAAAAATCAATATGCGTAAGTAGGTACAAAGAAATGAAGATGATATCAAAAGGAGATAAAACAACTCATAATTTACTACAAACTGTACACTATCCAGAAGATTAAGGTCTACTCCAAACTATAGCACAAAATGGAAAATTACTAGAATAAGATCGGAACATTGTTGTACATTCAAACATTGTACTAACGCTCTACATTGTACCAACGCAGAAAGGTGGGCTACCTTAACTAACCAACCTTAACCATGTGCTGAAGTGTTAAATGAAAGAAAAAACAAACAAATATTCTGTATAAAAATTACTGAAGAAAACAGAGAAATTCCCGGTAAACATACAGTCGCTGATTCATAGTGACCTTAGAAGCGAATTGTTTAAAAAAAAAACAATACAATTTTGAGGGATACAGTCAAAAATAAAAAGTGCTTAGAAATATCAATGTAAGTCATAAAAACTCATGAATAAGTGAGATTTTTTGAGTTTTTATAATGAATAATATGTTCAATGTTCATATAGATATGAATCATAATGTATCAATAAAAAGTATTTTTAAAAAACGAACTAGCCTACTGGTGGCCGAGTGGTTTAGGTGACCGCTTCAAAACTAGTAGATTTTGGCTTCGAATCTCGAATCAAGCAAATTTTCGATATTTCTCGGTTACGGATTTTTATTAACCCTAGAGTCGCTAAAGACCTTAGTAGTTGTAAGGCAACAGTAAAAAACAATTTAAAAAAACGCACTATTTTTTTTATAACGAAGCACAAGAATAATTATTTATTTGTATTCATATTAGCTAATTAAAAATGTAGTTACATTATCGATGAATCAATTTTAGGTGGTATGAAGTTCACCGAGTTCTCTATACGATAAAACCTTATTTTTTTCAAAAATGCACAAACAAAAATATAACTGTACCAATGAAACGACTAACTGATTTGAATTTTACTAAAAACAGAGAAGTAATAAAGATCAGTTATATGATAGAAATATCAATAACACCTTTGTCTAATTTCCCTATATTCTTTTATTGTGTGGACGAATATGGGAACGGTACCTATAAAAATTAAAAAGGATTAGGTATATATACTAGCTTATTTCTCTTAATTAATTAAATCCTATCGTAAATTATGTGTATTTTCCGATGATGTAATGGACATTATATGTGAAGCAATAAAAAACGTTATATTTCATTGTTTTTTCAAGTTCGGTGTATATCTTTGTAAATGAAATGAAACGATAATTACATCATTTATTTATCAGAAATATATAGGTAAAATAAAGAAAATGTGTTCATGATGTCATGATTTAATGATGTGAACCTGAAAGAATCATCTAAAAAATGTCTTTTTTTCGTATTTGCAATTCAAATACTCATGTATTGTAGGTACTCAATTATTCTAGGTAGATATTACCTACATGTACTCAAAGATAATATGAACTTAACGCTATGGTAAAAGTGAGATTTCTTTGTTAAAGGTCAAATTATTATTGTAAGCACATTGAAATAAACAGAAAATATCATATATGAGGAAAAAACTAAATTTCACATCTCGTTTTTTCAGACATATACTCAAATTGTTCCTAACGATAAAAATTTATTATTTGACCGCTAATAGGCAATGATTATTTTGACAATCATGTGACGATTTTATATTCTAGTGTAGATATAATAGGTTTGCTCACGTCAGGTTCTACAAATAGAAAAAAAAACGAAAGCCTAATAATTTGTGAAATGAGAAAATTGAAATCTGAATAATATTTTCATTGGTTTTGAAAGTCAAGAATAACGCCAATTACGTTCGAAAATCGATTATATTGAAAACATTTGCGTGTTGAGCTCCATATGTTGATTTGAAAAATCATAGTTACCGATTTTGAATGTAACACTTAAAGTGAAGAATATCTAAGAGGGTAATTTCAATTAAATTTCACACGCCAGTTTATGTCCAAACCTTTTGAATAAATTATATGAAAATTAACGTTCTTGAACAAATTATGGTACCATCTAAAGTTCTTCTTTATTTAGAACTAGGACTACATAGAAGGACAAGATATCTATCATTAGTAGATAAAATAAATTTCGATAAATCTTTGTGTTCCATTTTAAAAATTATTTTTCTTTAAATTGAATATGAGGTATTGATTTCTGTGTTACCATAAAGTTCATTTTGAAAGTGCATATTAAATTGGATTTAAATAATTAAACGACTTTTATTGCTCTGCAATCAAATATATCAGTGGTTTTCAACCAAATGCATAAAAACATTTAATAAGATTAACGAAACAAAGTTTGAAGAAAATTAATATAAAATGATCGAATATCTTTTGAAACCCTAATAAGTTAAACAGATGATTGGCAAAAGAAAAATTAAGTAGACCCAGGTGATATCACATGCGTCACTGTCGGATGATAAACAAATGATGGAGGAAGCGTTGGAATATGAACAGATAACCCCAGGAAACGAGTAGTAGTAGGTCTAGGGATAATGCGGAAAGTATTCCAAGCAGAAGTCTACTAATAAGTCAACTTCATAATTATAAGCCTACAGGAAAAAATGTGAAGAAAATATCATAATAAAACGATAAAAAACTTCTCAGACATCCAAGTCGTAATTAAAGCAGTTGAATCTCACCAGATGAACTCCAAATTAGTCGGGAAATGAAAAACACTCATCACCCAGCTGATGACATCCAATAAAATAACACTTCCCTGGGTGCCAGGATTTGCTAGTATCAGAATTAAGGAAGAGGTAGATGAGCTTTCAAAGTCAGGTTCAAATATAATGTTTATGTGTTCGGAATAGGCTTTAGGTGTGCCGCTGTGCATACCTAACACTTAATCGAATAGCCGAATGGGAAATCAAAAAGAGGAAATCAAATTCTGGAATAACTATTCAGGAAGTTAATTATCAAAGGTTTTGATAAAGGCAGCTGTGAAAAACCACAATAAAAGACTACTGAGTCTATAATGGAAGATCATCATAATACTGGTCTAGTAACAGAATACTATAATTAAACAAAGCATCTCCAAACTATGCGAATTATCATGGGATTATTATGGGATCATCATAAATAACAAGTTAAGTGCATACAGAAAATACGGTATAAGAGAAAAAATGGCCTCCTACGTACTATTAGACTGTCCAGGTGTAATTCAAAGACATTTCAGCTCTCCTTGGTCATCTGGACATGAGCAAAGAAAAATCCATCGAGATCCAATTGGCGGTCTGCTGAGATTTATCTCAGAAGCAGACTTGACCAATATTATTATCTTATAAATCTGTAAGAATACTGAATTAAAAATAATCATGATGCAAATCTTTTGTAACTGGTATCTCGGAGGTAAATATTGATAAAATATATAATATAAAAATCAGCTTACTATATAGAGCCAAGTACCTTTACTGCATGCTGATACTTTGGTATACATAAATTTGTACCAATGTCCACATATATACATGACCATATGGCTATATATAGAGTAAGTTAACACGTTGACGGACAGTTGCGTCTATAGCCGTCAAGTTCAAGTTCACTATGTGACATGACGGCAATAGCCGTCCAATACGAAACGGTCGTTTTTAGACACTGCGGCTGTAGCAGCACAAATGTGCATTTACCAGCGTACAAGTAGAAGCCTAGTGTCATGTTTTCGAAAAAAAGTGTATTTAAGCAGAAAGAGTAAAACTATACTTCTAATATTCTAAAAATTACAAAAACATATAGTGTCAATTTTCGAATTTCACTTGTTTCTACTGTCCGTCAACGTGTTAATTTTTTTATGGCTACTCATTTACATATAGTTTATTATTCGTTTGTACACTAAAATGGTAGATTTGATCTAAGTTAAATTCGAACCAAATATTCAATGAAATGTTTTTAGAAAATTATCGATTTTAACTAAATAGTTAAGTTGTTTATTCAATATGTACAATATATTGTTCTCTTACTTACACAATATGACTTACAAAAGTTAAAAAAAATAAGTTAAATAAGATATTTTATAATAACTTACAATTTACCTATTTATATAATATAATTAACTAAAACTTAAATTTGACGTTTAATTTTTGATGTATTGCCCAGATACGTATTTTGATTGCCAAACAATCTTCCTCAGTGGTTATCAAGTAGGCAATATGTCAAAATTATTTGTTTGAATCTTTGTTTAAATTTATGTTTGCTAAGTGCCAAGTCAACTGGAATGTGTATCATCACATAGCAGTTACGGAGTGATTCAATACTACTTGATGGCCACTGAGAAAAATTGCTTGGCAATCAAAATACGTATCTGGGCATTTCGTTAAAATATTTGTTTGAACTTTTATTGAAATTTATGTTTATAGCTTACTTTTATAAATTATATTAGATAAATAAGCCCACAATACATTTTATATATTGTATAAACAGTACAAATGTTCAAAGCCAGCAAATAAAAAACGACCAATCATTTCATAGTAAAGTTTTGGCTCAAGTGTACTTTAGCACACCCACAATCTGGCAATGTTACATTTTCGACTTTGTTTTTAATTAAATTCGCGATATTTTTGTTTATTCCATTCTAATATGGTATAATTCTCTCTTTAGTGGCTAAATGTTCATTATGGATCGATTTAATCGCGAATTAAATTAAAAACAAAGTCGAAAATGCAACATTGCCAGAATTTGGGTGTGCTAAAGTACACATGAGTCAAAGTTTTTTTGTTAGTATTCAGGATTTAAGACTTACAGCATTTATAAAATATATCTTTGCCAAAAAAAATAAAAACAACGAATAAATCATATTTTTCCCACTAAATATAACTGCTATTATTTAGCAAGTTTAGTCGTGAATCGACCTTGTCGTTAAATCAACTTTAATAAATTTCAAAAATACAGCTATATATGTTACAACTACATTAAATTATTTGATGAATACTTATCCTATGATAACTTGCAATACTAAGACTCATAACAATAGTATAACTTAAAAAACTTTCGTTTCATTGACAAGTGTTATAAATAAAAACAAAAAAACATGTCTTTTTTTAATTTTATATTTTTATTGTTCTTTATTTAAAGTAAATTTAAATATTCGGTGCTTGCATTGTTTAAAAAATGCAGTCTACCGATTGAAACTAAAAGAAAATTTTAATTTGTAGACTTACATCAACATTTACCATTGATTCATTCCATGTCATCAACTTTCGAATCTTCAATGTTCACTTTATTAAATAAATAAAGCAATTAATTAAATAAATAAACTTTATTAAATAAATGAAAACAATTATAAAACATTTTTATTTTCTTTTGCCATGCCAACTGCTATGTGTCTCATCACATAGCACTTACGGAACGATGTCTTTATTATCACCTAATTTCATAAAAGAGCTTAAAAGTATTTCACTATAACTTAACGTTACAGTAAATTTATATTTAATACTTAGAATTTCCTTTAGAAATAATGTTTTTCAATCGTTTTAATTCTAATTAGGAAGCACTGAAATAAAAGATAGCCCTATTTTTCCTTTCTCATTTATAATAAATGAAGCAGTAGTTGATTAATAATCAGTATATTTACATACAACGTTTTATTATACTACGGATATAAAATTACTAAGAAAACAAGCACTTTAATTATTGAATTTTTAATCTTCATAAAAAATGTAAATACGTCAGCCTTGAAGTTTTCAAAACCTTACTGTTAATAAAGTGATGAACATTGAAGATTCAAAAGTTGATGACATGAAATGAATCAATGGTAAATGTTGATGTAATTCTACAAATTGTATTTTTCTTTCAGTTTCAATCAAGGTAGACTGCAATTTTTTAACAATATAAGTACCAAACATTTTATTTCTGGAAATCAGTATATTTGTTCTTTTTTTTATTACCCAATCCTTTTAATACTTGTTATAAATAAACACAAAGAAAATATTTGAGAGATGAACTCAGAAAACCGTGACTGAAAAAAAATCTTCCTCAATGGAGCACTTATAACCTTCACCAAAAAAAAAAATAATTAGATAATTTTTGTTACCTGCGAGGTCAATATTAGTGACTAAAATATAATAAAAATTGAAGTCTCAATGTGAAAATAAGTTTCATCTTTCTCAGTTGTATTTTTTATATCTTTTGCAGATTACAAAGCAGTAGCTTTTTTATAGTAATATTCGAAATAATAAAACTAAAATATTTTTAATGCTCGTTTCAATTAGACTAATAAAACTAAAGATATGAAGTATTTTTTTTTATTTATAGTGGTGGTAGTTGTATGATCGTATATATTTTTTTTAAAACTTCTTGCCAATTTTTAAACACACCAATGGTCAAAATTAGTTTTCTGGTAAGCTAAATTCGGTACAAGTAATAACGAGTTAATATTTACTTCATGAAATTCAAGTTTCTAAGTTTAATCCATGAAAAAATAACACTAAAGCAGGCTATTCACGCTCCGACTTGCAGTCCCACTTGTGTTTCGACTTTCGAAGTTGGATCTAAAGTCGGACCGTGAATGGTATTGTTGGAAGTTGGATGCCTATCGGATCATTTAGGCAATCCAAGTAGAAGATCCAATTAGTTGGACTGCAAGTCGGAGAGTGAAATGGCCTTCTTAAAAATATAGGTGTTATTTCTTTTTTTATCAATAATTAAATTTTTTTTCTTGACATTAATAAAAGTTGAATTATGAACCTTAATGTTATGTATGGATATAAAATGAGTTTAAATATGTACAAAACTAGATCGTTCGATATAAATTATATTGCTTTCATAATTTCATTGCAATTAGCCTATAAATTTAAAATACTATTTTATCTTATCAACAATATGTATATAAAATAAAATTAGTTGTTGGTTATTACAATAATTAACGAAGGAGTGTACCGATTGTAAATCTTAATTTTTAAAGAAATTCTGATGACTTTCCGAAAAAGATTGCAGGTTATCTTTAAGTTTTTTAAGAACTTTATGATACCTTTTTATAATACCTGCCCAAATCAAAAGCACCATAAACTGTTCAAAGGCCATCAAAAATAGAAGTTTTGATTTTATCACCCAACCTCTTCCCTAAAAATCTACTTTACAAAACTCTCGTCCCCCTCACATCCATCTACAATGGCATGTTAAACCTTTCCTACTTCCCAAAAGCATGGGAACACACTAAAATCAACCTTATATATAAACCTAACAAACCCATATCTATTCCCAAAAGTCAACGTTTTATCAGTCTTCTCTCCATACTTTCCAAGATCTCTGAAAAACTTCTTTTAACCAGCTGTTGACTTACCGAGCCCCAATTAAACCAAACTACCAATTTGGGTTCCGTTCGAGTTACTCATGCCCCTAATAATTACATGAAAGGATGAAATACTAATTTATGAAATACTGAGAACTTACGAAGAAAAACAATTTTTCCTTAGCCTTGCCTTATCTATTAATATTCAACAGGCCTCCGTTGGAGCTTGGAGCGCTGGACTCCTCTGCAAATTGAAATCCATTCTAACCTGATACTTACTATAGAATCCTGTAATCCTACCGTTCCACTCGTTCCAACATAACTTTCAGCATCAAATATGCCAACTTAATAACAGTCTAACTAGTGTTAGAGTACCACAGGAAAGCTACATTTCTAATTAAAATAGTCATATTTAAAAATCCATAAAGATACCGGAATGCCCACAATAAAGAAGTCAATAAAAAAATCTTACCTCAATCTAAATCGATTAAAAAAAAAAAGATCACAGGAAGCTAACTATGACGGATGCAATTGAATCGAATCCCTTCCTCCATCAAAGGAACATAGACGCTTAAAAAAACCATCACGATGACCTGAGGGAATTAGGTGCAGATGATAACAACAGGAGTGTAAGAGTGAGCCTCAAACGCATTGGGACTACTGTTGAATAGCATCCTGAACCGAAATTCCGCGTTATTATTATACCACGAAACACACAACAATAATGTTTAATTATTTCAAGTAAAACTAAAACAATAAAAATATAAAACTATATGCCGAAAACGATAGTCAAGTAATGATAATTTTTTTTAAATCCCACTCTAGATCAGTTCGAAATTAGTTAGTAAACCATTCAAATCTCAACTGGCGTTATTCAACAAGGTAATACTGGTTTAGTTCCAAAATATGGTGACATTAAAAATAATGAGAGATGAAGACATTAGTAGGATAAATAGGTGTACTTAAGGTACTCATGGATCCAGAATCAGCAATAGGCGTTTCAAAGTGTTTATCACTAGGCCCTTTAACTAAGTAAACTCAAAATTAATAAGAAAATCATGGAACTACTACTCAGTAAGAAGGAAAACTTATGAAAAAGTAAGTTTTGAACAAACATGACGAAACGTTTCTAAACCTGAAAAGGTAGAAAATTAAGATAGAAGTTGGCTCACTAACATAAAACTATCATCAGAGGAAAAATATTTTCACTATCTGGATATATGCTGAATTAAATTTATGCAGGAAACACATTCCCAACTTATACTTGACTTTTCACGAAGGAGGAAGGAAGTTTTCATGATCTATTTGATTGTCCATCGCTTATTTAAAGTCGACTAAGTTCTGTACAATCACCAAGATATGAACTAGAAAACAGTTATAAGAACATAATGAAGATTTATTTCAAGTCTGACCGATTAAAATTAGGTTGCATATAGTAGCACAATAGTCCTTTTAAGACATGAAGCAGAGGAACTCAAAAGAAGGACTCTCTGAAATTAGAATAGTATCTAACTCCATAATTTAGATATAGCCTTATTTACCATTATTGTGTGTCATCTAAAAATTAAGAAATTAAAAATAGAAGATAAAACAAAAAGTATTTTTATTTCTTCGTGGTTGGATTCTAATCAGGTCGATGTGTTTTTTTGTATATTTAAATATATATACACAATATTCAACATTATTCAGAAAAATCTTAAAGATAGTTTATTAGTTTGTGTAGCTGTTTATATTTTTATGAATATTTTCATAGAATAAAATATTAATATCTGCAGCAATAGTAAAAGTTAAATTAACAATATTTGTGATAAAATGACTTGATAGTTCCGTAAATAATAAAGGAATCTTTGCCAATTTTGAATCAATTACCGTCATAGATCAGTATTAAGTCTATTTTTATCCTTTTCTATTTAGTGCATCAGTGCAGTCTTATATTGTGGGACACTATAACGTTTATAGATACAGTGAACTTTATTGTAATATTAATAGAAAATAAAGTGGTTAAAAAGTTTCTCTTAAATTAATAAATTTTCATTTAAACATTGGAAAAGTGAACGGTAACAAACATTTATCAAGAAAAATACTTGTTTTTCTTATAATTTGAACCTTAACTTAGAACATCTGCGAATATTTTCTAAAACAAGAGTACACGTTGTTTCATGTTTTTAAAGTTCTATTTACAAAAGTGTATATTACTGTTGCATTTAATTACTTACTGATATATATCCATACAGTGTTACAAATATTGATTAATTTGTATTCTTTTTATTAATAAAGGAATACAAATCTTCGTTTCGAGAAGTGTTGGGACTAGTTTGGACTTGGGCTGTGATAATTAAGCGATAACCAATTGTTTTAATAGATGGTTGAATTGGTTGATATTTAGTTAATGCGAGAAGAAATAGTCTAAAGAAGACTACCTCGTTTCCTCACCACAATTGATAATGAACCCTTTGTAAACTTAAGTTTATTCTCTAAAATATCTCGTTTTTGGTTAACTTTTACAGTTCTATTCTATTCTAAAGTCGGTCCCAAACCGTTTAATAAAATTTACCAAAAAATGTAGTTTTTATTTTATTCTAACTTTAAGATCTTACCTCTTGATAAAACCCACCAATTTTCTCCGAAACGTCCAAAACACTGCGTATCGAAAATAATGAAATAGCAGAAATATTTACCCAATTTATTTCTTATTTCGAATTTTAATCATCTCTTAACTAGCGTGTCACTACCTGTCTAACATTCAGGTTGCGGACACTCATCCTGAGGTTTGGTGAGGAGAAAGATACTATTCTGCACTAACTTAAGAATGCTTCTTACGGAATTACAAGTTTATCCAACGCCCCAACGGACTCCAATTTCAAATAGGAATTTCTGACCTGACTTGTGTATGGGCTGTTTGGGATACTGAATACTGAGATGATATAAATATTGTGTTCCTAGTATTTTTGATGAAAATATATTGAGGTATAATATATAATATTTAGTTGTAATTGAATATGGAAATCTACTTAGTACTTATTGTTAACAGTTCTGAAATAATACACAACTATGTAATACATTAGGACAATTAACCGTTCAGTAACATAATTATCAAATAACAACTTTTCATTATCTGATAAACAACCTTACCACCAAATCGCTTGAAAGTTCTTATGAATATAGTGGAAGTAAAAAATATTTCTTCGATGATTTCCCGATTTCACCAGGTAAATATTTGATTTCATTTTAATTGATTTTCTTATATCAACTTTTAAATAAAGAAGACAATTCAGGTTATTTAAGATCGGATTGTTATTATTTAATGTTTTTTAATATTCTAATTAGCTACGTTTCGTCGTTACGTATCGTAACTTCACCAGGCTTCTTGAATCAAAAAAAAAACATTTTTCTATTAAATTTATTAAATCTATTAAAAAACATTTAATAAAAAATTACGCTAAAAATTTACTCTTATATATACCATACATATTATCTGCTGTGATTTTTAAATTAAATGTGTTTTTTTTTAAATAGATGTTCACTGATGATAAAGTCAGCAAGCAGTCGACGAAACGTAGTCATTTGTAAATGGTTTAGTTAAATTATTCTTATTTCTTTAACATTTCTGAAAGTTATAAAGTGGTTTAGGTGTATCCAGAGGTCAGAAAAATTTGAAAAGTTAGAGAATTTATAAAAAAGAAAAAACTGAACACCCTATGGCATTGTATGAGCCTTATAAATAATAAAATAACTACAATTATAATAACATTAATACCATCTACTATTTTCACGACCTAACGTTTTGTAGAATTGTTATTATAACTATTATACCATTTTCATTTTTGAACTTTTTTTTTTATTGAATTTATACCTAATTCAATTTTATTACGTTCGCGTATAATTTTGACTTTATTCATAAGCAGAATTTAAAAAGAATCAATAATAGTTTAAATTTTTTCGATGATAATTTTTGAAGATAAAGTTACGATAAATTATTATCATTATAAAAAATAATGAAATCATATCAAAAGATAAAACTGTTATATTTAATATATTAAAATTGACAAACCTCTTAAAACGATTAAATTTATAAAAAAGAAACATGATATAGCTTTTTTAATTTGAGATAAAACAATATTTTGTTTAAAGATATTAGTTAATTCCATTTAATAAAATCATATGAAAATATTTTCCATTTAGAATTGTATTTACCTATAATATTAATTACTTATATTTTCCTTTATTCCATTAGAAAATGGAATCTTTAGGGAATATCTTAATACAGCTACTTCAGAATTAAAATTAGATTAATGATGATTAGTTCTAAAATCAGCACGGAGGAGTTGGTCGAAATAAGTTTGAATTCCGGCTCCATTTTCAGATTAATTATTTTTAACGTGAGGCTCCAGCTCCTGCCCCGAAGCCAATGTTTGGCACTAATTCCAGTTTCGGCTCTCATTTATTTTTAGTCATCCGTCACTAAATACGAATTTAAATTTAATTTTATGTCATTGGGATTCACAGCTAACTGTATGGGGTTTGGAAAAAAAAAGTTTTAAGTGTACATATGCTGTATTCAACATAAGACAGTAAATTGCTGGAGACGGTATAGATTTTGAAAGCTCTGACTCCAGCTCCGCTAAAATTACGACAAAAAACTTTTCCATAAAAGTTTTTCTCCTCCATGCCTTCGAACTCTGCCGGGGGGTTGTCTAAGATTGTGATTTTTCGCAAAAGTTTAATAAACTAAATATATAAATTTAGTCATAGTTATTTGCTTATTGTTATTTACCGTCCCTACATAATCAATAGGGTCTTTAATGACTCAATGGTTAATAAAAGTTCATAAATCGAGAAATATCGAAAATTTGCTCGATACGAAATTCAAATCCAACTTCCTAGTTATTATACAATTTAATTGTACACAATACTTTGTAAGCTATTAAGGTATTGCATAATGTAATAAGTATTTTTTTAACATTCGTTTTCAACGACATACAATTAGCCAAATATGTATCCAAATAATATTTGTTTATTACAACAGAGCGAATTTTATTCGCTGCACAAATCATAATTCATTCGATGATAGTTCATTAGTATTCTGCATTCTTACTAGTTGTGATAATAGATTTAATACAAATAACTTTAATATGACAAGGAATAATCACCACTTGCAAAAAATTATAAGTAACAATTTATTGAAGTTTCTTCACAATTATGTGTTTCGCACCGAAAAGTAAACATTTTCTATGAAATAAATAATTGATTTTATCAAACTTAAGATAACTTTTACTCCATATATTGTTGCAAATTTGTAATATTAATCTAATAAAGAACTGACACAGTTTTCGAAAGGGCTTTGCAGTAAATTATTAGCCACATAACCATAATCAACAAAAACTGAAAAGAATTTGTCATTGAAACGCATATGGTCATTGAGCGCATCATTTTAATTTATCTGCTAAGTTTATTAGATACTTACCTTCTTTGTTTACCGGAATAGTGCTTTGCTTCTTCCTCTTCTTCTTTTTTATGTAGATTGAACATTTTATATTTTCTTTCTAAATGCTCAATTCTTTTACATCTGTCCACATAGTTCTTCCCGTTTGCTTGATGAATCTTATTTTTAATACTGTTCTGTTAATTTTTGTACTTTTGGGTTTTTTTACACTTATATAATCTTATCTCATTCATCATATCTAATATTTATTTAATTCACAGGCCTGCAAAAAATTCTTTTGAAAATTGTTTTGATCGTAATAGATCATTTCAATCTATTTTTTGCGCTTATTTCAAATATGATATCCATTTCTATCCATATTACGTAGGGTTTTCTCACAAAATGTGATAATATATTAAGAGTAAGTAGCAAAGTAGTTGTAGTAGTATATTAGTAGTAGTAGTAGTAATATATAAGCAAATAACGCAATTTCTTAAAGAAAATATTTTCTTAATTCTATGGAATAAATATGTTAAGTAATATGACAAATTCAACACATTAAAATTAATTAAACGTAGATTTTATATCATACATAGTTATCAATAGGGGCAATATCTATAAGTTTTTCCACCCAAAACCCAGGACCCGAAGCGAACCACTTTTTCTATATCGAAAATGGTAGTACCGGACCTCTTACTACTAGCGCTGGTGTCGTTTTATCTCCGTTGGTAAGGAAAATGAACCGATATGAAGTTTAAAAGTGAGTGTGAGATAACAGAAATGATTGTTTTTATCTCGGTTTCACTTTTAAACTTCGTATCGGTTCATTTTCCTTACCAACGGACATAAAACGACAACAGCGCTAGTAATGAGAGGTCCGGTACTACCATTTTCGATATTAAAAAAAATGGTTCGCTTCGGGTCCTCGGTTTTAACCAAAAAAACTACTATTCGTTAGTGATTTGCAACAAAACATTACGTGGTGAAACTTTTTCCATAATCAGGGTAAAGAATATAATAAAAATTTATTATATTTAAGACAATTTTACCATCACAGACCTGTGTTATCCACTCCTATTTCTTCTTTTTGTTTTCAGTTAGAATCACATCTCGAAGATTAATTATATTTCTTTTTAGTTTACCCCCCCCCATTCTTTTTCAATATTTTCAACGCCCTCTGTTTGTATAAAATGAAAACATTCATTAGATTTTGGTTCCATTTATTTGATTAGGAACTATTCATAAATTACGTAATACATTTTCAAATAAAAGGGTAAGTAGTTTTTACTTTTTCTAGTTTTACTAGTGAAATAAATATTGTATCGTCTTATAGGGGGAGGGAATCAAAAAATGTTAAATTTTGCCTTAATAAATTTAAGAAAGATTCTTGGCTTAAAATATAAATCTTTAAGCATTGCAATTAGTAGGAATAATAATACCAACAATAAGCGCCTATTGTACTTTTTTTATTGATCAATATGTTGCGTTCGTCGTACATAATGTAAATTCATTTTAATTAATAAATCTATTATTAACTTTGATAAATGTAAAAAAATAGAATTTTCTTTTCAATTTATTCGAAAACAACCTTGAAATCTTGTATTCAATAGACATAAACTGAAAATCAACTGTTTTACCGGAAGTTTCCGAATGTAGATTAAAATTTATGTTAATTTGTAAAATATCAATTTTATATACGCTTAAGATTTTAAAATAATTACGAGTTAAAACACCAAATTTTTAAGTATGTAGGCTTAATTGTATATATTTTGTCTTAATCTAAGTTTAAAAGTATTTGCCATAAGTTTAGCATTACAGTTACGCCAAAAATAAAAGAACCACAAAATTTTGTAATATTCAAATAATGTTTTCACAAAACTTCTTTTAATTGGATAAAAATTCCTTATTAATTTCTTTACATTTCAATGAAAAGTGTTTTCAAAAGATTGTTTTCAACTTTATTCAAAAGTTGCGCAAAAATGCAGACGAAATTTTAATTAAGTTTCACGTAATCCTACTGCAGATATAAAGGGTTGCCGTTTATGGTTAGAATTGCGACACTCCTGCATTATTGTATTGATCCAATTTTGCGACAAAACCTGCCAAAGAAAAATCATGCCTGAAATTTTTCTGTTATCGGTTTATGATATCAGAAAAAAATGTAACATATGTAAAAATATTCAATAATTTATAATAGTCTGGAAATATACTTATGTAATATAAAAGGAACCTTTTCGGAAAAAAAAATCAATTCAATGAATTAGTGTAGGAAAAACATTTTTTTACTATGTATTGTTTCTTATGTGGTCAAATAGTGGATGATGTTATTATATTTAATAATTAATTGATACGTAACACGTTGTTTTAACATGTGGTGAGCTTTTCAAGTTCGGCGTCGCAAATATGAAACTTATACCTATATTTCGTTGCGCAATCTCCCCGGAACATCAATAGTCAGAACGCGCAGTTCCAGTCACAGCTTTCGGGAAATAAAGCTGAGTTTTCACAACGAAGTATCCGTGAGCTTCATTTCATGGATGATGTTGAAAACCCGTGAGCGTGGCACTGCACTTATCTAATCTTTATTGAGTTTGTTACCTAAGTTTATTTTACACGTAAGCATATCAAACCTATATCCTTCATAATATTTGAACGTTATCGCAGTATTGATACCAAAGCAGTATAGAATATTTAAAATTGGTTTACTTTCTAATTCTTAGAGAAACATTAACGTAGTTCCATGAAACGTAACTTCAGTTCCTCTCCACTAGAAAAGATTTTGATTCCAATGAGCATGTTTAGTTTGAACAGTCACATGCAACACTTTCAATCAACAACAATTGTGCTGCTTAAATAAATTTATTTGTGACCATTTTATAATTCTGTTCATATTTATTTCAATTTGTAACACAAAATATTAAAGTTAAAAAAATATTCAATATTTTATAATTCCAAAAAGTGATAAGTGCTTTCCCATATGATCATTGATCATATTTCAAAATTTCATATTCCGATAATAACAAAGTGATAATTTTTAAGTCTAGTGGTTTTACTATATAACAATGGAGCACAATTCAAAATAAATAACACAACATTACCAAATAAAAAGTAAGTTTTTTTCAACTAATAATATTCAAAGCATTAACTAATTCATATTATATAAAAATTGTAGCAAGCCAAATTTTATATTAACAAAAAAAAAATAATCATGTTAATATATCCTATTTTAAAACGGAAAACGATAGCACCAAATCATGTTTTTTTATACACGTTATCATTATGAAAAATAGTATAGAATGTGTGTGTTTTAATTTCATTTGAATTTAGAAATTGGAAAACCATTGCAGAAATCAATGTAGATAAGCACAAAATTTATGATCGTTTGTATCAATAGTAGGAAGAAAATTGATCAATAATGTATGATTAATGTAGGGTACATGATTAATAACATTGCGTTAAGCAAAATTTTCTCTATTTAAACGATTCATAACTTCCTGAAAGGAAATGTTTTGATTGATTACATCCTAGAAGATTTCTTATTTTCGTTAAAAATGAAAACAAAAATTTTGTTCAATTTTGATCTTTAGATTTGATACTTTAAAACTCCAAAGACTTTGGATAGATGCAATAGAATTATTTTTACTTTTTTTCAAAACTAAACAATTTGAAATTATTTTTTCATTAATTTTTGATGTAAATTTAATGTTCTTTTTTTGCTTATAACGACTTCAAATTAATTATAATCTTTAAAACCAATTATACACCTTATCTATATAAAATGATGTTATCTACCATATAAACTTTAAAAAAAAAACTTTTAATCTTTGAACTGTATTTAATATATTATTTTTAATATAGAAAGTTCAAATTGTTTCGATCATTGGCTTGAACAGGGCAGTGTTTCTCTAAGTGTGGTATGAGTACCCCAAGGGGTTCAAAAAGAATTTGATTACGTTAGTACAATGCTTGGTACGGTAAAATATATTTTCGAGTAACAACAAAAGCGTACAAAAATTTTTTTTGTCAATTTGTTTAAGAATGGGTCATAGCGTTACGAAAATTATAGAAGGGGTACACAAGTGCACAAAGTTTACGAAACACTGGTATAAAGTATGGCAATAGAATATTAGGTATAATTAAAGTTCTTTCTTACGAACTACAATTTTAGGGGTGTATTTTCAAACTTGCAGCTAAAAAATTGAATAGATCAAGTGTACTTTTTTAAATTTTTTTAATCGATAAAGGGCATTATTAATATAAAGAAAAACCAATTTTTAAATTATGAAAATTTGTATTTTGGCAAAGGAAAAAGTTTTAATTTTAATGAGCAAATAAGAGTCCAAAAATGATAAGTGTACTTATGGGTTTTTTGTGACGTCACAGTACGCTTATTAAAACCAAGATATAAACAGATAATTGAGTGATTACCAAAAAAGAGTAATAGTTTACAAAATTTTTGAAATTTTTTATAATTTTGTTCCATGGAAAATATTTTAATACTCTAAAAATTACAAGCAATTTTTTTTCTTTAATAGAGATTGTGAAGATTGTAAATTGTTCAAATCATTAACATAATATTTAAACGATTTCAACAACCTTTCCCTATATGTTAAAGTACATTTGTCATAGAAAAACATCCATGAGATTTGAAATTTCGTACTCTGACGTCATTTTAATGCCAGCTTAATAAATCGTTTAAGGCATTTTTGATTTAATGATTTTTTGCATTTTTAAATGAATAATTCTTGAATTTTAGCAAGTAAAGTTAAAAATTTACAGCTACATTATGTTTTGATATTAGTTTAGAACTTTTGTAAAAAAATTAAAACTATTTTATGATCAAGTGCATTAGGTCTATTGTAACAAAGAATTTATCTTAAATCAAATAATAATCACAACAATTAACGTGAAATATAAACCTTCAGAATTCAAAGAATTATGAAACGAATTTTCTTTGCTTCATATTTCAAAAAATTAAACAAATACAAATTAATTAGCATCTTGGTTCAACAATTGGTTAAAGATACTAGTAAGCACGAAATGCAAATTTTTTTCAGGGACAGTATCGTTTGTGATTGGTAAAGAATAGTTCCTTAAGAAATATAACACTTTTAAAGTGAAGTATTCTTACTCCTCAACAATATATGGAAAACATATATGAACATAAACCATAAAATTGTGAAATCATAAAAGAGCACGTTTTAATTACAAAAAAAATTAGTGTTTAAAAATATCACTAAAATTTTATCATCATAAAAGTAAATAATAAAACAGTAAAAAAAATCGGTATATAAACATTTACCATGCAATTACCTATGAAATGGGGTCAAAAAGGAGGGTTGAAAATTAAATTTTCAAATACACAGTATTAATTGGTTATTGGATCCATTACCACTCTGACTAGAATTCTTGTTAGATTAAGTATTTTAATTGTAAGGTTCAGGGGTTGTTTTCCCATTACCCTTTTACTGCGTTTTTGTCCAGTGGTTCTCGGCAGTGAGCCTGTGAAATCTTGGGTCCTTGACGGGTAAGATTTGGTTTTTAACCACTCTTCTAATCGGCTACTCGTTTTCATCTCTTACTTAATTCTATAATAATTAAATATACACCTACCAGGTAAAAAAATGCCCGAAGAAGTATTGTCTTGGAGTTTAATTTGTATCTACATTCTACACCAGTGGTCACCAAGTTCTTTGACCAACGGACTACTTAATTCAAAACTTAAATTCCGCGGACTAATACTAGGATTTTTGAGTGTTAAATATATAGCTCAAATCTCTGTTAAGTTGGCCAATACCTGGCTAAGTTGCATTTTCAACTTTGCTTTTTATTCTATTCGCGATTTTTTGTTAATTCAATTCTAATTTGGCATAATTTTCTTTTGTATGCTTAAGTTTTCGTTATGGGTCAATTTATTTACAAATTAAATTAAAAACAAAGAGAAAATGCAACGTTGCCAAATAATGACTGACCTAAAAGAGACTTGCGCGGCTCAAGTGGACTTTAGCACACCGACAATCTGGCAACGTTACATTTTCGACTTTGTTTTTAATTTAATTCGCGATATTTTTTTAATTCAATTCTAATATGGCATAATTCTCTCTTTTGTGGCTAAATTTTCATAACGGACCGATTTAATCGCGAATTAAATTAAAAACAAAGTCGAAAATGTAACGTTGCCAGATTGTGGGTGTGTTAAAGTACATTTGAGTCTCTCAAGTCTCTTTTAGATCAGTCATTATTTGGCAACGTCGCATTTTCTCTTTGTTTTTAATTTAATTTGTAAATAAATTGACCCATAACGAAAACTTAAGCATACAAAAGAAAATTATGCCAAATTAGAATTGAATTAACAAAAAAATCGCGAATAGAACTAAAAACAAAGTCGAAAATGCAACGTCGCCAGATTGTGGGTGTGCTAAAGTGAGCCATATATATTATTATATGTATATCCCACATTTCTCTGTGAACCAACGAAATTTTAATTGAAATTAGTAGTCCACCGACCTCCATTTGGCAACCACTGTTATACACCATATCGCGTGTCTATTGGACGTATTTTTGGAAAGAACACTGTTTACAAAAATGGTTTGTTAGGTTTCTCACTAACCCGATTTTTCTCTCAAATTGTTCAGATAGCTAAAGTTTGATTTTTTTTTTACGTCATATAGTTAATTTATCTAAAGCTATGCAAATATATCATACAAAAACTGAAAATAATTTCATATAATGAGTGTTAAATTTTTCTTCAAAAATTTTAATTGCTGTTTTTTTCATTAAAATTGTCTTTGTATTATACTGAGAATTTATACTCTTAGTAAAATTTCCAGTTAATAAGTGATTAAACTGGTTGATAATTATTTTAGATTGGTTTTTCCTTTTTGCAAATTGCTCAGATTGTTTCCAAGTTGTTCCATATTTATGCCATTTGATAGAACTTTCAAATGCGATGCATTCCATTTTCACATACATGCCTATTGTATTACATACACAGAGATATAGTGCTATAGATATACAGTGCTTATGTTGTATGTAATTAATGCTTTCTTCATGGCCCTAAAGAACATAGGACGATAAGTATAGTGAATCGGCCCCAGAAGGGTATTTGTCAGGGTATGTTGGTACTATTAAGATACATTGATTCGGTAAATCGGTTTTTAACTTTTTTCATTAAGGCGTACTGCTTTTTTTAAAATTTAAAAGACTTATAACTGTAATGCAAATTAGATGGGAAAAAGAAAAACCTCTTTTATTCAAGGATCTTATGGACCGATATAGCTCTTAATTTTTTTCTTTGGAGCTACTATCAGCCCCTAAATCATATCAAAAATTCAAATAAATCAATTCACAAGTTTCTGAGAAGATTTTTTTTTCTGATTTCTAGCTTTTTTCGATTTTTGAAGAAATGGTAATTTATAGATAACTGAAACTTGCCGAATCAATGTATTTTAATAGTATCAACATTATGGACTAAATATCCTTCTGGAGCCGATTCACTATACTTATCGTACTTTATCCTAATTATCATAAATTTCAGAGATTTTTTCTCTGTCTACCTAAGTTGATCATGCGCATAGTAACGACAACCATTTCGACCGAGTCGTTAAAGTGAAAAGACAGTTGGAGAGAGATAGGACTTCCGAATCGAAGACGAGGTCAAAAAAATTAAACATGAATTCTCTATACTATACCTCTATGTTTACATACCATTTTATTTGTGCCATCGATTGAAAATAAACAAAATAGTGTAACAAATTGGCCATACATAAATAATCTTTTGTAATTATGCGGGTGTTAATTTAGTAATTGCTTTAATTGTAAAATAATATGTTTTATGCTAAATTGTAAATGTATATGAACAAAAAGATAAAAACTACAAAACTGAAGATATAATATCACATTTTATAACATATGCCATAATTTATGTGGTAATCTATATTGTTAGTTAAAAACTAAATGAGTAGAAACGTATTTTAAATATATATCAAAACCAAATATATTTATATGTTTATATCAATCTGTACATATATAATCAATTGTAGTTTTTTTTCAATTTCTAATGTTCTAATCAATTCATTGTTCTAATTTGTATACTTTTAAAATTTATTTCCACAAATTTAAAAGTTTTAAATAAAAATGTCATTGTTATAAACTAGATAAATAGATAAGTATTTAAGAAAACTTTTATTTTTATAATATTTAGTTTTAAATTGAGATATACAAAAAATTCTATAATTAAATGAAATATAGAATGATAAATGAATAGAAACTTTGCTCTGAAATTTCAAAAAGTAATTGTTTTATTTATGGAAAAATAATTATACATAATTATTGGTTTAATTTTAAATTCTTATTTCTCTGTCATCTACTGATATGTGACAACTATACAAATACTTACATAAAATAGTTGTTTTCTTAGTTCTTATAGATAATCCACTTTTGAATAATATGTGAACTATTTTTTTAATATGTATAATGTATTACATCAACACTGATTCAATGTGTGCCGTGTACTTTCGCTTTCATGAATGAATGGAATGAATCCAGAACGTTTTTACTACGGTTTAATTGATTTAAACATGTTGTAGTTCAATACAATTTGACATTTCAGAAATTTTCATGAAAATTGAGTAATATTTGTTTTCAATCATTAAAAAATTCCATTACTAATCTAATCGAAACGCGTTTCTGTTATTCAGTCCGGTTTTGAGATTTAGGTACTTACAAACGAAAAACAACCTTGATTTTTTTCCAGCAAATAAAAGTGAAACCAACATTGAATCAATTAACTAATATTTTCTTGAAGTAATTTTTCAGTGTGTTTTCTTCACAATTGATACCTTTCGGTAGTTACAGTGTAAAAGACGAGCAAAAATAATGTCGTGAGTCATGTTCGCATGTTTCAATAAGCTAATTGTAAATACGATTGTTATCTTCCTGGTTGGATTGTCTTTATTAATAAAGACACCATTTTCCTGTTCTCATCTTAATAAGATTTGATTATAACTTGCTTATAATGACGGGTAGTTGAAAGAAGCTATAAATCTTCTTGTGATATCATTACACTGTCAATGCATTTGGTTGCAGTTAACTTTCTCAAACTAAACTTTTCTGGTATTATTTTATAGTTTATACTAGTTTATGCAATGTCCGATTTGTATATTTTTTTGCAGTTATACTTATTTTAGAAAGAATTCAGTTAGAATATAATTATACTTCTTGTGAAGCTGACTGATTTTGCGAGCGATTTTGATAATACTAAAAACGCAATCAATTTGATCCAATCGATCGAGGGCACATGCTTGTTGTTTTTCGGTAGAGGAAACCAACTGGAATTATGGTTATTATTTTATATTTAGACCATCGATACCGTCGAACTTAACATTTTCAACTGTTATAGTTTAAACCTTATCCATTTAATACAAAAGTTTAATTACATCGAAAAACATAATGCAATATAATGTATCAATCGTCTTTCCTAGCATTATTTTTACGATTGCATAGAGTAAATTAAAAATATATATATTTTTTTTAATGTAATTAAACTTTTGTGTATTAATATGGATAAGGTTTAAAAGGTTTAAACAATAAAAGTTGAAAATTTTAAGTTCGACGGTATCGATGATCTAAATATAAAATAATAACTATAATTCCAGTTGGTTTCCTCTATATAAAAAAAAAATGATTATTTTTTATTCCAAAACCCTACGAAAGTAATTATAGAAATTGCATGTTTTTATTACCTATTTATATATATATATATATATATAAATATATTAATATATATATTAATATATTTTATATATAAATATATACAATATGCAATTTCTTTAATTACTTTCGTAGGGTTTTGGAAAAAAAACTAATCAATTTTTTTTCTTAATGATTCTTATTTTATTTTCGTTCGACGTTTCGCCGCCTTTCGGTACTTTATCAAGTACTCAATCATATACCAATAAAAGTAACTATTGATAAAAATATAGTTAAAATTATTGTCGAAACATAAAAACATTATTATTATTAAAAGTTTTTTAAAATGTATTTCTCTCATTATCACAAAATTTTAATAATAATATTTTTATGTCTCGACCATAACTTTAACTATATTTTTAACAATATTGACTTTAAAGATGTATGATTGAGTACTTGATAAAGTCCCGAAAGGCGGCGACACGTCCAACAAAAATCAAATAAAATCAATAAAAAAAAAATATTTTTCTAGTCCAAAAATCCTATGAAAATGCATAAAATAATTAATAATGAATATTAACCGAGTGAATATACAATTAGTATTGTATTCATTTACTTTTTATCATGTCGCTATTTGTACAAGTTGTAAATACACACAATTGACTACTTAGGCAAACTGTACGTATATTCAATTGACAATTCATATCCTTTATATCTATACATGATAGTCTATGACTACAATCCAATTCTATTAGGTAAATGTTTCCGATAAGTTTTTTTCGAACATGTGACCCATGCTATATTGAAAAACAGTTAATTTACATATGCAAGATACGTAAAGTAGTAGTCAATTGTTTATAATGTTATGAAATACTTTACAGTTTATAGAAACAGCTAACTGTGTATACATATAATATATTGTAACAGAAAAGGACGAAATCTGTCTCTCCTTGTGCCATGCCGGCCCGCGATTGGCTTAGTGATTTCTTTCTCTCTCCCACAAACGCGAATGCATAGAGAAAATTCTAGAAATGTCTAGCAAATGGGAAAACATACTAGAACGTTGGGTTATGGAAATATAAGAGGCTGGGTTCGGGCGAGAGTTCAGATTAGTTTCGAATTTCCCTTTAAGTTACAACAAAGCGATTACAAAGCGATTGTTATTTTATCGTGGTTTTGACTATACGCGATAATTGTCATTTGATTGTTGTTTTGACAAGTGTTTATAAAGTGATTGTTGAGTTTGAAACGACTATTAATTTCCAAAAAAATAAAAGAACTTATAACGCGAACTCAATACAGTTTTGAGACGTCACGTAACAATACATTTAAAGAGCCAATTTGGTTCATGCTCCTTTTAGCGATATCAATATCTGGCAATGTTTTATTTCCTACTTTGTTTTTAGTTTGATTCGCGAGTAGAATGGATCATAATGAAAATTAACCAACACAAGAGCAAAGTAAACGATATAAAAAAATCGTGAATTAAATTAGAAATAAAGTAGAAAATGCTATGTTGCCTTATATTGATATCGCTAAAAGGAACATAAACCATAAACTTAATTTGTTATTTGAAAACTAGAATTTTTCTGGAAAATATTCACAGCCCAACACTGACAAATGGCAAAAATTAGCAATTGAATGAAAAACGAAATGACAGTTGAAATCAATGACAACAGCCAATCAGTTCAAAATTGAGGCAACATTATAAAATCTGTTGTGCACTCTCATGTATATGTTTACATTCTTTGTTTTCAAAGAGTGAAAAGTTACTATCGTGCAAGTATGTGCCAAGATAAACTTATTATACCTTGGCATTATTATCTATCTAACCTCAATTATAATGTCGACGCTTTCGCGAGAATCGAGGATACGAAGAAGTAATTAATATCATAAGTGGTAGATGGAAAAAGCTTTGAGTTATATTAGTCTTTGAAATTTTTTTCTGAAATTAATAGGTCATATTTATAAAATTAAATGTGAATTCATAAGAAGTTTTGTTAAAATTAGTAAAAATTAATTCGTAATTTAAATATTTGAACATTAAATAGATGTTATCTTGATAACCACCTCATTATGGAGCAATAAGGGCGGCATATCGAACGAGACCTAGGGCACCATCGGACCTAAATCTGCCACTGGCCACTGTAGAGTAATTTAAATAATATACCCAGCTTAAGAAAAGTAAAAAAAATGATTCATTTAATGGATGTAATGGATGAATGAAGTTTTGAAGAATTTGAACTATGCATGAGATAAACTTACAGAATCATACAGAATTATAGGGGGAATTTGTTTACGTCTTTTCATAAGAGAATAATAAAAAAATTAATTTATTTGAAACAATTTTATTACTCACATTAAAAATTATTCTTATTACTATAGTATTATGATTAATCGTCACGTACCAATAGAAATATAATATTGCGTGAAACTTTTAAACCAAAAGAGATAAACATGCTCAAACCTCAAAATGGCCAAAAATATAACTCAAATTTATTACTAAAGTTCTAGATTTTTCAACTAAAAATTCAATTAATTGTCTAAATCTTCCAAACAAAAAAGAATTGTGTTTAACGTTTTATTCTCAAGTGGAAAGCAATTGCATAATGGCTACTATAATCAACTTATCGCATATATTTCATTTAGGCTATCGGAAAATTTGTTCCACATTGTAAAGAGAGTGATTATATTTTTGAAATAAAAACTTTAATTAGCTTTTTAGTTGATTAATTGACTAATTTAATTGATTTACAGAACTAACATACGTAATACACTTTATTTAGTCGTTAATTGTCAATCTTTTCAAAATTTGTGAGTCAAACAATTGTATTGCCTAATATGTTTTGACCTAAACATGTAGACAACCACATACGTGGAAAATGTAACGATTTAAGTAAAATTTTACAATACCAAAATACCAGACTATTATTAATACATGACAAATACACAATCAAACTTCTCACCGTTTAATCTGTATAAAATGAATTTGATTGATGATTTAATAATTCGAAGCAATAATAAAATATTATACCTTTTTATTGGACAAACGTGATCATGAAATTTATCAATAAAATATTTGTTATTTAACAAATACAGAATTTGCTCGAGTCAAAATAATTTCCATTGTGATCACAAATGTTTATGTAAAGAAATGTAATATCGATTAATTCTGGATACTAAGTCTGATCACGTCAAGTGAACCCCCCATTTTCCACTTGATTATGAATTACTTGCTAAAATATATTAATCGATAGTAGTCATCACTCATAATCATCCCATAAAATAGTTTTCAAAAATTTTGAAATTAACAACAGTTTTTAATACAACAAAAATTTATGGTTTATTTAATTAAAAAATCGATTGAAAAAAATTGTTAACGATAACTTAACGAAATTTTCAGATCTTATAGTAGGTCTGCTTTATACAATTCACCATTATTTATCGAACTGATATTTACTATTTACTCATAGCTTCAATTACAAAACCGTAATTTAAAAGAAAAACTAAATGCAATTTTCACCGAACCTTCTTCGTATTTGATGGGACATTATTCGCCGGAAGTATAGTCATGATGAGAACAACTTAATTGAGCGCTATATCTACCGCTAATAGTGGTCGAAAAATCGTAAATAAATGCTCATATCGTAATTAAGCACGTCAAAATTAAATACAAAGATAATTCATAATAGTTTTGTGGTTAATTGTAAAAATACAGGCAGAAATAGCAAGTACAAATTTTAGATATTTCGAACAGCTAGTACACATGTCCATTGCAACTTAATACGTCTTACAATTATCGAGCATACTTTAATGCACTCGTCAGATGTCGTTTCCATCGCGCACTGAGTGAATAGGCCAAATAATAATATCAATTCAATTGTAAAAGACAAATGAGACAATAATTGTTTTTATTTCCCATACTAATATTGAAATTTTTTTATAGATATGTAAAAGTAATCATTTAAGTTATTTTTATATTTCAAAATATTATTTCACCATCAGAACTACATGTAAAAAGAGTAAAAAAAAAATTTTTAAATTATTTAAAACAGAACATTCAAAACAAGCAATTAATTTTTAATTAAATTAAAATTATAGCCATAAAAATAATTTTACTTTATGTTCAACGGATAGCTGTTGGAGCGGGCAAATAAGTTAATATTTTTTGTTTAATGTGACATTTCGCAATGACTTATTGCTTCTTTAGGAGCTCAAAACGTGCAGTATCAACTTCGTTATATATAATGATTGCCTTGCCATATTACTATTGTTTGTAGTAGGTCTAATTGTAACTTGTACATTTAAAATTAAAAACTTTTGAAATTAAATTAAAAAATATAAAAATTAAAATAAAAGTTTTAAAATAAAATTATTTTAATTTTGATATTTTTTAATTTAATTTTAAAAGTTTTTAATTTTAAATTTACAAGTTACAAGTAGACTTACTGCAATCAATAGTAATATGGCAAGGCAATCATTATATAAAACGAAGTTAATATTGCACGTTTTGAGCACTTGAAGAAGCAGTAAATCATTGTGAAACGTCGCATTAAACAAAAAGTATTAACTAATTTGTCCACTCCAACTATGCTCTAAATAGGTATATAGTAAATTTATCATTAAGGAGCTGATACATATTTAGAATAAAATATAATATTAGTAAGCATTCCGTATGTTTATCAATATTGTTCCAATACTGGCGCCCGGGGAAGAAAAGTATTCAATAATAATAAAATTTGATAATTGCCACTTGCAAATCAGAGTTGTCAGAAAAACGTATCTTAGTTACTTCGAAGTAACTTGGTTACTTTTTAAAAAGAACTGTATTTTGTGACTTATAAAATTATCTTAGATTTTTTTGAGGTCCTATTTCTTTAGCGGTGTTATGAAAATTTAACCAGACTACTAAAAAACACGGTCAATTTGATCGAGTCGATCGCTAGGACATGCTGTTTTTTTGTTTTTCGGTAGGGGAAACTAATTAGAATGACGATTGTTATTTTATATTTAAAAAATCGATACCGTCGAACTTAACATTTTCAACTTTTATTGTTTGAACCTTATCCATATTAAAACACAATAATTTAAATACATTTAAAAGAATAGTAGGTATTTGCATAAAATAATGCAAGAAAAGTCGATTGACATATTATATTGCATTATGGTTTTCTAAATTTGAATTGAAAATCAGTTGCAATACATAGATATAAATGGGTAATAAAAATATACAATTAATTTGGTTATTTTCATATGGTTTTGGACTAAGAAATAATCAAATTTTTTTCTCAATGATTTTTATTTGATTTTTGTACGACGTTTCGCCACCTTGCGGGACTTTATCAAGTACTCTATCATGTATCATTACAAGTAATTATTGTTAAAAATATATTTGAAATTATTGTCGAGTCATAAAAATATTAACATTAAAACTGTTTTAAAATGTATTTCCCTCATTATTTCTGTTAAATATCACCAATGGTAAACTTAAAAAAATATTTACGATTTACTTTCTTTTAAGTTTATTATTAGTGATATTTAACTGAAATAATGACGGAAATTCATTTTAAAAAAGTTTCAATAATAATGTTTTTATGTCTGGACAATAATTTTCACAATAGTGAGTTTTAATTATATATGACTGAGTACTTGATAAAGTATCGAAAGGTTGTGAAACGTCGTATGAAAAAGCAAATAAAAATCATCAATAAAACAATGGTTATTTTTTAGTTCAAAAACCCTATGAAAATACTTAAATTAATTAATAATGGATATTAACCGAGTGAATATGCAATTACTATTGTATTCATTTAATTTTTATTCTGTTGCTATTTGTACAAATTGTAAATACACACAATTCACTATTTAGACAAACTGTATGTTTATCCAATTGTCTTTTTATTCATATCCTTTATATCTATACATGATAGTTTAAGACTATAATCCACTTCTATTAGGTAAATGTATTCAATAAGTATTTTTCGAACAAGTGACCCATGCTATATTGAAAAACAGTTAATTCACATATGTAAGATACGTAAAAGTAGTAGTCAATTGTGTATAATGTTGTGAAATACTTTACAGTTTATAGAAATAGCTAACTGTGTATACATACAATATATGTTTAAAGAGCTAATTTGGTTCATGCTCCTTTTAGCGATATCAATATCTGACAACGTTGCGTTTCCTCCAATGTTATTAATTTGAATTGCAAGTAAATAGGACCGTAATGAAAATTTACCAACAAAAGAGCAAAGTGAACGATATTAGAATAGAAATAACAAAAAAATCGCGAATTAAATTAGAAATAAAGTAGAAAATACTACGTTGCCTGATATTTATATTTTGAATTCATACGATAAAGCAAAAAATATACCGTTATTATCGATATCTTGTTATTATTCTCATTGTAATTATAAATAATAAAATCGGTTTGTTTACAAATTGTTTAGCAAAACTATAAAACTTTACTGTTAAAACTTGTAAGCTAAAAAATAATAATTAATAAAAACCTCCTTTAATGGGAATAAATTCATAGTCCTTTTGTCATTTTTCTGGGTCTGAACTAAAATCACCGTACTAAAAAGTATAACTAATAAGTAGGAAAGCGTATACTCATAAATGAAAACTATTAGACAATCTTTTGCTGGTGAAAATACGAAATTTAGGAGTTTCTTAGAAAAATAGATTTTCGTTACAATTAGTTTTAATTAAACTTATACTTGTTAAGAACTGCAGCATTGATAGAAAATGAAAATATTTTTAAACATGTATAATAAACACAAGCTTAATTTTTTCTTAGAAAAATTCTACATAAAAGAAGATTAAGCTTTAATATGTGATTAAATTATTAACATAGTTATATCGTAGACATTTAAACATTATATAGACGGAAAAATTATCAATTGCAAAGAAAATCGGAAATTTCAAAGAAACTTTCTATATTAAAATCAAATTAAATTCACTATGCTTGCCGAAATGATAATTCAATTTATTGTTTTTTAAATTTTAATCAAAGTACAACAAAAGGAAAGTCGCTGGCTTATCTAGTTCATTATAATAATTTGATATTTTGTCTTCTGGGCAAATAACTGTTTCACTGAATAAAAATCAATGAAATTAAAAATAATGCTTAAAACATTCGAAATAGAAAATTATAAAAAATCATAATGAGTAATTTATTTTTCTTTCAAATATATATTTTTTTGTAGAAATTATTTAATCTATTTAAAATCTAAGAAAATATTCCAAGCAAGTAGTTTCCTTATAAATTGACTCAATATATTATACGCGTGTGAACAATTTTTATTAATTAAATATTTTGACCTATAAAATTAATCATGCAACATAATCAAATATCGTTTCAGTTCTTGAGTTTCACCCATTTTATTAACTTATTCTTTAAGTACTATTCATTATAAATTAATATTATTCTTTTTTCAGATTGAAAATGGCATCTGCTGCTTATGAGTACCATTTAGTTGGAGAACCGCGAAACGGAGGTAATAGTGTTCACTCAGGAATCAGCCATTTATGGACGTCCAAAAAAGTTCTTTGCCTTGTTACAATTACAGCAATCTCATCGTTATTTTATATAAATATTTTAAATTCAAGAGAATATTTACTGACGACAGTAGCAAAGTATACGCAAGTTAATACAGATAATGAATACAATTTTTCAGAAGAAAGTAAGTATGTTTATAAGTATTACATTTTCACTTAGTTTCTACATAGATATGTCATATCCTTACTAAAAAAAATACTACTAGTAAAATTTAACTACTGATAAATAAATCACGGGCACCGGTATACCTACGAATAAGAGAAATATTTGCTGATATTTCCACCCAACTAAGAATTCAGAAAATGCTGAGTTAATCATAATAGTGCCAAAATATATTTATATTAACGATTGAATTCATTTAATAGGAAACGATAATTTTCTTATTATTGTTTTTAATATTTTTTATTATTTGCACTCGTATAGTAATCGAGTAGGCTTCGTTTCTGCTTATTACATTAATGGATTTTTGTGTAAAAAAATCGGTTTTTAATTTTTTCAATATGGTGTACCGTTTTTTAAAATTTAAAAAGCGCATAATTTTAAAGAAAATTGAATGGGGAATTCGAAAAAAATGGTTTCGTAACTGTACCAAAATTTTATCATGGTTAGAAATTAAAATTAAAAGAAAAATCACTCTTTTTCAAAGATCTTATGAGCTGATATAGCTCCTATTTTTTTCTAGAAGCTATCGTCAGCCCCTGAAACATACCGAAAATTCAAACAAATCGATTCACAACTTTCTGAGAAAATTTATTTTTTCTTATTTTCCTTATTTCCAGCTTTTTTCGATTTTTGAAGAAACAGTAATACATAGGGACCTGAAACTTGCCGATTTAATGTATCTTAATAGTACCAACATACCCTGAAATTAGGAACCAAATACCCTTCTGGGGTCGATTCACTAAACTTATCGTCTTATGTCCTATGTCCTTTGTATTTTGATTATTTATTAGCAGAGCTTTCAGATACTTTGGGAAAGTATCTACTATAAATACTAGATAAGTTACCTTTTCAAAAAGTATCCATATTTAGGTATTTAGTTACTCTTAAAAAATACTGAAATACGTACTTACCTTAAGTTACTTTTTAAGATTCTGAAAAAAATACTTTTTAGTTACTTTGTATACTATGAATAATGAATATACAAAGTAGAGATACCACGAATAGTGGTTGGATCGAATACCAAATATCGAATATTCGGTGAGTCCCTTGGACGAAATGCCGAATATTCGACGAGACTTAGTACCGTTAGCAAGTGAGGTTTAAAGTTTAAACCTACTTTATAATTTAACTTTATGATTATTGAGAAAAAGCGAAATCATTTGCTATCAACAAATGCTGAAAAATTTGGTTTCAGTCATCATAACTTACCACTGATAGATTTTAAAATAAATTTATAAGTTAAAAGCTATTGGTGAAATAAAAGCTTTTCTGAGTAATATTATGCATTTTTTTTCTAATTTACTGTTAGGTGTGAATAGCCGAATACCGAATAGTTTTCGAATATTAGTTTCATTTATTATTTTTACCCATCACAACGTATCACAGATTGATTTTTAATTTGTAATAAGTGTAGTAATTTGTGATTAAAATAAATATTAAGAGGATCGGAAAGTAATGTCATTCCTAAACCTATCGATATTCAATTGCCATTTATCAGTTTATAAGTAATTTCAAAGTCGTACCTATATACTTCTTTATTGATATTTTTTGGATTAGATATGTCTATATACTTCTAACAAAATTTATTGAAACTCTTAAAACTAGAATAAAACTAACTCTTTGCCTAAACCTCCGTATAGACTTAGAGGTACACAAAGTGGGTTCTTAATTGGCCTCGATTATTAACGCTAACATTGGTAACATTATTTTATTTTACAATTATTATATGCTATCTATTTATTTATTTATTGAGGATAGCCGTTCCACCACTAGGCTTGTCGTCGGGGTGATGATTGGTGTAACACGTGTATCCGTAGATTTTGAAGCTGTACCTTGTCGTGCGATGTGTTTCGCAGATTAACATTACATCTATTTTGTTGTAACTGAGAAAGAATTGCAAATCAGTTTTATGCTTTTGTGTACCGTTGGCATTCCATTGAGCTATTTTGAGCGAACTCATGGTTTGGCAAATTTAACAAGTATTTCCATTTGCTGATGTTGGAGTTCTTGCATTTGTTGGATTGAAGTTGCAAGTTGTTGGATGCTATTGATGATGAGCATCATCATTTGAGTAAAATTATCCGTGTTAGTTGTTGTCGTTGTCTGGTTTGGCTGGGGTTGTTGCTTTGCTCTCAAAGTTTCGGCGTATGATATGGTTTGCAGTGGTGGATTGGCGAAAATAATCGCCGACTTGGACGTTGCAGCTGGATTGTATCCTCTGGCCACTGGATTAATTGATTTGGTGTTGTGATGCACTTGGCTCGTATTTTTGATGGCGATACACACAGGACAGCCCTTGTAATTAGCTGTGTGGATTTTTTCACAGTTGCTACAACGTTTTTTGACCTGGTCGTTTTTGTCATTTGGACAATCGGATGTGCGAAGGTTGCAACCGCATGCGACGCAAGTGCTTCTCAGTTTACACTAAATTGTATGCCCAAATTCTTTGCAATTTTGACATTGGACCGGGCCGAAGCGTTTAAAAGGTTTTTCCACAGTTATTCTTCTGTGAAGAACGAAATTCAATTCATATATTGGGTGAATTTTCCCTTTAATTGGTTTGAATTCCGGGGCAAGTTCAACCTTAAATAAGGGTTGAGGTTGTTTATATTTCTTTAAAATATTGTGGACCCAGTTGATTTTGAATCCCAGTTCTTCTAATTCTTGTTTGATTTCGTTTGGGTCAACTTCGTAGTCGATTCCCTTAATTACTACTCTTAGACCCTTTTAGTTTTTAGCCTGGAACGAGTAGTAGTTTTTATTATTTTTATCCAACCATTTTGAGACGATTGTGTAGTCGGTTTCGTCAGAGAGTTGCAATTTTGCTTCAAAAAGAGCACCTTTTTTAAGATCGACAATATAATAGTCTTTTTTGATTTGGCTTTTTGAATTTGTGTGTAGAATTTGGGTGTATAAATATGGGTGGTAGCTTCGTTGTTTTAATTTTATTTAACGCTTCATCAATGATCGAATGTGGGCCAAATCTATTTCTTAATTCCACCCGTTTTTGCATTTCAGTGTTTTTCGTAGTTGCAATATGCGGTAACGTAGCATTCCTCTTTGGTTTTTTATTGATGACTGGAAAATATCGTAAAATACCGCTGTGGTCGACATTTTCCGTCTCAATTGTATTGGTTTCCATTGCCGATTTCGGGGAATTTTGAATTTCGGTTGTCATCCTTGATGGTGATGCTGGCTTCAGACAAACTGACTTCGTTAATCGGTAGTAATCATAATCACATTCAGAGATCTTAACTTTAGGAATTGCCTCCCGAAAACATCACTGTTGCTCCGTTGAGAGGAAAAGAAGTGTCTATAATATTTTTTATTTTCTTTTTTGAAGTCAAAAAGTTTTTCAATAATTAATAAAAAGTTAATATTATGTATCATTTAGTATTTAGTTCGTTTCACAAAATTATCAATAATCTTTTAACAAACATTATTGAAAATGTTCACAATTGTTGCACAAGTCGCTTAGCTCGGTTAAATGTATGTTGTTTGCTCGGCTACACTTTGTCGAGTTGGTTTATAAAGTCGTACCTAAAGACATTTTCTCATTAGCGTGACTAGTTAACTCACAAAATATTAAAAATATTTATTTTTCTAAGCTCTTTACTGAAATGGTTAAATAAATTCCCAAAGGAATACAAATTCGGTATTATATGCTTCGAAATTAAAGCTTGTTTAAAAAATTTGTGTTTTACTTATATGTTAAGAAAACGACATTGCTTTCCGATTTCCTATATACATTTTTGAGTAAAATATGCTTTTTTTTGATGATTTGGTATTCGGTCGAATAGTAAGCAATATTCGGCCGAATACCGAATAAAAAAAAAAAGTAGCCCAATAGACCTAATACCGAATAGTGGTCGAATATTCGTGGCATCTCTAATACCAAGTTTCGTAACATATAAAGTAAAGTCTTTTGGCTATCTAATAAAAAACCATATTTTTTATCTCTATAAACTTGGGAAACATAAAAGTATGTTTGCCTAAACTCCTGTATACACAGCACATTTTAAAAACGATAGAAGATTAATAGAAGAGATAGAATTTAATAGACCTAATGCACATGATCAAAAAATAATTTTAAATATTTTAAAAGTATTCTAAACTAATACCAAAACATAATGTAGCTGTTAATTTTTAACTTTACATGGTAAAGTTTTAAAAATATTCATTGAAAAATGCAACAATAAAACGTCAAATTCCAAATACTTAAAACTTAAAAATTAAAATGACGTCACAATACGAAACTTCAAAATCCCAATAACTTTTTCCTGTGACAAATGTACTTTAACACAAAGTGAAAAGTCGTTTAAACATTATGCTAATGGTTAAACCGTTTACAATCTACATAGCCTTTATTCCTTAGGAAAAAAATTGAAAATAATTATTTTCTTGTGTAATAATGATTCGAGTGTATTCCAATGTTTTCCATGGAGCAAAATCGTAAAAAAGTTCAAAAATTGTGTAAATTTTTATCATTTCTATAGTAACCGCTCAATGATCTGTTTATATCTCAGTTTCAATACGCGTATTGATGCGGACTGTGACGTCACAAAAGACTAAAAGCAATAAAAACAGCCTCATCACTTTTTACAATTTTGTATGGGAATTGATTGCTTTGTTCACATTTTGAATTTTTAGCTTTACCAATTTATTCATTATTGATTAGTATATTGATTAATTTGGCTTTATAAATAATTCTGTGTGTTTTTTTTTTCAGTAACTAGAGGCTATATTGTCTACAATCCAAAATGTCGAATACCTGACCTTAAATTTTGGAACGAAGATGTAAAACCGTACATTAAGTTAAAGCCATATTTATCATGTTCCAATCTTGATCCTTTAACTTACGTACAAAGCTTCAATAACTATTCAATATTATCAATTGATACCAATATGCTTGGAAGCTATGCATCAAAGGGTAGTTTAAGTTGCTGTTATTCTGTGATAATTCGAGATCCCTTAAAAAATAAGGCCAAGCCAGATAATGAGTATAGGTAAGTTCTCTGGAATTATATTGTTTGAATGAAAATTAATACAGTTTTTCTTTATTCCAGAATTTCGAAATGTACTTATTTTAGTAATGATACAATTTTAAAAAATACGATTGAATTCATTTATGTCAAATGTGCAATGAAAGGCTCTAAAACGAGTAGTGAGGTCTATAAGAATATGCATGCTATAGTTCCTATGAAGGATACAGTTCGAAAACGAATCGATTCGTTTAGTAATAAAATTAAACAGAAACCAATAAATGTTGCGTTTATTGGTATTGATAGTATTTCAAGACTTAATTTTTATCGAACACTACCAAGTACGGCGATTTACTTAAAAGTACGGGGATGGATTGAACTGCGGGGTTACAATAAAATGGATGACAACACATATCCTAATTTAATGGCTATTTTTACGGGATTTAATAGTTCATTGTCTTATGGAGTTTGCCAGCCTACATTGAAGGGAGCTTTGGACAAGTGTCCTTTAATTTTTTATAATTACAGCCGATTAGGCTATGCAACTGCTTATGGTGAGGACGAAGAAGGCATCAGTACTTTCAACTATGAGAAAAAAGGATTTGTCAAATCACCCACCGATTACTATTTGCGTCCTTATTTGTTAGCTGCTCAAGAAAAGCTCAAGAGTGTAAACGTTAATGGAATGCATTATTGTTTGGGTAGTAAAACAACGACCGAGCATGTGTTAAATTACGCCCATGATTTTTTTGAAAGATACAAAAATGATCCATTTATTGGACTTTTTTGGCTAAACAACTTCAGTCATCAAGATGTTAGTCAACCATCAATGTTGGATAAAAAGATTAAAAGTTGGTTTGAAAAAGTTGAGGAAACCGGCTTGTTCAAGACGTCCATTGTTATATTTTTGAGTGATCATGGTATTCGGTTTGGACAAATTCGTGAAACCAATTCGGGGTGGCTAGAAGAACGTCTTCCATTTATTCATATTTGGCTACCAGAATGGTTCCGAGAAACGTATCCGGAAGCAGCGGAAAACTTATCAATAAATTCGAACAGATTTACAACGCCGTATGATATTCATATGACATTGCAAGATATATTGATAAAATCCGGTCGTCTTGATAAATTTGTGCCTAGTAAATCTTGTCAAAATTGTAAAAGTTTATTTGAATTAGTTCCTTTTGCTCGTTCATGTGAAGACATACCAATTGATTTACATTGGTGCACTTGTTATGGATTTCAAAAAATGGATCGCAAATTACCAATTGTTACAAAAGTTACAGATTATTTCGTAGCAGAAATTAACAATATTTTAACTTCTGATAAAAAAGCAAAGTCCGTGTGTAAACCAATATACTTAGATTCAGTCATTAATATCCGAAAGTCATCATTTTTTGCAAGAACTAATGAAACTTTGTACTTACTCGTTGTTACAACAAACCCTGGAAAGGCGAAATTTGAAACAACGATTAGACATAATTTTGTTGCCGATAAATTCTATATTGAAGGATCAGTTAGTCGAATAAATTCATACAAGTCTCAAAGTTCGTGTATTCATACGCCACAATTAAAAAAATATTGTTATTGCAAATAATTAGTACAATAAAGCTGTGCCAAAGACATTAATAATGTAAAATATTTAATGAATTTCAATGAATGTAAAATATTTAATTTAAAACTTTGTACAATAAATAAAATCGTTTTTATGATAAGAAGAAAAATTAAGAAAATATTTTTAATAAAATTTTATTGTGATACTAAGATAACCCCTTACAATATTAGGATAGAATTGATCATTTTATTTGTAGTAAATTGTTAAATGAAATTTCAAAAATATGTTCAGAATTTATGTTCAGTTTTATGAAAATTTAATTAAATTTATTTCTTCTTTAAATGTGATTAATAAATAAGTTATTTAATAATTAAAATTGAATATGGTGTGTTTTTTTTTCTCAAAAATCGAAAAAAGTTTACTTTTACAATTAACTTATAGTTTTTATGACAACTGATACTTATTACAAATTACTTTAACAAATCTTTCATGAAATTGAATTATCTTGTTGATACAATTTATTTAATTTTCATAATATTTTGCCTTTATGAAAGTTCAAATAAAAAAAGAAAAAAAATTATTCTCGTATTACTTTTGCCAACTTTAGCATTTCATATCTGTGCATTTTTGGTTTATACAGTAATCCTCTGCTTAATGGAAATTCAATTCAATACGGATGAAATATTCGCAACTACGGACAATATATGCATTTTTTTTTCGTTTTGCTTGCATTTTTGTGAGGAATCTCAAAGATGCAATAATAAAAAAGATTTTTAGTACATAAATACAGTTTATGCTTAGTTTTGTTATACTGAGAATCCTAAAATAGTTATCAAACGTTTGTACGAATTAGTATTTGATGCAATATAGTGGAGTAAAAATCGTTGGTTTAAAGAAATTAATACGTTTTAAATGATTAATTACATCAAAATTTAATTCTTAAGTAAAAACAATCAACTGTTTTATGATATCGAACACAAGCTCATTTATTCTTAATGAGAACATACTTTCATGGTTAATATTTTCAAAAAATACATTGTTTTTATAGTCACTCTATAACTCCAAAGTTCTTTACAGGAGGCTTCATACTAGACCAAAAAGAGTAAATTTAATTATTTTTTTACTTTCTACGCCTTAAACTGGTATGTTCTTTTAGAAAACTGTACAGGATATTTTAATTTATATTTAAGGAGCACTACCGATCATAAAATGTTATTAAAATTATAACCACAAGACAGTTTTATTGATGCTAATACTAAATAATAGCAGGTAATAATTATACCTCTCCTATTACTATGGTAAAAAGAATAAAAGAAAAAGTTTGTTCAATAAAATTAACCTCTTCACGATAGGGTAGTTAATTGTATTCTTCTATTGAAACAATATCTCTTTCAGCTATATCAATAAACTTGCATTAATTGTCCTATTAAAAAAAGCATTTAAAGCCATTTTAAATGTGTCAAAAACCCATTAGATGTCATTTAAAAAAATTTCTAATTGTTAAACACATCTTAAAGGTAAGGATTACAAAATGCCTCTAAATGCCTTTTTTAACAGGATAGCAACCAAATCGAAAAATTTCATAGCTTTTGTGATAAACGAAATCTTCGATATTTTGTTTTATGATTGCATTATATTTTAAAGCTTTTTTTAGATCTTTTTGTGGTCCCTTCCTTTTTCAGTACCAACATTATTCTACTGTTTGTTTTAGTATATACTCATTTAACAAAGCTAAAGCAACCAGCTCTTCAGAAAGATACCAAAATGGTCCAACATTAGTTTTATGTTGACTTCAGATAAAACTTTATTATGTTTTTTGAACTCTAGTATGTCTTTCAAAATTTCAAAATATTTGCACGTACCAGATAAACCTCTAGCGCTGTAAATTAGTATCTTGCGTAAAGAAGTAGGTACTACTTAATGTGCAGACATTTGTAATGGCTTCAACTTCTTCAATTTTAGTCTTAAGTCGGTAGTTTCAACATATATATATAGCTTTTACCTTCCAACGTGCACGGTGCATTCCAGTAAGAGCTTTGAATGAGATACCGTTTTTAAGAATCCCTTCTAAAAATATAATAATTAAAAAATGAAGTTCTTTGTAATCGTCAAGAAGTATACATTGTTGTAATAAATTTTGTACAAAAGCAAATAAATCTATCACGAAAATTTGAACGCAACTCCAAGTAGAAGGTTCGGAGAGTCTTGAAGTTATTTGAAATAATTTTCGTCCAATAGTTTTTAAATCTTTTGAAAATTATAATTTCGGAGTCACTTGAAAGTTCAATAGCTGATAAAATAACCACTTCGAGTACGATTTTGTTTTACCATGCATCCTACAATGCACAGTAAGTACAGTTTATGGTTGAAAATCGATTTTTATAGACTCAAAAAGCAGCTTTGTAATATAACTGTTTTGGCAGTGTTCATAAGAATAGCCAACATTATATTCTGGTACATTACAGCTCAGATTTATCCGTGTAGAATCCAAAACAATCATTGCTTTTTGATTCCTCAGGTTAGCGACATTAAAGCTATTAGCTAAATTAGGATCAATAATAGCTTTTCAACCTCGTTTCCGTGATTGCGAAATGTTTTCGCTTGAAGAAGATTCTGGTTAAGGAAAATTGGAACTAGTTAGCTTATCTCACGATCATAGCATTTGCAGACCATTAACACGACGACGACCATTTGCAGAAGAAAGAGCTGAAGATTATAATTTATTTCATTTCTCAGCTAGTCTGTTTATTGGCTCTTTTCCTTTCTTCTCTTTGATTTCTTTTTTGTTAATTGTTAATCTTAATTGTTAAGTTTTTACGCGTAGTTAGTGCTTATCGATGTTCCCAATGTATCCCGACGACTCATTTGTCTTTGGTTCTAAATATACAAAATAAAATAAATTGATTATTTTCGCCAATTGTGATTATATTTAAAATATTAAAGAGAGCTATATCAACAAGGACATTTACCTTAATTATTAAAGTTTAAAACCCTTATTTCAATCATTAAAATTATATCATCTTCAATATTACAACAATCAAGTTATTGCCGATAATTTACAAAATTTGATAGCCGGTAGCGATCTTTAAATATTAATCAAAAATTTCGAAATTAAAACCTAATTCATATTTTAGTAAATAGAATTGGTATTTGAGTTGAGACTTGAAAAAATTTCAACCAGAAATGTATGAACCACCTTAAGTGTAATGATCATTAACAACTTTTAAGGTTCTATGATCAGAATTCTAAAAAAAAATCCAGTTATTTCGGGATTTAATCCCAAACCCACTGGCGTACTATAGAGCAATAGTCATTACCACTACGCCATTAACTGGACTCATAATATTTATGAGTAAAGTTAAATGATCGATCCAAGGTGTGATATAATTTCTATTAATACCTTCACTGACCCGTACTGCTTATTGTTGTTGACATTAAAGTTGACACTTCCAAAAACCATCATTTTATGATTATAATTAAGTTTAAATTTTTAGTTTTCGTGTTAGTACGATAGTTTTAAACAAATCAAATATCCAAAATTTACTTATTGTTATTGAAAAAATTAATATTACAAATGAATGAAATGAAAATTCATTAGGTATATAAATTCACATGGATGATAGGTATCATCCACAATCCGAATTTTACAAAAGATCAGTTTGCTTTTAATTACACTTTGAGCTTGAAGAAAATGATGTTTTCGCCGGTGTTTTTTTGTAAGCTTACGTTATTTCAAGTAGAAACAATAATATTCCACTTTAAAACATATTAGTAGAGATGTTTCCAAATAATTGATTATAACTATATGTTTATTTAAATGCAATCAACAGAACAACATAATAATTGAAGCTTATCATATATATCCACAAAATATTCAATAGATATTAATTACAAACAATTGTAATATTGAAAATTTTATACGCAAAATGTATGTTTACACATATAAATTAATATTTTTAAAAATATTCACTCGTAATTTTGAAATAGTTTTTAGATCACTCTATATTCTTTAAAATATATATTTCTTAAGTAATACATTATATAACGCCATTTTCTGAAATCGAGAAATAGTTTATTTATATATATGAAATTAAAGTACATTTTTCTTCATTTTTATTAATTATTAATTATTTTTTATAATATTAAGTAATTATTTAGTTATTTTTCATATAAGCATTTATAAATGTATATTTTAAAGATAAATATGCTGAGGTGGTAGAACGTTTGCAACAATTAGCAAAGAAAGTCGATCGAGAAAAATAATTGAAATTCTTTTAACAATCACTTTGATTTGTTTTTTATTTTTTTTATATATGTTTGATTAGATGAATGTATGGTTTTGAATAATTCAAAAAAGAAGTTCGATTTTTTTCGTATTTTATACTTATTGTATGTGTGTTTTATATTTTACAATGCTGAGAGGAAAAAAAGTGTATTTGTGTGTATGTGTGATAGAGAAAAAACAGAATTAATGAAAGTTTAGTATTCTTGTGTTGTTGTCTGTCTAGAAGTTTCTTGGACAAGATAAACTTGGGAGCCAGGAACTGAGCTTGTGGTGACGAAAGTTCGGTGTTTGGCACGGATGAGCGAAAGGTTGCTTTCTGCGGTATCTGCTCGATCTTCGGCAGCTTCAAGTTCCCGTTGGAAACGACGGACACGAGTAACACTTTGATGGGAAGTAGTTTCCTACAAAATAAAGTATATTTAAAAGTATGTCTAAGAAAGATCAAAATAAGTAAATACAATAAATTGAATGAAAAGGTCTCCAAATCCAACTGCTAGTTTTCAGTTGAAGTCAGCTAGTTTGAAATTGCTTTGGTGGATTTTTTGTTAAGCCCTAATAAACTGAATTCAAGAATTCCTGTCGTTACTTAAGACTATGATGGAAATGATTTAATTAAAGCTCTGACATTGAAAAGGATGTAAGCCATAAAAAATAAATTTTGCTAAGGACGTAAAAAGCTTTCCGAAAATACTTGAGTTTAGATATGAATCTGCTATTTCTGCTCTTGGTATCTAATACTCAAACTGTATCAAATATGAATTTATAAATTAATGGATAATAACATATGTCTTATGAGTCAATTTCTTCTTTATAACGACGCGTTTCAACAGTTTTTGGCTGTCATCATCAGGTAATGATTATTTTGTCAATTGTCTTATTATTAGATTATTAGCATTTATAATACTATCAGCTCTGTTAGCTTAGGAAGCTAGATTAATTTACTCGAATACTTGCGATACTTGCGATTTTACCCCTTTCTTCTGACCTAATCTATTTTGCAAGATTAGTACTAAACTATTTAAAATAGTTTCATTTTTGCCATGTATCTACAATGTTACTGTCAATGTTACTACAATGTTACTACAATGTTATCTACAATGTATCTACAATGTTACTGTCAAAAATTGAAAATCTTGTATTTTCCGGATCTTTGGAACTAGTTATGCATTTATAATTACTTGGAATCTAACTTTAATATAATAGTTAAAGCAGGGTGGGCAAATTTAATGTTGGTATGGTCGACAATAATTTTTCTCATTTTATACGCGATCGACTTCGAAAAATGAGTTAAATTAAAAACAAATACATGTTTAAGGAATTACATTTTCAACCATTTTTCCCCATATAAAAATAAAATATTTCTGGTGACCCTTCGGAAAAAAGGTACGTCCGCGTTGACAACAAAAATCATAGCAAGATTTTCCGTGAAAAAAATACGTATTTTAGTTAAGACTATAAACTAGTTACTAGACCATAAACTAAATTTGCAAAATTTCATCAAAATTGGTTTAGTAGTTCTCGAGAAATCTTGACAACTGACTTTGAAAATACAGTTTCGAGAAAAACGCGACAATAAACGAGCAGCTGCACCGATATACCGACGATGTGCTGAGCTTCCCAAAGCTGTATCTCCGAAACTACTACTCGAATCAACTTGAAAATTTAGGGCAATATTCTAGAGATGTTGTAGAAATTAATAAGACGATGAAAAAATCAATTTTATGGAGCAGTGAAATACTTGTAACCTTTTAAAAAAATTATGAATAGAAAGAAGTATTCGACGCACTATTTGAGAATCAGTAATATTCGATGCAGACTGCATGCGTGTTTAATTTTAAATTCAAGTTCATTGTCTGCTAATTTTTTAATATACACATTTAAATAAAAGAATTGAAATCTATCTAAAAAATTATTTATTATATAAAATGCCTGCGATCGACTGTCGACCTGTTCACAATCGACCGTTTGCCTAATCCTGGATTGGAGCATTTGGATTATCAAATAAGAATAAGTTTCTTTAACGATTAAGGCAGTGTTTCTCAAAGTTGGTTCTGTGGAACCCTGGAGTATCATGAACAATTTTTGGGGTTCCATGAACAAGTTATATGATTTTAAAGCATTCATAAGAAAAACTAATTATTATTTTTCTTAAAAGTCCATCAAATTATTGGCTCCTTTTTAGGTAGGCTCCCTTGCCCCGTTTTAGGTCGGTTAATATCTGGCAATGATGCATTTTCTACTTTGTTTTTAATTTAATTCGAGAATAAGTCGGCCCACAATGAAAATTAGTCTCAAAAAAGAATTTATACGATATGAGAATTAACAAAAAAATCGCGAATAGAATAAAAAACAAAGTAGAAAATGCAACTTTGTCAGATATTGACCGACCTAAAAGGTACCTAAAGGTACGACCTAAATTATTAATGTAAAACATTACTTGTACATTCCAATTTTGTCAAATTCAGTGAAATCTTAAATTTACTACTACTTATCAACAGCTTTAGGTATGGCAAGGATTCTATGGTTCATACAATCTTTCATAAGAATTCCACTAGCAAAAGAAAAATGTGAAAGCATGGGTTAAAGTCTAACGTAACGAGTTGCAAATGAATACTACAAAACTACTGACATTTTCAGAAAAAGTAAATATTCAGGCAGTTCCAGGAAGTGCTTTCATTCGGGTTCTAACGAGCCCCATCCATTGGGTTTTGTAAAATATTAATCAATACCAACCTGTTCTTGTAATTGTCTCTTGTAAATGTTGACTTTTTGGGAAGCCTTGTCGAGGCTTTCTTGTAATAAAGCAATATTTTTCTGGTCTTCTTCGCATTGGATCATTACTTCCTTGACGATACGTTCCTTCTTGCGTAAGATCTTAATTGTTTCGGCATGTCGTCGCTTCTCTTCATCCAGCTCGAGTTCAATATCCTTGATGCGGGCTTCCAATTTGCTAATAATGCGTTTGCCACCAACAATGGCGTTTGCTTCAACTTCTTCGAGACGGACAGATAAATTCTTGACTTCGATTTCCAATGATTTTTTGATGGCTTCAATTTTAACAATACGCTCTTGTTCTTCATGTAACACTTCAACAGTATGTTTAAGTTCAACTTGGACGCGTTGGTATCGTTCATCAGAGACACGCAACTCCTTGGATACTTCATCATAATCGCTGGCCAATGTTGCGAGTTCCTGTTCAATTTTGGATTTGCTTGAGGCAAGATTGACGTTAATTGTGGTCAATTCGTTGATGCGGCTGGTAGCCTCTTCGTATTGTTGTTCGGCCGACCGTTTGCCACGTAAGGCCTAAAACATATATAAAATTAATAATGTGAACAATAAGTGGAAAACAAATAAAATTCGTACAGATTCATAATTGCCCCGAATTTCTTCACACTCGGCTGTGAGAGACTGGACACGACGTTGAGCAACACTCAATTGGTCCAATGTTACTTGCAATTGACGTTGCACTTCATCATAATGTGCCTGGATTTCAGTCAACTGCAATGACTGTTTCTTAACGATCTTTTGCAAATCAATGTTACTCTTATTAGCGACATCGAGCGACAATTCCAATTCAGTGATTTGAACTTGCAACTTCTTCTTGATACGAGTTACTTCTGTCTTCAATTTGGTTTCAGCCTCAACAACGCGTGCATTCAATTGCTCAATTTCAAGACTAGTTTGTTTACTGAAAAATAAATAAAAAATCATTAGTTATTAAACAAGAAAAAACTTTAGCTAAATAACAATGAATGGAAAACCTTTCATACGATGTGTCCATCGTGATGAAAATGCCTATAATGATAAATCAAATTTAATTTATCTGCGATCGTAAACGAAGATACGGAAGATGAATCCGAAGAAGCCTGGCAATCGATTAGTAAAAGTTATTTTTGATTTCTAACCTTTGAGATAATCTAAAAATACATCCGAACGCCTAGGATGACGATCAAATGGGCGTTAATTTTTAAAGCGTCAAAAGCATGTTGATGGGCGATGTTTTTGCCAATATTTCTGTGATCTTCGTAGGTAATTAAAATAAATTCTAAAAATTTATTTTCTTTTTAAATCTGTATAACATTTATGTAGCTGTCTCGAAATTGAAAACTAATTTCTCGGAACATTTTCACTTAAAAAAAAAAAAACAAAAATACTTTTATTTTTTTTTTAACCAGAACTCTGCCTATTTATTTGAATATGCTGTGGTTTCCCATTTGATTTTCCTCATTTAAACGTTGAAAATATCGTTCATAAAAAGCGGTCAATTTAAAAGTTTAGTATTGGTAGGTATTTAATGTATTTTTCATATTTTCCTTTCAAAATTTCAAAAAAAAAATGAAAAGAAAAACCATTTATTTTTCTTGTGGCTGAGACATTTCAAAATATGAGACTTTGACAACAAAATTTCAACCAAAAGCAAAATAGCATTATCAATATTCATTTTTAACAGGATTTTTTAACACGGTCAATATACTTTTTTCAATGTTTAGGTACACATTCGATTTTTTACGTAAACTTATACATAGAAACTTAACTTCTGTTGGTGAACATAAATTTGCTATTTTTATATAAAATATTAATACACAGAACTAGTCCTCTGCATTCACCGATAATCCCAAAGCAAATCGCTGAATTTAGTACATAAGTAACATAAATTTTGTTTAAATTAATTTTATATTTTTATCTATTTTAACTCTTCAAAGATATATCGCAATATTTCGTGAAAAAATATTTTCTAATTTCTATTTTTACACAGATCTTTCATAGCAAGTCCTACGTGAAGGCTTTACTAATACCTTAGTAGATAAAAATTCATGATTTTTAGAAGAATTTGGAGGTGTTAAGGTAAATAACTATAAAATTTGATTCGTATATATTTTTTCGATGACAAAATCTGCCAACGTTACATTTTATTCCTGTTAAAAAAGTCATTTAGGGCCAATTTGAAATTATTACATCTAAAACTTAAATCGACTTCCAATGGTTTCTAATGAATTTTTGAATATTTAGAATATTTTTAAATGTCTTTTTGAACAGGGAAACTTAGTTTTTAATTTAATTAACAATTATTTTGCTAATTCAATTCTAATATGGTATAATTTTCTCTTTTCTGACTAAATTTTTATTATGACCCGAATTTTTCGCGAATTAAATTAAAAGCAAAGAGGAAAATGCAATATTGCCAGATTTTGACGTCACTAAAATATACATAATCCGAAATTTCTACATGTAATCTATGATACAGTATTTTTTTTTCGTGCAACGACTCGAAGAATAATTTCAACTTTGTAAACAAAAACTTAAATTAGTAGTGAATTTTAATTAATTTCTTTAGTGATTAATTCAAGAAAGTAATTCAATCTGTACGGTTGCCTATTCAATTTGCTTTTTTATTGATTTTATTACTGACTACCTACACTTTATTGTTTGCACACGAATAAAGGCAATGAAAATGATAAATTTGAAATAAATGAACAAAATCGGTTGTGTCTATAAATGTCTAAATAAGTAAAAAAAAAATAACAAAACTGTAAATAAATGGAATTGAAAATAAGAAGGATTAATTTCGTAAAGATATGTTTAGTTGTCTATTGTTTATTTATCATTGCTAAATTTCTTCCAAGGTACGAAATTATCAATAATCTTTTTATAGTCCAGTTAAATTGATGAACTGCTTCGTTACTAGTGTTCGTTGAAAATGTTGTGTTGATATTTTCACTAAATTACATTCTTGCATTGCTTTTTTTTTGTCTTTCCTACGTCATTTGTACAGTTGACATAATCTACAGAAAATACGATATTACATTTTAATGTAAATTATAAAAAAATTATTGAGCAACTTGAAAACGAACTTACTAATTACTAAAATTTAGAAGTATAAAATGTATCAGTTCTAAAAAGTCTAAACTGATATTCGGAAAGTATACTACTGATGTCTATACTCTAAGTACTGATTGTATAATAAACATTTTTTTTCATTATATTTCATTATAAATCTTTGATTCTTTACAAATAATAAAGCTATCCGCGGAATAAAAATACATATGTTGAATGCACATAGATAATTTTTAATAAATGGTTATTATAACTTTAATATTATTAATTATACTTAACTCCTTTAGTTTAGAGTATTATTTTAATGGTAAAAAATAAGGAATGATGATTATAGTTGTGAATAAAATTTGTCTAATTCTTACTATTACCAATTTTTAGTTCCAATAATGTCTAAAACATTTATTTCCACCGAAATACTCATATTGATATATTACTTTATAATGTTGTAACAATTCGTTCGCATTGTAAAATAATACCCAATTCACATAGCACGGTGCCAAATTGGCACCGTCAAAATGTTCAAACATAAACTTTGCAAATTGATTTTTTTCGTATTTATAATACCTCAAAATATTTTTATAAACTTAAATGATACACAAAAAATAATAGAAAAATATCCTCTACTAAAGAGTACTAAGCCACCTACTACAGCCTTTTATTAAATGGCCGGATGAATAACGGATTGAATAAAAGCTCACAATTAAATAAATCTGCGCATGACTGAAAATATTTCATCTTTGAGAACCGATGGTTTTTTTCTATTTAAATCCATAATTATATTACAGCTCACTGTTTAATTTTGATTATTTAGGTTTGAATGAAAATAATGATATTTAATTAAGAATTGTTAATGTATCTGAGCTTTTTTATCATTGGTTAAACGCCTTGCTATGATCAAATCATTTTGATTTTTATAATATAAAGTCAAATAAGAGATAAGGGTGTTGGTTTTATTGAAATTTTGTAAAAATACTTCAACTATTTCTCCCTGTTTATGAATTATTTTATTACGTAATGGTAATAATATTTTATTTTTAAAATTCCTAAGAATTAATTTCCTTTTATTTAAACATTTAATTTAAAGAGACCAACAGTATACTTTAAATATATAGTAAAAAGAAAAAAAGCTTTGTTGAAAAAAGCTCATTGGCATATAAAACTGACCAGTTCAATCTTTGATTAGTAACAGATGAAAATAGACTATATAAAGGGAAAGTGAAATTATTTTTGGTTTGTCTAGTTCAAGGCCACTACCTTTTATCTAGTAGATAATGTGATTCTTTACTTTCGAATCCTCGTAGTTCGTGTTTGAGTTCGTTTAAGGGTTCTGTGATAGATTTATCCAACTGTACATCAATCCTCATGTCCATCATTCGTGAATGTGCCCGTGCATTATATAAATTATATACGTCAATCACTTGTTGATTCTGAAGTGCTTCATAAGATTGCTGTTGATCCATATGTGCTTCTGACAAATTTCGTATACTTTCTGATAAAAGTTTGTTGCTGATAGCTCGGGCTGATTTGCCCCGAAATGCCGTCTTCGACACATAACAATCATCACTACCAATCATTTTTTCAGATTTGTCACTTTTTTCGGCTAAACTCACTTCATCCGTAAATCTCGATTCGCTTAATGCACGTTCTTTGATGGATCGTTCACTATTTGATCGATACTTATGTGACAGTCCCTCCTCAATCGCCACCAATGTATTGGTGTCATTATCGTAAAATTGGGGCGATTTTGACATAGCATGCCGCTTCGAATCCAATAAATCAATCATCGATTTGTAACGACCGTTCACATATTCCAATTGATTGTCGTACATCAATTTTTTCGGACGTTTCCAACCACACTGTCGAATTTGCACCGGAGCCATTTTTCCACAAAACCGTTAATTATCAAAATAATGGCCCAATTTTTGCAATTTACTGTTTGAAATTAGGACAGTGAGGTTTCGACAGTTATTTTATATGGGACTAAAAATATTCGTCAAGTTTACGTATATCGATTATTGGCAACCTTAGAACCAATCGGAATTGTTTTATTTTTAATGCAACCTTGGTAATTTGTACATTAGATGCACTTGCAAGTACAGAGATAATGAGGGTGGGTTAGAACGAAAAAAAACGTCTAATAATACTTTTTTGGCTCATTGCTAAATAATTATAGGGTCTTGCTCTGATAAAAATAATATTACTCACTACTTATTTACGTCAGCTTAATAATTCGGTGAAACAATGAAATTTAAATAAAACTTACCGAATAGCTTCAATTTCTTCATCCTTCTCGTGCAGGCGACGTTCAGCTTCATGACGGAACTGACCCAATTCAGCAGCCAAACGTTGAGATCTAGATTCTTCAGCTTTACGACCCTGAAAATTCATGTAAAAATTAACAGTGCTATTTCAGTGATAAAAATGAATTTTCTTACGGCTTCAGCTTCTTTGTAAGCAGCTGTAAGTTCTTCCCGTTCATTTTCCAGGCGGCGTAATTCAAGCTCAAGTTCATGAAGACGACGGTTCATTTCAGTTAGCTGATTGCGAGCATCGTGTAAATCGTCAGTAAGTTTCTTATTTTCACGGGCCAATGAATCCTTTTGTTCGCGAGTCTTGTCCAATTCATGATTGATACGTTGAATCTGCAATAAATTGTTTTTTTTTTTTAATTGGTTCCTCTTAGAAGCAATGTTTTTCCCATACTTCGGCTTGTTTGGTGCGCAAATCACGTTGACTTTGATCGTACAATTGGACGGTTTCCTCAAGACGTGTTTTCAATTCAATATTGACACGTTCCAATTGTTCAACACGTTTTTGAAGATCGCGAGCAGTATTATTAGCCTTTTCTAAGTCGATGATCAAAACTTCAACTTCGCTTTGGAGGCGAGATTTTTGTTTTTCAAGATTATTGATCTAAAATTTAAAAAGATTCAACTTAAAATCGTATTATTGCTAAATTTCATTTTAAAATTACCTTAACCAACAATGTTTCAATATGTTCTTCTTGTTCTTGGATGCGGATTGTATACTTTTTGCGAATTTCTTCAACTTCTTCGACACGAGCGGCTGCTTCAGTTTCATATTTGCTCCTGTAAACTTGCACCTCTCCATTGGATTTAACCAATTGTCTTTCGAGGTCCAAACGAGCCTCGCTTTCTTCTTCAAGTTGAACACGAACGGACTCCAATTCAACCTCAATCTAAAATGAAAAATGAGTACTTCAGCAAATATACAAAATGCTAGCAAAAGAAAAAAAAACATAAAGTACTTCAAAAGCTACATTTTTCGTTAATACCAATAGAATATACATTGAAATCGATTTAAAATCGATACATTGAAATACTGAAGATTTTTAATAATAGTACTTCTACAAATCTTACAAAAACCGGATACGGTTTTTTTTTATTGAAAATTTAGAATTCTTGAATTTTTGAATTTAAAGGCTTATTTATTGAAATAAATATCAATAGAGTTAAAAAACGAACAAGAAAAAGTAAACAAGAAGAAATTTAAATACCAACGAACAAAAAATATAAACCTAAAGATATTATGCAAATACCAAATTTACTAAACTGTGTAATGTATATATGTGAAAAAAATCAAAATCCGTGTTACTATGATATATGTGATATTCATTATGTACTGTAAATTAAGAAGTATGATAAAGGTCAAATAAAGGACCGAAACGTTGTGGATTTAATTATTAGTATATGGATTTACGTTCTTTCGTGTCCACTTTCCTACTAACAATTAAAAAATGATAATGTAATGATTATGTATAATATAAATTTCGAATGTAACTTTTAAGTATAATCAAGTGAGCTGAAATTTTAGTTCATAGTATTCTACAATGTAGAGTTTTAAACTTGATGGTTATTGATAGTAAGAAATACAGCACGATTTATTTTCATTACGAGCTCATACGTTTTGTGAAGTTAGGCAACCCATTTTACATAAACGAATCAATATTTTAAGAGTTTGTTATTTGAAATTTTATAACTTTTAAGCGGATTTTAGTATTTAATGTATTAATACCACTTTAAGGGATTTAATTATTTCATAATGGATAAAAAAGAACGTTTCTTCAAACCATTCTGCAGTTCTAACCCTTATTTGTGTAAGTCGAGTAGTATTTTCTTACTGTTTTGAAAAATTCTATTCCATACAAATGGTAAGGGGCAAATAAGCGAAATTTCAATATGGAAGAGAAAAACATAAAAATAATGTAACTGTTAAAATAGTACTTAAGGACTTTACAAATTTGTTTAAGGACTGTATATTGAAAAACCCAAATTTCGAAATTCTAGGAATTCAACAAAGCCTCTAGTATGAATTGTTTACTGAATAATGACTACTTTTTTAGCAGTTTGGTGGAGAAAAATAAATTTTTGTAGATAATACAAAATATAAAAAGTTTAAAAATCAAAAATTATATTGGTTTTCCTTTTCGAAATGGGTTTTGAAATCTCTAAGCCATGTTATCCGCTTTAGTTCCCAAATGTGTTAAATAGGTACTCACTTTATTTATTAGAGAATGGCAATCTAAATTGGGCTTCTAAAAGAATCAGCTTTAAATTGTTACTAGTAAACACAAATGTTGTATTTGGGTTGTGAATATAAGATTTTAGTTATTTTCATATAAACAGTTATTGTCATATATCTCATAGAAAAGATCCTTTTAGTTAATGAAATTTGATTTTGTAAACATAGGATAATATTTTGATGTTTTCTTTCTTCGGAAAACTCATATGAAATATTCCATCCTTTTTGATTCTGAATTAGAATTTTAGAAAAACTTTTGAAAGCTTTACAAAGTTTTGAATTTGTTCGGAAAATTTTTTTTTTGAGACTTTAATAGTGTCGTAATCGAGACAAAAATCATGAATGCCTCATATAGCTAAATGTTCATTAATATATGATAAACGTCTTATTTCGAAATTGTGAACATTTTATTTTTGCTTAAATATCGTGATATCGCTTACAGATATTTAAGATTTCCTTACCAAAAACAAATCAAACTTTACGAATAATTAATGAAGAATTTTTTCGTAACTGAATGCTGAATGTGTAGAACCAATGGATTCAAATATAAAGAAAATGGATCTATATTTTATTCGGAAAAGTTACCTGGTGCAAATTAGCTTCAAGAATGGAGCGTCTACGTTCATCATCTTCAGAACGACGGCGAGCGTCCTCGAGTTGACTAACCAATTGCGATTTTAAGTATGTGGCATTTTCAATGTTGACTTTCAAGTCTTGCACTTCCTTAACAAGCTCAATATTCTCTTGAGATAAGCGGGTCTTGTGTGATGTGATGTCAACAATTGTGCGATTCAATTCCTCGATTCTCACATGTAATTCACTAATTGTGACTTCCAATTTTTCAACATGTTTTACCGAGGTGAGACGATCCTTTTGCAAAGATTCATTTTGAGACAACAACTCATAGACTTCTTGTTGGAATTTGGCTTTTTCCTTATCAGATCTGAAAATTCAATTTAGTTTAGTAAAACCGTAAATTATAGCTTTTAAAGTTAATTGATTTCGATGGAAACAATTGAATTTTTTGTTAGCTGTTTCGTGATAAAGTTAGTTTTTCTTCTTTTTCCGATCGTAGTCTATCGTGGGCTATGGTAAAAATTGGCTAACGTATTAATCATTTCCTTTGCTCATAAAATATCCTTATAACTAATTATTTTATTTGTAAGTAAAACACTATTATAATACTTTTCAGGTAAATTACATTAGTATTTTTAATCTAACTATTAATTTGTTTCATATTTTTACTTTTTTATATAAGAACTTTTATATATAAGAGCCCTTTTGTTCTATAATATTTTTAGACTCTGGTTCCAGGTGAATCGTTTTGAAACAAATGGTGCTTAGTCAAAGTGTTTTATGCACCTCAAAGTGCACTCACAAGGTTCAGAAAATGAGTTAAAATATAATTATTATTGATTCTGATCCTGTGATTTATCTTCAATTTGTTGTAGTTTCGAGGATTTGAGGATCTTTTTTACTTTTAAATAATATACATTTTGTTTTTTTATTTTTTGTAACGTTTCACAGTTTATTACTGCTTTTTCTAACGATTATAAATAACAGTATAAATGTATAAGGAATAAGTTTTAACTATTAAGAAGAAATAAGAATTAAAATATTAAACATCAAAAAGATAATGATGCAAATAATAAATCCAAACGATTATCTATGTTTTTTAATTTCGTTATAAAAATGTCTTATTTATAAACTTGCAAAAGTAGTTTTGCTATAAAAATTTTTTTTCAACATTGAAAGAGATACATTGATATCTCAACAACTAAGTTCTATTGAAAGTACCAATGTCCTCAATATATATTCATCATCTATAACCACCATCTAGCATTACACAAACTAATAGAGCTTTAAGCTTTTTAAGAGAAAAATTTCACCTTTTATAAGAGCTATTGACGGCAGTAAACAATCCATTCATTTTAGTAGATGGACACAAAAAATATATATTCGTGGTTTGAAGAAAATAATTTTTTAAATACTTAGACATCAATTCAATTATAAAAATGATTTTGATGTGAAAAAAAATCGATAACATTGAAATTAAGATGAAATAACTCGCCATGTTAAAAAAGGAATTTAGAGGTATTTTGAAATCATTACATTTAAAATGTCTTTTATAACTTTAAATGGCTTCTAATGGGTTTTTTAAACATTTAAAATGCATTTAAAGCTTTTTTTAACAGGATGATTATACATTTCCTATTTAAATCAAAAATAAAAAAAAATTGCGATTAAAATATATTCGATGTGCAGACATTTTGATATGTCGGGAACATTTAAATACAAAAGTATTAACGTAATAAATTTTTCAGTAATTTCTGCTATCTTTCATGCTTATTGATTATTTTTAGTATTGTTTGGTAAGAAGACAATTTCAGTAGAAAAACTTTTGTTTTAATTTTACACATTATAATTGTGATTTTAGAAATTATTTTGTAGGTTTGGCTAAAAACAACTATAAGTTTTTAGATTGTAAGCCAGCTGTATGATTTCGAATCATATCAATTACACAAAGTAAGTTTAGTAAATAGATTTTTCATCCGAATAAAATTTGTCACATTTTTGGTAAAAATAGATACAAAATTGTCTATTAAATACACAAAGTAAAATATTATGAAATTTTGATGTATTTTTAAAAATGTATTTAGTTCGTCAAATTCATACATACGTATGTGGTTCATATAACTTTTAACCCTCACTTAATTTGGTAATTTTTCAATTTCGTAATGACGAAACTTTCAGCAATACTATTCTCCTTCATATATGCTATTATGTGAGATTTGGTTATCAAATTTGTACAATTTTTAACTTAATAAAAGCAGTTTAACTAATCCTAAAGTAATTATTTTTAGTAGAATGTAGGTATTCATGTTACTTCGTTACATCTTACATTTTTGAACATGCATAAATCAAACCGCAAGAAATGAAAATTTATCTATCCTTTTTGAATACACTGAAATATAATAAACTTAAAATATCCCTAAAATATTTTCTTCCTTTTATTTCTATAGATTTTAGTGAAATTCATCTTACAATAGTTTTTTATAATAACTATAATTTTACCCCCAAGTCCGTTACCCTTTGCTCCTATACTTTCATTACACTTTAACTGTAATTATATATCGACAAACACAACTAAACAACTATGACTCCAAAAAATACAAAAAAACATATTATAGTTTAATTGGATGTGATTGCTATAGTGCTTATTTAAATAGATATATAAATCTTATCACTATTATTTACTATTTCAAAATTTTAAACATTTATTTTAAATTTTGTCCTTTGAACCATGAAAGTCCTAGTCCTTAATTTTGAGAACACTTTAGCATATATTTACACTGATAAGAAACTACTTGATTCAAAGAAAATATGTTCTTCGAAATGCCACTGTTACTTGAAGATATTCTGTTACCTTAATTCAAGCAATTATCTCTTCTTCAATCAAGAATTTATAACCCTTGAATAAAGAGCATAAAATTATCTATTCAAAAACTGTACTCTACAATGAAGTTCTTTAGTGATTTGAACCAAAATACATGTATATTTTCCCCATAAATTTCTTTGTCTGCATAAGCCATAGGCGGTAATATTAGTGCAAGATAATAACCATAATAGTTTAAGGGCTGGTATATTTATGGGTAGATAGATCGTATCTTTAATTGATCATTTTTTTAATAAATCAAATCTATCGGTTGGAAAAATCCTGCACAATTCACCTATTCTTAGGTGAAATTACAGGATTACAGGATAAGTTTCAGTAGATGTGAAAATACTGACTCTTAATGTATTAAAACAAAATTTTAATGGTAGACCGGGATGAATGATTATACAACTAGGGAACTTGAAGTTTAAACTCTTTTACAGGAATTTCTTTTTCTTTCTAAATTACTTCATTACGATATAATCCTACAACTTATGACTGATATGATTGCATGATTATTTACTTTATGAAAATTTAATTCAATAACCATTATGAATTATGAATAATAAAGCTCAATTTTTGCATTGCTTAAAAATATGATTTATGCTTAATTTTATTGATCGTAGCTTTTATTTGAAAATCTTCGAAAATTATAATAAAGGAAAAGCTGGTCAAAAATCTTCTTACTATAAAAATATTTATAAATTGGAGAGTTACATGACATCTTGAAATATATATGTCTGTAATGTGTGTAATTTTATTATGAGTCATTTTATGACCTATTTTTTGAAATCACCATGTGTACTACTTTTTTAATGGAAAAAAGTTTTTCAAAAGAATAATTTTTCTCTTAAAAAGAGTGTTTTTTTTTTGTATTTTTAAGAGTAACAAGTGTTAAATATCTGCGGTACATATATGGATGCAGCGGTTTTCCCGTGGTTATAGCGACTGCTTATGTTGCTAATTCTACATATGTTAGGTATATTAATGACGATTCCGACGTCCAACGACGCCCGAAATATAAATAGCCACCCTGTTGGTGACGATGCTTCACAAAATCTACCTCAGAATCATCACACACCTCATCAGCGTTAACTTTGGCCACTTATCCACTTTTTAGTTAGCCATTCCATATATTTATAAAATGTCCGTTTGTCAACGACAAACAAAAAACATTATAACGCACAACAGACAGACGGACTTGATAATGTACTATGACGAAATCAACAAAATTCCACGCCTACACACACAGAATTTATGAAATAATAACATTTTTTAAAATATTTTTTAATAAATCAATTGTCGAAAAGAAGACATTTTTCTTTCTTTTAAAAAACAAAAGAACATCAGTGATGAAAGAAAACGTGTACAATAAATTCAATTGTTTTCCCAAATTCAATAACATTGAAATACTAAGATGTTTTTTTCAAATGGATAGTGTTAAATTTATGCATTTTTAATAGTTATAAACTTACCTAGCTCTAGCTTTCGATAGTTGATCGATTTGATCTTGAAAATCGACAATGATTTCTTGATGTTTCTTTTTCAATAAATGAGCAGTTTCTTCGGATTCCAAATGGACATCTTCGAGAAGTTTTCGCAATTTGAGCAATTCAGTGTCACGTTTCTTATTGATTTCAAACTAAAAATAAACATTTGTGGAAAAAGTTTGTTAAAAAAATAAATGGAAAAAAAAAGAAATAAAAATAGGTTAATAATTCAAATCTATTTTTGTACGGAATGTAACAGTCTGAAAATAGATTTACTTCAAATTACGAAAATGACCGAGCGTGAATTTTCTTTCGGTTGGTCATATTTTGAGGATTAGAAGTAAAAAAAAAAAATATTTTTCCTACCTGGCTCTCAGCTCCGCCTTCAGCCTCTTCCAAACGTTCGGAAAGTTGGATTACTTGAACGCTCAAATCAGCTTTTTCACGCTCAATCTGCACAAATCAAAAGGTCGTTATTGTACTAGTGAATGAGCTTTTAAGTGGTATATGTAGGTAGGTACTTACTCGTTGACGGAATTCCCGCTCGGATTCCAAGTCTTCCTGGAGAAGACGAATTTTGTCCTGGAAAGCAAAAAAAAATATGAAAAAATGTCCTTTGAATTTTTTTTATAACTTCAAAAGTGCAAGAATTTCAGCTGAGAAAATTCTTTTCGAGCAAAAAGAATCTTGGCAGCGATTTAGTATGTATTTTTTCTTTTGATTCTTTTTCTTCTGGTTGTAAATAAGGAGAAGCGAACATTGCTTTTGCAACAAACAAAGAGGAAAAGAAACATTCAGTCGTGCATTTATGTAATCAACAGCTTTAAATCCGGAATCATAGGAACGAAGCCAAAATACGACACATTATTTCATCGAATTCTTTTGCATCGGATATTCTTCGCGTTTTCATTTCAATACGATTTCTTTCAACATTAATTGGTCCACTTTTATAATTATTCGTTTACTTTCACTACCACATGCGATAATTTTCCAAAAACTATACACTTTTCACACCAACAACGACAGAGCTTTGAAAAGCTGGCCAACGTTCTTAGCTTTCAAAAAGCGGTGAAAAATGTTAAAAATTTGCAAAAAACACAAAAATTCACAGGTGCACCAAATTTAAATGGACCAATTTGTTGTGAAAAAATTATCACCGAGCACTATAAGATGAGAGATTTTTTTTTGAATGCAGATATTGAAAATTGTCACTATATAGAAGCACTGAAAAATGGATGAGCGGAAAACATTTGAAAGCGGCAAATTAAGGACTTTTGTCAGGTTAAGGTTACCTCGAGACGGGATAGAGCACTTAAATCAGCGGAGTACTCGATGCTGACATCGGCAGTTCCACCGCCGGTCGATCGGTACGTATATTTCGAGGTCTTTGCGACCGCGGATGAGGAGGACGCCATGGCTTGGTGCTTCGATCAGATCAGTAGAATCAGAAGATTTTTCTTCACTAGTGAAACCCTCGGGACTCTCAAAAATCTCGACAACACAGAGGAGCACCAAAGCACACACCTGCAGCACGCCCGTGTTTCGTCGTTCGTGTGGAGATGACTCCGTTACTAAGCTCCAAGTTATTTCGCCGTCTTAATGTGGCGCTCAGCGTCTCGACGCCTCTGCTTTGCACACCACACGCATGCGTCAACGTATCAAAATCTGATTCAGACCAACGAAAATATAGAGGCACAACTTTTTGGAAACGGAAATTTGCATTTATTTCTCCCCATCCTAATTGCATCCATATCTCTTTCCCAAAATCGCCCAAAAAAGAGCTCTTAACAAAAAAAATACCTATCCCACTCCATTTTTCCAGGGCAATTGCAAAAGTATGTAAAAAAAGGACAATTGGTAAAGTATGGTCGCACCCAATATTCATGAGGAATGCAGAAATATTTTGACTCCCGTTTGCTAGTTAGCAGCAATAGTGGGGCATATATGTGTAGTAAGTGTTTGATGAAATTTATTGAAGAATGCGTCGTAGGAATGGATGACAATTTTACACGAAATTCACGAAAACATCCCATCGTCATCTATCCTACTTCATCAGATGTGCAGGTGAAACACAAATTCTATGATTCACTTACTAATCATCTAATTCAAAAATAAACATTCACCAGTTGCCGTTTTTAACGATTTTACCTTCGTTACGATTATACATTGAAAATTGGGAAAATATACATTCTAGAAATTTTGGAATTTTTAGATCTTACGAAATCTATATTGAACATATTCATAAAATTTTAGCAAATGGTTTTATCTTTTAAATCTAATAGACAAAACTAAATTTTCTTTTTAGTTATTCTAATATGCATCGCTACTTATTTCTTTACAGTCAAACATTAATTAAAATCAAATCCCTAAAATTAAAAATTACCATTTGTTTTTGGAAACCCTTACTGAACAATCAACTAAACATTTATAATCTGGAAAATTTTTGAAAATTAGAACCACTACTTTTATTTCTAAACCATATCGTTAAGATTACTATTAAATAGATAAAAATGTATCTATTCGATAAATCTTACACATATATCCTACACATATCACTATTTTAAGGTGAAATATTCATGTTTTCTCTATTCTCAAAATAAATTTATCTGTAAGATAAAATTCACTATCTAGACATGAAAATACCGGCTAATAATTAAATTTTGAAAGCATATTCCAAAAAAGTATCGATCGTTGACTTAATAAAACACGGTGAGCACCGTGAAAATTTAGAAAACTTCAATTGTTATTGATATACTGTAGTTTACTGTAGTATTACAATTAAAACTATCACAAAATTAAAAAAAACGGTTATTAGGTAAACTGATATTATATAAATATAATTTGTGTTACTTTCATAGAACGATTTTATTCAGAATTTGTTTTTTCATTTAATATTCTTTCCAATTGTGTTTTTTTGATGTTTTTGTAATTTATCACGATCGCCTTATAAATGTCAAGATTTTTAACGATTCTAGGGTCAATAATAAACCGTAAAACGAGAAATACTGAACATTTGCTCGATAAGAGGGTCGATCCTAGCACCTTCCAGTTTTGGAGCGGCCACCTTGACCGTTCGGCCACCAGTAAGCTCCAGTTGTATTTTCAAGTTCTAACTAACAGACATATACTATAAGTAAACTGTACATATATGGGGTTTCTCTCCCGTGATTTCTCATTCCTGATTTTCCATGAAACTTACAAAAAAAAAAATTTCCCGCCATTTCCAAAACCGGTAGGTGCTGGGTTCAATCCTCGATTCGAACAAATTTTCGATATTTCTCGAATACGGATTTAAATTAACCCTAGAATCGCTAAAGAGCTTAGTAGTTATATAGCGACGATAAATAACAATATTAAAAAAAAATATTAGAGATAAAGTTCATAAACAGAAACCATTTATATGGTTTTTGGTTTTAATGAAAGAAGAAATTAATATTTCATTTGTTTTTTTTTTTTATAATTTTTATAGTTTTTAATGGGGAAACCTCAGTTTTGCCAGGAATATCATCCACATATTCTCGTTTCTTGGGATTCATAATAAGCCGGCAAATCAGAAAGCCTACCTATAGCATCAACACAGAGAAGCCAAGTTCTTTAAAAATTTAATTACTTCATCCAAAATTACAACTTTTGAAACGCTAAATGAAAATTACAAAAATCTGTTTTTTGTTAGTCTCTAAACTCTGAAAATAAATATACTAAGATTAACAATAGGGAACTCCGTTCCGCTCATTAATCCTTACAACTTTCTAAAACAGGTTCGTATATCGAATTTCGTAAAAAGAAAGAAATAACACGGTATGCAAACCAACTCCTTTAATAAGTTTTCTCTTATTTAGAAAGATTCATCTCTCACTGGATAGTAAAACCACCCCTATTGGGAATTACTAATTTAAGATATTGCTGATTTTAATAGCGGAATAGATAATCAAATTTTGTTTTTCAAAATGAAATGACACCAAAATTTGTAAAATTTAAAGTAAAATTAAAAACGCTGTTAGTTGATTGACTTTACCTCAAATATTGACCAAAACTCCTAATAAACACAAAAAATATTTTTGTGTCTTGCTATGTTTATGCTAATTAAATAAAAGCTGCAATCCATGAGCTTAATAATTTTTCTAATTCATTAGCTCTGCTAAAGAAACGTACAATCTTTTCGTTGATTCCTGAACAATTGCTTTAGGAGAACTGTATCAGGAAGAATTTATGTTTTTTGTAATTTTGGATTTTCGCATTGGGCTTTTTTGTTTGGGACTTTGGTATTGTACAACTTGTACAAGAACTATGACATATAAAATAATTATTTAGTAAAATATTTTAAGTATATATTTGTAAGCAATTTCTTAGTTAAATATATTATTTTCTTAACGGTTTTTCATTCTTCGGAAGTTGTAATGAAATTACAACGGGATTAATTAAATGTTAAACTTACAATTCAACTATATAACTACGTTTTTGGGTATGACTGTATTTATAATTTTCTAACCATTTATTAAAATAATATTTAAACTGCAATTTTAGTAGATAATAAAACTAAAAAATTAACAAATTACTGAGAATCGCTGTTTTAATAGAGTACTTGAGCTTTGTGAAACGATATTGTCTTACTCAAGTGATGACTAATAGATGACTAATAGTTAACCCAAATTTATTCTTGTTTATTTTATAAAATATTTTAAATTTTTAGTACCTAATAGATTCTAAATATCAAAAGTATATATTTAGAAAAAGGAATGTTAAATTCCAAGAGCTTGTCCCAAGTTTTAAACTCAAAATCCATTATTTACTTACTAGTTATCGTAACGATATTATACCAGAAATAGATTAAAACTTATTTTTTAAAGTCTGTTTATAAAAAAAGTATTAAACAAAAGACTGAAAATTTTATGAGAACTTGTAAAAGTTATACTGACATAAAGTTTAGAAAAATTTACGAGTTTGGTACGAATACTGATTTAAAGGCCAGACAAATTTTATTACACATTATATCATCTTAACATTTTTGCAGATTATATTTTCATGGATTGTTGGTATTTTTTAAATTAGTTAAATGATTTAGATATCGTAGATTTACATAATAAACAATAATTTAATGTGTAATAAGAACACTAGGCGTGGGAGAAATATTTTATTCTTAGCATCCATTTTTACAGCAACTAATGCTACTAAATATAAATACAATGAAAAATTTATTCTACTAATTTGATTCAAATAATTATTTACCATGTCAAAGCATTTATATTAATATGATATTTTGAACTTTTGTTCTAATTTCCACTGTGTCAAATCTTCATTATATTATCCTTAATATGAAAATTCTCACAACAAAAACTGAAAATGATGCACACCTTTAAAAAATAGCATAAAAGTTATTATATTTTATCGCCTTTAACATTAAGTAATAATATCAGTTCAAGGTTTGCAGCTTGAATGACTTTAAAAATATTCAAGTATTCTTATTTTCCTGGCACAAATTATCATATTGTTGTTGGTTATCATAAAAATAGAATTTGGTGAAACTCTAAACTGTACAAAATTTATTTAACAACTTGATTTACAAAATGTTAGATTATATAATTTTTATTACAAAACTTTTAAAAATATTTCATTTGCATAGCTTACATATTATAATACCTTATATTCTAGATCCATGTTATGGATCCTTCATTATGCCCTATATCCATTTTTTAATTAAATTTTCTATTAAAAACTTTCAAATTGAATATATATTTGATGAAGATAATTTGGCCGAAACACAATGTTATGAATCTAAGCGTTAAGCGTTAATTTATTAAAATAAAATTTGTCAAACTCAAAATGGTTAAATAATGCCGACTTCAAGTATAGGAATTATAATATTGGTGTCGTAATATAACTATAATATTGGCAATATAATGTGTAAAAAAATAGGTATATAGATATTTTTTTAATACTTTTGAATTGTAAAATGTAAAATTCATGTAAAAATATTTAATAGCACTACAGTACTACAAAAGATTTGCGTTTTCTTTAACACAACACAGTACTTTTTTTAATCATTTTTTTTAAATGTACACTTACATACATGTAAGTGTGATTTGAGCACAACTAATGCAATTTTAACCAACTTTTCTTAGGTCAATTTCTTCACTAAAAGAAACATAAAATATACCTTACTACTAAAATTTTATTTGAAACTTTATAAATTAACAAATAAGTATTAGACCCACACAATTATGTAAAATTCTCATTAAAAGCATTATTTGAGCCTCGCCTTGATTACTCAAGTGAAATACACAAACTTTTAGTGATAAACAAAAAGCGTTGAAGAAATGTAGAAAGATTCCAGCAAAATGATGGGGTTCAACTCTCCTACGAATCCACCAAAATTGAAATCTTCTTTTTTTATTTAGCTGGATTTTCCAGGGTGAGGTTAATTAAGTCTCAACGCAGCAGCCTCATGGCTTATTGAGTTTCCCGGGTCCCTACTTCACCTGGTTAAAACCAAGTAGCTGGGCGAACCGCAGCAACTGATGCACTAGGTGCTTTCCAATTATTTCTGATACAAAGCTTGATATTCCTAGTTCCAAATTCAAAGCACCGCATTTCTACGTAAAAAGCGGTTTTCTGGCAACCATTGTATGCAGATCTTTTTCATTCCCAAGTGACTGGTTATTATACCCGTTACCACTCTGACCTGCTTTCTTGTAAGACTAAGTATTTCAATAGTTAGTTTCAGGAATGGTTCTTCCATTATCCTTTTACTGTACTTTTACTCGATGGTAAAAAGATCAAAGATTGTAAAACCATCCTTAATAGACAATCTACTAACGAGATTCTTGGTAAAGTGATTCTTTAAGACAATGCAAAAAGTTGTAAGAGTTTGCAAAATATCATCGATGAAAGAATATATAGTAAAAATATAAATAAAGATACAAGAGAAACAATTTACCTACCTTAATTTTAGTCTGCTACCTTCGTTTGAACAGTTTGTTAGATACATTCGATGATTTAGTTATAAAGGTAGATATATTAAGAAAGCTTTCATCATCATAGAATCTGACATAAAATTTACGGATGAAGAATAGGTAGTAGAAATTCAAAAATTTAATTAACTAGTTGCTGTTATTTGAGGTCAATGTAAAAAAACTTCTGGTTTCAAAACTATAGACACCACTTTTTGATTTATTTCATAGAAATAAAGCACGAGAGTAAGCTTTAAATTAAAATTTGTCATACAAAATTTAGCAATCTTAAGATACTATTTATATAAGCGTAAATTTTACGTTTTTGTGTAGATTTCGTATCTTACTGTTGCATGTACCTTTACTAAAAAAAATAATAGCTAAAAGAAAATAATATAGCTTTTTAAGAGTTTAAAATTCTTTATCATACTTTCATATCGCCAAATAATGGTTGCAAATTTGAAATTTGTTAAGAGCACATATGACCAACATTTTTATGGTTTAAAAAACGTCAAATGGCATGCAGTATCACTTAAGTAGTACTTTAACCATGTCTCCTAAGTTCATATTTGGGTAATTTACTTATAGCACTATTATGAACATTGTTATTTTTGTTACTCAAATCTGAATTATCTAAATATAAATTAATGTAGTTTTTGTGATTTATTTTGTATTTTTTTTAAAGGAATAATATCCTTATGACTACATTGAATAATTTCAAAACTTATTAAATGATATTAAAAAGGGATGAACGTATAAGTATACAATCGTAAACTAAATGAACCAATCTGAAAATTGATGCAGATTTTTAAAAACCTAACCCCGTTGCTGTGATTACTTTGTTATTGGTGTTAAATAATAAGGAAACAACTTTAAAAAGGGTTGGTATTCTCACTCATGGATAGATAGACTTTACCCTTTAGATAGTTATTAATAGATAAAAACTTATCTGTTAGATAGATCCAATAAATTTATCGTACAGATATCAACTTTTTAGATGAAAAAACCCAAATCTTCATTATCGTCTGGATAAAATTTTATCTACAAGTTAAATATTACAATCTTGATGTGAGAATACCGACTCTTAGTATAACTAATTGTTGGCAAAATAAAAGTTGTATTTATTGAATGCATCAAAAGAAAACTATTCTAGCTATTATTTTGGGGGAATGAAATGCAGCCAAATTCCAATCCCTTCCTCAGTAACAAACAAAGCCAAGTTAAGTTTGAAATCACTTAAGCCACCGTTCACTTCTTTTTGCATACTTAGCAGTAAATTGATAATTTTCTTGTCCTTGACAAAGTTAAACTGAAATAAACCAAATAAAAAGAAAAAATTGAAATGATATTTAAATGATTTGAGTTCAAAAAAAATATTTACTTCAAAAAATACAATAGTATATACACAAACCACTCAATTTTTATGAATATTCCGTATTTTCACATCTTGATATAAACATTTAGCATCCAGATAAAATTTTGTTCAATGGATAGAGAAAGCATGATTTTTTTAACTAAGAAAAGTGATATGTGTAGGATTTATTTAACAGTTTTATCTATTAAATAGTTATCTTAAGTATATGGTCTATTTATCCATGAGGGAAAATACCGACCTTAAATGTGTTTTAAATGTGAACATAATACCTGAAACATACAGAATATAGACTAATGATATTATACAATATAAAAATTTTAGTTGCCAAAACATTTTGAAAAGCTTTTTTTCTTGCACTTGCTTCAAAAATCTTTACCTCATTTTTTTTAAAACGATAATTTCATTTTCTAAGAATGTGCTCCACAAAGTAGAAATCGTAGAAGTACAATAATGTGGAAACGATAATCGAACGGTTCTTAAACTATTCCAGATTTTATTCTTCACATTAGTGTGAACAGTTTCTGGCTGTTAGTAAATCGTGAGCACTAAGAAAAAGAATATTTCTCAGGAATTGTGTGGGATTTATTAATTTATTCGGTATTTTCTTGACATCAACAAAAATTTTTTTAAAGAAAAGAAAAACTTAAAATGTTTCTTTAGAAACCAGAATTTTTCGTCTTTCTGATGTAAATTATTCCTTCATTATGGTTTGAAAGAAAAAACCTACAAAAACATTTGTCCTTTTTTTGAAAACTTAAAATTACACTTTTATTTATATCGTAGCACCCATTTAATAAGCTGCTCCAAATTTTAGTAAGTAATTCTAAAGATATACTTTCCATTCCAACAAGAATGTATCTTAGTTATGTCTTAAGTTCCTTAAATTGGAGAGTCCGCTAAAATTCTAGCATTTGCTAAAGATAAAATTTATTAATTTGTTAACAATCAATTAATTACCAAAACTTTTCTAGATCATTCTGAATTCTCTTTAATCGACTGCAATCGTTCGAATTTCAACCATGAACAATTTTTTTTTTTGAAAACCAATTTTTATAATTAACTCTTCAGCTGACTAGAAATAATTCCAAACCAAAGTATACGTAGTGCCGTTAATTGAGACAACAAAAATAGTTCCTCTAAAAATACACAATAAAATTATGAAAAACATCAGATTTGCAAAAATATATATATATATATCATAAAATAAATATAGAATTTCCACATTAACATGAGTTGAGTCTAGGTAGGTAACGAAAGCAATGAGAAAATTGATTCTTTTATTGATGTGTACGTATAATAATAGAAAATTGGAAATACAATAATGAAAAACCTTGAAAATTTATTTCAATTTTCACGAATTGAAATTAAAATTTTATTTTCATTTTTTGGTTCTCTATTTTCTTTTCTGGTAATTTTCATCTTTATAATTCCAAGTAATTATTTTTCTTTAATGATTTTTAAAAGAAATTAATGTATTTTCTGTAAGATATTTCCTTCCATTTTTGATGTGCATTTAAGATACGGAGTAAAATTTTTGGCAACATATTCCAGTTACCTACATTAAATAGACAGGTGTAGATTTCCTAGTTCCTCAATTTCATATATTTTATAATAATTTAAATTTAAACGAGATGGTTTTGACGAAAGTAGGAAGATTGTTGGAAGCCAAGCAAGGATGAAGAGATCGTAAAACCGGGAACCTGTAAGTGTGTGTATTACCTGTGGGAACACAGTAGACACGCGTTCCCGTGGTCAGTCTATTTCTGGGCCGAGTTTTGGGCGAATACGAACGAGTCCACGTTACACATTTTCGGGATACGTCTTTTCTCTCACTCGAACTAATCATCTCATGTTACGCGAATGGGGGAATGGGAACGTTACGGGAATGGAGAAGGGGACAATAATAGGCCAACGCATCCTTTTATAGCCCGAGACTCGGCTGTTCATAGACGCCTGGCGTCGCTACGCCACACTGTTGAATATCTCGATTAACATCGCACTTTTTCCATTGCATTATTAATGCCATTTTGCTTCTTGCAGTTCGCTTATTTTTTTTTTCCTCTTTTATTCAATATCGTTCAATCTGATTTAAGTAGGCGCATGAACTCGATTCGATTATGTTATTGTTGTTATATACCATTTCATTCATAATTAGAACTACTTGATCGCAATTGTCATCCAAACGTACATACTTGCAAATTTCGAACACCTGTCAGCCACTTAATTGGCCCATCTTGAACCCAATCTTTCAACGATTTCCGAAATTTCTGATTTCGATTCAGACCATTAAAATCCCTCATTAGTAAAACGAAAATTCTTCTTTACTGTACGAATTACATTTATAAATATATCAGTGAAAATATCATATTAAATTTGCAAAAAAGTCTGGTGCATACCTATAAGTTAAAATCGATGACCAAATGCTTGACCTCAATTTATTATGAAAGTATTTCAAAGGGAAAATTTCAGCTAGTGCAACTTGAAATATTAAAAATTATAAAAACCATTTCCTAGACTCCCTCTTTTGAGTGGATCTCTTTTGTTCCACAATTTGATAATTTTATTAATAGAATGAAAAGCTTTGAAATTGCAAAATTGTTCAAGTGTTGCCACCTGGTGGGATCTATAGAAATCTTTGGAAAATAAAGTTGAGTTTTCTAGAAAATTTTGTGGTGGCGCCATTTCAACATGCGAAACACATTAGAATTTTTTTTTTATTTTGATAAAGTATTCGAAATTAAAAAAACACATTTGATATCCACTGAAAAAAAATGGAATACCCGTGTTAATTTGTCAGATATATTCAATTATTAGATGGAAATTGAAATGAAATGCACATGTTCTAGACGTCGTTGTTTCTACGTTTGTTAAGATATAAGAAAGAAAATTGATGGCGGTCTAAAAATAATTGCCATTCGGCTACGATCGTATATTGTTTCTTATTTGAGTAGGAATGGACGGCGAAAAGCGTCGTTCTGGGCGCGGTTTCAGGACGTGTGTGGACGGACGGACGGCGTCGTGCCAGCCTCATGTCCGGTCTTCAAAAATATATACCAAAAAATCTATCAAATGTAAGTCAACAATTACCAATCACTTACTTAATCAATTATTGAAATCCATCGGTTTCTTACAATAAATTATAACAATTTGTATCTTCATTTGTGTCTAATAAATTTTTTAACTATTTTATTTATTTATACAATCGCGTCGAGTCGGGAAATTTCGGTATTTGTTTTGTTTTTATTTCAAGATTTAATTTGAGAATAGAAAAGAATAAAACACCGAACTCCTATGCGACATTGCAACTATTTCAAATCAAAATGGTCGCATTTCCGGGGGCAATAATTCCAATTTATTTTTGTTTTTGTTTTGATAATTACCAATTTTTTGCAACAATTGACGTATATTAACATATCACTTCATTTTTTTAGATTTAAAATACTAAATAATGTCTGCCTATAGAAGTTTCGTAAGTTTTTTTCCTATTTAAGTTGGAAAATTTCATAAATAATAATTTAATTTATAATTTTAGTATGACTACAGAAAAAGTTATGAGCCAAGAAGTTCAAGTAGTACAATTTCATCATCAAATACATCCTCAACAACTAACAAACCAGTGGAGAAAAGTTCTCTAACAAAAAAAAGCAATAACGATGACAAAAGTGAATCAAGTGCTTCCAGTTTGAAATATTCTTCGTCTTACCGACGTTTTCCACAAACAACTTCAAGTAATACTTCCAAATCTTCATCCAGTGATAGTAAAATTTCTAAGGAAATTCGAGAAAAATATGGCCCCGGTAAGTTACAAGCAAAAGAAAAATTCAATTTAATTGTTTAATTTATTTTTAATCTAGATGGCTATACACCTCGTACAGATCCTCCAGTCTCATATCATAATTCTCGTCGAGATTCTGTAAGTCGTTTAGGAATAAGTTCAACCGGAAGTAGTGCTCCTAGAAGTCGAGGTACAAGTCCAGTGACAGGACCGAAGACTGAACTCTATTCTTCATATACGCCGTATCGTTCAACTTTATCAACACCAAAAACTACCCGTGATACCTCCAATTCTCGATGTGCTTCTCGAGAAGATGTATCTCGAATCGGAACTGTTAGCAGCTTAGGAACAAATCGCTTTCGAACGACTAGCACAAGTCGAGGATCACGAGAAGATTTATCTCGAATTGGTACCACATCTGCCAGTTCCCGATCAACATCTTCATCTCTAAAACCAACTACAAAAACTACATCTTTATCACGAAGAAATTCTAAAGAAGAGTTAAATAAAATTGGAGTTGGAAGCACTAGTAGTTTATCTCGCCGAAGTTCCAGGGAAGACTTGCACAAAATCGGAAATGCATCATCTTTACGATATAGTGGTTCTTCATCAACGTCATCTAGATACAGCACGCCATCTGCTTCAAAATCATCATATTTGCAACGAAAAAGCCCAGCACCCAACTTATCATCTTCAACCCCAAGTTATGGATCACGAAGTCGTTCTACATCTCAAGATGTTTCTTCTATTAAAACATTGATAGATGATCCCCCACAAACAAAAGCGACAACTCCCTCTTCTAGTGATACAGTATCAACAGATGTTGACGAAATTATCACTATAACAGTGGTCACTCGCGGAACATCTCCAAATCCACCGAGCCAAACACCCCTTTCAGCATATAATCGCTCAAAACGTTGTGATGTTGCTCGATTATTACAAAAAGATATATCACGTCCCAAGAAACGACCAGAAATGTTTGATAAAGAAGTACAATCTGATCGAACGGATGATACTGCACGATATTCTCGATTTGGAAGTGGACGTCTTACGACTTCTCATGCCCCATGGAATTCATACTTAGACTTGAAATTCAGCAGTCCGAGCAATAGCTACACAAAATATTCTCGAAGTAATAGTGGAACAACACCAAAAGAATCCACACCATCCTCACCATCTACTGCATCAAAAACATCTCCCAGCTGGTCAATTTCTAAGACGCCGCCCAAAGATAATTCTGAAGAAGCAGAAACCAAAAGTTCTAAGTCTGAGACCAAATCAAAATCAAAAACACCACTTAAAAATTCATCTGAATCAAAAGAATCTCGGAGTTCACCCGTCAAGCTTCCACCAACCGTACCAAAATCAACTAATTCTATCGGATCAAATTCGAACCAAAGTAAACCAAATTATCAATCTCAGCATTCCTTAGAAACGATAAATAAAGATTTTCGTAAATCTACATTAAACATGAACCAATATGCAACTCAAAAAAGTCGGTCTAAAAGTTCCGCAGCGAGTTCAAGTGACTCGGAAAGTACCAACTCATCGACAAAAGATCCAATCAAAAATAGTAGTTCAAAGAATGTGAAAGTTTCGTTAAAAGCTCCATCACGATCTAGAAGCACTAGCGTTGATTCTACATCTTCACTTTCGGTGGCTAGTAAACCAGAAGTACCATTAGCTCGTAGTAAATCACGTTCAGCAAAACTTGACGATGTATCCCAAAATACTGAATTGTCAAAGAGTGATTCCCGTACTAGTCAAGGGATTTCAGAAATAATCAATGATGAATCCAGTAAAGTTGATTCAAATTCAAACAAGCCAAAATATAGAATAAAACCAATCGAGTCTGGAGAACGTGCGTGGTGGTTAAATGACGATACAAACAATGAAAAAACTAAAAGTCCAGAACAAGAATCCCCGAAACTAAAATATAAAATCAAACCAATAGAATCCGGTGAACGTGCCTGGTGGTTAAATTCACCAGAAAAATCAGACAACAATTCAAAAAAATACACAATCAAACCAATCGAATCCGGTGAACGAGCCTGGTGGTTGAACGATGATGAAAAATCAGAAACTAAAAAAGATGATGTTAGTCCGGTTCGTGTGATTCGCCCGATTGAATCGGGTGAACGTGCCTGGTGGTTAAAGAGCGACAGTGCAGAAAAAAGCAACGACAAAAGCAAAACCTCCATAGAATCACCACCAAAACGACCAACCGGTCTAGGTCATGCTCCATCAGCCGATAAAGCTTGGTGGTTACATAGCGATAAAAACATTGCGGAAAAAGCTCAAACTATCCGAAAATCTGCAGACCGTAGCTCAGACGAAGACGAGGAAAGCTCTTCGGAAGAATTGGAAAACTATGTTATTGACACTCAAGTAAATGTTATAAGTAAATGAGAATGTTGAAAATTGAATTTCATTACATTATCTTTTTAGCTTATTCAAGAACCTCTCGGTGATCGTCTTAGTCCAGATGGTATAGAAACAGCTTGCGAAGATGAAATGTACACACGTCGCATTCATTCCACTCAATTCATATCAAAACATACAAATATTGACGATCTTCTAAACATAGAACCGGTGAAAGATGTCAGGTTAGTAATCATTTTTTAAAATTAATTATTCAAGTGTTATCTGCTTATTATTGTTTTTAGATATGACAAGGCGGATAACTTAAGTTGTTATAAGGTAAGTTTATATATAATTCTTATCGTACAATGAGAAACAAGAACATCGGACCACCAGTATGTGTGCAAAAAAATTACAAGAATGTGAGGAAGACATAGACGAGATTTGTAGCATTTTCATAAAAATTACGCAATAAATGCTTCCTCTAAAGTCGAAACGATATTTTCTCAATATTAAAGATTTTGAAGCACCTGCACACAAAGTATTGAACAAATAGTATTGTGCTCTTTCGCAGTCAATAAACCTTAGATCTCTCTCATCATAGAGAAAGACGAAAATATTTATTTGCAAATTTTACAATGACCGAATTGCAAGTATAACGACTAAATCTACCCTAAAATCGACACAACTCTTCCTACAAGAAGAAGAAACCGAAATTCGAATCAGTGATGTAAGAATGAAGCGGGCATTTAAGTTGTAACATTTCATCTTTCTTCATCCGCATCCGTATCTTTTCGATTTGAACTTAACCAGATGATGATGATGATGCTGTTGTACACGAGGTCTCTTAGCCGGTTGCCCCGTTGTGTGGTTCGGTCAACTATTTTACGGAACACAAAGACCTGTTGTTGTTGTTGTTGTTGTTGTTACTGTTGTTGGATTCGTCTTATCTTCTCATTTTTTGGCCTCATTCAATCATGAGTTGAAAATCCAACAAAGAACGAGTGTTGAGTTCTTGCTGAAGAATCACTTTAATTTTCCTCTTCAAAATCAAAAAGAACTTAATTTAATCATTAGAGCCTTTCTATTATTAAATCCGAATTAAAGAGCATAATCAAATTCGTAGGTAATATAAACAGAAATTCTAAGGGCCATAGATAAAAAATTAGCGGTTGTACATTGCGTTTGCTATTCAAAAAGTAATTTTGTTCGTTGAAAATTGTTATACTTTAAATAATCTTTTGGATTTTTGAATCAACCTACAAAAAGTAAATAAAAGGCTCTTAAACTTTAACAAATTACTTCAAAGTAGGATCATATAATTATTTCATGAAAGAAAAAAATCAGTTATGTAAATAATGGCAATGAAAACGTGTAATTCGAATAAATAGTCTCAAATTTGAAGTAAGAAGAGCCGAGTTTATAAATAGTCATATATCATCGCTAAGGCATCGCTTTGCAACTCTCTAACCGCTTTGGACGTTCGTTGCCAAGTTTTTCTTCCAACGCTATTTTTTTTCTTTTTTGAATGGCACTAATGTATCTAGGGGTGTCAATATGAAACCGGATTTTTTTTTCTGAAAAGTAATCTTTCATTATTTCTTCATAATAGTTCAGTAATCTCTCCGACTGGCGGCAATTTCGTTCCCCAAAAGCAGCGCGCAATGTGGACCCTATTTTGTATGAAAATGAGAGGATTCGGTTCCAAATTTTAGAAAATCAGTAATAAAACAAAAATTGGCATTAAATATAATATCATAAACATAAAAATATAAATAGCATTCCAAAAAAAAAAACGTAGGTTTTAAAAAACATTTCTAAAATAAGATTTTTTTCATAATATTCAGCACTAAAAGGAGATCAGTTATCGCTACATTTTGATGAGATTTTTTATCTTTTTTTAAAAAAAAAACTTATGTTCTTTAGAGTGTTTACCAACCTTTTTATTTTTCTTATACATTTTTCATGAGCAACCAAAGCAGCTATTGAATTTCTACCGAAATTTATAGTATCTATAATCTACTATCGCAAGTTGTTGCGTTTGATTACTATTCTAATCCAATAGCTTTTACAAGTCTTCTTAACTTTTCGGTGTTACCTTTTTACCTTTTCTTCCACGTTCTCCACGTCGATATCGCCATTTTCAATTTTTAAAACCCCCCAAAACATTAAGATTTCCTAAGAACATGCTCAACTTAAACTTCGACAAACATTCGATGCGATTTCGCTGCAGTTTTTGTTTAAATGGTAATAGAGAATCAATGCTCTCCGCGAATTGTACTTTTAGGCACTTTAATTTTAGTACTTTTGGGAACAAAATTTGACAAATTTTGTTAATGCTATTATAAATGATAAAATCGTAGAAAGTTTATACTTTTGCGAATTGAAAATCTTTGTCAAGTCGTCAATGAAAACAAAAAAATGCCTTAATAAAATGGTTTGGGAGACCCTCTATTGACCAACACCACTACTTATTGATAAATTCCGGTTTCATATTAATACATCAGTAAGCACTCACAAGCTTTATAACGATTACTACGGATAGTATAGTTCAGGATTGACATGTTTGTACCAATCGACAATAGTCGAGAGTTTTACTATATCACCCGTTTAAAAACGGAATCCAATGTATTTGAAAAATGTACTAAACTAGTTAAAACGTATTTAAACAAGAATTTAATTACATACACCTGGATTGCTTGCAAGTGCAAGCTTATTCTTCCTTTACTATAACCACTGATTTAAAACAATATAGTAAATATTTAAAACAATGACTGTAGTAGCTAAACGGAACTGAGTATTTTATTGGAACTGATACGTTTGCTATTTCATTTCTACTCGAAAAGTATTCTCGTCAGTTCGTTTTAACCACATAAGCTAATGTATATAAAAAAGAGTTGACGACATTTTGTATAGTGGCTGAAATAAAATCTGATCAAATCATAAAAGATTATATTCTAAGCCTTTTTGTATGTATAAGCTTATATATTTATAACAAGTTGACCAGAATACTTTTTGAATAGAATTAAAATAGCAAGCATAGAAGTGGGAATACGTTCTATAGGAGAACGACAGACCTCACAAATTGATAATTTATACATTCGAGTTACGTATATATACGGAATTATACACAATACTGTACATAAATGTTATTCCATTGAAATCTTTTTTTACGAAATTTAGTAAATACTTACTGAAAAAAAGATCCATAAAAGTTTAAACCTTTCGTTGTATTATTAATATACAATTTATTAAAACATAATTCAATTAAAGCCTTCAGTAATTACATATATATTAATTTAAAAAGAGGCTAATTTCTTTTACAGAAGCAAATAAGCGATAATTAATTAATTTAACAGCACTTGAAATAATTACTTGCCAAAGTTAGTCTCAAAGTCAAATAATACTCACAGCATCATTGTTCATTATATATACAATTCTAAGAATTTTTTTAAATTATACGATTGAATACGAAAAGAAAGTGGCAAAATAATGCAAAATATTTTCATACTACTGCAACAATATTCATAAATAAGTGACAATTGTTATTTTATCCATATAAATATTAGGATTATTAAAAGATTTATGAAATCGAAAAGGTTGGATTTATTAGTTACGGTAGTATCTTCCTCATTAATTTCAATGATAAAATATGATTAATTAATTTGTCACTGTAAAGAAATCTCTTCTCTTTTGAATTTGAATAGTGTCTTTCATAATTAATTTAGGAACGCATTAATAAAAAATTCATTTTTTCAAAGCAATTAGGAAAAAATACTCAAGACAAGTTTGGTAAAACAATTTTTATTGCGTTGTTTCGAACTATTGAAATTCATTCAATAGAAAAATCGGAAAAATGTTGAAAACAAATTAGGTAGGTACAGCGCCGAATTTACCTCATTGGGGGAATTATGATCGAAAATGTTGTCCATAGTTATTTTAGGTTTTATTTTAAAAATTGCTTCAGAAATATTTTTGTGGGGGATAGTTCTTTTCTTTTTTTCCATAGTTGGGGTTTTCTATCCTTATAAGACACTACATTTAGAACTTTGGCAACTGTTTCTAAAGTTCAACTAATAATTTTTCAATCAAAAGATTCTTCTTGATATTGAACATGATTTTTGCCATAACGAGATGCTCTATAATTTTATTAGTAGGTTTAAAGAATTGTGAGGATATTTCCTTAATAATTGAATTGAACTACGTTTTCTGGTTGTATATTCTTAATGTTGATATAAAAGGGTGTCTCTCTCTTTAATATCCTCATGAATTTTGTCTTTATTGTATTAATATTCATTCCATAAGATTCTCCGACGTCAATCAATCGGTCTAACATGTAAATTGTAATTCCCCTTCCGTTTACACCAACAATTCCAGGACGTCAGCATTTGAAGACTTTGATGATTCGTTCACCCAATGTAAACTTTCCACATTCTTCCAGAGCTTCATTTGTCATCCATCCGGTGTATATTTTAAACAGAGTAGGGGATAGATAGCATCCTTGATTAACCCCTCTTCCAATCTGCATGCACTTGAAATCTTTTTCATATATACAAATCTTAATAGAAATTGAAAATTGGATTCATATAAATTGGAGATTAATCCAGGTCTTTCCAGGTGACTTTAATTTTTCGGGGAATATTCGTTAGATTTTCAAGTCAGTTGATCAAAACCCTACTGCAAAAATATTAAATCTTCATGAAGGAATAAAACTGATTTTTGATAAATATTGAGACACGTAAAATCAAAATGATCTTAGGATTTTTAGCCCTAGCAAATCATTTTTCCGTCGTTTGTTGTAATTAAATGATAATAATTACAAAATAAATAAATGAAGTAAAAATACGACTTCCGAAAAGGACTTTTTTCAAGTATTCTTATTATTTTTTCATATTGCTTACAAATGGATAGTTATAATGAACATTTTCTAGCCTTTTAAATAGTGAAAAATTAGCGGATATCAAACACTATATGAAAGCTTAATAAAACAACAATTATTCGAAAACCAATAAAAATGACCTTGAAACTATGCGTAGCTACAAGAAAGCGGCTGGAAGCAATCCTTTTGGGTCCCCGGCTTTAGAAGACTGCTTTAAAAATGTATAAGCTAAGCGGTTAGATTTATTAAGAATATCATTTATAACTAATTTTTATGTATCCTAGAAGCTCTTATTATTATTTTTATTAACTGTACCTTATCTATAAAATGGATCATGACAAGAATTATTGTTGACAAAGTTAAAGCGATTGTTATGAACACCTGAGGAATAAAGGAGCCTTTATTGTTCAATAAAGGAGCCGAAACGTCGCGAATAAAAATAAAGTTTAACTACTTATTTTGATCCTAGTCCTCTGAGAATTTGTATTAAATTGTTATCACCAAGGACAACCAAGGATTTGAAATTTTATCATAGTATTTATTTACTACTAATACATTCAAAAAATCATATTTAATTGAATAAACTTTTTTCATTAATAAATTACATAACTAAACAATTAAACAAAATAGTAAATAATATCCAGTCTATTAGTGGCCGAGGGGTCTAGGTGACCGCTCCAAAACTAGTGTTGGGTTCAAATCTCGTTTCAAGTAAATTTTCGATATTTCTTGAAATATAATTTTTTATTAACCTTAAAGTCGTGAAAGACCTTAGTAGTCGTTAAGCAACGGTAAACAACAATTAAAAAAATATCATAATTACAATATTTCCAATAAGTCGAAATTTTTAGTTTGTACAAACAGTTGAGATGTTAGTAGGGGCCCCGTAGTTGGAATTTGCTTATGGGCCTAAAAAATCTAGTTACGCCACTGCCATGAAATAAAATAATAAAAAGGTAGCTGATTGACCGTATCCTTACAGGCACTTTTTGATTGAAATTTGAATCTAAGAATTGCTGGTATTTTGACTGACTTATCATAAAATTCATCACTTATCTAAAATATGAAAAATTTTAAATAACTTTTCTAAAGATTTCCGCATTGATCTTTCCAGAATCATATAGTATTTTTACATATATTTTGTACCTATGTGTAGGTCGGTACATACCAGCATATAATTTTTTAGTAAGTAATTGTAAAGAACAATTATTGTACAAATGAATAGCCCTATTATAATTATGAATCAGTTCAGGATTTTATTATAGTTATGGTCCCTAGAAAGAAACAATTACGAACTTTCTCTTTTCGTGAGGGCCTATAGTTATATTCCCTCCATCCCGCGACACCCGTGCTCAATATTTTTAATGGGTCAACTTTCATTTCTGGTCGTTCCATCATTAAGGACGTTGAGCTCTGAGCCCTGTTCCAATAGATTTAAGGGTTGTCTAATGATATTATATCGGAAAAGTGCATTGAATGCACCTGTTGTTGTTTTTTTTTTTTGGTTTTATTTTGTTTCCACAATCAGCTGTGAGGTACAGCGATGGTCAAAGAGACTGTGGAGACTCTTGGTGATTTTGTCTTTGTTTGATTATGCCCTGTCCAGATTTTCTTCAGCACTATATGAGAAAAAAGACGAGAAACGAACGAGGCAACAGATTGTTTTGAGGAAGATAGAAAATGAATTGGATGAAGAAAAGGATGTTGGACCGAGGGAGGTGGTGGTGATGGTGGTGTATGCGCGTCTCTCTCTTTTTCTGGTCGGAATATGGTGGCCATCGTATGGCCATTCACCGAACGCGAACGGCCACAAGTTTTCAGTCGCACGCTGCATCGTCGGCGACAAAAGCGAAAAACCGTTGTCAATGTTGCCGTTAATAAATCTTTACGGTCTGGTCGTAACAAGGAAGCGAATTTTTCAAAAATAAAAACAAACGGTCATTTTTGCTAGTTTTCCATGAGTGCTTTCTAGTTATCGAATAAAATCAGTGAGTGAACCGGGTCTTTTTTTTTTTGGTAAAATTAGGGATAAATCAAAACAAAGGATTGATTTCCTCCCCTATTTTATTATTTGTAGTCAACTTTAAAGGATTCAATTAACTTGTTTACCTTCTTAGACAGTGTTTTTTTATTGTTAGATCTATGTGAAGTTTGCAACTTATTTGTGAAGTTCGTATCAAATTTTGTGCAGTTGATCTTGGATTTTCTTTATTTTTTTCATAGTAAAAGAAACCTAATATGGAAGAATCAAAAAATAAACAAGTACAACCGCACAAAATTTGATTAGAATTGCATAAATTTAAAACTGCACATTAATAAAATAAACGGCTTTTCAGTTCTTTAAATTCCTTTCATAAAGCAATAACTTGTTTTTTTTTTGTTATGAGATGGTCCAAAAACATTAACCACGCAAAGAACTGTTCAATTTGGTTGCATTCTCTTTAGTTTTTCCACTGCTGTTTTAAATGTGCAATAAAACATTTATTTTCCATTCTAAAATAAACAGTCTGGTTTGAACGGAAGTTTATCTAATTGAAAGTTGGAAAATTTTTATTAGCTTAAAATCTGAGAATTGTACCAGTGGTAGATACCGATTTTCTCCCTAATGGAATTTTTCTCTAATAGTATAATTGAATTTCAAGTTCAACACACGCGCGTGAGTACAAAAATCAATACAAAATTGTACAAATCAATAATAATAAATTCAAAATCAACTGAAACCTCGCATATTCAATGACATTTCATGCTAATTGCGTTGAAAAGCTCAAGCTCAAGTCCTATTAATTGAAGCGTAATCACGTTTTTCATTTTGTTTTAAATTGTTCGGGAAACAATAAGTGATTTGGAACAATTTGATGTAAGAATTTTCGGGGCAAAGTTCTAAATTGAAAGTCTCCAACATCCAACCTTGAATGAGGTGAAAAAAAAAACAAGAGAAATAAGGCGGATGAAAAGATGAAGAAAAGAATGCGCGAGATGTGGAAACAGTAAAAAAGACGAGTGAAGAAGGTTGAATAGCCGGCATATTTATATTCTTGATCTTTTTTTTCAAATCCATCCGTTGATTTCAATAAAATCGATTTACAACTATTAACAGTTGAGAAACAAATAGTAAACAAAAGAAAATCGGGGTACCATTGATCCATGCAACTCGATTGCATCAAAGAAAAAAAAAAGCGGAAACTAACAATCTTTTTTCGGTATTTAATTATTGTATATTTTTTTTAAGTTAGTTTATATTTTAATAACGTTAACAATAATGTTAAACAAACTCTGTTACAGTCATTTAAAAGAAATTAGAGAGAAAGAGAACACAATATTGCACATTGATTAAATTCATTAACGCTCTAGATTTGTTAATATATGTGAGACCTTTGCATTTCATGATAATGTCTATTGTTGCCATGTTAATTTTTTCCTAAGATCGAGGTTAAATGTTTTTGGATCATACATTGCAAATTTGCAGATCGAAACGAACTAATTTTTATATATATATATGTATAGGTATAATGCGTAGGTGTTAGATAAGAACGCAATAAACAATGATAAGAGAAGTGCATATAAAAAAAAGTGCAAAAATAAGTGACGAGCAAAAAATCTAAGTAGGCGAGCGAGATTGTGTGACAAAAGAATTCGCAAAAAAATAAAAAGGCGGCGTTGGAATAATGGCGACGCTCACTTGTCGAGTCCAATATTTAAATGATACAGATACGTTTGCATATACGAGCAGCTTCCCGGAGCCATCCAGACCTCCGATGCACACGTTTAGTACCACTTTGCCCTTAATTAATCAACTGGCCGCAGTGCATCGGCTTCTAAAAGCGCCACATCGAGTAAGTGACACTGCTAACTTTCTCATCAACAAAACGTTTTCCTATGAGAATTTTTCACGCAGCGTTGATTATGTTTTGTTTTAATTGTTAAATCGTTCCACATTTGTTTTTTTCCATTTAGAAAACAAATGAAGTTCATACCAACCCAGTTCTTTCACTTATACCTGCACTGTTCAGTTTGAAAATAAATGACAATATATTTAATTAAAGAAATCATAATGCAAGTAACTGAATCCGAGATGTCGAAAAGATGTCACCTCCAATTCTTCAACAAAATCATTTTTAATTTATATTTGTTTTCTCCTTATATACTTCTACAATAAAATAATAGCCCACTTCATAAATCAATCATTTTCTAATTTGTTCAATTCTTTCCGAAAATATAGACTAAATGGAATAAGAATCTTGCCAAATTTTATCATTTTCCGGTAATATTACATTAACAGTGGTTAAATTACCATAGAGCGATTGAAAATTTTTATGCATGTCATATTGGCTTTAGAATTTTTATTAAATATATTTTTTTTCTTCCAGAAAAATAGTTGAAAAACATTTGAGTAATTACGCTAGTGATGAATCTTCTAAGCTACAATTACTATATACGAATATTTTTTTTCTATTTCACTCCACTAGGTTTTCATCATGCTATGTCTTTTTTCATATACCTCAGGTTATTGTCCATAAATAAGTCATAAATCTCATACATTAGACGATTGTTTTAAGAAACGAAAAAATAAAATAAAAAACATTGAAGATAATGTAATTTCCATAAGAATTTTTAATCGCTCGAAGGCCCCTGTTAACGGAAAAGGCTTAAAGTTGATAACAAATTCTTAAATTAAATATGAATCACAGGCGAATTTACCAGCAGGCTGAGGCCTAGAGTAACAAATACGGCCAAAAATTTGTTAATCAGAGGAAAAATTGATGTAATAACGCCGATATACCACAAATTACGATTTCATTAATAGAATACATTAATTTCCCACTTTGACAGGATGGGTTTCTCATAAACTATATCGTAAATCGAAAATCCGTTAAACAAAACCGCTATTACTATGAGATCCTATTGGAAAGTAATAGATGCGTTCCAGCTAGTAAAAATACCCGTAAAAGATTCCAATTTTACTATAGATTCATACTAAATATTGGGCGTAAATAAATTATCACTGCACTATATCGCATTAGGAACATCAAATACTAACTCGTAAGAACGTTTAATAACTTGGGATTCTCCGTATAACAAAACCCATTATAAACTGTATTTATGTACTAACTTTTTATTATTTTATATTTGGGATTCCTCACAAAAAATTTAAGCAAAACCGAAATTTTGATACTTAATTAACCATGTCCGTAATATCGAATTTCCGTTAAGCGAGCATCCGTAAAGCGGGGGATTACTGCAAATGTAATTAATATGATTGCGAAATAGGGTATCTAATTTCAAAGGTCAGTAGGGGCGGCCAAAATTGAATAGCCTAATGGCGGCAAATTTGAAAATCCAGCACTGATATGAACATATTTTTTGAGCAAGATTGATCATATTCGAAAATGATCAAAATAAAGAATATCGTAATATAGATGTTTTCCGTTTGAAAATGGAAAAATGTTAACTATCTGAAACAGTTAAACTTATATGTTTTAAAAAGGAAAACCCTTAAAATAATCCTACTTATGAACTAAACTGCAGAAAACTACGAGAAGTAAACTTATAAAACCCAATGAATCACGTCAATAATTCTAAATAGGTATTCATAATAAGCCCCAGGCCCCTCAAGTTGCATTGTACCCGAGTGGATAGTTGACCAAAAGAGGGGATAACCCTTCGTATAATTACATTACACTTGGAAAATCCCGAATTAGATATCTACCCTCGGTGTTTGGATTGTCCGCTGGTCTTGCTAATGCCAGAACTTTTCCATGTTTATTATGGGAAATTATAATTATTATTAATTTATTTATCAGGATGTCAATACATACTTATTTACATACAAAATTTATACATAGATATGTACCTATAGAGATGAAATAAATCATCTGTGCATAGGCCTAGTATCGTAAGTTGATTGTATAAAAAAGAAAGTATATATTTACAGTAATCAATATCCTAAAAGAGCTAAGATTTTAACAATAATCGTTACAATCGAAAATTAAAATTATCGTACAAATTTTTTTTTTTTCCTTTTTTTTATTATCAATTAACATTAAAAAGGTGGATAAAAAGAAGCTATATCGGTACATATGACATACCTCAAGTATCTCAACTTTTTGCCCATTGTCCAAGATTTTAAAAATCTTCATATTTATGAAGTTAATTTGTCAAAAAAAACAGATTTGGCTTTTATATATGCATTTTTGTTCATTCTAAAAGATTTGCCTGAGAAATATGAATTGTAAAGACTTAAAATACTAAGCCTAAATTATTAATCCTTGTAAGTTATTTGCATCTCCTGAAACTTTATAAAAAAAAGAAATGATTCTCTTTCAAAATCACTATGATTTAGTTATAATATTATTCTTAGTCGCAACCGAAGATACCAACGACATCGAATGGAAAATGTTGCAATTTTTGACTGATACATCTGAGAAACTATTTTTGTCACTGTTCCAAATTTATAGTTATAATTTGACAAAAGAGAAATTCTATCTTTTCCACCTAGTTTTATAAATTCACTTCCTTTGGATGCGTGTTTGTTAGTTAAAAATAGTTTGCAGACTCAGAGAAAATGAACTAAATAGACAGACCTGGATAGAGAGACCAACAGATACGGAAGAATAAACGATAGCGTTACAATTTTCCGTGTTTATTTATACATAAAACTATGTAAATTTCATAATATGAAAAATGTTTTTAATTTACACATTTTTAAATTAAATTAACGAGAAAAAAATTTCATTAAATGTGAATAGATTAATTAATCACAATAATCATTTGACTTTAGAGGAACTAAGAGGATTTGATTTTGATAAGAACAGCATTTTTTATTCTTACTTAGAGACCATTAGTTCTCAATCTGGTATAGAACGGAAATAAATAAATGAATCTACCGATATTTTAATAGGAAATTAACATTTTCTCTAGCTAATTAAATTTAATGTCAGTTTATGTTTATTTTTTCTGAAACTATTTATTTTAATTTCTAAAAATTGTGTGAAATGGGATTTCTTGTTTGAAAATTAAAATTAGATTAGTCTTACACAGTTTATCAGAAATGTATAATTTTTACATGTATTAATTTTACGAGTCGAAACCAATTTGAATTATTTTATTTTAAAATTTCACAAGTTGAACTTCTGGGCAATATTTTTCTAACCGTAATGTACCTTCAAAAATGATTCTGAGAAATGATTTTTTTTCTATTAATGTGCGTCTAAATTAACAAATTTTTTCTTTGTGATTAAATCTAAAAAATTGGCAAAAAATAGTGTAATATAAAACTTTTGAAAACAAAAAATAGTTCAGATATAAATACCATATAATTTATTAATATTTTAGAAGTATTTTTACATTGTTTGATCAACATTAATTCGTATTTATAAAATTCTTATAATTTGTAACTCAATTATGATTGCTTCGTTTGAAGACATGAAAACACCAAGCATAGATTCAAATGAAAACAAAGAAATTTTAAAATACGAAAATATTTCAATTAATTTTCAATTTATTTTATTTTTTTTTTTAAATTACCAACTTGAAATTCAAACCTTGTTACAATTTACTTTCGTAAAATGTACCATATTACAAATTAAAATACTTTAAAAAAGAAACATAAAACCTTTGGCATCTTTTTGAGTTCTACAATATTCTTTCTTATAAAAAAATACACTATTGTTATCTAAGTATTTAATTAACTACGTCTATATGAAATGGATTCTCCGGAAAGTTTGTACCGATTTTCGTTTGGTGGAATAAAGACAAATATGAATTTTCCACGAAGAAAGATTAAAGAACAAAGTGAAAACAACATAATTTAACAATATTTAATCAAAATCCAAAAGTGTTGAATTTCAATTTTCGTTCAAAATCGGTACGAATTTTCCGGACAACCATTTATCAATTGGAGAAATCATATTAGTTTTAAATAATTTGAAGTCTATTCATAACATAAACTTAACTTAACATAGCTTAGTTATTCATAACATTTATTATAAACTATACCTCACTTTTGCATAGGAAAAACCAATTAAGAAAACGAAAAAACACTTCATACTAAAAATATAAAAGCTTAACCCTTTGCTGTCTCGGGTGTTCCCTCTTATGGGACATTAACATTTATTAGTGACTAGTATAAAACCCGTTAGGCTCCATCCTAACGGAAAGTATTACGGACAGAGATCAGACAGAAACTACAACGAAATGCAACTATGAGGGAGAAGATTGAGTGAACGAAGTCTGTTGAGCTTAGTAGTTGAAATACAACACAAGTTGTAATACACATGGAATGGATGCGGATGGAGTGAGAAAGACTATTTCTCCGCACCAATGAAAACGTCTCACCGATCAGCCATCTTAATATATAGGATTACGGGGATCATACTATACATTATCAAACTGTACAAAATTATGAAAAATAAAATATTGACTTTCTTGTATTAGGTATACATTTTTGGATGTCAATGTCATTATAATACGTTATTTCGTTCGAATTTTTTTCTAAATAATCGGAAGGTTTATAAATGCACGTTTTTGTTACAAAATAGCGCCGAGTAGCTTATAGACTACGTTCAGAATCGTTCCGAATGCAAACGGTTAAAATAAAACTTAACACTTTATATAGAAAACTTCTTTGATTAAAGCCTATAGATCATTCTCCATTATCCTCCAAACCATTTCGAAGGCATCAGTTCATCATCGACCAGCTGCACGGATTATCCAAAAGCGTAGGAGGAAATAGGAAAAACTAGCGTTTTAACCAATCTGATTTTAGTGGCTTTAGTTATTTTGCTGTTTTTCCATAATTTGAATAGTTGTCATGGTAGACCAGAGCAATTTCAATACATCGTCTAATTTCCCTGTTATCTATGTACTATTAATTTTTCATGTTATCGTACTTCGTAACGTGTAATATGCCCGAAAAATCCAAGGTTTCGTCCATACGTTAAAGAAGGAAGTCTCTGGATCTCTAGACATTATTATTAGTTATCTAATCGAAAATTTTACAAAAATCAATATGAAATATTACAATTAGTTTCAAAAACTACATTTATTTTTATTCAATTATAAATGTTTATAACTTTAAATCACTGTGGGTAAACAGAAATTATAACGTAGGAAGCATCAAGGGTCGCATGTTTGTACTCGAAGCCCTTTGGGCATATTTAAATATTTTAGTTACATAATCGTTTGGTTGTAGTTTTGTGATCAATTTTTTTTTCTACCAATGTGTGGATATGCTTAAAGTTTCAACTGAATTAAATTTAATACAATAAATTCAAAGGTATTTCCAATATCAGGCAACTGCAATGAAAAAATGCAAATACATTGGATATATAATATATTCAAGTGAAGTAAGTCTTCAATACTTTCGTATAACAAAAGTTTTCAACGCTTTTCTTAATTTCGCATACGTTTTCGTGAAGAATATCTACAAAATATATTTTTCTTATGATTTTACACCAATTTAAAACTTCAAGTATTTGTTTTATATTTGCTTTTAGTCAACAGGTTTCATAAAACCGTTTTACAAAACGGAAGTGATTCATAGCTAATAGTTGGCTCATCTTTAACGTACAGAACAAGCTAAACGTTATATTTTATTAATTATTTAAGTCGCTAGTTTTTTAATTAAATGTTTTATTAATATTATTGCTATTGAGCTTAGAATAAAACTGTATTTTATAAAATGAATGAAGATTATATTTCCTTTGATTGTTAAAATAAGTAATTGTTACAGGTCGTTATAATACAAACGTGTGAAATAGTGTAAATGGTTGAAATTTTTTTCAAATATTTATAAATAATCTCACTTAGTCTTTGTCTCTCTCATAAATATCTATATAACAATCCATCATAGTGGTCTTAAAACCACAGACTATTATTTCATTTCATAAACCATTTTTAAAATTCTTCACCTAACCATCAAAATGTTAATGTTCATCCACTAATTACTCATATAATATCAGTAAAACAAGTAAATAATAGGACCATGAATTACCTTTTCCAAGTAACAGATAAGAAAATGACTTATTTTCAACTCAAAGCAAACATATTAATGAATCAGAATATTTTTATATTAAAATCAACCACTGGCCTTACTGTTTTTATTAAATATTTCCCAGACAATATTTCTTTCATAATAAAATATATTGCTTCGTAATTGGGAACATTAAATGAAACAAAACGAAAACACCAACGAAGCATTTAACTTCAAATTACATCAGCCATTTGAAAAAATCTGTACCTTTTATGGAATATTTAGCAAATTCAAACACTTTTGTAGAGAAAGAAATTATTATTTTCCACTTCAAATTTGATAGATATATTGAATACTTATATTAGTTTATTCTTCCAAATTAGTTACAAAACAAAATTTGTCAACAAGTTATAACGTAGATTTCTATTTTTACATTCTTAAATCGGAAACTATTTTTTTCTTGCATTTTTTTGTTTAATAAAAATTGGATGCTATTCTTTCAGTAAAAGAATATTTGGTGCAAGTATAAGCTTTTAAACAAGTCTTTATCTAGTAACGTTTCATCATAAATCGGTCGTAATAAAATTTAGGAAAAAAAAGAGAATTTATAAACGACACCAAAATTGAATTAACAACAAAATCGCAAATTAAATTAATAACGAAATAAAATACGTTGCCAGATAGTAAATTTTATAAAAGATACTTATTCATTAAATAAAAAATATAACCTATGGCATAACCAATATATTAATATACATTAGGGTGATGCAAAAAATCAGACTATATTTTTTCGGGTCTCTTACTACAATATGTTAATTTATAGTACTTTAAGAGTCCTCTTCAATAATCAACTAAAAAAAAAAAAAAATAACGGTTGCTCAAGACTTTTGAAAATTCCGAAAAGCTAAAATTCGATATTTTAATTTATATTTTTCGGCACAGGAAAATTTTGTACAATATATATGTTCATAAATTAAACGTGTGCACAGGGGTTGCCAAGGTTAGAATGGAAACTATAATTAAATATTTGAGAAACCTTTTTATAAAATAAATTATTACGCTCTTCCATAAGTATCGTTATTGTTTACGTTTCATTCCATTTTATTTATAAAATTTCTTATAAATGATTCACAGATAACAAAATGTGGAAAATATTTATTGTTCTTTTTTAACTTTTTCCAAGACTTCTTTGTTCTCATCAGGATTTTTTTTATTTATCAATTTTTATTATCTTTTCTTTTGGTTTTTGAAAATAACTAAGTAGTACCTAAATATATATTAATTGTCAATATTTGAACCATGATCTTGAATATAATTTTAGGTAAACTTGAATACCATTTCTTCGTTGATATTTTATTGCCCGAACTTGTGTCGTGGTTTATTTTAACAATAATATTATAAATAGTTTAATTTTGTGATCTAATTTTAGAAAACTAAAAATCAATAAGTTGAAAATATTTTTTACTAAATGAAAAAACTTTTAAATTTATTGAAAGCCAAGGCTAAGAAAAGTTTGGAAATTTCCATGATTTCTCATTATTTTAAAATGATTGAAACAGTTGTTTTTTTTTATTTTTAGAAGATTATATTCCGGAATTACCCTTTATAAAAACCGTAATACAGGACGCCTAAGCTTTAGTGTTTGAGACGATAAGTTGATTTGGAAACTTTTTTTACCAATATGGGTATCTACAAGATATGGGAAATAGTTGGGGGAGAGTAACGATAGTGGAGAGTCAATTTGGAAAAAACCATAGAACTCCTTGAAGCTTTGGTTAAATAAAAGAACATATTTTCAAAACGTCATCAATAAAAAATTAGAAAAATTGAGAGTTGGTACTAAAATGATGGTGAGAATTTTGGAAAATAGAAAAAAGGTTTCCGTTGAACCTGACGGAATTCGGTGAGTTTGTTTATCTGTAGGTTCTCTTCATCGTAAAAAGACATTTTGGTTAATTCTTTTGTCAGTTATAAAAAATTAAAAAGCCTATTGGTGGCAGAGCTGTTAGAAGAAGTATCTTAGCTAGTTTAAAGTAAATAAAATACTGTATCTTAGTTCCTTTACATTTTGGCAAACAGTAACTAATATCCTAGATACTTTCTAAATGGAACAGTATCTTGTAACTTAAAAAGTATCTTAGTTTTATCGAAAAGTAATGTCGACATCAAGATTTTAGATCTCTTGTATAAATTTTCTATCGCTTTTAAAGTGTGTTGTGTTTACAGTGGATTAGGCCTACATACTTTACTCTTTCCTAAATTAATAAAGATAAAAAAAATTATTATCTGATTACCTAAAAACTTTACTTAATACGTTACGAAACTTAGTAAATACATAGTAACTAAAAAAGTATCTTTTCAAGTAACTTAAGATAAGTATTATGTTTAAGTTCCTTTTTTTGAAAAGTAAATAGATACCCAAAGTAATTTCAGATACTTTTCCAAAAATTTACTTATCTAATATTTAGATGCTTTCCCAAAGCATCGTTGACAGCACTGATTGGTGGCCGAGTGGTTAAAATGGCCGCTCCAAAACTGGTAGATGCTGGATTGAATTTAGTTAGCAAACTTTCAATATTTCTCAATTAACGGTTTTTATAAATCTTAAAATTGCTAAAAACCTTAGTAATTATAAAGCGATGATAAATAATAACAAAAACAACTACAAAAAGGATTAAAAAACACAAAACCAGCATTTATTCTTACATTGATTTTGAGTTGTTGAAGTTTGATAAAAACGTATGACTTTCGAGCGGAGATGTTTAAAAGGGGCAAATAATAGTGTGTACCTAACAAAGTAAGACTTCTGGATATATAGTAACCTCATAATGCAATCACTAAAGGTTGAAAAAACTAATTACTTTATTCCATATTCGAAATGTCTTCAAAATAATAACTTTGGATAAATTTGATCAAAACTTCTGTCTTTCATAAATTCTTCACATCCCTTTAAGTTTTTCTACTGAAAAACCAGACGTTTAATTGAATTTCAAGCCTTTAACAATCAATTTTTAGGTAAAAAAGAAGGGTTTTGTGAATTTTTATCGTTTTGTAACCATTAATCGATAAAAATGCTTATAATCAAATCTGCAAATAAACAAGTTCATCAAGTTTAGTTTGACAGTTCTATGGATGTTTTTCCATTTTCTGAAATGTACATTTTTTGAGAAGCAATCTCTACTAGCAATATTTTGAGATTTTTTTTTCAAATTTGTTTCTCCTCTTGAAACCCTAAACCCAATCATTTTCCTCCCCAAAATGTTTTGATAAAAAAGGTTCAAAACAACTCACCTTCTTAAATACCAAAGCCCAGGCGATTCTTTGATCAATGATCGAACATCTTACATTATTGATTATTGGGTCTGATTCTCTTAAAAATTGTATACCTACCAAAGTTGTCAAGACAACCACAATCAAATTTTCGGTAACCTTTTTTTGAATCTAAAGAACCATAAGATTTTTTGTGGATGGATTTTGGTAACCCCAAACACAAACTTTTGCGTACGCTTTTATTTGTAAATATATTTAATTAATATGTAATTTAACTTTTACTTAATACTCCGATTGAATAAAAAATACAAATTATAAAATCATTCCGAATGTTCTCAACAAATTTTGACAAAAAACAATTCAATTCTAATGTTAGAAGAAAAAAAAAACAATAAAACATTAAAGATGAAAGTGTTTTAGTTGATTGATTGATTAAAATAAAACATTGATAAAAACCGACGTTAATTTCCTACTCTTTGAAACGTCTGAGAAAAAAGTAAACTTGTAATAAATAAAAGGAGCATCAAACGATTTTATTTCAGCGACAAGTTTGGAATGCTCAATTTTTTCGCTTTCAATCCCACATGAGTATAATTTATTAAAATGCAATTGCTATTGAAACACGTAATAATAGAAATAAGATATGCAAAACACATTAATATTATGCAAAAATTTTTGATCAAAATGTGAGAAAAGAAATGGAAAGGCTGAAACAATCACAGCCTAGAATTATTTGGTATTATCATTATTATTAGCTATGCCAATTGAGAATTTGATTTGAATAAATTTGTATGACTATGGTGGCCTTCTTAGTTTCATTCCTCAAATATTTTAGCAATGTACATTGCACAGTACATTTACACATTAAGTAAAAACAATATTATTCGATTCAATTTGCAAATTTAAAGTTGTAATTTGTTAAGATATGATTTGCGTAAATGTTTGTTTTTCGTCAGTCTCTTTTTATCATATGCGAAACTAAATATTAATGTGAAATTTAGTCTATAAAATTTATTGAACTGTTTGCTATTCAATAATTTATTTAGTAGAGAACCAATTTCGGACTTTGTTCTTTTAGTGAATGCTCCATTAAATGTCATGTAAAATATTGGTGATCAATGAGGGACGATAACGCAATTTTTTTTTTTAGTTCCGATAACAAAATGAGGCCAATCTTTAATTTGGAGCTGATATATATTTTTTAGGTAATTTTTAAATTAGTTATTTAAGTAACTCATAACAATATCAAATTTATAGTACGCCTAAGCCTATAAAATGGGAAAATTTTTAATATACTTATTTGTATATATAACTTCTCTGCTACAACGAATTTTCAATCAATAGATATTAGTGTTCGATAAAAAGGCACTCCATATTCCGTTTATTATTGAGTGGCATGCAAAATAATTTCTACACAAATTAAATTCCTTTCGCAATAATGTTTTGTCTACCAATATAAATCGAAAACTTTTGCAGTTTTGCTTTTTCTCTGTCTTTATTTGTTCACCATTATATTTCTGCTTATTAGTTTTGTAGGCTGATTGTAAAAATCAATGTTAATTAGATTTGAACTGTTAATGAAAGAAACGAAAGTAAATCGGCCAAATTATCTAAATTGGTTTTAATGTATATAAACTATATAATATAATATCTATATACCTAATATATTGCTATATACCTAAGCTCCTAGCCAAATTTAACTAGAAGTAAACAATTATTACATTTCAATGCAATGTAATCCAATTTATTGAAATTAGATTTAAAAATCAAAGTATTTTTGGTTATTAAATTTTAATAAAATGCACTTTATATCCATTATTTTGAATGAATTTATAAGTTTTCACGCTAATAGGATTTTACGGATAGTTTTTAAAAGGAGATTAGCTATTTATGTGCTTTCTCAAATATTCACAAATTAGTGCACAAATTCAAATATTATATATCAAATATTTGATTTATCGTTATTGCTTCTTGTGAAATTTTAATCTAATTTAAATCATTATAATTGCTGAAATGTAGCTTTTTTGAAAAATGAGAATTTCATCATTTTTTTTTTTGAACCATTTGACGATATACGGTGTAGTATAATAGATATAATTTCGTGGCATTTCGCCAACAATATTCGTCACCCAAAAGTTATCATTTTTCCAAGGCTATTTGTGGAACGAAAATATGTTCGTTTTCCATTTCATTAGAAAAGTAATGCATATTGCAAGAAAATTTCATTTCAAAACAGACACTTAATTTTTTTTTTTTTGGAAATTCCATTTCACCATTACTTAACTAGGATACTTAAGGTAATCTTTTGTTTATAGGTGTATGTCTTTTGTTTTTGAATAATTGTTTAAATCAAAGAAGGCGTTGAATAACAAAATTCATTTGTTCCTACACGCTTTGCTTTTTTAAGAAGGGCATTTTTAATTGACCGGATGTTTATTATGAAACATTTGAAACCCATTTCATTTTCTATATCTAGATTGAATAGCAAAATTTGCATCTGAAAAAATAATAAGAAAGCTGAATTACATAATGAAAGTGCTTTGATTTGAGAAGATTTATTTTGAATTTAAATAGGATGGTTCGTTGCTTTGAATTCGTTTAAAAATTGTTTTGACAAAGTCTTTTGAAATGATGAAATATGGATATGAGTCAAAAAGGACATATAGTTTGCTTTATGAACATAGAACATTAATCTATACATTAAATCAAAAAAATCAAAATATCTTAGCATTTTCTTTTTTGGATTAAAGTTATTTGAAAAATTAATTTCATTGTAAGAGTTCAGTACGACTTAAAAGCCATGCTTATAATTTTAACATTATCAGACAAAAAAGCCATTAAATTTTCTGTAAAAAAATGTATAAAAAATTATTTTGACTCAGTAATAAGTTGTTAAGAATTATTATAGTGCCTGAAAAATTCGGGCAACCGACGAAACTTGTACAGAAAAAAAATAATCCTGAAACAAGAGAATCTAAATAATTAATTATTAACTAATTATGGAAAAAGAACTTTATAAATGTAATTTAAAAAAAAAGGAGCTAATTGAATTCTACCTTGCTTTGTGAAGCTAAGCAAAACTAAGAAAAGTATTCATTAAAAATTAACATAATTTTTTGATATGATTCCTTTCTTACTACATTCGTAACATACTGTAATAATTGCATAATATTTTTTCTCGTTTCTGCCTAACTGCAGATTCAGGTAATCCCGCGTGGTTGAAGCCTTCTTTCCAGTGTTGTCCGTTCTTGACGAGGTTTTTTAAGTCGTGATCGTTCATTCTTTCTTTAAAAGATTTAGCATTCTTTTTTCGCCCTTTTTTCTCGATTCTTACCAATTTTTCTTATACACCTAATTTGAGCTTTTTTTCTCCCAAAGTATGACCCATTGAGTTAAGTTTTCTCCTTGTTTCCATATCGTGGGTTCAATGATTCTACATTTGTGGCCCAATCCGTTTATTTGGTTTTTTCCATTTTTTCTTCAGCACCATATATCAAAGTTCTCTAGATATTTCTTTTCATCTTTTATGAGGGTTCATGTTTCCGATTCATAACGTACTATGATTTAACAACTTCAGTAATTTTTTCCAAAGTTTCAATTTCAATTTTTCAATAAAATGGTTTATCTTGTTTCTTGTTAATGAACGTGATTTTCACCATATTTGTCCGATGATGATGATTCCTATTTGAGTTAGGCCTTGTTTTCCAGTTGTATGTTGTTGATGATTTGAAGAGGTTTTTCATTCTTTAATATTCTCATGAATATCCACTTCCCTGTTTTATATCCTTCCGATACATATCTCCAATGATAACCGAATGGTCCAGCATTCGTCACTATTACTTTTCAGTTTTTGCCAATTGCAACAGGTTATATCAGCGATTTTGATAACTTTGATGGTTAACAACTCATTGCAAAATCTTTGTATTTTTCCAAGATTTCATTTTTCAATCATTCTGCAGAGCTTCTAAAAAGAATAAAAGATATGTACCTACCGTTTGGCATTTTAGGTGCACTCATATCCAATATATATTTATTCGAATTTCAATTTTGTGTTATATGTAACGTTTTGAAATTTATCGCTCCTATATTATATTGAATTTACTTTGTATAAACCTATGAGTATTAAACATGGTTTGAATAAATTAAATCCTATATCTGTCTCATTGTTTGCCGCTTTTTTAAAAAATATATATTGCACCCATCTCTCGATTTACGCGGTAGATATGTTCGAAAAAATATACGATAGATTCTAGAATCTAAAAATCCGCGTAAATCGAGACTTCGTGTTCATATAAAGTAAAGGGATAGATTCTAGAAAATCTCGTAAATCGAGTAGATACACACATATATCTGCTTAAAAAATGAAATTTGATTAAGACCTAGATTTAATAGCTCGGTATAAATTCAGCAACTAGCTCTTCTTTTCGTCTTATTAAATAGTATGTAACTAATTTTTGCGTTTTAACTTTGGTCCTAGAATTGGAAATAATCTAATGCAATATGGTTTATGTGACATGTCGTAAAAATTTTTATTTAAAAATAAAAAAAAAGGTTTTTTCTGATCGCGTAAAAGCGAAACTGCGTAAAATGGGTACCTCAAAAGTCGAGAAAAGAGTGTATACGTAAATATTGGTACAACTAAATTGATAACTCATTGAGGTTCGGTTAATACTCCGCATGAATCGTAGTTTATATTTAATATTCTACATTAAAAAGATGGATCTTATTTAACAGCTTCAACTACATCTAATTATTTGAAAATTACAAATAATTAAAAAATAATGCTGGTGAGATTCAATAAGAAATAATTCCAGTGTTAATTTATAATTGATAAACCAAGTACAATTAAAAATGTGTGCAAGGTCGATAGAATTTTTTAAAACTTTAAATTGTCTTTAAAAAGAACAAAATTGCATTTCGAAATATGAACCATTTATTTTCTTTTTCCATGAAAATTTTGTTTAAAGACATAAATTCATCTGAATACAATAGTCATTGACAATATTACGTAAATTTCTATTAAAAATCACACGGAAGAAATTTTAATTGAAAAAGTGTAAAAATGTATGACGAGAATGGTTTATTTGATAACTGATGTAACATTTACTAAATTTACATTATAGTTTTGTATATTTTAAAATTTCTATATAAAAATTATTTGCTATTATCTCATTAAAGGTGAATAAACCAATACCTGCTCAAACGTTCACAGTTTTGTAGTTTACGTTTAATATACATATGAGTACTTGTACTTGTGTACTTAAATATTACGAACTTAAAAAGTATTATATACCAATATTTTCATATTTTTATGTGAAATCAAAAATATGAATAATTATTCGAAAATTAATTAAATCATAAAATATTTATGATAGTTTTGTTTCATTATCCGTTGATAATTTTCCTTAAATTTTCAATTAAAATCACAACAAACATTATTTTATGTTCAATACTCCAAAAATTGTATAAAAAAAATAATTTACACTCGTTATTAACGAAATTATAATTTATTACGCCATTAAATTGAATGTTTTTCTTCCAGTTAGACGACAGTGCGCTGCAACTATATAAAGATGGAGATTATGGAGCCTACTTAGACCTAGAAGCTTCTATAAATGAACAGCAGGAAGAGTTTGAAGGATTTCAGGATAAGTAAGAAAAACAAAATATATTTATTTCTATACAAAACTAACGCAATAAAAACTTTTAGTCGTAAAAATTCAATCATACTCCGAACACAATTATCAGTACGAGTGCATAGTATAATTGGTAGGTCTCAAAGTCTTATTTTGGGAAATTCACTTTTTAAATTATTTCTTTTTTTGTTCAGAAAAATTATTAAACTCTGAAAGTCGTGAATTGCGTCGTTCCTTATTTTCACTCAAACAAATTTTTCAAGAAGATAAAGACCTGGTGCATGAATTTGTTCAAAATGACGGGTTATCATGTTTGATAAAAGTAGGAATGGAAGTCGACCAAAACTACCAAAACTATATCTTACGAGCTTTGGGTCAACTGATGTTATATGTTGATGGAATGAATGGCGTAATGGAACATAATCTTACGGTGCAATGGTTATATTCGTTAATTGCATCGAAATTTCGTTTAGTCGTTAAAACCGCTTTGAAATTGTTGCTCGTTTTTGTTGAATACGTTGAAACAAATTGTATGCTCTTAATTCAAGCCATTGATGCGGTAGATTCAACTAATGAAGTACCCACTTGGAGCGTTATAATGCGACTGTTAAAAGATTACGATTCAGCGGATACAGAGTTATTGATTTATGCGATGACATTAATCAATAAGTGTTTGAATGGAATTCCGGATCAAGACACATACTACGACCAAGTAGATAGTCTTGAAGAACAAGGAATTGAGAGCGTTATTCAGCGATACATGTCACGGCAAGGAACTGATTTAGATCTTCTTCGACAGTTTCAAATCTATGAGGCCGTTTTGGAACATGAAGACGGCGAACAAAAAAACACACCCCTCGACGAGACAATTCGCAAAACTTTACGAAATCGAAAATCTGTGCCAATGACTTGTGAACGACGTAAATCACGGCGTCATTCAACGGGAACGTCAGCGATAGTGGTTAAATTAAATCACTATAAATCACCTACTGCATTCCCGGAACAACGCAGTGATGGGGAAGATGAATCTTCCAGCTCACAGTCTTCGCATGGATGTGAACAATTAAATGGAAAGTACAATGATAATAAAGAAAGTAAGTTTTAAAAGTTCTACTTATGTAAGTTTAAGTGAAGAGTAATCACTCTTATGGGTGAATTAGCATCAAATCAAGAGACAAATATCAACTGAATTTGATAGAATGATTCCATTTCTTTTATAAAGCTATATAAAAAAGTATTAAAACCCGTAAATTCTAGCAATTATAACTTTCAATAAAGAAACTGCTTATTTTTTGTTAACTTTTAAGAACCTATTCAATGATACCACACACGATTATGTAGGCTGTCGTGTTCTTGGTCATCTCTCGATTATTAGGGGATCCCCTTACTGATATTTCTAATTATAAATGCTTTTAATTGCATGGAATAATAAGTTATATTGATACCAAATTGTATTAATATTGCTTCATCCATTTTTGAGTAAAAGAGCATCCAAAAACTAGTCTTTTTTGTAAATAGAATCAAAAATTAAAATATACAAATATTTTTTTTTATTAGTAAGATAGGAATACTATTTTAAAGTATGTAATATAGCATACTTTGGTTTCCAACATTGTTATCACGGTGTGCCAGGGTCATTTGAAGCTAACGAACTAATAATCTATGACTCGGAATTTTAAGTGGTTTAATATTTTGTTGTCGCGTGTTTAATTGTTCATGTTTAAGTGAGGCATGTTTTACTGTCAAGGATCATAATGCTGGATAATCGGTTAAAACTAAGTCACCGTTCTAGCATTATTTTCTAAGGGTAATAGATTCCCAAAAAAGATGAAAGTTAAATATCAAGATTAAGTAGATCGGGCTAGAATTCTGGATGCCACATTTCAGAGTTTCTCGTATTTCGCAATTTCTATGATTGGCCCTAGTTTTGATTATTCATTGATAACCAATGAATATTTTTTCTTATTATTGTATCTCCGTATTATTATTATAAATTACTGTTTATACTTAATTAATTTTTCAAATAAATTTTGTAGCCAATCAAGCTGGAGTTACACCAGCTCTTCGACGACGTCGTGAACGTGCAGAACGTCAACGAAGTTTTATTCGTGAGCAAGAATCAAACGGTATTTTCAATTCTCGTGATGATAAAAGTAATTATTTAATTGATAAAAATTACTTGTTATTTTACTAACATTTTTTTTTCTTTTAGGTAACAAAAACATAACTGATTTACAAAGAAACAATTCAAACGGTTCTGTTAAACATTTTTCACCGCGTGGGACCTTAACACCACAATTGAGTGGCGATAAATTAGAGCAAATTGAACAAGAATCTCAAGAAATCAATGGCAATAGTATTAACAATAATGGAATATTAAAAAATCCATGGGTTTTGTCGATGATGTATTCAAAATCGCAACATGACGAGAATCATCATAACGAAGAAAACTCACAACTATCACCTGTGAATAATAACGAAGCAAACAACCATTTAATACATTTAAATAAAGAGAATTCGGTGAAAGATTTAACACAAAAACTTTCTAGTCAAAATATTTTACATTCAAGTCCAGTTGAAGAAAATAATCGACCAAATCGAATCGGCGATATGACTGGTTTGATATTCAAGGCAAAAGAAGGCCTTGCTAAATCTAAGTCGAAAATTGATGTTTTACGTAGTCCTACAAGTGAATGTGTTCCTAAATTTTCAGTTCCCGAAGTGAAAAAAACCGAGAGTGAGCTACACTGGGAAGAATTAGCTCGCACATTAGATCGGCCATTAAATCTTTGTGACTTAGATTTCACAGATCTAGGAAGTGGCGACGAGAATGATATCCTAGCACCTAGTTCATCTATCCATGCTGGACCACCTCCACCACCACCTCCTAACAAGGATATGGTGCCTCAAGCTCCTCCTGCAGGACCTCCTTCGTGTCCACCTGTTTTCTCAAGTCCATTTAAAGGACTCGACCGAGCAACAAATGATTCAACCACTAAAAATGGAACCAACAAAAAGAATAAAAAGACCGTGAAACTATTTTGGAAGGAAGTTCGAGATGATCCAATAAGTGTAATGAAATTACAAAATGTTGGTGGTATGATTTGGGATGAATTGACACCGGTTATAATCGACACACAAAAGTTAGAACATTTGTTTGAATCTCGCGCCAAAGATTCTTTAACAAAGGTGAGCGTTATTTTTCAAGCTTAAACTTTACTGTTACAAAATGTTTATTATCTTTCAGAAACAACAAGAATTAAATAAAAATAAAGAAATCATAATTCTCGATCATAAACGATCCAACGCAATTAATATTGGAATGACAAAACTTCCTCCGCCGCGTTCGATCAAAACAGCTATTTTAAAAATGGATGCAACAATCATGAACCGGGAAGGAATCGAAAAACTCTTAACAATGTTACCGACAGAAGAAGAACGAACTCGAATTCAAGATGCGCAAGCCGCCAATCCCGATTTGCCTCTGGGAAGTGCTGAACAATTTCTGTTAACATTAGCTTCCATTTCGGAACTTCCAGCACGTCTAAAGCTCTGGGCGTTTAAATTAGATTTTGAAAGTAGTGAAAGAGAAATTGCTGAACCTTTAATGGATTTAAAACAAGGCATTGAATTGTTAAGAGTTAACAAAACGTTCCGGGGAATATTAAGAACTCTTTTGTCAATTGGAATATTTTTAAATGGATCCGACGTCAAAGGGTTTCAAATTGAATATTTAGCAAAAGTACCTGAAGTGAAGGATACGGTGCATAAGCACTCGTTATTGCATCATCTGTGTTATATGGTTATGGAAAAATTTCCAGAATCGACTGATTTATACTCCGAGGTATTATTTTTTATTCTTTGTTAATAAGTTTAAATGACTATTTGATGTATTTTCCAAATTGTTAATTTATTTTCTGCAGCTATATTCCAAAAATTCTTGTCATTTGGAATAAAAATGTAGCCTCTGAACCCTGCCTGGGCAAACTCCAGGCAGATGTAGATAACTTAGCAGACTAAATTAGTAAGAAGTAAGCTTCTACATTTAGGAGGCTAATAAATCATAAGATTGTTATTTACAAAAAATAGTTGCTAGTTTTTACTTTTACTTCTATAATCTCATATTTATATGATATACACTTCTAAATATATTTCCTTTGAATATTACAATTAGTTAAAATATGAAACTCTAGATTTATACAATCTCAGTTTTTCTTAATTTGAGTTGAAATATTTACGTTTGCTTCTATTCGGAAAGTATCGTCAACTGGTTTTATCCACATAATCTTATGGGGGGGGGGGGGTAAAACAGATTTAGGTGAATATTCTTGTATGATTTCAATTTTTCATCAATTTTCAAAGAAATATCGTCAACTTTGTTTTACACATCCAGGCTAATATGAATAAAATGAGTTGACGAGCCCTTGTGGTATCGACTCTTACATTAAAAATCACTCTTAGTAGTTATATTAATATTATGTATAGTTCAATTTGATCTTTTGAATAATAATAATAATATATGAAATGTTTATCAAATACTGTTAATACAGATTTATATTTATACTATTATTTACTTTAATTCCAGATCGGTGCCATTACTCGCGTTTCTAAAGTAGATTTTGACGAACTTCGTCATAATATTCAACGTTTAGAAATTGATTGTAAGGCCTCGTGGGATCATCTAAAACTAATTGCTAAACACGATGGTTCTACGTTCATGAAAGTGAAAATGTCCGACTTTCTGGCGGATTGCGCTGAGCGCATTATTTTATTGAGTATTATACATCGTAGAGTTATCAATAGATATAATAAATTTTTACTATGGGTTGGAGTTCCTTTACACCAAGTGGCTGATACAAAACCAAATCAATTTTGCCGCATCGTATCCGAATTTGCATTAGAATATCGCACGACTCGCGAACGTGTCTTGCAACAATTAGAAAAGAAAGCAAATCATCGAGAGAGAAACAAGACTAGAGGAAAAATGATTACTGAGGTATATTTTTTGTGCTATAATATGATTTAAGTTCACTTTTCTTCATCGAATTTCCTAAAAAAATGAATATTTTATGGTTTACAAAATATTTGTTCAAAACATGCTTGGGTTATTCAAGATACAACTCTTTATTGAAAAAGTTGTATCTTGAATAAGACCGACATTGAAAGCCTTAAATCTAAAATGCTTGGGTTATCACCCTAAATCTTTACAAAGTTATTTTTAGTCTTTTTTTTTTGATAAAAATTGTTCTGAAGTCACTAAACAAGTGTAAAAGGTATAAATATAAAGCCAAAGTAAATTTACATATCTTTTTCCAAGAAATATATAGCATTATTCATGTACCAATTTCGCAGCCTGACTTTAGACTGTTAACATCAGTGGCTTATTTAGAAATTTGCCACCCCTACTGACCTGTGAAATTCGATACCCTATTTCGTAATCATAATAATTACATTTATTCCATCAATGGAACCGCAATTTGTGCACTGTCGCCGCTATTACATCAACTTTCCTGTGATTAGCAAATTTTATAAGCCAAATTTGCCGCCTCCTAAAATTCTCTAAAACACTCAGCTTGCTGGTAAATCCGCCACTTTTACATACGTATATGTTCATTATTTTATGCGTAATTTTCTAAGTAATAAAAGAATCATAGAATCCAAAAAGATCTTCAATAGTTTTCATTAATTACAATTTTTTGAATGTCCCTAGCGAAGTTCTTAACGTCACGTTAGTTAATATTATACTAGTTAATACAATACAAGTGTACGATAATTAACAGACATTATTTTGAGTATATTTTAATAAATCCTTCGCAACCCCTATTTTTTTAAATTTTTAAATAACTCTGAAATAGTTTTGTCACATTTATAGTTGAAATTTTTTTGTAACATTTTATAAAAGTAGCATTTATAAAATATTATATAACAGTGGCGGCTTGGTCGACTTACATTTGATTCTGCGAATCAAAAATATACATTTCGTAGTTATGTATTTGGGAATTCATAAAGTTACTATTTATTTCTCTGCTAAGGCTCTATAACTTTAAAGAAAAATTGGGAAATTTAAAAAATATCTTCTTTTCTTAACAGTAAAATAAAAATCTAGAATTTTTAATAGGAAAAGTTCAATCATTGCAAAGAATCTATAATAATCTTCCAAATAAACTCTTTATATTTTTCATCACATCGATTATTGTGTTGATTACATTGTATCTAAATTTGATTTATTTTTCTTTAAGAAAACTCAATGGGGGTAAATTAATAATATACGTTGATCTGTTTACATTACACTTAAAAACTTTTCGTTTTTTTCTGGAAAAATGTAGGTAATGTTGAGGGTGTTTTATTTATATTTTTATTATTCGTTAGTCATTTTTTTCTAAGAAATAACGTAAAAATGATGGGCGATTTTTTGTATTACAATATTTATACAAGTACGGAATTGTAAATTTTAATCCTAGTTTTATTTAAAAATGGTATTAAATATATACTTTATAACTCGATGAAGAAAAGTAAATCAAAGTCAGGGTCTTAAACTATTTCTGCGACTATTTTTTCTTTAAATTTTAATATTTTATTATTTTTAGGTTGGTAAATTTAGTTCGAAAGAGGAACGAGCTGATGCTGAATTACGTCATGTGTTGGGAACTAGTGATATTTCTGATGTTGAAGGCGGAACTGGTACGTTGCCGTGGCGACGTCGTCGAGAACAATCATCTCGCACTGGTTCAAAACTAATTTTAAACGGTGGCGGTGATTTAACCGATGCAGACGATGAAATACTTGAAAGTTTAGTTAAAACAGCAACAAAAGCTCCATCGTCAAGAACAGTTCCACGTGAACGAAAACGTACACGAAATGTTGATAGAAAATCAAGTACGTATACGTCCATCTCACGTTCATTACAACAATAGCGTTGATAAATTCAAACATTTTCCCTATAGTAAAACGATCTCGTACAAGAGAAAGTATGTATGGGGTTGCCAAAGATTCTCCATAAAAATATTTAATTAAAATCCCATTGATGACAAAAGTGAGGGGTATGTCCGCATCTACAGTTTTAATTTTTTTGTTTTGTATGTTTTTTTCGTTTTCAATTAACACGATTGCCACTTATTTCAGAAGAAGTGTGAAACCAACTTTGGTTGCATTTTGCTAGAATTGCACTTTATTATGCTTACGCTATTGGTTTTTATGATTTCAATTACACTTAAAAACAAAATGTAAAAGATTTTTTTTTTAATTTCAGTGAGACGAACGTTAAAAAATGGTCTTTCGGAGGATGAGAAGAAACACTTAGCGGCCATTATCAAAGGATATTGAAAATCATGATTTGATTTTTTTTCACTTATTATTTTAAAATAAAAACTATCGATTTTTCATTGTGATTTCTGGATTTTAAAGGAAAAGAAATTCTTTTTTACACTTAAAAACTTCGTTTTATTTCTCATTACCAATATTTTTCAGGTCATTTAAAAGCAAAGAAGAAACGTAAAATTTTTAAGTTTGATTTATTATTTTTATTCTTATAACAATTATAAAAAGATCTTAACTTGTTAAAAAGTTGATATGTTTTTAAGTCTATTTGAAAACTTTGATTTTTAAGACATAGCGTTGATTTTTCAAAAAGAAAAATTACAATTTTTCAGTATACGTACGCTTAAGTTGTCTTGTCTCTCATTAAATAAAATATTCAAAAAAATCTATTTAACAAACTTAGAGTATAACAAATTATTGATTAAATATTATTTTTACATTGTGGGAATGTTGAAAATATAAAAAAAAAATCGTTGTTGCGCTTTTTTTCATTATTAAGTATTTAAATATTTTGGAATAAATGAAATATATTAGCTTTTATGAATTACAATTCGTCATGTTTAGGACCAGAAAATTCTTCATGTGAAATGAAACCATTTTTATCTTTATCTTCATGTTGGAAAATTTCTTCTACTAATTTATCGTGATCCTCAATCATGCTCTTGATATCGTCTGCGGGATTTTCGCCTCCAGCATTGACCATTTGACTTTTTAAGTACTCGCTCACCTAAAATGAGATACAAATGTAATTTTTTAATTCGAAGGCATTTTCCTGATTTTTACTTCATCTCTTGATAGAACTTTGTCAGAATTGGTATCGATTTCTTTGAACACATTTGTGGTTGGTGGCGAATCACCAATGTTGATTAGTTCGACCTCAAAGTGCAATGTGGCCCCACCAGGGATCACATTACCGGCACCACGATCACCATATCCAAGCGATGGGGGAATTGTCAATTTTCGTTTTTCCCCAACACACATTCCAACAAGACCCTGATCCCAGCCTTTGATTACTTGTCCAACACCCAATTGGAATGTAAATGGCTGGTCTCGATCAAAACTGAAACAGAATTTTCGGAATTAGCCAGAAAGATCAAACCACTAGAGTATATTATAACGTCATAACTATCAAAGAAAAACAGTTAACTACGAATTAATTGTATTGGCAAGTATTTAAATATAAAAACATCAAAATATCTTATTTATTGTATTAGTAGGTAAATATTCAATTGCTAATGGTTAATTAAAAGTTAAGAACAAATACACAATGTTTTATTCAATTTGGTATTTAAATGAAAGAATATAGCTTATCCACAATACTAAGAACCAAAACTTATGGTCAAAATTTTAATTGGTATTGTAACAACGGTAATAGGAATCAATGTTTTTAAAGATAGAAAATGAATTTTCTCACTAATTGTGAGAAAAAGATGGAAAAAATAAAAATTCACAGCGGTGTTTCTAAAAATTTGGAAATGAAATATTATGGAAACGGTATATTGCTTTCTGTTTTTCTACTCGTTGGAATAACTTTAAAATAGTTTATTAGTTTACAAATGGAATTGCATATAGTTTAGAAATGTTACTTTACTAGAAAACAAATCAACAATTAACTTTTAGGTAATATTTAAAACTATATAGAAAAAAGCGGTATAATTTATGGCAAAAGTTCGATATAATAATGTTATTTAAGTTTTATTTATAGCTTTTAAATAAAACAATAAGAAGCTTTTAATCAATAATTTATCCTTCAGTATTGTATACCTGCAAACATAAAGTGCAAAAAAATACAAATATTTACGCATAAAATAATTTCAATAAACCTATTTGCTCAAAAATATGATAGTTTACGGTGTCATACACAATTCCTATTCTATCAATAAAAATCTGATCCGATTCATAATTAAATTGGTTTTGAAAATAATATATCACAACAATGACTTATTATTTGTCATAATAATCATAAAAATAAAGTTATTTAAACAAAGCAACGTAATGGATTATGGAAATTGCCACTTAAAGCATTTTTTTTCTATATTATTACACTAGAACTGAACCAAAAAGCTTACAATAAAAGCAAAATAAAATAGTTACGAAAAAAAAAGATATTCCAAAGTCCTAGGTACAGAAACGAATTTCCTTGAATTATTTTGTACAACACTCAATAAAAACGGAATATAAGAGGTCATTCATAAATATTCTAATGTAAATTTTGCTAATTGTAGACTTCCTTTTATTAAAAAATATTAATATCCTTTTTATAAATAAAAATGGGAGAAATACAAAAGTTATAACACTTTCACCGAAATGCCTTACGTAGTTTATGAATAATCTTTTCTAACTTTTGGTGTACGTCTGCCTATTTCCCGACGTTAAAAAAATATTTTTTTCGTAAACAGTAGGTACCAAATTAAATTTTATGCCAAATATTAAGTTTCACAACCATTTAGTGTTTCAAAAAATGTAAATTTCGAGCATAATAGTTTAAAAATTTATTATTGATTTCGAAATTATGTTTTATGATTTATGTTCATTTTGTGAACATTTAGCAATTATAATAGTCCATAGAAAAGGTAAAGAATTTCGAAAACTGTATAAGTATATCATTTTCATATTACATTGTTTTCTTGAAGCAGAAGATTGTCAGTCATTTTTAATTTTAAATTTATTGCACGCAATATACATAACCCAATATTTGTAACTGTATCTAAGGAATACACTATAATTTTTTTTTATTATTGATATTCACAGTCGCTTTGTAACTACCGAGGTTTTCAGCGACTAATTAAAATCCGTAAATCGAGAAATATCGAAAATTTGTTCAATACGAGTTTCAAACCTACTAACACCTACCGATTAATCGATTAATTGATTCTTTAACTGTGTATTAATTGGTAGTTTTGATAACATTATTGGTGATTTGAGGATAATTCCTTAGTCATGGATGTCACAGATACAATGTAAAGTGTCAAATGTATGTAATTCACCTGTCGATAAGATCCTGCAGTCATTGTTTTTGCATTATTAGTCTTAAAAACAGTACTAATATAACTAATATATACTAATATTCGATATTTGGTTTAAAGATAACAAACATGTATAAATAAATAAATAAAAAATATGAATTTTATTTAACCAAAATTTTATACTTTCACAAAAACGTACTATGCAAACTTTGATAACTTTTGGTTTCTAATAAAATATTTACGTTATTCCTCAATAACGTTAAACCATCTTTCTGTAACAACCTTCTTTTTGTAACAATCGATTGAACATTTTCAACTTAAAATGCAAAACAATACCAGTTTTTTATTGTATTTTTTGAGAATAATTGTATTATAAATTTTACGATATGGCGACAAGCGATCCCCAAAGTAGTTTAAAATTCAAGCTTCCGTCTTCCTAACTCATTCCCAACACTCTAAAACTCATTCTTTAACTCGATGACAATTTCATTTGAACAAATTCGAAAAAAATTACAATTCTAAAGATGACTCAATCTCATATTACATTATGTTTTTCAACTTCTCGATCTATAAATCTAATTAGCTCTAGTCTAACTTATATGTACTCGCAATACTAAGAAATAAAATGCAATTTTCTATAAATCGAAAAGTTTTCCCGATTTCATTAGAAAGTTTTAATAAATTTTTGATTCAAATCGAAATTTTAATTTGAACTTAAAAAGAAAGCAATAAAAAAATTCTTTAAGTACATTTTAATATGGATAAAGTTGAGGTTGTAAAAAAGTTTTAAAAAGAAAACTGAGAAATACATAAAACTATAAACTAAATAAAATATGGAACGGGGACCAAATGGAAATAAATAGATGAACTAGAAGAGGAGAGTTACGGGAAAATTTCGCGTGTAAACAGTGAATAAAGACAAACATGTTAATGAAGAAAGTTGGTACTGTCTTAGAGGTACTTTTACGCATGGATATAGATAAAACCTTCCAACGGGATAGATCCAACGGGAATAGAGACGAGAAGATCTTACATTGGGCTGAATGAATGAATGAATGGATGGATAGATGGGGTTTTTGTGATCTTTTAAATTTTTCAGTACAAGACAAAAGAATTGTGTATCTGGAGAGTAATATTATTTGAGACGAGGAAACTGTGTGAACCATTTCTCTCCTCTACTGCATTGTCCCCCATCCCCACACTTTTCCCGACTATTTCTCTCACGGGACGAAAAGTTCTCTGTAGTTTTTTTGTGACTTTAATCGTATACCAAATACAAACAACGCACTATGAGCAACAGATCTTCGTCTCATCATAGCTCCAACATCTTATAAAAATTTGAAAAATATTTAAGATTTCATTAATATTTTACGAGATTTAAAAAAAAAAACTTTTAAACTTTCTTCCCTTTTTTTTCAAAGTTAAATTTAATATTATTATTGTTATTACATTCATGGGATTGCGTTTTGTTAACGGTTATCGTTCCTCGGGGAACATATCACTCTTCTTCATCATCTTCTTTCGCATATTCCGAAAAATGTGGATGAATCTCATTTTAAAAAAAATGGTAAATATAATTATAAAAAACTTTTTTAATTAAATTCAATCGTTTCTACGATTTCGTGGGTTTAATTTGAAAATCCCCACAGCTAATGTAAAGCTGGAGTTATATTAATGGCGCATTAATACAGTTAGAAATCCATTGATATATGGTGGATTCTCACTCCATGAGTTTCAACTACATATCTACGATATTAATGAAAATGGAATGGTCGCAAATTCTAATTTGTTTCGAGCTTTCGCCGATATTTTAAATGAGGAAGAAATGAACTAATTGTAAATTGTAATTATTCAGAGACACTGTCGAGACGATTTTCACTACGTTGTCACCAGAGGCACCAGAGGAAAAGATGAGATGGGGTCGATTTTCGGTACCCCTTCAGGCCACTTGAAATACACAAATGAATTGGCTCCTATATTACCATGTAGCTCTTCATTGTCTCAAGTACCATATACATAGATGTATGAATTTACTAACTTTAATTTATCTTGTACTTCAAGTTAAGGCTGTCTCATAAATTTACGTCGTAACACGCTACCATTAATAAGAAACTTCTTTTAAAATTGAATGAGAATAGGTGCACCAAAAGAAATTAAGTATTTTATACTATGTTATGGAATACAGTTTACACTTGTTAAAATTAAAATGTGTAAAAACATGGACACTAGCTGAAATATGTTTCGGAAAGCAAGGTGACAATTATTTTTTTAAGGGAAAGACCTTTTATGTTTTATAGGAGACCAATCCGCATGAAAATAGAAGAAAAGGTGAGTCCTACAATTACTGTAGCTTAATCAGGTGTAATCAGTAGTGTAGCGTCTTGGGAGGTGCAGGCATGAAAATGGGGTGGTATATTGAAATTGATAGTTCCATTAAAGATTTTGGTTTGAGAAAAAACACGAAGAGTACACTTCTAAATAATTAAAGAATTTAAAGGTATTGAACTTTTTTCCAATTTTCATGGCAAATAATAAAAATCGGGGGTGGTGAAAACGTACACTACGCCACTGAATGTACATAGAAAAAATGTATAAAAAATTACAATCATAACATCGTAATTTCTGCTGCATTATATTAGGGTGAGGGATCAGAACTAACGCATAAAGAATATAATAATCAAAGCCTGGTTCTAGATTACTATGTGACTAACGTAAATTTGAGTATATATTTTTTCATGTAATTAAAATATCATAAAATTGCTCTTATGCAAAAGCAAAGTGATGAGAACGTACACAATTACTAATCCATTGTCGCAAATGTTTTTATTTATAAAGTAATCTGGCGGTATGTAATATATTATGCAATTGCATAATGTTTTTCTAAATATTTTAATATGTTTTAGTTTTGAAAACAATTCTGATTAAATAATTTAAAAAGTCCTGATACTAAAATACATAACTTATAAATACATATTTTTTACAAAAATAATCATTTATGCACTCTGTAATTGTATCAGAGTTGCATAAACTACGTCCAAACTTTAAAGTAAAAATTGTTAATAATTTTAACTTTCAGATCCCACATTTTGTTGTTCCGTAGTTAATAATGGATATAAAAATAATCAAAATTTCATATTGGCAATACATTTCCTCAAAGGTACCGACATCCATGTACAGAAATTAAAATTTAAATTCCATGAATTTAAACTTATATTTTTTAGTATTAACTATCCATAAGTGTAATAAGAATTTAGCACATAATTTTCTCGCAAGGAATTAATTTAAACTATTTTACTTTCTTTTTACTTTAAGAATCAATATGTAAAGCGTATAAGGAAATCTTTAAAAAAATTAAGATAAAGACAAATTTTAAGGTAGTACTTGATAGATTTTTAAAAATTGAATATAAATAGATATTTTTTAAAATATATAGGTATGTTTAAACACTTTAATTATAGTTTCCTTATATTTTATGAAGTATCTGTAATTCTAAGATTGCACAAATACTATAACTACTATTAACTTTAAAAAAATAACTTTATAAATTTACTTCTTAGTTCATTATAATAAACTTAAATTATTTCGATCTCTATAGTTAAACTTATTTTATAGTCAATCCACGATTTACATATGGAACTGCATATTAATACGAATAGGTTATGCCAATTTAGTTTTGTTGTGGTTGTTATTTATTGCCGGTTTATGACTGCCAAGGTTTTCAACGGTGCTTGGGTAAATAAAAACCGCAAATCAAGAAATATTGAAAATTTACTCCTTACGAAAATCGAACCCAGCACTTACCAGTTTTAGAGCGGCCACCTTGACCATTCGGCCAACAGTAGGCTTAGTAGTTATTACTTTTTGTGCTTTCTTTTATTTATCATTAAAGTCCAGGAAAGTGGAACTTCAAATTACAACTAAAACAGATATCAGATTCAAGAAGAGGATTATGTGTATAATTTTACCTCCCTAATTCATAATTAAAATACTTTATTTTAACCAATTTTTAAATTTTAAAACCGTTAAAGCGATCGTTTGCAAGAATTAGTATTCAAATGAAAATATTACCTGGACAACATACAGAACAGTAATAAAAGTATTGTTGCCAAGAAATTTTCCCAAAAAAAATCACACCAAAAGGACATGAAAAAAATAAGTATAATTATAGTTTTTCCTTCTAAGCAGTTTCGCTATAATTTACCTTTGTAATAGCTGCCTTTACTAATTATGGTGAAAAATGAAAAAGAGTTTAAATTTTATTTAATTAGATTTACGTTTAAGAGTATACTAATAACTTAGACCGGGGGCACTGTATTCAATAACTAGGTATGTAGTAAAGTAAAATTAAAAAAAGTTTCATTTTCATATTTAACTTTCACAAACTATTTAAACTGAATGACTCATTTGAAGAATTAGACATGAGCTTATGTTTTTGCAAAATAATGATGAATTTAAAAAATGGATACTAAAAAAACATAGTCATTGTATCTTTTGAATTTTTCATCGTAAACCACTCGACGACAACTACTACTATTATAACCATATTTTATGAATCATTTTGCCCACTTTTGAGAATAATATTAATGGTTAATGATTATTTACTTAATTGAATTTTGATTGTGCAAAACTATCTCCAATATTTATGTAAAGTTTTAAGACCACTTATACCTCTTCTATTTTTACTATACGAGTATACTTCACATTTAAAAATCCTCTTAAAAATGAAATAATTCATTTAAAGAAATATCTGTATTACTTTTATAAAAAAAATCAGGTAATACAAATATTTGATTTTACACAAATTTCTGGGTGAATTACCTACAATTCGAATGTAGTTCTACATTTCGAAAGCAAAATCTTCAGAATTAATCGTTAGCTTTACGATTACCGAAGAAAGTTTTGAGAACCAGTTTATGAGTAATAGCTTACGTACTCATTTCATATGAAATCTCTTTGCAGTGTTGTATTTATAATGGCAATTAGTTTGGCAAATCTTTGGCACTTTCTTTAACTTCTCAGAATACAAACCGCAAATTGACTTGTTTATTGTGCCATAATAAATAAGGCCATGCATACTGCGAGCATCAAGTAGATATATATTACAGATATACCTACATTTTTGAAGTAGATTTTATTCTTAATATATACAATTTTCAAATTAACATTAAAATAAAATATTATAATTTATTTGTTTAAACTCCTCGAAAAATATTATACACTTTATACTATTCTTCGGGGCTATTTAAAAATAAGACTCCATTATTTCATCCAATATTGCATCGATTTTACAATTTTTGAGCAAAAAATATTGAAAAATTTGTGCTTAAAAAATCAAAAAAAAAAAATCACACAATATTAAAAATTATAATCGCAATCCAGTTTAAATTCAAACGACAAATATTTCTAATATTCTCTTTTTGTATTTATAGATAATCCAGATAAGCTCCAAATGAGATTTGTAACTCTGGATTAGATAAATACATAATTAATCGCATACATAAACCAAAGTGAAAATTGCATCGATGCTAAAACTGCACATATCTATCTCCTTGTTTTTTTTTCCTCATTCACTTCCTTATTTTAATCTTTTTCTCTTTCACCATTTCTTCAACAACAGTGCAGTATTGTGAACAGTTTGACAAAACTTTCACGTCGTTCTTGAAGTTGAAAGAACCGATTTCGGCTCGTCTTTCTTATTTTTATCCAACCCCATCTGTTTTCCTTCTGGCTTGTGTTCACTTACTCATTTATATTTCACGAATCTCTTGATAAATGCATGAAAGTGTGTACATTTTGAACAAGAAATATGAGTACATATAGATATGATTATAAAAAAATATAAGTGCACAATTTTTCGCTAATTAACTTTCATATTTTAGCTGTTTTACTATGCAAAAATAAATGACAATTTTTCTTCATTCATCTCATAATCATTACTTAGTAGGTATACCCACTAAAAACAGTTTTTCTTTTGTGTAATTTTCAATTACAAGAAATTGGAAAATCATACCCACCTATATCTGTTCCGAACAGTTACACCAAGCTACGTAATTCTAAAGCCAATCCATGGAAATCATTTATTGTAAATGTTCCCTTATTCCCGATTATTCCATTGTATTGTTCCAGAGCAGAAACATGTTATTGTTTACATCATCATTATGATAAAAATAATAACAGTAATAAGAGAGAGATAGCGTAACAATTTAATGGGAAATTAATAAGAATTCATAAGACAGAGGATTCGAATGGATTTGTACAAATAACAATGAGAATAACGGGAAGAAAACGGGATCATTGTTTTATAAAACAGTGGTTCGAATATTACCATTCTTTGTACGAAATGAGAATCGATTATTTATCTTTCGAGTTAAATAACGGTTAGGATATGTGGTAAAGGAAAGTAATGACAGTATAATCGTAAAAGAAAATGACGTCGTGGACATATGGTTATTTTTTTTCGAAAATTGATCTAAATTTTTATTTATTACTTAAAAAAATGACATATCATTTATCAGCATAATCATATGGGGTTTGGATTAAGTATATAGGGAAAAGAGTAAAGTAGTAGAATTAAGTTTAAGAGGTAGGACCCTCTGGAGACGTTCCAGAAATGTCTCGAAACAGATCCAAAATGTGATACAGTTATAAGAATTGGTATATCCTAAAGGCTGATCATAGTACCAACAAAGGAATGAGCCTCTCTCGGTACACTTCTGATATAATAAATTTATTGTCAGGCCGGTTTTTCGCAACCACATATTCCTGTCGACTCCACTATTAAACAAAGTGTATTATATTGTCCCGTGAGAGAGCGTTCACAGAAGATTGAGGTTGGGAAACAAAATAGGAACGAGTAAGAAAAATAGAGTAGGGGTGGACAACGCGACATGCTATAGTTGTGTATAACGGGATTTTCTGGATGTGAACCTGTCAGAGAACGAAAGCCTCGCACCCATTTTACATTCTTGCGCGCTTGTCCTTCACTGGTATCGCGTATCTTAATGTAAGCATAAACAAGAACAATAGCGGAAAAATATCCCTTTTCTTCATACTTTCCCATTCCCATTCGTCCCCCGTTCCTACGTTACATTCCAGTGGGTTCCAGGATAAAAATGTCCTCGGATGCTGACATAAACATACAAAACTTATATACGTTAGAATTAAATTATGTCGAGCATGTTCTTTTTATACTCCTTTAAATTTTTTTTCGAAAATAATGGAAGTAAATAAAAACAATAAACCAGGTTATTAATGCGTTCTTACACTTTAAATTCTCTTTTACAAATAGTTCTATTAAATCTACTAACGGTATAAAAATACATAAACATAAACACCTTAGATATTATTCTTTTATTGTAAAAACTCCATCAAAAAACCATTAATAATTATATTTGTAAATAATTTACATTATTATTAATAATATTATTGCTTTAAAAATATAAGCTAATGCAAATTTAATTTTTTAAAAAAAAAATGTTACGATAGCTTTAATACAAGATAAAGCATTTCAAAAAGCTCATATTTAAATCACTTTAATATATTCTTTGTAAAAATAGTTTGAAAATGCAACCAGGACAACATTAAAATTTATAGTTCCTCAATTAAAGGTAGAATTTTAGGCATTTTAGATTAAAAGAATGACAAAATAAGGTTGGATTTATTTTTTATTAAGGTACCATGCTATAGCTTTTGGAAAAAAAAAATTCTTTAATTTTCTGAATTTATTACAACCTCAAAAATAATCTGATTTTTTAACAAAATTTGGAAAAATAAAAATTTATAAGGTATATAAATTAATAAAATGATAAGAAAGTACAATGTAACAAAAAATTTAAACACATTTTATCTTAAACCGTTTTTTAAGGCCACACATTAAATTTTTATGATACTTTCCGAAATTTGGTTCTTGTAGGGATAATCTACCAGAAAGATCGATTTCAATGCGGAGGATAGTCGAAAAATCCACCGAAGAAGAGATCATTTTTAATTCTTTTGGTCTAACTGACAGGATTCCCAATTTTTTGTAATTTTTGATGTTTTAATGATGAATTTCTGTATTTTAACAAAAAAATAAAGAAAATTAGCTATAGCTATCAAAATCGGATAAGTGATTCCAGAAGAAAATGTACATGTGCGTTTGAGTCCCGATTTTTAAATGCTTTTAGGTGCTTTCTATAAGATTCAAGTAGAAAATTCATAAAGATTTTTTTTTTGATAAATCAAATGATAAAATACCACAATGTGAAGAAAATCGAAGCCTACTGGTGGCCGAGTGGTCAAGGGAACCGTTTCAAAAATAGTAGGTGCTGGGTTCGAATCTCGAACAATTTCCAATATTTCTCGATTTACAGATTTGTATTAACCCTAGCGTCATTAAAGACCTTAGTAGTTTTAAAGCAACAATAAACAACAATAATAAAAAATGAAAATCAAAGTAAAAAGGTTTAAGAAAAATGGGGTTTGACTGTGTAATGTACACGATCATCTGTTGTACATGAATACGTATTCATTTTTTTACTTTCTCGGCATCGCTTCACTCGGTCATATGATGTTTTATTTGTATCATTCGATTACTCTTGAGAAGCCTATACCAATCGTATACAATTTCTGTATTTGGATTTACTTTTTGGCGCGTATAGGCCAACAATACATTTTTGATTATAGTTTTTTTAGTTAACACCATATATATTCATTGTAACTATTTAACATTAATTTTTTACATATGCAATCGATAAATTTTAATAGAAATCTCAAAACATTGCAAAATGACCTCAAAATGATGGCGCTTCCCACTCTACGATGCGCGATGGGCTATAGTCTTCACTTTGCGTGCTGGATTCTTTGATCCTTTAACTACCAATAAGGGTAATTAAATTTTGGATAGAGATAATAGATTTGTAACTATAACAACAAACTGTATTCCCCGATTTTATTATGACTTTTTTTTGAATTATCTCCCACTATTGAAGCAATTTTAAAGATGTATTCACATCAAAAACATTAATTTAGAAAGAGTTACTTAAACCTTTATTTGGGCGAATTAAGGAGCAAATATATATATATATATATATATATATATATAGATTCTTGTTTTCTCATATTTTGTAGATAATCTTTTTTCTGATAACTCTGAGTACCTAAGTGACCTAGGTTGTTGGCCTAGATACTAAATGGGGCTCTGGCATTAGCTGTTTTAGCGTCAAAAACTTTTAAAAACCCATCACTCCACGTTAGTGTCTTGCGTGATCTAAAATTATGTATATTAACTCTAATCAACTTTCCCATAGTAGTTGTTAAGATTTGATTTCTTTAAAATTTTAGGTTTTTGTAATCAATCTATTTGATTTTAGCATGTCAATGAATATCTTGCCTTTTTGTTTTAATCAAAAATTAATTTCAAATTCTCACGTTTCTCTTATTTCAAGTGAATAATTCCAATTCTTACAATTGCATGTATCTACCATTAACTGAACTGGTATAATACCCATAAACGTTATCTATTCGCCTCAGTTCTCATCGTTTTCGCATTTGGTTAGTCTTTGAAGCTCTTGGCGCTCATCCCGTGCTCATGCAAAGATGATCGTATGAATTTTCATGGATATTTTAAGCTGTGGTTTATGTTTGTTGTACGTACATTTTTTTTTCGTTTCATGACTAATGCCACGGCTTGAAGCTGCTTCACCTACGTTTTACATTCCTCACCCTGACCCATCGTATTCAAATCCACGACCCCCAAAAACCACCCTAACACACAACTTTTAAGAGAAATTGTGTCATTATTTACAAGAGCGTGAATAAGGTTGGGAAAATAACCCTTAGCTACCTCCCGCTACATTTTACTTCCCATCTCTCAAACCACGACGCACCTGGAAAATAAACTACACTAAAATATTGTAAAATGGGGTGGATCTCGACACACTTGCCATCATCCCGGTATTAACTATTTATGCTATCCTCTACAAAAATTCACGTACTTTTTTTCGTCTTTTCTCAAAAATATACTAATTAGGTAAATATAAGTACCTAAATATACCTACTGTTAAATTTTTTTCCTAAATCTCCCCTCTTATTTTTTAAAAACTTCAATTGGATAACGAAAAAGATACAATTTTGCTGCTTCAAACACCGTTGAATTCTTGAAAGCTCTTAAAGAAGCGACAATTTTTTATATTTACCGCATTAAACTACCGTTTCCAGAAGGATGCATTCCACGTAATTTGTGTACATTTATAAGTTCAAAATGCATAAATAGCAACATACATTTAAAGAAAAAATCTGCTAGGTCCCTTCAATTTATATTTACAATACTGAACTTAAATAAAATATACTATTCGAGATTTATGGTCGAATATCTTAATTTAGGATTTTGGTTTTTAACAACTAGATAAACAATATTACACATTAATGAAAGTTTTATGAAAAGAGGGATATAATTAGGTATTGAAGAATAGGTTCTAAAATTATGGCAGTACAACTCAAGTAGGAACACTCAGTACTGTACAACAGAGTCAGTCTTGGGCCAATTGTTAATTACCAAGCCTTGGTATACAACCTTGGTCCAAGGCATGGCCAAGCGTCAACGCCAGAGTTCAACCAATATAAGAGAACAAGAAAAAATTCACCTAAACTAAAATCATTTTTAAATTGCATTGGGTTTTATACTATTTAGAGTTGTCAACGTATTCTTTTCCAAGATTTTTTTTTAAATTTTCATTTAAATTAAGACTGGTTGCCAGACTGGACTCATAGGTATCATTTCGGAGTTAAGTAGTGTCCAACTGAAACTAGTTTTACGACCGAAACCGAATTTCGGCATCAGTCTTAGTTTCGGCCAAAACCGAAACTTTCATATAAGATCATGTTTTCGTAGAAAAATAAGTTAATCATAATTAGTCAATCTTTACTTTTATATTGATCGGTATTCATTGATCGTTTAGTCCCTAATATTTGAGCTAAGCATTAACACAATATATTATTATCATTTCTTATTTTAAATAAATTATTTATGCTGGGGTTGATTTGAAAGAAATGCACCTACACAAAATAGAAAGTACTCTATCTTATATCATAAAAACAAAATAATTTCTTCAAAACTTTGATCAGTTTTCTTTAGAACTAAAAAAAAATATTAAAGACAATATCAAACAAAATTTTAATGAACTGATAGTCATCGGTATTCATAATTGAAGAATCAAATAATAAGTGGAAAAACAATAATTTCTCAATATTTTCATCCCACGAATAGAGTTTCGGGTTCGGTTGTAGTTCCGGCTTGACGACAGCCGAAACCGAGAGTTCGTTGGAAACTAGAGTTAAGCCGTTCTTGGGTCAGGCCTGATAAATCTTGGTCTAGACCTGTGCTAACACGGAACTAATTATAAATTCCTCACTGCGAAAAAATAAAAAACGAAAAATTTATTATTCGTAAACAATACCTCAAATAATTGAAGGGAGGGATTTTTGACGAGCGTAAAAACATTATATGGAGTAATATTATATAGGTTTTACGAGTGTACGCCTGAGTGTTTGTAAATTTCTTCATAACCTTACTCATTACTCGTCTTACTCAGCACTCTGAGTACTTTAAGCAAAAGTGTATTCAAAAAGCACGCTGGTCACGTCTCTCTCGATTTCCAGAGAAACGGAGAATCATTATTATTAATATCCGCTACTGATTTTTGGTTTTAGAAAATTCTTAGCAGCATATTAGTTGTCAAGGTCTAATCTCGTATCGAACAAATGTTCGATATTTCTCGATTTACGAGTTTTATTAACTCTAGAGTCGCTAGAGATCTCCGTAGTAATAAAGCGACGGTAACTAACTAAATAACAAAAATATTCTTTTCGCAATATAATACTAAGAATAATTTAATTACTTAATTTAAATTAGGAATGAACTTTTCCAGGAACGTCTTTATTTGTTATTGTTTGCCACAATGGTTTCACTAACCATTTTCCATAAACATATGTGGGAAATATTATAAAGCTTCTATACTTATGGACAGAACAAAAGTGTAAGTAAAAGGCTCATAAGGCGTTTCTTTTCAACACAAATGCAAAAAGTAATAACTATACAGGAAAATTATTATGTACACTTTCGTAATGAATGTCATTTTTAAAATTAGAATCACTATTCAGTATTCATGCATAAATAAACATAACCAGCAGAAGGCAATGAGAGGAGAGTTGGGTAGTAACCACCATTACTTTTAAAAATTTGTAATTAACCTTACAAGACTTCAAAACGAAGTTAGCAAATAATTAAATAATAAATTAATGAGTTTGTTATTTTTAATAAGTGAAGGCCTAAACGATTTTAATTTTTTTTCTGTGTTAAAGGATATATATTACTTTTACTGGTATCCCCCGCCCTTACTAAAATTCAGGATTCATCTGAGCATGACCTCCTACAAATATTTATTAAGAACTTTTCGCTTTTATAAATTCTATGAATACAATATATAAAGTATAACACAGTAGCTAACTGTTCAAAGTCAGAGAAAAAATCTTATTTTGATTAAATTCTATGAAGTTAATTTGTTGTTCAAACTTCGATTATGTTGAATTCTGGAAATTTGTTATTGTAAATAAAACGATTGTGGTTATTTTGTTTTCGTTTGACAAAGATCAACTAAGGTAGTGGATAAGAAATTGGATAAAAGACGCATAGCAAAGGAATAAATGGGACCAAGAAGGGAGAAATCAGTGCGTATATTACCCATCTCGTTCAATATTTAGCAACTTAGAAGCGATAACGATGTTAGGAGCAGAAAAATCCACGATGACAATGGGAGGGTTCGCCAATAGATAATTTGGTGGGTCGTGGAGGGACCCGTTTGCATGAAGGAACACATTTTACCTTGCTTTCAATAGGTCACAATCAAATGTCAGCGGCGACTGTCCGAAAAATAAAAGCGAATAAAATAGGCCAATCCACTTCCAATATTACAATTTTCTGTATCGATTCACAAAACAATCGGCTTTTTTACTCGTACATAGTGGAAATCAATTTGAAAATTTCCCCTATGTGTTTTTAACAAAGCAAACAAAAATAAGGGAAAGTTTAAAAATGGTAATCGAGAACAGAAGATGGAAAACTTTTTACTACGTCCATAAAATTTAACTTTATTCAAACAAGACATTACACTTGCATTTTTTACTTCGGGTACTTAAGACGAAATGCATCCAGTACTATTATCTACAATATTTTGTTGCACTTTTATCGCTCTATTTCATTCGCGTGTCGTTCTTCATGCCCATTCGTATCTTTTCCATTACTGCTACATATACGGGCCTTTTAAAATAGACATTTTCGAAAACTTTTACATTTCCATATTGTCCGAGAATTCGCAATATTTAAATTAGACGAAAGGCAGGAAGTGATGAATAAATGCATAATTTTGATTAGAACTGTTGTGTCTTTCTCTTCCGTATTTGTTCTGTTCAACTTTCTCACGCATAGAATCACCAAAATGTTAAATTAGAATTATTAATGGTGGCACTAATTATTGTGCATAATTAAACATTGATGCCGTACTATAAATAATATGTCCATTGAACCGTTGCATTTCGTGTCTCCCCAATAATTGTCCGATCGGATACTTGGCCGAGGTAAGTGATGTGATTGAGTTTGACATATTGTCTAATCGACGGCTGGCAATCAATTGAATTAATGTTGCAAAAACAAATACTAACTACATAATTGATTACATCAGGAATTCAAGAACTTCCTACAAGGAAAATTTACGAGTTTTTTTTTTCTAAAACAAAGTTGTTTTCCTCTGAGAGTATGACAGTAATTTAAAGAAAAGAATCTTTCAACAGTCATGCAATAACTAAACGTTCGCTAATGTAAGATAAAAGAAATTGCAATAAAAGTTTTAGTTACTCAAAGAAACCTATCATTTCCATGAAATATCGTTAAGTAAACGATAATTACTTAGTAGTTTTAGTTATTAGTCTTATCACATGTAAGAAACGCAATATAAATAGTATTTTTATTGATTTCATATAATTTCAAAAGTATTGAAGCAATGACCTCAGAGAACTTGAAATAAGTAACATTTAAAAACACCGTAAAATTAATAAAATAATGAAAATTTAAGTTTGATTACTTGAAAAAAATATTTTGCATTTTGATGAAAGAATTTCCACCAAAGAAAAGTTAACTCACTTTAGAACAGGGATGGCAAACCTTTTTGAGTCGTGGGTCAAACTTTGTTCATATTTTTTTAGTACTAGCTCATGGGTCACTAATGACTAATGTGTATGGCTCCTATTAGCGCCTCATACGATTAAACAAAGAGAGGACGATGCAAGTGCTATAGAAGTCTCTTTCTTCATACATAACAAACAAAAGGTTGCCTAGCTATCGTGGGTTAATTAAAAAGCTTACGTGGGTCTGTGTCGGACCCACGAGTCGAAGGTTCGCCATCACTGCTTTAGAGTAATATACTATTGATTATCATACTATAAATAAATAACTAAATTTTCAAAAGATAAATTCGAAGCACAAAACTAAAGCTGTTATTCAATGCATATTAAGATCATTTTAATTGATGATTGAAATAAATTAGAAATTACTAACATTTTATAGGAAACTTCGTTAACTTTTTACTGTTTTAAGTCATAATTAAGACTGACTTTATTGAACTTGACGATATTTTTTTATTTATGGAAAGATGCTGATTGGTTTACGGATTATTTGGTTCACAGTAGATATACCTATCGTAGGTGTACGCAATTGATCATACTCTTTTTAGATATTTATAAATATTTTTTGAAAATTAATTGTTCATTACATACAACTATTTTATTTTAAGCAACAGTTTAAAAAACAGTTTTTTTCGTAAAAGAAATAAGAAAAATAAAAATTTTCATATACCACTACAAATAGCAAATCTAAAAAGAAAATATAATTTACACATACGTTACGCAGACGAAGTCGCGGGGATCAGCCGTTGTAGTATAAAAACACTACCGAAGATTGTTGATTTTTTAAAGCTTTTTTAACCTTTGCAATAGTTTTAAGTGATCATTTGAAAAAAATTTTACACTGCCAACAAAATTTAAAATATTATTAGAAATGTTTAGTCTTAAAATATTATCAATCATTATCAGAAATGGAGAAGGTTCAAGGTTGTATTACTTCATCTTTATGTTAATTATTAAATTAAACAAACTCTAATCGCGTATCTGCCTATATTATAAACACATATACTTTAAAAATAATATCAAATCCATTAAATATGTAAGTTAACATAGTAAAATTATTATTTTCAAGAGTGTCTTTTAACTGAACAAAGGATTTTTATAAAATTGTAACTTAATCAAACCACAACTAGTGCAATTAAGAGAAGAAAGAACTGGTCCAAAATAAAATCTTAAAAATGTAATAGTTTCATGTTTCTGTACACTTAGAAAGTTCGTAACTACTAAGTAAAAAGTGGAAATTGGTTTATTGTGTCTATTTTTTATAGGATTTGTCCGGTAAATGGTCGTACTAATAAGCAAAAAACATACAAAAATACAAAGCTATGAAACTGCCAACTGCAAATGTTTTGCTTGCCAATTTATTAGGTGAAAGTTCCAAAGACTTTTGATTTATACTGATTGTTTAAGTACATGTTAAAAGGTCATTTATCAGGTATTAAGAATTAGAAAGAACCCGGTAACTAGAACTAGGCAAAAGTTTTGTAAATGGTTTTCAAAACGCCTTAAAATTCTTTTTGATGGAGAAAAAAAGAACTCGATTCGTTCGGCGAGAGTAAGCGTGAAATTAAAATTCGCTTAAAATCTCTCGACAATAATTCAACTAGAAGGAAAAATATACATAAAGGATAGTTTGAAAAATCAACGCTTCAAAATGATGAAACCTCAAAAGGGAGTTTCAAGCACAAATTTTCTAAACCTCAAAAATAAATGAAGTCAGGAAAATAATACAGGTCAACAGTAAAACGATCTTGAAGACTATTAAAATATGTGTTAGACGAATGGAAGTTCCAGTGGCACGTCCATTTCAGTCATCGTTTCAGTCACATCTGTTTTGTGGAAAATCATTTAAAACCAACCAACATACGAAACTTCGTGACCAATACTGTTGGAATTTTTTTATATTTTTCCACTCGTATTAGGAACCATTTAAATCTCCCCATGAAAAGCCCACTGAACCAAAAATTGAGAGCTTTTCTTCAACTTGACAACTTCTTATATTGATAAAATATAATCTTGTTACCGAGTGAAAACTTGTCTACTTCTTGTCATCATTACTTTTCAAACATTTAATGGGGCTTTTCACAATGATTCTTAAGAATGCGCTAAAGTTAAATTAAATATTATGTAACACATTTCGAACTTTTTAAAAAGTTTTCATGAAAAAGTATTGTAATGATACGAATGTATGTATATGTAGCAAAACGATAAAAATATTTTTAAAATTTAACAATAACTTTCTTCAGATACTCTAAAAATATTTATTTAAATTTTGTAGAAGTCTTTCTTTTTGAAATTCAACGAAGTGAACATAATTTTTTTTATATTCCTCAAGTAAATAAAATTAGAGTTCGAAGAAAATATAATTATTAATTGAATCAATCTTGACTATAATACTTAATATTTCCAAAAACTGTTTTGCAAAATAATTTGTAAGAGTTACACGTACTAAAATGTATTTGTCACAAATAAAAACAAACTTTTATGATTTAGTTATGTTTGTACAATGTTCATTATAGTGAGTAAAAAATATTCTTTATATCAGAGAAACCTGGATATGTTGACCGTCTACTGTTCATAAAAAACCGCCACCAGCAGAAATTTCTTATTCAAAAAATGATTAAAGGTCAATATTTTCAATCATGAATAGATAGACCATATCTTTAAGATAGCTTCTTTTTAAATAAATCCTACACATGCCACTATTCTTAGGTAAAAGAACGCAAGTTTTTTCTGTCCTCCATATAAAATTTTATCTCACTGGTAAATATCACTATCTATATGTGGAAACATCAACTCTTAGTAGATTAATTGAATTAATGTAGTGTTTAAAATAGCTTTAATTAGAAAAAGAAAAATTTAGAAATAATCATTCAAAATGTAAAATCTACTATATAGACTAGGGATGGCCAACAAGTCAAACCTGATCGATCTCGACGACAATTTTGATTGTCGATCGTTCGCAATGTCTAGGATAGAATTTTGTGTACCAAAAAGACTTGGAAGCTATTTTAAAAAAACAAAACTCGTAATAGTATAGTAATAGTTCAATGAATTTGTAAGTCATATTAATCTTCCATGATAAATTTTCCTGAATTCCCCCATACTATGCATTTTTACAACAACTTTTCATATTTGGGAACAAATAGTACAACTTATACATAACATTACAGTTGATAACAAAATTAAGTTACATTTTATGTTAGTAAAAAAAGTATCTTGAAAAAGTTTCGGAAAATCGTTTTTTAGGTACCGCAAGTACAAAATGCTGTTATCAAAAGTTAGGTCTGAAAATTTATTTTCTTCATGAGCCTGTAACTCGAAAGCAAATAAAAAATACTGCTTATACAATATGTAAAACATATTGTAGTTATACTATGTATTATAGTTTATCAAAGCAAAATATAAACATAAATTTGAACAAAAGTTCAAACAAATGATTTACTGACGTATTGCCCAGATACGTATTTCGATTGCCAAATAATTCTCATCAGAGGTCATCAAGCAGTATTGGATTCCTCTGTAACTGCTATGCAATGAATCATATATAGTGGATGAGGCACCGTATAAAATGTTCAAAGTCAGCAAAAATATTTAAATTAATATAGTCTATACTGGCTAAAAACAAAATTTAACTAAAACAAATATCAAAAAGAAACAATTAAATCACAATCAATAAAATTTTTGTTGCTTAGAAATGCATTAAGTTAATGGTAAACTTGAAGTTGGAAAAAAAATCTAATAAAAGCAATAGCTATTTTTGATTTAAATCATAAAAATCCTGCATACAATTTTCTTGAGGAAAAAGATAAATTTGTTTACTGTAGCTTTTTTAACTATACTTGCTCATTTAGCTGATCAATCCTACACCTTTTCATTGTTTCCAAGTTTTGTTCGCTAAGCTAAAGTTTCAGCGATTAAAATCAAACTACACCAATTTAGAAGATTCTAATATTCCCTTTCAATTATAACTAATAAAACATTTATCACAACATGTCTCATATTCACCCCATTGGCTGGCACTTAAGTATTAAGTTAATAGTATTCATAGAAAACATAAAAAAAAATACTTTTCTCTGTTAGTGAGAATTTCTAACATAAATCATAGATAAGACAATCAGTAGGTAGAATTTAACACGGTAGAATCGTAGTTACAACTACGGCCATATTTTCCGCTCGCCAAAACTAAAAAAGCCGGAGTTGGATATAGCAAAAAAAAATTAAATAATTGAAAGATAAAATATTATTTCTTTAACTTTTTCATGAACATTAGTAAAAACAATATCTGTATAATTCGTAAAAAGCAAAATAAGAACAAATCTGCCAATTTATATATACATATTGGTGGATACTGAAATCTACACATATAGCCTTTAAAAATTGAAGTGGCTTTCAAAAGAAATCTTTTTAATCAATGATAGCTAATGATAATGCGATATTTTTGTAGTAGGTGGCATTTTTGATTCGCGATCATTTCTCCGAACATACTTTTCCGAATGACCATTTCCCCGAATCACTTTTCGAGTTTATTATTTTAATATTTTGAGTAGATTTACGAAACTCGATTTTATTCTGTATTTTTGAACTATTGAAATTAGAGATGCCACGAATTTTCGGTTACATTTCGGTATTCGGCCTATTTGGTTACTTTTTTTAATATTCAGTATTCGACCAAATACGAAATACCAAATCATTAAAAAACAAACATATTTTACTCAAAAATATATTAAGGGGACCGGAAAATAAAGACGTTTTTTAACATAAAACTAAAACACAAATTTTTTAAACAAATTTTAATTTCGAACCATTGATATACTCATCCTTTATATCATCGCCCTTTAGACATCTAGTGAGCAAATTTTTAATTCCAATTAACAAAAAAGGTACTAAGTATTGCCGAATATTCATTAATTAGCAAAATCACTATTCGTGATATCTTTAATTGAGATCTAAAGGCCTCTTGGCTTTCTCAATATATATAAATCCATTTACGCAATTTAAATTACTTAAAGAAGCTATAAAATTTTCTATTTCTTTCTTTCTTATTTACTGCTTTTTTGCATACAATGCATATATTAAGGTATGAAATAAAAAAAATAAAATCATGGAATTTTAAAGTTGAAAAAAGCATTTAAATTTCGGAGATAGTTTCTGCCAGAAATTGATCATTTGAGGACTCGAATTCGGGAAAATGATCCAGAATGTTTGAATATTTAAATTGCACGTTTTTTTTTTGTTTTATAAATTATTCTTCCACGTATAATGTTATTAACTCTTTTATACAAATTTCACATTGCAAATGTTTTATAATTATACTTAATTTTTTAATTTGCAAAAGAAAAACAATCATTATCACGTGAATCACGTGCTACAAGTTATGAGAATTAAAAATGTATGTAAATTCTCATTCTACAAATAAAAAGAAATTGTATTGTTCTATCTGGAAACACTTAAACAAATCTTCCACTTGATTTTAACGGTGTTTCGTTGCACCAAGTATTGAACCATTTGTTTTAAGTAACAAGATACTGAGTAATACTTCATTATAAAAATATTTACTTAATTCATTTAATCTTTAAATTGTCAATCACGAAAAAAATTTAAAGAATTCCAATACAATATAATTCTATCATCTAAGAAAATACGAATAGTTCTCATTCGAAATTTCACATTTTGAAGTGTGTTCAAAATATTAGTTTCATATTTTCTGGAAGTGGTAACGAGATATCTAAGTTGTTTCCGGTTTGCTCGATTGAAATACTACTAATGATTTACAAACATTTTTATTAGCTTTTAATGATTATTTATCGTTGATCTATAACAACTAAGGTCTTAAGAACTCTAGGGTTAATTAAAATCCGTAAACTGAGAAAGATAAGAGACTCAAATACTGCACCTACTAGTTTCAGGATGATCACCTTGACTATTCGTGCTCTAGTAAACTTTTAAAATCTTCTTTAATGACTCGTTAATATTTATATTAATTTTTTTTCTACTTCTTACATTTTCTGTTTCTCTTTAATTTTTTCGTTGCAGTACTAAAAAAACTAATTCAATCTATGTTGAACATAAGGATTGAGAAAAGTGTTATTACGGAAATTCAAACGCCACTGTTTTAAAAATCTGGTTTTTAAACTTTGAATGACAAGATCTTTGATTGTTGATAACGAATTTTAGATTTCGAAAAATGAAAGATCGTTAGAAAAGCGATGAAATGAGCGTTGACGAATTATGTACAGTTCAGTGGTGTATGTGGTGTATCAACGTCGTCAATTTCATCTCAAGTTTATCGCGAAACGGAAAACCACTATCATCATCAGCAGCATCATCGTCAGCATCTCAGAATCATCATCGTCGTCGTCATCATCATCATCAACAGTAAGGCTCGAGCAGCTTTCAAATGTAGCTAGATCAATTATTTATTGAAGACTGAAAGATTGTGATATATATTTTATTTAAGGGATGAAGTCGACTTTTCGGGGATACCATATGGATTGGTCTAGAAATGGGGTGGGAAGCTATGTATGATTGGGATACCAGTGAGGCCTGAGTAGCAGTTGGAAGCAGGAGGCACAACAAGATAAGGAGACGAAATAAACACGAAAGAAGGTTTTGTAGAATTGGTAGACGATACCTCCACCCTTCTTTGCAACCCCAAACCCCGGCTTTCACATAAACACACGTGAACTTGGAAGCGAAGTCGTTTTTCACATTTTTTTATTTTCCAAGCTTACCTCGATCAAACATGAGAGGGAATACTAATAGCGGATAGTTAAATTATTATAAGTACATGATCGAATCCGTAAGAGCTTTTTCGTAAAAGTTAAAACCATTCAAGACCATTGAGGTTACAACGAAAAGAACGCTTCTTCCCTCGTAAAAGAAACACCTAAACTCGACTATTCCTATACTCCGTCTTTAAACCAAACCAAAGAAAGATTAATCTTAGAAAAACTGTTAATCACTCCACTCACAAATTGTAACGCTCTAATTAATCAAATTAATTTAATTACACAATTATATATACCTTAATCTCACCATTAGGATTTAAGTAGGCTTTAAAACTTATTTAATTTTGTTTTTCAACTAATGCCTATCTAATTGAAATGCAAACAATGAAGAAGTCATCACGTTAAACTTTCTTCTTTTTTTCGAATTAAATTATTCAATTGGAATTGATAAAAAAAAACACTTCTGAACTTGACAAAGAAAACTTTCTCTTTTATCACTTGTCGATATGAATTAAGAAATTATTAAGAAAGTTATTGTTATCCGATTGTTTCATTAATTGCTTATCTTAAAAAGAAGAAAGTTTATTCGTTTTTTTATGCTTAATATTGTTGTACCAGTTAATGTACACTATAATTAAACGTTTATTAGAACTAATTGTAAGTAAAAAAAAAATCATATCCATAAAATGCGAGTATTCGTTGGAAAATATAAGATTTTAAATATTTACGAAATAGAATCGTTCTCGTTTTATGTGCGCGGGAATATTTCAGTTCGAAGTATTTATTTATTAAAATTTACAAGTTTCGATAAGACCCCCACAGACTCGATCAATCTTGGATTTCCCATTTTATACACTCCTATTTTCCTAGTTTGTCTTCGTTTTTCTTGATTTTCTAAATTTTCCTTTTTTTTTATTCATTTCTTGCACCCATAAAATGACAAATTTTCACACACATTTGCGTTATTATTTTCCATATATTACACAATATATATATGTGGGACAAAGACGGGCCTATTTTCCTCTAGTAAGGGGGAGTACCTTTATCCTGTTAGTCTCGCACTTCTATTCCCAAAACAATGGGGATGCTGATGCAGATGGGTTTCGCGGGTAGACGATAAATATTTATATCAGTTCTGATAATATAATTTTTAATTCAGTATTTTGGAACCCAGATGGTGTTGTTCTTGTTGTTGTTGTTGTTATGTGGTGATAAGAATGGATATGGGTTAGGGATCGACGAGAAACTGGGAATATACCGCTACCTTCTATACCAACCCCTCTGTACGTTTGTTGAAACTTGCCAACCCACGTTGACTGATTAATATTTAAAATCGTTCTGCTACGATCTTCTTCTTAAGTTTGTTCGTCTTCCTTTATTTCTTTTTCGGGAATCGCGCAGAGACGACACGAATAGTTTGGCCTGACGGTGGTGAGAGGTGTTATAGTGGAAGAATGGGGAAAACCGGGAACATATCACATGGGAAAACTGGAACCGACCACTGTCACGATCTCTGCACCGTTTGCCTGTCTTTCAACTACCACCCCCAGTAGACCCATATTTAACCCTCCTTCATATAACACGTGCCCCATGCCATCTTTCCCAACTTCTCTTTTTGGCCGCCCTCGAGTTCTGTTTTAGCCAACAGATATATCTTCTGTATAACGCTAACGTCCAAAACGAAAAGCCATTTCTATTGTCTAGAAACAATCAACAATTTCCACACACACAATTAAATCAACAGGTTTTAAAGATTACAATAACAGAAAACAAAGAGTTAGATTGTAGTTAGATGGGAACACATTATAAATGGTACACATCACAAAACATATTTTTCAGAAACATTAATTAATTATACATTGAATTATTTTTTTATGATAAATATTTTAATATTTAGTGAATAAATTCACTTTAGCTACAAAAGTTTCTAAAACCAGTAAAATTGAAATCACAGAAATTAAAAAAAAATTATCGAAAACAGTAATCACAAACAAGAAAATGTATAAAATATTAACAAACTATACACATATATTAAACAAATATTTGTTAAATATTTTTCATTTTTTGTATGTATGAGCTTAAATAATTGATCTGACCAAATTTATATCGCAAAAGTATGGTAGCAGATTCATAATTCTTAAAGGATAAGAATGCTAATTACAAAGGAAATGTTAACTTATCCAAATTATGTGCATATTTGGAAGGCTTAATTTTTTTAGGTGAGATATCCTGCGATAGATAATGATATATATGATATAAATTAGGCTGAGTTTAAAAAAAATGGCATTTTTTTAAAAGACATCTCAGAAATATTATTAAGGATAACAAAAAAGAAATTGTAAAATTTTGAGCCCTTAATATCCTATTGATATTAAGGGGTCTATCATCACAATTTTCGATTTTCCATCCCAAAACCCGTTTTTTTCACAAAACTTTTGAACCATCACATAGAAAGAATTAAAAAACATATTTTCTTAAAGAAAATTGAATTTTCTATAAAAATATCTTATTGAAAATTTTCGTTACAACAACCGTTTTCTTATAATCGAATATGAACATTGATATTTTTTACGATTTGATTTTTTTAGCCCTAGATTTTTGTAACTAATGAACGAATTAATATTTCGAGCAAAATTTATGTATATTCTTAAACAAAAATAAATACTCTACAAAAAAGATTTCTTGACATTTTTTGATAATTTTACTATTCTCAAAGATATTTGAACTACAACTTTGACGGTGAATAACTTTGAGGAAAGTAAATTTATCAAAAAATCCGAAGAAACCATTTTTGTAGAGCATTTAATTTTCTGTAAAAATATATAAAAGTGGCTCTGAATATCAACTAATTCATTACTTACCGAAATCCAGAGAAAAAAAATCAAATCGGAAATAAATATCAATGTTCATACTCGATTATAAAGAAATGGTTGGTCTGATAAAAAATTGTTATTAGACATTTTTATAAAGCATTCAATTTCCTTCAAGAATATATGTTTTACTTTTTCAGTATGATGGTTCAAAAGTTTTAAGGAAAAAAATGCGTTGTGAATCGAAAAATCAAAAAATGCAATGATAGACCTTTTAATATCAATACACCAAATTCTCTTTTTACACGAATTTGATTTAACACGAGTTAAAAAGAAAACTAAATTTTCAATTTACTTGAATTGTTCTGTTTTAATAAAAAAATTTATGTAAGCTCGAAATAAATTCTTAAATGAACGCCAACAATATTTTTTTAATATTATTTAAATCTAATCTAATCTCTTTTTATATGATTTTTTTGGAAACGTGTCTATCGTGCAAAAACAGAATTAACTGTATTTAAAGCTCAAAATATCATAGATAATATTTTAATTCATTATCCTCATAAATATTTTTTTATATTTAAAGAAAACCTCATGTAAATATATTATTGAAATATGTTCATGAAAATATCAGATGAAAATTAAGGATTTTAAATATATTTTTCTCGGAATAAATGTTCGCACAGGACCCTCTTTTAAAAGAAATTATAAACTTAAAATTCTTCTTTACACATATTCTATTATTACTTCATTGTTATTTTTTTTACAAAGCTTCAAATGCTCGGTGAAGTATAAAACTTTGAAAAAGTTTTTTTCACAATGAATTCTAATTTTGTAATATAATATATAGGCCAGGTTTTTAGCTTTGAGCTTGGGTAGGTAAATAGCTGAAGGGGGATTTAATTCCTTATATACAATTATATTTCACTTAAGGTTGGTATTTTTACTCATGGATAGATGGACCATATAAGATAGCTATTTAATAGATACAAATTTATCACTTAGATAAATCCTTCACATGTCACTATTCGTAGATGAAAATACGCATGTTTTCTCTATCCTCTGGATAAAATTTTATCTGGTAGATAAACGTCACTACCTAGATTCGAAAATACCGTTCCTTAGAAAGTTTATATGGGTAGAGCTGTTCACAGTATCCATGCTATCCTTTTAAGGAAATCAGGACTTTTTGTAAATTTTTTTTCGTTTTCACACAATTAGGTTATTGTTTATTAATAATTTTGTCTTAGAAATATTTTTATCATGGATTTATATTACTGAAATTATAGCATTACATTATTCTATTTCCAAAATGGATGATTATAGGGCTGAATATATCCATTAAAAAGGATGGAAATAAATGAAAATTTATTTTCAAAAGAAGAACAATATCTACTGAATTTGGTAAAATGTTTGGTAATGTTTAGATGTTTTTCAGAAAACCACTGTTTTTTTTTAATAAATGCAAATAATCAACCAGAAACCTATGCAAATTATTTGTGGCACAGGGGAGAAGAGTCTAGTTTCCATGGCACAGAAATAATATGTATTAATTTTTCCCCGTGGCTTTTGCATTTCCGTGTTGAAATTTAGGTAAACTGTAACAAAAATCACGCCGATTACGAAATCTAGCAATAAGCGATACATTTGAGTGCACAAAAAAATTAATGAAACCCTCTTACAAGCCTTAATGTATCGCTTAATATCAAATTCCGTAATCGATACAGTGAAAAAAAAGTCAACTTGGACTGCTTTCACATTCTCAAACTGGGTACCTATGTACTTACTCAATAAGTAGGAAACATAACAATAATCTAGGTAGTTGCAAAAAAAACTAAGTTGCGAATGTGAAAAACAAATAATATTTTTTTAATTGTTATTTACCATCGCTTTATAACTACTAAGGTCTTTAGCGACTCTAGGGTTAATAAAAATCCGTTAATCGTGAAACATCGAAAATTTGATTAATACGAGAATCGAATCCAGCACCTATCAGCTTGCAAGCGGTCACCTTGGCCACTCGGCCACCAGTAAGCTTTAAATAATAGGAAAATTAGGTATTTAAAAATTGTGAATAAAAATTGAAAACTATTTTCAAGAACCAAAATTTTTTAATTTATTATCAGCGATTTATAATATTTGTTAATTTCCGGGTTAAATAAGTTTACGTTTGCATTTAAATTGTGTTTATTGCATATTGGCTAATCTTTGAAATTTTGTGATTTATAATCGACGTAAAAATGTGAATTACGTTGTTTCATAACGAAATTTAAATGAAGCCAATATATTACAAAACTTTTATTCACATTTTCGAAGTTGAACATAGTTTAATAATTAGTCATACCAATATTGAAAATAAGTATTTTGTAAACACAAAAAACATTTTTTGAACTATTAAATTTAAAAAAAAATCTTAATTTCATTAAATCTACTTTGATTTAAATTTGATTAATTAAATGAACTCTTAAACTGCAATACCAGATTATATTGCAATAAAAAATCGGTATTGGTCAAACGCTTATCGAAATCTTTTTGTGTATTCAAATTGCTTATTGTCTAAAATTTTTCAAGCATTGCTTATCATTTTATAAATCAATTATTTATACCAGCTTGCAAGAAAATATGCTACAAAAACAAAAACTAGCTACCATGTTAACGCAGCAATTATGAAAAATATTGCATGTTCATTTATCCATGTACTGTTAACTATAGTTTGGACTTTTAATTTTCCTTTTTATGCCATTTGCGCAGAATATATAAATGTAAATGATCGTTTTCGAGAATTGAAAATTTTATAAATTCAGTATCATTAATATAGCGTTCCTAAGTTTTCCTATTCGTTGCTTCAGTGAAATCATCCAAGTTGTAAATGGAAGTTTCCCATTTGTACAAAGAGTTGTATGCGTTTATTTTAAATTTGTAGATAATGAATTAATTAGTATTCAAATTTAAATGGGCTTCAGATAACTCAAATGCACTTCCCTTTTGAATTGATGTAAATAAAATAATTAAAATACGGGAAAATAAAGGAAGAAGAAAATCATTTTAGTTGAAAATACATTGTAAAGAAAAATTCAAACAATAAAAATATGTTTTCTTATTTCGTTTTTTTTTTGTATGCCGGTGAAATGATGGTTTTCCTGTTCAAAGGCTCACTTTATATCATCCCTGTAGTCTTTGTAAAAAAAATTATAACCGTATACAATATTCATAATTTTCTTTAATAATACAGATCATTAATTTGATTTATATCCGACCACCTAATGCTTTCTCATATTTATCCATAAATTGAACAAGACTTTTTCCCTAGTGCTTTTCAAACTTACAGGTTTAATTATATTTTTTTATTAAAATCATCATTTATTATTGTGTAAAAATAAAGAAAACGTTATCATAGTATATGTTGTTATGAAATGCGTCACATTTACTATTTAAGTACTTAATAAACAAAAATCATAATATTATTTGTTGGACAATTAAAGTTTCATAATATTTACCGAATGTCTGTAAAAACTAGTAGGTAAAATAATATAAATATGACCTGATAAATCATGTTGGTTGATCAACTATCAGAAGTAAAAAAAAAATAAACATAATATAAAGATTTTATTTGTAGTTTAAGTAATATAACGATATTACTAATTATTTTTTAAATCAAACTTTTGTGGCTAATGTTACAAAAATTAGGAGTATAAACAAGCAAAAGACATTTGATAACAAAATTCCTTCAACTTTTTGTACAATTAGATGAGTAGCAGAATGAATCATTAGTTCATTAATTAATTCATTAATTCATGCTCGTCAGGTATCCCTCCTTTCCCACAAACAAACAAACTTTTGATAGGTTTAAAAAACAATTAAATAGATACAAAAAATATATTTTAAATCACAGTAGTAACCTTTTTCCATAGTTCATATTTATAGTGCCAATAGTTTCTATGTAAAATGGTTGCGACATACGAACAGGACTTCAATAGTCCCCCATTTTTATTATTTGGTTAAGGAACACAAATGACCTCCATTAGCAATTTTTAGTGTAACCATTGTATATTTGATGAAAACTATTTTAAAGTATGGAAATAAATAACTAAAATCGTTTTTTTTTTAATATCTTTTATTAAATTAAAGAAGGAAAATTAGGTTCTTTAAAATCGGCTTTTATTATTAGATGTTTTTTTAGTTTTCTAAATTGGCGACGTTTCGTTGTCTATCGCAACTTCATCAGGCATCTTGGATCACAAAAACCGTTTTTTTATTACGTTTTTTAGTTACACAATGTGTAATTTTATTAGATGAGTTTGGACTGAAACTGAAACACTTTTGTGATCCATTAACACCTGATGAAGTTGTGATAGGCAACGAAACATCGCTAATTTGGAAAATTAAAAAACATCTAATATCTACAGCGAATCTTAAACAACTTGGATTTTCTTCTTCAATTTAATATAAAGCAGAGATCTGAGTTTTAGCTTCTAATATCTTTTGTAAGAAAGAACAATGAATTTTTCCATTTTAAATTTGTGCGACAAAATGATTATTTTAAAATGGCATTAACACATGAAGCTAGCAAAATGAAGTTGAATTCAATGGAAATTACATTTATTATTTTATTCAAATGTTTCCACGTTAGTTTACATGCTTTTTCCATTATTGCACAGTAACTTTTCTAAATTAGAACTTTTTGATATGTATTAAAGAGTAATTTAGTTTGGTTTAATACATTATCTAGATAATTATTTGTTTTATTTTATATCACTCTAACTTCATTTTATTTTAATTTTGCATGAATTGAAAGAAAAATTCACACTCTACTTAAATGGTTTAGTTATATATGGTTAAAATTTCGCTGCCACTTATAAGATAAATCGTGTTAAATTAGAGTACCCACGTATGTAAGTATATTTAGTAAATAACCAACTTTCATACGGAATATTTAACGGAACCCTGTTTCTGGGACCGCTAATTTAATTAGCAAATTATCGTGAGCATAATTCAGATACGTGGCGAATAGAAGGTAAGTGGGTTAATAATGAAATATATTCACAGGGAAGTCCCAAAATGATATCAGTTTTTGAAAATTTAGAGAAATTGAAATCTTCTGAGATTGTAAGTTGAATCCGTTTAAGCCACTTAAAAAATTGGAGCACACTCTCGTGATTTTATTGAGAATCCAAAACGTTTCAGTAATGAAACAGAACTTTCTCTTACTATTAAATGTAATTCACTTTCACATTGGAATGTCGACTTGAGTCGATATTTTTCATGATTTCTATATACGATCGTACAAAAAAGCAATATTAAATATGTATGGCCACGATGGCCACGTAGGTAAATATTTTAAATACATCTATAGACATGGAAAAATCGTTGTCCGTTAATGGGATCGAATATTTTTGCGTCGATAATAAATAAAATAATGCATAAAAGGATCGCACCGGGTGACCAAATTATATTTTGATATAAACGGGAAAATTTAGCTCGTATTTATGATTTGGATTGACTAAAGGGAAAATTAACTCCAGCTCCATATCGAATAGATTTGCCAGTACCTATAGGTGTATCTAAATTAGTGTGTCAACACTTTGTTTTGGGACAGTTGGGACAGCGATGAGAATCGGGAGAGCCGTGCGGTACTGACCGCTTCATATATTCCCCATCCTATTCCCATTAACGAACAAATCTGTTACGTATGTGTACAATATGCAGTATGTCTATTGACGTTGTTACTCGCCATCACCATCAGAGAGAACCATAATAGATTATTGATGTGCGATAAGCCCTCATCTATTCAACAACGTTGCAAATTAACAACACTTTATCCCAACCAAATCCAGCCCCATCATATTGCATCCCCTAACACTCTACAACTACGCCTACAACTCCTCTGAGTAATCATCAGCATCTGATCAACGGAAGCGCTGCCTCCTCAATTGTTATTTAATGTCTACAATATTGATGATGATTACGATAATAATCATCATCAGCGTTATCAAAATCACAATCACAATTGTAGTTCAGTATTTCATGTAAGAGTCTAACTAAATCCCTTACAATCAGATATACTCGTTTACGATTTTTATGCTTGGGTATAGTTTATTCAGTATAATCTATGGCTTCTTTAATTTTAGCTTTGTTACAAATATAAAATTAGAGCTTTTCCACTGTGCAGTTCTACACAAATTGTGCAACCCTAAAATGTATTGGATTTTGAAATCACTTTTTGTGCGATTGCACAATATTTTTCTTCATAAAGATTTCTCTAATAAATAGTATGAAAAGAGGTGAAAATAAAAACATGTATAATTGCACAAACTATGATTAGAACTGCCCAATATGTTAATGGATTTTCATAAATCTTTAAAAAGAAACCCTGCAAATATAAAAAAGTAAACAATGTAGTACATGTGACAATTTAACTACAATCGTTAAACTATTTTTTTTACTATTGTCAACATATCACGAAATTATTTCGTATTAATTAGAATATCTAATAAATTTGCAAAATAATTTCAAATTTAACATCTTAATTAAAAAAAAAAAAAACAAAACAAAACGGAAGTGACGTTCATTTATTTTGTTCTTTTCCTTAATTAGTACAGAAATATTTAATTAACTTCTTTGGCAAAAACTAACAAAAGCAGTAATGATTCTTAAAAATGTATAAGAGGAAACAAGCTTTGACTAGAATTAAATTTTAATTTAAACTCAATTTTTAAAAAGGTTTAAAATATGTGAAAATCGTAAGTATATCACTATCTATAATAAAATATATATTTAACATTTTAGTTCTAGTGATTAAAAAAAATAATCTTTTACAATATCTCAAGATAATTTTAAAAGCTATATATTTTTCATGCTCGTTGAATATGTATATGATAATGACCACGGACTTAATTAATAAAGAATTATTAATTTGCTAATTGATAAAATTTATTATGAAAATTATTTATTATCTCAATAAAACATTAGACTTATTTTTTGTAAAATTTATACATACGCACTTTTAAAACATCACGAAAGTTACAGATTTTGAACAATAGTTGGAATAACTTCATAAATTATGAACTATTTTTTATTGATTTATATTTATAATCATTACCATCATAAATTATATTTATAGTTTATACATTTAAAGCCTTTTTTGTATTATGAAACATGTTGCACCTCTAATAAAATTTTGAAGAGAATTCTTTTTAACTTCTTCTATAAGCGACTGTATTTCTTAATTAAAAACGTGGTAATAGTTATTTGAACTTTTCCACGTGTCGCAAGTTAAATCATTTTTACTCACTTTATGGTCTATAAAACAAGATGTATAATTTTTTTAAAAAAAGAATATTTTTTTTAGTTCAAAAAAAATATCAAATTCCAACTACTTCTTTTAAAGCAGTAGTTTTGAACTATTGTTCAATCGAACCCCATGGGATCGGTAAGTCAGTCTCGCGGGTTTGGTGGATATCATATTTTAATATTTTTATTCATTTTGTGCTCCTACGTATAAACATAAACCTATGTTTTCAATTTGAAAAAAATATATTTTATTTTTCCAATTAAAAAGGGTTCGGTTAGTGCTCATATGAAACTAGTGGAGGTCAGTACCTTCAATAAGATTTAGAACTACTGATTTGATGCATATACATTCCTTTTTCTTTAATAGTGCCTTTCTTAAATGATAAAAAAAAGTTTAATTCAAAATATGTTAGAAGAAAGCCAAAAATTAATGAATAGGTTACATGGAAAACAGATTTAAAAGATCAACAAAAAAAAGAAGACAACGTATTACTCCGGTTTAACAAAAACCTCGCCAGGGACAGACACCACTAAAGGAAAAAATTCAGCTTTGACACAAACCAAATTTTCCGTTAGACAGAAAATGAAACAAAAGTACCACAAATGGTTTATATGAAAAAAGTGGTACTAACAAAAAGCAGATAAAAATATTTATATAGATTATAAACAATATTGGTATATCAATCTTCAAAAAAATGTTCATTACATCGTTGACGAAAATATGTATAGCTTAAATATTTTTATATTCTTTACATTTGTACAAAGCGTGGAAGCATATAATCTACCTTTTTTTTTACAGTTATGGTCAGTGCTAAATATTTCTTAAAATAAAGTTCACTATATCAATTACAACATGTTTATTTCTTTGGTTCAAAATTAAAAAACACATAATTATTTAAGGTGATTCTCCAGAGTTAAAAAAATCAATTTTTTGTTTGCATTAATTACTTTCTTAAAACATTTAGAATACGGTGGTAAAGTGATTTTTTTAAAATTGGAAGTCGTTATAAAGATACAGTTGTTTCAAAGATGCAAAAGTCGTTATAATTTTACTTGAAACCGTACTTGAAACTTTAAACGCGTTTTTCTCAAAACTGTGTTTTCAAACTTGTCTCCATCATATCTCAAGAACGGTTTGACCGATTGACTTCTAATTTATATGGTACACTAAGTGCATGTAAATGCTCAGAATAAAGTAAAATTATTGAAAAAATTCGCATATTTTTATTGATTTTATAACAAAAACATACCAAAGAAGAAAAAAAACGAAAAATTGCACCTTTTTCTTCAGAAGTCAGTCTTTCAATTGATTCTTACACATTTCATTGTCTTTAAGCTTACAGATTAAAACAAAACATATATATTATAAATATGTATTATATACATAATATATTATAAACGTCTATATTAAAACGCTATCACTCACGTTCTACTGGAGATTTTTGACTAAAAATTAATATATATATATATATATATATATATATATATATATATATATATATATATATATATATATATATATATATATATATATATATATATATATATATATATATATATATACGCTTAAAACAGATATAAACAAGTGATAATAAACTAAAACTTCTATCTTTTCATTGCTTAACGCATTTTGCTCAAAACGTACTTACTTAACAAATCTATGAAATACACCAACTATATTTTTACTATGTTCTTACAATTTTAAAATTGCAACCAACGTTTTCTAAATATTAACATGAAATATTTAATCAGAAACGAAAAATGCATAATTCTTGTATCATATGAACTAATGTTCTAACCATTAGTTACTTGGCAAATTGAACTTATGTCAGAAAAAAACTATCCCGGTGAAAAGGAAAAAATCCGTATTCTATACGATGAATCAAATTATTCAATAAAAATCATTAAATTTCAAAATAAGAGAACAGTAATTGTTCTTTTTTAAGATTATATTTTTGCAATGATTTTATTGATTTTATTTTTTTTTTCAAAATAGGTACTGTAAATTAAGTCATACCTTTAGAAAATAAAGTAATGAATATTAAGAATTTTATTTTAGTGATATCACAGTGAATTGTTGTGAGGTACAGGATTGTTTTTTCGCGGCAATTTTATGAATGCCCTGCATCAAATAAATTGACTTATTTTCAGAGAACAGAGATAAAATCAAAAATGTAATCAAGATAAAGATAAAGTGCACATTCATCTGATATTCCCTATTCACTGTATGTTACAAGTTGAGTTTTGAGTTTTGTCTACAACTTGGAAACAAAAGTTTTCCTTCTTAAACTGTTGTTATATCTATTGTTGAGTTGAGGCTGACCACTAAGTTGAAAAGCAATGGGAATAGCATCTAGTTTTTCCGAAAGTTTTTCTTTTTCCTTTTCAAACTAACATAGTTCAAGTTTCTTGCAAGTTGTAAAACATTTGTCCATAAAATTGAAGATTTATAAACTTACATACAAGTGAATTGGCGCAAGCAAAAAAAGGATAAAACGCTTTAAAAGAAATGTGGTTTTAGTTAATGAAAAAAATATCTAAATGATACCTTTAACTTTTATTGCCAAATTTTTGCAGTAATAAATGTTTATATACATGTTATAATTGTAAAAGGTGTGGACACGTACTATTTTTTTCGCTTGTTAAGCCACGTCAATTTCACGAAGGAAATTAATGCGAAATTGAAAATGCCCGCAGGAAATCTCTCGATATTCGAAATTGATTCGTATGATGATGATTCGTATGTGAATCATATGTGCGAAGCTTGAGATATTTAATGTACCGATATAACAAATTTACAGGAATATTTAATAATGAAAACTTGCAAATAAGTAATAATAATAATCGTAATAATAAATGTTGGGCTCACACATTTTTCAGAGGTAGCGTGGAATGTTCAAATTTTCTGTAGCAAATAGTTTGCGAAAGATAATTATTTTATCTTCCCCTCCAAGTCTTCAGAAACTTGTCCTAAATGTTTGTAATCCTTTAAAGTTTCACGTTAAGTTTGAGATTTTACGCTAATGTAACCGCAGCCTAAAACTTTTCGAAATTTTAACAGTAAGTTATAGGAATTTACTTTGCATATCTAAGAAAATTATTTGTTTTTTTTTCGTAGCTGTCGTATTTTTAATTAATTAATCAAAGTTTAATGCAATTGATGTTTGAAATAACTCAATTACCATTTTTTTCACAAAATCGTTATATTTTCTTTAGATGTAAAATGTATTGATTATAAGGTCAAAGTTCACCTTTTACATAAAGTAAAATTGACTTTAAATAATATATATTAGTATTACTACATACTTTTTATTACACTGACATTGACGATTATTGTTGGATTTTGAATAGTAGTAAGGTTTTTTTAAGAAAACCATATCGTGTTTGTATTGTAAGTCTCTCAACCCCAGTGAATTGAAAATGTACCTTTTATGGTCTATATTGAACTGCAACGATACAAGGGACTCATTGCAAAATTTATGTTTTTAATATTATCACACTTTTAATTTATCTCAATACTTAAGATGCCAATTATGCTATATTAGGTGTTACCGATATAGCGACAATAATCGAGGATAACTAAGAACCCACATTGTACACATCTAAGTCTATATAGAGGTGTAGGCAAAGAATTACTTTTATTTTAGTTTTAAGAGTTTCAATTAATTTTGTTAGAGGTATATTGATATATCTGGTACAAAAATATCAATAAAAAGCATTTATTGAAGAAAATAAAAGATAAATGCGTTTGATGAAGTTTAATACGTTTAATGCACCCATTCGATTCTCTGTCGTAAAGTTGGTAAATCGTCAATTTTTATACGTTTCTAATTCGCTGGGATCGAGAGACTTTTAAATAAGGCTTTCCCTTCTTCAATCAAATTTATAAGGAAACCTACTACTGGATTCGATTTATGTGAAGATTAAATTTTCAATATTTCTTAATTTACAGATTTTATTTACCCTAGAGTTTCTAAAGGTCTAAGGTGTTTGAAAGCGATAATAAATAGCTATTAAAAATGATTCTACTACTATCTATCATAAAAAAATATTTATTCAAAATTCAACAATTATTATCATTTATCACAGTATGAAGTATAATGTAGTGGTTAAATGTTCGTTAAATTCGATCACATACTTAGTAGTAGGAAATTTCAGCTGAAACATAAATAGGTATTTCTCATGAAATATCGAAATCCCTGTCCTTTCAATGCTAACAAAAATTTAAATGACCTATCATGGTATTTTTTTCCTTGAAAAGAACAGTACTTGGACTAATGATATTGATTTTAATTTTTGAACCATATGAATATATATCTAGAATAATAAACAAATAGTACCCTGAAAATCATTCTCTCACTTAGTTCCAAGCTTAAGATTAGTACATTGTTCATAAATGTACTAATCTTAAGCAAAAAATTTCCAAAAAAATTGTTTGCTAATTTGATTAATCGATTAAAAACACAATAAATTTTCAAAAATCTTTGAGTTTGGAATGACTAGTAAACAACACGATTTCAAACATATTTTTTACGTGTCTCATAATAAAAATCATTCCCGCACACCTTCACTAACAGTCGATATATAAACGAACCTATAATCATTCATTAAGGCTCTAATCGATTTTTAATTATTGGCAATACTATCAATTATTTCACATTTTTAAGTCATCTTACAAGTGTTCGAGTATCTGTTCAGAATAAAAATATGAATATTATTTAAAGATTACATTTTTAGTCGTTATTCTCTCAAATTGAAAAAATAGAGGTATTTAATATATCTTAATAATGATTGCACAGTAGAATAGGATGTCAGAGGCAGTAAACTTACACAAAAATTCAGAGCTAACAAAAGTTTATGTAACAAGTTTTTTAAGTTATACTTCATTTCGTCATTCCCTCATTTCAAATTGAAACGAGGAAATGACGATATATGAGATAATGGTTTTAAACTAGCCGAACTTGTTTTTTTATTTATTTATTTGCTTATTTAATCCCTAAATTCACCGTTTTTTCCTGTTTAAAGATAAAAACATCATTCATATCGACTTAAGTGAAAATTATTAGTGTAAGTACAATGCACAGATACAAGTAGTTCATTTTGATGGTGTAGGACAACAAATAACACTTTACAGAGAAGTATTATATTAACGTATCAATAATACTGTTAGGACCCAAACTTTTTGCTCTCTATCAAACAATAACAGCCACGATTCAATGACGGTATGGCCTATAAAAACCGTTCTCTCACTTTCAAAAGTATAAATCCTCCTTTTGACTCGTCTAAAATAAGTTTATTCTGAGGACCATTATATTGGTAAAATCTAGTTACACAAATACATACTACAAAGTTGACAAAAAGAATCAATGTGTATACAATATATAGAATATATTGCGGTTCAATTTATGTAGTATAATTTAATATAATAATATATAAAAATCATACCATAAATATAAATTTTAACAAAAATATTTGTGACGTATTGCCTAGATACGTATTTCGATTGCCAAGCAATCTTCCTCAGTGATTATCAAGTAGTTTGGATCACTCCGTAACTGCTTTTTGATGATTCACAAATTAATCACGGATTGAAGAAAAAAATCTTATTTTGAAAAAGAATCAAGTTTTATATTTATTTTTTTCTATCTAATATCGGTATTTGGTGAAAATTACCCATATAGATATTGCGCTTGAAAATGATAAAGTTTAGTTACTACTCTAATCAACTAAACAAAATAAAAACGTTACCATTTAACATGAATAAAGGACCCCGAAAAACTGATAGAAAATTGGGTGTGAAAATTTCAAGAAAATTCGTCAATAGCATCTAATAGATATATTTACAAAGTTCAGTACTCTTTACTACTTATGGTGAACAATTATTAATTTAACATTAAAACGATGGACTGTAAGTAACTACTACACAACTATTTTAAGAAACATACCAATACATCAATACTTAAAGAAAAGAAAAACATATATTTTAAAAATATAAATATTTTTAAGAAGATTATTCTATAATAATCATTGTTGAATTGAGAAAGGAGCTATTCCAATAGAAAACAAATTTCTGGGGCAAACTTAGTTTCAAAAGTATTAGCAAACTATAGTTTCAACTTCAGGAAAGATGTTTTAAATAAAAATTGTAACTTAGTCTAAGTTAGCAATCCAAGGAAACTAAACCGTTTTTAGTTTCTTTTGGAAACTTTAAAAAAGTGGCTATAACTTCTTTTTCGAAATTACTGATTTTGTAGATACGTGGAGTTTGGAACTTATGTAAGAGGTAATACAAAAAAAAATTTACAAACCTTGAATCAAATTTGGTATTATCGTCTAGAGTTCCAGTGTAATGCATAGTCAACATATCGCCTTGTTTGGACCTAACTGAACAGTCTTCGGGTTTGCTGACAACATCCACTTTGAGTTCTCCTGCAGCTTTATCGGCAGCAAAAGTCGTTCGAGAAACAATCGCAAACGTAGCGAGGAAAATGAACACACGAAAGCGTGGCATTGTGAAACGAAAATAATGGCAAAACAAAGTTGTGGAAAAGTTTGCAGGAAGACGCAAACAAGACGTACGTGGTAACGAACGCACACCAACTGGAAAAAGTTGATGAAGTAGTGAAGTCGACAAGTCGACGAACAATTCCGGAATACGCGTCCGACAGCGATAATGTAGAGGCGAGAGTCGTGGCACCGTTCTCTCACTCGTTCAGTGTTTCTGTGTGCGGGACGTGAGCTCTGCAGGCAGGCGGCGCAATCGGTTTGGCCCACATCACATTGCCATCGTGTTCGTGTCGTCGATGGCGTTCTCACCTTTCATGCGTCTTTCCAACAATTTCTACTGCCACGCTGGCCACCGCCGCTTCTCTGCACTTTTTCCATTTCATTTTTGATTGCCACGAAGCGCTTAATCAAACATTATCAAAATATTCTTGTGACGTCATCATAAGTCAGAGTCATCCTTACATACTATATAGATCCACCCAACACACGCATCTCCGATCTCTTCTTATTTATTGCCTACACGCGTAATTACAATTCTTCACTTTACGCTTTTTAAACAAAAATTACCAATGCTAATTGTACTTAACAACCATCAACCATTTCTATAAACTTAAGTTGTTTTCTTCTCAATAGCACATACTTTCAATATCAAGGTTACTCATTTGAAATAAAATTGATTAGAAATAAAATATTAAAAATATTATATATAAAATATATATATATATATATATATACAGGAAGAGACTACGGCAGTGGATTAAAAACCTACATTTAACTATACCAAAGAAGTATTACTTCTCACGCGTGTACATAAGTACATACACTTCTTTTTTTTAAGAGAGATGGATTAATATGAATGAGTCGGTTTAGCCGTAAAAAATAAGTTTCGGTAGGACGCTAGCAAAAACGGGTGGATGAGCGAAGCGAGCAGGAGACGAAGCCCTCTAATTTAACCAAGAGAAATATACAATTATAAAACGTATAAACGTCAACAATCAATTTGAATATATATATATTATAATATAAATAATATAAATATTATATATAATATATATGTATATATATATATATATATATATATATATATATATATATATATATATATATATATTTATATATATATATATATTTTATATATAATATTTTTAATATTTTATTTCTAATCAAGATATAATTATCAAGTTAATTAATGTATCTTTTTCAAATGAGTAACCTTGATATTGAAAGTATAAAAAATATTATATATAAAATATATATATATATATATATATATATATATATATATTATATATAATATTTATATTATTTATATTATAATATAATATAAATAATATAATATTATTTATATTATATTATTTTTATATATATATATATATATATATATATATTTTATATATAATATTTATATTATAATATATATATATATTCAAATTGATTGTTGTCGTTTATACGTTTTATAATTGTATATTTCTCTTGGTTAAATTAGAGGGCTTCGTCTCCTGCTCGCTTCGCTCATCCACCCGTTTTTGCTAGCGTCCTACCGAAACTAATTTTTTACGGCTAAACCGACTCATTCATATTAATCCATCTCTCTTAAAAAAAAGAAATGTATGTACTTATGTACACGCGTGAGAAGTTATACTTCTTTGGTATAGTTAAATGTAGGTTTTTAATCCACTGCCGTAGTCCCTTCCTGTAGTGCCTGAACTGGCACATCAGTTATAAAATTTGTGTTTACTAAAATATGGTACAATTTCAAACACAAATTACTTGGTATAAGCTTGGATCAGGAACGTCGAGATTTTCAGAACTGTTTAGAATGGTTTCGATATTATTCCTGTACGTATTGTTCACTCGAATGCAATTTGTTCGTAAATTTTGACATGTCAAATGAAGAAGCGGCTGTTATTTTCAAATATGTATTTATATTGTATTATGTAAAATCTGTGAAATTAAATTTTCTAAATAAAGTTTACGTTGGCTCAAGTCTATTTCAGCACACCCACAATTTGGCAACGTTGCATTTTCGACTTTGTTTTAATTTAATTCGCGATTAAATCGGTCCATAATCAAAATTTACCCACAAAAGAGAGAATTATACCATATTAGAATTGAATTAACAAAAATATCGCAAATTAAATTAAAAACAAAATCGAAAATGCAATGTTGGCAGATTGTGGGTGTGCTAAAATGGACTTGAGATGAAAATTTAATTTTACATATTATAATATAAATACATATTTGAAAATAACCGTCGCTTCTTCATTTCTGGCATGTCAAAGTTTACGTACAAATTGCATTGGAGTGAACAATACATTCATAAAAACATTCATGTTAGTGGAATACAAATATAATAATTATTGGCTCAAATTTGAACTACCATGTCATTAGTTTCAACTGTCATTTCGATTTCATTCAATTGCTAATTTTAACCATTTGTCAGTTGTGTCAGTGTTGGGCTATCAATATTTCACGGAATGTAACTGGGTCTCAAATAAAAGATTAAATTGGCTTTTTTTTACATAGATATGATATGTTTACATATTTGGTTACTTATACAAAATGTTTAAATGTAAAAATGTATTATATGAATTAAACATTTAACCGAATTAACAGATTGGGTCACATGTTCGAACAATACTTATCAAAAACCTTTACCATATAGAAGTAGATTGTTGCCATAAAATATCATGTATAAACAATCCTAAATAACGATGTCCCAAATTATATTTATACAATAGTGATTGTCTATTTTATTTACCCATTTATATCTATGAATTGAAATTGATTTTTAATTGAAATATAGAAAAATATAATGTATAACTAACATTTTTAAACTTGTGATATCTTTCGAATGGAATGTTCAAATTGAATAACTCAAAAAGTTATATAATGGTATTGAAGCAAACTTAAATATGAAGCCATTTATTTTGATAAGGATTAATCCCAAAGTATAAATAAAAGAGCTTTTATAACGGTGGCATTTATGTAAATTTTTTAAAATGAAAAAACACTTATTGTGACATAACTATAATAGTTAGACATATGCTGTCGCTTTATTTTTTGTATCATAGATAATGATATGTTCTACAAAATCGTACTACATTATTTTGTCTATAACCAATAGTTTTCGCAGCGCACGCGATAAAACAATGTTTTTTGGTAATTTTTTTCAGACCTTGGGTTACATTATTGGAGTTTTAGTATGGATCCTTAACTTTTTTGAAAATTTAATATAGCCCATGTTCACCGGAAAGAATGTAGCTTCCTAACAGTGAAAAAAGTTTTCAAATCGGTCAAGTAATTTCGGAGACTATTCAAAGCAAACAAACAATCAAATCTTTCCTCTTTATAATAATAGAAGAATACAATGTATCAATCGACTTTTATTACATTATTTTAAATATTACACTAAATAACTTCAGAAAAATATATTTCTTTTAAATGCATTTTAATTCTCATAATAATAATAATAGGCAAACGTAAGTAATATGTATGCATATATTTCAGCAAAGGTAGACAATATTTGTTACATATTGATAACACATACGTGTGAGTGAAAAACAATCATTGTTTCAAATTTGAACTGAATGATTGTCGCTATGGTTTCAACAGTCATTTTGATTTCATTCAATCAATTGCCAATTGTTACCATTTGTCAGTATTGGGCGATGAATATTTGATGGGACATTACTAGATATGTATTGATATGGATATTGTTTAGATTGTAAAATTCGAAAATATTTAGTTCAACGATATCTATCTTCTCCATGTTTTAAAGGTTCTACCCGTTTGGCTGTTTCTAACTGTTCGTTAGCTATAACTTCGTATATGATTCGGGATTGTTCGGGATGATTGAATTCTCTCCCCTCGAGTCCCCCGGTAAACGAAAAACATATGCCAACATATGCGAGTGCTGGCTTAACTTGATCGATGCGATAGTGTTTTAGTCGTTTTACTGCTATGCATATCACTCCCAAAAATCGGCCACATTTCGCCCGCTTGAACCGTTCTTTCTCGCTAACCGTTTGCGAGCAAACGAGCAACTTCATACTATTACTTTAAAGCATGCTTTAAAGCGTAATTTTTTGAACAATTCACTCTCACTCTCTAGGGAAAATTAAATTATTACAATAGTAGTTACATATTTTTATTATCTGTTTATATCTATGTAAAGAAACTGATTTTTAATACAAATGTAGAAAAGCATAATGCAAAATAATGTATCAATCGATTGTGTATTAATATGGGTATGGTTCAAACTATAAAAATTGAAAATTTTAAATTCGACGATATCGATGTTTTAACTATAAAATAACAACTGAAGATGCCTGTTATGACTGTTATCTCTTCTTAGCAATTTTTAACTTCATCGTCGATCATTTCAGTTGGTTTCATTTACCGAATAACAAAAAATCTATTGTTAACTATAAGTTCAAAAAAACTATTGAATGTATTGGAAACTTTTAAATTTTGAATGCCTTGTTTTAACAGAGATATCTTCGTGCGAAAAATAAAATAAACATTATCGTAATTAGTCTTTATATTTGTTACTATTAAGTCACATATTAATCATTCAGTCTGTGACATATTGACTAATAATCAACTTATCATATTATCACTCCTTATTTCAAAAAATAAAAATTATATTAGTAAATACTATTTTTGTTTTGTTATTATAACATAAATTCAAAAGATACAAAACAAAACTAATTTTTACTTAGTATACTTAAGTTGACTTACGTTCTCCAAAACAAAAAAAATACACTCCTCCTTCTAAAAAGTAAAATAATTTCTTCTAAACTTTGATCATTAATGAACCACAATCAAATTAAATACTACTGGTGACCGAGTGGTGAAGGTGTCCGTTTCAAAACTGATAAGAATTGGGTTCGAATTTCAAATTTTCGATATTTCTCGATTTACGGATTTTTATTAACCCTACAGTCACTAAAAGACCTTAGTAGTTATAAAGCGACGATAAATAAGAATTAAAAAAATATTGTTTTTAAGAACCAACATGTTTATCAACATTTTCGCCTCGTAAATTGCTTCTTCTGTTTAAATACTTTTGATCAGCAGCGCTAAATAGACTAAATAGTTGTCCACTGAAAACACTCGTCAGTACATCTGGCCCGGATTTCAGTGCAACCTTTCTCAAAGACAACAATAAAACTTAAAGTTAATTAAAAAGTTATTTAGTATAAAATAAAATCTGCATGAAATTTTTAATTCCAACATTTATTTTACTAGCGATACATCAACTTAATCCTTCAGATGTATAATTTAGATATGAAGATAATTAAATGCAGAACTTGAATCCATCAGGATTAGATCCTCTATAACAGGGATGAGCAACTTTACTGCAGGCCAATTGAAACATTAAAGTTTTTAAAGGTCAAATAAAATAAAAACAAAAAAATTATCGAATTATCGAAAAGCTCTTGAATAATAAACATATTCAATTTGAATTTTATTCAAAAGTGAGCAACACATCACTAAAAATTAATGTGATAAAATAATTAATTACACGTGTAATTGACGGGCCGCGGATTGTTCATCCCTGCTTTATAATAACTCTTTAGAAATATTTTTTTATAATTTTTAGAGCTTTTCAGAATTAAATTATTTTTCACTCCCTATAATGATCTAATGGTTATTACCGGGATTATTATATCGAATGCGATCTTATGGTTTTCCTAACTTATCGGTAATTTTTTTAAAAAAGTGTTCTTATAACGTTCCATTTTTTATTGATAATATGAATTATAAATGGAAAAAATCAAAGTGATTATTATATAAATGTATATTTTGTTTATTCTATTTACCTTTTAACCCTTCAGTAAAATGTAAAAGTTCAAACAAATTCAAATTACCTATGCAAATATTTTAATTACACTTAATTGTAACCCCTCCGTAATACTTGCAGTCTAGTAAAAATAAAGAAAATAATTTAAAAACTCTAATTTTCTTACTTATTCCTTTAGGATTTTTTGTTACGTAGAATTTTTAAAATGTGAGTAATATTGTTGGTAATTAGAAATTATCTTTTTCTTATAATTATAGTTAGTTTTTGAAATTCCAAAAGTTGATTAGTAAAAAATATAATTAAGTATATAATAACTATCCAGATATTTTGCAATTATATTGATCGATTCATTAAGAATTTAATTTATCAATATCACAAATAAAAATTGAACTTAAGTTAAACGTTATTAACGTTGTTACCATTTTTGATTAGATATCATAATCAAGTATACCTATTTTTAGCTTAGATAACAGTCTTTATCTTTCCAAGTCAGTATATATTTTATTAACATTAGTTATAACAAGAGGGCTGTATTTTTAATCCGCCAAAAGAACCAATTTATAGTAAAAAAACGCAGTATTTAAATTATGTTGACTTAAAGTATAAATTTTATAATTAAAATCTTAATTAAATAACATGCCTCTTTAACTTTACATCCCATTGACTAAATATCTGCCAATATGCATATATTTTCTAGGTACATCTATCCTTTTTGGAAGTTAACAACCGATACTTCGTGAGTTTTCAGTATTTTCTTTACTAATTAGATGTATTTTTTTTAAATGTTTACGATTTTTGTTTTTAAATTTAGTAGTTAGATAATTAATTAAAATTAATTGTCGTTCAGAATTTATCACCCAAATGTACAGTAATTCAATAAATAGTATTCAATAAATAGCTTGTTCTGTAAGGACAATACTTTATATTTGGTTATCTATTGAAACGAAAAATGATAAAACGTGCTCCCTAGTTCATTGCGCAGTTAATCTGACTCGAAATCAACCAGAGCTGTTTTAAAAGGTTGTTTATAATTGCTGTATAACTACAATGGTTGTTTAGCGCACTTCTAAGTGCCGCTATTCAAAAAATAATAGTTTTCAGTAATTGCGGCATTTGCACCCAAACATACTGGTATGTAGAAAAAACCATCAGAAGTCGTTTAAAGTTATTAAAGGCATTTTAAATGTAATGATTCAGAATGTCGAAAAATACTTTTTTTAAAGGGTTACTTAAGACATTAAGTACTACGACAGTAAGTAGGATTAGAGAAATTTGATTCACTATACAATTGTATGTATTCCATCCACCAGAGTTTCACGTCCTTGTATTTTAGATACTTTTTTATTCGTTAACTATTATAATTGTTAGTATTCAGTACGATTCTTGGACTTGCCTAAATTTACATTTTATTTATTATTATAACAAATTTCATCCTCTAATAAACCGGAATAAAGTGGTAAAAAAAAACAAAAAATGTTGGCAACATATTACTTTTTCCAGTGCATCGATAGCCCAATACCTTAAGATCGGTGGTTCTTAGCTTTGTTGGAGGTACTGACCCTCACCAATTTCATATACTCTTTGTGTGCTTCTTGACTCCGCCGAACCCGTGAGACTGACTCACTGAACCCGTGGAGTTCGATCGAACCCAGGTTAACCCTGGTTAAATAGAAGTTGTAACCAGGATGGATTTATAGGACCAGCACACTTAGGCAGCATTCCGATGGCGTTCCCCTTCTAAAGTTAAAAAAAATCAACTAACCACTGTCATTTCAAATTATAAAATATTTCAACAATTTAAAACTCTTCCTATTTCAGTTATCAAAGTTTTAATCAACGTTCTTTTGGTTAAATATTTCATTTGTATGAAACTCTACAGCAAGGTTGGCTAGTGACGCTAGTGATATGAAAAAATAACCGATAATGGAAAAATATCGATTATTGTTTTCTATAAAAATGGATTTTACCAATCAATTTTAATGTTACAAAATATTAATTACATAAAAATCGATTTTTTATACTATCGATTTATACGTCCGAAACCCTCCCAAGTCCAGACAGAAGTTTGGGGCAGTAAGGAGTACCGGAGTGAGATAAATTCTTACTTTTTCCACCAATTTTGGTAATTATTAATAATGATAAATAATTATTAATTATTTTTGATTCACCACACTTATCGTAACATATATAGAAGAAAAAGGCAGACATTTTTTCAAATAATGGAAAATAAAATTTTTCCAAAACAGTTATTGAAAAGAGAAAATTCAATTTCTTTTCCTCAATATTACATCCTAAGATTGGCTTTAATAAAAATTCAGCCTGTTGTGGTTACCCAAAAGGCTCAAGTATATTCTCAATGCTCATTACACATGCTTTTTTGCAAAATTTTTTGATGCGTGTTATATTTAAGGTAAACAAGAGCGTATTGTACTTAAAAATTAATAAGTGGATATTTTAAAAAAAAGATCAAGATTCTGCGGGTGTCGCGCATTATACGATACTTGAAATTTTGGAGATATGCGAATAACTGCCTAGCTTAATCTGTGCATTATAATTGGGAATTTAGGGTTCTTATTTTTCTTTCGCTGTTGCTTATGGCGTAACTATGTCTGCCAAACCCTAAACAATACGCCACGGAGATAAAAGCAACAATTTTTAGGTGTCAGGCATATCGCATTCTCATTTAACTTCATCAAAAAATAATTGAAGAATAAAACTAAAACTTTTGTATAGAACTACATTTATCTGTAAGAAACCTCAATGTCAATAATGAACTCTTCGATATGTAATAATGAACTTCCACTTCTTTTTTTGGTCAGTTGAATAGCTTGTAAAATATGTTCTTGAAAATGGAAAATACATTTTCTGATAGAATCTATAAACCAATAAGCCCACCTCGATAATTTTCTATGAAGAAATCTTTTGACTATTGAACCGTCTTTAATGCAGAAAAAAAGGAAAATAAATAGAACAATCTCATGCTTACCCTTTGAAAAGTATTAACTGCTATAAAACAAAAACAAAATGTACGTTTAAAATTTATCTTTATTCTGTTTTTTATACATACATCAAATGATAACACAATTCTTGAATAAAATCTATTAAGCAATTAGGAAAGTAAAGATTTTTCTTAAATTATTTTTCCTGCAAATTTTCATCTTCTTTTATTAGTTTATCCTCATTTTTTCCGTCCTCTTCATCAATACCATCACTTTTTTCCACCTTCAATCCCTTTTCACTGTATCCAAATCGATCATATCTTTCGTCTTCTCCTTTCTCTTCATCTTCTTCGGAGGATTTATTACCAGGTTCAATTTCTCTCAATAGATCGTCGACTTCGGCCCACATTTTTTCCTCTCCAGATTCATTTCCAATATCTTTGGATTTATCGTCGTTTTTATTCAATGATGTATCGTCGGTATCATTTTTCGGAACCTTTAACTTAACGAATTATCAGTCTTGCAATACGTAATAAATATGGCGGTATTCACAATATTCAATCGCTTCAATTAATTTATACCTTATCAGAGTTATCAGTAATGTCATTTGCCCCTTCGGTTTCTTGATTGACTTTCAACTCTTTTGCTTCCCTGTTTTGAATGGCTTCTGTTTTAGCTTGGTTATTCCGATGAATTCTTTCAGCAGTTTCACGTAAAGCATCATCATGACTTTTACCACTTGAAGCAAGGCTCTTCTGCACATATCGTCGCAAATGTTCTCGTTCACGGCAATGGCGTTTAATCAAAACGGCCTTCTTATCTGGCTTGACAGCGCGTAAAGAATTTGTCAACGGAGATTTGCATATATCACAATATAAAACCTAAAATGTTCAAATATTTAAAAAACGAATTTATTACAGGATGAATGTCACCAATAACAATCGCAACATAATGCTAAATATTTTTATGTCATATTTAAAAAGAACTTTATTCATTGAGAACATGAATTCAGGTATTACGGTATTTTGAGGATTACGAGGTGCCTTATTTTTGGTATCTTTAAATTCCATTTGTTCAACCTCATCCCAAAAATATGTTCATTTTAAATTACAAAATATCGCTAAGTTAAAGCCTTTGAAATTTAATAATAGCCCTATGAAAACTACATTGTCATTTCGCTTGATGGCTTCTATTACCGTTATTGGAAAAAATTAAACCTTAAGGAAACTTTTTTTGTTTTAAATTTAATATGAACATTTTTAAGGTGAAATCGACTTAATTTGAAAATGACCTAAATAAGAAACCCTTTAACTATTAATTGTTTTTATATAAGTTGCAACTCAATTTACTTTAGCCACTTTTATAAACGTTAAAATAAACCATATGCACATTTTTTTTACCAATAAAGAACATTACTCAAGTAAACAAAAACAAATTTTAGTTCTACAAAATGTATATTTTGGCAAAATAAGTTTTAATATTAATGAGAATGAAAACGATGGGTGCGCGCTTATGGGTCTTCTGTGACGTCACAGTTCATTGATCGAAACCGAGATATAAACAGATCATTGAAATGTTTTCACAAAAACAATAAGAATTTACACAATTTTTCACATTTTTCGCCACGGAAAACATTTTTTTACCTTAAAAATTACTCTCATTTTTTCTATGGAATAGAGGTAAGGGGGGATCTAATAATTACGTAAGAAAATTTTAGCTATTTTTCAACCCGTCTTCCCCCCTTGGTAGGATTTTGTGAAGTTTTGCTCTACCCCCTCTCCTAATATCACATGAAACTTTTCAAAATACGTATTTGCAAAAATCTCGATTGCATTAGATTTATTTAAAAGAACAATTTTAAAAAATTGCGTGATATTAGGGGGAAAAGTATAGAAAAAGCCACAGGACGATGAGAATGAAATATCAACCTCAGAAAAGTATTTGATCCATTTTTGAAGGGTATGTGGGTACTAAAATGATCCGTTCATACTCCAAGTTTCGGTTTTCTATGCCTTTTTATTTGCGAATAAATCGAAATAAAAAGTAGATATATCAGAAAATATTTTTTCTCAATAATGAGTGAGCCAATTAGACTGAAATTTGGATATATTATGTCCAAATTCTATACTCAGAAAAAATGACAGCTTTTAATCTTCATTATAACTATTTGCAGCAGATGCATTCTCTACTTCTCTGCTCAGACGACTAATTGTAAGGTGAATTTTTAAAGGGTAAATTAATATATTTCTTCTTAAAGAAATTACGAAGTGTAATAAAATATACACGGCCTTACTAAGTTTCAAATATTGTACATGGTTTCAATAATTAACATTTAGTTTGAACGATTTAAACCTACTATTTGTTTAAATACATTTGTCATAGGAAAATGTCTGAGGGATTTTGAAATTTCTGTACTGTGACGTCATTTTAATGCCGTGACAATAGTAGTACGTTTTAGACATTTTGATTTAACGATTTTTTAGCATTTTAAATTAATAATTCTTAAATGTTATTAAGAAAAGTTAAAAATTAACAGCTACATTATGTTTAGGACATTTTCAATTGTTTTTAGAACATGTGCATTAGGTCCATTGTGACGCAAGAAACTTTCTCAATAAGTACAATGTGAATTCGGGTGCTTGGATTCTAATCTTCATTTTTTTCCTAATTTAACTTATCACTAGAATTTGAATAAATAAAGACTTCAACAGTGGAAAATTTACTATAGTGCGATTTGTTTGTATGATGAGAGTAATATTTTAGTCAATTGGATACTAATTGTGCTTTACCTCAATAACTCGAATATGTTCTTGTCCAACCGTGACAGATTCCTTTTTGGATTTTTCATGTTCTTCAGATCGTTTTTCAGATGTTTTGATTTGTTTTTCAGAATCATTGGTTCCATCTTAAAAGAAAAATATTTATGCTTTTTATTGAGAAATCGTTATGTAACAAGTATAAATACCATCTAATTCTCCGACAGAATCTAAAGTTAGGTAATCATCAAGATTTAACTCGATTTCATTGCCGCTGCCTGTATCTCCACCATCGGTATTAGCTTTATCAGCGTTTTTAACTTCATCGTGTTTACGTTTGATATGCTCAATGGAGCTGACGTGGTTTTCATACAGCATGGGGCTGCGGAATGCTTTCCGACAAATTTTGCAAAACGGCATCAAGAACCGTTTCATTTCCTTGTGTGCCTCGGAACTCTGATGCACAGACTTAGATTGTTGATACTTGAGTTTACACAATTGGCAGAAGTTCTTTCTCGCCGTAGAATTATCATCTTCCTTATCAAGATCGCGTTGCTTACTACGTTGCGCCATTCGCATTCGTGACAAAACCGTCTTTTGCTTTAACGAGACCCTCCGCATCGAGGATAAATGACGACTGCTAGACAAATGTATGTTGTAACTTTTGAAAGTAGGACAATGAACTTTACAGTGTGGACAATTTAGGTCAATAAACCGTTTAGAGCTGCTGTACCGCGAACGAATTTGTTCATCGCTGCTTACATCGTCCTTATCAACGGAATTCTCCTTCGCTGGCGATGATCCATTCACTTTCGGGCTTTTCTTTTTTTCTGCATCCTTGGAGGACTTGTCTTCGGTTTTAATTTTATTTACCTCTTCATCCTCGTCCTCATCATTCGCTTTATCGTCATTTTCCCAGTTTTCTTCCTTATCACTGTTACGACTTGAAGGTGGTGGTAGACGACTTCGGAATTTTCGCAACGGTGCTACTCGACGTGAAATCGGCCTACTATTAAAAATATTACGAACATTTTTAAAACTGTAATTTTGAAATGGTTATTTGTGAGCATTCAATTACATCTTAAAACTTTTTAGGACCAAGTTATGCTTTATTATATGAATTTCTTGAATTCATAATTTATGGATGTAATACAAATAGAATAAATGTTGAAAAGACCATCTTCTCTGTTTATGTGACTTCGATCTGTATTTCAAGCGTTATGTTTCCCTTTTCTTTTGAGTGGACATTTTATTAAAAGAAATATTGTTTCTATATATACACACACGCGAGTTTCATCTCTTTCATTTCATATTTGTGTACATATTATGAGTGTATGCATATATTGATTTAAACATTGGAATCCTTCAAGTTGATTTTCTCGTATGTTTTATTTCTGTATAAGCCGATTTTATGAATATTCCAAAATCGTCCAAAGTACATGTAGGAGAAAACTATAATATGACGATAAATATACGAAATAAAAGATTTAAAATCCAAGGTGTCCTCTCAAAGACAATCACCCGGTGGAATTTTTTTGTGCGTTTTAAGAATGGTCTCATCACACAGACATACATAAATCTCCCTCCCGTGTATCTAATATAAATTTACCTCCGTAATTTCGCCATTCTGAGTTTTCTCAAATAATCTGCGGATCGTACTGATGTACGTCCACGTGATGTAAATGAGGTTTCCATAACACGACGTTTCGTGAACGAAGCTGAGTCACGACGTGAAACGCCACGTGTACTTATACGGCCACGATAAGACGCACGTGGACTTGATGTGGGTCCAGATGGTTTACGATATTCATCACGTGGAGGTGGTGATCGAAAACCACCACTTGACGCACGTCTGTCTGATGATGAGAAATTGCGCCGTTCGCTAGAAAATCTTCCTGACGATGTTACACCGCCACCTCCACCAGATGTTTCGTAACGATGACTCGCGTTGTTACTGTTTGAATAATCGCCGTAACTTCCACCATCATGACTACGTCTTGAGCTTACTCCCTATATGTAAACAAAGAATACGAGCGTTTGTCTATAGGCCTTCATAACATATTACAGTAGTAGTAGAAGTTATACAATAATTATTATAAAATTAAAATTCAGCTTGATAAACCACGTGCGTTCTAATAATGAATGAATTTTTTAAGATCTGCGTTATTTTTTTAAATACATCAATAAACGCCATTTCAGAAGAATGTTCTTCTAGAGTTTTTGATATTTATTTTTTTTACAATGGGAATTTCTTTCCACCATATTAAAAATACTAGTATCTTCTTATTGGAATCTATTAATGTTCTGAAAGTTCGAAGAACTAATATCTACAAGTTGCATGACAAAGCCGTAACGATTCGCTTTTCAAGCGTTCATTTATCATCAAAACTCATTTTTTTTCTTTCATTGATTTTTTATCAAGTAGTAAGTAGATCGTTTAAACATACTCGAGGTGATCGGTCTCCTTGTACCTCTGATCTGATTCGTTTGCGTTCAGGTGAGCGACTGCCTCCACCTCGATTTGAAACGAACGAAGAATCCTGTAATTTGTAAATTATTATTATGGAGACAATAAATAATAAATTACACCAACACTTACGGGACGGAAGGGCCGTTTGTAAGATTCTTCGGCACGGTTTCCTCCACGGGTAGAACTCGAATATCTTCCACCTGCATTTGCAGACGATGTAGTTCCAAAACGTGAATCAAATGAAGAATTGTGGGATGAACCGCTAGCACTCCATGTATACCTACCCCCAGAAGTCCTATCAGGACCTCGAGAACTTCCACTAAAACTATTTCCGCTACTCCCAACCCCACGACTACTACCGAAACTATGTCCTCCACGACCTACTGAATAGCCACCACGGCTACTTCGAGACTCGGAACCCCAACCACGATTACTACTTCCACGATACGACGAACTGCCCCGAGTCGAGCCAGAATAACCACGACTCCCTCGATGAGACATAATCACTGGTTTTTGCAATTCTTCTACAAGTGCCATAAAAACAAAAATTAATATACGTAGCCATTACGACTAATAAAAGCATAAGTCAAAAATTACATTTTCAATGATTTCAAGAATTCGTGATTTCAGTTACACAACAAACAAAAGTCACCACTTCTACTTATTGCAAGTGATTTGTTGAACTTTTCAGTATTTAATTGATTTTTTTGCAAAGATTACAAATCTGAGACTTATTAAAACACCGACATTATCAAATGAAGACGCCGGAAACGGAAGCCGAAAGCAATCCCCACTATTCTTTGTGTTGATTGGTTACGAAAGAAAAGGTCAGCCAATCAAAAACGTTTTAAACATGCGCCATTATGTACGACAAAATTCAAATTATTCAAGATTTCCTCAAAAAAAAATTATCATTTAATTAACATACAAATATATTCATTTTTTCTCCAATTAAAAAATATGAAATTAAATTATCATTAATGTTCACTCAATAGTAAAAACAGTTCGCTTAAATATTGACAATTATTAAGATACAACGACTAATTCTAATACATATATCGATTGAATACAAGGAATACAACGAATACAACTATTTTTTTAAATTACTTATTTATTCTAATTATAAATTTTACTATGTAAATGCCAATTAATTTCTTTCAAATATTCCAATGTTAAATTTATTTTTATTTCAGTTTATTTATTAATATATAGTTAACACTTTTTTAATTTTCATATTTTACATTTCCTATGAGAAATATGAATTACATATTTGCAAGATTTTAGACTTTTTTCTAATTATAGCATCCTTCATTTAAAGCAAATAATTATTTTTTTAATAATAAAAGCTTCATAAATATTTTATTGTTAAAATTACGTCTTACTTGTAACCATAATTTTTGTTAATTTAAAATACGTTTTAATTTATAAAAAAAAATGCAAAAGGTAAATTTTAGTAAATTCTAACCTAAAATTCTGTTTTTAATTTTTATTTATTTTAGGGCAAAAAAAGAGAAGTAAATGGATATTTGAAAACCATTTTGGAGTTGGATCAGAAACTCACAACACAATTTGTAAAATGGAGTAAAAAGTTATTTCCTTTAAAATCATTAAATACCTATTGTAAAGGATTAGAGGTATTTAACTGAAAATAATGAATAGGATAAGAAAACAAAAGTCTCAATGATTGAACCCGAAATCGATAATTCCAATTATCTTAAGTGAACTTTATCTCAATTTTCGTAAACAACTTGTTATGGAAATACGTATGTATATCACTACATGAGTCGTACAAACCATGAAGGAACCCTAGTGAATTATAAAACTCAATAATAATAATTGGAATTTTTGTACTATTGGGACTTTTGAAATACAATCATTTTGCTGTGTCGTTTTTCTACTTGTAATTATTCTATTTAATTTGTTTAGATATCATGCAATGGGATTTTGTGGCTTTCTTGTTTATTAGCTTTTATGTGGCTCTCAAACACAGAAAACTTACTTACTCTCCAAGTCAATTTAATGATAGGTAAAAAAAAAGTTTAAGAAGTTGTAATTTAGTATAACAATATCCTTTTATAGGTTTGGTTTTGGATATTATCTACATAGCTGTTATTAAGGCAATAACTCGTCGACGTCGTCCTACACCTGATTATTCGTTTACATCATTTGGTCCTGACAAGTTTTCATTTCCTTCGGGACATGCTTCTCGTTCATTTCTCGTTGTATATTTTTTTGCATACTTATATCCCTTACCTACTATATTCGTTTTACCAATATTGGCATGGGCTATTTGTGTTAGTTTTTCTAGAGTGATGCTACATCGTCATCATCTTCTGGATGTGATATGTGGCATTGGTCTTGGCATTGCTGAAGGTATTGTTCTTGGATGGCTTTGGCTTGGTAAAGACGCCTGCAAATACATTTATTCATGGTTAAGCGACGAAACATGGGAAGGTGCTGAAGCTAGTGTTTAATATTTATTTTTCAAATAAATGTAATTCATCACATAAATTGTAATTTTCAAACAATGCAATAAAAGGAGTGGTTTTACTAATTTATGTGTTATCATGACTATATCGAACATTTTTTTTATATAAAAAGCTTCCAATAGTTTAGGTAATTTATTTACTGACCATGGCTAAATTGGGAATATCAATTTTAATTGTTGTTATTTTTGTTCATGTAAGTATTAATTTATAAATAAATTTTACTGCTATATTAAGTACGTTGGCTATACCTGATTTGCTAACTAGTTCATATATTCATAACGATTTGGTTTATTTTAAATAAAAAGTAACAGTAGCAAGTTCGAAACTTGTAGGAATATCACCTTCAGATTTATAAAAAACAAAAAATTTTAAACTATTTCTTTACTTCTTTTATTTATTATAAAATTTTTAAATGCTATTGTGAACTCAAGACTGGCGGATAACATGACGAAAAGTACCGTGAGTAGTTCTACCCCTCTGGAGTAATTTGTAAATTTCATAAAACATTTTGAGAGGAAAAAGAGATTCATTTTTATATTTTTCCTATTTTTACACACAAAAAGAACTATTGGCTCAGGTCCCTTTTAGGACCGCCAAATTTTTACCTTGTTTTTATTCTATTCACGATTTTTTTGTTAATTAAATTCTAATATGGTATAATTTTCTCTTTTGGGGCTAAATTTTCATTGTGGACCGATTTATCTGTGAATTAAATTAAAAACAAAGAAAATGCAACATTGTCAGATTCGACTGTTCTAAAAGGGACTTGAGTCTATATCTCTTTGTCAAAATCAGTGGACTGCATGTATGTGCTATGAACGGATGCGCAAAAATTCATACAAAATTCTAAGATTCTTGCAAATGTTTGCAGGAATCTTAGAAGTGAAAGTAAATACGCCAGTAAGTCCAAGCACGCGATCCGCTCATCTCATTACAGTGGAATTTCAACGCGCGAAAATCCACGCGTCCGTTTATAGCACATACATGCAGTCCACTGACTTTGACAAAGAAATATAGGCTCAAGTCCCTTTTAGAATAGTCAAATCTGAACTGAACATATGACAGTCATGATTGAGAATCAACTAGTGTGGACGTAAATTGGGTTTATCAGTTTATTTAAGATCGATTGAAAAATAAATTCCATTTCAGGTTGGATGGTCCAATAAATTGAATTTTGGGTTTCCACCAGAGAAGAATGAAAATGCTTTTGAGATGATTAAAAAAAATTTTGACAATATCTTTCAAACCGTTGCATCTCCATTTTCAGCACCCGTAGAAGCACACGCATCAGTTTCAAATTTTCATCCAAATCAAACTGTCAATAAAATGACAATATTTACAGTATTATTTGACATTTTCAAGTATTTAAAAAAATTATTGTCACTATTTTTATTTCGTGGTTAATCAATGTAAAATGTATATACAAATAAAATAAATATTTTATGCTTCTATGCTTGTACAAGAATCCCATGCTTTTGCATTCACTTGCTTTAGAATTGGTTTTAAACTAGCTGATGGACCACACTCAAATGTTCGAGGAAAATGCTGATCAGGATCACGTTCATATAGTATGTGTAATGTTTGCTCCCATTTTACAGGTTTTATTATCTAAAAGTATATTTTTGAAAGTAATTTTAGTAAACTTTGATTAAGTATCAATTGTGAAAATCACCTGTTTTGGTAGTTGTTTTTTAATATGAAATGCGTTTTTGTATCTTTTACCATCAATGTTACTATGTACACTTATAACTGGATCATCTACTTTAATTTTACTTAATGCCTTTTGAAAAGGTTCTACAGCAGACTTCATCAAGTTAGTATGAAAGGCGCCATTAACATTTAATTTTTTTACTCGACGAAGTTTAAATTCTGTGGAATTTTTTTCTAGAAAATTTAAAGCCTGAAATTCATAAAATTATTATCATTTGTGAACCAAAAAAAGCATTATTTTTACTTCTGTATTTCCTGCGACTACTTTACAATGCGGGTAGAGATAATTTGCTACAATACACTCAGGATCTTCGATCCCCTTGTCTATGCACCACTGTTTTGCTTTTATACAAGCTTCAGATAATCGGCTATCTGGTCCGTATAACACTGTCGCCATTCCTCCGGATACTTCATCACATGCATTTTGCATTGCAATGGCTCGAATTTGTATTAACTTTAAAGCTTTATCAAATGGAATTGCTCCAGCAAAAACTAATGCAGTGATTTCGCCCAAACTAAATCCAGCTGTTGCGACGCAGTTATCAATACCTTTGGGTCGTTCTTCTTTTAATTTTTCCAGTGCTGCTAAAGACGTAACGAAAACAGCCAACTGGCAGTTTTCTGTTCGATTTAATTCAGCTGCAGGACCTTCCAGGCATAGTTTTAAAAGATTGAATTTTAAGACTTCTTCTGCCAAATCAAACAAATCACGAGCCATCGGAAACTTTTGTAACCCTTTTGCCATGCCTACATATTGTGTACCTTGACCAGGGAATAGAATTATTGTTGTGTCACGTGGATCAACTTTGGGACGTAAAGAATATGAGGATTGTTTTCGTCTCAAATCAGATCCTTCTGGGTACGGTAATGTTGACCATTGATCCTCCGGGTTTTCTTGTTCTACATCTTTATAGGTCGCGGCATCATCTAATAACTTTCGAACGCAAAGATTTCTGGTTACACTAAAGTTATGAAAATGTTTTTGTACTATTTTTATATGTTTAAACAGAGAAGACATTGCAGAATAATGTTTTTATTTTTAATTTTATAAAATAAACTTAACCATTTTTAAAATGTGTTTTCCATTACCATAATAAACTCTGAATTACCGGTAGACTTCAATTTAGTTTACAAAATCGGTAACAGATGGCTAATCAAATGAGAAAAATGTCAAAAGTCTTATTTATATTTTCAAGTGTGGCGAATTTTATCTTTAATTACTAATTTCGTAATAAAATTAATTAATCCATTATTTTTTTTGTGTGTGAAAAAATTACAACTTACCGTTCTATCCTTTGAAACTGTTTTGATGAACGTATTTTTGAAAAAAATGTTCATTATTATTACATGCAAAATTGATAAATATTAATACTCCTAATTGTTCTCGACATTTCGAAATGATTTTGTTAAATAATATTGTGAATAATGTAAAAGTTAATTTTGGTTAATTGTCAATTTATCGAAACCAACAGTTCTGGTTAGCACGGATTTTTTATTTGATTTGTCGAAAAAAATAATAACAAAGAACAAGGGAGAAAGTGGACAGAAGGATTTGCGAAAAGCGATGATTTTTCTGATCTAGTGATCAATTATTTGTGAATTACCGAAGAAAACTATAGTACAAATATGACAACGATGGAACAAAATGATTGTGGATGTGGTCATTGTCAATTGTTGCCTGCATCTCTTTGTGCTGTATGCACAGAAAGAGGTCCAGAGACTCTTCTACAAATTTGTTTTAAGTATATAATTGACAACATACATTTAATTTGTAACGAAAAAACCTCCCCGTATAAGCTTCACGAAGCCGTTGTTTTTCCCAGTGAAATATGTGACCAACTTTTACAATGTTTCCAACGTTACAATAAAATCAGCAATAATATCATTGGAATATTTTCCAATTTTTATTCAACACGTTTAAAACATGTTGTACTTCATAATACAGACATTACCGACGCATCATTGGAAATTTTGTTACGACATAAGCTAGTTGAATTAGACTTAAGCAATTGTAAAAATTTAACTTATAACTCAGCGAAACTAATTAATCGATATGGAGAATCGTTAGTAATACTGGCAATTAGGGAAGATGTACCAATAATTCCTCCATACCCTTTCATTTTTCAACTACCGAAACTGAAACGCTTTACCTTCCATGGCTATGATACGGAGAATGTTTTTAGTACATTCAACCACTTATTAGAGCAGTTGAAAAATTTAGTTCATCTCGACTTATCTGAATGCACAATGTTGGGCGAGATGACATTCTTAGCAAAAATGCCTTTACTTACTTCATTGGTTTTATATAAAGTCCCTCGACTGCAATTGGCGTTCCCTTGCATAAGCCAATTGAAAAATTTGGTTCATCTAGACATTTCCCAGTCACCACTAATAGGCCAATCCGGTTTTTATCAAGATGAAAATCGAGCTCTTTGGACGTTGATAGAAAATATGCCGCAACTAAATTCGTTGGATATCTCTGGAACGAATTTGGCAGGGTCTGGTGTAGCTGAAGAAGGATATACGAATTCGACTGATATAATAGGACTCGGATGTCGAGTATCTCGACCATTAGAATTTCTAGGATTGTATGGAACGCATTTTGCCGCCTGTCGTCGTCATGATATTCCAGCTCGAATGGTCGCAGGAGATGCTAATGAAGAACAAATTTTAGTCGCTGCTGCTGCGTACTTGGAACGAGCAGACGTTCTGCAACGAGTTCTTAATGATCTCTATCACATGTTTCGATATGAAACATGCCAATATATTGGACATGTCCTTAGTGTTGTTTTACAGTCGATGGATCGACATCCGTTAGAAAAGCATATTCAAATATCGGGCAGTGCAACTTTATTCTATGTTATTAAAGGAAAAGAGAAAAACTTATTTGGAGTTCGAATCAAACGACATATAATTACGACATTGTTGAATGCAATGTATCATCACAAAGACGACGAAACAATGATGCGAAATGGATGTTTAGCCTTATGCCAATTTAAAATTCCTCAAGATGTGGTAAGAATCTAGAAAATAAGACATAAAGAACATAAATTTATAAAGTACAAGTATTGACAATATCATTAGAAAGCATGGACTGATGGAATAGTTTCTTTTGTAGGTATTACTATTAAAACAGATGACTGGTATATCATGCACATCATAAAAATAGTTTTCTATTAATCTTTTTTTTAAGCGTCCAGAACAATCAAATCAGTAAAGGCACTTACTTATTGGTTTGAGATTAGAATTTTCGATTGCTTAGTGGAGATTTAGCAATCTTTTTAAACTTTTTCTCACAAAAAATTATTCAGGGCAAATGTCTTACAAACAGTAGCAAAAAATTGACATAGTTTCTGTAGTAGAAATTATCGCTAAAGTACTTTGAGTTTTAATAGTAAATCTACAAAAAAATACTCTTCCAATTTTATGTGGATATTGATTTCAGGTTTTTTATCTTTATTTGTACATATGAATCAATGATATTTTTAAATAACTTCCTTAAAAGTAAAATTAAACTGTAATTGGGTCAAATTGTTGAAAAATTGCTTGTTTGTATTAAAGTATGCCATTGTATGGATTGGACGTTGGGTAATTTTTACAGTACAATTAATTTAACAAAATGACGTTCAATTCTAATGGTTGCGATCAATCGACGGAATTCAATTTGTTGCAATAAACAAGCAATTCAACGGACTTTTAATTTAATAAATTTCAATGACTATGTTTATTTTAGCTTTTTGAATATGAGCGTTTAGTTAAGATTTTATTGCATTCTGCTTCGGATAAAGCTCGAGAAATTTTTGTACAACGAATCGCAATATATTTACTTAACTCATTGGCTTGCCAAGTTGATGGTAGGCAAAAATTACGTTTAGGAGATCTAGGTGTAATAAGTGTAAGTTCTTTTTTTTGTGAACCAATAAAACGTTTATTATATTTGCTATTCCTATTTTATTATATTTTTAGAAAATGTTGAGTATTATTGAAGAACGATTAGATCGTAATGTTTGTGATGATGTTATGGATGTGGCTTGGAGTACAATGTGGAACGTCACAGATGAGACCCCATTGAATTGTCAACGTTTCCTTGAGGCACAAGGGATGAAATATTTCTTGAAATGTTTACAGGTTGGTAATTTCTAGTTTTTAAGTCTGAGGGTTTGATGGAACAAGTTTGGTTTCATATTTTGTTAATATTGCAGCAATTTCCCGGTAAAGAGGAGTTGTTGCGAAATATGATGGGATTATTAGGAAATGTAGCTGAGGTGAAATCTCTAAGACCAAAACTGTTAACGGGACAGTACATTGTAGTGTTTACGAAATTATTGGAATCAAATAGTGACGGAATTGAGGTAAGTTAGAAATAATATGTTATCAAATATGTTTTTTTGTTGACGTAATAGTTTACATCATCATTTACTTGTCTAGCGGTCATAATATCAATTTTTCCTTTTGTAACCTGCCTCTTATTTATTGAATGAATACAATTTCAGTCCATATGATACATTCAACACATTCTGATCATAAATGACTTATAGATATAAATTTTCAATAAAAATTTGAGGATTACCCATTATGACCTCATATAGTGTGAATGAGAAAAATCGATTCTTTCGATATTCAACGATATTTTTCCGCGGTAGTAATTAAACGCTTTTTCCGCAACAGCAGTTTACAGTATGCAATTCGTGCAAATACCAGTTGCATGCAATAGGGAAATATTATGTATAGACGTCATTATCACTTTATGACGTCATTAGTATTGTTTCTATGTATGGCCAAAACATGGTCTAAACTACAAATAGATTTTGTACAAGGGTGGAGCTAGATTTTTGCTTAAAGAGAAAATACAGTTTTTGAATGTTTTCACAAATGCATTGAAGAGTAGTTTTGAGAAAAACTATTTTCTTATTATTAGGGTTTATTTCGAATAAGTCAATAATTATACTTATGCATCGTATTGTGTTGGTAGACACACTATAATGATAGCTTTAAAATAGAAAACTATATGATTGAAATAAAGTAATTTCTTTATACTTGATTCAAAAATTAAGGTAGGGGATTTCACTTTTCGACTTCTTACGTTTGCGTACAAATTATTCATTATATGGAATTCCGAAATTAAGTAGTTTATACTTAAGGGTTATTATTATTTTTAACTTAGGGTTGTTTAGAAGTGCGGTGGGGAATTATGAGAAAAAGGAGGCTTTTTCTATGCTTATTAGAAGGCGTTGTAGATATTTCTAAAAGGTTTTTATACACTTGGATTGAATTTAGATACGATTTTCTATCTTTACGTAGAAATATTTTGCTTAGAAATCCTCAAATGTTAATGATTTTGGTATTGATCGACGTGGAATATTTCAAAGAATGAATACCTATTTTGCAAAAAAAGTTAATTTCTACGAAAAGAGCTATCGCGAGTTGATTGCGATCATGCATAACTTTCTTCATTTATTTTGTGTTAAGTGGTTCAAAATTACGCAACTTTACGATTTTTTTACTCTGTTAATAAACCCCAAATCGCATTGACAGTTTACAGCGTTATGACTCAAATAGTTAACTACCTACAGTATTAATTTCAATTTTTTCTCATTACTTGGGATTTTCTTCTAACCTTAAGCCTTTGCGAAAATTGAACTTTTATCATTTTCGCATTACTGCGTTCAATTGAAAATTTCTGTCAATACTAGTGTGAACAAATACAACGACGTTAAATTGTGGTTTTTTGTACGCAAATTTCTACAAATTCATATGAGAGAAAAAGGAATAAAATGAGCGAAATAGAGAAAAATCATTAATTTACTATTAAATATAAAATCAACAAAAATATTGTTTGATATGTTAGGTTGAATTGCCTCTATTAAAATCATTATTTTTATCTATTTTTCATAAGACTTATGTGATTGGGTGAAATTATATTTTAAAAGTATTATTTTCTTAAATTTAGGTAAGTTACAATGCTGCTGGTGTGTTGGCACATTTGGCTTCTGATGGTCCTGCCGTCTGGATGTTAAATAATCCAAAGCGTCAGGAAGTAATGGATCGAATAACGGAAGCAATTGAACGATGGGATTTATCAACAGAACGTAATATTAATTATCGATCATTTGAACCCATACTCAATTTAGTTCAAGAATATCACAGTCCGGCTTGTCAACATTGGGCTGTTTGGGCACTAGCAAACTTGACAACAGTTTATCGTAAGATAATGGAACAAAATGTTGTAAGTTAAATATTAATCCACATATCTTTGCAGCTACTAAGTATTGTTCATTGATTCAATCAGAAGGAGGTATTACTCTGTTGCAAACATTAATAGCTCATGAAAAACCACCAAATCGAGTTAAACAGTTGGCAAAAATTGTAATTAAGAATTGTGCTACCTTTTCTGCTTTTTCTTCAAATTATGTTGAAACAGATGCTCCTTTAGACGGATAGGATGAAGAAGTTGAAAAATTATGTTTTATTCTAATTGTAACTTGTACAGTTTCTATATATATATTTGTCATGTTAAAAAGTAATGGAGTATTTATTTGAAAAAAAAGAACTTTAGACTTGTTAATTTAAAAATATTTCAATATCAATTAACTAATATAAAATGTGTAGTTAATGATATTTCATTAAAATGCTTGGCTTTTCCACTAATGAATTCAAATTCAAAATTCTACTTGAGGAAAACTTGTTTTTATTCGCTTTGATCTTTTTAATGTTTATTTGTCAGTTGAGTTCTTAAGTATATAATATATAATATGTATATAATAAAATAAATTCATAAGATTTAATCTATAAAATATACAACTATAAAGAGATATTTTTTCTATTAACTCTAAACATAAAGTAAAATATAACCGGATTTGAAAAAAAAAGAATAAAATCGCAAAAAGAATATTGAAGCTCTAAATTAATTTTAAGATAATAGTGTAAGAAATGTTTTTTTAATTGTGAAAAAAAATAGAGAAATAGTAATTAAAGCAAATATTGAAATAATTTTTTAATTTAAAAACAGTTTGAATGAATTTATTTTTAATTTGTGTGGATAGAACAATTTAAACAATTATCATTGCCTTCAAACCGGTAGAATTGACGATCCATTGCAATATGAAATAGAATGTGTAAAGGAAAAATAGTTTTAATGAAAAATTATATTTATATGTATAATACATAGAAGGTTGTATCTACTTAATCATTATGAAAATTACTTAAATATAAATAAAGTTATGATGAAATTTGACTGCGTGATAGATTTATGCTAAAATATTTGAGATTTCTGATTTTCTTTTTCTAAATTTCAACCAAACCGAGTTCAACGTTATAACGTTATAAAGTGTAACAAGCAATAATATAATAATAATGTTTTTTGTTTGCTTAAAAGTATCAAATACTTTTATATTTGAATGTTCCATCTTAAAAATATCTGCTAAATATTTGACTTCTTGTTAAATTTATTTTTGTTTCTAATCCGGTATTCGCAATGTTTATATTTTCATTTTTCATAGTTTTAAAGATTAAGAGATTACAATCTCTTAAAAAATACTTATTTTGGTTTATTTTGAAATTAGAAGAAAAAGAAGAAAAGAAAATATGATTTTTTTACCTTGAGTTAATCGGTACGTGATTGAATAATGTGTAAGTGACGTCATAGTTGTGAAACGATCTATATATAATTTGAAAGAAAGAAATGTTCAAAACCATTTAATTATTATTTAAAATTTTTAAGATGGCATCCACGGTTGAATGATGGCCTTTAAAACATCGAATTCTCGAAATTTTCAACGAGTAAATTAATTGATTTATAAAGAATAAAAACTTATAACGAATTTGGTTTTGCTGTGAAATATATTAATATTGTAAATATTCATAAATTTGTAGTAGACTTAAATGCGTATGCGCTGCGTATATTAATGACGTCAGACTATTCAGTACCATTCCGGTGCATAAGCTTGTGTATTAAGAACTTAAGAACCACGCGAATACCGAATTAGATGGCCTTTAGCTTTTATATTACTAAACAAAAATCTTACACTTTTATAACGATTTTCCGACGATTGAAATTTATTTATCATTAATATTTTTTTAATAATGTGTAGAATTAAATCTATTTTGATTTATTTTTAAACATAAATTGGTTAACAATATAAAAGGTATATAATATATTTTAAGATAATGCAACTTCACATAATCTTATCCATACAATCAGACACACTTAAAAATTCAAACAAAACAATATAATCACATTTCTGTAAATATTATATTATATATATGATTATGACTATTATATATGTGTATAATATATATTATAATAAACATAGATAAAAGATTTAAAAAAAGAAATAATTAAGAATAAATATATACAGAATCACTACTACAAAGTATAGAAAAAAGATATACAGTAATTATTATAGATTATGTAGATGATGTAATTATTTTATATTATTTATTTGATTCGAGAAGAAATCATTTAGAAAATGCTGAAAGTTCTTTAATGTTTATTGCTATCTCCTTGGATATTATACATCTAAAAAATATGTTTTTTTTTTACTATACTCAATCGGAATTATGCTTTTTTTATATTTCATGAATAAAATGTATTCGTCTACAAAATAATTACAAAATAATTTAAGACCATCCATATTCATTTTGATTAATTAGTGCAGTTGAAGTCAAAGATTAGTCATTAACTGAAATTATACATATGAATAAAATGCCTTAGAGATACAACGCTGATTTTCGTTTATATCGCGTTTCTGGTGATTTAACTAAAATTGAAATTGAACTAAATGATTTTTTTAAGGAATAACTTATTTCCTAGATTTTATTCAAATGATAATTCATAACTGCATTTTTTTATTACGCTAGTATCGAATACTTTGCTTTAGTGGCTGATTTATTTATTTAAATTATCAAATTTAAAAAGTATAAATGAAATTTTGCGTTAAATTACTAAAACATCATTTAATTTCATCATACTATGTGGTTTTTATTTTTCAAGTAATTAATTCCTAGTATTCAAAGTAAAATTTTCTCTTGATAAAGTTAATGTTAAATGAAACGATGACCTATTTTATCCAAGTTTTCAAAATAAATTATTAAAGTATTAAACATATTGTCTTTTATAAAGTATTTATTTATCCCTTCAGAATTTTTCTAAATGTATATTGTACCGATTGTAGCCATATTGAAAATGGTGTAAATGTGAAGACTAATGCTGGACTTCGATGTTGAAGTCACATGCATAAATTCCCAGAAAAATCATAATTTTTTATTTCCATGAAGTAATTTTGGAATTGTTTTGAAGTCTATATAGTCTACATAAAATATACCTTTTTATGGTAGTTCATTAAGGTAAATTTGATATTGATGAATAGTTACCTTTATTTTTATCTGTAGAAGTGCTGTAACTAGGTAGTTGTGAAGTGTATTTGCACAAAAGTGTAAAAGGGAAAATGGAAAATATAGATTACTTAAATTGATTCCTAAATGTAGTTCATGATCATCGATTGCACGATGAAACAATATAAGGACAAAACAAATTGCCAAATTTTGATTTTTTCTGATGTATGGTCCATATATGTTCCCCTTTCTATTTGTTTAAATTCGCGAGTTTTGAAAAAAGTTATTTGATTTATTCTATAAACGACGTTTTGTTTTATCATGTTCTATTTTGTCCGGTCGAAGCAGCAATCATGTTGAATTTATCTGTAAAATACTTTCAGAAAAATGTACTGAAATATTTTCAAATATTTTCCCAAAAAATGTCGATTCTCAGGTGCATGGGCGTTGAGAAATTTTTTTTCGAAATGAAGACATTTTTTTAAAAAAAGGGTATGTTCTAGAGTTGCCATTTTCTATGATGATTTTACTTCTTGCCTTCGTGTGTCGGCACCCATGATTATAACCAACCACGGAAACAGAAAGTGGCATGGGCTCAATGCACAACTTCTTGAATTATGAAGACTAATTAAAAAACCATTAATAAGTTACGTAAGGCAAATTTTGCCATTTTTGGAGAGTTCCAGTTTCCTGTAAGCAACACAAAATCATATTCTTTTTGCAAGCGAATAAAGGATAAGTAAGAACATTATGACCCTCCTCCTCTTTCGCTCCCACTATTTAATAATTTTTAAACTTTATTATTTAATATGAGTTTAAAGACCTGAAGAAGTCATAAATTTTCATTGCAGCTATAAGTCGAATCGAAAAAGTTATCTCTTTTTTTAATAATTTATTCTCATAAAAACATCTAATTTTAGATAATGACTTATTTTCCCACAATACGATATTAATTTTTTCCATTTTGTTTTTAGTTAAGAAACCATAAACGCTGGAAAATGTTTATAAAAGTATAAGTATTGTAAGGATGGTAAATGAAGACATTATTTTAAATAGTTAATATAGCTTCTGAAGTAATTTATTATTATTTTTTTAATTTCCTCATTTCCATCAATAAAAAAGGATAAATAAACCGGAATATAAAAAAGAAGATGACATGCCCATGCACCTGCATACCTGCAACTAAAGACTTTTTTTGTTCTAATCATATACTAATCAACACTACGTTCAAAAAATATTTAAAAAAAAATTGAAAAAAATATGAAAAATAGTAAATTCAAAAGGAAAAGGTAAATCAAATTTTGATAATTGAAAATAAGGTCATTTTACTTACACTTAATATATTGAATTTAACTTTTATGCGAAATCTTTTATAAAACAAAAGTAGTTTTTATAAATTTAATTAAAATAATTATTTCTAGATATACATAAATACATTTTACACAAAATTTGAAATATTTTCAAATAGGTAATCTATATTCGTTTATTTATTATTTTCGCAAAATAAATAAAAATTCAGAGTTGATAAATTTTGATAACCATTGCTTTTTAGTTTATTCCATACTCATAATTAAAACACATATGTATTTAGGTTCAACGCAAATCAAATGAAAAATGAATGAAGAAAATAGAACAAAAAATTATTCAATCTTTTCATTGAATTATCATTTATCATTAATTAGTTACTATTTCAGTGCGTAATAAGTCCTCTTTGACCCTTGATATCTCAAAAATCTTTCACATGTTTGATTGTTATTATTACTTTCAGTAATTAATGCCTTACAAGAAATCATTACTCTTTATTAAAACTTGGATAAAATTTATCATATTTGTACATTTATAATTTAGTTAGTTTATAAATTCTACAATAATATTTTTATGCTGAAACGCTAAATATTATCATTGACTACAGTTAACTTTTCATTGTTATAAAGTTATATTGACAGTAAAATGGTTCAAAAGGATCACATAGCAATACATTTTTATTTTTTATAAATCATAAAAAAGTACTTTTAGTCAGATTTTAAAGCGTATTGTACATTTTTTTTTGAATTGTATGTGTTTGTAATCTTAAACAAAAAATAGATATTTAGATATTATAGTTTTATTTAAATAATATCGTTTAGTTCTTTTGTTAATAATACTTTAATGTGTTAGTCCTAGTGTTCGTTAAAAAACAACAATTACATACTATGATGATTTAGAAATTTCTAGGACTCTAGGTTTTGCGTATTTTTTTTGGAATAATCAGCTATTTTTTGAAATTGATTGAGAGCTGATTATATTATTATTATTTTTTTAATAATATCACACTCATAGCAAAATGAATTAATGAAAAAATTAGAGAAAATAAATTATAAGATTTTTTTTATAGCTAATCATTTCAATCGACTGTTCTTACATGTTTCGGTTCTTCTGTTTGCAACAATGTTTGTATTGTGATTGTTTCTTGAATTATTTTTTCGTGGGTTTCGGATAAATCGTGTGATTCATGCAATTGGGCTTGAGTTTCATGATGCGTTTTGACAGCATTTAATAATTTATCAATATCCCCTTCGGTTTTTGTTGACTCTACAGCAGGAGCAACTATGTAAGCATTATGTGTAGCATTGGGTGTAACAATTTCTACACGAGGTTCTTTTTCGTCGTCGTTATTTGATAAGGACAGTGGTAAAACCGTACGTAATTGAACAGGAGCACATTGGGATGTTCCAATCAGACGTGTATTGTTCACTTCAAAATCGGAAATCAATTCAGGCAAAGCTGAATCACACAAAATTGGATTATCTGTAAAAAAAATTGTAAAATTAGAACAAGTAAAGAAAATTAATTATGATTCAGACATTGATTAACAAATGAATACAATAGTCGCTTAAACGACCAGAGCAAACGTAGTGCTATGCAAAAGAACTTATTTCTCTTACGTCCTTATATTACTATGTATCCAGTTATTAATAAAATAATTGTAATTACTATTACAAAGATTTTATTTGAAGCCAATACTTAACTTTTGGAATATTTTAAGTGTATATATATATATATATATATATATATATGTATAGTAAAAATCATTCTCGTGAAAGCTCCTTTGAATTGGTAGATACTCCAAAAATTTGGAAAATGAAAATTTTATTTTATCATTTTAATAATTCACCACCAAAAAAGCTTTGTTACAAAAGGAAAGTCCAAAGTTACCCTCTTGTATTTTCTTTTTAATTTTAGGTATGATACTAATATAAAATTACTTCAGATTACGAAAATTGTTTTAAAAAAAATTATAAAAAAAATAAAAATATTTTAGAATCATTAAGAAACTTAGAAAAAAAATTTTTTTCCTCTAGGTACAAGGTAAGCAGTACCAAAAGTTAGGTTGCTTTTATTGACTTTTTTATTATTGATTTTTTTCCAAATTTGAAAAGGTGCTTTATCTATAAGTGTACGCGCTGTATTTTAAAAGACTTGGGTATTCCAAAATCTACCTATTTATAACTTAGATCAAGTTAAATCTATTCGTAAGGCCATTGTTTAAATAAATGGGAATAAAATTAAATAAAACAATGAGTTCTGTTTCCTACATTTTACAAATAAATTATTTTTTTAGCGACTCTAGAGTTAATACAAAATCATATCACCAGCTACCAGTTTTAAAGTGGTCACCTAGACCAGTCGGCCACCAGTAGGCTCCTACTGGTATTGGAGGGGCCACCTTGACCACTCGATTACCAGTAAGTAAGAAAATACTATTCTTATTACTAGAAACACAGGGCAATATAGGAAGATGTTGTACAATGAAAATGAAAATTTATATATTTAAAAATTCATGGTTCCTAATATTTCAAAATATCAATTTTTACGAAATTTACGTACAAAAAACTGTAGAATTTTCACTTGTTAAGTTAGCAAAATGAAAATTAATTTTTGAGGGTTAATCTGGAATATGGTCTTAATATGGAACAATATTTTGCAAATTCTTGAAGGTAATTAACTTGTAATTTTATTAGTAATTATATTTGTCATTAACATTATTTATCTATTAGACTTTTGAAATTATCATTTCTATAACTCCAGATGCTTCTTAAATGAGTTCTTCGATTTTTGAATGAGGTGTAGATTATATTATTCTTATTACCTTGAAAATATACATACTTTATTGTTAGTTGATTAAGTTTCAATTCAATTTATGTAGTATTAGTCAGATTATATAGAAAAAAACAAGGAGGCGAAAATGTTTCTCTAATCACTATGAAAGCTGTTTTAATCTTAGCTCAAGACCTCTTCACTATAACTACGTTTTGGAGAAAAAAGTACTAAAAAAATCAAACTTGCATTTGGGTCATATACGATATTCAGGAAATAGTATTTACTTTAAATGATGAATTTGCATATAGTACTTTTATAGCATATAATTCTTAGTTAAAGCTATAATTACAATGATCGAAATCTTAACAAAAACGGTCCAAATATTGGTTTTATTTGCAATTATTTAATAAATGAGATATGTGCCTTTAAATTTAAATACCTTGAAGATTCAAACGAAGTGCAGCAGGACTTCCATGAATATTACAGCGCGTATGAGCTACTAAGTCTCTGGATATTGCTCTAATATTGTTGTATGCTAAATCTGCATAGCACAACACGGGTAAGCCATGGAAATCATGTTCTAATTCTGTAAGTGTGTTGTGTGACGCTATCAAACGTTCCAAAGCCGGTAAGAAAGTTTTTGAGGTTTCATCCAAAGTGGTCAACTTGTTATGAGAAAAGTCAATCATTAACAAGTCTTCCAAACCGATCAAATCATCTGGACTAATCCGGGTTAGGTGGTTATGGCTTAAATTCAAATAAAGCAGTCCGTGCAGTCCTGAAAGAGCTCCATCCAATGAATCAAGCTCGTTATAATCGAGACGTAGATCCATAACACGTGTTTCCCATTCAACGACATTCTGTTGAGAAAAAAATTCACATTTAATTTTCGTTCAATAGAAACGAAAAGGCCTCACTCTTTATAAATTCATTTTAATCTAAGACTCAAATTACCTCCATCCGGCCAATTAGCTTAGAAATTTTATTATGCGACAAATCAACAACACGTAAACGACGCAGACCTCGAATTTCTTGCAAGGAAAATTCGCCTAATGAATTGAATGTCAAGTTTACGCAACGTAACGAACGTAACGGTTGCAAGAAACCATTGATTGTCGTTAAATTGTTGTAGCCCAATTGAAGATCTTCAAGCGATTCCGCCTCCATAAAATCATCAGCAGATATCTACAAATTAAAAGATTAGCACAAAGGTTACACATTTTTTCATTTCGATTTGTAACCATCATTATTTGATTATGTGAAACAACTAAACGTTGGAGTTTCCGAGCTTTCGACAAAGTGCCGTCCAAACCGAGAAGCATATTATGCTCGAAAAAAAGAGACTCAATGCGATGTAGATTCTTAAACTCTTGAGGCAGTCTTTGAAGGTAGTTATCAGACGCATGAATCAAAATTAGTTTATTTGCTTCTTCTGGAAGTTGTTCATCTAAAGACCGCAGCTGGTTTGCGTTAATGAAAAGCCACTCCAATTCACTCATGTGTCGTAGGGTTCCGTTTAAATCTGGAATTTGATTTCGACCAAGATGTAAGTGGCGAAGACTACGCGGCAAAGAGTTCTTTTCGATTGTTGTGATAGCATTTCCCGGTAAAATTAAATACTGCAGACTCGGGCTGTTCTGCAATAAATGTCAGTAAGCTTTACAAATCATTGCGTACGTTAAACAACATGAAATAATATTAATAAAATTATTATGAAATTACCGTGAAATCATTTTCCAATATTTGCGTGATTCGACCACGACCAATATCCAATGATTTTAAATTAGGCATTCGCGACAGCACTCCCTTGGGAATTGCGTATAACTCATTATCCGCAAGACTCAAGTAATCTGTTTTGAGTAGACCCAAGAACGTGTCATCGTTTATATCCCTGTAATTAAAATAATAATTTAATATTAAAGTTATTGTATTTTGAAATTTTTTTTAGCTTAATTAAAACCCTGATAAGATTACGTACATATTGTAATGGTTTCAATAACGGAATCAGTAATTTTGAAAAAAACGTTATTACACTTTTGCAGGAAACCCAAAAAATGTTTACCTTCCATGTATTTAATTAATTAAGATTAACAATAAGTTAAAATTTTTGTTTTATCGTACTTATCGTATGATTACTGAAGCAAATATATAATTTGTCCTGTTAAAATCATTAAATTTAAAATGCCTTTAATAACATTAAAGGACTTCTAATGTATTTTTTGAACATCTAAAATGCCTTTAAATGCCATTATTTTACAGAGTAGTAACACTTTTGCAATACTCTTGCAAACAGGAAAATTTAATCTGTACTGAAAATAGTTCCTTTTTGAAATCAATAAGGTTTTTAAAGATAAAGTTCATTTTTTGGGAAATAAAACTTTATTTTGACATATTAAAATAGTTTCATATTATAAACCAAAATGCACTTGCAATGTTCCAGAGCAGAAACCAATCTTTAATTCTCTTTATTTATTTGAGGCATTTGAAGTGCTGATATAGTTTCCTTATTTTTATCTCCTTAATATTAATGGGAAGTTTTTCGTCATAAGCTGGAAATAGTTCTGCCGATTTTTTGGATTTTTCAATGCGATTTTCATACTCATTTTTCATTAGTTTAGTTTGAAACCGAGGTTTTCTCAAATTTATTCCGTTTTTGAATTAAAGGCAAAACTCTAACTTTTTTAAGTTATTTTCGGTACCTAACTAAAAGCTTTCTAAAATTATATAATAAAACAAAAAAAAATATTAAAAATGGTTTTATGAAAAAATTGAAGTTTCGAAATCTTTGACAACCTTTGATTTAAATATAGTAACAAAATTAATTACAATGTAATAAAAAAATAACAATCAAATTTTACAATCGAAAGATTTTTTTCTTATAGGATGGCATATTTTTTGAAGAAGTACATTTTTTATGTTTACAAATAATTATTTCAAAAATATATGATTTTGTATTTCATGTACATAATAAGGTAGGTAGGTACATAATTTGGAGTATTAAGCGTTGTTAATAAAGCACATCATTGACATTGTTTATAAATTATAATTATGGAGGATTGCCTATTTACAATTTCTTTAAAAGCTAAATAAAAGTCATATGAACGATCCCCAGACACAATTAATCATAAACTGAAGTACTTATTAATTATTATTAGAAAATTTTTAATTTTTTTAGATACAAAATTTAGTTATTTGATCTAAGAAATAATTTATTAATGTAGTAATTTATGAATTTCCAGCAAGAAATATGTGACTGCTTTCTTTCCTCATATGTATTAATATATACTATAAACAGTATTCACATATAAAAATTATAGGAACAATATGTTTCGGACATATTACTATAAAATAATACTAAAACTTTTGAAGAAGCTACCTTCAGATATGTATGGAAAACTAAATGCTAACATTTTGGATACTTTGATCATTGTGTCATTTCGGTTTTAGGACGTTAAATAATAACGTTAAAAGAACATTAAAATTAATAACGTTGCGTCAATTAATAATAATAATTACATTATTTAAATAAAAGTACAAAACAAAAAAGTTTTGGACTTATTTTCTTCCTTTCCTGCTTTTAATATTGAAAAAATCACTGGTAACGAATAGTCTTAGTGAATAATTTTGATATTCAATTTTAAGGGTCTTCAGGTCCGGGATCCAGACTTTTGGAATTATTTTGCTATTTCGTATTATTGTAACTTATTTTTGAGTTTTTAATTTCGTTTTCAACTACATGTATCATTGAAGAGTGTGCGATTGTTTTCAGTAGTTTAAAACATAAATATTTTAAGTGCCAAAATAGTAAATATAAGTCATCTAGTTTTTGAATCTCTTAAATTTTTGAAATTATTTTCCTTAAAACGATATTACTTCAAAATTACATAGAAAATCTATACATCCGATATATACATTCATTTTTTATGCTTCAAGATTGTATTAATATATTTAAATATGCCTTCACGTTACAAATTTATTATAGTAATAGAATTTATCGATTATAAATTAAACAATTCTTTATTTAATTTAAATTTCTTTTCCTTATATCATTAAATTACTTTTCTCATATTTTTAATAATATTTTCCTTTTATCCCGTAATTATATTATCGTATATTATCGTATATTATAGTTATTATTATACCTACTATAATGGTTAACATTTATCTTACATTACATTAAATTTGAAAGCAGTATATAATACATATATCGAAACTTTTACGGTTTTTGTGAAGTGACCTCACCAAAATTATATTTTTCTTACCCTCATACTTACAGTATGCACAATAATAAATGTAATCTTTCTTAAAATTGTCATTTAACAATAAACTTTATAAGTATTGATGAGGAAACATATAAAGTACATATGAGTTGGCGATTTATTGGCATTTCTACTAGTGTACAGAACTCATGCGAGTAAGTGATCATTGTGAAACAATAAAAAATTTGAAAGAAAAGAAAAGAATAAATAATTCTAAATGAATATTTTTCTAGTTTCTAAAATAAATTTAATATATGTAGTTTTAAAAGCTTTCTTGATTTTAAACTAGACTACTAATCATTCTGTAGAGCAGTTGGAAAATAAGATATCATCATAGATGATGTTCTAGCTATGAAAATAATTTTGTCAAATTTATAGTAAAAAATATGAAAAATGATTATATTTAAAAAAAAAGAAAAATAATAGAGAAAAAAGCGTAGCAGTACTCATGGAAGAGTGGTCGAGTTGGCTCCTCTGAAACTGACAGGTGCTGGTATTTAATCTCATAATGAATACTTAATAAACAAGTTCTATAATATTTCTCGGTTTAAGAATTTTTTTAATCACTAGAGTCGCTAAAGTATTTCGCTTTTATAAGGCAGCAGTAAATAACTACTTAAAATTTTAAAAAAATACGTATGTCGTAGATATTTGAGGTTTATACCTAAAATTGCTGAAATGAAAGGAAATAAATAATTTATAACTTAAATGAGCTTATTGATTTAAGAGTTTTTTAAGAAATTGTTAGAATTTCATTTATTGTATTGAATATATTGTTTAATTAATTACATTTTGTCTAAATTTAAGTACTTTAACTTCTCGGCCTTTCCTTCCCATAGAAGCCAAGTAAGTGAAGCTCGATATCAAAAGTTTGGTATTAAAAAAAGAAAGGTCACTTTATAAAATAAATTTCAAAATTTCACAAATGAGTTTTAGAATTATAAAGTTTGTGCAGAACTATAGATTATTAATATATTTTGTCAAGTAAGTTCAATTTTTACTGTTTTTATTTTCATTAAAATAACATTGAAGTTATGGTTTTTAGTTATAAAAATGTAGTCTTTTGTTTTTTGGAAAAATCTAATAATGGTAAATTTGTAATTTCAATTAAATGCAAACTATTTTTCTTTTCAAGTTAATAAATTTGGAAACATCCAGTTTTGTACCAAACTAATTAATACTGAGTTATATATTCACGAACAACTAATTCATTACAAAAGCATTGTTTTTAAATAAGTATTGACACCTAAATACTAAGTAAAGTTGACTTAAATGTTAGTAACTAATGCCACTACCACTGGGTTATGCAAACTACAATTAATGTTTTATTTGAATTGATTTTCATTTCTCTCAATAGAAATGTATATTATTGTGTAACATTTTAAATGCATTTGCATTTTCTCATATTTTTTACAACAGGAAATACATTGGTTTGTGGTATCATTAATTGAAATATTAAAAAAAGCACTAAAGAGCCTTGAAAGGAGCCAGTTTTATCCCTATCTATTATAACAGAAATTTGAATTTTATCATTTCTTCAATTTTTATCGTCTTCTGTAATAAAAGCAAGCTTAACGTTTGTGAGCATAAAGAACGCGTGATAAACAAAACAAATAGAAACAATTTTAAAAATAAATCTAAGTAAATTTCTGGAAGTTTTATCTCCATATAATATTAAAAATAGATTAAAAAAACCTATTTGTTTTTATCATTAAATGTTAACTGTTTTCGTTTGAGATAATATACATATATGGATGTAGTCTCTGGCTGAAATATTTTCGATCAATTAAACATTTAACACTTTAGATAAAATGAATATAAGATTGTTACACGCGGGAGGTACATTAAGATATTAAGATTAAAATGCTTTTTATTATTACACATAAAAAAAACAAACGTCATAAATCTGGTTAGTTCTGGTTATTCCCGAAAGTGTTAGATTTTCCTAGTACGTCTGGAAAATTCAGGACAATTAGTAGGGGTCATGGTGAAAAATGAATTTAATCGAATCGAATAACGCATGGATTTTATTTGATTGAAAAATGTCGTCATTTTAATAACAAATTTGAAATTTTAATGATTGAATGTGTCCAAACTTATCGTATGATTTTGAATTGGAACTATTGCTTTTATAAGTTTTTTTAATAAATTAAGTTTATCGTGAGGTAATGAATTAATGAATGAGTGGAATCAAAATGGAAATGTCACCAAATAAAAAGTTCCATGAAAACATTCCCTCTTATTCAGTTTATAATAATTACAGACAGATAAAGATGTTTATAATTATAAGGGGAAAATATGAAGATAGATGTAAAGATGATTTATCTTATTTGTGGTCGAGCGAGCTGCGAGGGAATTGGCGAGGGTCACGAGTTCAAATCATAATTAATTTCTTCTTGGTAAAAATGCTTTAATTAAATTAAAAGATGAATACTCTCACAAAATGAAATAATAAATTAATGAAACTGAGACGGTTTTTGTATGATGTTAAAATGTATCATGTGTGTGATGTTGTCGTTAGCAGCTCACTAAGTGCATCTGAAAAAGTTTTCCCAATGAATTTGAATTGGATGGAATGAGCCAAAGTTAGTCCACGGGCCAGGTTGGCGCCAGGGCATGACTTTTGACCAGATCTAGGTCACATTGTTACGATAAAAATCATTATAATTTCTAGATAAACGTCCCTCATTTTCTTCGTATTCAATTATAAAACATATCTACATATTATAAAGACGTCGTACCGTCATCCATGATAATAATAATAATAATAATAATGAAACAAATATTATATATTTTCTTTCTGTGGCATTTACTTCTAACAATTCCATTTTTTTTTCTTAATTTATTTTATTATATATATATGTACATTTTTTTTTTTTAGATTATTATGTCACAAAATAAGTCGAAAATATTTCAACAATTTTATTTTTAGCGAAGAGAAAAATTTGTGTGTATGATGTGTAAATTATGTGAGTGGGTTGTGTGAAAATTTTTGTGGAAAATAAAAAGAAATCAAATCTGGAATAATGTCACATCGACAAAAAATGCGCGTGGATTTTTCAAATGATGAATAAATAATTTAAATCGTTATGGAATTTTCGATGTCATCGTATGCAAACCTACGTATTTTAAAAGAATTTATTTCGGATGATTAAGACAATTTTAACTTCCACTAAAACGTTTTCAATGCGCTCATTAATAAACTAAGGATATACTGAAAATTACTTCCTACCCACCTAAAAGCTTATAGCTTTCGTATTATTTATAAAAGCTATAATTATTTTTCCGAAAGAAAATAAATTACGTTACAAATTTTATATATTTATAAATCTTATATCAATGAAATATATAAATACGTACATTTCAGTTAATAAAATAGGTACTTCTTACTAGATATTTCCTCAATTATTATTATTGTAATAACTTTCAATAAATAACACCATTTTACGTTAAAAATATAATATTATATTTGAAGTTCTAATAAAAACATAACAGCTAACAATACTATCAGAAGGAAGATAAAAAGGTTGTTTGACTTCGAATTATTTCTTTTGTTACTTCAGATATAAGATTTTACATAAATATAAAAGTTATAGGTCTTTAAAGTTTATAATTTTCTTTAGTTAGACCTTTTTAACAAAAAATACCTTTGCTAATAGACCAAATACAATTTTTTTTAATCGATACAAATCATTATAAATATGAGGAAAATACAATCTTTAGTTGTTAACTTGTATTTTGGCAGAAAAAAGTTTTATTTGAATGAGCTTACGAAAATCATACGTGTGCTTGTGGGTCTTTTGTGACGTCACAGTACGCATGAGTATTCAGTACGCGTATTGAATCCGAGATATAAACAGATCATTGAGCGGTTTATCATAGAAACAGTGATAATTTACACAATCTGACATTTTTCACGATTTTTTGCTATAAAAAACATTTTGAAATCCTAAAAATTACTACCATTTTTTTCCTTAGGAAATAGGTTGTATAGATTGAAAATGGTTTGAACGATTTAAGCAACCTTTCCTTTTGTGTTTAAGTATATTTGTCATAAACAAACGTTCATGGGATTTTGAAGTTTCGTACTGTGACGTCATTTTAAAGCCGAGTCAATAGGAGCTCGTTTTAAGTATTTTGAATTTTACAATTTTTTTGCATTTTTAAATAAATATTTCTTACATTTTAGCAATTAAAGCTAAAAATTAACAGCTACATTATGTTTTGATGTTAGCTTAGAACATTTTTAAAACGTTTTAAGCTATTTTTTAATGCCTTAATATTTCAAAATATCTATAGTTAATATAAATTATCAAGGAATAAACCAATGAGTTTGGCTTTAGTAATCGATTTCTTATAAAGATTCAAAAAAAATAATAAAAATAGGATCCTTTTTTGAAATTCGGTCAAATAGTATGCACTTTTCAGATGCATATCGTATAAGCTCTGAATCAGGAAAAATGTGCGTGATATATCCTAGATTTAGTTTAACTATACGTGGAAATTCATTTTCGTTGAGCTCACTACTTGAAACATAATCCGATATAATCCGATTTAGACGAACAGTTTTCGAAAAAAAACTTTTCTATGGAAAAGTAAATCTTTTTGTTTACACTTTCATTTGTAACATTGGGAAAATAATCTAAGTATCCAACAAAATACCTAAGTGCTATCGATACTATCATTGTATTAGGATCCGACACGGAAAACATGTCGAGAAGTAGCTTACACTTTAACAAAGAATAGAATCAATGAAATAAGTAATTGAAAAACAAAAAATAAAACTAAACTTTAATCCAAATAACTAAGTTCCCATACTAATGTAAAAAACTAACTTTGAGTCGGCGCCAAACTATCAAACTTATGAATCAACTATTTCAAGACTAAAGTGATGTTAAGGTGTAAGCTGATGACCAGCTTACAATACCGTGCGATTGGTATGGGATACCTAGTGTGAGTACTACACACATTTTTGGCAGGTAATTATTGACCATAACTTATTGTTATTTAATATAATCCCATATCTTAGTATAATAGAAGATCGAAGCCTGGTTCTTATGTTATGTATTCATATTTTCATTATTTTATATATTTATAATATTTTTAATTTTTTTTTTTTTGTCTTTGGCTTTTTCTCTAGGAGGACAAAGAGCTTACATTAGCTATTCTAGGATAGCTATTATGACTTATTTTCCTGAGAATCTTTTCTAAAACGAATGTTTTAGAATTAAATTACTCTGCATTGTCCATTGGTTACAATCAGTTAACATTTATAAGGTACTTATCTACAATAAAAATGAAATTCACATTTGATCATTTGGAAAACTTACGAAAGCTCCCGATAATGTTATTTAAAATATCATTTATAACAAAGGATAAAATTTTGTTTCAAAAAAAAATATTTGGGATCCATTCTGAATGAGCTTTTGTGATGACAAAATTCCGCTACCTGTACAAAAGGTTTTTCTCGAAGAGTGAAAAACTAATTATAGAGTCGGCACTTACGAGAATATTATTCTTCATGAAACATATATTCGAAACAATAGGTATTAGTAAAATAAAATAAAAAATATTGATTGTTGAATTAGATTGTTAATTTGAATGACTACTACTTATAATGCGAATGGATGACCCAAACTTCATAGTTTCCCACCGTTCCTACCTGTGTTGGGAGTACGTGCTGAGAAAATTTCAGCTTTATAATAAAATAAATGTCTGGAGTTCATGGGATCTTGCTCTATAAAATATTTAAACTGTTTGCAATAATTTTTTTTTTTAAATTCCTAACCGGTAATAGATTGGATATCTCAAAGCTCTGAGATCTAATACTTAGATCGTTTATTCAGAGGCTCTTATAATTTTATGATAATTCGGTGAATTAGAAGCAAGTGATACATGGCGTTGAATACTAAGTTATTAAATTACTTGAAAAATTGGTTAAACATTAACTTAAGCAATTTTTTAATAGTATGTAAAGCAAAGTAAACATATATGGAACATACTTGTCGCATGAAACATTTTAAACTTGCATTTAGAATCTGATTTAGTAACTGGCTTTAACTAGTTACGAAATAAGTTTATACGATTTTTTTTATTTTTAATATATGTGTTTAAATCAACTTAAGTTTCTTCAGATTATGTTTAAATTGTAATTAAAAAAATAACGATTAAAATAAACTATCTATAAAAAACTTTTGATATGGAAACCCCATTTTATTTACAAAAATTTTGTTGGACTCTATAAGCATTGAAGAGATTTTTTTTTGCAGTTTTAGGCGATTTATATAATTTTAAAATACTACTTACAAAATGAAAATTTAAAATAAATAACTAACATTAAATTTTTTGGTAACCTTCTAATGTTAGACCTAGAACTCTGACTGAGGTCACCAACCATGTTTTAACAAACCCTGATAAACCATGTCTTACAAACCCCCCTATGACATTAGCAATTAATTTATTGTAAAAACAGCGACTAATCAATTTACTGTACCTTATTAGCTTGATTTTTGAAATTTTAATAATATCTTTTTTATTTGAGACCAACCCAACCCAAGTATAAAGACAATATTTTAGTAGGTATAGTCAAAGCTCTCAAAGATACTTTGGGAAAGTATCTAGATACTAGATAAGTTACTTTTTTAAAAAGTATCCAAAGTAACTTTGAGTATCTCGTTACTTTTAAAAAAAGGAACTTAAATACTTATCTTAAATTACTTTTTAAGATACTTAAATATATAATTTTTAGTTACTTTTTAACGTATTAGTAACGTATTAGGTAAAGTTAATAGGTAATAAGATAATGTATTTCTTATCTTTACTAATTTAGGAAAAATTAAAGTAAGTATGTATAATTCCTTGTAAACACAACACACTTTAAAAACGACGAAAAATTAATACAAGAGGTATAAATTGAATATTGTTAACAAAAAAACAAAATAAAACACTGTATCTAATCTCTCGGTATCTAGGTATTTAAGTTATTTTTCGGTATCAAATTACTTTTAAAGTAACAAGATACAGTTCATATTAAAAAGTATCTTAGATACTAGTTACTTTTTGCCAAGAAATTAAGAAAGATACTAAAACATAGATACTTTAAAGTATCTAAGTTACTTTCTAAGACACTTTCTTCTGGCAGTTCTGGTATATCAGTGAGATTAAAATGGTAGATACATAAAATGCGTGTAAAATTGTTGATGTTTCTAATGCAGATTGATGAAAATTGAAGCTTATTACCTATTGAGAAATTAGATTTGTCTATCAACCTCATCTGTGCCCATATGAAACCAAAAAAATTTTTTTCATTAAAATTGTATTTTATTTTATAACTTATTAACCCTATTGATAATACCTGCTTAAAATGATGCTTCACTTTTGCTTAGCCCAGCAAGTATAGCTGATTTTATTCTCAATTTTAGTTTTATAAAAATTATAGTTTTTGTTTTCAATGTTACGAGTATGTAAGTACTAGCGGGTGAGCTATTTAGATATTGTAATTAAGTCATTAACTGTCCTTAACCATGGAAAGGGGAGAGATTAGAATTTGAGTAAAAAAGAAAAGTCTTATTCTAGAACATTTTTTGGATAAGCTTTAAAAATAATACTTCTTTAGAAATTTAAAAAAAAGTATACCTACTTATTAATTTATTTTTACCATAGAAATTGTGTTTCTTGGAAAACAAAATTTAAATTATAAATATCTAATGAAAACTAAAATGCATTAACAGAAATGGAGGAGATGTTAACTATAAATCAAACTATTATAAATTCTAAAATACAAAGTCTGAAATAGTACGAAAATTTGGAAATCGAATAAGATAATTAGGAAAATCATACGGCGTAAGTATATCATGATCAACTATAACAGGATTATAAAACAAATTTAGTTACTAACCACGTTAAGTGAATGGTGAAACGTAGACTTAAAAAATTAAACTTTTTTTTCTATTTTATGAATAATTTTTTTAAAGTTCAGGAAAATATTTTACTTAGAATATTATTATTTATAACAAAGGACAGAAGCCTTTTAAAAAAAAATCGAGTACCTATTCTGAGTAAGCTTTCACGATAACAAATTTCCGCACAAAAGATTTTTTTCGATTTTTTGGGATTGGGAACAGACTAGCAAAGCAAATATATTAATATAGCAATTACCTACAATTTTTAAGAGGGTAGTTTAATTTTCAAATTTGTCCGACTTGCCCATTTCGATTTCACAATTCTATTAATAGTTAAATAACGATTTACTTAGAGTAACAGTGTAACATAATTCTCAAAAATGAATAAAAATTTATTTAACAACAAAAGTTACATGATATTAAAAGATAATCTACTCCTAATACATCCGTTAAGTTGTAATCCCATATCATATAATTTTTTTTTCTTAAGTTATCTAATTTTTAAGGGTTTTCTTCTAGAGTAGTTCCTAGGGTCTCCATTTTTTTAGTTTCTATGATCATAGACAAGTACATTAATTGCATGAATAGCTAATTTCAATTAAAGTTGTGATTTTCATTAAATTTTAATATGTCAATACGTAAAAGATTTTAGATATCTGTCAGAATTGCAAGAAAATTTCTTAATTAGTTTTTCGTTCTTTTGGGAATTTTATCTTTGTGAAGGTCCGGTTTCATCACTAAGCAGTTTTGAACAAGTAATTGTTACGCCTAATTGTAACAAAAAGTTTATATATCACGTTTTAATTTTATGATTTAACGAAAGTAATGGAATTTTGAAAAGTTGTTTTATTTATTTTTTATTTCTCGATAAATCATCATCTGTTAGATCCGGTCAGTTCAATTTCCAGCACGGAGTGGAGCTTTAATACGCTTTTAAGAAGAAGTTTGCGCATATGGTGCGGTACCGCCATGATTAATTCCACTGATTAAAGCTGGTTAAAAATTTTTAGGTAATAGTACAAAATTTTTAAAATTGATTGGAAAAAATTAGATCCAATCAAAATGCGTTTACGGTTAAATGAGATCAGATTTCATAAAAATCAAATCAAGAAAAAGCTCGAATTCCAAAAAGACTTTAAGAAGATTTGATCCCCAATTCTTCTTGGAAAAAATACTATACAATCAATATGATTGAAATAAGTAATTTTAGCAATCGTATAATTCCATTTAAGTTAAAGGAGGAAGTGGTAGTCCTTTTGAAACTGATAGGTGCTGATTTTGAATTTCGTAACGAGCAAATTTTCAATGTTTGTCGATTTACGGATACAGATTTTTATTAACCCTAGATAGCCGCTAAAGACGTTAGCAGTTATAAAACTACAATCAATAACAATTAAAAAACAAAGAGAATAACAAAAAGAATTAGACTCATATGATAATTAGCAACAGTTCTTAAAAAGCTACGTACAGTTTACAGCTACGAGTTTAGAAAAAAAAGACTAATTATTGACCAAAAGTTTTTTAGTCTATATCATTGTTAAACAACCATCAAATAAGGTAACTTGTAGCGTGATTGTAGAAACATTAAACATTAGTAAAGCCTGGTGGTTACGAATGGTTAAGGTGGCCGCTCAAAAACTGGTACGTGCTGGGTTCGATTCACGAATTCTACAAATTTTCAAAATTTCTCGATACGGTTTCTAATTAATCCTAGAGTCACTTAAAATCTTGGTAGTTATAAAACGACGACTCGTAAATAACAACAACAAAAAAAAAATAATACCAAAAATCTAGAGCTGTGTAAAATAACAACCTCCCAATTAATAAAAATATAGTTTTGTGTAAAAACAATAACTAATTATTAAAAGTTTTATAAGTGTTCTTATTATGGTAGTATGTGAAATTCTTCTTTGGAATTTTAAATTCTAAAAAAACTTAAAATTTTAGAAATTAGGCTGCTGATTTTGCTAATTCTTTAGCATTTATAAAATGAGTATGATTTAATAATGTCTGATCATTTTGCAATAATTGTCAGATAATTTTGAATAAATGCATTCAACCACATAAAGATAAGAGAACATCATTTACAGTGAAGTATAAAAATGTATATTGTTGTAATAAATTGCATAGTACAAACTGTTTTTTTTTTCCACAAGGAGGAAAGGAAAAATTTGCTGACTTGTTTGTCTGTATATAGGATAATAATTCAAGATTTTTAAAATGCGCCCCTCTTTTTCATACTCTATAAGAATTGTAGTGATATTGATGTGTGCGTTATCAAATGTATTTTCCTGAAATATTTTTTTTGTGTTGGAATCGTCGCGTAGAATTGTGAAGACGTTATCTGGTGACGTTTTTCATATCATGTATCGATAAAACATGAATGTATTATTTTATTAACTACTATTGTGATTAATTTTATTAATATTATTTATTAGGCGAAGTCGATAAGGAAAATAAGGAACACAATATTTATGGAGAGAAGTTTTTTCCAATTCGATACGAATGCCCCCATTGATCATGATTGAATTGAATTAAGAAGAATCTCGATTCCATTTGTGCTCCATTTGTTGGAGAGAAGGAGTTTTATATTTAACGAAGGACAAGAAGACGGAGTTAATAAATGAATGGTTCGTGTGAATTGAAAGGAGAGATGAATTTAAATCTATGTTATATATTAAATATATTCTCTACCAATTACCTTAAATGATCGTGCATTAATTTTAAATTGGTAATGGACATCTTCAACTCTTGAAAATTATGGACGGATATGTCGCTCAAATTCGAAAATGTTATCTCGAGCGATATGGGATTTTCCGCGGCGAAATGATTTTGTAATGCGTTGACGATTTGATCGAACGATTTCATCCGTTCGCAGGATACGAAAATGTTTTGCGAAAATTCCACTTTACGACAGGTGCAAGGATCGATTTCTTTACGCACGGCACAGTGCAAACTTGTGCCGACTGTTAGCCCTAACAATGTGTATAGAAACGTCGACATTATTACGATTGTTTCACAAAAACTTATTGGATTGCGCCGTTTCCCAACAATGTCACTAAGAACTTTTGCGTTTAGTTTTCCCTTTAGTGCGTGGGAAATGTGCCGCATATCGCGCGCGGCGCTTTTCAAACAACAAAATGAAAATCTCTATGTTCTTTGGTCAATTCTTTTTTCCAATTGTAACAATCCAACAAAACACAAAAACAACATTCACAATCAAGCCTCCACTTTTTCCACGATTTGTCACTCAATATCAAAATAGTTGTGGTATCTGGAAGTTTTTTTTCCTCCTATCTTATCTTATCAATCTTCTATCACTGTATGGTTAAAGAAAATCGTGTGGTATATGTTAAAATGGAAAAACAAAGTGTTATATATTTCACATTTTTTTTTCTTTGATTAAGGCGATCGAAACAAGATTGTCATAAAATGGAAAAACCAATTCACGAAAATTTAACCGAAACGCCCTTAAATGCGTCGTATCATCCAGTCGTATTGTTATTCTTTTTGAAACGAAAGTAAACTGCGAATGTTCTCCGATCTTAAGTGGCTAAAGACTGCAAATGAAATGATAATAAAATGCTTTTCTTGGATCTGTTGGTCGGACGCGATCTCTGCCTCATCATACTTACTTGGATCGTCGTAGAGAATATTTTGTATATAATATGTGTGTTTCAATGTGTTTATCTATGTATTTATTTATGTAAACGTGGATGTATGTAAAATAGTTTTGGGGACGATAGTGTGCGCCTATATACTATGTATTTGATTATATTGTGCCACTGCTTTTACCATATAATATACAAAACAACATTAAACAACAAGGAGGACACAAAATAGATATGATAGCAACGCATACATATAAACTGATCAAATAAATGTACGATAAACTATGTGGAGAAAAATACGTAAGAACACGCACACGAGAACACATTGAGTGACTTCTCTCTCAGGATCAAACAGCAAAACATCAGAATAATTGTCAATTATGTTATTTCTTCTTACATTATTACACAATTTGTTATAATCATACACCTTCCATTGATATACATATCAATAGACCATGATACAAAGGAGAGAGATGATCGTCATCAATTCCAACATGAATGGACCATTTTTCTTTCAACAATAGCGCATTTAATGTTTTGATTGGTCATTGCTGCGGTCCTTGATAGCAATAATGATTAGTTTCAACGGAGAGATATCCAAACATATTATGAATAAATGTTAAAAAAAATATGTTTCAAAACATCCAACGCTTCTTTTACAGAAAAAAAAAACAAATACAAGTTACAGTTTACAATACAATTTCTTCACAAATTTTGTACATATTTAAATCAATATTTTGATGATTTATGGTGTAAAATATAAGCTTAGGCATAGACTGGTATGAGGATAATACTTTAAACAGCATACGAGAAAATGTTGGCAAATAATACGATACTTATCGTAACGACATCAATAAATTTTAATACTTTTATTATTAAAGGAATAATTTTGTTACTCTATGTATAATACTTGTAATGGAAAAAAATATAAGTAACAACTTTTGTGGACGATTATTTCAAAAAGTATAAGAATCGATAGAGTTGATTGCGGTGAATGAACTTTTGAACGAAATCCAATGTTAATGAGTCTAAAGCTTAATCCTATTTACAAAAAAATAATAAAGTATTGAATAGTATAACCAAACAAAGAAAAACCGTCAATGAAACTAAATAAGTAATAGTAATCAGAATAGTGGAGTAAGAAAATTGTTCTGCTTTTCTTAACTTTTATTTGATAGTAAAATTAATGTTTAAATTAATGAATTGTTATTTATGTCGTATGACTCAATTTCTTTATTTCTTTATTAAATACAACGTATTTCATGGTCTTTGGTTGTCATCGTTAGGTAATGTTTTATGTGTTAATTATAACTAAATTCCATACAATATTTATGTTTAGAATAATTTTTCGTTAAGATTATTATTTGCATCCAAATGAACCCTGAAAGAATATCAAATATATACTCGCTTATAATAAAAACATTGACGCAAAGTTTCAGTGAACAAAAAAGCTCATTTATTTTTTCTCAGATCTTTTAACTAATATTTTAAATAAAGCTCCAAGAAAAATTGGGCTAAAGTGTACTTTAGCACACCCACAATCTGGTAACGTTGCATTTTCGACTTTGTTTTTAATTTAATTCACGATATTTTTATTAATTCAATTCTAATACGGTATAATTTTTTCTGTTGTGGCTAAATTTTCATTATGGACCGATTTAATCGCGAATTAAATTAAAAACAAAGTCGAAAATGCAACATTGCCAGATTGTGGGTGTGCTAAAGTACACATGAGCAAAAATTGATTCCCATTTCAAATTTGATTTCTAAACCTAGAAATTATAAATATATGTTGTTCAATTTTCGTTTCATTCTAAAATCAATTATTGATAGTTTCTTTTAGAAAAAATACAAGGAAGATACACTAGAGCAGTGGTTCTTAACAGGGGTTCAATCGAACTTCAGGGGCTCGGTGAGTCAGTCTTGCAGGTTCGATGGATATAATATTTTAATGGTTTTGTTCATTTTGTGTACCTACTACTTGTATAAACGTATATACCAATGCTTTGAATTTTAAAAAATCGTATTTTGATTTTCCGATTAAGAAGAGTTTGGTGAATACCCATATGAAACTGGTAAGGGTCAGAATCTCCATCATGGTTAAGAACCACTGCACTAGAGCATTGTTTCCAAAGTGAGTTTCGTGGAACCCTGGGGTTCCATGAAAAAATTTAGGGGTTCCACAAGACAAATTATCGTATGATTTTAAAATATTTGTAAGATCAACTACAATATTGTTATAAAATGCATTAAACTATTAATGTAAGGCATCACTTGTATATTTCTAAAAAAATTGTTAAATTTAGCCAAAGAACCGAAGTCAACATTAACATCACTGTCTGCTTAAAGCATCTATAACTGATTTGCTTTAGATATAGTAAGGGCTCTGTGATCCGTAAAAACTTCCGCTAGGGTTCCGTAAGGAAAAAAGTTTCGGAAACCCTGCCCTAGAGCATCGATAACCCGGATTAATTAATCCTTGCTAAGCCTATTATTCACTTTCTGGATCTCTCTTGAAGTTAATCAAAATAAGCAGTCGAGTTAATTTAAAATCATCACCTTCCGCTGTATGTGTATTTGTATATCTTAGTAAAAAATTTTTTAGCAAAGCTATATGCTTTTATTAGTAAATTTTACTTACCTTAATTTTACCTACCGTTTTAATTTTCTTCGGTTTCAGTGTACTAAAGATCTGAACTATTAACTCCTGAATTATCGACACTCTACAGTAAACAATAAATCGCTATATTCTAAGAAAAAAATAACTAGTTTTGCTGGGTCGTCAATCTTTTCTCACTCAAATTCGTGAAGCTAATGTAAAAAGTTTTTATAAAATTTCCATCTAATTAGAACGTTGAAGTCATGAATCAAGGGAAAACCGGCGGAAAATTTGACTTCAGATTTTTGGCTTCAGAACCTGATAAAATGTTTCGAGAAAATCTCTTGTAAAGTTAAAATTGTCATATCAATTGCCAACATCCGAAAAATACTCAAGTTAAAGAAAAATAATAACAAATATTGAGAACTTAAAATATGAACGAATTGAGTCACAAACGCATATTATTGATAAAAGTAAAGGAAGAGAAACCAATTATCGATTTGATAACAAGAAAAGAAGTATATTAATTGGTTTACCTTCTGATAAAAAAAGTGCTCATGGGACTTCTATTGGATGTTGGAAAAAAAAGCTGCAAAGATTCTAGAGGAACGGGAAAAAAAATTTGTATTGAAGAATCTTCGGTTTTTGAAAAAGAGGACTGAATTATTCCGAATTAAACACCTTTCTGGAGTTTGGTAGTTAAAGGAGTTAATCATAAGGAAAATTGAACCTGCTGTTAGGAAGAAAACAAATGAAAAAGTGGAAACGGGGTTGCTAATTTAGTTTTTTTCTTTTGTATAACTTAAAAATAGTACATTTATGAATGTAGCCCACACGAATATGGATGGTTCACTTGCCAAATCGATTATCTCCAGTGAACACAAACAGGAGAAAACTGGTTCCAAATTTAACTAGTGTCATAATAATTTAATAATGATAAACTAAATTAATATTGCTACTGAGTGGTATTATTCATCATCTTAATAGAAAATTTATAATAAATTAGAAAGATTAGACTATTTCAGGTATTTTGGCATTGGTATTTTTTTTTTCAAAAACTGGAGTTAAACGATTCGGCAAATGAGGTATCTATACACATACTTATAATACCTACTTGTTTCACTGAGCATATTGAAAATTGTAAATGTAGCCAACATATATTGATTTTCCATATCAAAATATGCAGATATTTTTCCGAAGTGGTTCTCCGTTACCGTTTTTTAAAATTTATTGTTTTAAAAATTATTTTTCAATCTTTATAATATAATCACAACAATTTTTTGCAGAAGTAATATATTTTCTCTAATTAAATTCGTTAAAAGTTCAATGTTCTATACTTTACGATTTTTGACTTTAGTAGGTACCTATTTAGAATTTCTGGTTTTAATTTGAAAAAAAATATAACTTGAGGTGATTAAAATTTTTTTCCAAAAAAAATATTTTTTAAATAATTTTAAGAAGCAGATTTCAAAAACCTTAAACTTAAGTTCAAATTTTGATTTTATTGTATACGAAGGTAAAAACAGTGTAAAAAGGATACTCCCGGTGAAATCTCAGAACAATATTTTATCGTACTTACCTCTTTATACCGTATATACCTCTAAATCAATTTTTGTAATTGAAAGTGATCAATTAAGATAATTTTTACATAAAAAATAGTGTTATATTAAATTTACAATCATTTATAGTTAATACCAACATTTAGACACTTCATCAGATTTTAATAGTTTTTATTATATGTTCATTAGTCCAAGTAATTTTACGAATACAAAATTAAAGATAAGTACCTACTGAATTTGGTTTTATTTACTTTAAATAATACAATCAATGATTTAATTATGACTGACAAATAAAAAAAGCTATACAAGTTATTCTGTGCAAGTAATCAAATGAAATTGTTGCTGTATCAAATTCTGTGAAATCTATTCATTAAATTTCAAATCAAAATAAAGTTTGAATTTCTGTTTCCTGAAGATGAGATAATGCTTATTTCTAGTTAAAGTGAATAACACATTTTCAGATGCCAAACATTCCTTTCTAAATATTATAGATTATTTTTCAGTCCATAGAGATGTCATCTGATTTTTATTTTTGTCTTATGAATATTTAATAAACGAATAGACCGTATTAATAAATAAATAAGTAAATACGTCAACAAAATGCGTGGAAAATACTCTAAATACTAAAAATGTAAAATTTTCTCGTGGAAATGATGCCTCTACTTCCACCTACACGCATGATTAGGATTTTAATCAAAAATGTCGTGTTTTCATGGGTAGTAAATGATATATTCATGTTTTCAATAACTTTTAAGTTTCACAATAAACCTTTCGTTAGGATTTTCAAGAAAATTCTAAATTTTGAAATACGAATATCAAAATTGTTACTAAATAATTTTGATAAACATTCTTAGATTTAAAATATAGCTGAGTTATTAATACAAACAAGTATTTATCAACTAAACAAAAGATATGAAAAATTAAAATAGTAAAAATGAACTATTTATAAAATTATTACGAATTTTATGTTGAACAGCAAGAGAAGTACTATTTACCCGTCACGCTTTGAAATAGTTTTCTTGTATTTCCACCTCAAAGCAAATGTTTCATTTGGATGAAAAGAAGCTCCTCGGAAGATCTTTGGAGGCCATCTAACGGACAAGGTTCTGTATAAAATTTAATGATATTTAAAAAATACACTCAGTAGTTTTTTTAAAATAAATATTAATTTTAAGTGTAAGCTTAGGTAGTTACTTACAACAAAGTAAACCGTTATAATATAGGTTTTACCTCCAAAATTGGTGAACTAGCAATTTTAACATGCACCACTTAATGACTAATAAATAATTAATCCCACGACATTTTAACACTAAGGATAGTTGGTATTTTTGCTCATGGATAGATAGACTGTGTCCTAAAATAGCTATTCAATAGATTATTTAATAGATGCTATACATTTATCGTAAAAGAATGACTATTCTTAGGTGAAAATACGCAGATTTTCTCTATCCTCCAGATAAAATGCAATTTGAAGGATAAATCCTTACTTAGATGTGAAAATATCAGCTTTTAGATACATATATTCGAGTAACGCAGTGAAATGAAAGACAAAAAAACATTTAGGAAAAATGCAATAGAATAGTAAACATAAGTTTTATTAAACTACAAATAAATAATACCACAGAAAGAAAAAGATATCAAATAACTTCTAATGTCCTTAATTTGTTCTGTTTTGCCTTAATCGTGAATCAAATGGACCATGTAGGTATTATATGTAGACATAAGGGAATAATAATAATTAAACATAATTTAGTAAACTTTTCCATTTTTTCTTCGGAGCTCTTTCATATTCTTAAGTAAATTTGTATTTAAGAGCCATTTAGCACTTGTACGTCCATTTCTATTGAAATATTATCGTCAATTTTTTACATGAATAAACAGATATGTGTAAAATTTACGTATGTAAAGTTGACAATACTATAAGCGACTAAGAAAGTACAAATCTAAAAGTTGTTTTTGCAAAAAAATGTGGATCTCATAACGATTTGTGAACAATATAGTGTTTCAAAAAGAACGCTAGGACATTTTACACTTATACGTTTGCTTTTCATACCATACTACCGTAGTTTAATATCGTTAACTCGTTTTACACAAATAAGCGTATGTGTAAAACGAGATTAATAATACTATATTGATAGGAACGAACAGCAAACGTATAAGTTTAAAACTGTTCTAAAGCAACGGTCACCAAATTTTTTGACCTCATGGACCATCTTATTCATAATTTCAATCCCATGAACAACTAATAAGGCTTTTTAAGTGTTAAATGTATACTAATAAGTAAATTTCAAAATTTCTCTGGGGACCAACGAAATTTTTTCTTTTTTTCCTATCGCCACTTTGGCGATTGTTGTTCTCAAGTACTTGTTTCGTCCCTTTTTATCCGGAATATTATTATTTATATTTTTATTGTCATTTACCGTTACCTTAAAACTACCATGGTTAATAAAAAGGGATAATTAAAATTCGTAAATCAAGAAATAACGAAAATTTACTTGATACGAAATTCGATCCCGAAAACTACCAATTTTAGAGCAGTCGCCTTGACCACTCTACCACTCTACCAGTATGCTTTATTATTATTATTATTATTTTTATATTTAATTTTGTCATGATTATAAAATAAAACTTGACATCAAAAAGTTTATTATAACCGGTACCTATGTAGTATGTATCAAAGGTGGGCAAATTTAATACTGGTATAATCGACAAAAACTTTTCTTATTTATTCGCGATCGACTTCGAAAACTGGGTTAAATTCAAAACAAATACATATTTAAGGGACTGCATGGGTTTAGTCGGGGGAAAAATGATCTATTTTCAACAATTTTTTCCCTTTATAAAAAAAATATTATATTTAAACTTTTAGCTGCCTTAAACATACACATGTGACAAAGAACTTTTGAAATTTTCGTAGAAAAATATTTAAAACTCCGCCATTGCAACGTCATTTCCGGTGGCCCTCTGGAAAAATGGTGTGTCCGCGTGGACAACAAAACTCATGGCAGAATCACCCATGAAAAAAGTTAAAAAGAAGAGGGAAAAATTTGTATTTTAATTAAGACCGTTCCATAAACGAGAACTTGGACGCAGGAAAAAAAGGGAAAAATAGATTTTTGGTAAACATTTTTACAAAAAAATCCAAATTTTACTGATATTTACTCTATATTTTTTTTAAATAGTTGTAATTGGAAAAAAAAAACTTCACCCAAGTTCTTGTAAATTATATCTCGAAAACCTGTGTAAAATTTCATCAAAATCGGTTGAGTAATTCTCGAGAAATTTTTATAATTAACTTTGAAAACACATTTTAGAGAAAAATGCGACCATAGACGAGCAGTTGTATCGATATAGGTACCTGCGAAACTGTAACTCGGATCAATTTGAAAATTTAGAACAATATTCTAGAGATGTTGTAGAAATTAAAAATATAATAAAAAAAACGATTTTTTGAAGCCGTGAAACCCTTGTACCCCCTTAAAGAGATAATGAGTAGAAAGAAGTATTGGAAGCATTATTTGGGAAGTAGTAATATTCGTTGTTTAATTTTAAATCGTTTCATTGTCTGCCAAATTTTTAGTACACACTTTCAATTAAAAGAATTGAAATTTACCTAAAAAATTATGTATTGTTTATTATTTAAAAAGCCTGAGATCGACTGTTAACCTGTTCGTGATCGACCGTCTGCCCACCCCTGGTATATACAAAAAACATTAATAATAAAAATGATTTAATTTGTTTAAAAAAAAATCTTTTTGATTCAAACTTTCCATTTAGTTTCATAATTTAAGTAGTCGGTTACATTAAATAACGAAAATGAAAAATCCTAATAATGGTAAGCTAAACCCTTGTTCGCATTGCTTGGGCTTATTTTCCTTTTGTTTAGCAAAAAAGAAAACTCGAAAAATTGGCGTTATACATAATGCCATCTTAATCAACATTAATAGTTTTATTCGTACAAAGGCACTTTTGTAGAAACCAACAGAACAATCAGTATCATTCATTTAAATCATTAAATTGTGAAATTTTGCTTAAATCCTTAAAAACGAAATTTTCTTCTTAAAACTGTACCTACACACAATAAGCATAGTGTTATTGGAGATTGTAAAATTATTTAGAGATGAAATTTGCGTTTACAAAAACATAAAGGTGGACCTTTTACCTGCAAGGTCTTCGTTTCTTTTATATGGTTAGGAATAAGCGTATACCTACATACGGATGATAGGTACATTGCTTTTCGTAAATCAAAAATCTTTGGTACCCAGCGAATTTAAAGTGTGTATTACGAAATTTTCAATGGCATAGTGCTGAAGAAAAACAGGCTCATGTGTACTTTAGCACACCCACAATCTGGCAATGTTGCATTTTCGACTTTATTTTTAATTTAATTCACGATTAAATCGGTCCATAATGAAAATTTAGCAACAAAAGAGAGAATTATACCATATTAGAATTGAATTAACAAAAATATCGCGAATTAAATTAAAAACAAAGTCGAAAACGCGACGTTGCCAGATTGTGGGTGTGCTAAAGTACACTTGGGCCGAAAAACGATTGCGAAATTAATTATTGTGTATTGTCATTAAGAGCCATTGTTTGGCCAAAATTTGTGCTTTTCCTTTGAAAGTAATATTGGAGTATACTGAAATTATTCTGAGTATATAATGGAAATTTTAGAACGATTTTGGTTTAGAGCTCCAATTGTAAATAATTATCAATTAAAGTATACTTGTAATCAAATGAAAAATGTTGATATTTATCAATTGAAAAGTAGTAATAAGGAATGAAAGAGATCTTTTTTCCCACTAACATCAGATAATAATATTTGTAAAATGTAAGTGACTATAGAAGTCATTGAAATACGAAATGTATATGTATAAGCAGGAGCCTAGAAGCTGAAGTACCTACATAAAATTTTTCAATTTTGAATCGTGGTTTATTTCGAGCCAAGACGCGTCACTTAAAAATGTGAACGGTCAAATATTTTGATAAATTGGTGATCGTGTGGGCCTAATAAATAAATAAATCATCCGGGGAATTATGACGATGGTGGCGTCTGATTTTATTGTTTAGGGAGCGCGTGCCAGCAGCTGCATATGATAATGAGCATCAGCAACAGCAACAGCATACCGTCCATGTCGTGACTGCATTTCACTGCGGATGCTGCTGATGCATTTCACTGCATCAAAGTTCACTTCAACACACTTCGCTCCAAGTGCAATCGTCAGGAGTCTCGCCGGCGTCGTTTAACGAATGAGGCAAATCGTCGCCACTAAAACTCAAAACACAAGACAACTTCTCATTTTTCTTTCTCATCTTCAACAATATCTAGACAAATCCCCCGAGACAGTGGGCACGAGCGACTACTAATTACACTTTACTTTATTATCTTAATATCACTTTTCTTGAATCTTACCAGTGATTTACAATCTTAATAACACCTATGAGAAAGCTTACGCTCATTAGTATGCATATATACTAAATACAACATTTACCTATTCGGCTAGGTATAACATGATATAAACTGGTCCATACTGGTTTCAATATTTGTTTGAAAAAGTCATTTGAATAATTTTTCTTGTTGAAAACATTTTTGATAAACGACGTTAGGCGCCATTCTATGACAATACGAAATGTTTTACTGCATTTCTTACGTCGGCCCGAACATTTGAGTTTCCCATTAAAGTGATGACAACGATTAATGAATGGAAATTATTGTCTAAATCATGTCAGATGAAATGACTGACTCCAACAGTCATTATTTTAAATCATTTCATACAGAGCCGGGCCAAGTAGTTATGACGCTAAGGCCAGTTTTAAAATTTATGGCATGTTATTTTAAATAAATATTTTTATAGAGCTATTTTTATGAATTCATTCTGATAGTGATATTCTCCAAAGCGACTATATAAGTAGCTAATGAGAAGGTATCTAATTTAAAAAGAAAATAATAAGTAGTTACGGTACCTTACTACCTTCTAACTACTTTCTACTATAGATATTTAAAATGCTTCTATTTTTTTTTAAAAATCTGCTCTAAAAATCATTGTGGTATTCGTACCATTACATAACTTTATAACATTAAGAATATTTTTGTGTAAACTTTAAGTTAAGTATGATTTTTTTTAATATTATAATGGTTTTATACAATGAATAGATATTTGCTTTTAATTTACTACGTTTATAAATTTGTGAGCTTTTAAGGTAAAATGTATTTATTATTATTTAACATTTTAGTCTTTATATTTAAAACGAAGTTAAATCGTATTCGTAAGAATTGTTTTGCTTTTGGATTTAAAAACAAATATCTTTTTTTTTGTTATACTTACAATTGTGAAATATTTTAAAATTTTCGAACAAAATTTTCTCCGTTATGAACTTATAATTGTATAGGTATCTGGATACATTTGTAGGCGTCATAAGGTATAATAACTGATGCATTTTAGTTTTTAGCATCCTGCACCTAGAACAGTGTTCCTTTAACTGGGGTGCCCGCATCCCTGGCGATGCGAGAAGGTATTTTTGGGGGTGCGGAAGAAGTCCCTAACAATGTTTTATTTTCTTACTTAGCCTTGTTTTTCCAACTTTTGGCCAATTTCACCCGAAAAATATAAATTATTAAGTTTTTGACAATAAATTTTGCAAAAAATGTATTTTTCTAAATTAAAAAATCGAAACAAATTTTTCAATGGGATGCCGAGATCTATTTTCAGATCCAAAGGGATGCGACTCACTGAAAAGGTTAAGAAACATGACCTAGAAAATTTGCCACCCCATAAATTAACAAATAAGAGTAATAATAAAGATCTACAGAAAAGAATAAGAAAGCGTACTCAGACGCGAATTGGTTTTTTTCTTAATTTTTTCCTATAATTCAAAGTTTTCTTGAAGAAATCCAAGAATACAAGCGGCCACTAAATAAAAGTTTGAATCTTCACAAAAATATTTTGTATAGAATACTGAAACTTGAAAATAAATGTTTCTATCGTCATTTGTAGTACAACATGCATTATTATCGCTGTGCAACCTGTGCTTTATTCACTAAATAGACTTTGCGAGTGAAAAGGCAGATAATTCCGACATAGAGTACACAAAAAATATCTTTAAGTTAAATATCTACCAAATTTTTTTATCTTAAGTTTTTTATTACTTTAATTTAGTTAATTTCTTATACCTTTATAGTTTTGTTTCCAATTAACTCCCAACAAATGTTTCATTGATTTAACTTAACGCATTGTTTACCTTATAGATCGCTTTCTTATAAAATTTAAGGTTGTAATTACTTACTATCTCTAGATTTGTGTAGAGATAATAGCTTCTGACTCGACAAATTTTTAAATAGTAAATATTTTTTTTATGATTTATAGCGATCATAAACTTTTACCATTATTATCTATAGCAAATGTTTTGGTCATAGCAATATCATATGAGAATAGAACCCTAAAGCTCAGTAAAACTATCCGAAATTGTATTGTAATAAATATTGTATCAGACAAACATAAGTATTTCTTTTATCCTAGCGTTGACTTATTTACCGCTACAGGAGTCCTATATAGGACTATGAACACATGTCTCTACAGGCCTATCGCATTAATAATATATCTTTTTGGTTTTGTTATGGTATTCGAAAAATGTTATAATGATTATAAGTATTAAAATCAGAGAAAAATATTTAAAAAAATCTTTACTTTTAGTCCTAATGGTGACTATTATGCATACAAGTACATAAGTGAAACAATGAACCACTGGCCTCGCCGTCTGCTACTTGATCAAATATTCAATTTTTATGTATTTTTTATATAATTGATATGATATAATTTCAAAATTGGATATTAATGGAAAGAAAGAAATTTTAAGTACAACACCTCAGTTCTTAATCTAACCGTTCGCCAGATTATCCTCGACATTTTTTACATAAAAATTTATTTATACAAGATAGAACTTATTGGTAAGATAAATTTGAACTTAAAGAATCACTTATTCGAAAAAAAATAGACTGGTATGTACTTACTTAATACAAATAGTTTTTCAAAATTTTCATATTTATGTAAGTTTTTTGTTAATGTTGTATTATATTGGCCGTTTCTTATTTTTAAACTGAACACTTTTGCAACGTCGCAAAGATTTTACACCTTAATAGCAAACGTAGTAAAAGGCACAAATTTAATAGTTTTTTATATTGTTCTTTAATATCATAAAAACCAATTCGACTACCCTGCTACTAGGTCTTTAGCGACTCTAGGGTTAATAAAAATCCGTAAATCGAGAAATATCGAAAATTTGTCCGATACGAGATTCGAACTCAATATCTACCCGTATTGGAACGGTCACCTTAACTACTCGGCCACTAGTAGACTTTTCTGTTTTCTTAAAACCAATGAATTACTTATAAAAAATACATCTAAATATAATTTATATAAATTATTTCATCCATTTTCTGGAAAAAATACGTTCGTTAAAAAACGTCTTCATCATTGATGTGTTCAATTTCTTTCGAGCAAAAATTTTTCAATCTTTTTTTCCTCCAAATCCGATTACTCGGTATTTTTTTTTAATTGCTGATTGTAATAAATTAAATTTAAAGTTTATAATATTTTTCGACCGGTGTATATTCAATTCGTTAACCCTTAAAGCCCTTTAAATAAAAATATAAAACCTGTTTGACTCTCAATATTCTAGATTACTCCCGGTGGACACGATATTTGGGTATGATGTGAATGTGAAATTTTGGTTTCTTTTACGTTGCTAATAAAAGAAAAGAAAATTTGTTCATCAAAATTGCTTTTGTAAAAACTAAAGCAATTTTTCGAATTTTTAAGAGAAATTAGCATTTTGTTTTTTATAAACTGATTATAAAGTACAATGTATATTTTTTTGCTGAAGGTCAGTCTTTCTAATTCAAGAATAATGATAATTAATACCTCGAAAAAGTAAAATAATGAAAAAACAAATTCTAAAACGAATATTTTTAGTGATTTTCTTTAGTTTATATGGACTTTCTCGTATTAAACACCAAATAAAATCTATCATTATATTCTTGTAGTAGTGCTCTTGGTAACATCGTTCAAAGTTCATTACATCTTGGTAAAAACACTCTCCTTGCTCCTCTGAATAGGCATCCATATTATTTTATATTGGTCCAGGAAAGCATGTACAATAGGAGATATTTTGTATGCCATAATTTTAAAGCTTTCATGCAGTTTCGATAAATTCTTGATAATTCTTAGCTCTGTTGGTTCTGATAAAGCTATTAACTACTAACTCATTTATTTATATCCGACATAAAAAGCCTCTTTAACTTTAGCTTCAGATAATTTGGGAACGACTCCTTTTAAATATTCAAAAAATTCAAGATTTTGAACTAAAGCTTTCAAAAATTACTTCATTAGGTTCAACTTTATATGACACGGCGGTATCAATATATTCTTAGACTCTACAATTAGTTATCAATAGACACTATGCTCTTTGATTTTGAATTCGACATAACCAGATACGTTGTTGGTAATGTACTGAACCTGTGCTGTTATTTCCTAAGCAAAGGTGATAAGGATTTTACCCTGGGGGTATTTTCATTACTATACCCGTCACAAGTAAAATGCAATTTGGTACCGAATTGATCTAAACGTTACCAGGAGCTTATAAATCAATCAAGTAAAATCTTCAAAACTTATTTATCGCCGTAAAACAATAAAAAGCAAACTTTGAAAGCTAAGAAAAGATATTTTGGAGTTTTTCGATGTCTAATATCAGAATTCATGTATTAAAAAAGAAATCCCAAAAAAGGTTTCCTTTTATCGACCTGTTATTAGCCAGCGATATTTTAATTTTTCACTAGTTAACTATCAATAGTTTTAATCTGTTTTATAATCCTTCTAAGTTAGTTTTTAATATGATAAGACGTTCAAATTTCGGCTAAAGATTGTAGTTTTTACAAAAAAGAAAAGTCACAAACTGCAATAGTCTGCTGATGGTTGTAGTGCAAATTAAAAATCCAACTGAATCTTTACCCGAGAAAAAATGCTGTAATTTAAAGAAAGGTAAGATTTTAAATGATATGCCTATGAATTTTTATGAGAGATTTTATTTAAAATAGCTGAAATAACATTAATTTGACTGATCAAAAAACATCAAAGAATATTTACATGAATATAATGCATCCATCACAAGATAATTAAAAACTAATAATAAAATATGCCGATAAATTAATCATCATCACAAATATACAGAACTTATTTCAAGGAATTGTTTTTGTTTCTTTAATTTTAACAATCACATCAATTTTCTAATTAGTTTCGCTTCATTTTAAACTAACAGAAATACTGCTTCAACTGCTATAATTTTTACAAAGTATGATTAAACCTTTACTTAAATAGTACAATGTTCAGCTAAAATCGATTTTAAAACATAAAATTTGGATCATTTTCATTCATTTTTTTTCAAATATATTTTTATTAATGAAATCAAAAGTTTATACTTGAAACATATAAAACTACAATATTTGAAAATTTTCATTCGAATAGAGTTTAATTTTGCGTTGAAGAAATCGATGTACATACTTATTTTACTTTTGTCTTTATCGCATTTTTCGTAAAAATGTTATGTATTTACAAAAGAAAATTCGGTTTTTATTTTTTATAAATTACATATGCAGCTTGATTGGTTTTTAAACATTAATTTATAATTACATTTTTCATCCATTTAATTACAATTAATATTTATAATAATTAATAATACGTTTTGTTTATTGAAGTTACTATAATAATACAATTATTATAAACAAGGCAAATGCATAATTAAAGCGACTTAATTTCGTTTCTTTCTCCTCTAAAACATTTCTAACTTATCGTTAAAATAAATTTAATTTTTGAAAAATTAAAGATGAGCGAGTGCATAGCATCGTAGCAAGAGCTAAAATATATACAAATTATTTATGATTAAAAATTTGAGAAATGTAAATGTAACTAATTAAATTGGCTTGGGGGTGCAAGTTCAATTTGCATGATTTTTTTTGCTTAATTCGTAACAGCTTTCAAACTATAAAAAAAGTAATTAAAATATTGCACAGTAACAATATTTTCTACACGTTTGTTACAATAAACAATGATTTAATTGACAAATTATCAGTCAATATACAATAAAATTTGATTTACAAATAAATAAATATGTAATTGATAAAAATGGTGGAGAAAAAATTCCAAGAAATTTGTGAAAAAAAAGTATATTGGAATTTATGTGAGTGCGGTTGGTTGTTTTAATATGTGTTTAGAAGAAATAAACCTCCACCAATGAATATTTCTAAAACAACAAATTTGCTTTCTTTTTAAATCATGATTGATTTATTAGTACGTTATTTTAGTCAAACGATATGTATTTGAATCAGACTTGGGAAAAGTTGAAAAATCTGATCAAAAATAATTTTCATGTGAATTTTTTTTTACCGATATTGATTTTATAAAAATAAATAAAATTTCTGAGATTTTTTTTTCTTTTAAAACTTAAGATCTAAACGTTTATAAAAATATATAAACAATTTTCATTTAAAATTCCTTCAAATCTTTGGTTTTTCTTTTACTAAAGCTAGCAGCACTTTCCGAATTATTCTGATGTTTTTTTTTCCATTTTCGTAATTTTAACAAATTAAGTATAAATTAAAAGAGAAACAACATTCAAATGTAGTTTTGTGAATTATTCAAAATGATTTTCAATTTAAGAAAAATGAAAATGTATTATCTATATACGGCTTAAACGTGGGATTCTAGAGGCACTTTATATACTTTTGCTTCGGGTAAACTATGAGGTCTTGGTCCTGATAAGTGTTTTCGTAGTGCCACAATCATTCCCTCTGGTCCCAATAAGCTTACTTCCAATAAAAATCGTTCTCGTCTGGTTAAATCAGGTGAACTAGTTCGTAATGGTTTCTGTTTTTGACAACTTTGGTTTCCACTATAGTCGTCGTTATTCAGCGTTGCATCACCCGATACTTGACCATCATCTTGAGAGCTAAGTCGATTATCCAACCATTGAGCTTTATCAAAATCTTTTGTTCCACCAACTGTGTGACGACGCTTGATCGACCGTTCCGGCATTCCATTTTTTCGTTTTAGTTTCGTGGAGAATGACCGTTTACTAGAAACAGCCGAACCTAATTCACGTTTTTTACTAATATTGCATTCGGTTTTCTCGGTTTTAGTTAAACTATCAGCACGATGCAGTTTTTCATTTTTATCAGAAGTACGATTGAGGCTTTCGGACCGTTTCAATTTTCCATTGGGCGTATTTTTACTATGTACATCAGCTTTATTCAATGATTCCGATCTTTTCAATTTCATTGAATTTGATGAAACAGCTAATACTTTTTCGTGATTGTTGTTCTTTTCTTCAACGACACGATCATTATCCGGCATTGATTCACTATCGGCTGAAGAACTTTCTTTCGAATCTTCATCTTTTTCTTTCTCAGCAACTTCTTTTTGTAGCTTTGACGGTAAATTCAACGTTAAATTTTCGGACTTTTCATTGGCTAGTTTTGTTTTGTGTAAGCTGGGATTCCGAAATAACTTAAAGGGAGGATCAGCTAAATGAAAAGGCTTGTTTGTTGGTTCTTTGATTTCGGGTATGTTTGGTTTTTCAGGAGATTCATCAAAGAATGGAATGTTTTCGTCGATTGTAATTGCAGTCGGTGGAGGTGACGTCGATGAATTTAATAGACTTTTTAGTTTTCGGTCAAACGTAGTGGTAAGGCTTGTTAAAAGATCGGACCCTAAAAATGAAAAAAAAAATAAAACTTGTAAAATTTTTGAGAGAACTTTATCGACTGATATAATCAAAATTAAAAACAAAAAAGGAAAAATTATAGAAAACATGCTGCAAAATTTTAAAGCAACACCATCAAATTTTGTGTAACAACATTGTGTAACAATGTGTGGAATATTAAAATTTATTGTAGTCTGATTGTTACATTGGTAATTTAATAGAATAGTTTCAATTTTTTAAAAAAAATGTAGACTTTTTCTTTATAAGAAAATAAATACCACAATTGAAAGTCACTAAATTGACTTTAGCGAAATAGAACTTTTTCCAATAATTGTTTTCATTTGCTATAATTTAATAATGAATTAAACCATCTTTTACATTTTTCTTGTCAAAAAAGGGATGAAAAAATAAAGTAATGCTCGTTTTGGGATAATTGTTGCATTTAACTAAGACAAAACGTTTTAGGATCACTTTGTACCATTTTTCAATAAGAATTAACCAAAAAAGTTTTACACTTGTATATTGTTGCATAATTGCAATGAAATAATGAATAAATTACAGCGGCGATGGTCCTCCTCGACTGGTTACTTTGGTCGAATAAAATAAATGACGGGTTTAAAAATACGCACTTTTTATATGACAAAAAAAATTCTCAATGGTTTGCCAAAATATAATTAAAAAAATACTTTCAATTGAATTTTTAAAAGCAATAAAGGTCTCTTGTATTTATTGATTCTTCAAGAAATTGCGACAAATGAATAATCAAACCTACCAAAATTTGCGGAAATTTTAATTGCGTGATTCGTTTTCCGATAAAGTTGCCATTACACGAAAAGTAATAACTGATATACGTAAAAGGACTTGGAAATATTTATTTTGGTATTGTAACCATCACGCCAATGAGTGTTTCAATAAAAGATATTATGATATCTTCTTCTCTATTTTTTTCAATGTAATGCATAGGTTTGTGTAGCAAATGAAATAATGATACAAATTACCAATGCAAAGGAAAATTATTTAATTTTTTTGTGGTAGGTATTTCTTTTTGTATTTGAGTGCGACTTTCAACATGCAAAACGTTACACAGAAAAATATCAAGATTAGTTGAATAAATCGTGAAAAGCATTAGTAAATATGCACTCAATTTGAAATTAAAACATATATAAATACAATCCACACACATCAATTTGACAACATGCGCTTTATCTGACGATTTTCTTCTGTAAAAGGAAAAATTTAAATCTTATACTACAGCCTATTTAAATTTTTTCTCTTAAAGTGGACAAACATTTGAAATGATATTCATATTTTTATGTGTTAAATCAATGATCTAGATATTAAATAAATTGCTGCTTAAATAGAATAGGAACGATTACAGTAATGTGTAAAAGTAATGTATGTCCAACTTTATTTAAGAAGAATTTTTTAAGTGAAGTGGCAACTATGACAAAAAACCATCCGTTTTTTGGATTCTATATTTTTTTTCTTGCCAAAAATGCAAGCGACAGCGGCAATCAATCTTGTGTGCAATTTTTTAGATGTTATGATTCATCGTTGAATAAATAAAATATATAACGTATAAGAGAGCCACTTTGTTGTTGAGTACCTCTGGGAAGCTTTGGTGCGGGTGCAGCCTGTGAGGATGGGGACGCATGTGATGGCGGTTGTATCTCTGTGTCACTGGGTTATACACCACCCCTATTATTTTTCGTACTGTTTTTAATCTCAATTAAACATAAATTAAGAAAAAGAAAAAACAAAATACATCTAACATCGAACAAAATTAAAAATATCTACTTCCAAAAATAAAAATGTTAATTTTTCTTGTATTTTATATGAAGATAAAAACCGTTAGAACATTCAACTAGGAAATATGAAATTTGAATTTCGACGAATTTTGAAACAAAAACCCGATATAGTATTAGGTATCGAAAAAATTAAAAATTAAATAATTACCATCATCTGATAAATCAGTGCTCAATCGTCGGTTTTCCGTCTGCATTTTATCTAACGAATCCAAAGATCCACATCTTTGATGTGCTGCAACTGAAGCATTCATTGGAATCGATATCTGAAAATAATAACACACAAATAGGTTAACCAATTGATTCGTTTTATATTCATATCAGGTTTTTGGCAAAAAATGTTAATTATTCATTCCATTTATGGAGAACTGTAAAATTCTTGTCACCTATTTGGGAACGAAAATCCATAATATTTCAGTGCAAGAAATGTAATTAGAAATCTTCATGGTTTAATAATCAAAAATAGGATGTTACAGACGTGATTAGGTTTTTACCTCTTTGCCAGTTTTGAAACGCTTCAATGTTCCATTTACGCTAATCGTAGAAGGCAAGACAGGTGTTGTATCGGTTAGATTTTGTAAATTTACATTTTCGACCGAATTTCCACGTCGCAAAAACCGTTGCGGCAATGTGTTTGTGGTATGACCTGGAACTGCGGATATACTATTTCGGGACCGCGGTTCATTAAAACGTTGACACTGCACACAATCGCCACCAAACACAATAGACGTAGACCCGTTTTTACTATTATTACTATTATCACTAGAAGTCGTTGAAGATGATGGAAACCGTTTACTCGTTGATAATATATTTGAAGCACTAGAATTTTTCATAAGCAAACGACCACTACTATTTATCGTTGCATATTTTATATCACTTTTAGTCCCGTCTTCAGATAATCGAGAAGATATACTGAGTTTATTGCTTAGATTACTGCCATTGCTACTTAAAGAAGGCGAAGACGATTGCGATGTGTTGGAGTAAAAAGATTTCGTTGTATCAGTGGACCAATCCATTTCTTGTTGTTTGCGTTTATCTTCTTCTAAACGTCGACGGGCAAGCATCGCACGCGTTTCCTGCTCAAATCGGCGAATTCTTTCTTGGGTTGAAGCTGATAAACCAGCATAAGTTCTAATCGTGCCATTTGCTATATTGATTGTAGGGCGATAAGGTCTACTTCCGGTTGATGATGGACTTCTTTGTTTGTTGTCTTCAGATGATTTGGCCAGTTCAAGATCATGAACTGTAGATGGAATGCATTCAACATTAAGCGCTTCATTTGTTTGATTGTAAGATTCATTGTTCAAAATCTAAAATTTCAAATAAAAAATCATTCAAATAACTATATTTAACAGTTCAAAAATAAAAATAATTACCTCTTCCTCCAAAGTTTCAACATTTTTTCCAGTTTCAGTTTTGGAATTATCAGTGTTGTTGTTCTTTGTATTACTTCTTGTCTGTGATTTACTTCCTCGTTGTATTTTTCGATGAGCTGCTGAAATAATTGTCGATTTAATAACTTTAGCTACTTCTTTTCCAGTTGACGAAGACTTTATTCCTGAAAACAAGCAATGTTAAAAAAAGATAAGAAAAAATATTTAAAAAGCAAACCTTCAATTTTATCTATGTTATTGATTAATAAGCTGTGATTGGCTATTGCAGAACTATTATCCGTTTCTCCTAATCCATCTACTACGGTCGTCGGAGGCGGTAGAGTGAAATTATCGTTTCCTTCTTCAGTGAAAAACCAGTCGACATAACTTAATAAAGATTCAACTATTCTACACTGATGGGACATATCGGTCACCATTTGCACCATATTATCATCTCCAGCTCGCACTAAAGTTGGTCCAAAAACAATTGCGAGATTTCTGGCTTCCATTTTATTCACTTCTGAATGTTCAACAACACGTTTCAAATGTTGCATTAAATATTTTAATGTTTCAAAATGATGGTCGGGCAAATTGTTTAAAAGCTTTCTTATTAGCGTCAATCTGCAGTTATTGTCATCGATTTTATCAGCTTCAATAAATTTGGGATATAAATCAACGGTCAAAAGTGAATCAGGGAGACGGCGGAAGAAAGACTTCAGTAAACTCGAAACGACATTTACATCGTTCCATCGAGGATCCTATAAAAATAGTTGGTTAATGTTTGAAATATTTTCATTGAGGTTTAATAGTACCTGTAAATTTGCTTCTGTAAATCCTTTATTGACTTCTTCAGTTAATAGTGTGATGGCAGCTGTATTTCCAGGAACTCGATAAACACCAACGACGTCCAAACCTCTTTCTTCCACAATTTTTGTGCATACTTCAACAAGTAGCGGAACAAATTCGGAGAAAGTAGATGGTGGACACATTTCTAACGGAATTCCAATGGTAGCACCTTCGGGAGCTGTCGGTGAACTGGGAGATCCTGTGCTTTGATGAATTTTGCGAAATTGCTTAACAACACGACCCCAAGTTTTTGATTTTGGCGATGGTAAATTATCCGTAAGTACTTGAGAAGGTTTACGTGTTTTGTTAACCGGTGATTGTCCAGTGGGTGATCGATTTCGGAAAGATGTAAGTTTTTTGATGGACTTATGACCTGGCAACGGGGATAATCGCGTAGATCCTTGCACTTGGACACTGGTTCCAGCAGGAACTTGTTGTGGAACAGCTTGTTGTTTACTTGCCGTGTTCATTTCTTCTTCAGTTTCATTGGTAGCTTGATCTTGTAATGCGCGGACCCAATGTAACATATCGGTTGGTCCTTCAGCTTGAAGAAGCAATTCCGCACCACCCATACTTGACACTCGAAAAACATTTTTTCTTTTTGTATAGTCATCGGCTACATCTACGTAACTGTATCGAACATCAACCGGTGGTGTTATTACATCAGCGTTTAAGTCGGCAAGACCCATAGGACTCTAAATTAAAAAAGAAAACACTAAATGTAATCAACTTCAATAGAATAAATATTTATTTTTCTAGAAATTTATGGAATTGCTCAGATTTAATATAATTAAATGCGTGAAACTGAAAGGCGAAAGTCAATCATTTGGAAAAATATTTTAAAAACGCGATTTGAATTTGCAATTTACTTTTGAATATTATAGAGCATTACCCAAGACCCGGTAGAATTCCATCGTCTAAGTCGCCTCCCGAAAAAACTGTAAGATGGGAAATGTAAAGGGATGCACGACATAGATCCAACATGTTGTCTGGATTTATTTCGCATACTTTCATAAAGTAAACCCAATGAAAATTCAATCATAACACACAAATTTTAAATTTGTTATTCCGAAACGTAGAAAAACCAACAATACAAACACATTTAAAATTTTCACAAAACGTTAAATCAACGATAGTTGACGATGATACAACTGTTACATGTTTTTAAAAATTTTGATTTTGGACTTATGATGTTAAAATTGCAGAAGGCCGAAAAAAGTTTGCGATAGTAGGGAACAACCGTCCGATTCACATCGTTATTGAATGGCTTGTGTTTGACTGAGCATTGTTCGGTATCGTACGCGAGTAGCACCTTTGTATCCATGAACCGTGACGCAAAATAATAAATTATCAGAAGCGCCATCAATAACGAGCTTCATACCACCATGAATAAAATAAGAAAGTGTGCAGCATAACGGCAACCTAATTAGAGAACTTTCATTTTCGTGATAACTGTTAATTAATTGAAATTATTTGATTCAACTAGACAATCATCGGCTTCAACATTAGACATCTTTCTTAGGAAGATTTACGGCAATTTCCCACCTCTTAGATTGATATGATGAAAGAAGATCAAAACGAAAGGGATAAGCAAATGAAGAAGGTCGACATTATGTAACTTAAACATTAACTACCATAAACTACTTGAATAAAATGGTTAAGAAAAACTTTTATTTCTACCTGGTTATGACTTCGATATAATAACAGTTGCGGTCCTCGCAAAACCACCCAAATTTGTTTCCACGACCGATCAGTGGAACGCTGAAACAGAAAAAAATTTCACTTTTCCAAAAAAAAAAAAAAATTTATATCTATTGTTTTACTTATGGTATTTTCTTCTTGTGTTTTATAAAAACTACATGGGAAATCTTGTCACTAGTATTTAAAAAAAATTGAAACAAAACAATCCACTTTAGTCTTTAGAGAAAGATTTCTCTTATTTGTATCGTTTTTAAAACAAATGAATGGTATTTCCATACCGATTCTATCCTGATTTCGTTTTCTTATAAAATACATAAAAAAATACAATACCTTTCCGTCTTGTATAGTAACTTTGCAATGCATCGGTCCCTGTTTGATAATCGGACAGAAATTTTCTTTGTCGCCATTTCCGACTGAAGTAATATTACTACTTCCTGGAGAACAGCTACTGAAAAAAAAGAAAGAATCATAATTGAATACTAATTAAGAATCAATTCTTTACTAATCTCATAATTATATTTATAAATATAAATTGACGATTTTTTTTTGATTAATTGGTAAAAAATTAAAAGATTCGAGCAATAAAATATAATTATCATTAGAGTTGTATTGTTTTCGTAACGTTAAAAAAATGAAAGTTAATTAGTAGGTCGAAAATGCGGGACGGAAATTTAATAATAATGAAATTAATATGTAATTGTTAATTACAAAACGTAGATATAAAAAAGTATTTTTTAAGAAATGTTTTTATTTTCAATCATTAAAGAAATTTTGAAAACATTTAAAATTTGATTAATTTTTTGCTTTCTTCTGCGTTTTATTTAGAAAAAAATGAGATTAGTATCCAAAACCTTGTATCAAAAATTCAAATTCTCTTCTTTCCTTTTAAAATTTTAGTGTTTGTGGCAAAAATAAGACATTCATCAATTACTAGCGTTTTTATTTTTAAATTTAAGGCCAATTAAGTTATTTGGAAGCCATTTGATATAACTTGCTTCCTTTGGGTTTTGAAACAAGTAAAAATCATGCACGAATTAAGAATTACTAATAATATAAATTACAAAAATTGCCTAATTATTAAAATTAATAATTTATGAAATGTAAAACAAATGCTTGGTCAAATAATTGCAATAGTTTTGAAACGTTTTTTTAAATTTTTAAAATTCAAGGATTTTCCATATTTTAAATTTAAAATACAAAGGGAGTTGTGTTGTCATGGTAGTAAAAAATGACAACAATAAAATATACAAGTACAACATTAACAAAGAGAAAAATATGTACTGAAAAGTTTTCAATACTTTTATACGGTGGAAATTAATTTTACTGTTTAATTATTTTTCAAAAAATAAGTTTGAAATATTATTTTATATAACTTCAAAGTTATTTGCAGAAATAATAAATAACATTTGTTAAAACTTATTTCCTTTTCCCTTATTTGTAAAGTGAGCCAAACGGAATAAATTATACGCACATTAAACACTATTAAGGATAAAAATATTGTGTAAAAATACGTAAAATGACCCCCTAACATTTTTGTTGGACACGCGCCGTAACATCTTAACCGGAAAGCCCCCATATGGTACTACCTACAATAAATTATAATATTTCTTATTTAAATTGCTTCACATCAGTTCACATAGCTATAATCATACTTAAAGGGATATGGAAACAAAACGCAAGAAAAATAGTTTCTATTTAAATTTAAAAAAAAATTATATTTAATATCTTTTATAATGACATCATTATGATTACAGCATTGAAAAGATTGTTGTTTAATGGAATATTGCAAATTTAAGCACTGGGGCACACAAATAAAACATAATATGAATAACAAAAAAGGATAATTATGATTTTAAAAAAGAAAAATAGAGATTATGTAGTTTTGAAATTGCTTTGTTAAAAAATTCTAATAAGAATTCATGAGGTGAAAATAATAAGATATTGGTAGGGTCGATGCTGATATGTTTTTGCTTTTGTATTAAATATAATTTTGCAACCCTCGCTAGATTATAATTAAGTTAGTATTTTATAATTTCACATATATAATTTCCTTTTAAGAGGTTATTAAATTAAAAAGTAAAAACTGATTATACATTAATTTACATTAAGGTTTTTGTTGGTCCTAGTGTTGTGCCCCATATAAATGTATGAATGCGACAACCCTGATTATTGGATTTATAATACCTCATATATTTCCTATTTTTTTTTTAAATTTTAACACTTTATACACAAATCAAAAGAAATGACATTTCCGTTTTCTTTGTGAAAAATAACAGGAATTTAGAATGTTACATAAATTAATTTATATACTCTCTCTATTATCTTTCTGATAACGGTTTAAAGACTCAACTATATTATATGTACGGTAGTTTATTTTCAAATCGCGGATTTATGTATTTTGCAGAGAAGCAGTGTTTTTAAAAATCAACGGTTTATGGCAATTTTTATACATCACAAACAAAGATTACAAAATTCGGTACAAAATTCAATTAAACGCATTCAGGAAATGCATTTTAGTCTTGAAAAATAGAAAATGAATTTATAGTTTTATCGTGGAATTATAAACTTACTAGAAATTTTTGTATATTATTCGGACTCTTTATAAAAATATCTATGAGAAGTAAGTACTTGTGAAGATGCTTCTTAAAAAAAGGTTTGGGAAAAATACGATATACTGACATACTAAGATAATATTATTCTAAATTATAGAATCGTAAAAACAAAAACAGAAATTACCATATTTTTTTGAACACTTGTTGCACGGTTTTTATTTAAAGCGTTGGAACTTATATAAACACAGCTATTTTTGTGTGTAAATGGGAAAAAAGTTTTCATTGTTTCAAGGTAGTTGTTGGATAGTTAAGTGCGCTTTTTTTGGAAGTTTTTCAAAAATGCCAAAAAATTCATCGATAAAATATAAATAATACAAAAACCAAACATTAGCACCTTCAATAACGCTGAAAATATTTTCTTTTCAGGAAAATTTACAGACACAGAAAGGTTGTATTAAAAAGTTTACGTTGGAGGTGCTCAACAGTAAAAAATAGGCTTTATAGTAAACGGTGAATTGTGAGGAAATTAAAAAAAAACATCGGAAATAGATTACAAAAGAACAAATGAAACTATTGAAAATAATTTTTCCTCACGAGAAAAAAAGAAATACTCAACTACGGTTGAATGACAAAAAAAATCAAAGTTCATTGCAAAATTTCAGAAAATTTATTTTACCCAAGTTAATTTATATTTCACTACTAAAATCACGGAGTATACTAAACTAATTATTCTGCATCTAAGTAGCTTTCGTCAAAAAATAAAAAAAATGTAATTTTGGTGTGGTACAATATATTTGTGTTTGAATCACTTGTAACCCAGCCCAATTGTTGTGTAGTATTTGTAAGATAACAATTGATTAAAGATTTTTAAATTGATTTCCATTTAGGAAATATAGTTTCGAAAATATTGTCTTTTTAAGGTAATATTTCGTAATGAATGTTGATCGAAAACGATAATAGAAAGCCATACGTTTTTCGAAAGTCTGGAAAACGTGATGATGTTGGAAAACTGTGTATTGAAAATGGAGTAATGCAGCGGTCATTTTTTTTCGTTTTTTTTGTTGTCTATTACAGAGGTGACCAATCCAAATTATATTGAGGGCTACTTTGGAAATACATTATAATACCGCGGACTCCATTTAAAATCATGTGTCCACATATAGGAATTAGATATACTTCAGATATTTTTAATGTATTGGTTTTCACCACTTTGACCATTATAAAATAGATTTTTTTTTTAAGTGTGATGATTCTTTTTAGCCGGAAAATGATCAAGCCGGGCCTTATACGGTCCGCAGGTTTGCCACCCCTGTTCTACTACATAATTAATATTTGTATGTATTTTTTTTATTTTTCGTGAAAATAATTTCAATAAATAATGTTTAATTTAAAACATTGACTGTCTCAACTTTTAAAATGAGGGGGCAATATCGACTTACGCAAAGATATTTTGGGGTAATATTTAAAAAAGTTCCCCGACCGCTGGAGTAATGGATAACACTTACTATTTTAAAATTTTGTCATACGTACATTGAACATTTCTATAAATTCATTAAGAAGCTAACAGTTGCATCCTTCCGCTAATGCATTGACTACAAACCAAACACCTAAGAAAAATATCAACTTTTCTGCTAAATTGGTTTCAGCAAAATTCTCCTAGTTCTATAAATAATAAATGGGATACTCTGTAAATCTAATTACCTCATTTATAGCATAAAGTTGTAAAATATAAAATTATAGCATATGGTAAACCAAAGCAAAAGTCAAAATTGAAACTGCATTCAAAAATGTATACTATTACTATCTACTAAAGGTGCTTAATAGCGCTTATTTTTTTAACGTGATTTATTATTGTTTTATGAAAATTGAAATAATGTTACTAAACATTTCAATTATCTGCTTTTGCATGTTTGTAAAACATTTGTAATTATTCTGATTAAAATATAATTTAGGGTTCATTTTAAATTTTTTAATGAATGTCGGACAATCCTATTTTAAAAAGGAATTAAATAAACGATTATTTATTGTATTTTTAATTTGACATGCGATTATTTGATATAAAAATATGGCTGGTACGACTTGGTATGTCTTTTACATATTTGGAAATGTGTTTTTTCTTTGAATTCTTAATATACATATATAACATATAACATAGCACTTGTATGAAATACAAATATTAATTGCATTAAAAATGAATTATAAATTTTAATATTGTTCATTGGTACGTGAAGCATATACGTTTACTAATAGAGAATTTTCGAAAAAAAATTATAATTTGAAATTTTTTTAAGCAACGGCTATAAAAATAAAAATTCCATTGCAATTGCATACGGTTATAATGACAAAGAATAAGTAATTAATTTGTTGAAAACACACTTTTGAAATCATAAAAATGTAATTAATTCAAATTTTTGGCATTGATGTCAAGTTATTTATTGAAATAATTAAATTTAAGCCAGCAATGGGTATTTTATATAAAAAATTTTTGTTTTCAAATTCGGAGATTTGACAATGGTAATTATGTGTTATTTTCGTTGTTCTTGTTTAAATTATTAAAAGAAGCAATTTAGGATAAATTAAATAAAATTACGGCGTATGGTTAGCAATTTGAAGCAAAAATCTGAGAACGTTACGTTTAATGTCTCACCCTAAAATTGGTCTAGGATGTTGTTCGAAAATACGTAGAAGTTGTTGAATATCACCAGGAAATAAAGGTGGACGCCATCGTCGATGCGCACTACATAATATATTATGTACATATTTATAAATATTCTGCTTTTTTCTTATTTCAATTCCATTAATGTAAAAAACAATTACAGAAAACTAATATAACGCATGCAAATATTATAAACATTCATGAAATGCGTAAATTTCTCCTTTCAATATTTTTTATATCCATTTAAATTTTCGAATGAGAGAGAAAGGCGTGAAATAAATTTGCTGATTTGCATACCTTCGAAGTGCTTGAGGTTGGAGAACGTCTTCAGAGTCACTTAGTTCATAGTCACCATCGACAAGCATACGATCACCAAGTGTCGCTTTTAGGTAAGAGACCCGACGCATTGCTCGTTCTTCATCTCCTATAAAAAAATCTGAATTATTTTTTTTAGTTTTTAAAGACAATTGTTTATCTTACCAAGAGGACTAAGGTTATTCCTTCGAACTACATTCGAAATGCCTCCATCTCCTGAAGGATCTGTAAAACAACAAATTTAATCAAATTAATTTATGTAAAGAAAGTGCTATGATAACGAAGAGAGAAGAAATATGAAATGATATTTTTCTTAAAAAATAGTTAAATGAAAAACTTTTTAAAAGCGAAAAAAATGCATTTTTTCATGCATTCTTGCATAATTCATGCATTTTTTCATGCAGTTATAAAATTAGATCTATAATTATGTTTGTTATTTTTTACAATTTCTTATCGATTGACTTTTATTAATTGATTGGTAAAATGCTTCAAGGTCTGGCTAATTAGAGATAAATTGCTTATAATATGAACCTTTTTACCTACGTTATTGAATAATAAATGTTCATTATTTCATTCATGTTTTTACTTTGAAACAAATCATAATTATAGATGCTTTTTATTTAATTATTTTATTTAAAATTTAAATCACCGTGCCGCCATACTTACTTATGTTATTGGAAATAATGAAATTTTGAACGTTAATTTAATTAATCCCATTTTTTATAATAGAATGATAAAAGTATAATTTTAATGACGTGTTAGTTTTTTTTTTTGAGATTAATGTAATCAAAAGAATATTGTCTACCTGGAGACAAATCATCATCGATATGAAGGAAATCATCAGAGCTAATCAACCGCATTCCAATGGGATCACTTATGGGTAGATGTGTAGGCCGCACAGCTGGTTTTTTATTTGTTACAATTGACGAATCAATCAATTTATTATTAACTTTATTTGATATTTGATTAGAATTAATATTGTTATAGTTAGCACATGATGCATTTGGATTATATAATTTATCGTTTTGGTTGTTGATAGGAACTTGACGAGTTTGTTCAAGACACGATGACGATAACGCTGGATTTGTTTGCGGTTCATCTTTTTCGTCTAGCACTCTCGGTTGCTGTACTACTTGGTTATTACGTTGATCTACATTTACAGATTCAAATGAACAAAACACTAATCAATACATGCATTAAAAAAGAACTAAGGAGTTTACATTTGGAATCTAGCAACTCAAAAATCATTCCGCTATTTATTAGTACAGTAATTTAATAACAATTTTCTAGCGATGCAACAAAGAAAAAAAAGTGAGTTTAAGCAGATTTAAACATATATTATTAACTCTATACGTTAATGAAAATGATTTCTACAAATTTTAAACTTGCAAAAAGTAGTTGCTTCTTTTTAGTTAATATCTTACTTAAACGTTTTTCAAATTTAAAATCATCCACTTCCAAATTAGTTTTTAAGACGAACAAAGTATGCACGATTATATTAGACCAGAAATAATTAATATAAAAGTCGTAATTCATCGATTCGTGCAAATTTCACTTTTTTAGGCATAATTACTTTGGACAAACCTAACATTAACAGATTGTAACCACCTAAATATACAAGCTTCAAAACTGACAAGCTTTTCAGTGTTTTTATTCTATATTTAAAACTTTTATTGCATATGTTGTCAAAGTCTTAATATCATTAAAGTTTACACTACTCAGCCAGAGTGTAGTAAATGATCTATTTAACAAATCATATAATTAATCATAAAAATTGTAAGAATAAAATTTGCAAAAGTTTACGATTCAATTAAAGTTGTGGGAAGGAAAAAAAAGAGTCCATTTTATATTATTTAAGATAAAAAACAATAAACTAATAAATGGAGTTGAATCTAAAAAAGTGAAGAAGTCAATAAAATATCTAACATTAATTAGTTAGGGTATATTTTAACGATAATATAATCATAACTTTAGATTTCTGCGAAAAAAAATTCTTTAAACGATAAATATAAAAAATACCGATTGTTTGTTAAGCCTAAACTTAAATTTTAATGATTGTACTTATGTTGCACAAAATAGAAGTATGAGTTATAGATATATATATTTTTTTTAGAAAATATTATGCGTCATTCGGTAGGTAAAATAAGAAGTTATTTTATATAAAGTTTTGCTCTTTAAATAACATCCGTATAAAAAAATTAAAACCTAAAAGAACTAACTATTAAATTATTTAACTATCGAAATATTTTATTTATGCTTGTATGATGATTTCATTGATTTAAAGGAGAGAAAATAAACCTTTGGAAAAATTTATTTTTGCTAAACGTCAGTAATTGTTAAAATGTTATTATAAGGATTTAAAAATGAATTTTAAATCTAGTTTATCTACTTCACTTGTATTCTCTAAGGTTTAAGAGCTTTTTGAATAGGACTGGATGAATCTACAATGAGGCAAAGATTACAAAAAAATATACTATCCTATTTGGTCTAAATGATGCTTGTACAATTGAACGTACAATCGGGCGACTACATTCAATTAGGACAACTTCTAATTGTAATTCATTGAAGACTTGATGTTTCACCTTGATCAAAGTATTGTATAAATGTTTTGCAAAATATCATAGGAAATAATAATATTATTTCGTTTTGTTGCACTACGTTTAAGAATAATAGTAAATATATTTTCTTCAAAAAACAAAAGATAATTTTATGAGATGGTGGTAAGATCATTCTGTATATTCGTAGATTATTTGTTCAAAATCCGAAATATTTTAGAAAAATAATTCCAAAATTGAAAATTATTGAAATGAAATGTTGCTTACGAGTAAAACCTAAGTCGTTATAAGAAGAACAAAAAACAAAAAAATTCCAAATTAGAATAAGTAAAAGTAAGGAAAAGAGTTCAGGGGTAGATTAAGCGTTTCCATATATTATGTCAATGAATATTAAACTATAAAAGTGAAATTTACAAGAATATTTAAATTTATTAAAACATTTCTTTGGTTGGTTTGATTTTTTTTGAAAAAAACATAATTTAATGAAATAATAGTAAATTAACCCCATATCTATGCTATAATACTGCATACTTGTAAGATGGGTTGCCTAACGTATATTTTAAAACAAATAATAACATGATGAAACATGTTTTTTCTGCATAAAATCACTTTCTTAATTTTTCAATAACACAATTGTCGTACAATAAAAGTGAACAAAATAATATTTATTTAGAATTCAATCTCCAGATAATTGCTTCAATTATTTATTTTATATTCATAATGATTTCTGGGGCGCCATCGCTAAATGGCCAATAGTATATATGATCTATAAATCTGCATAAATATGTACCTCGTTCACCTAAAAGGCTATGGTGGCGTTTTAGATATCAACGAAGCTAATAGAGAAAGAAGAAGTAATAAATGCAATTTATCGATTGTATACTTTGAGTTTATGCATCTATGATGTATATTGTGTATGTTACAGTGAATTTGTATTACTAGTGAGAATATATTCTCATTGGTGAAGATATTTAGGTAGATATATTATCTAGTAGGTTGACCTTAGCGAATTAAAAAAAAACAGAAGTGTGTATACGTATCTATCCAGAAACTATCACTAAATTCGCGAGGGGAAGGTCTGTATATACGTACAGACACTTCTATTATTTTTTTAATTCGCTAAGGTCTACCTAATATATTCTCACTAGTAATACAAATTCACTGGAACATATATACTTCTAGAAGGCGTAAGTCAAAGTAAACGTAACTCGGGGAACCATTTTTTTTTTTTAATTTTTAACCTCTAGGGTTGAGAAATCTTTCAAATACCATCTACCTGTCTCCTCATCCTCTATAACATTACAACGAGGTACACCATGAAAGATTATCCCTCAGAAATCACTAAAAAAATCTTTGGAGCGATTTTGATCTGGAGTTCCTACTCTAAATAGTAATATAAAAATATATCTTTAAATGAAAGAATATAATATACACACCAGTAGTTTTAACCGTAGGGCCTCGTACAGCAGCTAAATACGAATCTTGTCGCACGGCCTTGTGCCGAAGTCGATCTTCCTCTAGCTTTTCTTGGGTTTTTGGGGTCGCACGCCAGTCCAGCGTAGCATGCGTGCGACCCCGCCACCCCCCCGCAATATTAAGATGATCGTCATCGATATGTTGCATTGCCATCGCCCAAGAATCAGCAGAATTGGATCGAGCTCGAAATCGCTCTGGATCATTATCAGCTTCAACAACAATTTCTGTATTTTTAAAATAGCACAACTTATTACAAATGTTACCCATATCACTACGAGTACTTGTAAAAACTAAATTAATTTCACTAAATATTAGGAGTACGATTCATTCGAAGCTGCAAACTATGTACGTAAATAAAAAAATAAAAATAATTGTTGAAATTTTGTAAAAATAATATAAGAAATGTAAAATGATATATGTAAGATTGAATTTCAGAAAAAAATTATATCAGTAGATTTAAAGATAGTGTGTAAATAGGCAAATTAAAATGAGCTATTCAAATTAAAATTCAAAGAAATTTGATCTTTTTTAAATTGTTTCTTAGATAATAATTAAATCGGAAGTTGATAAAATTGATTTTAACTGCCTTCTAAGCATATTTTTTTATTCTACTATTATTTTTTTTAAATGATAAGAAAAAGTATGAAATGACTATATTATGCTTGTGATTTTAATTTTATAGTTTTAATAATATGCGACTACATAAATTTTAATAAAATATGAATGAGATTTTGGTTAAACATTTTTCTTTTAAATATGCAAATTTTTTAGTAACTATTAAAAACGGATTAGTTACAAGTTGACGAACATTTAAAACCTGTCTAACCTGGGGTAGTTTGTTTAAAATCAGAAGGCGGTATGCAATGAAGATATTTGCTACCAATCGGCACAATCATATTACCGGCTGTCGTTACCTGTGCATCTTTACGATGGTAATTTTTACCTGCCATTCAATATTTGACATTTTAACACATTTGGGATAATTAAAAAAAAGCTTCTTGATTAAGAACTTGTTCCATTAACACTTACCACTACTTTCCAAAGAGCGACTTTCTCTATTCACCAGTCGTCGTAAACTTTCCCGTTCACGACGTAATTCGCGATTTAGTTCTTCAGTACGTGTTTCAAATTCTCTTTTTCGGACAGCCACGTTGGGGACAACGCGTTTGGAACTAAGACGAGCCAATTCACTACTGTATAAACTGGTACGATCGCTTAGTGAACACGTTTCCTCATCGGGAATGGGTCGTCCTGATTCAAATTGACGTGTACGTCGCCATACAACGGCAGGATAAGGACTAAAAATTAAAAGGAGAACTCTTTATACAACTCTTTATCCCAATAAGAAAATAAATGGGTTACATATCCAATTAAAAACAAATAATTAATACGCAGGGCCGTATTTACAAAGAAGCTAAATTAGATTGTTACCTCAGGGTACCATAGTAGATCTTTGTAAACAAGTTAATAATGAAAATTTAAATACTTTTTTCATTTTACTGAAAATACGTTTTCGAAATATTTTTGAAGAAGAATTAAGGTGATGAAATTAGGAAATATTTTAAGTTATTCAATTTTTTTAAATATTAAATAAACTTAAAACAATTTAACACCAACGCTGCTTCTAATAAATACTATGGATATAAAACTAATGACAAAAATATAAACTTTTGGGGACTTTAAAAATCAGTCATAACATTAAAAAAATTTAGTTCCATGACAATATTGAAATTATTATTGCCGAAAATATTTTGCTACACTCATATATGTACTTATAAAAAGTATATTTAATTGGTACAAATAAAAATACAATGATAACTCAAATGAGGGTAACCAAGAGAAAACATTATTTCCTTCAATATGTGTGATAAATAAACATTGAGCGCTGGTTTCGGTAGCAATACTGTCTTTTTATTTCATGTACAGCCTTTATTGATAATTAATTCAGGATAAAAATATATTAAGAAGCGACGCCAGAAATTTTTGGTCAAAGGGTGGTAAAAGGCAAATGCAGCCCTGTTAATACTTATTCTAATATAGGCTTATTTAAGGGGGTTCTTTGGTTTAATGGGTTCAAAAAATTGATTTTTTTTGAATAAATTGTTTTCTTAATATATTTAGAATGTGGAGGTACGATTACTTTTCGATATTCGAAGCCATTATAAAGATACAGCAGTCGAAAGGAACATGTTTACTTTACGAATCAGGAATCGCAAATTAGAGGTAAGTTAGAATTTTTAGTTATAACTGTATTTGAAACTTTAAACGCGTTTTTCTCAAAACCATGTTTTTCAAATTTTCATATCTTAAAAACGGCTGGGCCGATATACTTCAAATTTTATAGAGTCTACTCAAAACATCTAGACGCATCGAGTGGACTATTATAATCCCAAAATTTTGAAAATTTGTATTTTTTTTTTATATCAAAAAGTTAACAAAAAAAAAACATGAAATTCGGACTTTTTTGTTCCGAACTCGGTCAAAAATTCAATTTTCAAATTTTTTTCTGATCGTAGTCCACACAGAGTATTTAAGTATGCAAACTAAAATCCCGCCGGGTTTTTTGTTTGTGATAAGCCAATAAGTCGATATCATGGAAGAAGTGGGCGTCCATTTTTTCGAGGCGGATGTCTTCAGACTACTATAACTTTAGTTCTACGAAATATTTTTAGCTAAAAATTTAACTATATACTCTTGAGATATGTATAAACAAATGGTAAAAAGTTCAAAGTTCTATCTTTTTATTGGTTTTTACAAAAAAAAAAAAAAAAAAAATGCTCAAAAATGGGGGCGACAAACCAGAGGATCCCCTTAATTTGGAAACAATAAATTCAAAAATCACCTGTTCGTTTCTGACCGTTGTCCTTCGGAAGAATTTGAAGACGTTCCATTGTCATCTGCACCAAAGTTTGCAACGGTTGCCGGTATGTTTTCATGTATTCGACTTAGCGTTGTTGCAAAAGCACCTTTGTCTCGTTGACTAATTGATTTTTGTAACGGCGAACTCATCATCATCGCTTCCGAATGATATTGGGTTTCACTATCCGACATATAGCACTGATCCAAATCTAGGCTAGTCCGGTCTGCAGACCTTCGATTCTTATCTTTTATATATTCTTTTTCAATATCTAAATCAGACTTGATTCGTTCAAAATCTTGATGCAGTGGCTTAGAGCACATTGTTGGTGGCCACATTTGTTTCTGCAATTTTTGTGGCCGACCATAAAACTCACGTTGTATAACATTGATTGGTTCATTGGAATTCACTTCTAAAGAATTTGAAGTGAGGAACCCTGTGGGCTGACTTGGTCTCCTTAAGAACTCTTCTTTTTTCTCCAAGCTCTTCCGGAATCGTGACATTATTACCGAGTCATCTGTGTCTTGACCGGTTAGTGTTGATGAAGAACCAAACGAACTTAAACTATCTTTACTTCCTTCCACTACTGAAGATGATAATGATGCAGCAGATTCACGACGACCAGCATCTAAACTTAATCTACACCCTGATTGGTTTGGATACATTGTACAGTTCGTTTTATTCGTTTTCGAATTTGATTGTTGTACAAGATGATTATCATTGTTTGGCCGTTTTTCATTCGAGTATTGAGTTATATTGTTATTCACAACCATGTTATCACTACTATGAACACTAGAACGTTCACTGTTAATGCTGCAATAATCGGCGCTTTCGTAAGACGTTCGCGTATCTTTCGAACTATCAGAAACTGTGCTACCTTCACTGGAACGTCGTATCGATTGACGTCGAAGTATAGGTCGGGCAGATGTAGGCACTTGAGGTTGTGCCCCTATTCGTCCTGTTGGTGTTTGAGGCTGAGCTCGTGTTCTTTGAATTGGTTCTGAATAAATATTACTTCCAATTCGTTCGTGTGTCACTCCAGTTCGAGTTCGATTTATGTTGAACAAACTATCGTTCGGAATATTGTATATATTTTCTTGTGGGCAATAAGCAGCTGTTTCGGGTGGGTGATGTAGTTGAACGCTAACTTCTTGAAAGTTTCCAGGAGGTGCCGTACGTGCCAATTGTGTATTTGATGACGAAGGATTCTGTGGTATCATTGCGACACGCGATGGAAGACTTGGATTTAAATATGTGATGCTAGTATCTTGATGTGATGGTCTTTGATTTGTTTCAGGATTGTGAGCCGTTTCAGAAAAGAACTGAAACAATAGTTATGTCAGTATTTTGAATATAGAGATTAATAACAATAGAAACCTTTTGTAAAACGTCGTCTTGTTGAGGCACTACGAGCAGGTGTAGATACGGAGGGCTACGTTTGATGAGAGTAACCACTTGCGCGTAGGAAAGACCTGCTATACTATGACCATTAACCGCGACGATTCTATCACCCTGTCGTAGACCAGCTAATGCACCAGCTCCACCATCAGCGACTTTTTTTACAAAAATCGTATCCATAGGCTGTGGTGAAGGCCCTCCTGATCCATCCTCCTGATTCAAACACTCATATAAATACAAATATTTGAAATATTCATTAAATAATCATTTTTCTATTTACGAACGCTGATAATAATTATAAAGAATTCGGATGGACTCAAAAGGAAAAATATTCATTTGTCTAAGTACGAATATTTGCATAAAATATTAAAATATCCGTTCAGTTTTCGTATTTACGATAAAAATGTTAAACAACGATACAAGGTTAAAGAATGATAATAATTTCAATGTCATCAACACAAGGTTGAATTTTTAAGAAAAATTTAAGAATACTTACGGGTTCAGGAGGATAAACGATGAAATGCCGGAGAGTAAAACCGAAACCATTTTCATGTCGTCTCAAATAAAGACTGCGTGGTCCTCGACTTCCTGGCGGTAATGGAATTATTCCTAATGGAATTGTATTGATGGCTCTTGGTTTCGGAGTTGCTCCTAGATGTGATATGGACGTCTGGAAAACGAAAAAAATCAAAATTAGGAAAAAGCTTTATAAATAAATTGAGGAAAGATTATCGAATTTGTTTTATTTTTTTAAGATGTTTGAATGATTCATTTGCTCATTGGTGCCATTAAAAATATTTACTTACGAGATAAAAACGAATAATTTGCTCTGAGATCGTTAGTAAAAATATCGCCTGTGGCAATTACGCAGATAATTTCAACAAATATAATACTGCATTGTTTACGATTAACACGCCTTATGATAATGAGTACATATACTTAAAATTTTATTCAAATATATGCTTTTTTTCATAAAAAGGAGCGATTTTACATTGAGATTCCTTATTTTAAATCACGTTTACATAATGGATTGGAATGCTTTTATCGATTGTGGGAAAAAAATGTTTTTATTAATGAATCATCAGTTTTAATTTAGGACAAAGACGGCGAGTAAAAAAGAATTAGTTTTCAGGTAAATCGTGAGAAAATAATCCTTTTATTCGTGATTGGAAAGTTTCGAAATTGGAAATATGAATTATTTTTTCTGTATGTATTATGTAATGGCAACGACGATAATAATAATATCATAGAATGCACGCGTGTGTAACTTTTCCTCATTCCCGAAACGGAACGACAGAGCCTAATTCCAAAAGAAAATTACAGGTTTCAAAATAACAACAAAGAAGTCCCGCGTTGAGGTGAAATACTTGGCAAAAGAAAAGCATACGTTTTTTTCTACATCTATTGTATGAGAAATATTTAACTGTACCATGTAATTTGATCGTGAAAATAGGAAATAAATTATATGTTTTGCCCATTGATTGAAATAGGCCTCCTATTCAAGTTGGGATTTTTCTTTGGAACGCCACTAACTGGACTCAATATCTCTATGGCCTCATGACATTACATAAACAAAATCATATTAATTGTGTTTGTTTCTTTGAGAAAATGTAGTCTAAATTTAAGCCTATGGGGTTTTCGAAATGTTAATGGCATTCATGCCAACTTGTATTATTTTGAAATTGTAAAATAAAAATCGAAGGCGCCACTTTCCCTTCGTTGAAATGACTCATAGTGTTTTTATCGTTTTATGTATCGCCAGAAGCTTTCATTGGAACATTTTTAATTATTTCTTTTTTATATTTAGAAGATAAGAGCCGGCTTTCATGATTATATCAACTAGAATATAGACATATGAATGTAATAGACCTACTTATTGTAAATAAAGTAAAATAAGTACGTAAAGTGTATATAAATAGTATTTCCCATAAAAATGAATATTTAAAAAAGACTGAGTACAAAAAATTTATTTAAAACTATTTTTTTTTATAACAGTTAAGATCCTTAACAAATTAATGCCTGCTTTTTTTCTATCACAAAGACGTGATATCCAATATATTCTGGGTGACAAGTCTTTAATAATAACTTTATATCTTATCTTCATAAGGTAGTAGTAACTAAAAATTGTTAAATAGTTGATGAACAGTGGACACTTTAAATTAAAACTAAAATAACCACTAATGCTACAGGTGGCCAATTACTGTTCTATATAAGTAAAGTCTAAGGTCTCTATCTATATTCCAGTTTGATAATTTGAGTAATTATTTTGCATAGATAAATGAACCACTATTTTGAAAGTGGTAGAATTTCAAGAGTAGTTCAAATACTTACTATACTTTTCAACATTGAGTACATAAATTTCACAATCAAAGAAGTTACTAATATAATTTGTCGAAAACGAATATCGTACCAATAATTTGTAAAAATATAATAGTACAAAATTTGTATTTTTTATAAATTCGCAACTTTACAGCTAGCAAATGTTTAAACTAAAAAATATTAGCCAAGTCAAGTCCAGAACAACGATCTATGCAGTGACCAACGGAAATAGTGTGCACTGAAGAGATGATATCGTGGCTAACCGGTTAGTTCACATGAATTTTCGTTTTATTCGTTGGGTCATACAATGCCAAGAAGTCAAACTTTCGTTCCTTCGCCGTAAATTTACTTCAAGGTGTTCAGTTATTCAGTTATTCATCAACAGAAATTCCGTAATTGCTACAAATTCCAGATAATAATTCGCTTTTTTTTCTTGACCTTATTTATAAAAAAAAATCTTAGCTAGAAACTTTGGCCAATGTTCTGAAAAATTTATGAAATAAAATCTAACGAAGAACGCTAAATTGAACTTATTTTCAATATTGAAATTACATATTTGCATACATCCAATTTCCTGTTGGTAAAAGTGGAAAAACTAAGCTTTTCAAATAAGTACGTATATAGATTTCCTAAACACTGCTATTACAAGCAAAATATTTTTTCCCTAATTTGGGACCCAACAATATTTTGTTGATTTTCCTTTTTAAAAAAAAATAATTAGCTAGAATTGATATTCGTTCCAAAACTATAATAAAATGATACGTAGAAAAAAGGAGAAAATATTTAAAAAAAAAAAAGAATTGAAATTCTGGATCTGCTAAAAAAAATAACTACCCCAATGTGAAGTAGTTGAGGATAAGCAACATATAAGAAAAATAACAATTTACAATAAGTATTTTTGTTAGTTTCTGATAATTAAAAAAAAAATGACCAACTTGCTAATCTTGACCTCTCAAAACATAAATATATACAAAAAATTAGAAAATTAAAGTACATATTTTAGACATTTCTATGAACAATTGCGTTCATAATATTCGAGATTCTTTTCATCAAAAATTGATAAATTCCTTAATTTGAAATTAATATATATTTTTTAATTATTTTGCTTCAATGAATAATTCATATAAATAACATACTCCAAATTGGATTGGGAATAAATGGTATATAAATAGGTACACACAGTATCACTTTACATTTACATGTAATATGCACTTTAACAACAAATAAATGAGATACATTTAATTAAAAAAGATACACTAGTCCATAAAGTAGGGTAAAAGTTTTCAGCTTTCTACTGGACAGTCATTTCAATGTAATCATCGTAAATTTTCTAATTATTTATTACTGTTTACATTTTAATTGTACTGAAAACATATACAAGGTATCTACTAACTCTTATTTTCTTTAACTCTATACAAATATATAAATATTTGCAATAAATATTTGAAATTTTATTGCTAATATAAAAAAGGAAATAAAACGAGTTACATCTATTTCAAATTTACAGTAATTAATAATGAAAATCGTTTTTAATGCACTTGATGCAGAGTAAATTCTTTACAGCATAAATGAAGAAGAAACATAACTAATTAGGTATCGAACAAAACTTCAATAGTAAATAAATGATTACTAACAACTATTTCAAAATAGAAAAGTGAAATTTAAGTTTTCATGCGGGAAAACTAATTTAAATATCAGTCAAATAATATATATAAACTTTTTAAATGACAGCAAAGAGATCTAAAAATAATTCCGAACTGGATGTTAGAAACTTTTTAGTTGCTACTAGAAGCAATTATGCTCAAAACGTAGCCATTATTTACTTTCACTATCATTTTCTGTATTATTTGATTTGAAAACGTAATTGTCATTCAAAGATGAACACTGAACATTAGAAGACAGAGACGTACCAATGGATTTAATCTTCATTATGAATTGAACTATGGAGTCATTTTTGTGAGTCTTGGTAGAAGTTAGGGAAGCTTAGTCAAGGTTTTTGAGAAATGGATCAAATTATAATCTTATTATTTTTTATTTTTTTTTTGATGTCCTAGTCTTAGTAATGTCACTTAGCAGTCTGGAAGGATGAATGCCAACTGATATTTTATTTTTATATTTTCATATCAGTACAAATATAGAACTTTTACAAAAAAAAAAAAGACTCATTAAAAAGGTTTCGTGGATCGGTGAATCGAATTGGGCCTGCGGATTATAGGGTTTCTCTCCCTTGATTTTGGTACTCTCATTAAAAATTATTTAAAGGCAATAAAAGATCTTTATTTTGATCTAAGGGCCCTATCAATATATCCGACGCAAAGTAACAACAAAATAGAAATTTGAATTAGAAACGAAACCAGGATATTAAATTATAATATACTTTATTTATAAACTTTACTCAACTGTATTAATAACGCTCACGTTGGGTCAATTTTGAAAGGAGTCTCGGCCAATAAAATTGCTCCCGAAATAGGAAAGGTAGTAGCAGAGAAGAGATATCAAGTATCAGGACGTAAACGTAATGGTTTAACTTTATTTAATGTTTATAATAATCAACTATCAAAATTAAAATATTTGTTTCTATGACTATTTATTTTTTTTTGCGGTCCACCTAAAATTAAGCATTGTTTATTTGGCCCAAATATGCTTTTGAGTATGGCACCCCTGTATTAAACTATTCCACAGCCATACGTAAGATTCAACTGAGTCCCAGGTTCCGACCTCTGTCCTAGAGTAGACTTGAGAGTTTTGAATTTTGCCTATATAGTAGTAATAATTTTGGGTCTTCTTCATTGTTCTGGGGGCTCTCCTAAGAGGTCTTCCGTGCTACGTCCTAAAAGAATTATTGCGTTCATTTTGGGTGGAAAATTTTTATGGGAAAAGTAAAAATCGACACATTCTTCAATTTGTGTCTTGTAATTTTCTTCTTAAAACTCTTCGAGTACTACTCTGTACAAAGCTAAGAATAAAAATGTATACGTAAGAAATTTCTGTTGTAATTAACTCATCACAATTACTTTAAACTTTCTTTCCATCCTTACATATTTTTTAGAAGCGATTTTGTGCCAAAATTATTATTATAATTGTATTTTATGAAGCGCGATTGCAATTTTTGGAATGCAAACATAAGATGGACGACTTGATCTGTTTATCTCTCATGTCTGGATGAAGGTATGTTATGAATTAAGTTGAAAAAATACAAAAAAACTACAATTTTCCGTTGAACATATACCTATATATAAAGAGGTCTCTTCACTGTTACCAGGCTATAAAAATATTTTTTCTCTTCGATATAAAAAGGTGGAAAAATCGTGATCTAATATTTACATGTCTTGAACATGCATCATCATTATCATTATAATATCGTCATAAACAGGTGATATTTTTAATGTTTACGAATTGTTAATGATTATGTTGGTTTTAGAAAACATGATCGTTAATGCGAATGTAAACTAATTACCCTTTCTCTGAGTCTGACACCTGTATAACTAGAAAATAATGTCTTTATACTCCGAGTAATTAACATTAGATGGTAAAATAAAAAAATATTTATCTGATTTGCGTCTTTTATGTGTATTAAGATGTGAACTCCATATCAGATTTACTCAAGGCGAAATCAATTTGCACATAGATGTTCAAAAAATTCAAACAAAGAACGATAAAAAATAGTAAGTTCCGCTTCATTTTCAAAATGCTTAAAATGGAAATTTTCAAGCTGTAAACATCATTCTGCATTCGAAAGCGAATTAAAGTGGGGAAAGTGGAAAGACTTAATAACTTCTTAATAAATAATACAATTGGAATAGATCAATAGAAAATTAATTATGAGATAAACAATAATTTGTAGGTCACAAATTAAAAGAGAGATTTTTTGACGAGTCTTCTTCGTTTTTGATTTCACCCTTTTATTGTGTGACGATTAGAAAAGAGTGCAGAAATCTGTGACTGCATCAAAATCAATTTGAAACGGACACGTCGGAAAATTTAATTATTTTTTTATGTATAATAAATCATCACAATAATTATTTACAATCCGTTTATGTAAGTAATTAATTTCTTTAAACATTTATTTCATTGAAAACTAATTAATTGATGAAAACGTGTGCTGAAATTAATTATTTCTTTTAATAGTTATCAATTTTTGGGTACTTACGAAATCGGCACGTGCCAATTTTGATATTAGAACGCTACTTACTGATTTAATGAGCTAATTATTATTATAATTATTAAAATAAATATGTAACAATTACATGTAAGTCAAGATTTAGCTGTGCTGATTTTAAACAATTCGATCCACCGATAGTTTACATCATTAGAATAATAGGAGTAACTTTTATCTTTAACCCTTCCTTACCTATAGGTATGTATTTAATACATACTACCTTAAATAATTTAAATATCTCTCTAAATATAAGAGACAGTGAATTCATATTTTAGGTATTCTTCCCTAAAATATTTCCATATAGAATAAATTCATAATAGTAACCAATCAAAATTATCAAAAATTCATTGTAAATTTACCAATTCAATCAATAATGTGTATTTTTATGTATGGTGAGTTTTATATCCATTGTATCATATCCTACAGTTACAAGGAACAGTCGCTTCGCTACTCAGTGTGTCTCTTTCTCATATATATTGTGAGTGAGCATGCGCAACGGATGAACTCAGTTGAGATATTCCAATCCGGAGATTGTGACAGGAATACTCAAATTAACTGTTATTTCTCATAAATAAAATTAAAAATAATTATAATAACGATAACATTTGATGCAATCCAACATAAACTATGAGCAGATGAAACAATCTTTATATACATTCAAATATTTCAGAAATCAAAAACATGTTTTGTCAAATGACGTAAAAAATACATATCACCGTATCATACGTTCCATATCATACAGGAAATGACAATTTAAATTTAACATGGTACTTATGGAGCATATTCACTGTAGTCATACAATACACATAAGTGGTTTTTATATTGGTCCAGTATTTATACTGGTCCAGTAATTTATGGTTACATTTAGTGAATTATGATTCATAAATTTTGATATATTTTTATACATTGTAAATACAGTATAAACTGTTGAAAGTCAGCCCAAAAATCCCTGCTGATGGTAAACATGAAGTGTAATATAGACAACGTGACAAAAATTACATACATAGTTATAGTTTAATTTTAATAATTTAAATTGGTTTCAATTGTAATTTTATAAAGATTTTTTAATATTAAGAATGTTTTAACCATAGTTACTGTTAATTAACATACCAATATTTTATTTTAACTCCGGTGTGTTTCACCAACAAGTCTGGCGTATGAATTTGTTTTAAATCGTGGAACTGTGCTTTTATCAAATATTTGCAAGTAAGTAATTTTATAATTTATTATTTTTAAAGCAACTTTTAAATTGTAGGGTTTTAATTTGAATGTATTTTAAAATTGCTACACATAGGTTGCCTGATGAAGTTGGAATAACATCAACGAAACGTTGCAATTGAAATAAATGAAGTAAAACACTGCTAATTTATTTGGTCTACCACATTCTAATATATCCTTCACATGATAAAGAATCTAAAATTTATAATGCTAATTATTTTTGGCATTAATTTCAAAAAATATCACTTAATAGAAGAAATTTAAGTTTTCGCTTTTTTCCAAAACGTAAACATGCGTCATCGATTGATTGAAAATTCACATGTAAATTACAATGACTTTAATGTATTTGTTTTCTTTATTAAAAAACAATTGTAAAAAATTTAAATGTATGAGGTTGTTTTTCACACCTCAAATATAATTCTGGAAAATTAAGTATTAAAAAAATTAAAAGATTTTGTTCTTTAAAATTATTTTTAAGGATTTCTTGTGGAAAACAATTTCTTAATTTGAATATTTTCAACTGTTTTTTAGTAAGGAAAAAAATGTCGAAAAAATTAGAGCAATTTGTGATCGCTCAGAGGCACGGATTAATGCATGGCAGAAGGCTAAAATTTGGCAAATTTGACGATTAAATGAATTTCTTGTAATCGTTAATAAAAATTAACTGATTTGATCAATCAAAAGTTAGGTTTAAGTAAAATCTGAAAAAAATTTGAGGAACAAATTATAAAATATTTCATGAAGTTTGGGTGACTGAAAATTTGGTGACCCAATTCCTGTTGTAAACGTTAAAACAACAATTCACAGACTTGTATATTATTACTTAGATACCTTTTTTGTATGAGCAAACTCTTTCTTTAGTTCATAAAAGATGGTTTTATTATTTTTAGATTGTTTATGTTTTATTCTTAATATATCTACCAAAATAAAAATTTAAATAACAAAGATTTTAGAAGCATTTTTATTTTTGATTAATGCTCTCAAATTTGAATAGTGAAAGCCTTGCAATTTGTTATGAACATTTCGAAGCTATTTTCTTATAAATTAATTGAAATAAAAATCATTTTATATTCTATAACAATGACAAATTTGAAAAATTATTTAAAAAAATGTTACTTTGCAATTTCCATGGCCATTTTACGTAGACTAATAAAAATAATATGAAACCAACAGGAACAGAAGATAAAGCCATAGACGGAACTTGGCAGCACCAGATAAGATCGTTTCGCTTACAAATGGTGATGGAGGTGACCTCCCTACTTGTAAAACGGATAAAAAAATTCTCCTACAAAAGCAAATATGTACGAATCAAAATAATATTAATTTGCAACGATGAAAGCAAACAAGATATACATATTAACTTGTGGTTAGCCATAATTGCCAATATTTCATTTTTGTGTTTGTCAACCAGTTTGTGTAAATATCAAATAAATATTATGATTCGATATAATCGAATAATTGTAGACTTGCTTAACAAAACATAGGAAATTTTGTTGATTGAAAATCACGTAGATATAAAGTAATTGGAATGACCACCAATCCTTCTCCAGCCAAGTGTTAAACTATATATATATATATACACAAAAGTATTTTAATACCAGAATTATTATCACGAAAAAAACGGTTTGGCAAGATTTCAGAAAATGAAATAATAAAATTGTAATTTCTTTTAAGTTTGTTGAAATATTTACCAGGAGACACAATAAATATTCCGCAATCAAATTGAGAATAATGTCGTCGACATGTAACGCAGAAACATTATTCATTGTATGCATAATTTCAATTTTTGAACATCTTACTACCCCACAAAACATAGATATCAGGAAACCTTTCGAAATGTGAAAGTGCTATGATCACACGTTAAATCCCTTTGGTGTTACCACTAATATAATCAAATTTCCTACAATTAACTGCAGTTGCACGATTAGTTGCAATATTAATTAATTACACTTCTGTTCTTTGGAAAGAAGAATCAACTAATGAAAATATGACCACTTTAATCGGAGATTAAATTATCAAAATAGTTAATGCTTATAAGTTTCCAATAATATATCAGAAAAAAGTTATAATAGTAACATAAGTTTGTTTACTTTAAATAGGATGAAGATTTTAACATAAGATTAGAGTATACCAGATTACAAGTTTACTACTAATTTATTGAAAACTATAAATGAATTTATGGTCATTATCCTAATTCACATTTCCTAAAGTAAGTTCTCCGTTTCACCACATTTCTTGCAAAACTTGACTTAATATTTATCCCAAAGGAATGAAAATGTTTCCTCCAATGACATTGTTTTGTAAGTAGATTATTATGATTTACTTTCTATCCATTACGTTCACCCCCTAATATTATGGTTTCGAAATCTTTTATTGCGTTTGTTCAAAAGCTCGTTTATTATACTCTATAATAGTCTCCTTTCTCAATAGTTCTTCTAGGACTTCATTTTGAGTTCACTCAGCTATGTGACTTAGTGTTGTACGTAGATGGTAGGGATGCAACATTGCTTATAAAAACATCGATATTTTTAAAAGTGAAACATCGAAGTTTATGAACGATATATCGATTTTTTTCGATGGTTTTTACCACCCCTTATATATTTATTTAAAATATTTCTTAAAGAATAATATACGATACCGTAAAATTGTAAACTCTGTTAGTTTATAATCTGATGTCGTCAGACATTTGGGTAACTTCTGTTATAAAATATGAACTAAAACAACTAGGCAAAATAATCTATATCATTTTAATCAAAAGCAACTTTTATATCTTTAAATTTTGTAAAATTAGTTTTACGTTTCCCAGCTATGACTAGACTTTTTAATTTTTTATTTTATTTAATAGTCGCATAAAAATCAAGGTCATAAGCAACTTCTAGATTACATAATAATTAATAATTACAATAATTTTTGGCACAATACGGGGATCGAACCTACTACCTACTGTTTATGCAGCGGTCACCTAGACCACTCGGCTACCAGTAGGCTTACGACTACACTCTTCGATTAAATTTTAACCAATTTTTTTAAATTTATAACTGAGTTCATTTAAATAACAATGTAATATTTTGAATCAATTTAATAATAGGCAAATGTTGGTATATATATCGGCAAAGACAGTGAGCAAAGAAGAAAACAAGAATAAAAACCAAATATAATAATCATTGTCGCTTTGAACTAATTGTTCTCATTTGTTTCAATTGCTATTCAGATTTCGTTTAAACATTAATTTTTGTCATTTGTTAGTTGTGCCAGCGTTGGTTATGATTATTTCACGGGTAGATACTAGAATTTATAGTTATAATGTCGCAAATTCGTTTAAGAACTCTGATTGTAAAACAAGAACAGTTAAAATTTATTCCCAAAAAAAAAAAACTATAAATTAACATAAGTGTCCATAAGTACATCTATTTTTTTCACAAAAACTGAGCTGGGGGTTATATTCATCTTGTGCAAGAGTGAGTGTTGACAGGGTGTCCAATTTTTCTTTACTACCAATTTCCTAACTTTTCAGACTAAAAGTTTCTTGAATAGATATTTTCATCAACTTGGTGAAAAAAATTGTGAAATAAAATCAAAAAACCATATTTTTTTATGTATTCTATTGCAATTATTAAACAAACATATTCTGTACATAATATGCTTATTTACGAAGACGTATTTATTTTACACAACCTAAATACTAATAAAATCAAGAAAAACTAAAAATTTTCCAGAATTTTTTAGCAAGTTCACTGACTTTTCCTCTGGCCCAAAGAAATTCCCTGACTTTCTAGATTTCCCTGGCCGCTGGACACCCTGGGTAATAAATAATTAATTTATAAGAGAAATGTTTCAAGAAAACAAAAAATAATTATTGTAGGAAGATAAGCACGTACAGCGAAAGAGCCCAAATTCACATTACGTCAAGTTATCTTAACTTCATACACATACGAACTTCAAACTGTTATACAAAAATTAAGCTTCCTTTGGTTTCCCAGAAGATTATAGATGAGTTATAAAATATTTATCTACTTTTCTTGTCCGATTTTGTTTATATATGAACATCTTATAGAAGCAAAATTTGTTTAACTTTTAATTGAAAAAGTAAACAATTAAGCACGTTAGATCAAACATTTTTGCTGTATAATTTAAACCACTCGTTATATGTTAATTTATATGAAAATAATCAATCCTGAAGATCAAAAACTGAATGGTGTTAATTGGATATAAAATAAATTATTATTTTTGTTGAACATTAAATCATAACATCGAACAAAATGTCAATGTTAACAAGACAAGGAATAAAGGAGAGCCTCGTAAGTCATGAGTCTGTTGTCACCATCATTTCACTTAAGCGATATGCATGAAAAAATCACTCTTCCCATCTGATAAATCGTACGCGAATTTGCCTTTTAAACACAATATGTCCAAGATTGATTTATTATTTCACTTGAACCAACCTCGGTGCAGTTTTTTCCATCTTTATTTTCTATGAAGAATGCAAATAAATAATCAATCATCGTCATCATCAACGCGAGGGAATAAGATGTATTCAATATTCTGTGCAGCAAGTTGCAAAATTGCCAATGCTACCATAATATAACATTCAAGGTTTATCGATCTCTTATATGAATTATGGCCTTCTGAATCTTTGCGCCCATAAAGACATTTATTTCTGGCGCTACCTTCCCTTAAACGAAACGAATTTAACAAACGCATTTATTTTTAGGCAAATCGACCTATAAATAAAACATACTACTTTGTAAAATGTATAAAATAAAAAAAAATGGACTTTGATGTTTCAAGTTGTTGGCCATTTAAATCTATAAAAAAATATAAGAACTTTACATAAATTATATTTGAAGAATAAACAATATATTTTTAAATTTGTATCCTACAGTAAAAATAAACCATAACAAGTTTTAATATCCAGCGGTTTTCCCTATTTTCTTTTGCAATTTAAGCTATTGTTAATTCAATTTCGAAATTGCTTAATTATGTATAAAAATAAACAAATATTAATAATTAACATTACATTAACGTCAATTGGGAATGGAAAAAATTGAACGTAAAACGATCACCTATCGGAAACTTCAATCATTTCGAATCCTTTTATTTTCAAACATAAATCAATGATTTATGTGTATTTGCTTGTTTGTTTTAGGTTTTTATGAACAGACTTTCATCTATTTTCGTGTTCCTTTTAAAAATTAATATTATAATAAAATTAGACATTGGAAAGTGTGTGCCGTGAAATTTGACGGATTTTTTTTTTTGTTTAGAAACATAAACTTTCAAAAACTTATAACGTTTGTCTAGAATTTTTCGTTATTTATAAGTGTAAGCTTCCCATTGCAAAACTATAAGGAAAACATCAAAATGATTTAATTTTTTTAATTTTGGAAAACAATATTTAAGGACGTTCTCCACCCTAAGAAATTATAGATACATCTATCACAAATTTTGGTTGAAACGAGGAAGTGCATCGGTTTAGGAGCTGAAATATGAATAAAGATATAGGTAGGTATATACTTGTAGTTTAGAAAAAAGCAAACCAAAGTTTAGTATAATTACAATGGAAAAACAAAAATGTTTTTATAGTAAAGAGAAATGTTATTTTGAAGTATTTTTTTAATAAAAAATGAACAATCTCTGAAAATCTGAACAATCTCTACAAGCTATTAATAACATTTACACGTTAAAACATAAACACCGTTAATGCATACAATAATGCGCTTTTGGATATACGAGGTGTGATCAAAAAGTTCCCGGAATAACCCCCGTTTGGCGCTCCCATTATTCCGATTTGAATTCTGTGTTTTTTGTTTAGTTGATACATTTGTTGTTAATATTCCCTCTAAATCTTAGCGTCATTGCTTGACATTTGTAAAAGTTACGTAGCCAAGAGTACCTACATCTATTTTTGTGTATTTTGGCGATTTTTTACAATTTTAGAAATGGATTTAAATTTATAACAACTAATTTGTATTAAATTTTGCGTAAAAAACGGATTTTATGTGGCGCGAACGGGAAATGGAATTGTTGGAAAAGTATTTCGGTAAAGATTCTCTAAAGAAAACCAGTGGCACGGGCGATTCAAAGGTGGTCGTGACTCAATCGAAGATGATGGACGTCGTGGCAGACCATCGACATCGAAAACCAACGAAAACATTGATAAAGTAAAAAAAAATGTTGGTCAATAACCGTAAATTAACCATCAGAGAGATAGCGGAGGGCTTGAACATTGTCTATGAATCCGTCCAAAACAATTTGGTTAATGATTTGGGTTTCCGTCGTATAGCAGTAAAGTTGGATTTTGCACCATGATAATGCAGCATCTCACAGTGCCATCATTATTCGAAATTTTTTGACGAAAAATACAACGAATACCATCCAACAGCCACCGAATTCACCTGTTATGATTCTCTATGATTTCTTTCTGTTCAATCGAGTTTAAAAACTACTACGGGGAACGCGTTTCAGCAATCGAGAGGAAGTAATGGAAAAATCGCAGGAAGCACTGATGGGCATATCAAAAATCGAATATAAAAATATTTCGAGGATTGGATCAAACGCTGGCATAAGTGTGTTGCAGTCGATGAGGATTACTTTGAAGGGGACAATAAAGATTAAGATGAATAAACTTGTATATTTATTTTTCTAGACAAATTCCGGGTACTTTTTGAACACACCTCGTACTAGCAATAAGTATCTACTAAAATATTAACAAACTTCGAAAATTAATTGTTTTGTACACATTGTTAATAAAGCAGCGGTAGTCAAAGTATAAACCGTATACTTGGATAACTATTTCGGTATTTTCGTGGATCAAAACCATTATGGTTAAATTTATTCGCAAAACTTCAATCAAAATCCACTGCAAATACGATAAAATCCACTCATATCCCTTTTAGGGACGTTAATATCTGGTAAAGTTGCATTTTCTATTTTGTTTTTACTTTAATTTGCGAATAAATTTGACCATATTGGTTCTGATCCACGCTGACGTGCTTGATTTCCGGAAATACCAATACTTCAACAGTTGAGATTTTTTAAATTTTATTTTCTATACGTAGAGGTACGAGCAAATACGAATATCGAGTATACGTAATTTGGTTTGACCAGTTTTTAACATAACTGTTGACAATTATATAAATTAACGATTGGTCGGTTGGGTATGTGTAGGGGAGACCGGGGATGGTTGGCTATAGGAGTAAATAGACTAATTCTTAAAAACTCTAACTTAATCTTCTCGAATTCCCCTTTCCCTTTCTTAAATAAGATGCGACCATTATTTTTTTTGTCCGAATAGTACTTAAAACCATTCGAAATCCAAACTGGAATTAGATTTTTAATATTGAATTTTGATGTAAAAGTATTACATAAGTATGAGTTTTACCCCTCCGCCAACATAAAGACATGTTGAGATATTTTAACCCCCCTCCCTTCAGTACTCTTACGTAATTAATGAATGGCCCCTAACAAGTTTAACACATTCAAGTATATCATATAATATGTATTTAACATCTATTAATACTTTAACGAAAGTATAATGTAAGGGTTAACACTAGTGTGAAATCGTATTTTAACGGTAGCATATACCTGTAAGTAAAAAAACACGTATTCTTCTTTCTTCAACTGCTGCACTGTAGAAAACTAAGGAACGTTATAATAAAAGATACGGAATGTTACTTATGCCTTTAACTGTTGAATGTACCAAAAGTAATGAACAAGCAAAATGGATAGATAGAAAAAACATTTCTGAATTGGAAATCCAGTGTTCTTTGACCTAGCACATTTTAAACTGTCGTTTTCCAATGGCGACTTCAAAAATTATTCAGGACAGAGACCATCTCGTATTTTAAACTACTTTTGGGGTTGCATTTATTCCAAAAGAACTCAATCGTCACACAAGTCCCGATGTTGCCTTGTTCTCTGTTATTTAGGGTCAACTACCTTATTTGAAGAATGGGAAAGTTGAAAAACGCCAAAGGATTTTCCATTTATTAAATTGGCCTCTTTCTACTCGTTTAATACTTTGGGACATCTTGTATAGGCCAAGTAATGCTTTAACATTAATTTTTAAGTTCACGAAAAAATAATAAACATTTATTGCATTCTCCTTTTATTATTATTGCTTCATTAAACTACATAACGGTGCGAGTAGATGCAGTGTTGATGAAAGGGGTTAAAAGAATCGTTAAATTTTGAAAAGTGATCCTTCGAACGAACATGTGTGCACAACAAATTCGAAAATAAATGCGCTACATTCAAAATATTTTGAACTATAAACGTAGGTATTCAGGTCGCTTCTATTTGTTCTCAAAGAGAATTAGCTCACAACTCACGTAGATCATAAAATTCATAACGTGTGCTCTTATTGTCCGTTCGTGTAGGCTTTCGAACTGTAAGTGTTCATAAAAGAATAAGAAATATGAAAATAATTAGGACTTCATAAAAAGGTCACGCCGCCGTTTTATTGTCTATTGAATTTGGATATTTTAAAATTCTATCTGTCACTTCAGCAACTCTTTTACTACCGAATAGGTAGGAGAACAATCTATGATTGACAATAAAATTATAATAAACGAATAAATTAAATTGATGGCTCAAGCTTGTTTACTGACACTGTTTCACATCAATACGAATTATACGTGACCGATAGTTATCAACGAAAAATTATTTTCGTAATAATACCAATCTAAAATTAAGTAATTAGGTACTTCAGTATCAACAAAAATTTTTATGGAATTCAAATAACTATAAATCGACTTATAAGTTAAAATCAAAATTATGACCATTACATTGATCTGATGAATTTTAGCTGTCGGTTCGAGGGCTTTCGATTACTTTATTAAACTTATTTTGACGAAATCAAGAAGATGTTTTGATTTATTCTTACGCTCAAGGTTATTTTAAAACGTTTAATAATGATTTATCGACCGGGGGATTTCGATGAATCACTTGCTCGTCGACGTAAGTTTAAGAAATTCGTAAAATTGAAAAAATAGAATAGCATGTGTAACTTCAAATCGCATGCTAAAATAACTAAATAAAATTTAATTTTTGCATTTAGTAATCAAAACGGAAATTCAAAAGTATTCACGGATGCTTTTTTTCATTAAAATCAATTTTTTATGCTTCTTGTTATTTTAGAGTAGTGGTTTTTAGTTAGAGTTCAAAAGGAAACCCAGGGGTTCGGTCAGTCAGTCTTGAGGGTTTGGCGAAGGTTAAAATACATCTCCGACTTATATCGTCGTCCTAAAGTGATAAATTGGTAAGTCAATTTTAACAGTTTTACAGGAGAAGAAAAAAGTGAATGTAATATAAGTTAGTACAGGCAGGCTTCTATTTCATGAAATATTTTAAAATTTCTATAAAGTGATCTAAAAGTTTGTCAATTGAGAGAATTTTGTATTCCCTTCCTAATGGAACAAAAAAAAAAACACTTTAGGCCGACGATATGACCTATGTATAAATAATACGCCTATGTTCTGATTTTGAAAAAAATATTTTTTTTTCAATTAAAAAGAGTTCGCTGAATACGCATATGAAACTGATGGGTCAGTACCACCAAAAAACCACTGTCAATCACTGTTCACACAATTTTCGAACACTTTTCTAGAATATCACACAATGAAATAAAATAAATATAATGAACAATAGATTGTTACTGACATCTATATGAGCACCAATAGAAATTTTATCGGACAGAAAGATAATTTTTTTTAGATTCTGGATATATTACTGGATTTATTGAAATGAGGAATGGACTACCCCAATTTAAAGAACCTTGCCAAGAATAGACGATGCTGGAGAGTCGAATTCAACCACGCGGGAAGTTTCAGCGGTCGTCCGAGATAAAACAGAAAAAAAAACTTTAGAAAAAAATGTGGCAGTAAAATTCAATGAATTTATATTTGAGTCACGACCATCCAACTTGAACCAACCCTTATAATTAATTTAGTTTTAACGTCATAATTTGAATTTTAGTTTATTTTTTATTATCTCGCTTCTTGTGTCCGACCGAAACTAGTTTTTTCGGCCGAAACCGGGATCCAAAGCCAACCACTTTGTCTGTATCGAAAATGGTAATACCGGACCTCTCACTATGAGCGGTAGCGTCATTTTATATTCGTTGGTAGGAGAAACGAACTAATACGAAGTTTGAAAGTGAGATAACAGCAATAATTGTAGGCTTTGGGTGCCCAGTTTCGGCAGGATCCTACTCGTTTCTATTAGGCCACTTTGCTATTAGTTTGTACGGTACGGAGCTTATAACCTTACTTTTATTTATTTCCAGCACTTTATCATGCTGAATTTTGCACACCTACTGATTCTCGAAAAAAACACATAAACCCGTCGAAATATTTGATAACTACGAAGTATTTCTACTATAATTAAATATTTAACTTTATATAAGGAAAAAAACACAGTTTGCCTACCTTCAAGGTACATCAATATAAACATACATAAATTAATATTAAAAATATATAAAATGACAAAAAAAGAGGAAATAGAAACATTTAAGAAAATATTTTTAAAACCTCGCATGTATACAATGAAGTAAAAAGTAAAAATAAATTTTTATACATCAAAGAGAGGGGTGCCAATTTGTTTACGATGTGGTAATATGGAACATCCCTCGCTTTGATATACAAAAAATTGTTTTTTTAGTTTTAAGTGTAGTGAATTTGTCAATACAAGTGAGATTTTCAAAATTATTGTATTACTCTTCTGTAGCATTAAATAAAACTTCTTCGTAATTTTTGTTTCCGACTGCTTTGGATTATTAAAATTAATAGTTGAATGAAATCATTTAAGAGAAAATAATATAAAAAGGAGCTAGTTTTTAAAATCACGGTTACAAATAAATTATAGTTATTGAATTTTTTAAAAATCAATTACAATGCACTTAAAACTCTGTTTAGCATGTTAGTGTAAAACTATAAAACATTTTCGACAGTTAGCCGAAAAAGTGATTTTCTATTTGTCTTTCCGTCATAATTCAATCGATATTTAACGCTTCCTAAAAATTTCTTATACACATATTTGCGTTTCTCTATTTGTACAACCGTAGTGACGTCACTAGGTTTAAAGCACAAAAAAGAATGGTTGCGATTTTTCATTCACGATTTCCATGACTGTTATTTTTTATAAAAGAAATCTTGACATGATTAATTGAAACATAATTAAATAAATTTCATTTTAATATGGTTGAAAAACAAAAGGCACTTTTTTTTAAAGTTTACAAAGAAGAAAAATGCAGAACAAAACCTGTTGACGGGTCTCATGAAAGAGACTGATCTGAATTGAAGTATAAAAGAATTTAATAAAAAAAAGCGCAATCAAGGTAAATGCGTACGTAATTTACGAAATAAAAAAATAATGAAATTAACAAGTCTGGTTTTATGTTTCGAGCTAAATGTTAACACACGTGAGTTATTCGTTGGTTGATGTAAAGGGTATTTATTGTTATTATGATATTATAGATCGATTAAGTCATAAATAAATATATGTTGGGATAAAAAAAAAGAGTTAAAATACGAAGATGTAATTGTAAGGATTGTAATTTTTATGATTAACGCATTCACACACTACTAAGAGTGTGATGACGGAAATGTGTCTCAATTATTTCAAATGGTCACACACTAATGGCTCTGGAATGCATTTGATTGCTGCGTAAATTTATACGACATTTTCAACCACAAGTACTAATTGTGAAGAGGATTGAATCAAAATTAACAAAAAAAAAAAAATCTTCAACATACAAAAAAAGGGAAAACATATAATTAACTTGTTACAATTTGCTTTGGTTTATTACGCGTCAAATTCCTTCAAATTGAATCCAAGGCCGATTAATTTGACATAAAAAATAAATCTTTATACGATTTTTCTTTTCGCAAAGATCGGAAATTTAAAAATGGGACATAGAAATGGTTTCCATTGTTTATTATTTTTCTTTTAGTTTTAAGCTAAATTAACCTTGAATCAAATGCTAGATATAATTGTGTTTTTCATTATTGGTCGTGTGTCATGACTTAAGTAAATATTGTCTCCATTTTTCTCAATTGCCACGACTCTATGGTAATGGTATTGTAGGCACATTTACCGATTTTTCACTTATTATAAGTATTATGTGAATAATAATAATTCACGACATTTACGGACCTCGCGCATAAAAAGAAGTATGGCCATAATAAAATATGACGTGTTGAATTCAAACGAACTTCATGAATTATAAATAACGTTCCGCGGCCGTTTATGTAATATTTTGATTCTGTCTCACATCAGAGAAAAATCTACGCCGAAACTTATTGTATGAATCGAAAATGGAGTTATGTTCATTTGTACAGCACAAAAACCAGCAATAATAATCAAATGATGAAATCAAAGAAATTAAATACATTTAAAGAACTTGTTTAAATAAAATAATTATAAAATGCATAAAATATAAATATTTTATCAATTTACATCCAGAAGTTTCTTTAAATTATGCAACAATACGATATGTGCAAACTTTAGTACAACTTAATACACTGTTTTTCAGACTTGTAATAATTGCAACTCAATTTACAATTATTATTTCTACCCCTACCCTTTTCCCGACATATAAAAAGTAACGATTGAGTTCTTTATTTATTATTTATAAACGTTAGTTATAGTTTTCTGCAGTAAGAGGTTTGAAAACTTTAAATTTTTGAAGAATAGAGGGTACAAGTAGTTTTCACACAAGTCACTATCGGACAACGTATCTTTCTCTGTTTTGTTGTTAATTTAATTGTGGTATCGTCTAATTTCTCTTTAGTCGTTAATTTTTCATTATGACCGATTTTTTCACGAGTTAAACAAAAAAACAAAATAGATAATAAAACATTGCCAGATAGTGCTTGTACCGAATATATTATAGAAGTGTCTTTTGCAATATTTCCTTCCGATTTGCTCACATCGTTCATATAAAATCATCATGTCACATTCACTGCTTTAGAAACACATCAATAAAAGCATTATAAATTCAATTTTTTTCATGAGTACTAAAAATAAAACAAAATTATTTATTTATCAATACTCAAAATTTAAAATTCATTATTACCATTTTTTCTGAAATGGAAAGAGCTTCAATAAGCATGCGATAGAATGTTTATTATACTTTTGTAATTCCATTTTTATTCGGAAATTATTTAACTGGGTTTAAGCCATGCTTGTGTATGTAAAAAGAGTTAAGAACATTTCAATTAGTAAACGAATGTTAAAACCATACAAGATTGTGTGCATCCAACTCTTTTCTCACACCTAAGCTTATGTGGTTAAAATGAGTTGAAGAGAAAATACTTTCCGAGTAGAATAGGAAATAAATAAGAGGAAAAGCAGACCTATTCTTCATGAGAATGAGACGAGATTGGAACCACTAAAATCAAGTCTTGAAACCAATTTGGTTATAATATTTTATACAGATAAATGCCATTCTAACAATGATTATATGTGATCTTCCTTCACATTATAAATTTGTTAGTTAAATAATGAATAAAAATAATATAATAGCTATATGGTATAACTTATAAGGTACACAAAAAATATGTAAACTATCCAGAAATTCAGAAGATTTCTAAGTAACTACGATACATATTAAAACTATTTAAATCAATTAGTTGCTTTGTAGTTCTTCCATAACAAAAAATTAAACTTTCAAACCAGTAATTACTAACAGAAGTGATATCGCCCCTCAGTGGACACTGACGCGCTTAGAAGTTTTTCCTTTTTCAGAAAATTGATATGATGAATTATTAATATAAGGGCAGTGGCTATAGATTTTTCCTTGTAAAGAAGGCGATGGTTTAGAAAAGGTTGGGAATCTTTCGAAATTAATGGTACCTAAAAAATTCTGTGGAATTCAAAGAAAAAAGTCACCAGAGCAATACAATTAGTTACATGCATTATTAAATTATTTGAATTGGCAATTAAATAAGCAAATACAGGTATTTATGTAGATTTAGCCCTATGTTCAAATCTGAAGCCTAGCTACATATAATTTTAACGTTTTTAACTTTTACAAATTGAACTTCAAAAAGTACGCCCTTCCCATATCATTGGTGTTTCTAATTCGTTTCTTTAGAACCTAAAGGTTGCCATCCAAAAGCATTGAAATAACTGGCTGTTATTAATAAACAAGAGATTAAATAATTTTTCTAATTTCTATTTTCAAAATATACAAATTTTTACATAAACTTTTATTCTCTATTCAAGCGTTTCTTAACTTTTTTTAGTTCACGGGCTTCTAAGAAAATCAAGCACGATTTCAATTGTACCCCCCATAATAAAAGAAAATAGCAAAAAAAAAAAATCGGTTGATTTATTTTAGTACAACAAATACAAAAAAGAACTTTTGCTTTGAGAAAAACACGAAGAATACTTTTTTAAATAATAAAAGAATCTAAAGGTATTTGACTGTTTACCAATTTTCTTGACTACTATTGGAAATAAGGGGGTGGCGAATTTCCGGACTACCCCGAGCGGTGAAAATGCATGCTACGCCACTGCATAAAAGAAATACTGAGAAGAAATACTACACCTTCTTTATAAAAGAAATTGTCAATTCAAAAAGGCCGAAAGGAAAATACTTTGTTTTAGAGTTTTGAATATTTTAACTACATACTGTCATTTTGTTATTTGTTTTGTAATCAGTAACATTACGCGTAGATAAAATAAATTTATTTTTTATTTTAAGTAATTTAAGACCAGTAATAACGACATTTTGTTAAACATAATTGATAATTACATAAGAAATAATAACATTTCCTTAACGTCACAAAGAATTTCAAAAATCATCATGAACTTAGTATACAACACTATTACGTATATACCACCGCGTCTGTGGAAATGATTTTTTGATCATTGCTCGATTATCCAATACACTTTCTTCATTTCCAAGAAAATGCTGCAATGCATTTGATTAATTTTCTCGGAAAAGAAGAAAAATGGGAAGTTATAAGATATTTTTTTTTAATAGATACTAACACAATTAGGCGCTAGAAGTGTATTGAGATCATCAATCATTTTAATAACTTTTCATTTCAACATTTTTCACCATATTAATAAAACCTGTAAAATATATCTAGATGTAGCGAATACTAGAGTTATCTCATGTAATTATTATATAATTAATGAAAAGTATGCTGAGAATCAATGGATAATTAGATTATTGCGTATCGGTTAATGACCAACTAAAGCGTATATTTGATAAATGAAGAAAGAATCTAGATGCCGATTATAAATTTGTAGTTTTTATTCTATTTTAAATGACAATAAAATTGAGTGTGACTTATATATCAGGATTATGTGATTGTAAAATTGGAACGCAAAGGATATGTAAAAATGATTAGGGGGTACGTTTTATTAACGACGGGAAATTTAACCACAACTAAAAAACGTCAAACAGGAAATAGTTTACAAACCGCTGATTACAATAACAAAAGTGCGAAAAATAGACGTAAAAATCTTCAAATATGATGGAAAAACCTTGATTTTTCTCGAGTACATTTATTTTGACGGCATGGAAAGAAAGATAATAATTAATTTAAATTTTATAATGTGTGAAAACTTCTTTTTGTACAGTTGTCATATGAATTATTTTTTGTTCGATTTGAAATAAAACCGTAGACCATCCAACAGCTACAATTCGCCCAATTTAATGTCGCCAATAACTCTAATTTCAATAAAACACGCCATAAACCTATCACCAGTTAAGGCTACAGTCATAAATCGCGAAGCAACCAACACAATTTCCTTCTCGTATTATGACATGTTGGCTTACAATTCGAATTAGAATTCTAGACGAAACGGCTCCGTCATTCTCTCGGTTTCGACTTCATCATTTATAATTTCGTCTATGAAAAAGATTTATAAATCAATGCAATCGTACGTTCGAATTTTGAAAGTGAAATAAATCGCTTTTCCACGAGATTTAAATTGTGTAGAAATTCCATTCATTGAATTCTTCACGGTGAAGAATTTTCGTTGGTTGTTTCGATGAAATTCTCTTATGTGGGACGACTAGGATTATATTCTCCACTATATAGGTATTGTGGCGTGATCAAATATTTTCAAATGCTCACGTTCACACGTGCCTAACATGTAGGTATCGCTTGAAAAACATTAAATACGCTTATTGAGGAAATCCAGACGAAACGTGTACATCACACACTGTGACGATACCCAAGCAAATGCAAAAAAATGCAATTCATTCGCATATAGTGACGTGATTATGCTAATTCAATTATCGATATTATCTGGCATGGAATTCATCACATTTTATTTGTGCAGGCGGAGGAAGTAACTCAAATGGACATGGCAGACGACCTTTAAACTCCTGTTTACGGGGGAACCAGAATCTCATCAAGATGACTTCATCCATTCCATTAATTAACTATCAGCTTATATTTACGCATTATTTTCCGTATTCAAATAATACACGAGCCTGTCTATGAATTAAGTATGGAATAATTGAGTTAATATTTAGTATTCAAAAGACGCGCTTAAACTTTTCTTACTTTAAGTGTTTTAAATCAAGGACTTGGAATTAGTTAAGTCGATTTTAATAAAGACATATTGTGTGTAATGATGTTTGTGAAGAATATTCTTATGATTACTGGATGTAATGCCGGCAATGTTAACAGCATTTCTAATGAGTTAATTAGCCAAATATTTTTGGTCGTCGTTATTCTATACACTTATGTTTCATCTAATAGATATCACAAAGTAAACCGAAATAAAACTATTTGATCATGTACTTGAATGCTTAATAGGTTTTTTTTGAAAATAGTTTTAAGGATTTATAAAAGTATGAGTGCACACCATTGCTTTTTATTATTAAAAAATTAGTGTCCGACCGAACTTTCCGTTTCGGCAAAAAAATGAGTTTCGGTTTTGGCTGTTGTCAAGCCGAAACTACGACCAAAACTGAATTCGAGAGATAAAAGTTTTGTGAAATTATTGTTTCTCACCTTTAATATTAGATATTTCCATTATGAACACTGGTAATTATCAGTTTATTAACATTGTTTAGTATTGTCTTTAATATTTTTTTAGTTCGAAAGAAAACTGATCAAAGTTAAGAAGAAATTATTTTGTTTTTAAGGTATAAGAAAGAGTACTTTCTATTGTTTGTACATAAATTTATTAAGTAAAAAGTAATTTGGTTTTGTAACTTTTTTTTATTATTTTATGTTATTCGTAACTAATATTAAAAAGAAATATTAGGTGTATTTCTTTCAAATCAACCCCTTATTTCAGCATAAATAATTTATTTGCAATAAGAAATGATAATAATATATTATGTAAATGATTAGCTCAAATATATTAGGGACTAAATAATTAATTAATGCATATAGGATTTACATGTTTAGACTGACTAATTACGTTTAACTTTTTTTTTGTACGAAAACATGATCTTATAGACCTTATGGAAGTTTTGGTTTCGGCTGAAACTGAGACAATTGTCGAAATTCAGTTTCGGCCGTAAAAATTAGTTTCGGTCGGACACTAAAAAAATATTATCATATTTTAGAAATGATATCAGATATAAGAGTATGAAATCATTGAAATATTTTCACTGAATTATTTGAGTTTTTGTTTTTTACCAGGTGGAAGGTTTAACCTCCCGCGTGGTTGAATTCTTCGACTAGCGTTGTCTGCTTCTAAAAAGGTTCTTCATCGTCGCTTAAACATCTGGTCATTTAGCGATTGTCGGTCTACTTATATTTGTATAACGGGTCGTATTTTCATATTGGTTTTTAATTAGGTCTTATATTTATTTTTGGTTGAGTTTATCTATTGGTCACATTTGTTTAGTCATGCTTGATTATTATTAGTTTCAAAAACTTTATGGTCCTTCCTATCTTGTCCCTGTCACTAAGCTTATTCCTAAGACCATATCCTAGATCACAAATCTTCTTCTAATAGACTAGAGCTTTGCAGTTGATTAGATGTTGACGAATGGTAAGCACCTCTCCACATTTGTCTTGCATTATATGTTGATGCGTCATTCTTGTATGTCCTATTCTAAATTTCGTTACAGACTGCGTGATTTCTTGGGATGAATTTGATCGGGAATATACCCTGGACTGAATCTCTCATCACTAATTTCGGCTATTTTTGAGGTGAATTACTCCATATACTGTCCCCCAGGATTTTTAGACTTTAATCCTGACTTATTTCCTTCAGTCTTCTAACTCCAGATCCTGGTCCAGGAATCCAGATAAGCTTAATTAGATACTTGTTTCTGAGCATATGATCTAGGCTTTTATGTATATAATTATTTTATTTTGATTATGCGAATTTTTTAATCCGAAGTGAATTCAAGTAGATGACTGACGGTTTCGTTTTGATTCTTTTCCGATGGTTTCTGGGCATATAATAATTGCTACAACCTCGCAGGTGAAAATTCAAGTTTCGTTCTTTAGCTTGCAGGAAATTTGTTATTTTTTTTAATATGATGGCCCACTGTGATTGCCCGTTTAGTACCGACCCATCAGTGTAGAATTCCTTGTATTCTGGGTGTTTATTTCGGATTTCCGTGTAGTGTCGATTGGGAATTCAGCTAAGAAAGTATTTATTGGTGGGCTCATTTAAATTTGTTACTTATATTAGTGTATTTGAAAATTTTTATTTAGAACACATTTTCAAAGCATAGTATTTTTTTTGAATTCACAATCATGTAATGAATTATTTTCACTTTTAAAAATATTTCCAAGGCGGTTTAACCTAGTCCAAGCCGAACTCGAGAATCGTTGTTTCAAAGTATTGAAATAATAATTTCAAACCTAATTATTTACTTTCATTAGAATAAAATAAAGTAAGTGCTGGTATACAAACAGTTAGCTGTCTTTGTTTTTCTTTTCTCTACTAATCAACTAAACACATGATTAGTTACGTAAAAGAAAATAAATAAAAAATGCATTGTACCTACATTTCCACTAATAAAAAATAATTCGAGATTTAAAATATAAAAACCCCATTTGAGAACTTCTTTTTAAGATTCACTAATATTTAGCTATCACATTATATCTGATCTTAAGAATCATTTGCATTTTTTTAATACAATTTTTTATTTTTAGAATAACATGAGACAAAATATAAGTAAGTCGTCAGAAAAAAATATAGTGTGGCAATTATGAATTTCTATATGGGAGTGGACCGAATAAAGTTATGGTAAATCAACGCCAATCAAAAATAAATTAAAAATGGAATAGCATTAATTCAGTTACTTACATCCTAGGGCTGGACAACCCTAAAGTTGGACACGAAGAGACTTCTACATTATTATATTTTAACTGGCAAAATTTATGTGATTTTGACGTTAAACTTAAACAATAGTTAAGTTCAGCTGATAGGTGTAGCAGAAATTTAATGCTAAGGATAATTATATTTTTTTAGATATACAAATCGATGTCTTAGCTCACAGATGTGTTTAGTGCAAATGTTTGCAAAAAATTATTAAAAGCATCCATAGAGCATTCAGATGAATATTGTTAATATGCACAGATGTTATAACTAACAGATGAAAAGTGACGTCAAAAATCACAATTTTTAAATGTGCTAATTGACTAAAAATAAAATGCTTGTGCTGCAAATGTTGTAAGTGGAAGTTAACAGTAAAAACTTTATTTTCAACACTTAACACATCTGTCAGCTAAAACATTAGTTATTTTTCCGGCCACTAGCAGCGCATTGTCGTGAAAAAAAACTTTACGACGTACTGATTTGGTTTTGGTTGTTCACTTTTTGTTATTGATATTAAAACTAAAGTCCAAGTCAATTTTTCATATATTTTAATACCTTTAATATAACATAAATTCATTATTATTTAATTCTACTTACTTATATTAAGAAAACAAGTATAGCGCATATATACATACTTTGAAAATAATGACACTAGAGGCCTCTGCACTGTGTCCTCATTTCGTGGATGACTTTTCAATACAGCGTTCCTTCTCCTGTCGCTTATACTTCGTAATTTTGACAAAACAAGAATATAAAGACTCTCAAGACTAAAGACTTTCAAGACTCATAGTAGTGTGAATATAATAAAATATATTTATATAACCTTTTTTTCTTACAAAGAAAATATTTTAAGATTCTGTGTAAAAATGTACACAAGGAATAGCTTATATAACTTAACTTAATTTTAAAAAAAATGTACTACCATATTTTTTTCTTTTGGTCTCTTCCTTCAGAGGACTATCAAAAGTGGAAAACCAAACTAGTGAATTTGTCGCTAGGAAAAAGAAAACTAATTTACAAAATTTTCAACATTAAAGGTTACTTTTGATTTTAAAAAACATATTTACCATCTCGTGTAGTTGGCATGGTTCATATTTTAGATATAAGAGGAGTTAGCCCATTGTACACATGCGCAGTTACATTTTGATTAGTTCAATCTAGAATAGTATTCTGTTCAGTGAACGTAACAACCCATATTAACATCCGTAATAAATTAAATGCTTCCCTCTTATGCTGTGTCTAAAGAAGTATAACTTCAAAAAATGATATCAAGGAAAAGTACCAGAAGAATTTGGAATTCTGATCGATAGATTTTGCTTCAATTAATTATTGCTTTATTAATTATTTATTTAATTTTCTGTGGACTTTAATTGCTGGCAAGAATAATATCACAATATTTATAATTGAATAATTGAATACAGGTATTAGATTTTAAACAAAAATTACCTATTCCATGTATAAAAAATTTGTAGCTTGATTTTTTTCCCAATTCGTTGTTTATTTCGTGTTTTCAATACTAAAATTAGTGAAGTCAACGTACACAATTCCAGCTATGCGTGTATCAATAAGTCGGGGATGTCACTTTGAAAACAATAAAACGTAATAAAATAATTTAAGCCTGTAGCACTTATTAACGATGGCTTTTGATTTAATTTCAATTAAATAAAAATATTTCTTGTGGAAATAACAAGGTAATTATATATAAAGATTTTATGGTTTTAATCGACTTATTTATTTATTTGGTTTACAAGAGATTAATATTATTCTTTAGGTAATTTATCAATCATAATAAATAAATATAATAGCAAAAGCATCGAATTCATATACCTATATTCAAGCCAATCAGGTTTAGTACGAGAATTTGAGTGTTGAAGCGTGACGAATTCAACACGCATGTTGGCGTTTTCAACAATCCTTGATTGAGAAAATAATTATAATAATAATCGAACAGATGAATGGACGATATACGTATAAAACATAAACAACGGCCCCATTGAAATGAAAAACGGAGGAAACTTCATTGCATGCCTCATTTTTTTTAATTTCCTTTCTATATTTAAACATAGAAGGTGTGATAATGATAAAATAATGAGAACATATCAAGACTTCAAAATTGCAAATCTGTTGAGAAAAATAAATCGCAAATTGCGCTGCATTACTTATTATATGTATAGCAAGTGTGGTAAAACACTTTTGTAATAAATCAAAAATTAAATATGACGATTTTACATCGTTACTTATCGTGTTGAATTTGGCAAATTTATTTTATGAAACGTAGAAAAACATTGAGATGTGATGTTTTTAGTCAAAACTAAAATGTATACTTATGTATATTGGCGTTTTTATTTAATAACTGTTAGATAATAATAGACTAAAATTGAATGTAGAAAATGTGTTCTTTTTCATTTTAGTGCCAAAGTGTCTACATTACTTATGCCTCTTCTAATGTGATATTGAACTTGGAACTGGCAAAGTTTATGGAGGCGGAAACAGGTGTATCAATCAAGTTGAATAATTGTACGTGTGTAACAATTATTTCGTCAATTTTAATGAGCTAATTTTTGGATTCAATATTCACATTTTACCGTTGAAAATTACATGGGTCACATATGTAGCCAAATGTGGGATTTATTTTTTTAGCTAACGAATATAAACGCTTTTTTTATTTGAAAAATTTATTCTATAAACTTTTATAAATATTGATTATATTCAACCATAAATGATACATTTTCAGCGATTAACCGCGATAGCAATAAGCCTTGGCATAGTAAAATTTTTATAAAAACCGGATTTTATCTTATGATGCCTCGATAGTCTTTTCTCGGCCATATGGACCACAGAATGCCATATTGCATACAAATAGATTCCAATACGTCTACTATTTTTTATTATATTATTGATTATATATATCAGCTAAATAAAGTAAAATATAGTTTGCAATGAAATATATGATGCATGTATTTGAAAATAAAAAGTCGTCAATAAATATCAGAAAATTTAAATACTGTATTGGTATTTATAATACTAGATTTTAAATATTTGTCTTTTCAAATGAGAGGACATTCAATATAACTGCAACTTAATATTGATAACTTATATAAAACAAATAAAATATTTATCAAAAGAAACGAAACTTTTACATCCCAACTACAGTAACTTTCAGTAAGTCATTCTTTAGTAATGTATAACATTATTCATTGAGTAAAAGTAAAAAAGATGCAAATAATCAAAGAAAAAGTGAGGTACATATGAAATGGTATCGTAATTAGACCAGCAATCGTTATAAATGTAGAAGGAAACCAGCATCATAACATTGCATATGCCATAACTCAATGATCTCTAAAGATATCTGGTATCATATTTTTTAGATAACGAAATGCAAATTTTCAATAGAATTTTTTTTCTCATATTTATAACACTAAATGCATTTGTTATAACACTTTTAGTAAGAAGGTCCCTTATTATAATCATTTTCCAGTTTATTCAAAAGCATCCCAAATCTTGCGACCTTTTAGCCATTCTTCATAACGTTAACAAGGACCACTGAAGGATTGAAAGTTCCTACGCAAATTAAAGACGGAATCAATAGTTTTTCTCCAAAAAATACATTTTTATTAATCTTTTCTAATAAACTATTATAATTAGGGAGGAAAATTTTGAAATTTTACAAAAAAAAACGATAGTTACGTTCAAATTAGATTTTTTCGCTGACTTAACAGTTTATACTGTGTAAACTAAATATATAAAATATACTTCAGCCTAATTTATGAAATATTATTTACGAAAGTAAACTATAAACATAAATTTGAACAAAAGCTCAAACCAAATATATTTGCGATGTATTGCCCCAGATACGTATTTCGATTGCCAATTAATCTTCCTCAGTGGCTATCAAGTAATATTGGATTTCTTCACAACTGCTATGTGATGAGTTATGAATGTTACCAAAGATTCATTTTGTTTGAGTTTTTTTTAAAATTATTTTATAGTTTACTTAATATTTCATAAATTAGACTACAATATATTTTATATATATTGTTTATGCAGATAATGACGATGTTTAATAATAAAGAAAATCATAGTTCAATCGCGTTCTATAATGATTTTATGCTTCGGCTATTGTTTTTTTTTCTAAGTAAGACGCCAGTATACACATAAGGTTATATGTGTTAAAAAACGAGTTGACGACACTATTTGATAAAACCGAAACAAACAAAACGTATACATGGAAAACAGGCCTGCCAATTTAAGTAAAGTTTTGATAAGGTGGACGAAATTATGACCGTTCTAATTTTGGCTATAATACTTACCAAAATAAACTATTCTCACTTTCATACGTCTTTGGTTACACTATATACTGGTGATATATTTGAAATTTATGTTTTCCATTCGTAAGGATAGTTCTCTTAAGCTTTATCTTTAGAATAGTAAATTTTGCTATTTAAAACCATTCAAAATTTTTATTATGAGTACCAAATACACTCTAGATAGTAATTTTTCTTATAATTCATTTTCCAGACTTATATTTGAAGAATAAAGAAAACATGCGTATTTTCACCGAAGAATAATATTATCAGTAGGATTTAATTAATATATAATTTTTTATTTATTAAATATATATTTTAAGATATGATCTACTTATCCATGAGTGTGGATACAGGGTCTAACTGACTATAATAAAAAAAGTTTTTTTTTATTAGATACGAACCTGGTTTTTATTAGGTTTTTTTATTAGATATGAACCTGGTAGACATTATTCCGTCAATCTATATAATAATAGCTCTAAATAAATTGAATTATAATAAAAGCATGTCCGCAGAACATAAACACCTCCCTAAGCAACCCGCAAGCCCGCGACATCTTTTGTTGTATCTACTGTAATTTATCTTCAAAATAAACGTTTTTCAATTAAGTTTTGAGAAAAATCGCTAAGAAAAAATGGTAAAAAATATCCATTGACTACCCACACTATTCTTTACTGTACCTGTTGATGTGAGACTATTGAGTCTTTTGATTTAAAAAAAAAAATATGCGTACAACGTATACAAATCTCAAAATATTCGGTAATTGTAGAACTATAGGAGATTAAATTTCTATATAAAGGTATATACTAGGTAAAAGAATAAAAAAATGCTACGATTTCAATGGGTAATATAACCCTACATCAAAAAGTAACATTTTATAAATTATTTTTCACCTTTCAAAAAATTATTTTAAGAATTAACATTATTTTCTCAATCGCCTAAGTCTTCAAAACAACGTTAATTCAAACCACATTGTTTCAAAAAAAAAAGTCTAAGTACTTTTAATGGTTTCTTCGAAAATTCAATTAAGTTAGTGCTAATTTTTGTGTTCTTTTTTTTTAAATATTTACACAAGAATCTTGAGATTGCGTTGTATATATACTAATGATGCAATAAATTTAGTAGTTTTAATAGAAAGAAAAGGAATATGAGAGGCAGTTTAATGTTCAAAACTTAACTGCCCAGTCATTTTTGTCACTTTATTCGAAGTATATACACAACAAAATTAGAACACGAATATAAATAATGAGCTAAAGGGCAAAGATGAGTCATTCATGACCACTTGAATTTCATGTGAAAATGGCACATAGAATTTTTGTTAAAAGAAAAAATGTTTTAACACAATCTTAACGCGGTTTCTTCTTATCTTATTCAGTGTTCTGTTTATTAGCTTAAGATTTATTGAACCTTTTTTTTTTGGTCGAAAACGATTATATTTAACTTTCTTTGCGTTAAATGTGAGTGTTGAGAAATCGAGTTAATTTTTTTTTATACTGTTTATAAACATTTCATTAGTAACATAACCACTTGAGAGACGAAAAAAACATTAAAAAAATAAAACAAAAAAAAAATAGTATTGCAATACTAAGATTGTCTAATGATTTTAAGACAAATCAAAACTTTCACTTCTTTTTAGAATTCTGGAAATCGTTTTAATTAACTTTGAATAAGAACAGAATTAATTTATTTTTTAACTTTTGTGGTCCATTCACTTGTTTTTATCCTCGTTAAAAATTAAATCAAAACGCAACCAATACATTGAAAATCAACAACCAAATCTCCCTTTGACAATTTAATTATAAGTTTGAAATGAAAAAGTAGAACTTTATTATACGATTTTGATAATAATAAGTTAAGTCAAAAATATTTTGTAACATCCGTTTAAAAATTACCATAACAGAGATTGACATGGTCATTGTTCAAATAACCGAAAACATAGTAGCAACAAAACAAACCAGTATTTAAATTTAATTGAAAGTTGCAATTTTTATTGAATATTTTGGCCTTTTATAACATCGAAGGAAATCGATTCATACAATAACGTTACTTATATAGACTTTATCGAGTCAAGATACCGATATTTTCGAATTTTATTCAAGTTTTAGTATTATGAAAATCAAAAAATTTGGTAAGAACTGGAAAATTACTAACTAATCGAATTGCTTACTTAAATACAACTTAAATTTATTAAATTAATTTCTATATTTTTATAATTTTAATAACTATTTATATTCTTTTTGCATTTTGGGGATTTTTATTTTTCATTTTTGTACACGTTTCATCAGTTTTCCGACTTCTTCAGGTACTATAGTAATTCTTAATAACACCAATTTAACTGTTGAGCGACTTTTTTGCAAATGTAGTTTGGTTAGACCAATGTCGCACAACACAGATACGATTGCAACAAAATTAAAAGTTTTAACCAGGAACAGTTGGAGATGTAAAATCCATCCAAAATTACTACAGCCTAATCATTACGCCATTTCTATTCGGGACATTAGTTTAGGTGTGTTGAAGTTAAAATATTGGATAAAAAGGACCATTGGATGAAGAGAAATGTTAGTGAGATGGTCAATGTGACACTCAAAATTTAAATTGTATATACAATTCGATTTTGAGATTAAATAATTAAATTAGAATTAAATATCAAATTATTATGACCGAAATACTTCGTGAAAACCTTTATAATTTTAATTATCAAGGTAACATCATAGATAATTGACAGTTAAATTGGGATTTTGAAAAAAAAAATATTGATTTTTTCATGTATTTTAAAACTTTATTATTAATAATATTGATATTTAATGCAAAAAACTTAAAAAAAATTTTTTTCAATTAATTATAAACGATTAAAAATTGATAAAATTTAAAAAAAAATCACGTGACTATAAACGCGCCATGAGTGGTCACCAAAGTTGTGACGTCATAATGTTATAGTTATTTAATAACAGTACAGCGTTAACAGCTATTACACGTGACTAGACAATAATATTGAAAATTTATTGCTAGAAAACGAGTCGTTAGTTGATTCTAATTAGCGATTTTGTTTTGGGATTATCACGGTGCACTGCTTGAAACCATTTATTTCGACGTTTGCCATCTTGGGGAACATTTAAAAACATTTTGTTAGGAGTTGTTTTTGTAGTATTCGTACATAATGATACAAAACAAGAACGATAACTTTTAAAGTTCGACATTTTCAATATAAATTTCAATATTTAACTATCACAACAGAATTAAATCAATCAAAACACTGTACTTATTATTTCTGTATCAACTGCAATGAGTGACAACTAACATTAAGACGTCACACGCGCTCGGGTTTGTTCGGGAGCTGTCGGCGTGTCTTCGGTACTAGATTCAAAAATTAATTTTTATTTTGAAATAACTTTTAAATTATTGCGAAAAAAGAACAAAAAATAGTTTTGCTATAAAACTTATATATGATCTTTCCATTTATCACAAAAAAAATAATCACAAACCTAATTGGTGTTATAAAGATTTATTGTAGTACCTGAAGAAGTCGGGAAACTGGTGAAACGTGTACAAAAATAAAAATTAAAAACAAAAAAAAAAGAATCCCAACAAAGAGAAAATAAATAAAATAAATAATTATAAACTAACTATGGAAAAGAACCATCAAAATAATGATTTTTAATTTCAAAGATGTGTACGTGTTAATATATCATTTATTTTTTTCAAAATTTGTCTCTTTGGCATCAAAATTCGCCTATATGATGAATAATGTACTTAACTAAACTGAACATATGACAAAAGTTTGTTACGAAAGTACTTTGGTTAGAATAAGAAAAAAATATTCAACTTATTGCATTTCTAAGTGGTGTTCCTACTTATTTCGGCGCCACATTTTATTATTATTAACACAAAAATCAAAATAAACCGAAAAATAAGAATATAAAAATAGCAAGTTCACTGTGTTTTCAATAAAAATAGTTTTTTGTCCAAAAATGATAATGTTATGGGTATATGCATTCTTATGGGTAAAAAGTAGGTAAAGGTAGCTTACAAAAGTGTCAAAGTTCGGCAATTTCTCATTTTCTATATTATTTTTCGTGTTACCTATAATGAAAATTAGCTACAAAAGAGAAAAATATACAGTATTAGAATTGAATTAGCCTATTGGTGGCCGAGTGGCCAAGGCAGCCATTTCAAAACCGGTAGATATTGAGTTCGATCCTCGTATCGAGCAAATTGTCAATATTTCCCGATTTATAGCTTTTATTAACGCTCGAATCACTAAAAACCTTAACAGTTGTAAAGCCATTTCAATAACAAAAAAAAGGAATTGAATTGAGAAACAAATCCCGAATTTCAACCAAAATTATACGTTGCCAAATTTTGACTAAATAGTCAAAAGGCGACTTGTATCAAAAATATTTTTGCGTTTCTTCAGTCGGTGAAGTTTTAAGTAATTAATAGTTTATAGGAGTGGTAATGAAAAGTGCTGTGGTTGGTTAAATTAAAAAAAAAATATAACACCTTAATCACGTATTCGTACAGATATCTCATTAATGGTGTTACTATTACCGAGAATTCTTACCCTGAAATATAACATCGAATTAAATAGATTTAAATACATCACTCTGAATGGTCATAGTGGTAGATATGATTAAATTTGAATTAGTGTACGTTACGAATATTATGTGATGCTTATCTTTTTTATGGAGATTTCGTTACTGTAAACCTATGAAGCGGTCGAAAAGACCCAAACTCAAAAGTTCAGTGAAAACCATCTACAATAGCGACGATATTCACATTCTGAGTAGTTTTTTTTTTTGTTAAATTTTTACGTTGGAAATATCGTTATCGATTGAAGTAAGTCATAAGCGAAATAATCAAGTTGATTTCCCATAATCAATGATATTGCTATTTTTAGACAAAATAAACTTTTTTTCCTGAAAACGAAGGGATATTTCGTATTATTGAATTCTTCCTTTTCGGATTACGGATTGTTATTAACCCTAAAGTTGCAAAAGACCAATTATAGTAGTTATAAAGAAACGGTAAATACGAATTTAAAAAAAAACCGTGGTTAAGTCGTGGCGCCAGAGATATTAGGAATAGACCAGAGGTGTTTAAAATGATTTTGTGGAGGGCCATATTTAAGATTTTTATTTCCGTAGCGGACCAAAGGAAATGTCTAAAAGTAAAGCAATAGCAATAATTATACAAAAAAGGCCTAAAATTTAACAAGTTCGCGAGTCGTATGTTGGACAAGTAGTAGATCATTTTAATGTATTGAAATTAGAAGGAGTTCCATGGAAATTTAAGAAAATGCTTTCACTTATGGTAGTGTTTTTAACCTGGGGAAAGTATCCTTGAGGTGCGGAAAAAGTCCCTAACAATGATAAATTATGAAATTTTTGATAATAAATTTCACAAAAAATATATTTTTCGAAACTAAAATACATTTTTCAATGGGGTATGGAGTCCTACTTTCAGGTTCAAAGAGGTGCGGCTCACTTAAAAGGTTAAGAAAAACTGACCTATGGGAATAAAACCCGAGTATGATGCGAAATCAAAAACACAATCTGAACTAAATGTAATACAATTAGAGGAAATGAATAATACGATTACATGCGTATTTGCGATTCAACATTCAGATATCGAATCAAATACATTACCAACCATTGACCGAAGAGTTCTGAGGAATATTTAAAAAAAAATGTATTCCATCCTCACAGTTGGAGCAATAAATTTATGGCACCTGTAATAATTATGTTGCCAATGTATCCTTGGTCAATGTGCATAAAAATGTAGCTCTCTCCATTGCATATGCAATTGACTAATTAGGAATGTGGAAAACTGTAGCTTTAATGAAGATGTTTTTAAAAAATGGCTTTGAAACAATTTATCGTTGGTGATTATTTTTTATCAAGGCTGTTCGTTTATAATTCGTTTCTATACATACGATAAATGCGAGTACAATGAGAATAATTATAAGAAAATATTGTTATTTTATGCGTTTATGAGCGTGGCAGCAGCCGCAAAATGATCGTCTTAACGATTGGACTCAATTGGTCAAGAACGACGTCACTTATTTTTACGGACACTCGTTTTATGGATTGTAACATTTTATTATGTGCTTTGCAAATTTTTTGTATTAACGATTGCTGCATTTTTACGTCATACGTTTTTTTTTTGCTCAAAATATGTGTTCAAGTTAACAAGAACACGTAAACTGCTTTTTTCATTCTTTTCGTAAATCGATTATAACTTCATTAACGAAATTGATATCAAACATGAAGTTTTTCAATCGTTTCTGTAAAAGTTCTTGAAATAATCGTACAATCGCAAAAACTCTTTGTTTTCGCTTCATACTATTAAATAACGGGAGAAAGTTTCAGATTATTACAATTATTAGCTGATTTTACGGAATTGAAGCGAATACGTGTTATAATAATGATAGAGTAAGAATTCAATCACGATAACATAAATAGAGACTGTTCGAAATGACCTAATGTGAAATAATAAACTTTTACAAAAAAGATTATTGAAAATCGAAAATATTTCTTGCGTCATTTTTAGATTTTAACACTTTTTTTCAATGTTGGAGAATATAAGGGTAAGGGTAGAATATTTGACGTTAACTTCTTCTCGAGTCGTTTATTTTTGGAAGCAATATGTTTTAGATCAAAAACATTTTCAATGTTGAAAATAAAATTTAATGACGATTCTGCAATGACTTGTGAAAAAAAATGACAAAATATTGACCCAAAAAAAAACATACATTTATTTAAATCTGGATTCACAAGTTAATTGCAAAGAAAGATTTATTGTGAAAATGGAATGATTTTTTACGATTTAATGGAAAAATAATAACACGTCGTTAAAAGAAAAATTTAAGTGAATGTTAACGGTTTTGTTTTTATATTTTCTTTGTATTTATGTACAGATTTGATGATGTACTTCAGAAACAAAGTGTTTAAATATATAGAAATTACATATATTTTAAAAATACAAAAAAAAAATGTGAATAAATTCGACAATTATTTCGCTAAAATTATTTATCACATCCCACATATTTATAAATACTTTGAAAATGCTCAAGTGTTTTTTTTTTTTAATAAATTATCATTATTTTCGATATTTAATAAATGTTTGAAAATATGTTTTATATATTTACCAATAAAAAAGAAGTAACAGTTTGGTGTTGCATTATTGATCTTTTACCCACCTGAAACAATAAAAATACATATAAATCATTTGAAGAATAATATTTTTGGACATATATTAAGAAAACAATGACCTCTTTTTTATCTTAAAAATCTTTAAATATCAAAACCATTAAAAATAAAGATATTATAATGATTTCATATACAAAAAAGAACAGATGATTTTAGATTGTTTGGTTACTAAAGGAGATGGAACAAAAATAAAAATAGGAATGCCGAAAGTTATGAGGATATCGAAGACTAAAAGACCCCTTTAAATTAATGCTCAAAACATTTTAAGACAACTTGACCTAATTCAAATGTTTGGAAAAAAAACATCACTAAAAGTTGAATATTTACCAAAGATTATCTTACTATGGAAAATCTTTAGCAGCAAAAAATTTTGTGTTTGTGATTTTTACAATTTTTGAATTTTAAATGTTTTAATCTCTGATTTCTTTAAGAATTCTCCAATTTCAAATTATCAAAAAATAAAGATAATATTGCAAATAAAAAGCTTAAATATAAATATTAACTTTGTCTTTAAATACTTTTATAAATACTTGGAACTCTGGATAAGGAGTAAGTAACTGCTTGAGACGTTAGGACTTTAAAATATAAAGAAACGACAGAGTGCAACATATATTAAGGGGGTTCTCCCGTATGATGGGATTAAAAATTCTTTTTTTTTGTATAAATTGTTTCGTTAATATGTCTAGAATATGGTGCTAAAGTGATTTTTTAAAGTTGGATGTCGTTATAAAAGTATGATCGTTAGAAAGGTAAGATCGTTAAAAATCGTTATGGTTTTACTTAAAGCCGTACTTGAAACTTTAAACACGTTTTTCCCAAAACTGTATTTTTCAAACTAGTCTCCATCATATCTTGAGAACGGCTTGATTGATCGATATAAAATGAATTAAAATGATCGATAAATTTTGAATAAGTACTCATATTTTTTTTATATCAAAAAAGTCGAGAAATTGCTACTTTTTCTTCAATTTTCCATATTTTCAATTGATTCCAGTTCATTTCATGAAGGTTACAGATTAAAACGTTTTTTTAATTGAAATAAGCCAATCAACTGAAATCGTGGAAACAGTGAGTGTACATTTTTTGAAGACAGGTGTCTTCGGAGCGCTATAACTCACGTTCTACTGAAAATTTTCTGAGTAAAAATTTATGTACATATGTCTAAATTAAATACAAACAAATAATCAAAGTTCCATCTTTTCATTGAACCCCCCAAAAAAAAAGATCTTAAAAAATGCTTACAAAACAGGCCTTCGCACAAGAGAATCTCCGAAAGTTGACGTGTTAAAAATTTAACGCAATTTAATTCATGGATTAAAAGTAAATTATTTTCTGTGTCTTGAAAATTGAAAAAAAATGTTTTTCGTAATTATCTTATTTAATACTGAGCAACCTTCCGTGAAAACACGCAAAGCTGCTACTAGCTTAGGGTTAATAAGTAACTTAAACATCACGAAAATTTAAGGCTGTGATTTAATCAAAAATTAATTATAGCTAATTCTATAATATAGCAATTAGGCGGAAAAAATTGAATATCGCTTTTTTTTTAATTAAAACTTTTTTAAACAGCTTAAGCTTAAACTGAAATTCGAATAAAAGTGCGCATGACTTGTTCATGGATTTTTCCCTTGGAGAAAATGTAATACTTACATACACTTGAAAATTTCCTTTGTACGTAAAAAAAAAATCTGACTTTTCAAAAACATCTATAAACTAATGATTTCAGTGACCTTAATTGAATCTCATCAACTGAGTCATCATTTCAGGCAAATTGTAAAATAAAAAGAAAATCTATTAAAAATTTCAAAATGCAGACTGATTTCATTGTGTTGGTCGATTTTTTTTTTCATCTACTTAACCGCGTGAAATTAAAAACCGAAATTAGGTAAGGTCATGATAATTTTCATAGTTCTTTGTTATTTATTACAAAAATGTAACGTTTTGCAATGATAGTTTTCAAATACAATTTATCAAAGTATTAATAAGTTAAAGATAGATGTTGTCTTGAATTCCAATTACGATTTATAAATTTGTTTTTTCAACCATAAAGATATAAAATAACGGATTGTTTCAAATCATGAAAATAAGTTGTTGAGAACTGTACATCTAATTTTCAACAATAGTAGCGTAACATAAAAGAAAATAGAGATCTCGTATGTCAACTTTCCCCTAAAAACATCTTGAATAAAATCCTTGAATTTCTCCATTCTTTTTGTTCACAAAAAACGAAAAAAAATTAATAATAGAAAACACCTAACTGTAAAAAATGCTTAATGGTTTTAATTTTTCTATTGCAAAACGTCATGCTCGTCTAACAACAAAAAATCCAACAAGCGTAATAAATCTGCGGAACAAATTAATAAAACACTCATTTAAATCTCATCAAGTCGAAATTGCGTACTTTCGATACTGAGAAGTTAAACTCTCCCAAAAAATATCCAGGCACTTGCTGTTTTTGATTAATCCACGTCAAATCTACTTGAGCTAGATTAATATCAAATTCTGAATTTCCGCCTATAAGCACTTGCGTAATTTAACGAATATTGAAAGTCACTCTTAATGAAAGCGAATGCAACGTTTGAAAATCTCTTCATAATTCCCGAGAAATGCGATGCGATGTATTGATACCAGAAAATTTTGACATGACTAATACAATTTTAAACTCGAAAGAAAATTAGTCGATTTCGAAATTCGTGGTGCATGCATCGTGTTTAAGAGATAAAATAAAGTTAGGAATTTAAGTAATCATCAGCTGACCTATTGTTTCAATAAAATTAATGGGTTTGACATGAATCATTACTGTACAAATGTACCTTTCCCAATTCTTTTCATGTCATATCAGTAAAAAGTAGAACGAAGTGCAATCATTTTTTCAACAAGATTTCAGAAAAACATTTTTCACAAATCAACATTACCTACTTCCTTATTCAAAGTGGTGTAAGTCATTATTTTAAATTTAAATTTTCCGCTTTTATTAGCTGAAACGGACTCCTTTAGTAATTAACTATTTATTGGAAAAGTGATGTTAGTCAAAGCTTTATTATTATGCCGGTAGATAGCTGACCAAAACACCTCGTACGTGGGATTTTTGATACCTATTTGGATAAAAGTTATTACATCTTCGAATCGTAATAATTTGATTTACACCATTTTGGATTTAAGCAGCTCATTTGTACCTAAATAAATGTTTAGGTACTTACTACAAAGAACTTTGGCTAATTCATATGTATTTAATTAGAAATTATATGTAACTAGTAGATACTCCTGTGAAATATTTACAGCCAACTTTGACACAGTTAACAAATGATAAAACTTGACAATAGAATAAAATCGAAATGAAAGTTGAAACTAATGACAATAATCAATTAATTTACTTTTGAGACAATGTTTTATTTGATTTTCAGTCATGTTTTTTACGCATACATATGTGTTTATATATTAGATTACTTTCATTGTTCGCTATCTTTGTCGGCATACATACATAATTATTTACGTTCGTCTTTTATTATATTTACTAGCAGCTACCCGTGAATTATTCATAGCCAATACTGACACAACTGAATAATGGCAAAAATTTGCAATAAAATGAAACTCCATAAGACCAACCCTAACCATTTGTATTGAAGGTACTAATTTATCAGGCTGGACACCCTTTACTCATAATTTCTTCTACCTATTTATCTATGTTTTTTTCAATGAAAATGAAATAAAATAAATGAAATATCAACCATTTGTTTCTTTGTGAATTGTATCCGTGCTGAGGGGAAACTGATCCATACTTGATTTTGTAGAAGGGAAACTGGAAGGTCCCAAGAAAAGGGGAAGAAGATAAATTGAGATCCTGGATTTTATAAAACGAGGAATGGACTATTCCAATTGGAAAAATCTTGCCAGGGTTAGACGATGCTGAAGGAGAGAATTCAACCACGCGGGAAAATGATTCTGCCGTAAGGTGGAAAAAAATGTATGATTTAGATGCCGCAAAACATACAAATCAATTTTTCTGAGTAAATATTTAAATATTTTGCGTTCAAATATTTTTTTCCTTAAGATGAATTTAAAAAAAGTATAAAAAATAAAACCTTTACTTTGGAATTATACATTTCTCTGACTTTCTGCAGTTTTTTTTTTTTGTATTGTAATCAGTGCATTTAGTGTATTGGAGAAATTTCAAATAATCCACACTATAATTCTTTTTAAATTTTTGTTTTAAATACTTGTTATATGACTAAATATATACTTTACTTTTCTATTTTAAAAGATACATGTTACTTGTGTAACTTTAAATCAGGGGTGGTGAATCCAAAAAATATTGCGGTCCACTTTGAAAGTACTTCATAATCCCACGGGGGGCCGTATACAATATTAAATGTTTTCAATTTAGAGTATAACAAGTTGGATTTTTTATTCCCGATATCAAAACAATTATTGTGAGGCATTTCACACTAACTCCCTATGGCTTCTTCCATTAACTTAAAAAAATAAAGACTTCCTTATGACGGTTTATCATTTTTTTTCTACAGCAACCAATGAAATCATTGATTATTAGTTAATTTCAGTAATATTTTTGTACTTAATAGATACAATAAACTACAAAATAAATTTAATTGAGAAAGCTCTCGTACTTTTTTATAAATTCAAACATTGAAATTATATTTAACCATAAAAACAAATATTAAATTTAGTACTGCGTTGATCAGTGATCAGTAAATATGAGGAAATAAATAATTTATATACAATGAAAAACACTTTTCAGATATTCTATTAATCTTTTAATATTTTAAAACTTTATCTCCGGTATCATTTGAATGATTGAATAGTAACTATGAGATTTTTCTTCTCTAAAGCATATATTTTTTCGATTAAGAATATGTATGGTATCTAAATAAGATTTTTTTCAGTCTTCGTTCCAAAACAATATACGCATAATTATTTCCCTTCAGCAAAATAATTTCATCACTTTTTGTTTACTTATTGAAAAATATTTTTCTAAACTAATCATAAATTTGTATGCATCATAAATTATTTTTCAAGGAAAATTTGGCATAGACATGTGAAGGTTTAAAAATTCAGAATTTTTAGCTGGATTAAAATTATCCTTAGAATATCCATAGTAGACAAAATTATAAAACTATGAAGCTATTTTGCATTAAATAATTCGAAAATGGAACATACATAATTAACTCGGGGAAACAATTGTGAAGAAAGCCAGAAATTAGGGTCAATTGCAAGACATTTTTTTTGTTCAAAAATTTATGATATAACTCTGTGAATATCAACAAGAAATTCACATTGAAATTTACTAATATTTATTTAAGACTGAATAGTGTTGATAAAGTTTGTATTTGTATAGTTTTTCGGTTTGAAGTAGGCAATGACGAGAAAAATCACTAAGAAAATTAATGAATATTTTCAAATGATAAATTTTCGAAAATAAGACAAGTGCCTTGCAGTTCGTTTATTATTTTAAAAAAAAATAAGCTTTTTGAAGAAACTCTAGGAAATTTATGGGTGATGAAAGATTTAAGGTTATTAATTTTCTCTTTTTACGTTAAAACGTAAAGAATTTATTTTTAAAATTTATAATTTTAACATTTGATTCAATTTGAAAAAGAACGCATATCTAAAAAGTCTCACCTTGGGAACAAAAAATAGGATTGCACGAATATATACAGTAAAAAATTTTGATTAGTTTTGCTACCTTAAAATTTCACATAAAATTTTAAACTAACAAAAACAAAAATAACACGATATTTGCGTATTTAAATTTCCATTGCCGAAGATTCAATACAACCGAACTATTAAAAATAAATTCTGTCATTTAAAAAATACTCTAATCTGGATTGACACTTCTATTGAAACTCAAACCACAATCAAATAAATAGTCTAATGAAAAACTAAATAAATTAAGGAGTGTTTAAACGTAACGGACTTTTGGCCGTATCAAATCGATCAATTCTTTTTTTAATACGGTTCAGTTTTTTTAGATTTCTTTTTTTTTTTAAACCAAACTAAAGATATGTTGCAAGTGCAGATAAAACATTCATCGTTTTACCGTTCTTCTTCTAGGAGAGGATACAATACTATTTAATCTAAAATAGAAATAAAATAATCCAAAAAAGAAACCGATTTTTAGGTGTGACAAATATTTCAGGTTCCATAAAAGACTATTTGTTACTTGACTTTTTTTATTCATATATTATAGAATTTAAAAAAATAAATATTAATTAAGCCTACCAATGCCGAGTGGTCAAGATGACCGCTTGAAAACTGGTAGGCGTTGAATTCAAATCTTGTATCGAAATTTTTTTCAATATTTCTCGATTTACGAAATTATATTAACTCTAGAGTCGCTAGAGTTTATTGAAAAAATCTTTAACAATTGAGACATTAAAATAAATTACATACAGCTGTCAACCGGAACAAGACAAAATACTAACGAAAGATGAGGGTGGCGTACTATAGAGTAGCTTAATAACGAGAGTAGGTACAGTATATATATTAACACTTCTATTCGATCCGTCATGATATGGTGAACAGCAATAAAAGTGAATGACGTCATAGCCAAGTCAAGCAAATGCATTAGAATAGTGGTTTTAAACCTAATTGAAGGTACTGATCCCACTAGTTTCATAAGTCCATTCACCAAACCCTTTTTAATTGTTAAAATAAAATATGATTTTTTAAAATTCAAAACATAGGTACACAATTATACATAGATGCACAAAACGAACAAAATTAATAAGAACGAAGAACAAATCCATTAAGAACCAGCCGAACCCGCGAGACCAACTCACCAAATCTCTGCTAAAGTTCGTTTGAAAAGAAAATTCAGCTTTCAATATATCCCAAGAACAAATTTAAGCAGCATTAGTTAAAAATGGAAATGTCGGCACAGCGGAATTTGACAATTTTATAAGGAAATGGTGGGGCATTACAAAATACAAAGAACCTTTTAATTGTAAAAACTACACAAAAAAGTACTTATGGAGTTCTTTTTCGATGCATCGTCAATGATAGAATAGGATTTTTGGATTAGGAATTTTGAGTCCTGGTTTAAAGATTGGAAAAAAATTTGTGAAGTATTCTTAGTATTGAAGTTTTCAATAATTCATTGGAGTTTTGTTGATGTATTACCCTACTGACGAACCGTACACCATGTATACACTTTGTTCATATTTGATAACACGAAATAACAAAATTATTCAATGAGCACCTAATGTGGATACGTTTGATGTACAAGCGTGACGTCATGTAACTTCCAATTGTTTTAGCTTGGAATTTAAATTTGAAAACCAAAAATGACAATTTTTTCTACTAAACCTGTAATTTATGAGGAAAATATTTTATTTTTCGTAAATAAAATATATTTCCAAACAATATAGAAGTTTTTTTTTTAAATTTTTCATCATGTCTATTAATATATAATTTTTGTTTCAATTGAACCAAAGGCTCAATGACTCTACCACCAATGACTCTGGAATTCCTTATTGCACATACTGGCTTATAGGTACTTAATGTACATGTACGATTGTCTATGAAAATTGTAATAAAGTTCGGATAGGAAATTTGGGACCTCATATGACCTAATTAATATTAAACTAATTTAATTATAATAAAAATTTACATCACATGTGATATAAGAGTTCTATCTTACGTATTTAAGAATTGCGTTTTAATGTAGTAATTAAAACTAATTACTACTACTTGAAATATAATACATTATGTTTTATGCTCTTATTGTTTTGAAGTTATAGTTCTGGGGAAAAAAATTTAAAATTTATTTTGGTGTTACAAAGCTTCGCTGTAATTTATTGACATATAATTAAAATAATTATTCAAAATTGTTCAAAACTCCTTTCTATTTTGATCGAAATTTCGCCCATTTGTTACGCAACTTTTCCCATTTGCACAATTTTTGTCTATACTGGCGGCGATTAGTCATAAGTGATATTTTACATCGTCTCAATCGGACAATGACCGCAATTCATAGTAAAAAATGATTGAAACACACTTGAAATTCAACTTCAAATTCTTTTTAAAATATTGTAGAGAAGAGGTTAAAACTTAAAACTAGTGTGTAATCGAAAACTAAAGCCTATTAAGCTGCTTGGGAGATTATTTTGGCATCGTTTCGAAGCCGTAGCAATATTCGCACCACAATTCGAGACATAAAGGTAATATGAATACGATAATGAATGTAACATGATGAATCATGGCGCGTCTAATTTTAAAATTAATCAATTCCAACCAACCCCACCAGTCATTCGGTTCCTTTAACATTAGAAAAATTTAAAATCATTTTTTAAGTCTCGTTAACTAAGCCCACGGTAATTTACAGACATGACTCGTTAAAAATGTATCCATTCTAAAAGCACTATCTCATATTAACACAGAAAAACATGGATAAAAGTAGAATTGTTCCAAATAAATTCTCTCGTTTCATAGCAGTTGAAAGGGCAGAACTTTCACGGGATTAAACTAGTTAATTATGACATAAGGCGTTAGAAGAAACAGTAATTAGACGGGAAGATGAAAAAGTTATCCTTATTTTTAAGTTCTCTTAATTATACTTAATTACTTCTAGTTTATGTTTTCTTCCTGCTAGAAATATTTGCACGACATCATAAAATATTTCAAACATAAAACAGAAACCATGTTTATTTCTGAAGTAAATGAGAAGGAAACAAAAAAAATGTCTTATTATTAAATGAATAAAAATTAAGTTTAAATCAAATGAAAGCCGCCCAAGTGCGTGATATACATATGGATCATTAAAAGACTGCAGCAAATTACAGCAAAACTTATCTGAAATAAAACTACACTTATTAATACAGTACGAACTGCATTTTTTCTTTTAATAATAATCAACAAGTTAAAACATTAAAATGCATTCCATGATATTTTCATTTTATTTTTGGTTTCGCTTTCATTAAGTTTACATAAAACGTGAATGAACTCATGCTAGCTTACATTATTTGCTGTTCTATTTAAGTAGAAATGTATAATTGACGTTTTCAGGGCGGATTTAGCCAAGTCGGCTCCGAGGGTAGTGACGCCCTCATGTAGACTACGTCAGCTCCCTTAATTAGGTGGTATTTTAACATAATCTATTTTCATGACGTATGAAACGTGTCGTGAGAAAATATCATATTGCATTAAGTATTTGGTAACTTTATTTTAAATATTTTTAAGTAAAAATTATTGCAAGATAATTTCAACTTTTCTTCTTTACCGTATAGCATTATGAATTACGAAAAGTCTACTGTATGTTTCTATTGCCCATGAAACATTGAAATTTTAAGAGTCCGTGCGATTCTTGAATGTTTAATATTTATGAAAGGTCTCAACAATGCAAAAATAAGAGGGAAATGGTAATTATGTACCAAAGAACTTCTAACATATATTTTTCTAATGACCAATCGGGAACGGTTTACCAAATGTTCGAAATATAAATTTTTACTATATCAGAAAGTTTTTGTTGGTAGTTTGTATTACAATAGCTGCCGGTAGAATATGTGCATATAATTTTTTTTAAGGAAACGTTGGAATTTTTTAAAACATTTTTATAAAAACCAAGCAAATTAAATATCTTTGAAAAAGTTAAAAATACTTTATCTTTCCATGAAAAAGCTTGTTTTTGTAATTAACCATACGTATTATTTTTATAGAATATTTACTCCAGGAAAAAGTGCGTTTGTTTTTTGAAAATATACAATTACTTCTATAAAAATATCACATGTCATTTCTAGGGTCTGACCGAAATTTTGGTTTCGACCAAAAACAGCCAATTTGGTCGAAATCAAAGATATATATGTAGGTACCTCTGAAAATATCAAACATAATATATGAACTAATATGACTCGTTTATTTTGAAAGTGGCGTAAGTCCATTTCAAGGGCGGTCTATATGGTGATTCTTCTTCTTGTAACTAGAACAAAGTATGTTAATTATTTAACTGCTAAGTTTTCAGAAATTACTGATTTCATTTCAGTTGTTAACAACAACGCCAATTAATCCCTCCTCCTTAGTAGTTCGCTCCTCCATAGTGTTCCTATGGTTAAAAATTATAATACTATAGGGATTGTTCTTGAGATGAACTTAACTCACTTTCAGAATAAACGGCGCATATCGTTAGTTGTGGAGCAAATGACAAGGGTTAGTCTCTGTCACTACTAAACTATCCATTATTTTTCGCTATCTTTTTGATTGGTTAGAAGGGTTCATTGTCTTTACGATTATTAATCGGGTAAACTTGGATTTTTGATATGATTGATATTGTGCCTTTAAACCAGGGGTGGGTAAACTTAATACTAGTAAGATCCACAATATTTTTTCTTATTTCAAAAAAAGGGTTAAATTAAAAACAAATACAAATTTAAAGAGAGAATGAGTAAAAGGGAGTATCAGAAGCACTATTTGGGAATGGGTAATATCCGTTGTAGAATAGATGCATGTTTAATTTTAAATTCAAGTTTCATTGTCTGCTAAACTTTTAGTACACATTTTTGACTAAAGGAATTAAATTTTCCCTAAAAAATGTTTGCAATTTTTGCTCATCCCTGCTCTAAACTATATGGGCTTCTATTATTGATACAATATGCTAAAATCTGGCTTTCGATCCTAGTGATACCTAATAGATTTTTTTTTGCATTTCAGCCAATATTAGTTATGGTGGTATCGTCGAATTTCTTGAAAGGAAAAGTTCCTGTTTTTCTTCACATTGGCTTATTTCTCATTGAAGATTATCCAAAAAACAATAAATGTTAGTTCGCAAATTTAAAACTTAGGCATTTTTCCTGTTTTATATTTCTGAACTGTGGTTGCGCTTATTAATAAACATTATACATTAGAAAATGATTAATAAATAAATATATGACATATGCTTAGGTAATTTGTAAATATAATAAAGCAAGACATCGATTTCTCTTTGGCTTAATTACTACGAAAGTAGTGTTTCTTTACAGTTTAATAATTTTAAGTTTGTTAAATATATAATAAATTTGATCTCTAAAAATAGATTTTTCGGCTTAAACCTAGATAACAAAAAAGATAATTGAATTTAACAGTCTTAGGTAGTGTTTTTAACTCATACAGCAATTAGCATTCATTCATTATTCTGGAGGCTTTTCTCAAGAGTTCCTCTGTGCAGCATCCTAAAAAAATTATTGCATCCCAGCTTGACTTCTAGTTACAATTGATCAGATCTGCTTCTGGGATAGATCTCAGCAAATAGCCAATTGGATCTTTATGTATGTTCAGCTCCTATGTATGCCCCTATGTATGTTCAGCTCATGCCCAGATAGCTGAGATTGCTCCAGAGTCATAGTTGAGCAATCAAATAGTACATGGGAATCAGTTCCCCCCACTTTTTATACTTAACTCTGTGTTTATTTCTATAGTTAGGAGATGGTTTCTCAAATTGCAGTGTCTTATTAATAGACCTACCAGCACTTTGATATTCTTCCTTCCTAGGTTTAGAAGTCTTTTATTATGGTATTGTAGAGATATAATAATCTTTATATAATATAATATAATAATCTTTATAATAACCTTTGAAAATTTGCCTCCTAGGTAGTAAGAGGCCATTCATTAATTACTAAAGGACAATTTTGATGACTTTTGACACCCTTACCCCCATGTAAGGGTACATATGATTTCTCGAACTCCCCCTCACCTGTCTCATGAAAGATTCTATTTCGTTCTTCTAGATAATAAAATGTTAAAAAGGATCAGTTCCACTAAAACTTATACTTTAACGTAAATCATTTTTTTCTATTTTTAACAAATAATAATTCAAATTGTAATGTTCTTCTGCTATAAGATTTAGATTAAAACTATATTATTATTAGACTACTATTCAGTTTTTGGAATATCAATAGTAATAATATCAATAATAATAAAGTAATACGTAAGAATGAGTTTCACCCCTCCCCCCAACATAAGGATATGAAGAGACTTTCTTAACCCCCTCAATACTTTTGCGTAATTAATAATTGGCCCTTTATTAGAAGAATTTGTTTACTCACTTTGAGTCTAATCGGCTGTTTCAATGAATGAATTAAACAATTGGCAGATACATTGATATATTACTAAGAAAATAGCACATAATTCATACCTATTCAAAATTTCTAAACACTGCTGTTTCGGGAAGGCAATAATACTAAAAATATTTAAAAAAAAAGAGCCAATTTTTTTGCTTTCAAGAAAGCGTAATATTATTTAAGGAAGACTTACATGTATGTTTTTAATGACAGCTTATGCTTAAGAGAATGAAAATGCAAAATATAAAAATTTTGCTGTTAACGGTGTTTTTTTTTTCTCGAAAAACAATGCAAATGTAAAGATTTGTATGGCCAAGGAGATGTAACGAAGTTTGAATCAAAAGTCGTGGAGACAAATCGAAAGAAAAAAAAACCTCCATTCAAATTCATTGTTATGCAATGAAATGGTTGTAATGTTTAAGTGAATGTTTTTGATACTGTGCTATTTAAAAATATTTAACTTCGCATTGTACTATTTCGGGTAAGCTTGTCTATTGTTCTCGATGACATTCTACAGATGGAATATACTTTTACAAGGAAAACGTACGAAATTAAATTTAATGTTAAATATGACCCTGAGCCACGTTTTCGTAACATAAGCAAAAAAAGCAAAAGCAATATTTGGAAAGTATTATTAAAAAAAAATTACCTAACAAAAATAGTATATTGTGCTACTAAATTGTTCGCATACAAAAGTTATTTCAAACCTAAATGGTATGTCTTGTAAATGCGGCGATAGTATGCACAAGTGCAATTGTCAATAATATATATCCTCGGTATGTTTAATTCTAATCACAAGTGCACGACTGTGTCTGTTACTATAGTAAATTGAAGTGAATCAATTTAACAATTTACAATTAATTAGTTTGTAATTATCTTAATTGTAATTTTATGTTCTTTACTTATTAATTGAATAATTAAAGATTATTACTTCGCAATCAAGGTTATTTTACAATAAAATTCTAATTTTCAGTTCATTCACAAAATAATCATTATACCTTTTGTAATTTCTATGTATTACTTTTTAATTTGTAGGTATTTCAAAGTCTTCATTCAGGGAAGAAATCAATGACTACAAAAAACAAATAAACACAAAGGAAAAGATTAACTGATTAGTATTAGCACTATTTTTGGGAAATTAAGTAGTGAAGCCAATGAAAAATCAACTTGAACATAAAATAACTCAAATTATGTCAATATTATTTGTCTTCTCTTATGTAATACTTAATTTAATTTAAAACTATAAAAAAATACGTAGGTAAGATCGGAAGAACGACATAAGAATTTATATTTATCGTAGGTACATCAACTTAGGTACATGGTGACATTGTGTGGCTTATCATTGAATACACCCAACTCATTTTTACGAGGTATATACATTCCATAGGTAACCGTGCAAAAATCATGTAGAAAATTATTTTTTATTGAAAAAAATAGAACAGTGATATTTTGCAAAGATAAACCGAAATATCTGAAGTTTGAGAGTATTTAGAAATATTCATCTGTGAGCAAAAATTATTGAGATATAGGTAGGGTATGTTTATTTCGAAATCTGTTCAAATTACTGTCTTTATATTTTTCACCTTGACTTTTATAATTATTATTTCTAAAGTAAACCAAAAAGTGAAAATTCATTAGTGATTCATCATAAACGAAAGGTTCAAGACATGAAAGTATAAATTATTTCAATTTTATCTATTTTATTTTAATTTTATAAACAACAGAAAGTTTTCTTAAAACCGAATCAAAACAATATGGATAATGTTTAAAAAAAAAAACAGATTGTAACCTAAGGAAATCAAAAGGTATATCCTCAATTAATACATTTATAAAACGAACCTTACTGTATCGTGTGAGTTTGAAAAAAGAATGATAAAAATATGAAAAAAAAAGTTAGAAAAAATGTTTTACACTTATGGCTGTCAATGTATTAAGAGAAAATTGCAGTGTATCGTGTGTTACTGATAAGTTACCAACTTTACAGTTCATTAAAACTGACACTCCTAATGAGGAAAAAAGCATTTGATTTATTGCTATCAACGGTGTTATAACTTACGCTTACAACGGCAGAATTCAATTTAAATTTTTTGAAACCAAATGTTTCTTACATGCAAGAAAAATTCGTTTTCATTTGATATTATTTCTTTTCTGTCAAGCATAAACTGCAATTCAAAACATTCACAATTCTTCCTTTAATAAGAAGAAAATATTGCGTGCGTAGAGCATTACGACTGAATATTCTATTACGAAGTTTCAGAATGAGCGTGACTGCCATATCTGAAGATATAATAACTACTAAAAAAGTGTTATATTAATAATTTTATAATAATTAATTTTATAAATTTTACAATATTGTAAACTCTAAAACTTTGGAACTTTCGTTAGATACCTTCCTTTTTCATTCGGGAACGAATACATATTAGAATAATATTATACCGATTTAATTTATTGAAAACTATATTGGATTATCCGATAGTTTCAGATATTGATATTAGTTTTTTTTTAGAAACTGTAAAAAGATAACACAATTTGAATTTATTACACAATTTGAGTTTAAAACGAATATTTCATATCTAGATAGTGACATTTATCGTCAAGATAAAAATTTATTCGAACGATACATATTTTTATGTATGGAATAGTAGTGAAATGTGAGCCGCTTAAAGCCAAAGCGGTGTAAGCTTAATTTTGAATTTGAATTTTCCGTTTTTATTAGCTGAAACAATTTCTTGGGTAATTAACTGTTTATTGAAAAAGTCAAAGCTTCATTATTAGGCCGGTAAGTCGCTGGCCAAAACACCCTGTATGTACGATTTTTCGATAGCTATTTGGATCATTTATTATCAAAAACGATTTCTTGGGTAATTAACTACTTATTGAAAAAGTAAGTCAAACCTTTATTATTAAGCCGGTACATAGCTGGCCAAAACACCTCGTACGTAGGATTTTTCGATAGCTATTTGCACCACTTAGGGTTTAAGCGGTTCATGCGTAAGATTTATCTAACAGATAAATTTTATCTATTAAATAGCCATCTTACGGATATAGTCTATCAATTCACGAATGAGAATACCGACCCTTAGACTATCCGTAATTATTTGAAACTTGAATACCAGATTCAGTTACAGTTTATGATAAATTTTAGTCTGCGATATCCGATATTTACGGTTACGAAGCTCTACAGTCCCTCGCCATATGAATAAACGCACTATACTCTTTGTACAGAGTAAGAAGTAATAGCTATTTTGTTTTGTGTTTAAGTTTTTGATTGGATTTAACTTTCCTATAAAAATGTAATTTATTACACTTATTACCAATTAATCTGTCAAAAAATCATATTTACTGAAAAATAACTTTTACTATCATTTTAACATCTTGTCAATTATGATGAACTTAATTGTTTAGTATATAATTGAAAGCCCTTTTACTGCTATTAAAGCTTCAATCATTCGCAGCGTGCTGTATATGTATCAAATCCCACATATTTTCAATGGCGTTCAAATCAGGGCAATTACCCTATAGTAAGGCAACTGGGGTAATAATCAAAACTATACCCTTATTTGGAAATTATATTTCCTAAAACTTTACTACTTTTAATAATGTAAAAAGTAAATAGTATCAAATTTAATTTAGTAGAACACATAAAATTGGAAAAAATCTTAAGTGCGTCTAATAATTTGACCAGGGACTATATATAACCCCCAAATTATTTCAGTTAAATGAAATTTCAATTATTAATACCATATACAAAAAAATTTTTATGAAGACTTGTTTAGTGCAGTGCTTCTCAAACTTGTTCATACCACGGCCCCCTTAATCAGAAAAAGAAACAAAATCCCTTCCCCAAAAATTTTAGACATTGTTGATCAACAGTAATTTATTTATAAACCATTAATATTAGAATATGAATATTTCGTGACTCCCTATCTACCCAAGTTTGAGAAGCACAGAAGAAATCAACAACAGTTCTTCCTATATCTTTAAATTTGTTCTTATTTTTGGATAAATAATTATTTAAAAATTTATTTCAGACTGTCTGTTTTCTTTTCACTCAAAATCATGAAAGAATGCAATTTTATATTAAGATACCACTCATTGTTACACACACGATAAGCTAACATATATAAAATAACGAATCAGACCCAATATAATCCCCAAAAGTAAGAACTACAATACATAAGCAAAAGAAGTAAAAAAAAAATAATGTTTACATAATCGTACAAGTTATTGAGCGATGAGTTTCAAAAAAGTTTACAAAAAGAGTATTTACATTTAAATCGAAAATTAACCAAATATTCTTCTCTAGAGGCGTTAAAATTGTGTTTATCGTGGTGAAAAAATTATGATGTGTAATATATTTTGCCACAGGCGACAAATCTAAATGAAATTGTTAACACTTTCGTATGCCACTCAGACGAAGGTGAGGGTAACTGTTACTACTCAATACATCAAAATACCTAAATTTTTATTGTTTGAATTTCAGTACAGCCTTCAAATTATTACATTAAAATCAATTCAAAGGTCAGACAAAAATAAAGTAAACTAAAGTTGACGTGGGCGACTTCAAAACGAAAATTCATCACTCAACAAAACAGATATTTCACAAGTTTTTCCTCAAACTACTGTGTTTATACCTTTTTAAACACCTCCTCGTTCCTATTAAGTTCGTAATTGATTCGTTCACAGAAAAAAATATTTTTTATTTAATTTTTTTATTCATTTTTATAAATATTTCAATGAATATTCATCAATCGCAAAAACAACATAAATCATCGTTTTTATAAAATTTAAAGAAAATATTTTTAAAAAACATTTTTCCTATATTTGTATATGGTGAGTGGGTGGTTCAGATAATACGCCTTAATCAACAACAAAGTAAATAAATCAATTGAAATAAAAATCCGTAAAAAATAACTTTGAAAGAAAAATGAAAAAATCGTGAAGCAAATAATGGAGAAAGTGAAATTGGTCAGATTATTTTTTTGCTTTTTTTTACGAGAACTCTCTCAAATTAACGTGGGCAGTATAAATCATTCACGGTAAAATCCTCCAATTTCCTGTTTCATAATAATTAAGTTATATTGATTATCCTCACAAATTCTTTGACCTTTCCAAAACCGTGCCCTAAAGAATACAAAATTCGCACGGCTAAAACGAAATATATAACTCCCTTTCTATAACTTTTCATTTCATACTATCGAATTTGATTCATCTCCGAATTGGACGTTAAGGCAATTTCATCTGCCAACGAAACGTGTCGAATAAAAACGAAGAGATCATTAATAAAAAGTTAAAAGGGAATTTCAGTTCAGCTTCAGTGACGCAAATGCTTTAATTTCTTCCTTTAAAATATTGATTAATTCAAAACCTTTCTTCAACTACTTAACCTTCAATTTTCACCGAAATAAGTTTGTCGCTTATCAGCATTTAATCTGATAACAGTGGACAGTAAAGAACCCTAAATGAATGAAAAAACATGTTTTTTTTTAATTCATTACGATATTTAAGAACAATATTAACAGTTATATAGATTTCAATGTTTGACATTTTATCGATTGACTAACGCAACTAAAAATACGTAATATTTGATGCGTCGCGATGCCAATGACGTCATTGTTCATATTAATATTTTGGGCTTCGGAAAACGTATCCGACGTACCGTTTATGATGAATTCGTGGAATAGGGGGGAGGTGGGACAAAAAATGTAGTGCATGAGAAATCCCGAATGTAATCTTGTCAAGTCGCCATAGCAAAATAAATATTTATCTTGGAAAGCTAATTGCAAGAAAGTTAACAAATTTCAAAAAGACAACGGTGAATGACAAAAGCTATTATTTAACGAAAGTAGTGCCAAAACTGTATGTAAATTTAACCAACATATCCTATTAGTGTCTAATAATTATAATGTTACAATAGAAATATAAAAATGAGTCGATTGTAAAAAAAGATTTTATAGTCAGCAGCTTGAATGAAATATTTGAATAAAAATGTTGAGAAAAGTTGAAAAATAAAATATGATGTGACAAAAGATACATTATATTATTATATAACGTACATTGTAGACAGACATATTCAAAGAATCCTTTTTATGCTTCACATGTTATATTATTTTCGTAGAAAATGAGGACAAAGAGAATATTCATTCAAAGAAGGACTTTGATTTTACAAACCATTACTCTTATATAAGGAGATTGATCATGAAATATGAAAATATTTTAAAATAATATTATTTAAAAAACTGACAAAATATTTTTTATCAACTTTAGTTGACTTTAGTCAAACATAAGATTTTCCGAAGCGTACTGGTGGCCAAGTGGTCAAGGTGGCTGCCCCAAAACTAGTAGGTGTTGAGTTCGATTCTCGTATCGAGCAAATTTTCGGTAATTCCAGATTTACCGATTTTTGAAGTGAAAAATTCTTTAATATGATTTGAAATTTGAGTAAAAAGAGACAAATAAATAAAACAATAGAATTTTATGTACGAGAAAATGACTTAGACAGCATTTAACAGTGTTTCCACAGTTTCCACTGATCTGTTTATAATAAATAGCACACTGTGTAGTAAATAAAAAAATCCGGGTTAAAAACGTTAGAAGAGAGACATATAAATCTCTCTTTTCTGGTGTGGGAAATTGAAGCAAGTAAAATGCAAGAGCTAATTTCAAGCGATTATCTGTGTAAGTTGGCGCTCATCGGGACTCAATTATCAGCTGTTGCTTTTAGTTACCATAAGAACTGTGCCTACATAGACGGCGCTTCGTACACCACACTAGATTTTTCTTATTTCTATTTGACGCCATATGAACGGTTTATCCATATATAAGGGGCAGAGAGAGATAAGATTTCCGAATCAATTTCGAAGTAAAAAAATAAATATGAATCCTCTATAGTAACAGTGAGCAAACTTAATACTGGTATAATCGACAGTAATTTTTCTGATTTTCTGTTAAATAAAAAATAAGTATAAATTTAAGGAGTTACATGGGTTAAGCAGGGAAACCATGGCTTATTTTCAACATTTTTTTTTCCATATAAAAAAAAAGTTTTTAAACTTTTTATTGCCTTAAAATTTTCAAAGAAAAATATTTATCACTCCGCCATTTCGACGTCATTTCCGGTGATCCTTCGGAAAAAAGGTGTGTTTGTGTTGACAGCATAACTCATAATAGGATGACAGGATCATCCGTGAAAATAAGTAAAAGAAAAAACGGGTTTTAGTTAAGACCGTTAAGACCATAAACTAGAACTTGGACGAAGGAAAAAATGTGAAAAATGAATTGTTGGTAAACATTTTTACAAAAAAATGCAAATTTCCACTTGGACTTCGCAAAAGTTCAAGTTCTTGTGAATTGTACCTCGAAGACCTATGTAAAATTTCATCAAAATCGATTGAGTAGTTCTCGAGAAATTTTGACAACCGACTTTGAAAATACAGTTTCGAGAAAAATGCGATAATAGACGAGCAACTGTACTGATATATCTGCGACGTGCTGAACTTCCCCAGGCTACATTCTGAAACTATTACTCGAATCAACTTGAAAATTTAGGACAATATTCTAGAGATGTTGCAGAAATTATCAAAGCAAAAAAATCGATTTTTTGAAATCGTGAAACCCATGTAATCCCTTAAAAAGGGAATGAGTAGAAAGAAGTATTAGAAGCACTATTTGGGAATCAGTAACGTAAATCCGTTGTAAAATATATGCGTGATAAATTTAAAATTCAAGTTTCATAATCTGTTAAATTTTTAGTATACATTTTCAATTAAAAGAATTGAAATTTACCTAAAAAACTATTTAAAATGCCTGCGATCGACCATTTGCCCACCCGTGCTCTATAGTATATTCTACACCTCTACGTTATAAACTTCGTATCATTATTATCATCACTAAATCCTACAATTATCCTATTCCTGAAATTTTACTTTCGGCTCATTATCTAATTTCTGAAGGTTTCACTTTTAGAGTTTCCTAGAGTCACTGAAGATCTTGATATTTATAAAGTTCGGTAAATAACAATAAGTAAAAAAAGAAAAGATTTGCCATTTCTTAATTTCAAATATCGCGCCTCTTTTATGTTAATTATGACCAAGTAAAATCAACAATGGTTATCAATTTTTTTGACCTTCAATTTGTTTGTATATCCATAAAAATAAATCGTTAAGTCATAAAATAAATGAATTTATAGTGTCGGAGATTTCAATGTATCGAAAGTAGGCGTCGGAGTGTCTATGAGGCTCGTGTCATCATACATTTCTTGCTTTTTTTTTCTTCCCTGTCATCTCATTTTCCACGTGCGTCAATCAAAAGAATAAATCGTTCATATTGAAAGACAAAAATGTCAATCAAATTCAGACGACACCATTGTCAATTAGATACGATAAATTATTTTATTACATGAATTTCTTGCGGAAAAAAACCGTTCGTCGATGACACATGACAAAATGTCCCGTTTACATTTAGATAGGATACCTGGTTGAATTGTTTCAAATATGAAAAACGGTATTCTTTTTTCGATATTTGGTCTAATTTAATGATCAATTTTACCTTTGCTTATTTTGTGGCAAAAAATCCTCTTTGAAATTTTTGTATCATTATAGTGCACAGAAACTATAACTTAAAGCTTATTTATATATTTTACTACACACATATTTTCAGTGAACATAATATTATCATCACTTTTTGATGTACCCACTAATTTCAGGTCACTATTTTTTTCAAAACTGGTGCACAAATAGGTAAAACAATCGAAGAAAATCGAATGTTTTTTAGAAGTCAATCGGTTTTTCTGAATCCGACACGTAGCTATGACGTAGTAACGCAAAGAACGCCGGTTTCACAGTAACTGAAAAGCTAAACGCGGCAGCCTACGATCACTGTGTGACATTTCATTCTTTGTATATAAAAGAATAGAGGGGATTCCCCATTTTCTTCTACATTAATCATTTGAAATAAGCCCATCTCATTTTCACTTATTTATAAAACAATAGCCGTTCTAACGTATAAAAATTACCGGCCCGCGACCACTCGTAGGTACCTTCATTTAAAACACATGCGTCCGGCCTGACCGGACTTGCAATAGAAAATTATCAACACCAAAATTATCGCACATAAAAATTGAAAAAAATCTTATCAGAATTTTTCGAAATCACAATAAATTATAATCAAAAGCCGAAAAACCCACCTAAAGAATGGGTATTTATCTTGAAAAAATTATCATCACATTACGTTCGAAAAACGATTTATTCAAATAACCTGTTTTCTTTCATTCATCAACTTTTCACCTAAACTTTTATAACAAGACACTAAGTAAACAGACATGAAAATATTTTACTCGTCTGGCTAACCTTTCCCAATAAAAAGAAAGCCGACTCCCAAGAAATGACATCCAATCACATAAGATAATATATCCACATTTTTATTGAGTAAAAATAAAAGTAAAAATTTGAATCTGGTCAATATCAATAGAATACCACGCTTTTAAAATGAGCTAAAAAGTAGGTATACAATAATTTCTCTATGTCTTATGAAAAACATGATATACAGATTGTCTAGACAATTGGTTAGTGTGAATTTTGAGAGCTATTAAAAGCTATTGTAAGATTTAAAACTAAAACTAATAAATACATATTTTCATTGAAAGCAGAGCTGACAGAAAAAAACATCTTAGCTACTTTGAAGTAAGTTAGTTACTTTAAAGTATCTAAGATCCTGTATCATAGTTCTTCTATTTTTTGGTAAAAAGTAACTAGTGTTTTAGATACTTTTTAAATGGAACTGTATCTTTTAACTAAAAAGTATCTTAGATATCCAAAAGTAACTTAGATACCGAGATATCGAGAGATTAAGTATGGATTTTTTTTGTTTTGTTCTATAATATTTACTATTTTTAAAACTAATCTACCGTCGTTTTTAAAGTGTGTTGTACTTACAGGGAATTAGAAATACTAAATTTACTTTTTTCTAAATAAATGAAAATAACAAATACAATATCTGATTATCTAATACGTATGAAACTTAGTACACACATAGTACACCAAGTAACTAAAAATTATCTTTTTAAGTATCTAAAAAAGTAGCTTAAGAGAAATATTTAAGGTCCTTTTTTAAGAATAACTAGATAATCTTATAACTAGTAGTGTCCGACCGAGCTTTCGGTTTCGACCTAGTTTCGGTTTCATAAGATAAAAATGTTACAAAATTATTATTTTTCACTTATTTGATTCTTCAATTATGAATACAGATAACTATCAGTTCATTAAAGTTTTGTTTAATATTACCTTTAATATTTTTATTTCAGTTTAAAAGAAAACTGATTAAAGTTTAGAAGAAATTATTTTGTTTTTAATATATAAGAAAGAGTACTTTCTATTTTGTGTACCTAAACATATTAGGTAAAAAGTAATATTGTTTTTTAGTTTTTTTTTTTATTATTTTATGTTATTTATAACTAATATTTAAAAGAAATATCAGGTACATTTCTTTCCAATCATTCTCTTATTTCAGCATAAATAATTTATTTGAAATAAGAAATGATATGTTAATAATTAGCTCAAATATGAGGGATTAAATGATTAATGAATACCTATAGGATTAAAACGTAAAGACTTACTAATTATGATTTTATTTTATTTTATTTCCTACGAAAACATGACCTCAGTCTGTATGTCGTTTCATTCGTCATAAAGCTTAAAGCAGTAGTTCTGAATATGGGTTGAATGGAACCTCAGGAGTTCGGTTAGTCAGTTTCGCCGGTTTGGCAGGTTCTTAATGTTTTTTTTTTATTTTGTGCACCTATGTATTAATATACACTTCTTTTTTGAATTTGAAAAAATAAAATTTTATTTTTCCACCTAAGAAGGGTTCGGTGAATGCACATATGAAACTGGTGGGGGCCAGTACCTACAACAAGGTTAAGAACCATTGATTAAGAGCAGTTTTTCTCAAATCTTTTTCATACCAAAGCCCCTTAAATTATCAAATTTTGAGTTTTCTATGTTCAAACTTTTTGAAAAAAGTTTCTAAGTCACCGGAAAGTTAGTTTGAAAACAGTTACTAAATTCCATCCGAAAAAATACACAAGAAAGCGAGTTAATAAAAACGTAGTAAAAATTAAGAACTTTGATAAAGATTAGAAACAAAAAAAATATTTATTAATTTTAAGCACTTTTTTTCCAAATAAAACATTGATAAACCTACTGGTGGCCGCGTGGACTAGGTGACCGCTCCAAAACCGACAGGTTTTGGGTTCGATCTTCATATCGATCAAATTTTCGATATTTCTCGATTACGGACTTTTATTAACCCTAGAGTCGCTAAAGATCTTAGTAGTTATTAAGCGACAGCAAATAATAATTAAAAAAATAAAACATTGATAAATGTTTTTTCCTCATACATGTAATAATATGCTTGTTATACATAATTAATGTGAAAATAATTATAATTATGTTGGAAAAAAAATATTGTAAAATAATTAATTAATAACACAATCAATATACATGCTGTCTCCAAAGTAGTGTAAACAGCAAAAATGACACGTAGGTATAGGAGATTAAATTTCGAAGTGAAAAATCATAGGTGATTTATTTTCTCTGAAGTTCTTTTTATTAGTAATTAATTAAAATTAAGTAGCCAATCAGCAGTAGCCAACGCGTTTAAGAAGATTAATGTATTGACTAAGAATATCAACAAAAAAAACTTCGCAACTTATAGTTTTTGATTCTGCAATTCCACTTTACTCTTCTTATAAGATTTATAACATTTTGCGATTGACTACTTATTAATGTTATTGTATGTAACTGTTGAAACAGCCTATATAATAAAAAATGATCAAATATTATGTTTGAAGATATAGGTGCAAGACCTATTAATCTGTTTGTTGTTTGTAGTATCGATTTAATGTCTGTATACAAGATCTAAATAAATAATGTCATCTTAAAAAAACAAATATAACACCATGAACATATCTTTGAGGTTTCACATTGACAAAAAATGATTCTCATATTTTTATATGAAACCATTGCACTAGTGTAAGCAAGTATTAGTTCGAAATTCCAATAATAACCTTTTGTTTTGTTCATTTATAGTTTTACTATTTAATTTTCCATTTTACCTATCACTTTTTTATTCGGAAAAGTAAACTTAAATATCTTTAATTTAAATTACTTTACTGTAGGGTTGTTTAGTAATTCATTCTAAACACCTAAATAAGCACTGTTTTAGAGTACATAGATTATGTTGTAGATGTACACAATGAGTAATAGTTTATATTATTACATAGGTCAGTTTTCAAAATATACAAATATTTTAAATATGAAATAAATACAAGATTAGCTCATTAAAACAATACAGATAAAAATACCACACCAAAATGAATAGTTTCCTTGCGCTTTACTCATTTTTGTATAAGTAGATATAAGGTATATATTAAGTAATGAATGTTGTCCAGTGCAATCCGGATAATTTGAAGTCAAAGGACTGATAAAAAATCCTGTTGTCCAAAACTACAAGTTAAAAGAAATATAAAATTTGAAATTCTAGAAATAAGCTAGATCCACCAGAATATACAATAGTTATTGAAAAGATGTTTTCAATTAATCTTGGAAAGCTTTTTCTAAATATTTAATTGAATTGTTATGTGGGAGAAGTGGATTATAAAAGAGCCACTATCACTTACTTGGTAAATGTTGAACGAATAATGGGCGTAATATAATTTGATAATATAACAGCATTGGGCAACTGCAAATCCCAAAAGTTTGATAGTTCACCGAAAATAAACAAATAAGGTAAATTTTTAATTAACTTTTAAGATTTCAGGAAACATCTTTAAGGATTTGTGAATTTTATAATGATTCAGTCACAAGCGATTATTTAAGGTGAAATTTTGTCAATATATGAGTATTAAATACGTCTTAGTTTTATCCAATCGTAAAAGATTAAAACTTTATTTTCTTCTATTACATTCTTTCTTGCAAGACTTAGTGTTAAAGACAAAAGGAGAAAAGACCAGAAGAACTTATCATGGTTGGGGAACCTGAAAGTCTGGTACTAATTCTACTAAATATGGAAGATCTTTTCTGGATAACTATTGACAAGGATAAATTTATAGAAATCGTTGATGATCGCTTATACCCTTATAGTATACTGTAGGATAAAAACAGGCACGGTTCGCTAAGAAAGTTTTTCACAAAAACAAGCAATAAAATTTGCGAAATACTTTTCGAAATTATTTGAAATCTTTTCGCTTTTAACAGAATAGTTCAACTTTTTTGCATCACAACATAGATAATCAGATTTTAATTATGTGCTAATTTGTATTAACGAATTTTAAATTTCAAAGCTATAGTTAAATGTAATTAATATATGGTAGATTTAATCTGCAACGTATTGTTATGCAGGATGTGTCTTACCTGTAACATAATCGTCATCTTTTAACCATGGTAATGAATTGAAAGTAAAGTTGCGTCATACAAAAGGAGACGTTGATGCAACTCAAAATCTACTGTTTTAAATAAGAGATGTTTCTTTTTGCACTTTTGACTGTTGATATTTAATATCAAAGTAGCATATATTTTTTTACCAGGGATGAAAGTGAACTAAACGGCTTCATTTTTCCGTAAATTCAAAAAAACTTTCGTGAATTTAATTTTGTTGCCTAAGTAACAAAAACAAATTTAAGTTTGTACACTTATTCAACTACGCGGTGCAATATGATGAACCATTAGAATCGATAATAGAATTCAATATTTTAAATAAACATATAATAAAAACAATGAGTAGTTTCTATAGTATTTTATCACTAAAGACAAACAACACTAAGCGACATAACGAATATTTCAAGAGTCAGTTGAGTAGGGGAGACTGGGTACAAAAGTAACGGTGGGTCGAAAGTAACAAACATGCTTTTATAGGTTTATCCAATGGGCGAACATCGTTTTACTGCCCTCAGGTGATAGCCTAGAGCATCCCCCTCAATCGCATTAAGTCGACGCGTGCGCAGTGCGTTGTTAGGTTATATAACAGGACGTAATGTGTTTTAACGAGCCAAAAGTTTTTCGACGTTTTCTTATTTATTGTTTACATAGTCGTACAAGGATCATAGCAATCCGAATGTTTGCATATCCATTCTTGATTAGATAAATTTTACATTGTTTAAATTCATTTTTGTCTAGAACGTTCCGTTTTAAAGTTATATTACACGTTTTATTAAAAATGAGAATGGGTATAAAAGTAACATAGCCCCCTAGTGTACAAAAGTAATATGTTACTTTTGTCCTCGTAATGATTTTATTACTAACATCATATTTTTATGATGATCATATTTATGTGTCGGTAGTTCTTATGCGTTGTCGCGGCATTCTATTGATTCATATCCGTAAAATATATATTTTTTGAGTATTTAAAATGCTGAATTTGGTTTATATCATTAATCTAAAGTCTTGAAATAAGTAATTTGTTGATTTAACTTGTACTATTGTTTTCATTAGCAACCCTTAGCAGTCTTGTTACTTTCGACCCATCTACGTGGTCGAAAGTAACAACTGACAATCTTTTTCATTTCTGTGTTACTCATATAAAACGCACTTTAATTGAATAAATCAAGTTACTTTTGTGAAGAACATAAACTAAATTTATATGTGGTTATATTCATTTAATGGCAATAATAACACTCAGCCAGAAATCAAGGTAAAGGTACAAATTGTTACTTTTGTACCCAATCTCCCCTACATGTTCGTATCTAGCGAATTTTCACGATTTGTGTTTTCAGTTTTTGTGTACTATTCAATTTTCGCGTAGAATGATGAAACAATCATCAAATTATTCAACTGTAGCTACTTAACCCATTACTATACTGGAACTGTGCCTACTGAACTTTACATAAGCACATTCCTAAAATTATTAAGAAGAATTAAAAAAATACAAAATACAATGTATAACACAAGTTTGGGACTATGTATTCGCACGTAAAATATGTACTGAACTTCAAAAGATTGGTTGGTATGAATATACGATAATGTATTGTTTTGAAGTTATACTTCTTTGAGTGGGAAAAAATAAATGGTGTTAAATTCACTGAATAATATTCAAATCTTGATTGAACTAAACAAAATGCAAATGCGCATGTGCTCAATCGGGTAACTTCTGTTATATATAAACTAAAAGCCAATCCAATTACACAAAATAAGATTTGTGTTTTTTAGAATCAAAAGTAACTTTTATGCTTTCAGATTCGGTAAATCAGTTTTTCGTATATGTACTTGCAACGAGAAAACTATTCGTTTAAATTTCAACCAACTTCTTTGAATTTATAACTGAGTTAAAAAATAATAAAATATATTAAATCAAGATAATAATTGGCAAATGTTGGTATAGACGTCAGCGGAGATAGAGACCAAAAAGTATAAGGTCATAAGTGATAAGTGTGAGTGAAAACCAAATATAATAATTATTGTCTCAAATTTCAACTAAATAGTTGTCATTTATTTAAACTGTCATTTTGATGCCAATCAATTATCAATTTTTGTCACTTGTCAGTTGTATCAGTGTTGGCTGTGAAATTTTCACAGGTAGCTACAAGTACTTTATAATTAGAATGTTGCAAATTCTGTTAAGAACTCTCGTTATAATACAAGTTGAAACTTATTTCCAGAAAAAAACTACTTTTACACAAACATTTTTTTAATCAATACTAACTTATGAACTACTCCGATATTGGGTTCAAATATCCTAACGAGCAAACTATAAATATTTCTAATTTCACAAATTTTTAAAAATCTTAGAATTGCAAAAACCATAATAGCCTTACTCCCATAAAACATTATAAATACCTATCCCAGCATATTAGCATATCCCCATTGTCTGAAAAGTAGGTATACTTCCTGGTTTGCATAAGCGCTGTATAGACCTGAATTTAAATACGTTATTTTATTAAATGACGCTTTTCTACTTAAATTTTTCGATACATTGGTAATGAAATGTAGGAAAAAAATATATTTAATAAGTAAAACTATTCAAATATTAAGATCGGTCTATTTTTCAGTACAGAATGTATACCTTTTGTCAGATAAAAGGGATGTGCTGAATTCAATAGTCGTAATATTATGTAACCACAGCATAATTTAAAACCATGTAGCTATCTAAATAATTTAAATTTGAATTACTTAAGAACACTAGATGGTGTTAATCAAGCAAAATAGAAAAACGCAAGGAAAAGTGTTCTTCCTCAGGTTAACCTGCAAAGCAGCAGAATATATGTACAAATAGTTTCCATATTAGGATATATCAACACAGACAACCTTTCTCATATATTTGTAAAAATAAATTCATAAATCAATTTTTATTCTATACACATATTCAATTAAACTTTTTTTTTTAAAATCCATCATAGCTTTCATTGATTTTTTAAGTCAAACTTTCACATTCAACATCAAAAACCAATCAAAAGCAAGGAAAGTTTTCACGATCCTGCAACAATAAAATTTAGAATAAGTAGGCAAACGCAATTAATTCGGTTTCGGGTCAGTAATCTCAATAAAGCAAAGATCAAACCTTTATTAATTATACGGCGATTATAAGAAAATTAAAGGAAGAAATTTACGGATAATAAATCACACTCATTGTGATCTCAAAAAAAGAAACATTAAAAATACATCATTTTCCCCCTTTTTTTGCGTCGAATGCTCTCTTGAACGCTAATCTCATTTATTTCCACTGAATTAAAATAAATACACAAATAAATTGAATATGACAGAGTGCCCCAACTTGTTTTGTGTCGTTAACACTTTCACGTCCGGTCGCGCGTTCCAAACGTTTTTACCAAAGTTAAGCGTTCGAGAACTCACGGTCGAAACAGAGTTTACACCAATAAATGACACAAACCAACGAACCCAAATAGCCCCCCATTGTCCACGTGTGGTTTAAGACGAGAAAGTGTTCTGTGTGTATATACTTCGAGGTTCTTTTTCCCTTTTTTTTCTTTGAAATTCACTCGACGAGAAATGATGGAAAGTCTTGGAAAAAAATGGCGCGGATAAAAGAACTATTATTGTATATTAATAATAATAATATGCAATAAACGAGGCAAATATATAATTAAATATGTAAAATAATCGCGAGTTGTCGTCTTATTAATGCGTATTATCTTATTCATATATCGAACGTGTGTGGGATGGATGAGAATCGAATTGAGAGAGAAAAGCCAATGTGAATGGCGAATTTATAACAAACGCAACGATCATAAATTAAAAAAAAAAAGAAAAGAAATAATCAATAATCGGTCCGGTTTCTATTTTTGATTTTTAGCAAAAAGAAATGCACGAGTTTCAGACCGCGTGGACCTCCTGGAGTTTCGGAAACCGAGCATGAAACTTGTTACACTACATCCGGACCATTTCCCTAAAGCAAAAATCGTTTTACCAAACTATTAATATCTTTTTCAATAAATCAAATATACCTTTCTCCTTTTTTACTCATTTCATTGAAAAATACTACGAAAATAGTTGTACGCGTGAATTGCACGTGTGTGTGTCCTTTCGAATACAAATTTGTCTTCAATTTTCTCATTATCTAATTTGTTTTTATCGACGACGGGGTCACTGGACATAACATCGTAATAAAGAACATTCTTTTAAGTCGCCACAATAAATTTAAATAACTTGACAATCAGATATGAACAAGATTTTTAATTCAGAGCTTATTATTTTATAAATGGGCAGACAACCCTTTTGTAACACTTGACATTTTAAAGATGTAATTCGCGTAGTTGAAAAGGAAAAAAAAGAAAGCTTAATGGAAGAAAGTCTTACCCCTTTGACAACAGTCCTAAGTAGGTACATATGTACTCCAGCATTTAAATGCGGTTGTTATGTAATGCGTTATACTTTCCGCAACGTTTTTATATGTCCTTTCTTTACTATCTTAATTTTTTACTAAAGTAATTTATTTCAATAGATCTTAAGGTAAAAACTAGATAAAGTAGAATAATTTTCGTAAAATATTTTAACAAATAAAAAAACGTAAACTATTTTGCTGGTTAAGGTTTAGATTTGCTTTGCATAAAATCTTTTCAAAATTTTTATAAAATTCAATTTTGAAAAAAAAATCTATATGCATAAAATTATAAAAAAATAATTTAAAACCAAAAGAAAATGCTTCATTGTAAATAATTGCTATTATACAAATTAAAAATACACTTTTCTTAACTTAAAAAGAGTACTTTTGATGAACGATTTTTGTGATACTTAAAACTACCCCCCCAAAGAACTCATCAGCAAACCATCAGGAGGAATCGTAAAATGTATTTCACATTTTTTCTAGATTTATTTTGTAGGTATTAGCACATATAATGACCTACTTAAACTAATGTAATATAGGTAGAGGTATTGAATATGATATTTTTATTGAAATGAGTTCTGGATCACTATTATTGGATTAAAATATCCTTCCGATTTCGACAATGTTTGGTCTTAAAAAAATACGTCAGTTGTCGATAATAAAATTATGAAATTCGTTGACCAACACCAACCGTTAATCAAATAATACTACATTCGTTCCTATCGTGCGGTCTTTAAAAGGGTCCCATAACTGATCCTTCATCAAAATATTTCGAAAAAAATATATCCCCGGACAAAGGTTCACTAAAACCTGACAATATATCCCGACAACAGAATATTCGGCAAGACTACGATTTTTTCAGCACTACAATTTGAAGATGGATTCTTATATATTTCGACAAAGTAAAACGAAAAGAAAGATTTTTTTAAATCATTTAGTTTAGGTGATATCGAATTTAAAAAATTATTTTAAAAAATATTTTAAATACACAATCAATTGATTCTGTTATTTTTGATTTGATGGCACATTGTTAAAGATTTTGTCACAAGTTGACTTAAATGTAACTTCCAGTTATCAATACTTACATTTGGTCACAAAGGTTATTGTTTACAGAAGTTATAGCATGATCGGGTTATAAGATTGCAAAAACCGTGAAAAATATATAAATATATAGATCAATGCAAAAGTCAGAAATATGCCAGTAATTTCTACGCAGATACAATTTAATAGCTAATGAAAATGAATTTTAACATTGTAGGTAATATTTCACTATAAAATATTCTGTTCTTCCATTTTTTCCCAAAACACAGTAGTAGATACATAAATACGATATTTGCAAAATATATACATAAGGTTCCAAGTTAATCTATTAGTCTGTTGATAAACAATCTGATAACCAAATTAAATATATTATGTGTATTTAAAAAAAAACCAACAAACAAACTTTTTTAACAAAGCACATCTTTCGTTTTTTGTAAGTTGAACTTTATAAGGTGCTTAATTTAAATGACTTCTCAACTTGTCTTTAATAAGTAATTGATTTTTTAACTATTATTTTTAATTTCCTCAATAGAAACCACTTAACGATTTTCTTTTTGACGAAAAATTCAATAAAACTTTGAAATAAATATAAACATACATATTAGAAATAGAATAAACAGAATAAATTCAGTAGCAAGCAACAAATCATAAAAAGCAATTGATTGTAATTTCTTGCTATCATATTTCAAAAATAAATTTATACGGAAAACTGGCTTAGGATTTAATGTCGTTGTCTTTAGGCTATTACAACTAATATAAATAAATTGAAACATTATTTTACCATTTGAAAAAAGATACTTGCAAAAAATAGTAAGTAAAAAATAGTAAATATTGGTTTAATATATTTTTATCTATAATAAAGTACTACTAAATATTTACTCACACTACACGTGTTTAAAAAGTAAATGATAACACTTTACTTTTTACTTTTTCTAAACAGGACTATAGTACAAACCATAATATAGGGCATAAATGTGTATTAACTTGGTTAGTTAAAATACTTTTTACTATAATATAGAATATAATAGATACCTTAGTTCCAACAAAAAATTAAACCTTTTTTTTCTCGTTTGTACTATAGTTCTGTTTAGAAAAACAACTTATATATAAGTATCCCTTCACAAATTAAAATATAAAAAGTAATGGTTTTGGGATTATAAAATACTGTAAAAATGGATAATATTATGATGAATAATTTTTTGGATTAAAATACTTTTTAAAGTATTAACAGTATCAAATAAAATTCATATATTTAAAGTTATTTTTTTCAGTTTTAATATACATATTCAGGTTAAATAAGAGTAATTGGCATAGGCGTTAAACTGACTTTAATTTTTTTCTGTCATGAAGTACCCTTCCAAAAATTGGAGAAATTTTAACATTAGGCACATAGGTAGTGAAAAAAAGATAAGAAAAATATTTTCCCAGCAATGCCAAAAGAGTATCATGTTTAAAAAAAATATTTTTCTAAGGATTTTAGAAAGCAGTGTAGTTGTTAATTTACTAACAAAATTCTATTATCAATCCCTAAAGCATATACAATTTTTAGATCAATCAATTTTTCGCATAAGATCTGAAACTTTCAGCGTCGTAGTATTTTATTAGTACCTACATAAATTCTAAGTTTTTCATACTTGTACCCCTAGAATCTTTGCTTTTCAGATAATTTTGACGTTATTTTAATTTTATTGCACCCTCTTCTTATATCTTACTATCAAATAAGTTATATAAGGCATAGCATAAAATAATGAAATAAAAAATAGTGTTTATATCATACCACCATAAGGTTATTATAAAAGAAATACGCGTACATCAATATTAATTTCTATCAAGACTCATAAACTCAAAAAAGATTTTCATTCATTTATCAGGCAATCAAAAACTTTATCGCTTAATATCTTGACACACATATGAACTTTGTTCGATTTTTGTATATATTTGTTATGAAAAATATCTTTTATAAAATAATGATGAATAGAATAAACTTGCGAAACTGATTAATAAAATGTGCTTGTATTTATATGAATAAGACGCAGTGATTAAGTTTACGAAAGAAAAAATTTAACGAGTATTAAATTCAAGTTTGAAAGACAATCAAGCTCTTTGTACTAACATTAACTATTAGAAATTCTACAAATTAATTTTGTATATGTTTGACCTTTATTTTTTCTTTACTTGTAACATTTGTCAATCATTTAATCAGTTAACATTTTAGCTTAAATTTATCTTATACAATAACAACTTTAACGAAAAACAATATCATTGTATGTATAAATTTTGGCACTAAAAACACATTTTCATATGGGACTATAAAGAAAACGTTTCATTTTTTTAAACATTTCCATGAGTTACGAGACCTAATTTGTTCCATTTCATATTATTTTTTTTCCTTTTTAAATACAACACTAAAATTACAAACAAAATAAATCTGATTTAAAAATAAGATAATCGTCTGAAAACATTTAGGTGGAATTATTATACAAAAAATGTTTTTTACAAAGTGTATATTATGTGTGCTTACAACAAAAATTTTCCTCAAAAATATAAAATAAATAATGATGAAATATACATACAATGAAATTTATAATAACTTTTTGAAAAAGAAAAGGCAATTTTTAAGTATCTTAGGAAGATATATTCTACCTGAAAAAATAGAATAAAACCTTACTACTTTTGCAAAATATATAATAATTTATATAGGTGTGATCAAAAAGTAAGGTGACTCTTTAAATTTCGTTTGTTCAAAATCGCAAAGTTCTTTACCGACCGTTTTGAAATTTGTACCTACATAACGTTATGTTTGTACTGTTTGTAACTGGTTTTTTTTATATTGAATCAGAAGACTCAATGGAATTTCACTTCAACAGGTATGTACAGTGAATGATGCTACGGATTACCAGGAGAATATTTATATCATATATCTATATCGTATATTTATATAAGTATTTCATCGTTATTTTCAAAGATTTAGCGAATTTTCTCAAAATTTAATTGAAAAATAAATACCTTGATGATACAAAAGGTACTGCAAGAGTTGCTGCGCATTATCAAGGGATGAGTTTTCAATAACCCACGACCATGTTTTTATTAAAATTCAATCCATTTATTTACAGCTATTATAATATAGACTGGTAGGACAATATCTGCCGAATTCAGCTATAACATCGATATCCTTGAGGATAACGGCACTAAGTTCAATTTAATTGAAATTTTGTATTTAACGTTTCTAACAATAACTTTTTGAAATATTTACAATGGTACATTGCACTATTTCCTCATCTTGACAGTTACGGAGATAAACATATTGCGGTAAAATAATGAGATTTAGTGTCTAATACCTCAGGAGTACTAAAATTATAGCTAAACCCGGCAGACGTCTTACCAATCTATATTACAATAGATATAAATAAATAGATGGAATTTTAATAAAAAGAGTCGTAAGAGTAAATTTAGGATATTGTAAAATTTAATTGCTATTTTTGAAAAAGTTTGTTTTTATTAGACTTCCGATTTTAAATAATTTATACTTCAATTAATAAAATAGTCTATTGGTAACCGAGTGGTCATGGTAAACGTCAAGTATCGAGCAAATTATTTCTCGATTAATGGATTTTTATTAACCCTAGAATCACTAACGACCTTAGTAGTTATAAACGGTAAATAACAATAAAAAATAATGTTGGTCAATTCAAAGCCATCTTTGCTAGAACGAAATGAATTTCTTTTAATCTTTCCTTTACGGTGTTAAAAATAGAACTATGATCGGTAATCTATTTTTAATATAAAATTTGAAAAAAAAAGTTTAAAACTCTGAAATATTTGATTTTTTATAAATATCGTTTCAACTGATCATAGTTTAAGTTGAACTTCATCAATTATTGTTGATATTTTAATTATTATTCATTATTTTATTAAAAATAACAGTTAATTTGAGTGTTCTTGTTACAATCTCCGAAATGGAATATAGCTCAGTTCGTGTGTTGCGCATGGTCACTCACAATATATATAAGAAAGAGACATTTGTTACGTATGATACAAAGGATGCAAAAAGTAAAGTAAATACGCCATACTAACGCTTGATTGCATTGGTAAATTTATCATGAATTTTTTGATAAATCATCTCATTGTGGGGAATATATCTTCTTTTTTTTGTTACTATTATGGTTTTATACTATGTGTAAATGTTTTAGAGAAGAATACCAAAAATATGAAGTCACTGTCTCTTATTTATATTTAGAGATATTTACATTATTAAAGGTAGTATGTACGAAATACATCCCCATAGGTACGGGAGGGTTAAGAATATTAATGGAATTGCATGGGTATTACGATGTTAAATGTTAAATAATCAGTTGATAAATTAATAACCACTGTTTACTGAGAGACCGAAAGCTCATTGCGAAAAGCTGTCTATCACTTGCATAATTACTAAAAATTTGATAATTAGATAAGTTTGATTGTTACGCTTTAAAAACCATATATTGGCTAAATGTATTGACTATAACTCAATCTGTACACAAAATTTGTACTCATTAATATCTTATAACACATTATAAACTAGTTTTTTTTATATGACGAATTTTGCCTACACAGAAAAGATTAGGGAGGGCAATGAGGAGTAAGAGAAACACCACTGCCTCAAATGCTAATATATTGATGAGGCGAATCATTAAAAATTCAGTTGTATTCAAAACCCAATGACCTATATAAGAAGTTATAAATATAATCAAAAATGAAGTCCCCGTCAAAATTTTTCTGATGAATCACATGACTCGAATTTTAAATCAAGACGACAAAAATTAACAAGTTGAGAAGTTTGGAAACATTTATATTCCTCAAAACTCACAATCAATCTCATTTAGCATAACAATTTCTTGTCTTATGTTAGACTTGTCGTTAATTTACATTTTTGTCACAACCTCACTCATTTACTTTAAAGTAGGCAAATTAAAATTCCTCTCTTTCTTGACTATGCTAAACAGATAAAGTTAGTTTGAATGAAACTTTTGGATTGAAGACAAGAAAATCGAATTTATTGACCATGAAAAATGAAAACAAAATGAAAAAAATAAGGAATTAAAAGACATATTAATTTTTCTTGATAAGCCAATAAATTTAAGTGTTGTTTAGTTGATGTTTATGTCTGGAGCGTGGAAATATATTCCCGTTGGACACCCACTTTTTTCATTAGAAGAGTTCTTTGGGACGACGGGGGAGTTACACGCAAGTGGAAAATCGCTGAAGGTGATTTATGGATGAGAACAAGCTCCAAAAATACACAAGAATATCATCGTCAGTAGTCGAGAGAGTGCGTTGTTAACTTGGCCAGAAACAGAACTATACACCCACATAAACATACCTATGAATAGATTGTTTGGAGCTGTCAACTTAAATTAGCGAATATACGCGATCTTTCAACAAACCTCACTGAAAACTTACTATTTACAACGGATAACTTGAAATACGCATTTTAGACTTATTTTAAGATTTATGTATTATTTTTCAAATGTGTCAAATTTATAGTTTTCTATGCATTGAAACAATAATTAGTTACAGAAAAAATTTAAAGCACAAATCTCAAAATTTAAAATTAGTTATATTTCACAACTCAGTGAATATAATTGTAATAACTGTCATTACTAAAATAAGAATCTTACTTTTCAATTAAAACAAATTTCGTCCTTAAATCTACTGGTGGCCGAGTGGTGAAGGTGGCCGCTCCAAAACTCGTAAGTGTTTTACTTCGAATCTCGTGTTCGAATCTCGTATCGAGCAAATTTTCTATATTTTTCGATTTATGGATTTTTATTAATTCTAGAGATGCTAAAAGCCTTGGTAGTTATAAAGTGACGGCAAGTAAAATTATCTATGAGTTTAATATTTAATAGTAATACATAATAACAATTTAAGGAAGTTATAAAGATACAAACGGAGACAAAAGTACATAAAAATAGAAATTCATGAATAATTTCGTCGTATAGCGTATCATGAGGCAAATAAATAGGTCGATATTTAACAAACTGTATATAGTTCAAGAGAAAATCGGAACTTTCACTAAAAATTTTAAACAAAATGAGAAAAAATAAAGAAACTTTTGAACTAACTTTTAGGACTGAATATACCTTGATTTCAACTAAAACAAAATATTATTGATTTGATGCTCATAAGTTATGAATGTAGGGTTTTTAGTATGATTAAATCATAAATAAAACATTAAAGTAGCATGTTTTGAAGGCAATTATAACTAATAAATGAAAATTAAATTAAGAATTAAACATTATATAAAATAATGAAAACGTGATAACGCTGTCGAATTTATAGGTTGGCAGCGTTGGCAACTTTAGTATGTTTCTCTCACATGATGTGAGTGAGCATGCGCGACATACTCAACATTTTGAAAATAAATTATTTGAAATAGTTCATCCTTTTTCGCTTTATACTGTGTCATGAGTGGGACAAAAATAAATTATGCGTTTCATTATTATATATTAACACAGCTTATGTTATATATAAGACGCTACGTCTCAGCTGACGACAGTGTTGTCACACTTTCGTATACACTTATTAATTTATTAAGTAAAAACCACATTTTTGATCTGTTTATAATTTGTTTCTTAAACACCGTATAGTGAATTCAAATAAATGTACATAAAATTAGTTTCCTGAAGTTCAAACTACATATTTTGAAAGTTTAGGATGCCTAGTAGCATTTTTTTTGCTAATAAAAATAAATTTAGTTTGTTCGATCATTCAATCTCCATAAGATTGCATGTAAAATCATAATATTTTCAAATTGCAATAACTTTTTAAAGATTTTGTGTATCGCTATAAAATTTTCACAGGTGCTATAGCATTAAATAAGGAACATTCTACTAAAATTTTAGTTGTCTGGTAGCATTTTGACATACCTCCTTAAGATCCTTAATAATATTTAAATATTTATCCATCAATTTAGTTACCACAATAAAGCATTTTTATTGAGTATCAAATACGTGAAAGTTCGTCATTTTTTTCCTTTACGTTAACATACAACTTAAAAATAAGTACAAATTATTTGCTTGAACAAGTTGATAATTTTCCATTAACCAATTTAATTACTCAACATATTTGAGAAACAATAAATGCATAAATGTGTGCAATAATATTTATAGTTTACCTGAATTCATTATTTTATCATAACATTCCTAAGTACTCACCATTAGCTGATAACAAAAAAAAATTTTGAAGTGAGTTTTTTTTATTTTCTTCAATTTTTTTCTTTCCAATTTGAGATTACAATTCATCGTCTTATATCAAAACGATTCTATTCTTTTTGAAGTACCGGAAATAATTTCACAGTAGATAAATTTTAATGCCGAAGAAATTAAACAATAGAAAAAAGTGTTTTTTTCCGAATTTAAGTGTAATTGCGTAAAAATACTCAGTATTTTTCAGCTATTAATTTAACCATGGTTACAACGTTCATTAAACGATACTTTTATTTCAAATTTTAATCAAAAATTGGGTTTGTGTCGAAAAATCTGTACCGATTTTGGGAATCAATATGCTTTAATGTATTTTTATTTCCGCAGCGGGCCAAAGAAAATATTAAATAATAAAGCAATAGCAATAACTATACATAGCTGACGTAAAAGTTAACAAATTTGCGGGGCCGGACGGATGAAAAGTCTTCGAGGGCCATATGTTAGACAGGTCTGCTTTAATGGTTTAATGGATTCTTTAACACTATAATGGTATCAATTATAGAAAAAAATTTAAGACGAAAAGAATCGCCTACTGGTGACCGAGTGGTCTAGGTTTTGGGTTCGATCCTCATATTGAGCCAATTTTCGATATTTCTCGGTTTCGTATTTTTATTAACTCTGGAGTCGCTTAAGATCTTAGTAGTTATAAAGCAACGGAAAATATTAGAATAAAAAAAAAACAGGTTTTGTTATATAAATTAATTATTTTTATAATTTTTTGATAAAAATGAAAAACTTAACGTACGAGTAATTCAAATATGAACTCTCAACCACTCGGTAGCATCTATTACCATCAACGGAAAAGGCTAAAAGTTGGCAAAGTTTTTTTAATTTAATAATAAATTACCTTCGAAAATGATCCAAATTTTTGATGTACTTATATTTATAAACAAATGTTGATGCAACCTTAATAATTATTCATATAAAAAATTGACAGTGATTTTTTCAATCAATTTTTCCATTTTACAGGATTAAAAAAATATGTTTGGGATATATCTAAGTTATCGTAACAGAAAGTCTTTAAAAAAATGTAAAAATGAATTTAATACCTCGTTTTTTAGTTAATAAATATAACTTCTCCATGATCTCCCGGACGGATATCATAATAAATTTAACATTTTCTTATGGTATTATTAATGTTTTTTTTTAATTTTAATGATATATTTACCAAAAAAATAAAAGTAAAATGAAATTTAATAGCTCATAATCGAAAATAAATTAGTCAATAATGCTAATTTGCTTGACCAAACTCAAATGCGGACGACGCCAGATTAAATTTCTTGTTGTATTCCAAGGTATTCTACATTTCAAGGCATGGCAAACCAATTTTTATTTTATTTTTGCACTTTTTATCATAAAAGAATATTAACAATATTAGAATTGAATTCCTCAATAAAAAATATCTTATATAAATTTAGAAGAATCAATTCATTTGATCGATATATTGGAATAGAATTATTAATCGCAGTTATTGATTTCAAATAATTAAGTGGACAAAAAACAATCTATACTTTTCTAAATTCAAAATAAATGATAAACTTTATATAAGTATATTTGGAAGAATGGTAAATATAAAAAAGAAATTATTTTTTAACTCTTAAGAGAGAAGTAGAAGTTTTTTTTTTTTTTGAAAATCAATTATTTGGAATGTACAGATTCTAGCGAAAACACATAAAATTACGAAACTTTGAGGTTTCAAGCTTTAACAATTCATTTATACAATGATTTACCTATGTAGATGTCAATTTCAGAAGGGATATATCTTTTTGATGAATCAACGGACCAAAATAAACCAAATCTTTTTAACCCTAATATATCCAGAGTTTTAGCAGTTTAATTTAAATTTGAAATTTAATTTACTTATTAAAACCTTTCTTAAGCATGGAAAATTTGAAATGTGAATGTTGAACAGCCTTTGAATTGTAGAGATGTTGAATGTAGTTTTAAATGTTGGTTCCAAAGGTTCGTTTTTCCTGAACTTAACACACACCTCAATGAAGAAAGACAGCATAGGTACAATTCCAAACATTCAAAATACTTAAATCCTCAAATCAAAAGTTATTATTTAAATCAAACATTAATAATAAAGGTTTCCTTTAAAATATTAAAAACCTTCATTATTTTTTAAAATTTAATTTCGTGGTTAGAGACATTACTCCAAATGATTTCTGTAAGTAAGTATCGTTGTAACTGAATCTAAAATTAATCAATTATAAATTACACGTGTATTTAATTTGCCTATAAAATATGTAAATTGGTTAAGGTTTGACAAGGAGGAAGAATAAAAATATATTGAAAAGAACGATGAATAAAATAGACCTTAAGTTGAACGAAATTATTTTCATCTAAAATAATTATTCCATGAAATATTAGCACAAGTTTTAACGGTAATAATTTTTTTTTGGCAATAAAAAGTAATTAATACTATGTCCTCCATTTCAATATATACAAAATATATAACTACTTTTAAAACTTAAGCAATTTTTAATCTTTTCAAGAGTTTATAAATTAATTTAAATATAATAGCAAAAAAATAATGAAACCAACGTATTTAATAATTTTAGGCCTACAACCGCATACCTTTATGAATGAAAAATCAAACAAAAGTCAGTAGGTATCCATATAACAAATATCAGTAGGTATAAAGGTAATATAATGCTAAAAAAATATCCTTGTAAATAATTTACAGTTTTGAAGTTTACATTTTTAGGCACTTGTTCACCATTGTATATTTTCAGGAAAAAAATTGCTTCAGAAGCAATTTTTAATTTATAAAATATAATGTGGATAACACAAGGTTTCCTTGTACTCAAGTATTCCTTTGTGCAGCACTGGGAGACTTTTAAACCAAAGGTTAATTTACAAAGAAAAGTAAATACCTACAAAATATATTTTATTGCTCTAAAACATAAATATTTTAGTGGATAAATTTTAGTACTCCTATCATATAATAAGTAAAAATATTATGATAATGTCTATATTTTTTTCTGCTTTTAATGCTAATAAAATTATGAACAATTATAATCAAACTTAAAGCTTATTGCTATTCCTTATTACTATGACTTTCAAGTAAATATTGATAGATCATCGAAATTTTCTTCTGATAGTTTTTTTTTTCTGTTTTTTACTGTCGCTTTATAACTTCTAAGGTCTTTAGCGACTCTAGAATAGATAAAAATTCGTAAACGGGAAATATCGAAAATTTGCTCGATATGAGGATCGAACCCACCACCTACCAGTTTTAGAGATGTCACCTTGACCACTCGGTCACTGGTAGGCATTCTGATAAAATTATATATCAAACCAGACCTATCCAAATGCCTACTGGTGGCCGAGTGGTCAAGGTGACAACTTCAAAACTGGTAGGTGGTGGATTCGATCCTCGAATTGAGCGAAATTTTGCTACTTCTCGTATACGGATTTTTATTAACTCTAGAGTCGCTAAGGACCTTAGAAGCTATAAGATCGTAAATATCCAAAGTTTGAGGAGTGCTAAATTAAAGACAACAATGAAAATTTTGAAACTTATTCGTTTTCACCAGGAATCGATAATTTAAAGGGCCGAAGACTAAAGCCCTTTTTAACTTAAAAGATAATTCAACCTTAATAACCCTTCAATTAAAAAAATCGTAAGTATTATCAATTCATTTTTATATTCAACGTAAAATAATTGTTCTTATTCAATTTAAATTGATAACTTTTATCATTTCCATAAATTAAAAGCAAAGGTTTACAAATATTTTTTGTTCAAATTACTCGCATTCTTTATTTATCTTTCTTTCGCTTTTTTTATCACAAAACCAACCACACGGCTTTCATTATATTTTTTAAATTTCTAATTCTTAGAATGAAACATATATACGAATGAGGAAGAAATATTTTTTCTCTACCTATACTTCAGAATTCCATGTATTTATCACAATTTAGTCTAAATGTATTTAGTCTATTATACAATACAGTATACACTTTCTAGACCACATAAGAAAAAATAAAACTTTGTTCCAAAATTTACCTCCTTGAAAGCTCGAGTTTCAGATTAGTCGCTTTTGACCAAAATGCGCGGGATGCAACTAGATGCTATTCCAAGTCTCAATAGATAAAAAAGTACAATTTTCTACGGTTTTTCATTTTAGAAAATGCAAGGAATGCTTATAAGACATCTTATTGATAATACTTAAAATATATTTAGGAATTTTCAAAAAAAATCACGGTATTTTATTCACTACAATATTTACAACAAAAAATTGCAATTCTACAACAAGTATAAAGAAAATACTTGATTACTATTTGATATGAAAGTCATTAAGTACAAGGAAAAGCAGTGCCTATTCTAAATGGCAGTACTTATAAGTTCAAGAGCTATATTTATGAAAAATAGATGAGAGTATTTTAATATTAATAATACTATTACCTATGCATTTATATGTACATACATATGTAAATACTTTTCTATGGTATCTTACTACTTTCTATACAGATAGAAAAAAAGGCTTTTATTTCATATTAGTTTTTCGTGCTGTCAGAAATCATTTTGATATCGTACATGTATTTTAGATATAAATTATTTTCCCCATAAATTTCCAACAAGTAATTAAATACAATCAAATAAAATATCTTCTATTTGTAATAAATTATATGATATATTTACGAGCGATTTTAATGAAACGCAACATCCACTAGCAATATCGTTTACTATTTTCGATTGACAAGAATACGACTGTATATCTCGCGTATCATTTGCATAGTGGAAGGAAAACGTCGGAATAAATCGCATAAAATTATTAACAGTCAACCACATACTTCATTTCTTGTCATAATAATTAATATAAAACATACGCACAAACAGGAAACATGTTTCTGTAAAATTGGATGATTATAAAAAAAAAGGATCCAACCGTGATAAAGGATGAACCTATTTGTTTATGCAAGCATGTATTTTTTATTTATTTAACTATTGTATCAGTACGGTATAATTCAGGGGTGGACAAACTTAATACTGGTATGATTGACCGTAATTTTTCTTATTTACATGCGATCGCCTTCAAAAAATGGATTAAATTAAAAACAAATACATATTTAAGGGGTTACATAGGTTTAATCGGGGAAAAAATGGACTATTTTAAACATTTTTTTTCCATATCAAAAATAGAATATTTTATTTCAAGTTTTTATTGTCTTAAGCATACACATTTGATAAAAAATTTCTGAAATTTGCGTAGAAAATTATTTAAAACTCTCGCATTGTGTGGTTATTTCCGGTGACCCTTCGAAAAAAAGGTGTGCTTGTGTTGAATATACCAGAACTCATGACAGGATCATGTGCAAAAATAAGTGAAAAATAAGTAAAAAAATAGGTGTTTATTTAAGACCATAAACTAGAACTTAGACGAAGGAAAAGAACAAACAAGTGAAAATCGGATTTTCGGTAAAATTTTTTACAAAAAAATCCAAATGTCGAAATTTGCTTTATATTTTATTACAATAGTTGTAATTAAAAAAAATCCTTCGTCCAAGTCCTTGTGAATTGTATCTCGAAGACCTGTGTAAAATTTCATCAAAATCGGTTGAGTGGTTCTCGAGAAATCTTGACAACCAACTTTGAAAACACAATCCGAGAAAAATGCAACAATAGACGAGCAACCGCACCGATATACCTAGGGCATGCTGAGCTTTCCAAGGCTGTATTTTCGAAACTACTACTCGGATTAAGTTGGAAATTTAGAAAAATATTCTAGAAATGTTGTAGAAATCAATAAGACAATAGAAAAATAAATTTTATGAAGCCGAGAAACCCAAGTAGCCCCTTAAAGAGAAAATGAGTAGAAGGAAGTATTAGAAGCACTACTTGGGAGTTCGTAATATCCGTTGAGTGTGTATATATCCGTGAGTATAAATGAGTGTTTAATTTAAAATTAAAGTTTCATTGTCTGTTAAAATTTTTAGTACACACTTTCAATTTATAGTTGAAATTTACCTAAAAAATTATTTTAATGCCTGCGATCGACTGTCGACCTGTTCGCGATCGACCGTTTGTCCACCCCCGGTATAACTTAAAAGGAAAACAATAATTTTTAAGACTTCGGAAATGGAAAATATAAACTTGAAAACGTTTTTATCGTTCGATATTTTCCATATCATAAAACTGTGTTTATACAACATAATTGGAATTCGATGTTACAAATCATAAAAACTTATTGAATTTTTATTTTATGACTTTCATAAATATCATCATAATTAAATTTTTCATTCAATTACTAACCGGCAAACAAGCAATTTATAATTACGATTATTTTGTTTTTGCGTTAACGTGAATTGATTTAACAATCAATTTCTATCGTACCACACACCACATAATATACAATACAATAAACAATTCAATTGACAAAGAAACAATCTTATTATTGCCATAAAAAAATGCATCCGCATCCCTCATGCCCTAACGGTAAATCAACGTCACTGGATTTGAGATTTCTACATGTTCCATGTCTGGCTTTATTGGGGTTCAGTAGAGCACCGGGACAGACAAGGCGGTGACCCGCAAGGTAAATAACGGGATTTTTACAATCGAACCTAATGCAAACGTGCAGACGCAGAGAAAATCTTCAACAATATTGCTAATATTACGATTAGCAATATAAGATTCTTTATGAAAATAATTCTAGACGCAAAATCGTACCTGATTTATTGAAGTACAATGATGATGGATCGATTCTGACGCCATCGAACTCGATGGAACCTGTGCCACATTTTGATTTTCTGTTTCTCCATTGTCTGCCATTGGAATTTACACTGTAAAAGAAAACCATTTCAAAATTAATAAAAATCAGCAACTTGAAATTTAGCACTCGGAATGAATTATTCCATGAATGAAATCGTTCCTTTGTGTGAATTCAAATAAAAACATGCAAGTGTACCAGACTGAGACAAAAATTAAATAATACCGCATTAATAAAAGAATCAGCCCCCAATCATTAACTTCCAGTAAAGACCAAAAGACTATTTTTTTTACTTTTAATTTTCAATTAGACTTACTTAATAACAATTTTTAAACCATTAAAATTCTTATGTGTTTCAAATTAATTATTCGATCAAAAATAGCCCCCCATTTTAAACTAAAATTGAGTGCACAAAGTGTAACACAAGTGCAGGAAAAATATTTTTACTCAACCAAATATCCGGTTTGTGCAACGAACCAATACATCCATTTTCATTGCTTGTTTTCTTTCCATTTTTTTTTTACATATACCAACGCAGTAGAATACACTTTTTACTACATAGTTCCCCGTAATTAGCATATGTCCATCTTAACAAATGCTGTTAGTGAGGAAAAATAAATTTACTCGTTATTTTAGCAAAATTGATTTTTGAATAAAATCATATCTAACCATTGCTAGTAACAATTCACATTACAATAACAAAGAAAACATTCGTGAGTGACTAACGGACAACTAAAGGTAATTTTAAAAGACTTTTTATTATATTTTTCCGATGAATGATGTGTTTATATAAATATTATGATACATAATATTCACAGCATATCAAATCACAAATGCAATATACATAAAACATATCTAGGTATTTATTTTCTTATGCACATTTAAAGGACATTCCCACCGCAATGACACAAATCAAGCATTAGTTTTCAATGGTTGAAAGCCGTTTTTTTTATTTATTTGAATCGAAAGTCCTTCAAATATTACAGCAATAATGTTATGCTACCATTTTCTCGATAGATTTTTAAATCTAAAAAAACCATTAATCATTTTCAAAATTTAAAATAATTTTTTTTCAACTTCTCTAACAACTTTACTGTATAGAAAAGTTGCCTATATTGCCCATTTTAATAAGCCACCATTATTCATCACGTAATATCAGATTCAACATTTGATTAAAACGTCATCGTTCTATGAGTAGAATCATTTAATGTCGATTTGCTTTAATGTATTCATTTCCCTGAAGATGCATTCTATTGTTAAAACCCCTTTTTCTGCTGTGAAAGCTTTCCACTTTTAATATTTTAAACTTACTAATTTTAGTGAATTTCTATTTGATGAGGATACGCAGCGGGAGACCACACGGAAAACGGAATTTGTCGGATGGCAGGAAAAAGAATAAAAGATTGTTTAATTGTTGCTTTTGCAGCAATTAGCTTTGATCTTCACAATAAGAGTAAAGTAATGAAACCATGAACAATTATTGCTATTGTCATAGAAGTTAGTAGTTTTTAAAAAATATAATAGACATAAAGACAAATATTGATCCTACATCGTTCGGCAAGTCTATATGCAATCAGTATAGCTTAAATATAATATTAACAAATTTTTTTTTTTTGCAGAAATTAAAACTTTAGTAGGAAAAATTGACATTATAATATTTAAACTTATTAAAAGCCACCCCGAAACGCTTAGAAGTGTTGTGAAATTATTTTTGACGTCACATTTGAGCACCAAGCGTATACACAAGATAATTTAAATAATCTAAATTCTTTACATTTTGCAATACTCTTCCATTTCCTTATAATTTCGCTGAAGCGACATTTCCATTCTCAACTAAAGCCGCATAAATAATTTCTTAATATATATATTAAAAGTTAAAAATATTTTTGTCTATCAAACCTACATTTTTGTACTTTTCAAACGTAAAACAGAATGAAATAGTAACGCAAGCGGTAATGATATCAGACTTTTTGGCTAAGCTATCTCCATTACCTAGCACAATTCCGACTGATAAGTATAGTTCGTCTTGTTCTAATCGCAGAGATGTAGTATAGAGGACTCATATTTAATATTATTTGGAACAGTTATTGTTAGCGATTCGGAGTTCCTATCTCTTTCCAAATGTCATTTCACTTCAACGAACACAATCGAAAATGATCGTCGTCAGAGGTGCACATTCCATTTTATGCACATTTTGATTGATTCGATAGACTATGAAAGCCATTGGTTATAAACAACATGAGCATTCTATATTATATCTCTGGTTCCAATACATTCGCTTACTCAATTATGACGTCATTCGCTTTGATTGGTGTTTAGAATATCATGGTGGACTGTCGTTTCATAATCAATCTCGCTCTTAATAAAGAAATACATGCGTATTTTGTATTAACTTACTCACGTTTTATTAAATAAATACAAGACTTTAATGATTTTTAGTTACTATCATTATGCCTATGGCTTCAATAAAATTCAAACCTTAAAAATATTTGCAAAAGTTTTACGAGTAGATAATAATTATTTTATTAAAAAGGAAGTCGAATCGATTGATTCTACAATGAAATGATATTTTTGGCTTAAATTATGACTATTTTTGTTGAAAGTTCTTAAGTTTGATAGGAAGTCATAAGTTCTAAACAAAAAGCCCAACCCAAAAGTTCCAAATTTATTATAATCCGATTTACGGTTGATATATACGTGCACTAAGTAAATTAGGGTCTATCGACCTCAGCAAATAAAAAAGCTTACATAATCGAGTTACGTATACGATTATCTCTGTTATATCGATACTCAAACTGGTGCTCCCGGCGAATTTTTTAACCCTAAATCCAGATGCGAACATTTTTCTTATTATAAAAAAAACTATTTTGGATGCGGTACTTTAGAACCGTAAAGTAAATGAGACAGAAGACACTAAAACTGAAGATCCAATTTAATGTAACTATAAAAATTGGAATTAATTTTCTTTATGGGGTCAGTTATAACCTAGGTAAGTAAAGTTTTACCATTTTGAGACTTCTGTAATCTTTCAGTAAAATAAAATAGTACAAAAATACTAAAGGCTAAAAAATTAGCGACCCTCTCCTCAAAGGGTCTTTCGGAATTTATAAATGGTTTTTAAACAGTAAGGAGAAAATCCAAACTAAAGATTTCAAATAATTAAGCTCAATTCGAAAATCCTTATATGACAAAAATTTTAATGCTCTTTATTCTCATTTGAATAGCAATCGTTTATCAAATTAAATTACGTATACGAAGAAGAGGTGATTAAATAAATTACCTGCAAGAGGGAGGATCGAAAATTATAAAACTTTACAGATTATTGGAATAATAATTCGATATTCTTCGATAAATTTCGAGCTTCTATATTATTTGAACGATGAAGGCTATGTTGGTATTTTGGAATACAATCGTTTATAATTCAATAAGTTCGTATTTTAACTATACCGATTTTGGGTCTATGAAGATGAAAGTTTTCAATAAGTACTTATGACACAAGAGTTTTGAGCCTTTTGTACCATTGAAACATAAAACCGATTGAGACTTTAAGGATACAATTTTGTTAAATTAGTAATTTTAAAAAATAAGTATTGATTCGAAAGACTATTTGCTATAAGAATAGTTACGTTTTTTCTAAGATAAGTTGCAAGTCCTTTTTAATAAGAAAATATTTTCCGGTTAGTTTTCTTATCTTACACATAATTTTCGCCCATATGTACCTTATTTCATTTATACATTTGACGATAGAATTTTTCCCAATTTACTGATTTTTTTTTTTGAGGAATGTATGGCTTAGGTCCCTTTTAGGTCAATATCTGATAACGTTGCATTTTCTACTTTGATTTTAATTTAACTCGCGAATAAATCATCCCATAATGAAAATTTAGCCCCCAAAAATAAAACTACCATATTAGATTTGAATGAATAAAAAATCGCGAATAAAATAAAAAACAAAGTAGAAAATGCAACGTTGCCAGATAGAGACCGACCTAGAAGGGATCTAAGCCATACATTCCTCAAAAAATTTTTTTTTCAATAAATTAGAAAAATTTCTATAAAATAGATAAAGCGAAATATATAGTTCACATGCAAGAACAGGAAACCCACAGAAAAATATTGAAAATTGTTTAGTAAAAAGAAGAGAAAATTGTTTTTTTATTTGCTATCAATTCTAAATTTCCTACAAATATTTCCGTTTAGAAGGCTATTAATAAGTTTGTAGATCATTAAAATTTATATATTTGACTATAATTACGGATTAATAGTTTATAATGGCATTAAAAACCACAGGAGGTGGTTTCTTAAATTATTGAAACTAAGGTATTTATTCCAAATAATTACGACAGAAAAACTTTTTTTTTCCAAAATTTATTTGATTTTAATTTAAATCATCGACTTAAGTTTACATTTAAACAACTGACGCCAATAACATGTCTTGGAATGATAAGGTAAGATAACGCTTATTCAATATTGATATTAAAATCAAATAAAACCATGTTCACACATATATTAAATTTGAAAAAAGGAACAACTTTTAATGGTATTTTCATTACAACAAAAAAATAATAAATGTTTAAATGTCTATAACATCAATAAGACAAGTTCTTGATGAGCTACTTAACAAGAGGGTTATAAAATATTTGTTTACTTTGAAAGAAACAAAAAAAGAGTAATTACAACTTCCGGGATATTAAAATAATAAATTATAGGTAAATTGATGCATTGGTTCAATTAAATGCAAAATTTTTAGAAATGTTTTATTTTGTTGAAAAAAAAAGTTGTTGAAATTTATAAGTAAAACAAAACAAAAACACCAACCTGTCGATTGTTTTTTCCACATAAGAAATCCGTTTAAAATGTTTAATGTATTACACATTTTTGTAATTAAAATTATACTAAATATATTTAGTTTGTAAACAAATAGTTTGAAAGACTTTTAAACTGTCAGTGGAAGTCAGCATCTTTAGAATGAGATCAAAGACAACGTCCTGTACATTTTATATAACACACAGTAACTTAAAGACAAAATGCAACTAAATATGAACCATATCAGTTATTTGGTAAATTGATATTTATAAATAAAATAAAACAATTTATTTTACACATACAGGTAGTTTAATTAAAGTGACTCACCTATCACAAACATGTATGAAAGCACACTATAGAAATACACAATTGACTTTATTTCTTTACGTTTTTTTTAGTTGAAAAAAACTTTAGCAATACGTTATCACATATGGTTCCATAATAAACAATGAACGCTACACGCGCGTATTATTCACTATAAAATTATACTAAATTTTCTTATCGACATTTTGTCCGTAATTTAAAGTTTTCTATATTTAGATTACCCACTTCGAAAATATATAAAGCGATATTAATTTGTCTAGACAGCGGTGGTAAAACATGGCAGCGTCTGTAGCCATTGCCATCTGGAGGCAACTTAGCAAACTAAAAATGACCCGCACTTTTTAAAAATGAATACATTTTAAAGTTGTTCAATTCAATTATAAAAATATGTTTATAATTTCCTAACTGAAAACATTTTTCTATTTTGTTTTTAAAATAATTAGGTTGGTAAGATAATTTAATTTATAATCGAACATAAAAGAATGACGTAAACAAAAACATTTCGTATTATTGGAAATAATCAAAATTCTTGCTAATGTTTTATTTTTATCTTTCCGCTTTATTTATCAACATTTTTGTTAATGATTAAACTTGTATAAGTTTAAGCATAATTTTATAATAAATTATAATTTGAAACAAGTGTCATTTATTTTATATGTCTGACATACATATCTATATTCAAAAACAGGAAGTTATCTTATATATTATCAAAAATACATTTGTTTTAAACAACATTGTACTTAAATATCAAAAATCAGTCTTTTAAAATAAATAAAAATAAAATAAACGTTTTTTAACACTTTAAAAATAACATTCTATATAAATATTTAACTTTATAACGAGATCTAGCATGACTTTTTCTTCTTCATCAGCATCAAAAGATATGACAATAAATTTAACAATGCCAATAACTGTTGCATAATAGGACGATGAATTAATTCCTATTTAACTATCGATAAAAGAAATCTAATATTAGTGTGTATCGTAAATTTTAGTATGAATCAATTCTGCGTCACTTTGGTAAATAGCGTTTTCACAACGTGATTGTGCTCTTGGTCTTCGTCGGAGTCTTTGTATGGCACGTCGAGTCAATCTTAAAGCTCTTCTTCGTTCTTTTTCCTTCCGTTTTTCAATTTCTTCGCGTCTTTGTTCGGCTTCCATGTCATCTAGAATTTTATCTCGATTTATTTCTTCTCGTATTAGTTGATGCAGACGTTTTTCTCGAAGTCTAGTTGTAGTTTCTGAATATGCATCGAGATATTGCTTATGGGAATTGGTTTTAATTAGCTGAAGAAGAATTGCATCCTCTTTTTGGTTTTTTTTTTGACGACGAGCAGCATTCTTGTTGCGTATATTAACTGTTGGTAACCAATCAACGTGGTATCGTTCTGTAGATTTAGCTGGTTTGCCATAGACGAAATGTTTAGAACAAACAAAGGTTTTATTTATTTTACCTGAAAAATAGTGTGAGGTTAAGTTTCATTAAAAATAATTTTAGAAAAATAATATTCACCTTTATCTTTTCGACCAATTGCTTCTAGCCACAGTTCTTGATGTTCTTTCGATAATGGTACGTTAGAATATACTTGGGGCACAGGAAATAAAAAATTTTTGGTAATAAAAAATTTGCGGCATATGATACAATAATTATCCATTTTTATTAAACTGATTCAATTCCAATAATCAAAATGGTTTAGTTCAATAACGAAAATATTATGAAGGTTTTAATTCCATAAAATACAAAAAAAAAATAATAATAAAGCAACACAAAAAAAAGTTTTATTTTGCACAGTCAATTTCACACCATTCCGTTGGATTGTGATGTGTTTGACATTTCCTAAAAACCATTTATTGATCATGCGCAATCGGAAAATAATTTTATTGGTCAGTAATACACGACTGCGCTTTACTCAAACGTAATAATTTTTAATTTTTCTCAATTCTATTCATTTTGAGATAATTTTATGATATCATCCCAAAAAGATAAACGAGCATTGTCCGGATTGGTTTTGCATTCCAGAATGTCTCCTATTTCCAAATAATTGAGTTGAGTCTTGGTAACAGGTTTCCATTCATTTAATTCAGGACTTTTGGGAATTCCATCTTTGGCGAATGATGTCCATAGCTTAACTAAGCGTTGAATAGTTTTTCCTGCTAGAGAATTTTCATCTGGGATGGCTGGATTAAAGTCACATGAAAATAAATAACTTAATTCATCAGCATGTATTACACCTGGAAGACTAACACCAAATATTTTTTTGAACATTCCAAAAGGAGTATCTACCGAAAATCTATAAAAATACACAGGGTTTTTGTTAAATTCAGCATGTTTCTTCACGGCACAATATTTGGGAATTAGAATTGCAAAATCTGTTGTCATCTGTAACAATTATTTATTCAAATATCAATTATGGTTCGATGTAGATTTTTCATTAGCTTACTTTTACGTAAGGATCAACGAGATCTTTAGTTGGCTGTACATTTCCGTAAAAGAATTCTTTTATTCGCGTACCTATTTCTTTTGATTTTTGCGTTTGTCGCTTTACATTGAGAAATAAGGGAACTATAGTTTCATTATCTGTGAAATCCATGGGGAATGTTAATTCTTTCGGGAATGATGGAGAAACAAAAATTAATCCTTCATCAGCAGTATATCCAAAAATAACTGGTACATCATTATAATTTCCGGAGTTTAAAATGTTATTAGGATGATCAGTTAAGAATGGTGTTTCAGAATCACATATAGCTACTTCTCTTGTTGGTCCCCATAGAGGTGTGATGCCGTTTGTAATATCCTATAAATTTTAAATACATAAAATATTTCAATGAACTATGTAAGAATAATCTTGGAAGTTTTACATGCACTTTTAACAATTCGTCCTCTAGATCGGTAAGTTCTTCAACAGGTAATTGTTTCAAATATTCGTAAAAAGCTCGTTCATCTCTTGACTCGAAGTTTAAAAGTTTTGCCAGTTTAAATGGTTTTACTTCATCAAAAGCCCAGTCGGTATTAGCCGTACCACTTTGACAAATTGCTTTATGGAAAAGTCCCTTTGTCATTGGAGACAATATTAAATAGTGAACTGCAGCACCGCCAGCGCTTTCACCAAAAATTGTAACGTTGTTTGGATCACCGTTAAAACTTTCAACATTCTCTTGAACCCATTTGAGTGCCATTACCATATCTTTTAATCCTGCGTTACCAGGAACACCAATCTTAGGATCTTTGAAAGCCATAAATCCTACAAAACGAAAATCGATATTACTAATACATAAATTACAAATGTTTTTAAATCTATATACCTAAAGGACCAAATCGATAGTTAATTGAAATCAAGACAATGTTTTCTGATATTAAAAATTTCGGCCCGTATATATCTGAATTTCCATTCCCTTCAGTAAAAGCTCCTCCGTGGATATACACCATAACAGGATAATTATTTTTTTCGTTAGATACCTATAGATTAAATAACTATGCTTAGTGTGTGTTTTTAAGCCAATTAAAATTAAATACCGATGGTGTATGAAGATTGAGGTAAAGACAATCTTCTCCTCCAGAAAATTTGCTTCGATCAAGTTTGTCGCGTCCACGACAGCTTTCTCCATATTCAAGTGCATCATGTATTCCTTCCCATTTTTCTGGAGGTTGGGGTGCCTAAAAATTAGGGCGATTTTAGTATTTGTGCATAATTGCATCTAATTTTTGAATTTTTATCAATTACTTTAAATCGAAGTTCACCAAGCGGTGGTTTTGCATATGGAATTCCTTTAAAAGAATAATAAAGTTTTCCTCGAACATCTTTACCAACGCTACCTCGCAGCTTCCCTTGTTTAGTGTCTACAATTGGTTCCATGTTTTTATGTAAAAAGATACACAAACTACTAATATTTTAGTTATTTCGATCAATTATTAGTGAATTTCGAAAATCAATCAATAGTTTTTCGATTTGTTAAAGGCAAAGAGCGATTTTGTAAAGCAATTATCATTAATTTCTTTGAATAAGTACTTATTATCTTTTCATGTTAAATGATAAAAAGATAAGATAACTTAATTCATAAAAGAATTTATCTAATAATTTATAACAGATTCTTTAATGCAGTGGTTCTAAAACCTGCAGGATTTGTATTCCAATTTTAATTTTTTCTACCCTCTATTATACAAAAACAATATGTCAAATGCTAAATGGATTTTTATTGATATTACTGTTTCTATTTTGAAGACAAAACCGATATTTCAGATAAATATTTGTAAAATAGGCACTGGTTTTTTAATAGAGTATAGCTTCCTTTGAAAAACTTTGTTGTATAATGCAAGTCCACAAGAATAACTAAAAGTATTATTGAACTTGTATTTTATCGCTAAGTTAAACACTTAACGCATTGTGTATATTGTGTATGGTGTATTGATATCAATGATATATACCTAAATATTTTAGGAATGTTCGTATAACAGAATTTTTATATTTACATTAATATTATATTTTTTTCTCTTCTCTCATTGTCAGTAAAACTTTTTTAAATAATATTTTAACCCTTACTCCGTAGGGTAGCTCTCCATAGTTTTAGAATCATTGCTTTAATATATTTCTTTTATTTTTTTTCCATATTAAAATTTATTACAATATTGTAGGACGCTGCAATTGGTAGGTAAAAAAGAAAGATAATTATTATCATTATTTCTATAGAAAGTGGATTAATTACATAAGTGTTTATTTTGAAAATAAAAATAAGCAAAATCTAATTTGTATAAAAATTGTAGTCTTTCTAAATGATAAAGATATAAGTATCATAAGTATTATGGCAATATAAAATACAGCTGGATAAGAATCTAATACAATAAGATCTAATACAATAAGATAATAATATTATAGTAAATACGAATGGAACAATTGAAAATATCAGTTTATTTGTATAATTTATTGTATCTCAGGGTTAAATTATTTTTCTGTGCAAAAACAAAAAATGTTTTTCATCGTTGTTATTCATTTTAAAATATAATTTTAAATGTATCGATAAAACATTTTTACTGCCTCCTCCGTAACGCATCGTATGTATTTGATTATTTGGTAAATACACCAATTACAACTACGTTCCACTAATTTGAAGATATATCACATGAATATAGAAATATCTATTTTTGTTATCATCAAAATGAACCCTTAAGTGGTTACGCGAACAACAGTTACGTTTATGATCCTGTGGGGTTACTTTTGAAGTCATTGTTTTAGTATTTAAATATATTTATAAATGAAGAAAAATTGACAATTTTGTAGTACGTCTTTTCCAATCAAAGTGTAAACATATTTGTACTTAAGTATTCACCCCAGTTATTGTATCATTATGAAAAAATAATCCTATATTTTTCGTTTAGCTTTGATTTATATTGGCATATCTAAGTATATCTACATTCGACATACAAGTATGTAAACATATTTTCTCATTTAAAAAAATACGATATTTGTAATGGTTTCTCAAAAATTCGATTTCTTACAACTTAAGCTACATTATCAAGGAAAATAAATTTATGAAACTGCTATTCAATTCCTTGTTAGAAAGTATACCTATAAACTTGAGAAGAGAGTTGAATTATTAGGAACACACTTATAATCTTATTAGGGTTGTTCAGAAAATTAAATTTGGAATGAAATTTTGTATTTGACTATCTTTTCAAAAATATAGTACCCCTTATAAATAATAACATTATTCAATATAAATAGCAGTTAATTTGGAAGCCAAATTTTAATTTTTAGAATCAATGTTTTTCTATTAGGAACGATTTTAAGCAATCAAAACTCTAAAATAATAGCTGGAAATAGTACTGTTATTCAAAAAATTTCATTCTGGGAAAATTATATAGATCGAATAATAATTAACTTCAGATACAGATTCGTAGAACCTGTTGTTTATATTAGTCACCATTAAAGTGCACTGAAATGTATCGGCTCTAAGTTGCAATGTAAATTAGAGTTCAGTTAGCCTTTTGATCAAGCGCGGATTCAGGATTTTTTTCTGAGGCACAATATCATCTTTCATTTGCAAGTGCGTGAAAGGGATCACGAAAAAAATTCGCAATTCCAGCCATAAATAGACTAGAGTTTCACTAATGTTCTTTTTGTTCTTTTTGTTATTTTATTTATATATTTTCACAACTTTAATAATTTGATTTGCTTCTAAGTATGTACTATTATGAAATATCCACAGTACACAAAATACTCTGGGGGGGGCACATGCCCCCCTCCTTAAATCCGTCCTTGCTTTTGATAATAGTTCAAGAAAACCTCGTCAAAAATCGTCCTGCGCTCATTAATTGCAAAAATGATATGCTTTTGATCAAAAATAGGCGCCCACACCTAACAAGAATAATTGAAGAAAAGATTCTGGTACTTGGATGGTCTAGGATAGCTTTACCTTATCCGGATTTTGCTTCGACAAACTACCGTTTTTCTTGTTCATTCCAAACTTTTGAAACGGACATTCCTTTAATTCCAAAGAACAAGTTCAGCAGGATGTCGAATTATTTCCCTAGTCTAAACTAACTGAATTTTGCAAGGGTAGAAGGGGAAAGCTGTTAGGAAAATAGCAAAAGTTTATTGAAAATAAAATTGAACATACATAATAAGTCAATATAGTTTTGTTATTGAATAAAATCAAAATAATAAATTCTTAGTAAAACCACGGAAGTTTATGATCTAATCAGTAGTAATTTTTTTTTTGACCTTGCAATAGCTTTTGTAGATATTCGGTTTTAAACTTGTTAGATTTTATATTATTCTTTTGACGATTTGTATTATCGTTGAGTACCTAAAGTCTTCTTATGATTTTATGCGATGGTACTTACTTTGCAAATTTAATACCAATCTTATAGTTTAATGAAAATTTGTGTCCTTTTTGGCAATGAATTATGAATAAATTTATGAATTGAATGAATTTTTAATTGTTATTTACCGTCATTTTATAACTTTTAAGGTCTTTAGAAACTTGAGGGCTAGTAAGAATCCGTAATCGAGAAATATCGAAAATTTGCTCGAATCGAGGATCGAACCCAACACCTGCCAGTTTAGGAGCTTTTTTTGCATTTAAAGGTTTTTTAAATCATTTATTCGTATTAATAATATTTACATAACATATAAATTAACAAAAATATACTTGATAAGTCTTTTTTTCTTTGATACATAAATTCGTAGTTCCTTCTTGAATAGATTAACCTACGTTTCTGATATTTTCAATAATACTAAATTAGTTTGTACATATGTGTTTTACGGTCTGGCAAATGTGATATCATATCCTAGCTTTTGGGCCTATTATAGGAAAATTAGATTAAAAAACTATTTAAGTTACTTGAACCTATAAGTCTCATGTAGCAGTTTTATCTGTTTCATTAAGGTATTCTTTTTAATTTGGATTTCAGTTTATAAATTATTTGGAGTGTGGAATATTTTCAAAGTTTGATATGATTGTTTATGTTTAAAGTCGTCCGATAAATTGTGTGCTCTGATACTAGTGATGTTTTTTGTAAGAATATTATCATTAAGTTGATTTTCGTAGAAATTGTTAGATAATTTTTCGATGTAGTCTTTTATGTTTAGGAGTTTAAGTTTAGGAGCGGTCACTTAGACCACTTGGCCACCAGTAGGCTCTCTAGTAGTATCGTTGTAAACTTTTTATAGTAACATCTTTATCATGGCAGTTAAATGTGCAATAATCATTAATATAATACGTAACAATGCTCAGCGGGATCCATTATGGGCTCAACGTTAGTCATGTGTTAATCCTTTGGAGTAATGGCTCAACCATTATTACCGTATTTTTAAGATCTTATTTATTTGTGATTGAAATCTTATATAATTTTGAAACATAAGAAAATTCGATCGAATGCAACTAATGATACTTTCAGAGTTAGTAAAAATTTCTTTTCTAAAAATATTTTTAATATTTTCAATCATTAATAAAATTATTACGCAAGGGTGGGATTTGAATTTAAAGATATGAACATATTTACAGTTGATTTTTTTAAAGATTTTCATAATGCGTATGAAGTAGTTTCAATTAGAATTAGTTTGATTTTTTATAGTTCTCCTTCTGTAGTCAACAGAGTACATAAAATATGTATAATTTTGAACATTTTAATGCATTTTAACTATTTAAAAAAAGCGATCCATGAGTTTGATGAGCTTGATGAATTTACACATAGTGTAAAACCAAACTAAATAAGATTTTCTTTTTACTTTAGAAGGTAGATGGCGGCAGTAATAAATACTTTATTCAATGCAATTGACAGCAATTGATTAAAAAATTTAAAATATAAAAATAAAAACAAAAAATAATATAATTTATAAAAAAAAAGTAAATTATTTTTATAAAAAAAGTTTTCAATGAATAGTTAATTTTTTGTTGTTTCTTGTACTTCAATAAATCTAAAGCTTCAATGCCTTGCGAATGTTTCATCTCAAATTAGCTGACGTATTTTCTTTATTTATTTTATTGAAATATAATGAGGCTGTAAGAAGAACCTGTCCAAAAAGTGTCCAATTATATATTGGCATGATGACATAAATAGATTTTTCTTCCAACAAAAATGACAACTCAACGTACTTATTATATTGATTTTTTTCTTTATCTCAGAATATTTCTTGAGGCTTTTTACTTCACTAATGCCATTGTGATTTATTAATTGCATAAAATATGTTTTGTTATTGACATCCGTCAATTTCCTAGATAAATAAAAGAGAACCTTTTTGAATGAATAATAATTGTAAAAATATATTGGCAAAACTGAAACGATGCCTTGAAAATTCTAAGAAAAATCTGTTATTTTATCTATATTGTTATTTTTATAAGGAGACAAATGGAAAGAATCTTAAAGTTTTCTTAGTTCTACGAAGAGCAAACTGAATATTGTCGTCGTGATGATTTAATAAATTGAATCTCGCGCCACTCTTTAAGAAATATAACGGAATCGACAACACTTGAAACTAAGACATACTAAATGCGACGAGAATACAAATTGTTCAGTACAAAAACAATTATAGCTGCGAGGAAAAAGAAAAGCCGTTTTGGTTGACCAAAACGTGAACATGAGTTTACTCCTCTCAGGGATCTGTTGGTGAGTACGGGAACCTGGAAGAATGAGATTGAAACGGGAATTAATATGGGATGAAGACGAACGGATGAAAGGATAAAAGAATAAAAGGCGACACCCGTCTTAAAACTTTCTCACATTTTATATAAAACTTATACTCGTGCACAATTTTCTTCACTCTCAGTGTAAAGTTTTCCCAATATTTCTGACACCCAACTGACTAGGAATAATGTAATTCATCTCTTACCACACGTTTTTTTCCTATCTTTATATCCTATTATTTGTTTGTTGTTGTATTATATGAATTATTTTTTTATTAAAAAACTTTTCTCTAAAAAAAGGGAAAATTTAATGTAATCTACGATCATGGATAAAGGCACCAATAAAATGTATGGTGGATAATACTTTTTTTTTTTGGCTTTAAATTTACCTTTAGTTTTGAGTTTTCATTGTCTAACACTATTTTATTTAAGGCAATAAACATATGAACCACTTTGATTTGTTTTTGAAACATTGTCACCATTTGTTCAAACATTAGGGATGATTTCGAAAAGTATAACTTGTGTTCTAGTATTTCAGTCAACTATTTTATTTTTTTTAGTTATTGCAATCATATAAAAGTCGGACAATATTGCATCTTAATTTTGGTGTCGACGATAACTGAGTATTTTTTTTTTAAGATTCAACAAAATTAAATTTACGTTAATTTCAATTCAATTCATATTGTAAAAAGAAAGATTAATGATATTCTAATATTTATCTATATGTATTGAAACTTTTGATAAATTGGCAATATGATGTAGTATTTAATAAAAACAACTTTTATCTTGTAATGTCAATACTGATTTAAGATACAGGTAGCCCTCCTTTAACACGCTACGTTATAACGCGGTTTCGATTTAACACGATTCATAAATTGCGGGAACCATCCAACAGCACGGCATCCTACAACACGGTTTTGCTATAACGTGATGAGAAAACTGCAAATCCTTTAAACATACAACACTGAATGTACTCAAAAAAAAAAGTTCTGAAAGTGAAGCCAATATCATTCCACCGAAAAAACGTTCTCGGTTGATACTTTATATAGAGCAGTGAGGAAGAAATAAATTCATTAAATTATGGCTACGTTAGATTTTTTTAGATTTTTTTAGACTTTTTTTACTTTGTGTTGTACATACATTTATATTTTTATAAAAATGTAGTTGATTATGTCGCATTAAAAAAATATTTGTTTTTAATAAGTTTTTGGAACGTAATCCGCCTTTTTTTACTAGCTCTAGGTCTCATGCAACACGGTTTCACACACCACGGCATTTTCTAGGAACCTAATTACCGTGTTATAGGAGGGTTACCTGTAGTTACTTCTGTTAGGTCCTTGAGAAGACAAACCAGAACATCCTAAATATAACAAGATGTGTTGGTTAAAATACGAATATAAATCCAAAAAAAAAATATATTGAATGATGTATTGAATATATTGAATAACATTGTATACGTTAGTGAAATTACCTTAAAGGTAAAAACTGTGACATATCCTGTTCTGTTATAGAAGTAGTTAATTCGTAAATTAAGAAACACATATTTGGTAGAAGCTAATCTTATAAGCCTTCAAAGATTAAAATCTGAACTAAGGTAAAAATTGATAACAAACAATAAACTTTAAGAAACTAAAACCAAGCATTTTTTAGATTTCTACCAAGAAATTTAAAATTCTTAGCAATTAAAAAAAAGATTATCTTAATTATATAGTAAAATTAAAATCCTATTTGGTACAGAATCAGAATCTGGGACCTGCTGGTTTCGTAGCAACCCATTTAACGACAAATTTGCTGAATTCTGTTTTATTTGTTAATATTTTTCAGTATAGTGTTCTAATGGAAAATTACTATAGAAAAATTAAAACTCATTAGAATTTTCTCGTAAATATTCTAATGAAATATTAATCACGAAAATATAAATAGATATGTGTTTCATCATTAATTTTATAGAGGAAGTAGTATTAAATGACAAGAATAAGGCAAATTTTTGTTTTAATCTTGCTATTTTGAAGAACACGATACTACTATTATTATTATCAAAGTAATTGTATATTTTTAAAACGAATTTTTCACTTTAGTAAAATTTCGCTCCTCGGATTATACGTCAATCATTTAGACGTTGCATTATTTGATTGACTGATGTTAGAAATTTAGTTTTCCTCAGAGGCGCATTTACGAATTTGTCGCCTTTAGGCTGGAAATGTTATGCTATTAAATATATTGTATGGTTCATGGACCAAAGTATTGTAACAGTTTGTAAGCTATAAAAAATGGTATTTTTTTGGCTACTGCATTGAGCACATCTGTTGATTAATTGATTACATTTTCTGAGAACGTTACAAACTACAAACGGTCAATTTGATACTTTTAGTATGATTTACTTTTTGATTTTTATCAATTTAATTTGTACTATATATTATGTTTTATACCAGAACTTTCATAAATCATCCATAGTTTTAATGAACATTTAAATTTTCGCTATTTTTTTCCGCCGCTTTATAACTACGAAGATCTTTAGGGACTCTAGGGTTAATAAAAATTCGTTAATCGAAATATCAATCCGTAAATACCGAAAATCTGCTCGCATTGAGATTCGAATCCAACACTTACCAGTTTTGGAATGGTCACCCTAAACTCTAACCATTCGGTCACCAGTAGGCTATATTTTTATTATTATATTGAGCGAAAATAAATAGATGGTTTTACCCATTTCTTCTAAATACGAGCACAGAAATGTGGTAAGGTATTTTCAGAATAATTAATTACAATAAGATATCATTTTTCGTTGTTAAATACAGCGATAGTAAAGCAAATATCAACCACAATAAAATGGTAAGCAACCAAGTGTCCGTTGAAATGTATAACAACCCTCTTTTTCAGCAAAATTTTCAATAAATGCAAAAATAACATTAATTTAAATGATATCTACTAAAATACTACTTATTTCAGCAGTACAACTAGTATACCTACTGAGCTATTGAAATCATTCGACATCTAAGCATTATTTTTATGTGTAACTATGCTTTTATAATAAATAAAAGTTCACTAAACATTTTAATTTTCATTCTTACTATTCCCATCATTTAATATTTTAATTTAAGAAAATATTGCTTTCAAACTGGAGGTATAAGTAAGAATACCTTTTTATACGTACCAATGTAGAAAAAAAATGAGGGTGATAATTTAAAGAATTGAATAAAAATAATTAGAGCAATTAAATCGTAATTGGATTAAAAGAATAATTTCAAATAAGTTTTACGCTTCCACTTTCTATACTAACTTTATTATCAGAATTTTGAGACTGTGACATTAATGGGTATGAACTTGGTAATTCTTGGTAGTCATTTATATATAATAAAGAAAATTAAATGATTTGACTAGAAACCCGTTTTGTTTTAGTATCATAAATGAAATCTGATAATGTAAATATTATTTTTAATTCACTTTTTGTAGATTCATTCATTCGCCATAAGTGGATTGAGTATAAAAATCATTCATTTAAGAGGTATAGAATCACCCTGTATGAAGATAAAATAATTTTAGTAAACGTTGAAATAAAATTTGTCGTACATGAAAATAAAAGCAAGGGATTGGCAAGAAGCCGTTTGTTTCGTCGCTATATCGCTATCACCATCAACATCATCATTGTCATCATCCGATATAGCCTTATATTATAGTATGCGCTTGAAACCAAAAATAAAACCAGGATAGACCAAATATCGGTTTTTTCCTCTTTCTTTAAAAATTGAACGAACGAAACGCAATTCTCTTGATTTGATTCATCCTGTTTTCTACTTATTCTATTATTATTGATTGGATTATGTACGTTCTTCTCTTCTTCTTTCTTTGGCATCTTGATCAAACCGAAGAAAATAAGGGAATGTCCTGCAGGAGTTTTTCAAGTACAGTATATGTTTGGAAGATTATTTTAGTCTGCCTTTTCCAATAATTTAATATCTAGGGGTAGGAACACAAAAGGACAATGTACCAAAAGTATCAGCTTCTTGTTTTATTAAAGATATGTTTAACGTTACACCAGAGGGTATTAGCTTATTTCTTTTATAGCAAGGATTTTCTAATATTTTGCTTCTTACTTTCGTAAAATGATTGTTTTTATTCGATTTTCTATTTGTATCCATAGTCGTGTTTGGTGTCGTGTTGAATAAAACGTTAAGTAAACTGTAAAATATAACATATGATAAACAGTTGAGCGTCGAATAATAAAAACTGTTGGAAAAATGTATAGCAAATGTTATAACCTTTTTATTTAATGATCTAGTGCCAGTAACTATAAAATTGATTGTTGCGTAAACATTTAACAAAAATAAAACAAAAGAATTTAAATTAAAAAAAAACGTACTAATGAAGTTGGAAACACACTTTCTTCAAAAACAGCGTTTAAAAGAAATCAAATCGATGTATACTGTAGAATGTGGATATATATTATACACATTTTAATATATTTTTTATTTTCTAAAAGAGAAAACTAAAGTTCCAAATTTTTCCGACAATATGAACTAGAAGAAGGGTTCAAATTTTGTATATAAGAACTTCTAAGGTTAACCGTTTTTTTTTTTGCAAAAACATTTGAAAATAATTCAAAAATGATAAGGATTTCAGAGTTATCTATACTACAAATTCTTTCTTTAAAGTTTAAGCTATTGAGCTGCAAATCTATTTGGATAATAAATTTTAACTTGAATATAAACGTAGTCCTTATTGCTATTTTTCTCGACAATGGTGAAGGTAAAATGATTTTGAAATTTTGTAACTTTGATTTAAGAATTGCGATAACTTATATTCAAAAGACTAAATGCTTGATTGCTGAATAACAAATAAAAAACTGTTATTTGCTTTATACTTACTAAGGTCTTTAGTGATTTTAGGATTGATAAAAATCCGTAAATCGAGAAATATCAAAAATTATCTCGATACAAGATACAAACCCAACACCTACCAGTTTTGGAGCGGCCATTTTGACCACTCGACCACCAATAGGCTAACCATAAACTATGCTATACAAAAAATATATTTAATAACATCTTTTTTGTTTTACTTTGGTTTTGTTTCCCGCTTTTTCTTTTTCTTAATTCTGTTAAGTAGGAACAGTCTATTGTTCTTTTAACAAATGTTATGGTATTCCATTTCCTCTTCTTCCTTGTTTTTGGGTGTTTCCAATTTACTTTCTATGGCGTTACGCTTGTACTATACCATTTTCTCTTAATTTTGCTTTAAAACTTCATTCAACTGTTTTATCGAAAGATTTTTTTTTTGTTTTATTTGCCTCAAATATTCTTAAAAAAATGTTTTTCAATGTCCGATTTTTTTTTGAACCGTTTGGATGTATCAGGTAGTATTTGATCTTTACATACCAAATGTAATAAAATTGTATTGAATAAGTTTTGATTTTTGGAAAGCTCAACTTTTTTTGACAAATGTGAATTTTTGATTTCTGTTATAGAAATTCTTAAATAAATCCAATTTTCGCAAGAAAATATAGTATAAGTAAGTAACGAACATAGATGTAGTACACCAAGGTACTATTTTAATTTCCATTATATACTATAAATGAGACTAATCGTATTTGGTCATATTTTCACTACTAATCAAATCACAAAATGTTATTATCATAAATTTCGGAACTTTATTGTAATACATAAGTATTAAATCAACTCAATCAATTGTTCAACTCAATTGAATATCTTTTGAAAAATATAACGGAACTATCAATCATTTGCTTACTGATAATATTGCTATAACGGACTTAAAATGATTATTATATAATAACTTCTATAAAAGTAAAATATTTCAATTGATTTGAAAACGGTGGTTTATGAAATACTTCAATGAATGAATTTAAAACTTTACTTTCGTTAAAAAAATATTTTATGTTTCTTTTGTATTATGAGAACAATGATAAATCTGAATGAAAAAGAAAACGTATACAATAAATATTTGAATTTGTTCACTATAAACAAAAAGTAAAGTTATTTTTTTTCAACTTCTATTTTATCATTTTTTTTTTTTGTTAATGACTATGAAAACTGAAGAGCTTTCTGAATGAATTTTTGATTTTAACAAACATTATTCCAATAAAAAAGAAAATTTTATTATTCAGTACAAAAAAATTTTGAAAACATCAAAGTATGTTTTTTTACAATTATAATGTGTAAATCAAAGTATCAAAAAAAAACAACGTTCTATTCCATACGTGTTTTGATTGCTAAGCAAACTTTACAAGTGGTAAAAACCATCAAAGCCTAGATTGTTTTTAACTATTAATTCTTCGTTTTAAAGTCCTATAATTTACGTAAGTTTTGAGTTTGCTATCATCTTGGCGGTAAAATAAAACGAACCAAAAAATCGGTTGCTGACAGTTAAGGGTTAGTAAAATGAGCCCTAAACGACACAGCAAAATATTTTTATTGTTATACAGTAATTCAAAAGTGAATGCTGATATATTTCGGGGAAATTATTCTTAGCGATTAAGCTCTTTTTTGTCTTGATAGCGTTGATAATCGACAAAATTGCCGCATTTGGGATTTAGAAATTCCTCATAAATATGTCGCAAAACAAATGCAAGCACAATACGTTTCTGTTTGGTGCAGATTTTGAGCTGAAGATATCATTGGACTATTCTTTTTCGACAATGTAAAGCAGTTACTGATTTTGGTACTCAGTAATTCAACATGATAGTCGACTTTTTTCTGTCTAAATTAGATCATATTGGTGTGGTCAATATATGGTTTAAACAAGACGGCACGACATACCATACAGTCCGTGAAATAACTCAATTGCTGCATGAGATATTTTCTAATCGTATCCTTTCTCGTTTCGATGATCAAAATTGGCCCCCAAAATCAAGTGATTTATAATAACACCTTAAGATTTATTTTTTTAAAATTATTTGAAGTTAATGGTTTATGCCAACAAGTCAACACCTATGCATGTATCAAAGGACATGATTTAATGTTGCATCAAGCAATTCATTCACATTTATGCAAAATAGTGATTAAACATTTTGACAAAAGAATGCATATGTGCCAACAAAGCTGAGGGAGTTGCTTGCCCAATATGTTATTTCGGGTATTATACATTTCAAAAAAAAAAAAAAAACGGACAAATACGAACAACACCAACAAAAAACAAAAACGGTGTTTTCGATTTAATTGAAATCTTCCATAATATTAGACTGCCAAAAGTAGCCAAGCTTTTCACAACATTGATTAAATTATATTAAAGCTACTATGTTCTAGTACGTATCTATTTACAATTAGTACAAAAAATTGGATTATAAATTTTTGTTTCGATAATTTTGGATTTTCTTCTAAAAAATTTCTTAGCCAATTCATTGCAGTATTTTAAGTTTTAATTAGTAGTTTTGGTTATTGGTGTACATATTGTATGATTAATTAATTAATTTGCTAATCATAATATTTAAAAACCTTCCGATGGTTTAATGTAATATGTAAATGTACCTAAAGCGAGTACCTACCAATAATCCATAGAGAGTACCTTCAAGTACCCACCCATAACTGAATAAAGATATTGAATTTTGATTTAATGTATGTTATTTTGCGTTTTAATAAATTACAAAAATTAAGCACTAATTTACAATTAAAGTTATTTGTATGGTCTTTATATTTTAAGAAAGTTCTCTAAAACGATGTATGAATGATTTATATACCATTCTAATTTTAAATTTTACTATATAGAGGAAAGTTTAAGATCGCAATGAACCGCATGCGTATAGGTAGATGGTGTTTCTCAGCGATTGTGTAAATTTTTGGAACTAACGATAACTCTTTTTATTTGAAAAAAAGAACTTTTGAAAAACTTCCTTTTATCCCATACTTCCACTTTGGAAAAAAATCCTGGAAAACATGCATTATTTTTTTTAAAACTACAGTTCTATTTTCAATACCCAACCCTTTAGTACAGAAAATTAAAGTTGTTTAGATGTCAGTGTGCCAATTTTAAGATTGTTGACAAATTATTCAAAATTTGTGATAGTTGATTTGTTAATTCCTCAAATTCAAGAATGGGACGCTGAGGAGGAAAGATCTCGAACCATTATCATCCACTGCTCTGGACGTTTTACAATATCTGAAGAGAAGAAAGATTAACAATATAAACTGTGATAATTTTGCAAAAATGTTTAATTCATTGCATTTCTCATTTTATTTTCTATCTCATATGAATGTAAAAATAAAAAAGCTGTAGATGTATCTATTTAAATTTTAGTGTTATTAGAATTACATCATTTTATCTCAATTATATTTAATAGAAAACAACCATGTAAATATATTTACGGTGCATATGGTCTAGGCCGCTGAGCGCCAAAAGTTATAAACAAAAAAAAAAAATCAAAAGTAAAGAACTTCTTTAATACTTATATGATGCAAGTCTTTGGAAGTGATTTTTAATCTCGGATAAAAAAAAACAATATTTCTTTTGGTTTCAATTTAAGTATCGTGTAAGAAATGTGATTAAAAGAAAAGCTAAAAGTTTAAACGATTACTAGAAATAGTACTATTTGGAAACATTGAACTGAACATAATTTATAGAGGCCTTCTTGTTTCCTTAAATCATAATCAGAGGCTTATTAATTAGAGAAATCAGTTTTGAAATCAATTAATTCTTTGCCAACAATAAATATTGCAATATTGAAACGTCTCTGTTTAATTAATTCGTAATTTGAAAAATTAATGAATAAAAAAAGGTTATTTTAAAAGTTATGAAAATTAGATAATTAGAACATGATTAGTACTTACTATTAAAATCGATGATAAGTTATCTAAGGGTTTGAGTGGATATTTTTCTGTATTTTTAATTAAAATTTTTCAGTTTTTAAGGAATTCTTTGTCTTTTTTATAACGTTAAGTAATTATATTTGTGATAAAATTTTTAAAATAAACTACAATACCTACTCATAAACTAAAGTATTATACGATGCACTGTTCTATAATGCATAAAAATGTAAAATTGTTGATTATTTGCTATATTGATTGAATGAAAAAACTTTTGTTTCATTTACCGAATCTGATTTATCTAATTGGTAATAAATATGTTTCTTCCATTCGTAATTGCTTCAGTTATCTCAAATTTCAAAGTGACTAATCAATTATTTTTTTCCACACTTTTTATTTCCTTTGTTCATTTCTCAATACGAATTTCAAATTGAAATAAAATCTCTGCCGATGTGAGATGATTTGCATTAGTCAATGGGAGTAAGAATTGTGTATAATGTTTTTGTATGCAAAAATTTTATGAGTGGTTCACACTGGAGTGGTCTGTTGAAATAAGTTCGTCATTATGATCGACAATGAATCTTCTAAAGATCCGTTTACTTATTAATCATTGAGATTTAAATATATTCCTTACCTTAACTGATGCATTAAAAATTTGAAGTAAACAAATATGTATTTACAAGTTCTTCTGGCATAGGTACTCGTATACTGAAGTTGAATTTGTAATTTGCTAATGTTGTCTAGACTACACCTTAAAATATGGTACCGAAATCATGGATTTCGTTATAAAAATTCAATAGATTAAAGATTTTTTCCTTTTTATTTTGCTACAATTGGTAGAAATTTAACGAAATAGATAATTTGTAAAAACTTGATAAGGATAGTAATAAACGAGAAAAAAATGTCTCTATTATCTTTTATTATCAGTTGGTGATTACACCTTAAATTTATTTGAATTACAAATACCTTAATGAAACACTTAATATATTTTCCAAAATGAAGGTGAAAAAATAAAATAAATAAATTGAAATTTAGGTTAATATTGACTGTTTAAATATTCCATCAATTTAAAGTATATATATTTGAGTGAATGTGTGATATATATTTACTTCAATAAGTAATGAAAATCATACAGATTACAATTGAAAATTATTTCGCTTAATCTGCATAATAAACCTAATGCACATGATCTAAAAAAATTATAAATGTTTCAAAAATGTTCTAAACTAATATCAAAACTTAATATAGGTTTTAATTGTTAACTTTGTTAGATAAAATTTAAGATATATCTATTAAAAAATGCAAAAAAAAAACATTTATTTCGAAATACCTAAAACGAGTTTCTATTGGCTTGCCATTAAAATGACGTCACAAAACAAAATTTCAAATTCCTATGGACGTTTTCCTATGACAAATGTACTTAAACACAAAAGGGAAAGGTGGTTTAAATCGCGGTTTTATTCCAAAGGAAAAAATTAATAGTAATTTTTAGAGTGAAAAACTGTTTTTCATGGTGAAAAATTGTATAAACTTTTATTTTTTCTAGGGCAACCGCTCAATGATCTGTTTAAATCTCAATTTCAATATGCGTACTGTGACGTCACAGAAGACTCATAGGCGCACTCATCGTTTTTGGACTCTCATTTGCTCAATTAATGAATAATAGTTTATGTGTTATTATTCATTTATTTATTTATTAACATATTTATTAAATAAGAAGAAAATTCAGGTTGTTTAAGATCTTTAATTTTTTCATATTTTATTATTTCAAAAAGCAACTCAGGCTTCTTGATTTACAAAATTAAATATTTTGAAAAAAAAAATATTTAATATTTATTAATTATAGTATATTCAAAGTTGAAGTTAAAACCGCTACCATAAGCTGTTTTTTTAATTGATTGAAAAATTAATGGTTTATATCAAAGGAATTTTCATTCTGAATAATATTTTTGATATATTGTTAAAAAAATGATATATCGTTAAAAATAATCGAATTTTTAGCCCACTCTAAGGCATTTATATAATCTTAATTTATGAATTTTTATGCAATAATAATAAAAAATACTATAATAAATAAAATACTTATCAATGTCAATCTCATTTGCTCATTAAAATTTAAGCTTCTTTTTAGCCAAAACATAAGTTGTCATAAATAAATATTGATTTATCTTCAAACTAATAATGTTCTTTATCGATTAAAAATAATGTACAAAGTCTATAGTTTATTCAACCAGTCATTGTAGGTTGTAAATCCAAATTTTCACTTACATTTTTATGATTTTCATAAAATCATGAATTCAGTAAAATCCTCATACGATCAATGAAAAATTATTCATAACAATCGTCATTGTATTTAACGTTGATACAATATACTCATTGTTTGTAATCAAATCCCTACGTACTATAAATGCTATTATACTATAAATAACGTTTTACGATTTGTTATAAGTATGTACATAATGAGTAATTCCTAAGACCCTTATTTAGCATGTAGAATGTAGATATACTTCGATTGTTTTCATAATTAAAAAACAATCTTAATTTGATCCCTCTAATAGTTATTATAGCTAAAAACCTTTAAACTTTGCAGTTTAAGACTTATTATTGTCAACATAGGGCTTTTGCAAATACACTAATAAAGATTATATTAATGCCTTAGACTTGGCTAAAAATTTGACCTTTTTTTAAGAGATATATCAAAAATATTATTCAGAATGAAAATTTCTTTGATATAAAAAATTAAATTTTTCAATCAATTAAAAAAACAGCTTATGGTAGTGGAATATTATTTTAACTTCAACTTTGATCTGAAGTAACTTTGAATGAAGTGATTTTTTCAAAAAATGCTAAAGAAACCTTCATTGTGGAGCATTTAATTTTCTAAAAAAAGTATTCAAAATTTTGCTCTGAATATTTACTTTCTCTTCAGCTGCAAAATTCCAAAGTTAAAAATTCAAATCGTAAAAATAAAACAATGTTCAAAACTCGATTAGTAAACGTAAGTAAACGGTTGGTCTGACGAAAATTTACTACTGGACATTTATTGTAAAGCATTCAATTTTCATCAAGAATATGTGTCGTTTAATTTTTTCAAAGTGATGGCTTAAAAGTTTTGAGAAAAATTTAAGCTTTAGATGAAAAAAATAAAAATTACGATGATAGACGCCTTACTAATCCTATTAAGGCTGAATATTTTTTTTTTATATATTTTCTTTAAAAAAAAATCAATATTTTGGACGAGCCTAAGGTACCTATAATTATGGTATGTCAAGGCTTAGATATTGTAGGTACACTATAGGTATTATAGCCATTATGAGAATTCTGGAATGAGTAAATTCTACATTTCCAATTCATAAAATTTCTCAAACTGGTTGAACTTGTGGGTTTATTCAGAAAAAATTTTTAATCTGGGCTTTGATGATTTTAAACGTAGCATGAATTAAATTCATCATTATGAGTAAAGAATCAGTTAAAGACATCGGTGGTTTACGATGCGAAGCGAAGAGATGAAACAAATGTACTAATTCAAATATTTGAAAATCTGGATGAATTACAGGTATCTCTCCTATAAAACGGTAGATAAGTTTCTAGAAAATAGCGTGTTGTGTGAAACCGTGTTGCATTAGATCTAGAGTCAATACAAAAAGGGGGGATTATGTTCCGAAAATTTATTAAATAATCAATCGGGAACGTTTTTTCGGTTGAAAGATATCATCTTCACTATCAGAACTCTTTTTGTTCATTTGCATTTTTTTCATCAGCTCATCGCTTTAAAAATTCTGTAATTTATTTTGGTTGCTAGTTTTTACCAGGTCATTGTAAATTTCTCAGTTTTGAGATTAACAGTACTGCAGTTCCCTTTTGAATTTTCGGCTTTCTTCAGCCGAATCTTGAAGACCTCAATAGCCGTATCCACCAAACAGTTTCTAGTGTTATACAAAATTTTCTATAATTCTCGTATTAGAGTGAAACCATGTTACAGGATGTCATCTTGTAGGAGGATTCCCGCAATTTATAAACCGTGTTGCAGCGAATTTGTGTTATATGATATTGTGTTATCGGAGAACTATCTGTACTAATACTACAATCCAGACCAAGGCTTTTGGCTCTCTGACAAACAACAAGAAGCTCAATCTACAGAAAATCAAATTAAGCAGGTACAGGTAGATACTACATGTTAAAACTTCAATGCAAAATAACTAAATGAGTAAGTACAATTGTTCTTTGATATTTACTGCTTTGCACATATGCAATTCAGTTTTATCATCATCTCAATTTTACACACATTCTTAAGTAAAAATGGATAATACGATTTGGTGATTCCATTCGATAGAACCGAATCGAAAAAAAAGTATACGTATAAAACCATCACTTGATTATTTTAATCAACCACGGAGACATTTAACACACACCTATGAAGTTTTCATCTTCATGATAGTTGAATTTAAAAGTATTTATGAAAAGATAGTAGACAGTAAAACTTAAAAATTGTATTCAATTAGTCATAATTTTTATTGTTTTCAAACTATATTTTGAATTCATTTCAAAGATATTTTGCTAGTAGAGTATTTGACTTTTGGAATGCATATAATGTTTCAATTTGGGCGTTATTTTTAAAAACAAGTAAGTATTAAGTTTGCCCACCTTTGGTTTATACTTTATGGTTTGAACATTGTAACATTGCTTAAAATCTTAAGCCGGTGATTTTATATGATTTTTATGGTATTTGAAGAATATAAAAAAAGAAAAAGATAAAAATATCAAAAAATCGTCTAATTACAAGAGTGGGGACTACCAAAAAAACGGTGCTCCCTGGTTGACATGATTCCAACCCTTGTAGTGATCCAAACCAAACAAATTTAAAAAATTCTTCATTAGTAAAGATGCTGCTATCGGACTGATCATTGTCAAAGAAAAAAAAAAAATTCACAAAATGGCGTCCACTTAAAAAAAAATTTTTTAGACCTTTTCGAATTTTTAAAAAATACTTATAATTAAAACTTTCCAAAATCCAAGGCAGGAGCGATAGAGAAATATATAAAAAATAATTTATCAAATTTCAAAGGACTCGGTAAAGTAGAACTTGAGATATCATGTCAACCACCTCAAAAAATAAGTTTTGAGAAAAACGCTTTTGAAATTTGACAAATAATTCCAATAGATAACTCAGATAATCACAAAATCCGCTGTATCTCCGAAAATAATTCGAATTTTGAAAAATTCGTTTAAGGGCATATTTTTGAAGGTCTAAAATTTGAAAATATGGGAAAAAAGAAAAATCAATTTTTTCAAATTTCTAGACCAGAACACCCCCTTAAATTTTTAGTGACTCTAGGGTTAGTAAAAGTCTAATCGAGAAATACCGAACATTTGTTCGATACGAGGATCGAATCCAAAACCTACCAGTTTTGGAGCTGTTACCTAGACCACTCAGGCACTAGTAGGCTCAGTTATAGCTTTATCAGCAGCATTTTCAAAGAAGTAAGATCTAATTATCATTATGGTCCACCGGATAAAATCGCTGTAACTGGGGTGAGGATAACTCACCGATTTTCCATGAAAAAACCTATGCATCCTAAATAACTCACTATTTGGTGTTCATTATGGTCCACCGGAAATGATGACCCGGTGTAGCATGGTGGACCGGGACTCTCGGAAAATCGGTGAGTTATCCTCACCCCAGTTACAGCAATTTTATTTATTAACATAGCTACATCGCTATATAGCCTTCATCGGAAAACATGATTTTTTGAGAAAAATCAGCTGGTTATTCTTTGGTGAAATTAACATTCTCGACATTTTCGAGTAGGTACTAGTTAATCCATTTAACTAGAATTTTTGCTAGAGTTTATACTTGGTTGGTATGAATTTATTGTAAAATTGTTTAAAATTTTAAGCTGATGAATTCCGATGGGACTGATATCACCTCCTCTATTGGTGTTTAAATTTCTTAAGAAATTGGTATCAGTACCTAACTATAATGAGAAAAGAAGGCGTAAGAAAAATAAGTTTTTCGTCGACAAAGATGTAGTTCATACAAGGAGAAGAAGCTATACTTTAAACTAACGCGATTCATAGTAATTTTTCAACAATGTGATTTCAAGAATGAACATTGGGGATGTTTTTGTAGGGACGAAAACTTTTCCCGGTTTGATTGTAGGAATAATATGGGAACCGGCGCGGCGCGTCGCAACTGTCAGCAAATAGGAGACCCGAGACCACGAAGAAGACAACAACGACGTTCAAACGAGACGGAGAGACAATATAATTGTTGGAATTTGTGGCAGTTGAACCGCGTGGTTCGTCGCGTTAACATCATCACTCTTGTGCTATTGTGCACGTGAAAACTCCGGTGCATTTCGTTAAGTTCATCTCTCGAAAAATATTTCAACCATTTCATTTAACATTTTATTTCAATTACATAATTTTCAATCAGCCCATTTATTGATGCATTAAAAACACTCAACAATCAATTGTCAAAATAATTTTTGTGTTACAAAAATAAACATCAACTTCACTGTTGACAATTAAATACATAAAAAGGTAAATTGAAGAATTTTTTTTGAAATAGAAGGCTTTTTTGTTTTCCTTTACCTGTAATCAAACACTCACATATTACTATCGGAGGATATAATATAAAAATTTCAGATGAGCCAAAATAAATTTGGAGCTAATCCAAAAAAGTTTCCTATACGATAAGTATTTATATACCTCCACCTATATGAATATAACCATTATTGTGTATAGAAATAATTATTTCGAGTTTTCAAGTTTAAAAATAACTCTCACTGATTAGTTCGAAACTTAGATAAAACATTTTATGACTCCGCTTTCTATATATTTGGGAAAAATAGATAAACTTTATCAAATATTCACCCAGCTACAAAGAACATAAATCAATACATAATTTAAATTAGATCAAATATTTAGAAGAAAAAAAACTATAACATTAAAACAAACACAGTTAAGGATCTCAAATTTTGACGAAAAAGAATGTCCAATTCATCGTCTTTATTTCTTTAACATTTAACATATACATATTCTATTTATCTTCATCTATATATTTTTTCACGTCCCTATGTTGTTTATTTTATGAATTTCCATCTCGCTCATTCCACACAATATATAATTTTAATATTCATAAATTGTCACGTAGCTTCATTAAACTCCTACATTTAATTCAAAACGGTATTAGTATTATTTTTTTTTACATAAAAGGAAAAAATCGTGTTGGAATTTAAAAAAATTGTATGTGAAATTTTTCAGTTATCTGATAGGAAAATCCCCGTTAGACAACCGACAAAAATTATAATTTGAATTAGGGAAAATGGATTAGTTAGAATTACAGAAATGACATTACGTTCATGTGAATAATTTCAAAGCAAAAATCGGATTTGCCATAAAGCGCTTTGAGAAAAAAGATTTAATTAAGATGGTAGTTAAATTAATTGAAATAAGCTTTGAATTAAAGCTCTTATAATTTTATTGAACATTACGGTGTCCTTAAGGTTTTTGGTTTTATTCAAAACTATGTTTATATTAATTTTTAAAAAAAAAATAACCAAATTTTAGTCGTTTCCAAAAACGCTAAGATGCACCACCCAGCCATTAAAAATTCATATTAAAATTATTTTTTTCAATTTCCATTTTTTATTAAAAAAATATTTTAAAAATTATTATTATAAACTAGCTGATACCGGCGACTTCGTCAGCATATCATTATAAAACGCTAACAAATTCCTAATTAATTGTTATGTTAATGGTAAGTAAATGGCTCTCTGGGAATATATGACTAATTTTTTTTGGCTTTCCGTACTTAAAAAAAATAATTTCGAAACCAATCAATATGTAAGTATTAAATTCGTATAGAATTTTGAAATCTCAAAAAATTAACAATATTACTGAAAATAATTTTGACTAGTTACTTCCCGTGAAATATTCACAACTTAACACTGACAAACGGTAAAAATCAACAAATGTATGAAATCAAAAAGATAGTCATGAAAACAATGAGTTTTAACTATGTTTGCAATATTTAATTGTTTTAATCTGTTTTAACAACAATCAGTTAACATTTTTTGTTCTCTGTCTTGGTCGATATACATACATATGTTTACTTATTTTATTATTGATAAAACTAATAAAATAATTCCTTAAAACAACCAAATCAATAGTGAGTCAATATTTCTATTAAATATTAACCTACACAATTTCAGCCAAAATTTAAATGCTATATTATTAATCGTTCAATTATACAAAATATAAAGGTTAAAACGATCCATTTTTATGACAAATGTAGCGACTTATAAATCGTATGTATGTTATTGTGTAGTTCGTGAATTCACGGTACTGGACTAAGGGTTGTTTTGAAGGTAGCTTAATTTTGTAATTATTATTTCTGAAATCTCTCCCCAAAAATTAAGTTTCGTTATTAAGAAACTATTTATTATATAAAGGGCCCAAAAGTTATGATTTAATTTTTCGTGGCTTTGTTTGAGACTTTAAGGTATGGTTTCAACCCTTTGACGATTGTCAAATTAAAACTTTATAAAATAATGGGAGGAATAAATTAATTTAGCAGACTTTGGAAAATATTTTAAATGCTTTGTTTCATCTTTTAGGATTGGAAATCAAAAACAATATTTGTCTAGTTTGAAAATTTTATTTATAATAAATTTGCAAAAATTATCTGCCTAGGTTTCTTCGTTTGCCTGAAAGAATTCTAAGTTTGTCATTTTCCGATAATTCTGAACTTCTTTCGCAAAAATTGAAATGTCTTACGTTTGTTGTCGAAACCAGAAGTGTTCTAAAACTAATAGGAATAAAAATGGCGAAATTAAAAATAAATTTTGACTTACATTAGTCTTGTAGATTTCAATTAACGAAGTAATAATAAAATATTAGGTTGTTTTCTATAGATATTTTCTTAGGAAATACTAAAAAAAATGAAATGTCTCAAATGTATGAAGTTTATATTTTTTTTTATTGTTATTTACTGTCACTTTATAACTACTTAAGTTGTATGTGACTTTTGGGTTAATAAAAATTTGTAAATCATGAAAATTGAAATTTTTCTCCATTTATATACGAAATTCGAACCTAACATTCAAGATTCATAAATTATCCAGGTTGCCCCTTTAAAAAATGACGTCATCTGAAATATTTTTATATGTATTTAAAAATTGGTACAAATGGTATTTCAGTTTAAATCATCGAAACGATGTAACTATAGTAACACTTAAAATTTGAAAATTAAAAGCAAATATCAAATATGTGCGACTTCAATTGATATATTGTTAACAATGCTACAAATAGTAATGAATTTGAATTCCTTCTGGATACGTCACGTTTTTAAATATTCTGATTCGTTGTGAGCTTATGAGGCCTATGATACCTATGTATTTTATAAACCTTACCCGATAACTACTAGTTTTGGGATGGCCATCTTGACCACTCGGTCACCAGTAGATTATTTAATAGTTTTACTAACTTGAAAAATAATTTAAATTTCATATAGATACCTACCTAAAGTAAAAAAAAAAAACAATCTTATACATTAGAAAAGTTTCCTCCTCTGTAATTAAAAAAACTTTGATCGAACTTAGAATCGAAAGGTATAAAGTAATTTGCATATGTTTTTGTATTCATTTGGTGGCACCTGTTACAGAAACGTTAAAGAAAAGAACTAAAACTTGATAATTAATTTTCTTATTCGATTAATTTTTCATATACTCGATATCATTTTGCTTTATTTTTATCTATTTCATCATACTTCGTTAACGTGAAATTTGAAATAATCGTCTCTTTGGTATCATTGAAGAAAAAAAATTTGTAACAATTATGTCATTAATTACGTTTTTTGTTGGAACTTCACGATTTTACGAATAACAATTGCAAAAAATTCCAACAAATTCTAAAGAAAAGTAAAACTGAGACTCGTGCCCTAGTGAATAGCAAGCAACGATTGGTTAATTTTGACTTTCATGGATCTCTCGATTATCGCGATCAACGTCTTTTGTAATCCATGAATAAAACAAAGTCAACAATCAATTGTATAACAGATGAAGTATGACGTCATTTGATAAATAAAACCGATAATAAAAAAGAACAAAATAAATAAATATTCAGATCATGCCTATCAAAAAAAAAAAAATCATTCAAACATAACTTTTTTACTTAGTTTTGTCGTAATTAAAATTGACTTTATGTCGTTTCAAATCTAATTTGAATACTAATTCATGTGTAAAATTTTCCATCATTATATTTGATAGTTTTGAAGAAAAGATATAGTGAAACAAATTAAAAATGACGGGAAGAACAAAACAACCACCTGTTACATGTTCCTGTTGTGTATAGGAAATGTTCCTGTTTTATCCCTACTGTTCTTCCTTTTCCTCTCTCAAGTAAAGCACTCGTCAATTTTACACTGTATTGATCTGTTTCCATTTCAAATATTTATTTTTAATTGAAATAATATTTCATTTTTACCAATAGATAAATGAATCAATGGAAAAAAGAAGCTTTCCAGTTGTTTGAACAATGTTTGAAAACAAACAGAAGATGTTTTGATTATATTTTTTTATTTTTGTAACAAAAGGTAGCTATAAATTAATATGCGTGTCAGAAGTTCGAATTTATAATTTCTTGAACGTATTGAATTGTAAATTAAACTGAAATCGGAAGTTTTACCGAAAACAGAAGTGGAATCCGTGACCCAGTAACTGTATATTTTGAAATCCGATAATATTTTCTGGAGAAATGCAACGAAGGATTTGTGTACAATTGTGTGCATTGGTGGATTTTCTTTTTAGAAAACTACATTTAATTGTTGTCATTACTGTCTCCACTAAATTGTGTCTTCACGTTTTAGTTACTTGGGAATTAAAAGTCAAAAAGCGAAAACATTTATGAATGATATTTATTTCACGCGAAAGTCGGTCGACGGACTAAATTTAGAAAATTTTCCACACATTTATGGCTAGCGAAAAATTTGTTGCAAAACCATTGCGATAATTTCCATTTCTAATAGAAAAATCAGATAAGAAAATGATTCATTTCGTTTCGTTTATTTTTTTCCTTTTCCAAACATCTTTCCTATTAACCGCTCTCGATTGAAGACGAGGAAAATTTAGATTTTATATATTTTTTACTGAACTGTACATCGGTTTATTATTATTTGTAAATGATTCTTTCATATAATGGAAAAAATTCCCACATTTTTTTCAAATTCAATAGAGAATATACACGCGAATCTATCACTCGTCTCCCCCTCTTTCTCGTAACAATCCACTGTAAATCTCATAATAATTTTCTCTCTCTGTTCAATCGTATTGTTACATAGATATCTTTGTCATCCTCTTGTATTTAGAATTATCATAATATCCCTTACATTCAATGCAAATATGGGAACAAATTCTCTCTTCGAATCATTTCACTACTGCAGGAAGAAAAAGATCTTCACCAACCGTTTTTTTTTATATTCCGGTTTATTTTGAATTACTATAACTAATTTCTTGAGAAGCTTCCTAATATTTTTGAAAAAATATAAATAATTTCCGTATTTCTTTTCACAATTGTTGTATTCGATGATATTTTGATGAATATAAGTATTCATTATATTATGTTCGTTTTTCATTTAGATTTTCTGAAACTTAGTTTCGAATTTCATACATTCGTGAAGATACTTGATACATTTTTTTTTTATTTAGCACAAATGAAAAGAACTACTTAATTTCTATATTTACTTTAGCATATGGTAGCGGTACTTATTGAAGTTTTGTACCGAACTGATTCTTTTTTTTCTGTTATTTATCATCGTTTTATAAATGCTAAAGTTCTTAGCGACTCTAGGGTCAATAATAATCTCTAAATCGGGAAATATTGAAAATTTGCACGATATGCGGATCGAGCCTTGCACTTACCAGTTTTGAAGCGGTCACCTGGAGTTCTTGGCTACCACTGAACCGATTAATTCTTTACTTTTTCACTGAAACTCGATGAATATATGTTTACAAAATCTATTAGTATAATTTGAAAATTCATATATTTTTATCTTTTACCTAACGATAAATTCAGTTTTCTACATGGTTATACTCCTTCCTGTCCTACCTGTTCCTTATAAGTTTTCCAGGTCAAAGTACTGTATTTCTTTTATTTTTCTTTGGTTCTTTCAATTTTCCTTCGAAAACATCTCATATAAGTTCCTTTCTCTCAGACTTCAATTCAACCTGTAAGCTTTTCTTTTTTTCACCTTCACATTAATCGTCGTTACTTCTTCATTGAATCTTCTGAAGAGTTTTATGGTCGTGATTCATTCTTTTCACTTATTTTTCTTCATTTTATTTAACAATTTCTTTCCTTTTTTCTGAGGGTTCATGTTCTCGTTCTACACAGTGCTGCTCTCTATATTTGATAATTTTGTTTCCGAAATGCTTAGCTTTACATTATTAAAAATTATATCTATAATTAATTCTACTGCAAAATGTAACGATTCCATTGTCCTATTTGAAAGGTTTTTGAAGTTTAAAAACAATAAAAATGGCTCAAGTGTACTTTAGCACACCCACAATCTGGCAACGTTACATTTTCGACTTTGTTTTTAATTTAATTCGCGATTAAATCGGTCCATAATGAAAATTTAGCCACAAAAGAGAGAATTATACCATACTAGAATTGAATAAACAAAAATATCGCGAATTAAATTAAAAACAAAGTCGAAAATGTAACGTTGCCAGATTGTGGATGTGCTAAAGTACACTTGAGCCATAAAAATTATAGATATAATGTATACCTCCTGCGATAATATCCTCAGTATCAAGAAACGCCTGTTTGGCTCATGTCCCTTTTAGGGACATGAATGTCTGGTAACGTTGTATTTTTTTCTTTGTTTTCAATTTAATTCGCGATTTTTTGATAGTTGAATTCTCATATCGTATAATTTTCTCTTTTATCGCTAAATTTTCATCTTATCCCGATTTATTCGCGAATAAAATTGAAAAAATAAGTAGAAAATGCAACGTTGCCAGAAACTTACGTCCCTAAACGGAACATGAGCTGCTATTTCCTTAACACATTCTAGATATTTATTTATTTTGAACCATTTTTCTCATTTTCATGCGTTTAAAACAAAATTGTGAGTATTCAATCACTAATAATAACTGTTGGAATAAAAACAAAATGTTAAAGTTCACCAGTGATTATCAAAACTAACCCCTTTGTATTGTTTTTGAGATATTCAAAACGAAATTAAAGCATTCCGTAATTATTTTGAACAATTTTTTTGATTAAATACGCAATCTAGAACAACTTTATTGGGCTCTACAATAAACCTAAAAAATAGATAACGGATCGTTCATAGAGTTTTAATTGTTAAAGGACAACTTTTGACGCTATTATTGAATTACAATTAGTTGTTAACTATTAGTATACTTACCGTAATACACTTAAGTATCAACATTGATCGATCGTTAATTTCATATAATGCTTTGATAGATGAACTATATAACAATCACTGGTGATAATCAAGGATCATCAGCAACACTTATAGTTAAATGTATGCTTTAATTGGATCTTCTGTTACACAACCACTATGAATGCAATTCCATACTAATCACATTCTTCACTATTACCTTCTTATTTAAATAAAGTATTAGGAAAGCCCCTAAAATTTAATGTAAATTTATGTTTCATGAAGAAAATGGTTTGATTTTTGAGTAGTAACTTAAAAGTTATTTTTTTTACTTGATCATCTTTCTAATTTTAAGCACAAGTAAAAAGCTGAACTTTAAAACCAGGCAAATATTTTTTCTAATGTTATTTTCTTCTTGGGTATTCTAGTAGAATATTTTTGTAATATAGTTAATAAAATTTATAATTTTTAGTATAGAGAAACTCCATATCAATATTAATATATGCCAGAATAACTATGAATACCCGAGTACTCTTAAACGAGTCACCAGTAGGTAAAATAATTTATTTTTCGATTCATGGTTTTTTATTAATTTTAAAGCTTGTAAAAGACCTTAGTTGTTATAGATAGAGTAATAAATACCAACTGTTAAAAAACTATTATATTTTGTTGTCACATTTTATCCAATGCAAAATTTGTAAATTTGATCAAAAATTTTCAAGAAGTTTACTATGTATTACGTGGCTTATAAAAACTAGAACCAAAATAATTTACTAAATTGTTCACTAATTTTACTTACATCAGTGTAAACTTAAAACTTAGTTATCGACGGTAAAAAGTATTGAATACTGAAAATAATGTTTTTGATTAGGTAAATTAATTAGAACAGTAAAAAAAGAATGTATTATAATATTTTATTTTGAAACAATTTCACTTCAATATTCAGTTCATCTATAATAGGTATTCAGTAGAAGTAATGCTAGTGTCGTTATATTGACGTTGTGCAGTTACTAATTTAACGAAGCGTAATCGGCATAACCTATTCATATTTAAATGATATTATGGGGCGGCCAAAGGCGGTGAAGCCAAAGAGGCAGAATGCGGTGGAGGACGGTGGTGGAGGCGGATGTTGTTGAAAGAGATATGTATTCTTTTTAAACGAGTAATCGCCTCTCTAAGCTAAACGTAAATATGTATATCCCATGTCCAATTGTTCAAAATAACCACTCGAAATTAGTTCAAAAGCCTATTGCGTTTCACATTCATGCAGTGTAAAATGACTAAATTAGTTAAGTTTTAGGCGTTTCGATCGTATAAAAAATGTGTAAAAATCGTAAATTCTTTATTATGTTGTTTCGATTGTTTTAATTTGTAGCAGAGGCGATACTCGTAAACAATTAATTTGAAACTCGCTTTTTCGCAATGGAACAAATTGAAATAGTTTTATAGATTATTTTATAATATCTAGAAGTTCATTATTATAGAAAAGTTAAATTAATTCCTATTGTTGTTTAAATTACCGTATACACAAATTAGTGGTAAATTCAAAAAGATTGATTTTACCGTAATTATAGTTATCAAAATCAATTTCGAACGCCTGTTTTAATCAAACCATATATTTTAATTGTAATTATTAGGTTGTTCGGAAAGTCATTTCGTTTCTTTTTTTGTGATAATGAAAGACAATTTTTGTATAGTGAATAAATATTTTTTTAATTTATATATTGGCCATTCTGGTTCCTCTATGACCTTTTGCCATTTTTCTGGCTGTAGTATGATTTTTCACTAAAAAATCTTTTGCTCATTTTTCGCCGAAAACTGATCTTGGGGGATTTTTGACTTCCTCATTTAAAGTAAAGGTTTTACCGTCTAAAAGATTTCGCAGTGGTCAAAACCAATAATAAACCGAAGGTGCCAGATTTGTAGAATATGATGGGTATGACAGTTTATACCATTCAAATTGTAAAAGCTTTTGGGAGGGCACAATACTAGTATGAGGTCAAATTTCTCCCCATAAAAACATAGGGAACCCATATATCGGGATTCGAGGTTAATCCTAGGCTTTTCAAGTGGGTCATTAACAATTGAATTTAGTAAATTTTACCTTTTACCGATCTTACGTACTGTTATTCATCGATTTGCATCAACTAATGATTTCATTGTGACTTTACCACCCTCAACCGGTCTTCCAGACCGTGATGCATCTTCGACATCAAAATTGCCGAATTGAAATTTTAGAAACTAGTTTTGGCACTGGCGTGCCGTTAATACTTCTTCTGCATACACTTCAGTTAATTTTTTTCTTAATTGAACAGCATTTTACCTTTTCTATAGTGAACAAATAATATATGAGGAAAATTCTGGTTTTTGTTCTCCATATTTAAAAGGACACGAACCAAAAACTATTGCGTAGAATCACTTGAGCTTTTTCACATACAAGCCTTGCTATATGAGCTCTCAAAACATACAATGATTACACGGCTTAGTTAAAAAACGAGTGCAAAAAATACAATTAAATCTTTTGTCGGGAAAAAAACGAAATTACTTTCCGAACAACCCAATATTTTTTGAAACATTTGAGAAAAATATAATGATAATTTCGCAATTATGTATTATGGATTTTGAGTTCACAATAATAAACATGTTTAATCGTCTGTATCAAGGATACACTAATCTTGGCAATTTTAGTGAACAATGTCGGTATACACTTTAATTTTTTCTTTGAAATACTGAAAACTTGCATATTCTATTATTGTAGTTTTTGATGAAAGTTCATTTTACCGTGCTATATGTATCGCGCTGTTGCACTCTTTATTTTTCGATTTATTTTCTTTAAGACCATTGAGAACCCTTAAACATTTATTAGGTTATTCCATAAATTATTTCTTTTTTCTAATATAAAATGAGTTCATAATATTTAATAATATTTCTCTTTTGCTCTATTACCTTCTTTCATTTCTCAGGATGCCTCATTATGACTTCTTTCCAAAATTTTTGAGTTTTGGGCCAATAATATTCCTGGAAATACGATTTTCATATGATATCGCGTCACCATATACATTAGCAACAAGAAAAAAGCTCACATAGTTGGAATGTTTTTCCGCATTCTGCATACTGCCCAAATCTTGCTTCATCTAATTATTATCTACTACTTTCTATCCTCCGAAAAAAATTCTTATCTCGATAAGTTCCTTAAATCCATTAACGAAATAAAATTGCATCTCCTGTTAAAGGTTTCTGTGTAAAATGGCTACAGTTGGTAAAAATTCTCCAAGGAACCAAAATTTTTAACGATAGTTAATTTTTTTTTGTTTGATTTTCCATTATTTACAGTTAGTAGAGCTGTATTATTTTATAGACTTGAAATTTTGTATTCAAATAAAGCAGGTGTATAAAAAAATCGAATTCTTTATCGGATATAAAACTATCAAATATGTACGTTATTGACAATGGTGTATAGTAGATGGTGCATATGAAATATGCATATTATGTAAAAGCTCCTTTTTGTTATTTGTTTTAAATTTTGCACTTATATTTGTATAAATTTTTTGTATGAGTATAAATTTGATAATAATGCTGCAAAAGCTGCACGCAACATAAACCAAGCATTTGGGGAGAAAACTATTAACGATCGAAAAGTGCAGCGTTGGTTTAAAAAATTCCAGCCTGGTGATTTTTCTCTACTAAATGAAACTGTCTAAACTTCCAAAACTGTTTGTGAAAAATGATGATCTGAAGGTATTTGTGGAACAAAATCCAACTATACTCACGAAAGGACTTGTTATCTAGATGAAAATTGACGAAACAACAATATTGCAACATCTTACTGAAATTTAAAGAAAATGGATAAGTGGGTACTGCAAGAACTAATCGAGCGAAAGAAGCTGGATCAGTTGAAAGTATGCTCATCGTTACTAACCCGATTTTATCGAGATTTCATTGAAATATGAAGTTTTTCAGCATCCAGCCTATTCACCAATCGACTTTCATTTTTTTAAACATTTAGATATGTTTTTACTAGTTAAACAATACGAAAATGAAGACAGTTTGAAACAATCGATAGTAGAGATTATTGCTTTCAAATATTAGATTTTTTTAGAACGGCCACTTTGGCTTAAAATCTCATTGGAAAAAGTGTATTGAAGCGAAAGAAGCATATTTTGATTGAGTAAATAGCTTTTGAAAAATGATATGCGGTTTTATATATTCACTTTAAAATCCGACATTCCATACGCATCTTCTTCTTAATCTAAACATCGTGCCGATGTACCTATAGTGATTGAATTGCTGTCACTCGGGGTCCTATTCCTGTCCTAATCCATACGCACCAACTTAACACATACATATTTTATTTATTTGACGTCTTGAACACAAATCTAAACTTTTAAAATTTGTAATGAGGTAGAATTTCCCGAAAAAAACACTAGTGTAAAAAACCCCTTCTATTGGGGAAAAAATAATTTTTCGGTATATAAATATGTAGATATTTTGACGCCCAAAATATGATTCCAGGCTTTTGTCGCTAGTCGGAATTTTCTTAAGATCGAACTCCTAGATATATCAATATATGTTTATATGTTAGGTTTTACAATCTACATATTTAGCAATATATATGCGGCGTTTTTTTTTCTACAAATGTGCTGGTGTCCATGCTTATTACGTAAGAAGCTATGTCAATTATATAAAGCCCTCTAGGTTTTCCTTATTTTTTTAATTTGTTTATTATTTACAATTGGTCCCTGAATTACAACAAAAATCTGCTATATGTACCTCGAATCACGCATGCTTAATATCTAAGAGTAGCAAGCTTGATGTTTTTATTTTCCGTATGGCAGTTCAAGAATAGAACGCGCATTTAAAGTCGTTTAGAAGAAAATAACAAATATTAAGAAAAAATAGAAATTAATATTGTAGGTAGTCAACTGTTTGAGTCATGTCTCTGTAAAATTTAAATTCGATTTGGGGCTTATTAACGGAGTAAAAAAATCGTAAAGTTACGTAATTTGTAACTACTTACTACAGTGTGAATGGAGAAAGTTATACGTGATCGCATTCAACTTGCGATAGCTCTTTTCGTAGAAAGGAACTTTTTTTGAAAAAATAGCTACGCATTCTTTGAAATAATCCGCGTCGATCAATACTAAAACCATCAACATTTTGTAAGCAAAATATTTCAACGTTAATATAGAAAATCGTGTCAAAATTCAATCCGAGTGCATAAAAGTCTGACAGGAATATATACAAGGCTTACTTATAAGCATAGGAAATTCCCTCTTATTCTTATAATTCCCCAGTGTAATTCTAAGCAACTTTAAGTCTAGTTGACTCATTGCTGATGCCCAAGAGTTTATGCGGCTTAGAGATAATGAGGGTCATTTTCTATATGCTTAATCCAAAGCGGAACTTATTTTTTTAACTAAGAAGATAGGAGATTTTGATAATGGCAAAATTTGCCTTACATAACTTATGAATGGCCCCTAAGTACTAAAAATTTCTGCACATAGTGGAATATCTGAAGCATTTATATTGAAATTTTAATCAGTTTGAAAATATTTACAGTAATTCTTGAATGTTTGTAAAATTGTAAAATAGTTATGAAGTTGTAAAAATTATTAAGCGAAGGCAGCCATAAAATGTATTAAAACGGAAAATAATCGTTTGCATCATATCAACATTATTATATTGCACTCAAAAAACGATGAATGCATATGTTCATTTATGCATACAAGCGACATCCCGGATGATAAAAGTGAAATTTAAATAAGATTTTAATTAATTTGTACATACGCTCAAGCAGTGCCTTTAAATAAATAGAAACCAACTTTACCTTTTTAATTTGAAAAGTTGATTTAAATAAACACAATTATATTTCCTCTTCCACATACAAAGGGAAGTTGAGATTGAATTATTGGGCTCGATACTATGTTATTTGTAAAATTGAAGGAAAGTAATAACACAGAAATAATTGCACTTTATATGAAGGACTTAATTAAAATCATAATTAATCCACCAAAATTTAGGTTTTTCTGTATAAAATTATTTGTTTATAAACAAATCCTTGTAAATTTGAAATATATTTCCAGTCATAAAACTAATTTTATTACAGCTTAATATAATGAGCGATTAACTACGAAAAATGGATTATTTATTATTGATCATTGATGTTAATTTCACCAATTAATTATTAGTTATCATCTTAATTTTTGATAGCTCACTGTTGTACTATTCAAACCGCTGTGGTTCTATCAATTATTGATATAATTGTACAACTTTTGCTTAGCCTAAGGATTATCCAATTTCTTTTTCTTCTTCTTTGTCTAACGTCATTTCCCACGTACGGTGGTTGTTACACCAGCGGTTGTTTCAGACCCTGAATGATCTGCCAAACCGTATTTTTCCAGGTCTTCTTTTTCGGGCTATCCACGTTGCAATTACTAAAATTGAGTTCTTGAGCTTAGTTCAGGGATCGGGAACCTTTATTGTTTACGGAGCCATTTTTTTTTTTTTAAAGTGAACTTTATATTTATTATTATAAAAAATGGAAATAAAAATTTCAAATTTAAGGACATATTTATTCCAATTTATGAAATCAGTTCTTAATGTAAGATTTTACTTCTGTTTTCTGAATATAGCATAAACTTTGAGTTTGGTATTTAAACAGTCACTGGGTAAGGACCAAAAAGCTGCATGAGGCTCGCAAACCACAGATTTCTGAGCCCTGGTTTAAGCTATGACCGTTCATTGGGTAGGTGATCGGCCCCGTTTACTTTTTCCCTCTGGTTTTTCTTATTCTACGAACCTTTCCATGTTGTCGTGTTGGGAAATATACCCGAAAAACTCCAAAATTCGACCATAGATGATTTTTACAATAATAAACCTAGAGCTAGGGCTTAAAAACATGGCTACGTATTATGTGCAACCAAAAAGTTGCTTATAAGATTATATTGAGTTTGAGCTATTATTTTGATTCATTTTTATTTCCTTTAAAAGAAATTTTCGACTGGCTTGAAAAAAAATTCAACCCAGGAAAACATTAGTAACGCAGAAAAAAAATCTTGAAGCTTGACGTTTACTTAAGTAATGTCTAAATAATTACTTAAGTAATAATAATAGGCGTACCATGGTATATCAACAACGACCGCATACACGAAGATCTTCAAATTGATCAAGTCAAGGATGTTATTTCAAAGCGTGCTAAAAGTTACCAAATGAGACTGGACAACCATCCTAACCAGCCAGCCCTCAATTTGCTCGACAATAGCACCGAGAATAGAAGACTAAAAAGACCCTCAATTTTGGAACTAACAGACCGATTCAAATAAAAAATAATTAATAAAAAGTGAATCAAATTAAATAATTTAATTAATAAATAAATATTGAGTTGTGTTGGTGGACACAACCAATTCAAGAGCAGGACAAGACGACAAATTGCAATTATTGCCAAGAGGCAGATTGTGCAAATTAAGTGGAAATAAAAAAAATAAAAAAATGTCAGTAATGTGCAGTAATGTTGTGAAATTTACATTTTGTAAAATTAATTTGTCTCATTATTTTTAGCCCATATTATGAGCATTTTTTAGATTTCAGAAGAAGAAAAATAATTGTCGAATAGGAGGAAACTGTTCTTTTGCAACTAGTCTCTGACTAATGTAATATTTTTTATTTGAAAATCGTAAAAATTATGAAAATGAATAGGACTATTTACTGTTTCAAGTAGTAATCTTTGTCAAATGAATTTTACTATGCAGCATTGTATAAAAAGTATAAAACGTTAGTTTAGGTCCGGCGCTCTAATATTATAGTGTAAAGTGGCCAGATTTCAATAGCCACAATTAACCCTTCCCTGCACTCTTATTATATTAGGATATGCGTATGACAATAAGCTATTACCATATTGGAGTTCAAATTTTCTCTGAATCAAGTTTCATCAAAACTAGTGCATTAATTTAGCAAAATTTTTAAAAAAATAGATAGATATACGCTCCAAATTTTTGTATGATTACAGATTTTAGAGAAAATTACAGTTTTGTAAAAAAGCTGAAATGAAATAATAATATGAAGCTTATCTAAATCTATACGTATGCATTTGTTTTTCTTCTGTTTATGGTTAAATATGATATCGTTGGTTATAGTTTATTTTATTTGAGAAAAAAGATAAGCCAAACCTTTTTTCTTTTACCATACTTTTTCTTTTATTTGTCTTTATATGTAGGAAACAAAAGTAAAAAAAAAACGTTCTATTTAAATTTATGTAGAATAAATATAGAAAAAGTTTGGATTAAAATCTACAAAGAGATTTTTATTGTTGTTAAGGTAGCGACCTCGAATTTTCATTTGATGTGTGATTCCGGTTCATCGTTGACGATAATTTTGTTCTATTCAAATAATAATAATAGAAATTAACTCGCCCATTTCGCTCGAATGTCCGTTCGTTTGGACGATTTCATTTGCTAATATTGCCGACCATCGGGCAGTTAAATACAGGATGAGTATTTACCGAAGTAAATGAATGCAAATGCAGTTTGTGGAGATTTTATTCAAAATCAAGTCGGCCAATAATTTTGATTTGTTATAATTTGAATATAAGTGGAATTCAGCTCTGAACATGAAAAGTGAATAAAAGTCATTATTTTTTTCAATTTTGTCATAATTCAAGTCCTTTTTCCTTTGTAATGTCGTTAATTGAATTAATTTTTCATTACTAATATTAGCATTTAATGTTATTGAGTATGAAATATTGTTTGTTTTGATCAATGTCAGTTCAATTATTTTTACTAATTGTCGATAATTGAAAAAGACATAGCACATCACGACTGTTTTCACACAACGTGAATATAGACAAACATTTATGTTATTCTTATACGTTGCGCCTTTTCTTGAACGGAAAATAATCTTTTTCCATTTCTCAATTTTTTTTCGGAGTTTCAATGTTATAAGAAAACATAATTTCAATATTTATTACATTTTCTGTAAACATACAAGATTTATAAATATTTTATTTTATCATTTAAATATTTCCATTGTTCCGGTTTCTTTTTTATATTTATCATTTGAAATTATAAATTTTTAATTTCTATCAATAAAACATTTGATTTACTGTAATATTTTAGTAAAAAAAATACAATTAAGTTTCAAGTTGTTCAACATTCATTTCAATATCTTCTTTTGAATGAATATATTTCATTGAATTTTATGAAGAATAACAGGCTAAGATAAAATAAATAGTTCCTATAACTAAATCCTATATGAAAATATTTAATTTGTTAATACCAAAGTATTAGTAAGTCTTTTGGTGGACAATGTGGCTCTGATACCTAAAGTCCTGTAGGTCCTAAGTTTTAATCATGTGATAAGCACGTTTTTTAAGTTTTTTTCGGATCTTTTTAAACGGATCTTTATAAATCCTAGAATCGCTAGACTTTAGTATGTAATTACAAAGCGACAGTAAACAATCGTTAAAAATAGTATCTGTTATAAATTCTAACTATGAAGTATTAATCTGAATAGCTTTTAAAACATAAAGAATTATTTTATTAATTTTTATTAGCTATTTGCTGCCACTTTATAATACTAAGGTCTTTATCGACTCTAATTTATAAAAATTGATTTTAGACAGGAACTTATGTGGATATTTGTCGTTTATATTCGCAAATGTGGATATTTTAATTCTATTTTCCAATCATTACCCTCTTTTTAAGAAGGATTGAAACTCCATCCCACTGCTGCTATTGTAGTACCAAAATACAAAAGTATAGCCAGACATTTTCATCAACCACATTAAATTGATATTTTTAAACAACTATCTAATATCGATTAACTACGTGAAAAATGTTCGCAAACTCATGTCGAACAGTTTTAGTTCAAATTGAAAGTTCACGGTAATGAACCTAAGAATTTATAATATGGTTATAGAGGGTAAAAGTACATAGCTAAAAAGCTCAGTCGGTTCATTTTGATTCTGATTTTGAAACCTGTAGAACTGAGATCTTAAAGGACCTAGATTTTGTTCTTCTTATAGTGGCTTTTCATGTACCCAGTTTCCCAAATAAGCAGATTTTAAATGCCATTTGTCGTATTTATAGAGGAGCTCGCAAATTCCTAAGCTTTTTCGTTAAGCATTGGGTTGTTTCTTGGAATCGAATATGTCATAATTCCCAATGTATCTGAACGTGCCCAAACAATGGAACGTGGGTCTACAAAGTTTTAATTAAAGAAATAAACATCGGAAAAATCTAAGACATCAAAACTCAGCGAATAAGATACGAAAATTCCCAGTAGAAGGGATTTTTCAATGAAAAAGTATTGTGATCTCATTGTATTTACCAAGGTTTTTTACATATCCCGGGCACACATATCTCTGTATAACCAGTATTTATAGCTTAGAATTTCCAAAGGGTCAAAATCAGACTGCAAATTTGTAACTGAGGCCACTAAATTTCATCAACTCCCAATCTAATGAGGACGTCAGCTCTGGAGCTGAGTCTTAAACGGCAAAACGATTCAAAAATAAGGTGTCTCACCACTTGCCTATAGTTTAAGAGATCCCAATGGAAGTATTCTCTATCACGCTTTGGATAAATTGGATAAAAAATATATAAAATATATTTCCGAATAAGATCAAAAAGTCATTTTCTGTTGTGGGTGAACATCTTCTGCTCTAGTTTATTCTAATTGAATTAAGACCGTAGCTTACGTAATTTTGGGTTCCCAAATGCTCTAACCTGATTTTTACTACATCCAATATGTTTCTCTTAAAAAGAGTGTTTTTCAATTCGTTTTACTTGGATTTGTTTGGAATAAATTATTCTCTACACTCATTATATACTTCAACTAAAAATACCCCTTCTAAACTCCTCAACTACTGTAGATAGCACTTTTTTCTCGCCCATAAACCGCAAGTTCAGTTTCCTGTCTAGTTGAACTGTTTCTTCCGGCATTTGTTGTTAACAAGGTCTTTTAAGGGTGTGATTTCATGTTGACGCATGACACTAATTTTCAGTGTTAAATTTAGTCACCTGGTACAATTTCAAACGAAGCGCTATTAGATGAAAAGTAGCGTAAAGTTTGATTGCAGCGTCAAGTGATAATGATGAAATAAGTTTAATTAAAACAAGTAACAAGATTGGAAAGTCGAATTATCTTTATCGAATTATCTGCTACTCCTTAATCTTTTTGGAGCAATAACAACACATAGTTATAGTAGTTATGTTAGTTCTAGTAGTTACACTAAACTGTTTCGAAACTGCTTCTTTATGTCGATTGTAATCGAGTTCGGTTTCAAATTAAATGACACTAAAACTATTTTAGTATTACTGCTGCTTTTTACCCAAGTGACGCTTTGGTCGAAATCATATCACGTGACCAAATTTGACGCTGAAAATCAGCGTCAAGCGACCTGAATCATGACCTGAAGCATGAAATCGCACCTAAAATCAAAAAATGCATTTCTCTTTTTCAATTTTTATACGATACTTTTATGTTATCTATAATGTTTCAATTTATTTTCCTCGATTCTCTTTTTACTTGTCGTTATATGAATACTTACAACTAGAATAAAATTTTCATTTGTGCATAATTTATATTAAATCATCTCTCATCCTAGCTTCTCAACTTTCTATCTCTTTTTTATAGATTCTAATACATGTAATAAGAAGGTACTATTCAGTGATGAAAACTATTGTCAAACACTTTTCACTGTCTTTTATTTTAATGGCTGTTTTGATTTTTACTATTAAGCACTAAGTAGATAATAAATAACTTAAATTTATTATCTTGGTTAAGTTCTTCAACACTTATTAATATCGCAATTAATTAAAGTGTGTTCATTTTCCTTAATTATATTTTTATTTAATCTAAATATTTCATTAGACAAAGTAGTAAGGAAAACGTAATGATAACAAAGAAAAGTTAGGAAAATTAAAATTTTAATTGTTCGTAACGTTTTTTACACAATAAAACAATTCTTTTACATCAATAACTTCTTTATATTATTTTACATTAAAGAACATAAATTAAACAAATAACAATTAAAATTGTGCATGAAATTAATTTCCCGAAGATATTTTTTTTTTGTTTTTTGTTAATGTTCTTCTTTATTTTCTCATTTCTCTTTCATTTCAACATTGTTTTGTTAGCACTTATAACAATGGTTTTTGCGTAACTGTGTAGACAACTCTAATAATTAAAGGGGATTAAACGATTAAAAACAAACGACAAGACCTCTTGACAATGGATGATTCTTAATTTAAACACATTTTCTTACTGTGAACAATAAACGAGAATATACTTGCTTAATTTTTCTACACTTACAGTAATTATAATTTTGGGTAATTTAAATATAGTGGTGAATTAAGAGAAATATGAAGGTACACAATACTTAATCTTTATAAGTACCAAACATTGATGAATTTTTTTCTTTAATTTTAAAGAGAACGAATGCTTTGGAAATTCTATCTTTATAGTAAGTCGTCATTATAGGTAAAGTTTTGGTAAATTTTGTAGATATTTTATTTCGTTTTCCATTGATTTATGAGCGTTCTGTAAATCATTTTAAGTACATGTTTGAAACTATAAATCCTTCGCTCCCTGGAAAGCTATTTTCGATAGCCCTAAAAGATAAACATTTCCTCTCTTAAATTAGATGTATATTTTTGAGCTGAGCAGCACCCTCTTCTCAATTCTCTTCTTGATTTTTGACATTGAAATCTTATTCTTAAAAGAAAAATAGGGTCAGTGGAACGTGTAATGTAAGAAAACAGAAGAAATCTTAAGAAATTTTGAATTGTGCCCACGTTTGTTCCATTTTCTTTTTGTTCCAACCTTGAACGTGTTTCCAACATCAACTTACTATTGACCTCAAAAATTTAATTTGCGCGCGTATTTTTATTTTGTGTCATTAATTTAAATATTTTTAAAACTTTAAACTATATTTAATTGGGAGACGATCTAAGCTATGGAAAAACAAAATCGTCCACTGTTAAGCTTTATTTTTTCATTTGATTTAGTCATCATGCATATTTAAGTTCTCTGCGATATAGCAAATTTTTTCGGATATTTGCTATTCTCGTTATTTCAAATTTGAGTAATTTACTTACTGTATCATAACATAATGCACAAATTGTAAGTAATTTAAATATTTATATCACAATTATTAATAATAATAAAAAAGTTGTATAGGAAGCTTGAATTACATTCCATAACATTTAACAGTCAATTAAATATCTTAATACATTTCCATTTGAATTTTGAGTGTTCAAATATTTGTTTTTAAATGGCTTTGAGAGGGACGAAATGTTCAAATCAAATATCGTCGAGGTCGCTACGATTTAGGTTCAATTAAAGTTTATTTAACTATAACACCAACTTGACCAATTGCAACGAATTTAACCTTTAAAATCTTCGATCCTTGTCTGATTAAACACAATTAATACATCTGTAAAATAGCGTTCTATAGAGTGCTATTTTAAATAATCAACTAAATTTTGGTATAACTTTTAATCAGTGTCCACACTAAATTTTTCGTTTAGAATATATCGTAAGTTGATATGAATATAAAAGCATCTTATCATTTTAAAATAAGGCAATCGCTTTAAAAGCGACTTTTTTAATAGGGATTTGCTTATACGTTTGTTATTCGAATTCTATTTGGAAAGTCTTTTCGTCAATTTGCTTTAATGTGTGTGACAATGTATTGGAACAACAGAATCTCGTAGAGTTTCATCGGGTTTTAAATTTTTCGCTATTTACAATACCAACTCTTTTTCATTAATTAAAAATTTCATATTATGTGGCTTGAAATGAGTTAATGAATTCTTTCTATTTACAAATCGAATAACAAGATATCAATAGAAAACGACTCTAATGGTGGAATGAAAAAGTCAACGCACATAATCATGTTGGGTATCATTAGATAAGTATTAAAAGAAAATAAAAGTTTCAAAACAAAGTTAACATTTAAATCAATAATTACAGGTAATAAGTATTTCCAACATCAAAAAATATAGGGACGTGGGCGTAATGTGCATTTTCACCACCAGGGATCGATTGAACATTTGCCGCTCTTTATTTTCATCATTAGTGAAAATCCTTTAAATTCTTTAATTATTTAAAAATGCACTCTTCGTGTTTTTCTCAAAGCAAAAGTTTTATGTAATTATCAATGTTAATATGCCGCCCATTCTAATGTGCCCCCCGAGGTCTTGAGAGTGCCCAATATTACGCTACTGTATTGAGCCACTTCCTTCCCTTTTTGAAGGCAAATTGATTTGCAATTGATATTTCGTTTAATTTTTGGGTTATAGAGTATTATTATTACTTAGAAACTACCGAAGAACTGTGGTTTTTGAAGGTATTTTATTCTCTTTTAAAATCATAAAGGTATGAAAACGTTCAGCAAGTATTATTTCCCACTAATCAGGTGGCACTAGAATTCTTTTTAAGAAGGTGATCGCTATTATTTATCCGTCAGTAATAAGAGATATTGAAACAAAATAGTAAATTTTGAACATTTAACAGCTTTCGACATTACAAATAGAACAATTTTATTCATAGTTCCTTAACTGTTATCTAAGAAGATAAAACGATTCTTATTTTTCGAATTTGTAAAAACGAATGATAAATGTACTGAATTTTATTTAGTAGTTTATTTTTACATTCTGCTATTCGAACAATTGTTTTTTTTTTTGCTTTATAAAAATCCGAAATCGATTTTAAGCTATTCTTGTAGATTGTCAAACGTTAGACAAAACAATAACCTCATTGAACTGCTAGTGTTAGTTAGAAAAATAATTTAAAAATATTTATGTACAGCAGTTAGTAGCACTTATAGTTTAAATGTTGAATAAATTTGATATTTTGCTATGGTATGATTTTTTCATACACATGAGGTATTAGTAATCACGACTGAGTCAAGTGTCGATCTGGTTATTCAATGATTCCCGTAATCTTGATCAATCTCGATTGATTATGAAATAAATAATAAATTTTTGACGAAAAAATCCTGTCGTACATTTTTCCTTTAAAGATCTTTTTTTAAAAATATATAGAAGAAAATAAGGATGTGAAAATTCAGCGAAGGTATAATATTTATTAAGAATACTAAAGAAGAATCCTATAATTTATTCGAAAAATCGTTCCATAAATAATATAAAACAGTGTTTTATATGAATGCAAAGTGTGTGTTTACAATTTAGATCAATGTTAAAATTCAAAAAGCTAAAATTAAATTTAAATGGAAACAAAACATTATGTCTACAGTTTTCATTAATTGATTTAAAAATCACTTGTATGCCAATTCTTTAGTTGGAATTTTAAGATGTCTGTGTTGCCATTTTTAAAGCGACATCTTTATAATATTGTTTAGATTTAAGAAATATAATCGAATTCAGTTTCAAAGATATTTATAAAATTTGCAGGTTGGGCCGTCCTTGAAATAATTTTTACGTAACTTATTTTTAGTTTTGAGAATCCAAAATAATTAAAGGCACGAAGAGATTAAATATTACGAGAAACTAAATAAATAAAACCTAAAAGACAGTAGCCAAAAATTCTTACAAACTATAAATTGTTTATCTTACATGAATGAAACATATGTTGAAAGTTGTTGATAAAGTTTTGACAAAAGTTGAATATTTTACTTTGTCTATTATTTTTTATGTATTTAGTATAATATACATTGAAAGTATGACGGTTTCAACTGTCACGATTATGTAAGATTGACAAAATAAATTAAATTTGCACAATTGTGCGCGTACAATGTTTTGGCACAATGTCTATGGCATTGAAACAACAGAAAAAATGCAATTTGGCCTTTTTTTTTGGTACTTATGAAAACTTATTTAACTGTAGTCACAAAATGATAGTAATCACGAAATTAGCACTTTGACTCTAAAAAGAGCATTTATTTAGTGTTGCTGGATATTTTGATATTCTTTTAGGAAAAGTTTACGTTAAATAGGTACTTCTGAGGAAAGTATCCCATAAGTAAATATCCGGAAGTTCATTTGCCACAGATTTCGCTTTGAAGATGCAGTGTTTGCTAATGCTTTACCAATATCAGTGATCAGTTAGGTAGTTCAGGGTGATCACAGACCTGAAAAACCTGGAATTATCAGGGATTTTAATTCAATCAGCAAATATTAGGGTATTCAAAAATATCTGCGAATTTCATTGTGATATTTTAAATATAGTAATCCTCCCTATCACACAGTAAATTAGCTTCGCGTTATAGACAAATAAGTTGTATAAACATTCTCGTATAATGCGTTCGTATAACCTCGCATGTATACAAATGATTCACGTAAAACTTTTCATATTAAAAAGGATTTAAACCTAACATTAAGGAAAACTATGTTTGTAACGAAATAGGTGCGTTTTTTAAAAATCAAACTAAAAACATTTTGAATAAAAAACTTAAATAAGACAGAAATATTACAGAATTGTAACATGGGAAATTTTCGCGTTATATGGGAAAACACGTGTTATATGAAGAATATGAAATCGCGTTACATGAGAACGCGTTGTGAGAGTACTGTGTTATTAACATGAGTTTTGTATCCTTATTAGTTTCACATAGGAAGTAAAACAAAAGCATTTTGGAATTAATGAATAATAATGCAGCCAAAAAGTGTTGAAACGCGTCGTAATCAGGAAAGAATTTGAGTCATAGGACATACATTCTTATTCATTAATTTATTGGTTGTGACTCGGAAATAATATATAAAATATTTATCAATGTTAAAAGCATTTTGGAACTTGAAAATTTATAATTTCCAAGGATGTATCTTCGAAACTATAACTCTGACCAACTTGAAAATTTAGGATAATATTTTAGAGATGTTATAGAAATTAATAAAATAATAAAAAAACGATTTTTTGAAGCCATGAAACCCTTGTAACCCCTTAAATAGATAGGTAATGAATAGAAAGAAGTATTAGAAGCACTATTTGGGAATTATTAAGATTTGTAGTAGAAAAGATGCGTGTTTAATATTAAATTCAAATTTCATTGTTTGCTTAATTTTTAGTACACACTTTCAATTAAAAGAATCGAAATCTACCTACAAAATTAGTTATTATTTAAAATGCCTGCGGTTGACTGTCGACCTGTTCCTGATCGAGCGTTTGCCCCCTGATCTAGAGCATATAAATAAGATTTTCAAGTCTTGAAAAATTTAATAAATGACTCGTTTATTTTGAAAGTGGCGTAAGTCAATTTCAAGGACGGACTATATGGTGATTATTCTTCTTGTAACTAGAACAAAGTATGTTAATTATTTAACTGCTACGTTTTGACAAATTACTGATTTCATTTTAGTTGTTGACAAAAACGCCAATTACTCCCTCTTCCTTAGTATCTTATGTTCCTATGGTTAAACATGATAATAATATAGGGATTGTTTTTGAAATGAACTTAGCTCACTTTCAAAATAAACGGTTCAAATATCTTTAAAAACCTGGAATTATCAGGAAATTTACAAAATTATTTCTCTATGGTCACTCTGGGTATGCAACATTCTTAAAGGGAAAAAAATCGCCTTAAGAAGAAATGAGTATCACTTGGTGCTAACGAAGGATTGGTTATCATTATCTTCCTTCTTTTGTATTGCATATCATTTAAAAAGACGTACAACTTGAAAAATTTCTTCATTCAAATAAAATCTCACGGCGTTTATGTACACATTTATTAAAAGATGTGTTTGATTTTAGAGATTTTAGAAACATTCTATGTTTGTTTTATAAGTATAATAGTTTCGATATTTTTCATTTAATTTTAACTATTTCAAATTTAAAAACCGGAAAACCACAGTTTAAGATTTAAAACAATAACGATTATCGTTATGACCTCATCCGGTTGAATTGGCAACAATATTTGGATTTCTTTATGCTGAAAAACTAATAATCATAAAACAATTTTAATTAATCAAAAATAAAAGAAAATAATAGAAATTTGAAAAAAATATTTTGTTTTATATTTTTTGTATACAATAAATGGGTATTATTCATATAAATACAAAAGGTGTTTGATTTAAAAGACCACATTCATGAGTTGAAATATTTTTGTTAATTGTATCACTTAATTTTATAAGTGTTGAATAATTTGGTCTTGTGATAAGCACAATTAAAACCTTTCTTATTTTAATACGTCAAAATGGACTTAAAACTTTTTATCGTCGCAATTATAATTGTGGCAAGTAGTTCTGTCTTCATTTAATTGATAAGCAAATTCGTAAATGGTTTTGGAGCAGGAGAGAGAATTAGCTGATAAGATTTTGCATTGTGTGTATGTGGTTAAGGATAAGCGAGTAAGTGAGATAAATGCTAATGATGTTTTGTGTATGTTTTTTTCTCGGTTGGGTGTTTTATCAGAACACTGGAGACGTCTTCATCGACATCACTTGTGGATCAGTCTGTGACATGTGTCGCGCGCGATCGAACATCGAACGAGTCGCGTCGTCACACCGTTCCGAAATCGTCGCCAATAACCAACGGACCAACATTTGTCGTCGACAAAAACTGCGAATCAACCAACGCACATATAAGGCGACCCGAGCACGTTATAAACTCGAGCGAAGGCAACGTCCAGTCGATCCCACCAGCCCAAAACGGTAACTCAGCGAAATTCGAGGCGACGGAAACGATACCGACTTCTGTAGTGGTGGTTCCAGCAACACCACCGCTGAGTCCTGAGAAAAACCCGACACCACATCAACAGACGTATCAACAGTTAAAATCGATTAGTATCGATTGTGATAGTAAAACAGTACCAAAGAAGCCACCGCGAACACCGAAACATCTTCGAACCAGCAACAGTGGAAACTCGAATGAAACGGTTATACTGCAACGCAAATCCACACTGTTGTCGAAAAGTATCGACCCAAGTAATACCAAAGAAAAACTCGTGCCAAAGCCGAATATCGATAATCCCAACCAAACGCAGCAAAACTTAAACACCAAACTGAAATTTTCCCCACCACCTGAGGAAAATTTGCATGCCACCCCTCAACAAGCGTTTCCAGTATACAACCATTGCAACAGTAATACCAATAATAACAATAAAAGTTTTCGTAATCACAATAGTTTAAAACGGACTAATGCAAAGACTAGTTTGGATATCGCTGAATTGAATCAAATTATTAGCGATCGTAAGCAAAATTCACCATATTCTGAAAGTAGGAAACTGTTATGCAGTGGCGACGTGAGCGATAAGCGCACCACGCGCATTCAGACCCCAGTAATGTCGACTCTGCCATCGCATTTTCCAGATAATCCAAATAAACCTATCCCGAAAAGGTCTCCTTCGGGATCATCTCCGGTCTCGATGACGTGTTTTTCGTCGTGGTGGCCACGTAATTGTTGCATTGCGATGCTGTTTCGCGTCGGTGGCGGTACTTTAAAATTAAAAGAACGCCTCGTCTTAGGCTTAAGTGTGGGTGCCGTCCTATTTACATTGCTTTTAGTAATAGATCTGCAAATGGACTATGGTCTCAGTGGGCATCATTTAGTGCCATCCCATGGCCGAGTTAAAACAGGCCCGTCGTCTAATCAAGAAGACGGTCCTGGCGTTATTTACAACAGCTTCCGAAAAAGGTTCCTACAAAAAACAATCACGTAAGTTAACTATGTCAATGTGCTTTTTAGGTCGATAAGCTATTCAATAAGTTAACAATAAATTGCGTCAAATATTTGAGAACATCAAAGCGGAAATTGCATACCTCAGTCATGGAAAACTACAGTCCCTGGTCATATTAATAGACGCACTGTAGGTTTCGTATAAAACCTGAAATAAAAGCTATTTTATTGTGGGTCCATATTTTGATTTGGTTAAACTTTTCTGTACAAATTTTATTTATTACGCTTTTTACCATCTAGCGTGACCAAAAACCATATTTACTAAAAAAATTTTTTACCATGAAATTAATTAAACATTTTCTTAATTTTGACGAGCTGATTGTTTTATATTTAATTGAAAGCCCGTTTACTTATATTTAAGTCTCAATTCTGCGCAGTCTGCGCTGTCTATGTAGGACAATACCGTCTACTGTATTTGTGGATGATTCTATAGGTGAATATTTTTTCTAAGGGCTATTTTTCTGTTGTGGCCACCTCTTTAGCTACTTTTTTCTTCAGCGATTTCCACATATTTTCAATGAGTTTCAAATCAAGGATATTATCTAAAAGTAGGGTAATAAGGATAATAAACAAGATTTTACCTTTACCCAGAAAATATATTTCTTAAAAACCAATACAACTTTTTATAATGTAAAAAGTAAACAGTATTAAATTTAATTTAGTAGAATATGTACATTTTGTATAAAATCTTAAGTGCGTCTAATAATATGGCCAGGAACTGTCAAAGAAATGTTTATTATTTAATAACAGTTTTCAGAAAACCTTGTATAAAAGATAAAATTTAAAGAAAATTATATTAATTTAAGTTAAAAATTAAAATTATTGACAAATAGGACGTGTAAATATATCATTGAACAGTAAAGAAGTTCATAAAAGTGCATTATCAACAGTATTTTTCACTTGAGTAATTAAATTCAAATTACAATAATAAAATTGCAAATGCAACAAAGAAAAAAAAATCTTTTTTTCTTTTAATATTGAAGAATCAAAATACTTCCTTATGAAATAAAAGGATTATAAAACATTTTTACTTATTCTTATCGTCTTGTTTGAAATTAGAACGTCTAAAACATACATAATTAGTCAAAGTATAGCAGACGTTAGCTGCATCGTCTTTCTTCTTCTTTGTCTCTTTGATTTTACAATATATTTTAATTCTGTGCTCGTTTTATTAATTAAACACAATTACCAGGAATTGGAAAATGACATTATTTATTGTTAAAGGAAAACTTCACTTTCATTTAATTTGTACGAAAAAGAAAATTATGATTTCCTTGCAGGAAAAGTCTGACATTTCACGTTAGGAAAGATTCGATTATTCTTTTTGTGTTTACACGGCAAAAATAAATTCGTGGAATTTCTGTTGAATTTACATAATTTTCGTAAGACAATAATTAAATGTAATTGAAGAATACAATTGTTGGAGGTTACTTAAGAATAGTTTATGTTGTTGCACATTCGTTGTTAACAATACGTGTATTAGGTGTTTTAATGATGATTGTTATGGGATTTTAAATAGCATTTTTTTAATTGATGATATAATTTCTTTTAAGCAATGGCTCGAAGGAAAGTCAACAGCAGCAATCTCAATCCCAAACACATCAACCTCACCAACCTCATTTTGAAATACCGCCCGTTCCGGATCCGGCAGATCGGAAGGACACAAATGTTGACATTAACGATTTAGATACGCCTGATAAACACGACAGCTTCAGTGATCTAGTGATGTTTGTGTCGAAAACGGAAAAAGTGAAAATGACCGAAATGGCTAAAACAATTAATGATTATGCTATTATATCCAAATCGATAGAAAAAGTGTTACGCAACCCTTCATTAAATCCTTCATTGGCTCAACTGCATCAGCTTCCACTTCGGTAAGTGCGGTCCTTAATTACGTTGTATAATGGATATTGTTTTCCAATTTTAACGACCACGCTAAATAACTGCATGGATTTTTTTTTCATTACTAAGAAGAATTTGTGTGAAAAAAATAAAAAAATAGCTTTAGAACTGATGGTTATGAGCTCAATATCAAATATAGTATGGGATATCAAATTAATATTAAAAGTGTTCATAGTGTTGTATACCAATATTTGGTTATAAGACTACAATCAATGCAATAAGCAATTATGAGATTTTTCAATTGACTGCTAGAAACTTAAATCTTCAATCAATTGAGTTTAAATTTTGAAATTTCAAAACTCAATTTAATTATCTTTTACGAAACTATAACATTTTCAACATTTCAATTGAAACAAGCAAACTGTTGATTTCATTATTTCGATTTAATGAAGTTTTCACTTTATCAGTGTTTAGAATTAAAATAACATCACAAGATTTAAAAAAATAAATTACTTCTGCAAATTGTAGGCAGAAAAAAATCGTATCGTTCTGAATATTAGGCATTATAAGTCATTTCTTGTGTAATAATAAAGCTTAAAAACTTCTATTTTTTGTTTGAATTATAATTTTGAAGTAAAACAACCCTAATGTCAAGCTGAATATTTTAAGGGTCTTTTTAGATCCATATAACATAATACTGAAGTAAAAGATCATTCTACTGTAGTTAATCCAGACGTTTTCTGTACATTCATCCCAATCGTTTTGCACCAAATCTGACATAATTGAAAATTTGGCATTTATAAAGTTTGTACAGTATATCAAATATATTGGAGTCTTATTTATGTAATGTAATTTACCAAAGTAAACTATAAACATTTTGAACAAAAATTTAAATAAATGTATTTTGACATATTTTGATTATCAAATAGTCTTTCCCAGTGACCTTTAAATAGTATTAGACTTATCAGATAGCAGTTATGGAAAGTTTACGAAAGTAAACTATAAACATAAATTTGAACACAAGTTCAAACAAATTTATTTTGACTAACTGCCCAGACACGTATTTCGATTGTCAAACAATCTTTCCCAGTGGTAATCAAGTACAATTGGATCGCTCTGTAATTACTGTGTGATTAGTGCAATATTACTTGATAAACACTAAGTAAGGTTGCTTGGCAATCGAAATACGTATCTGGGTAATAGGTCAAAAATGCATTTGCTTGAGTTTTTGTTCAAAATTTTTATTAAACTTTTGTTAATTATATAACATAAATAAAATTGTTCAAAGTCAATGACAAAATCCAATTTGAAAGTGCTAACTCTTAATTGACCTAATCAAAATAAATTTGTTAAAGAAAAATTAAATGTTGATCTTCAAAATTACGAGATAACTTTAAAACATCTAGTGTGTTTTTGATGAATAACATTTGTCGTTTTAAAGAAAATAATATCGAATTCCCATTTTGAATAAACAAACTTAATAGTGTTTACACGAGTATTGAACTTATAAATGTGCACATTGTTGAAATCTCAACGGTACTAAAATATGTAAACCACCTAGGAATCCATTTCTATTAAATGTTCATAAAAATAATATATATAATTCTTTCGTTAAAGCATGTACCTACAATTTCAAAGTGAAATTTGCACATAGAGTTGTATAAACTATCCTTTTATTTGAAATATTCTACATTTTGCACTGAAATATTATTTTTGATTTTTTTTTTAATTTTACTTGGCCTCAGAAGAAAGAGGTCAGATACCTCGGGGTTAATTTAATCAGACGCCTTACCTGGTGCAGACATATTGCCACAAGACGGTACTAACTAGGGGCCATTCGTAGAAAACTGTATTGGCCATTAAAAACAATTTGGGTCTATCCTTGGACAGTAGGCTGATGGTTCATAAAGTATTAAAACCACTAAGATGGATGAGAGTTAACTAGACCTTAATCTGTCAAAAATATATTAAATGCTATGGGGCCCCCACTTTCTTAAGTTTTTTTCAAACTCAGCGTTCTAATTTTATCGGTATCGGTCAAATTTTACCAGCCTCATGGTATGTCAATAATTTTGATGTACCAAAGGTTAACAATATCAATGATCAGGGAGGAGATGGTCAGATACAGCGTAAGCTATCAAGCTCGCTAGAACGATCATCTTAATGATCCTATTCATCTGGCCGTTGGGATCTTTGTGAATTAGTTATTAGACTGTTAGGGATCTCATTTTTGAAGTTGTCATTCTGAAAATAGCGTAGGGGGTATCCTTTTAAGATTTACCTCACCCATCCATGCGTTCAACAAACTCGCTTATTGTCCTGGGTCAATATTGTCCATGGTTTATTGTCCTGATAATTCTCTTTTCTATCGTTCGGTCCTACTTTCTTATAGCTGCAAATCTAATGGATAAGTAGCAACTTATAACTATCGCTACCATATAATAGGTCAAAGTGCTAGCTGTTATAATTTCCAGGAAAACCGATACGACAATACTCTATTATTTATATCCTACACATGATGGAAAACATTCGTGAAAACTGAAAACTAAATAGATTTTTAATAATGGGATCTAAATATTACCTGTAACTTTATAATTTACATAACCGATATTAATAATATAAAGTTCTAGGCTCTGATTGCAGATCAAATTTTTGTTCCTATTTCTTTGCAAGTATTTGTATCATACCCATACTAAGTTTTTAATTTTTTGAATCTATTAATCCGTTTTCTTTAGTAATTCAAAAACAGATTTACTAATTTTAATAAAGTTTTATTTAGGTACCACTTATATTTCGCTTATTTTAGGGTCTGTAATATAATAAAGAGTTAAAACATATTGGGCTATAACATATATGGGTTATAACATAAAATAAGAAAGGAACCTCGTAAATATAACTTAGGAATAAAAAATAGTCTTTAGAATCTTGTGGGATAACGTTAAATAGATATTTAAACAATAATAAAAATAAAATTCTAAAATAAATTAAAAAATCTCTAAAATAACATTAGTCTAATGAGAGGATACTAGAGGCCAAATAATGTATCATTAATCAACAGTTTTAAAATTTCAGACTTTATCAAGCATTCATAATCTTCTCATGGTAATTTTTAGTTAAAAAAAAACATGTTTTATTTGAAAATACTTATCTATATGTCTACTGTGTCTACAGGAACATACCATTCAAAGAATTAGCTCATAATCAGAAATAACTTTTGCCTGATAAGGATTTCCAAAAATATCGTATTATCATTTATTTTTTTCAAAAAAACAGCTAAGCTTAAAACTACTAAAGGAATTAGTTGAAAAATGAACAAATTTTAAATTTGAGATTCTAAAATTCAAAATACATTAGTTGGTAACTAAAAAGCAAATAGAGTTTTCTTAAACGTCGGAAAGATTTAAAATCGTTAACTCATAGTATTCAAAGTTCGGTAGTTTTTTTTTCATTTATAACAGAATGAAACAGAGAATAGAATAAAAGTTTGGTTGAAATCTGGACCCGCTAAGGGTTTAGAATGTTCTAGAAAAATGGTTCCTTTGGTTTTTCTCAATGCCGCCCACAAATTATTTGGTAAATATTTTAAAATAGGTTTCAGTGAAACTTTAAGTTTAAGTTGCTGTTTTAAAATACTATTTTTTTTAATTTCCATTATTTTTTAATTGACGTATTCTTAATGAGATTTTAATTATTTTTTTTTAAATTAAAAATTAAATTGAATAAATCGGAAAAGTATGAACTTTAACCCGTTCACTATGAACGAATCCTTCTCCTCTCAATACTCTTGTCTTATGTGGAATTATAGATTTCTATTATATTGTTGTAAAGAGATGAAAGCTACCGCTTGGAGAGTAATGACGACAAACGGAGGTTTGGTAAATAGTGAAGAGAAGTCATTAAGATTCCGTATTGTTATGCTTAATTGAAGTCTGTTAGAGACGTGTGTGTCCCGGAATCGCGTACCTACTTCATCATATTAGAGCCCAAGCATCGTCACCGTCATTTCAATCCCCAGTCCCAGACTCACCCCATAAACCCCGCAGGATAAGCTTGCATTGTGTGTACCAACCGTCTATATGCACCTCGTAATTTTGTGTTTGCCACTATGCGTTATTCTGTTCCCCTTGTATGCGTTTTATCCTTGTTTCAACTACAGGACTATTAATTTATCTTTTAGCACATAATGTGTTCCTTTTCAAAATGATCCCAGAGTGTATGTACCTACGTGGAGGTTTTAAACATTATAATATTAAACATAATAAATGTGGTTGCTTTAAATAAACAAATAAACATTTGTTGTGTCGAAAATTGAATTTGTAGCGTCCGGAATAAAATTATTTCAATTTCCTCTGTTTTACTTTAAAACTAAAGCGAATAAAAAACATAATAAAAAACAAATATAGAATATGCATCATTTTCTTTTTAGAACAATTCAAATGAAATTTTGTTTTACTGAAATTTTCCCAACATATACTGTTTTTATTTTTTGAATTTAGTATTGTTAAACAAAAAAGAGATGAAAACCTATATATAACTAGATCAATGGATCTACTATAATTCTGTTTTACGAACTCCTTTTTTCAACTCAATTATTTTTCTTGAAGAATAATTGATATTTTGTAAACTTCTAGCGATTTTAGTGTAAAAGATTCTTTTTTGTAATATTTTATAAATATTAAGCCATAAAATTACGAAGTTCTAAAAAGCTGCAGAACTTTTTTAATTTATTGATTTTACAGGTTTACAGGGTTGAATTATGCTGGGGATAAAATGTATATTGGGAATTTGAATTCATGTATAAATGGGGCTCCAATTGAGCCCTAGTTTGAGATATAGCACAAATTCCTTATGGGCCTGAATTGGGCAATCTTTCTTGGGCCTTATTTAGGCAACCCCTCTTGTACATGCCCAGTTGGAAATCCCTACTGGGACTCAATAAGGGCCCGATGTATACATTAGTAAAGTAAAGTAATTTCTAGTCGCGATTTTCCCTTTTTTTATTTGTCTTGTATATGACGTTTCGACCTGCAAATAACATTCTACCAAGCCTACTGATGACCGAGTGGTAAAGGTGGCCACTCCAAAACTGGTAGGTGTTGAATTCGAATCCAGTATTGGGTAAATTTTCGATATTTCTCGATTCACATTTTTTTATTAACCCTAGTGATGCTAAAGACCCTGGTAGTTATAAAGCGACAGTAAATAACAATAAAAAAAAATTAAAAAAAGATTCTTCCAAGTTTTAACATACCATTAATAACTAAAATTCTAAGGATAAACTTTTGTATGGTACACACCACCAAAAAGTGAAATTTGGCGAAAATAATTATTCCCTAATATAACTGATTTTAGTTTTATCTTGCTTTTCCACAGTTTATCATGAAAATCCTTATTTACTGCGCTAACGTAATTTGACGAACTTTAAAAGTAGCATATAATAATAGTACATTTCTATGTGAACAGCAGGGATGTAGCAATCAAAAATGACGCATTTGACAAGCATCAAATTACAATTTCGTACTATTTCGTGAACTATAATGTCTTAAAATTTACACATTATGAAACAATTTGCCTACAAAAATGCGTTTTAATTGTTTTAAGTTTCAGAATCGTAAAAAGATACATACAATTTTCGTAATATGTCTTTTCCGTTTCTTTTCTTCCCACTTAAATGTCAAAAAATCTGGGTCTTATAACATTTTTAGGTCATTTGTGGCCGTCAATAAGAAATTTGTGTATACAAAACTCGTGTAATATTTGAAAAAAGTTATTATTCCAAAATATTATTTATCCCGATAGAATAGTACAAAATGTGTAACCATTTGAATCCATTTCTAAGTCAAAGTATTACTATCTGAATTTTGGTGCCAATAGTTACAATGCAGTGATGAAGATTTCTTTTGTGAAAAATTCGATTTTGCCTCCTCCCCTTCGATTGTAAGATCCAGAGGAAGTTATTGTACAACCCGTAGTTTTATAATTCCCTAAAACTCTACCCAGGGCACTAACAAGTGATATAAACCAAGAGGAATATGCGCAATTTCATATAACATAAAGTATAAACTATTGCTGATAAATATTGGAGAAACGTGATTTTTTAGGACTTCAATAGGATTTTCGGATTAATACTTTTGTCTACTTATTGAAAATATTAAATATTATTATTTTTATTCACGTATAAAGAAGATAAATATGTATAAAGTACATAAATTCGCGCGATTTTGTACCTTCGTACAGATGGCTATAATTTTTTACTTATAACTAGATGGTATCTGCAACTTCGCCTGCGTGGTATTTAACTACTTTTGGTATATGTACATACAGCAAAAGTCGTTAAAGTGGTCGATATAGTCCTCTTAGAGTCGATTTAAGCTAGAAGGTCAACTGGATCAACATATACCTAACCAAGTATGTAATTTTTTGTTTGATTTTATAGTGAACTTAATATTAGTTTCTTTGCCAACACTGTTAGTTGTAATTGAATTCACTAAACATTACTTTTATGAGAATCGATAAGAGATTTCAAAAATTGGGACGATGATTAAAAAAGTTTAGCAATCCCTGACATACATTAACAGGAGTAGTTCTTACATCCATTACGTCCAGTAGTTTTCCACTTGTAACAATTGGTTTATTGGGCTATCGTGTGTGATAACTTTAAAATGAATTCCTTAATATTTCATTGAAATTCCGAAATAAATTTTATTTTGAGTAATCGCCGAACGTTTACGTCAAAGGTCCCCAACTTTTTTGAGCTTAAATGCACATTCTAGAATATCAGTCGATATTCTAGAATATAAAATATATTTTTCAAGATAAATTTATTGTCACGAATTGTTAATCCTACATAAAAACTAACTCATCGGTGGACACATGCAAAATGGTTAGCAGGCACCGTGGTGCCTAGGGTTGGGGACCCTTAGTCTATGAAAATAAGACCAAATTGATGAAAAACTTCATGAAAAGTATTAAGCTAATATTTTATTTATTCAGATATTAGTTTTGAGGTTAAAACTTGATAAATAATAATGGTGAGTATATTTAATATTTTGAAATACCTCTATATTTTTGGAATTTGATTCCTGAAAAAAAAGTCATTTTGTATTTTAGTTGTTGAAAAACAGCCAATAATCATCAACAAAATGAATACTTTTATATAATTCGCAGGTACTTATTAGAAACTATATATACTAATTGCATTGTTATCTCATCAGTAATTGTATTTTGTTTTATTATACTTACTCACTTTTTTGCACGCTACTAGGTAAATATAGTAAAAACCATAGTTTATCTATACCGATAAAAATTTAATTTTGAAAACTGTATTAAAATGAATTTTTTCGTAATTAATTGGTAAAATAATTACCATGTTGGCTTACAAAGTCAATTTGCTTTAGTAGATATGCGAATAACTACCAAGTATAATAGATAAACGAAAAGGTTATTAAAATAACTCCTTTTTTATTATTATTTTATATGTAAGATTAGATAAAATATAGAACGGTGTTTTTATTTTTTATCAAAGTATCTAAATAATAAAATACTTTGAATCTTCGTTTACTTTAACGAAAAGATTAAAATAAAAAATATTATATACAGGATTGTTTCGTTAATCTTGTAAAATAAATGGTTAGTTTTGATTTTTTTAAATAAAAAAATTATATTATTTATTCCATTGAAATTATTGCTAATTACTTTTTGCTGTTTTGTTTGTGTGCTTTTGTATATATTTTACACTGTAGGTAAATTTATCGATTTTATTGAGGCTTTTTTCAAATGACAGACTTTTATTTAAAATTTCATTGTTTTTACTAAACCTGAAATAGCTGAAACAGAGAGTTTAAGTTTTGTGAATTTCCAAAGCAAACGTCACCGATGGCTATTTCAAATGAATTTTCGACTTCTGATTCCGATAGATGTCTGTTAGATTTGTAGCGTCTCTCCCGTTCCTGTCAAATTCACAAGTTGGTTGAAAACAATATACTTTTTGAACTCTACGCAAACAATCTCATCTTTAAGGCAAACATTCTTGTTTTGACAAATCCACAAATGTACGGTAATGATATTTCGAAGTTTTGGGAAGGACCTCAACGAAAGTGCGCGCCCGTGTTGCGAAGCTCTTAAGCTTTATTTTGTTCTAGCCAGAGGTGGTCTCTTTGATTTTTCATATAAATCACAATTTGTTTGTGTATTTCGTAAATACAAATAAAATAAGGAAAACATTTCTACAATTGATCTTTGAATGTTGAAACAAAAAACGTGATTTATGAACTACTATGATTTTCTTAACATATGCTCTGGAAGTGTTTTTTAAGATTTTTTTTTTTTGAGTTAAACATATTGTCCAGTTTCAAGACAAATTTTGTACAGTAACTAGCTTTTTCTTATCTTTTTACCATAGCAGAAAGTAATAGCAATTTCAATATGGAAAAAAAAAACAAAAAATAAATTCATATGTACTAAATATAGCCTAAACTACTAAAATTACCAAATATTAGACCTGCAAAGATGATCAAGTAACATATTTATTTCGATAAATCATAAAGAAAATACAAACACAAAGATAATTTATGAAGTTTTGTGTTTTCTTAAAACTTGTTTTTTTTTTCTTTAAAACTGTACCACTCAGAAAAAATATCATCAAAATTTTGACAACTCTCACTATCGATCATAAGTGAGTAATTCTCACGAAATATCGAAATTCTAGTCCTTTCAATTTTTACAAAAATCCAAGCGACCTATGATGGTATTTTTTTCCTTAAAAAAGCATTATTTGGGCTAAAAATGGTTATAATTTTTGCAGCATATGAATATCTCTATAGAACAGGGTTTCTTAAACTTTTTTTATAATTACGAGTTTCCTGGCGATCCCATATAAATATAAAAGAAAGATAAATAAATATTTTTTGATGATTTATTTATTAGGTAACAATGTACATATACATATGAAAATATATAGTTTAAGAACTCGTTTAGAAACATACAAAATCTAAAATTAAAAATTTGAGTCATTCGAAAGCTCAGCAAATTCCTCTTGAGCTTTAAATGACAGGTTATAAATCTTACTTAAGCCAATCCAAAACGGCTTTTAAATCCAAGCTACCGTTTTGAAATTAATGTTTAATATAAAATATGTACGGAGTTGTATATCTAGTAATTTTAAGTGATCCATAATAATTTTTGCATTAAAATCTAGATTCTAGATGCTATTAAATCGTGTATTTAAATATTTGACATTAAAATCTCTTGCGACCCAAGAATTTTGCTACGCGACTCCATTTGGGGTCGCGACCCATATTTTCGGAAGGCTTGCTATAGAATAATAAATAAAAAGTACCTTAAAAATCATTTTCTCACTATGTCCCAAATTTAAGATCAACACATTTTTGAACTTATAAATCAAAAAAAATTAAAAAAAAGGCTCATGTGTACTTTAGCACACCCAAAATCTGGCAATGTTGCATTTTCGATTTTGTTTTTAATTTAATTCGCGATTAAATCGGTCCATAAAAGAGAGAATTTAGCCACAAAAGAGAGAATTATACCATATTAGAATGGACTTAACAAAAAATCGCGAATTTAATTAAAAACAAAGTCGAAAATGCAACATTGCCAGAAAGGGGTGTGCTAAAGTACACTTTTACAGCCAAAAAAAATATTAACGAATTTAACTAATCGATTAACAACAATAGATTTTCAAAAATATTTTGAGTTTGGAATGAAAAGTAAAGAATACGTATTCAAATATTTTTTTATATGTGTCCCATAAAAGAAAATCATTCTCTGTCACTTTTCTAACAGTCGATATATGAACGCATCAGTAATCATTCATAAAAGCTCTCATCGATTTTTGATAGTTAACAATACTATCAATTATATCACATATTTAAACCATCTTACACGTGTTCGAGTATCTGTCCAAAAACAATATTAAAAGTTATTTCAAGATTACATTTTCAGTCGTCATTCCCGCACATTTAAAAAAATTGAGGTATTTACTATATCTTAATAATAATTGCACAGTGAAGAAGGTTGTCAGATATAGTAAACTTACACAAAAATTCAGATATAACAAAAGTTTATATACCAAGATTTTTTAAGTTATAGTTCTATTCATCATTTCTTCACAATAAATTGAAACAAGGGAATGACGATATATGAGATAATGGCTTTTAAAACTAGTCGAACTTGATTTTTTTTATTTCTTTGCTTATTTAATCCCTAAATTCACCGTATTTTCCTGTTTAAAGATGAGAACATCATTCAAATTGACTTTAGTTAAAATTATTGCTGTAAGTACAATACAGAGATAGATAAAGTTCATTCGATGGGGCAAAGTTTTAAATAACACTTTACAGAGAAGTATTATATTTACACAACAATGATACTGTTAAGGTCCAAACTTTTTGCTCCCTATTTAACAATAACAGAAACAATTCAATGACCGTTTGGCTTATAAAAACCATTCCTTCACTTTCAAAATTATAAATCATCCTTGTAATTCGTCTAAAATAAGTTTTTTCTGGGGACCGCTATACTGGTAAAATCTATTTACGCAATTACTATTTGGGTGGGGGGGAGGCTCAGTTATGTTTTCTTTATTTTTTCTTTAATTTTTCTTTTTGTTTTGTTTTGAAACAACAGTCTTCTAAATTTTCCTGAATTTTTATTTTTATTTATTGCTAAAAACCTTATTTTATTAACATTTTATTTTATCAATGACTGAATAATTAATTTTTCGTAATTAATTAATTAATACTAAACTTTTTTGTCATAAATGAAATAGCTATTTTACAAACCTCTACGAAAGATTTCCCATCGACTGGCAAAAAAATATGGAAAGTTCAAACTTTAACATTTTCTTGGCAAATCGGTATAGGGTAACTTTTTTTGTGCTTCCATCAGTCCATACACACTTTTGTTTATTCATTACTAGCAGAAAAATAACACATGAAAATAAATTAAATATACATACATACGTCCTACAGAGATGTGTCAGTACATATGACCTGGCTTCTACTTTTACTCTAAAATTGCAGAATTATAATGTTTTTATATAGATCAGGGTTTTCCAAATTTTTTTTCTTGTGGACCACTTACGAAAGTTTTCACGGATCATAGAAGCCGTCTCATAACTGAAACTGTTATAAATATTGGAAACAACAGATAGATAATAATACTTTTGGCAAGAAAGCTTGAGAAATATATTAAAAATGTATTTTAAAATCATACGACAACTCGTCTCGTGGAACCCCATTTTTTTTCCTGGAACCCCAGGGTTCCACGGAGCCGACTTTGGGAAATTCTGGTATAGGTAGACATTTCAGATCATTTGGTAGTATGTTAAAACATTTCCTTGCTACATATCTTGAACTTTGGAACTCTTGGGTTTTAGGGATTTTTGGGAGACATAAGGTTTCCTCTCTATTTTTATCGCCTTTGCATTCAGGATGAAGTTTTTTTACAATTCCTACAGTGTATATTAAAGATTCTACTATGAAGATTAATGTTTCTAATGCCAAGAATTTTATTACTATCATTTTGCTCATTTTAATTTATTTTGCACTATAATCAATGTTTTGGAGCTTGTTTTGCTATAACAATATGTTTTTCTTCTTTATAGTTCAAGGAAATAGAAACAGTTTTTCTCGACTATTGTAAATATAATATTTTCTATGTTCTTAGGGACAAAATTAAGTTGGTTTCTTATTTAACTTAATTGAATGATTTATCCAAGAAGAATAGAAACACTTAATAAAGAGAAAGAAAACACAACTCAACCGACCCCAACGTTTTGAAACTGTTCTCTCACGAACAACATTAATTAATTGCAATTGAAAAATTGCTCATCTTCATAAAAACTATTATAATATCCAAGAGAAAAATATCCATACTTTTTATTTCATTTTACAACTTGATTAATATCATTTTTTTAAACAATGAAATTCTTTTTCATTAAATATTCACAATAGTTTCATACGAAAACAAAATTCCAAGAAAATATTTTTCTTTCTGTTCTATTTCAATAGGAATAAAGGATTCAAAGGCACATAAAAGACGTCATATAAATTAAGGGTACTAAATTAACACCTTTAGTTTTTCTTGGTTATTTTTTAACAATTTGTACCAAGAAACGAATTGTGAAAGAGAAGAAAAGAAACTTCCCTCGTGTTTAATTTGATCAAATCAATCCCCTTTGAACTTCCTTCTCAACCTATTACCCTTCTCTAACTACAATTCAATTCATTCGACGAATTAACTTTGTTTTGAACTGAACAAATGCTTTGTTACTTATTTTTGGTTATGATTTGATAAAAAAAAAACGTTAAAATATTGAGAAAACCTTTCAAATTGAGAAATAATTGAATATTAAGTGGAGCTTTTTTTTTAAACCTTTTATCCAAATGTGTGGTGATGGTATAATAACGATAATGTTGTCTCTTGAGTTTGAGCATTGCGATTTTTTTTCAAATGTAAAAATGTTTTCCTATGAGCTTGTTTTTGTTGTCGAATTGAAGTGAACAAAATTGCCGAATCCCAATGGGTTAAAATCGTGGTTACATTTCCACGGAATCGGATGTAATAAATTTTATTGACACACTCATAGAGCGATTTATGTGTATGTGTACGTATGGACTCGATTTCGGGAAAAGTATTGTGCAGGTGTCAGCTGTATTAGTCGTAGTCGCCTCGTAAATTCCGCGACGACAACACCGACCCCCGTCAATCCTTTGGGACTTGGGACAATCCGGAAATTGCCAGATCCAATATATTTAGAATTCATGTTATAAAGATAGTAATGCCGTAGAGTAGGTACTTGATTTTTTCATTATGAATTCATCGAAAGTAGTTGCAATCATCATTTGAAAACTCCGCTGTTAAATTTACTGTAAAATAGAAAACTGAAGCCATTAAACATTTTACAATAGTTATAGTATTTATTTAGTAGGAACATAATTTCCAATTCTGAAAACAAACGATTGTTAATCTTTCTAAAAAAAAAACTCACTTTATTGATTTGGTGTTCTTTCAAGTAAAAATCGCTAACAGATTCGAATAAAATTTTCTAATTATATATACCAAAGTTTTGATGATTTGAATGTTTATCGCACAATTACTTTGTATATAAAATATAGATAGTTATAATTTTTCGAAAAGATGTTCAAATTCTTAAAATTTGTACAATTTTCTCAACATTCTCAAAAGATATACAAAAATATAGTCAACTGTAAAATCTGAAGATTAACTTAGTTACTTTTATACGAACAAAAACGATAATAACTATTTTTAGTCCACTTTCATACAGTAATGGGTTATTTGAAATTGACATTGCGTTTTTGCATTTCAATGATAAAAAGTGCACATAAGTACCTACCTATATGACCGTAAAATATTTTTTTTTATAATATTTCAACTATTTTTTTTAGTTTGTGAAAAAATAACTCTTTCTTTTATCTCACTTTGATATTATGGAGGAAAATGCGTTAGTTAACTTTAAAGGAATTTAAGGGTATGTCGCTATTTCATAATGATTAAGTTGATCGGAGAAGATTTTTTTTTGTGGAAAATGAAAGTTGATTTTTTTAAACTATACTTTGGTGTAAATACTGTTACGTTTTTTCTATTGATGTCGACTGGGTCCGTTGGATTTGTGTTTTAGATACGCGACATTAATTTATTTAATACAAAAGTTTTATTTATTTAAATAACACTAAACACTTATTATTTGCAATGAGTTAAATTAACTGTTGTTGTATTCGGTTTATTTTCAATTTTTAATTCGATATACAAAACTGTACTGTCTATACTTGACCGTCAACCTCCTTATATAAGAACTCAGGCCCGTTTCGAGAATGTTCTAAATGCAAGAACTTTATCTTTTTCGGGTTTTCCATCTTTGGGAAATACTACCCTTAGTTTAATTGTCTACTATTCTCATCTTAAATGAAAATTTCTCATATGATACTTTAGCACATACTCGATTCATTGTACGGATAGTTTCTCTTCATTTATTTTTCCATGGTTCAATGAACACGCCCAGCGGAAGATCAGACACAAGGCCGTATACACCAGGCATTCAAATGTCTTAGGTCGGTGACATTTCTTTCTTGAATTACTGTCCATTCGGTTCATGTCTCTTTTAGGGCAGTAAAAATCTGGCGACGTTGCATTTTCTACTTTGTTTTTAATTCGCCAATAAATCAGCTCATACTGAAAATTTAGTCACACTAATGAGAATTAATCTGGCAACGTTGCCAGATTTGGACGGACTTAAAAGGGACATGAGCTGTCTATTCTGGTCCAACATCTTCTGCTATTTTTCTGACAGTAGCATAATTTCACGCTTATAAAACTTTTGTTCTTTGATGGCAAAAAACTTCTTATTTGATGTTCTGAACTTCTTATTTGACGTAAAGGTTTGTCCAAAAAAACCGCATACAAGCTTAGTAACTACAGCTTTGCAGCTTTAATGAGATATTATTTTTACATCTTATATATTCCTTAAATCTATCACCTTCGCATTATTATAGCTTCTGGCTTCTACAATTCTTTTAAGAAGGGTAAAACCTTTACGTAGGATGAGGAGGTTAATAATCACCTGATTTTTTTTTTGAGTGTGGAGTTGAGCTACTACTAAAAAGACGATAGAGGGTGTTGAACTAGATTGGGCAATATGTAATCCAATGAAATATTTATACATAGTAAGAAAATTGATTAATATTTTTCAATCAAAAAGAACTCCATAAGAGCTGACAGCAAAGTAGCAGGAAGATGTTCCACTGAGAACTTTTTCATCAAGCCATTTGGAGTTCAAGAGCTGCAGTCAAGACAACATATTAGCTCATAGTTTGCACTAACTGATTGCTAATTAAAAAAAATATTTTCCAATTAAAAGAGAAAAACTTAATTATTTTTTGAACAACCAATCCATTTTTTGTAAAATTTATTGTCGACACATTTGCCAAGCAGGTGAAGTTGCCGACTTTAGTTAGTTAAATAAAAATTGATGGGACAATATTTCATGACAAATATTAACTTAGATTAGGTGTGAAAATGCATTTCAAAAATTTCACATAAAAAGTATTAAAATGGCCATTTAAAACATAATTTATGTTTCAAAACCTTTTTTAACAGCCAAAATTAGATAGACAGAATTCTTTTGAAAAGAAAACAGGATGTAATTTAACATTAAAATGACATTTTTTTTAAATATATTAACTCGTATAAGTTCAGAAATATAACGAATTTTTTGAAAAGTTTTGCAAAAGGAAAAATCATGTTCTTTAAAAAATAAATTGTACTTGTAAAACTAATAACTCAAATATTTTCGACTTAAAAACAAAATTAATGAACGACATATTTCTACACTAGACATTTAAAAAAATTAACAAGATTTTAACTTTCTATGTTTTATTCCTTAACTAATAAATTCTTTCAGTAAAAAAAGTGCTATTGTTTTATCTACTGAATAGTTTACATTTTGAAGAAACGCAATGAAAAAGCTTTCGTTATTAACAAAGCTTTTAATAAATTAATATTGAAATATTATATAGTCGTTAAATTAGAGATTCTTCTTAAATTTTCTGTAACTTTTAAGTAGATAAATTTTAAATTATACAAAACTTTTGAAATATATTAAACTAAAGAAATACCAACAAAAAAATAATTGCTCAAAGAATTTTATTTTAACATTATATTATTGTATGCCTCTGTTGAATTTGTAATCAATAAATTCTCTTTAGAAGTAACGTTCACGATTGTACAGCCTTAAGCGTTATTCTTTTTCTTTTTGCTAAGTAAAGTTCTGGATAAGTTTTTGTAAAGTTTAGTTTTAAAAGTTTAAGACTATTTTTCAACAAACAGTTTGGTTGAATTAGTTAAGAAACTAAAAAATCACTATGTCTACGAGCTCAAATGTTGTTTTTTAAGGGGTTGTTCAAAAAATACGTAACACTAATTTTCTGCTTCTTTTGGTATACTTAAGTAATGCTCCCCATACAAACTTCTACCCATCTTCAACTGTATGCATATAAAGTTAAAAGCAAAAGATTGTTTTATTCTTTAATTTTTTATAATACAAAAATTTAATTAATTCTTACAATATATTGCTTGTAACATATGGATGATTCACTTGCCAAATTGATGAACTCCAATTAACTCTAAAAGGAGAAAATCGCTTCCAAAGTTGACTAGTGTTATATAATTTTATAGTGAAGAATCAACTCAATTTGAGTGGTGTTATTCAATATTTTAATAGAAAATTTATAATAAATAAGAAAGATTAGGCTAATTTAAATGTTTTACCAACATAATTTTTTTCCAAAAATTTGGTAAATAAGGCTAAATTTACCATAACTACTAGCAGCTAAAAAAATTCCTTAAGAACATGAATTAATCAAAACCATAAACTTTTTAGACAAAATAAAAACAGAAAATTATGATACAATTTATACAGGAAATCTCCATTCACAAGTCATAACCCTCAAGAATTTAAAAATGAGAGCTTAAAATAGCTTCGCTTACAGTGATTATATTCCCTCTTAACACCAAAGCACGTGAAGAAGAATTCAACATAATAAAACATATAGCCGTAACCAACGGATACAAAAGCTCAATCATAGATAAAATCATATTAAAATATACCAAAAAGTAACCTCTCCCGATTTTAACTAAAGAAAATAGGAAATATATAAAATTTAGCTATCACAATCGCGATCACAAATATGGTCTATCTTTCTATGAGTGAAAATATCGGCCCTGAAAAAAAATTCCTCAATGTTTAATTTTTTTCATTAATTGTTATTTACTGCCGCTTTATAACTAATAAGGTCCTTTAGCGACTCTAGGATTCATTAATTCCGTTATCGAGAAATATTGAAAATTTGCACGATACGAGGATAGAACTCACTACCTACTAGTTTGGATCGGTCACCTAGACCACTCGTCTACCAGTAAGCTTAATGTTCAATTTTGTTACCGTTTATTCCTTTATATAATGTTTTTTTCCTTATTAACATTAATTTTTAAATTTTAAGTAAGAAAATTCAGTTATTATGAATAAGACCTGTGAGATAAAGAAGAGTTAAAAAAATATTTAAAACTTATTCTTTATAAAATTTAATGTTATTCATATTCGCTTAAAAAAGCAATAATAAACTGCGAAACGTAGCGCAAAAAATAACAGTGTTAATTATTTAAATATAAAAGATCCTCAAAAATCCTTGGATTAACAACAATAAAAATCAAGAATAGTTGCATATCAAGCACTTATAGAGTTTTTACTGCAATTATATCTTAAAAATATTTAGCTTTATATTATGAAAGATTTGTTCTCAATATATCCGTATGCGTGTAGTAATTTTCAAACTTATTTTTTTTGCATTCATAAGAATTTAACATTCTAAAATTTTTCCGAAATTTTATTCATTTAAAATAAAAACTACTGTAAATAGATATGCAAGACAAGTTAAATTTTCCGTACGTTATTGTTTTGTATGGAGTCTGTTAATGTTTCGTACAGATATGAACAAATAAGTATGAAATATTTGTGTTTTTAAGTTTAATAACTGAAACGTTATTTAGATAAAGTTAAAGATGATTTAATGGTAGCTTCAAGCAGAACCCAAACACCGTTAATTTTGGTATAATCAAAATTAAGCCGACTTTTTTGTTCGCTATGTATATGCTGTGAGAAAACTATTATTACGTAAACAATATTTTTGGATTTAGTTGTGGAGTTTTTTATAAGAATTATATAATCATTGAAACAAAAAATAATTTCACTGATTTTGAATTAATATTTTATATTATATGCGATTTGTGCTCAAACGTATAAGTGATTCATAACTCAATGCAAATATTTAAAAAATTGGTTTTTGTGGTTAAAATAATTTTTTTTGCCTTAACCGTGATATATTCTAAAATTTTATCTTTTCGAAGTTACAAGCTGCTCTTTTTTGATTATCACTACTTCCTCTTAATAATAAAATGATTCTTTAAGTTTGAAACCTACCAATTCAGACTAAAATACTCAGGAAGAACATATAATCACAAACCACTAAGTTTTGATAGCTTGATGTGGTGTTCAAACTTATCTTTCGTTGGTCATGGTTTTCTAAATATTTAAGAAATAAATTGGCCAAACTATTTTTATAAAAGTAAAGGCCGAATTTGAGCCAGTAAATGTACAATTATTAAAAAAAAATCGGATATTGAAGAAAGCTGATTCGTCTGTATTTCACTCCTTCCAATAAGGTTTCTCACCTAATAAACTTCCTTAGTTTTTGAAATATGATGGCTTAAATTACTTTTCATTATTTTGGTAATAGTAATGGTCAGAAATTGAAAAAAATAATTTGTTAAAAATTCCTAAGAATACAGGTAAATTATTTTTTAAGAATTTTTTTCGAAGTTTTCCTGATATCTACGAATATTCTTTCACTAAAGTAGTTTTGGACAACTCGATTATATTAAAACAACTCTTTGGTGAAGTTGTAGCTCGAAGCTTTCAATACGAAAGCTACATCTTCAAAAAACAATTGTTCAAATGTAAAAGAATTATTCCACAATTACTCTAATGAAAGAATATGAGTAAATATGAAGAAAAACTTTTGAAAGAATTTCTAAAATAAATCTCCTTGTGTTCTCAAGAGTTTTTAACTCCTAATATATAACTAATATAATAAATTTAATTAATAATATTTAACTATTATTTTTTTAGCTTCTAAACGTTAATATTGCCAAAACAACCAAAAGTAATTCAAATCTTCGTGTTTTCAAAGCTGAAAAAAAATTATTTATAAAATATATTGTAGTCTTATTTATGTAATACAATTAACAAAACTAAACTATAAACATAAATTTGAACAAAAGCTCAAATAAATGCATTTTTGACGTATTGTCCAGATACGTATCAAACGTGACTCATCACCTAGCAGTTACGAAGCATTCCAATACTACTTGAAAACCACTGGGGAAGATAGCTTGGCAATCGAAATACGTATCTGGGAAATACGTCAAAAGTACATTTAATTGAGCTTTTGTTCAAATTTATGTTTATAGTTTACTTTTGTAAATTATATTAGACAAATAAGATTAATATATATTTAATAGCCTACTGATGGCCGAGTGGTCACGGTGACCCATCCAAAACTGGTAGGTGTTGTGTTCGATCCTTGTATCGAGCAAATTTTCAATATTTCTCGAATACGGATTTTATTAACCTTAGAGTCTTTAAAAATCTTAGTTGTTATAAAACGAAAGTAGAAAACAATTAATGAAAATATATATTTAATATATTGTATAAACTGTAGAACTGTCCAAAGTGAGCGAAAAAATCTAATTTAAATGAAAAAAACAGTTTTAATTTTTAACAAAAAAAGATCTCATTGATAAAGCGTGTTCCTATATAGAGGTACACTTATAAACTTTGATATTTTTTTCAATCCCACGTAATCTCGGTCAATTTACCAGTGAAATTAGTGCCTTACATTGCATGCAGGATTCCGGTATTTAGAGATTTCGGTATTGTATTCTTTCCTTAACTTGATGTTATAATTTTTTCGTGCATCTTAAGATGACTGCAGTTCAGAAGAAGTGCAAAGAGTGCATCCTTTTTTGATTCCCAGAATACGCTCTGAAATATGTTTGAAATGTTAAGTAGCTGAAGCTTTGTTAATTTTCTTTTTTGTGGGAATAGGAACGTTATTCTGAATTTCTTCATTAACTGAATTTGCTAAAAATCAAATGAACCGATTTTGTTGTTAACATAAAGCTTCTCCGTTATTTTTGGCATATAATTATTTCTTCATATACGAAAACAATTGACAAAATATTTTAATAAGCATAAAACTTGTCAAGTTCAAAGGCTAACAGCTGCACTGCTGAACTACAGATATTCTTTATCTATAATCTATATATATATATATATATATATATATATATATATATATATATATATATATATATATATTTGTTTCCATTTAATTACCATGTTATATTGCAATTTTTTCTCACTTCAACGCGAGGCGTTTTGTAAATGTACATTTTACGTACACATATAGATTTATATAATTTTTCTCGCATTAAATATTGTCGTTGACAACGGAAATAATGTCAAATACACAAGTGATACAAAGCAATAAAATATTGTGTGCTACGAAAATGTGTTAAAAATGTTCTTTTATAAAAGCATTAAGAGGGCACTGTGCGAAGCCGCCCTACGGGGGATTGGAACCTTCCCTATTTTTCCCATTGCCAACCTCCTTAAAATCCCCATTTCCTTTTCCAGACCTCTAGGAACATTCTCTAGGATTAAAAACACCCTGACTTTGGCGGTAACCTTATATTTACGAGCAGGATATATTTCAAACGTATGTGGATATAATATACCTAGTTATACCTAAATGTAATGATCTTTAAAACATAAATTTGTAGAGCCAAATAATTTGTATGAATATTAACATACATAGGAAAAAACTCATAAAAAACTAATGACTTTTGTTTTATTTTTAGCACATGTTGCTGTAGAGGCAATTCCGGATTTTATTCTTGTAAAACAAAAAAAATTACCCCAAAACAAATTGCAGCTTTTGATCGTGTTTTTGTTGAAATTTTCGTTTGGCCAATTATTGCTTTGTTTATTGTTAATTTTCGAAATTCAAGATAGTAAAAATTCAATAAATAGGTCATTTTCTTTCGATTAACGTCCTTTGTTCGAAATATTGAATCATTAGTGATTTTATATATTATGATGAAAGTCATATGAGAAAATTGCATACAAAAGTGCATTAGGAAATGTTGTGGACGCAGCGTGCAGTTTGTTGTTTCTGCAGGGTGCCAAAATTGTTCATTGCCCTTTTTTGTGTTTGCTTTTTACTATGTCACACGTGGCAACTGAAACTGTGTTAATTTTGGATTTCTTTGTTTTCTTTTCGTTTTATTAAGATATTGTTTTCCATCAATTCATATCGTACAAATAATCTTGTTATTGAATTATGCTTATCTAATATTTCCATTTAGATGGAAATTATTGTAATAGGCTGCATAAAATATATTTATTTTGTTTTTTTTTCATCATTTTTTCATTGACATGCATAAAGTTTTTATATCCTAATGAAATTTTTTCGGAACTCCCTCGTGTTTAATTTAAATATTACGTTTGGAAAGTTTTATTTCGATTTTATTATAGGTATCTGTTATTTTGGTAAATTGAACATTGAATATTTCGATTTGCTAGTTATGCTATGTTATTTGTTCGAAAGTTCATAAATATGGATTTGTTCTGCTTTATTTTAGTACACAAATATATTTATCAAAGTATATATTATAATTTTGATTTATAAATAGTGGCAGAAGGACTTATTATTACTTATAAATTACGAGAATATAAAATTAAATTTGAATATCTCACAATAATTTAACGATTATTTTTTAATGTTTGATCTTTGATAATTGTTAAAACCACACCATATTTAATAATTTACCATCGCTGTATAACAGCTGAGGTCTTTAGGGCGACTCTAGAGTTTATAATCAATCGTAAATAGAGAAAAATTCGAAAATTGAAAAATTTGCTTGTCACAAAATTCTAATCCTGTACCTACGTACCACTTTTGAAATGGTAACGAATACTACTCGCCATATTTATTTCTACTGGAAACAGAAAAAGAAAAATAACACTTTATGCAGTAGTTTTCGAAATAATTTTTAATTAGTATTTTTGATAATACATACGCAAACGGAAACTAGATCAAAATATTATTAAATAGCAGATGGATTATACATTGAAACCATAGAGCTATTAACATTTAAGAGTTCTAGATAATTCAATCGAGTATAGACCGCTGAAGTTTGCTAACCATATTCGGCCTTTTCCAAAGGACAAGTTGCTGACTTTAATGGTGTGAAAAAATTAAAAATTAGGCTCAAGTCCCTTTTAGCTCACTCAAATTTGGCATCGTTGCATTTTTGACTTTGTTTTTAATTTAATTTACGAATAAATCAGTTCATAATGAAAGTTTTACCACAAAAGAGAAAAGTATACCATATTAGAATTGAATTAACAAAAAAATCGCGAATAGAATAAGAAACAAAGTCGAAAATGCAACGTTGCCAGATTTGAGTGTACTAAAAGGGACTTGAGCCAAAAACTAATTAAAAATCCATTTGCGTTTATCGTATCTAATAGTCATCCCTAAAAATATAAGGGTAAATTTCGAAAACAATATTTGGCATTCTTTCTTAGCCACCGAAAGCTTATTTAGTCATCACTTTTTTCCTCCTAGGTTATCTCAAGATCTTTGTTTGTTTTTGGTCATAACTAAAAATTAAATTCTCCATCCGTTTTAATTTCAATTTAGTCAAAAATTTCATATAGGATTTCTATATATTCAATCTTAATAAGAAAGATCAAACCCAAAAAAGTAAAAAAAAACAATTATTCGAATATTAGCTTTTCGAACAAATGAACGAATATCTTTAAAAGAAAAACTCTCCGATTATGTTATTATGACACATGCTACTGTTTATAAATGTTATGTATTTTTTTATAAATTATGCAAACATGGCCGAGATATATCGTAACAACTTTTATAACTGTATTTGCCAGGGTAATATCATAGGTAATTGACAGTTAAATTGATAAAAATACCTGAAGAAGTCGGGTATCTAATGAAACGTGTTGTTACAAAAATAAATATAAAAAAAATCCCAAAAAGAAGCAAAGAAAATATAAATAGCCATATGTAAACAATATATCATTTTAAAATGTTATTACAAAAAATAGCTAGTCGCAGTTTTAATTGTTATTAACCTCCGCTTTATGACTACCAAGGTCTTTAGTGACTCTTGAGCTAATAAAAATCCGTAAAGCGATAAATATAGAAAATTTGCTCGATACGAGAATCGAACCCAACAGCTACAAGTTTGAGAGCATTTACCTAAACTACTTGGCCACCAGTAGGCTTATTTTATTGCGGTTTAATTTTTACAGTAATATTTGTATGCAAGATTTTTCACAATAGCGACATTTGGGTATAATGTTACGATCTTTTATGACTGCTAAAGAGTATAAGATTGAAAACAAAGTGAAGCAAAATTGTATTTTCGAAAAAAATCACAAAAAGTTTATTTATTTATTAAATTTACAACTGCTAGATGTGCTTACACAAATTAATTAATTACATAAAATGAACTTATCGATCCGTGTTATTTAATTCTTAAGTTTTCACTCATACTATGTATATTGCATTAATTTTTATTCAGAGTTATAATTAGTAAGGTACTTTTTCAAATTAGAATATACATTGAATCAAATAGTTTAAAGTATTTATGTTCTGATTTTTAATTTGTCGAATTTCAAATTTTTTAAAGAAGTAAGCTAAAACAAGACATTGCAACAACAATTTTATCTTATTTCACAATATTATTTAACAAATAAAGCAAAAATGTTCTTCATATTTTTAAAATTTTCTTTTTTCAAGAATTTTTTTCTACCAATTTTTCTGTAAACTAAGATTAAAATTAATGAATATGTTATTTTATTTATACTTAGACAATGTTTTTTTTGTGGTATTTTTGAATAATATGCATATAACACTAAAACAGTGCAAGCAAATAGGTCAATCTCTTATCGATGTTGTCATTTGCTTTGCATAAAATTTTATATGCTTCTTTAGAAAAGAAAAATAAACTTATCTGCTAAAGCCTTATCTCATTGAACTAATCACGAAATTTCGTCATTGCATCATTATTAATAAAAATAGGTACAAAGGTTATAAAGGTTTACCATAACATTTTTAGTATGAAAAAAACCTTTAAATGCGAGTGTCGGATTTCCCAGAAGTAAGGGTCTCGTAACCAAATATGATTTCACTAAGAAAATTTAAAGTAAATGATAACCTTTAAAAGTCACTATCGTCATTTATATTTATTCTAGCAAACTTATAAAAAATCGATAAAATTTTCTGAATAATTATTTATTATAATGCCAAGCTGCTAAAGTATAATTTTAAAAAATCTAACACTACCACACATAGCGATTAAATAATAATAATTTCAAATAAATACATCAAAAAAAAATCTTAAAAAATTCAGCCATATGATGATAATATACAAAACGTAAAAAATATATTTTTGAAGCGGTACTAGTATTTTTTTCGTAGTTAAAAAAATCCAAAAAATATTTTTTTTCGTACATTTCATAATTTAAAATTTTAGATCAATCGGCTTAGTAAAGATTTAGAAAAAATAATTTTTGTTGGTATTTATATTCTTTACAAGATAATAATTATATATAAATATATTCTTTGTTTTTAGGATTTTTTATTTATTTCAATTTTATTTTTGTTCAACACGTTTCATCGGTTTCCGACTTCTTCAGGTTCTAATATAATTCTTTGTAACACAACTGTCAATTAACTATTTTTTGTTTTAATTTTTTTACTTTAAGTTAAATTGTGTTATAAAAAATTATATTATTAGATACCTGAAGAAGTGGGAAACCAATGAAACGTATTGAACAAGAGTAAAAAGTTAAAATAAAAAGAATTCCTAAGAAAAGAATAAACTTAAATAACTATAAAATTATAATTGAAAAGAACCATCAAAATATTGTTTTTTGTTTTTCTCTTATTATTTTTTTCCAATAAAATACCTGAGATAAAAGTCTGAAACTTTCAGGATCTTAGTATTTTATTAGTATTTAAGTACCAACAAAGTATTATTAAAATATTTTTCTGAGGCCGAATCACCATGCTTTTACTCCTAGGCCCTTTATTGCTAAAATTTAATTATCATAAAAATATTGCAATTGAATGATCGCAATTGAAAAATTGATCAGATAATTGATGGGTGTTTAGTTAATAAATCTTATTGTTTAAGTTTTACCAAGTAACAATAATTCGTTTATTTTCATTTTATGGTAGTATGGAAATATAAGCGAAACTTCATAAAATGCGATTTAGAACTGCACACGTAGGCTTAGCATAATATAAGCCGATATGCGGTTCTTAAATTATGTGTAAGCAATATAATTGAAAGAAGAACAATTGGATGTATTAAAAAATATTTTTTTTATTTGCCATATTTTGAGATTCTTAAAATAACAATAACAATTTTTTTTTTGAATAAAATTTTTCTGCACATGTGCTTGTAATGGATGGAGTGGCAAAAATTTCAATGCAACTTTTCTCATAGAAAGAAATGAACTAGAATATTATTCCAGTAAGAACAAATATATCTTTACCAGAATTTTCTACAAGCAAACATATCAAAATAAATTTCGAAACTCTACATCCAAATTTATATTTCAATCATAATACCTACAAAAATTCTAATCCAAAATTTAGTTTGGACATTACGTCTCATTACGTCATTTACGTCTTACGAACGTGAACTCGTCAAATCCTCTATCGAGCATGTTCGATTGCAGCGTGAAACCTCACGAATTCTGTTTTAGTTTCGGTCGTAGTTTCGGCTTGAGGACAGCCGAAACCAAAACCAAAAGTGCGGTTGGACACTAATAGAAATTAAAGAACATTTTAATTCAAAGAAATATTTTTTTTAATATTTATTTATTTTAAGTCGCTTCAACAGCTTGGTCATTAGCGACTAAAATAATAAATAATATAAAATAAAATAATAAACCTAAAATAAAAGAATTCTGTTAATTCAAGAAGTGTAGAATTAGTAAAAAATAGATGAAAATGCGGAAATGAATAGTATAAAGGTAAACTATTAAAATTCAAAGTATTGTTTTCAATGAGTTATCGGAAAATGGAAATTCGATATGGGTGGTTCTAAATGTATTAAATTTTACTATGTATGTACACCTACATCTTATTCAGGTATAGTTATTGTTACCTATTGACAAAATATCTTGTTAACTGTATTGATAAACTTATGAATTCGTGAAATTATGTGATTCACTAATTGCTAATTTATAATTGTGATGCTTTTATAGTATTTTTTTATTGTTGAAATTATACTACCTAATTATGCCAGCCGAACGAAAGCTCAACGTTTGGGCAGGACAACGTCTACCAGGTCAGCTAGTTTCTTATTATTTATAAATTTTCAATTATTGTAACCATTAATTATTATAAATTTTATTTTCTTAAAGATTAAACAGCATTCATTTCACCAAAACATATGTCACAATTAAGAATACATAATATTGGGGTGAAAATTGCAGTAGTAATTAGTTGAGCAGTAGATGCAATTATTGTGAAATGCAATGCAATGATAGCGCAGTAAAATACCTTAGGGAGATATGCACATACATATGTTTCTATTCAGTTTGTTGTCGTCTACTAATAAATATGTACAATGTACATTGTACATAGGTAGTATATTAAAACTTTATCTTATTTAAAATGAGACAAACTTACTTCGTGTTTCTTGCGACAAAGAAATATTAAAATTCATTATTAATTTTGCTCATGTATTGGTATTTTTATAATTCTCTTATTGAGTTTCGGTATCTATCTTTATCACAAAAAATCAAAGTATTGTGTGCATTTGTACAATTGCAAAACTGGAAATTTTTTTAACTTCACGGTTCAACTTAAAATGTTGATCTACTTAAAAGTAAATAGAAATTTGAATTTAAATGGTTAATAAACTAAAAAAATATTTTTTTAGGAATGAAAATAAAAATAGATTTAAACCTAAACGAATATTTAAGTTGTGCCAATTAATATTTTAACATGTGTATTACATGACTATTTAACTTTTAAAAACAAAATACTGCAAATTATTTAATAGCAACTTTTGAAGTCATCACCTCATCATTTTCCCTGCTTTTAATATAGAACTAAACAGAACAATCTCAATCCAAATGATACCGAAACCTCATACTGCTACGTTTTTAATGGTTATTTATATTGACGGGTTCGGTAGGATTTATTTTCGGACATAAAACAATAACACTGTTTATTTTAATACACACACGTTTCTTATTACACTTATTTATTTATTTATCTATCTTAACATTTATTTTAAACGGTTGTAAGTGTTTTGTAATTGATACTTGTCGTAACTTTTTCGATACTGACTTGGTGACGGTCGACCGCCGATTTATATTCCCATTTGCAGTTTCTGGAAGGCTCGAGACTGTTCCAGATACTTCTCGTGGTTTCGAATTTTTTTGTATCTCTTTCTACTTTACATTAGAATCTTACGAAGAGTTTTCCGGAACGCCTTCCGTCTTTCTTCAATCCAATTGTTAGAACATTCGAAAGTTTTAACAATTAGAACTTTCGAATGTTCCAAGATTACAAAAATACGAAAAAATAATATTCCCTTAACATTTTGTAATATATTTATTTTTAAATTTTCAAAACGCTATAAAAATTATAAACCAAAATTTGATTTAAGGTAATACTGAATGCCTCATACGTACATGTGAATAAATAACTAAATAAAACATAATAAATGTACCTATTAGGTACACCTAAACAAAATAATTCCCTCAATAGTTAAAAATCGATGATTTGTTACTATACCAATTAAAATTTCAATATCAGCCATCATTAGTGTACGTTTTTTAATATTAATCCCAACTAAGATCATTATTTTGTTCAAATGAGTTCATAAATTCAAACTTTTAACTGTTTACCATTAAATCTAAATAAACAATGAAATAACAATAAAAACTACTTAATTTTGGCTTATCTTTGATTCAAGTAACGAGATTTTATATTAAGAAGCAGGAACTTATTTGGTTAAAAGAGTAATTACTAATTGTGAGATTAATTTTTGCAATTAATTGTTGAATGTGTTTTTGAATATTGTTCAAATGAATATCGCTGTCAAAATAAGTTTATTATATGATGATTGTCAGACTATTCTTTTTTAGAAGTTTGGATGACAAAACAGAACATGTTACCTAACTAGCACTTATCTCTTTCGTTTAACTCACGACTTCCAGAGTATAATACATGCCTACCTCGAGTTTTATAAAAAGTCATTCAAAAATTACTCAAGACACTTTACCGGAGCTATTGATTAAATTAGTAATTATTAATTAATTTAGTGGAGATAATAATTTTTTTATATTTTCTGTTTTGGCCTTTTATAAAGGACATTTTAATCTTGTTTTACTAATGGGAATGAGAGGTCTTAAAAAAGCGAAATTTGTTTTTAGTATTTTATGAACGACCCCTAATTGGTAATCCGTTTTCTCATATTTTGCTCGTTTATGAAAAAGCTCATTGAGGCAAGGTAGACTAAAGATCCAGCAACTTTGTTTACAAAACTAATAACAGAATGTACACACAAAAATATGGAATTATTTTCAATTAAGTAGCGTGTTGTTGTTAGATGAGTCTGATATTACTTCCAAAGTCGTTGTTACGTTTGACTCCCATTCTCAACCAACAGTTGTTACAATTTGATGTTTTCGAACACTTTCGGTTGCACTCTACGTTTTTCGTTCTTCACATCGACATTACCATTTTAATTTTTTCAAAACCCTTTAAAATACTGAGATTTCCTAAGAGCGAGCTCAACGTAAGCTTTAACAAGCATTCAATACGATTCCATAGCAGTTTTTGTTTAAATGGTAATAGAAAAAATCAATGCTTTAGGCACAATATTCATGCTTTAGGATCAATGCTATTAAAAATAATGAAGTCGTAGGAAATTATATTTTTGCGAATTGAAATTCTTTGTCGATTATCAAAAAAAAAAGTTTCCGCAATGTTGCCTAATGGTTTGGCACACCCTGTATTGGCTGCCAATACCACTTATTGCCCCATTCCGATTTCATATTAACACATCAGTAAATGATTACTAATTTTCGATTTTTTTCCCTTTATTTAGATATCCTCATAGTTGAAATTTAAAATCATTGTAGAATATTCTACACCAATGTAATATCTATATTTTTCAAGCTAAAGAAATTATTATTTCATTGTATTTAAAAGTGTTTTTAAAAGTATTTAAAAGTGTTGTAATGTCCTATTTTTGTTTTGACGATAAAAAATTTGTTACTATCTATTGGTGGTTCTATTGTTTTATCTATGGTTTACAATTAGAAACGTAAAAGGTATCGTTTATTGTATCGTAGCATATGCTATTACACAAAGGCTTGAATTAATATCTATTAATTAGGTAAATTCATAATATGTTTTTCAATTGAGTTAATCTTTAAACATCATTTGATTATTAACACAAACTCTATTATCTGAAATCCAAAAACACGTCTTTTTATATTTCTCTTTATTTTATGGTTTGCGCTCAATGATTAGTATTTATAAAAACTGTATAAGTTAACTTTTTAATTTACAGTTTTGAAAACTAAAAAAAGGAAAGTATTAAAAAGTTTTGTCGTTAAAGTCTCTTGGAATAAAATTATGCATTAATAATTTAATCTAGTTAGTTTTTTGTTATGTTTCAATTTTTAAAGTGTTCTTTTTGAAACATGATTATTTTTGGTCTTTAAATTATAGAAAAATATTATACTTTTGTTGTGATACTTTTGCCGTTACAAATGACGGTAATTAATATTTTGTTATTTCAGCGACAATTCTTTCATTACACCTGTATGTAAATACATTACAATTACCAACACTTGTATGTAAATACTAAGTCTATACAAATTAAAATGATTCAAACAGGTACTAGTTCGTTAGTTATAGACTCTAACGTATAGTGCACGTTTATAAACTTTCCTTTATTTTTGCGAAAAATACCATCAGTTTTCAATAATAACCTCATATATTATTCTTGTAAACTTCAGTTTTAATTTGAAACTTAATGATTGTTTTTCTCTTCATTGTACAGCATTGAATAATGAGAACTGCATTTCGTCATTTCGTTGTTATTTTCTCAAGGTTTTCTGCTTTATTCTGATCATTTTCATTGTGATTATTTTTATTGAACCAATTGGTCAAATTATGGGAGCTAAATGTAATTCAACAAAAAATAATTGCTTTTTTTATTGCTATCCTTTTTGAAACGTTTAATAAAAACTATGTGAGAAAAAATCTCTGGCTATGCTAACTTTTATTTCTACTAGACTCATAATTGGGTTTCAAAAAAAAAATAAATGCTTATATTACTTTCATGAAATATTTCCTTTATTGTAGATGAATTAAATGACTTTTTTTATTTAAAATTTTGGCGTTCAGCGGCTTATGCTATATACAAAATGAAATTTAAAACCGGATTTAATTTTAATAGATGATACACCAATGTTATTTCTAGAAGTTCTTTATAGGTCGTTCCAGTACAGTTTCTTACAATATCCAACGTATCTAAGCTGTTCATTTCAATTATTTCAAAGACTTCAATTTAAGCATTATTGGAAAGAAAAAAAATGTGTCAATTGATTTTGAGTAATAATATTTAGAACTCTATTTTTTTCTATATAAGAACTTCATATAATTTCTTCAATTTCTGTTGAAAGAAAAAAATTTGAATTTTTATTGAATTTTAGTTAATTACTTTAAAGAGTTGTAAATAAAAGAGCACACGAATTCTAGTACTTTTTTGGCCACCAGATGTTGTGACCAAAGTGTTCGGTTCCTAATTAGCAGCATTTTTTGTTCATAAATGATTCAAAAGTATTAAATTTAAAATGAAATTTATTCTAAACTTTGGTCAGTTTTCTTTCGAACTGAAAAGCATATTAAAGAGCTTCATGAAGCAATAGCTATGGATTAAAATCAATTTTATTGAACTTACAATTATCACTATTTTATATTTTCATCTCACGAGTTTAGTTTTGATTTCGGTCGTAGTTTCGGCTTGACGACAGCCGAAACCGAAACTGAGCCGAAACTCGTTTTTTACCGAAACTAGACTAAAACCGAAACCGAAATTTTGGTCGGACACTACTAGTTTCATTTTACTACGGCTAAAATGTCGAGAACTTCAATTAAAAAAATGAATCGAGTTTCTGTTGTATGTCGATTGTACATACAAAAATCTAATGCTAAAATGACTACAATCAAAAGTTAAAAAGCCGATTAGGTCAAAAATACTTAAACGCGTTATTTAATTAACCATCTGGTTGTATCATACATTTTGGTAACACGGATAAACTCAAGAGAATGAATAACGTTATGTTCTTCAAAGTACCCTACAGGGATTTGTCCAACAAAAACTCTCTTTCCTAAGTTGGTCCGTACTGTTTATGCATCCATAATAGTTCTTTGTTGCCCGGAGACAAATTGTGATTAAAGTGTTGAAAATATGTGAAATTACTGAAAATTAAATCTTCAGTTCGCATTGGAGATTTGAGGTTTATAGTTTTAGAATCATTTTCCTCCATGTAAAGAATTTGTTAATCGGCTTATAGGGTAGATATTTTCACATTTAGATAGTGGCATTTATCTTCTAGATAAAATTTTATTCGGAAGATAGAAAAAACATGCTATTTTCATGCTGTATCAAAAATCAAAATAGCCATAATGATTGCCAATTTTCAACGTTAAAGGGCCACCAAATGAACTGGTAATTGTAGGATAAATAACTAGGATTTCTCTAACTGGTAAATGATATCTATTAAATAGGAATCTTAAGAATATGATCTATCTATGAGTAAAATACCGCCCCTTAATGTTATTGTGAACCCATCAATGTGTACAAAAGATTTGTACCATGGGCTGAAAAAAAATTGTCAGAGCTCAATTTTCATTCAAAAATACATAAGTTTTGTTTCTTTCCCGCTTACTAAACTAGTAATGTTACTATTTCTTCTACTAATAAATCTATATACTCATTACTTAGTTGAAAGGTAATGAAATTCGTTTATACAACAATATGACTCTTAAAAAACTTCAGATTTCCTAGAACTTATTTTGTTTTCGGGTTATTACTGAACCAAATCTTTTAGCATTTTGTGTATATGCTCCCCTATAATGGAAACAGTAATTTAATAACTTTACGTTTTTATTCGTTATCTTTTATATTTTTCCTAAATCTCATTATCCAAACCGTTAAAATAATAATAAAGAGTTATAAACCTATTTTCCTTTATAATAATGAAGATAACAACGATGTTGGCAAGGGAAAGAAAACGAGAAGAACCGCTTTCTAGTCCCATTTCGGTGTTTTAGTCATATGGAATAATGTCTTGAATATATTTACTGATTACTGGTCGTTTGCATGCATGAGAAGACGAAAATGATGACGAACGAGGACCAGAGGGTGGTGGGTCATAAATGGGTGGTTGACAAAGACAACTTATTATAGTCCCCATTCTCCAGTGACCGTTCCCCTTTTTTATATGTTGTAACTTATGTAAGTGCATAGTTCTGCATATGTGTGAGCATATCTGTAACAAACCAGAAAGGGTTTCAAATAAATTAAAGTATCACATTTGGCCAAGTTTAACAGTGGCGTGGGAGTTCTAGTATCTTAATTGGGGCCAAATGCGAAGTGCGAAGGAATTTTTTATTTCAAACGTGCGTCGAAAATGGTCTATATTCAATAGGATCTGGGCAATTTATTTCTTGTTATCAGTTTAATTTTGTTCAATAAAATCTACGGTATTCGGAAAATTTCGGATTCATCCGATCGCACATACCGTGAACATGGCTTGCTTGATTTTTTCCTCCAACAAACGCATAAATTCCTTCCAGATATGATGTATAAGGGACAAAACTCATTACAATATAGGATTAATCTCGGGACTATCATCTGAGGACTGTGCCCCATATAGAAGTGAGGTTATCGAAATAATATCCCGTTTATATTTGAACATCCTCTTTCCATTCCTGTTGCGCCTTATCAAACGATTTATCTATTTAGTCTCGTGCCGTTCTGAAAAGAAACGAATTGTATTTACTGGAATGCGAGAAAAGCTCGACTCGGGACCTTTTAACCGTTAACCATTTTCAGTTGTTTTGTACTCGAACAAAGAAGCATACTTGTTGGGGATTCAAGAACGAGAAAGAAAGGACTATTGTGGTAAAAACATCTTGCAGTAAAAGCGATGGTGGATGCGAGATGGGAATACAAGGAGTTAATGTTTCTAGTAGATAATTTATTTGATACTGATAATAATAGACATGGTTGTTCGTGTTTGTGGGATAAATTAAGGACCACCGTCCACCGTGGTTTATCTAATCTATGTAGATTCTTTCATCTTTTTCTCCATTTTTCTTACTTTGTTCTCTTCAGGATGCTAAAATAAATTTGTAAGATAAGAGAAAAAACAGATTAGGAGTATTTTACAGAAAAGAATAAAGTTTTTAGCGTCTTTCATAAATATTTTAAACTATATAAGTTTACAAAAAATATTTGCCATTTATTTTAATCAGTAAAAACATTGAATATTTTTTGCGTGTTAAAAGCAATGTAGTTTTGTAACTTTTTTGTTTTTAAATAAATTTAAATTAAGCTTATATTTTATAGAAATATTATAGATTCCTATTTAGTTCAGATACACCTTTTGTTTTATATCATTTGATCGAAATTAATTCATCCTTAAAACGTGAACATTGGAAAATATTTTAAAATGTTTATGTCAGAAACAGATATCTCGATAATTTCAATATTCTTTTAGATATTAAAAACAGTTTATGTAATAATTCATTAGTAAAAATGATCAAGATAAATCTTATCTTGAGCTAAATGTGAAAATGACATTTTTAATTAATTAGTTATATAAAGATGAATATTGAAAAGCAAAAAAACAACAATGGGATTTGAAAGAAATGGAAAAACAAAATGTTGAGATTTTTCCAATTTATTTCAAACTAAATAAAGATTTGTGAAGTTCATCATTTACAAAACACGTGAATCTTGAAAACTTAGACAAATTAGTTATTTCAGAAGATGGCAAAATGCTATAAATTGCTTACTTCATAAAATGCATAACAGATAGAAATATATTCTGAAGAAATTATTTTGCACATTGATCCATTTTTTTTTGTTTACTACATGAAATGAAGTATTGCAGCATAATTTTGTTTCTCCTATAGAATCATTTGACTTTATTGAACTAAGAAATTTATTTCAACCCTTAAGTTAACCCTTAACCGAGTACCCGGATGCCCAATATTACGAAGCATTAGTATGAAAACTTTAAAAAAATATTTTAAGCTCCCGGATCATTGTTTTCTAATTCAAATTCAAGCTAACTGAGTGTATTTAATTTTTATTGAAGTTATACTTCTTTAACAGCTAAGGTAATATAACTATAACCATAATAACTAATATAACTTGTTTACTTACACCATGCATGTCATGCAGTTTTACTATTTTCATTAGGAAATCTAAAGAAAATGTTTAAATAAAATTTACTGTTTATAACATGATGGTATGAAGAGAAAAAATTTTTCAAATAAAATATATCTCCGTGGAAAATATAAATGAAAACAGAAAATTTAACTAATTTGTCTAATTGTTAAGCTCTTTTGACTTTACTGATATGCCCATGGATTAATGCTTAAATTCTGATCAAATCCATTTTTGCATTACCTCTATTTACTTCAACACCATCCCCCTTTAAGCGTGGGTTCTGTACTGTAGACCAGTGCTTCTCATACTTTTTAATTTCTTAATCTACTAAATAAGAAGAAAATTCAGTACCTCCCTCCCCAAAAATTGTAGAGTTTATTGATCAACAGTACTTTACGTATGTTCCATTAATAATTATTATAGAAATGTTTCGCGGCTCCCTGACAGGAGTTCCAGGGCCCCCTAGGGGGCCACGCCTCCTTTCCCCCTAGTTTGGGAAGTACTACTGTAAACAAAAAATATCCTACAAATGAAAAAAAAAGATAATATTGTGAAAATGAATCATATGTGACTAGAAATGATGACTTAAAAATGTTCACCAATAAACTAGAACCAAAGAGTATAGAACTTGATTTTTTAGAATTAGGTTTTTCCTTTTTTTTATAAAGAAAATCATGACTTATTTTTAATGTTTCGATTCAATGTTTTAAATATATAGTATCTTGTTGGACGTTATTATTTTTGTATCTTGTCTAATTAGTTAACCCATTAATTTCATATTATCAAAATTTGCAAAATTGTATTGAGGAAATCGTATGTTTTAAATTATTTTTTTTAAATAGCAATGTATATTAAGTCTGTAAATGTAACATTGGAATAAATATAAATTTAATTAAATGAAGTGAAAAGTATAAACAAAGATGTAAAGATAATATATTCTAAGCTGTCTCCAGCTTATTAAATATCTTTAAATATCTGATACAATTGTTATTTTCTTGGAAAAATTAATCAAGCTTTCGATATTCAAAACAACTTTTTAATTTCTTACCTCTTAACTATAAAAATATTGATCAATTTTATGGTACTAATATATAAAAATCTCTGCAGTGTTCAAATGTGATTATTAGTTCGAGAAAATGTAAAAATAGATTTTGCTGATATACATTTAATGGGAAAGTCCTAATGCCAGTTTAAGTAAATAATAAAAATAAATTAACGAAATTACTGTATTTTAACATTTGATATCAACACATTTTTGGTAAAATTAAAAAAAAAATAACCAGCAACCGCGATAACACTGCGTTTTGTCGTTTTAACAAGAATAAAATGAATAATGTGCAAATTTTAAAAGTGATAATCTTTGACATTACAAAGACTTGTAAAATTTATATATTACTTCTATGTGCTTAAAATACTAAGAACAAAAAACGTCCATTGTCTGTAGAAAACATAAAATTTGAAGCTTATCAAAATATTTTCTTTGCCATTTTTTTAATTCAGAGATAAAGCTAAAAATAATATAATATTATTTTGAAGATGTTACTGCAGATAAATTGCTAAAAATACTTTATTATGAAGCAACATCTAATGAATATGATGATGAAATGTGAGATCAGTAATTATTTTATTTAAACTAAATTAAACATTCATGTTATAGCATTATATTATATTTTTAGACTGTTTATATTTAATTTTACAAATAGGTAATCGTTCAAGTAAGATCGATTTGATAAATAATTAATACAATGAACTAATTAGTAGAATAGACGGTCGTTAATGTACTAAATTTCTTGTAATGTCTCTATTTCGTATAAGTTCCTGTTTAATTCACTTGTCGCCAAACTCATCCCTTAATTGATCAACCCCATGGGTCTAATTGTCACCCCAACACATCCGCCACGTTTCTAGTTTATGTTCCTTATTAATGTCTAATGAACCGTGGTCACATAATTATGTCATCCTCATACCAGCTTTCTCGGTACCTACTATCTCTTGTGGTTTTGTCATTCCAATCGTTGTTGGGTGCGCTACTGCTCGTGGCGATGATGATAATGCTAACTGGTAATGATGATGAGGATAAAGAGATGTGGATGTCGTTACTGTAATGACGCATAGCTGGTCATACGATAAACAAGTGTAGGATATTAATCGACACTTATACGACACAATCTTATTATTTCGTTGTTTACCAATTAGTTTTGTTAACTAGTTCTTGAAAAAAGTACATGAAAAACTTTTCTATACAAGTGCTTTTTTTATTTTGTTGCGAACACATCGTTCGTTTTGCTTCAGCTTGTTCGTGTATCACTTTTTGCTCGATATTCATAAAAAGTTTTTAATTTATATTAACGAGTACCTAAATAAAATGTTTAGCAAAATGACGAGAGAACAATGCAGAAGAAAGTTTAACAGATTTATGCACTAATACCATTTTATAAGCGATAAACTTTAATTACATCAAAACATCAACAAAACAAGCTTACTGGTGGCCAAGTGGTCAAGGTGGTCGCTCCAAAGCTGGTAGATGTTGACTTGGAATCTCGTATCTAACAAATTTTCGATATTTCTCGAATTATGGATTTCTATTAACCATAGAGTCGCTAAAGACCTTAATAGTTACAAAGCGAGGGTAAAGAACAATAAAACATTATAAGTAATGTAACTGTAAAAATAACAGTTAAAATAATTTTTCGTATCATATGTGGAAGAAATAACATTTCAATTCAAATTTTTATTTTAATAATTTTTTTCAAAATTCAGTTTTTTTCCAAAATGATGAAAATATAGTTTTAGAAACAAAACATTTTTTCTTAACTTCTTACCACTTCAGAAATAACAACAAGAACGTGTCCAAAATTATGCAACCAATTTTGAAGAATCTTGGTATTAGGTGTACAGGAAAAGAATGTCGTTTTTAAACCGAAAGCCATTCAGTTGCCATTTATCTGCTTATAAGGTATGTCAAAGTGGTAATAAAGATATTTTATGATTAGAGTAATTTAGCTACTTCGTAACAAATTACAAAACATTTTTTATTCCGAAATCTATATTAAAATGGTTGGATCAAAAATCCGAAATAATATAAATTCGGTATTGTATGCTCATCGAGTTTCACAGAATAGCAACGTAAAGTTGTTACTACAAACATTTTTAATGCTTATTTAAGTGTATTAGAAGTTCATTTATGCCAAATGAGTTTTTTATGTTCAAATTCGATATTTTTCATTTTTTCAAACTGGTACCAATGAAATATGACAAAAAAATTAACCAATAAAAAAGTAAGAAGGGCAATGGTGCTAAATGTATGCCAGAAAGTCGAAGAGCTGTCAAATAATCCCAATCAATCATAATCGATCGGCTAAATACTCAGAAGTGTTCAAAAACTGTTAACAGTTAAAATTCTATGCGGTAGTTCAAGACCCCTCTGTAGTCGAAAAGCACAGGAAAAAACTAATTAATTAATTAAACAAATTGACTAGAACAGTGGTTCTTTATCTGGGTTCGATCAAACTCTTGAGGTTAGGTGAATCAGTCTCCCGGGTTCGATCAAGAGACACCCCCTACTCATAAAATTTAGTGCTTCTATCTATAGATAAATGTTTATTTATGTTTTGAATTTGAAAAAAATCATATTTTATGTTTCAAACTAAGAAGGCTTCGGTTAATGATTATATGAAAGTGGTGGGAGTCAATACTTCCAACAAGGCTAAGAACCACTGGACTAGAATGAACTAACAAACTATTTCAAAAGAATTACAAAAAATTATATTATTTTCTATCGAAAGACTAGGATAGCACTAACTCTAATGGAAAACAATATCATTATAAAATATTATTCTTCAATTAAAATTTTTAACTCCAGTAGTGCTTTGCAGTTTTATTTTTTTCTTCTTATTCTATGGCTGTATTTAATAACAAACTTTTTAATAAAAAAATTATTAAAATATACAACAGAACGTCACACATATCTACTTATAGATACGTTCGTCAAAAATCAATGATAATTTTAAAGGTTTGAGTTAAAATATTTTTTTAAATACATGCATAACATTAGATAAACATAGTTCATGTAATCAATATCTATTTTTAAATCACAAATAAATCATCCATTGTTACATTTTAATTTCGTATTTTATATGATCAAAATGGAAATATAAATACTTCACATGCTGATTTATAGGTGTTTGGCAGTGCAAACGTCATCATCTGGTTTTTTTCTCATATTTCAAACTGATTTTATTTCTGTACTTTATTAACTCTTCGAATTCAATGTTCACCACTAAGTTAAAAAAAGAACTATCCGTATCTACCCCTTGATTTTTTTTCATTTCCCAAAAAAAAGTTTTTTACAAAAGCTTAAATTTTACTTGTAAGTTAAAACTTTAGGATCAATTACTTACTTAAATAGCGAAACTATCAACTAAATCATTTTGCTATTTTTTCGAAATTAAAGTGATTATAGCTATTAATGTTTACAATAATTATTTACTTCGAAGAAGAGAGTGACTTTTTGGAAGCAGCTGAATATTTTACGTATATTTTATATTACATTTATTCTTGAGACGTCATATTGATTGCGATAACGTAGATTGTGAAATTATAATTGTAACTAAAATTAAACATTCTATTTAACTTCAGTAAAAATAATCAATAAGAGCTATATTTTTTGACAATTTGTTCCTCAAAACTAGTGATATAGCATAATAAGTATAATGTTAAAAAATAATTTTGTTTCAGTCCTCGAAGTAAGATAAATTATTCCCGAAACGTTATAATAATTATAAATAGTTACTAATGACTGTAGCATTTAAAGCAATTGAAGTACAAATAATTACTATTTTTACTCATATCAATTAATCTTCTACATTTACACAATAACTAAGATCTACGTAAAGACATGAATTTAATTTAGATTCCATACTTTTTTCTGTTTTCTGTCTGACTAGGTTCAGTTTCCCGCGTGGTTGAATTTTCTCTCCAATGTCGTTTGTTCCTGGCAAGGTTCTAAAACAGTGAATCTTATCTTGGGTTCAATCGAACTCCAAGAGTTCGGTGAGTCAGTCTCGCGAGTTCGGGGGATTTTTATTGGTTTTGTCCATTTTGTACACCTATGTATAAATATATAATCTACTTTTTGAATATGAAAAACTATATTTTCTAATTCAGAAGGGCTCAGTAAATGCGCATATGAAACTGCTGGGGTTCAGTACCTCCAATAGGGTTAAGAATAACTGTTCTAGAACCTTTATTCGCTTTCTCATTCTTTTCTTATGACTTTTCGATTTCCCTTCTTTCTACAGCATCAAATATGAAATATTTTCTTCTCAGAATAAAATTCAACCAATTAACTGTTTTAGTTGTCGCCATATCGATGATTATTCTTTATTCGCTAACTCTTCTCAACACTTCAACGTTTGTGGCTTGATCCATTCATTTAATTTCCTCCATTCTTTTCCAACATCAAATTTCAAAGCTACCCAAATTCTTCCTTTCTTGTTTTCCTAGGGTGGTACGAAAAAATTAATGCCAACCATTAATGGGAAGTGTATGCATTAACGATGAATTAACACTAACGTTAATAAAAATATGATGTTGGCAAACCATACTTCAAGATTAAAAATTATAATTTTTGAATATATTTGTATTAAAAATTTTCTTTAAGAAAATCCTACCATATATCTGTAGGTTTTATTTGTTACTCTATTTATTAAAGTTTAATATTTGTTTTGACTCATTGAAATTTACAAAATAATGTCTTAAAACATTTTTAGGTAAGATATCAAAAATGAACAACAAACAATTTTCTTATGGCTGTAATTTTTTTTATCAAACTTTATAACAATCATCTATTTTAGGCATATAATTCTCCATTAAATATTTATTCAGTAAATAATTTAATTGTAAGATATAATTTAATTTTACTGTTACTGTCAACAAAACTAAGAACTAATCACGAAGTTGTTATGACGTATTTAATGGTTTTATATAGTTACTTATGTCTATAGTTTTTTTTTTAAATATTATTTTCGAAAATATAATTTTATATAATCTCAATCCCAGTTTTGAAAAATTTAGATCTATTTTTTAGGTACTATAAATCGTTTTATCGCCATCTCATCAAAAAGATTTCTAAATGCAGCAAAAGTGAAATAAATATTAATATGCAATCTTAATATTTTTAGCTCAATTGGTTTTAAATTAGTAATTGTTAAGATAGAATATTCAGTATTGAAATTTACTGAACTTATTATTGCGTTTGTATGTATGTTACTCATTAAGTTAAATATAATAAATAGAAACCAATGATGGCAATGATAAATTATAAATTTATAATTGTATGAAGCTCTTGTTATGCAATCATTATGTTATCACAAATATTTATCTCAATATTTTAATTAAAATTACATGAAAGCTAGCCAAAATCTAAAGTACATAAGTAAGCATAACCGTTTTACGCCAAATCGAAGTAGAAAAAATGCCAATGGATAACAAATTTTGATAAGTAAAAACTATTTCAATCACAAACTTTAGGTACTGCCAATATCAATTACTCATGGATGACAATTTAAGTATCAAAATATGCAAATTGGTTGATCGCCAAATAATTTACTTATTTGAACGTAATTACCCGATGAACTGTAACTACTGAATTACATACTCATAGATGTAGAACATGGTCCAAAAATTTTTGTTACACACGAAAAATTAAGTAGGAAAATTAAGTCTTTGAACGGAAAATAACATTTTTCAAATTAATGTTATTATTTAGCTTGTTTTTTATTCAAACATGCATCCTATTAATGAACACTTTAAATATGAAGCGTATTATTTTAAATATTTGCAGTTATATTCGGGTAAACACATAAAAAACTTATCACCCTTTGTTTATTTGAGAATAAGAGAAGAAAATTTAAGCCTTTTCTTGTCAGATTGGGGAAAAGTTGTTTTTTTTAAGTTATGTTAGTTATAGAAGAAACACGTTTCGATATAAATTTTCACAATTTATTGGTATCAAATAAAAAATAAAACTGAAAATTATGTTTTTGAATCAATAAATTCCTTTTGTATTTTATAGCGATTTCTCTGTAGAAAAACATATTTGTGGTAAATCCCATCTAATTGAATTTCTTTTCTTTATTTCAGAAAAAACTTGACACATTTGGAACGTTTTCATTTGTCAATTCACAAGCATGAACTTTATGCGAAAAATGATGACGTTATTGATTTGCTGATCAATGATATGGCGACATTGCCTATTGAACATGTTGGTAAGTGCTTTTTCAACCTAGACTCAATGATCATTGATGAAGTTTGCTTGGCAATCGAAATAAGTTTCTGATATAATAAAATATACACTCCTACAACAGTTTTTGAAGATGTAATCGTTTGTTTTCAGTTTTGTTAGTAAATTGCAGTTTCAATACTTTTAAATACAATCATTATTATTATAATATGTTCAATAAATTATGTTATAATATAAAAATTTATTCATATTTTTTGTAAACTTTTTTGATTTGACAAAATTTAATATAAGCTGCTCCATTACTTTCAATACCTTTACACCATTTTTTTAATTTTTAGTATACTTTACTATACTTTTTACTTTTTAATTAAAGTGTTCTACCTAGATTCTTCCTCAACCAATTCTTAAGGGGGGTGTCCCGTGTGAGTGGGTTTGTTTTTAGTTTTTATAAATTTTTTGGGAACCTTCTTTTTTGAGAATTAACAAAAAGATAGAACTTTGTGTTTTGTATAATTTGTGTATACTTATTTTAAGCATAAGTTATAGCACTCCGAAGACACCCGTCTCCAAAAATATACGCTTACTATGTCCACTATTTCGACTGATTGGCGAATTATTCTTATCTCTTTTAAAAAAACGGTGTTTTAAACTATAAGCTTAATGAAATGAACTAGAATTGATTGTTAATATGAAAATTGGATTTCGGCAGACTTCTGAAAAAAAAGTTGCCATGTCACGGTTTTTTTTATAAATAAACATATTCGAAATTTATCAATTTAATCTTATTTATCAATTGATTTGATTCTCATTAACTTAAGAGTAAATTCAATTATTTTATTTAGTCTCAAACTATGGTTCTCAAATACTTTGAATTAATATAGACATATTTTTAGAAATATATGGATAATTCTCATCAAATTCCGAAATTAGGTGGAAAAAAGTTTATGAAACTTTTTTGTGTCAATTTTGTAGTATTTGTGTAACTAGATTTTGCCAATATAGTGGTCGTCAGAATAAACTAATTTTGGACGAATTATAAGGATTATTTATAATTTTGAAAGTAAGGTAATGGTTTTTATATGCCGTGCCGTCATCGAATCGTGTCTGTTATTGTTTGATAGAGAGCAAAAAGTTTGGACCTCAACATTATTATTATAACGTTAATATAATATTCTTCTATAAGTGTTATTTGATGTTCTACACTGTCAAAATGAACTGCTTATATCTCTGTATTGCACTTACAACAATAATGTTCACTAAAGTCAATATGAATGATGTTTTCTTCTTTAAACAGAAAAAAACGATGAATATAAAGATTAAATAAACAAAAAAAATAAAAACAGTCAAGTTAGACTAGTTTCAAAGGCATTATCACATATATCGCCATTCCTTCGTTTCAATTGGAAATGAGGGAATGACGAAATGAGATAAAACTTAAAAAATCTTGGAACATAAACTTTTTTTACATCTAAAAACGTGTAAGTTAACTTTAAACTAAACTATAAAATTAAATTGTGTAATTCTCTGTCAATCTGCTTCACTCTGCAATTATTATTAGGATATAGTAAATACCTCATCTTTTTCAACGTGAGGGAATGACGACTGAAGTTGTAATCTTGTAATTTTCATATCTTTTTTTGGATTAATACTCTGACACATGTAAGATGCCTTATATATATGAAATAATTGATAGTACTGTCAACAATTAAAAATCGATGAGAGCCTTCATGAATGATTACAGATGCGTTCATCTATCAATTGTTAGTAAAGATGTGAGGGAATGATTTTCTTTCATGGGACACATATGAAAATATATTTGAATTCGTATTCTTTACTTTTCATTTCAAACTCAAAATATTTTTGAAAATATATTGTGTTTTTAATCGAATCTAGTCAAAATTGCAAATATTTTTTTTGAAAATTTTTGTGTTATAAGTTCAAAAATGTGCTAATCTTAAGTTTGGGACATAGTGAGGGAATCATTTTCCGGGTACTATTTATTTATTATTCAAAAGAGATATTCATATAGTTCAAATTATAACCAACGCTATTTACCTAAGTAATGTTCTTTTCAAGGAAAAAAACTACCATCATAGGGCGCTTACATTTTTGTAAAAATTGAAAAGAATTTCGAAATTTCATGAGAATTAGCCATAAGGTATATCGTGTGTAATTGCTTCCAAAATAATAACATTGTCAACGATCTTTTGGTTCTAGTAATGGGAAATTTGAAAAAAAAATCAGTATTTTGTAAGATTCGAACCAAATTCCGTTATAAGAGCAGTAATTTCACCATTAGCTCTTAACTGGTTGCAAAGCGTCTATGATGAAGCTTTTGACTGGGTTGAAAAATGACCCTGCGTAACCTATTTTTTGCGTGACCAGGTAAATCCTAAGCGGCCTTATATTAATTATTATATCAAAATTGTTGTTAAAAATTATTAAAATTTAATTGTCACCAATTTTTAGTCCACCCTGGTGGAAAAATATTAACAAACTTTTGAAGCTCTAGACCTTTAATGTGAAAAATAAAGTAGGTACTAGTTGTTTACTTTGAAATATGGAATAATAACTTTAAAACTTATTAAGGTAGATTGCGTTTTTGTGAAAAATCAGAAGGATTATGATTGATTCCACGTCACTATTTTGTATTGACATGACGGTTTATTACTACCACTACCAGATTGCACCCTTTCCGCCCTTATCAATCCCTAAACACAAGGATTCGTATACAAACAAATCAACAACAGACAGACCACGAAACAGACGGCCCTATGTAATATTAACTATAACCTCAACAAACATTTATTATAGGTTATGATATTATTGAATGAAATCAAATTATAGGCACATGAAGGGTTCGAAGAGAATGGTGTACTTAATGTCAGTTGTCAGAGCTTGAATGACGAACGGACCATCAGCAATAGACGGACTTAAGTCTATTATATCTGTGTGTATTATGTAAATAAATAGAGGAAAGATTGATGGTTTTCGGACGAGTTTCCTCTTCATGAATTTTCCAAATCAATCGATTATTTCGGCACAATACTAGTGTAGTCTTATTGCAACGATAAATAGAGAAATGCAACGATACATAATATGTGATTATCTGAGTTCTACATATTCAAATTTTCTTATGAATTTAAATTAGGGTTGGCATTTTTTGTCCGAAAATAAGGATTTGTTGAAATTTTTTGCTAGCCAATCTTTACAATCAGCATGAATGTTTGCATAAAAATTACTTGATTTAATATTCAACCTTTTTTTTCCTCTTGAAAATTTAAATTGGACCATACTTTTGTTAGTTTGAATTTAAATCAATGTTCATATTTAATATTGAATAAGTATAAATTTCTATTTTCTAGATAATATATGAAAAAAGTTTTTACTTCATTCCCTAATTTGTATACATATTTTGTGTCCCACCCTTGTGCCTCCCTTCAGAAAAAAAAGAAACTTTGTTGTCACATTTAAATAAAGCAAAGTTTACGTGTTTTGTTTTGGTAATCTCCTGAGATATAAAATGATTTTTTCTCTTTATTTCTCTGCCTTTTCGGTTCTATTCATTTTACATATTTTCGAAAAACAACCGAATAAACTTGGGATAAAATGGAATAAGAGAAGTTCGGAAAATATCCCCTACTACAATATATGAATCACAGTTTGGAATACCATCTTTATCCTAAACATACACATGAATTTACACTTTCATATTCCCGTATTATTAAGTTATAATAATCATAAAGTTTTAATCTTTTAACCCTCTATTTTACCTACTTCTATATTTGTAGTATTATGTACACAAATGTTAAAAGTTCAGTGCCGTTTATTTAAATACTATTTTTCTATGTAAAAAAGTCTACCTAGAATTTTTTAAATTTTATTTTCACAACAAAAGACAGAAGTTTTTAAAAGCTGAAACTATTTTCCTAATCCCAATATTAACACCATTAAAAATAAATTAAAGCATATTTAAACTACCGTTTTGTTTATTATTTTCATAGATTTTTTTGTTAGTTATTAAACGTTTTAACGTATTATCAGGGTCACCAAATCGCTGGAAAATCTTGAGATGATAGAAAATCTTAAATTTCCTGAAGAAATTAAGAAAAAAATTAGCAAATATTGACAAAAATCTGAAAATAATATTCTTCAAATTGTATTTGTTTACGAATATTCAATTCTTATTTTTTCAGTAACTTCGATAGATTGGAATATTCAAAAACACGATTATTATACCTTCTACGGTACTTGAGTATTACCTATTTAACTATTTGTAGTTTGTATCCTCAGATATTTTTAAGTACTAGTTTTAGTAATAAATAATTTTTAAATCTTCTCCAGTAATGAAGACACGTGGTGTACATATTTTTTTAATGTTCGAAAAATAAAATGGATTTTTGGTTTCGATATTATAAAACTATGAATCTACCTAGTTTTTGTCATCCTAATCAAAAGCTGCGAAAAACTTATCATCCTAAAGTAATAACTTTTCGAGTTTTGGATCTTCAAAAACGGTCACCGATTTTTTCTAAAAAAGATTTTAATAGGGTAATCATACCATTTTAAGTTAATTTGTTTTAGGCTAAAATAATAATTTATTTACATGAAAATTGGTAAAATCGATTCGTGGTCTTTTACTGGACTGAAGCACCGGAAATATTAAGAAATTTTCTCTAACTTTTGATTTTGTTACTTTCAAAAAAATATTGTTTAATTTAATCAGGAAATTTTAATATCACATACTTTAAAACCTGGAAAAGTTAGAGAATTTTATGTTCCGAAATCTGTGGTCTTTGGGGCATGACCATATGGACTAGCACAACTTAATGGGTTGGCACACTAAGTTAGTAATTATAGTTAAAATTGATGCAAAGAAAATGTACAGTTTATTTATTCGAAGCGAATTTGTAAAGCAAGTAATCACGTCTACCATATATTACCAAATATACGCAAAAAATGTGTTTGGGGTTGCATAGTCTTAAAAATGAGTTCTTCACAGAAATTAGGCCGGCGAATAATCGGAGCATAGAGTAGTGATGGGGAACCTATGACCTGTGGGTCAGACACTGACTCACAATTCACATTCACAAGCTTTTTAATTGACCCACGATGGCTAGGCAACCATTTGTTTGTTATGTTTATAGAAAGAAACTTCCATAGCACTTGCATCGCCCCCTTTATGTTTCATCTTGTGAAGCGCTCATGGGCACCATGCACGTTAGTGATCCAGGAGCTAGTACAAAAAAAAGTTATGAACATAGTTTGACCCACGCTCCAAAAGGGCTTGCCATCTCTGGCATAAAGGGTACCTCTAATAACCCGGAAGTTTCCAAATGGAATACAATTTTTTGATCCTTTTTCTGTTCTTTCTGCCAATTAACCATTTGAGCTCTACACAACTTGCTGGGTCTACACAGAGAACGCGTTTTTCACACAATGTATTATTTTCAATCAATTGTGCTATATTTAGCAAAAATCATTTGTTTACTGATTTCGATTAAAATATTGACTTTGATTCATCCGTATTGCACATTTACATTTAGCTTTACCTTTCTTGTAAAAGAAATATCGTTTATTAATTTAATTATTTTTTTTCTATAAAACTAAAATATGAAGTGAAAATGCATAAACGTTCTGTACGTGTGAAAAAGAAGCAAAAAGAAAAAACAGGTTTAATTGAGGAAAAAATACATATACGATACATATACATATATTAATCTTCACAACGAAAAATATGGTGCGTACGCTACATATTCATAAATGAATTATCCGTTAGCATATTTGTTGTGGACTATTATAATTTTCTATTTACACTAGATTAATGCTATAGATATAATATACTAGATTGCTACGTTTTCTTTATTTTTTTATTTAAACTTTCTTTGACATCTCTGTTTTGTTTTTATTTTATTTTAATTAATTGAGTGACAATGAAAATGTAAAAAAAAAGATTTAAAATGTAATATACAAACTACAAAACTATCAATTTAGCTTTGGTAAGTGTTGTAAAATTAATTATATATACATTTATATAGTAAATACCACACAAGTTGATATTGTTTTTTTTTATTATTCAGTGGGTCCACCACTGAATAATAAGAGCAGTTTTAAAATCAAGTCTTCTTCTAAGAAAAATAAACTTTTTCGGTTGGACCAGTTTATAATTATTTTACGAATAAAATAATTTTAAGGGAATGCTTTACACAATGGAAACTATCGTATACGTTGTGGGTGGCAAAACAGAAGTCAACTATGTAATGTAAACAATGAAGTAAAAAGTGGCTTGGGAAAATGAAAGCATGAAAAATAGAAAGTATAAAGTTTTTCTGCAAATAATTTTTTGTTTGTTTATTGTGACAATAATAATAATAACGTACAATTAATATACCTTTCTAAAAATCATCAAGCCATATTTGGAATAGTTAAATTCATAATTAAAACTACATAGAAAATAACTTTAGAGGGTGATTTTGGCAAACAGTATTTATGTTAAAGTAATTTGAACCTCAACTCACCGGCTATTGCAAATTATAATTACGGATATGGAAATGGCAACCTCTCACTAGAAGGAAAGAATGGTTCGAGATTAGGAACTGAAACCTGTGAAAATTTTTATGACTCAAATTTTGATTCTGACTTTGTTAAAATAAATATTTGAAATGCAGCTACGGTTTTTTTTTCTTCAGTTTCTCCGGAATCTTTTTTTTTTATGGTTCTGAACTTATTCTAATTTTTAGCTTCTAAATCAGAAATTCTTAGCCAGGGATGCGGGAGAAGTCCCTAATAATATAAATTATTAAATTTTTGATTATGACTTTCACAAAAAATGCATTTTTAATCCGAAAAACATTTAGCAATGAAGTGCAGAAACCTATTTTCAGGTTCAAAAGGTTGCAGCTCACTTAAAAGGTTAAGAAACACTACTCTTCATACTAAAATTACCCCAGTTGACTTCTGCATTTGCCGAAATCTCAAACTAGAAATTTTCGTGGTTACGATTTTCCTTATCATTATAGTGTAAAAAAGTAATAATAGGAACTCATTAAGTTTGGTGGGAAAGTTCAATATCTATAACTACGAGTGTCAGATACACATTAAAGATAATTCAGTTAAAAAATCAATACTAAAATTACTATAAAAAAATCAAGTTTAACCAACTCGTAGATATTACTATTACGTATTACTATTACTATTACGTATAGATAATACGTAGAGCATATTTTAACAAAGTTCATTGCTTTATGTCTCAAAATATAGGTTTTGTATATTGCCGAATATTTAAGTTTTGTAAAAAGTTATTTATTTTTTTTTTTGTTGTTTTTTACAGAAGATAGATCCGTTAAAATGTAGCTAGTCGATTTTACATGTTCTTTGCAACACCAGAAATATAACAAGTAGTCTAAACTTTTGAGTAACAGCTTATTAATAGTGTAATTTACGCATACTTATACATACATCCTAAATGAACGTTAAACTTTTGATTTTCACCCCTTTTTTCTTTTATATTTCCTTCCGTTTTTCGCTTACAAATTCTAAAATACATAAATGTCTTTTAAATTTAGAAAACATAATCTGTTAAAACGTTGGCGTGTCGAAAATAAATTAAATACGTTTTATTTAGTGGATTGAGTAGGTTGATAAAAATTCAAACGAAACTGTAAAAATTCAATCCATTTAACATTTTCTGTTTGGCTTTATTCCCAAAAATTTACTTTAATTTTTGTTTCAGCACAAAAAGATGGCGGAACGCAATTGAAATTAATTATCGAATACACTTCAAGTGATCTACAAGCTTTATTTAAACCAATGAGGTAAGTCTTTCTATTACGATAATACGTTAACCTATTAAAATAAAATGTAGGCACATAGTGCTGTAATATCTAGAAACCGTCGTAAACATAGAAATAGTTAAACATAAGAACCGTATTGGATATTATAAGAAAAATATCTCAGCTTAAGTAGTAAGAATTTACCAATAGTTGCAGCTTTAATATTAAATTTATAAGTAAAACTCTGATTCGATTCCATTTTTCCGTATTTATCACAGATATAAAAACTTAAGCAAAAAGTTAAGTTATTTCTTTTCCAGAGCACAACGTATGGATGAGGGTTTCCTCCTTCATAGTTAGCATTTGATGAAATAATCTAATGAAAACCAAAATAATCACCGAAGTGATGGAATTGCACTACGGAATAAATTTATTTACTTTAGTACTTGAACTACTCTACCAATGACTGATGAATAAGAATTGAAATATTTATAAAATTGCTATAGTTGTTATCACTCCAAAAGCTTCTTCTCTGATATCGAAAAGGTAGAAATTCGATGAAATTTGACACACGCGTCAATAAAACTCATGAAAAATTCATACCTTTGATTTTTTTACAATAAAGGCGGATATTTTCACTCATGGATAGATAGACCTCAATATCCACTACCGTTATTTCATCGATATCCTACACGTATCATTATTCTTAGGTGAAATACACATATTATGTTTATCCTCCGGATAAAATTTTATCGGAAAGATTCTTATTCTTTTTCTGGTATCCGTTTCACGTTGAAGATTAGCGATCATTATGGTTATTTTAATTTTTGATATCGCACCGTAGAAGAACGCTCTCGTACTTTTATCGAACCACCCCGGAAGGTTGGACAGCCAGGATGTGCTCTTTCTTCCCAAGTTCTGAAAGATAAATCTTGATGTGAAAATAACGGTCATATTTATATTTGATTAATAGATATAAAAAATAGGAACAACCCTTATTTAATCAACAATTTAAATTAAGCATAGTTACTAGTGGCAGAGTAGTCAAATCGGCCGCTCCAAAACTGCTAAGGGTTGAGTTGAAATCTCGTATTGAGCAAATTTTCGATATTTCTCGATTTATAGATTTTTAATCACCCTAGAGTCGCCGAAGACCTTGAAAGTTATAAAGCGACGGAAAATAACATTAAAAAAAATAAATCAGGTGAAAATTTTTATTTTAACCTAAGAATTCTTGATGTATTAATACGTTTTGAAAATGAAGCAACAGCGGATCAATTAAGAAAATTTTGGAAATTAATAATTAGAAGAAAGCCTGTTAACCTCTATGAAAAATGATTCGATCAGTGTTTCCCAAAAAATTTTTGTGCTTTATACTACATAAGTTTTTCTTAAAATCCTATATTTCCCTAATATAAACATATATTACAGTGGTTAATGAATGTTGATGAATAGAATATTTCGAATATTTACTTAGGCATAACTTAACCTTAAATTGGCAAATCTGATTTTAAATCCTCTCTTCTAAAGGGGACGTGAGGTTCGTGTTAGGTAACACTAATTTAAACCTAAATAAAGTTTTACTTTCTCAATAAGATTGTGCCGCTTGTCCACTGAATTGAGTATTGTAATATACTTGCAGTAGCTATATAAGATATTTTTCTTTTTTCTTTTACTGATTTTTTTAATTGAAAACTTCTTTAGTATTGTTGTGATATGAAATTTAATGAAACGAAAAAGCGACAGTGAAAAGAGACGAACATTAATCTATAGAATTTAACGTACGAGCGACTGAGAAAGAAAACATACAGTGTTTCCATGATTTCCACTAATCTGTTTATAATGGGTACAGTAAACAAACACCGTACTAGAAGTGATTGCTAGCACCATCTACGAAAGCACAAATTTGGAGTGAATTAAGATGATGATAACACAGGGCCTGTGCTAGAAGCGAAGGAGAGAGATTTATATATATTTTTAAGATAAAAAAGAGACTTATATATCTTTCTTCTCTAATGTAGGAAAGTGAAACAACCGAAGATAGTAAAATGCAAGCGCTTATTTCAAACACTTTTTTGTGTAAGCTGGCGCTCAGCGGCACTCAATTGCCAGCTATTGTTTTTATTTACCATCAAATATATTTATATTACATTTCTGTGTTTTAAACTAGGTATCAAAATTAATATAACTAAACCCTACAATGATCCTAATCGTGGAATTCCACGTCGTAATTTGTCGTATTATCTTAAAACTTATATTTTGAAGGTTTCACTTCTACCGTGTGTGACCTGCACAAATGTTTTTTATTGTTATTTACGGACGTATTATATCTACTAAGATATTTAGTCCCTAGGGTCAATGAAAAACTATAAATTAAAAATTTTTGAAAATTTGCTCCATACGAGGATCACACACTGGATACGAGAATCTACCAGTTTTGAGGCGGCTACCTTGACTACTCGACCATCAGTAGGTTTTATTTGATTTGTTTTTTCAATAGTTTTCAAAATAATAATAAAAAAAAATATAAACTTCAAACATTTTCTATGTAAAATGATACATATATGAATACACTAAATGAATCCATGATTTTTTTAGTCTGAATACGTTAAAAGTTATCAACTTTTATAGTTCTTATTAATGACAATATAAAGCAAAAGTAATATTCAAGTTTCTCAAATATTATTGAGAAAAATAATTTTGTATAAAAACAGGATGGGAAAAGTAATAAAGTGAAGTGCAATCGAATAACTCGACTGATTCCAATAAAGTTAGCTTTTTGTCTGATAAATGTATTTTACTTGTTGCGAAACAGTTTTTTCCCTGACTTACGTTAGTATATAAAATGACGAATTCATCAACCAATATTTCTTTTTTGTTTTGACATTTTCACCTCACCTTTTGTTTGTGACAAATTCAGAGAAAGTTTACGGAAAATATTCTCGATTTTCATTGGATAAAGAGGAACGAAGTCAATGATAGATTCTTGGTGAGTCGAGGAGATAAAGATAGTGCGGTCGTCGGTGTCGCCAGGTAACGTAACGGTGATTTTCCTCATACCTTGAGCTTTTCTAGTGTCGAACCGACGACACTCTGGCGTCATCGGCGTCTATCTTCTCTGGCGTCGGAAATCTTCCCACTTTTCTTTTTTCCCTCGCTTTTTTTATCAACTTACTTAGTTATTGTCCTCCCGTATTCGAATGGATTACCTATTTTTTCATCATCGAACCTGATATAGAGATAGGTGTGGATGAAAAAAAAATGGAGGAAATAGTCAATTAGATATTTTTCAGGATATTTTTTACAAGAAAATTTGTTGATAGATGAAAAACTTCAATAAAAAGTAAGATGAAAAATCACTTGTTTTGTTCCGATGAAAAGATAAATCAAGTAGAACATAATAATCGATGAATGCAATTGAATTTCAAAACAGATTTAAGAGCTTTTTTCCAAGCTTTGAAAAGTCGTCTTTTCCCCTAGAATGGACTTGAATGAATGAACAAAACACAATAAATCGTAGGTAAACATATCGTAGCCGGATTTGAAAACCCGGAAAGCGAGACATTTAAATAGAGTTGAATGAAACACAAAAAATGATAAATAACTATAACGGGAATGATAACATGGTGGGCTTTTAACATTTTTTACTAAGGACATAAATTTCATTATACTTATTGTCGTCGTGAACTTCTAAATATTCTCCAACATTTCACATATTTTCTGGTTCTAATTCTATTTTCCTTCGGAAATATGTTTGTCAAGTTGTATGTAGTTAGGTAAATATTTCAGGCGGGAACTGAAATAGACAGAAGTTATTTTTAGGAAACGTAGATGTGGAAAACATTTCGCGACCGTTTGGGCACATGTATGAAAAAAAATTACATTTGTGTAAATGTGGGAGGAAACGCCTGTTAGTTTTGAAAAAAAAATATCTTCAAAAAAATTATTTGGAATTTATTTTTACAAAATTAAATGCGGTTGTTGTTGCTATATACTCATAGAGTTTGATATTATCGGTTACATTGGATTTTTTTAGTAGTGTAATAATTCTTTTATTAATTTTATGAGAAAAAATGTTAATAGATTTTTTTTGTGAAAAATAACACTCAATGTTCTCTGTATTCTAAAGATCGATTTAATTATTTTGTTATAATTGAAATGTTTCATTATATTTAAAACAATTAAATTTATATGCTTCAAATGTTAGTTTTGTATCGCTACCTAATTTTCTTTTAAAGGCTATTGTATTTTAATTTCTCTTTATAAGCCTTGTAGTTTATTTGAAATTAACAAATCAATTAATTTTACAAACAATTAAATTGTGAAATATGAGTTTAACAATTTTAAACAAAGATTGAAATTCAATATTTTAATGTTAACTGAAAATAGTGTAATATCCATTATATGGAACCAGTCTATTTTATTTTGTGATTTTCCGTTAATTTATAAAGAAAAACATTTTTTGATTTAATTTGTATTCAATGGCCAACAAAGCACACCATTATTAGTTTAATATAATAAGTCAGATGAATTTAAAAAAAAATATGAAAATAGAAATATAGTTAATTATTGTATTCGTTAAGTTTTCTTCCGTTTCTACACTCCATAAGTATTTTGAGAAAATCTTAGGTAAATGAAATACCTGTAGTGTATTCCGTAGAGCAAGAAAAAGAAACCTGTTAAATATCTGGGCATACTTTTGAATTTAAAATTAACCAGGCAAAGCTACACTCTCAAATAAAATCAGAGAAGCCATCACTTGCTTCATCTAACTATACCCACTTATTAACAGACTAGTGTAGAACCTATTAGGTTCTATCGTATCGGAAAGTATAACAGACTGAGATCAGCTGCTTTCAGTACAACGAAATAACGAAATGCAATTTTGATGGAGAAAAGTGAGTAAGCGAGATCTGTGGACCTTAGTAGCTCAAACACAACGCAAGTTGTAATATACATGGAATTGATGCGGATGGAGTGAAAGAGAATATTTCTCCGCACCAACGAAAACGTCTCATCGATCAGCAATCTTAATGTATAAAAAGGTCGCGTCTAATATGGAATGGAATGATAAATGATAATATACAAATTAGTCATTAGGCCATTTTTCAAAAACACATGCGCAGTCTGGCGTCTATTCTAAAACAGTGTCTTGACGGTCTTGACAATCGTCATTAAAAGCTCCATGGTATGTGAGAAATAACCAAATTCATCACATCACGAAATCACATCTCATACATAAAAGAATTTCGGCTCATGTGCTTTTTAGAACCGTCAAATCAACGTTGCACTTTCTACTTTGTTTTTAATTAAATTTGCGAATAAATCAGCTCACAATAAAAATTAGCCATAAAAGAAAAAATTATTCAATATAAGGGTTGAAAATTAATCAAAAAATCACGAATAGAATAAAAACAAAGTAGAAAATGCAACGTTGCCAGATTGAACGATTCTAACTGGGACATGAGCCAGAATTTCTAATCGTCCTCACAAGGCATTTCCTTAATGACCTAGAAAATTTGTCCTTCTGAACTAGATTTGGGAGGAAATTATAAAACCAAAAGGCTGAAGCGGAAACTCCATTAAGAACTCCAAGAGATAGCAGTAGCATAACTACAAGAAACAAATCAAATGTAAAAAATAAATGGTACAATATTTGGTACATTTTATCAATACCAGCGAGGCTTATAAAATCTTTAATATTTTCAAATCTTTAATTTCTTAACTTTGATAATTAATTAAACTTTTTTAAAAAATAAATATTAAATTCCTTTTTGCTTTTTCTACAAAACGTAGATTTAGTTTGTTAATTTGTTAGCTAAATTCTTCCCTCCAGCTCCGTTTGTTTTTGGAATTGTTTAAATCCATTTATCTTTTTAACAGGACTAAGGACTTTAATCCCTTTATTTTTCATATTTTTTAAGTATCAGCTTACAGTTTTTCTTTATAACATCTAATACAGTGGTTCTTAACCAAGGTTCAATCGAATCCGAGGAACTCGGTGAGTCAGTCTTGCAGGTTCGGTGGATATCATGTTTTATTTTTTTTTTCATTTTGTACACCTACTATATTTAGAAAAAAAATATATTTTATTATTCCAAGAAGGATTCAGTAAATGCCTATATGAAAATGGTGGGGGTCAGTACCTCCAAAAAGGCTAAGACCACTGATCTAATATTAGCACTTTTCCTCTCAAAAATGAACTCGATCAGCTAACTTTTCTTTTTTGATTTTACTCAAAAAATATTAGAATATTCTTAAGCTTTGGAACGTACAAAAATGTGTTATTAAATTTATTAGGAAAAATGAAGTTAAAAAAGCTTTCAGTCGCTACAAATGTAGATATTGATGGAACATGATTACATGAAATTATTTGAATACCATTTGATTTTTCCTAAACAAAAATAATATGTTTTCATATTCAATTTTTCAAATTTAAATATACTTGAATCTGACAAGAAAATGCAAAAAGCTTATACGTTTTAAATTTCAAAAGAGCAAACAAATAAGTAAAGTTGTTTGAGAAAATGATCAAATAACATAAAACGAATGAAACATTCTATGTCGTTTATTAAATGAAAATATTAAAGTTTCCTTTTTGGAATTATTACGATGCAATAAAATTATAGTTTTGAAAGGAATACGAGCGAATGACATATTTAATTAAAATCGTTCTCGTTTTTATTTATTTACTTAATTACGTATAAAATCTATCCTTCTACGTACTATCAAACAAGAAGTAACTTAAACTATCCCTTCAATATTTACTTATTCTGAGAAACTTATGTTTAAATTTAAAAAAAAAAAGAAGAAGATATAAACAAAAAATATTACTTTTTATTTTAACTGTGAACTTTTCTAGAGCTTAGTATTTTCTATCTTTAAAATTATTACTATCGCGAGAATAAAATGGAAGGGATTGCATGGATGATAAAAGGTTCGAAAGCTGTAAAATGTAAAATACGTGTGTGAAATATTGAGAATCATTAATAACCTAATATTTATTATCGGTGCCGGTTTGTTGTAGAAAAAAATTGGAATAAGAATGTATTATCTTTTATCAACACATGAAGTATCGTTGCCTTGATTTTTCCACGACAATAAGTAAAATGAAAACGGGAAATTATTCCTTCAAAAGCCAATTCATTAATCATTTGAAAAAAAAATGAACTTCTTCGTCAAATTTCAAAGTAACACAAGAAACAAAACACTTGAGTATGATTCGATTTTTTCTGATTTAGGTATTGCAAAGATGACGAGAGTAAAGAAATTAGTTATAGAATAAATTAATCCTGATGAGGCGTTATTTAAGATTTGATTTCTGAGTATGATTGAACACGTTCGACTACCAAAGAGCAAGTGGGAAATGACAACAGTCGACCTGAAGCTTTCCAAAACTCCCATTCTCATCCCTTTTTGTCACATTATGGTCTAATATAGGTCGTATCCTCTCGTGGACAAAGCACTCGACACGTCTGGGATTATGACGACAATGGGATTGATTACAATATGTGTAGGATTATTCAAAATATTCCCGACAACAACTTTGTCATCAAAAAGTACCAACCGACATGCTCTTTAATTTTAAATTTATATTCGGAAATATAAATTATACGTTTTGATAATTCGTTGAACTAATTTAAACTGTTGAATTTGTTTTTAAGACTTGAATTTTCAAAAGCCAAATTTTAAAACAAAGTCTTTGATGACGAATTAATCATTTCATAGAAATTACGTATGTTACTTCATTTAAAAAGTGCTAATTGAAATAATGGGTAAATGCTTAGAAATGTTGTTAGTAAAATAGAAATATTAAACCCCAATTAATGTTTTTAAAAGATATTCTAGTATAGAATTCCAAATTTGTGTGTTTACTGAAGGACACATGTAAGAAGTTAAACTTTATTGTAAAAGTCAAGGTTTTCTATGGAAATAAATTTCAACCGTTCTTTTTTATAATTAGAGAATTTGTATAGTTAAAACTATACAATATTAATAGCTACCCGTGAAATAGCTAACACTAATACAACTGCTAATTGACAACTGAATGAAATCCAAATGAGAGTTGAAACAAATGACAACAATCCTTTAGTTCAAATTTGTCACAATTATTTTTATAATTGATTTTTACGCACACATATGTATTTAAATACTTTCTTTGTTTTCTATTGACTCAAAATATTGTATTTTTATTTTAACATAGTTATAAATTCATAAAAAATGGTTAAAATTACATGAATAGTTTATTTGTTCCAAGGAAATAAATTCCTAGGAAAAAACGGAAAAACTAATTTACAATACTTAAAAACATAAAAGTTATTTTTGGTTTTAAAAAGATTTATTTCCTCGCGTAGTTGGCTTGGTTCATACTCTTTTTATAAGGGAAGTTTCCCGATTGGGCACATGCGTAGTTGCATTTTGTTCAGTTTAATCTAGAATAGTACACCTAATTCTCTTTTTACGCGAATTCGATTTAACAGGAGTTGAAAAGAAATAAAAATTTTGGTTTTACACAAACAGTTTTCTTTGGACATGATTTTTTTGTGTAGCCACGAAATAAATCCTTAAGAAAACTAACAATATTGTTTTTTATGTTTTACCTCGAACTCTTTTTAATGCGTTTTTTTACACGAATATATTGGGAACGTATTTTTCGTGTAAAAGAATACTATTCAGTGAACGTAACAGCCCAAACCAACTTCCGTAACAAATTTCTGTAACACCAATTATCTTTTTCCCTCACGTGGTGAGCCATTAGAAGTATCACTTCAAAAACAGTTAATTTTTAATTTTACATTTTATATCTTGTTTTCATTTATGGTGTCAAAAATTCATCATGAAAAAAAGGTAGTTTTTTTCAGTTTTTGTTTTAAATTTTTCCAAATTTTTAAAACATAGTATCAATTTAAAAGCTCAATTTTTTGTTGGTTCTTACCACGTAGGGATATATAAAGAAAATTCAGGTTAACTTTCAAGATAATTGGTTAAGTTAGAATTGGAGATTCTGTGACAAACGTTTTCAGAAAAACGCGTTTAAAGGTTTAAATTTGGTATTTTTCTTCGGGTAGTCAAAGCCTGAGACTCGCCTATTAAATTCGTTACGTTTAAATCGGTCGAGTTGCCACGATACTAAAATAGCTGTAACTTTTAAAATAATCGAAATTTACAACTATTTTTCTAAGGAAGTATTTTTGAATACAATTATCTAAACTATTGAAATATTAAAAAAATCACTTTTTTCAACATTCTGAACTAGAATACCGTTAAAATAAGTTTAGAGTATCGAGAATTACCAATTGAATTTGCGTGCGATAAATATGTTAACACCAAAATCTGAAATAAGTCAAAACTCGAATTACTTGGTAAGAACTTATTTCGTTATAGTGTTTTCATTAGATAATATTAGTTTTTTAACTAGGTAACATAAGAATTAACTAGTAGATATAAGGAAACTGGTATTTGCAAAATGGATAAACGTTCCCTATTTTAATTTGTAAAAATTATAATATTTTTTTCTTCAATATAAACTATTTTTCTTCGCATAATTCAGCGAAAAATTATAATTTAGTCTTTTACTTTGAAGGTGGCTGAAGTTTATTTCATGGAAGACCAATATAGCAACTTTCATATTTGTAGATAGAGGAAGTATGCCAATTTTTCAACTGTTAAGTTTCCTCAAATATTTGATTTGGAAAAACTACCTAGTTTAAGTATTACGCTACTATATTAAAACCTACTGTTTATTTTTTGTATAATGGTTAGTGAAAATCACCACTCAATACACTAATACAATGATTGGCAAACAGTGGTTCGCAAGTGCCATTTTGACTCTTCAAATAGACATTTGTGGTTCTGTAGTTAAAGCCATAAATTGATGAAATCTTCTTTAATTTCGACTGTAGTATTTTAACTTCTTAAAACTCTTTTGGTTTTATTCATTTAAAATTTTGCCAATCTCTGTATTACTAGAATCATTTCATGTAGTACTACACAGGAAATCTTTATTTACAGAAAGGTATTATATTTAAAGCCGTTAACGACTTTACAGCTACAAAACACCTACTTTTAAAAATTGTAATAAATTAAATCCTTAAAAATAAAGAGGATATGAATGAGCATATAAAACAGTGATTTATATGCATAATTAATTTTACGTCCCAAATTTTGAAAGCAACATGTCATTTTATCGAAAAACCGAAAATATATTTGAATTTATCGTTCTTTTCCCGTCCTCGTTTCTCAAAGCACGTACTTTTATTTCAAAAAACTAATAAAATAAATCAAAAATTTACAATTTCTGATTTACCTTCATTTTCAATTCGAAATGTACCAGAATGCAGATAAGAACAGTTCCCGTTCCTATCGTTCCCAAATAAAAGTCCTCCTTTTTATCCCAAAAAAATCGTAGAAAATAAATCTAATCAAACGATTCGTTCTTGGGGTTTTCGTTCTCCTCGCCCAAACAAGGGACGTTTGCATACGTTTATTTGCACAGATGGTCTGGAAGACTGAATCTTGGTGATGGGTGGTGGTTCATGTGACTGTGTTTTCATTCCCGAGCTTTTGGGAATTGGTACCACGATAAAAATACGCGAGATTAACGACGAAGAGGATTTTTTGTGCGGACGAGCAGCGAGTGGAAATGAGAGCGCTACTTGTAAAAAGCTGTTCCTGATTTTCCCATTCTTTCCCATTTTACTTCGTTATCAACATCATCACACATATGTGATGTCTCTTATATGTATGACATGTAAATTGGCCATTCTTCCTCATCCCAAAAGGATTTATCGGAGCCACCTTTATCTCGTACTGAGACGTATTATTATTACGGTCACGTAAAGCACAAGTCTATTTGTTATTTCCAGATTGTCCCTTTGTTACCTCAGCCTCTTCGCAGTTAAAATAGACAGGCGACACCCTTCTATAAAGGTAGTAAAAATAAGGGAGGACAACCGCGTGGAGTTTGGGTATTCTCGTCCACATTCGTCAACCGTTCAATCTGTTTCGCGAAAAACTTCACCTGAATCGTCAATGGACGTGGAAAAAACGGTGTGATATTGGAGGTTAAGATAAAGGATGAAAACGGTAAAAAAACGATGATGGTGTCACAAACTTGGGTGGAATCTTTTGAATTCTTTATGATCTCTTTCGTTAGAATAGAACAAGTCAAATCTCACTTGATCTTGAATCTGTTTTTACTTCTTACTGACAATTATTTCGAGAAGCAGATATGAATTTTGCAATTGGCACTTACTTTTTTATGATTACCAAAATAAAAAGAAAATCTAATGATCACCTCTATTTAATTTTATGAAGTTGTTCAAATTTTGGTCATCCTTTTTTATGCCACTGAAAAGTTAACAATGAGCGTTAATAAATCTGATAATTTGTTTTCACTATGCATATATGCATATATATAAAAGCTCAATTGAGAATTTTCATTTTCTTACTAGATATAAAGATTAATATCGTAACTTCTTCTTTATTTCTAAAATCTTACTCATTTGATAAGAAGGAATTTAACTATAAAACATTCCTGACCAAAATATTTTTGTGAAGAACCGTTTCAAAAGCATTATAAATTATGATACAACCGAAAATCACTAGGGTTAAATGATAGAACTTTGAATAATTTTAAATAAAGAATAATTTCTCTACATACACCTAAAATTCGGGACCTCTCCACTCGACCATCAAATGCACGGAGTATAGATACAAGGAGTCCGAACGCAATGTTAAAAAACATTATATCAATTTGAGGTTCAGTACTGGTAAACCCCTTTACAGAGAGCCGTTTGAATCATTATTACACAGGAAGTGTTGCTATTATTGAAAACTGTAAATTCCAATTTACTGCACGATGGAAAATGTATCAAAATATGGCAAAATACGACAAGAGTGTCTGGAGTACTAACGTATGTTTCCATAGTTACCTTTCATACAGTACATAATTTCGATTTAAGTTAGTACAGCAGATACACTAATAGTGGCGCCACATCTTGACACATTTCCCTTCATGCATTGCTAGATTAAAATACCTTCGTATAACCTCGTGGCCTTTGCTACGTTCTGAATACTTGCGCTGTTAGTGACAGAAAAGAGAACTATGGTTTGGGCCTATTATTGCGTACATGAATATTGGGAAAGAACCTAATACCGTTCGGAGTCCTTTAATCTATACTTTGCAATCTAAATTTGGTGCAAGCTATACGTATGTTAGGCATACTAGGCACAAAAAGAATACTCTCTGGTTCGCTGTTGTGAGAATAAATATATCTGATTTGCTACCGTAGATATAGGATAACATCAGAGCCAAGATTCCATTGAGTTTCATACTGATTAAAAGGATTATACTTCTTAAGCAATTCTTAGTCAATGCAATTCAATGTCTATTAGGTTTCTTTAGTCTTATAAGGTTCTTGTAGGATTCGGATATAATCTGAAATGTATAAATTGGAAAAAGTCTAACGATGGGTTTATCCCACAATGGAGACTTAATTTTTGTACAATAGTGAAGCAATACTGATAATTTTCATTTATTTTTATTTTCTGTTGATTATTTTTGATTGCTAATCCTGATAAGATACTTTTAGATCCCTCATCCCAAGTAAACCAAACATAAATACTTAAATGCACTCCATAAAAATGAAAATAATGAAACCTTAATGCAGTTATTGAAATTCAAATTTGTCAAATTTTGACTTCGAGTTCAAATTCGGATTTGAGTATCAGTGCCAAATTGGTTCCGATTCCGATTGTCCTATTTTGTAAATTGTCCTACTTTCAGTTCTGTTTTATAATGTGAGGCAATTAGAGCAAAAATACCTTTAAACATCAACATACGTATCACCAATACATGGTCAACTTGGGATGGGTGCCAGGCCATAAGGGTTTTGAAGGCAAGAAAGGTTTGATGCCCTTGCCCGACAAGGATCCAGAATGCTATTCACATGTCCACATCCTGTACTTGGTGTTACAAATTCAGCAGTGAAAAAATCATTGAAGAATGGTTTTATAAAAATTATTGCACAGTATGGAAGAACACCTTCGGACAAAAGCACAGTAAAAGGATGATGGGAAAACCATCCTTGAACCTAACTACAGAAATCCTTAGTCTTACTTAGTCTTACTCCTTAGTGATAGTGGCAACGGGTTTAATAACCGGTCGCTGCGGACTTAGAAAGCATCTGTATATAACGGGACTATATAAGGGTGACTCAAGATACAGATTCTGCCAGACAGAGAATGAAACCATCTCACACGTTTTGTGGGAATGTGGTGTTCTGAATGAATGAAGGAGACCTAGGGGAGTGTGGCCATCAAGCCCTGGAACTGAAATAGTCGAAAAGTATCTGGTGCGTTGGTTGCTGAAGTTTGTCCAGCTACTTGACTTTAACTAGGTGAAGTAGGGACCCAGGAAACACAATACGCCATGAAATTCAACTAACCTCATCTTAAAAATCCCGATTCAATATAAAACAAACATTATTTTTTTACATTATTTATAATTTTGTTTGTCTGGATCTGGTCTCGTCTCTCCTTTATTCCTTTTTTCCCTCTTTTTGGAAATTTGAAAAATTTATATCGTGACTTTATATACCATAGACACATTAAGTAAAATGTTTTTTCATAGATGTAAAGCTATTTTGTAAGTATTATAGTGTCTTATTTTAACGTTAAACTTACTTTAAAACCGTTTGAAATTTTTAAAACGGGCTTTATCTGTTCAACTTGTTAAATGTCCTTATTAATTTTTCTTGGTGTTAAACAAAATGATTGTTGCAGAGTAAATGGGAAACAGAGGGTTAAATGAATATGATGATAATTGTTGTTGTTTGTTACAGATTCCCACGGGAGCAGCAAACATTGCCGAACCATTTCTATTTCACGGACTTTGAACGTCACAATGCCGAAATCGCTGCGTTCCACTTGGATCGGTGAGTTTTCTCCATTTTCTTCCGACCTTTCTTCATTCTCGTTTTTCAATTGTTTTTTTATTTGTTTGTATATCAATGTGATAACACTGATAAGAGCGTAACAATTTGTTGACCAATAAAAAGAGTAAATTAATTAAGCGACACGTTAAAAGGGGCAGTAATTAAAAGGGTAGAACGTGGATGAATGTTTTGCTTTAAACATTTAATTCAGGAAATTCTTAAGCTTTATAAACTTTTTCCGAATGCTTTTGGTTCAGGGGAATTTTCTATATCACTTTTTTCCAATCCGGTTTATTTCCCTCTTGTCTATCCTGTGGTTTTTCATTGTAAATAAATTGCTTCTCATTGTGGCATCTTTGTCTTGTCTCACATAAATAAATGAATAACCTTAGCATTATGTTTTCCTTTTGTTTGAATAGAAATAAAACAAAACAAGCTCGTTAAAAAATGAGACGATCTGCGACGAAACGAAACGAAATGGCGGTGCGCAAATAAAGAAAACATTTGCATGTCCCAGGGGCATTAAATAAATACGTTATGCACAATTTAAACGAATATAATGCAGAAGGCAATTGGATATGTAATCGACGATTTGGCCTTTTCGTTCAAATCATGTTCTTCTTTTTTTTAATTGTTTCCCTGATCACTCAATTTGAATGAGGAAAATTCATGACAATTTTTTCTAACTTTTTTTTCTAACTTTTTTTTATCATTGGTTTTATTTCGTATGATGTTTTAGCGGTTGCAAATTTTAAAAGCCAGAAAAAGTACATCAAAAAAATCATTTACTTTGTTTGGAAAACTTTCCGAGATTTCTTCAAGCTTGATAAAGATCACCCTTATGTTAACTTTCGGTTTTCCGCGACTAGGAAACTTTATTTTTTTTCTTTTACAAATTAAAAGTTGTAACTTAACTTAGGAATTTTTGTTTTTGTTTCAACTTTTTATTAAAACTTATTGGAATTCTTACCTTCGTCGCATGTTATATAGTTTCAATCTGTGGTAGTTATTTCCAACCTTTGACCCGACTTGAGTCAATTAGGAAGTTGTTTTTTTCTACCGAGTTATGTAATACTTACCGATAGTTATTTTCTATACCTATAAGAAAAAAAATAATCAGGATGTAGTAGACCAAATTTATCAATGTTTTCGTTTATTTATTTTAACGTTTCGTCAGTGTAATTCCGACTTCATCAGGCAACCTTAAAATATTCATTAAAAACACATAGTCATATGATGTAAATTATTATATTTGACATCTAGCAAATATAAATAGGAGTCAAAGATAAATAGGTACTGACATGTTTTTTTGTTTATCAACAATAACTTTTACAAAAATTCTTAATAAGTATTTATAAACACTTATAAAAACGATTAATAACTTTCTTACTTATTAATCATATTTTATAAGTATCTATGAATATTAAGAATTTTTGTAAAAGTAATTGTTGATAAACGAAAAAACAAGTTAGTAACCTAGGAGGCATTCATTAATTACGAGAGATAATTTTGGCTATTTTCCGACTCCCCTTACCCCCTTTGTAAGGTTTTTCTCGACCCCCTGCCCCCTCTCCTAATCTTACGTAAGATTTTTTAAAATTCGTATTTGCAATGTAAATGAGTAAATTTATGCCTCGATTTCATTAGATTTACTTAAAAAAAATATTTTCTCATAATTTTTACCACCTTTCAACACTTTAAGGTACCCTTCTTAAAGGGTGCGGTCTTCCCCACCTATTCTTTCATCTAAATAGTTTAATGTTCGGAGGTAGAGTGCAAATAGATGTCGTAGAAAGAAAAAGAATCTTCTAATACAGAAAAATCAAGAAAAAATAAATATGCTATTTCCTAAAATTGGGGAAGAACTGCACAAATAAATAGTGTCCGACCGAAACTAGTTTTTACGACCGAAATCGAATTTCGGCATCAGTCTCAGTTTCGGCTGACACCGAAATCGAAACTTCCAATTAAGGTCATATTTTCGTAGAGAAGTTTCGAAGAAAAGTTAATCATAATTGGTGTCTTCACTTTAAAATCCTATAAGTATTCTTTAATCATTTAGTACCTTATATTTGAGCTAATCATTAACATAACATATTATTATGATCTCTTATTTATTTATGCTGAAATAAGGGATTGATTTGAAAGAAATACACCTAATATTTCTTTTTAATATTAATTATGAATGGCATAAAATAATAAAGAAAACTTACAAAACAAAATGACTTTTTACTTAATATGTTTAGGTCTATTAAATAGAAAGTACTCTTTCTTATATCTTAAAAACAAAATAATTTCTTCTAAACTTTGATAAATTTTCTTTCAAACTGAAAAAAATTTAATATTAAAGATAATATTAAACAAAATATTAATGAACTGATAGTTATCAGTATTTTTAATTACAGAATTAAATAATAAGTGAAAAACAATAATTTTTTAACACTTTAATCTCACGAATTTAGTTTCGGTTTCGGTCGTGATTCCGGCTTGACGACAGCCGAAACCAAAACTAAGCCGAAACTCGTTTTTTGGTCGAAACTTGACCACAACCGAAAGTTCGGTCGGACACTACAAACAAGTTTTAAAACTATACAAAATTAAACAGTTTTGATACATAAAATGAGTATAATATATTTAATTTTAAATTGTTTTTGAAAATAAATATATTTTTAATGGTTATGTCTATTTTATTTTTTTAAACTTACAAAGAACCTGAAAACAGTTGAATATTCTATTTGAAAACTTTTAATTAATTCTTACTGAAGTGGAAGTGTATTGATATTAAAATTATTCAAAAATTATACTGAATTTGAGAGAGTATATGTCAATACGTCAAACTGAAAACACGAAAAGCTAATGGCAGTTATATTGAAAAATAATATTTGAAATTAAATCAATTTTTGATGAGACGATAGGCAATATCCACCTCTACTCATAACAAAGTTATCAAAAATATTCAAAGGATAGGGGTTGAAATTAATAATGGAAGAATAAGAAAAAGTTTCTTTCCTGTTTATTTTAAGAATATTGCCACTGTTACGTAAAATTAATTATACTGTATGTATCAAGTTTTCATGCTTTACTAAACTCGAAACAAGAAAGTTGAAAATGTGAATTTTACTCAAAATTTCGTTTAAGTTTTGTTTTCACTAAGCTTTATGTTGTTGCCTTTTAATATAACGTAAAGCATTAGGGTAGTGATAAAATCAGAATTTTGCTTCTGTCATATTACAATGAAGCTAATTTAAATACAATATTATCGAATATGATTAAGAGCATAACTGAAATATGAAAATCGGAGATTAGTTTATTGCCCTTTGGCGAACATGACCCTCATGCATGTTTAGGTCTCTGTAAAATTTGAAGAATATTTTTTCTTCCGTAAGTAAATTATAATTCGATAAACTTTGTAATCTTCTCAAAAAGTATGAGAACATTTGGGTTTAATATGGAAAAAAGTGATTTTTATTCACTTCAAACAATCATATTTACAAGTAATTCCAACTGAATTTTATTACAATCTTTAGTTGCCATTGGTTATTTTTATTATTACTCTTTGGAATAATGAAACAATGATTTCCGATTTCTTATAGATAGTCGATTCTAAGACTTTGAAATAATCCAATTTCTATCCCAAGAAACAGAATTAAATTCTTTGTATAATTGGTAGACTAGAACCACCTTAACCACTAAAAGCCATCGGTCGGTGAAGCACATTTTAAATTTCTTTGATGTTTCATTTATCGTATTTATCATTGAACAGGAAACTAAATGGAAACCAAATATTATTTTTCATTGTATTGTAAAACTTTAGAGTATTAAAGAGAACATTGAAGTGGAATTAATGTTTACTTAATCGACAATGCTCTTTTTGATTTTACAAATATCAAGTTATTTCTTAAAAGTTCCAAACAATAAAAACCAACAAAGCTGTAAAATGAATTTACCATCTTAATCCGGAAACGAAAAAAACTAAGATACTTTTAGATTCCTTAATAGGGCAGTATTATCTAAAAACTGTATCTTATGTCGTATTATTTTCCGTTTCAGATTAATTGAATTTTTTGCTGATTTTCAACAGTTTATACTGTTTTAATATTATATAATATATATTGAGGTCTAATTTATGAAATAAAATTTATAAAAGTAAACTATAAATATAAATCTGGACAGAAACTCAAACAAAAAGTATTTATGGTGTATTGCCCAGATATGTAATTCGATGACTCATCACATAGTAACTAGTTACGGAGCATTCCAATACTACTGGATAACCACTAATGAAATTGCTTGGCAATCGAAATATACGTATTTGGAGCAATACGTCCCAAATACATTTTGTTTGAGCTTTTGTTCAAATTTAAGTTTATAGTTTACTTTTGCAAATTATATTTCCTAAATAAGACTATCAAAAGTTTTTATATTGTTTAAACAGTTCTCAGTTCTGGTTCAAAATCACTTCAATTTTCTAGGATTATCTAAATGTAAGCTAGCATAAATATAAATTTGCAAAAATTGCATAAAGAATGCAATGGGATATTTACCGAAAATTACAGTAACAAAACTGTTCAGCCACCAACAACAAGAAAATAAGATACACCAACCTTTTCAAGAGATCTAAAATAGATCCTTTAATATTTTATAAGTAAGAAAAAATAGGAAATGGTTTTGGAATAGAAACCTTTAGATACGAAACATTTTTCATTCATATTTCAAACCATAATTCAGCCTATTTGTATATTTCTAGAGAAAGGAAGAAATATTTAGTTTCTCCATCTTTATTGAAAAATGTAAAATTTTGATTCTGTATATGATAGCACCAACTATTCTGGAGTAAATTTATAATGCTTTTATGCCAATAGTACTTAGACGACCAAATGTATAGCATACGGTAGTATAATACTTCTTTGGTAACGTATGTAGTGTTACATTTTCTTGTATAGCAACTATATAACTAAGGCCTCTATTCACCTATTGTTTCGTAACTTCTTTCGTTTTTTTTTTAAAAACTATTTACCTTACTAATACAAATTTTTTCGATATACACAAAGGTACCTTTATCAGATACTTTATCAGTAACATTTTGTTTGGCAATTTTCGAAATGGCGTATATTATATTTTAGACATTTGTTTTAGTGTTTAACTTTATGTAAACTGAAACGACTGTAAATATTTTGAGTGAAATATCGGTTTTCTCAAAATTTGGTACAGTAAAAGCCCAGTTAACGCGAGAAATGCGTTCCAAAAAGTTCCAGCATTAAACGAAATAGTGTTAATCGAGGCAAGTTTCGGACAGGTAAAAGCTCCATAAGAACAATTGATCGGTGTTCTTAAAGGGTGTGCCTTGGCAAACTGGTGTACCATGGTTATTAGTTGGTGTACCGTGGAAAAATTGGGTTTAAGAAAAATTTATATGCTACCTATACTCCCACATAGCTGAGCATCATGGCTACTTATCTAAAGAAAAAAGTGTAGGTTGATGGGGAAATATTTGTAGTTATATTGACAGAAAAAATAATTCTTATTTTCCTTTGGAAACCTACGGACGGGATACGAAATTTATTCTGAAATAGAATTTTCCTTGCATAGTTACTAAAAGCTTACCATCAAACTAAATTTTTCTAAACACAGTTGGTTAAAAGTTAAAAAAAGTATCCACTGCTTCCAAGGTGTATCAATGGTTTTTTCGTGGTGTATCTCTAATATTTCTTAACTTCATAAGTGTGCCTTAAACTCACAAAGTTTGCGGAACACTACAATAGTAAAAAAGAAACTAATTTTTTCTATCCATATTGATGCGATATTTTTAAATTGAAAGGAATACCATAGCTTGATTGCAATTTTCAGAATTTTAATTTGAGTAATAATTTGAAGAATCTCAATACTACCGCGTAATAATAAAACAGTGTTAAGCGGGGCCTTCGTGTACTTGTTTTTTCAGTCATAAACTCTCACGAAAGAATTAATTTTTTGCTCCAAGTCTTCAATAAACTATTTCCTTTTATAACTGTTTAATATCTTTTTAACATTTTGTTTAAATAATAAGCAATATTGAAATAAATTAGTTGTTTTTATGAATGAATGCTTTACTCGTAATAATTTTTTTCAATAACTTTATGAACTGATTTTAAGATTGAGACTGACTTTAATGAAAAACTTGCAATATGCTCGGAAAAAAAACTAGCAAAAATTTTCAAACCTCACTTCCCATGATGGATATACTATCTTTTTACCTACAAGTTAGTACGAAATCTTTAGTTTAGTAGCAAAATTTGCACTTGTTCATTTTTATTCAAATAATTACAGTATATTAACAGTTATTATAGTCTTCATTTGGAGCAAAAAATGGTGAATATTTGGATGTTCTAAAATGTGTTAATCAACTTTAATCTTTAGTACAAGAAGTAGAATACAAATTTTGTCAAACTTGATGATATTCCGTTCCATCGTTCGTTCCACAGATAAAGTTGACGATCAAGTTGAACGTCTATAGGCCACTTAAGCAATTAGTGTCACTCTATATCAAATTAAATTCAAATTGAAACTTTGTTCTATCCTAAGTTTGCAAATAACAATTTTATCACAACATATTAGAACCTTCCAAGTCTCTCATTGCTTTTTTTTTTGTAATAAGGATGAAAATACGAAAATTAAATTTATTCAAAATGCTTTTAAAAATAGGTTTATTAAGATAATAACAATAAAATTATCCCCTTCCGGTTGAAACCAGCCAGATCATATGATGATTTTAGACAGACAACGTTAGTCGATTCCTTTGTTGATAATACGATTTAGTGACAATTTAATTGACAATCAGAATCTTTTATTTTGGGGGACGATTTTTCAACGGTTTCACTAGTATGTTCATAATTCTCCTTTATGATTATTCCTGGCAATTTGTTTATTGAGACTTCCACGAAAGAAAAATAACAAAAGTCAAAATTGATTTATTAGAAAAAGGTTACAAATAAAATTGGTCAATGTTTAGATTTTAGTTTCTGTAAACAAAAAAAAAAACATTTTTGTTATATTGTTTTCCCACGCAGATGGGGAAGATTTGCAGATACATCAGTTAGTATTATATACTGAATATGATTTTTGATTAAATTTTCATTTTATCTATTAATACTAGAGTTTTGTACTTATTGTTGTTGCTGGGTCGGAAGACGTACATATCCCGTCCTCGTCGCCAGTTATATATTTTTGGGTGTTTAAAACGGGTAGCGATTGATTCGATTTCGAAATGTCCAAAATAAAACTTTTATATTTATTTATTTACAAGTTATCAAAATTATTTTTATATTTCTTTTCTTCTTAGTTTCTTTGTTTCTATTTAATTTTTTTATACTTAATTTTAATTTACATTAATTCTTAACTACATTTAACTTATGGTCTAACTAACCTACGTGAGAAATAACCGGGAACCGCCTAACGTACGTCAATAACGGAATCCGCGTTAAGTCGCCTTAATTAATTAAAAGAGGGTCTATTTATAGACCTCATGGCGTTCTTTTTTAGACGCTTGAAAATTTAAAATAACCGCCGTGATTAAGGCGCGTTATTGATAAGGAAAAATGTAAAATCGACAATTCGTCGTCGTGAGAATTATAGTCAGCGTTATAAGTTAAATTCCGATACAATATTTTAACGTTCGTCATCAAGAAGATTAAGGTTACATATTATAGAAAGACACGTAATTAACATGTGCTAATTAATATCAAATGACATGGAAAAATTAAATAATAAAAATTATGTTTAAGTTAAAGTTTTTGGGGTAAATTTTAGGGTTGTTTACGAGGGATCGTAACTCTAGCATTTACATTTGTTGAATAATATTCTGTCATATTGACATGCTTACTTTTCATACTATGCGCATACAGCATTGAAAAATTGTAATCTTTTGAAGTTTAAAGAAGAGCTTATATCAATTCTTTTTATTATGTTTCTTTATATTACAGAATCTAAAGCACATAAATAAAAGAAATAAAAAAAATATTGATTTAATCAATTTCGATATAATATACTTTTCACATTAGTATTTTTCATTGATTGTCTTCAATTTTGTTATATGTTCATTCTGTAAAAGAATATTTTTTAATAATGAAATAATAATTCACCAATTTTTTACCTTCAATAATTAAAAAAATATTTTTTGAGTTATTCTGTGGGATAAGTATGGTGAGAGTTTCTTTTGTTTTGCCATTAACCCTTTTCATTCTATTTTATATTCCTTTTTTTCCGAATTTTTATGGTATTTTTTAATAAATTTTAAAGAAATTCGATATTAAAATGCCACTTTATTTTTGACTTGGAAGATAGAATATGACATCACAGACAAAAAGAAAGGAATGTAGTAGAGCAATGAAAAAACAATAAAAAAAATTCTACATAATCGTGTAGAGTACTGTTCTATTTAATAGTTTTTAAATATTCAAAAAAAAAAAGATTAATATAATAATTATCTATTTGATCCAATAATTTGTGAAATATAGGCTTTTTAAGGGGTTACATGGGTTTAATCGAGGAAAAAACGACCTATTTTCAACAATTTTTAATCCATTTAAAAAACAAACATTTTATTCAAAGTTTCTATTGTCTCAAAGATACATATTTGAAAAAGAATTTCTGAAATTTTCGTACAAAAATTTTTAAAACTTCGGTATTGCGACTATATTTCCGGTGACCCTTCGGAAAAAAGGTATGTCCGCGTTAAAAACAGAACTCCTGACAGAATTATCCGAAGGGGAAGAAATACGTGTTTTAGTTAAGACCATAATCTAGAACTTAGACGAAGAAAAAATAAGTAAAACTTGAATTTTTGGTTAACTCTTTTACAAAAAAAAAGGAAAATTTCAGTAAAATTTACTGTGCATTTTTTTTTAAATAGTTGTAATTGAAAAAAAATGCTTCATCTGAGTTCTTGTGAATTTCATCTTAAAGTTATGTGTAAAATTTCATCAAAATCGGTTGATTAGTTCTCGAGAAATCTTGACAACCGACTTTGAAAATACAGTTTCGAGAAAAACGCGATAATAAACGAACAACTGCACCGATATACTTGCAACGTGCTGAGCTTCCCAAAGCTGCATCTCCGAAACTATTACTCGGATTATTTTGAAAATTTAGGACAATGGTCTAAAGATACAGTAGAAATTAATAAGACAGTAAAAAAACAAATTTTTGAAGCCGTGAAACCCTTGTAACCCCTTAAAGTATAAAAATTGTATTTTTAAGATGTGAGCAATTTTAGTAAGCAATATTATAGTTCCCATATTTGATGGAACGCAGCAAACCTAAACAAAAAGTATTATCAACGTATAAGTTTCCCTATTATACTATGCTAACGAAATCACAGGTAGCGACTATACTTGGACCGCTTTAACGGATATAATAAAGTACGAGTAAGTACTCGTGAAATATTTACAGCCAATATTGACCCAAATGGTAAAAATTGACAATTCAATAAAATCGAAATGATAGTTGAAACAAATGACAACAATCAGTTCAAATTTGAGGTAATGATTATTGCATTTGTTTTTAACTCACGTCAATATATTTATATTCTTTGTCCTCGATCTTTGCCAACATATATACCAATACATACCAACTGGCATTTGCCTATTATGATATTTATATCGTACTAGTTGGTACTAGTGGTGAACCAACTGGAAGCGACGCTTTTGGACTGTAGGGGGCTCCTTTTAATTACCTTACAAATTGACGGGTTTTGAAATAAAAGAAACCTTTTTTGGAAAATCATTCTATCGAAGAAATGATAGGTCAAATTATTGCATTGAGGATAAAGAACCAAGTTAATGAAATAGGAAAACTCTAGTTAAGAAATTTACGACTGAAAAATCTAAACGAAAAACCGTATCATTTAATATATCTATTTCAGTCTTTGCTCTTAACAAATAATTTTTCATTGTATAAATAGTTGAAATAAAAGAAAACTTGAGTAGGAGCCCTGTTGTTACAATTTGCTTTTGAGCCTAAAAAATTTAGTTACGTCACAAAAATAAATTAATAAACTGTAGACAAATTTTCTTTTCTTCTGGGGATTACATCTTTCTTCTTTCCGGTTAGGTCTTCATACTATAAGTACATATTACTTATATTATTCATTACTATATCTCTTATACAATATAATTTCTCCTTAAAAAAGCTCCAATTATGAAACGAGTAGGGTAAAAATTATTTCTCGGTTACAGGTTAATAAAATTAATGGATATTTCTAAACTTTTAATGGGCCCATTAGTCATTAGTCATTTAAAAGAATTTATCTTTTAAACCCTATTTCTTTTAAATAAATAATAAATTTATGGCTACTTTTTTTTAAATTTTATTTTTTCTTCTAGTTTACTGGGATTTCGTCGTGCCATGCCAGTTGTTGGTCGAACGTTGAATATGTCAAGCGAACTTTACAACAAATGTGAAGGCGATTTATTGAAAACATTCTTTATTTCTCCATCAAACAACATGTGTTTCCACGGAAAATGCAGCTACTACTGCGATACATCCCATGCAATTTGCGGTAATCCTGATACGCTCGAAGGCAGTTTTGCAGCATTTTTGCCATCGAAAGAATTTGCACAACGAAAGGTTTGTGTACATTTTCGTTAAACATTCTCTGCACATTTTCCGCTATTAATTAAAAGCAGAAAACTTTTCTTTCTCATTGAAAATATTCATTGTTTTTAGGTGTGGCGTCACCCGTGGCGACGTTCCTATCATAAACGAAGAAAAGCCCAGTGGGAAACAGACGCCGACTATTGCACATTAGTTCGTGAAATTCCTCCCTATAACGAAAACCGACGTCTTCTTGATATAATGGACATGTCGATTTTTGATTTTTTCACCGGAAATATGGATCGACACCATTACGAAACTTTCAAGTAAGCAAAATTTTAGAACACAAAAAAACACACATCTGTTACACATTCTCACGAATTTTGATAAAATTTTACATGAAACCTTATTTTGTAAGTAAAAAAATAAGTATGACGCTAATTAAATACGTCAAAGATCCAAGCATATTTATTTATATTTTTTCTTAAATAAAACAGATATCCGGCTTTAGATAAATATTATTTTTTTTTGTAGAATTTTCGGTAACAATACATTTCCACTCCACTTAGACCACGGACGTGGATTTGGACGACCATTTCATGATGAAATTTCAATATTAGCACCAGTTTTACAATGCTGTTTAATTCGAGAATCAACTTTAGCCACTTTACTAAGGTAATTACCTTTTTATTGTATAAAATAGCAAAAAAATAATAATTTCCTTACAAAATAATAAAAAAGAACAAGTCATCATGTAATTATAACAAAAAAGAAGGGTGAAGTTTATATATACTTTATTGATTGATAACATAAAAAAACCAACAACCTACATGAATCTAATGAAATAAAATCAAAGAAGAAATCCCAAATTTCCCTGAAGAAATAATTTAAAAAGAAAATTACACACAAAAACATGTACCAACAAATAAATATATTTTTCCGTTTCGCATATTATCAAATGTTTTCGTTTGCCTCGTTTGGAACAATAGCTTGGTAGTAATTTTCCGCTTAACGCGTGATGATTACATTAGTCAAGAGACGCTAAAGTCACTTCAATCTCAATTCCACTTACAATATTCTCTTTATATGTGAATTAGATAAAAGATAAATCATAAATTTATCTAAATTTTGTAAAACTAAATATTTAACTGCGTATACAGTTACGTGTATCCGAAAAATATTCTAAGAGATTTAGAATTAGTTCTACACGAAAAATCACAAAGCGATTGTTGTCATAAATGTCACAGAGATTGTGATCTTACTACTTTAAGTAGTTTAAGGTTGAATTATTTTCAAGTACTTCTTTATATATAATATTTCAACACCAATTCTAAAAAAAAAATCATTAACAGATATTATAATACAACGATTTATATTTTTTTGTTACTTATCAATTTTTCACATTTTAGGTTTAATATTTGGTTTTTCTTTAGTGAATCTTTAGTAAAGAAAAAGTTTTCATTTTTCCAAATATAATAATGAAGAACCTCAGTTCCTTACGACGCCCCTGTTACAAATACAACTTAATTAATTACTCACTTAATAGAATTGCTTGAATTATTTTTGGAAAAGCGTTAAATAGCAGATGAATAAGAATAAATAGAGCGGAAAAGGCGATAATTTATGATTCTTTTTTTGTTTAACTAGCGCTTTTTTAAAAATTTGTTCTTTTATTCTTGTTACTTAGATTTATTCACCGATGAAATACTCAACATGTATTACTAGTTTATCAAAATTAGATGAAGGGTTTCCAAGAAAAGTGAACACCTGTTTAGGTTACATTTTTCTTCTTGGCAGTGCTTTTTATAAGAAATAAAAATCAAGAATTCCTACTTGCACTTTTAGTAATATATCACCATATAAAACATACTGAAATCAAATAAGTTTATAAAAAGCTGCGAAAATAATATTGATAATTATTTGTTTATTTTGCTAGAAGGAAATTTTTCTATGGCAGGAAATTTTTTTAGACAATTTTTTCCCAATGACTTAAAAAAACTGTAACTGAAATAATCGGAAAATAAATACAATAATTACAATAATTACTGCTGTTAATTTATTTCTTACTCAATAATCCCTTTGGAACTTGTTGAAGTCTTGGACTTGATTCTTCAAAAATTTGGGAAATGACAATTTGGTATAGTTTAACAGAGAAGTGTTTGTATATTTTTTATGAAATTGCGGAAAATTAATTACTAATAGTTGTCATAATCAACTAAATAAAATTTATATCAAACTTGTAACTTCCCGTGAAATATTCACAACTGACCAAAGGTAAAAGTTGACAGTTCAATGAAAACAAAATGCTAGATGATAAATGATAAATGAAACCCTAACATTATTTACACACTTTTTACCCAATGACAAAAAAGTGTAATTATAATAGTTGAAAAATAAAAACTCTAATAAAATAGTTATAGTTGTAAATTTATTCCTTACTCAATAACTTCTATGGAGGTTGTTGAAGTCTCGGGCCTTTGAATCTCCATAAACTTAAAAAATCACAATTTGGTATGGTTTTACAAAGGGGCATTTGTATATTTTTTATAAGTTTGAGAGTAATTAGTTACCAATAGTTGTCATAGTCAAATCTGTAAAATTAATATGAAACTAGTAACTTTCCGTGAAATACTTAAAGCCCAACACTGGCACAACTGACCAATAGTAGATAAAAATTGGCAGTTGAATAAAATAAAATGATAGTTAAAACTATTTAACAATGGGTTAGTTTAAATTTGTAACAATGATTGTATTTTACTCACATTTTTGGGTGTTACAATTTTTATTCTCTGTCTTTGTCAATATATAGATTAGATATTTTTGCCTACTATTATTATGGTTTTATTATAATAATTGTACTTATGATAACAAAAGAAAACTTTTTAAATAATGTGTAAAATTTTATGTTATTATGATTCCAAAATTACAAATGATTCCAAACTATGGGGTTAAAAATTAAAACATAAAACTTCATTCAAATGAAAGTAGATAAAGTGGGCATTTAAGTTGTTCGATTTTATGTTGTTTTGATTTACTACAAGTGCTATATAGACATTTCATTGGAGCCTTTATCAAAGTTAAAGGAGGTTCTTTCGTCTGACGATTTGTTTTTTAAACATTTTTTGGATATCTTTTTACTGAGAACCAATAAAAAAAAAGAATTTTGAGTTTTAAATCATTTGGTTATATTTTTTAACCAGCCCAATGTTGGTAATTTTTAAGGCCATAGAGGCAAAAAATGCAATTGAACGACATTTCTTTTAAATTTTGGTAAATATAAGTTAATATCATGAAAGCAAATCAAAAATTTAACAAGTATAGCTACACAGATAATTTTTTTTCTATAGGTATTGTAACAGTCAACATGTTAAAAATGCTAATAAGCATGTTAATTTTTTTTTTAATTTAATGTGTGATTATAATTGAGAAACTCTTCCCTCGTATGCGCCTTCATTAATTCTATCTATAGTTTCTATGTTCTTTATTATCAAAGTTTTGTAAAGCCAGCACTGAACGTTTCGCAAGTATTTCAATCTTCTCAGAATTTGCGGTAATGTTTTTAGAATAATACTAATTGTGAATTAATTTCACTTGTTTTTGAAATTAATTATTGCAGTTATATTAAACTAGTTGATATTTTTGTTAATAACAGTATATTTTCTTAAGAAGAAACTTAAAAAAATATGCCTAACGGAGGCAGATCTAACAATAAATGCGATTTCGAAAACTTCTTCAATAATGGGTTTTCAGGGAATAAAAGAAAATATAAAACATGTGAACTTGTCATTCTTACCAAAGTAATTTAAGAGCTTATTTTATTCACATTATTATAGTGTCAATCTTCTTCTCAACTGAACTTTTGGTTTTTTGACATTATAACTGGATTTCCCTTTTTTATTGCCTCCAAACCGTTTATTCCTTATTAATTCATCATCTGACTTTAATATAAATAATCTATGGTTACAATTGAAACAAAACCTTTATCATTGCTTGATTTAATTGCTAGCAAATTACAAATAAAAATGGAGAAATATAAATAGCATTGAATTTTGTTCTTTTTAAATTATGCGGAAATACATAAACTCTTATTTACTCAGTTTATAGTTAAATAATTACGTAGTAATTTTTATATAAAACGTTGGCAATAAAATTAAATTGAAAATTTTGATTGAATTTTTTCAAATAAATAACAAATGTTATAAATGCACGCAAAGCTTCCGAAACCTTTGAAATTGTAACCGAAAAAAGTAGATTGACATTGAATTCATTTAAGTTATTATATTTGCTTTTCTTTCTTATAATATGTCATTTTTATATTTTCTTTGTTTAGAATTGATAGTTGCTACAAAGATAAAATCAGATGACAGAAAATTTTGTTAAATTTTTTGTTCGTTTTTATATTGCCTTTGAATTTGACTCTCTCTTACACGTTTTACATAATTTCAAATAGATTCGTGTCTTTCGCCAATAGGTAGCTATATGACAATGATAATAGTTTTTATAAATTGAAAATGGTGGTGTCTGTTGTTGAATCGGGAAACATCAGGAAAGGAGATCTATCGACTCCATTATTCCATTATTCCCTTCTTCTTTGCATGTTTAGAAGAGAATATAAAACCGGGATTTCGGTCTATTTTATTTATTTCATACATAAATAAATTTTAAAAGAACAACTCGACGCTATCCCCCTGTTATATTCTACTCTCAGTGTTGTTAGGAGGTATCAAGAATGGGATTGGGGTTTCACGTGTAATATTGAATAACTCTTCGGTCTGCCTCTAGACAGACAATAGACGTACAATAGATTATGACCGTTTCGCGTTTCCATTTTCAACACCGGAAATTAGCGGCTTTAGAGACAGGATAAGAAGGGTTCAGAATGAGGACGAGACGGATACTTAACGTCAATTTTTAGACCCCATTTTCCTACATATATATATAATCAGGTAACAGTACAACGTTGATACAAATTGTAGCTAAATACTCCAAAATTTAAATAGATAAGCACATATGTAATTTTCAATAAATAGGGACTTACCTATTTATATTGCACATAAATTATAAACAGTTTCCTTTAAAACTTTCAATTCCGAACTGATATTTCTTTTTGTTTTGGTTTTTGCCTTACGGCAAATTCTGATTTCCACCTGATAGCATTTCTTTTTATTGTAGGTACTACTTCTCTTACCTTATCTTCATTACCACGATACGTGTTAAGTTGTAGGTTCCAGGAAGCAGTGAATAATTTTTTATTCAACTATAATATTTTTAAAAAAGTATCAAAAAGTTTAAGACTAACAATAGCTATGTGTTGATTCTACTCTGTCATTGTTAGTTACAATCAAGTAATTGTTACTTATAGGCATTTAAATATAATGTAATATTATGCGTTGCAAATTTTCTTTTTTGAGTATCTATTAGCTAAAGGAATTATACTCCACAATAAAAATGATTTGCTCTTGACACCAATATTATAATTGGCTCACTTAAGACCAATAATCAGTTATATTTAGTGAAACGAATTCTCTTTCCTGATTTTCAAATTAATTTGATTACATAATAAATCTTCAATTTTTACGAAATTAAACTGCCTATTAATCAAGTTAATGATCCAAAATCAGCTAGAAAAATCAAAATAAATTGGCTTCATCTTTTTGTAGTTTTTGAAACTTGCATAATTTGAGTTTGAAAAAATTCTGATTTTTGAAGTTTTTAAAGTAAATTATAAGTACTTTTATTTTCCTTAATATAAATGATTACTTTAAATGGAACAGTTTAGCGATTTAAATAAACATGCCACGAATAATGATTTGGTCGAATACTGAAAAACGAATTTTCGGCGAATCTCTTGGTCGAAGCACCGAATATTCGGAAACATTTAGTACCTTTCGAGGGTGACAGGTTTAATGCTATCATTAAGTATAACGAAGAAAATATGATTTTCAGATATTTTGCTTGATAGTCAATTGCTTTTTTACTTCGTTTCTATTATCAACCCACTTTGTTGTTAGTTTGTAAAGAACAGAACTTATAATCTCTTTTTTCACCTACTTCCAGGAGTCGAATACCGAATAATAGCCGAATATTCATGGGATCTTTAGTTTAAAACTCTTAAAAAATCACACAAGTTTAAACAGATTTAACTAAAAAATGTATAGAAAATCATAAAATTATGCGTTTGGTGGTTTAAGCATATTAAATAATGACTTGTGAATATATTTTGAGAAATTAAAATTCAATCTTAATACTTCAGGTAGAAAAAAGTTAAAAACTTTGCTATGCTTGATTTTTAACATAGAATTGCGCTTATTAGGAATGGAGTCTAAAAATGCGTGGTACAATTTGCCTTGACTACAAATAAGCGAAAGTAGTGAATTTTATATTGAAGCAGAATTTGAGGCGAATTTCATATTTATATATATACCAGGAAACAAAAGGAACATTTAAATTAATATGTATATATGACGTCTCTTCAATTTAAATATGTTTGCAACAAATTATTCAAGTTGACTCGGAAATATTTACATTGATTTATCATTTACGAGAATCATCATTCTGAAACTTTTGACACCTGTTTATTACTTTTTCGAATTATAGAAATTCCACATTAAATTTTAAAAATAAATTAAATTTTAAAAACTATCACAAATATGTCGCTATTGTAAATATGAATACTAATTGAATTTGTATTTTGCCGTCATTAATGACTCCGCTTAATCTTTCCAGGAAGCAAATTAAAAAGGACCGAACTTAAAAAGAAATATTAGGTACATTTCTTTCAAATCAACCCCTTATTTCAGTATAAATAATTTATTTGAAATAAGAGATGATAATAATATGTTATGTTAATGATTAGCTCAAGTATTAGGGGCTAAATGATTAAAGAATACCTATAGGATTTTAAAGTAAAGACACCAATTATGATTAAATTTTTTTTCTACGAAAATATGACCTTATATGGAAGTTTCGGTTTCAGCCGAAACTGAGACTGATGCCGATATTCAGTTTCGGTCGTAAAAACTAGTTTCGGTCAGACACTTCTTATTTGCGCAGTTCTTCCCCAATTTTAAGGAAAAGCATATTTATTTTATCTTGATTTTTCTGTATTAAAAGATTTTTTTCTTCTTTCTACGACATCTATTTGCACTCTGCCTCCGAACATTAAACTATTTAGATGAAAGAATAGGGATTTAAAATTAAAGACTCACTAATTATGGTTAACTATTTTTCTACGAAAACATGACCTTACGAGTATATTGAAGTGTCGGTTTCGGCCGACACTTAGACCAATGCCTAAATTCGGTTTCGGTCGTAAAACTACTTTCGGTCGGACACTAATTATAATAAGTAAAGTATTTGACGCCTCCCAATTCCAGCGGTTGTTCATTTACATGGAGCGAATCGTTCATTTTTTTCAGTTTTTATTTTATCCAGGTTTTAACAAACTTTTAAAAAAAAAATGAAATTCCGTTTAAATAAACAAAAGAAAATTTTTGTTACTTTTGTTATGACATGATGAAAAAGTGCGATAATCTAAATAATATATTACCCAGAACTAAACGAAAGTGAATGAAATTAAATAATAAAAATGTTTAAAAATATAAGTATAGATTTTCATCAAAGTTACAAATAATGATGACACCCTTTCTCCTTTGTAGTTCCATTAATTTCTCCCGACATTCTCTTGAACAAAACAATTGATCGAAGTGAACTAATGACATCATTTACATAACAATAGTAAACAATTTTGATAAATTTACAAGAGCAGTAGTGCCGATATATGCGTTGTTGGAATCTCCTCCTACAGAAATCCTTCTGCGGAATTATATCAGATTTCTCGTCGTTATGTCCTTAGCCTTATTCCGTTCATTTTCGAAACGGAACTTTAGTTCTCGTAGGTGATACATTCAACCCCGTATAACACACATGTACTACGTTAAGTTACCTTTGTACGTCGACATCACACGACATACTAATAACGAAGACGAGACGATTGAACTTAAATCGGTTAAATAAGGAACACCTGAACGTTCTCTATATATACAAGCTGCTTATGCATAAATGATAAGCTAGAAATTGCCTTTTGGAATATGCAAAACCTATTAATATTAATGTATCATCTATCTCAGATCCCCAACCTTAACTTCAGAGCTCACTTTTATCCTTATCCCCCTTTCAACCTTCGTCTATTACCATAGGATATCAACAAATGTAACCTAATCTATTCACCTAAAAGTATTCTGGTATTGTTCTCAATAGAAAACGTCTTCAAAATAGAACAAATCTGTAAAAAAATACTAAAAAAATCTGATAAATATTTATAACAAATAAATTGTTAGAGGCATAATGATAAAAGTTCAACAGTCATTTGAGCTTTTTGCCTTTAAGCTTTTTATCGATAGAAGTATCAGCGTTGTTTGATGAATTTTTTATTTTCTATTAGAGCTTGATGATTTGTGACCAGTGGCTTAGCGGTCCTGAAAGTTTTACCTCTTTCACCCCTATTTTGCCCGTAATATCCCCTAAATAATATACAAGTGTCGTTTACAATTAATGAAAAAATAATCAATATTTCAATGGATTGTTATGGAAATCAGGTGTTAATATTTAATAGTGTTGAGATTATTTAAAAAATATTTCACTTCGTTAATTATTTTGAAAAAGATAAATTTTAATATCAAATTGGAATCTACGTTAAAACGTTTACGTATTTCATTGTAGACGTCACGTTTTTAACAATTCATAGCGACAGAGGGCGGTAATTACTTTATAGCCTTCGGGAAAACTTCTTTAACACATGGCCCCTGGAGCTCTTTTGTCCCATCATCAACTCGGTAGCTCTTCGCCTACAGGCCTCCTTCTCCTTTCTGTACCATTATTCGTCTCGATTTCTCCATTTAATCGATTGGTCTATTTCTTCAGTAGGTAAAACTGAAACGAGTCGAAAACTGAGGAAAATTAGAAAAAGGAAACTTTCGCAAACTTTCTGCTCCTTTTGTTTTCCGATTGCCTGCCTGAGTGATTCGTTTGTTAATCGTTTGACAACAAAACACGATTTTCTTTACGCAACTTAAACTTTTATTAAGTGTTTTTTTTATCAAAGCCTTTACATTGGCCATAAAAAAAAACTTTACCTATATTGTTTGTCTTTTATAATTACAACAAATTAATTACAATTTGAGTAAATGAGCAAGCAAAGTTCCTCTTTCAATAGCGATGCGAAAAATGTAGAAAGATGTAAGTTTAAATAATGAAGAATAAAGGAAAATAATAAATTTTCATCATCGAATTACATTCGATAAATTTTCATTTTGTTTTTTTCGATAAAGTGAAAAAAAAGTCGTTTTTTCGTTAATGCAATTTCAAGTGTGAACGCAAACTGAAATTCAAGTCTTTCGTCTTTTCTTTCCACTCGTACCGTTTTCCTTTTTCGAGGGGGTGTTATTCAAAACCACCCCGACTGATTGGTATCTTATGTCACCAAGTAGATAACGACTTCGGTCTATTTCTTTACCATTGTTACGATGAGCAAATTGAATTGACAAAGAAGAAAAATTATTTCTCTAACTTTATTTTTACCGTTGTGTCTCTTTCGATTGGTTTCCTCTAGCATTTATTGCCCCCACTGAAGATATCCCAATATGTTACTAAACTATTTATCAATTTAGATTTAATTCTGAATGAAACTCGGTACCTCGGCACCTTCATCACCATATTACCTTATTTCTCCCAGAAAATATCTACGTCCTCTTTGTTCTCGCACATAATTACTGCATGCATGTTTTATAGAGATGTTCACGTAAATGGGAACGCCGCTTTTTCTTCGTCTTCTTTTCCACCCTGATGAGTATTTAATAATGAAAGGTGATGGCCCTCTAGAAACGGCAGAAGTGATTATTAAATTATATTAGTTTCAATCCAAATCAAATAGGATCATTAAAAATACATACAACTTAATTTCAGATTTTGCGTCACTCGGTTTAATCTAGTTTCAGAGACGATGAACGAAAAAATTTAGATTGTAAAAAAAGAGGATCGTAAAAAAATTCATTCTATTTTTAGTGGTTGTATAAAAATTTTATCCTAGACACAAAAGTAATCATTTCCTCTTTATTCGGTTTCGTTGATTTCGTTTTAAATAATGAATAAGTAATGTGCAATATTAATAAAAAATATCCTATTTTTCTCGTTGGTAGGTAATGTGTGTTCCATTTTCGGAGAAAATGGGATCACAAATGATCAACTCTAAGCTTTTGGGTCTCGTTTTCTTTGTGAAGCTATTGGAAAACATTAGGGATACTTACTTACTTATGTTCGAGAATACTTAAATATTTATGCAGATTTTTTCCATTTTACAATATAAATACTCTATAACACCTGCATGTTACATTGTTTTAATAATATAAGTAAAATTGTTTCTTCTTAATTCATTTTTATCATTTTAACAATGTTTTTTTAATCTAGATATTTTTAAAATTAAAATAGTAGTTCCGATTTGGCTGTTTTTTCCAACTAATAATGTTTAAAAATGCAAAATTTAAAGTATATGTTTCAATTTGAAGACGCCATTATTTTTAAAATTCAAATTTATTATTATTATCGTCATCAAATTCAACTCAAATGACTTCAGAATCAATTTGGGATGTATCATTTTTCAACTATTGTTTATAGTTGTGAAGCTGTGTGCATTTTAATATAATGATTTATATGCAAAGTGTTTTCATTTTTTTTTAAATAATGTCCAACTATTGTTGTCAATCGTTCTTAAATTTTTTTGATGTTAGGGCTATTTTTATCATACCAAAAGTAAGACATCACTGATTTATACCATCGATTCTTAGATGCACCAATTAAAAGTCTCATAATAAAAGCTTTCCAAGTTTTATTGATATATTTGTTATTGTTATTTATCGTCGATTTATAACTGCCAAGATTTTTAGGAACTTTGGAGTTAAAAAAAAAAAGAAGATAAATCGAGAAATATTGAAAATTTGCTTGATACGAGGCTCGAACCCAGTACATGCCAGTTTTGGAGTGGTCACCTTGACCATGAACCCATTGGGTCCAGTTTGTGGGTTTATTAATTTCATATTTTATTCCAGAGTGTTCATAATTAATCCTTTCTGGCACACATATTTATTACATATGGAACATTCTGGAAGAAAATATGAAATATATAAAGCCCACAAACTGGATCCAACCAATATTCTTAACGGAAAATTATATATTATATATTTACAATAAACACCTTATATGAAAATTGTTTACAATTGACGCAATAAAATATTACCTGACGATCACAGCGAAATACTGTTGAAACGAGTTGAATTAATGAAATTAAATCATGCGAAGTAAATAAAAATAATTATTCATTAATTAATATGTTACAATATTCTATTCTATAATGTTTATGAAAACTTTCAAAATAAAAAAAATCGTCTATTTGCAAGCTTGAATTTCTATAACAATGCTAGTGAATATGACTCATGTAGATTGCAATTTTGCATATACCGTATACCACACAAGGTATCGCTAAAAGTATTATTCGAACTTTTAAATATTTCAAAATATTAAGAAATACAATTTCCTTTGCTTATTCTAAACATTATGAGTTATAAAAAAATAAAATGATTAATGAAAATTTATTCAAATGAAAAACATTTATTACTCCAAATTAACCCGGGCTTTACTTATAAGTTATTTTTTGTGACCTCTAGGGCTACCAGCAAACCCCATTATAAATGCAATTTTGTGTTATTGAATCTCAAGACTAAATGAATAAGGTTCCGAAAAATACGTTAAAAATATTGACGTAAGATCGTTAAAAGTTGAAATTTTGGGGGCTGACTCCAGCTCCGCTACATATATAAATATTTTAGTTTTGATTTCTGCTCCCAAACGTAGTTGTCTCATATCTATCTCAGTAGTTTTTTCAATCAAACTTTTGAAATTTTATTTTTCCCTCATTTGATTATAATACAAACCTTAGTGTTTAGACGTTTGCATGTTTGTATAATACACAAATAATACAAATTAAATTATTCTTTAAATATAAATTTTTCAAATCAAAATATATTTCTATAGCTACTTTATACATAAAATATTCAAGTGTACTGATATTCAAATGGTCAAGGTGATCACTCTGAAACTGTAGTGGTTAAGTTGAAATCAAGATTTTATCATATTCCCAAGTTTAAAAACCTCTCGAGTCGCTCAAAACTTTACTTTTAAAGCGAAAATACATAATCGCCAAATGTATTGCTTCATAAACATATAATTTTTATTGCGTTGTACTTTTCTCTGTATCTAAAGTTTCATTACCAATAAAGTTGCATTGGGTCGTCCAATTTGCTTCTAAAAGCTAGGACAACCTTGTTGGGTCTGAAATCGGGTTTGTCCGATAACTTATACAAGTAGTAAATGCGAAATAAAAACTCTGCTAATTCAGTTTTTCTTATATTTATAATAAAAATAAGAAATAGAAGTACTTAATGCTTTATGCTTAATGCTGTACTTAAATGATTCCTAGAATTTAGTTTATACGATTTCTAATATTTCAAAATAATATAGAGAATCCGATAAAAAAAATTATATGATTTATAAACAAATTATCAATATTATAAATAAGTATTTTTACGGTTTAACTAAGTACGTATACCAAATTGTTGTATAATTGCCAAATAGTAACATTGACATAATTTGTACGAAATTTGTATTGATTTAGAATTAAATATTAAAGCAAACAAAAAATAGCATTAACTCGATTGATTTTTAAGTCATTGAAGAATTAATTTTTCATCAAAATTTCCTTATGTTTAAAAAAAAAGAAAAGCCAGTTTTCTGTTTATTTTGTAACTGTCCGTTTAGTATTTTAAATAATTTATCAGGAAAATAAAACTATATTTTTTCGTAGGACATCTTACACATATAATGTGAACCTATTAAATTAGTGTATGCATCAAATTCTAAAAAAATTATTTTATTCAAATAACTGATTTCATACGTGTTATATTTTTCGTTTCCACGTGGAAAAGATTATACTTTTATAGTTTATTTTCTTTTCGCTCTAATTGTGTCATATTATATAGCCATTAATTTAATATACCGAGATTGTCATATATTTTTAAAATAGCATGATTAATTTAATGTGATAATGTCTCTTATTATATGATATATTCATTTTTTTCAGATTTCATAATGGGCCCGTACGATTAAGTGAAGCAATGAGGGAAAGTTTGTCGCAGGATCCTGTTGCACCAATCCTTTGGGAACCACACTTAGTCGCCTTGGACAGACGGGTCAAAGTTGTTCTGCAAACAATTCGTGAATGTGTTGAAAAAATCGAATTAAATGATGGCTGGATTGGAAATATTATTGTGAAAGAAGAAATTCTCGACGATTGAAAGATCAAAAGAGGCCTTTAATTCTTTCTTTTTTTTATGACAGCACAATCTTGTTATTTTTCATACGACTGGTGAAATATTTTCATCCAATTACGACTGAAGGAAGGAAAAATTTTTTATAGAATAATATTTTGTTACTTTTTGACAAGTCAAATATTTTAAATACTTGTATATTGTGTAAGAACATTTTAGTTGTATGTTAAAAAATGGATTTGTGAAAAGCGTTACAAGGGTTTCTCGTAATTTCTATTTTAAACTGAGCTTAAATGATAATATTGATATAATTATTCTAATGTATTGTATTTGAATAGTTACGCTTTTCAAAATGTGAAAAAAAAAATGGATTGAAGCAAATGGTGATCATGTTACCTTATTCATACTTAATTTTATGATATATCTATATATATAATGTAAAAATGTATTATAGCAAAAATTAATTTAATTAAATTCAAATAATTACAGAAATTTCCGACTATGCCTTCATCCTTAATTGAATTCTGCTTAAAATAAGCATTCTTTTTCTTAACAGTGTTTTGGTTCAGTTTTTGGGAACGATGTTAAACTGTAGTATGGGTAGTATGTGTTCATCTCACTTTACATCTCTGTAATTTTGCATGTAGTTTAATCGCAAGGACGTTGATAGAGAGACAGACAAACACATACAGACATGGACGAACTCCCGAGTAATTTGACAAAGAGTTAAAGAAGTTGTTTGAACTTGAGTGTAATTTTGTTCGTGTACGTCTCCTGTTTCTGACATCAAACACCTCAACATCATCATCACATTCACCCTTTTCATCGTAAATTAATTTAAGAGGGAAATAATAAGTACTTTTGTGTCTAAACTGGTGCAGATAAAATAAATTGATCTGCTTTGGATGTGGTAACAAAGATGATTTTATTTTCTAGTAATTAATATAAAGCATTGAAATAACTCAAAATGGAAAATAAAACTTTTAAATTACTTTCCAGTTTTCCCGAATTCAATGAGTTGATTTTAAAGATTAATTGGCTTGTCTTGTTTAAGTCAATTGCATTGTTATCATTAAGGCACATCTTAATTTAAATGATTTCAGCGAAAATCGAAAGAGTCATATATTAAGTTATCAACCCATTCAAATAGTCAAAATCGATAAAAGTTATTAAAATATTTTGATCCGTTATTTCTTAACAAGTTGTACCTACTTAAAAAACAATTTTATTTTAATTTCTTACTTGTTTTGGATTTAAAGAATTTAAACGTATTTAAATGATTGAAACTATTTTAAATTGAAGCACTGCCATTGCAACCAACAAGAATGCATGCAAGTTTAGTTGCCTATGTTCGCTTTGAAAACACAAATACCAAAGTAACTTGTGATGTGAAAAAAGGAAAAGATTTTCATGAAATGAGTAGTAAGCAGTGACGGACTTCAGCTAAAGTTTGTAATTCCGGGTCTATTTTTCAGTAATTACACATACTTTGCGTTTGGTTTTAAAGCATATAGCGCATATAGGATATAGGTCTATTTAATTATCGAATTCCAAGAAAAAAATAATATGCATGTACAAAAACGAAATAAACATAATTTAATAAAATTAGAAAAACATAAATATAGTTTATTAAAACCAACGAACATAAACATAACTTATTAAAACAAACAATAATACTTGAACAAATATACCCAGATTGATAAGTTATAATGCCTTTTTTTCACTTTTAATTCTGCAAACTCGTCAAATAGTTTGTCATAATTAACAAAAATAATAACTTTTTTTTAAATAAAGTAATAACAAACAATTTAATTTTTGGTATCCAAATGTGAATCTAATTATTTTTTTAATAATTTGCATATGTTTCAACAATAAATATGAATATTACGTTGATTACGTTTTTCTGTTAAATAAAAAAACTGAATATTGGGACCCCAGAAATTATGAGCCCTAGGCATGTGCCTAGGTTACCTTGGCCTTAGTCTGCCCCTGGTAGTAGGCATAGTATTGTTGCATTAAACATATTTAAGAGGTTAGTAGTTTTACCAACAATATACAACTTAATTGGTCCAGTATACCTATAATTTTTCAGTATACTGACAAAATTTTTGTATGGTTTAATTTTCTGATAAAAAAAAAACAATAAAAATATTTATAATAAGAAATATATTTTTTTAAAAATGATACTTTTTTCAAAGTATAAATCTTGTTAATCATTTTTTCAGCTTAAAATAAATAAAAAAATGCTAGAAGGAATTGATAGAAAGAAAATTTTACTGTTTGGGTCACAAGTTGAGAGAAAAACGGTTAATATTTGGAATAATAAAAGGAAAACTGTTAGCTATCGTTAAAAATAGAATTAAGACTCTTTATACAAAAGAATAGACAACCGTAACTTGAGGGACGTTACCAGGTAACGCACAAAAAGTACGAATAATCACCGGTTTCTTTCAAATCAGATTCATGGCAGTTAAAATGAAATAACATTATTTATCGCAGGTAAATTAACGATTACTAGCAATGTTTTAAAATCAATTGAACAATCTCTCAATAATAATTCATTTTAATAATAACCAAACCAACTTTCTAAATTGTAAAATAATTGGTAAATCAAAATTAATGGATAAAGAAATGGTTCCTGAGTTGAGGACAGAAACTATTAACATAAACCAAAATAAATCAAAAGGAAAAGTGAAAACATTATTTGGTAGTTTAAGTTCAAAAAGTTTGGCTTTTTCGGATAGAAATAAAAAGCACTTTAATGTTTTATTTAAATTGTCCAATTTATTAAGTTTTTAATAAATATCGCATTATAAAGATTCATTTATAATATGCATATTCCATCTTCAATAAACTTTACTTCTGTAATCAAAAATAAAATTATTATTAACACAGGGCTGAATTGGAATAACTCCAATTTAGATCATTATCGAAGGGTGCTACAGTTTAGAATGCCATTAGAGCACTATATGAAAATAAAATAATACTTTATAACTATTAAAACCTTTTATTAAACAATTAATACTTGAAAAATTGTATATATGATTGTATACTTTTCAACATAAAAATGATTACTTTTTAATGCTTTCTTAAAACTATAACTTTTGAAGTTTTAGAAAGCTTTATCAAAGATGACGGCCTACAAAAAATAAAACTTTAAACAGAATGAAACCCATAAAAACATTGATATGTTGATTTCTTTTAAACTTCGCTGCGGAGTCAACACTTAGCTTGTCATTAGATTTAATTCATTCAAGTTTCTCTAATGGGTTTTTTCTAATAAAAATGATTTGAAATATAGATTATTTAGAAAATTTGGTTTGTTTTGGTCTCCTTAAGCCTTTGTAAATTCCTGGTATAGAAGAAATTAGATTCGTTTTTCAATAATCCATTTTTCCAATTTTTAAAGTGAAAATGTAATTATCCAACAAAGTTTCATATAAATCTAATATTTTTATGTGGTCAAATACAGAGTTTTCAGTATATAATAAGCCAAGCAATATGAACATTTTCTTGGCGTTTAAACTAAAAAAACTTCTATGAATTTTCTTTAAAAATTTCTGAATTATTCTGGGTAGGAAAGTCTTATAGATTCATTTAATTCCATTCCAAAAAGGCGTGCTAAAAAAGACAGAACAAATAACAAAACTGTTAATTAGGAAAATATTATAGAAAGTAATATGAAGATAATTATATTTTATGTTTACTATCTTAATTGTGACCATGCTTGTCATTCAATGTTTACAATATTTATGTTTACTGATGTTTACAAATCACAAATGTCAATGTTTTTTCTGTTTCTCTTTTCATGGTTGTTCCCACACAGTTCTATTAAACTTTAAATTGTACAAGACCGAATTTACATGAATATTCCAGACAATTCGAGATTGTTAGTAATTGTTGTAGATTTCTTTTTTAGCGACATGTAGCGGATGTTGTGACATGTGGCGACATCGGCGACATGCATCATCAACTGTATAAATTTCTATCTTTCTAGAACTTTTATAATTTTTCCGATCTTTATGATATTCTTGAAAAATCAAAATCATAATTACTTCAAATAAAATTTGCATTTTCCCATTGTTTTTTGCAGTATTAAAGAGGGAAATTTTGGGTCTAATTTGATTTTTTATTGCTTTTATTAACTAATCAAGTAAAGAACGTAAAGAACAATGCAAAGATTTCAAAATATATAATCGATATCGAAATCTTACAAATTTTTTAAATCAAGTAAAGTACATGAACATGTTTTAGATTCTAAAAGCTTAGCAAATTTATTTACATTTGAAACAATGAGTACATGATTTGATGTTTTTTTTAATCCATTAAGTTTTCTAATATTTTATTTTAACGTAATTATATACCGACAGTTCGAAAAATGCGGTAATTGTTTATTTGATACCTATAATTATGTTTTAATTATTACAGACTTATTTTAGATAAAATAATTACAGATAATTATTTCTATATTGATAAAAATAAACGAATAAAATTATGTACGAAATAAGTTTGATTTAACTGAGTTGAAGATAGCTTGTAAATAGTAAATGAATTTTAATTGGTTGAAGTAAAAGCTTTTCTTCAATTTCAGAGCTTTTCATTGAAGATTATTCTCATTTTTAACAATTATTTTTAATGCATTAAAGTACATTGATTAAGAGTTAAACAGATTTTAAATTTAGAACATCTTTACAACTGGAAGGAGCGAAAACCCCTAAAATTCCATATATGCGTATGCGTGTTTATTTAAGAATGTGTGAGCAATGTTCAAAATGGCGGGTGGTTCTGACATTTCTAATTATTGTTATTGTTATTAAAAATGTTCAACAACAATTACATACAGTTTTGTAATCTAATTGTAAACAATTAGGACAATATCTAATCAATCAAATATTTGACTTTTTGTAGTTGTCATGAAATATTTCTCACAAATAAATCCATGTGCAATACAACGAAATGGTTTATCCCTCAGTAAAAACGTATTTTTATTTCTAAAATTTGATAAAAGTCGTAAAGTGTGTTTTATTGTTCTTATTATTTTGTGTTTAGTGTGAGTTTTATGAACAAGGAAAAGTTTTTTCAACTTAAAATTCTAATTAATAGTTTGTTTCTGCCGCCTTTAAATTACAATTCCATCGTGTTTTAAGGGTGGAATGTTATTGGTGTTTTGATAGACTTTTCGCTAATAAATCTAAACGTTTCTTTATGTTGACATTCTTAACATTTTCAATCGAAAATAATTTAATTGAATAATTCAATCAGACTTTGAAGAAACCGTATTGATTCTAACCTATTTGTTAGGTAAGTTTATCATAAGAAGCACGAATTATTATTATAACTTTGTTCATAATATTTTAAATACCCTACTATTATTCAGTAACCTAACTATTGTCTGAATACGAAATGCTTTTGGATACTTAATCATAATACTTCATTTAATAAAATCAATTTACATTTTATTATTTACCTAAGTAAACAGACTTTTCTGTGTAGTAATCAGTTTTTCTGTTTATAGGAATCTATTAGGTCAAGAGGTCATTTTTGTGATTATATTTGTAACTACTGATAGTTTTATCAGCTTTTTAAATATATTAATGTTTTCCCAGGCCTTAAGTTTTGTTTAGAGGAAGAAAAAGACGTTCATCATCTAAACAAATTAAGTTCCTTGACCCTAAACTTTCTTCCTCTCTATAATCATCGATTCAAGTGTTCAGAGAGGAAGTATGGGAAAATGAAACTTTAAAATGTCGATTAAAAAAATAATAACAATAATAATGTTATTTGAATCAATAAAAGCGCGTGCTGTTGCTGTTATTTCCAATGTTTATATGAATGTAAATCGCAGAAATGTTTTCTCCAGCACGTTTCTACATTAGTTTTTTTTTTCTGTTCAAATATATATTTTTTTGCAAATTAAATAAATCTTAGTGAGACTAGCAATATTGATGGAAAATATCTATTTCTCATTTATATCAATGCATTATTTGTTTAAATCGAGTAGGGTTAAGGAGATTAATAGAGTAGGGTAAGGTGGTCATTAGTGAACCACTAAGTACGTAATGAATATATAAAACGTTTTTAAAAAAACAATATATAAGTGATAACAAAGAAACTTTATTTTTTTATTATATTTAAGTATTTTAATCACCAAAAATGTAAAACTAATATGAAATAACACCAACAATCAAATAGGACGTTATATAAAATCCGTTCAAATCTATAAGAAAATGTTTGTATACAATTTTTTTTAACAAACGTGGGAAAAAAATAATAATTTCACGGTATAGTTAATCTCCATGAAACAACTTCCAAGTTTAGGGAGGCTTAAAACTTTTTCAAATAAAGTTTTATTTATTCTCTTTTATTAACATTCTACAGTTTTGTCGTTTTCTATCTTCTGTCGCTATCAACGAATTGCCATAATTGAAGGTGAAAAATTATCCATGTTGTAAAAGGACTATTTTCGTCGGAATTTTTAAGTTTTACATAGTTTCTAAATTTAAAACAACTAAGAACATTTGGAGAAAAAAGTAAAATACGAAAAAATTTTCACCGACATTTAATACTGACAGGATGCGTAGGTAGAAGGATAAAAGATATGAAGTTTTATTTATATTTACTTTGAAATCATTTTATTTCGTAACATGAAAAAAATAATACATTTCTGTATGAATTCTGGCGAACCAAGTTATGGAATTAAAATGCATGTGTTATGTAACAAATGCATTATTATTTTTTTTTAATTGTTATTTACCGTCGCTTTATAAGTACTAATGCCTTTACCGACTCTAGGATTAATAAAAATCCGTAATTGCATCGAGAAATATAAAATATTTGCTCGATTCGAGAATTGAACTCGACACTTACCAATTTTGGAGTGGTCATCTTGACCATTCGCCCACCAGTAAGCTTCAAATACATTATTAATTCATTTTTAATATTAAAGAAAATCCTTATTCGATTATATTTTCTATTATGACTCAAAGTGTGGTGATATAATAAACAAATTATAGTACATAATCAAAAATACACTGTATTAATTGCAATACAATACAAATTATCTGATGCAACATTTGTTTCGACTTAAGGAATTGAAAAAAATATTTCAGTCATGGTTTGCAATTTTATTGCCAGTCTCGATAATAGGACGGATTAATTACTCTACCTTATTTTTCCTCGGATTGGTTGGAAAATTTAGTCTAAGCTCCTTCTAATATGTAATTCACTACTAATTTTAATGTAATTCTTTCAATATCTTTTTTTAATTCCAAAAAATGTATACAGCGAAAGTGATGCATAGCAATGATGATTTTATGTTGTTTTATATAACAAAGTACGTATCAGACTTTAGCAAAATTTTATATGCACCTAGGGTTATTCGAATTTTACCTTCCAAGCTCCAAAACTATCAGCAGCCAGCCCTTTGTAGGCAAAGTTCGGTTTATATTGGTTTATATCTTAATGAATTTCAAAGGTATTACAAAATTTTCATAGAAACTATTAAAGAATTTATTTCTTACTAAAACTAATTTCTATTTACTTTTTGATTAAATTGTTGTCATGGAATATGAACCCAGGGCCTACCGGTCACAAAACCGTCACCTTGATCTCTAGACAATTAAGACATGTTTAAAATTATTGTTTTGAAACCTCTTTATCAGTTTTATTGTTTGCTTTTGCAAATGTTAACAAACTTTTTTATACTTAAAATTATTGAGAAAGTTTAAGAATTGAAAATTTTGAATTGTTTTCCAGAAAATATAATAGTTTTTAATAAAATTAGTACGAAACTATTAAAAAAAAATATATTTGTGCTGAAGTTAATAAGTTACCCTCTTTTGTAAAAGTCTAGCTTTTTCTTGGGAATAAGGGTCTACACAAATAAACGCTTACATTTTACTTGCTTCAGTTAACTGCACATACACTTTCCAATTAAATCAATAGATGAAAAAATAGCAACAATCTGTTAGTTTAAAATTGACCATGATTATTATATTTGGTTATCACTTACACGTGTATGATTAAATTCTTTGTTTCCTGTCTTTGCTAACATATACACCGACATTTGCCTATTTTTATATATGTTACAGCAAATTTAAACTAATATATTAGGTAGACCTTAGCCAACCTTAATGAATTAAAAAATAATAGATATATCTGTATCTATCCAGGAAATATCACTAAATCCGGGGGAGCATACACTGTCCCTATGGACATGTACTGTCTCTATATATCAGACTTTTCTGTTATTTTTTAATTCGCTGAAGTCTACCTAATATATTTTTACCTTACAAATCGTACATCATATAAATTCACTGCAACATATATTATTTAATTATCCTTAAAAACTGTAAGAATTCAAAAGATTCTTAAAAAAAAATCCAATAAACAATTGAAAGTTACTTACAACGTATATAAGCAATCCTAATCAAAAATCAACAATATGCAAAATGCGTTTGAGTGCCATCGTAAAATATCGATAAACATCGGAGGAACAATGTTTCTTGATCGTACTATTTCAAATCCGTTCATGTGGCGGTCTTGATTTTCATAATACTGGGTCATAGGAATTGTCTCTATTAACTATATGATTTAATTAAATAATTATGTTGATATTCTTGGCTTTACTACCGTTAACTGCCATAAACCCTTATTCTATATATCAATATTATGTAAATTTATATTAAATTAACCTACTAGTGGCCGAGTGGTCTAGGTGACCACTCCAAAACTGATAGGTAATGAATTCGATCCTCGTATCGAGCGAATTTTCAATATTTTTCGATAACGAATTTTATTACCCCTAGAGTTGTTATAAGACCTTAGTAGTTATAAAGCGTTATAAGGATCATTTAAAGAAAAAAAAATATTGAATAGAGTACGTATAATTTCTCCTTTTAGTTTTCACCAAACATTGTTTTATCTCCATTTAAAATGACAAATTCTACTACAAGACGTAAACATTTAAATCCCTGAATTTAATAAATGAAGTTACGAAAAAGATCGGTATATTTTTCCGACTGAGACATTTCCTGAATATGCCGACGCTTAATCTTTTTAAAAATAGCCATCGATTCATTGTGGAAATTTTAGTGATTTGCTTACAAATAATCATAATTTTGTACAGCATTGTGTTTTATTTAAAATTTGTTATTCAAAAATTATCAGTTCACAAAAAAAAAATAATACATAGATATAGGTTTTTGATTAGAACAGTAATTAGAAATACAATATTATTTATTGCAGTAATGTTTGATTTTTTGTTAGTTTATTTTTGAAATGTTTTTATTTAGAATAGGGCTTAACTGGAGTAATTATGATTTTTCTGATTATTAGAAATGACTATCCTACAAGCAAACATTTGCAATAAGGATGAAATTGTAAAAAACTGAAATAAATATAGGACTTTGCTATTTCTAATCTCTCAACTTATATAAATATATTAGATATTTTTAACATTTAATTACTGACTTATTGCCATTATTAAGCATGATAACAAGGTAATGAAATTAATCCCACGAGGCCAATTCGGAAGGATTATGAGGTACGACTATTTTTCATTGAATTTATGTAACCAGTTCAATAACCCTTCTATTATTATGACACGCGTGTATTTAAACTAACAGCAAATCATTGAATTAATTTCAAGAAAAAATTATGTTTATTTATAAGTAAGAGTAAATCATTCGTTTTCTTGGCTCATCTTCATTAAACATGTATTGAAGTCCAGGAGCTTCCCGCTGCTCCAAATTGCACATGATGGGGTCGCGCGTGCTCTAAAAACACTGGTTTCCGTCGTTACAGCCGTCCCATAGGTATTTGTATCGGGATCTATTTTATTTTCTTCTAGTTTTTCCTCTTTATATTATGGTTAATTTTATTTGGTTGAGCTACTTAGATTTTAATGGGATGACGATGCTTGATTTCAGTTCTCATATTCGTTAAACAAATCAAACAGTATTATTTCAAATATAGAAATTGTTTAGTTAGATTGTTTACGTGGGAGATAAAATGGCCCTTAATTAACCCATCCACAGATAATGAGTAAGCTGATGATATCTGAATGAACATGTTTTAGGACAATGAACGACAAAAAAGAAGAAAACCAGAAAAACTACGTCAAATATCGTTTAAATGTATTTTTAGTAGTTTTTCTACGAAATATTTAACTCAAAAATTAGAGTATACAACAGGGGGGAGGGGGCAAACTTAATACTGGTTTGATCGACAATAATTTTTCTTTTTTATGCGTGATCAACTTCGAAAAATGAGTTATATTAAAAACAAAATTTAATTACGACCTTTATTGGTAATAATAAAGAGGGGGTGATAGAACAAAAAGGGGCAAGAGATCAATACATTGAATTTACTCTTTTATATAATGTGCCTTATTAATAAATGTATTGGGTTAATTATTTGATGTAGATGTGTGTCATTCTAATTCATCAATAAGTCTTGTAAACTTAGGTTTATAATCACTAATGCTAAAAGCTCGAAAATTTCGATTTGATGTTTTTCATTTGAAACGTTGCTTCCTATAGATAAGTGGGACAACAAAATGATAATATCTTCAATACCATCGATCTCAAATATTGATAGTTTTGTATTGGATAGTAATAAATTCCAAAAATTTATAATATCCTCGTCATCACATTTTCCAAAGAGTAATTAAATAAATTCAAAAATCGGTTAAAAATTATTGAGATTTGCAAATCATCTGCTCAATTCTTGATTAAAATTGTTCAGTTGAGAACAAATATTTCAATATTGCATTCACCATTATAAGTGTAATTAGTATTTCTAAATTTGGACAAAACATTTAAAATTTTGCCGTTTTAATTAGGAAGCATGAATATAATATCAGATAAAATGTTTAGAATTCTAGAAGAAAAGCTTATTCGACTGAACCACTTAACAGGACAAAATTGAAGTTAATTTTATATATTCTGATTTACTGACCATACTACTCCGTTGACTACGGAATAGACGTCTTCTTAAATTTTGCGCTCTTATTGAAATCGCAATTTTCAATTGCTAATTTTCGATAAACTTCCACATTCATAATATCCGCATTATATCCATAGATCCGTCAGATGACATAATAACCAATGTATTTAAAAGTATATTCATATCAAAAGTATATTCAAAGTATAGTAGAATGAGTAGAAGGGAGTAGATGCATTTGGGAATTAGTAATGTCCGTTATAGAATAGATGCATGGGTAATTCTAATTCATCTTTCACTCTCTCATGCTTCACACATATTCAATTGAAATATTTGAAATTAATTTAATAAATTATGTTCGCGATCGACCGTTTGCCCACCCCTGGTCTATTATAAAGTTATTAATGTAGCGAATATAGCAGCTTATCTATTAAAATCTGAGGTTTGTCTTGAAATTTTTATTCTGAATTTTGAATAAATATTCATTCTTAGATTCCTTTATTGCAAATTTATTATTTTTTTCAATTTTGCTTATTTATTTCTCTGTCTATCCACACCAAAAACGACTAAACCGATTTTGATGAAATTTTCTTATCACCAAAAAACAAAAATAAGGGAAGGGAAAAAATGAGGTAACATCGAGTAGATTAAACCGCGCGTGTCAGTTAGTTTACAATAAGATATGATTATTTTTGTTAATTACAATTCGGAATCTGTCGGGCCTATTTCGTTTTTACATTTGCACTACTTTAATCTATTCAAACAATTTTCATAATAGCTGTACACACAAAGCAGACCGAAGGTTATATATGCGTCTAACCTACCATAATCTTCAGTACGTTAAAAAGTTCTCTAATGATTGCTTATGTTTAATTAGTTTTTTTATGGTTCTTTAAGTTACGTACATGGAATTTATATGTCCATTAGATCACAAAATATCAGGATTATATTAAATCTTTTTATTTAAAGGTCGTTGTAATTTCTATTTCATTTTATTAGTATACTAAAAAATATCTATCAATTTTTTTTAAAAATAACTTTAAATATTTCTGTTATCCCCCCCCCCCAGATGAAAAAAATAGGTACAAAATACTGTACAAATTAGCTAAAATGTATATTTTTAAATATCTTAAAAAATAACTTAAGATTAGTATTTAAGTTCCTTTTTTGAAGAGTAACTAAATACCCAAAATAACTTCGGATAAATTTAAAAAAAGTAACGTATCTAGATACTGGATCGACGACATCTAGATACTTTCCAAAAATCTTTGACAATTCTGATCAGTTCTAGTTCTGTCTAAACAGAAATAATTAAACACAAATTTGTAATTGTTTTGACAAAAATTCCCTTAAACATTAATGCAACCGCATCAAAATAATTTTGTATTTCAAAAGCAGAACTATCGAAGATACTTTGGGAAAGTATCTAGGTACTAGTTAATAGGTCTGAAGTTACTTTAAGTGTCTAGTTACTTTAAAAAAAGGAACTTAAATACTTACCTTAAATTAATTTTTAAGTTACTTTGTATAATTTTGTTAGGTAATCTTATAATGTATTTATTATCTCTTTTAATTTAGGAAAAAGGAATGTATGTATATCTTATCCCTGTCAACACAACATACTTTAAAAACAATGAAAAATGTATATAAGGTACAAATTGAGATACATTAATGAAGTACAAATTGAATATTTAAACAATACAAAATGAAGCTCTAAATGAAATTAAATAATATATAAAAACAACGAAAAATACCTACAGCTAATTTGAGTAAAATAAAAATAAAACAATTGAAATCTACTCAAGAAAAAACATCACAAAGTAAACATTATTGTATAAAACCGGGTAAGCAGGTACTCCGCTTTATTGTTTACTACGCACTTTATTTATAGAAACTAAAAAAATACCTTAGATACCGAAAAATATTTAAGGTTCTTTTTACAAGGTACAGTTCTCTTTTAAAAGTATCTAAGATACTTCTTACTTTTTGCCAAAAAATAAAGTAACTATGATTTAGTAACTTAGATACTTTAGAGTATCTAAGATACTTCAAAGTAGCTAAGATACTTTTTTCTGACAGCTCTGTTCAAAAGAATTTAACAAATACACATACTAACAATGAATAGTGGTTTTGGTTTATTATTTATTATTGTAATATTCTTATTGTACATCATTCTTAAAGTTTTGAAGATCCTTAAAAATGTTCAAAATATTATTTGTTTTGTTAGTTGAAAGAAATTTGAGTTTCAATATTATCGAGTTTTTTGTTTTGTTAAAATATGCCAATAATTATTTTTAACAGATATTATCGCTATTATCAAATTCAATAGTTATCATAGTACTCTGGCTTCATGATTTATGCTTATGGATATTATAGAGGTACGTGAAAATGCTACCAGACAACTAACAATTTAATAGAATGTTCCTTTTTTAATGCTAAAGCACCTGTTGAATTTTTTAAGTGATTCACTATGGTAAATCGTTAAAAACTGCAAGTTACTGCAATTTAAAAATACTGTAATTTTACACGTAATCTTATGGAGGTTTGGTGATCGAATAGACTAAATTAATTTTTATTAGTAAAAAAAAAATACTATCCGGCGTTCCAAACTAGGTAGTTTAAATTTTAAGGAACTAATTTTGCATATGTTTATTTGAGTTTACCACACGTTTTTTAAAAAAAAACAAATGATAAACAGACCAAAAAATGTGTGTTTTCTTTGATAAATTAATAAGTGTATAAGAAAGTGCGACAACACTGTCGCCGGCTGAAACGTACCGTCTTGTAGCTGTGTTAGTATATTTGGTTAGATAAAAATGAAACGCATAATTTATCTTTGTCACACTCATGAGTATACAGTATAAAGCGGAAAAGGATGAAATGTGTCAAATAATTTATTTTCTAAATGTTGAGCAGATCGCGCATGCTCACTCACATCATGTGAGAGAGATATACTGAAGTCGCCAACGCTGCCAACCTATAAATTCGACAGCGTTATCACGTTTTCATTATTTTGTGTAATGTTGAGTTGTTAATTTATTTTTAGTTATAATTGTCTTAAGGAGGTATTCCAGTATAGAAGTTTAAAATATAGATTTTCTTTTATTCTATATTTTCAAATTTTAGACCTTCAAGAATATACCCTTAAACGCAGATTCCAAAATTCGAATTATTTTCAAAGATACAGCGGATTTTGTGTTTATCTGAATTATTCTATTGGAGTTATTTTTCAAACTTCAAACGCGTTTTTCTCAAAATTATTTTTTTTTGAGGTGGTTGTCATGATATCTCAAGTTCTACTTTATCGATTCCTTTGAAATTTGATAAAAATCTTTATTATACATCTCTCTATCACTGTTACCTTGAATTTTGGAAAATTTTAATTGTAAGTATTTTTTAAAAATTCGAAAAGGTCCAAAGAAGAGGGTAGATTTTTTTTTAAGTCGACGCAATTTTGTGAATTTTTCTTTTTATTCTTTGGCAATGGTCAGTCCGATAACGATATCTTTACTAATGAAGATTTTTTTTAATTTGTTTTAAATCAAAACACCGGTTGAAATCATGTTACCCAGGGAGCACCGTTTTTTTTTTTTTTTTGTACTCCACCGTCCTGTAATTGGACGATTTTGTGATTTTTTATATTCTTCAAATATCATTAAAATCATGTAAAAAAATGGATAGTCAAAATATTTTTCATTTGTTTTATCTTAGTTTGAAAAATGCCTAAAATTTAGGCATCTAGGCCAGAATACCTCCTTTAAAACATGCTAATTGAATAACTTATGAGTATCAAATCAATAATATTTTGATTTGTTAAGTTGAAATCCAGGTACATTCAGTCCCAAAAGTTAGTTAAAAATTTTCTATATATTTTGTTTAAACTTTTTGGTGAAATTTATGAATTTCTTTTAAACTATATACAGTTTTTTATGTATCGACCTATTTATTTGCTTCATGATACGCTATTACGATGTAATTACTCACGAATTTCTATTTTTATGTATTTTTGTCTCTGATTGTTTCTCCATAACATCCTTAAAAAATGTTTAAATTTAAAATATTTGTTTTCTAAGTTGAAAGAATTTTGAGTTTCAACTTGTTCTGTTTTGTTAAAATAGGTTATAATTATTATTTTTCACAGACAGTATCTATCGATAATATCGATGACATCGATATTATCATTTTGAGTAGTTTTCGTAGTACTCAGGCTTCATGATTTTTATTTATGCTTAAGCTGAAATGTTCATTCCTTATACAAATTCAATACAATTCAATGACTTTAGGTTTCTCAAAATTGAATTTTTCATTTCAAACAAATATTAATTGAATTTCTTTTTCGATTTATATGGTTAAAAAATAACCGCTTTAGCAAAATATGTTAGTACTTTCAAAAGTTTAATTGAAATTTATAATGAAAATATTTCTTCAATGTTACAGAATTCATAGTGGAGCGAAGTCGAGTAAGAAGAAGTAATCAAGAAAGTGAGGATAAGAAAAAGAAGAAGGATAAAGGGCAAGATTAAGAAAATTTTACGCACGTGTCCACCTACGCATAATGGAGACAGAAACAGAATCGGACTCGGCGCCCGAACATTGCGTCTCGCCAGACCACCCCGAGGGTTCTGTACTACCACCTAGGTATGAACGCTTTTTGATTGAACATTTTTATTTCATTTTCTTTTGCTTCATTCGAGTGAAACGAACAAATTCAAATAGTTTAAGTTCAAATTTGAAATTGACGAAAAAATTTGTTCACATTCCCTTAGGATCCACCAACCAATTTTACTGTTTAAATAAATAAAACGAAACAACTATGAATTCATCTCAATTTTCCGTTCCATTTTGAATTAAAGCTTTTCAATGTGAAACAATATGATTTATTCAAAAATGTTATTACTTCGGAAATCAATATATCCCATATTTTGCCTATGTAAATATTTAAATCTATGTCTTTATTCGACTAAGTCTAGCTAATAAAGTTTAGCAAAAAAATATAACATTAAATGCATTTAATGAAAAACAAGTTCACCTTGTATGCTAAGGTACATCTGCCAGCATTTCTTTTTGATCTAACAACTTCTTCCCAAGAATAATCAAGCAGGTGTACCTATGTCCTATTTCTCTATTCCTAAATCGAAATCTCTGTAGCCATAATATATTAGCTGCATTTTAAATTTTTAACCATTGTTTTGATACAGTCTTTCAGTTACCTCTTCAAATGCATTAACTGAAATTATTTTATAAACTTAAGGATCGGTGTTTTACTCATGGATAAGTAAATTACAGTCCCTGGCCATATTAATAGACGCACTATAGGTTTTGTACAAAATATGAAGTAAAAATTATTATATTTTGTATGTATAATGTTAAATATAGTTAATCATGTTTTTGCTTACAAATGTTAACATGTTATTTGTATTATTGTTTGTTGAGCGCCTGAATAAGCAATAAATCATTGCGAAACGTCGCGTTAAACAAAAAGTATTAACTTATTTTCCTGCTCCAACAACTATTCTCTGAACATATAGTAAATTTACCATCAAAGAGCTGATTCATATTCATATTTATAATTATATTTTGTGTTTATATTTTTGATCGGATTTAACTTTCCTATACAAATTTATTTTATAATTCTTATAAGCAATTAATGTAACCAAAAAAAAATCATATTAACTGAAAAATAACTTTTACTATAATTTTAAATATCTTGTCAATTATGATGAACTTAATTGTTTAATATTTAACTGAAAACCCTTTTACTACTATTAAAGCTTCAATTATTCGCAGCGTGCTGTATATGCAGGATAATAATGTCCACTGCATTTGTGGTTGGTGATTCTATTTATGAGTTTTTTTCTAAGGGATATTTTTCTGATGTGATCACTTATTTAACCACTTTTCTCTCCATCAAATCCCACACATTTTCAATGGGGTTCAAACTTTTATAAAAAGTTTCGGAGCAATTACGCGTTTGGACGTTGGCGACATCGTCCATCAAATCACACAATTTTGAATTCGAAAGCCACAACCTTTTCACTAAAAAGTTGTATTTTGGTTAAATCCCGATACATTAATGGCAGTGGTTCTTAACCAGGATTTGATCGAACTCCAAGAGTTCGGTGAGTCAATCTCGCGGGTTCGGCAGAAGTCACAGCACATATATAAATACATACCTATATTTTGAATTTGAAGAAATCTTTTTTTTTCCAACAAAGAAAGGTTCGATGAATGTGAACATGAAATTGAAGATATTAAACACCAACAAAGTAAAGAACCATTTATTTATGGTATGCCACCCAAATCACTATTCTTAGGTGAAAATACGCATGTTTTCTAAATCTTTCGAATAAAATTTTACCTGGAAGATGAATGCCACTATCTAGATATGATAATACAGACTTTTATTGTCATAAATTTAAAAAATTATTATCCTTGTTGAATGATGAATACCACTTCATTATCAACTTCTATATTATTATAACGAATAAATTCAGTTTAGTTTTTAATAAGAATTCATAGAAAATTGTGTGATTGTTAGTGACAATGTACATATACTCAATAACTTTAATTTTTTGCATAATTTTAATTTTTCAATGATTATTTACTGATCATTTTACAATGGCTAAAATATTTTGCTACTAGAAGGTTATTAAAAATTTCTAAACGCAGAAATATAAGAAAACTTTCTCTTTACTTAATTCATTATCAGCACTTCTCAGTTTCGGAGTGGTCACCTTAACTACATGTCCACCCGTTGACATTTTTTTTTATTCTGTACGAAATATTTATAGTAATCTGTTGAAAAGTTATAGCCAAACAAAAGAGAATGAAACGAATTTTTAAAATATTCTTTATACGGCAGTAAGTCCACTGAACTGTAGACTAGAGTGAACGTACTCTATAAGTCTAATGTTAAATTTAAATTGTTATTTCCTATCAATTTATCGAATTCTCGAACCCTTTTCACAACATTTTTCTGTAAAATATATTCTCTTCGCAATTTTTGACAGTTATATGAGCAAGTTTAGTCCAGTTTACATTTCAGTGAATAAATATAAGTTCACGGGGAAGATATTATACTAAAAATTACTTTAGTAACATCGTAATCCAAGACTAGTCTTTCACTATCTTAATTTTTACAATGTTCTATTGAAAACTTACTATTTAAAGATTTTTAATGATAAAATCGTAATTTTTCAAATGTAAATACTAATTTTTAAATAGAGCACTGTAAGTATTAAGATAGTGAAAGTCTAGTCCTTAATTACGTTATTACTGTAGTAATTTTTGTTCGTGTATGAACTCCGCAAGTACTGAACATTTTTATTTCCAATGTCGTTTAAACCATGACAGTTATAGAGTAACTATAAGTAAACCTGAGGAAAAAAGAAAACACTTCCAAACCATTTTGATTACTAGCATTTTTGCATGTAAGAGAAAAACGTAGTATCCTTCCTGTTTTTCTTATTTACTGTTGCTTTATAACTATCGAGGTTTTTAGCGACTCTAGGGTTATTAAAAATTCGAAACTCAAGAAATATCGAAAATATCGCACCCATCACCTACTAGTTTTGGAGCGGTCACCTTGATCACTCAGCCATATACTTCATTTATGTTTAATAAAAATACATTTTTGGCGTTACTTCTAAAAAAATAGTTCTTATCCTAAAAGCATTCAATTAAATATCCAATGAAAATAATTGTGTAAGTGAGAAAGAAAACTTAGTTGCTGAAAGTCAAAACATGATTATTTTCAAATGTAGAATGTTATTAAAAGTTACAACATACAAGAAAAAAGCAAAGATATTATGCGTGATTATGGTCATAATTTTATAATTCACTCATTTAATTTATATTTATTGTTAATTTGATTTGCACATGCGAATTTTTTGGCGTTGCTTGAACTTAAATAACTAAATTACCAACGCTTGATGAGATACAAAGGCATGCGTTGTACTTTGTTTTAGTTACTACTTATTTCAATTTTTGAAGATTAATTTTATAATACATATTGATATTAAAACAAAGAAGTAAAATCGGAATAGTATTATCGTATTTTCCTGTGTTGACAATTGATAGTTAGAAAATGATTAATAATTTGTAATTCTTCAATAATCATTGAAATTGTTTTAGATTAATCCATTTCTAACAATAAAATAAATATCTTCTATTTTAATCCATCTTATCTTTAATCAACTATAATCTTCTTTAAAAAAGAAGCATAAAAAAAAAACTCAAGGAGGCACTTGTATCCGTCTAGAAAATCTTATATATTGCGCAAGTAATTCTTGTTTTATGTTGTGGTATATGAAAAGTTTGATTTTTAATTATAGGTCCTAAAACTCTTTCGCGTTGATATAAAATAAACTTAAGTTTATTAGAAGTTAATGTTGGTATTAAAATTTGTTTTTACCACAAGAACCATTTATAAAATAAGAAGATATCGATATCTATTACCGTGTTGAAATTAAACGGAGTTTTGCGATGTTATACATGAGCTTTTGAGCATTTCCCATGCATTTTTTTTGTTTTCCTTTTTTTTATTGATAGTTTTCTACTGCCAAAATAATAAACATAACAATTATTTAATTCAATCATTCATTATAATTGTTGACTTCATAAAATGTATCTTAAGTTAATTTTATAAAAAGCAATGATTCCCAGTGAATAAAGTGAAGACAAGTTCATATTTTTAATTGTGTAATTCATTATTATTTCATTTTAAAATTACCATGTTTTATCAGCACGGTTTGTTACTACTGTCTTATTAAATCAAAACATAATAAATGTGTATTTAATAACTTATATTTTAAGTTATATCGCTTGCTTTTAATTATAATTTAAACTAATTTCACGCAATTTATTTTCTAGACAGGATTATTTTTTATTAATTAATGAGTATTAACTAATTATTACTGCATTATTGTCAAATAACTAATTGAAAAGTGAAAAAAATCGTAAATGGATACTTTAAAAACACACTATTCTTAATGTACTTTTACGAGACATACGAAAAGATGATAAAAGTAGATACATATGTGATGAAAACCAAGAGTGGCATATACAATTATCCAAAGGATGATTTACATTTGATAGTATTTTAGTTTTCATATAGCTTTCAAATATAGTTTTTATTACAGAAAAAATATATCTCAATTAATTTTATGATTCATTTAAGCTTTGATGAACAAAAATTAACCGTAATAAAAGTTAACCTTCATAACCTTCTTTGGTATGAGAAGTGAGAAAGTTGCTCTTGTAATCCTGTTATTTTCGACTACGTAAAAGGTGCCCACAATCCCTGGAAATTTGGAAAGCGTTGGTAAAAGTCAAGGAAAATATTTTTCCTTGGAATCTGTGGGGAAAACAAATTAATCCACGTGGGAGATACGTATGAAATATTCCACCTGAAATTGGTCACTCTTGAAATCGACTTCGTTCTATGGTCCTTAAATTTTGTATATTATACGACTCCTTTAAATGTGTTTGAATTTTGCAATTTTTTTTAGTTTCGTTAATGTTGCATTATGATTTTAAGAAAATTACACTTTATTTTTAAACCCTTAACTTTTAAAAATGAACTAAAAATATAATCTTTTCTTTTAATTATTTTTATTTGATTTTTGTATGACGTTTCGTCGCCGTAAAAATCATTAAGAAAAAAATTGATTATATTTCTAAGTTTAAAGAGGTTCTCAATCGTAATGTTCTTATTATTTTTCAATGCATTATTTGTTTAAACAAAGTGAAAATTAATTATTCTTGGGTTATGTACTTTCACACCTAGATAGTGGCATTTATTTTCCAATAATCATGGAATTTAAAAAAAAATATGTGCATCCTGGTTATTATTTCTGTTTTTCTATGCTATTTATTATTAAAGTTTTTAGCATAATTATTTTCAAAAAAATTTAAGATGAGATAGAAATTCCAATATATTTACTAACAAAATTTATAAATTAACTAAAAAGTTTAAAGTAGTACAAAAGTTCGAGGTTTAATTTGATTCGGAAGTACAAATGGCTTCAAATATTATGATGCCACCATAGGGTTTCTGTTCGAGATTTCTCGAGAAATTTGTCCTTAGTCGAGACGGGAAAAAATTCAATAACTCGAGAAGTCAATTATGTATGCTAGGTAACTAATAAATTTACAAAGCTGTAATGATTATTAAGTAACGCAGACGGAAAATGAGTGTGTTTTCTCGTTATCGGGAACAAAGTAAGTATACTAGTACTAGTAATTTTGTTAAATTAATTTAAAAGGTTATTTTTTATTTAATTAAAAGGGAACGTGTATATTGTACAGGTAGGGGCCCAATAATTATAAAAAAGCACCTACTATCCTACTCTTTACTCTTTATATAGACCAATCGAGATCGTTTGATGAATATATTATTTGTTATTGATTTGTTAAATAATAAGTGCAATTGTTAACTAAAAATTTACTTTATTTTGATTTAGTTTATCTCATCTATGAGTTCAATTTGAGAATAATTATTATGTTATAAAAATTTCATAATAATTATTTACAATAATTTGAGAATATCATTTTGTCTAATCGAGAATTTTTGTGCCTCAAGAAATAAAAAAGGTTTAGAAACTAGAAATCACGTAGTCATATCAATTTTTTTTCGATTTATTAATCGAATTTTACATACTTTTTCCATTACTTCTATTATTTTTGTTTTTAATATTTACAGCCAGTAATATACATAAAAAAATTTTGCGTCATGCGTGACGTAATTAGGCAGAGGGTCAATGAAAATGTGACTAAACTTGTTGCTTGAAGAAGAAAAAAAATCTAAAAATCATAATACTTAATTTATTGATCACTATTTATAACATAGATTCTACATTGAGAAGGTTATTAAAACTAACAGTCTTACGAGTAAAAAAGGATGACCATGAACCTGGAAAATCTGAAATTACCTGGGAATTTAATTTAATATTAAAATAACATAGACATAACTGGGAATAAAAAAAAATCAGGGAGTTTTAATAATTATAAAAATTTAAAGACCTCTAGCATTTCTAAATTTTTGATCCGATTTTTATCATCTTTAAAATCGTTCAAATTAATCTTCCGAAGCATAAGTGTACCAAGTTTGATGAAGATCGGTTGAGTTCTATAAAAAGTATCCTGAGGACAAGGCCAATTATATTACATGCTGCTAAATTTCTTAACAGATAGTATTTTTGGAACCTATACCTCCTAATTAATACGTTTGATGGAAAAATCAGGTCAAAATTCCAGCAGGGCAAATACAGCAGTTTCTATAAAACCTAATTCTTTTTTTTCAAATTTAATAGACGCCTCGTCACTAACTTCCCCTCGAGCTTCTATTGGGTATTTTTTTGTTCATATAAAAATAACTAATCGCTGAAATATCGGTGAATAAGTGAAATTTTTTTTACCATCGATATTTTTGAAATTATGAGCATTTAAAAGAAAAACTGTATGATTATTACTTCGAGAGATATAAATTTTATGTTTAAAAAATACTGTGAAAATTTTTTCTTGCAAATTTATTCTGCTTTGAAACTATAGAAAAATTACCTTCCTCAAAACGTCAAATATTTGGAGCATAAAAATGAGATATTCAAATTATGAAAAATATGATTATCTTGGAAAACCTGGGTTTTTTAGGGAATTTTAAAATTATTTCTTTGTGGTCATAAGTGTCACAAAAATAGATTAGAGTTTATAAATACGATTAAAAAAATTGGTCATGTTTTGTTACTACGATTCCCTATAGTGTAACTGGTTCCTGATTCCTATAGTTCATCCCTTTAATAGTATTATTATCTATACTATTTGCTATGAGATAAATATTTTCACTGAAAATTTGAATTTATTCAAAGATCATTTTACTCGCTGAGATAGTGAACATTCGCTGAATCAAATGATTGGTTTTTAACGTTTTGATTATATTAAGGGGGTATTCTGATCTAGACACCTACATTTTAGGCATTTTTCAATTTAAGATAAAAAAAAACATTTTTAGTATCCATTTTTTATATGATTTTTATTGATATTTGAAGAATATAAAAAAAAATAAAAAAAAAAAAATCACAAAATCATTAAATTACAGGCCGGTGGAGTGGGGGCTACAAAAAAAAAACGGCGCTCCCTGGTTGACATGATTCCAACCTTTGTAGTGATCCAAAATATATAAATTAAATAGATTCTTCATTAGTAAAATTATCGCTATCGGACTGACCCTTGCCAAAGAAAAAAAAAGAAAAATTCACAAAATGGTGTTGACTTAAAAAAAAATTCTACCCTCTTTTTTTGACTTTTTCGAATTTTTTAAAAATACTTACTGATACTTACAATTAAAGTTTTCCAAAATCCAAGGTAACAGTGATAGAGGGATGTATAATAAAGATTTTTATCAAATTTCAAAGGAATCGGTAAAGTAGAACTTGAGATATCATGACAACCACCTCAAAAAAAAAGTATTGAGACCAACGCGTTTGAAGTTTGAGAAACAATTCCAATAGAATAACTCAGATAACACAAAATCCGCTGTATCTTTGAAAATAATTCGAATTTTGGAATGTGCGTTTAAGGGTATATTCTTGAAGGTCTAAACTTTGAAAATATGGAAAAAAAGAAAAATTGATTTTTTCAAATTTCTAAACCAGAATACCCTTTTAAGAGATATTTTGAAAAAAATTACTACAAAGTAGATGATTGTCAGCTGATGCAAGATGACAACAGAGAATGAATGAAAGAAAAACGGGTCAGTTTTGATGAAAATAGGTTTAGGGAAAGCTTTCGTTCCCGTTAGACGAAAGCCATGCCGATAACGTGAGTGAGCTTTGAAATTTAGCCTTGACCTCATCCAGACGTAATATATCGATGTGTGTGTTTCTATGTAGGTTTCACGTCATCAGACTTTTCAATCTCTATGACCTTTATTACATGACCCGAAAAATTTCGTAGTCACATTTTCTTTTGTCGTTCAAAACTTACATTTTCGTTTTGGTTAATTACAATCAATCCCCAACTGCCGATTTTCCCATTGTCAGACAAATCTCATTCATTCTGAATTCCTTCTTGTAAGGGTTTCCGCATATAAATTCATAATTCTTTCGCTTTCTGTTCACAATTTACATGTGTAAACTCATAATATTTCATTCAATTTATTGAATGGCGAAAAAGGACCGCAAATGAGTTTTATCCTTGAAAACTTATCTTCTGTTGAGTCGATTTTTGTTTATCACAGTAGGTTTTCGTTTTGTACAAATATGAAAAAGAAGTTTAACTAATTTAATTAGCAAGTCATTTGCTTACAAACTCATTTTGTTATTTTCATCAAAGATTGTGTGCAATAGAACACAATGCAAAATTTTCTATAAGAAAAATCAAACAATTATAACGACGGAAATTATCTCAATGTGGAATTACTCAGAGAAAATATTATATATCTCAACGAGATAACAAATCAATTTTAAGTATAAGAAAATTGCAAACTTTTTTTTTCTAGATGGAATTTAAAGATGGAGATTTACAAAACCTGTACTACTTAATTTAAATGTATGAAATGCTATTAAAATCTTCAGGGCATAATTTCAGCAAACCGAACGACATACTTTTTATCATCCAAATTATTGTACGAATAATCGCTTCTCTATTAGCGCATTCAAACTATTAAATTAATTATAGCAATCTAAAAATTCTCATTTCTATGCAAATATATCCTATTTCTATGCAACCAGTGTTTAATGTCACGATTTATAAATTTTATTTTCGCATGAAAAATTTTAATTGATTTCTTCTATCATAGAAATTACATTTTTAACTATTGGAGCAAAATTAATATTTTCCGAATCTGGGTACAAATACTTTATTAGTAATGAAAGAGATTTACACCTATAATAAAAATGTTACCAAAAAAAAGGTATAAAAATAATAATGATTAACTAAATAAATAATTCACTGGGTATATTTTTGATTCATCTTAAATGGTTTTATAAAACAATCAAATAGGCTTATTTTATTTTTCAGCCCTTAAACTATAACTGTTCTTATGGATTTGTCTGCTTGAAATTCGGTTCTGTGACGCATGTGCTTAAGAAATTATATTAGATTTTTTTTTTACTTTGCAACCCCTAAACTATGTCTATTAAATAATTACATTAGTTAGCATTCTTCATTCTAAGCATAAGAAACTTTTATGCAATATACATATGTTCATATTAAAATTAGATTTTTTGCGTTAACTTTGGACAATTATACTGTTTAAATAATGTATAATGTATATTGCGGCTTAATTTATGTAATATAATTTACAAAAATTAATTATAAACAAAAATGTATTTTTAAAGCATTGCCTCAGTTACGTACTTCAATTGCCAAGCAACTTCTTCAGTCTGACTTGATATGTAACTCATCATATAGCAATTATGGAGCGATCCAGTATTACTTTATGGCTATTGAGGAAGGTTGCTTGGCAATCGAAATATGTATCTGGGACAATTTGTTAAAAATACATTTTGGTTCAGCTTTTGTTCAAATTTATTTTTATAGCATACTTTTGTAAATGTATTACATAAATAAGATCACATTTATTTTATGTATTGTTTAAATAGTTTATGTATCGTATATTATATGTACAGTAATCTCTCCAACTGCGCGGTAGTTCTGTTCCCCAAAAACAGCGCGCAACACAAAATCGCGCAATGTGAACTTTATTTTGTATGAAAATGGGAGGGTTAGGTTCCAAAATTTATAAAAATTTCATAAAAATGCATTTAAAATTGATAAATAAACACATAGTTAAAAATTGTATAACCAGAATTGGTTTTCTGAGGGTTCGCAGGGGTTTGCGCGAACTCTTTAATGTGAATGCTATGGTTCGTGCGCATCTCCTGTGAATCTTAAACAGCTACTTTTCCAAATACAATTTCAATAGGAATACTAAAAATAAAATGTTTGAAAATATTCATTGCGTATGCGAACTCCCTGGTAAAGTTTTGGAAAAATATCTCTGTTTATAACCTTCATGTAATGTCTCTTTGATTACACCGAAATATTTTTACACGTAGGTATTCAAATATTATCCAAGTACCTTTGATGGTAATTTCGTCTGAATCGTTATGTTACAATGACCGATTTTTTGAAATCCCTTTAAAGATATTAACGCCTTCAAAAAGATTCAGTCAAACCTACTATTCAACATACTTAGTAATTTTTGTGACATACCTAAGCATATTTTGGTAGTTTCAATAAAGCATATTTTAGAAACAAGAAGTATTATAAAAGGCTACGACATTGCTGAATAAAAGCGACCTCTATTTTTGTCGTTTTAAAGCAGCGGTCGGGGAATCGTGGTAAATTACCCCAAATGGGGTAAAAATGTTTTTTTTTTTGGGTAAGAAGGAATTCAATACATAATGTTTATATAAAATTTAAACTGATTGTTTTCTTTTCAGAATGGGGGGTGGGGGTAATATCGACTTACGCAAAAATATTTTAGGGTAATGATTAAAAAAGTTTCCCGACCGCTGTTTTAAAGCAATGGCTGTAAAAAAATTAAAAAAAAAACAAATGGAAACGTCAGGAAAGATATAAAAGCAAGACTGTTAAGTGTCGTACCCATTAAAGCCAAGCAATATTGAATGGACATCTTTTCATGTGGAAGCAATTGCTTCATTGACTTTAGAAAAATATTTTTTCCATCGTATCATAATCGGAAAAATGAACTTAATTTACTATGACAATTCTAAAGGAAGAAAATCGTGGGATAAAAAGTCGATCATACCTTGATACTGTAGGCAAAGCCTAGTATTCATGGATTTAAGCTTTTGCTTTGTATAGGTAGCCCTCCCACAATATGGTACCTTATAACACGGTTTATAAACTGCGGTAATCCTCCAACAACACGACATTCTGTGATATGGTTTCGTTCTAACACGATAAGAGAATTACAGAAAATTTGCATATCTCTAAGAATTGCTAAATCATTCGGAGACGAAAAAGTTTTGCGGATATGGCTATTGAGGAAATTTAAGATTTGTTAGTAGAAAATGACATTGGCAAAGTGGATTTTGTGGAAATGCAATCCGAAGCTGTAGATCAAATCGTTTTTGAGGACACTATCACGAATGAAGTTTATGCAGTTAATAATTTAAACGCAAAAAAAAATACAAGAAGGCTTGGAACTTGAAAATCTCGAGTCATTTTCTTGAATGCAGATCTTTTCGCTGAATAAATCCAGATTCAAAAGGGAACTTTAAAGTGTCCTGCTCTATACTAAAATATTCATCTGGTAAGAACCATTTACTAAGTGAAAATACATTTTTTTTAAAGAAGGGAGCAGATGTAAGAACTGTAAATGAACAAAAAAAAAGTTCTGAAAGTAAAGACGATATTTTTCCACCGAAAAACGTTCTTTATTGACTATTTAACCAGTTTTTGAGACGTAATTCCCGCCTTTTTGTACTTGAAGGTCTCATATAACACGGTTTCATACAACACGGTATTTTCTAGAAACTATCGTGTTTTAGGAGGGATACCTGTATATGGTGGGTTCAGCTGGTCTTATTTTTTCTAGATTTACTCAAACCTTATGAAATAGTTAAAGAAAATCTTAACTAAGCATGATTGATGTTTATTACGATTTACTGAGCAATGCTAAGCATAAACCAATTGTAGGATGAAACCTTATCTCATTCCCTATATTTACCGAACGTCATCGCTTTTAATTATCATTTATTTCAAACGAAATGACCCATAGTCTAAGTTAGTGACTCAGTTATAAATGACTAAGACTGCTTTAGCCCTACGATTTAACAAATGGGGATGAGAAACGTTTATTAATATCTGTGGTGTTCCTGTTGTCTTATCAGTGGTTTAGAAGGTGGTTAAAAAAATAACATTCATTTTTTGCATATAAAGCAGGATTTTCATCATTGGCAAAATATAATTTAACCTGACAAAAGCTTGGATTGATATGTAAAGTAAACAGAAGATGAAACCTTCAAGTTCATTAAAAAAAAAACTTTTTTACGATAATTATTATTTTCGGATTTCTGAAGAAAAAAAAATGTTTAAATTATAAACAAGTAAATAGTTAAATAATTCAAAGAAAAAAAAAAGATAACACTAACTTTATAACTAAAATATTTTTTTCTAAATTTACATTATTAGCATAATATTTTGTTTTCAATACGAAAATCAGCTAATTTGTTGTTATGAATCACTTCCATTTTTTTTAATTTTTGTTTTTCACCGAATTGTTTATGTGTGAATATTAATTATTACTTTTATAATTCCGTATTTTATTCTTTTTTAGTTAATTAGGTAGTAATCAGTAGTAACTACGCATGATTGTTTTATATAGAACCGTGTTAAGAAATAGGAAGCATATTTAAATGCAAATGAAATCAATTGCACATAGAAATATTCTTATGTCTCATACAAGAACTTTATATGCTAATTTTGGATGAAGATGGAAATAGCGGGCAAGTAAATGATTTCCCAGTAGAATTCAGTAGAAGTGTTCGAAGATTACACAATATTTTCCTCATAAACATCCATTAGTAAATGGCTAATTACACTTTTTCTTTTTCTGGCTCGATTGAGACATATAAAAGTAATATGTGACTACGACAACGTCGAGTTAACATTTACTTTGTTGCGTTTGAAAATTTTCCTCCGCCTCACATATATTTACATAAACGTACTTTTGTTTATGTATATTTACAAGTAAATACATACATTTAATGTATGTACATTGATGGATTGATTATACATTTATACATATTATGTGGACACAGACAACAACAATATTCGTTTGAAATATCTCTCATAACCTTGACTTTAAAAAAATCATTAAAATAAAAGTTGGAAGTGAAACATTGTACATACAATGATATATCTAATCAAATCGAACACTATAATTATGGATAGAACAAACGGAGAAGGAAAATCAAGACAAAACGGTGCAATGCGCGAGTGGCTGAGGCCGCACAGGCCAAGTGTAAATTTTGCGTAATCAACTTCGATGATGTTGCAATCGGCGACAACAAAAATTCTCGCATTGCCTTATCAATTCAAAAATTGCCTTTTATTTTTCTTCTACTGATAACAGTAAATGCAATTACAAAATATTGCAATTTTATTTTCTCTTCATACAATACAGCATTTGCTTGGTTTTATTCATCAATACGTACACAATAGAAACTATATGCTTTTCAATTGATAACTTGGAAAGAAAAACGGAAAAAATCGTATCCATTATATTACGAACGTATACATTGTATGCTGTACCTAATATATTAATATAATGACGAACAGTTTTAATTATAGATTTTGATTTTGTCAAAACAATTCTTTCTTCACTTTCATTTTATCATGTACAATATTATCTAGATAATCATTTATAGCATTGCTTTTTTTTCTAAAGTATTATTCAAGTATTTAAAAGAATTTTTGTAAAAATGCAGTTAAAAAAGTAGTTCAAAAATAAATAGATTTTTTTATGGAAATATCCATCTGAATATCTGAATCTATTAAACCCGTTTTCGGCATAACATCTCTGCACATGCGTAAATGGGTAATTTCTCAGGAAATCTCGAAATTCTTGCCCTTTTGAATTTTTACAAAAATCCAAGCCACCTATGATAGTAATTTTTTTTCCATGAAAAGAACTCCACTTGGGTTAATGATGTTGGTTATAATTTTTGAACCATATTAATATATCTATAGAATAATAACTAAATACTACCCTGAAAATCACTCCCTCACTATGTCCCTAACTTGAAATTAGTACATTTTTGAACTTCTAAATCAAAATTTTCCAAATAAATTGTTTGCGAATTTGACTAATCGATTAAAAACATTTGATTTTCAAAAAATTTTTGAGTTTGGAATGAAAAATAAACAACACGTTTTCAAATATATTTCTTGTATGTGCCACATAAAAGAAAATCATTCTCTTACACTTTTACTATCAGCCGATATTTGAATGGATCTGTAATCATTTATGAAAGCTTTCATCGATATTTGATTTTGGCAATTATTTCATATATTTAAGGCATCTTACACATGTTGGAGTATCTGCCCAGAAAAAAAATATGAAAATTATTTCAAGATTAATTTTCTGCCGTTATTCCCTCACATTGAAAACAAATAGGGGTATTTAATATATTTTAATAATAATTGCCCAGTAAAGTAGGTTGTCAGAAACAGTAAACTTACATTAAAACTCAGATGTAACAAAAGTTTATGTTCCAAATTTTTTTAAGTTATACTTCATTTCGTTTTTCGTCATTCCCTCATTTCAAATTGAAACTAGGGAATGGCGATATATAAGACAATGGATTTTAAACTAGTCGAACTTCACTTTTTTTAATTCTTTGCTTATTTAATCCTTAAATTTACCGTTTTTCCGAATTAAAGATGATATCATACTATATATTGAAAATTATTCTTGTAAGTACAATATAGAAATAAAAGTAGTTCATTTTGATGGTGGAGGACAACAAATAACACTTTACAGAGGATTATATTATCGTAACAATAAAACTGTTAGAACCTAAACTTTTTGTTCTCTATTAAACAATAACAGACACGATTCAATGACGGTATGGTCTATAAAAACCATTCCCTCACTTTCTAAATTATAAATCATCCTTATAATTTATGTAAAATTAGTTTATTCTAGGGACCACTATATTGGTAAAATCTAGTTACACAAATACTACAAACAAAAAATATATTTTTAATTAAACAATTGTTAAATGCTTCCATTGATTATTCAAATCGACATTGTTAATATCCTTACATCCTATAAGTAACAAATGAATAGTGACACTACAAAACAATTTGTGCTGTAAATTTTGTCAGTGCAATGAACAGTTACAATTTTATTTTCGCACTTAACACATCTGTCAGCTAAGGCATTGATGTGTAAGACAAGCTAACAATTTATACCGTAAAATTGAATGGAGAAAACCTCGTAAATAAGTGTAAGACGGATTTAATTTTTTTTTCAATGATACTTAAATAATGGTACTTACTTATTTATTGGTTCAAAGTTACAAACAAATAAAATTTTAATTAATTTTATATATGCGTCAGTGATTTATACTAATAAAACCGTACAGTATGTTGAAAAACAAAAAAAATTGAAAATTAATAGTAAACACACGTAAAAATAGTATTTTTTTCACTTACAAATATTACTTTTAATTATGTATATAGTAAGGCTTACACAATTTAAAAAAATAATGTTTTAAAAATATATTAATTTTGTACCTTTTGTTAATTAAAATTGATAATCTCAATTAGAAATTGGAAAATGGAAAGTCCCAAGAAAAGAGGAAGTACTCGAATTGAGATCTTAGATATATTGAAACGAGGAATGAACTAGAAAAAAACTAAAATTATTTTTTATGATAGAATTATTTCTGCTATATAACCTTACGAAAGTTGGACTATAAGCCCTAGGCTAGAAAAATTTTAACCAGGATCCAGTTGCTCTAATGGGTATTCGAATACAAGGAAACCTGTAGAATCTGTAGAAATTTTGTTACATTTTTTTATCTACACATATTGAACACAGGTTTATAGATCTAAAAAAGTAAAAATCATCCAACTTACAGTAGTGCATACCTACTTTCTTTACTTATCAAGTACAAAGTATTAACTAAAGCGCGTCTCAAGATTAAATAGGAAATTTGTTCTTGCAAGTACCGAGTTATCTAAGAGGTGCTGTATTTTGTAGACTTACTCGTTATAACTATTTTATTCGAAAAAATTAAATAATTTAAACATCATTTTATTTTTCTAGTTTGTATGAACTTGAATAATTAAAGAATATTTTATCGTTTAATATAGAAATCAAGACATTTAAAGCATGGTAAAATTGCATCACTTTACAACTCAATATGTCGAGGTTATTTTTCAAACTGGTTACTCGGGTTGATTATTATTAACTCAAAATTAATCTTTCAACAAAAATTGACTAAATTTTTATGTAACCAAACGATTTTCAACACTTCAGTGATAGTGAATCAACTTCAAACTTGTACTTAAAAATTTACGATATCTGCATTTCTTTTTATTGTGGTTGAAAAATTTTCCAAGTACACCAACAGATGTTAATGGTTATGTTGGTAGTTTACCCACTAAAACTAACTTTTTTCTGCCCTTCCCATGGGAAAAGGACCAGACCGGTATCAGCTTTCGCAACGATATCTACATAAAAATATGATTAATTGTAGTAGTAGATCTCGTTTAAAGTAACAAATACCAAAGTGTTTCTAATAGATTTGATTATAAGTTTTAATTTAGATTAAAACATACTAAGGTATAATATATAAAAGATATATATATAAAAGATAACTACTAAGGTATTTCGGCCTACTGGTGGCCGAGTGGTATAGGGACCGCTCAAACTCAAAACTAGTAGGATTTGGGTTCGATTCTCGTATCGAGTAAATTTTTGATATTTCTCGATTACGGATTTTTACTGACCCTAGAGTTGCTAAAGACCTCAGTTTTTTTTTAATTTGTTATTTACTGTCGGTTTATAACTACTAAGGTTTTTAGTGACTCTAGGGTTAATAAAAACCCGTAATCGAGAGATATCGAAAATGTATTCGATACGAGGATCGAACTCAAAACCTAGCAGTTTTGGAGTGGCCACCTAGACCACTAGGCTACCAGTAGATAGCCTATTTTTAGGTAGTTATTTACTTAATCAGACTTTAAAACATAAATGTTTTACAACTATTAATTGTTGTAAATTTAAGTATACTATTTAACTGATAAATTGAAGCAAAATAAATCTATGACTCCTCGATAATCCTCGAAGAAAATTGCTTAATACCCCCAGAAAGTTGTCCCGGATTATATTTGTATTACAATAACTGTGAGAGTTGTGAATATCTCAATATTTCATCTTTTAAATATCTCTCGATGTGCAACAGGTTTCTCATTAGCAAACGGCAAAACCATTAACATAAAGTACTGTTGATTTTTTTAATATAGAGTTTACCTACTTACTTAAATTTCAAGAACAGGCATTGTTGGCTTTGAGAAAGTTGAATTCAAATCTTAATACTTATTGTTAAACTACAAAATTTGCATTTGCAAAAGCTGTACATTTACAAAAAGCGTACAAAATGCATTCTGTACAGTTTTCGTTAAGAAAATATTTAAAAGCTCTCAGGTATCTAATTTTCCAATGACACTGTTTTTTTATAAAGAAATTTTACTAAAGTTCAGATGGTTTAATTTAAAGTATTTCTATAATAGGAAGGGTATTGGCTGAACATAAAGAGAAACAAACTTGTACTTTGTGATTTTTTTTTGGTGGAGTTTTTCTTGTAATGTTTTCATTAAGTGATTGGTAGGAAAATATGAATTCTACCAAAATCCACTTAATCGCAATTTTCCTAAATCATCTCAAGTTATTTATATAGGATTATAAACTACATAAGCAGTATAACTATATTAGGTAGTAATTTATATGTATCATGTAGTTGTCAAATAATTCAATGTCAACGTGTAATTTTCCAATTCAAGATAAAGTAGAGCTTATAAGAAAGAAATAGAGAAATGTTGAAATAAGGAAAGTATGAAAACATATTAGTCGGTTAAGTAAATTTTTTTCTATGCCACATTTTTATTACTCTTATCCATAAGAAGATATCCATAATATAGGCTGCAAATAATGAGACGAATTAATTACGATATTATAGACCAATTATTTATTCATCAGAACATTTTATTTTACGATTAACTTTAGTAGTTCACAATTTTGTTTTTTTTTCCCAACCTAAAGTTATAATTATATTTACCGCAACATATGGGCTGCTTAATTTGTTAATTAGTAGCTATAGTTGTAATTAGTTGTTAACAATCTGTAAAGAATTAAAAGAACAAATGCATTGTGTATTGTATTAATCAAAAGTAATTTTAACTCTTGCGGAAGTCCGTTTTTAAAATTTTTCTGTAAAGGATCACAATTTGTTTTTCCTTTTTTTGACTTTTTCATAATATCGTTCTACTTATACAGAAATGCAAAGATAGATACACATTATGTGATTTGTATTAATTGTTTATCTTTTATAGCTAGGTTTTCATTCTCTTTTTTTAGATGCTTACTTTTTTACAGTAAGAATTGGATTCTTCTTCACAATTATTTAATTCTGATAACTCTAAATAACACTAAGCCTCATTTAAAGCAGGGATTCCCAATTTTTTGAACCTAAGTGTAGATTCCAGAGTATGTCTTGAGCGATGAACCATACCTAATCATTTTCAAAATAAATATATTATTGGAAATTGTTTAATACATATATAAAGTTAAAAAAAAAACTCAAAACTTTTACTAAAATTATCCAGTAACGGGTACACTTAAAACAGTTTGCGAACACTAAGGAGCCCACAAATTCCTTTTTTAAGAATTACTAGACACCTTATGTAACTTAAGTTATTTTTAAAAAATTAGACGTATCAAGAATTTAGATACACTCGATTAATGTCCATTGTTTGTTAAATTGGTTATAATTATCATAGGGTTTTGGACAAAAAAAAAATTAAATCAAATTTTCTTCTTAATGATTTATATTTGATTTTTGTAGAACGTTTCGTCGTCTTTCGAGACTTTATCAGTATCTAGATACTTTTTCAAAGTATCTTTGATCTTTGACAGCTCTGTATAGTTGAAAAAGTATAATTGAAACTCCGAAAATAACTGCTAAAGTGTGGCAATTAGCGCCCTAGGGTTTAAAGACATGTATTAAAATGGATACTTTAATAACACGAAAGTTAACGTTTAGAGAGCTTCTGTTTGACTCTAAATTTATGGTTCCAAGTCTACTTAATTTACTAGAAATACCTAGTTAGTTATAAGTAGGTACCTAAGTCGTTTTAGAGATTTATCTTAGAAGTGAGTCTGATCGGTTGGAACATTGAAACACATTAGTCCTTGAAGGACGCTGCGTAAAAATAGGCACAAACTGTGATTGGTTGTTGCTAAAAACGCCCTGTCAGCATTTTCTGCAAGGTTCTTTCACTGATTTTCGATCATCCAGCTGTGATTGGCTGTTGGTGGGAATGCCCTCTATATGTTTTCTGTTTGGTTAGACTGATTTTCGATCACACAGCAGTGATTGCCTGTTGGTAGAAACGTCGTCTCAACCTTTTCATCATGATTCTTCCACTGATTTTCGATCACACAGCTATGATTGTCAGTTAGTAGAAACGCCCTAACACCATTTTCTTCAAGGTTCTTCCACAGACTTGATCATACAGCTATGATTGGCTGATGGTGGAAACATCCTGTCAACGTTTTCTTCAAGATTTTTCCACAGATTTTCGATCCTATCGCTGTAATTGGCTATTAGTGGGAACGACTTCTCAACGTTTTCTTCGAGATTCTTCCACTGATATTCGATTGTACAGTTGTGCTTGGCTACTGGTAGAAACCCTGTCTCTATGTTTTCTGATTGACTCCTCCACTGATTTTCGGACAGACATAAAGAAAAACACACAGATGTGGTAATCTAAAGAGCTTTGAAATGTATGTGTCAAAAAATATTAAGGAATAGTTTAACCATAAATGTTGAAATATTAAGAAGAGTTAGCCAACAAAGAAGGTTTTTCTGAGAGAAATGGGTTCGTGTTGTTGTACTATAAAAGGAAGGAACCAAGAAAAGTGGAATAAGAGTTGGAACTCTTGACCTGCTTCAAAGAGGAATTGATTATCTGAACCTGAAGGGCCTAATGGGAGATATAGCTGGGAGAAGAAGGAAACTAATCCCGCCAGTAGGCAAAAATAGGCTAGTTTTTTTTCGATAATTTTATCGAATATTGCAGTGATTGTGGTCTATTTGGATTGATTGTTCTAATAGACCGGACAAAATCGTAAAAAAAAACATGATGATGTAGATATTTGGCGATGATGCGAGCATCTTTGTGAGGTGAAGAGTGAAGGAGGTGATTAGAATAAGACGATGTCAGTGGCAATTTGTTTGTCAGTGTTTTCGCGACCTAGGACACGAACATATCGAGATTTCAAGAAGCGTTAGGTACTTGCAGCAAGAGTAACAAGAACGGGACGAGATTCGCCAAGTTGATATTGTGTTTGTGTGCCACTCGGCTTTTGTCGCCGCCGCCGCTGATAATGCCACCGCCTCCATCGCCAACTTAGAACTGATAATTTTTTACTTTTTTTTTTTGTTTTTTTTTTTTTTTTTGTTTAATTCGTTGAGGACGAGTGCCGGACCGGAGAGTTTCAAGGATCGCTACGAAGGGTAGTGGGGTTACGAGTGGAAGGAGGGGGTTTGTGTGGAGCGGCGCGACGAGACGCCAAATTGTGGACTCGCAACGCGCAAACCTCTACTCAATGTCGTCTTCGTGATAATATTGAGAATATATATCGTCGTCATTAGTCAGTCAATCGGGGCAGTTCGCGGTCGTGTGCGTCGTTTTTACGCGATAAACAAAACAACAATAATTCGAATACGAATAATAAATTTGGAAAGGTGACGACGGCGACCACATATTTTCCATTTTTAGCCGATTTTCATCTAATCCAATCTAAACTAGGCAAAATTGTTTATAAGATTAAGTTGTGAAGTTCACAAATTCACTAATTAAGGTTTATGATTATTATTAAAAAAAAATAGCGAAATTTGTACTGATTCTAGTGTTACTTATATCGGGAGTTGTGTATATAGTGTCTATGTTCATACATGTCTAAATGAAAAATTGGGGCAATTGGGGAGTTCAAAAATGATTTAGACAAGTGAAAAAAAACGAGAGAGAGAAAGAGAGCACGTAAAACGCAGAGAGTTGCATGAAAAGTGCAAAAGTGCAAACCTACGACTATGTGTCGTCTGGCGTGAATATTTTTTTTCTTTATCAACACTCGCGTCCATTAAAACTGCATAAATATGGTGCAAAGTTCATGAAGTCATAATAATTTTTTTTCATTTGAGTTTTCTTTTTGAGTGTTACTTCATTTGTTTCGAGGAAATATGGATTTAAATAGTAGTTTGAAGTCACCGAATTCCCATACTTCGTCTTCGCGACAAGATCACATCATACCTCATCATTCACACTGTCAACAACAACAAACGCCGTATCAACCACCGCATCACTACCACCAAGAACTGCAACAGTCGACGCACTTGCAATTACACAACTATCAACCGCATAACACTCAACAATTACATCATTATCCATATGCCGATTACAATCTCGATTTTGTGGATATTGGCAGTGACGGCAGCGGAGACGGTGGTAGCGGTATGAATGCCAAGTCTCAGCTCTGGTATACATCCATGTCAAATGTCGACAATTATTCAAATAGTTATTCAAACACTTTGAACAATAACAACGAATTGCTGTTGATGATGTCACAGCAACGACAACAGCACCGACCACGACAACAACCACAACAACAGCATCAACGATCATCGTTACAAACAGGAACTGCAACTGGATCGTCTCTTGGTCGAATTTTGGACACACCTCCAAGGTTAGTTTACTTATCTCGATTGATGCGACTTGCCATCAATTTCGTCTTTCTCGTATTTACCTAGAAAGAAAAAAGGAAAATGAAGACGAAAACCAAAAAAAAGAACAATACTTATGTTGTTGCAACTTTGATTTGGATCCACGACGCCCTTGAACACGTGGTGAAGGTTATTTTAGACTTAAATTGAGTAAGAGCGACGACAAAAGAGTATACCTACTTTTCTACATAATAAATTCCAGTAGTTCTAAAACTTCACTGAACCATATCTCTATTTACATAACTAAAAAGTTAAATAATTATCTTTTTCTTTATTATAGTATTGCTTTGCACCGAGGTGCAATAATTGCAATTACTTTTGGGACAAAACTCTCTTGTAACAGAACGAACCTAGTGGAATAAAAAAATTTCTTACAAAAATCGATCTTGATTCTACATCTTAAAATCTAAATACACGGAAAAATGTTTGCATAAAATATAGCTTTACAAAAGTCTATTATAAAAACATATTTTGTTTTGTGTAACATTGTTACCATGGCTTTATCAAAATAACTTTTATCGAACTTTCAAATTTAATGACTAAATACTCAACTAAAATTGATATTACTATCTTATTCTCTGTGTTTACATATAAGAACCAGGAGCAATGAATATTACGAATGTAAAGCGTAAAATATTTTTATATGAAATGATAACAACGTCGTGTTAGTTTGACTATTAATAACTTAAGAATGGCTGGACCGATTTTCATGATCTATGATTTGTTCGATTCGTCTTCTAGGATAACGGAATAACTATTTTGAATAACTGAATAAAATGTGGTTTTAAATAAATTAGATTCGGCATATTCCGCAATTGTTTGCTCACAATTGTTATCTATTTCATGTTGTCTATGCTTTCCTTTAAAAAATGCATACCAACTGTTTGAATTTGATTTTTTTATTTGTCGAATTTACGTATAAAATTTATAATTTCATATTTTGTGTGAGAGTTTTTAATAAATCTTATTGGGAGAGTATTATTGTAAATAATGCCACGGCTTAAAAGATCTAATGTTCCCAATTCGTCAATAAAATAAAACCAATCTTCGTAATATTTTTCGTGTTGACATTTGTAGAACTATGGGCGAAATGGAGGATTTCAGAATTTTTTAAATATATTTCGCAAATGCGGAAAAAGTAGTGAAAGGGGTAGAAATTATTTGTAAAATTAAAAACAGTACTAAACACTACTAGAAAATCAAAATCACCAAAACTATTATGAGTACCAGATCACAAACTCGTGAATGGGAACTAGACGGGTTACAAATTAATCTAAGAAACATGATCAAACTTTCATTCCCAATCTCAAAATCATGAAAAAATATACGTAGAGAAATAAATATACAAAGAAATGAAGAGTATGCCAAAAGGAGAAAAACTAATCCATAAAACAATTCATAATTTAGTAGGTACTCATCGTATGATGACTAAAAGATTATGGTTTACTTCAAATTATAATAAAGAAAGGATAAAAATAATAACTAGAATAATATCGGGACATTCTAGCACATTCAACCAGCTACATTGTACTAATGAAGAAAGGTGGTCCACCTCAATCATGTGCTGAAAGTATCAAATAAAAAATAAAAAAACAAATAAATGTTCTATTAAAAAAAGTACTGAATAAAATAGGAACATTCCCAGTAAGTAATGCTGTCAAAGATATTTTTGGAAAGTATCTAGATATTAGATAAGTTACTTTAGGTATTTAGTTACTCTTTAAAAAAGGCACTTAAATACTAATCGTAAGTTACTTTTTAAGATTTTTAAAAATATACGTTTTTAATTACTTTGTATACTATATATTTGTACTAAGTTTCGTAACGTATTAGGTATAGTTGTGAGGTAATCAGGTAATGTATTTCTTTTCTTTATTAATTTAGGAAAAAGAAAGTATATATGGCTGAACCCTTGTAAACATAACACATTTAAAAAAATGATAGAAGATTAATATTAGAGATAAATATTGAATTTTATAGAACTACAAAATAAAGCTCTAAATGAAATAGGAGATGTATGAAATCGTCACAAAATGCCTACAGCTAATTTGAGTTAAATAAAAATACGACAATTAAAAGTTGTCAAAACAAAGAAATCAAAGAGTAAACATTATTTTGTACAACCAGGTAGTAAGATACTTCATTTTATTCTCTATTGCCATCTTTATTTTAGGTAGCTCTTTGTAGAAAAGTATCTTAGATACCGAAAAGTATCTAATATACTAGTTACTTTTTACCAAAAAATATAGAAATTAAGATGCAGTATCTTAGATATTTTAAGGTAACTAAGTTACTTCAAAGTAACTAAGATACTTTTTTCTAACAGCTTTGCCATTAAGTTTCTTTGACTAATAGCGCCCTAAAGAGCAAATTGGCCAAAAAATCAATACAATTTTGAAGGACATAGTCAAAATTAAAAAGTATTTAAAAATTTGTCTAAAAATTAATAAATAAGTAAGCTTTTATTGATTTTTGTATCCGTATGAGTTTTAATATGTTCAATTTTCTTCATATAGGTATGAATCTAAATATGTAAAGTAAATGTAGGTATATTTAAAAACACTAAATTTGTTATAACCTAGGATAAGTATATGTATCTATATTCAATCCATATTTATAATTAAAAATGCGGTAATATCATCAATATCAATGAATCAATTGTAGGGTGATACGAACTTCACCGGATCTTCTGGTTAATAATAAACGAAAGAATCCAACTATGGAATAGTATCTAAATATGATATTCTGACATAACAGAAAACAAGGTCTAGATACATACTTTAACGGTCATTTACTATATTTATTAATTTTATATTTTTATTTTTTTTGGCAAATCGTTAAGTCTAACGGTTGACGGAGAACATTCTTATTTAACGCTAAGAGAAACGAGGTGTTTAGTAATCAGGGAATTTGAAAAGTTTAGAAATGTTAGAGAATTTCATAGGCTTAACTTGACAAAAAAATCAGAATTTTTTTAATTGAGATTGGAATAGAAGTAGACATCATCGTAAAGAAGCCTATTACGTAAAAATTCTATACATTCAATACGTTTAATAAAATTTATATGAAAAACCACATTGTTTTTCTATTTTACTTTATAAGCTTTTTCACAAAATTTATCAAAGTCTGTTAAAGAAGTTTTCGATTAGTCAAAATATATGTTAAAGGAAAAATTGGACATCCGAATGAAAGTTTTTGTGGGTACGTAATAATTTAGTAGAATTCATAATTTCTGTATAAAAACAAATGTATTTTTGTTTCGTAAATTATATTTTTATTGTTAGTGTCTTTGGAGATTTTTGTTGCCCTTTTACGTTAACATAATAAAAATTACATGAAAATTTATAGTATTTTAAAGTTATAAAAGTGTAAAATAAATAGGTTTCAATTGTGGAAAAGGATTTATGCAATCCTATAATAAATGCTGTAGATTTTAGAATTCGATTATGGAAGACTATGTTCAATTTAATTATATGAATGACTCTCTGATGTTGCAATTGATCAATTTGTTATTTATTGCACTGTTAAAAAAACTAGTTTAATGGATTAAAGGCAAAGCTGCCAAAGATACTTTAGTAATCTATCTAGTTACTAGATAAATACCTTTTCCTTTTCTAAAAAGTATCTGAAGTTACTTTTGGTATTTAAATACTGTTAAAAAAGGAACTTAAATACTTATCTTAAGTTACTCTTAAGATATTTATTAAGTTACTAAAGATTTACATAAGAGGTATAATTTGAATCTTATAAACAAAAAAAAAAAACTAAACAAAATAAAATTGACCAACTAATCTTTTGATATCTCGGTAACAAAATAAAATTCTGCATCTAATCTCTTAGTATCTCGGTATCTAAGATACTTTTATGTTAGAAGATACAGTTCCTTTTAAAAAGTGATTAAAATACTAGTTACTTTTTGGTAAAAATATAAGGAAAATATAGGAACTAAGATGAAATATCATAGATACTTTAAAGTAACTAAGATACTTATTTTCGACAGCTCTAATTACAGGTTATGTTAAGTAGCAAAACATTAAAAAAATGGGTATCAAACTCAGTTTTGGATAACACAAAAAATGTTATTACAGTACAATAAATTTGAAGTTGTGTTGATAATAAACGTAGTTATCTCAACTAATTCATAACGTACGAATAAATGTAAATTATTAACATTTTTTAAATAATTTAAATGGTAAAAATAATTATTAATAATTAATTTAATATTACAGAAAATAATTATTGTGCAGTGCAATAGTATTTTATTTTCGAAAGTGTTAAAAAACTAAAAAATATCCGAAGTTAATTTTTGCAAATGAGTACAAATTTAAAGGTCTTGAAGATATTTCTAACCGATTTCGAGAAAATGTGCTAAGTTTCCTTGACTTTAAGAAGTCATCGCAAAAACTTATAGTATTGCACAGTTGTTATAAATATTTCCATTTTTTTTTGCTTAAAAAATATTTCAATATAAAAGTTTTATGCTAATACATACTTGCTACAAATATATAGCGAGTTATGGTTTTTATATTTCATATGTAACACATATGTACTCGTATAAATACTTATTTACTTACAAAAAAAATATTGGTGAAATTATAGAGAAAAAACCGAGAATGTCACATTTTATTGTAATTTAATAATGGTTACACTATTATTTACATTATTAATTTTTTTTTTAACAATTACTTACTAGTTTTCCTTGAAAACCATGAATGTCTTATAAAGATATGCTTTTTTGTATAATATTAAGTCTGAAGGGACATAGGAATTTCAAATTTTTAAATAGATTTTCTCCTAAATCAGTGTTTCTTAACTTGTGAACCGATGGGGATCCGCGGCATGGGAGTCCTCAATCTCATCATTTTTTATTATTTTTTTTTTGTATTTACAGTACTAAAATAGATGAACCAAATTTTTTAGCTTTTTTTTCATTAAGAGGGACCTTCAAATTGTGCTTGTCTCCCTTAGGGGTTCGTGGACTGAAAAAGATTATGGAACATTACTCTTAATAAACAGGAATCAAAAATCCTTATTTTTTCCCCGGTTCACCCCATATGAGAGTTTAATTTGCTAAATCCTATTGTCTTTTTTCAGTTTAAAAATGTTATTTAATTGGTGGTATATATAGATGATTCTTCAGATTTCTCTCGCTTTCTGAACAATTTTCTGAAGTTTCAGTTGTTTTTGGTTAACAAGTTTTGCAAATCACCTCTTCATATTGTAGTTCTTATAAATTTGGAGATCTTCATCACTAAGTAAAAAATTAATCAACTTAAATGTTTTACCAATTAAATATTAAATAAAAGAGAAAACAATACTTTAATTAGGGGGCGTTCATAAAATATGCAACTCAAAATTTCACTTTTTACACCTCTCTTTGTCCCTCTGCATCACATTTTCTGTGCCTCCCGTATAAGTATATCGTCCTGAAAGATAGATTCCCCCGTACAAACATGAATAAATGGAACAAGCCATTATTATAATAAGCGAATAATCTACTAGCGTAATAGATACATAAATTAATAAGAGTCGAAAGAAAAATTGTTTGATGAAGTGCGATCGTCACGTTTCACATCCCTGATTCCCTTTGTTACATTAAGTGACACCCCTTCTTCACCCATATGCGATCGTATTTTGTGAACGACCCCTTAAACTTAAAAAAGTAAGGAATCTTTAGAGTGCAATGGAATATGGTCTAAGGAGTCTTTAGGAAGTAAGGTTTCTTTAATTAATCTGCTCCCGTACCTTTATAGAAATAGAAAAGTTAAAAAGTTTGAACCACCTACATGACGCACTAAAAGTTGGAAAATATTTCAAATAATTACACGCATATCTCCGGCATTAGCTTGAGGGTATTGTTATGTAAATGTAAAAAATCGTTAAAATCTTTAAACTAATTCGATGCTGATTTTTGCTTTATAGATTTTTTTGTTTTGTATGTATAAACTTACAGCCACGGTATCCTACTTAAAATAGGTTTCAAATTTTTGAACTGTGCAATGGTTTGAATTAACAAATTCAATTGGTTCTAACTTCACTCCTTAAATATGAGTTAATTACTTTTGAATTAATCATTCAATTGCGTAATTTTTAATTTTTCTTCATTTTATATTCACAAAGGTACCAATTGTAAATGAATTTTTTCTTTTAGTAAGTGTAATAATTGGTTAAGTTGATTAATTTACGAATTTTCATGTTTCCCAATCGTCATATTTTATATGTTTTCATATGGTATAATATTCATATTTCATAGTATGTTAGTAATTTTTTTACTATTTAATATTTATTTACTTTTGGTAACAATGACCTTTATTATTTATTGTGGTCCCCTCAAAAGTGATGACCGCATACGTCATAAACATTTAATATGTTCATGAAAAATATATCATTCAACAGAAACATTTTTAATTGAATTGTAATTATTTTGTCATTCAAGCGCTTAAAACTAAATTATTTAGCACCCCATACATAATCATGTTCTCCCTAAATCACATTATCATTTTATAAAACCTAATTTAAAAGTTTTAATAGCACAAAACCATGAAAAAGTCAATCTAATACAACACGTGATTTATTTGAATCACGAAAAATTTTTGGTTAATGGTATGAAAATTAAAAGCGTGATTTCTTGACTTATTTTCTTAAAAATCTTTTTATCAAGAGTGCCCAAATAATTTGAATGATGATGACTGAAATGTTGACACATCAGCTACCATTAGTGGCGTTAAAATTCATTTCAATTATGAATACAAAGTTAATTTTAAGCAATTTTAATTAGTGAATACCAATTTTTTTTAAATTAAATTTTTGCATAAACAGAATTACATTATAGTTGGTAAGTTATGATACCTAAAAAGCAAAAATTTTGATTAAGAGAATAATTTCAAATTATAAGCATTTTATTTTATGGATGTATACTAGCGTTAGAAGATAAGAATCTATTTTTTGAATTTTGAATATTCTAATATTCTTATTCTCGTGATGAGAATAATTTGCATATGTAACGATTCTGTAAAGTCGAATTGAATTAAATTAAATTAAATTTTAAATATATAATTTGGTGCTGATAGAATAATAAAATGAGTCTTAATAGTTTCGTCAAATTCTCTGTCATTCATAAGAATTTGAAAGTTCAAAAAACCTTTTAATTTTTTTAGTTTGAATATTATTTGCTATATCTATTGTTCCTCAATATTATGTATATATACGTCGTAGCCATAGTATATACAATATGTGCAATATCCTTTATATAGGCATGTTGACCGCTGTGTAATTTTTGTTACTATTTGTTAATGACATTTATTAAAAAGTAAATAACTCTCAGAATTTTAAATTATGTATTTTCATTAGCATTTATTATAATTAGTCAGAGATCGTTTTTTTCCTAAATCGTTGTTTTTTATTTTAAATCATTCGAATAAAAAAACTTTGTCAAAACATCGAATCAATCCGATGTATCATATGCCAAACATCGAATAGAATCGATGTATCGATGTTTAGGGAACACCCTTCGTTCAAAATGCGCAATAAACGTAATATGATTTGCCCTCAAATTTGAGAGGTTAGGTGCCTAAGAATCAATTTTCGTTTCAAACTTAAGACTGCGTGATTTAAAGTTGACTTCTTTCATTTTAGGGCTATGAAAATTTAAAAAAGTTAATTTAGTTATAAGTTGTTTATCAAAACTTATTGAAATTGTGCTTTATGAAGTAGCATTTGTTGCTGTGGAAAATTTTATTTCAAAACTAGTTTCGGGATTCGAAATTTTTGATTTCGCCTTGTTTTTGAAAAGGTTAATACTTTTTATTTACTTTCGCTTTATTACTACCAAGGTCTCTAGCGACTCTAGAGTTATTAAAATTCCGGTAAATGAGAAATATTGAAATTTTGTTCGATTCACCTTGATCGCGGTCACCTCTTCTTTTTGTTTCATACAAATTAAAATTTTATATTACTTTTGGGTTGCATGCTAGAAAAAATACTTAGTTATTTTTTTTACATAACGGTTGGTTGGTCCTTCTTCAAGTCTCGAAAAATTAAAGTAAATTGGATATTCTATGCTAAATGAAAAACTGTTGATAATTTTAGTGACTGTAACGTAAAATGAGTTGTAATTTTTTCTTATTTAAGTACCTAGTAATATTTCATATTAAAAGGTCACATACAAAAGTTTATTTCAAATGATTTGAACACAAAAAAGTACATTTTAATTACTGCGATATGCAAAATGTATCTACAATTTATAGATAATTGTGACTCATGTTTCTAACTCTTAATTAATTTATTTGTAGCATGGTATTAAAATCTTATACCCCAATCAAGTATATGCCAACAAAAAAATGCGTATACGTTACTGATAAATTAGCGCATGTCAAGGTCGCTAAGATATTGTGCCTTAATTGCGCGTGTTAGCTTAGTAATTTGGATAATTTCTTTCCAAAAAGTTTTCTATTTTTTTTTCAAGCCATACTGTATTGATGCATTTATGAAATGAAAAAAATTGACATAAGTTGGCATTGGTTGAAAAACAACTTTAATTTATTTTAAATATTTACAATACACATAACTTTATCTTTATTACCTTTTTACAAAGAACATTAGAAATTTAAAATTCTTACATAATTTGAATTTGATAAAACCATTTTTTTCATCATAAAAATTACTATTTATAATCCAAATTAAATTTTATTTGTGTCGATATGATAAATAACTGTTAATCATTTAGAATTTCTTCAAAATTGAACTATTTTTATATAAAATGGATTGGTTGTCAGTTATTTTTTCTTGCTGTATATTTGTAAGGGCTTTATATTTGCTTAAGTGGTTTTTATTACATTGTAAATTTAACTAATCAAAATTTTTGATGTATAAAAATTTTCAGTACTTTATTACGATTTCGAAATTTCAAAGCTGAGGCATAGATCGATGAAATCACTTTAGGATTAAATAATTGAGTAGTCACTAGTTGAAGAGTAAAGCTTTGTTTCTATTTTATAATTTTTTTAGTAATAATTTTGTTAGAAGATATTTAATAAGTAACCAACATATTTACTGCAAATTCGATAAGAATATTATTGAATTGATAGAGTTAGTGTATTGATGTGTCAAATTGAAACCACTGGTATGAATGACCATAGCAAACGTGCTCCATAAGCCCAATGTTAAATTAAAATTGTAATTTCCCCTCAATTTGTCGAGTGTTCGTACCCCTTCCACAATATATTTGTACAAATCATATTATCCCTTCTTTAAATCGGCAGATATAGCAGAGTAAAATAGTTCTAACGTCGGCCACGAGAGAGCGCTAAGTTTAAAAAAAGACTCTTAATCATACAACTCAATGAAACGGGATTTAACTGGACTTCAATATGATTGGATAGCAAAATTAAAAGTTTTTTGATCTGGAACATCTTGAAGTCTTATCCTTTAATTTGAGATTTAAATATTTAGAGATGGAAATGAAATTTATGACATTGTAAATCTTAAATCACATTCTAACTTCATATTTTATTAAAAGGATTACAATCTTTTGAAATTATATCCACAAATTATACATAGAGATCAAAGTGCTATCTTTTAATTTTTTTAATCATTGAACTTTGAAATGTAAACATAATAGGTACCTCTTTGCTATGATTGATGTCTAACAATAAGTGACTTAAAACTATAAAGAATTTAAATCTCGTTTACTTATTGGTTACGAATCCTTAGATTGCTGAAGACTGAATGCTAAATTTTCAGAAAAAAATATGCGAACGAAGGCATTACTCATTTTTTTGTATATTAAACAAATTATTTATAATAGTTTCTATGTTATTTTTTACAACGCCTGCTCTGGAAGTTGACTTTTCGAGTGCTGTATGTCACCTTCAAAATACACAATAATCGCATACTTGACTATTTGTGTTTCATAAACGCACATGTTCGGTTAAATATGACATAACTGCACAGATTCCACCTAAACTATACGACTATAGAAATATAACCTTATGAACACAGTCTGTACCTTGACTCGCTCTATCTTTCTCACTTTATTAGACTACTGAAACGCCATTTGATGCCGCGACAATAACTTACTTTTTGTCGTTTTTTTATGCAATAAAATTAAAATTTGAAATAATAGAAAAAATAATTTTTAAAATTATCCCATTTCTCTCAAATTGAACTTCCAGAGCAGTAGTTGTAAAAATTATTGTATGCTACTTATCCCACATGTAGCATAAATAACTATTATGGTTTCAGTTGGCTTAAGTGTAGTGATTCGCAATAATTGGAATCTGCCCCTTCTTCCAGAAATGTTGCTGTTTAGTAAAGAGGCAACAAAAACGTCATAGTTGCACAAGAAACATTCCGAAGGATTATAAACTGTTAGAGCAGAAAAAGGAAACACGAAATATGAGGTGTTAGACAGGGATGTATATTGTCGTTATTATTATTCAATGTTGACGCCGAGGCAGTATTATGAAAGTCGTTACAGAACTGCTAGGAAGGTTCCAAAATAAATAGTGTTAGTAATTATAAACATTATAATTAAAATATTCCGACGATACCGTGGTTTTGGTCAAGTTGTAATGTTTCATTCATTTTTTTTCTTCTGGTATCCTTACGAAACTTTACGGATCATAAAACCCTTGCTACACCTAAAGCTGTTACAAACTATATTCAGAGTTTTGAATTATTTTAGACACACATTTTATAATAAACAAATTTATTAGAAATGTACAAATAATGCTCTACTTTAATAGTTTCATGCTTTTTTTTTAAAATATTGTAGTTTTGCTTACGAATATTTTAAATCCATGCAACGATTTATCTTGTGGAACTCCAACATTTTTTCATGGAACCCTAAGGTTCCACGAAACCCACTTTGGGAAATCCTGCATTAACTATTAGTATTGTTATCATTGGTTTTGGTGCATTAACTTAAGATTTTCGTTCACAATAAGAATATGTCGTGAGATTTTTATTTCATGATATCAAAAAAATTATACCATGTTTTCTACTTATCTATACAATAATAGACAAACGTACTTACATATGTATGTCATTGGCAAAGACAGTAAATAAAAAATGTATTTAAACACATACGTTTAACTGAAACAACAAGTATTATATTAGTTAAAAATCAAATATAATAATCATTGTCTCAAATTTGAACTGATTGTTGTCATTTGCTTCAACTGTCATTTCGATTTGTAAGTTGTCTCGGTGTTGGCTGTGAATATTTTACAGGTAGCTACTAGTAACAAATAATTGATTTAAAAACCCGTGAAATCAACGTTTAATGTCTAATTTCCGACATAACTTTCTACTTCAAGAAAAAATCGAAATACTTGTGAATTGTCCTTGGAATAACTCGACAATAGATGTTTTGGCAGCGACCCATTTAGGAGTGTTTTGATTTTGATGAATAACCTTCAATTGTTATTTTTGTTTATCTGTATTTTCCAAACTAGGCGCCAATCTTGGTGAAAACCGAAGTATTTATCCATAAATATTCTCAATAGTACGACTACTAAGGAAAATCGGTCCACTCAATCCCTTATGAAGCGTAAACGTGATGAGTTGTATTTTCGCCTCGTTGATCCTTTATGTCTATTTTTGCACACTCCATAATCTTGTTTACTTATTTCTATAATTTTGCTACATAAGGATTACTATATGCATAAAAAATTTTGATGTCAGACTTAGCATTGTGATCACTCATTCTTAATGCTAAAAATCAAATTAAAATTTTATAAATCTTTTGTGTAACGTAAATATTTTGAAAGAAATTTAATACTGTTATGTGCATAATGAATGAAACTTTATAACAGCAGTTCTAGTTGGTTATATAACACCTGGCGTTTTGGTGATCTAAAGAAAACAGATTATGTTATAACTGCTTAGATTAATAATTCTACTCCTGCAATTTTCCATTTGATTGATCAACTCAGTATAGTAAAAAAAAAAAAACACATAAATCCTACACCAAGTTAAAAATTATATGACCATCAGGTTTTGGGTCTCAAGAGTACTGGGTCATAATAATATTTATTTATAGCATCTAGTTTTTATCAATTGAATTATTTCTCCATTTATACTTAGGTTTTGTCTGTGTTTTTATTTAAGTGATTTAAACGAACGTTTCACTAATGAATTTTTCCTTTTCTTTATAGTATGCAATTAAGAACCAAACATTTTCTCAAAACGTCCCAACATGATAATGATCCCAAAATCTCAACTTGATAGGGTTTTGTGATTTGAAGGACAAATTGTTAATAATTTAAATATTTTATTTTACTAGAGGTTCAAGTGTAAAGTAGTAAAAATGAAAATGTAACGGTTTTTGTCTGCATGAGAAAAGTACGGTTTTTGTGAGACAAGTGAATGGGTGTTTGTGTGGGGTTGCAAAGTCTGGTGTTATGTCTGAAAAGAATATATTTCAAGGTTATTTTCATACCGTAGCTAAGAAAAGACAGAATCAAGTAATGTCTAGGAAACTAGAAAAAGATGGAGTGGCAGGTTTTTCGAGATAGGGTGGATGTGCGCGGTTGGTTTCGATTTTCCTTTCAGTCTGGGTCAGATTCGGTGACGTCGACAACCTTCACTCTACTCGATAAAACAACTGGTGGGGTCTCTGCTTATCTCTGTTGAAAGCTTCGTCTCTATCAATTTGACAATAATCAAAACGAAACAAATGAATTTAAATGTAAACAAACGCTACCTATTATTATAACAGCACCACCCACACTCTAGCGACACTCTATTGTTTGATTGTTGTCGTCGTAATCAGAAATAAAAATGCGTAGAATTATTATGGCACTACTATCGATATGAATTAAATGAGAATAAGCAGTGGAGAAGAAAATTGAGCGAATCTCATATGAGAATGAGCATAGATAAGAAATTTTGTGAAGATGATTCCGATAGAGTCGCTAGACTTCCATTGTTGTTTCTCGGCGTCGATATTGAGAAAGAGGTAGAGGAAAATGAATGTAGGCCAACCATGTGAAAGCCTAAACTGTCTATGGTTGACCTAGGTCTGATGACGACGCGGTTAACGGCGTCGACGAATCTCCAATGTACTCAAAGAAAATTCTCATTCACTTTTACTTCTTCACCATTTTCACCTTTTCTGCAATCATAAAAATATTTTTGATTAATCTTACAAAAATTAGAGCTTTAATTTCAGTTTATGGGAGTAAATTCTTACCAAAATCATTATAAGGTCCTTTAAATCGTTTTATGGAAAAATATATAGTGGTTTGCATTGAAGCTTAGATTACAGATCACGAGCCGCATGCGGCTCCTTTAGAATTGTACTATGGTTCAAGCTATGAATGGGTAATAATTGTTCTATTTTAAATGATCACGATCATAGATCGTTTGGAACTTTTGGATTTGAATAGCTTTTTTAGATTTAATCAATGGATATATATTTCTTCCCGGATTAAGTAGGAGATTCAAAACTTATAAAATAGCCCTAGAGTGTTACTAAAGGCAAAACTATTAGTTTTGGTTCATTTAAAATAAAAGAAAAATTTCTTATATTAAAGTTTGTTAGGTAGTCCTAAGGATTCTTTCTTGAAAAATAAAGTAATACTTCTACGTTAATAAGTACTTGTATTCAAAAATACAAGAAAATATTATGGAATTATGGACATCTAGAACACCTATAATACATCTAGTGTCTAGGAATCTTGTAATCGTAGTCATATTATTTGCTTTGTCTTGACTTTTTTGCCGCTTTTTTTTGCTATTAAAACATCTATTTTCTATACACAATTTTAGGTTTTCATAACGAATTTCGATTTATACACACCGGTGACTCCATATTATTAACATGATTAATAAGCCAATAATAACACCCCTGAAAGTTTTCAAATTTGTATAAATCAATTAAATTTATAAATTTATTTTACAAGATGGGTAACCGACAATAAAATATAAAAAAAATTCAAAGATTAAAACAATAATTGATTAAAAAATAATTAAAGTAATTAATAATAAGCTTAACTTTTAAGATAACATTCAACACTATCGATTTCTACACCTATCGAATTAGAAAAAAAGTAGAAAATATAATTAGTTCATAAGTAGATATATATTTAATTGTTAACTAAAAATTTTTTATTAAGTATTTTTTCTTCTAAGAACTTGAAGTGTTTTGAACTTCATTTTAAAGAGTCTATCGACCGTTCCCATTCGACCATGAAGCCAATAGTAATTGAATTTTGACAATTGACCTATCAATTTCATATTGCATGTTAAATATAATAACAAAAAAAATATATTCTTCAAAACATTGTTTTGACGGAGATCTCATGCAGGTTTTTCATAAAAATATAGAGCTATATATTAATAATATAATTTATCTGGCCCTCCTTATTTACACCTGATGTAAATCCTTTAGAAAAATCTCTTTGTTAAAATATCTATAAACAAAAGTAAATTATTAATCTTCATTCTCCCAAATTGTGTGAATGCTGTTGAACTATAGCGTTTTAAACTTGTGCATTTCTTATATTTCGATTAAGAAAATGTGGGTGCTTTATTTTTCAATTATTTACCCTTTAGTTTTATCTAGAGAACTTAATCCTTTGAGAAATATAATATATACTTCCAGAAATGTTAAAATGACAACAAAAATGCAAACTTTGGTTAGTATTATTAAATATAGTTTCTAAAAATAGCATACTTATATAGAACCGACATTATCACTTAATAGTTGAAATTCAAATATTGAAACTTATTTTAACGGTGAAATTCGATATTTGATAATAATAATTCGATAATCTAATATAAAAGAAATACTAAAGAATAATATAGAGATAATTCTAATAATTCTCAACCAATGCGAATTAAAAATGTATACTCAGAGAAATATATCCGGAGAATGTAGAGCTTAAATCGAGTATCAAAATGCATTTAAGGGTAAGTGTAAATTTAGTAGACCCTGCAAATTATGGACGTAAAAATCCGAATTACCTATTATATCTATATCACGAAAAGGTATACCTCCTGAACTCGGGAGTAATAATTTCAGGATAAACATTCATTCGATAATCTTATAACCAAAGTCTAAGCTGTGTAGGACTTCAAAAATTTTGACCCAATTTCAATATACTCATATCCAGGATATATCCACTAATATCAAGATAATTTCTAATAAGGGTATTTGCCAAAAAATGTCTGCTTTTAGTCATTCTCAACTTATGGTCAGCTTTATTGATTTTGGTGATATTTTTATTTGTTCCTTTCTAAATGGTAAAAAAATATTAATTTACATAATATTGTAAAATGTCTTCGACAGAGCTTGATTTACCATAAAGCTAGAAAGACTGCAGCCTAGTATTACAAACTTTAAAGGGTGGTAAATATTGGAGTTAAGAAAATTAAATAAAAAACTAAAACTAGACAAATTTAAATCATATGAAAAAATACAATATTTTCATACGAATACATAAGCCATATTCGGTGCATCGATCATATCCATAGTGGAAATTTTATTTCATTATTCAATAAATTGACGTCTGGTTACCTACGTCCAGGTACCTACTAACAGTGGTGCCAGATCTTTTTTTGTTCGTGTGTAAATTAAATATTGTTAACCTGCAGCACTGGAAACAAAGCGAAAATAATATAAGCATAGTATTTCCAGCGTAGGAGAAACAAATTCTTAAATCCGCCTCTGGTTATCGAATAGATTTTTAAAAAAATGAGGATTTAAAACGACTTTTTTAAATTAATTCAACAGTCCAGGCAATGTGCTTTTGCAAAGGCGTTAAAATCGTGTTTTTCAGATATGCACAATGTTTTTTGTATGAAGAATATAAAAATTCTGATATACCATGGCAAATGGAAAATCTAAAAACAAAATATTTCCAACAATTACGTCACACAAACGAAGTAACGGGTATCAGATCATTGCCAATAAAGCCAATCTATTCTTAAATAAAGATTTTTTCATTATAAAATTAAATATATAATACACTTAATGGTTCTTTAATTCAGTTAATGGCTGAAAAGTTAAGGTCAGGGATATTTTCTTAGATAAATTTAAATTCACTTGACTTTTTATTTATCTATCGATGTTTTTTATGTTTCCCACGTTATTTAAGGAATATAACACTTTAAGAGTCATTTGTTTTATAATTTATTTATTGGACTAAAGTTTCAATTGCTTATTGATTTTTTTACTATGATATTTATCTCTGGGTGTATATTTCTTATAAAATTAAAAAAGTCAACTAGTCTGTAATTTTATTTTAATGTTTTAGATTTACATATCTTTTTACTACCTACTTAACTACTTTGAAAAGCTATTTTGATTGCCTTGCTACTTAGTAAATTTTAAATAAAATTATTTCGTAAACTTACTAAGCCTGCAGTGAAATATTCATATTTTTAATGAACGAGTTTAGAAAATACTTATAATGGTTTACTTATTTTCATTAATTTGCAATTATGATAATAAACATTCAAAAATAATCTTTCTTGAATGTGAAAGAATAATTTTAATTGTTTTTTTTTTTCAATAGGTATTGCCCTATCGCTATTATAAATATAACCTATAAATAATTAAAAATATGTGTGTACTAATGATGCATTTAAGAAGTTATACTTATTTGGAAAATATTATACTAGTTTTTTTTTTTGAAATAAAGTTTCATCCGTTTTTGTTTTATAAGTAGAATTCTTAACAAAATTCGCTTTATTATAATAATTAAATAATAGTAGTTGCTGGTGCAATATTCATAGCAAACATTGACTCAACTTCATGAAATCAAAATGACAGTTGAAACAAATGACAACAATCAGAGAGACAATATTTATTATATTTATATTCTATTCACATGGATGTGTTAACAACTTTACATTCTTAGTCCTCTGTCTTTGCCGCCCTACATACGTTTACTTATTATGTATGTTCATATTAAATATGATTATATATTTGCTTTTCACTCGCACGTATGTGTTGATATTTTCTGTCTCTATCTTTGCCGTGGTTTATATCAATATTTCCCTATTATTATATTGATTTAAATAATTTTATTATTATCTTAACTCAGTTATAATTTCAAAAAATTTGGTTTAAATTTAAATGAATATTTTATTCGTTCCTAGGAAACTGAAAAGAAATTTAAAAAAAAATTTAAAAACATAGAAATCACTTTTGGTTTTAAAAAACACATACACCTATTATCTAGCGTAGTGGGCTTGGCTCATATTTTAGATATAAGAGAAGTTACCCGATTAGGCAGATGCGTAATTGCACTTTTTTTTTAATTCAATCTCGATTTATGTACTGTTTAGTGAATGTAAGATCTCAAATCAACTTGAGTAACAAATTTATTTTTTCCTTCTTATGCTGCGCTTAAAGAAGTATGAATTCAATAAAAAGTATGCGTATTTTCTACGTTTTCTTTGTAATGAGAAAAAAGAATGATTTTTAATTTGTATAATTTATTGTGTGATACTTTAGTAATTTTATCAAAAAAGTGAAAAAGTCGTAAAATCAAGTATAAGTTAACTTTGAACTTGAAAACTGGTTAATTAAAATAGTTTTATTGGGAATGGCAAAGTCTGGAACCTTTCTACCCCCCAACGAGCTCCGCACTCCCAACTTCGTTATATATATTATTCGAGAAACCCATATTGAATCTAATTCATAAATGTTCAGCAAAACCATTACAAAAACCAGTAGCGTAGTCAGGTGGATACTGGGGAGTAAAGGAAGAGTGCTCGGACGGCACATAAAAATGGGGTGGCATATTGGCATAGTTCCATAAAAGTTTCCTTTGATAAAAACACTAACAGGTACGTTTTTAAATAATTCAAAAAATTAAAGGTATTTGATTTTTTATTAATTTTCTTGGCTTATGATGAAAATAGGGAAGCCCCGGATGGAAAAAACGCATGCTACGCCACTGACAAAATCATAAATAAATGTAATGCTCAAACGTTAATTATAACGTACGTGCCTAAGTTTACATATCAAGATTTTAGATTAATAAATCTGGTCTTAAAAGCATTCCACAACAATAAACGATGTACATTGCTCTCATGTTCTGTGCTTACTGTAGCTTTTAAACTTTAAATTATAGGCTAATTTTGTTCTAAATTGTATTTTATGAGAAATTCATGCTAGAATTCCCTACATAATATATTTCTCTAGGTATAGACGACATGTAAAAAGTAACTTAAGTAATGTTACTTTTATAAAAACGCTGTAATTATGAAATATTTTCCGAAATTGGAAAATTAAAACTATGGAAGTTTTAACGGGAGACTATCGGAAAACATTTTTGATATACATTAGTTTTATAACAAACTTAGTTGTTTTATGATGTAAAACAGTTTCTTTTAAATACTACTTATCTGAATTACGATTGATATGTATATATGGATAGATCATGATGTCTAATAGAAATTGAAAAATCTAGTGTAGCCTCTTTAATTATAAGCATATATTGAAAGTGTTTAGATATAATTAAAGAAACTAATCTTTTTCAATGGCAAGCAAAACTTTGGCAATATTAAAGCATTAAATCTATTTTTTGTCATCTTTTTTGGCAAATAATACAACTTAGAAAAGATTTTAAATGTTAAACTAAAGTTTGTAAGCCTTTGCGCTTATTCTCCATTGTGCTGTTTTATATAGTTTTGGGTATTGTTTATCTATATAGGTATATTTAAATGATAATCAAGATTCTAGCCAATTTTACATAATAGGCATGTTAGTAGATTCAGTACAAATAAAATACTACGGATATGAAGGACATGCTATGATAACAAGGCCGCATATCCCTACATTATTTATTTTCTCACTCTAGTCTTTTGTATACTGAAAACACTCAGCGTCTTATTATCCATCTTTCGGACAAGTCCTAAGTTTATTTTGTTCTGATAAAATGTTATCTTATCAGAGAAATAATGGCACGACAATAACATTTTATTATTATGAAGTATATGCGTGGATTGTACATAATACGTAAATATACAGTGTATAAGTTCAAATGTTTGTACTATAAGTAAATAGCTGTAATTAGAAAAAAAATATTGTATTAAAAAAATAAAATCGCATTTGGAAACACAGAAACGAGAAATACTTTCAATGTGAAATTGTGAAAATTACCATACAGGTGGATATAAATTACAAATTAGCTTGATTTATTTTTGCTAAAATAAAAAACATGCACTCGACATATTAGTCGCCTTCTAACAAAAATAAAATTAGTTATTATAACAGTCTATATGAGACAAGACGAGATCTCGTCTCGTCTCGTTTTGTTTTGAATTCTTCATTTTCTTATTATTTACCGTATTGAAAAAAAAACTATTTGATTAATGAAAAGTAGGCTCTCATAGAACTTCAATTTTAATTTTTATAAATTTATGTTATTTCTTTTCTATTTTCTACCTGACAACAGGTAGAGTTTCCCGCGTGATTGAATTTTCCTCTCCAACATCATCTATCCCTGATAAGGCTCTTCAAATCGTCGTAGGCCATTCCTATTTTCAATATATCCAGGGCTTCAATTCGTCTTCTTCCTGCTTTCTTGGGACATTTCAGCTTCCCTTCTAAAACATCAAGTATGAGTGTGACCCATCTAGTTAGTCTTTCTTCCTGTCCCCATATCGATTAAATATTATTCTTCTACTTGTTGACTTTTTCAACACTTCCACGTTTGTTACTTTATCTGTCCATTTAATTTTCTTTATTCTTGTTCAGCATCAAATTCAAAGCTTCCCAGATACTTCCTTTCTTTTTTCTTTGAATCAAAGTTTACCTATGATATAATGCTACACTCCACACAGCATTTTAGCGACTTTACGATATTACTGGTGTTTTTTCTAATCATCTTAAAAACAGATATATTTTTCTTAAATCGGGGTTGAAAACAAGACACATATAGGAATACCTAACGAGCTTTTGTTTTTGTTGTTTTTATATATTCATGGACGAATCTATTAATATACCTTTTTTCACAAGGAATATCACTAAAAAATAACTGAATCGTAATAGTTAAGGAGTACGTTGAAGGGATGTTTTCAAATTCAAACATTGCTCCCCTTATGTTTTATTGTATTTTATAGTTTTATTTCTATTTGAATTTTTTTCACTAAAACAAATTATATAAATATTTTATACTTGAAAACTTTCATTGTAATTTTTTGTTTTTAGACCAAAATGATTAATTTTTGGTGTCATGAAAGGTCGATTAGTTTGCCTCCTTATTAGCAATTAAATTACCTCGTGCCTCAAGTATATATGTATACTTTCGTTTTCAAAAAATGCCTGTCTGCCACTGGCACAATTGTAAATATTAATTTTTAAATGACAAATCTAACCTATTTTTTCGATAATCAATTATAATAATTGAACCAATAACAAAAAGCGCTTGCTTACTTGCTTAAATAATTAATTTTCATTGGTATATTCTTGATATATTTTTTGAATAAATTTACTTTTCATATGTATGCCATATTCTGAATTAATAAATAACTAACATTATGAGCCAAAAGAAGTTTATAATAGTTAATCAAATAAACACTGTATCATTGATTCGAGTGTTATTGTATATTAATTGTACGCTTGACTTAATTTCATAACTTAAAAAATTTTTGACCAAAATTTGCAAATTTCATTAGGTGTATTATATCGTATTTTATAGAATAGTTATACATAATTATAAGAAATATATATTCCATACAAAAGTATATTTTGGTATTTACTTATAAACTTTCTTTGATCCTCTTTAATGGTTATTGTATTAAGAGGTATAGTTTGTAAATTCACGTTAGCATATGCATTAACGAGGTAGTATATATAATATATGCACCTATATATATTTCAGATCAGGGACGCCAAACTTTTTAAATCATCGACCTCTACATATATATTAAAATCTCTCATAGATCCGCCATAAAAGTATATAAAATGAAATAAAAAGTTTATTGTAATAATTCAGCAATATTACAATGAAATAAAATAATTTTGGACACATTTATTTAGTTTAGTAAAATATGTACCTCTTTCAAATCATTCCTAAATTTTACGTATGTAACGTGTAACAATACTTTTTTTTGTTAATTGCAAAAGTTTTCAAGGTAAATGTATGCAGGGGAAGAATTTAACGCAACATAGATAAAAACCCTACTTGTATAAAAGTAATTTTTAGTTAATTTAAAGAAAACTATCAGTATTGGAAATTTATTTTATGATTTTAAACAATTCTTAAAGTATATAATTTAAAAATAGTTATACAAAAATATCTTACTATTTACCATATAGTTGTATACACGGTTAATTATGTGTTATCAAATGGATCTCCCAAAAAGTGTTAAATCATCTCCAAAGAGTCCATAGTCGGCCACTTGGGCGACCCCTGCCTTTGATATTATATAGCGAAAACAACCATAACTGTTTAATTTGAAAAATTTATGATTGAACAATGAACAAACTACATTACATATCACCGATATTTGTATTTACAGATGTTTATAAAAGCATTCTGTAACATCGGAATACTAGAGACGAAATATTCACGTAGCCATTTAAACTAATATTTATTAGCAAATTAATACTTTCCTTGCTATACACATTAGCAGGAAAACGATGTTAATCCGTCAGCTGGTTTAATATTTATTATATCAACAAGGTTTTTCTTATGTAGGTAGTTATAATTTATATATAAATTTTAAAAAATTGAATTACTGAGGCACCATTATTGATTTGTTTTATTTAAATTATTAAATTTGGCTAGTTTTTAAATTATTAAACTAATATTTACTCTAAAATAATCAATCAACTACATAAAAGTGCCAGCAGATAAAAAAAAACGATTTAAATTTCAAATAAGGAATTATTTCGATTCTACGTAGAAGTACTGAAACGCCGCTCAAATCGTGAGAATTAATTTAAAAAATAGCAAAGTATTTTTTAAAAATTCTTGATTTTAACTTTTCACTACTTGCGTACAATTCAAGGCATTTTAATGAATTTAATTATCGTTTCCAAAAAAAAATAATAATTTCTACCATTCAATAACAAACTTGAAGGTTAATATAGAAATAAAAAAAGAAACAATATCCTGTTTGTAGCTCATGTATCAAATAATGGAGTTTATTGGAATATAATAATTTGTATATTTTAAGGATAGGGAATTTTTTATTTTATGATAATTGCATTTTTAAAAATGTTATCTAAGATCATTTAAGTTGTTAAAAGATCGATGACCTAGACTGTTTTTATATATAATTCTTCTGAAAAAAAAAATAATTAAACGATGTTATACCATAATAATTCAATTCGATTCGGCAATCAAAAATTTTTGTTCCATCAGATAAACAGTGTAAAAAAAATAAAAGAACCAATCGATACACATTGGTCGTATATGTATATTACTCAAAGACTTATTTAATTTGAATAAAATTTACCAATATTTTATACTTGTAGGTTTAAAAAATCATCTCATATTTTTGTAAAAGAAAAATATACAAGTGTAATGACGTATTTTTATATTTTTTCAAATTATATTTAAAATTATTATGTGTTTTCCGTAATACCCTATACCCTGATGTCTAATACCCTTTGGTTTCAACCAAACTTGTTGATTTATGATCTAGACTGAAATTATGATCTAAGCCAACAAATAGAATAAGAATTCCCGTTACTTAAATGTATAAAAGTGATACCATTTATTATAAAATCCAATGGCTCAGTGAAATATGGAAAGTCAGAGAAGTTCATTAGGTCAGAGAAAAAGTCAGTATGGTTGACAAAAAATTCTGAAAATTATTAACTTCCTCACAATTTTTATTAGGATTTACTTTAGAACAGTCGTAGAGGTCATCATCAATAAAACTCCTTAGAAGGTTTATTGTGGCTCAACTTCTGAATGAGACTTATTTCTTTTTAGTTGTTTTTTTACAGTTACTTTATCTATACTAATATATAAAATTCTTACGTCTGTCTGTACATTTCGATTTTGAACCCAATTTTAGGGTAAATATTTGTTTCAAGAGGCCCTTATTCCAAATTTAACATTTTTAAAATTTTTGTCTATCTGTCCCGATTTAACTAAAGAACGGAACAACCGAATTTAATGAAATTTGGTATTAAGATACAACACAATTTCCCGCAGACTATAGGCTACTTATCATTCCAAAAAAAATAATAAAGGAAGGTATTCCCTAGGGATGAAAACAGAAATTTTTACACTAGAAAGGTGAGTTACATATCATTAGAAAGGTAATTTAAAGTTAGAAAATAATCTGTAAAAATATTTTTAGTTGAACTGATAAAAAGGACAGTAAATTCAATTAAAATTTTAAAAAATTGCCTCTTTGAAATATAAACCTTTATATACATAAATCACATAGTTGATGTTAATAGCGTAATGGCTTACGTATCTAACAATCTGATGCTCCTAATTATTAAGACGTGGGTTCGAATCTTACAGAATACTTTTTTTTTTATTTTTTTTTTACAAAATTGTTGTAAATAGACCCTTAGAGTTGTTTAATAAGGAAATATTAAAGAAAAAAAGTAATAGTTGTAGTAACAATAATAATAATAGTAATAAAACTTAAAGTACGTTTTTAAAACCGTGTATACATAAAATCCTATATTTATATACCCTCTCTGATGAAATTTTAATATTCGATGTATTCCTTATAAAAAGTAGACATCTGATAAGAATTTTTTGTTTTGGAAAACTCCTACTCTAAAAGAGTAAAAGGAGTGACTAAGTTTGTATGAGAAAATGTAGAGTTAATCAACAATCGAAATTTTGAATTTAATAAGTGTAATTAATAAATAAATAATTAATTAATTGTTTTAAGTCATAATTATGACTGACTTTATTAAACTTAACGATAGTTTTTATTTATGTATAGATGGTGATTGATTTACGGATTAATTGGTTCACGGTAGGTATACCTACCGTAGGTATGCGGAATAGACCATACTCTTTTTAGATATTTATAAATATTTTTTGAAAATTAATTGATCATTGTATACAACTATTTTATTCTAAGTAACAGTTTATTAAATGTATCTTTTTAAAGTTGATAAAATAGTGTTATCAGGTATGATTATGTTTTTCGTAAAAGAAATAAGAAAAATAATAATTTTCATATGCCACTACAAATAGCAAATATAAAAAGGAAATATGATCTACACCTATGTTACGCAGACGAAGTCGCGGGGATCAGCTAGTAACTGATAAGATCTATAGCTACTCTAGGTTTAGTAAAAATTCGTAAATTTGTTCGTTACGAGATTTGAATTCAACACCTACCAGTTTTAGAACAGCCACCTTGACCACTCGGCCACCAGTAGGTTGAGAATTGATTCTTTTATTTTAGTTTTCTTTATCTTAGAAATACACAGAGATATAACCTATTTTATTTAAACATTTAAAATTTTTGGGTTTGAATACAATGGATAGGACTTGAATAGATTGACTCTACAAGGCATAAAATCATAAATTACATAAGCCGGTAGAATCGATGAATAATACTATAATATTGAGTTAAAATAAACTATTAAGTAAAAAAAATTACAATTGCGACATACAGTTGGCCACGTAGGTATCTCAAGGAGTCAAGGAAATGTTTAGTTTGTTACTTTTTTAAATATTGTATTGCTATGATTTTTCCTACTACAAACGTAGAAGTCTTAAACTTACCAAAATTGTCACATAGTTACTTTAGATCTATAGAAATTGTCTATAGACTTAATTCCTGATTTCATTCTTTTAAACTTCTTAAAACTTAAAAATAGGACTAAAAAAAACTAACGTCAATGAGAATTAGTCGTTGAAATCATTAATTTTATACGCATTTAAAGAAATATTTGAATTAGTTATAAAATTCAAGGTGGAAAAATACATTCTCAATAATTTGAATTAACTGGGAAATTCTTTTTTTATATATAAAATATTGATGAACATTGTACATTTTATATATTAAGAACTACTAAATGCTTAGTAATTAGGTTATCCTTTATCCTTATTTCATTTTGTTCGTTATTTCTTTTATTTACTAAGTAAAGATTTAAAAAATAAATAAAACAATATATACTTGAAAGTTTTCTGTTCCTCTGGAGGTGAAAACTTATAATTATTTGACTTATTTTTTTCTGTCACTAAAATTCACAAAAATTTTAAGGCATTGCTGAGAAAAAGCTTCCACCAGTCGTCTTGCGAGCCATAGACTATGTTTTCCTCTCCCTCGTCCTTGTCATTTTAAACCGATTGTAGAAAACAATGAAATCTACCGATATTAAATCGGTGCTCCAGAGACATCCAACTTCTAAACTCAAACTCAAATGATCAAATACTAGTGTCCGACCGAACTTTCGGTTTCGGCCTACTTTCGGCTAAAAAACGAGTTACGGTTTAGTTTCGGTTTCGGCTGTCAAGCCGAAACTAAGGCCGAAACTGAAATAGTGAGATAAAAATATTACAAAATTATTATTTTTCATTTATTATTTGATTCTTCAATTATAAATACAGATAACTATCAATTCATTAATATTATCATTAATATTTCTTTTCAGTTCGAAAGAAAACAGATCAAAGTTTAGAAGAAATTATTTTGTTTTTAAGATATAAAAAAGAGTACCGACTACTTTTTGTACCTAAACTTATTACGTAAAAAGTAATTTCGTTATGTAACTTTTTTTAATTATTTTATGTTATTCGTAACTAATATGTACATGAAATATTAAGTGCATTTCTTTCAAATTGACCCCTTATTTCAGTAAAAATAACTTATTTGAAATAACAAATGATAATAATATATTAAGTTAATAATCCTCAGATATTAGGGACTAAATGATTAATGAATACCTATAGAATTTAAAAGTAAATAATGACTAATTGTGAATAACTTTTTTTTCTACGAAAATTTACTTTATATGCTAGTTTCGGTTTCGGGCGAAACTGAGACTGGTGCCGAAATTCGGTTTCGGCCATAAAAACTAGTTTCGGTCGGACACTATCAAATATCGTAGCTACTTTCATAATAAATTAACCTTACTAGGTATAACAGTTTTGAAAATACAAAAACAAGTTGGAAATGATCATTCTTTTTGAGATAATAATTGTTCGCAATTGTTGCGCGACCTTGTTCACATCGTCATGAAAAAGCGTTACAGTACTCCCTAAAATTGTGTATAGCACTCTTGCTTTTTTGGGTGAGTTGCACAATAGAAGCTGCTTAAAAATTTATCTTTAAAAATTATTATAAACAAGTGTAAGTACTATAAATTCTTATATCAAAAATAAGCTCAACTAAAGTATAATCTTCAAAAATAACTAAGCTCATGATATAGTATAAGTATTTGTATTATGTAATATGGAATTAATAAGAGTCAAAAATTTATATCTATATTATGAATTTTTAAGTAAAAGATTTTGAAATAAAAAGATGAAAAAGATAATGGTTACATTTACTTTTTCCACTATTTAATATTAATTTATACCCTATGAAGATTATAAAATCACGATCCAATAATAATTCACTTTTATTTTCACACAAGTTATAATAATTCTTTTTCAAGATTTAATCATAACCAATAGTGTTTATCACCTTTTTGCTTTCTATTATAACCCCAAAAAACATAATGAAAATCAAAAATTTATCAAACCCAACAAAAAAATCAAGTTGAAACTGACGTTCCAAGTCGCGTAAACGACTAAATAGTTGATGACAAGGTGAACCGGTTTTATTTTATGTAATTAAATTCAATTTATATAGCGATTTTAGTGATGAGAGTATGATAAAAAATGGGAGAAGGATACGGTGTATTGGTCAAGACGACAATTGTTTTGTCCTTAGCAAAAAAAAAAGTAAAATTTTACCAGAATTGTCTGAAATTTAAATTTTTCGATTTAAAATTATACTTTTCATAAAATTGTTTTTTTTTACCTTTTGCTTTACAAGATTTAAAATTCAAAATTTAATAAGTAAATAAGCTTTAATCATTTATATAATATTTTTGTACACAAACGTAGATATTAGGTGTACAACTTTGCTTCCGCCGTTTTGCAATAGATGGCTGTAGCGGTAAGTGGTAGTCGAAATAAGTAGATCGTAGATGTCATACAATAAGCTTAGGCATTTGTAAACATAACGCCATCGAAATATTAGTCGATTTGTGTCTGCATCATAAAGTCATTCTCGATTAAACATGTCAGCTTACGAGCCAAATTCTCGTCATTTGCGGGAGGTTTTAATTTTCTGCTTTAATATGAAGAAATCTGCGGCTGAGGCTCATCGAATGCTCTCAAATACCTATGGTGAGGCCGCTATTAGTGAAAGAACGTGCCGAGAGTGGTTTCAACGCTTCAAGAACGGTGATTTTGACGTCGAAGACCGGCAAGGCGGTGGAAGAGAGAAGGTTTTCGAAGATGCAGAATTGGAGGCATTACTTGATCAAGACTCGTGTCAAACGCAACAAGAATTGGCAGTATCATTGGGAGTGACGCAACAAGCCATTTCAAAACGCCTGAAAATCATGGGAATGATTCAGAAACAAGGAAATTGGGTGCCGTACGAGTTGAAGCCGAGAGATGTTGAACGGCGTTTGTTTGCTTGTGAACAGCTGCTTGCAAGGCAAAGACGGAAAGGATTTCTCCATCGCATTGTGACTGGGGACGAAAAATGGGTTCATTACGATAATCCCAAGCGCAGAAAATCATGGGGATATCCCGGCCATGCTTCCACGTCGACGGCCAAACCGAATATTCACGGTTCCAAGGTCATGCTCTGTATTTGGTGGGACCAGCTCGGCGTAGTGCATTATGAGTTGTTAAAACCGACTGAAACAATCACAGGCGATCGTTATCGAACGCAATTAATGCGTTTGAGCCGAGCATTGAAAGACAAACGGCCGCAATACAACGAGAGACATGATAAAGTGATTTTACAGCACGACAATGCTCGACCCCATGTTGCGAAAGTGGTCAAGACATACTTGGAAACGTTGAAATGGGAAGTCCTACCCCACCCGCCGTATTCTCCAGACGTTGCTCCCTCGGACTATCACTTGTTTCGATCAATGGCACATGGCCTGGCTGACCAGCACTTCCGGTCTTATGAAGAAGTAAAAAATTGGATCGATTCGTGGATCGCTTCAAAAGATGACCAGTTTTTTCAACGCGGGATTCGTACGCTGCCCGAAAGATGGGAGAAAGTAGTGGCCAGCGATGGACAATACTTTGAATCATAAATGTATAACCAGTTTTTTTACAATAAAGCCTCGAATTTCGGAAAAAAACGGCGGAAGCAAAGTTGTACACCTAATATATAAAATTAAAGTTAGGTCTCTACAATTTGCATAACTTTGATTATTATGTAAACCATCAAGTTTACACTTTCTACTTATTTCTTTATAAAAATTCAACATACAATCACTTTGCTGACATGTTTTTTAAACTTTACTTAATTTTTTTTAAATGTTTATTTTTCAAAAGCAAAAAGAAAAACCTTTTCAATTTTGTTATTCACAAATTTTTACGGTTATCACTTCTTCGTAAGCTTTTAATCACTGAAAAAAATTATTATATAAATATATTTATATTTGGTGGCTTTATGGTGAATTTATGTACTTATATAAAAAACCATGTCTGCTAGTTTCAAACCAAAATTATGCAACAAATTTGCTTTTAAAATAAGACAGTATCGAAAAATTAGTTAAAGTATTTAATTTAATATTATTAATAGTGTAATAAATCATTAATGTTATCCAATGGGCAATTTTAAATTATGTGCATTACATATTATGTAGCTCAATGTACAAAAGTATGTAAGTTTATTTTACATTTGTTAAGTGAAGGTTGTTTGTCAAGACAAAAAAGAAAAATAAATCCAAAATATGTTTTATATAATTAAAGAAAAAGTGATTAATGAAAGAAACGTATTTACCTACTACTGGTATTGTAGGTTCGTTCTCCACCTTTCTCCTAAAAATTTATAGACAATGTCAACTTTTTATCTTAGACAAATCTATTTTTATCTGGTTTCCATCTTCAAAGAAAAATCACAATGACCTACAGGTGTTCCAAAATAGAGTTTTGAGATTGATCACTAAAGCTCTATGGTATGTGAGAAACAACCAAATTCATCACGAAATGAACGTCCCATACATAAAAGACTTTCTAATCCAACCCACAAGGAATTTCATTAACGGTCTGGAAAATTGTCCTAGTGCAGTAGAACTAGGCTTGGGGGAAACTATAAAACCAAAAAGGCTGAAGCGGAAACTCCCTCAAGAGCTCCAAGAAATAGCAGTTGCTGGACCACAAGATCAAGAACAATCAACAAATACAAAAAATAAAAAAGACAGAGGAATGAAGTTATACTACTTCAGCTACTTAAATGCCGATAAAGATCAATTGCCTGCTATCGCTACCATGATATAGCGACTGTTTGTTGAACTGGTGCAAATTACATAATAGTCCACAAAAAAAAATTTTTTTGAACTTTTTTAAGCAAAAGATAAAAATATTAGATTGTTCAGGAAGTTCGTACCGATTGTGAAAGAAAATTGAAATGTGATATATTTATATTTTGGTTAAATATTGTTAAATTATATAGTGATCACTCTGTTCTATACCTATCTTCATCATTGGCAATATAAAATCAGTTCTAGTTACATTTATTTTGATACGTTTCCTCGTGGGATTGTGGCGAATTAAGAATATAAAGAAACGAAAGCAATTCAGCATTTAAAGGAACATTTTATTTTAGTACCAATATCGATGCCTTAGTTAATAGATGTATTTAGTGCAAAAATGTGTTGAATGCATCCATTGAGCATTCCGACAGATATTATTAATATATCCTGATGTTATAAGTAGCAGATAAAATAGTGTAAAATAGTGAACAATTTCCAAATGTGTTAACAAGAAATGTTTGTGATGCAAATATTGTAAGCGCAGCTAACAGTTAAAATTTTAGTTTCTGCACTTAATACTTCTGGAAGCTAAGGTATCGATATGGAAACTTTAAATGATTGATTTATTTGTATTGAGCTTGAATTCATAGTTAATTGAAAAATAGGATCACGAAAAATAAATAGCAGGAGAACGAACGGAATAGGCAACTTGTTAGTTTTCTTGTCCTCAAAAATTCAAACATGGCTTAGTTATTTTTTCGGCTATTAGCAGCGCATTGTCGCTAAAAACCTTGACCAACTTGACGTACTGAATTGCTATTGGTTGTTCGTTTTTTTGTTATTGTTATTCAAACTGAAGCCAAAGCTGTCAAAACATTACGTTCATGTTCTTCATATATTTTAATACCATTAATATAAAATTAATTAATTAATATTTAATTCTATTTATAATTAGAAAATATTTTCCATTGAAACTTTTTATCCCTAGTGAATTATTTGAAAATGTTTTAGCATTTATATTCATATTTATATACTAATGACACTAGAGACTTCTGCACTTGGCGCTTATTTCATGGACGACTTTGTGATACAGCATTCGTTCTCTTGTCATTTATACTTCGTGGGTAGGATAATCTTTCGTATATTATATACCACTTGGAAAATTCTAAGTGAGTAAAATTACCCACTGTACCTACAGTATCCGCCGATTTTGGTCGGAAAAGAGAGTTCTCCACTTCTCAATGATGGAGCATTAAGATAAACATCACTTCACGACTATACAAATTTCGTAGAATATAGTCCCAAATTAGATAATCTTTATTGACAATTCTAATTTTTCTACAGTTCACTCTCGCTAGTTTGAATTTTTTAGCCCTTTTCAATTTCGATTTAAACAAATTAAATAAATAATGTTTCGTTTGTCGCTATATATAAAATTGTTGCTATATATATAAAAAAATCATAAAGTTGTTGAATTTGTTTGAAAGTCATAAAGTTATAATTTCTAACGAGAAAATAACACTTGGGCTTCAAATATGGAAGTTTTGATTGATTCGATATTTTTAAATAATATTTTATTCTACTTCAAACAATCGAAAGTTCACTGTATTATTTTATGGCATTATAAACATCAAAACGATATTTCCAGAAATTTCAAAAATGCTTTCTATGTTGATTCCAATATTGGAGTAATAAATATATAGAGAGATTGCTATGTTTATAGTACACCATTGTTAACTTTTTTCTAACTCATGAAATTTCAATTTTGATTCACTAGGATCCCAGGAAACACACGTACGGTATTACATGCAATGTATTAAATACATGCAATTATATTTTCATATTTCAGACGTTGAATTATTAACGTGCGGTGGTCGACGGACCTAAAATTTTACCCGCTTTATTTTGTCCACGGGTTTTTAAAAAAAAAAATGTCTGTGAACCGTAACTTCAGCGTTTGAGCATAAATTCGTAACATTTTTTTTTAATATTTAACAAACCAAATAAATATTTCCGCATGGCAAACGCCATAAAGTCATCCAATGCGTTTTTTAGCTTTGAATTGACAGTCAAAAATTATTTAGTCTATTGGAAGCTAAAAATTGAATTTCCGTAAACTAAAACTGTTTTAGGACTTAGTGCTTTTTGACAGTTATTAGTATAGTGCTTAGTATTTACATACTTACGTAAATGAGGATACGAAACTCAAATGATGGATGGTGAAAATTGTGTTATTGTCTTGATTTAAACATAAGCTATGTTTGAATTAAAAGCATTTAGTTAAATTCAATTCTGTTTTTTTCGTAATTGATATTTATTGTTACTTTTCGATACTGATTTGGCGACGGTCGATTGCCTTATTTATATTCCCATTATAGCTTCTGGAAGATTCAAGACTGTTCCAAACACCTCTCGTAGTTTCTATTTCTTTTTACCCCTCATTAGAATCTCACGAAAAGTGTTTTGGAACGTCTTCCGTCTCTCTTCAATCTAATTGTTAGAACATTCGAAAGTTCTTATTGTTAGAACTTTCGAATGTTCTAAGACCGCAACAATATATTCATATTTCTTGTACAAGGTAAAGAAACAGAACTACTAATATGTCAATCCCTACTCTCAGCTTTAACGAACGAATGCATGCAAGTGACACTAGTTGAGTATGCATTGACGTATACATGAAATATTTTTATGAACTAGTAATTTTTACGAAGTTGCATCGTAAGAATTACTCTTCTTTCGATCGGGTCTAGCACTCCAATAATGAATAACAAAGATGACGATGTGTTATTATAATTTTTTCTATATTTTTATCTGTTTAATTACTTTAAAATCGATTTAGGAATAAAAACAAGAGTAAAATACCTATTAAAAATGCTTCAAAAATTTTTAATGACAAACCTTGAGAGTGTGGTGACCCCGACAAAGCTAGTTTATTATAAGCATTTGTGATTAGACAAAATTGCACCGACTTATACTAAGATATTTTTGAATTAATTATTATATTCATACTCCTTACATACACACATCATCGATTTACACTTATAACATTTAAATGTTGAGCAAAACAGCTCTTACTCGGCAATAATTTTTATCTTGTACGAATTTGATCAAAGTCCATTTAAAAAATTCAAAAACTGATGATTTTTTTTTTTTATCTTCATTATATTTAACTCATTTGCACCAATACCAAAACTCATTGAAGTGACGATGGCTATGAAAAAAGGTAAATAAACTTGTCAATTTAAATCAAGGATTTAATTGTAATATGAAATTGAAAATTTCAAATACCAATATCATTAATTTCATGTAACTTAGAGATAAAGATAGGCTAAAGACCCAATCTTCGAACAAGTTCTAAACTAGAAAATATGTTGTTTGAAAAATGCCAAAACAATTTTGCATTAAGATGTTTCTCAATTAACTGACTAATGCCCTCGCAGCTATAACTGCTTTAGCCTTTTTATATAAGTACAAAAATACAAAGTATTTTTTAAAAGTAATATGTAATTTTTTAAATGAATGATGCAGATTCTTTAATAAAAATTCAATTAAAATTCACCTAAATATTATGCAGTGTTATTTATCTTTGTAATTGTGATACTTTTACAAAGACATTTTAGAACAAAATGACTACAAAGTTTCACTCCTTTAGTTTTGCTTCAAAATTAGTATTGTAATTAATTTATAAAATTAACCTGTAAAATTAGTTAAGAAATATTCTATCAAAGCTTAAAAATTTAGCATTTGCGTATTGAAATAGCTTCAAAACAAGGTGTTTCATACTTTTAATCTTTATCTATAATCTATATATACCTAAAAAGTCCAACGTCTCTCTGTCTGCCTGTATGTTTAAAGTCCCATTAATTGAAATCTACTGGTCCGATTTGAATATATTTTTTTTGTAGATAAACTATTTCTATGGGTTTTAGTGTGATTGCAACAAAAAGTAGAACATTATCAATTTCATTTCTAGCGTAAAAAATCCAAAATTATCAATGAAAATTGGAATTAATTTTTCTTTAAATATTGGTTTTTTATGTATACATCACAACTTTACTTAAATAAGAGAAATTAAAATAATTTAGGTTTATATTTATCGACAGCCAATATAGTTAATCAGTAATTTTGTTAACTAATTATAGTGTTAGGTTGCCAAGATCACTGATATTGACCAGTATTTGATAAGATTCAATTTAAAACAATAAATTTTGGTTAGTAATTGTATTGTTTCATTAGTAATGGGTTACATTATTTTTAAAATACAATAAGAATGTCCAACAGTCAGTGAATGACGTCATATTAAATAATGTTTACAATTTTTATAACTCCATTCATTAATGCACAAAAATTATAAAAATATTTTTTTTTGAACATTGGTTTCCACAAAAAAGAAAAAATATTAACAATAAATTAGGCACTAATTATTTTAAATTACCTTCTTACGTTTGTGAAGATTGTATAAATGCTATATACCTGTGTTAAAAGTTTTACGAATTTTATTATAATTAATAATAATGTCATGTTTGTGGATATTAAAGAAAACAATTCTTTTTATTTATTTCGCTTCAGTCAAAAAAGATAACTCAGAAGAAGCTGGTTTTTCCCATCGAAATTTTACACTAAATTTAAATAGTGATTAATTTTTTAAACATTATACATTCTGTATCATTTTCGGACCATTTTCTCGAATTTATTGTCAATTTGAACTAATAGATATTTGAAACGGTTAAAATATCTACTTAGATGATAATTTGCCTTCAATAAAAAAATATTCGAAGAATCTAAAGGATTCAATGTTATTAATGACTAGTGTAGAACTCGTTAGGCTCCATCCTGACGGAAAGTATTGCGGGCAGAGATCAGCTGCTTTAGCTACAACGAAACGTAATTTTGGTGGAGAAGAGTGAGTAAGCGAGATATGTGGATCTTAGTAGTTCAAATACAATGTAAGTTATAATATACATGGAATGGATGCGGATGGAATGAGAAAGAATATTTCTCTGCACCAACAAAAACTTCTTACCGATCAGCAGTCTTAATATATAAGCTTTCGGTAGCATATTTTTGAGATATATTATTTTTATTTTAAAAAAAAATAATCAAAAAATTAGCTGTCAAATATACTGTAGGGATTAGCCAAAAATATTTATTCTCAAAGTTTGAATTTTCCGGAAGATTCTTTTAAAAGTAGATGGGAAATCATTTATAAAGGTTTGCGGAATAATTTGCTTCGTTCATGGCAAAATAGTTAGATAATATTCTAATACTTACATAAATATAATTAACTAGTCAATGAGATAGTTAAAAATTCAAAAAATAGAGTTTTAAGTGACATATAAAAATGAAAATGACTGAAAAATATAGTAAAATAAATAAAAAATAAAAAAATACAAAGAAAAATTAACAAAATTTTCCCCCTTCTTAGAAGAATGAGGGCAAAAAAATAATTTATAAAGAAAAATCTTTGAATTTATAGCTATGATATTATGTTTTAGCCAACTGTTCCAAAATATCAAAAAACGAATAAGCTTTTCAAACACTTTTAACTCTTGCATTTTCATCGTTTGTGAAAGTCAACTTTTATTCTAAAATAACACGAGACTTGTTTTTGAACATTTGGTACAAACCAAGTTTTTTGAATTATTAAAAATCAAAACAGCATTCTAGACGCTTTTTACAAATACATTTTCATCGTTTGTGAAAATCAGCTTTTATTAGCAACGAAACGGAATCTTTCACACACCTCTATAAAGGATTTCCCATCGATTGGTCTAGGAAAATTTCGAAAAATTCAATCATTAAAATTTTGTCGACTAATCAGTATATGATGTCAACTATTTATACCTAATGTAATTTTCAATTTCCTTTGTATTAAAGGAAATTTGTATTAAAGGGATAGTTATGGTATTTTACAGTATAGCAATGTAGTACTTCTTTTAACATCCACTGTACTTATGCAGCCTTAGTCATTACATACGTAAGTATTTATTAGAAGTTATACCTATATTTCTACATTGTTGGATTTTATTAATTGTTTACAAAGAAGATCATGTTTTGATATAGTTATCGATATTGTTATACATATAAATATAAATACATACTTTAAAACTTTACATTATTCTAAAGTATTCAACATAAAATTTCAATATTTTCTAAATCTCTGAAAAAAAGTACTTACATAAAGAAAACTATGACTAAATTAATATTAACTATCTAGCGAAACTTGTTCTTTGAATTTCTATTTCTCTTATTGGTTTTTAAGAACTTTTACGAAATCGTGAAGTCGCAATCTTGACCCCGTGGGAACTTGGCTTTATTCATAGTCAAACGGTGCTATGGCACGACTCCTTGTTTATGAGAGTCAAATTCATTTCAAGAACATATATCGTTCATTTTTTGAAACACAATGCGATGTTATTTTCAGATCACATTTCATTATGTAATTTAAGAGAAAAAAAATCGAAAAGGAATTAGATTTAAAAAAAAATGAAATAGAAACTTACAGCTTACATTTTCAATTTACAGCTGATTTTCAATTTTCCGTTTCAGTCCGTGTAGACTCTTAATTTCAAATTTTGTACACAAATAAAAATGTCTATTTTCGTTCGAAATTATTTTCCCCATGGCTATGTATATACCTCAAAAGTTTCGTTACTTGAAAATTCTAATCAAAGGGTATAGTGCGCGGCCTTAATTTGCATACCAATTAAAGAACAAAAATAGAATTATACAATACACCATTTGACAATCTTAGTGAAAAAACAAATAATAGAAAAACTACTCAAAATAAACTCCTACCTATTACCATAAATAATTTGATTATAATATTGTAACTAATGGACTTGGACTTTTTTGCGGTACAAAAATTAAAATTCAATTTAGGATTAAAGTTTACTTATTTATTTACTTCATAAAAATCACTCAATTGGCAATGCCAAATAAATTATATGATTTCAGGCATATTTTTTAAAGATTAAAAACTATTTTGGATTTATTGTTATTAAAAATTTTAATTATAGATTAAAAGGAATGCATTGGGCTATGTTATGTACATTGAAGATAATTAGAAAAGGAGGTTAAGTGTCAAATTGAAATGGGAAATGTGAATACAAGATAACTTAAAAATTCTTATTTTACTATAAAATATGTTTCTATGTAATCCTATTTATAATTAAATCAAAAAATATATCGTTTATTACCATTGGTTTTATATACTTTGTATGAATCTATTATTTTACTACTTCTTTATATTATGGTTGATAGCAATACGGTCATGTTATACACCAAATTAAACCTTTGAAAATTTATGTTTTAGTAAACATAATACAGTTATCAAATAATTTGACTAAAAACAATTTATCACCAAAATTAATTAAAATGTATAGTAACAAAATTTTCTAAAAGATAGCAGCAGTAGAAAAATAATAGAAAATGTTGAAAAATGTCATTATTTTTGTCATTTTATTTTGTTATTTTTACAAATATAAGATATGGCAATACCATCATTTATGTCAAATTACTCCTAAAGGCTCTTTGCCTAAAGGTTCTGTATCTTCACCAATTAAATTAAATATTTTTATTAATGTTTAAAAAATATTTTTTAACCACTAGAAATGGTCATGGTCTTTTAAATACATATATTTACATGATTAAAGCAAATATTATAATATAAACTATGTTTTTTTAACTTTCTCAATTATACATGCCTTCATTAAAGGAATTAAGTTTATAGTGTAACCTATAATGTATATCGTAAGAAACTTAAGAAAATTTTTTAAATAAATTCATTTAAATTCTAAATATCCTTCGACCATTTGGAAAAAAAAAGTTTTTAATTCCAAATATTAACACAAATGGCGCATCTTATTAATTCGATTTATTTAATTGATTGAACTTATTACTGTAACCATGCGATACTAATGTACTTGCTTTGGGATTTACTTATTAACATAGATTAGATGTTGATTATTAACACGACTTATAGACTGACTGAGAGTTAATTTTAATTTCTATTTTTAGATGAAACATTGAGGTTTAACTTTGTATTATTTATAAATATAATTGTCACAATCTTCGGAATTTGACTTCCACAGCCAGTATTCTCTTATGCTCGTATTATATTAAAGAAGATGTTCGAAATCATTTCCATACAAAAACTTTTCTTCAAAAATCATTTTGCTAGTAAAATTCTGCCCAAATTTTAAACCATTTCCAAGCTTATTTAAGGCAATATAAAATGTTATTAGTTGTTGTGAATTTTAGTATATGAGAAAAAAAACATTGCATTTATAATCAAAATATTTTTTTCCTGCTGACTTTGAACAGCTATACTGTTTTATACAATGCATATAATATATTGTGTTCTTATTTATATTATATAATTTAGAAAATTAAACTATAACGATAAATTTGAACAAAAGAGCAAACAAATGCATTATTGGCGTATTGCCATATACGTATTTCGATTGTCAAGCAAGCTTCATCAGTGATCATCAGTGAAAAATCAAAGAATTGAGTCACTTATGAATGACTCATTACATTGGAGTTATGGAACGATTCAATACTACTGACCATTGATGAAAATTGCTTACCAATCGAAATACGTATTTGGGCAATATGTCAATAATTCATTTGTTTGAACTTTTGTTCAAATGTATGTTTATAGTTAACTTTTGTAAATTATATTACATAAATAAGACCACAATATATTTCATATATTGTATAAACAGTATAGCATTTATGTTTATAAATGAATTTATTTACGTTTGTGTTTAGTAGTAAGCGAGTGTCGTCCAACTCTAGCGATTTATAAAACCAAATGAAGTTGAGATAAACTCAATGAAAAGAATTAAATTTGGGAAGGTTATTTAAAAAAATTGTTATTCGGGGAAATAGCCAATGCTTAGGAAAATATATGTACTTTACATTTGACTTTTTTTATAAATTAGGCTTTTTTCAAATGATACTTATCGTCACTTAATCAACTAAAATAGTTTCTCAACAAAGTATTTTATATAGAAAAGCAAATATTGTTATTATATTACGACAATGAAAATATGTAAAAATACATTTTTTGATTATTATTTCAATCAGTAGATGAGTTTTGATGAAATATATAGGCTAGAATAAATCAAGGTTATTAAACCACGTTCAGATGGCAGCGGACCATTTTTAAATTTTGATCTGTTTTTTTTTCTATTTTTAACAATCTTAATTTAAATCTGATATTTTAGTATCAGGGAATATATATATATATATATATGTAGTTCAAAGTTCAGTTTAAAAAGGAAAAAAATCTCTTTTTTCAGTGATGGAAAATTTTGCAGTTGCAGACGCAATTGCAATTTCATACTTTTTATTTTTATATAAAGCAATCGATATCTAATATTTATTCTATAGCCACATATTTACTTGTTGTTGTTGATGATGTACTTTTGAATAATTTTATAAAATTTAAATGAAATTGTGATTCAAATAACCACAACTGCGACAGATGGCTTAATGAAGAAAATTACTAGAAAATGCCAACGAGTTCGAAGTATGTGAGTGAGATTGAGATGAAAATCGAATCGTTGGAAAAGTGGAAAATGAAAAGCATGTTGGTTGGCGGTTGGAGGCTGTCGTCGCTATGTTGATGATGATGATGATGATGATGAAGTAGATTGTGATGGCAAAAATAACTACGCAAAACTTTGAGTTGGAAACAATATTGAATTGATTACGAAATAACCTCTCTTTTCATTACATTTTACATCTATTTTTCTTGCCCCTCTTTACTACTTCTTATGCCACGTTTTCTTTTTCCCAACGTTTTATTAAACCAATTTTCCGACTTTTACAATCAAGCACGTCCTAAAGTCACTAGTTTTTTTTTCCATTTTATGTTTTAGCTGATACAAATTTATATTCAAATTATAAGTGTACTTTTCATTCTACTAAATTCATTTAAGATCAATTTAATATACAACCTTAAAGCAAATACTTATATGCCTAACTGTAAGTTTAAAATACATAAACTATTTTAAAGGTTTACTACTCTGGATGATTCGAAGCAAAAAGGGACGTTACAAATTCGAATTAACTAGAATTAATTAAATAAATCCGAATTAATCAAATTCTACTTATAACTAAACAATTATCTGATTAGTATCATTATTATCATTGCAAAACGCAAAGTTGTACAAATTCTATATTTCCGGAAATTAATAATTACTAACGATTTGTTAATTCTGACAATTTGTCTTCATAAAATGAACCAAAATTTAGAATATAAAGAGTAATTACTTACAAAATTAAGATAACCAGTATTAATAACAGCTCTAGTAGGTGTAATTTTATAAAAAAATCAAAGTTTTATTTTTAAAAACTAAAGTAAGTGTATCCATTCTTAAGAAAGTCACAATTTTTGTGATTCTAATCTAGTGCAGGGTAATCACAGACTAGGGAAGCCTGGAATTGTTAGGGAATTTAATTCAATTTAGAAAAAGCCATGTAGGAACTCCCATTACTTACAACAGGACCACTCTTGGGTCAGTTGTTAATTGCCAAGCCTGATCATAATTAATCGCTAGTTCGAGGGGTAAATATTTTATGTTTGAAAAATCTCCTATCCCCCGATTTACACTGAAGATAGGTTCCAGACAAATCCGTGTAAAATGAAATCTTTGTTTTTCCTATATAAAACCGTCTAAAACGAAAAAAAACTGCGCAATTAAGTCATTTCTTCAAATGGAACAAGAGTAAAACATATCCAGAAACTTTAAACTAGGTATAGTTTGTCCAAAAAATGGCGTGATGTCGTAGTGAACTTATTCTAAAAATGAAAACTAAAATAGAAACGAATTTTTTTTCAAAAAGTACCTTCTGAAACTTAACAAATTTAGGTATGTTCGAAATTTATTCGCTATCACTTTGAGGAACTATCAGAAAGGGGAATCCTTTGTTATTGCAATCAGTGTTGCCAAATGAAAGAAACTCAAAAATAATTTCAACATATGTATTGTGGATATGATTATGTAACCAAAAATACATTTTTAGAAATCTTCCGAATTTCATTAGTTCATGGACCGTGTAAAAGCGAAATCGTGTAAAACGAGTATCGTGTAAATCGGGGGATAGGTGTACTAGTGAAAAAAAATTTCATTACACAATTCTAATTTGAAACAATGCACAAAAATTACAATTATCAAACTGCAATTACCTGGAGCATATAAATAAGAATTTAGAGTCATGAAAAAAATATAACAAAAATCCTGGAAAACCTGGAATTTTCAGGGAATTTTAAAATTATTTATTGTGGCCACCCTATAGCATGCTTATCATCTTTTTTTCTTTATATATTAACTTATAAGAATCAAAATAGTCAGCCTATTATGCCTTTCTCAAGGCTAATGGTGAAATGCCGCGCTGTATTTTTGTAATCGTTGATTTTCCATTTTTCCATTAAAATTCAAATTAATTTTGATGAATTTGAATTAAAACAACCATAATATTATCCGTCAGTATTTTTAACTAGTGGCAAAACGTATTTATTTTAGAAAAACTTATATTGATTGTACTATAAAATCGCGATCTAACCAAATAAAAAATGACAAAACAGAACAGCACTTATAAAATTTAAAGTAAGTATATCGTGAGTTTCCAAAGTTGGGAAGTAAACGCGAATAAAGTTGGCAGTATATTTGGAAAATTGTAAATAAAATTAAAGCTAAAGGGCATTAATATAACATGATATGTTATGTTTACAATCATTTGAATATATTGTCAAAAAATTTAACTAAATAAAAGAAGATAGTGTAGGTATACGTGTAAAGAGCATATATCTTTTCATAGGATATTAGAATGTTATTGTCATTAAATAGTTTTTCTTATTCAGGATTATACCTTTTAAAATGTTGACTTCATTTATTCAATCGAAATATTCATATATTACTAAATACTAAATGAAAGTTTATATTATTTTTCTTTTTAAGATATCTCCATTGAAGGTTTTGAATTTACATAAGCTTACTACATGTGTTATAATTTATTTCTCACGTTAAAAATTTCCAATTTTTCTTCTTAAAAATTTGTTGAAGTCTTTTACTGTTTTTTTAAATTAATAACATATTCGAACTCCGAACAGCGTGGATTTAGAGAAAAGAAACTGACGTATATTTGGATTATTTTTTAATTTTACAATTTTGATTAATTTCAATGCCGAAACCCAAGTGAGTAGTTGATAGTATGAAGGGAAACGTTATATTGTTTTTATAAATGTTTTTATATGAAATTATTCATTATTTCTGCGTGTAAATATTTATTTTATTCAAATTAACTCCCTCTATTAATGATTTTTCCATTATTCACCTATTGAGCAAAATCCGCCAACAAGTCATTTTTGTAGATGTTTGTAAGACGTGAAATGCTGCTCAGCAAATACTTATCCTATCAACGCAAATAAGTAATAATCTGAAGGAATTATTTTTAAGAATGATAAATATTTAGAATTTTGAGAACTAAGCTTCATGCGAAAGTATTTCCAAACTGAATCTCTCAAGCATACTCTTCACTTGTTTTTCAGTCTGGCCAGGGGAATTACCATGCAATAAAATCACTTTGTGTAACCTATTTTGATATTCTGGTCGGTTTTCGGGTTAAAGCTTGGTTCAAATCTATTATCGCAAGTTGTGGTTTCGTTTGATTACTATTCTTATTCTACAAATCTTACATTTCGATGTCTTTACTTTCGATGTCTCACTTTTTCGTTGGTCTTCCATGTTCTTCATTCTCCGCGTCAATATCGCCATTTTTAACGCTCTTTAAAATACTGAGATATCCTAAAAGTGTGCTCAACGTAGCTTGAATATACATTCGATTCGATTCTGCAGTAGTTTTTGTTTAAATGCTAATAGAAAGTCAATGCTGACCGCGAATCGTATTTTTTAGGTACAAAACTCGATATGTTCAATGCTATTAAAAATGATGAAGTCGTTGGAAATGTACACTTTTGCGAATTGAAAATCTTTTTCCAATATTAAAACGAAAAATTTGCCTCAATAACATGGTTTGGAAACCATTTATTTTCCGCCATCACCACTTATTGGCAAATTCCGGTTTCATATTAATATTCCGGTTTCATATTACCAGTATATAGTAGAATTCTGGCCGATTAGATCTACTCACCCTACACGGACCTGCCATCTTAGATTTGGTGATATTATAAAACCTTGTACTGGTTATACTGTAAAATAAGATAAAAAAACGTACCGAAATGCCATAAAAATGTACTTAATTTTTCGTAAAAATTTACAAAAATCCAATATGGAAATTCTGTTTTTACCTAATTTGTTTTAACATATGTAAGTTAAGCATATAAATATTCGTGAATTATTTTTAAAATAATTTAAAAGCTGTTGTCTTGAAAGTTATATTTTAAAATAAAAATAAAAAAATTATAAGTGACGTTCTTTACACAGTTTCCACTATATTTTAATAAATAGTCTTCTTATAAACGAAATAGCCTTGAAATTTATCAGCAAAATAAATTACCGAATTTTACGTGTACAGTTTTAAATACATTTTTAATACTTTTATAATGAATAATATATTTGATATTATATATTAATCATTATAAAATCATTTCTATGATTAATATAATTATAAATAATATTTTTAATTAGCAAATACGCGATATTTCTTTTGCAATTGTGATTCAAATTTTGTTTTTCAGATATGAGGAGTTTATTTTTTCCATACAAACGCGTATATGAATAAATGATGTATTAATTTATGTAAAACATGAATTAACACTTCATCTTTTTTACTTCAATATTTTTTTTTTCCAATGGAAAACAATAAAGATTACAAATATTATTTCTTCTACTATTTTAGTTTATTATTTTCGGCTATTTTCTTAGCTTTGTTTAAGACTTACTACTTCCACCATGAGCAATACAATTCCTGTATTCAAAATATTAATAATTCATTTATAAATTCTATGAATCACACTGATTAAATTTTAAATCGTAGTAATATTTTTCATGTTGAAAGTTTAAATTGATAATATTGTTTCTGCAGTTAATAGTGTGGAAGGCCAAAAAATTCACAAAATTCAAAATGAATATTAAAGTCGATTGAATGGAACTCATGTCTCCAACAGTCCCAAATGGAAATCTTTTAGACAAGGGGTGGCCAACCCAAATGATATTGTGGGCCACTTTGGAAATGTAATATAACTCCGCGGGCTAGTAATGTACAAGTTTTTAATATTTGATTTTCATCACTTAGACCATTATAAAATATAAATAATTTTGCGAAAGTGTGATGAATTTCACAAGCTGGAAAAATGGTCAAGGTGGGCCTCATACGGACCATAGGCTGTAGGTTGTCCACCTCTGCCTCTGATTTTTGAGCATCCTTCCCAATTTAATCTACCATTTTTAAATTTATTGATTTAATTGATTTAAAGTTATTCAGCGAGGACGATTTCTTTCTATAAATATCAATTATAAATAGTTTCAGTCGAGTCGATGAGCGATTTGACTTCAAAATTTTAATAAGATTTATCGAAAAGAATTTAAGGCAATTCAATAAAAATTCACTTTTTTTACTAACGCAGTTTTTATGCAAAACAAATCCAATTGTTACAAAAAATTTCGTTCAAATCTGTTAAACAATTTTTTCCGTAAAAAAGCAATAAACATACAAACTGTCGTACTTTTCTTCGTCCAAAAGATAACATTGTTTCCATATCCTACAATTAGCATAAATATATGACTCGAATGATTGTTTTATTATTATGTATATTTTAACTTTAAAAAATTGATACGGAGTCATTATGAAAAAATAACGCTAATTAAAGAAATTTTTCACTGATACTATCTTTCTAAAGTTCAGAAAATATATTTTATGAAATGTTGATTCTTCTAAATTTAATTTTTGCTTAGTTTGAATAATTATATCTAATAATGTAATTACAAATCAGTCGAGCGGGAAAATATTTAAGGCAGAGATTTTTATCGAAGTCATTGAAACGCACGTTTTTACATTTCAGGTTTCATATAGATACCGGTGGCGTTTTATATATTATTTCTCTTGTTTTACTACTTCATCAAGTAGTTATACTTATCCCTTTTTTTTTGAACTTGAAGGAATATATTTTGCTTAATTAACTTCCTACTGATTCTAATTAATACTTCGATTTATTTCTTTTTATTTACATTAAATATTTTACATTTTTGAACATTATATTACTTCACAATATTCTCGATAGATTAAATAAAAATCATCACCACTTTTGCTTTCGTCATCAAATTATAGTATTAAGTTGTCTAAATTTTCTAACAGAAATTTTATTTTGGTTTGTTTTTAGTTTTAATATTTCATCAACTTTTCATATGGATCGGGGTTCCCTGCAGCGCTTTTTTAAATTGAAAATACTCAAGACTGAAAAGTACTTTACAAAAAAATTTACGCAAATAAAATGTCCATGCTACTTAACTAATTATATCATACAATTCCGAAACTTATTATATCAAATTAAAAATCTCAATTTCAACCGTTTTATTCTTATATGGAAATGAAAAGAGCAAAGTATAGGAAAGTTTTATTCAAACGCTATTGAAACTTTTGCGATTTTCATATTCCTCATTTAATATTTCGTTTAAAATTGTCTTTTTATTTTTTTCTTTTATTGACATCTTTTTAAAAAAAAAAAAGTACAAAAAAATCAAACTTCTTTAAATGAACAATATTTCTTTAACAATATTCTTCTCAAAAGTTGAATGAAATAAATATGCGAATATAATATATTTACTTTATAAGTTTCTAACAACTTTTTTCAATGGTTTTCATTCATAAAGTTATTCAATGTTCAACAATTTGGTTTCAAATTATATTTGGGAACATTTACGAATAAATATGTGTTTGAGCCTACTCACTTGAGCTATTTTATAACATATAATTGCTAAAAATCGCTACTAAGAATGTATATAAAAAAATTCATAAAAATTTACAATTTTTTTTTTTTTTTTTTTGATATTAAGCCACATCCTATTTTTACCGAGCAATGTTTTGCGTTAATTGCGGTTTTTAGCGAAGATGTAGTCTCCTCACACATGCAAAGGCAATAACCTAAAATTTTCTTAAATTTATATCTTTTACACATCGTTGAGTTTCTTTAATGTTTAGTCAATTTTTTACGTGTAAAATAATTTCTTCATTATCTACACAAAAACATGCGAAATATTTTTTTAGATAAGTACTATTTATATGTTTGATTATTAAACTAGTGGCTCTCTAATTAATAGTTGCTTGTAAAAGTTAACCACCTCTTCCAAAAAAGATATAATCAGAGTTGCCAGAAAAAAAGTATCGTAGTTATTTTGAAGTAACTTAGTTACTTTAAAGTCAATGTTTATCTTAGTTCTATTTTTTGGCAAAAAGTAACTAGTATTTTAGATAATTTTTAAAAAGAACTGTACCGTGCATCCTAAAAAACTATCTTAAGATACCGAAAAATATTTAGGGTAACTAAGAATAACTAAAAATAAAGTATGCAGTAAACCATAAAATGGTGTTCCTGACTACCTGGTTGTACAAAATAATGTTAAATTTGTGATTTTTTTGTACAAAATAATGTTAAATTTGTGATTTTTTTTTATGAATTATAATATGTACCTCTTATATTAATCTTTTATCGTTTTTTAATGGAGGGGATAGGATTAGATGGTTCAAAAATCTTTGTTTTTTTTATCATAAATTGTTAGTAAAACTATTTTAAATATGTTCCCCAAATTTTAAATGAAAATTTCGACTCGTTCTATTGTTATACCCATTAAAGTGAGTAGCTCTCCTTCAGGACCCCGAGTGGTCCACGTGTATAACCGAGTGATTACTAAGGTACCCATTTTTTTAAATGCGTTTTTCTCAAAACGATTTTTTTTAAAATTGCGTTCTATATGAATGTAAAATTGGAATATTATCATTACTTAAATTTTTTTTTCATGAAAAAAGCTTTTTTTGACCCCTATAAGAAAATCAATTTTCTATTTTGTTGTTAGTGTTTAGGTTCATATAGAAGAGAGACATACAATAAAAGTAAATTCCAACATCGTTTGATTTCAAAAGAAAATTGTGACATTCAGAATGTACCCACAATGCTGAGTCTGATTGTAACCTGCAATATGAGGTCGCTTATATTTTTAGTGTTTTTCAAGGAAATTCTTCAAAAATTCTTTTATAGTATATACTTAAATTTATATATAAAATATTCTCAAAGTTTTAATAAATTATATTAATTTTTCATACTATAAAAAATAATGAAAATCATTCAGAAAATCATTAAGAAAACGCTGTCCTAATCCTGTTTCCTCCTTTAAGTGTGTTGTTTTTACTAGGATGTCATACATACTTTTATTTTTCCTAAATTATTAAAGATAAGAAATACATTATCTGATTCCCTTATAACTTGATCTAATACGTTACGAAGCTTAGTTCATACAAAGTAACTAAAATAAAATCTTTTGAAGTATCTTAAAAAGTAACTTATGATAAGTATTTAAGTTCCTTTTTTTAAGTGAATCTAAATACTCAAAGTAACTTCGGATAAAAAAAGTTTAAAAAAATTAACTAGTTTCTTATCTTATCTTATAAAGTAACTTATCTAGTATCTAGATACTTTCTCAATGTATCTTTGACAGTTCTGGGTATAGTAAGAGGTGACTATTAAAAGTTATACTACACTTTTAACAGCCTTACACCAACAATTTCTTTTCTATTATTGTTTCACATTGGAATTTATTGTATTATTGTTGTTTATATCGTATTATTGTTTAATTTATGAAAACTACTTCTCCACGAATTAGAGAAATATAATTTTGATTTATCTCTTTTCTTTTCATCAATCCTTTACGGCTTAATCCTGAGCATCTGATATTTGCTACCTTTCATCAATAGCAAACGTTTAACTTTAAATAGACTTACAAAAAATAATTATTTGAAAATATATTAATTTAAAAAGAAAAACAGATTTTTAATATGTTTTCATAAAAATTATTTTAAAATATCTCATAAAAAACTTATATAAAAATCACGAACCGAAAAAATTTATGAACACTATAATTTTCTACAAATTCTACCATTAAAAGATAAATGATCTTGTTAATGAGTGTCCTAGAGATTTTAGAATTTAAAATCGTACACCATCAAACCAACTACTGATTCTCTACTGGCCGCCTAATGTACAAGTAGGACTAATAAGTTATCGCAAGCTTTGGCAGTTGATATAATATTACACTTCTATTATCCATTTTTTGATCTATCAATCAGTTTGATAGTCTATTTTGGAATTCGATTATTTGAACTCTTTAAGTACCTATTCTTATCATCCAATTATGATAGATTTTCTTTGTAAAATCCTTCTAGAGCCAAAAATTTGATCAGGGAAAAGCGATTTTTTGATTTACTCCACTCAACTTTGAAAAATTGCTTCTAATTTAGTATTTTACACTTATATTCAGTTTTTTTTTTCTTCAGGCAGAGTGCTCTAATTGCCTTCCCCCTTGTTTTTGACAGGGATAACTATATAGAACAAATCTTTTCAAATACTGAATTTAAATTTCATCTGGAAAATGAACGAGAAATCATCACAAAAGCTTATTAGTGTATCACATAAAAAATGTTAATTTCTAATAGATTAATTATTTTCTTTACGAAAATTTTTCTAGCTAAAGCATAACTATTTGTTTTTGTTCAAGTGCTAAGATAATCAAATTTTAAAACCCCATGTTAATTTTTGTTCTTTTTTTGCAGCAATAGTCGCGAGATGCGAAACCGTGCGGAAAAAATGCGTCGTGACAAAATCAACACATTGATTGGGGAATTAGCCAAGCTGGTACCATTCGTAAGCAACAGTTCGAAACGTGTTGACAAAACGAGCATACTACGATTGACGGCAGCGTTTTTCCGGTACAAGCAATTTCCAGCCATGTTCGATAGTTACAAGTCGCAAAGTCATAACAACAATGCATCATCGCCTCAATCGACAACAAGTGGAACCAATACAATGGCCGTTCCAAATGAGGACATTCCTGTTGAATCCATGATCCAATTAGTTTGCGACCAACTTGGTGGTTTTCTGATGGTTCTTTCAACGCAAGGGAAAATTGTTTTGGTGTCTCAGATGGTCGAATCTTTGCTCGGTCATAATTACGTACGTATTTTCACTTTATGCTAATTTTTACGTTCAATAAAACCATAAATATTTCATTTGCTATCATTAATATAGAAACTTCTTTCTTTGAGTATTACATCAAATATATTTATATCCATAAATTATATTATTCATACTTATGCGATAAAATAATAATACGTGACCGCTAAAACTTATTAAAAATAGTCTCCCGCACAAAGTAAAGGTGCAAAATGTAAGTTACCGAAATAAATTATTTAAGGAAAACACAATACAAAATTTTCAAATGGTCATGTAGTTAACTCATATTTTTGATAATTCTATAAATTATAAAACAATGGTTTCAAACTCAATGAATGCTCTACAAAAAACATACAACGTTTATACTTGAAAATGGTCACAAACGTTTTTGTATGACCGTTTTGTATGTTCGTATAAACATTTGGATCATCATTTTTGTTATTAAATATCAAGTAACTCCCCGTGAAATATTGACTACCCTATATTGATACCATTGACAAATAACTTCCCGTGAAATATAATATATATATGTCGACAACGACAGAAAACAAAAGTTGTAAAAACATACGTGTGAAAGAAATAAAATCATTATTTCTAACTTGTTCAATTGTCAATTTTTATCATTTGCCAGATGTATCAGTGTTGGACTGTGAATATTACATGGAAAAATTTTTACCAGTTGTATCAATGTTGGACTGTAAATATTTCACACGAAATTACTAGTTATTGTTAATAATTAAGTTGCCGTTTTAAACTGAAAATTATAGACACAAATGACCATAATTTTATTAGATAAAAATAATTTGTATACATTTTATTCTATACTAATGTTAATTTTTGTTCTCCTTTTGTAAAAATTCTGTTATATGATTCCATTAAAATCACGTTGACGTTCAAAGTTAGTGTATAGTGTAGTTTATATACTAACGTAATTTTTTAACTTGAACGTGTTAAACTTATGAGAGCAGAGGTCCTCAACTTTTTTGTGTCGAGGAGCACATCCTTAGATGTCAGCTGAGCACTGGATTTTTTGGTGAATTATAATTAATGTATTGTTAGGAATTGTTCAAATCATAAGTAAAAAAGTTTTTAAAAAAACTTTAATATTTTTATCATGTAAAGTAGCAGTCTGCGGGGATCATGATACCCGCTGGCATAATCTTGATATCACTGTGTTACTCTATACTTGCATTCCAGATGGCCATTGACTTTTCGTAAAAAAAAACTTAAAATAGGAATATTCAATTATAAATAAATCTTTTGACACCAGCGAATTTAGAACAAAGAATAGAAATGAGACATTCACACGCATATTCAATGTTTATAGTTATTACTTTAAAACTGCTTTGTTAATGTATGCATTAACGATGTTCATGCTTTAACTGTAAAATATATTTATTTGCTTAACAAAAACATCTTCATTATAAATTTAATGATGAAGAAGTTTTTGAACGAAAAAAGTTGAAGAAAATTTCTTTAGTACAAAAAGATTATGATATTTTTTTTTGAAATGACCACACACGTGCGTATTATCACTATACTATGTATTAGTTGTAATGTTTGCGAGCCAATTTGTAAATGTAAAAGGGAGTCATAATATTCATAATTTTAGGAATATCATAATGATAAACTTTAATAAATTATGAAAATTTATTTTTACAAAAAACATGTTAGACTATGTGAGCTATGTTAAGTTTAGCGACTGCAGTATGTATAAAAAATCTCGGTCAAGTACGAGTCGAACTCGCACGCGAAAGATTTTGTGTTACATTCAAACCTTATTTTTGAAATAAATTAATATAACATCCAATTAGTTGAATTTAAGTGTTTTTTTCGCAAATAATTTTATCAAATTTTGTTTAAAGTTCTTCAACAGTCTATCTTAAATTTTAATTGCTCTTGATATAAAAAAAACGTATCAAATATTTTGAAAACTCATCAAAATTAGGTCGAAATAGAACTTGATGAAAATTAGAACAGGAGTTATCTGTTTCTACTCTTCACTATAAATCAATATTTTCCAAACATTTATCAACCGTCAACCACATTATGTAATTTTCATAATGCCGAATACATGTCTTCGAAAAAAATACCAAAATTGCTATTGTATGAACCCCTTGTCGTCCGGTGTAGTTGAAAAGCAGTGCATTGCGACCCCCGCTAATTCTTTTTGTTTCTCTAGAGTTACGTGATCCTCATCTGTGTCTGTTCATTTGAAATTGCCATAAGAAAGGAAAACTTTGTTCACAAAACTTTTTTCAACTTTGTACGTATTTATTTTTATTTTAAAAAGTTTCGGATTTTGAATCAAAATTATGGTCAAAAATTGTACTTTGACTTCAATTCTTTGTTTACTTTTTTAGTTGTTTTTTATCCTCAGAAAATTTAGTGCGGTTTTAATTTCTTATCTCCTTTTTTGCAAACTGTTTTTTTTACAAAATTTAGACGTGATTTATAATGTTTAGTTCAAAAACCTTTTTTTTTAGGTTTTTAGTGTTTTTAGCCTCAATCAATACACAAACAATTACTCCAAACTCACTTTTCATTAAAATATTCTTTCTTTTGGTTTCTTATGACAGTTTCAGACGAACAGACCCAAAATTATCTTGAAGTACATTTTCGCAAAAAAATGACATTTTCGCGAACAAATATTTAGTGGACAATTTCACTTTCTAATGTTATCATTGGCATTATCGAAATAGTTACACTAACTTTACTTCAAAATCTACTAATATTAGCTATTTATGAATCTTCAACCATAAGCAACAACACTTTTTTCATTATACTATTTTCGTTAATTTAAAATACTTTCCCAAATATTTATGTGCGAAAAATTATGATTTTATCTGTTGAATTATATTTTCTTGAATGTTATATTAAATCACTGTAGTTATTGAACTCGTTCGATAAAATTTCTTTTCCGAAATTAATTACAATTGAGAGCAAAATGTATTTACCCAATTAATTATGAATTTATTAAATAAACATTGCTTATAAATTTATGATTTTCTCAATGTAATTTTAAAACAACTTTACGGCATTTCTTTTCTACTTTTAATACGCCAACACTCCTTTTGCATTTGCTTATACTTTTCTCGTTTACAAACCGAATTGACTATTTGGCAACGTTGAAAATGTAGTATAAATTGTTGTAGTTCTTTCATATAGCGTAAATAAAATATTTCACATTAAAGTTTGTATCGTTTTTGTAAATTTCTCGAAAAAAAATATGACAATTTTGAAAATTTCAACGAGAACAAAAACGTCCGGTGACGTCATATGCAAGTAAACATGCTTTCCTTGATTGACAGTAGTTGGCGCTTTATGTTTTTTGTGTGTTATGTTCAATATTTGAACTATTACGCATTTCGTTTTTTGAGTTTTTTTTATAAAATCATAAAAAGTGTGGGGTTATTAATTTTAAATTTTAAAATGGAGTCAAATTTTGTGCGAGCCGATAACAGCTACTTATAACCTAAGATGGACAGAAGATAGATGAAGTTTACTTATTTATAAATGTGCTTTTGTGTTTTTGTGCTCATTCGGAAGTTTTGTAAAATCTCATTTTAGGTTATGTTGAGAAAAACTTTGAAATAACCATATTTTTTGAGATTTGTTGGCAAAGAAATAAGTTTTTGTAACCGTATTTATACATTAAAAAATTACACATCTTTTTGTACTCCATTCTGTTCAATAAATTTTAAGAAAAATGATAAAATTCACTTTAGCTGAATTAGGTTAACTCTTTTACTTGCAAATTACGTCACACATTACTTCCATTATAGAAATAGCGTTTTTGACGCGGTTTTAGGGTTTTAAACTTACAACATCAATATATATTGATAATACAGTACTTTTCCTGGAAATTTTAAATTCCTGGGAAATTTTAAAATGAATCAAATATCTTATTTAGTACATTTAAAAGTTTCAATTTTACTTTCTTAACCGAAAAGTTGTGTTTATATGTACAATTTTATAATTTAATTAAAGGGATGGAAATAATCCCATTGACAAATTAATTTTCTTTCTTAGTTTTTTACTCATTTTCACATTTTAAACACAATCAAACCAATTTAAAATTCTCTCTAGAAGTTATCGTAAAAATGTTATTTATTCATTATTTGCCTTTTTTACTGCTTACATCTAATCCTGAACTTTATAACAGGCCTAAGTTATGATAATTATTCAATTTTAAACAGACCTTGAAAAAATTGCCATTTAAAAAATAACAAATTGGAACTAAGAGATAATTAAAAATACAATTCAAAGAAATGTATTACTCAATATGTTTTTACGTGGTACTCACTTACCCATCTACCAGATTATGTTGTGTAAATAACTAGTCGATACTCGCTACTTCGTCAGTGTGGCAGAAAAAAGTTGACAATGTTAATGTTGAATTTTACTGATTGTCGAGAAATACCTTGTATGCCTTGTACGCATATCTCCCATTTCTTTGATTTAATTGCAACAAAAAATAAAAAATGAATAAAACCAATATACTGAAAAAATGTATAAGAAAGCAATCTAATAATTTATTGAAAAAAATAACAATTTTGCATTTCATTATATTACTGACCTTTAAAATTTTGATTGACTTAAAAATTAATAGCCTTCTTAATAGGACAAAACCATGAAATAGGATGAAAACACAAACATATAAATCATTTGGAGTATTCAAAATAAATATAGATACAACAAGTAAATTATTGAAACCTATGTTAAGACTTATAAGTAGCCTTCATTTAATTCGTGAAGATAAAGGACTCCTATCTATTTGGACAATTGTCAAATTAACATTTTCTTAAGTAACTAGTGAAAATTTAAGAAAAAATTTCAAACCCTTGTTTCATTCTTGGTTGGCAATTGAAAAGATTAATACCGTAGCGAATTTGGGCGTTTGCATTTCTAAAAGTCATGGTTCTAACTTTATCGGTTTGCTGAAAAATTGGGAATATTTTTTGCTAAAAATTATAATTTTTGTGCTAACGCTCTGTGTTTATTACCAAAAATTAAGGTTTACTAAAACCAATGTAATAAGTTATCTACAAAATAAAAATATTACTAAAACCTAACCAGTAGATTTCAATTGATCGATCTTTAAACGGACAGACGGAGAGACCTTATATTTTATGTATTAAATAGTATTACATTAGACTCCTTAGTACGCGACCACGTCAAGTAATACTAAAGCTTGTTATACACTTCTTCGGTTTCAAAAGATTCAGTTTTCATACGTAAGCAAGAGTATAACATGATACATATATCTATAGTCTATGAAGCTTTTACTCCTGTAATTTTTTTGGTGCAAGTAGCTTTTATACATGTCACTATCTAGGAACGTCTCATTCTCTATTTTGTATTTAAATCAATATTAATTTAATTTAATTTTTCTAGATTCATCTTTTGTCGCTAAATTTTCATTATAGTCGTTTTATCCGCGAATTGAATTAAAAAGAAAATAGAGAATGAGTCGTCGCCAAAAAGTGACTTGTATAAAAGCTACTTGTATGAAAATTTTTGATCTCAATTATTCCATTGAAAGGCAGGCGAATGCCAAATTCCAAAATTAGGTAGAATTTTTTTTTCTGACAATTTTGTAGTATTGGCGTAACTAGATTTTACCAATATATTGGTCCCCAGAATAAACTAATTTTACATGAATTATAAGGATGATTTATAATTTTGAAAGTAAAGAAATGGTTTTTATAGGCCATACCGTCATTGAATCGCGTCTATTATTGTTTAATAGAGTTACGTTGAAGTGTTATTTATTGTCCTGCCTCGTCAAAATGAATTACTTGTATCTTTGCATTGTACTTACAGCAATAATTTTCACCAAAGTCAATATGAATTATGTTCTCATCTTTAAACAGGAAAAATGGAGAATTTAAGGACTAAATAAGCAAAGAAATAAAAAAGTCAAATTTGGCTAGTTTAAAAGCCATTACCTCATATATCATCATTCCGTCGTTTCAATTTGAAATGAGGGAATGACACAATGAAGTTTAAACGTAAAAAATCTTGGTATATAAACTGTTGTTATATCTGAATTTTTGTGTAAGTTACCGTCTCTAACAACCTACGTTAATGTGGAACAGTTATTAACATATAGTAAATACCTCCATTTTTTTCAATGTGAGGGAATGACGACTGAAAATGTAATCTTGAAATATTTTTCATATTTTTTATTTTTATAATATACTCTTACAGGTTTAAGCTGACTTAAATATATGAAATAATTGATAATATTGCCAATAATCAAAAATCGATGACAGCATTCATGAATGATTACAGATGCGTTTATATATTAGCTGTTAGTAAAGGTGTGAGGTAATAATTTTCTTTTATGAGACACGTATAAAAATTATATTTGAAAACGTGTTCTTTACTTTTAATTCCAAACTCAAAAGATTTTTGAAAATCTATTTTTTTTAATCGATTAGTGAAATTCTAAAACAATTTTTTTGAAAAAAATTTGATTTACAAGTTCAAAAATGTGCTAACCTGGGAGCTAAGCTTGGGACATAGTAAGGAAATGATTTTCAAAGTACTATTTATTTATTATTTTAATTTGATTTTCATGTGTTACAAAAATTATAGCCAACACTGGCTAACACCAGTCCAACATACATAACACTAGTCCAATTTATGTCCTTGTCAAGGAAAAAAAATACTCTCATAGGTCACTTAGATTTTTATAAAAACTGAAAGAATAAAAATTTCGAGATTTCATGAAAATTACCCATTTATCGTTCCCAAATTCATCAAAATCTGTTAAACGCCTTCAACTTTTGCAAAATACTCCGTTCGTTTGTTGAAATCTATGGTTCTCAGATTGTTACTGAGATTTTATTGATGTTGAGTCTGAAACTCAACTCAACGTTATTCCAATTTTATATACGCAATTCTGAGCAAATGCTGAGCTAAGCAACTATGACTACAAGTGTTGTTTCTCTTACACTGTTTTATCAAATAGGGATTAGAAAAATTATTTTCTTATTTCAATGCTTTAAAATGTGATTTTTTTTATTGATTTCAGATGGATTTAATGGGCCAATCGATATTCGATTTAAGTCACAGTGACGATCATAATCGATTACGACATCAATTATCTCACGACGTAAATGCACCTAACGATGAAAGTGGTGGTGAATTGAGACGAAATTTCAATATTCGTATGGCTCGAGCTCGGCCCCGCTGCGAACCTGTGACATATGAGCCGGTGAGCATCAGTGGTGTATTAGCGCCTAACAAATTTCTTCTTTGTATTGTGAAAGTGTATCGGCCTCCACCACTTGCTGAACGCCTTTTAGAAGCAAGCAAAGACGAGTACATTACACGCCATTTAGTCGATGGTCGAATTATCAATTGTGATCAGCGTATATCAGTTGTGGCCGGTTATATGAGCGAGGAAGTCTCTGGACTATCGGCGTTTACATTTATGCATCGAGAAGATGTAAGGTGGACAATGATAGCACTGCGACAAATGTATGACCGGGGTGAAAGTCGCGGATCATCTTGTTATCGACTTTTATCGCGTACAGGACAGTTTATATACTTGCGAACGTACGGTTATCTAGAAGTAGATAGTAACGGCACGGTTGAAAGTTTCGTGTGTGTTAACACACTTGTGTCAGAGACTGAAGGGCGTCAGTTGATTCAGGAGATGAAAGCTCGGTACAGTGCGCTTATACAGCCAAGTGACCCGCTTTCATTGACCAATGGAGATTCGACCGCTACCGTTGAAGATCCACAGCAACTCGAAGTGGCCATACAATACCTAATGCACAAATTGCCAGGCTCGCCAAGTTCACCACCACCCTCGTCTTCGTCGTCCTCGTCCTCAATTAAAGAGATTCAAGACTGTAACAATGGCAGCAGCCACCAAAATAGCCACAATATTAGTAATAATAATAACTATAAAAATAGTATAAATAGTACAAGTAGTCTTAAGAAAAGCGGATGTTCGATAAGTGATGCAGCTCCGGCAGCAAAACGAATACGTACTGAATCCCCGGATCTGTTCCTCCCATCAACACATCGGAATGTGCAACTACATTCGCCGCCACCATCCACCGAAATTATTCTCCCCAGAAACAATTCGTATAAAGACTCGGCTCATAAAATTGCCACAATCCAACTGGATCGACAAATACGTAAGCAACAACAATTCACGTTAAGCCAACATCCACGTGAGCGACAAAATAATCGAGTAAGTATCAATTTCGTTTCAAACTTAAATCATAACGTAAATGTTTCTTATTTAAAACCTCTTGTAGATGAATAATCATGAAGATGCAGCACATAGTAATAATATTGACTGTCAACCGCTCGATCAATCACTATGACATTACGAGTCAACATCTCCAAGCCCGTGACCAGGAGTTACGGTTGGATAGTGATGGAGGCAGCTCACGAACATATCTTTTATACACTTTTGTCAACTGATAACTTATATATTTATAAACAAATATGGAAAAAAATTTGAAAACTCACAAAACGAAAAAGACAAAAAAATAGAACTCAAAAGAAACGTAGGCCAAAGGTTTAATTTTTACCATTTTAAATACGATTATCGCAATGATATCCTCGTACATTAAACAAGTATGTTCATTACTTCAAACTCAATTTATCAACCAACTTAAATCCAATCGTAACTTATAAATACTTTGAAAATCAAAAGAAAGATATAGATACAAAGAAAAATTAACATACTGAAATTTCGAATGATACTCATTAATCTTAATGAAAATATTAAAAATTATTTAATAGTTGTTTCCAGAGAGAAGAGAATATTTACTGTGCTTTTCTATTTTAAAACTATTTTTAAATTAGGAAACTCCCACTCGGAAGGATAACATAGAATGATTCTTACTAAAAAATGCAATCTATTCAAATCAACTTAGTTGCACGATTTTAACTTCTTTATGACTGTTTTAAATTCATTTTTTTTAAAATAAATCAACTATATTTTTTATTTGATCGATCTTCAATGGCACTAATATTTAAATGCTGATTAAAATGTTGGAAATTCACCATTGCTACACGTTTTATGTTAAAGAAAAAATGAAATTTTAAAATGTACTTTTAATAATTTTTAGCCAATTTTTTTTAATAGTTTCAAATATAAAAACAAGATTTTTAAAAAAATGAAAATACTTTAGACTCTAAAGTAGCGTTGTGACTGGTTTGTTTTAAGAGGGTCTCTCTTGTGACGGGTTTATAAAATCGATTTTTTTCTGCATTAATTGCTTTGTTATCATGTTTGAAATATGGAAATAAAGTTTGTTTTTTTTTTTTAAATTTGGAAGTCTTTATAAAGATACGGTTGTTATTACTTTAACCGTACTTGAAATTTTGAACGTGTTTTTCTCAAAACTGATTTTTAAACTTTCGTCCTATCTCGACAACGATTTGACCAACTAACTTCCAATTCATAGGGCAGACTAGTTTAAACGCATGGAATAAACTCAATTATCGAAAAAAATCCGAATATTTATATAATTTTTGCAGCTAAATCTATCAAAAAAAAAGCTTAAAATTGCAACTTTTCTTCAAAAGTCCGTCAAACATCGAATTTTCCATATTTGTAATTAATTCTAGTTTATTCTTTGCGTTTAAGGCCACTGATTATAACTTAGAACCGTTTTTTTAGTTTGAGATAAATCAATCAGCCGAAATCTTGGAGACAATAAGCATACATATTTTGGAGACGAATGTCTTCGGAGTAATTTAACTTACTTTCTAGTCGAGATTTTTGGCTAAAAGTGTTTATACATATGCTTAAAGTAAATATACGAAATGATAAAAACTGAATATCCTATCTTATTATTAGTCCTCAAAAAAAATATTAAAATAGACCCTCACACGGGAGAACCCCTATAAAATTGAATTACTCTGAATTAAATCTGTTCGATTTCAAAAACTTCAAATTATAGACTGAATAAAGATTATATAATATTTTAATATATATTTCTATGTTATGTTAAGTATGTGTTTTTATGTTATTGACGATTGTATTTTACTTAAAAATTTTAGATATTTTAAAAGTTTTAATATTTAACAGATTTCCTTTGATAATATTTTTATAATTTTCCTAATACCATTGTAATATGTTTTGATTCTTGGGTGTAATATGTAGACTGGTCGGATGGTAAAATAACTTTAAAAAAAATCAAATAAAGGTTATTGGATGAAAGAATGGAAAAAACGATAACATTATTTTGGCCTTGACAACATGCTCACGGCCTTTTTTCAGGTCAGATATATTTTTTAAATGGAAATTTATATTTTGTTGTAGAATCTACTGGAAAAGTCAATAACTTTCATTTAAGTATGATTTCGTATGTGGCTTTTTGTTTGTTTAATCCAAAGTTAGCAAAAAAAGTAATTTTATGTTCATAAAAAAAAAAATTTGAACAGTTTCAATACAAATATTGAACAATCATTATTTCAACAAAAAATAGATACAAACTAAAGCTGTTTAGTAGATCATTTTTCAAAATACTACTCAGTTATTTTGAGAAAGTAAACGAAAAAAATTGACTCATGTCTCTTAATAACGTTAATATCTGGCAACGTTGCATTTTCTCTTTTATTTTTAATTTAATTCACTTTTTTTGTGAACTCAACTTTAAAATATAATTTCTCTTTTGTAGCTAAATTCTCATTATGACACGATTTATTCCCGAATAAAATTAAAAACAAAGTAAGAAATGCAACGTTGTCTGTTATTGACGTTCCTAAAAGGGACATAAACCAAAAACTGATTTCACGCAGTATACAATAAAATATTTGAATAATTTTCTTTTTGATTGTTAATTTTATTTCGTAAATCTGCATGTGACTTATTAATAAATCTGATATACCATATTAAATTATTTATGGAATTTTTAATCTTGAATGTGTTTTTTTCTTTTTAAAGTCAACCGTAAAATTTATATACTATACTCATTACCAATGAAACCCTTATCTGATTTTTAAAGTTAGTGGATCCAAAAATAAAACTTATTTTTGTCTTTTCGTCTTCAATGTATAGAAAGATATGAATAATTGTTACTTTCCGAGTATTTCTACTTTAGAACAATCTTTTATTGTTAGTTATTGTTATAAGTTTTTCTACGTTAATTAAATGAATATATTTAATAGTATTTTTCTTTAAAAAAATATAATAAATCAGACTCTTGAAGCAAGTACGAGATTATTTTTCTGTTACATATTATGGCCTAAACTGATACTTCATTTATCTTATTACTATAAAAACATTGTACTATATTAAAATAAGAAAATGAAGTATCAAAAAAGTCTTTAGTTATTCCAGTTTACACTAATAATAGTTCAAATTTTTGTATTCAATCTGTAACAAAAAATTTCACGTTGTTTTATTTATTTTTTAATAAAATACGAAAGTTATAGAAGTAAATTGGAATTTTATAAGTTAAAACTACAAATATAAGAAGTAACTATTGAATAATTAATAAATTTATTATCATCCTCAATTCATTGAAAATGTCATCAGATCAATTTAAGTGGCCAACCGGTTTTTTTCACTATCTACGAAAAATGTGTTCATTCTTAATATGAAAAATATAAGTTAATTTACTATTAAAAAGGGTTTTGTTTTTAAATTAAGTAATTTTTTTAATATTATATAGATAAATATTTAAAATGTAAAAAATAATAACAGTTGTTAAATATGTGTAAAAAGATTGACTTAATAAGCCCAATGAACCCTGTATTTATTAAAAAAAAATTAGTTGTCATTGTCATATTTTATTATTATTTTTATTTCAAATACTTGTTTAAATTATTCGCATAAATTATTGTCATGTTATTAGGTGCGTTTATTTTTAATAAAATTCTCTCCGAAATCTCAATTTCTTATGGAAAAATTAGTGCTTCAATTTTACGATTGTTTAATTCTTTTTTACACCTTAAAATAGCACTAAATTTCAATCATTTTAGAAATGCATAATATAATAATAAAACCTTTTTCTTTTGAGTTTTTTATAATAGTTTGAACAGCAACATTTAGTTTTGTCTTAGATCTAAAAGCGTTAGTTGAATTATAGTGTGACTTTTGCAGCTGAGAATTAAGTGAGAATTTTTACAAAAATAACGTGCCCTTTGTTGGAATTATACCACAAAAATAATTACCATTTGAATAGTTCTAATTTTTTTGTTTTGATTTTCTTAACTTTTTGACTTTGATCCGCTTTATCATAACCATTTCTCTACTCATTAATTTTTCGAAAAATTGTTTTCCCGACCGAACATTCCCCGAAATTTAAAACTATTTTCTAATATGGAATTTTTTTAAACTATTATTTTGATATATTGCAAAGAAATAGGGGTTAAGGAAGATATAAACTAAAAAATAGAACTTATTGTAATAATCTTTGAATGAAAAATTCGAATTGTTTAGATGGATTTACATACACTGAAAGTAAGCCTGGGTCTTTCAATAACATCAAGTTAATAATAAACGAAATCAAGTTACATATATAAATAATTACAAAAAATACATTTGGGGAAATGACCACCTGAAGAATTCAGGTGGTTGATCGGAAGTAAAGATTTCTATTTTTTTTAAGTCAAATTTTAGAAAAAAAGAAACACGCTTCTAGTGTAAAATTAACTTTGAAATTTTAATTAAGCAATTATTAATGTCAGATTAAAATATATGTAACATAAAAAATAAGATGAGCATCGAAGATGTGTTGAAGATAAAAAAAGAACATTCTTCATAAAAAATGCCCTTATATTGAAATTGAAAGTATGAATCACTAACGATAATTTTAGTGCGAAATGCAAATTACAAGTCTGGCTTAAGAAATATAATATTTTTTTTCCGTTTTTATTATGTTGCAATTATTTGAACAATTTATTATTTCTTTGCAAAATTGCAATAAAATTTGCATGTGTTTTTTAATATTTTCTCTATTTTAAACTTTCGCATGTAATAATATATTTTAAACATGTTTTTTTTTTAATTCAAACCAAAGTCAAAATCATTAAGTTCCTTTCAAATATAAACAAAAATGTATCAGTAATCTTAGTTGAATTTCGAAGTCACGTTTAAATTTTATTCGTATATAAAGCACAGTATATTTTGGCAAAATATAATATCTAAAATATAATAGTATATAAACTAATTTGTAAATTATGAAAATTTTCGATTGACTATATTCATTCTAAACAAGCTAAACTGTTCTTGAAATCGATACAATATTTTTAAACATTCTTTATTAATATCGGTTATATAAATATTTTCATATTTACAAAAATAATATAATAATAATAAATATGAATTTAGTTAAGGAAACAATTAATGAATTTGATAGATATGTCTTACTCAATGTAATAGAAAGAACACATTGACTAAAGCATATATATATATATATATATATATATATATATATATATATATATATATATATATATATATATATTATGTAAATTAAAATGATGTTAATTATTATAATGATTATTTTTAGTAGGTTCAGCCGAGAATCTCAAGTTGCTGTCCATTTGACTGAGAAAAGTTATAAATTGTTTATGTCTTAAATAAATGACTTTGTCATCTGATCCAATATCTTAAGAAAATATCTTCAATTCGTTGGAGATATAATGAAAAACTCGTTTTTAATTAAAAATAAGGTAATGTACTGATTGTATATATATTTTTCAATTATGTTAAATATTTTTTTTTAAAAATTAAGAAAGAAAAATACCTCTTACTCTATATAAAATAATATGCTAAAAATATTTTTTTTTTAAAAAGAACAAAAAACTGGGCATTTTGGTACAAACAGTTTACAATAACCTCCTTTTTATGTATATTTTATACAATATTTCAACAATTTTTACACAATACATAAAATATATTACCGAAGTTTTTCTTTCATATTTTTGACTTGTATAAACCAATATATAAATTATAGATTAAATATAAATAAATATAAATACTGTGTCTAAGAAGTTACTGAAATAAAATAAAGAAATATTTAAATAAATTCAAAGTTGATTATTGTCCATTACCTAATTTGTTAATCTGATACTACCTGCATTACCAAGTGTAAAAATAGACAATATATATATTATATGTATATATATTATATTATATATTAATATATATATATATATATATATATATATATATATATATATTTATTCTGATTATAAAATATGATGTATGAAGACGTCTATGAAAAACGAATACAAAAAGATGATGTAATTTTAAAATTCAGGTAGGTATTGTAAATATTAAAGTTTAAATGTTAAGAACAATCTATGAAAGTCATCTTTAAACGAAAATTTTACAGTACAACAAAGGACAATTTTTGTGAGATTTTATCAATTTTTTCGACAATTTATTTTTAACTAAGCCCCTAGCATTTGAAAAATTTGCGTGATTTTAATTCTCGCAGGAAACAATAGCAATAAAGTACCTTGAAATTTCACTTCTCCTTGGATTTTCAATTTCAAAGTATTTAAATTTCATTTCTTCAATTTGAAATGTTAAATTAAATTTTAAAAACTGAGGTTCTTATTTTATCTCAAAGGTAATGCTAAATTTAATTAATTCAACATACAGTGAAACCTGCATAAGTGAGTCTTGAAGGGACTAAATTTTTTTTCTCACTTATAGAGGTTTCACTTACCCAAATTTCTCACTTACAAGAAGGAAACTCAGATAGATATGGTCAGAGAATAATAAATAGAGAATATATATCACTATACTGTATAATGAAATACAGTAGTTCTTTATTTTAATTTCATATAATTTACTTCTAAAATTCTGTCATTTTAGTTTGTTCTAAATTACAGTCAGCAGTCAACAATTTTTTAAATATAGTTTTATCACCAATTTTAGATAAAATACAAATGACGAATAACTTACGCATTAATGAATACATACTAAAAGAAAGTTGCCGATACAATGAATTAATGTACATTAAATATAAGAGAAAAGAACTAGTAAGTCCTAAAAAAAGGTCTCACTTTTTCAGTTTATCAATATAACTTAAATAGATTTTTCAGTGGGGAGATACCGGGACCTAAGAAAGTCTCACTTATAGAGGTTTCACTGTATTTTACTTAAATCCTCAAATCAGACTTTAATGAAACACAAATATTCGAAACATTTATCGGAATTGCTAAAAACTAACGTTAAAAAATTAGTTTTAGTGTGCAAATAATAAAATAATTTTTATTTACTTTTCATTAAAATAAAATATTCTAATATAATAGATTCAAAAGTAAAACGATATCTTGTTCAAATTAATGTAAATTAATATTTATTGCCTGATTAAAATCAACGATAACAACAATTACATACAAAAATGTTTGTAAGTACATTTCATTTACAAAACATTTACAATATGAACATTTATAAATAGCAATAGTAAATATTACAACGGTTTGAATAAAATCTTTTTAAAAACAACGTTCAAATATATATTTCTGTATATTATAATGTATTTCATAAAATTACACAAAGACCGGAATAGACTGCCTGATAAAAAGTATTGATTGTCAGTTATGACTTATAAGCTGCATGATTCATAGGCACTTGAAACCTTGATATGTAATGATAAGATATAGGTATTTTTTTAAAAAATTCCATAAGCAGGAATGTGTTAAAACTATAATGGCCACATAAACAATAAATTATAAATCCTTTAAAACTGCAAAATATTACAAGCCCAATTGTATGACGTAATCTTATTGTTTAGATTTACAACATATGAAAATATTTCTCTTTATAAACCCCTGGCGATTATATTAGTATGTAAGTTAAATTATACTTTAGCCCAAAGTATTTTAGTTAGATTTTAGTTTGGAGAACTTTATTTTCGGTGAGAGCCTAAATACGCTTTGCAATGAGGACAGCTGTGATGTACGTCCATACATTCATCAATGCAGCATGGAATAAAACAACAACCAAGCCAACATCTGGAAGAAAATTTATTATTTTTTAATTAATTGCTTTAAAGAATTATTATTACCCCATTAAGACAAGAACTACTCCAGAAATATAAGCAATAACGCCAGGTTCTGTTTTTGTTGCTGTATCAACTTCTGTGTAACAATAAGGACATATCATATGTGTAGGTTGAGACCCAACTGGTACAACTGTTGTTAATATTGGAGGTCCCGTAATTACTGGAAGAGGAATAAGATGACCATTAATGAAATATAATATAAATTGTCGTTTAATATTCACCAGTATGAGTTTTTGGGGGAGGTATATAAGGGTGCGATGGTGGAACTCCTCCGACCGCCTGGGCATAACTAGGAGGTGGAGATGTTGGTACCGAACCACTACTGTTGCCATAGTTTCCCGAACTGGGAACTTGGCTGCCATTTAGTTTTGCTAAAAAAAATATTCTAATTATGACGTAATTATTCAAGATATTATTTTTCAGGTGGTTCGATTAGTTTCGCATTTTAGCCATTTAGCTTTTGCAACTATATCGAAACAATTGGTTCACGCCAATATAGTAACGACTGCCACAATAATTCATTAATCTGTGCTATTAATTAAGAATATAATATTTCTTAATGATCCATATTTCTCTAATATTATGAAATAAATGCTTTATTTATTTATGACGTCACTGCTATTTGACGGAAGAGAGAAAATGGATTCTTTAGATTTTTATTTATTCTATGTCGAACGAAAAACTTAGAAAAATATGAAACTTTTCGTTATATTTTAAATAATATTTTCGATATAAAAGTAATGTTCGTAAAAGAAAAATAAAGCAAAATTAATATATATGGTCAGATGTTGCATTTACGAAAACTATAAATAACAGTGACGTCCTAATTGAAATAGAAAAAAAAAACATGTTTTTAATAGAATAAAATCGTGACTTACATGGATCCATAACATATGCCATTTTGGCAAATTAATATTTCAATTGTTAACGAAAATTAATGTTTTTTATGTAAATTTTTCAAATTTTACAGCATTAGATACTGCGGTTGAAAGCGACTTGCTGATAAATTGTGAAATAATTTTTCAATGTAGTGTAAAAACTGCACACAGAGGTCGCCAATTGCTGTGCACATAAAATTCGAATAATATTGAAGATGTCGTTAGTTACTGGTATAGTTAACTGTTTGTGCAACAATATACACATAAATATATACAGCATATTATTTTTTTAAAATTCATGTTTTTTCTTTATTTTTAAAATCTCTACATTTTGCACCAATGTATATTTTATTTTTTTCTTTATTACCAGAATTGATGGGCAAATCATTGAGAAAAAAGTTTTCAACTACCCAAAATGTTATTTCGCACTTCACAAATAATTTTAAAACGGCCAAATTTGCGTAGAACTCACATTAAATACTAAACTGATTAAATAAAGCACCGAAATTATCTATGACCAAAATCTAAAATAAGAATGTTTATTATTATAATATGCTAAGAAATAAAAAAACTCTAATTATATATTTATCAAAAATACACCATATTTTGTATAAAGTGCATATAATAATGTGTATACTGTTGTCCTTTGATCGTAAAGTCGATAATTTTATAACTTCTTCAACCCTTATTTTTAACTTTTTTCTTAACGTTATTTTATTCAACTTCACTTTATACAAAATAGTTTTTCATTTTATATTTAAAATACTTAATGCAAAGTACGTATTTCCAAAATATTTTCTTAAGATAAAATACTTTTACTTCTTTATTTTATTAGATTTTATTTAAACAAAGGATCAATTATTATAACTGTTAACTCCACTTCCAGTATCATTTTGTCTTCGGTAGCCTTAGTTATTTAAAAAAAACTATTCTTTGCCATATTAATTTACAGTTGACAAATTTTATCAAGCCTACTGGTAGTCAAGATGGCCGCTCCAAAGCTGGTAGGTGTTGGGTTCGATCCTCGTATCGAGCAAATTTTCAATATTTCTCAATTACGGATTTTTATAAACCCTAGAGACGCTAAAGACCTTAGTAGCTATAAGGCGACGATAAATAACAATTAAAAAATTATCAAAAAGTATTTTGCAGTTTCCAAATACAAAATATGTTCTACAAAGTATTTCAAATTAAATACAAAATGCTTTTCTAAAAAAAGTATTGAAATACAAAATGGAAATAGATATTTTGTATTTTGCAATTCAAATATTACTTCTTTAAAAATGTCTCATCTCTGACTTTATAAAAATATAGTAACATTATAACGTACATGTACACGTACATTGTAACGTTATAAAAAAACATAATAAAACTATCAATTTTTAAAATTGCGATACTTTTGATGTCTGACTATTCTTTTATACTATTTTGTAATTTTTTTCCTTAATTTATTATTGTAGCTTTCTAAGCAGTCAGAATTTATTTTTAATTAAAGAAAAATTTTCATTCATAATTCTTTTTCTGAATCTTGATTTTTTTTTAATGTAAAAGTAATACTCCTATTATTTTCGCAATCAAAGTCCAGTTTCATTTAATTTATTTAAATTTTTTCACACTAATTAATATAAGTTAATTATTCATAAAAAAATACAAATTCGTGCAAAGTTTTTTTCATGCTTTTCTTACTTTTGATATCAGATTTACTTAATTAAAAACAAAGTTATTATGATTTGGATATAAAGTTGTAAATTTACGAAACTAGCGATGGATCGATTTTTTTCAATATAAAGAGATACTGCAATTTATATTGAAAAAATAAACAAAAAATTGTACTAAATATTGATATAAATCAAAAAAAGGAAGTGTTTTAGTTTTTAAAAAAACAAACAATTTTTTATCAATAATAATAATTTGTATTTTGCTGAACGCACTGAAGTTAGGACATAATTTTTAAAACAAGGGTGTTGGCTTTGAGAATAAAAGAAAAGTGTATTAAATCTATTAATTAAATCTAGTTCTAGTCGTAACTGATAGAATTTAATAATATCACACACTATTCGTAAAAATTTCTCATTTAATATTACAAATATTTTTCTGTTATTTGTTGAAAACAAGCAAAAATTTTCGCTTTGGTCAAGATTAAAGCACCTATTTCATCAATATTTTTAACAGTCTTTCGTTATTTACATCTTATCTTTACGTGAAATCGTTTGCAATTTATGTATTTTGGTTTTAAAGTAAAATGTGCATATTTTTCACAATACTATGTATTATGTTTGTTCACTTCACAATACAAACTAAGTACAAAAAATAGTATTTTAAGGAAATAAAACTTCAATTTATATCTAAGAAATCTCAGTCGATTGATTTTAGTCAGAAAGCAATATTTTAAATTCAATAATGTTTGCTCTTTTGGAACACATATTTGAAATTATTTTCAATTTCAAAATTATAAGTGTCGCTATTATTTGTACAATTCTTTGGTATCTTAATTACCAACAAAATAAAAGAATTATTGAATTTGCTAGATTATTAGACGGACCCAAAGGAATTCCAGTTATAGGGAATACTCTTTTATTTTTGGGGGATTCACGACGTAAACATTTTTAATACTAAGGATTCCTTCAATTTAAACAATATCATTTTAGATTTTTTCAAACAATATCTGACAATTTTTACGAAATGGGAATCGCCTGCTCGAATTTGGTTGGGGAATCGTTTATATATTACTATTAAAAAACCAGAAGACTTGGAAATAGTTTTGACAAAATGTTTAAATAAAGATCCCGAAATGTACCGATATGCGGCATCAGTTTTGAGTACCGGACTTTTTAGTAATCCTTCTGGTAAGTTGAACTTTAATTTATTTTAAACTGCCAGCTTATTTTTATTATTAGACGTTTATAAATTTTGCATTTAAAAATTGGGAACAAAATTCAAAATTTTTGATGATCTTTTTTTATACTTTTATTATTACTTAACTAGGAGGAAAAAAATGAGCAGTGTCAAAGAAAGAGTTCTTAAAAATAAAAAAAAAATCATAGTTTTCTCATAGTTTTCCAATTAAGATCCACTTGGAATTTGAGACCCATTTACATTAATGGTCAGAATATCGATTGCTAAACACAGCTCATACTGTGCTGTAACTACCACACATACTGACACATCCATTATTTTACTTTTCGTAGTTAATAACTTAAAATATAAATAACTTCTGACTTATTAACTACCGTAAAACTTAAAAAATAGTTAAATGATCATTTTTGACAATGATATGTGCGATTAATATTTTAAACAATTAATGTCATTAACGGTATTATGTTTTTTAGTCACAGATTGGAAGAGACATCGTAAAATAATTATGCCAACTTTCAACCAAAAAATTTTGAATGAGTTTCTTAAAATTTTCGACTACCAAAGTCAACTTTTGGTAAATCAGTTAGAAAAAGAAGTGAATCAAGGCCCATTTGATATTTCTTCTTATTTATGCCACAGTACAATGAGCAATATTTCTGGTAAGTTTTGTACGAATTAATATTAATTCTATTAATTGTGAAAAGTTACTATTTCGATAGAAACTGCTATGGGGGTAAAAAGCAATGAAAGACAGGATCATTTATTATTTACAAGTTCTTTTGTAAGGTAAGCTCTTAGAATAATTTACTAATTTTGTTTTTCATAATTTAAATTAAATTAAACATAAATTAAACTAATAATTGAGCTGCATCGGAAAGAGTTGAAAATATTTTTCGAATCTCAAAAAAAACTTGGTATATTTCTTAAAATACTTATGTTCAATAATTTTTTGTGGAAAAAATTGATTTTAACAATCGATAAAACTATTTGGGTGAAAAGCGTGTTTAATTTATGTCTCGATTTTTGTTATTTTGGGTAAATTTGTGAAAATATAATTTTTGTAAAAATAATTTCTTAAATGTAGTCTTTTTCTCCAATTATTTCGGTATAGGGGAGTATTTCTGCTAAGTTTTCTTTAGTTTTTCTTTTTGTTTTATTTTTAAACAAGAGTTACCTAATTTTACTGCATTTTTGTTATTGCATGTCGCTAAAACTTTATTTTCTTAATCTTCTATTTTCTTATTCTTTTCTTAATTTTACTATATCAATGACTAAATAATTAATTTTTCGTTATTAATTAATTACTACTAAACTATTTTGTCACAAACGAAACGGTTTCTTTCACAAACCTCTACGTACGATTTCCCATCGATTGGCAAAAAATAAAATTTTGGAATATCCAAACTTTAGAATCGGTATAGGGTTTGCTACTTAACAGAACCAAAGTTACAGAAGGGCCTACTAATTCAACAATGGAGTATTTAGAGTGTAATCACTTTTAATTACATTTACAAAACGCGATATTACTGTCGTCGTTAAAAGAAAAATTTTTCCGGTACAATTACCAATGAACCAACATTCCAATTACACCGCAAAAAAATCGTTTGTACCTCAATAGAAGAGAAATTACAGGCGTTATTAAATTCAACAATGGTGTAAATGTAGTTTTCAAAAGCCCTCACAACTTATTTTCAAGTAAATGTTAAAAAGAACAATTATTTGTTACAATCCTCTACAATTTAACGTTTACATAAAGCCTTTAAGATTTCTGAAAATGTTACAGAATACTGAAAATGAAACAGTAAGGGACAAGGGGCTAAAGGACTTAAATAATTGATAAATTTTTATTTGATTGATGCACAAACGATGTTTTTTTCGATATACGATCAAGTTCAAACAAAAGTCTATACAAAAATATTGTATATTTAAAATTTTAATTTGCTAATGTCGGTTGCTAACTTAACAGAGATGTAGTAATTCATTTTAATTTCATCATTTAATTTTTCATTCTGTTTTAGAGTCCAGGAAATCATTGCTATAAAAATGTTTAATATTTGGTATGGAATTGATTTTTTTTATCAGTTTACATCTTTAGCCAAAGAGGAGCGTTCGAAAATAAATTTCATGCGAGCATTTACTCAAAAGGTATTTTTTTTTTTTTTTTTGTGGACTATTATGTATTTTGCACCAGTTCAGCGATTTGTCGCTATATCATGGTGATGATGGCAGGCAATTGGTCTTTAGTAAAATTTTAGAAACATATTTTTTCAATTGAATATTACAATCAATTTTAAACAGTACTACCTACTTTCATTTCAATTCAGTCATTCATATAAAATCAATAAGTTTGGTTTTATACCTTTTTAATTCACTAAATCACTCAATTCACGTTAACCCGTAATATGCAGATCGGGATTATTTATTGAACCATTATGATTTATATCAAACTCTTATCAAAAATACAAATTCACCACATTTTAAAATCGAAAAGGATCTTTAAATTTCGAATCATTCAAAGAATCGAATTTGGGGAAGTGGCCGGCAAGGGCGACTTTGGGGGGGGGATGAACGGCGACACGTGCCCCCCCAGGGTATTTTTGTGTACTGTGAAGATTCCATAACAGTACATACTTAAAAACAAATCAAATTATTAAAGTTGTGAAAATATATGAATAAAATAACAGAAAGAACATTAGTGAAACTCTAGTCTATTTCTGGCTGGAATTGCGAATCTCCCTTTCACGCTCTTGCAAATGAAAGATTATATTGTGCCCCCCCCCAAAAAAAAAGATCCTGAATCCGCCGTTGGTGACCGAGAACAATTAATTGTACAGTAGAAAATTATTACAAAAATTGAAAAAAATTTTAGATAATAAATCAAAAACGACAGAATTTACACAATGTCGAAAATAACAACGAAGAAAAAAGTAGAAAAGTTTTTCTTGATTACTTAATTGAAAGCAATTGCTTCACCGATAAAGAACTAACAGATGAAGTACTCACAATGATTGTCGCGGTGAGTACCTAAATATACTATGCCAAAGTTATAAAATAAAATATATTACCTATAACTGTATTTTCTAGGGTAATCATACCGTTGCAGCATCATTGACACTCATGCTTATGCTGTTAGGAATGTATCCAGACGTACAAAATAAAGTTTACGAAGAAATTAGCCAAAATTTTGAAGACTCTTCTCGTCATATAGAGGTTGAAGATCTGCATCAATTACCATACCTAGAAATGGTTATAAAAGAAACCCTTCGTATTTTCCCAGTTGCTAGTGTCCTTGTTCGGGTAATTGAAAATGACTTGAAAATTGGTAGATTCCGAAAAATGTATTAAAATCTACAAGATTCTAATGAATGATTGTAAATACAGGTGATTTAATTGTCCCAAAGGGATGTTCATGCATGATGAATATATGGGCAACGCATCATGATCCAACCATTTGGCCTGAACCAGAAAAATTTGATCCAGAACGATTTCAGCCTGAAGAAATATCAAAACGGCATCCATATGCTTGGATTCCATTTGGGGGAGGACCTAGAAATTGTTCAGGTTAGTAAATATATATGAAGTGGAAAACTAAAAAAAAATAATAGTCTTGCTAAATTATGTCTATTTATTTCTTTTAAAAGGTATCAATAACTCAATTGAATTTTGAATAATTTTTTTTTATTCGCGCACATTCATTCTAACTATTGTCACCTCAAACTATTGTCCATTCAGCTTAATGGCCATTTAGCTTTGAGCAGTTTCCCACGATTTTGAAACTTTTTCCCAATCGGTCTTTGATTCTTGGATTCTTATTTCTTATTTTTGTCATTACGAATAATCTTTTCCTGATCATCCATCACCTTTTTGTTGAGAGCCAATTGCGCCTTTAAGTCATTTTTAAGTTAAAGTTTCTTTGACTTCTTGCAGCTTTTGTCCTGATTTTGAATTTATTTTTCCAAACGTTGTGATAGTGTTAAATTGATTTTTCTTACTTCGATCAATGCAGTGGCGATGTTCTGTCGTAATTTGCTCATATTTTTGTCGCAAACTTTGAGCTTCTTCGGTTGCGGCTCGTTTACCGAGAGACAAGTCCTCAATTTCGAATTGATTTGTTCAATTTATTCTTTAAGTTTGACTATAAAGATTTGAGTTCTTTCTTTTCGTGATACAATTTCTCATCGATAGTTATTTGATCGACAATTCTTATAGATTTCTAATTGTATTAATTACTACATTAATAAAGTTTCTTTTCTTTCTTATTTTCAGGAATCAAATTTGCAATGATGGCGTTAAAAACATTTTCCGTAAATATTCTACGAAAATACAAAATACTCGAACCCAACTATACAATGGATGATATCGCATATTCTTTACAGATTGTATTTCGTGCCTTTAATGGCTTTAAAGTCTCACTAGCGTTAAGGGATTAACAATCGAATATGTATTGTATCTTAAAGTTTATGTCTTTGTTCGAATTAATTTCAATTATTAAATATTGTAACAGAAAAGGAAGAAGTCTGTCTCTCTCTTTGTGCCATGCCGGCACGCGATTGGCTGAGTGACTTATATCTCTCTCCCACCAATGCGAATGTACATATAGATTGTTCTGGAAACATTTTGTAGGTGGTGGAACGTTGGCGAACATTGGAGTATATTCTAGAATGTTGGGTTGCGGGTATATAAGGCGCTCAGTCAAGCCAGTTGACAGTTCTGTATCCCAGAGTTCTGTATAGAAATTCAGTTGTGAATTTCCGTTACAACAAAGCGATTACCAAGTGATTATTAGTGTGATTTGAATTAAAAGTGATTATTGTCATTTGAGTGATTGTGTAATAAAAAGGGTATACAAGTGTAATAAAAAAAGTGATTTTATATTTCCAAAAGAAATTAAAAGAACGAATAAACGCCATCTCAATACAGTTTTGAGACCTCACGTTATAATATATTTGCTACAAGAGAAGAGAAAATACGTTTTAAAATAAAGATTTTCTAAGAGATTCTCGGAACACTCAAATAATAATAATAACGACAGTTTGAAAAAAACTTTAAAATTTTAAAACCAGAAATTTTAACCAAAATCCATATGTTCCCTTTAAAGTGCACATTATTAAGGCAGTGCTACTCAAATAATTAATTATAAAAAGTGTAATCCTTGTGTACCACTATTAAAATTTGTATTATTTAGGAAGTCCATGGAGAATAATTAGAACATTTTGCATTGGTATTGAATAATTTTAAACAGTTTTTTATTATTGTACGTCAATCATTGGAAAATGTTATTATATGTATGTTAAATACGCAAGAAAAAAATATGTTATATACATATTTATCAAAAATGGACGATATGGACTAATATACGACGATATTGAAAAATGAACTATGTATAAAGTGCATGTAATAATACATATATTGTCCATTGATCGTTACATCGAAAATTGTATAACATCTTCAATTCTAAGATATGTTTTATTTTTTTTAAACTTTTAACGGTGCGTTATAATTTTTTTGAACTAGGTAACTTTTTGAAGTTATACTTCTTTAGGTTCTACATGAGAAGGAAAAATAAATTTATTACGGAAGTCTTTTCGCGGATGTTTGTTACGAAAGTTAATTTGGGTTGTTACATGTACTGAACAGAATACGATTCTTAACTGCGCATGCGCTCCATAAGCTAACTACTCGTCTATGTAAAATATACTTATTAAAACCAAAAGTAACCACTAAAGTTGAAATTTTGTAAATAATTTTTCCGTTTCTTAGCGATAAACTATTTGTTTCAATTATAACCAATGTTTTGAATATACGAAGGTATATCCTTATTTTTGATATCTGATTTACGTAGTTAAAAAAACGAAAACATTGATTTATTTTGATCAGGGTGTAATATTATTGATTCACGAAACTAGTAAGGGGGCGTTTTTTAATATAAAGTGGTACTGCAATTTATATACAAACAAGAAACAAACAATAATGAACTAAATATAATAACTCTAGTACTAATCCTAACAATAGAAATGATTTAAATCAATTGGAATTATTATAAATACCTTTAAGTTAGTTTTTGAAAGCATCCAGTAGCTTTCCCCTTGCAAAAGGTTGAAGCATCTATTTCATCAATATGTTTAACATGTTTAATAATAATCTTTCATTATTTATCTTATAATTACGTAAGATTGTCTGCAAAATTGTGTCTGGAACTTAATTATATATATTTACAACGTAATTGGATTTTAAAATAAAATTAACATATTTTTCGCAATACTGGTTTTTTATAAGTCCAAAGAATGAATAATTTAAAGAAATAAAATTTCAATTCGTGTCTAGCACATAACAGTCGGCTAATTTTAGTCAGTAAGCAATATTTTAAACACAATGTTTATTGCTTTGGAACACATATTTGAAATTATTTTCAATTTTAAAATTATAAGTTTCGCTATTATTTGTACAATTCTTTGGTATCTTCATTATAAACAAAATAAAAGAATTCTTGAATTTGCTAGATTATTAGACGGGCCCAAAACTATTCCAGTGATTGGAAATGCTCATTTGTTTTTGGGTGATTCCCGACGTAAACGTTTTTTTGGATTTTAATATTAAGAATTCTTTTAATTGTACTAATATAATTTTAGATTTTTTCAAACAATATCTAAACATTTTTACGAAATGGGAATCTCCTGCTCGAATTTGGTTGGTGAATCATTTATATATTACTATCAAAAAACCTGCTGACTTGGAAGTTGTTTTAACTAAATGTTTAAATAAGGATCCAGAAATGTACCGACATGTGACCCCAACTTTGGGTACCGGACTTTTTAGTAATCCTTCTGGTAAGTTGAACTTTAATTTATTTTAAAATGCCTTCAAATTTTTGTTTTTGTCTTTAGCAATTTTGCATTTTAAAATTGGGAACAAAATTTAAAATTTTTGATGTATGAAATATATTGTAAAATATTATAAATACAGAACACAATAAATATTTTTAATAAAAAAAAAAAAATTTTTTTGATGATCTTTTTTTAATAATTTTGAACTAGAAGATTCTTCGTAATAAAAACAATTTTAAAAATAAAAGTTTTGTAATAGCTTTCCAATCAAGACCCACTTGGAAGTTGTAACCCTTGTTTATTAATGCTTAAGTAGCCGATAGCGAAATTTACCTCAGGCTGTGCCACAACCGCCTATATACCATATATACTGGCACATCCATTATTTTACTTTACGTGGTTGTATAAATAACTATTTATTAACCATCGTAAAACTTAAAAATACTTGAATGATCAATGCAATTAATGAGATTATTTTTTTAGTCACAGATTGGAAAAGACATCGTAAAATAATTATGCCAACTTTCAACCAAAAAATTTTGAATGGATTTTTAAAAATTTTCAATGACCAAAGTCTACTTTTGGTAAATCATTTAAAAAAAGAAGTAAATCAAGGCTCATTTGATGTGTATTCCTATTTAAGTCACAGTACTATGAGCAATATTTGCGGTAAGTTTGTAGGGGTTAATATTAGTGTCGGTTATATTTAAGTCGCTATTTTTTTAGAGACTGCCATGAGTGTAAAAGGCAGTGAAAAACAGGAGCATTTATTATTCACCAACTCGTTTGGGAGGTAAGCTTTCAGAATAATTTGCCTATACTGTGTTTTAAATTTAAATTAAATTAAACATTAAATATAAAGAAACTAGTTGACATATTCATGGTTTCTTAAATCACGTTACCAATCTAATACGTCATGAATACTTCGCAACTAGAAAATACAAAAAAAAAGAGATAAAAGCACATTGTATAGAACAGTAACGTCCTATATCGCCAAAAACGAGTTAATAAATCATTATCCACAAATCTCCCCGTTATTACTATGTTTTGCCTCTTTCATTTACCGACATACATATCAAATCAATTTTGGTATATTTAGTATGATATTTTGATTATTGAAAAAGTATATTCTCATTTTTTAATCAACACATTAAAAAATAAATACTTATTCGTTTCCCAGAAATTTAACAATGTAAAAAAAGACTTTTTATCATATTTAATTATTATCAATTTAATAATAAAGTATTTTTTAAAAATTAGATAAAATAAAAAACCAAGCGTGTATAGAACATTTATTAATTTATCTTAATTAATCATATAATTATTATAACATATTTTAAGTAGAATTCCACTACAATTTCATCATTTAATTTTTATTTTGTTTTAGAGTCCTGGAAATAGTTTCAATGAGAATGTTTAATATTTTTTATGGAATTGATTTTTTTTATCAATTTACATCTTTAGCTAAAGAAGAGCGTTCGAAAGTTAATTTTATGCGAACATTTACTCAAAAAGTAATTTATTTTAAATTTCAATTGTACACTTCAAATTTTTTAAAAAAGTATGGCTTTACTATATTATTATTATTACTATATTATATGGCACTATATTATTGTAATCATTATTAGCCAATTTTGTGAATTCGATTCCGAAACTCCGAAACTGTTTTCGAGTTTGAATTTTATAATAATTCTGGATAAGCGTAATTTAATTTTGTACATATTTAATTCGCTCGGTTACTCAGTACACGTAAAGTCATAAATACAGATCGGAATGTTTTTTGTACTTATATGAAGTTTATAAGATTCAACTCAAAAGTACTAAATAATCACATTTTAAAATCGGAAATGATCTTTGGATTTCAAAAAAATTATCAACCGAAGAATCGAATTTGGGGAAGTGACCGGAAACAATTTATTGTACTGTCAATGATTGCTATAAATATAGAAATAATTTTTAGATAATAAATCAAAAACGACAGAATTTACACAATGTCGAAGATAATAACGAGGAAAAAAGTAGAAAAGTTTTTCTTGATTACTTAATTGAAAGCAATTGTTTCACCGATAAAGAACTAACGGATGAAGTACTCACAATGGTTCTTGCGGTGAGCTAATATACTATGCAAAAATTGTAAAATACAATCTATTATAGTTAAATTTTTTAGGGTAATCATACCGTTGCAGCATCATTATCTTTCATGCTTATGCTGTTGGGAATGTATCCAGACATACAAAATAAAGTTTACGAAGAAATTAGTCAAAATTTTGAAGACTCTTCTCGTCCTATAGAGGTTGAAGATCTGCATCAATTACCATACCTAGAAATGGTTATAAAAGAAACTCTTCGTATTTTCCCAGTTGCTGGTGTCCTTGTTCGGGAAGTTGAAAATGACTTGAAAATTGGTAGATTCCGAAAAGTATATTAGAATTGACAAGGTTCTAATGAATATTTGTGATTATAGGTGATTTAATTGTCCCAAAGGGATGTTCATGCATGATGAATATATGGGCAACGCATCATGATCCAACCATTTGGCCTGAACCAGAAAAATTTGATCCAGAACGATTTCAGCCTGAAGAAATATCAAAACGGCATCCATATGCTTGGATTCCATTTGGTGGAGGACCAAGAAATTGTTCAGGTTGGTAAATATATATGAATTGGAAAACTAAAAGAAAAACGTAAAGCCTAGCCAAATTATATCAATTTATATCTGTAATAGGTACCTATCACTGATTTGAATTTTAATTAAAGTTTTTTTCTTATTTACAGGAATCAAATTTGCAATGATGGCCTTAAAAACATATTCCGCAAATATTTTACGAAGATATAAAATAATGAAACCCAATTATAAAATGGGAGATATTGAATTATCTTTACAGGTTGTTTTTCGTCCCGTTAATGGATTCATTGTCGCACTTGCGTTAAGAAAATAAATTGAATGATCAAATAAGAATTGTATTATAAAATTTATTTTATTGATCTTCTTAATTTTAGTTTTTAAATAAAGTCATTATTAGGGATGAGAGTATACGTTTTAAATTACTAGTACTCGAAGAGATTCTTGGATATCCCTTAAAATAGTGATAACAATAATAGTTTATGAAAATTGAGAAAATTTAAATCAGGATTTTAATTAATATCTTCAAAGAATATGGCAAATATCAATTTCTAATTACAACATTTTTTTTACAGTTTTTAGTTTACAATATTTACATTTTTGATTACATAACTTAACATTCCATTTCTATTTAAAAGTTCCATGTTGTGTCTGTTATAATGTTTTGTTTTGTGATTTTTTTTACCCATTTCCCTTTTCTTTAATGTTCTCAATTTGTTTTGCGTATTTGGATCATAAGTTCAGAAAAAAAAAACACTCAGTTTACCATTTTCAAAGTATATCGTATTAAGGCAGTGCTAGTCAAATTATCCATTATAACAAATTTTATCATTGTAAATCATTATTATAATTTGTAATATTTAGAGAACAATTTTAATAACAATTTGAACATTTTGTATTGGTATTGGATAGTTTTGAACAACTTTTCGTCATTGTACATAAACTATAGGAAAATAGGGATTGTTAGAAAATAAATCACAAAAACTACAGATAATAACTTACAAAAAGACGTTTAAAAAAAATTCTGCCTAATTTTGATTAAAAAATTAAATTTATTAAATCTGACGATCGAGTTTAATATAAGACACCTGCATAAGGCAACTTCCAAAAAACTTAAAACCGATTACTCAAAAGTTGTCAGTAATTTACACTACAGCTAAAAGTTCTAATAAAATTTTTAAAGAAATAGGTATAAGAGAAAGAAGAAAGTAGACAGTAAAATGTCCTTTCTCACTTTAATCATTTATGTTAATATTTATCTTAATAACTTCATTATTTTCAGTAATGATTTCGTCTAATTATTGCCAAATTGATTCTCAGAATAATTGTGCTATTCGTTGTTCTAATTTACCTTCTTTTGTTTTACTTTTCCTAATTTGTCTTCTTTTTCCTATGTTTTTTAGAATTAAATTATTAAAAATGTTTCCTCATTTCTTTGATATATGAAATTGTTTGAAATCTCCTGTTATTGAGATTTAATCGTTGCAATGTTAACGCGTTTTAGTTAGAAAAATAAGTTTCTTTTTAAAAATGTATGCAAAAGAACCAAAAAAAAACAGTCTGAAAATAATTAAACGATTCAAATTTTTCAAATGAATGCAATACAATATGCATATATTTAATATTTCTATATTGCAGTGCTTCTCAAACTTTTTCATATTACACCAGAAAAAAATCCAATGCACTCCTCTCCAAAAATTTTAGAATTAAGGGATCAACAGTACTTTATTTATGTGCTATTAATTATTATTATAGATATATTTTCAGTATAAAAAAGGAACAAATGGAAATATGAAATTTAAAAAAATAACTTCAATTTCAGAAAGCTACAGCCAACAAAAACAATTTTATGTGAGGAGTATAAATGATTTATTAATATAGTAGACTATCCTTATCGGATAGTCTTTTTTTAATTTTATATTTTTAGTATTTACCGTCGCTTTACAACTGCCAAGTTCTTTAGCGACTCTCGGATCAATAAAAATCCGTAAATTAAGAAATATTGAATTGCTCGATACAAGATTCGAACCCAACACCAGTTTGGAGCGGACACCTTGACTACTCGGCCACCAGTAGGCTGAATAAAATGTTATAATCGTGTGAAAATTCGACTGATTTATATCTGCTATCGTACTTTTGATCTCGTTTTTATGATTTTTTTATACTGGTAGCTACAGGGCCTTCTTGCAAACACACCCCATTTCTCAAGTCTGAAAAGTACTGTTTTATTGTATATAATTTTATTATTAAATAATAAATGTGCTTATGCTAAATAAATATAGAACGGTTTTTAGCTAAACAATGAAAATTACGTATCACATAGAAAAGCAAATATTTTTCTTAGAGCTTTTTCGTAATAGAAATAACGTACATATAAATTGGCTTTTATTCAGTCATTAAATAACGATCTGAAAAAAACCGCATAGATGATTTTTTGTCTGCTTTTTTAACCCCAAGCGCATATGAGTAAAACAAGTTGACTATATATTCTGATAGCTTTGATCTATTTGGCAATAAATTAATCGCTATTAAAGAAATCAGAAGAGCACTATAACCTTCAATTATATTTTAATTTTATGTATTAATCAAGCAGGTCTTATTTTTTTATTAATGAGTAGATAAATTTTTGTAATGTACTTAAAGCATGTTTGTATTTGATAAGATGGTTACTATGCCCGTTTTTAAAAATCATATTTAACAGTATATATACAAAAAAATCTTAAATTAAATGTTTTTATTTTTATTTAAATAGTTAATCGGCAAAAAAAGAATGAAATATATGAAAATGGTAAACATTTTTTTAGGGAAGTCAAATCGTCACAAGTGTACCCAGTGGCCAGTTTAATTGTTAAAAAGTGCTATTATTAATGAAATTGTAAGCAAATACACGTAACAATTTTTATTTTATTTTAATAATTATAACGAAAATGGGATACCAGAGTTGTAGTATTGTGAATTGTTAAAAATACTATTAGGAATAATGACTGTAAATTATAAAAATTTTCGACGACTAAATGGAAAATAAATAAAAGAAATCAGTGGATAACTGCAGTTAGAAGGTAAAAGTAAGTAGTACCATAATCCTAATTTTATCAACGTTTAGTAAAAATTAAAAAAAAAATATCTATTTGTTTTTAATTAACATAATTTAAATACTATTAGTAAAAATATGTTTTTTTTTTATAACTATTTCTATATTTTCTTTTTCATTTTTATTCCAAGGCTTCTATTTATTTATTTTTTTGAATTTGATATACATTTAAAGTAATAACCTTATGTTTGCAGCATTTTTGATTATTTTTAATAATTATACTTAAATGTTTTTTGTTAAACTCCCTTAAAAATAAAACTGCAATCAATGTATTTGTCACATATTTCTTTATGTATTTTTTTATAACTTTATAACAAATACTTTTTATTTTGTAAATTCGGTAAATGCATATTTATTACACATATTCTAACAGCCCACTGTAGTTTATATCTTAAATGGCGCTGTAGTCACACATACAGCGAATAGGTAGCAAAATATAAAATATATATTTCAGGTAAATATATTTTGAAGACTAAAAATGCATCGAGAAGAACACTCACGTAGATCAATATTTGGTTATTTTAGTGTAAATTGTGCACATTATTCTCATCGTTGCAGTCGAAAAATTTGAATACATATTTTAAAGTTGTATTAATTCTCAATGAATGAATATTTTAAATAAAACACTCCCTCTATTTGGAACGTCGAGGAATGATTATTGTTGATATACACGAGCGAAGATTATTTCAACTTCACTCGCACCAGTGAGCATTTTGAAATCGATTTTATTTAATTGTGAAAATGGATTATTGGTTTGGTTCTATTATCGATAGTTTTTCGACAAAGTTTATAGCGTTAGTATGTGTTACACTTGTGACTGTTTATATTCATTATTATTGGTCAAATTGGCGATTGTTACAATTCGCAAAAAACTTTGAAGGCCCAAGGGCTCTGCCAATCATCGGCAATGGTTTCATGTTCCGAGGAGATACCAGAGGTAAGTTTAATATTTGAAAAAAAATTAAAATACCTAAAGAGACAAATGCAATTGTCGTTTTTTAGATCTTTATTTAGCATTTTTACGAATGTTTACCGACTGGAAACCACCAGCTAGATTTTGGCTTGGAAATAGATTAGCCATTACAATTTCGAACCCAAAAGATATTGAAATCATTTTTAATAAATGTATTACAAAAGAATATGAAACATTTCATGCCGCTCAACCATACTTAGGAGAGGGACTTTTTTCCATAATTGAAGGTATTTCCAACCACAAAGAGTACAAAATATATTTGATAGAATTGATTTTTTTAAGGATACAGATGGAAACAAAATCGGCGAACAATTATTCCCACATTTAGTAAGAAAATTTTGGATAATTATTTGACTATCTTTAACGAAAATAGTGTTATTTTAACTGAAAAATTGCTTAATAAAGTTGGAGAAAATGAGTTTGATATCAGTGAATATGTAGGAGCATGTACATTGGATATGATTTGCGGTAAGTGAATCAAACTTTTCAATTTTTACACATACATACGAATTTACTTACAATAAATCATTCATGCACATTATTTTTTTTTTTTATTTATTTATTTTAAGTCGCTTCAATAGCTTGGTCATTAGCGACTAAAATTTGATAGCTTTTACAGTTTTACATTAATCTTTAACATATTATTGTATAAGTTTTAATAGCAAATATCATAAATTGAAAAATTAAATCTGTGTTAAAATTTATTACCAACTCAAAACAATGTATTAAATACAAAAAAATGATCAATACATACATACATGATTCCACATAGTACATGACAAACTATAGTTTATGCTTTATATATGCTTTATAGTATCTGAACATTTGTAGCCTGCTTGTATAACTTTTCATTTGTACTTTGTTCTGTAAAAACATTATTAAATTCCTATATTATTTATCTATAGTTTTCTATAGTATACATTGACCTCAATGTACTACAGTAGTTACTATATAAAAGTATTACGTGTACATATTTATGTACGTGGATTTATTATACTCATATACATATATGTTCAATATATTTAATACTCAAATTTAAGGAAACTTTATTGTGTATTTAGTCGTTCATTATTAATAAAGTAATTATAACTAGAATTTACAAACATTGAAAACACATTATGACCAGATCAATTTTGTTAATAATTCCATTTTAAAGCTTTCTTTTATTTCTTGGATTTTTTTTAAATAAAATATAACTGCATAAAATTGTATTTGAACAGCTCCAAATGTGCAATTCTGTAAAATTTATCGTACAAATATTTTTGAAGAATAATTTTGAAAAGTATGTAGATGTTACTTTGTTTTAAAAAGTACCCGAAGTTCTTTTGGGTATCAAGTTACTCTTAAAAAAAGGAAGTTAAATACTAACTTTTTAAGAATCTTTTCTTGTTACGTCGTATGCTATTTATGTACTAAGTTTCATAATATATTAGGCGATATCGTATTTCTTATCTTCATTAATTTAGGAGAGAGAAAAGTATGTATGTTTAAGTAAACACACTAAAAACGGTAGAAGATTAAGAGAAGAGGTATATATTGAATTTTATAGAACTTAACAATATAAAATTCTAAATGACAAACAAAAATATATAATAGATATTAAAACATAACTATAGCTAATTCACAATAGTCAGGTATTCCATTCTTCATTTTTAGTAAATTTTTGTAAAAACGTATGTTAGATACGTAAAAGTATCTAAGATATATTTTTTAAGTTACAAGATGAAGTTCTTTTTTTAACAGTATCTTAGATACTAGTTACTTTTTGCCAAAATATAAAGGAACTAAGTGACTTAGATACTTCAAAATATCTAAGATACTTTCTTCTGATAGCTGTGCACATATGCAATAATAAAGTTTTATATAATGTAATAAATTCATTATATCTAAAACACATCGATTCGATTGCAAAAAAATCGATATTTTTTTCGTCATTCCTAGGTAAAGCTTTACAGTTAACGATTTCGTAAACATTAAAATTTTGAGTATAAGCCCCTATTGTAAAAGGAATGGAACTTTTACAGAAACATCCTAAGTATTTATTTTTTAATTGAAGACTTACTTTTATTTGGATAAAAGTTATCTTTTCCACAAATTCTCTCTACAAAATTCTTTGCAAGAGTAGTTTTTTGTAATTGCTATTTACCGTCACCTTATAAGTTCTAAGGTCTTTAGTGACTCTAGAATTATTAAAAGTCCGTAATGGAGAAATATCGAAAATCAAAGATAGTTTTATTAAAAAACAAAAAAAAAAGATAATTATATTGTTATATGTATGTTATGATAATTGTATATTAGATAATAATTTTATATGTTTGATTTTAAATAATTTTATTTGTTAGATAATTTTTTATGAAAAATAAATTCTATGATTATAATTTTTTAACTTTATTCAGACTATACAAACTGGTTTTAAAAAAAAATACAAGACATACGGTAATGTGAAAAATATTTTTTTTGAAAACTTAGAGAAGGATATTGGAAAAATATTTACAGAAAGTTAATACCTAGTTCATTTTATTGAACGAATAATTATGTTCATATAAAAACACTCATAAGTTGTGAAAATTATTGTATATTCGGAGAAGTCCTTGAAATTTTATAAAAAAAAAACCGCTCTTAAAAACAAAAATCAATTTAGCTTCACTACCGGATTGACACGTGGAAGAGAAAAAAAATAATTAAATATGAATTTTATATTGTAATAGCAAAAATACACCTTATATTTTGATGGAGATATCCATTTTGAGCATATCTAAACGTAATTTGTATCTCACAAATCTCAAAAACGATAAACCGCAGCTGTCCTTGAGTTTGGGTTTAAATTGACTTTGCTGGAGAATTAAAATCGAATTTTAATAGTATGATCATATTTATTATATTGAGACTTTACAAGTGAATATTGTACACATAATTATGTATTGACAATGTACTCGTTACCATTTTATTTATTATGACAAATCTTGCAAAATAACATACCTTGAAGTGTTTATGGATTCGATTATGAATAAAGAACATTTAGTATCGATATTGAATGATTTGACGATTATTTTAAGTAACTTTTCGTCACTAAGCAAAAACCCCAAAAATTTTAGATAAAAAATTCGTTATAAATCGTGATGTAAGACCTATAAACAGCAGTTAACTCAAAATAAAAAAATGCACCAATTAAAAAGTAAACCAAAAATTTATCAATTATCTGAAATGAAAAAGAACTAATTTTTAAATGTAGTGATAACTAAAAATAGTACGAAGGAGCAAAGCTATCAGAAAAAAAGTATCTTATTTAATTTGAAGTAATTTAGTTACTTTAAAGTGGACTTTAGATGATCAGCCATCAGTATCCATACTGACAATATTTAAGCAGGCAATTCACGCTCCAACTTGCAGTCCAACTTATGGTCCGACTTTGGAAGTTGGATCTAAAGTCGGACCGTAAATGGTGTTGTTGGAAGTTGGATGTCTAGTCAGACTAGTCGGATCATTTAGAGGGACAACTAGAAGATCTAACTAGTAGTCCGACTAGTTGGACTGCTAGTCGGAGCGTGGATGGCCTGCTTTACTTAATTCCCCAGCAGTACTTTTGAACCATACACGGTCATTCTAATTCATCAGTAATTTTATTTACCATTTACAGTATTTATGTTGACAAAATACTGGCAGTAACTTTACAATTCCTAGCTACCAGCATACACTTTGAAGATCTGAATTTTTTCAGCAATAATGTCACCTGCAGCTATAGTGCAAATTATACGATCAGTCATATTGTCAGTGTCCCCTTAATTCCTACCGCTTGAACGACCTATCCAGACGTAATCAATAGTGATACCATGGAATTAAATAATTTTGAATTTCTTCAATATCAACGTAATTCCATCAGTATTTTCTTTATACGATCAGTAATACTGTCATTAATTTGGGATACTAGCCGTATTACTGATCATGTAAGATTCGTTTAAAGAATCTAAGTTACTGATTCTTACTTCCATTATTTCTTAGCAAAAAATACCTAGATTTCTTAGATTCCATTATTTCTTAGATACTTTTAATAAAAAATTACATCGTGTACTTTAAAGAAGTACCTAAGGTAACAAAAAGTAATTAAAAAATAATTAAAAATAAAGTATGCAGTAATCAATAAAATGGGGTACCTGATTACTTGATTAAACAAAATAATGGATACTTTGTGATTTTTTTGTATGAATTTTAACTCTTTTAATTTTATTATACTCATAGCTGTAAGTAGGTTTGGATGTTTTTTTTTTAATTTTTCTATTAGAATTTTGAATTCATTTAGAATTTTGAAGATTTTTTTTGTTGAGTTCTTTAAAATTCCCCCAGGTTCTTTTAAATAATGATTAACGACGCAAGGCAAAGACGTAGGTAATATTTAAATTTATTAAGCGGTTGACTTAAATATTAAAATTTATACTTCTAACTATTAATTAATATTAAATACATATATATTTTTAAACCATTGAATAATTTATTGCGGAAAAAAACCAATAGTTTTTTGTATGAATGAATTCGATATTCATCATTTTTAAGAAATCAAGATTAAAAATTTTCCGTTTTTAAGAAGATTTTATCAACCTGTTTTTTTAATAATATATATTTCAGGAACTACAATGGGAATTTCTGTCAATGCACAAAATGGAGATAAAACATACATTAAATACTCACACAAGTATATACATATATCAAAAGCGTTTGTTATTCTTTTAGGTAAATGATTGTTTTTTCTAGATGCTTCGAAATAATGTTTTTGAGAATGTTTAGTTTGTTCTATGGAATCGATATCTTTTATAAGTTATCACCTTTAGCTCGGATGGAAAAAAAGTATATAAACTTTTTGCATAATTTTACTAATGAAGTATGTATCAATATTTAATATCTATTAGGTACTTTTAATTGTTGAACAATACTTTATTTTCGTTTCTTTTATTACAAGGTCATAAGAAAAAAGAAGGAGAATATTTTGAAAAAGGAGGAAAAGGATTATGTGTACGAAGAGGATATTAAAAGCCGAAAAGCGTTTTTAGATCATTTGCTTGAATCTTCAAATTTCAATGATCGTCAACTACGTGATGAAGTTACGACAATAATAGTTGCAGTAAATTACAAACCTTATGGGTATGTCTCGAAATAAAGAGTTATATTATAAAAAAAATGGATTTCAGGGTAGCGATACCACATCCGGATTAATATCTTTTTCATTAGTTATGCTTGGTCTTCATCCTGATCTTCAGGTAAACGTGAACTTCATTTAATTCTTTCAAAATTAAAAGCTGTAACTTTTTGTAAAAATTTTTATAAGGATAAAGTTTATGAGGAAATTAATGACAATTTTCGAGGTACGGATCGTCCAGTGGATCCGACTGATTTGCACAAAATGAAATATTTAGAGATGTTTATCAAAGAAACCCTTCGAATGTACCCAATTGGGCCGATTGGATTCAAATTAGCGTCTGAAGACATAAAACTAGGTAAAACTAACTATAATATAATAAAAAGTAACTATATAGTAAGTAGTAATCAAAATAATCAATTTGTACAGAGTCAATGACCATTCCAAAAGATACTCGAATTATTGTAAATCATTGTTACTTACATTACGATCCAAATATTTGGCCAGAACCACATAAATTTGATCCACATCGTTTTGAACCAGAAGAAATAGCTAAAAGACACCCGTGCAGTTGGATTCCATTTAGTACTGGACCGAGAAATTGCATTGGTTTGTAGTAAATAATAAATAAATATTTTAAATTACTGAATTATGAATTTTAGGTGGAAAATATGCAATGATGGCTTCCAAAACAATTTTAATCAATATTTTACGAAAGTATAAAGTTTATGTCGATAGCTATACTATGAAAGATATCAAATTGCGTATTGATGTGACCCTAAAAATGGATGATGGATTTAAAGTTCGGTTAGAAAAGAGAAAATAACTTTATGATAAAATGTAAATTATTTAACTATTATTATTCGAAATTAAAAAAACCGTTCTGATAAAAAAATCGAGAAGAAAATAAACCTACCTAATAAAACTTTCAAATTCTATTTACATAAGGACCTTACTATAATTTCGTTATAATTTTTGTTTAAATTGAATTTTTCTATTGTTTGTCAGAAACTTTTAACCAAGAACTTAAAAGTAGAAAACAACTTTTTAATACCGAAGAAAGAAAAGTTTTAGTGAAATCAAATTGTAATATTGGAAACACATAAAATGTATACCATATAATAATATAATATATTATTCTCAAAAAAAAAGAATAATATCATTGATTGAAATAAGTCATTCATTATTAAAAATACAAAAATCAATGTTAAATTTTTCTAATATGGCAATTTGCCAATGAATGTTTATTTTTTGTTTGTGTTTGTTTTATAAATACTAAACTGTAACAATGTATATTTAAATTATTTTTTATTTTGAAAAAAAAATCAACTAATAAAACAAATGTACTATTAATATACAGAAATTTTTGAAGATCGATGTAAATCAAAGGGAACTACAATAAATTAATTAATTAAACAAATAAATAATTTAGTCATCGATACAGTAAAATGTAAAGAAAGTATGGCTTTTAGCGACATATAAAAACAAAAATGCAATAAAATTTAGAAGAACATTGTTAATAATAAAATAATTAAAAAAAAAAACGAAAGAAAAAACAAAAGAAAAATTAACAGAACCTCCCCTCCAACCAAAAAATTTAGAGAAAAAAAAACGGTTTCCTAAAATGATTTTTTTCCTTAAAAGAAGACATCATTAAATACGCTTTTCATCCAAATATTTTCATCGACTATGAAAATTAAAATTTCCCACAAAAAATTTTTGAATATAAATATGTGAATTAATTCATTATGTGCTTTTTAGAATTGGGAACATACTTTGCACTCTTTTTGAATGAGCCAAATTTTCCAAACTGACAAAAATCAAAACAGTATTGAACACGCTTTTCCCACATACATTATATAGACCTGTAAAAAAAATACTTTTTAAAAGTTGTTTTGACTGTAATAGGTCATTTCAATGTATTTTTTGCGCTTATTTCAAATATGAAATCCATTACTTTCCATCACGTAAGGTTTTCTCACAAAATGTGATAATATAATAGAAACATAACAAATAACACAATTTTTGTAAGAAATGTTTCTTTAATTCCGTGTGATAAATATGCTATGCAATACAACAAATTCATCACATAAAAATAAATTAAACATTGAATTTTTATTATACATAGTTATCAATGAGGGTAATATCTATAGGTTTTTTCAGCCGAGACCGAGAGCCCAAATCGAATCACTTTTTCTGTATCGAAAATGGTAGTACCGAACTTCTCACTACTAGCGCTGGTGTCGTTTTACCTTTTGTTGGTAAGAGAAACAAACCGATACGAAGTTTAAAAGTAAAAGCGAAATAACAGAAATGATTGCTGTTATTTTACTCTCACTTTTAAACTTCGTATCGGTTTGTTTCTCTTAACAACGAAACATAAAACGACATCAGCGCTAGTAGTGAGAAGTCTGGCACTACCATTTTTCTAGAAAAAACTACTTTTCAATTGTGATTTACCACAAAACCTTACGTGATGAACTTTTATTATTATTTTTTCCATATTCAGAGCAAAAATTACTATAAAAATCTGTTATTATATTTAAGACAATTTTACCATCGCAGACCTGTGTTATTATCGTTTGTGAAAATCAACTTTTCCCACAAAAAATTGTTGAAAATAATAACTAAATTTGTACTGATTGTTGGCATCTATTTCAACTGTTGCAAATGTTATTAAATATACTCACTTTTCCATGCGCCTGTAATTGTAGGCAACCAAATTTGTTTAAGGTAAATAAAGTAGAAATGAATTAAAGTAGAAATACTTGGTGGTTATTAAATATTACGATGGATTCATAAATTGTCTTTGAGATTAAGCAGGTATGCTAATCCAATAAAGTGCTGGGAAGTAGATGAAAAATTAAATTATAAGTTCCGCACCTTACAAACTAACAACAAGGTGACCTAATAGAAGCGAGATGAAAAGCTCAAAACCATCTTTCAAAATTTCTTGGTAAATCACAACTACTGCTAAAAGCTCTAATCGAATTTTAAAAGAACTTTATATCAGAGGAAGAAGAAAGTAGACAATCAAATGTCCTTACCCAAAGCAAAAACAATGCAATAGTAATTATTAATAATTATATTATTAATCTAATAATATCTCAATAACTTCATTATTTTCCGAGATAATATCATATAATTACTGGCAAATTGATATTTTTTTAGTATAATTATGTTGTTCGTTTCTCCTAATTTATCTTCCTTGGTTTTTCTACTTCCTGCATTTATCTTCCTTTTCCATTGTTTTATTATTATTTGTCGATGATTCTTTACTGCTTACTATAATATGAAACCATTAGTTATTGAGACTTTAATTAATCGTTACAATGTTGTCTCGTTTTAATTAGAAAAAACAAGTAGCTTTTTAAAAATTTATGCAAAATAACCAGAATAGGAGTATGAAAATTATTTAATGATTCAAATCTTTCGAATACATGCAATACAATATGCACATATTAAAAACATTAACATTAAAGCCTGATTTTAGATATGCTCTACAATGATTTTAATTAAGATAAAAGACTTAAGAAAGAAGTATAGCAATATGAAAACTAAATCTTTGAATTATGAAAAAATATCGATCTTCATTAAATCTTCTGACCTGTTTGCAACAAAGTAGATATTCGCTGTTTAATAAATGAGAAGTGCATTATAACCTTTAACTATATTTTAATTTCTTGCACAAATGCATAATCAAGCAGGTTTTATTTATTTTTAATAATGAGTAGATTCATTTTTACGATGCACTAAAAACATGTTTGTATTAGATAAAGTGGTAATGGTTTAGGTATTTAAAAAGCATTCTTAACAGCTCATATGCGAAAAATTCATAAATTATTATTATTATTTAAACAATCAATTAACAAAAAAAGAGCGAGATATATGAAAATGGTAAACATTTTTTTTTATTTGCAGCAATATTGCATTGTGCAATTATGCACATATTATAGGTTGCAAAATATAAAATGTATATTCCAGGTAGGTATAATTTGAAGACTAAAAAATGCCGTTAACTGCATCGAGAAGATCACTCGCGAAGGTCAATGTTTCGGATTTAGGTATGAATTGTGCATATTTTTTTCATCGTTGCAGTCGAAAAATTTGTAAACATATTTTAAGGTTGAATTAATTTTCAATAAGTAACAATTTTAAATAAAATACTCCCTCTATTTGTAACCTCTTAGAATGATTATTGATGAAATACACGAGCGAAGATTATTCATACTTCAGTTGCATCGGTGAGCAATTTGCGAACGAATTTATTTAATTGTGAAAATGGAGTATTGGTTTGGTTCTGTTATCGAAAGTTTTCCAACAAAGTTAATTGTTTTTGTAAGTGTTACATTTGTGACTGCTTATATTCATTATTTATGGTCGAATTGGCGATTGTTGCAATTTGCAAAAAATTTTGAAGGCCCAAGGCCTTTGCCAATCGTCGGCAATGCTTTCATGTTACGAGGAGACACCAGAGGTAAGCTTAATATTTAAAAAATTATTTTAAAATACCTTAAAAAAACAAATGCAATTGGTGTTTTTTAGATCTTTATTTAGCATTTTTACGATTGTTTACCGAATGGAAACCACCTGCTCGATTTTGGCTTGGAAATAAATTAGCAATTACAATTTCAAACCCTAAAGATATTGAAATTATTTTCAGCAAATGCATTACAAAAGAATATGATACATTTCGGGTTGCTCAACCATATTTAGGAGAGGGACTTTTTTCCATGATTGAAGGTATTTCCAACCACAAAGAGTACAAAATGCATTTGATAAAATTGATTTTTTTTAGGATACAGATGGAAACATAACCGCAGAGCAATTATTCCCACATTTAGTAAGAAAATTTTAGATAACTATTTGACTATCTTTAATGAAAAAAGTGATATTTTAAATGAAAAATTGTTTAATAAAGTTGGAGAAAATGAGTTTGATGTCAGCAAATATGTGGGAGCTTGTACTTTAGATATGATTTGTGGTAAGTGAAATGAATTATGTCTTCATTTTTACACATTTGAATTTTATCACCAATAAATCGTTCCTACTCTTAATTGCATAAACAAACAAAGTCTTTTCACAGTAAATATAATAAAATGAAAAATAAAATCTGTATTGAAATTTAAAAACTATCCAACACAATACCTTAAGTAAAAAACAAAGTAGGTAAATATATACTTACTTATCACCATACATTACATGATAAGTTATTGTATCTGAAGATTTGTACGCCTCTATTTATCTTCTCATTTTCGTTTTGCTCTGTAAAAACTTTATTAAAATCTTATATTTTGTAATCTATAGTTTTCTATCCATAGTATATCTATCTATTCATCTATTATATCTATAGCAGTATTTCTTAATCTGGGGTGCCCCTAACAATATAAATTATGAAATTTTGGGTAATAATTTTGCAAAAAAAATATTTTTCTAAACTAAAAAAATCAAACCCATTTTTCAATAGGGTGCGATGAATAATGATAGATATAGAGAGACTACACAAATGTGAATGTAAGTTTGGATAAAGATTGTTTTATATTGGTGCATTATGCATTTTGTAACTTTAACATGTGATAGCTAATTAACTAACATGCCAGATATTTTTTTGTTTGGTGCCATTTTAGGGGTTGATAAAAAAAACATTCCCAAAAAATATACTTCTCGTTTTTTATAGTTTCTCTTATAGCAAAAATTCTAAATATACTATATCATAATTATCTTATTGTTAGTCCTGCTAAGTTTCAATTTCATGAAGATATCTTCAATAGGTACTGAGAAAAATAAATAAATTAAGGATTAGCCCCATTATTCCCCTACTGTAGGGGTTATGGGTGTGAGATTAAGTGTACGGCTATCTTAGATGAAAAAGCAATAAAAACAATGTAAGATCCCTACCTTAGACGCGAGTGCAATTTTCAAATGCTTAATCGGCTAGATTCTTTGAATTTAACTGATTGTTGTCATTTGTTTTAACTGCCAATTCGATTTCATGCAATTAGGGTTGCCATCCGTACTTGAACATAACATATTTCATACGATTTGATTTCTCTGGGATTCATTATACGTTTCTATAGTATAAAAAAAGATTGGGTGTTAGAATTTTTATTTAAATATTTATAGACTGTAAAGATGCTATACAGTAGTTTAATAGTGATAATTACTACTTAAAAGTCGCTGATAGTAATGCAAAATATGTTTTTTAGCAAAATGACAGAGTAAAAAGAATCGTATGTATTTTGTATTGAAACAATGTACTTTTTTTCTACCTTTAGCAACCAAGATACTTTATTTGCACAAAAAAAGCGGTAATTCTACATACAATAGACCCAATACACATATTCAAAAAAAATAAATGAAAATCTCTTAAAATTATTCTCAACTAATAATTGATATCAAAGCATAATGTAGTTGTTAAATTTTAACTTTACTTGATAAAACCTAAGAATAATTTAAAAATGAATGAATTTAAACAAATGAAATTTAATTATTTTGAATAATTTTACATCATAAATTTATAATTAATAATTTTACATACATAAATGTTTTCAATAAATTTAAATGCAATTATGGCATACATTGTCGTATAATTGATATCTACTTTAAAAGCAACGAAGGTGATAACAAAAAACTTTTATTATAAATAATATTTCTTGCGTTTCTGGAATGCGTAGCATTTATTGTGTGCATAAATTAGATATCTATCAATATTGAAAAATCAAAATATAAAAATAAATTACCATTACTCAGCCTCATTTTTGAGGGTCTTTTTTTGGAGTCCTTTCTCTACATATTTTTGTTTTATATATTTTAGAAACTGCAATGGGAATATCTGTCAATGCGCAAAATGGAGATAAAACATACATTAAATACTCACAAAAGTATATAAATATAACAGAAAATCATTTTTATTCTTCTTGATGAATGATTTTTTTTTTCTAGATGTTTCGAAATAATGTTTTTGAGAATGTTTAATTTGTTTTATGGAATCGATTTCTTTTATAAATTAACACCTTTAGCTCGGATGGAACAAAAATATATAAACTTTTTACATAATTTTACTAATGAAGTATGTATCATTATTATCTATTGGGTATTTTTTCATTGTTGAAAAAAATTTTTTTTCGTCGTTCTTATTACAAGGTCATAAAGAAAAAGAAGGAAAATATTTTGAAAAAGGAGAAAAAGGATTACGTGTACGAGGAGGATATTAAAAGTCGAAAAGCTTTCTTAGATCATATGCTTGAATCTTCAAATTTCAGTGATCGTCAACTATGTGATGAAGTTTCGACTATGATAGTTGCAGTAAATTACTAACCTTATGGGTATGTAACGAAATAATGGATTATATTATAAAAAAAATGAATTTCAGGGTAACGATACCACATCCGGATTAATATCTTTTTCATTAGTTATGCTTGGTCTTCATCCTGACTTTCAGGTAAATATGATTTTCTTTTAATTCTTTCAAAAGCTGTAACTTATTGTAAAAATTTTTATAAGGATAAAGTTTATGAGGAAATTATTGATAACTTTCGAGATACAGATCGTCCAGTGGATTCGACTGATTTGAATAACATGAAATATTTAGATATGTTTATTAAAGAAACGCTTCGAATATATCCAATTGGTCCAATTATATTAAAACTAGCATCTGAAGACATAAAACTAGGTAAAAACTTACTATAATATAATAAAAAGATATTCAAACTTAATAATTTGTACAGAGTCAATGATCATTCCAAAAGACACTCGAATTATTGTAAATCTTTGTTACTCACATTCTGATCCAAATATTTGGCCAGAACCACATAAATTTGATCCACATCGTTTTGAACCAGAAGAAGTAGCTAAAAGACACCCGTGCAGCTGGATTCCTTTTGGTACTGGACCAAGAAATTGCATTGGTTTGTATAAAAAAAAAATATCTTCATCACTTTTAAATTATCTATTAAATTCTAGGTGGAAAATATGCAATGATGGCTTCCAAGACAATTTTAATCAATATTTTACGAAAATACAAGGTTTATGTCGATAGCTATACCATTGAAGATATCAAGTTGCGTATTGATTTGACCCTAAAAATGGATGATGGTTTCAAAGTTCGTTTAGAAAAGAGAAAATAACTTTATAAGAATATGTAAATTATTTTATTATTATTATTCGAAATTAAAAAAAAAATATTTATCAAAAACCATCCTGACAAAAAAGTGTTAAAGGAAAAAAAATTACCTAATAAAACTTTTAATTTTTATTTACGTAATCATTATGATTTCATTGTACTATTGTAATACATATTGTAATTACATTACAATTAATGTAATTTTCATTCAACGGTATTATTCATTCAAATTGTTTTTGTTTTTGTTTGTTAAGCACTTGAAATATTAAACTATTAAATAGCTTTTTATATATCTAAGATTGAACAATCTTAGTTGAATCTAATTTTAGTATTGGAAACACATAAAATGTATAAGATAGAACAATTATTCTCAAAAAAAAAAGAATAATATCATTGATTGAAATAACTCATTAATTAATTATCAGGAATATAAAAATCTACGTCAAGTTTTTTCGAACAAGCCAGATTTTGAATGAATTTTTATTTCTGTTTTTTTTTCTATTATTATAAAGAGGAAAGATTTGATTGTTTGTTTGCTTTGAAAAGTCTCCGAAACTACTTGACCGATTTGAAAAATTCTTTCACTGTTGGCAAGCTACACTATTTCCGGAGAACATAGGCTATATTAAATTTTCAAAAAAGTGAGGGATCCATACTAAAACTCCAATAATGTAACTGAAGGTCTGAAAAAATTACCAAAAAACATTTTTTTATCGCGTGCGCTGCGAAAACTATTGATTATAGAACAAAATAATGTAGTACGATTTTGCAGAACATATCATTATCTACAAAAAATAGACCGACAGCTTATGTCTAACTATTATAGTTGTGTCACAATAAGTGTTTTTTCATTTTAAAAATATATATAAATGCCACCGCTATAAAAGCTCTTTTATTTAGACTTTGGAATTAATCCTTATCAAAATAAATGGCTTCATATTTAAGTTTGCTTCAATATCATTATATAACTTTTTTAGTTATTCAATTTGAACATTCCATTCGAAAGATATCACAAGTTTAAAAATGTAAGTTATTTGAAAAATGTCGCATGGTCACCCCATTTTACTTATAATTAAGACCAACTTTTATTGAACTTGGCGATATTTTTTATTTATATATAGATGCTGATTGATTTACAGATTATTTGGTTTACGGTAGGTATACCTACCGTTGCTATACGCAATAGACATACTCTTTAGATATTTATAAATATTTTTTGAAAATTAATTGATTATTACATAGAACAATTTTATTCTTTGCAACAGTTTACTAAATGTGTCTTTTTAAAGTTGACAAAATAGGGTTTTTAAATATGATTATGTTTTTCGTAAAAGAAATAAGAAAAATAAAATTTTGCATGTACCACTACAAATGGCAAATTTGAAAAGAAAACATAATCTACACCTACCTTAATAAACCTTATTATAAGTAACCTTATATATATATTTTTAAATTATTCTTTATTTTTTGAAAATTATAACTTATAAATAATATGAGTTAAGTAATTATATATAAAAGTTTTTATTTTTGTTGCAACAAAAAATTGTTTATATAATTGTTTTTGTTAGTTAATATAAAACATTTTAATATAAATTAAAACATCATGTATTTTTCTGATGCAGGTCGAATAGGAAAATAGGTGAGTAAATACTCATCCTATATTTTCTGTGGTATAAAAATCAAATTATCTATTTTTCTGATACTTTGCGGAAAATTAAAACTATTTTCCGAGACGAATACTTAAGTAAAAAGTAAAATTTTGGAAACAAAATTTACAGAAATCTATAATCTATACAGTTTAAAAGAACTATTAAACTAAATTGACTAATGGATATAATAAATTCTTTCATCAAACTCAATAAACCATGGTTCTTTATAAAATATTTTAGACTTTATTTAACAAAAACTTTAATAAAATTTCATATGCTCCTTCAATTTCCTTGAATTTTTAGCTGAACTGTAAAGGTGATTTGCCTTTTACTCTTTATAAAACTATAAGGAGCTTATTGGTGGCCGAGTGTGACCGCTCCAAAACTAGTAGGTCTTAGGTTCGAATCTCGTAACGAGCAAATTTTCAATATTTCTCTAAATATGGATTTTTGTGAACCCTAGAATCGCTAAAGATCTTGGTTGTTTTAAAGCGACGGAAAATAACAATCAAATAAATAACAACTTTACGGAAATAAAGAATGCGAACTAAGAACCACAATTTTATAATAAAAAGTTACTCAAATAAAAAAATTAACTTTGTATTTTGATTAATGAAATATTTTTAATTAGCAAATAACAATCTTCTTTTTCGGTTAGCTATTGAACCTCTAAAGAGAGCACATATAAAATTAAAATTCTTCATTTAATTCTCGATGAACTTATCGTTCCTATTAAAAATTTATTTCACTCAATTATTCGATAACGATTTCTAATGTTTGCCCTTTTCAAAATACTAGACAATCCTGTCTTATAAAAAACGGTTGATTTGCTTGCGCGTTAATAGTTCTATGTAAATTATTTAATTTAAAAGTAAAATACGATTACTTCTTTAACGTTATTTTCAAAATGTTTTCGCGAAGTACAGTCTTGGTATACTTCCTATTAAAAATCTCATTTACTATAGTTGGTAGATAGTAATATAATATAACAATATAAAAATTATAATAACATGTCTTTTCAACATATTAAATTATTCTTTTTCAGAAAGTTTGACTTGTGAGGAAATCAAAGAAACTAAAGGTGGTCCTGCGTCGATCGCAATTTCGATATTACAAGAAATGACCACCAATGAAGTAGATTTATGTTTAACGGATTTGGGAAAGGACCGGTTACAAGTTGATCAAGGAGTGGTTCTCTGGAATATTTTTAAAAAAGTCCGTTGAATACGTTGTTTGATGTTCGTTCAATTATTATATATTACTTATATATTTTTTTAAGAATTATGAAAGTCTTGATGAAGTTCCTGTTGAAAAGTTACGAACTCTTGGATGGATTAGCATTGGTATTACAGTTGATGAAATACGCAACATAACGTTTGATGACAGTGATATAATTCAAGCCTTCGGTATTTATCACGCACTAACACAAAATCAAGTAAAAAAATATTTTCTGAATAAATATGTTCCCGCTTTTCCTCCCATTTTTCATAGTGGAAAAATCGAACAACTCCTTCCTAAGTTTCTGATACTTTAGAATTCTTGTACTAAATACCCAATTCGAATTTTGACCAAACCTTTCATGCGTCCAAATGAAATACTTGAACGGCAATGTGTGGTATGAAAGCCGTCTGGTCGGATTCAAAAATTACGTTCTAGATTCCTACTGTAGTTGTTATTCTTATCTGCTTCACTTACCGCAGCTTTTTTGTCAAACATTCCGAAGTAAGCTAATAAGATCAAAATTCCTTAGGGAAGTGCACTTGATTCCATCTTATACCTATGGAACGTCTTCAAAATCCCTACTCATCTACAATGCTAGTCGCTCAAGACACTGTCTTTGATATAATGAGCCACTCCATTTTTCCTATTCCAAAAACTCTCTAAGCTCTAGAGTTGTGGTTCTTAACCGGGGTTCGTTCGAACCTCAAGGGTTCGATGAGTCAGTCTCGCAGGTTTGACGGTGGTCAAGAAACATCCCCGACTCATATGACCTATGTATAAATATATTTGAAAAAGTTAATATTTATTTATTCAACTAAAAGGAGTTCAGTGAATGCACATATGAAGCTCATAGAGGCCAGTGCCTCTAACAAGGTTAAGAACCACGATTCTAGAGTCTAACTTAGACAAATAGGTGAGGGACGTGAGGTGAGCCAGTTCTTTCGCTAAAAATATTTGACGTATCTACGATTTTTTTTCTCGATTTTATCCTATATTATATTATCATCAACTTTTTTTACACACCTGTGTTTAATAAATAATTCGACGAAAAATCTAATATGGATCCATCGGGCTATCAAAAAATATCATTAACTCGTTTTTGCGCTCATAAGCTTATTTGTGTAAAACGAATTAATAACGATACTACCCAATAGGGATAAATAGTCAAAAGCATATAAATATAAAATCTTTAAAACTGAACTCCTTTACCGGAAGATCATATAAAGATTCACAACCAAAATTCCTTATCATTCCTTCGTTTCCAAATATTTCGTACTTCTTAATTCTCAGTCAACCCATGATATGAAATCAAATTGAAAACTTTCCAAATAATTTGTACTTCTGAATTTGCCAACAGTTGAATGCCTTAGCTGTTCAGTTTTACGAACATAGTAATAAAACACCGGAAGATTTTACATACTATGATTTGATTAATTTACGACAAATTCTGTGTGGTTTCAACAGGACAGATATTGAAAGAATTCACCCTGAAGCTTATAAGTAATTATAATTAAATACATAAGATAATACATTAGTAAGAATTTTATTTAATTTTTATAATCGTTTTCAGAGAAGCAGCTGGTATAATCGGAACTTTAAAAGATTGTCCTGTAGATATTTTGTCAGCGTTTGCTAATCTTGCCATGTCGAATAAAGCTTTTGGTCCCATAGAAACATGGACTGTAAGTCAAGTAAGTTATAATTAATTCAATAGTTTTCCAAACCTTTTTGTGCTACGTCCCATTTACACTTTCTAAAATTCTTAGGTTGTTTCAATAAATATTTCATTTTAAGTAGCTACTGCAAGTTGCTATACGATTAACTTAAAACCCGTACTAGCTCTCTTGGTTACCAATTTGCCCTTCCGTGGGGTGTAGATTACATTAAAAAACATTGATTTAAGATAATAATGAAGAGTATTGTATTATCGTTTTAGGTTTTGCTGATTGGAAATTTAATGGATGGATTAACCGAAGTTCAAAAATCGATGTTATCAAACGATGTTCAAAAAGCCTTAGCTGAAAAATCAAAAAATGGATTAAATGAATAGTTATATTTTAGGGATTAATAAGAATTTTATTATCGAGTATGCACAAATAAATTCACTAATTAATATGATACAACTTAAATTGTCTTTTACAAACAATTTATATACATTTTTCTTTTATTTTAATACTTAATTGCAACCTTAGTTCTATTCATTTCAAAGAATTATATTGTATATTCGTTGTACTTATATTTACAAAAATTTAAGATCAAAAAAATCTCCGCTTCATGTGTGCATTGATAAGATGGGAAAAATATAATTTAAGCGTACGTATTCATTTATAAATTTCCATAAAGAAAATCACAAATATCCCATCATAAATTTCCACACAAAAGCAATTTTTGCCTTCATCATATGCAAATATGTATATATATTCAATTTGTTTTTTAAATGTTGAATAATTTCTTTTTAAAATTTGTTAATAAAATTTAAATTTGAAAAAAAGATTACATTAAAAAATCAATAAAGAGATCAACAAGAAAAATATTAACAAATATACAAATTATTTAAAAACACACAGAAAATTAAAATTGGATTGTTTCTATTATTAAGCAAATAATTTTTTGAGTTTCTTTTCCGAATTTAGTATGCTAATGGAAGGAACTTTTTCTGTCTTTTCAAATAATTTAAAATTGGATGGGGACAAATTGCGTTGGAATCATCTTATTCAAACTATTTCTTTAAATAAAAATTATGTACAAATTAATGCTATTTTCTTATTATTAATAGTATGTATAGATAAAATAAATAAATAAAACTCTACGTTTTATATATGTATATATAAATTTGTAGCGTGAGGCTTTGGGGAGGAAGAATTTTATATATATATATTTTAAAATCATCTATCAAAATAATAGAGAAAATTACATATTTTTCTTTTCTAAAAAAAATCCATAATTTAATGGACGATCAAATGATCGTATAATTGATTGATTATTTTTATTTAAATTTTAAAATTGAGTTCAACTTTTTGAATGGTGTATATTATTATGTTGGGCTTTCTTTTTTCGTTGAGCTAACATGTCGTAAAATGGATTGTGACTAATCGAATGTTGTAAGCACGTCATCCACTCCGTTTTGTCTTCGGCTGTTGCAGCAGACATTCGATAAACTGTATGTTTGCCCTCCACTACTTTTCCCTCAGAGTCTGTTTTACATGCTTTAATAAAATCGGCCCCGCCGCTTGCAAATAATTCAAAACAATGTGGTTTATGGCGATCAGTTGCTTCACGTACCTAAAATTTAACGAAAAAAAAAATTAACATTTCTTTAAAAAAGGTTGGCTCAATGAAACGTACTGATATATTTTCTAAAGGAATAATTCCACGAGGTTCCTTATCGGTTGTATATTCAAAATAATATAAACATTTGTCGTTTAAAATGAACCATCTTCGTTTCCAACTCTTATATCGCCCACCCTGTTTCCATAGCCACCCTTCCTTATCCGGATTGAAAAACGTGTGCATCAAATCATTGCCGTCGTCTTCAGGAATTTTAAATGGTTCTGTTTTTATACTTTCATATAAACTCTGAAAAAATATGTATTTAAATAAAAAATAAAATAAACTGAAAATCATAAATTGTATTCATACAATTAATAACTCTTGTGGTAAATCGCCTCCATTATCGATACCGCGATTCATCGATATGAACTGCTCGGGTGTTGGTTTATCCTTAACACTGGGATTGTGTAACGACGTGTTTAACATGATTATCGCAAATGATAATACGTAACAGGTGTCCGTATTTGTGAAAATGTTCGGGTTCAATTGGCAATAACGTTGCGCAAAGCATTCCATCATTCGATCGATTTTCTGGGCTTCTCCCGGCAAACGAAAACTCCACAAAAATTGTCTGTAAGAAAAAATTTCAAAAATTAATTTTTATTTTTATTATTCTTTAAGAATTTTGTGTACATAATTCAAAAATAGCATTTTTTCATCCAAGTTATACAAATGTTTCCTACTTTTGATTAAAATAATTTTTTTGTAACAAACACCTTTAGTGACCAAAGGATTCTTAATCATTTGGAAGCAGAATATATAAAATAGAAAATCTTGCTAGTATAGTACTTAAATTTAAGTTAAATTGTTGTAACCATCATGATCAGTATGCCACTAATACATTTTTACAATGATTATAATATATTTATTTAATTTAAATGCATCCATTACTTAAAAAAACATACATAGAATCTAATGCAAGTAAGGCAGTTAATAACGTTAATAAAATGACTTAATGCAAATTCTCAGAGGACTAGGATCAAAATAAGTAGTTAAAACTAGATTTTTATTCGCTACCGAATAAAAATATCGTAATTTTCAAAATATTCATAAGAACAACTACAATATTTTCTTAAAAATACATCAAATTATTAATGTAAGGCATTACTTCTTTAATTTTAATAAATTTGTCAAGTTGACCGATGTCAACACTGATATATCGCTCTGCCTAAAATATCTACTACTATTAGCTCCATGATCCGTAAAATCTTTCGTTAGGATTCCACAAGAAAAAAAGTTTGGGAAACTGATCTAAGTGAATGTTAAAGTTTTAAGAAATATATAAATAGGTTTCATTTTACAATTGTATTTTTTCTAGAATACTAATATGAAATCAACATTTTCTAAACACCAAAAAAAAGGATCTTTTTTTTAAATAAAAATTTTAAAAACTTTCTAGAACTCTGAAACATTAGTTCATTTTAGAGTTTATTGATTTGTTGAAACTTTTCCTCAAGATACATTTTTCTCAAATCAGAAGGAGACGAGCTATTAAAGAACCTTTCTCAATTTGCCAAAATAAGTATAATCAACTTCGGACTTGAAAAATAAAGCATTTTTACCCCGACTTTTATAGAATCTTCTTGTTAAGATTTTTTTTTTTATTTTTAAACTGCACGTGTTTTGGCTGGACTGTAACGACTGTAAGATCAACATTCAACGTATTCAATTTGAACTTCTTTTAAAATCTAAAGCTTGTATTGATGAGGTATAGGCTCAACAATTAAGACATAAATTGTATTTTTTTATAGTAATTTCTAAAAATAATCATAAAGGAAAAATATTACATAAAAATAAACTATGCTTTCAAGTACATACTTTTAAGAGCAACTCTAAATTATAAAATAAGTGGTTAATGAAGTATAATTGAAAATTTATCAGTTATAATTAAAATCATTTCGGGCCAGAACTTGATTCAGGTATTTGACTTGTTTATCTGTACACTTGGTGAATAAAGATTCTTAATTTAAACCCGTAGTAAATAAATACTGAATATTAATCTTTTTTTTTATTTGTCAGCTACGAGCAAAATTTCTAAATAAAAACTAGAAATAAATTATGAAACATCATAAAAAATACTAGTAATGTTGTAATTAACGTCTGTGACGTGTTAGTAGATTTGGGATTCAAAATTAAAAAAATATTTCTGTTAACTATATTGTAGATAGAGAAATAGTATTAGGAAGGGTTGAAAATCGCAAAGGATCTAAGGTAATATAAAGCAATGGTAAATAAATTTTTAAAAGAAAAAGAATTAAAAAGTTTTACTAATGAGCTAAAAATTCATCAAGTTAACATAATTTTTCTTTAATGAATATACTTTTGCAAAAGTCGACGTAATATAATTACTAAAGTTATAATGAGGAAACTGTAGAATGAAAACTAGATTGGTCGTAAAAGTAAAACATATTCTCTGAGAACATAGATAAATTCCGACTAACGAATTTATTTAAAAGTTGAATGAAATTTTTTGGGAAAAATTGTTTTTGATTTCCGAAGCCAGTTTGCTTTTAGTGGTGAAAAATAACCGTTTTTCCACTATTTTCTATTTTATTGAAATATATTTACTGAAAATTTTTTCTTGAATCCTAATAATTCGTTAATTTTATGGGTAAATGTCAATAAGGATAAAAATCAACTTCTTGAAAACTACGCTTTTTATGGTGGACACAATTGCGGATGATCGGTGTTTCAGAAACAAAAAAATTTAGTTAGGGAATAAGCGTTCAATTTCGAACGTAAAGAGAAAAGAAGGCCGAGAGAATTGGAAAAGACTGTATTTTTATAGTTATATTAGGTTGGGGACTAAGTTTGTAGCGTTTTTATATTTTATTTTGTTTTACGATTTTTTGTTATTTGACAAAGTGTGTAGTATGCATTCGATAGAGCTCTTTTCGCTCTACAAAGCTGTGCGATTCATCTTTTAGAGCACTTTAATTTGTTAATACTTTTGAGGCTTAGAAATGGAATATCGAGGACCATGGTACCATGGTTTTGGTGGGACTGGGAGGATATGTTGTACTGGAAAATGATCGAAAGGAATGCTGCCATCAATAAGGAGCTCTATATATATAGCCCATACAGATTATAGTTCAGCATAATTTATTGTTATCACAGTTGATTTTTGCTTAAATAAAAGTCTATAATAAAAACGCTACAAACTTATTCCCCAACCAAAAATAGAAGAACCTAATAAAAGAAAACAAAGAAATTGACAAGGAAACTATTATGAGTTTGTGTAATAAATGACGGTCTATCTGAAGTTATTTTTGTTTTTTTTTTTTGATTCTCAATTACCAATCATTCGTAATTCGAACATTAATATGAGAAAAAATCAATTAGTCAAGAAAAACTTGTATTTTGGTAAAAAGATATTTATTTATAATGAGCAAATGAGAGTCCGAAAACGATAAGAACGCCTATGAGTCGTCTGTGACGTCACAGTACGCATCAATACGCGTATTGAAGCCGAGATATAAACAGATCATTGAGCGGTTACAATAGAAACAGTAATAATTTACAAGTTTTGGATATATTTGAAAAAATTTCGTAATGAAAAACATTTTTGTACCCTAAAAATTACTATCAATTTTTTCCCTTTGGAATAAAGAGTGTGTTGATTGTAAATTATTTAAATCATTAGCATAATGTTTAAACAACCATTTTCTTTGTGTTTAAGTACATTAATGATAGGAAAATGTTCATGGGATTTTGAAGTTTCGTAAAGTGGCATCATTTTAATGATGGGTTAATAGGAGATCGTTTAAGGCATTATGAATTTAACGATTTTTTAATTTTTTTTTTAATTTCAGATCAATATTTCTTAAATTTTGTCAAGCAAAGTTAATAATCAACATTTACATCATGTTTTGATATTAGTTTAGAATATTTTTAAAATATTTAAAATTAGTGTCCAGCGCAAGTCATAGTTTGTGAACAGTTGACTTTGGCAATATTTACAAAATTAACAAAATGAAATATACACATTTTTTCTTAAATATATTGAACATAATTTTTCATGCTAAAAGGTTGATTTCATTGGTTTGGTTTTTTGGGAAAAACTATGAAAAAAAAAAAACAGTTATTTCTACGGACAAAAACATAAGGACCCTTTAAGAAAATTAAGATTTATATATAAGTAAGAATTTATAGATAATATTTATAGCTCAGTAAAAAACGTAAAAAATATATACATAATATCTAGCATCTAGGAGAATATACCTAAGTGTGATAAATATAGAGGCTAACTGAGTTTGTTTAACATATTTTTTTTAAATGACGTCTTTTGTCTTTAGAAGATAAGATAAGTACCAGCTTTCACCTTATTCTAATTTATTTCTTGAACTCAGAATCTTTACATTTTTCTTGAAAAAAGCTTTGTTCATCTTTGTATATCAAAAGCTCTTTCGAGATGTATAAAAAATAAAGCTCGATGTGTAAATAACACCTGACATTTGACCCAGTTTACCGGTAGATATGTATATTTTTGTGTCAAAAACAAAAAAAATAAGGAATTACCTTAAGGCTTGAACTAGAATCAGATCAGTGAAATCATGAAGCTCGACAAAAGCTCGCAGCACATTTTCATTGAAGTCGTTCCGTTCGCCCAGGTAGTCTCCGATGGCTGTTTTGTTTAGGCCTTCGCCCTTGTGCAAAAACTGAGCGATGTCCTCGGGTGTTTGTTGCAATAAGCCTTTTTCCACTAAATATTCAATGCCTTTTTTCGGATCCATATTGAACTTTTTCCGTCCGATTGACATCATCTTTGCTTTATTGCTGTGCTTACTCTCGTCAGAGCAATCGAGTGATTCCATTTCCGAAACCACTTCGCCCAATTCATCTTTGAGTTGCTGCACATGAAACAAAACAAACAAAAAAAACGTTATGCATTTTTAATATATTTTTAAAATAACACGAAACGAACGAATGCAGTTTTAATTCTTTTTCATTTTGCCACACGGTATGCAAAGAGGACACGAGAGTTTGATGGAATTTTGCCAAAAATTCCTCAACGGTCATATTAAATAATTATAATTAGAAAACGAAATGCGAATTTCCAAATATTTTTTTTGTATTTATTTTTTATTTTCGTTTGTTGTTAACAAAAGATCCTAACAATTCCCATACAATATATATAATAATCATCTATTATCTTGAAAAAACAACATTAAGATTGTCATTGTCTTTGAGAATAAATTTTTGTCCCTTTACGTTTGGTAAATATACTCGTTCATTATTTGCATGTTAACATTACCACGTGGTTTAAAAGCGAATAAAATTTACTTAGTAAGGAGACCAAAATTACACCTTTTGGTTATTATTCACTTATTTTAAAACACTAAGCTTTCCACGAATAAGTTGAATTCATTAAATTAATGAGCGTCTTGTAAATTATATCGTTTGAAACATAAGCATAAAAATACGATGCAGACTTCAAAATTTAAATGCATATACATACCTAAACTAAATAAAAATTAGTTCTATCCATATTAAAATTTGAGAAATCTACCTGAGGTTATTTTTTGCTGCTTTATTTTCTCTTACTAAATATTGGCAGAAAACATGTAAATAGTGCTTTGAAAAATTCGTCCGAAAAAAAACATTATTATTTCATAATTTAAAACCAAATAAGCAGTAAATAAGATCGTAATTTTCCTTTACTAATAAAATAAGTAATAAACACAATAAATTGATGAAGCAAGACCAGCAGCAACGTTTTGCATTGTTTACATTATTTTTATATATATACAAAATATAAAATTCGTTATGATTTTGAAATATTTGAAGGTTTTTGACAAAACAAGGTAAAATAAATTTGTTTATTTGAATCTCAATGAGCATTTTATTTTTAAACGAAATTTACGAGTAGAAGATCACAGATTTTAAATAAATTTAAGAAAATGATAGAAAAGATTAATTCGAGCTGTATTCTCTTTATAGTGAATATATTGATTTATTTGGAAACAACGAATAAATTGTTTAGAATGTCTTATTATGTATTTTAAATTATTACGATAGTGATAATGAAGACAAGAAAGAATATCATTAAATATAATTCGATATGATAGTATGTTTTAAAGAATACAAAAATGGTTTGTAATATTTAACAAGGACGAATATTAAAATGGAATAAATTTTTCATTAAGAGGACATACATAGGTAGTGTTTCCCTAAGGGGTAAAGTTCTACATAACTTGTCATTTGACAATAAGTTATGGTGATTTTATGCTGAAACATATAGTAGATACTAGGATTTATGATTGAAATAAAAACTCATACACGATATTCATCCCTGCAAATAACTGTGAGTTGCATTTACAAGGTTTGTTAATATGAAACCGGAATTAGCCAATCAATGGTGATGGCGGGCAATACCAAACCATGTCATTGAGACAATTTTTTTGTTTTGATATTTTACAATGATTTTCAATTCTCAAAAATATAAATTTCTTATGATTTCATCATTTTTAGAAGCATTGATTATTCGAATTTTGTGCCTAAAAATATGATTCGCTGACAATTTTGATTTTCTATTATCAAAACTGCTGCGAAATCGCATCGAATGGTTGTTGAAGCTTACATTGAACATGCTCTTAGGAAATCTCAATGTTTTAAAGCGTTTTAAAAAATCGAAAATGGCAATATCGACATGGAGAATGAAGAACGTGGAAGATCACTGAAAAAGTTTAAACACATCGAATTTTAAGAGCTGCTTGATCAAAATGGTAATCAAACGTAACAACTTACAATAGAAGATTTGAACAAATTTTTAACGCGAAATACGGTTAGAATATCAAAATAGGCAATACAAAGTGATCTTGCTACATGGTAATTCCCCCGGCCACCTAGAAAAATGAGTGAAAGATATGATTAAGGGATTCAACTTGGAAATATTTTCGTATGCGGCTTACTCCCCAGAATTTGGTTCCAGATTTTGCTCAAAAGATGAACAATTTTTTGACACTTTTTTCTGTATTAATTAAAACAAATACAGAAATATGGATATATTTTTACTTGAATTAAGTAATACAGTATTAATAAATTAATTAAATTTTATAAACAATGGTTTTATATCCTATTTCTTTTATTTATCTACTACCAATACTTGGGATGTTTCATAATGTTAGGGTTTATCCTAATGATATAATCACAAAATATCCCACTACGTGCCTAGAATTGTTATTTTTTTAAATAAGTGAATTTTCTAATTTTTAAATATAACTTTATTGTTAGATTCGAAAATCAACTTTTGGGGATACATTTAATAAAAATGAAGTTTCTTACTTTAGAAAAAGTATTGGAGAGTTTTACCCTATAATATTAAAATAATTGCTCTATATGCGTATTACTCCGCATTATAATTATTTCCTTTAATTTCTGAGCTGTAATTATAATATTTAATGTATTTTTTGTGTAAATAAGAAAAAATTATTATATAGTTAGAAAATGCGTCAGACGTTTTTCCCGAAAAAAACCACTGAGTAGAACTTTATCAAATACTCAAATGTTTTTAATTTTGGCACCTAAAATAATGAAACAGGAAATTTCAGCATTTTGGGAAAACATTGTTGGGAGGGGAAGGTGTCAAATTTTTCTTATCTATCCTACTTCCACTTAAAACAGGATATTATTATGTCCCACTAACAAAAAAGGGGGTATAAGACGGCAAAATTCGTTTTTAATCATATTTGATGTTAAAGTATTATAGCATTAAATCTCTACTATTTTATCTAGATTTCGTTTTTTATACTTTAAAGGAACAATAAGAAATATCTCTATGAAATGATTGACAACTTTGATGGTCCCAAAATTTTATTTTATCAATTTTTGCAGATATTCAAAAATTCTCGGATTTATATGTAGATATATAATGAAGCACGAAAGTACCTGAAAGCCATTGTATTTAAGTCCAAATTTGTTATTTTACAGTACATACTATCTTAGGTGTAATTATACTAGCATGACTTTCAACACGGGAAGAACTTGAGAAACTTTTTGCGTTAGTAAAAATTGCCCACTAATATAAATATAAGTTAGAAATTAACAGTTTAACTTTAAAGAGATAATAAAACCTGAAAATCGGACTTCAGATACTATGGCCCTTATTTGGATTACCTTTATTTGGAATTGATAAACAAATATATAACTTTCTTTAAAAAATATGTTCAAAAATTCATATTTAAATTTCTTGCAGTTTGTGAAAATACTAAAAAAACTTGTGAAAAAATTTTCACTATAAAAACTATAATCTAGGTATAATAATAATAATCTTTTCACTATAATCTATAATAACATAAATTATTAACAAGTATTATTTAATTACAATTCTATTTAAGGATTCGCTAAGTTTTTCACTATCTCAACTCAATTCCAATATAATTTACGAAATAATCAAGTTAAATAAATTCAAAAAGGTAATTACATAAATATGGAAGTACTATTTTATCGCAGTACTAATTTGGTGTTTTCAAAATTGTACTGTTGACCTAGTTAAAAAAGTAAAGTAAAAGTACAGCAAAGCTTAAGGGTTCCTTACACAATAGAATAGGTATATTTAATAATTTTTAAGTAAATTTCAAATCTTTTAATTGAAAATATGTACTAAAAATTTAGCATATAATGAAACTTTAATTTAAAATTAAATACGCATCTATTCTACAACAGATATTACCGATTCCGAAAAAGTGCCTCTAATACTCTGTTCTACTCATTCTCTCTTTAAATTTGTGTTTTTAATTTAATCCATTTTTGGAAAAACTATTGGAAATATTTGGAAAAACTATTGTCGATCAAACCAGTATTAAGTTTGCCCACCCTTGCGATAGAACTATTGCATCGTTATAAGAATGGTTTGATAGTTGCGCAACCACATGAAACACAGATTGAAATTACAGAGTACCCTACCCACCCTACCTATTGCTCAACTAATTTAGTCCTGAATAGGGGGCGCCATAGTTCTTCTAAATACAAAGTTCTCAAGAGTTAGAAAAATATCCAGACTGAGGCTATTTACATAATTTGATTGTTACTGGCTTTCTTAAACAATTAATTAATTAAGTTTTATGAAAATATAACAATAGTTGAATTGACTTTTGCGATAATTGTTAAAAATATCTAAGTTTAATCAGTCTTTAATTTATTAAGTGTGTAAATGGTTTGAATTAAATCTTCTACAATAAACGTTAAAAATCGTTCAATAATGTGAATGTAAATTAATTAATTCAATTGAAAATAGCAAATCAATTAAAAAAACACTTTGTTATAAATTGAGGTCAACTTATCGAAAATATTTGTTTTGTGAACACTTCGAACTCTCATATGTAAAAGCTAAAATTATTCGCATCTAAATAATCATTTACGTTATTCACGTGTGCATACGGTTACAAGCACGTGGATATAATAAATAAATTCAAATACGTAAACAATTTGTCGTAGAAGCTGAGCATTGGTGCATAATTTTAGACTAATAATGCTAATCTTCAAAATAATCGGATACAAATATCAAAAGATAATACATTCAAAAATTGAAAATATCCATCTAATCTATATAAAACTTAAATTATTTCAATTCTCTTAAAAGTAAACTTGCAAAGTTTGAAACAACTTCATTTTTATATATTGACGTCATGTTTGAAAAATTTTAAGATTGTCAAAGAGTAAAGGTATTTTCATTTTATGAGTAATGAGTAATTAGTTGGAAATATATTTTTTATGTAATGCTTATATAACATTTAAATTTTAAAGAACAATTTTCATAAAACTTCTGTTACTGTGTTACATATGGGAAATATGTGAAAATTATGAAGCACAAGAAGATTAGAAAACAATATTATAACGGTTTTGCTAAATGATGATAAAGCGAGAATTAATGAAGGACATTTGCTTTTTACTTATTAGATCTACTGATAACGATTGTAAAAATGAGTCATGCATTTTCTAAAAACGTGCACATTCTATTTTTCTATAAATTTTATAGCATTTAAATTATTTTTAAAAATGTTTGCACTCTTTGTTTAGTTGTAAATTTTTGAATTTAAAAAAATCTTTCGAAGTTTTATCTTCAATTTCCTGAAGTTAGGTTAATTATAATCACAAATGTATAACATAGAGGAGTCATGTTAACTCTTTTTGGTCTCTTATTCAATTCCGAAATCTAATCTCTCTCTAACTCTAACTAATAGCTAAAATTTAATATGGAATTAAAATATTCTAAAGTATCGTCTTAAAATTTAACTTTCTCTTAAAATCTCATACCAAACATTTGTAGATAAAACAAATTTTTGTGTTGAAAATTTGATGTCGGTTTTCTACCGAAAATAAATTTGATACTTTTCAAAATATGTTAGTAAATACAAGGATGAACTATGGAAATATTTTTTTCCTTTTAGGAAAGCTGCACAGTAATCTTCAAAGTATTCAAAGAATTTCGATTTTTTCCCTGACTTTAGTTTAAAAACTTCTCGACTCAAGACTACAGAAGTTTGTAAAATAAAATAAAAAAACGTGATTTTTCATATGAGTCGTTTGTTTTGAAAGTGACATAAGCCATTTCACGAATGTTATCTTCTATTTGTCCATTGTGAGAACATAAATTTTGCTGCGAAAGTTTTAACAATTGTGACTAAACTAATATTAAAAGAATAATTTGTGAAAATTTAATAGTTTATTTATCAATATAAGTAAGCCTAATTATAAATAAAAAAGTTATCTTATGAATTGCCCTTGAAATGAACTTAGGTCACTTTCAAAATGAACGTCTTATGTATCTTATTGAACTTATTAACTAACAGATTCTTTATATAATGTGCGTCATATATTATTATGACGTCTGTACCTAAAAATTAATCAAATTACGACGAAATTAAAAACTTCTAAAAATCGATGGACACCTTACTGTAAAGTTCATTCTCGTTAGAAATTCAACATTAAGTTTTCTATTCTACCATACTATTTTTGTCTAAATATTTCACACTGTATAAGAAAAATGTATGTATAAAAACCTGAAATCTTTAGCAAAATCTATATTGATTTTGGCTTTAACGTTTTCTCAAGATATTGACTTATTATAAGATTTTTCTTCATAATTCGAAATTGTTTTTTTTCAATTTTAGTGATAATAAACATAAGGTTTACTTTTTTGATAATAAATACAATTTTCCAAATTTGGCTTTCAAAACAATAAAAGTTCCCGACCCCTGGGCTAACATGGTAAATCTCAGAGCTTTTTTGAGCTAAGGTAATATGTGAGCTTCGTTATACAGCGACAACTAGTGGTCGGCAAACAGAAGCTTTGACACTTACCGACATGTTAGCCCAAACTTCTACCTTATTTTTAATACAGAATTGAATTTTTTGTGTGCCTCTCTTCTCTAATTGTAGCCAGAAAGTTAATAATAATTTATAAAACAGTACTCAGACCATATGCATGTCCAATCTGGAGTTCAGTAAGCAAAACCAAGTATCTAACAATACAAAGAGTCCAAAATAAATTGCTAAGAATGCTGGGAAACTACCCCACCAAATACAAGATATACGATCTTCATGAGGAATTAAGGATACTACCGCTAGACTTATATATCCTCGCCGTGTCGCGGAAATTCTTCACAAATTGTAGAAGTGGAGTTTCAAGTACGTTTAAAATTATAAGGACTTCTTTATTTCGACCGACTTCAAATTTTAAGAAAAGAACTTAACTCCATATTCTAGACACATTAAAGAAACAATTTATGCAAAAAATAAGTCGATTTTTTGAACCCGTTAAACCAGAGCACCCCTTTAACTTTCTGGTTACAATTAGGGAAGACGCTCATAAAGAAGTTCAATTCTGTAATAAAAATGCGGTTGAAATTTGGGCTAACATGTCGGTAAGTGTCAAAACTTCTGCTAGCCGACCACTAGTTGTCGTTGTACAACGAAACTCATATTATCCATATTACCTTAGCTCAAAAAAGCTGAGATTTACCCAAGGTTTATAAAATACACAGGTGGCCTCATGGTGGCTACGTGACGTATCCAGAAGAAATTCGTACATATCTTTAGACTGATTCAATTTCAAAATTCTTCGCATGACGTCATGTTTTTTTTTTCTAATGGGGCAACCTGTGTAATTTACAAACCTTGAGATTTACCAACATGTTAGCCCAGGGGTCGGGCACCTTTATTGTTTAGGAAACCGAATTTGTGAAATTGTATTTATTATTAAAAAATGAGCCTCATGTTTATTATCACTAAAATTGAAAAAAATAATAATTTCGAATTAAAAAATCGGTTCTTATTGCAAGATTTAGTTTCTACTTTTCTGAATAGTTGAAACTTAGAGTTTGACATTTAAAGAGCTATTGGGGTAGGACTAATGAGTCACGAGCCTCATGTGGCTGAAACTTTGTCCACGTTTTTAACACAAAATTGAACTTCTTTATAAGGCTTTCTTCTCTGATTGAAACCCGAAAGTTAAAGATATGACTCGAAAGAGGCGACTCGATTCCTTTAGATATACACATTTCAAGTTCACAATTTATACTTTTATTAAAATTACATAGATATTGTTTCGTTTTAATACAATATATTGTAAAATCTAATCTTTAGCCTAGATCAGGATCTACAGACGCTGTTTGGATGGTTTATACAAGGTACATTACACTTAAAAATGAATTGTAAACAAAATTATTTGTATGCCTACTTAAGAGCAATAAATTTTATTTTATTTAATTGTTAAGATTTCGAATAAGTCTAACGATATGGAGATGTAGTAAAATATTATTTATATATTTTTTGGTTTGAAATATTTAAACCGTTGAACACATTTAAATATAGTAATAGATTTTCATCAAAAGATCAATTATAGGAAGAAATGTAATTCAAAAACATGGAATAAATTTAAATTTTGATTGTTGCGCACGGTATTTTTTCAAAATGGAATGAGTAAACAAACCTTATTTCCAATTTTGTATTTATTCGCATTAGATAAATCCCATGCAGACGCAGATCGTGGTCCCCCATTTGACCCATATCCCCCATACTGAGTCCTTAAATTTGTTTCACTACTGTTTACACCCGTGTGAACACTATTGTTGTGCTTTTTAACGGGACGTCGTAGCGACGAAAACCATCCCGTGAACGATGGCTTCCGTTCTCGTCCCAAAGTGTGAGTTTGCATCGCCACATTCGCACTAGAACCATACAAAAGTTTATCACTCGCGGCATAGGTTTTTTGGCGGGATAATGGGGATGCTGCAGGTGCAGGTGCAGCTGATGGTGAAATTGCGTTGAATAATTCGGGCGTCAGGACGTCGTCGGGAACGACAGTGGCGGTGATGCTGGTGGGAGAGACGACGCCGTTTGGCGGCGTAGCCGTTACTATTTTTTTAGTTCGTTCGTAATAATACACTGTTTTCTTTTTACTAGTGTAACTCGTCTGTGTAATGCATTGATATTTGTATGACTGTTCTTGCGATATTGTCGTTTGTAACGTTTCCATTTGAAATTATTTCAACAATCGGTTAGCATGCAATTTTTTCAAATTATTCACAAATGTGTGAACGATTCAAAAATCAGATGTAATGGAATGTGACACATTATTATTAACACATTTCACACACTAATTTTTTTTTCTATTTAAATAAAAAAAAAATAAAACCAAATTAACATAATGTACAAAAATCACACGCATTCATTTCCCACATATTCATACTTGAACCATTTTTTTTTTTTAAAAAATAACAATTTAAAACTTTTACAATTTCCCTAGTGTCAAATTAAAAATCCAATGATTAGTAAGTATCACAACCACGTTATAGTCTTTACAGCAAACTCAATTTCAAATATTTTATTTCCATTGCCATTAAGTTACCAATTTTTGGGAAAACTAATGAATAATACGGAAAACTATTAAGAATTGAATCACAAGGAAATTGAAGTTCAAACTTCTGCTAATCGACTGAACAATAAATTGATGACAAACTAAAAATGTGGGATTTAGTGATGGGTGTTATCTTATCTAAGCAGAAAGAGTTTGAAAATGAGCTTATCAGTATAAAACACATTTTTATTTTAATGAGCAAAATAACGAATCTTTGCTCACAGTGACGACATAATACACAAAGGACATTGGAATTTTAATTGCGATGTGTATAAGAAACCAAAAATAAAAACAACAGCCACTACATATTATCTATTAGCACATAGTATTTAATTTCTCTAAAGGGTTTTTATCATTTTTATCACTCATCATTTGAATACCTATGAGTTACAAAACAAAAGTATGCCTTATCATTGGGATAACTTTAAATGCAAATTACACACTTGGAAACTTTTTATGATTTTATGAAATGTTCATTTTGTGGACTGCGTTATGCAATTTCTAAATATTTAAGAAAGGAAACACAAATAACGTCGAGACTATAGGAGAAACTGAAAAAATGGGATTGTGCAATTTCTAAATTTAAACTTAAAAAAAAACGTTTTTGATGGATTGGTCCAATCCAGAGTGTAGATCGAAAAGAAACGAAAGCGAAATGGTATCTTGTTTCTGATTTGAACTGTTTAATTTAATAAACAGAAAAAACTTTCATAAGAAATTTAAGTATTTAACACTTGAATTTTTAAATCTGGATGGATTTCGGATGAAAAAAAACTTTTTGTTTTAATTTTTCTGTATAATTAGATTGGATTTAATGCTTAAGAATAGTTATTTAGTAATAAAAAATAATCTCTAGTTTGCTTTTAATAATCCGCTTAAAGAAGAATAATCTCAAAGACATGTGAACAATTAAGTTATCGAAAAAAATATTTGGTAGTCTAAAGTAAAGATAATTCTAATAACCTCGATATTTTCTTTCTTTTATTATTATCAACTAATGCAGAACTCGTTTTTTTCCATCCTAACGGAAAGTATTACGGACAGAGATTAGCTGTTTTAACTACAACGAAATGCAATTGTGGTGCAGAAGAGTAAGTGAACGAGATCGGGTCTGTTGACCTTAGTAGTTCAAATACAACACAAGTTGTAGTATACATGGAATGTATGCGGATGGAGTGAGAGAAACTATTTCTCCGTACCAACGAAAACGTCTCACCAATCAGCAATCTTAATTATTAAAATTTCAGACATAGATACAGTATTTTGTTCGGATGGGTGACAAGGAATTTTACTAACTTCTGGTTTTTACCAGAAGTTTTAGTTTTTAGTTTTAGTTTAGAAGTTCAGGTTTTAGTTTGGTATTTTTTTTTAAATTACTCATGTTACACTTGCATTTGACTAATAGTTCTTATGGTTCTTACAAATAGTTGTTATGACAACGACAAACTTTTGAAATTGGTTAATTAAAACAAAGTAAGATTTATAAATTTAACACAGCTTGCCTCATTAGAAAACAAAATGACGTCATCTGAAGTATTTTGAAATGTGAATCAGTCTAAATATATTTACGTATTGTATAGTAATTGAAAAATTGTTACAATTGGTATTTTAGATTAAACCATTGAAACCATAGTCACACTTTAATTTTGAAAAAATTAAAAAAAATAAGTGTAACTTCAATTAATATACTAATATATTTCGATACGTCGTTACCAATGCTACCAACAGTTATAAATTAGAATTCTTTCTGGATACGTCCCTTTCCTAAATATTCTGATTAGTTGTGAACCCATAAGGCTACCTGTGTATTTTATAAACCTTGACTTCTAGTGCGGTTTTTGGTTTACTGAATACAATTTACAGTGCATTATTCATTATAAACAGATCAATAGTAATCGTGAAAACACTCTATAATGTGTTATATCTCACACATCTTAAATTCTATAGGCTTATGTGTTTTTCTCTTTTTACTTTTTCGTTTTATCAAATTTCAAATCACAACAACGCCAAAGAAGTTTTCACTTCAAAATCATCATTTTTTTTTTTGTAAATTGATATAATTGCAGATTTGGAATAATTAATTTAACAAACAATTTTTATTTATTTTTTTTGGAACTGACCTCACACTAACAAAAAGAAAACGACAAAAACCTACTTAAGTCGCCGCCTATATCCTGAAGCATTTTATTTATGAATATTGCTTTTGTGAAGCGGAACTATAAAAAGATAAATGATAAAGTACACAAAAAGTTCCATTTTTGGTATATTTTAACGTTATCTTAAAGAATCCACTTGACACAAATAGTTTAAACCGATTCTTAGTCACTTTGAAAACTAATATTTCATCTTGAAGTTATCAAATGACAAATATAGAGAAAAAAAGCCGAAAAATAATTCTCGTTTTCTTTTGGAATTTGATATTGGTTCGGAAATAAATCAAGTGTCAAAAAAATACTGGGAAAATCCGCATTAGTAAATTTTCATTTCGGTATTTCAAGTTCAAAGACACGACGTTATCAAACCAGGTTCATAGCCGGGAGTTCAACGACGTCAAATCCCGTCTCAACTCAACCCCTTCCTTGAACCAATTCTCTTGTACTCGATACCACTTCTATTCCGTTTAGGTTTTTCCTACTTTCTATTCTCAATTAAATCAGGATATGTCTTAAATCCACCTTAACATTTCCTATCCGTATTGCATACAATAAATGTAATTTTTCCACAATTCCCACCCTTTTTTTTTAACACTCCATATAAACAACATCCGTTCTTCTGTATTATCATGGAATAAATGCATTTTATACAAACTAACGGTTCAGACACATCTGCACGAAAGCGTATTTGTCTGTCAAAAGTATAGAGGAAGGATGTAGTCGGGTGTGGTGAAGAAACTGAAGGCTATGAGAAGGTGTTGATAAAAAAGGAAGACGCTGAGAAAAAATGAATTGTTGCATTTCTGAACAACGAACCAACTAATAAAAATTCATTTTTTGTTCTTAAAAAAAAACGAGGCAATTTTTTTTTAGATCCATCGGTCGACGTCACTGCGATTGTGTAACTTCTTAAAACCCACATATGTCTTTCTTTATGGATCATCTCACACGAATTTTTTTGAAATTTGAACTTTTTTCAAATAAATCAAATTGACCGTTAACGTCCTTGTAACTTTTCGTTAGTCAACGAAGCTTCGAACGATTAAACGAATGCTTGAATGATTATGTTAATGATGACATCACATTAAATAATAACACAAGCAATTAACAATTAGTCACCACAAAGTAAGGAAAATAACACTAAATATAATATGAAAATATTACAATGAAGAGAGAAAAATAGTTTTCAATTCAGTAGATGAAAAATACCGCTTGACTTATCTTTGAGGACCCACCTAAATATATAGACATAGAGGCGGTTCTTTCGCAAAATTATATGTTTCAGCTTGAGTTCAATGACCAAAGAAAAATTTGTCAACGAATAGTTTTTGGTGATTCCTTAAAATAATAACAATACACTAACATTGACCAATAGTCTACACCGTGTACACGGTATGTGTACCCAACAGCATCAGTAATAATTAAAGCTAAATTGTTGTAATGTCTTCATGGTCTTTTTAATATGTAACAGATATCTCTTTAACTTAGTTTTCCTAAGATATTTTTACGAAGCTTAGTACGCACTTATTTCTTGACAAATGAAATAATTGAACAATGGTATTTCTTTACTGATTGCTGATAATAAAACAAATTATAGTAACATGTACATCGTGAACTGTAAATTTTTAAATATACTTGAGAGATACGGATATATATCGGAAAAAATATGTGCAATTGAATTTAAACTATCTAAATATAATTTGTTCTGTTTTGTCATACCACTTTCAATACCTTATTGATTGATTACAAAAAAAAAAAAAAAAACAAACTATCCATTAGAAGATATGATGAATCATTTATTCGAGAATGTTTTTCGTAATTCAAACAGAAATTACAAAAAACGATATTGATCAACGTTTTTATCAAAACAGACTTTTAGAGATGATCAATTTAAAAATAGGTAAACGTATAATGAATAAAAAGTGTAAGCACATACGTGACAGGGAAATACAATAATTGTCTCAAATTTCTACTAACTGATGGTTGTCATTTGTTACAACTGTCTCTTAGGTTTCACATAATTGACAATTTTTGTCCTTTATCAGGTGTGTCAGTGTTGACTGTGAATATTTCATGGGTAACTACAAGCTAATTATTAATATATTATAGAGAGGAATACATTTTCAGTAAGTGGGCTTGAAACATATAGCTGCAGTTATTATAGATTTATATTTAAACCTTTAAAACAAATAAGAGCGAAACGAAATTAGGGTATTACTGTTAATTAGAAGGATGAAACAGATTAATTAAACTTTTAAATGTTTTATACCAATTTTTTAGTGTATACAAGTTATTTAAAAAATAAATTTCCTTTTAATATGAATAAATGAATGTAGTAGAAAAAAATCGTTAGAATGATTCTCAAGAAAATTACCACAGTTAACTCAGAAATTCAATTTCCGTTTGATCAAATAAATCAAGTATAGTCTTTAAGCCCTGTTGTGATCAAAAAAAGATCAACGAAAAATCAGGACAGTTATAGACTAGTAACTACCCGTGAAATATTCACAGCCCAATACACAACTGACAAAGACAAAAATTGACAAGTGAATGAAATCGAAGAGACTGTCACAACCATAACAACAATCAATCATTTCAAATTTGACACAATTATATTTGGTATTCTAATTATATTTGGTATATTATTATGTGTTTACAATACTTGTGAAATAATAACTACCAGAAATTTGTCCCACAAAAAATAAGTATGGTTTGGACGTTTTGAATTATCAAACTGAACTAATCTATTTAGATGAAATTTTTTATATTATGGAACTATAGTGACATCCCTAAAAACAATTTTGATAAATTTTTTAAAAAAAAAACATGATACTCAAAATCAGTTTAAAGTAACAAAATTAAGTTATCTTTAAGAAATCATGTTTTTTCGTGAATGATTATACTTTTTTTTTGAGACAAGAAAAGGTTGAAAAATAATAGTTTACAACTTTTATAATTGCATTCTATAAAACATAAAAGATAAAAATAATAAAAGTTAAGAATTTCCTTCAGGTCAGAATTTTCCCATCTACTATTGATTGAGACATTTGTCTTTTAAATAAAATTTTATCTGCAGGATTGAGAAAACATGTGTATTTTCAACTAAGATTAATGATATGGGTAAGATTTATCTAACATATAAACTTTTATATACTGAATAGCTAAGGATACCTAAGGACCTTAAGAATATCCTAATACCTTAACCATATGGTCTATCTTTTCATAAATTCAAATATCGGCCTCTAATTAAATAAATTATAAAATAGAGTAGGTGCCCAATTTCTTTCTAAATCGTCATTTCTTTAAGTCCATAGAAATAAAAAGTTACCGAAATTAAATTATAACACATTCTGAAATAACCAAGGTTTTCAAATTCACTGAAAGAAAATATTACACTCGTAAAATAAAGTCAATGGAAAAAAGCTTTTTGCTTTACCCGTTTTTAAAAGCCTAACAACAATAAAAGCATAATCAATAATAAAACTGGAGACTATAAAACGTCAGTTTTATGTATAATATTACAAAAAAATTATAGTTTTCCGATTTAAAAAATACAAATAGTAATCCAAATAAAGCAAACGAATTTGGGTTAATGCAACAATTGTGCGACAGCAATTCAAGCTTTCTATTCATACAAATCGTTGCAGTTGCGAGTGAATTCATCAAAAGCTCCGTCATCAATAGGAAAACATTTATCATTGCAGAAAAAACATAGCATTGACAAAAGGAAAAACTTGTTTGCTTTAAACGACGCTATTTGTCAACTAACTGGAAAAAAAAAACGTTTTTTTTTTAATTTTTACACATAGAAAATCTTTTCAATTTCAAAAAATAATGACCGAAAACATAAATTTCAAGAAAAACTATGAAAAATAGAACAATGCGAATTTTTTTCTCGAAATTATTTGTTTGCGTTCCATTTAACATAGGAAATATTTCGGCTTTGTCTTTTTTTTACATTTGAAGAGGAATAATGTTACAGTAAAATAAAAATGTTGTCAATTAAATGCATCATTATTTTTATACAAAATGACCTTTTTTTTCCTTCCGTGCAGTACTATATGTATTTTGAAATATCTTTTGAAAATATTCCGTACATATTTAGAAATTATTTTTTTTCAAGGATTTGTAAATGCTTGGTTTTGTTTTGAGAATAATAATTTACATTGTTTTCTATTATATACGTAATTAAGTCAATCACCAATCACTTCCCGTATGGCTTATTTTTACTTGCAACCTAAGTCGACTTTCTTTCAATAAGCGAAGGTGATGAAATCGAAACGTTAAATGGCAATGAAATACTATTACTTATCAACAACAATATCAAATGTGATCTAAATTATTATTTTTCCAGATATTTCAATCAATTAATTTTCAAAGACGACTTCATAATAATTAATGTTTTCCAATTAACGTGGAGCATAACAAAACTTGAAATAAATTCAAAGGTTAATGGTTATACCATTGATGGAAACCAGGAAATTTGACTCAAGAAATTAACTATCGTGAGAATTTAGTTTGATTTTTTGCACTTCATAGTATGATCATCTCTGTACCAAGAAGACATTGATATTTAATATATCTTATATGCGTACATAATGGAAATTAAAAATTGAACTTTGTAATTAAATCCTAGACAAACAATGACAAATACATACACGACTTAACATATTTCCTAAGTAACAACATAGTACACAAAAAGTCGGTCGCATACAAAGCCAAAGACAAATTTAAATATTTATTTAAAGTCTGAATGTTTCCGAACATTGAGACATAGTTTACTGAAAGAAGGCAATAATATTTACACATTGTTTTCTCGTAATGAAATATTAGATCAATCAGCAATAACATAAAACAAAAAAAAAGTTATCAGAGTAATAGTTAGTAAAATACGTCATACTTTCGCTCATTTTTGTTCTGTACAATTTAGTTGGTCACATTTTGATGTCTGTTAGTTTGAATTTACCACATCCGGAACGATAAGTGTTGCGCTATTGAACCAAAATTTCTTGTCACTAATATTATGTTCGTTTTTATTTCAATTAATTAAGGACTTTTACCTAAAACTATTCTTATTTCGTTGAAATTTATGTGACTTAATACAAAATTTATGATATTTGTAGACATTATCAGTACCTGAATATAAAAAAAAAACGATTTTACTTGTGAAAATTAGCTTAACTTTGACTTTTATTATCCTTTTTTTTATTCAATTGGATTCACCAGAGTAAGGTTGGATGTCCCTCAATGTTGCAACCTTTGGGCTTTCAAGTTTTATTTATGATGACATTGAAGAAAAATATCACCAACATTGAAATTTTCATTTGGTTTACATCGAAAAAAAAATTCTTATTGTATTATTACTTTTTATTGCGGTGAAAATATTCGCTAGCTTACAACAATGACAGTTGGAAACCCTTTGGAAAAAATCTCTTAAGTATGGATTTCTAAAAAAAATTACTTTTTGATATTTGTAATTAATTTGGAATAGAGGAGAATACGTTTTTGCTATGTAACTTTTAAAAACATGGCCACGAAAGAATTAGCACACGATAGTTCAAAAGGTAAGAAAATATTTTGAATAACAAAATATGCCCAAAAAAAGTACAGAAATTACGGATAAATGGGTGTGGTAAATATGCGATTGTGCATTTTTCACACGTGATATAGAAATCATCTATTTGATTGAACCGCAACGATTTTTGAAAATTTGCTATTACAATAAAAGCCTCAATCATTACAAGTATAACATAATAATACTAGTAGCTACCCGTGACATTATCATAACACTGACACAATATAAAAATGATAAAAGCTGTCAATTGAATGAAATCAAAATGACAATTTACACAAATAACTATAATCAGTTGGTTTCAATTTCAAATATTGGTTATTATATTTGGTTTTCCTCTACACGTAAGTGTTTAAATACATTACTTTTCAGTCTGCCGACAAAATACTACATAAAAATATATACTTTTGCCTACTATTATATTGATAAGGGGTCAATACTTTCGTGGTATTTTTGATCCTGAAATGATAAAGTATTCATAATAAGATTTCGTACGATAGTATCCGCGAATAAAATATCCCTCGACAAATTATTTTCATACAGAAGATCTGTCTTATTTCTCTATTTACTTATGATTCACAACATTTTCGTTAGGAAGTAAAAACATTTTGAATTATTGAATGTATTTTCCTAACATAAGTACCTCTCTCTTGTATTATTTTAATTCACTGGGGTTGAAAATATTTTATATAATTTTTTTTATATAAAATATAAAAACCCAGTTTTTTCCAATACACAAACATTTTATTTTCAAACAATTTATTATTATCTATGTTAGTTCCTGTTGTTTTATCAATGAATTAGCAGTACTCATATTAAACAGAAAAATAACGTCAATGTTTAGCATGTGCTGCGTCAATATAAATACTATTGACATAATCAGTAAACATCATTTGGGTTCATCAATGAGAAAAATTTGGGACAAATTAGGATTTCAACTGTTATATACTTAGATATAATTGAATAGAAACATTTGAAGTAAGAACTATAAAATTGACACGGTATAAGTAAATTTGTTAAAAATTAGGTTTGGTGAGCGAAATGAGCAGCGGTATGAGGCTTAGTGAGCAAAGTGAGCGGCAGAAGCCCTTAGTGACAAAAAACGTTATTTTTATATTTTGTAAAATAAATCAAATTATTTTGCTATTTTGATACTATGATGAAGATAAAATTGTTTAAAAATATTGACTTTATAATAAAATACAAAATATTCTAGATTCCTGAATTTAACAGTTTTTATATATTTGATTTAGTTTTAAAAATGCTAATGCCTCATTTTCCTTTTCTTTAGTAAAAATGTTTAATATTTCAAGAAAAGGTTGCCATAATACCTTGTTACAATCGAGGATCTTCGAAATAATATAGAAAGTATTTAAAAAGCAGAAATTTTTCAGAAAGTATTTAAAGAAAAATAATCGTTACTATACCGGAGATATTTATACCGTATTTGGTATAAATTAAAAATAATTTAATACTCAACTACTTCATAACATTGTTTTTTTTTTTAATTGAATAAGCTATTCGGAATAAAACCGAAATTATCGTGAGGCAGAAGCATCAAATGTTAATATTTCATTGAAATCATTGTTGTTATATTTTTCGTGTGAAGCTCAAATTCAAAATTTTTTTTTCATATTCCATAAAAGTGATTACAAATATTTCATTTCCCAAAATCAGAAACGGTAAAAAAAATATGCTCATAATAAATAACTGTATGTTACCTACAACATATTTCATAGAAACATATTTGCATTAAAATCTTTAATGTTGCAAATGATGTACTTCGGCATTTATTTATGGATTTATCAAAATTGATGCTTTTAAACTTTAATCTAGTAATGCGATAAGTTTTACTACTTTACAGACAATTTTTACTCAGTAAATTTCAAAAGGATATATTTCTCAAATTTTTACAAAAAATTAGATATTTTTTTCGGTATTTTATTAAAACCAAATTTTTATTTCTAAATCATAAAAAATATTAATCGTATTCATAATTTGTATTTAAATTCAATGGGAGTTTTTTTTTTACTCAAAAGAATCTTCTAAAGCAAACACTTGAGTGCAAATGAAGCGAAAGGTAAACATTATTGATTTTTTCAAACACTACAGTTTAAATAAACGGCAAATAAAATGAAAAAGATAAATACTTTAACAAAAAGAAAATGGATTACTTAATAAGTGGTAATAAATGAAATAATTTTGAACGAGGAATCCAAATATTTGAACAATGTTTCCCCTTATAATTTCATTCGCCATAAAAATTATCAAATATTTATGCAACTAGTAAAATATTGGCATTAATATATTGGGTACGGAGACTTATTAACAATTAAGGCAAATAATTGTAAAAGTATTTTAAAATATTTCAGTTTCAAAAAATAATTCTTTCAGATGTTGTAGAAAGTTATTGCTAAAGTTTAAATTACAAAGATAAAATAAATTTTCATTTAACCTTTTCCATACAATTATACGAAGTACAAACGAAGTAGATTATTAACCACTGTCCTTGTCGTATTAATAACAAAAAGTATCAAAAATTAAATAAAATATAGTATTAAATTCGGTCTTTTTATGTTCTATACCAACAATATGTGTAAGCAAAATTGACATTAGTAGACCTATAAATGTGTCCTCTATTTTCGACAAGGGTTTATGCTTCCCATATGAACTATAAAATAAACTCAACCCTAATTTCAAGGGTCCTCTTAAGTGTGACTATTTCAAGAGTAGGTATTAACTATTAAAAAATTCGGTTCAAATAAACTAATATGTTAAAAATCTTATTTTGTTTTAGCACATAGAATTATACAACACAATTTTCTTCTTAGTTCTTTTATTTTTTGGCAAAAAGTAACTAGTATTTCACAAACTTATAAAAAGAAAACTGCTTCTTGTAACTTAAAAAAGTATCTTAGATATTTGTCGGTCTCTTGATGCTATTTTACAAAAAAATATTAAAAATAAAGTACGTAATAAATAATAAAGTTAGATATTTGATTACCTGGTTGTATAAAATAATGCTTATTTTATGTTTTTTTTGTCTAGGCAAATTTTAATTGACCGCTCCAAAATTGGTAAATGTTAGATTCGATCCTCGTATCGGACAAATTTCGATATTTCTCGATTACGGATTTTTATTAACCCTAGAATCGCTAAAAACCTTAGTATTTATAAAGCGACGGTAAATAAAAATTAAAGAAAAAAATTTGTTTTTATACTTATTTTTAATTCATCTTACTTGTATGTATATTTTGATGTTTATGGTATATATATTTTTCTATTTCATTTAGAGTTTTATTTTGTTTAATTCTATAAAATTCAACATATACCTCTTATATTAATCTTCTATCATTTTTAAAGTATGTTGTGGTTACAGGGAAATAGACATCCATACTTTCCCCTAAATTAATAAAGGTAAGAAATACATTATCTGATTATCTAACAACTTTACCTAATACGTTACGAAACTAAGAACATACAAAGTAACTTAAGATAAGTAATTATGTTCCTCTTTTGAAGAGTAACTAGATATTCAAAGTAATTTCGGATTTTTTTTAGAAAGTAACTCATCTAGTATCTAAATATCTTTGACAGCTCTGCTGTATACCATAGTAATTTTAGCAAAAATAATTAATTAATTATGTGTACGACATTGTCGATTTGTCCTTAAAACATATATTTTTATCCACTAATGGTCATTACTCATCTTTTTGTTATCCTTCATTTTTTTTCATAAGGAACGAAAGCAGCTATTAAATTTCTATCATAATAATTCTGCACTCACAAAAACAAAAATTTTAAAAACCCCGCAATGTGAAGTTTCAATAGTGCAGAGCGAAAATTGGTATTAAAAGCTCAACTCGCGCAGTGGAAAACTGCGCAATCAAAATATGCGCAGTCGCAGAAATAATCGTATTAATAATAAGAAAAACTTATTAAGTTATGGAAAACAAACATTCGTAATATCGAAGTTGAATTCATAATTTCATTTTAATCTTGCAATATTATTGCTCAAGCTTAATTTTACTGACAAATTTGGACTTAATTAAAAAATAGAACTTTTAGCCTCGCTTTCCTCTACTTGTGAATTCAAAAAGTAATTTTTTGGTAAGAAAACCTAGTAAATCCTTGACTGCGAAGAACTTGGGTTATTAAAAAAAATCTGAATATTAAGTGATTACCCTACTTAATGAGATCATACCGATTGCATTGTTCTTTGTTCTTAATTGTCTAAACCAGTGGTTCTCAACTTCATACCTGCGGTTTATTTAACATGTGCGTACCACCAGGTCACTAAAATTTACTTTTTTTTTAACTTCTTATAAGTATTATCAACAATTAATTTATTTTAGACCATGAATAAAAGTCGTTGCTCGATTGACATCCTGCTCTTATATTCAAAAAGTTTAGCCATTAGAGATCTCTGTTCTAAACTCTAGATAAATCTATGTAGGTGTGTTCATTAAACGAAATAGAATAGTATCATACATGGGACCAGCCAATTTAAATGCGAAAATTTTTTCACGTTTCCAAGACCTTGTTGAAGACTTTAATGAATAATTAACGCCACATTTGGATCATCAAGGCGGCAATCTTGCAACTCCTTCTCCGATTGCTAGTACAAAACAACCAGCAAACAATCCAACACGTACTCGAAAAAATTTATTTCAATTTGTCTAACTGCCTATAATTGTCCAACTATATGATTCAGAAGAAAATGACGATAAAAAGGGTGATTGCACTTAATAAATAAATAAGTAAAAAAAAGTACCCAATTTTTCAAATACGAGTCATACATTTACATTTACAATTGCAATTACTTAAGGTTTTTTAAAGCAAAAGAAAAATGTTTAATTTGACCAATTCAGTTCAATAACACAAAATGCATCGTCTATTTTTAACGAAACGACGTCGCTACTATTATTATTATTATTAAATAAATAAAATGATAATGCACTTATGCATCCGTCCATCTGTCCTTCAATGTCTATCCATTCAATACCATACACATCTGCTTTCCTTATTTATTTCGCACTCGATTCTCTCACGAATTTATTTTAAATTGAACATAATGCTTAATAAAAACGGCCATTTAAAGCAATAAACTTGCAACGATATCCTTAATTTTTTAATCGTATCAAAAGAAATCATTTTTTTTTGTTCGTTATTCGTTACGTATTTTATTTAATTTACGGAACAAAAAATATGTTTCAGAATTAATTAAAAATGTAAGTAATTATTTTTAATAAGTACTTCCAAGACGAAATGTTTAAATCGCGTGATCTATTTTTTAACGTTTAAGAAATTGTCGTTTTTATACAATTTTTTTCATTCATTGGACATCTTATCTTTTTTCCATTTTAAAATCAATTTCTTAGAAGGCGATTCAATTATTTTTGCCTTAATTAAAATAGATAAGAAAATAAAAGCTTTTAAGTTGTTCATATCGATCAAAATATGAAGTAATTAAAGTCATTAATATAACAACATTAAGCATTGGTGCGTGTTAGGGTATAGTATAACGAGCGTGGCTGTTATTAATATTAGAATGCATTGAAACAATATTTTCCCTTGTAAAAATCATGTAAGGGCTGGTGGTAAAATAAAGGTGTGGTATTAATTTCCTTATAATAATCAAAAAGAATTGGGAGAGACAAAGATGCAGAAAGGAAGCGTTCACGGGGAAGATATGTGTTTATATTGCGTTTGTTAGGTTAATGTCGACGGGTGGACGATGACGTGGTAGGTAGTATGTCGTTGGTTATCAGGGTTGGTTGCACCCTGGATCTGGCGTCGGGATAGCGAGGCATTGCGACGCGAAGCGTCGTTACTTCTACTGCCGACAATCGGCTCTGGGTTCAATGATCCACGGTGGCACGCGCGTTGTCCTGGACACCTGCTTTCACTGTTATTCGCGCGTATGACATTAACAAGTTGTTGCAGCCGCAACGAAAGCAAGAGTCGGGAACGCATAGGGGGTGCACGAAAAGCAGCTATATCCGTATTTGTAGCAAACAAGAAATTGGCACATGTATTGCATTTATAATCAAATCTCGTTTTCTTACGACAACTGCCTGACAATTTCCAATTCTTTAACCGTAAAAAAACATCAATAGAACCAAATTACATTTGCATTTTCCTTTGAACTATCGAATCAATATATCAGAGGTGGAAAACCGTTTTTTTTTCATTTAAATTAGGCAGCAGCAATAAATGATTACAGACTCTTTATACGATAGGTATACTTCCCCGTTTATATTTTCATTAATTTAAAAATAAAATATACAGAGTTTAAGGTTTGCAGCATAACGTTTGAAAGTTTACTAAATATTCAGTTACCACATTAATCAATGTATACCAAGGGACAAATATTGGGTTTTAAGAATGGAGCATATTTGCTACCTCTGGTATAGGGTCACCAAAGAATAGTGGCGATAATGTCATTGGTCATCATTGGATAAGAATTCAAGTTAAATAACTATTTCGTTCTCTTTTGGAGAGCATTCAGAATACAAGTAGTATGAAAGTGGGGTACAAAAATAAGACGTTTTTTTTCTTTTGACAAGTAAACTGGTGAAATGTTTTAAAGTATTTGAACTAGGAATATGTTACGGAGACGGGTTATAGGAACTAAAGTTGGAACCGGAGTTTTTAAATTGAATTTTTCAGAGCTGAAGTTCTGGAGCATCCCCAGTTTTAATCTAAAAATACTTCACCTTTATTGAATAGTTTTTCATTAGTTTATCGCACTTTTTTGAAATTATACTTCTTTAGGCATTCCATGAGAGAGAAAAAATTATTGGTATTATGGAAGTTGGTTTTGGCTATTCCTTTAGTTCATGGGTCAGCAATCTTTTGTTGTAAAAGGGCCAAATATTTTTCATGAGGATCAGTGCGTGCCGCACTTGCAGTAGGTATACCTACAATATTTATGTACAAATATTTTAGTTTTAAAAATAAAACGATATGTGTCCGTCATGTGCGTTGCGGCGAGAATTTTGCGGGCCGCAGGTTGCCGACCCATGCTTTAGTTGAACAGTATAAAAATCTGGATTCAACTAAACAAAATGCAACTACGTATATGCCGATTCGTGTAACTTCTGTTACAAATGTAACAAAATAAACCAAGTTAACTACGCGAAATAATATAATGTGTTTTTTAAAGTATTCGTTTAAATTTAAACCAATTTTCTTGAATTTATAACTGAGTTATGATAGTAATAAAATATTATAAATTAATATAATAATTGGTGATTGTTAGTATATATGGCGGCAAAGACAGAGAATAAAAAATGTTAACGCATATGTGTGAGTGAAATCCAAATATAATTATCTCACATCTGAACTGATTGTTATAATTTGTTTCAACTATTATTTCAATTTCATTCAATTACCAATTTTTGTCAGTGTTGACTGGGAATATTTCACGGGTAGCAATTAGTATTTCATTATTATAATGATGCAAATTCTGTTCAAATTCAAGTTATTAAACAAGAACGGTTGAAACTTATTTCCAGAAAAAAAATAATAGATTTTTACAAAGAAGTATAAGTAACTTCTTACGTGCCTCCCTAAAACACACATTTTTTTTATAATTTCTGTATTATGGGGGTTCGGTTTTTCAGCATTGCCTATCGGCGACAAGGGGAATAATTTCAGGTCCGCACTTTTATATTATGTTTAACAAAATAGTAAAAAGCATCATAGACTACTGGTGACCGAGTGGTCAAGATAGCCGCTCTAAAACTGGTAGGTATTGGGTTCAAATCTCGTAACGGGCAAATTCAGTATTTCTTAGTTTACGGATTTTTATAAGCCCTAGAGTCGCTAAAAACCTAAGTTGATAAAAAGCAACAGTAAATAACTAATAAAAAAAATAAGAAACATCAATTTAATTATCATTTTTTAACAAAATTTTACGTCCTAGTTTATTTAATGTTGTGAAATTTAATACAATGAAATGATGATTAAAATTTGACTACATTGTGTTTTAGTTTCCTGTGCTAGTCCATATGAACAGTTTACGCTTGAGCCATTTTAATTTTTTTTTTCTTTTTATTCGTTATGTTCTACCGAAAAGCAACATCGACAAGTTTTGATATATAAGCTTACTTATATGAGTAAAACGAGTTAGTGATACTTATGCCATAAAATCTAGTAGAAAAAAAAACAAGTATTTGTGTTGAATGGTTCTTAAACGATTTTGTTTCATTCGAATTTATCGAATAATATTGTCAACCTATTCACATAACAGACGGGCTTATATGTGTAAAAATTAAGTTGCACAAAAAATTTTGAGCTTATTGGTGGCCGAGTGGTCAAGGTGACCTCTTTAAAACTGGTAGGTGCTGGATTCGATCGGAGGAGTAAATTTTCGATATTTCTTGATTACGGATTTTTATAAGCCCTAGAGTCGTTAAGGATCTTAGTAATTATAAAGCGACCATATGAAACAATTGAAATAAGAAATTTTGGAATATCCATTCGGTTTTTTTATGTATTAAGTAAACTCAATTAAGCTTATGCGTGTAAGAACGAATTGACGGTGTAATCCGATAAAATCAAATAGAGCAAAATGCATAAGAGTAAAACCTAGTTCCAAATCGAATTCAAATCTCTAGAAAAGAGAAGGGATGAACTTGTAATTATTTTGCATAGATAAATATTTTTACTGAACTATTTTTCTCCCTAGAGAAATCAAGTAATCAAGTGAATTAAATTATTGATTTTTGCAATCGTATTACGATCGTATAAAACACAATTTACCCCAAACTATTTTTCCGATGAATAGACATTGTCGAGCATTATATCATAAAAGAGGTTCAATTCCTAAAGGAAATTAATTTCTCTAATGTCTCATTTCGTATCAGTTCCTAATGAATTACAAATTGCCTCGCCATCAGAAACCTATTAAAGTAAATGAAAGAAAATGAACTCTTATATATCTTTACTTTTTAAAGTCATAAAAGTTACTGTATCGAAGAAAAAAACAAACTTTCCATACAAAACGAAACAAAATTGAAATTAGGAAAAAAATGAAATTTATTCAAATCGAGGTATTAACATACAAATTTAATAGAGTAAATACTTGCTTCTTAAATTATTTTTCATCTTTGGCTGTGGTTGTTTGAATTGTGGAAATAAACATATTTTTGAGGAAAATTTCAATAAAAATGAATCTAGTTCAGACAATAATAACTTCCATCCTCTTAAAATAAAAATTTTGTCGTTTTATATTAGAAAGACTTAAATGACGGTGACTCTTTCGAATGTTACTTCCGTCATCTTCCAAAAATATTTACCTGTCCTCAATCTACAAATTTAAACGTTCAAAATTTACATATTTTTTCAAAATAAGATGTAAATATACAATCGAAGAAAATCAATTTATTTTATGTAATGTACAGAGAAAATGTTATAATGCAGATATTTCGAAAATGTAATAATCTTTCAATAAGATCAAGTAGCTATTTGTTGACTTAGAACATCCAGCTTTGTTTTGTTTAAGTCAAAGCCGTCTTGATCATATCTTCTTTAAAAAAGATATCACAATAGTCGACTTTTCATACTGTTATTATCATTATATAACAATATGCAAATTAAATTTCCGGATTTCCACTTGAACTGTTTCCAAATGACTTTTACTCTCCTTTTCCATTAGAAATGTATATACAGCATCAAATCAGAAGATACGCAAGAGGCTATCAAATATTCGCGTTCAAATAAAGCCTTGCCCATTGAAATTGATAATTTAAGGCATGAACAAACACAAACAATATCTCGAAACTAAATGTTTTATAATGCAACGGGCAAAAGTTTCAATTTCACGTATTGCAAAAGGCAATATTCCCCAAAGTTAGGACAGTAAAACGTACACCAAATAAAACAAGTCCTGTGCGTTTTATTATTGTTATTTTCCGCAATTTGTTGCCTAAATAATTCACGGTTCAACTTTCCAATTTTCCCTAATGCACGTGTCGAGAATGGGATGAAGCTTTTATGGCCTGTACACACTCAGTTTTGAATACGAACGAGCTTTAATATATTTGTGGAAAAATGACGAACGTATATGCGTGTTTATATAGTCAGGGAGTTACTGCTCTTTTTTAACTTCTTCTATATCTAACAAAAAAAAATCCTTAAAATCCTGGTCTATTGCTTTCTAGAAGAAAATACGACTTTTATCAAGGAAAAAATGAACTTAATATTGCATAAAGAATATTGGTGCATGTGAAGTTATTCCCAATTGAAATTGTGCATTAAAACCAATCCTTTACATATGGGTATATTGATCAAATTGTAAAATTTTCATTGAAGCAAAGATACCTGTCTTTTTCAAAAAAGAACAACGCAAGAGTTTCAGTAAATTTGTATCATTGATACAAAAATTAGCAATAAAAATTTTGAACCAAAAAAAAATATTGCAAAAATACAGCAAGTTATTGATATATGAGAAAGCTAAATGTTTTTTTTTTTTCCATTCTACAAATACAATAGTGAATAATATCAGATTTTTCGATTCATTTTTAGAAGTTAAACTAAAAACAACTATATTCATGAGGAATTTGATATTTTTTTAAAAAAATCAGGTAAAATAACTAAATGTCTAAACTGAGAAAAAAGAAATCGATCAAGTGTGTACCGGACCACATACAGTAACAGTAAATGTCACTTGGCACTAGGTAATCTGGTGGCCAAAAATATAACTACTTTCGCGGTGTTAGTTCCATTATAGTAAATCAAAATGTTTTTATCAGTTAATGAAGTTTCCGAATTTATTGAATCTTCCTCAAAGTGTAGAATCTTTGTGGAAGAAAAGGAAATAGTTATGATCATGTTATTGAATAAAATCTATTTATTACTCATGGCATCAAACTTGAATCTTTTGCTCATAAAACTTATGAAGAAAAATCAGGAATTGAATTGTTCCAGGGTGGACTTATCATCTCAAGTAGAAGCCCATGACTTGCATACTCTCCCGACGGGATATTATTTGAAAATGATAAACTGATGAAATGAATGCAAATAAAACGTTTGTACTTAGGTAAACGAAGATTACTGATGTCGCGATTCGAAACACCAATCAATAGTACAAATTAACATTCGCTGAACGAACATTTTCAAACTCTAATAGTTTGATAATAGAATAATGTATTTCGCAAAAATAGCTCTTTTTCATAGTATTTCTTAAAGACACTAAAATAAAATCAGAACTATAAATTTAGAGAGAAAAAAATGAATTAATCGAATGCTCGTTACTTTCAGCTTATTAAAGAGAGGTATTTAATTATGCAAGTTTTTAAAAAAAGCATTCTATGAAAGAGTAGTAGATCTCATCAAAAATTACTACTAAACTTAAAGACACTATATATGCAGCTGGAATATGTGCCTACGACAGCTGCGCAGTAACGAATCTGTACTAGAGAACCTTAGTATCTGAAGTCCGTTTTTCGAGTTTCAGTGTTAAGATCATCTTAATTCAAGTTCAGATGATCTCTGTAAAGTCAAACTATTAATTTCTATTTTATATTAGTGGGTAATAATTTACTAAAGCAAAAGTTATCCCTTCTCACATAGAAAGCCAAACTTAAGGTAGTATACACAGTGATAACTAATTTGGACTTCAAGATACTGTGACTCACTATTACAGATTTATTTTCGGAGTAAAAGTAGTGGTTATCAATGCTACTCTTTCCCTGTTAATACCAGGTATGTAAATATAAAACCGGAATTTGCCAATAAGTGGTGCTGGCTGCCAATAGAGAGTCTGCCAAACCATGTCATTAAGACAATTTGTGTTTTGATTGATGAATTGACAAAGATTTTCAATTCGCAAAAGTATAAACTTTCTACGATTTCGTCACTATTGATAGCATTGAACATATCGAGTTTTATGCCTAAAAAGTACAATTCACGGACAACATTGATTTTCTATTATCATTTACACAAAAATTACAGCGGAATCGTATTGAATGCTCGTCGAAGCTTACTTTGAGCACACTCTCAGGAAATCTCAATGTTTTAAGGGGATTTAAAAAACCGATTTCATATTAACCCCCTAGTAAGGTATAATATTGTATCCAAATTTGATGCCAAAATTCTTTTAGATAAGCATTAAAAATTTGGGATTTACAATTGTACTAAACCCCAAGGTTCAATTACTTAGACTGATTTTTATTTTTTTTAATGCTAAAGTCATATCATATTTTCGAAGACATTTTTCGAACAATGGTTCTTAATCTGAGTTCAATCAAGTGTCAGGGGTTCGGTAAGTCAGTCTCGCGGGTTTGACCAGTTTTTTTTTTAAATTTGTGCAACTATGTATAAATCTGTGGCTTGATTCTAAAAAGGCCAAAATCAAAAATGCTAGTTTGTATAAAAAAGCATTAAAAAATATTTAATAATGACATAAAAATGACATTGGCAGACATAATGCAAGTACAACTTATTTTAGTTTATTATTAGACATTGGCCTTTATAGAATTAAATATTTACTAAATTAGAAACTTTTGATATAAATAACACAAAATTTGGAAAAATTGACATTGGCTCTTTTAGATCCAAGAAATATATTCCTGGGTTTTGAATTTAAAAAAATCATATTTTAATTTTCCCATTAAGAAGGATTCAGTGAATGCGCATATGAAATTGATGGGGGTCAGTACGTCCAACAATATTAAAAACCACTGTTCTAGAGTATAGTAGGTTAATTATTTTTAAACAATTTTATTTTTATTTTTACTTTCAAAAACGACAAACGCACGTTTGCCTTAAATCGATAGCGTAGAACAAACGAGAACGAAAAGCAGCCAAGCCTTTGAAAATCAAATATTTATGGTCAAAACTCACAACTTTCCTGTAATTACAAAGAAGAACTAAATTACTTTCTGTCACAAAATGAAACCAAAAACGAAAGTCTACATCAAAAATAAAAATGACAATTATAGACGAAAGATTACGAAAATCGAGACGTTACAACTCCGTCATATTAATTTGATTATTAAGAAAATTACAAATCTAATTTTAAAATAATCTTTACTTTGGCCAGCTTTATTAAATTTATTTGAAATGTTATGTCTGTTATTTTGAAAAACTGAAATTTTTTTATCAGTTGAGGCCTCAACTCTTAATTCTATTTTGGTCTTCAATCGTTTCAATTATATAAACGAGTAGGAAGTATGTTCGACAGAATGTATCGGTAGTGACCAAAATAAACCATTCGTATAGAAAATCCCATATAGTTTCATTATCCGTCAAGGTCATTATTTGCGAAAAAAAAATCCTTTAAATAACCGGTCTAAAAGCTTTCAGAATTAGAGTAATCATAGTTCATTATGCAAAGCCTCGTGACTCTTAAACATTAATATACACATTATAGACACTCATGAACGATACTTGATGGTAAACAATTTTTTTGAATCGATGACGAATAAAGCAAATATTTTTCCAAGTAATTATAAAATGCGACCTTGACCATCTCACTCTGATCTAATAAAAAAATTAAAAAAGCAAGAGAGAAAAAAAAATACATATATTCTACTCATCCAAGAACAAGTTTGGTCATTTTCCCAACTACTTAAATGCGTCTTTTCAGCCGGATTACCTTGTACCGTTACAAAACGGGGAATTTCAATAATTTGCAAATTAAATTTCACGTAAATTCCAAAATCCTTCCATAAATAATCCCTTCTGAAAATAAAATTTTAGCAATCCCATCTCCCAAGACACATAAAAAAAGCACAAAAATGCGTTTGGTAATTTATTTAAAAGCTCACGCACATATATGGAATAATTTGGCTTCAATTGTTTGTAGAAATGAAATATTAAAAGGCACACTTCAATGCCAATCAATACTCGTTTACCACGTGCACATTAACGGGACCAGACACCCAAAATCCAATTTTAATTAATTTCGTTGTATTTACTCGATATATCCGATTATGCGATTATTCGAATGCAATTGTAAACACCTGTCGATCTCATATAGAAAGAGATGGTAAAAAGGGCTATATTTCACTTTAACACGGAAACAGATGCATTTAGATTTCATGTTTCACATCAGATTAAAAAAAAAAAAGTTGGGAAAAGTGTCGTTATAACAAATCGAAATCAAAATATCCCTCTTAAACAATTGATCGAGGGTAGATAAACAGAGGGAGAAACACAATGTTTTTCTATTGCTTTGAAAAGCAATTCATATTATTGATCCTTTAAAATCTAGACAGTAATAGAGATATAAATTTTGGAAATAGCATAAATATTAAGAAGTTTATTCAGGGAAGCAATATAAATTACACAAAAGAGGTTAAGGAAACATAGCTCTTTTAGTGCTTAACGATTTGGATAACGCAAAGGAAAATCCATGGAAAATGTTATTCTTTATCTTTATCTATACAAACCCTTATCGTGAATAAACAATAGCATCTCGCTCCCGCTAATTTCAAAGGAATTGTATTAATCTGATAATATTTATACTGAAATATTAATGAGAAAATATTTCCATAACGAAACAATCTTAGTTTTATATACTTTTCCTTGCCCAAAGCAATGCTTAAGTAATAGTTAAAGAATGTTTCAATAAAAAAATTTCTATATGGAAACTAGACAAAAAAGAAACACATGAGAACTAGAAGAGCTAAAAAAAATTTTTTTTTATTCTTTATAAACGTAAACTTTAAATCAATTAAAACAGTGCATCGACATAGTATTCCTCTAATTATTATCTAGAATAGGAAAATACAACCTTTGTCGCTTGCGGGAGACTATTCTTTTTCAATACCATTGATCATTAATTTAAAAAAAACAATACTGTGCAAGAAAAATATTAGTAGAATCGATATTGAAAGATGAGTAAAACGTTCAGCACAGAATACAATAAAATTGATTTCTCTATCATTTAAAAATATTGAATTATAAAACACAATTAAAACCTTTGTTGTATTATACCAATTGGGAAAATTTGTCCCACAAAAGTGAAATTGAGTGCAAAACCAAAATCGGTGTTCTTCACTAATTGAAATTATCTTAAGGATTCCATATGTAGTTTATATGGGAAAATCTATTTATCTTATATCTATCAATCTATGTATGTAAAACCGTTTGTCCTGATTGAATGATAGATCCAATCATAGCCTAAACCGCTGGTCGAGGAGACGTGAAATTTGGAGGATACATTCCTTATATGATGTAGATTAAAGATTTTTGAAAATTTTTCCCCTAAAACGATGAAAAGCGGTAACAAAGGCAGTATAGGATAACACATGGTCTGATCAACAATCAAAATATCAAATTTAATAATCAAGGATTTAACATAAAACAATTTAATTAAACATTGTCAAAAATTGATTAACTATTTCGATTTAAATTTGAAATGGAAACAATAATATAACCACTACAAAAGAAAAATGTTTCTAATGATACTTTATTGATGTCTTTCGAATAGTAGGACGACAAGTACAAATCTGTGGACACTTTGGTGTACGGATAATGCTATAAACTATCCTGTGGAGTTCCTTAATGGAAGAGTAAAATATTTTTTTTTTATTTTTTGAACTGAAATGGATAATACCTTAAGAATATTGTGTCAAAATTTCAAGTCGATTAGGGCAAAATTGACGAAGTTATTAGTATTTTTATACCTGTCCGATTTTTTTATCATTGGATCAACTAATCCCTTACATATAAGCCAAGTACAGCAGGAAGCTGGAAGACAAACTAAAGGTAGGATTCACCGTAAGAGGTGCAAATATGAGCAAAAAGGAGCTTTAGACATCATGGATGATAGCGACATCCTTTATGGACCTGGTATTGATGATTCAATGTGAGGTAAGTCGATAAAATTCGCTTATGAACGATTTATACCAGTTTTTAGTGATCAAAACTTTAAAACATTTTCCCCTCAACTTACATCGGTACCCCTCATAACTTCAAAACTACTACACCGATCCTTTTGAAATTTTGAACACTATTTCTGTACATAATTTACGAGAGATAACGCTGAAGAGCTTTTTCTCGCATTTTTACTTTACAATAATAAATATTATAGCCGTTTTTTTCGCAAAAAAACGCGTTTTTTCCTTCAAAGTGTTCCAAAAAATTGAAAAATTGAAATTTCGAAAAACCCTCTCAGCGTTACCTGGGAAAAACTATTATCTAACGAATGAACTTTGATTTTTTGATTTCAGATGATCCAGCACTAAGTTATGAGAGGCACCGCAATTCTACTTTTTTCTGAGACACGTCCGATTAATTGCTGTTATTGTCGTATTTTTTAATATTTTTATGAAAATTTTTACAATAATCTTCGAATGTCATACTTTAATGTACCATTCGTTTTAAGAAAGATATTTTAACTATGCCATCACAAAATATTCACAAAAAACATGCCTTTATTTTGTACAAACTAGATTTACCCCCCTTAATACAGTTAATCCACCTGGTCTTCTATCTCATACACTTTTCCTGAAAGTGGATGTTGCAGTAATGCTACTGCAAAATCTCAACCCATCAAAGTTATGCAATAGAACCAGGTTACGTGTGAAAGTCTTGTAAAAAAATTTGGTTGATGCCACTATATTTATTGGCTTCGTTCAAGGTGAATAAGTATTTATTTTAAGGATATCACTTATACCGTTAGAGAATCCATTCGAGCTTTAAAGACTACAATTCCCCCTTAAGTTGTGTTTCACCATGACAACAAATAAAACACAGGGTCAATTACTAAAAACAGCAGAAATCGATCTAAAGAGAGTATGTCGAGTATACTCGAGAGTATATCTACTGTCTAGTGCTGTTAGCACCTGAACGGAAAACCTGGAATGTCGTGTGTAAATAGGTACTTCTTTCTATTAAGATATTGTAATTGGGTATTTTTTTATATACTTCATCAAAACCAACTTTGAAATTATGTAGATCAGTATTTCTCAAACTATAGGTTGCGACTGAGTATTGAATGGGTTCTATATATATGGGCGATTCGGTACTCTATAAAACATGAATAAAAGAAATAGGAAGTGATAAATTTGATATTTCCAATAACATTACTAATGTTTATGTTCTCTTTTCTCAAAGACTAGAAGAGGTGGGTTCCAAGATTGGAAATTTTTGTTAAATGGGTCGGAACCCATTCAACTTTGGAAACCACTAACGTAGAATAATAAGCATAAGAGAAACATACAAAGAATATTGATTTTTTACTTTACAAAAGTTGCTTAGCAAAAAATTTATTTAAAAATAAGATTAAACCCTTCGAGTAACTATACTATAAACAAAATGAAATATACCAATCTTATATATTAAGATTGTTGATCAGTAGAATGTTTTCGTTGGTGCGGAGAAATAGTCTCTCTCACTCCATCCGCATCCATTTCATGCATATTACAACTTGCGTTATACTTGAACTACTAAGCTCAACAGATTTTGCTCACTCACTCTTCTCCACCAAAATTGCATTTCGTTGTAGTTAAAGCAGCTGATCTCTGTTCGTAATACTTTCCGTTAAGATGGGGTCTAACGAGTTCTACACTAGTCATATTTTAAGTTTAGATTTATATTTTGTTCAGCAAAGCAGGCGGATAACAGCTAATACATTATACTTTCCTACTTATTTAATGTAAAAAATGTCTGTGTATCGATTGAATGTATTTCTTTTTTAACAAATGTCTTTAATGGGAACAAAGTTTAGTAAGGTGCTACACCAAAAATACTGTTCATTACTAATTTGACTGGATATATTTTGAAAGAGTGTATGACAAAACAGAACATGTCATATTTACCTAAGTCGTTTAAGTTTAATTTCCCTTGTATTCTATGCGATAATCCTACAAATCTATTTTGTGTATTTTTTTTAAATTCAAAGTTTTCGAAGGATAACATATTTCGTGTTCTACTAGTTTTACTAGTTTGTGATCGATCACGTAGTTTTATAAAGAAAATTTTATTATAACAGGTTTTTTTTTCATTTTTAAATCAATAAGCCAACCTTTCGAATGCAAAAAATGGACTTTCTGAAGTGTAACACTACTCATAGTAGATATTTTAGAAAAATTATATTTAGACACAACCATACCAATATCTACAGTAAATATTTAATGTATTAAATGAGTAAAAAGCTGACATTTACGATGAAATTTTCGATATCAAAATAATTAAAATCTCAATTATCGTGTGAACAAATCAACCTATTTCTCAAATAACACAAGAAATTTCTCCATTATTTATTCATGTATACGTTCATTGAAATTAATTAAGTAGAATTTTCAAATCGAGCACAGAGTTGAGACGATATTTGTCGATTTATACAACAAACCTAAAAAACGTATATTGTAGAATTACAATTCCGTCGTTGATGTATGTATCATGTATAGGATCTCTCGCTGGAAGTTTCTATAGTTTTTGTTCCAAATTTAATACGATGAAAGTGACATAATTTAATCAGTATTGTATGATAATATTCTAAGCCATTATCAATAAAACCACCTTCGATATGTAATGATTACTTTTATAATGCGTTTCAATATAAATGACGCAAATGGAACCTTGAAATATTCCACAAAGATTACAAATACGATACGAAACTATAAATATTCACTTCAATTATAAGAACTATATTTCGTGAAAAATAATTCTACATTACGATTTCTAAATGTTGAATTGAATTTATGAGGGCAATTAATTAATTACAATAATAGAATATGGAAAGAAATTGAAATTCAAAAATAAATTTTATATTTCTTTCCATTTATTCGATTCATTGCAAGTTTAGTTACAATTATTTAAATTGTAAAACTATAGATATGTTAAAAGTTGATATAATTATTAAAATATTTATTGTTTTATGGCTAGTATTCATAATCCTGCCTTCAATTTATAGAAGTCCAATTCAATCAATGCTAAATATTTTGTTTACAACAAACTTATTTCCAGTTTTTGTAATTTAATAATTATTTAGCCTTTCGGTGACTCAACAAATCGAATCGATTATTTTGAAAACGTTTAATCAACAATACTCTGGTATATGATGACGTACTGTGATGCTTGGAAAATAATTTATTTATTTACTTTTTTGGATAATGGAACATTTTTTTTTACAGTGCATACATATTTTCTTGGATTATATATTGTTCAATCTAGACCAATATCTTTTGTCGTTTTTCTGGTATAAAATATTTATTCTTTGATGCCAAAAAGTATATCCAGGTGATTTTTGACTTCCTCATTTGACGTAAAGGTTATGCCGTCTAAAATTTTTTGTAAAGATCGGAACCAATAATAATACGAAGGTGCCAGATCCGAAGTATATAGTAAGCATGGCATATATCTCATTAAAGCTGCAAAAACTTTTGGCGAATTACCAAATTTGTATGAAGTTTTTTAGACAGCAGAACCTTTACGTCAAATAAGGAGGTCAAAAATCACCTGGATCAGTTCTTTGCCATCGAAAAACAAAAATTTTGTGAACGTAAAATTGCTTTCCAAACAACCTACGATATACGTCCTACCAAAGCTATAAATAACAAAAACGAGGAAGGCAAGCATGGCTCATGGCTCACCAGGTATTTGTGAAAACTGTCATTTAGCAAAGTTTTTTGAAATTTTTGTGACCCAACTGAAAGGTATGTTTATCCTTCAACGGCCAAAGTATGTTTACACATATTTCCATCATTATCAAAATACCTTTGATTGAATTTTCTTTATACAATACATAGTTTCGTAGAAAACATTTTAACGATTTGGAAACACTTTTTACGTCAAGATGATTCAGGCATACCAAAGGCATTTTGGTAATGCTTGAAGTATATATAAACATATTTTACCCCTTACCTTATGAACTATGAGCTATGCATTCCTCCACCATCTTCGTTATTATATAAAAATGATAATAAGATTAACGTCAGTGATTTTATGTTAAATGATTCAATAAATTGTCATCAAATTTCATTAAAGATATACTCTTTAAGTAATTCAAATATTTTGAAACTAGAGACCTTGTTAATAACATTTTCAATTATATTACTCTTATAATATTTGTGTGATCTAAGCCAGTGGTTCTTAAACTTCTTCAATCCTATCCCCTTTTCATCCTCTTTAATAAAGTATTTCTATTTCTATAGTTAGAAACAAACAGCTATAATACTAACAAATTATTTCTTTTCAAATATAAGGACTTCTCTGTCCCCTTAGATGTTGGTACTCTTTCGACCTCGCGGTTAAAAATTATTGTACCAACGATTACATGGGTTCTCTCCATATCAAATTGTAATCACGATGAATTATATTTTTGAATTTTATTTATAACGATAGCATGTTACAAAAATCATGTGATAAGGAATTGTATCCTTGTTTACTCATCGTTTTTTAAACAAATTAAGTTGATTATGCCTAGATTAAGTTCAAAAATTTAGAAACGATTATATTATTAATAATTTATTACAAAATATGACACTCCTCATAACAAATATTAATATTAACGAAAATAACAAGTGAATAAATGCTCGCAGGTATACGGTTTAAAACCACTTCCCTAAACCAATTGCAACTTGAATATAAAACTTACATTTTTTATTATTACAGTAAATTTTCAACTATCCTTGTGTGCATTATCCGTGCATGACTTTTTTAAATATTTGGGGTGGAATCAAAAATTTTCGTAATAACTAAGTAAAGCCATTAGCATGTTAAAACAATTCTGCCTTAGACATTAAAACAAAAGCTCAAACAAATGTATTTTTGATGTATTGTCCAGATATGTATTTCGATTGCCGAGCAATCTTCCTCAGTGATGATCAAGTAATTTTTGATATATGTTTCAAAACTTCTTGATCACCACTGAGGAAGATTGCTTGGCAATCGAAAAACGTATCTGGGAAATACATCAAATATAAATTTGTTTGAAGTTTTGTTCAAATTTATACGTTACTTTGGTAAATTATATTACATTAATAAGACCACAATATATTTTGTTTTTTTTTTTTAAATAAATAATTATAGTTTGGATTATCCATGTTTTTCGATAATCCGTGCCACCTCTACCCAACATTAGCCCGGGTAATCGGGAGCTTACTGTATTGGAATAGTATAACTTCTGTATTTTACGAAATTTTAACTAAGACTTGGAAGCAAATGTATATCCTACAATTTATTATAATTCTAAAACCAAATTTGTAATATTTTTTATATATAAAACTACTAAAATTTATTGGAAAAACCCAGCGTGGTTGATTAATACTGTACTTGTATGTAAAACATGGAATTTATTAATTTGAATGAGTACTGGGGTATAATATTTTTGGTTTCTTAATTTAAATAGTGTTTTTTCTGTTATATACAAAACGAAATTTATTAATATTTTAAACACGTAAATTATGTAGTAGTAATGGAAATATTATTTTCAAAATTATAAACATCGTAAATTAACTAATGACAACATACGCACATTCATACATAAAATGCAATATCAAATGAATGTTGCAAAATGCAATGAAAATGATTATGCAACATATATAAAAATATAAGAAAATATAAATACAAATATTTTTTTGTGATGAGAACCAAACGAATTTTCCACAATAAGAATCACAATTTTTTCCGCCTTTGAGAAACTGCACAGAATAAACCACAACAACAATGCAAAAAAAAAACGAACTATTACTATTGGAAAACTGAAAAATTCACAAGAACAAACGAAAAACGATGGAACAAAACGCGTTTCGATTACGCGTTTTTGCGCACCAAACACACTTGGTGATGGTTCGGTAACGACTGACGGAAGATACGCCGTCATTCATCCACCACCTCCAGATTCGTTCGCCCCACGACCAAACTTGTCGACCTCCCGACTGCAATCCGACTATACGTCAAAGTCGACAATCCGACAAAGACGTAACCGTCAGATCCGTCTCAACGATATTTTCACAATACGAGAAACTATTCATAACAAAACGAAAACTACACACCAGCTACTTTGTCTCGGAACAATTTTGGCAACATCCCCAAGAAAATGAGAAATTTCACAAAAAATAAAAAACCCGGAAAAAAGATGAACCGATGCCAAAAACCACGACAACAATGACTTCCGAAATCCCCATTAAATCAATCCTTGAGATATAAAAGATAAAAAAACGAAGAAAGCAACAAAAAATCCGAAAAATCCGATTTAAATAAATGGCAAAAAATCAATTGCAACATTAAGAAAGTTACAAAATTTTTACTGTAAAATAAAGCAATATAGCATTGAACCAATTTTTATTATTAACTAATTAATCAACAATAGCAAGAATCCAATTTGGATTGAAAATGAAAGTAAAAACTCAATACAGACCTTAACTATTGTCCTCGACTATTAAAGTGCAACAATTAAAAAAACATTTATTAATATGAATAACGCAAGTGTGATGAATATAATAATAACGCAATGAATCATCATACTCTTAACTTAAATTCTTAGAAAGAATAAACGTGGTTTCCAATTCAATGTTAGTGAAACTTATTTTTTATTGGACACAGTAATTTTATCAATGAACAAACGGATCTGATCCCTTATGATTTAATTCATTGACAAAATTTAAGTTTCCTCAGCCGATTGATACCAACACAATTTGAAATTAAATTTAAGCTGGTGATCGTATATTATATTTTTTTTCAACTTCCTGAATAAAAAAGAAGTAAACACTTTGTTTGTTATACGATACGTCAAAAAATATTTTAATAACAATTGACATAATAAAAAATATGGTTTAATATTACAAAAAATTAAATGTAATGGGTCAAATTTAAATTTAATGTTGTAGAAAATAAACTTAAAAGCTCCAAGAAAAAGGGAAGAAAATTTCAATTCTGGACTTATTAAAAAAATTCTTCGGTTTAAAGAACCTTGCCAGGGATAAGCGAGTCTAAAGAGAAGAACTCAACAATGCGGGAAACTAAATCAGCCATCGTCACAGATCAACTCCAAATTACTATGAAAGTGCATATTGGTAAGTGTCACTAGACGCTTCGCAATCTGGTGGTCAAAAATAAAATTACACTAGGTTCTCTTTTTATGCGGAAGATATGTTCTAAAAGAAAACGCATAAAAAATCGCACAAAAAAAAGACTAGACACACCTACACAAATAAAGGGTAACATATGTTCCATAACTTTATAAATCGTCTAAAACTAAATCAAAGAGTTAGAATATACCGAAAATCGCATAAAAATGGTTTATTAAATTTCAGAAAAATAATTATAAAAATAATTAAATTAGTATTACCGTATTCCTTGTAAAATGCTTATTCATAGTTTTATAAAATCGTTAACAGTCATAGAAAAGTTTATTAAATTTCAAAAAATTATAATTTTAAGAAATTCCTTACAAAATATATACAAAATGTTACAAAAAAAATAAATTTTCTCCTTTAAAATTATCCTTGACACTTTCTGTGGCAGGAAGCGTCAAGTGAAATATCCAGAAACAAAATATTCCGAATTTCTTACCCTTTTAACATATCAAAATGGTCTAAAACAGTTATTTAAAAAATATTTCTTGAAATATAAACCGCATAACTTCAAAACCGCATGAAAAGAAAACCGAACGAACTCTATTGCGGTGGTTATTTCATTTTCACATTTCATTATTCAAGTTATTCAAAATGTTTTTATCAATTAATGACGTTCTCAAATTAATTGAAACTTCCCCATTAACATTGGGTTAAGTTCTGGGCCATAAGGGCTTACTGGGGAACGAAAAGGCAGATGTTCTTGCTCGTTGGAGGGCGGCGACACTATTTGTTGACCCTGAACCACTGCTTTGGATCACAAAATCGATGACAAAAAACCAATAAAGAGTGAGTTTATACCAATAATTGTTCATTGCGGAGAAATACTAAGGGACAAAAACATAGCAAATGAGTGTTGAGAAATCCTTCTCAGATGCAGGAGCTGTGGGGACGAACTAACGGTGGACCATATCCTCTTGGAATGCCAGAAATACAGATAGGAAAGCGAGCAGTGCAGAGTACCGCAGTATATCGAGGGATGCCTAAACGCAGCTAAAAAGATCCCAACGTCCATCAGATTTCTCAAAGCAGCGAGACTATACCAAGAAGTATGAATCACTATTTTCAAGTGCTATATATTGTGAATAGGATGAATCTGAGAAGAATAACGAAAGTGTTAATGTGAGGAAAATTATTGATAAATAATCGGGTGTGGATAAAGTTCTGTAAGACTTGAACTGTTAGTACGACTTTAAATAACAATAAGAAATTCTCCAAATACTTAATTTAAGTAGATTTCAAGCCAGATTGGTGTCAGGTCTCATAACCAATTACTGTGGTCTGAGAATACATCTTCATGCTATTGGATCCTCCGATATGCAGACTTCTCACATTCTGCTAAAATGCAGCATTCTACCTTGATGGTGACATAAAGAATCCATAAAAAGGAACCCAGTCCTGAACTAGTTCGCCGGTTGCTGAGATTTATTCGAGTTTCTGGCTTACAATAGGTTAAGTAGGGACTCAAATAACATAATAAATTTGAGGCTGCAGTATTAAGGCCATCCAAACCTCGCCCTGGTATTAAATTTTTTCGAATCCAAAATACTCGAATATCAGCATTAAGAAAATTAAGAAAACTACTTTTTGATCATTAGGAAACAAAGCTCATAAAAACTGTTGCTTATGTGTACGGTATAATATAGTGAGTATATTTTGTAATATAAAATAATTATCCTCGATGAAAACAAAATGCTTAACTTTTTGCAATAAAAATCAAAGTTATTATGGTTGGCAGTTTATGATTATAAACGTTTCCGAACATAAAATATTTGTTTGTTGATTGTCTGACGTCAGTTTTATACACCGTATTTTCGTTGATATTAGATAATATCTGAAAACGGAGGTTTATTCATAAGAAATAATTGACATCTGCAAATTTAATTTTTATCTTAAATAAATAGACCACAAGCTAATGACGCCATTATACAGACTTTATTTGTTGAACAAAATTAAGCAATGCAAATAAAAATATTTTCTTCAGTTAATAAAAATGATAAGATTCTTTTCTTAATGCTTCAGTTAAATATTCAATTAAAAACTGTTTTAATGATTGTAATAATAAAAGTCATGTGTTTTATATACATTTTATAAGGTCGAAAAAAATAAATACTAAATTAATAAATCAAAAAGTTTCAACTGAGAAACAGTTTCAGTTCAATTCTTCAGTTGATTTAAGATTGCAAAAGCAACATTTAATTTATTGTTTAGGTAAATTATTTTATTAAAGCATTATTATTTTGTTTATCAAATAACGATTAACGACCGAAAATATTCCAATGAAAACTTTAAGAAAAAAATATTTTTTTACATGTACATACTTTAGATTTCTTCTTGTTGTCACAATTTGATATTATACTAGTACATATGGTATAATAATTGCTGTACATATTTAATGATTTAAAATTTTCTTTTAGTATAACTCCGGAACTCTTAAAAAATTGCATCTAATATGTATATCATTGAAAATATTTGGTTAATTTTTAAACTAATTAGAAATGCTTACGTTTCAAAACTTTCCATCCAGAGTAAACTGAAGTTTTACTTCAGACTTTTACAATCAAAACGAGAAGTGCATCACTAGATACTATACTAAGCCTGAACATAAAATTATAGCTTGCTACGGTTTATCGTTTTTGAAATGAGCAAAACCTTGTTTCAAGCAAAATTGCAGTCTATCAACCATACTTTTCAATATATATATCTAAATAGATTGTACAAAAAATGCGGACATATATACCGATACATGTAAGTATAATATATTCGCTTCTTTTCGTGAATGACTAAGTAATTTTGCCCAGGACAAGGAAGATATGGAATATAAAATAAGAAGCTAAACATTAGATTCAATATTTCTCGATTTACCAATTTTTATTCACTCTAGAGTCGCTAAAGACTTTGGTAGTTGTAAAGCGACGGTAATTAACAATTAAAAAAAAATATTTCATTAACTTGTGGTATCATCAACAATTTGAATCTAATTTTATTAATTTAACGTTAACACCGTGTCTTATGCGATTGATAAATATTACATCTTTATCTACTATCAAATTCCAAATCACTTGATTTGCTTTGCATTTTTCAAGTTTAAATACATAAGAAAATAGTAAAAACAATATAGTATTGTAAGAAACTCTGATACCTATTATTGAAATTGTCGTAAAATTGGATGTTCCCAAAATTCCACCAATTTGTAATAAAAATAATAAAAGGACATTCATTGTTTACACTGAATTCAATCAACTACAGTAGATACTAGTATTCCAGTCCCTGTCTAATCCGTCACCCCTGTAATCCGACTTGCGTACACTTAAGTAGTAAATGTATTACATGTCGGATTACACTGTGCTCTTGTTCAAAAAAAAAAAAATTGCGGACTACAAAGGGTTAGCGCAAATACTCTATAGTCTAACAGATTCGATACTTCAACACTGTCATGCAAAACGATTACAGAATTATCTAAGGTCTGCTGTACTTAAAAATTGCATATCTTAAACTTGGAGTTTTGTACAAATATTATGTTCTAGTACTAATTAAACTTCTGATGGAAAATTTTAAATAATAAAATCTTTCCATTTTCTAACATTTCCCTCTCTTGACCTGCTTCCAAGAACCAATTAATTTACTGTGGGATGAAGAAGAAATAGATATATTTTTCATTATTTTTTATGTCTATAATACAAATTTTCCATAACTTTTAACACAAACTTTTCATTTTAATTGCATAAATATTATTTTGCGATTGTTTCATTTAAATCAATCGAACTAATACAGTACGAAGTTTTGAACTTTGAACTGCAAATGATCCGATACGGTGCCCTTTTGACAAACTTTTATTTCGTCATCAGATGTTTTCAGTTTTATCGGAAATATGCTGAGCACAATGGCATTGACTTCACTCAAGTACATTCGTTCGCCCGTTATCATTAATTCATATACTGATTTCTCAGGAAGAGAAATAGAGTTCAATTTGAATCGCACAAAGAAAACCTTCTTGCTGATTTCACAAAATGAATAAATTAAATCATAATTTTTGTAATAAATTTTCCATTTACTTATGGTTTCCTTATTTTTCTACCGAGAAATATTCAAGCGAAAAAAAAAAAAAGAATGGTTTCCCCGTAACACTTCAAAGGAATCTGTTGGATGCTTACAAGGTAAATAAATTGGGGAAAATGTGCGGTTTTTTTTACCTTTTTAACAATTAAAAATAACATTTGTAATATGACAAAAAGACTAATTTAGCATTTAAAATGCTGACTAAAACATTTACTTCTGTAACAAACAAATGGTATGAAAATAAAATAAACTTACCAAAAGAGGGAGGGAAATAAATTTTCAAGTCTGTGTTGATTTTATGTTGTTTTCAACATAAAAGTTTTCATAAAATAAAAATTCAGAAAAAAAATCCTTTTACCGTATTTCAACAAAACAATGGTATATAAACAAAGGGTTGATATTTTATGCAAATTACGTAACTCTAGCTATTGAATTTATTATTGGGAGCTTTAATAAAATATACTGGGCAAATTATACCAGTTTTGTTCAAAATAGATCTATAATATTATGAATAGTGTTTTCTATGTTAACAGGAAAATTTTAAAGATTTGATGGACACATACGTGAGACTTGACTTTGAGGTCAATCACTTGATAAGCCTACTATAAGAAGCACATGCTAGACAAGCACAACGCACCACACATAAAAATATTTTGTTAAAATATCACGTTTTTGCAATATTCCACTTAGCAGCAACCATATGACATGCATTTTTTATCACATTCATACATGCTTTTAGAAACCTTTTCCTCACATTTATATTTCTTACGTGGAAGAAATATTATCGAATTGATTTTACGAATAAAAAAAATAAATAAAACCGTATTGAAGCAAAAGATACTAATTATATTTCAAAATTGACTTAACCACTTTGCTGTAATTTATAAATAGCTATATACACAAAAGAAAAAATAAATGCAAATAATTCATTTTAACTACACATATCAAATTATTATTGATAACTACACCAAAGTCAAGTGTTTTCAACAAGAAATTTTGTTTAATTTTTATTTTTTTTTTCATCAAAACGAATAAAGTCTTTCCATTTTTAAAGTTTCTTTTATTATAACCGTTTCATACTTCTTTGTTAATAAACACCCTAAAGCTGATTCAAGGAATAGAATTTTTATTCAAAAAAATGCGAATCAATTCATAAAAATAATTAATGCAATAAGTTTCTCGTTAAAGTTTTAAATAAATATTTTAGTCGCTCTTTTTTTCCTTTGAGTGATGCAAGTATATTTTTGCAAAGAAATTAAATAATGATATCAATGGATGCATTTTCCTACGAGCTTTTGAGAAAAATCCTCATACAAAATTTGCCCATAGAAATTTGCTCACTAGCGTTACTGTTCACACGAAAGTTGCCCACATAGAAATTTACTCACATAAAAATTCCTCACACAGAAATTTAGACACAAAGATATATATATATATACTCACACGGACATTAATCCACAGGAAAAAAAATAAATATTTAATTTATTAATTAAAATAAACATTTGAGAATCGTTGGATCATAAAAAAAAACTACTGCAATATTAGTTTACGACGTTTCGCTACATTTAATAGCTTCTTCAGGCTCTGTATACAACAAAAGCAATACATACAAATTAAACAGATTAAAATATTAAGAACTATAAAAATTAACAATGATGATAAAGTTTACATTTTATACATTTTCTTTTAAAAAATCAAAAACCTTATGCTACTAATCAACAAATAATTTTTATTTATTTTAAATAATAGTAATTTATTTTTGAATTTTTTTTAAAAAAAATATAAAACTAAACTATATTCTCACTAATCAAATAATTTTTATTTATTTTAAATAATAGTATTTATTTATGAATTTTTTTAAAAAAAAATCTATAAATCTGAACTACATTTGCTAGAATTTTGATCAATTTTAATTTTTATATAATCAAATTATTAATAGAATTACTTAAATGCTGTAATTATAAATATGATCATGGTTAATTTCTATGTTTTTTAATATTATAATCAGTTTAATTTGTATGTATTGTTCTTGTTGTACACAAAACCTGATGAAGCTGTTGAATATAGCAAAACGTCACATACTAATATGGCAGTTGATTTTTTATAATCCACCAATACTTTAACATTTATTTAAATTCATAAAAAAGGAATCATATAATTTTTATCTACTTTATTAACACATTATTATTAGTATTGTTATTATTACAATATTAAAATTGAATTAATAAAAAAATCGCTAATAATAATTAATCGCTAATAAAAAATACTAATAATTAAATAACAATTTATTAAATAATAAATAAAATAAAAAATAAATAGTTTTTGCTGTGGGTAAAGACATATCATTGTGCGTTAATTTCTGTGTGATGATTTTTTTCTGTGAGGAAATTTCTATGTGGGCAACTTCGTGTGGGGAATATAGCTTTTCATCTACAAACATATCCCAAAAAAATCCTTTGAAATTCTGCGATTTGGGTGACAAGAAAAAAAAACTGGGTATATCACATTTTGAAAGAAAAAGTTTTTTTTTTGAAATTAGGATTTCTAGGATGAGATTAGTTGAGCCCCAACAATGCAGCCTCAGGAATCGTCATTTACCTTGGTGCCTACTTCATTTAGTTAAAACCAAGTAGCTGGGCGAACCTCAGCAACCGATGCACCAGGTGCTTTTCGACAATTTCATTTCCAGGGCAGGTCAAAGAATTCATACTTGATGTTGTATAGAGGAAACCAGAACGTCCCAAGAAAAAAAGAAGAAGATAAGATATATTGAATTTCTCAATTTATTAAAATGAGGAATGTTCACTACGATTTAAAGAACCACGCCAAGGATAGATGACGCTGGAGGGATTAATTCAACCACGAAAAAACTAAACCTTAATTTATTCGAAGAGAATCATAAACCTATCAGCAAACAAAAAAAAAACATGGATCCTAAAATGAACCCCTTCATGTTTCAGTACTTTGGTAAAAAAAAGTTTCTTAAAAAAATGAGCAAAAGCTATTCATAAAATACATATGGCGAATATTGCCAGTTTAGGCCCCCTTTCTACTTCGGTAAGCAAAACATGATCCACCTTACAATAAAAAAATAAGAAATTACGTACTTGCTCATTGTACCCTCTGTTATTTATAAATTGTCTCTTATGTTCAATTGTGACTTTAGTTACGGATCAAATCGTCTGAAAATTTGCAAGTTCCTGTTTTTTCACACACTACTTTTATTTTTGATTCAAAAATACAAACCCTTTAATGGCTATGAATAGCATTTATACGTTTCTTAATCAAAATTTAATGTTTTTACTAAGAAAATTTAAACTTAAATATAAATTATAACATATATAGTTGCCATTGAAAAAACATTTTTATACTTCTTCGTATTTTCAAACCAATAAGACTTAATACACATACTTCTTTGTGTTGTAATTCTGGTTTTTCTTAACACAAATGTAAGAAATGCTTTGCCGTGCACCGATATGATAACCAAAGACAAATAAAATCTATGGTGATTTATTTTTTTTATAATATTTTGGTGACTCAATCAATATAACAGTAATCAAAAATATGTAATTTGTAAGTTGGCAAAAACAAAGAACAAAGATTGTAAACACATACGTGTGTGTGAAATACAATAACTGTCTCAAATTTGAACTAACAAATTATAATTATGGCTTCAACTATCATTTTAATTTCATTCAATTGCCAATTTTAACCATTTTTCAATTGGATCAAAGATGCGTTGGGAATATTATGGTGTATATTTCACGGGAAGTTATTTGTCAGTTGCATCAATAATGGATTATGAATATTTCACGGAAAGTTATTAGTAAATAATATAAATTCTACAATACCTACTTTGATGTGACTGCAATCAAAGAAATACCTATAACAGTTAAACCTTGATTGGTGATGTTCAATTTTATCCAAATACACATTATGGTTTTCATGTCTACACAAAAGCAGACAATTTCCTTAGTTAAGGATGTATGTACGCTATTTTAAGAAATAATCAATACAATTATATCACAAAATAGCAGATTTTTTTTAGAAATGACATACAAACATCTGGACACCTTTAGGACCTTTAAGCTTAGTACTAAGATATTCGCATAATTTCGCCGATTTTTATTTTTTTACAGCCCTTTTAATCATGTTCCAGACAATGAATGAAATAAATCATTACAAAAATCAAAACAATTTAGCATTTCAATGAAACCTTTAATTTTGCAATTTCATTTTTAATAAACTTAACTGTAGAATATTGTTACACGACTATCCTCTTTCTTAAAATAATTATTTTTATTTTAAAAAGCTTATTTGGTAAATCTTTTTTTAACAATAGATAATAAAACTCAGATGTTTTATTGGTTAAATGTTTTATTTTCCAAATTAGCGACGTTTCGTTGCCTATTGCAACTTCATCAGGCGTTTGGATCACAAAAATTCAGTTTCAATCCGATAATTTTACGTCACCAATTTGGAAACTAAAAAAATTAACGGATCTTAAAAAGCCTAAGTTTTCTTCTTATTTCAATTAATTATTTATTTACTATCACCTTCGAAAGATTAAGGTCTATGGTCCAACTCTAGGGTTTGCAAATCTGCAATATCTCGAATTTATTTTTTCTTATTTTTTTCAATCACCATATAACAATCAATACAAACGATATTATTTTTTGTTACAATATTTGTATTTCTACATTTAATTTTTGAGTCTTCTAAGATAATTCAACATTCTCATTCTGAAAATAATAATTTCGCAACTCACAAATAAACCAAATGGTGCAGGTTGAGAATGTCGTGTTGGACCTTACAAGTAAATACAACATTAAAACTTGAGTATATTAGCAATAAGTTGGAATAAATTAAAGTTATCGTAAATAGATAGTAATTTCCAAAATATCATAATTGTGTTAATAAATGTGGATTCTAATAAAGTAGTTTTATTATTTATAATAATACGATTTTTAAGATATGCTATAGAAAAACTTTTATTTGTTAATATATATTGTGTGAAATTAAAATGTTACATGTTATTTTTTATAAACAGTCAATTATAAAATCACTACGACATCGACCTCTTGTAATAAGTTCTTGAACTGATAGCCCTATACGCCATCTACACATGTGTAGTAAAAATATATTTGAAGAAAAATAAAAACAAATCGTAACGGTAAATCAAATCGATAAAACGTCACAATTCTTTTCTTGAAATGAAAAGCATGAAAAGTTCATCTTTAAAAGCTTCCAATTATGATTTTTACAATTTTTTTAAACATTTTTTCTGCGTCGTTCTGTTTTCTAACTCCTACTTCATAGAATAAGGAAACATCAATATAATATGGCAGGCCAGAAAGAGAACAAAATATTTAAAACCCACATTCCAGACATTCTTGGAATTTTTTATCTCAATTCTGGTTTTCAACATAATTAATTGGGATAATTAGAAAACTTGCATTAAATTATTGTTTTTCTTTTTTTCATGTGAAGTAAAATGGGAATGTGGTAGAAAATATTTAAAAAGTTTGAAAAATTCACTTACCTGAATTTCCAGGAGTAATTCATTTTTTCTCCGACGTATGTCAAGTAGCATTTTTTGCTGCTCTGGTGTTAAATCTATAGGAAAAACAATTTAATGATTTTTATGCTTTCAACACAACAGTTCAATATAGTATGAAAAACAATCAAAATTTCTACTGTTTTTATTTTCCTTTCCAACGGAAATGCTAACACGTACATTTATATTTTTAAATTAAACGGTACTTTTTACAAGTACGCAGATATAAATATTTAACATAAGTCCTTTTAAGGTTTTCCCAATTTCATTAATAGAATTATATAGATATAGTGATAAGTACAACTTATATAGATAAGTACAACTTTTAATTATTTTTAATGATCCAATTTACATTAAGCACATAAGTCATAGCTTTAAAATATAGTTTGCAAACATTACATAAGGATCGATATAAGCTAAAATAAAACTTAAAAATTCCTCAATAAAATAAGATACATTTTTAATGTTAATATTATAATTTTATTTACCTGCTGGATTAAAAGTATCATTTGAATGCGCTGAAGAACCCATTGTCGCACTCTCATAATCCGATAACATTATACGAATAACCACATAAAATTAAAGAAGCACTAGCTAGCTTAAAAATTTTTTGTAACAAAATATGATAGAATTTGAACAACATTAAAACAACGTTAAATTAAAATAACTTTTCACCTGGCTGTCAATGATGGCGTGACAGCCATTTTAATAATAAACGCGTCTGCGATCAAACGCTGGCGCTGTCTGTCGTTGACAATTGAAATCAATGAAATTTAAATTCAAAAACAATGGCGGTTTGGACGGTTTTACTCAATTGTTATTCAAATTATAATGATATGGGAACTATGTTACAAACTTTACTGAATAGTCATAGTTGAATTAAACTTTATTTATATAAAATAAGTAGATATTAATATAATTATTATTTACAACAAACAATGACTTTCTTTGAGCGGACATTACCCTATTCAAGAAAAAAAATATTACCAAACGCTTACAATTAATTTAGATTATGCTCCAACTTAATAAAAAAAGGTATACTATGCGACAAATTTATTATATAATTATTATTATTTGACTATATATATGGTAAATGATGTTTTTATATCACCCTTTAAATTGAAAAGAAAATTCTTTTGATATGAATAACAATTTTTATAAAAATATATTAATTAAAGTTATACACAATTCAATTCCTTTATTTTTCTTTTTCTAGTTTTATTCTGGACTTTTTAATAGCTTATTTTCAGTAACTAATTTTTGGAGTACTTATAATACAATTTTTGAAGTAGGAGAGTATATTGAAAATATTTAAAGAACCGCAATATTAATATCCAATTTTTTTACTGCAACTTAAAATGACGTTAAAAAATAAACTCAAAAACTTTTAATTTGGATCGATGATTCAAAAACGAAATCAGAACTATGTGCTAACAATTTTCTTGTCAACATAATACACATACATATTTAAGAAGAAAATCTACGTCCTGAATAAAAAAAATCATTTTTCGACACCCCGTTTCAAATTTCGATCGTATAGAATAACGTCCGCTTGACAAACATAGATTTGTATTTAAAAAATATTTGTAATTTCAATAACTTTTGGGCAAGATTGTGCAATTAAATTTGGAAAAAATGATTTTTTTGCAATATTTTTTATGAATTCTTTTTCTTTCCAAAGAGGAATTAACCAAACATCTCTCATTTGTGATTCAAACTCCTTGATCAAGCTGATATTTTGAAACATATTCCTCCAATTTGAATTAAATAACTGTGCACGATAAAATGTAAAGTTATAACATTTTTGAGTTCTTTTATTAATTTGATTAGTCTTACATAAATGCTGATATAATCTCCAAAAAACTTCCGATGCTAACCCCTTAGTACCGACATCATAATATGTAATAAAATATTCAATGCAGTAATCTCCAAGTGTATATCCGACTTTATTGGCCCGAAAATGAGTTATCGCAGTAGTGAAAGTATTTTGATCTCCTTTTCCAATATAATTATCTTGTAAATCGACTAAACTTTTTGTAACAATCACATCTAAATCCAGATATGTTCCACCATACTTCCATAATAAATAAAATTTAATAAAATCTCGTAACTGTTCTTCTGCGTACGGAGACGTCTGAATTCTTTCGTACAAGTTTAAATATCGGACCTTGCTCATTATCACCCTCTGTAGATTTAAATATCGAAATACTACATTTTTGTATTTTCGTAACACGTATATAATTTGATTGTTGATTTCTTCACTGTATTCTTCCGGGTGTACTTGATATAGAAATATTACATAAATATAAAAAAACTTGTGATGACGAGCAGCCGATTCAATAGCACATGCCTCTTGACTAGATAAAGTTACAACACCTTTTCGATACGAAGAGCAATTGGTTTGAATAAAAAATATATTTGGGCGCAATAAATTATTTTCATTCTCTAAATCCGGCACAGTAACCAGCACTTCTGTCTCATTTAATGTTACATCGCACCATAAACTTTGATTAATAACTAAATTATTTATGAAAACAAGCGACAGGATAATAAATGCGACAAATAATTTTGCCATTTTCAAAGAAAAAGATTTTGAATTAAATATTTATTTATAGAAATAAGAAAAGAAATTCAAGAAAAATGTTTCTATACTTACAGGCAATAACTATTTTATGTATTTAAAACGTGATTACCTTATAAATAATATGAAAAATGTTCATGAAATAAAACACAAATAACTTTTAAGTATCAATAATTTACTTAAATTACAAATTAATATTTCATTTAATGGCTAAATTGTACAATAAACTTTGGTATATTTAGAAAAAATATCACAAAATTTGTCAATCAAATAATAAATATTCTTAATTAGCTACTTTTAAATGACCTGAATGGGCCATTTTTTAAAATTTCATTAAAAAATGTCAATCAATTTTTTTCAAATAACAAAAAAAAACATAAAAAGCACCTCTGTAAGACACACAAGTGAATTTAGAAAACGCCAATTATTTAATATCTTAACTGGAATTAATTATTTCTTCTCAAACTTATTAAAAAAAAACAACTTCTTTATCAATCACAATATCATATTTAAATAAAAAAGGGAAAAGCCGGGAATAACCAAAACGTTTGTTTTTATAAAAAACAGTTTTTGAATTTACCATAAATCAATAGTGAAATAATTTAATCATTCACAATAGAAAAAGAAGCAAATAGCTCGTCTAAAAAAACGAAAAAAATCACTTCATTATTGCCGAATTTTCTAAATAAACAATGAGTTGTGTTGCATAGGCACCAATAGGTACTACCGTCGCCTTTGAATGAGCATTTGCAAAATTTTGAATATTAAATCGTATATTGTTTTCTTATTCATTTTTATACCAGAAATTCTATATAAGTTTCAAAAACTTTAGAAAAACAAATTGAAATCAACAGACGGAATATAATAAGTTGCTCATCTTAACGTCAATTTCTTTTAAACATGGAAGTCAAATCTTTAAACAATAAAATTTTTATATTAATAAGATTTTGTTGGTTCCAAACGTAGAAATTGTGATTAGTTATTAAAAGGTAAAAGGTACAGATATTGTGAAAATCTGACTAATTTAACATCATTTTTATTTTGTTTGTTAAAATTAAATATTCAACAATGTTAAAGTAGCGAAAGGACTCATGTCCCTTTTAGGTCGGTCAAAATCTGGCAACGTTGCATTTTCTACTATATTTTTAACTTCGTTCACGAATAAATCGGCCCAAAATTAGTATTTAGTCACAAAAGAGAAAATTATACGGCTCAAGTGTACTTTAGCACACCCACAATCTGGCAATGTTGCATTTTCGACTTTGTTTTTAATTAAATTCGCGATATTTTTGTTAATTCTATTCTAATATGGTATAATTCTCTCTTTTGTGGCTAAATTTTCATTATGGACCGATTCAATCGCGAATTAAATTAAAAACAAAGTCGAAAATACAACATTGCCAGATTGTGGGTGTGCTAAAGTACACATGAGCCAATTATACCTTATAAGAATTGAATAACCATTCATGGCGAATGAATAAAATAACCACGTAGAAAATGCAACGTTGCCAGATTTTAACCGAACCCAAAAGGAACATGAGCCAAAAGAAGTTTTCAAGGATTGGAAAGAAAAATTCGAAAATCACAGAGATTTAGATTTAGCTCACGTCTCTTTTAGGTCGATCAAATCTGGCAACGTTACATCTTCTGATTTCTTTTTTTAATCTACTCGTGATTTTTTTTTTTGTTAATTTAATTCCTAATATGTTATAATATTCTCTTTTGTGGGTAAATTTTCCTTATGGATCAATTTATTCGCGAATTAAATTAAGAACAAAGAAGAAAATGCATGGTTGCCAGATATTGACCGACTTAAAAAGGACTTGAGCCTTGGATTTTTTCTAAAAAGGTGTTATATAAAATAAAGGAATATACACACAACCATTCAATTTTGGAAGGATTCTATTGAAAAGTCTCACCATAATGTGTAACTCTCCAAACAACCACCAGTTCGGCAAAGTTCAACGATCAACACTATTTTTTGTAGTGTATGAAATTTTGAGTTCAATATTGAATTAAATAGTTGACAATTAGCAACAATATCATTTTAATATTTTCAGTTATATCTATTTCATAATATTTAAATAAACAATTCGATATGTGTGTTTCTATGTCTTTTAAATAAACCGTGGTGTTAATTAAAAACGTACCAAACCGATTTACGTATAATCAAAATTACTAAAAGAATATGGGGTATTGCTATTCGAAGAATCGGATCAAGGAAAATAAGTGAGTCACATGTTTTTAATATATTTTCGAATCACCATCAGACGCTTCTGATAAGATAATAGAAAAGTAATTTTTGGCATCAAACGTCGAAAAACATTTCGATTTTAAGGTTTAATAGTAAATATGTTTAAAAAAATGGTAATTAAAACCAACATTCACCTAAAACGTAAACTGTTGATTTTCAACAAGCACAAGAACAATTTCATGCATTTTAATTCCAGTTAAGAAGTTAGTAAAAATATTTGCCACTAGAATTATAAACATTTGGACAATATTTTTTTGCTATTAACCCATACGGTTGTCGTGAACCAATTGTGACATTAACTGCACTGGTTAATTGATTCCACACGTGAATTACTTTTGATTCTTCTAGCTTCTTAAGCGTTTCTAAAAAGTTTGATTCATCGAAAAATTGTCTCCATTTATCCCATTTAAGGGCGTAAAATGCACTGGGCGGATAGACAGTAAAATTTTGGCATAATTCTGGCCGCATTTCCGATATTTTTTCTGTGGTACAAATTTTTTTACTTAAACGCGTAACTACACCGGGACCATTCGTACCCCAATCGTTTCCTTGGTAGTTATCGTGAAAATCATTTAAACAAATCGTTGCTAATTTGTGACCAAAACCAAATTGATCAAAGTTAATAACCCCGGCAGCTACAGCCGTTTCACTTTCTGCTCCAGCATAATTCGGACTCAAAATTTCCAATCGTGAAATAACAACAACGTCTAGATCTAAGTACGTTCCTCCATATTTCCATAACGTTAAATATCGCAACAAATCGCTCATATGTGATTTTGCATAACTTGAATGATGTATAACACGGCTCCGGTACAAAGCTTCGACTGGTGTATTCAACGTGTAATTAAGTAATCTAATATGCCGCAAATAAATATTCTTATATTTTTCTAAAGAATGTACTATTTTATCGGTACGAGAATTGTCGCTAAGATTTACTGCAGCTCGAGAAACGAATAAAACGTAGACATGCGAATCGGGATTCATTCTTGCTGCTGACTCAACTGCACAAGCTTGTCTAGAATTTAGGACCACTTTTCCAGCCTCCCGAGATGTACAAGAAGTTTCAATAAAAAATATCGCAGGATGTCGTAAATGTTCCGGTGATTCCAATTCTGGTAGGAGTTCACTCTTCTCTATCGGATGTTCCTCATCAAAGCACCAACAATCTGGCGATTCTTTTCTGCTGTAGCTTATTATACCAATCGAAAGCAAAACGAAGAGGACTATGAGATGAAAAAAACGCCTTCCAAATTTCCTCAACATTGTAGTTATTTATTTAAAGGCGATCGACGATAGATAAGATCAAGATAATGAAACTAAAAAATAAATAAATAAACGTATCATTAAGCCTTTTTAATTAAATAAATAAAAAGACAACATGCAAATGAAATAATTAGTTACTTTAAAGCAACTGAAAAATTAACAAACCCGGCATTTATTTAAATTATCTTCTTAAGTATATAACGCCGGGTTTGTTTTATTTTTTTTTTCAATACTACTCGAATTATTTTGAACCATTAAAAAATAAATTTAAAAACTTACCATTAATGCATGACATATTAATACGATGATGGAATGCATAAAATTTTATAATTTCTTTAATATTCCTTTCTCGTCCTTTTTGACATACACACATTACTACATTGAAAGGATATATACCTCCAGGACTGTACACGGCACATGCCTTTAAAAGCTGCGTTTGCGTAATGAACTTTCTATCATTATCCTTTCCTTATGCCTTTTCTCTTTGATTTACCTGAATTAAAACAAAAATACATATAATTATTATTACACACTCCAATTTAAATTCATTTTTTTACATTTGATTAAAAATTTAACATAAAATTAACAAGTAAACAGATGGCCGTATTATTGAATGAAATTACTTATTTGCAAAAGACAAATAATATATTATTATAGATTTTTATTATAGCCGTTAGTCTGCACTTTGTGTTTTAGTCTTTTGAGTGTTTGATGTAAAAACTAACAGTGTTGAGTACTCTATGATAAACAAAAAACTACCCTTATTTTCATGTTCCTTTATAGTTAGCAATCCCCCTTCGTTTGAATATTGATTTTTTGTAAATTGCAGTAACCTAGCGTATGATACAATTCGGTGGTTTTTTTATATGCTGATGAAACTACTTTATTGTACGCTTAAGAATTTGTAAATTGAGGCAATGACTTTTAATTTTAGTGAAGTTTAACAATGCTCAGAATTTAAAATAGTTTCATAATTACTGAATGGCTACGGTTTGAATAAATTTGCTTAAACACTCCATACACATTTATCATATCAAGTTATGATTATGAACATTATAGATATATTTACAAGAGATAAAATTCAAACCTAAAATAAGGTTTTAACTAATTATTGGTGTCCGGCCGAACTTTTGGTTTCGGTTTCGACTTAGTTTCGGCTTAGTTTCAGTTTCAGCTGTCGTCAAGCCGAAACTACGGCCGAATCTGAAACTGAATTTGTGAGATAAGAGTGTTAAAACTTATTGTTTTTCACTTACTATTTGATTCTTCAATTATGATATATACTGATAACTATCTATTTATTGATATTTTGTTTAATATTGTCTTTAATATATTTTTTCAGTTCGAAAGAAAACTGATCAAAGTTTAAAAGAAATTATTTTGTTTTTATGAAAACGAAGAAAGAGTATTTTCTATTTGATGTACCTAACAATATTAAGTAAAAAGTAATTTTAATTTGTAACATTTTATTTTGTTATTCGTAACTAATATTAAAAAGAAATATTAGGTGCATTTCTTTCATATCAACTCCTTATTTCAGCATAAATATTTTATTTGAAATAAGCGATGATAATAATATTTTATGTTAATGATTAGTTCAAATTTTAGGGACTAAATGATTAATGAATACCTATAGGATTTAAAAGTAGACACCAATTATGTTTTTTTTTTCTACGAATACATGACCTTATATGGAAGTTTAAGTTTCGGCCAAAATTAAGACTGATGCCGAAATTCGGTTTCGGTTTGGCCGTAAAATTAGTTTCGGTCGGACACTACTAATTATGTTTAAAAATATCGAAATTGAATTTTTGATTTCACAGTTATAACGCTTTCAATATAATATACTAGTAACTTGTGAACCTTATGAAATATGCACAGCCAATACTGCACACAATTGATAAAAATTCGAAATGACAGTTAAAACCAATGACAACAATCAATTAGTTCAAATTTAATGCCCGAAATAAATTCGTAAAAGTAAGGTAGTAACGTAAAATTGTTACCGTAAACGATATCAATATTTATTCAAATGCAGTAGATGCTCATTAATAAAATGTCTTTAGTGCCACTTTAAAACAATTTATAAGCAGATGACAATAAAATTACTCTCCGGTCTCTCTAATATACAATGTGCTTAAGAATGGGCAGAAAATTTACTCAAAAATGTTAGTTTTGTAAACAAATTTATATGCAACTAACATTTTGAGATTGTTATGTTGGTTGCAGAGCTATCAAAAAAATGGCTCATGTCCCTTTTAAAACAATCAAATTTACGTCGCATATTCTAATTTGTTTTTAATTTAATTCGCGAATAAATCGACCCCTAATGAAAATTTAGTCACAATAGATAGAATAGCAATAAGAATAGAATAAAAACAAAGTAGGAAATACAATGTTAGGGACTTGAGTCAAAAAAATTATCTTTGTTACTTGGAAGTAAATTAGTTTAAAGTATCTGTTTACTTCTTTAAAGTATCTAGGTATCTAATATAGTTTTTTAATCCGTTGATGTCTTTGGCTATCCTTTGCACTCGAAGTCGTTTTTCGTTTGTTTTATCAGCAACTCGAAGCGATTTCAGTGAAAAATCATATTTAGGTACAAATAAGTAAATGATAAATACCCATAACTCATAAGTACCCAAAAATGTCCAAAAGCTGTCAATTGAGAAACATTTATTTTGCAACACGATAATTCAACACTCCTCTGTGCAAGAAAAAATTTGGAAAAATTAATAAATTAAGGATAAGTGATTTTGTCTTACCTACCATAACAGTCTAAAGTTCATCGGATTTCTATTTATCGGGTTTCAATAGCTACATTTACTGAGTAGTACAAAAAATTGAAAACTTAAATGACTTCAAATGTAATTTTGAGATATTTTCCTTAGTCATCCTTATTAATTAATGCATTTTTACTAATTTGGCATTAAAAATGTGTACACTAGATGCCAAAAGGTTGATAATATTGAGAGGGGTAATATCATTGATTTAAAATTAATATTTGTTTCAAAATTTTGTGTTTTAATGTTTTTTTTTAAACAATTATTTTCTGGTGCTCCTAATATGTTGTACCAGTGGTTCTTAACCTTGCTGAAGATACTGACCCCCGATAAATTTATAAGCGCATTGACCGAACCGTTTTTTTGAAAAATAAAATATGTATTTTTTAAATAATCACTATTTCTGACCGAATTATTGGTCACAGTTTTGGTCTAGTTTCGGCTGTCGTCAAGCCGAAACTACGACCGAAACCGAAACTAAATTCAGGAGATGAACATGTTGAGAAATTGTTGTTTCTCCATTATAATATTTGATTCTTCAATTATGAATTTTGATAATTATTAGTTGTTGAAAATTATTTTTAATATTGTTTTTCAATTTGAAAGGAAATTAACCAAAGTATAGAAAACATTATTTTGTTTTTAAAATGTAAAAGAGTACTTTCTGTTTTGTGTATCTAAATATATAAGGTAAGAAGTTATTTTGTTTTGTAACTAATTATTTATTTTATGTTTTTTGTAACTTATATTAAAAAGAAATATTAGGTGCATTTCTTTCAAATCAACCCCTTATTTCAGCACAAATAATTTATTGGAAATAAATAGTGATAACAGTATGCTATATTAATGGTTAGTTCAAATAATAAGACAAAATTATTGATACGTAAAGGCTTTAAAAGTAAAAACTGATTAACTTTTTTCTTGTAAAAAGATAACCTTATATGAAAGTTTCGGTTTCGACCGAAACTAAGACCTAAGACTGATGCCGAAATTCGGTTTTGGCCGTAGAAACTTGTTTCGGTCGGACACTAATAATCATACATTGGTCATATGAGTCGGGGGTGTGTCTAGACCTCTGCCGAACCCGTAGGACTGACTCACCGAGCCCCTGGGGTTTGATTGAACCCAGATTCAGAACTACTGTATTATACATTTGGTATGAAATAAATTTACTATATTTCTGAGTGATAATGACTTAGTTGACTCATACTTTGTATTTAATTTGATGTTTAGTGGTATTAAAATGTTCTACTTCTATTGTATAATCCTCATATTATGTATATGTCAAATTACGAATAATTTATCCTATTGTCTTAAAGTATACGGGTGTTTGGTTGTAAATTATACGTTTCATAAGCCATGAAATGAAAAAATTGCTTACAGTCACCTCTAGTCCTAGTAAATCTTCTCAAATTATAGTTCTCATATTACGGTTATTTATTCCTATGTTTTTTAGTTTTACTTTAATTTTCCCTAACAAATCTAAGTGCATGGTGGCATCGTAAATGAAATATTTACCGCTACAAGTCAAAATTCGTCCGAATTTGTGTTTTTGTGGCAAAAATGAACGAAAGATTTGGGAACCGGTGACAGTGGAGCCAACACGAACGTCCAAGTAAGCACCCCAATTGTTATTAAAATATTAATATTAAGAACTTAGTAGTGAACTTAATTGTTATGAAATATATTGTTGTTACATTGTAGTTATTTAAATAACTAGTTAGTTTGAAAGTAGTTTTGTTCGTATTTAGTGAAATTATTGTTGTTGTTTTCGACGCTTCAATATCAACATTTCCATGCTTCATTGATAACGGCATTGTGTATTAATTAAGCAGATAATAACTATACGATCGAAATTGATCCTTACTAGATTCGAGCTACTGTAAAATTTATTTTTTAAATATAAAAACAGACTGAAATGCCAAACGAACTAATTCTAGGGAGATACTAAAAGTTCAACAAATTATCTTGGTGAATTTTCGAGGTGTGAGGTCAGACATTACTTTGGCCTTAGGGTCAAAATAACCCCACGTGACCAGTCAAAAGGATTAACTCATTTCCTTTACTAATTGGATATTTACGTTTTAAAATAATAATATTTATCTACATATAAACATAATTCATTCAATATAAATGAAATCTATCGTTCCTAAAAAAATAAAGTATTGGGAAATTGTAAGAGCTCTATTACATGAGTGGTTCATTTTTGATTAATTTTTTAATCGGTTAAATCATTTATTTTCTATAATCTTTAGAGTTTAGACTTTAGTTGTTATAATTTACAAAACATTGATGGTTAAAAATTTTCTCTGCATAAATATGAAGCATGGACTTTTTAGATATACTTTTAGCTATGACTTGATTTTATTATATGTAAGTAAAATAATAATACAGGTATTGTTATTCATCACAGAATAGGTAACAAGTATAGACTTAAATCGTGGATAACAAATTTCGTAATGGTATATTAAAGTTTTATGTTTATCCATTGTTTTTTTCTAATCAGTGAAATTGTTATTAAAACTTTTCGCCATTGAAACACATATTTGTTTTGATAAATTAATTAGAAATGTAGGACAGTAGGACAAAACAAGAAAAATAAATAATTTTTAGATATCCTGAATATATATTTAACAAATTAATAGATTTTTTTTGGTTTTATACTAAGATAAAAATTTGCAAAAATTTGTTATTACACAAATACATTGACTTTAAAAATCATTCTTTCACTAAGTTGATAACAAATCTGTTCATATATTAATTAGGTACGAGTAAAATAATAGGAATACCCAAATCCCTCTATCTGTTTTCTTATCGGCTCTAATCAGCCCCCCTCATATTCCGTTAACAAGAGCAAAGATCAAAACGACTCCGTCTTTAAAAATATTGAAATAATAAATAAAATATTTTTATATCAAATTATGATTTTTTTTTATTTGTTGATAATATTTAATCAAAAAATATTTGTATGTGGTATTAGTTCAACGTATATAAAAAAGGTCGGTTGCTTGGCTTAAAAGGGGAGGGAGAATGAAGAGGACAAAAGAGGCAAACTTAAATCCGTTTTTCCAAAGATTATTTCCAATATATAATTTTATTCGAAAACATATTAATTTCAAGTTATGGTTTTAGTATTGGTTTCATTTTTCGTTGTTTATATTTAAGAGTAACGAATGTGATACATTTTTTTTCAGTTTTGTGATTGTCCTGGAAGTTTTCATGAGTGAATATTTGAGTGATAGTTTTAATGTGTTTTTGTTGCAATTTGGTATTATTTTATGATCAATATGCGACAAGGTGTGAAAATGACAAAATCCCAAAAGACGCCCGAACGAATCGGTCTGGGAAAACTACTGTGGACCATACTTACATTTTGGATCGCTTCTGTGTTAACTCCATCATGGATTTTAAGTTATTTCGGTAAAAAATCAATTTATTTATTTACCCAAACTTTTATTCTATAATTTTATTTAGCCATTTGTAAATGTTTTTACCAAAATTTTAGCCTAATGATAAATGGTTGCAGTTATTATACATTTTTAAAAACCCTAAAAATTATATCTTCAGGTCTCCTAGAACTTAACATTTCAAAAACATTCTTAGTCAAATGAAGTTGATAATAATTACAGGGAATTAAAACAAAGGTCTATTAAATGCTAAGAAAAATTGTTTCCAAAAAATTTAAATCTTTTACATAAATATCTGTAATTATCATTTTATGATTGCGATGCTATTGCTAAGTCCCACTATTAGCTTAGTTATTTGATAAATATTTGACTGTACTTAAAATTTGTACCTATAAACATAATTAATTACACAGAATAAGCACAAATATAATTATAATTTTAACTAAATTTGAATATTAGAAAAAAAAAACTTCTTGGTTGTTTCACACTTTCAAAACTACAAATGTGAGTAGATATTAATATTCAAAAAAATTCAAATTCAAGGTCGTGAAAAAGTTTACTTCTCTTTCCAAAAATAAGCTTCCTATATATAACAACATTTGTCCACTGATACACTTGCAATTGAAAACTACAAAAAAAACAGTGAAAAATGGGCACATCAAAAAATGACAAAATTTGGTGTCATTATTTGAAATATCATAAATTTCATTAAGTTTCCAATAAAAATTAACATCCACTAGTGAACAATTAATTTTTTTATGTCACTATGCAATTACATAAATGTAAGAAATAATCAATACTTATAATAGTTATCATAACTAAGTAAACATGTTTCCTACTCTCGGTGTACTTATGAATTACTCTATTACTTTAAAACTTCTTGATTGAGTCTTCTTAGTAATCATCCTATTTTTAGTGTTTACAGTTATTAGTAGTAGGTCCATAATTAATGGTAAAGAAGAAACTTATTTCATAGTAGAATAAATTATCATTGCATCATTAAATAAAAAATTGAAATTAATGGTCTTCGATTAGATTCTTTGTTACTCTGTTAAATGATTACATAGTTCCTACTTATTAAACTGACATTGGTTAAAATTCAAGTGATTATACCGGATTGTGCACGTGTATGATTATGGATTGTAAGTTAAAAAAATAAATATACATTGATTTGAAAAAAGTCGCTCTTTTTTTACTGGTTTTTGTTTCTTTCATGACATTGAAATTCATAATTATAAAGCAATAGAATCGGAAACTTAGGTCAATATATTAATGACGACAGTTTATTAATTGTTATAAAATAAATTGAAGTAACAATGATAAAATAGAACAAACAGTATTAAGTAACAGACGGTTGGTTCATTTGCACGAGTACACAAATAGATAAAATGTATTGTTTGAAATAATAACACTTTAATACCACCGTACTTCATGACCTCCAAAGTAAATTGTAGGGCAATCCAAATACGTATCTAAACTCTAAAGCAGAGGTCCTTTACCGTTTTGAGCTTAAGAGCTCATTCTAAGACAATGCTTCTCATACTAGGGGATGCGAGCACCTAGGAGGGCTTGGAGCTCTGTCCAGTAAGCCTCAAAATATGTCTATCAATAATAATTAATGGTATATAAATAAAGTACTGTCGGTCACTAAAGTCTAAAATTTATGGAGAGGGGAGCCTTAGATTTTTTTCTGATTTTAGGAGCCGTGGAAAAAGTTGTTCTGCTCTAGCATATCAGTTTAATGGCAATCTTAATATATAAGATTATATAAAATATATAGATATTACTGTATATTTTTGCATAGATTTTTCCTAATTATTTTAATAATTCTTTCCATTTTAAACTAAAGACAATTACCTAATTGATATTTTAAAACAGAAAGATATATTAATTATTTATTTTTGGTTACTTGTTTTTATTTAAGCATAAAAAACGGATTATAGTGATTGAACCTTCAAACAAAGCATACATAATCCTTACCGTGTATCATGCAACTACAATAAATAGATAATTAAAAATATAATAATATTTAACAATTACCATACTTTAAAAGTTGATTAATTAGTTATAAATAACGTAATTTTGTATGAATATAAACATCTCTGTTAAAAAAAATAATTTAAAGTTTAAATGGTTTAAAATCACTTTAATAAGTTTTTAACATTTTTAACAATAATTTGCATTCTATAATGGTTGATAGAAAAATAAGTGATAGGAAAGCTGATATGCATGTAACGAAAAAAGACATAGACATAAAAATGACCGGTGAGCTGACACGCTACGCAACGCTACTCACCAATTGCATATTTTTTACCATTGACTTCCATATGTGTCAACCTATTGTATTCTATTTCATAGCGTATATTATAGTAATATTTACTTCGTTATTTATAAATAAAAACGTAGTTATTAAATTCAATCCATTTCAAAATAGCTAAGAATTGAGAATATGTACAAATAATTCTTTAAGATTTAAAAATAGATCAAAATTGAATTTGTATTATGCCGCATTTAATAAGAGAGCTGATTTCAAGACTCCTCCTTCAGATTCTGTTATGTTCTTTTAAAACTCACCAGGTGGTGATAACAATTTCGTAGCATCAATTTATTAGTTATAGATAAACATCCTTTATTTACTTCAAATAACTTCGATTAACTTTGGAATTAAATTATTCACAAATATTTTATATAATTTTTGTCACCGGACGTGTATCCTTTGTGAATTTTCAAGGATAAAAATACATAAAAAGGATGCTAATTGAATTTGTATTTTGCCGCCATTAATGACTGCACCCAGCTCTATCTTCAAAGAAGCAAATTGACTCCTGATAAAATAAAGCAAAGATAACATATATCTGTATCACATGATTTTTAACCGTTTCATTAATATTACGGTTGCATTTCCGTAATTTTGAATTTGTTGCGAAAAGTCATTTTAATGTAAAAAAAATACTAAAAGTCGTTTAAAGTTATTAAAGACAATTTAAATGTAATGACTTCAAAATGTATCTAAATATCTTCTATTAACAAGGATCACTTTCCGAAATAGTTGGTGTTTTTTTTTTCATCGGGAAAAATCAATTTTAAATATACTGCTAAATTTTTCGAAAAAAAAAATCATATTGGTGAGCAATGCAAAGACTTGTGACGTCAGAAGAGAATTAACGTTTGTATCAAGAAAATAAATGTCAAGGAATTTATTTTATAAAAAATTTCAAATTAATTGAACTTGCTGTCCACAAATTGTATAACACACCATTAATCTTAAGTAAGTTATGTGATATAAGATATATTTTGCATCTTTTTCTAGCGTATTGGTTAGTAATATTAGTTAGGTACCTATGAAAAAAATCTAACTTAACTAAATATTCCTAAACCGAAATTCATAGCTTGAAAGATTTGAAAATTATTCTTAGTAACACCTGAGTAAAATGATACGATGTTCTTGTGACATTACATATGTTATGTACCTAACTTATCATTTTATATTTGCACTGTATAATAAGAAATGCAAATATTTATACTCTCATTTATTGATAAGGAAAATTATAGAACAATGCACTTTGCAAATATTATTACAGAGTATATAATTTTATGTTAATTAAATGAAGAAAAGCAATAATATTTTTCCAAAATTTTAGTGGTCCAATCAATACGTCGAACATGGTTATTTATTTTGTCTTCCGGATATCGAAAATCAGGATTGGAATTCATAAAAAGTTCATCAATTCGTAGTTTAATGGATCGACTTCGAAATCAAGGAATCGTAACAATTTTAGTTAGCGTTCGTGGACAATGTCAACCCGATTTAATCAAAAAACATTTACACAACTTATTAGGTATTCAGCGTATAAATATTGTGATTAACTAAATTAAACTATTTTAACTGAATAATGAAATTTTTTGAAGAAAGACGCGACAAATGTGGTAATTTGATGTATCCTAAGTTGAAGCAAAATCTTTTATCAGTTTGGGGTTGCTATGCTTGGCAAAAAAAAGATAATTTTAATTTGGACGATAATTTACTTGTGGGAAGCACAATGTTTCGTGGATGTGTATTATCGGAAAATAATTTGCAAGTAAGTATCTTTATATAATAAATATATTTTTTTTAACCAGTTGATTAATTTTTTTAGGAATATATGAGTTCAATAGTAACGAAATATCTACCCCAAGACATTCCTCCATGGCAAATTGTTTTAATTCCAAATGTCCCTGGAACTGAAGATACTTGTGATGTTTATTATTATCTTCTGCGAATTCATCATATTTTATTGACGGAAGAAAAAAATTTGAAAATTTGTGATTTGTTAATGATTAAACCCACCAACGTTTTATATGCAGATTTACAACAGCCATTAGGGTAAGAATTTTTTAACATATATCAATATACATCAAATTATTTAGATTAACAGTATTTAAGTCTGCAATATTTTTATTAATAACCCAAAAAGTAAGTGCTTACTTAATTTTAGTCATTATAAGTATCTACAATGTAAAAAATAATTTATTTATAGTTTAATATTATTGAATAGACAACGAAAAAATATGCATTTGCTCTATGTAATATTATATTCTTGTGTGATAATTTATAATAAACCATATGGACATTTTTTAACCAATAATAGACATAAATAAAAGTACGGAAAAACCAAACTTTAGTTCTGAGAAAATATATATTGGGAGAAAAAAAAGTTTTAATTTTAATGATTAAATAAGAATTCGAGACGTCTATGACGTCACAGTCCATATCTTGAAACCGAGATATGAACACATCATACAAACATTAATTATTTACAAAAAAAATTTCCGCTACGGAAAACATTATTGTACCCTAAAATTTTCTCTCTTTTTTATGGAAAAGAGATTAATTATGCTTAGTGTATATAAAACCTAAGTTTTCTTTAATCACTATACTGAGTTTTATTTTATAAGTAAGAAAACTGGGTTTTCTAAACAATCAAACTAGTTGTAATTTGAAACAAGATTGAGTGAATAATTATCTAGAGATTTAATAAATATAGATTAGGCTAGAAAAAAGGGATTTTTTTAAATATGGTTATTATGTAGGTAAAAATGAGTTTTAAGAAAAACTTAATTTTTGCAACTAATCAAATTGTATCTGAAATTTGTAGAAAGTATAATATTTAGTTTAAGGATAGTTCAAAAATGATGACTAACGCGAAAAGTGCAAAAATGCCATAGGACAATAAAAATGAAAAATCGGCCTTAGAAAGATATTTGAACCATTTTTAGAGGATATGTTGGTACTAAAAAGATACGTTTATACTCCAAGTTTCTCTTGTGACTTGTTTCCAAGTCCTTTATTTGCGAATAAATCGAAAAAAAACGACAAATTAGAAAATAATATTTTTTTTCTCAACAATGAGTGAACCAATTTGACAGCAATTGGGGCAAATTATGAAAGTATATAAAAGATATACTGAGAAAAAATAACAGCTTTGAATATACAATATAAAGCGGCATCCATTAATTACTTTTTTAAAATTGTACTTTTAAATAAATCTAATGTAATCGAAGCACCGATTAACTCATTTATAATGGAAGTACGAATTTTAAAAAATCTCACGTGATATCAGGAGAGGAGGTCGAGTAAAACCTCCCGAAAAAAATCATACCAAGGGGGAGGGTGGGTCGAAAAAAAGCAAAAATATCGTCTCACGTAATTAATGGATGTCCTCTAACTATTTAAAGATAGAAAGATGATTTCTCTACTTCCCTGCCCAGGTGACTAATTGTAATGATTGCTAAAGGGTAAATTAATATTTTTTTTCTTTTAAAATTTTTCGAAGTATGATAACTATTTGACCTAACTAAATTACAAATATTGTTAATGATTTAAATTTAGAACATGAAAAATCTAGTGACACCACTGGTAGAGAAATATTTTAAAACAATAACTCACCCTGTTAAAAATGGCTTTTAAAGGCATTTTAAAAGTTAAAAAAATCCATTAGATGCCATTAGAAGTGGTTTAAAGTTTTTCAAGACATTTTAAATGTAAAATTTAAAATGATTTTAAAATGTCTCTAAATGACTTTTTTTAAAAGGGCAAATTATCTTATCTTTATAAAATGAATATTAATATATTATATTGCCTATACTGCATTCAAGTAATGATTTGTTAGGATTTAAGAAATCAGGGTAAAACGGTTATTTATGTAAGTATATAATTATGAATCATTTATAAGTACATGCACGTTACATAACATACATATATTTAATTATTTAAACAGTACCAATAATTTATACGTATAATGTATGTATAGGCACGCAAGTTTAATTTTACAATACGCTTTATACCTTTGTATTAGAATCGTAGTTGTAATGCTGTCTAGTAATCATCAATTGCACAAATATAAATTTAATATAAAATTACACTTTCAAAAACAAAAACCTTCACTTTATTTAAACGCACGAAACCGATAACTTTTAAATGATATTTCATTTATTAAAATTTAAAGTTCAACTAATATGACTTATGTAGAATAATAAATAAAGCTCATCACAAATGTCTAGTTGAACAATTTTCCCATATTGATTGATCTGTTAAACAACACATTTTTTTTCTTGTTCTATACTTAACTCAGTTCAAATAAACAAAAAACCTTGAGAAAATCTAATGCATTTTAATATACTGTTCTCTTTTGTACACTTTATCACACTGAATAAATAATGTAAAGTGTATCTATATTAAATTTCAATCAAATTAGATGCAGGTATTTCCTGTGCACTAGTAATGTACGAGTAGCAAAGTGATTTAACACTAAATATAATTAAATAACTGTATTATAGTAAACGACTATCTTATGTTTAAAGATTTGTCGCTTATTTTATGATTTTTTTTTCAATTTAGAGATAAGTAGTAGCGCGCCAAAATAAAAATATTTTTTTATCTTTATTAAATTCTGGACAAACATATACTAACAATCTGACTGATTCATCAGTGTGGTTACTAAAGTGGACCAATTATAGAATTAACTTTAATCTAAAAAAAACACAGTATGGAATAAAACCGTTATACGTAAATAATTTTTTTAGCCTTGAAATCTTTATTTTTAATTATTAATAAGAAAGGGTATTAAAAAAAACATTTCTAAATTAAGTTGTTGAGAAAGGAAAATAGTTTAATTTATAATTTATGTATCCGAAATTCGAGTACTGTTGAAATAAAGATGAATAGATGATATTATAAATAGGTACTAATTTAACTTAAAGTTAAACTTTTTAGATTACAAAAGCTATTTAATTGATGATTTATATGTAAGACAAATCCGCGTCGGAGCAATTTTTAAATATCGTGTAAGTTTATTTTTATATTTTTATGTTTTTTTTTTCAAATAGATTAAACAACTGAGGCATTAATTCAGTAATTTTTATAAATTTCATCAACTAGTTTCGATTTTTTTTTCAAAATAATTATATAAGTATTCAAATAATGATTTCCCAAACATTATATGTTTACGTAAATCTATTTCTATCGAAATTTCAATTTTACAAACTGTCTAGCTGATACTCGTGACTTCGTTTTCGTGACGTATGTTGGTAATAATTTCTTTTTAGACTTCCCGTTTACCGTGGTAGGTATTTGGAAGTTTTTATATCATCTGAAAAACTTTGTTTGTAACTACAAAATTAGATTTTAGCACCTTTAAATTTATAAATAAAGAAGCAGTTTAAACCGTTCAATTAACTTCAATTAACTAAAAACTATTTGACATTCCACACGATTATATAAATTGATATTTATTACCTCCAATGAAAATGTTGTTCACATTTATTATGTATTATACATTATATTTATTATATTTAAAAAATATTGAAATTTGCAAAGCCAATCTTAAGTTCCAATACGACTAAAAACAGACAATGAATTCACTTTAAAAATGTTCTTATTTTAAATGGAGATATCATGATGTTGAGTTAAAATTTTAAAAATACGTTAGTATATTTAAAAAATTCCTCGTTTCCCCCCTGATTCCTGAATTACTTTTTCTTCCAAAACCGTTGCCCAATTGTGTAGTGATTTTTGATATCTCAAGTCAATATTAATATTAATATATTCAAATATTCTAATCATGTTATTGATAAATTGTTATGCTTATTTAAGTTGTGTATATGTATTATTTACAAATAATTATATGCACATAGTAAAGCATTGGTTTCAGTTGAAAAATATAAGTGTAAATATATATGTAGGGGAAATCAGCCTAGTTAATCCAATGAAAACTTTATTCTAAAACTATGTAAAATTTACAACAAATCAAATCTTTTATTATAATATCTCGATCGATATTCCTATTAATTGTCAAGTAATTAATTTTTAAAGTTATCACACAAGAAGAGCTTGATGGTCGCAATACGATTAAGTGCCTAATAAGTGGTTATTTTATGTGTTACAACATGGATTTTAAATTCTTTTTAGAAAAGCATTTATTATTATAAATATCGGAAAAATAAGAAATATTTATTGTATCATATTAAAAAAATTTAACCAGTTTTGGAAAAAAAATTCCTCGATTTTCAATAATAATTATTATTATTTTTTGATAAAGGAATAGGTAGTGGCGTACGTACAAACATAAATATGTTACTGATAGATATATTCGAATATATTATGCTATGATATAAATGATACGTACATTGTGTACATATGTTAACAGATAAGTTTCACTTGTATACTTATACCAATTGTATTTTTTGGTTTATACGACGCACGTTTTAATAAAGAAATTCTTAGTTTTAAATAACGCATCGTCCAACGTCTTACGTAAATTGATACCCTGTGAAAAATGACCTCTTATAAAGTCGAGGTCGTTTTTTCTTGTAGTTATTTAGTTTATCATTGCAGTACTTAAATTTACCAATTTTCATATGAATGCATAAAGGAATTATAATTGGTAAATAAACAAATAGAAATAAGCTAATAATAATATTTGGAATGCTCATAATTAGCTACGGTAATTAAATTATCTTAGATTAAGGAGGATATTTTATAATAAAAACTGAGCACGTATTCATCCTAAACAACTATGTATTTAAACTCTTACAATGTATACCTAAATACTTTATACGTTAAGTTTATATATAAAGACAAAGTTTTTTTTTATATAATAAATGTATGGAAAATTAACAGAATGACAGTTATGAGCTACTTATTTATAATGATGTATAGCTTCTTAATAGAAAATTCAATTAGTTATTTAAGCCAACTTTCCCCTACAGAATAATTTCATTTTAACCACAAAGAAAATTGTCATTTGTTACTCAAAGTGAGTTCAAGTCAACAAAGTCAACCAGCATAAAATTATTAAGAAATTTTTACTTTTAGTTCAAAATAACTAAAAATGGAAGTTTCTAGAATTGAAATTACAAAATATATATGTAATAATCATTAAAATGCTATTTTCTGCAACAGTAACTTTATATTACCGAAATTAGTATATTTTTTTAATTTAATCGATGAAAACAGATAGAATCCATTAAAATTTCATTAACTGTAATTTTTGCATTGAAAAATTCAAATCGAAAAATATAAATCAGTTCTTGTGTTGATTGATGGAAAGAATTTTTCTTATAAGTTTCGTATTTTCTGATTACGTTTATAAGAGCCTCCGAAAGATTGAGCATTCATAAACAAAGCCTATACATAAACATATAAATTTAGAAAAAAACTCAAATTTTTTTTTCTTTATAACTATAGGTAGATGCCTAAAATTATGACTTTCAATGTTTTACTGAACGGGTAAAGTCTTTGAAAATCGTTATTTTTTAAATAACTAAAAAATAAAAGGGGTTTATAACATGAGGCATTAGAAATAAGGATGCAACATTGCTCATAAAAACATCGATAGATTATCTAGAAACATCGATATTTAAGTGAAACATCGATGTTGAAAACATCGAAGTTTATGAACAGTTTAATAGAAAGCTAATTTGAAAACCATTTAAACTATTTTTTAATAAAGAATAAACTAGTATATATTTACTAAAAATGTCAATTTAATATAAATTTTTGTTATTATTGTTTACCGTTATCAGAGCTGTTAGAAAAGAAACGTCTTAGTTACTTTGAAGTTACTTAGACACCGTAAAGCATCTAAGTTACAGTATCTTAATTCCTTTATTTTCTGGCAAAAAGCGACTAGCATCTTATATACATTTTAAAAAGACCCGTATCTTGTAATTTAAAAAAGTACCTTATATACCGAAAAGTAACTTAGATACTGAAAAGTATTTTAGATACCGAAAAGTATTTATAATTACAAAATGTAGTTAAAGATAAAGTAGCAATAAAAATGAGATACCTGAACCAGACTACCTAGATATACAAATTAATATGTTCTTTTTGTTTTGACAAATTTTAGCTGTTTTATTTTTATTTTATTTAAATTAGCTGTAGACATGTTTTAATGTTTTTATATATTATTCCATTTCATTTGCAATTTTATTTTGTTTATTCTAAAAAATTCAATATATATCAGTTGAATCTATTAATCTTCTATTATTTTTTTAAGTTTGTTGTGCTTACAGAAGTTAAGAAATACATACTTTATCTTTTTCCTAACTAAATAAAGATAAGAAATACGATATTTAATTACTTATCATCTTTACCAAATACGTTACGAAACTTAGTACATACAAATTATACAAAACCACTAAAAAAGTATCTTAAAAAGCAACTGAAGAGAAGTATTTAAGATCCTTTTTTTAAGAGTAATTAGATATCGAAAATAATTTTAATACCTTCGGATACTTTTTAAACAAATAACTTATCGAATATAAAAATACTTTTCCAAAGTGCCTTTGAAAGCTCTGACCGTCCATTTATAATTATCAAGGTCTTTAGTGACTCTAGGGTTAATAAAAAACCGTAAATCGAGAAATATTAAAAATTTGTTCGTTATTTTAACCCAACAGCTGCGAGTTTTGGACAGGTCACCATGATTTAAATTTTTTTCTATTTTTTTTATCCACCGTTTCTATTAACTTTTTTTTACAAATTATTTAAATATCTAAATCTCAGTTAAGCTTTATTTTTAAAATATTTTCATTACAAGTAGACTTTGTAGAAGGTAAATTTACCTTCAAAAATATTGAAATAGTCAAGGGCTTATGAAATACAATTATACATGCCAGACATATTCAGATAGCTGTCTGTAGATAGTTGGGAAGCTAGGTGTATTACTATTATTTTGTATGAGTATGTATAAATTCAAAATGTATATTGGTAGGTGTTTATTGGAATTATGTACATTGAAAAAAATAGTGGAAATAATGTTTTTTAAGCAAATACTTAATAAAAATGTGTTATAATTATTTTTTCATTATTTGCAGAGAAAAAAATTCCATACGGAAAAATCCTTTATTGAACGTTTATGAAACACCGACAGCTATTCCAAATTTATATTCGAAACTCACCGAAACGTGCACAAATTTGTGGAATGAGTTTTTATTCTCTTTTGATCCTCTTCAAAATCCGGAATTACTCAAAGCTACACCACCGCTTTATACATTTTGGGCTGTAACGATTATTACTGTAGTCACAATTATCCACGAAGTTACTAAAGGATACTATCAAGTAAAAGGAGATCTGAGGTCGAAAATGAAATTTATATCATCTGTGACTTATCGGGAAGCGGAACGACGACATGTTTCCATGAAATATTTGTTACAATCAGTTTTTGTAACATTTGATCCACGATTAACTGTTCTTGTTACCCTAAAGAGCATTATTGGCTTCTTTATATTTTTTACAATCAAAATTCCGCTACTATTTTATCGAGAAATCCGAGCCCTCTATGGTTGTGTCTTTTACAATGATTGTAGCAACACAGGAAGTATTGTTGAAATATTTTTCAGTTGTATTCCGCTGTTTTATCGCGCAATTCATGAATTTATTTATGCAACACGAACAATTATTGAAACTCCTAAGAATATACTGAATGAAACTGTTTTCACAAAACTTTACGTAAAGCCACCAGCAATCAAACACTGCGGTCGTAAAGTTGTTTCTTGGACACAAAAAATTGATGCTGGTTTAATCAAATCACTAGCGGAAAAAGCTAATGTGACCGACACCGAAATTGTTTTGAGTGCCATTGGTGCTGCAACATCTAAATTTTTTCGGGATGCTTCATTTACGGTCCCGGATTCAATTCCAATTACTGCCCGTCACGTTAATAAAAACTACATCTATTCGACCAGTATCGAATCAAAGATTATGCGTAACGACATTGGTGGTTTGGTCTGTTTAAATTTACCGCTAATTAAAGAGGAAACGCATGATGATGACATTGTTGCAAAATGGGAAGAAAACTTAGTGAGACTTGAACAAACTTTAATGAAAGCGCGCGAAGATCAACCATTTTTGTATTTGATGTCACGACTCCAAACCAAATACGAAATCATCACGAAAAGTTTACCAACGTTAGCGATAATGGTGATTTTAAATTATTTATCGACGGTGTATCGAGTTGCGTTAACTGAAATGACGTCCGGTTTAGTTGAGCACAAACACCGTACAACTGTATGGGGACAAGAAATCGACAACATAATTTATTGGAATCCCCCACAAGCTAATTTAAGTATGTTTTCGTGAAACACTTTTCTAACGTATAGATAAAAAATATTACATTTAAACAATTTTAGGTCTATCTTTATGTATCAGCACATACGCAGACACTATTACTTTAGCGATAATGACTGATGCGCTTTTATCGCCACATCACATATCAATGGGTCAAGAGTTCACACGATTTTTGGAAAAAATTGCTGAAAAGTATAAAGTATAGTACAATGAATACATCACATTGACAAAACTTTTAATTTTTAATATAATTTAATTTTTTAATTTATTTTCAATAATTTTAACTAAGTAGGTATTTAAACACACTTTTAAAAAAATCGATAAAATTATTTTAACACATGTATTCCAATTTCAAGGAAAAATATGTTAATGATTTCAAAATATCGTTTTTTGTGTGGTTGAAAATGTAATTATGTATTTTATTGCTGGTCACTGTGCAATAAATATGGCACATAGTGCCTATGTATAGATAAGATTGAAAATTAAAAAGAAGGTTAAAAATAGAAACGTATTTTTTTTAAGATTTTAAAGGTAAGTATAAATATTTCTCTTTAATTTTTATCATATTAAATAATATACAAAATGCAAAATATTTTAGAATATATTAATTACAAATTTGGATTATAATTTGGCTTAGTTTTGCTTATTTCATGCTTTATCGCAATATATTTGAGAAAAAAAAACATTTAAATTCGTATGTTTCGTAGTTTATGAGTAAATTATTTAGTACAATGCAAATTAAAGAAAAAAAAAATGAAAACTTTTATCTTACAGCACGTTGCACCTCAAACTCCACAAACACATTTAAAATAAATTTTCTATGGAACAGTTATGAATAATATCACTATTGCAAAATTTCTGGACTAATTTTGAAACATAGATAATACGTTAATTGGCAATTTTAAATGTATCCAAATCGTTACATTCATAAGAAACTCTTGAAAAATGAAAATTAAGTAGCTATTACCGGTTATATAATTAAAGATAATGAAAGCTCCTCGTATCTAAACAATATTTTAAGCTCCAACAATAGAAAATTGTTATAATTATATAATATTTCAATGATTTTGGAAATTTTCTATCGTTTTCTATTTCGTATCCCATTAAAAAGACATATTTGAAAGTAAAGGCCCTCAAAGATAGAACCTCCTAGAATGATTTATGTTTTGCACTTTTATGTCTTTGGAGATAATAGTCTCCAAATACTTAAAATTTTCCAATCCAATGTTCTAGAAGATAAATTAAAGATCTTTTTCTAATTAATATGCTCTTTACTTTCAACTTAAGTGCACTTTTTTGTTTATCTATACCATAATACAACTTTTTCTCAAAATTTCAGGGTATTATAGAAATTTTAAGTTGTAGTAGATACTTCGTGAATTTTTTGTTCTAAAAAATTTCATCAGACACATCTGCATATCCTTTTATATACATTTTGAAAATCTCTTAATACTTATAACTAAATTTAACAACTTGCTATTTAGCTTCGAATCGCCTCATAAAAACCAAGCGATATATCAATATATGATTATCTTTTACAAAATTGAAAGTATAAAAGCCCCAAGTATGAACAAATCCAAATATCTCACTTCTTTGTGCTATCTATTTCACATGAAATATTGGGTCGTATGACAAAACAGAACTTATTATATTTATGTAGTTTAAATTCAACAATTTTGCTTTTGTTTTTTCGATAAACCTACACATTTCTTTGGTGTATTTTTGTAATTTTATAAGTTTGGAAAAAAGTACCCCAAGTCCCCCAAGTGCCTCGATATGGTTCACCAATATAAATTGAATATTTATAACATTTATAATAGTAAGTAGCTCTACCTAGTAATGTTTCTACGAACAGGGTAACATAATACGATTACTGATTCCTGCATAACTGTACAACTAAGGTTGTTAACTTAGATAATTCACCGGATTCAGAACCAGGCGAAGCAAGGTAGCATTTAATTGAAAAAATACATACAAATTTCATTTTTTTAAAAAGAAATAATAACCCAGTTATGATTAGAATACGTTTAAATTTAAAACAAAACCTTAATTTGTGGCGACAGATATCAAAATGGTATTAATAAGTGTTTTAAAGTAGTCTAACCTAACATTTTATAATGATAAAATTAACTTTCAGTGCCTCGTTAAATACCGCAACACAAGAACTTCCAAAAGAAAGCTTACATGTCCCTCCACCAAGCAATGCCGAAAAAGTATATTCCCCAAAATTGGAAAATATAGTATCTGAAATCACACGGTTAAATTTGTTAGAAGTTTCTGAACTCAATGAGTTACTAAAAAAGAGATTAAATCTACCTGATGCTCCTGTTATGCCAATGGGGGGTTTTGTTGGAACTCAAGGACCAGCGGCAGCCGAAGAAGAAGAGGAAGTAGCGGCGAAATCAGTACAAACATCGTTCACGGTTAAATTGCTTAAGTTTGATGATAAACAGAAAGTTGCACTTATCAAAGAAGTGAAAACCTTGTTAGATGGAATGAACTTAGTACAAGCCAAAAAGTTCGTAGAAAGTGCTCCTACTGTTGTAAAGGCAGACATTAGCAAAGATGAGGCTGAAAAATTAAAGGAAGCTTTAAGTAAAGTGGGAGCTGAAATTGAAATTGCATAATTTTTTTTAAATATTTAATTATAAGTATGTTTTGTAGATTATTATAAATAAAAATTGAAAATTACTTAATAGAAAAATCGTGCTTTATTTAAACACATAATTAATTGCACACATCATTAAATAAACATTTACGGGATGGTTTTTAAAATAGCTTTAGTAACTCTTTACTTTTAAGGATAATTCCAATAACTGTACTTTAAAAAATAATTTATCATTATATCTCTGCAAAAAAATTGTTGTCCTGCGTTAATAAGGACAGTTACAATTTCGTTTCAAAATTTCAAAAAAGGCAATTTTCAATTGAAAAAATGGAAGATATAAGGGATGGTTTATACCCCGAAAATGAACAAAATATTTTTGAGTAAATCGTCCTTAATGTATTTTCAGGAAATATATATTTTTTTTTAAAAGATAATTACTTGGGGAAACAAAAAGAAAAGAAAAAATTGGTAAAATTGGTTGTTTCTAAGGGGTGTGTATTGTTTATAAGGACGAATTTTTAACGGATCATAAAGCAATGGCCTTATGTCAAAAGTAGTGTGAAAATTTTTTGCTCTGTGTATAAAAGGACAGCCACGATATCGTTTCAAAGTTTCCAAAAGGACAATTTTTAATTGGAAAAAAAGAGTATAAACATGTTTTTTTTTCACTAGCAATGAACAGAATATTTTTATTTATTTTAAGAATTCATATTTTATTTAGAGAATAATTGCTTGGAAAACAAAAACAGAAAAAGACAAAAAGACTTGCAGAAAATTTGCCTTAAAAATGCTCGTTTTCAATGGTTGAGTTTTCCTTATAAGGGCCATTTCTGTAACAGATTATGAAACAATGCTCTTATGTGAGTAGCATTGAGGAAAAATTTATATATACCTAAAATAGGTCATTTTTTACAAACCTTTATGCCAATTGAGATGTACTTACAATCAATTTTCGCTCACACTAAATAATTTGAAAAATATCAGTGCTTTGATACATTGATAATTGTAGCCGATGGTTTAAAACATATTGATGTATCGGTTTATTTATGTTTACAAATCTATGAAATATTTCGGTTCTATGAGTTGCCATTTGTATTATTAACTCAGACTAGAGCATACAATAAAATATACTATTCAATTCGTTTTTAGCTTTATTTATTTTTATACATTCTACAAAGTTTAATTACATATTACATTATTAATATTTTCACAGATATTTCTAGAAGATAATTCTAAAGTATGACACATAAAATTTATGAAATTTAAGAACAGTGAAGATGTAAGCGATGGTTTCACATTTGAAATATCTTTGCATTCATGTAAAACCATTAATATTTATAAAAATAAAGGATTTTTTTCACATTTACTTAATCGTATCCCTATTGGTGCATACTCTTTTAATGTTTCATTTAGTTCAATAGGAGTGTGGCATATGTTTAAATCTGTAGGTTCCACACCTTGAAATGTAGAAACAACTGCCGTTCGTAAATTGTAGAAAATTAGTGGTTGTTCTCGTCTGGCAAAATCATCAATTAATGATTTCATCCCCTAGAATTAATGTTAAGTTTAGACATTTTTCTATTTGGTGTTCAATATAATTTGTAAATAAATCAAGCCATCCCTAATAAAAATTTAACAACAAAAGAGAAAATTATACGATATTAGAATAAAGTTGACAAAAAAATCTCAAATTAAATTAAAAACAAACTAGGAAATGCGACGTTACTAGATATTGACGCCGCCAAAAGGAACATGAGCCAATATATTTACTATTTTGATCTGTTATAATTCTGTTTTGTCTGTATACGAAAAACTTAATTATCAAAATTTTATAACATACCTCTGCTGTTGTGAAATCGGTTCCTTGTATATGTTTTGCATCAATAACGACAGGTATAGCACTAGCTCCCATTTGAATACCAGCTTTTGATATAGCTTTTCTCACATACTCTACAGAAGGAAAACGTAAACTACGATCTGGTGTAATCAATAGATAAAAACAACCAGATAAGCTCTAAAAATATAATAGTTTTGTTATTATAATGAAATTTATTTATCGTTATAACTAATTTTAACGTACCGTTAATTTATCAACATGAACTTTAGGTCTTGCTGAAGCATATAATAAAAATATGACATTTATCGCTATACCCACTAAAATACCTAATTCTAATCGAAAGAAAAGGCATACTGCAAAAGTAGCTAACGCTGGCAGAAGATCAATTTCTAAATACATAAATAAAAATCAAAAATTATAAAAATTTTAATGATTTTTTTTTCTTTTAATTACTCTTACTTTTGCTTTTCCAGATTGGTTTTACCACACTGAATTCAACCATAAAAATAACGGTTGAAATTAAAACACCAGCTAAAGCAGCTTTCGGGATAAAATAAAAATAAGGTGTAAAAAATTGTAATGCTAATATTACAATAATGCCTGTGTAAACTCCACCGAATGTCGTTTGTACACCACTTGCATTGTTTACAGCACCTCGAGCTAAAGCTCCAGTAATGGGAATAGAAGATACAAAGGAAGACGCTACATTACAAATGCCTAGAGCTAGCATTTCTTGTGTTGCATCAATGGGTTTTCCATCAGCTAAAATTTAAAATATTTAACAATTTTTCCATTTCAATAAAAATGGAGTTCTTACAAAACGCTTTGTTTAAAGCTATATTTTCTAAGATGGCCAGTAAAGGAATGACGAATATACTTGAACCTAAAGCATCAGCCATTTCAAAAAAGTTGTACGATTTATCTCCAACAGTTGACGAAAACGGAGGTGGACTTATTTTAGGCAATCCGGGTTTTACATGTCCTACAAAATTAGCAAAACAATTAAAAATAAATCGTTTAATTAACTGTAATCAATAGTCAACACCTACCTGTTAAAATAAATGGTTGGATATCTTGTTCAAAAAAATAAAATGCTAATGATGAACTTACTACAACAACTATAATATTTCGAGCAATTGTTACAAACCAAAAGACATTTGAAATGAACTTTTGAAATGACGACTTTTCTTTTCCATCTTCAGGACCAATTGGAATGTCTTTTAATTTCTAAAAAAAAGTAAGTTATGTTTTAATTTGCAGGGTAAGGCAAAATAGAACATCAGTAATAAAATAAGAGTGCTTCAAAAGCTACCTACGAGTTTGAAAATAATACATTTAGTAGATTAAAATGCAAGTGAAATATAACTTGATTTATAAAAAAACGTTTTTTGTTCTGTTTTGTGTTAATATAATCCCGTTAAAATGGCATTTAGAGATATTTTGAAATTTTTACATTTAAAACGCCTCTTTTAACTTTAAACGACTTCTTATGTGTTTTTTGAAGATTAAAATGCCTGTAAATGTTTTTTGCAATCATTCAAAATGGTATAAATGCGACCATAATATTGATTGAATGGTATGAAATTATGAGATAGAGATATATGTTGTCTTTGTTCCCATCTATCAGAAGTTTTTAATTTGTCAATATTTTTGAATAATTAACACTAAAACTAATCAAAATTATTCAAAGTAAATACAAGGCGTTTATCAAAAATGAAATAAATTAATGCTACGAAATTGTTAGAAATTATTATCACCACCTTGTAAGCTTTGGAAAGAACATAATAAAATACATATATTTGAGGGAAATGTTATAAGATCAGCTATGTTATTCAACACGGTGAAATGCAAACTTAATTGAAATCTATTTTTTTACCAAAGAAAAATATTAGTACATATTCTCAACTTTTAGCTGTTTTGAAATTAATTGAATCCTAATTACGTTATAATTTCATTAATACAATTACAAAGTTGGATTTTTGATGTAGTAGCGCAATAAAAAAAGACTTAAATATGTGCTATTAAATTGAAAAGAGTATGTGGAAACATATAGAAGTCAATAGTAAAAAATATGCAACTGATGCGTAGCGTTTCGTAGTATGTCTGACCATCAGCCATATTAATGTTTTTTTCCTTTTTTGTTACATTAACATTAGCTTATCTATCATTTATATCTCTATCAATCTTTTTAGAATGCAACCTATTGTTAAAAATGTTCAAAAAATTTATTAAACTATAAGTTAAGTAATTAAGCTATTTGGTATTGTTTTATTTTTATATGCCGTCGCTTTATAACTATCGAAGTCTATAGTGACTGTAGAGCTATTAAACAACCGATAATCGAGAAATACTGAAAATTTGCTTGATACGAGTTTCGAACCCAACACCTACCAGCTTTGGAGCGGCCACCTTGACCACCTGGGCACCAATAGGCTACATTACCACTTACCACTTTCAATAATTTATTTTCTCAAGTTTATTTGATTTTATTGAAATTATATTTTCTTATTATGGTAGGATACGTCTTAAAAATGTCAGTAATTTTTCAAGTGCAGTGAAGCATCAAAAAATCGAAACTCAAACGAATAGTTCCACTTTTCTCAAAAACCATTCATCCATGTTTGATAAATCATAATACATTTAGTGTATTTTATTGTCGAAGTGGCATTGAAACAACAAAAATGAAACCCATGTTTTTAAAATGGCGCTAGTTAAATCAACAAATTACAAAGATGTTTTCTTTTTCGGGCATAATTATACTTTTTTTCTTTTTTGCGTTTCAATTTATCCAAATCTTAGTAGTTTCCAAAGTACCTCACGGTAATAACCCACAACTCATAAATTACTACAAGATATTCATTGAAATTGGTTTTATGATTCTAAGAAGATTCGTATATTGAAAAAATTATTTAGTTAAATTTATTTTAGAAATTATAAGAAATTCAATAAGCAAAAAAAATAATTTAAATTGTTTGTTTGGAAAATTTCAATAGCACTTGAGTCATTTTAATTAGCAATTATAAAATTATTTTCTCTAAATAATTGTGATATTGGTATAAAACAAAGCCTTTTCAATCAAATATTTTAGTTAAACTAGAAAATATTTTCAAGATTAATCGAAACACTAATTTTATTTTATCGAACGCTAAAATTATATGAAAAAAATATAGACGTTATGGTATGGAAGAAAAGTTCTTTTATAATTTCTTAAAAGAATCCTCTACCTTCTCCCTCCATTTCAATACTTTCGATTCCCTTTTAAAAGCGAGCACTATAGATATAATAGTAACAAGCTTTTAAATGTTCTCTTAAAAAAAAGAAGCACTTGTAGGATTACATAATATGGTGAATGGCGAAATGTAATATTAAAAAGCTTTTACAAAAGCTTACACATTTACCCGCAAAACAAGTAATATCGCTATGCATGAAAACCCTAAAATTGCATCCCATAATCTGGTTTCAGATATTTTCACAAAAACTTGCTTCCAAATTTCAATGAATGTAGAACCAGTAAGCTTTATTCCAAGCAAATCTTTAATTTGAGCGGTTACTACGACCAGAGCAGATGCTGATGTAAAACCAATTGCAACAGGACCAGATATAAAATCGATTAGAAATCCTTAAAAAAAATAAAAGCATTTTAGTTCTGTATTATCATAAAGAAATGTTTTCATTTACCCAAATGCAAAATTCCCATTAACAGTTCCACACAACCACCCAGAAATGTTAGTAACACAGCAAAATCAGGTCCATACTTTGCGGTGTTTTCTCCAGTTAAAAGCGATACGACTGCTGATGGTCCAATGGCTGAATTCTTACAACTCCCAAATACCGTATAGATGAAAGTTCCAAGAAAAGCTGAATACAAACCATACTCAGTAGGAACATCAGCGATTGTTGTGAAGACAATGGCTTGAGGAATTACAGTTAATCCAACAGTGATTCCAGCTATTAAATCAGCGATTGCAAATTTGATGTTATATTCGGGTAGCCACGATAGAATTGGTACGCGTTTGTACAAAATCTTTTTTCGACAGCATCTCTGTATTTTTTCTTTTATGGCATGACCTGCACTTGGTTTGGATCTGTCCCCTAAACTTGCGCGTCGTTGCGGTGGAATTTTGATTACAAAATTTCCTTCTGGAACTAATGGAGAAAATATATTTTAATGTAACATATGGTTTCTTATTGCTCGAAATTCATACTTGTTTCGTCGCCACCACAGTTCATACATTGAGATTCTCGTCTCGTTTCTAGTTGAGAGGAATTTGCGGTTGGTGAAAGGCTAATTCTGTTAGAATTGTCAATAGTTTCATCAAGATTCACCCCCAAATTATCAACTCCAAGATTGCGGTTGCGAGCCATATTCAATTCAATGAATAATTTATCTGCAGAAATTTAAGTACTGAAACTGTTTGAGTCAATATTTTTATTCAATTTGATATATTTTTTTTCAGTTTGCCGATTGTACTTCATATACAGTAACTACATTAACCCATTTCTTGCTTCAATCTCGTTATGTGCTTGAATAATTTCATAAATGAAAATAAGTGGAGCGGATATTTTATGTATAACTTCAACCTACCTAAAACAAAAAAAAGATGGATAAGTAATACGAATATTTATATAATTCACATAACTTTAAAAACATAATTTTGAAATTAAAGTTTATAACTTTTTATCAAAAGTTGTCATTAACAAGAACAGTGATTTTACCCCAAGGGCTAAAAACTTTTTCATTTTAACAATACATAACAAAAGTAACATTTAAATGGTGGTAAAAAATTATTACAGCTTGTAACTAAAAAAATTACTAAACACCTAAAAAACGTTGAAGAAATCCAAAAAAATTATAATGTAATATTACTGTATTTAAAAAAAACATTTTTTTATATTTTTAATAACGTAAGTATAAATGAAAATATTCAAAACTTTCCATTGAGATATTGAAAAATGTATTTTTAAGTTCTCTGTCTTTGCCAACATATATACCTACCAGCACGTGCCTTTTATAGTTTTAATTGAAAATATTTCATGTTTCATTGTTGTTTTAACTCAGTATTAAATTCAATAAAGTTGGTCAAAATTTAAACAGCATATTCTTAGCTGTGAAATAGAAAACTTATTTCCAACATTTAAAAAGTTACTTTTTGTATTAAAATCACATTATTATTTCGCGTAATTGGATTGGTTAATATTTTACATATATCAGAAGTTACCCAATTGGGCACATGTACACAGAGCTATTAGAAAAATGTATCATAACGACTTTGAAGTAAATAAGTAACTTTAAAGTTTTTAAGGTTTTGTATCTCAGATCCTTTTACTCAGATACTTTTAAATGTACATATAATACTATCTTAACACTATCAGATATTTTTAAAAAAGAACTATATCTTGTAAATTAAAAAATGGATATTTCCATAGTCATTTTTTTATTTATTTTAAAGTCTCTTATGAATTGTTGCTATTTATTGTTAGAATAAAAAAAAAAATTAATATTTCATTGATAAAGTTTTTCCCAAAGTGAGTTCCGTGGAACTCTTAGGTTCCATAATAATATTTTAAGGTTCCACAAGATGAGTTGTCATATGATATTAAAATATTTGTAAGACAAAATACAACATTTTCATAAAAATGCATCAGAGTTGCGTAACATAGTCTGCTTGCGCCTAAGAATATTCAGGTAAATTAACGACTTTCATTAAAATTTGATCCAGTGATATGTATTTTCTACAATATTTGAAAGAAATGTAAAAAACTCGGAAATATTTGAATGTTTTATAAACATTGTTTCAATTGATCATAGTTTAAGTTCATGGATAATAATATATATAAGTCTTGATGACAGTCAAAAACTGTCGAAACGCGTCGTAATAAAGAAATTTAATTGAATCTCAAAGACTTATATATATTATTATCCATTAATTTATTGTGATTCGGAAGTAAATAAAATACTTATCAATGTTAAAAGTTTAAGTTCAAATGCATCAATTATTATCGTAATTATAATCATATTTATGAGAAATATTAGTTTGTTTGAGCATTCCTGTCACAATCTCCACAATGAAATACCTCAGCTGAGTCCATTTTCACGCATGCTCACTCACGATATATATGAGAAAGAGACACACTAGGAAGTGAAGCCAGTGTGCCTTATAACTGATGCGTATGATGAATCTAAAAATGAAGTAAGCAAAACTAAAACATGCGTAAAAATGCCCCATATTAACGGATGTTTATTTGAAATGGTAAATTTACGATGGATTTTTTGATAAAGCACCTAATGATGCAGGATACATCCTGTTTTTTGTTACTATTTTGATTTTATTCTTTGTGTAAATATTTTAAAGAGGAATATCAAAAATACAAATTCACTGTCTCTTATATTTATAGAAATATTTAAATTTTTAAGGGTAGAATGTACTAAATACATGCTTATAGGCATGGGAGGGTTAAAAATCATCCCTTACTTGAAGAGAACTGGTTCCCCCTAAATGTTGCCACCAAAGGATTTTTCACCCTTTGCTCTCCTATCACTACGCTCCTGCTCTGATATCAACACCGATATCAACGCTGATACCACTGTCAGCCTAAATAGTTACTACTACAAGACTAGCTTATAACAGCTTTAGTTATGGCAATGGTTCCATGATCCATTAAAACTTTCATAAGGGTTTAACAAGTAAAAACTTGTGACTATTTCACAAAAACATTAAAACAAAGGATATCACATATGTATTTTTAAAAGAATTAAAATAATGTTATAATAAATAGAACGAATGTTTTTATCGCTAGTAGCGTATGTTTCATGGATAATTATTTAAGACATGTTTGTTAAAAAAGCACCCTATAGTGGTATTATAAAACCTACTACTGTAAACGAAAGACTAAAGAATGGTATACTTTAAATAGTTTACATTACTAAACGTTAAAAATTTCGTGATTTTTCAAAATCGTGAAAATTTTGTGATAAAAATCTAATAGATTTTCTGTTCAATACTCCTTAAAGCAAAACTAATCGTAATTGATGCTTAATTCCTCAGAGATGTTTTATCGATTGAAAAACGTCTGTTTCTAATACATTATCCACCACAAGTACCTAATTAAAAAAATAAAATTCGGAAAGCTCTTTACCAGCACAAACAATCCTAAGATTTATTCTACTTTCAGTATAAACACGTTACTCTTATAATTGTATTGTTTAAATAGTAATTTCACTAAACCAAATATTTACTTTTCATTACAATATATTTTAGTTTGGAATTAATAACTAAGCAATACCAATTAGATAATGGAACTCGCCTTACTGTTGTTATTGAACAATTATAATTTCGCACATATTATGTCCTAATTTGCTAAACAACAGCATAAATTATGTGAAAACTAAGTATAATACAAAATTTATGACTCCGAAAGTAATAAACTCATAATTAACTCTGGCACTAAGAGTTATGAAAAGGGCTTAAAAATGAAGTTTGTAAATAAAATAATCCTAAATCTAATTGTTGTCGTAAATTTATTACTACCTTAAAAGATGTTATCGTTTTTCAAGCAGTGAAATAAGAGTAATTAATATCTATATTTATAGATAATTTATAAATGGATCGTTAATATGTCGTTATTTTTTCGACAAAAATACATTTTTGTGAAAATTCGGCAAACAATTGTTCAAAAATATCAGCAGTTGAGGAATCGAGTCTTAATTAAATTATTTTTGTCTTTATGGTCGTAAGATCATCTTGACATTTATAACGTATTTTTAGATAAATATATTTTACTTCATTTTACGGTTTTATTTTTCATCGAAACATGACAATTGTTTCAACCTTCAAAAAATAAACAAGGTGTTTTTTTTGAGCTATAAACCGATTAAGTTTTTCAAACGATGCCTGTATTAAAACCCCCTTAAAACCCCGAGTCAATGATGACCCAGTAGTTAAAAAACTACTATAAAAATTAATATCCATTTAGACTAATAGTTCATATGAAAGAAAAGCTTTGATCTTTGAGAGATGATTAAACTATAACAAGCAAACCAAAGAAGACTCTATTTTTTTGGGAAGTTCCCTAAAAAGCTTCTGAAAAACACTCTATCAAAATAAGCTTCATTGCAAGCTATTATTGTCTTTGGACTATTGCAAATAAATCGTTCAACAGGTATCAAGAACATAAAAAAATCAAACTAGGCGTTATTTCTTCGGATAACTCCGGATCTGTGTTAATGTATTCCTTGGTACCTAATCTCTGTAAATTGTGAAACATGAAAGTTATTAAGTATCACTGGAGATCCGATAGCCTCCTGTTAACGTATTCTTAAGCTTCAAAGATTCTTCGATGGTAGCATATTGAATAACTGTTTCTTGTCGAAAGTCTTAATCGCCGAAAATAAAAAATATTTGGTGTACCGGAAAGTAATTTAGTTTTTAAAACTTAACGTATAATCATTCAAACGCTATTTATCTGCTTATAAGTTATTTCAAAGTAGCACTAAAGACATTTTATGATTAGAGTGACCTATTAACTTTTAAACAAATACAAAATATTTTTTATTTCGAAATCTATAATGAAATGGTAAGTCCAAAAACCCAAAGAAATACAAATTCGGTATTGTATGCTCTTCGAGTTTCACAGGGTATCACGCAAAGTTGTTACTAAAAATATTTTCTTAATTTATCTAGGTACATTAGATATGAATGCCAAATGATTTTTTTAAGTCATAATTCGATAATTTTCAGTTTTTCAACTGCAGGTACCAACGAAGAATGAAAAAAAGAATTAACGAATAAGATGTTAAGGGAGGGAGTGGTACCAAATCAATTTTCTTAATCAATTTTGGTCGATCGACTTAATACCCAAAAGTTTACCAATTACCAAGAACTGTTAACAGAGAGAAAATTCTTTGCTGCAACACTATAACGCAAGATTCCTTGGCAAAAGAAAAGCCTTGGAAAAAGCTAATAAATTAAGGGGGAGGGTAATATTTCCCTACCCACTATAATCGTCTAAAGTTATTCCATCGGATTTCTATTTATTTTAATCGTTACCACATTTACTAAGTGGTAAAAAAATTGAAAGCTTAAGTGATGTTCAAAATTTTTTTTTATATTGTCCTTAGTAATAAATTTATTATTATTAACTGGGAATTGAAAATTTGCACACTAGTTGTCAAAACGTCGATACTATTGAGACTGATTATATCATTGATTTAAAATTAACAGTGATAACAAAATTTTGTTTAATTGTATATTAAAAAAAACGAAATTACTTTTCGGTACACCTAATAGACACCACCGATGGAACTATAACTTGCGATTACGTTATTGATGGGAGATTTTTTCTAAAGTCTGAGTTTTTCAACGGTAAACGATGACTTAGGTGTTAAAGTCTTAAAATAAAAATTATTTTGTTAGTTTTTGTTCAGTTTATCAAATTTGGAGGTTATTCATTACCTTCCAGAACAGAATTTCAACTGTTAGATTAAGAAATAAAAGATACATGGCACTAAAGTGACAATCCCTGAAAACCTACATTTTAATGGCAAAAAGAAGAATTTCATTTGAGGCTTTCAAACTTCTTTCGTTTATAGCGTCAGGATATTATAGGGTGGCTTTGAATCATAAATAATATAGTGTTTTAGTGAAAGATTTTAAAAAGACTTGACTACCCTCATAAAAAATAAGCTGGAGGGGAAGAGGCAGTGAAAAGCGATAAACTTTCTTTGAAGTTTTCTAATTTACGTAAGTTTGACTATTTGTGGTACAAATTGTTTAAATATTTTATCTACTAAAATTAATTTCAATGCCATCAAAATATTGTGCTACTCAAATCGGAGTTATGCTAAAAATATTTCCTATCACATTTTCATGGCAGAATAATTTTTTTTCAAATACTTTTGCTAATTCTTAGTTAATCACGTTTTATGTTAAACTCAAAGAATCGGCATTTACTTGACACAATTTTAATATAAATATTATATATTTATCATCTAAAAAGTTTAGCATTTTTGGAAGATTACTTATTTATGGGTAAATTTGTATTTGTAGTACTAGCTAAGGGCATTAAATTTCGCATGATAACAAAAAATGTACATTTTCCATCGTTTTTGTTTCTTTTGAGACACATTTCGTGATAAACGTCACGTGCATTATATATTTATTTTCAATTTCTTGAAGATCTAGACTGTCCTTAAAGTGAATGATTCTTATCAGATGAGCCATAATTGTTGGGAATAAAATGTTTACAACAAAGAAAATGTGTTGTTTGCATTGAGTTAATTACTATTTCATTGTAATGATAATAAACCTGCCCTGACCGTGAATTTTATATATGCATATACGTGTTTAAATGCCTTATTTTTCATCACTTATTTACGTACATCGCTGAAATCGTTGGCGCAAATTTAATTTTCATTTCATGAATTTTTATAAATATTAATAATTTCCTGTTGTTACCTTCGAAAACTGCATTTATTTATTTAAAAATAGTTTTAAAATGAACTAATTTCAATTAAAAGGTATCATATTTTAAATCAAATTTATGGCTACGTATTTATTTGTTGCCTTGACAATTTCTTACGAAGAGCATATTTCACGTTTCCTATCTTAAGATTGTTCTCTTCCGCAAATTATAACTTTTCATATTTGTCCATTGTTATCGAAAATTTTGATCTTTTTGTAAATTATTGTTAGTACGAAAATTCTTAGTCAACTAAACTAGATAAGGCTTTAACTTGATAAGAGAAAAGTTATATTAGGATAGTTCATGTTTCTTTATGACCCATTTTTATTTTAAACATTCCTTACTATGAAAATAGTTTTTCCAAAAATTTCCAACAAAAAAAAAAATGTGTTTGTACTGATAAACGCACGTAAGAAGTTATACTTTTTTGTAAAAGTATATTTTTTTCTGGAAATAAGGATCTACACAAATAAGCGTTTGCATTTTATTTGCTTCAGTTTACTGCACATACACTATCGTATAAAATTGAAATGATAGATGAAAGAAATGACAACAATCAGATAGTTCAAATTTGAGACATTGATTATTATATTTGGTTTTCCCTCATAAATGTTTACATTCTTTGTTTTCGGTCTTTGCCGACATTTGGCGGATAAATAAATTCAAAAAAGTGGTGAAAATTTAATCGAATAGTTTATTCGTAGCTAGGAAAAAGAAACGAAAAACCAATTGGCAATATTTCAAACCCTAAACGTTGCTTTTTTTAACTGTTATTTACCGTTATAACTACTAAGGCTTTTAGTCACTCTAGGGTTAATAAAAATCCGTAAACCTTATACAGTTATACTTGAACTTATACATAAACTATTTCTACGAGCAGGTATTTTTTATGATACGAAATCATAAAAATCACAATACGTTCGTTCGGGTCCAGCATTGCAGTAATGAACACCAAATTTACAATGTATTATAGTAAATTTTGTATATTTTTTCCCCGTGTAAATGGATAATGCATAAAAGCTAAGTATAATTTCCAAAATAAAAACCCATGAAATTAAAGCCTATGTATTACCATATATATAAATGTATGATTTTTTTCAAATACATGAATAATGTATGAGTTAAAAACAGGATCAGAGCTTAAGTGTCTTGTTGGTTTTGAAATGAAAATAAAACTGAATAATATATTGATCCATTGTGAAAATAAAATGAAGTTAATAACTTGCATAAATATTTATATTATTAATTAAAATTTTAATATGAATACAATTCCAATTAAAATGTTAAACTTGTGTAATATAAGACATCCATAAGTTTTTATTTAAGTTTATGCGAAACATAATATTTCTTTTTGCTTATTATAAGATAATAAGCACAATATATGAACGTAATTTTATGAAGTTAATTTGTCAGGGTATCATATTAACGTAGAATTTAATATAGAAAATATTGTATTGATTTTGTATGTCTAAAAGATAGGTATATCACATAATATAGAAAATCTTTATATTGTATATAAAAATGAAATCTTTAGGAGAAAATTTCTCATATATTTGAGTAATGAAATTTTTAAAGTGTTCCAATTATGACAAGTCAACAAGTTCACTTCTTGAGATATTATATATACATATACACTGATGTACTGATATATCTTTACCTTCTATCTTACTATTTATAAAAATCTTTGCTGTATTCCATTTTATAATTTCAAAGAGCCATTAAAGATGCTCAGTTTAATTGAACATTTAATTTTATTTCACTTCTATTTATTACTCATATAATATTTAAAAATATCGTACAATATTTTTAATAAAGGCTAGTATTTACACCCATGGATAGCTAAAGCTTATACTAAAGATACATTTTATTATTATTTTATTACATTTTACATCTATTCAACACAAATTACTATTCTTAGGTGGAAAAAAGCATATTTTCTCCATCCTCTGGATAAAATTTTATCTGGAAGATAAATGTCACTATCGATAAAAAAACAGGACCTTTAGGATTACTATGTATGTATGTGTACGAACGAAATTTTTTACTTAAAATACTTCAAGAATGAAGCACTAAATACAAAAAACGTGAATTAAGGTAAAAGTAGTATTTTTAGTAATCTTATAAGTTTTAAACATGTAAACGTAGTTAAAATCTTTAACCAAAATTATAGTATGTTATATTTTTAGTCACGTGACTACATTTTTTGGAAGAAACCAACGACTAGCGACTGCATGAAAATGTACTTTAACTCTCATTATTAAAATACCTGATCTAATAATATCTCTTAATAAAATCATCCGTATTTCGGCTCATGTGTACTTTAGCACACCCACAATCTGGCAATGTTGCATTTTTGACTTTGTTTTTAATTTAATTCGCGATTAAATCGGTTCATAATGAAAATTTAGCCACAAAACAGTGAATTATATAATACTAGAATTGAATAAACAAAAATATCGCGAATTAAATTAAAAACAAAGTCGAAAATGCAACCTTGCCAGATTGTGGGTGTGCTAAAGTACACTTAAGCCCGTATTTCTTCTTATATTCATTGTTACAGTTTTAAAACATTTGAAAGTTATAATGAGATTGAAGAGAGACGGAAGACGTTCCAGAACAGTATCCATCAGATATGTAGGGGAGAAAGAGATATAATTTATTCGAATCTATGAAAAGTGCCTGGAACAATCAGGAAACTTCCAGAACGCGAAAAATAGGTATATAAATAAAATGATCGACTGTCGTCAGAACGAATAAGTTACGAACAGTTAACAGTTACGACCAATACAAGTTACAAAATTCGACATAAATCGAGACAAATGTTAAAATAAATAATTAAGTGTATAATAATAAACGTGTATGTATTAAAATAAATAGTGTTATTGTTATAAGTACTATAAATAACAAATTCTAACGAACCCATTAAAATAAATAAATTATTCGTAAAATTGTAACAATATATTCTTTCTTAAAACAATATAAATTATAAAGTTTCAACATTGGCATTGAAATGTACTGAAGAACAGTTATTTTATTAACTATTTTTTTTGAATAATTCTTGAATGTTTTAGTGAATAAAACTGGTTTCGGTGGAAAACTACAAACATAGTCGGAAAATGGATTAAAATCTATCTCTTACATTTCTTACATTAGATACCTATGAACAATCCCGTCGACTATCTACCTACAACTTTCCACGAAAACATTAGTGCGGGTGTAAAAACACATTTTCCGGATTTTTTATTTAATGCCGCTTTAAAAAATTTATTTTGTAACGTGGTTTATATACCACAATTTTCATCGATTCTTTGATTTTTAATTTAAGCTGAGAAAAACGAGATAATTTGCTCTTCGTTAGTATTGAACTCAGGATTTACTAGTTCCAAAGTTATTACTGGTTATAACCTTGGCTGTTATTGTTTTTATATCTAACCTAATTGTAAACTATGAACATCAACTGTTAATATATTTCGTACCAATTTAGTTTAATATTTTAAAATTGAATTTCTATCAGTATTTTGTTTATCTGGAATCAACTTTACTCACAATTAAATAAAATTTCCATTAAAATCTATTGAGAAATTTTCATACTTCAAACAAAAATGGTACAGATAGACCAAATTCCACTTTTATTTTAATATCACGTCAAATTATGTAGAACTGTAATTAATTGTAAAACTTGTTTTGTTTAATGTTGAAATTTCCCAATAGAATGTTAATGTATATATACGTGCCTACCTTTATAACAATCCTTATTTGTAACTTTTATTTAAATATTAATTATATGTTTTGTATTTTTAAAAACACAAAATAAATTTATTGCATAAAATCAATCTACATTGTGCAAATATTATTCAAAACAATTACTTTTAAAAATGAACCGTGATATTTACATTTCTGGAGTTAACACGCGACTAAAAAGTTTTCATGATATTCCAATCACAGAATTTCCTCACCTTGTAGGAATGAAACTTATAAATTGTTTGGTAATTATCTTAAAATAAAGTATTTAGAAAAAATATAGTAATGCATATAATGTTTCATCTTCACCTAATTAATGCTTGAACAGTTTGAATTAAATTTACTTTAAGAATTAGATACTTTTATTTCTATATTAGCATTTTAACTTTGATGTTTAAATTTAACTTCTATATATCTAGTTACTTATTTACTATCTATTGTTGTCGGTTCTTCTTAAAATATAAGGCCACATACCTATTTTTGGTAGACAGGTCTTTTCTGTATTAGAAAAATAGCACCACTTCAATTTTACGTATAAAACCTTTCAATTTATAACATGAATCTTTGCATTTCGGTGTTTTAACGAATGTTTAAACACTGATATTTTTACGGAATTTTTCGATTTCATTTGGTATCTAGTACTTACTTCCTGTATAAACTAACCAGAAAATTTTTAAAGTAACATCTCTGAAAAATATATAGTTGTATACAATTTACCCAATTGGTTGTAGGTACTAATAGATAAAGTACTAATAAATGAAGGCCCTTTTTGTAGTATTTCAAATGAAATAATTATGACATTAAAATTACAACCTATAAATATTCCTTTGTACAAATTACGATGAAGGTAATATTTGCATATTTATAAGATAAATTGAGTAGAAAATTAACCGATAAATAAATGGCACTGTTAAAAACTGACAAAATAAGTATAGTATTTGTTAATCAACGTGAAAAGAAAATTACAAAGTTTTAACAAATTTTTTAAATCATGTGTAATTTGATAATTCTTATTTATGTTTTATAATATTTTTTAAATATTTTTATTTTTCCGATATAATTTGCCTAATGTTCGATCGATAAACAAAAGTAGTGACTCTTTGGTAACTAAAACTCATGGTAGACTAAAAGGAAAACCATCATTGAGAAGAACAGACGACCTGTGAAGGTGGTTGGCAGGAATTGGGTCCAAACAGCCTAAGTAAAGAGGTAACATTGAGGAGAAAAATCGATTTTTATTTTAAAGAATACCTGATTTTCTTTTGTCGTTTATATGTTATGATAAGTGTCATGAATTGAAAATTATAAATAGTTTCCAAAAGTCGTGGCAAAAGTAAATACTTTTACCACTCCGATACTTCTTACCGCTCCAGAAGCTTATCTGGATTTGGGACGGTTGCGGACGTAAAAATCGACAGTGAACAAAAAATCGATTTTTTGTGATATTAAAATCGATTGGTATAATCGTTTTTTTCCAAAATCGATTTTTGGATCAAAAGAATGGAGTGAAATGGAAGAGGCCATCATCCAGGAGTGAAGCTCAGGAGGCCAAGAGTAGAGAAGAATATGTTAATTAAATTATTAAAGTCAATTTGTCAAGTTTGATCTAAATATGATCAAAAAATGGGGATGTGTTTGTATTCTATAACATATGTATGTTCCCAAAATTTTCGGAAACACCATAACTGAATTAGAAAGTTTAACTTTGATATTAATTTTTAATTATTATATTATATTATAATTTGTTTTAAAAAACTCAATTATGGAATTCTAATTAAGTTACACTTTTAAGTTGATAACTTTTTAGTAACTCCTAATTTTAATATTCTACCAAAATATTATTCTTTACGTATGTAATACTAAATGTAATTAATCGTTAAAATATAATGATTCAATGATATACATTGAATTTGCTTTATTTTTAAAGTTGCATATTGAAGAAGTAAAGCTTATTACCAAGCAAAGTTTATAAAGCTTAAATGGTAAAATAAGAAAATTTTATTCATAAAAATGTTATTGAGAATGAGTAATTTATTTTTTTATGAAACGACATTATGTATAATAATTTTTGGCTTTGATCAATCCATTTAAGTTCGTCAATAATTATGTTACTAAGAATAACAGTTTACTTAAATTAATAAAAAATATGAAGATAAGTAAATCAGGTTTTATTTTATTTTTTTCAGGAACTTATCAATTTTAGTAAAAATTGTATTTAAAAAGAAAAGAACCAATATTAAATGAACTTTTTTGAAAAAAATTACTCAATTTCAAATGATTAAAAATATGTACTACTTAAAGCCAATATTTTTACATTTTAATAGTGACAATTTTCCTGCAGATAAAATTTTATCCAAAGGATAAAGAAAACAAGCGTATTTTTACCCAAGAACAGTAATATGTGTAGCATTTTTCTCACACTGAGGATGGACAACAATTTCTACCCTTACCTCAAAATATTTTTGCGTATGTCGATACTACTCCGTCACCCCTCTTAATAGTGATATATTTCGCTGAATTATTTAAGTTTAAAGAATGGTTTGAAAAAAAATGAGAAAAATTTCTTTATTACCCCCAAAAATTTCATGTTAACCCCATTTGGGGTTATTTATTCCGGTTCCCTCATCGATGCTTTAACAGATACATTTTATCAATCTAATAGCTATCTTAAGGATATGTTGTATCTATCCATGAGTGAAAATACAAGCCTACAATAAAATTTCTTTGTATTAAAATATTGAATTTATAAAAACTTTTTAGTTAGTTCATGATTTCGTTATTTGTATCCAGTGGCGTAACTACAGGGAAGTAACGCTTTTCGGTCCTCAGCATTAAAGCTCCTTTTAACTCTCCTATATATCTTTTGTATAAACTGTTGAAACAAAAAAAAATATAGTAGGGGCCCAGTAGTTTAAATTTGCTTGTGAGCCTAAAATTATCTTATTACACCACTGTTTTTATTTAAATATTTCTTTTTTAATAATAAAATTTAATATCAAAAAAATGCGTTACTTTTTCCTTGTTTGAACTAACAAGATCTTCTTTATTTACTTTCTTATCTTTATTGGAATTATATTGTTTCATTTTTATCACATTTTTATGATGTTCATAAAAAATTGCCAAAATTCTTACCAAAAATTGAGCATTGTATAGTAGAGCTCGAAGATATTTTTTCGGGTTAAAAGTATATAAATTTATTTTTTAACAGAATTTTGAAGTATAAAAACTTATGTCTAACTTCTGCTTAGTTTTATTTACCTTTTGTCAATCTGATATTGCCATTACTCATATTCATCTGAAAAAATAACACTTTAAGTTTAACATTGGTAAATATTTTATTTGTTTATTTCCGAATCACATTATTTTGATAATCAAATTTTTAACATTTTAAGCTGAAAAAATATTAATATATATATAATATTTGCTATAATAATACTGGCTGTATACGAAAATATGTTAAGGAAGCGTTCAAATATTACGTATCGTTTTTTTTTTTTGGAATTTTTTGCCAACCTCTGTTCTCCACTGTAACTCATCATAGCAATTTGGAACCTTCCCCCTTCTTCATAACTTATTATGTAACATTATATTGACGTGTATATGGTAGAAATATATAGAATAAATATTTTTTTTAACATGGTGTAATGAAGTAATACACAAAAAATACTTTTTAAGTGAAAGAGTTTTTCTTTATAACCATAAATAACAAGATTTAAATCCAACAATAATAAATATATGAATTTTTAGATGCTCTTCTTAAAAAAAAAAAACAATTATCTATATATATCTACTCATCATAAGCTAGCATCTTCCAACCATAATTCTGCTAAGCATTCAAGTACATTCTTTATTAATTTTGCTCATTTAACAGTTTTAGCCTTAATTTCTTGAGGTACATTTTGAGTATCAATATCATTAGTGGCAAAGCTGTCAGAAAAAAGTATTTAAGTTACTTTAAGTATCTATGATATTCTACAGTAGTTCCTTTACTTCTCTAGTAAGAAGTAATTAGTATTTGCGATACTATTAAAAAAGAATTGTAACTTGTACCTTTAAAAGTATTTTAGATACCGAAAAGTAACTTAGATATCGAGAGAAATACAGAATTTTATTTTTTATATTCTATAATATACAATTCTTGTCTCTTATATTAATCTTCTATCGTTTATTAAAGTCTGTTATTTAAAGAGCATTAGACATACAAATTTTTCTAAATTAGAAAACTTAAGAAATAGTTTATCTGGGTACTTGATATATAACTGATAAATTATCTAATAACTTTACCTTATACGTCACGATACTTAGTACATAGATAGTATACAAAGTAACTAAAACAATATATTTTTAGGTATCTTCAAAAGTAACTTAAAATATGAATTTCTGTTTCTTTTTTCTAAGAGTAACTAGATATCCAAAGTAACTTTGGATATTTTTTTAAAAAAAAGTAACTTATTGTAATGTATGAATTGTATTGATGCAAAAACAAGTTAATGCCGGTTAGAGAGACCGACATGGCAATTTTGCAAATAGAAAGACACTTCCTCTTCAGTTCGGGTTTGCAATAGTTGTATTTCATTGTTGTAGATATTTAGAATAAAGTTTTGTTTTAGAAATAAATATTGATATATTACAGTGGCGACGAGGATAATTTGGAAAAGTAATAATTTCGAAAAAAAAATATTCGGTGATTATTTGGATAGTTAAAGATTGGATTTTTTTTGAAAACACGTGTTGTGAAATAATGGCGGAAACTACAGTCGGCATCGTAGGGCAATTAAATGAATTTAACCTCAATGTAAATAACTGGACAGTATTTAAAAGACGCATGACTCAATATTTTGTGGCAAACGATATTAAGGGAGATCGGAAAAGGGCAATTCTATTAAACGTGTTAAATGAAGAAGCGTACGGATTGCTGTGCGATTTATGTATCCGGGAGGAGCCAGAAATTAAAACATTTGAGTGCTTAATAAGTGTATTAGATAAACATTATGTGCCAAAGAAATCGAGTTTCCATGAAAGAGAACAATTCTACAACAGCAACAGAGACGCAAACGAAACACCTGAACAATGGGCTGCTAGAGTGCGCTAATTAGCTACTCATTGCCAGTTTGGACAGGTTTTGGCGGTCGCATTAAGAGACAAATTTGTGATTGGATTAAATCCATCGCCAGCGAAAACGAAACTGTTTATGGAGGATGTCGTAGCACTGACGTTGGAACGAGCGGTGGAAATGACGCAAGCCATGGAGTGGTCACAGACTCAAGCCGTAGAGGACGCTGTGCAAATCAAAAACGAGCCTCAGGACGTTTTCAAAGTAAACAAACATGCAGAAAAATTTCAACAGTGCCGTGTTTGTGGATATAAAAATCATGACGAAAGACAATGCAGGTACAAAAATTTCAAATGTAAACATTGTAATGTCAAAGGACACTTAATGAAAATGTGTAAAAACAAAAGTAAAAATTTCAACAAGTGTAATAATATTCATTTTGTTAGTAACGAAAATAGGTCAAAAATAACTTTATTTAAAGTAAATAATGGTATAAAACCAATCAAGGCTGAAGTATTTTTGAATAAAAAAAGATTTTTGTTACAAATTGATTCTGGAGCCGGAGTAACGGCTTGTTCTGAACATTTTTGGAAACACAATTTTCCAGATTTGAAATTAAATAAAGACGATGTGCAATTGATAGGCTATAATGGTACCAGAATCGATACAAAAGGATATATTGAAATAAATGTTAGTTTTATGGACAAGAAGGGTAATATCAAATTTTATATAATAAACAAAGCCAAAGAACCAATCTTAGGTTTGGATTGGATGGAAAAATTTGATATTGGATTTTCAAATTTGAATTTTGTGTCGAACCTTTCGCAAATAGAAAAATTATTTAAAAAATTTAAAAAGGTATTTGTGAACAGGTTGGGAAAATTCAATAAAAGTACATTAAGTTTTAAATTGAAACATGGCGCTGAACCAAAATTCTGCAAACCTAGACCTATACCTTTTTCTTTAAAAGCTAAAGTTGAACAAAAAATAAATGAATTGATCGAACAGTCTTATCACACACTACTTATAGCCCATGGGCAACCCCAATAGTACCTATATTAAAGAAAGACGGATCAGTTCGAATTTGCGGTGATTACAAAATTACTGTAAATCCAAATATTAAAGTAGATAAATACCCATTGCCGCGAATCGAGGAACTTTTTGCCAAGTTACAAGGCGGTAAAGAATTTACTAAGTTAGATTTAAGTCAAGCTTATCAGCAAATTGAATTAGATGAAAATTCAAAAAATATAACGACTATTTCGACGCATTTAGGTTTATTTAGATATAATAGAGCTCCATTCGGAATAGCTTCATGTCCAGCAGCGTTTCAAAAAATTATGGAAAGTGTGTTGGCAGGAGTGAAAGGAGTTGTAGTATTTTTAGATGATATTTTGATCACAGGTAAAAATAGACAAGAACATTTAAAACATTTTGAAATGGTTTTAAGTAGATTACAAAAAGTCGGGTTAACATTAAATAAAGAAAAATGTGAATTTTTCAAAGAAAATATCAAGTATTTAGGATATATTATAGATAAACGAGGACTTTGTACCGATTTAGAAAAGGTTGAAAGCATTTTAAAGACGCCGGTTCCGGAAGATAAAGGGAAGTTAAAAAGTTTCATAGGGATGGCAAATTTTTATAGGAAATTTATTGCTAATTTTGCAGATATTATGAAACCGTTGTACAATTTAACTAAAAACAATGTAAAATTTATATGGAATAATAGTTGCGATCAGGCTTTCAAAGTAATAAAAAAAAAATTAGCGTCAACAGAAGTATTAGTTCATTACAATCCTGAACTACCAATAAAACTGGTAGTAGATGCATCCAACTACGGGGTTGGAGGAGTGCTTTTGCATGTGTATCCATCAGGAGTGGAAAAACCAATAGCATATTGTTCGAATACTTTAAATGCAGCACAACAAAGATATTCACAGTTGGATAAAGAAGCCTTAAGCATTAGATATGCAGTCGGAAAATTCGAGCAATATTTATTTGGGCGAAAATTTACATTGGTGACAGATTGTCAACCATTAGTAGCAATTTTCGGTAAAAAAAGAGGTTTACCGCAAATGGCAGCAAATAGGTTACAAAGGTACGCGATTTACTTAGCAGGCTTTGATTTCGACATACAATATGTAAAATCTAAATCTAATATAGCGGATGGATTATCCAGGTTACCGCTACCTACAATTAATGAAATAGATGAGGAAAATTATAATATATTGTTAAATTATATTTTAGAAGCCAAAAACTTTAATTTAACTAAAGAAATATTGAAAAAGGAAACAAGTTAGATAATGAATTAAAATTGATCAGGAAATGTCTACAAATAGGGAAAAATTTAGATTAAAAGGAAATTAATAAGGCTTATGTAGTGCGATAAGAAGAAATTTCTATAGAAAGGGAATGTTTATTTTGGGGTTTTCGGGCAATTATTCCAGAAAGTCAGAAGTAAAGTGTTGAAAATATTGCATAGATCTCATATGGGGTAGTTCGTATGAAGGCATATGCCAGGAACTATGTGTGGTGGCCACGAATAGATCAGGATATTGAAAAAGTAGCACGAGAATGTACTAGCTGTCAGAAAATCAGAGATTTCTCGCAAAAAGTCCTCTGATTCCTTGACAGTGGCCTGATAAACCTTGGTCACGAATCCATTGCGATTTTGCTGTAAAATTTTTGGGAATAAATTTTCTTGTAGCAACGTGTGCTCACAGTAAATGGTTAGAGGTGGTACCGATGAAGGTAATAACTTCGGAAGCTACAATAAGGGCTTTGAAAGACATGGTCGCACGATTCGGTATCCCGGACACCATTGTGACAGATGGGGGACACAGTTCACTTCAAAGGACTTTAAAAATTTTGTAACAAGCATGGGCATTAAACACATAATGAGCGCAGTGAACTATCCTAGCACAAACGGTGCTGCGGAAAATTCAGTGAAAACATTAAAAAGAGCCTTAGAAAAGATGCATAATACAAGTAAGGATGTAAATAATAATTTACATGCATTTTTGATTATAGAAGTACCACGCACACTATTACGGGCATGAGTCCCGCGGAACTAATGTTATGTAGACAAATTAAAACAAAATTAGACATGATTAGAAAAAAATCGTTAGTAAAAATTAATAATAAAAAATACAAAAACGTTAAAACAAAGGTGTTAGAAAACCAAAACAAACAACAAACGCCAAAAACAAATATTACCGAGGTCGCAGAATGATCAGGTTAAAGGAAGGGCAAGAAGTGTTGGTAAGAGACTATAGGAACTATAAGCCAACATGGATTAAAGGGTTGGTGCGCCGGGTTTTGGGACAGCGCCACGTTTTGGTTGAGGTTGAAATGGCATGGTGTGGAAAAGGCACCACCATCAAATCCGAACACTATATAATGATATAGTGAATGATATGATTTGGTCATATACCAGGATATTACACCAGGATATATATACACCAGGATATTAAAGATTCAGATACCACTACGGTTGTCAGACCAAAAAGGATCAGGCGACAGCCTGACAGATTAGTTTATAATTAAAACAAAAATTGTAAGAAGGGAAGTGTAATGTATGAATTGTATTGATGCAAAAACAAGTTAATGCCGGTTAGAGAGACCGACATGGCAATTTTGCAAATAGAAAGACACTTCCTCTTCAGTTCGGGTTTGCAAGAGTTGTATTTCATTGTTGTAGATATTTAGAATCAAGTTTTGTTTTAGAAATAAATATTGATATATTACACTTATCTAATATCTTGAAACTTTCCAAAAGTACCTTTAACTGTAAATTATGAAAATCAGTTTTTGAATCGAGTTTGCCTAAAATGTCTTCGTCTCGATGAAGATGAAGGCATGATGGCATCACATGATGACGTAATCACATGATGGCGTTGAAATATACCAGGGGTAGTCAAATTTAATACTAGTATGATCGACACTGATTTTTCTTATTCATTCGCGACCAACTTCGAAAAATGGGTTTAATTAAAAATAAATACCATAAAGGGTCTAGCAGGATCCACATGGCGAGTTGGCCCCCAAATAGGAACCTATGTTGAAACTTATGTTAAAAAATCGGCTTGATATACAAACACATTTTATATACTTTTCGCGACCAAATTCCTCTTTGATCTTGAGATATGGGCAAAAATGTCCCCCCGCATGGCTATTTTTCCAAGTTATATATCTTAAAACGAATTAAGCTAGAGAAGTGAAACCAACGCAAGGCTTTAGATTAATTATTTTACAGAGTATATCATATATTTTCTTGAAATTTTTAGAAAAAAAAAAATTATACAAAAAAAATCCAAAAAAACAAATGAAATATTTTTTTTATGTGTTCTCTGAAAATGACAATCACGAAAAAATTATATTTTATACTTCTACATGAGCACTATAACTCATAAAAATTGCGTGAAAAAATAGTGGGTGCAACACCTTGAAAAAAATGAAATGTGATTTACGTCTAATAGTATACCTCGGTTTTATTTTTTTTCAAAGTGTTTCACCAACTTTTTTTTCACAAAACTTCAATAAAAAATAGGTCACATATAGGAGCAAAACATATTTGGGAAACTATTCGGGAATTAGTAATATCCGTCGTAGAATAGATGCATGTTTAATTTTAAATTCAAGTTTTATTATCTGCTAAATTTTTAGTTCACGTTTTCAATTAAAAGAATTTAAATTTAGCTACAACTTAATTTTTAGTGCCTGTAATCGACTATCAACCTCTTGGCAATTAATCGGTCGATCGTGATCGACCGTTTGCCCACCTCTGAACTATATCATACTATACTTTCATATCTATACTTTTATAATTTAAAATTTTAAAATTTAATTTTTTAATATCAACTTTATAAAAACCGAATAAAACCTTTTTTGCTGAATTTTAATTTATTTAATAGTCGCATAAACAGCATGGTCATGAGCGATTTCTAGATTACATAATAATTAATAATTACAATAATTTTTGGCACAATACGGAGATCGAACCCACTACCTACTGGTTTTGGAGCGGTCACCTAGACCACTCGGCTACCAGTGACTAATAAAACTTATAATGTTATTATATGTAACAGTATATAATTATATCCCATAGTAAACATAACACACAATAAGGATTGATTAAACCCTTCCCCGGGTTAAAAAATTACACAATACTTAACGTTTCGTAATAGGAATTAATATAAAATTAAAACTTTATTTTTAAAAATCATCAGTATCTGTAACATAGCATATTCAGAACTATTTAAAGAAGCATTGAATTAATTACAAGTCCTGATATTTCAATAGTGCTACGTAAAATTAAATAAAAATCCAAGCAAATATTTTTAATTTGTCTAATTAATTTTGTGAGGGCTTATGTTCGAAAATGTTCTTGCCGATTTTGTTTTATTCTTCATCAAAGATAATTATTTAATTAAATTAAATAGAGATAAAATCTTCAACTAACTTTGTTCCTTTGTTTCAGTTCTTATGTTTGACAGACGCAGATATGCTTAGGCCTTTACTATTGATTTATAACACTCTTATAGATTGGCTACAGTCCATACTCACCCTAAGTGAATACTACGTTTTGCCATATCTCAATTTTCTGAGATTAAAAAAAAATATATAAAATGCCATAACGTGTTTGGCTTATAGAATTTTTTTTTAAATTAAAATATTATTTCACTTGTTTAATATTTATTATCTCTGTTTCTATATTTTAGTATACACATTCTTGTTGTTAAATAAATATCTTTTTTTTATAAGAATATTTTTCCCACTAAAATTACATAATGAGAGAAAACCATTTGGTGACATTGTTGTGAAAAAAGGTTCAAATTGATCTTTTTTTGTAAATTTTAGCATTTGTATCATAATTAATTAGCATAGTTTGCATTTACGAACACACTTTTTACAATAATCTGTCAGCAAAGAGGCTACGTAGAAAAGAATCATTGCCCCTTATCCCCTATATAGCCTCGTTTCTCGTATTTTCATAATTTTCATAATGGAATTCCGGAACTATTTCGCTGTATGATTTTAAACAGCTTGGTGAGAAGTACTATACAGTATAGAGAGCTCATGATGTACATAATCAATGCTTTCATCATGGCCCAACATTTCACCTCCAATTTCGGAGATTCTATCTCTGTCTACTTGAATTGATTATGCACATAATGATGACAAACATTTCAACCGAGTTCATTGAAGTGAAAAGGATAGTTGGAGAGAGATAGGATCTCCGAATCAAATGTGAGACCAAAGAAAGTTAAACATAAGTTCTCTATACTTCAACTCTATGGATGAGAGACAAACAAAAAAGACTAATTTAAAGTTGCAAATCCATTTTGTCCCCATTTTTCTAGCAATAATTGACGTAATTACATAATATAGTATGAGGCTAAAAACACTTTAAAAAAAAGTAAAAAATGTGTGCTAAACTAATCAATAAAAAATCTTGTCTAAGTTTTTGGTAGAAAGGAAGCTAAAAATATTGAAATCCCACTAAGGTTTGAGAGCATAAAAAGCCTAAAAAATAAAATTAGTAAACAATTGAAAAAAAAAAAACAAGAAAATACATACAACCATATGCCCAGAACGAAAGAATTTCACGGTAATTACAATTTCTTTTTGTAAATTAAGAGTCTCATTCTGAGCATATGTATTTTCATCTTATAAATTGGATTTTGTATCGAATTCAAAATATCTCTGTAAACCTAAACGAAAGACACCATAGATAAGATAGATGTTCTTATGAAATCGGTGTATAATTTTTTTTAAATCAGTGATTACGTCACGATGAAAAGGAGACCTGGTTCACCAAAGTGAGAGAAAAGTATGATAAAAACAATGGAGTGAGAGAGACAGGCATTCAATCGAAATTATTGCATAAATGCAAGGTAAAAACAAAATTTAAAGACTGGCAAATTTTCTGCAAATTTCTGTCGTCCACCAAATAAGGGACAGAAACAGCACAATAAAAGGCCAATGGCGAGAGAGAAACAGAAAAAAATATATTGAAATGTAATTTGCCAATAATTTAATTGTCTTCTTGAATTAGACGCTCAGAACACGATTCCTCAATTGTATATGGCTACTAGTGCAATAAAAACGGGATTAAAGGCTTAGCAAAGAAAAACGAATTATGAAAATTTGGGTGAGGCTAAAGTTATTGGGTTTTTTCAGTAAAATATTGTTTTGCAATAACGAATTTCCGTTTAAGGAAATATTAAATTGTTTGATGTTAAACGGACCAGCCAGTACATGACGATTAACAAAATTGTTTCTTATAAGTACATAGTTTGGAAAATACAAAAAAAGATTTATTTCAACTGATATGTTTTTATGAAATACTAATTCTTATAATTTATGTAATAAGTATTTTTTAATTTTGTTAATTATTTCTCGCGATGTCATCAATATAAGTGTAAACTTATTTTAGTAATGTTAATATTATTAGTCAAGTAGAAAACATGCAATATCGGGGAAATTTACAGAATAATATTGTAATACAGTACCTAATTTATTTCCTGATTAATCGAGGACACATCGAAAATGATGTTTTACGTCCGTTAGAAAATTATAGTTTTGCAGCAATTTAATACTCTGTTATTAATATACAATTAGTTATATTATAAAATATCACCATTTTTATAACCAAAACTTTTTTATTGTTACAATGAAATATATCGAATATAAAACACAAATAACACTTCTTGGTTCATTCCAAATAGCCAAATGTGGTTAAATACTTTCAATTGGAAATATATTAGTTCTTTTATTTACTTAATTTAATAATTTCGATAATATAAATAAATAATTATCACCTCATCTTCTTTTTATTGCACTAGTAATGAACCATTACAAATGACATAATTTAATTTTAACCTTACAAATTTTACATATTTATGCAAATTACTCATTAGTTAGATGGAATATTTTCGATTAACAGAAATTTACTCAAACCGGCACAAGAACTCGTTTTTTTTAATTAGATTTTAATTGTTTTATTTTATGTTCATTGAACTTATTTTCCACCAATGAAAACAAGACCAGTTTAGTGGATAGAAAATTTCAGTCGTTTATAATTTCCTTTTTTTTATTTTTTTTCTTTTGCACCATCCCCTCTTGGGAATAATTGCAATGTGTCATAAGTTCAACACTCGTGGGTTAGTTGTGTCCAATGATACAACTAGAAGTAAGAGATATCTCTACTAGGTTACATATCACTGGAATCGGTTTGTCAGGTCAAGTATGGACATTTTTTTGAGATGCTTAATATTCGTACCAATATCCAATAGATTCAAGGTGAAATGGTTTGAATGATTATTAAGTCTAGCTGAATAGCCCTGAATTCGCCGAGTGATCACATACTTTACATGTTCCACTTGGAAGTCGTCGTAAATTTTTGCATTATTTATGTACCATGGTGCACCGATTATTGTCCGTAGAATCTTGGACTGAAATAATTTAATTATTCTCACGTTTGAGTTGGATTCTGTGTCCCAAACTTCCACTCTGTAAGTCCAAATTGGTGTTATTATTACTTTGTAAAGGACTTATTTGTTTTCTATGCACCTCGAAATATGTACCTTTCTGTGTACCTCTAGGTACCTCGAAATTATTGAGCATTACTGATGGGCAGCACTGTTGTCTGGTACTGAAAGTAACATGGAATGACCTGTTTTCATTAATTTCTATTTTCCATTTGTTAGCCTACCTGTAGTATTCCGTTAAAGCGTATTGGAGTTTATTGAACGGCTTATCAGGATCATTTCTTACTGCCATCAGTGCCTTGTCGTCAGCGTATGCAGCCGTGATAACTTCTTCGATAATTGGAAGATCAGCCATGTAAACGAGGTACGACAGGGTCCATGAATACTTCCTTATGGCACACCAGAATTAATTTTTTGGCATAAATAAATCAAATATAGATATCCATTATATCATAAAAGTTCTACTACTCTTGTTTATTACAATGGTTCTGTAATTCGTAGGGGTGCTTTTTATAGTTAAATATTCGTAATTCCTTAATGATCGCTATCAAAATGTTTATATTGCTATCACTATGGTTGTCTCAAGACCTTTCATTAATGCATCTGATAAATAATTTGATAAATGTTACTATATTTATTATGATTATTAAGTAAAGTTTAATTAAAGTTTATTAATTACATACTTAATCAAAAGTAAAAAGGACACATTTTTTATATGCCGAAACGATGAATAAATATAACAGTATTAGTCCTAGTAAATATTGTTTTGTTAAGGATGTTACGGAGACACAATTGGAGACAAAAATGCATAATAATAGAAATTCGTGAATTATTACGTCATATAGCGTATAATGAGGTAAATAAATAGGTCGATACTTAAAAAAACGGTATAAACTTTAAGAGAAAATCGGAAATTTCACCTAAAATGATAAACAAAATAAGCAAAAATAAAATTTTTTTAACTAACTTTTGGGATTGAATATGCCTAAAATAATGAAAACGTGATAACGCTGTCGAATTTGTTGATTGGTAGCTTTGGCAATTTTGGTATGTCTCTTTCACATGATGTGTGAGCATGCGCGAAATACACAACATTAAAAAAATAAATTATTTGTCATATTTCATCCTTTTCCGCTTTTAACTGTGTACGCATGAGTGTGACAAAGATAAATTATGCGTTTCATTTTTATCTAACCAAATGTACTAGCACAGCTTGTAGTATATACAAGACGGTACGTCTCAGCTGACTGCAATGTTCCCGCACTTTTTTATTTACTTATAAATTTATCAAGTAAAAACCACATTTTCGTTCTGTTTATAATTTGTTTCTTAGAAACCGTATAATGAATTCAAATTCAAATAAACTTATGTAAAATTAGTTTCCAGCTACATACTTTAAAATTTTAGGATGCCTGGTAGCTTCTTTTTGCTAATAAAAATAAATTTAGTCTGTTCGATCACCGAAGATTACGTGTAAAATCCTAGTATTTTTAAATTGCAATAACTTTTTAACGACTTAGTGAATTGGCTTACATTTTTCACAGGTGCTGATGAATTTAATAAGGAAGATTTTACTAAATTTTTATTTGTCTAGTAGGATTTTTACTTACCTCCTTAACATTCTCAAATGATCCTTCCATGATTTAAGTTATGTTTAATAATAAATACTCATTTTCCAGAAACTTTGATAATTCCAAATGTCCAATCCCTTTGTATAATTCATTATATTTTAATTATTTCTGAAAATAAAATGAGAACATTAAGAGAATTTCATTTTGCACACTATTGAAACTACGAAAAGCATTCTAAGTTCTAAAACTTCAAAGACGTGTTTTGGATATTAATTGTTATTCACGATAAGAACTCACTTCAACTTGAGCTTTCGCGTAGAATTTATTAGTCTTTAGACAATTTTTTTTGGATAAGATTTTATTTAAGAGTTTGACTTAATTAATTAGTTAATTATAGTTCTGTGTTTTGAATAACTTACACAGTTTTAGCATAAATGAATTTGAGTCATTACTCAAATAGGTATAATTTATTATTTTCTTAAACTTTTCTTGATATCCATAATAATTAATTATTTATAATCATAAAAAAATTTTCATCAAACAAAATTTACTTCATATAATTTTATAAAAACATTTTTTTCGATTTGAGAATGTTTAAGGACCATGAACCGTAAGGAAATGCTTTGTGTTGTTGTACAACAAGTACCTACATAATGCAGTGCATATTATGAAAAAAGAGTTTGGCAAATGAAAGTGTAGCTAGACGAATGTACGCGAGGAGAGTACTTTTAGAATTCATCAAACAGCGAAAATTAGAATATTTTGGTTACATACTGCATGGTCCAAAGTACTATATCACCTTCTGTAAATTATTGGATGCATAGGCTCCGAAAGTTTGTCCTGACTGCGAATCATTCCCACGTGAAATATAATTTGTATACTTTGTGCTATTTGGGAGTTATTTAAGAAATTTATACTTAAACTTTTTTTAAATTATTATAAAGATATAGCCTCCAACGCTCGGAAATGAGAACTGGAACATAAGGTGCATTTTCATGCAGTCGCTAGTCGTTGGTTTCTAGCGAAAAGTGTGGTCATATGACTAAAATATAACCTTTGCGCCATTGGAAAAAAGTAGCGATAGAGTTAAACTTCGCTTAGCTTTGTCATCAGCTTCTATCAAACATGTCATGCATGTCATATTTACCATACTTAATTTTCTTTATTAATAGATTTTCAAAAAGAGTTCATAGTCGATATATTTCTTACTCATAAGCTGAATGTTTACTAGCAAGTAGATATTAATACTCATAATTAATACTATAACTATAAAGTTATTTAAACTGGTTATTTAAAGAATTCTTAAGAGAGTTTTCTGGTCTAGAAATTCGAAAAAAATGATTATTTTGTCATATTTTTAAAATCTAAAGACCTATGAGAAAATGGATCTAATGTTTTTTTTTTTTTAAATTAAGGGTATTTTAAGAGGTATATGTCCATCTATATCAAGGACCTTAGATTTAAAAAAAAATGCTTTTACACTTTGAGACGTCTTTGTTAATAAATTTTTGGTTATTTCTGAACACTGCAAGGGTTAGCAATGTTAGTCACGTATTCATAAAATACCATTAAAATTATGTTAAAAACTTAAAATAAAAACAATTTTAGCTTTTTTACGGAAACACCACCTGAGATTGTATGACTATATGTAGTGAGACTATGACTATGTATGACTATATGTAGTATAGACTATATTGTATGTGAGATGTAGTCATACAATCTCAGGTGGTGTTTCCGTAAAAAAAAAGCTAAAATTGTTTTTATTTTAAGTTTTTAACATAATTTTAATGGTATTTTATGGAAACGTGACTAACATTGCTAACCCTTGCAGTGTTCAGAAGTAACCAAAAATTTATTAACAAAGACGTCTCAAAGTGTAATAGCATTTTTTTTTAAATCTAAAGTCCTTGATATAGATGGACATATACCTCTTAAAATATCCCTAATTTTAAAAAAAAACATTAGATCCATTTTCTCATAGGTCTTTAGATTTTAAAAATATGACAAAATAATCATTTTTTTCGAATTTGTAGACCAGAAAACCCTCTTAAGAATTCTTTAAATAACCACTGTACTTCACATTCACATAGTGGCATGGATTGATACCATTGATACCAAAAACCAATGAGATGGTTCAAATCTTAATCTTCAGAAAGTTCTTAAACGATAATTTTTCAAAAAATAATAAGGCTTTTAATTTGTTCATTTACAAAAATATTATTATCTAAAACCAAGTGAATAACCAAATGATGTAAACAACGAAATAAAAAGATATTAGGACTACAATTTTTCTTGTAAAATAAGCAAAAATATATTTTGAGAATTCGTTAAAGATAGAGCCCAAAATTGATGTATTCATTTTATGGAAATAGTAACAACTTTTACTGAACCGAACAATAAACTATGAAAAACACCAATAACATATTTTAGGTAGATAGGAATCTGGAAGGTTTCAAGAAAAGGAATAAAAACGAATTGAAATCCTAGATTTATGGAAATGAGGATTGGACCACCACGTTTGGAAGAACCTTGCAAGGGTTAGACGACGCTGAAATGAACAGTTCAACCACGCAGGTTTGATCCTGCCTTTGGTCAGGAAACAAAATTCATCGACACAATAATCAATTTATGCATAACGTTAAAAAATGGCAAAAGAAGCTATGAAAATAACCATAGAATTATTATTCTCTTAGTAAAAGTAATATTTCTTTTATGACTTTTATCATTTCAAATTTCATAATTATTTAGGTTTGCGAGGTTCAAACAAAGGTTTGTATACTTTATGATGAATTTATCTTATAATATGTTTTTATAAGAGAAAATGAATTGTTTTTCGAATTATATAATTTCTTAACTCATTGAAATTCATTGACTTTTATACCAAATACGCTTGAATGATAATTTATAGATGTACCATATAACGTATAGGTATGTCTATAGAAATAAATTATATTCCTACCATAGTTATTGCACATTAATGCCACTCACAGATAATTTTCATTTGGACTCATTTTAAACAGGAACTTGCTTCAACCATGAAAATCAGTATAGCAGAAAAACAATTGAATTTACCCTACACATTTTGAATTAATTCTTCTAAAATGATAAACTCTTTGTTATTTACATAATTTATTATTTTCTTAGTACAGTTAATATGCATACTTACCTAAGAAGATATTAATATTCCTTTCTATTCAATTTCATGACAATCAAACTCCCAACCGCTGAAAATCAATGAGTCGAAATGATTCCTATGCTTTAGTAGGTAATAGAATAGATGTTGAAGTAGGTAATATTGTGACACAACCACTTAACTACCTTTTATTGTCCTATAAGTAGTTAATACTGAATTTGATGTACTCGTAATATAATTGAGCTTTCAATAATCAATATCAAATTCAATCAACAGAACTATTTAATAAAAAGATGATTTTATCTCAACAATTCTTGTTCAGATTTAATTGAAAATATTTGTACTTTCATTATTACATGAAGTTTGTTTACGTTTGCTACAACTTCGAAGAACAATAAAGTAAAAATTGTTTAAATTAAATACTTTAGTCTTTAACTAATAACAGGAACAATTGAAAAGAAAGTTATTCCGGTAAACTATATTCACTCATTTTTCCTTTTAAAACTTCTACAAAGGTATTTTTTTTCGATTATAAATAAATCAATGGGTATTTTCGATCAATAATTGGGGAGAAATATATTACGTTGTTGAAAGTTATCAAGAGAAAAACTTAAAGAATTTAAATTTGTGTAATAAATCTTTGTCCATCGTAAGTAACAATGTTAATTTTAAAAAGTACAAAGATATATATAAAAAAATAAAAACATTAAATTTCTTTAAAAAAAATAAAACACAATCCCGAAGTAAATCCCGAAAATATAGCTGGAGATATTGCAAGCTTGGAACGACTAAAGCGGATCTATGAACACATAAACATATCGTATATGTCACAGAAACAAACGACAAACACAAAGCTTTCTCAAAAAAAAAAAAAGAAAGAAAGAAAAAAGCAAGTTATAAACTCTTCTAAACAATTGAAAACAGGTGATGGAATAAGAAAAAGCTTGAAAATTTCATGTTATTTCATCTTCTAATGGTTTGCTTTTTAAAAATGTTGACATTGAAATTTTATGCTGAGCCATTAAAATAATCGAGCAATCTGCTGATATACCATTTATTCCTTTTTAAGTTTTACACTGTTACATGTTAGAAATAAATAATTTTAGTGTCTAAAAAACATAAAATAAAAACGAGCAACGTGGAGGTATCCTTGCAACCAACTATGTAAATCGGAACCCTTTTTTCAATATAATATATAAGTACTAGGTCGACCGAAACCAAGTTCAAATTAGCGTTTTTTTTTTCTAAATCATGGAGTTCTAAATTCAAGGTATGATACTAAATGCGTTGGAAAAACAAAACTTATTTAATTCACCTAGTTAAAATTTCCCAACATTTTACGAACGTATGACGTTAAAAAAGAAATAACAATTGAAATTGATCGTTATATTAGTCAAAACTCATACCGGCAAATAGTGAAAATATACATTAAAAGACGGTGCAACATTTTTTTTTAATTTCTTGTTTTTCGTGAAAAATTGTGTTTTTCCATGTAAGACAATTTTACAGATAAACTTAAAAAAACAAAGCTCTATTGAATTACAAATTTTCATCAAAAGCGTTAGTCTTTTTCAGAAACCAAAACACATACATATATTCATACAAGAATAACTCGTTTAATTTATAAGGCTCTTCATTTAATAACTCGTTTCTAGTAGTCCTAGAGGTAATAACAAATTTTCTTTGGTCATTTCAAAGGTTTATAAAAATTCACGTAGTACATCCTTTATACTTGCTGAACGTTACAAGTCACTTCTGTCAATCCCCTGCGACAGGAATAAACTACCCCAAATAAAGTGCTTTCTCTTGAACCTACAGGCTATCATACAGTTATCTTATTTCGTCATGCAAGAATAAATTTTTCGTTCAGACAAATTGTTAGGGGTGGAATTTCCTTGTGGTATTTTCTGTTATAGAAGTGATTTGTAACTTTCAGTAGGTACAGAGGATGTATGATTATAATGTTCATGACTTTTAAAATGAATAAAGAAAATTGTTAGCTTGCCCTTGGTCATACTGGCATTCAAATTAGGTAAATTTTTGTTGGCGATTTATGTCAATGGTTAAGTGATATATATTTCCCAAACATACCCTTCTGTAATAAATAAAATATATAAAAAAACTGTCCCGTTAATGAGCTTATACCATTCTTTTTGCTTAACTAAACAAATAATCTGATTTGTAGCTAGAGCTGCCCGAAAAAAGTACCTTAGTTACTTCAAAGTATCTTAGTTACTTAAGCTACAAAGTATCTTAGCTAAAGTATCTAAGGTATTGTATCTTAGTTCCTTTGTTTTTTTGTCAAAAAGTAATTAGTGTCTTTGATATTTTTTGAAAGGAACTGAATCTTTTAACTCAAAAATTATACTAAATTATACTAAATATATACAAAAAATAAATATACTAAAAAGTAATTTAGATACCAATATACCAAAAGATTAGATAGAAAGATTAGAGTTCAAGTTATACTTCTTAAATATTAATCTACTATCTTTTTAAAAGACTATTAACAATTTAACAGTGTTAACAGGGGATTAGACATACATACTTTCCTTTTTCCTAAATTAGTAAAGATAAGAAATATATTACCTGACTATTTAACAGCTTAATCTAAAACCCAACGAAATTTAGTACAGATATAATACATATGCATTTATAGAGTAACTATAAAGTTATCTTTTTAAATATCTGAAAAAGTAATTTAAGATAGGTAACTATTTATTAAATTCAAATTTTTTAACAGTTACAAGATACCCAAACTAACCTAGAAAAATCAGTTATTAAAAGTTAACTTTAAACATTGATCAAGCCCCCTGTAGGTGGCTAAGTGGTCAAGGTGGCCGCTCCAAAACTGGTAGGTTTTGAGTTTAATCCTGGCATCGAACAAATTTTCCGTATTTCTAGATTAACGATTTTAATTAACCCTAGGGTCGTTTAAAACTTTGGCAGTAATAAAGAGAAGATAAATAACAATAACAAAAAAAGCATTGATCAAAAAGTTAATCAAGTATACAAGGTGTCCCTAGCTAGTTAATAGTTTATGTTTGCTTTACATGGCAAATATACCTATAATCTACTATAATATTTATCATGTGACTCATAACATATCAGTTACGGAGCGGTCTAATACTACTTGATGACCACTGAGGAAGATTGCATAGTAATCGAAATACGTACTTGGGCAATAAGTCAATAATACGTTTGTGTTTTTGTCCAAATTAAATTACATAAGTAAAATCACAATATTTTTTAATATTGTTAATATTAATATAATTTTAATAATATATTACTTAAACAGTATTTTATTAAGTCTTATATATTTCATGAATGTACTTTTATCTCATAAAAATCTGTAAAAAATGTAGAACGTTGCAGAAGACCTTATGAAAACTTTTGGTAACAAATTTCCATGAATTATTTTTGTACCTTTCTTATTGAATCCAAAGTAAAAATAAAATTCTATTTTTGATTTCATCTTTTAAAGATTGACATAGCTAAATTGTTCAACTGGCAAAAATTCTTTTAATAGACGAATAAATCCAAATCCCACGTCCGTGATCATAAGTCCTGATTTCTGAGTGATGCATGAGATATAACTTGAATTTGTGTAGTCTAAGAGCAAAAACACATAAGAGATGTTTTACGATTCAAATAAACTTATTCAGCGTATTATATTACTGCAAAGGAAGAAAAGCTTCACGAAATTTCCTTTTTGTGCTAAAATTTTATTCCAGTTGTTGTTGATAAATAATTATGATATCCATCCTTTTTATTCTGGAATATTTTACATTAGTGTGGAGTATATATTAGTGAGTAGTTTATATATATGGTATTTGTATATTGGAGAAATTTATATGTATTAGACATACCTAATAAATAGTAAGTCAATCAATTAAATAAAGTAGATAATAGCTACTAAAGACGTGTGCACAATTATCAGTGTATATTCAATTTATTTCAAGCAGAAGCATGTTAAAATTTTACAAACCCATATCTTTATTTTACTTTTTTCAATTTATTTCTTTATTTTTATTGTGTCAGTGAGGTCAGATTTTAAGCTTTTGTTAAAGAAATATTCCTTAGTACTATATAACATTACATTTTAAAAGAACTTCAGTTTTCAAATAAAGATCTTAATGGTTTAACGTAACATTTCAAGTCGGTATAAATAGTTTTTGCTTTTACAAAATGATTATATATACAGAATGTTAAAAAAATATTTTATTTTGTAGAAGAAAAACACTCACCGTTTTTACAAAGGAATTTTCTTAGAGTAAAATACTCATTCCAAACACAAATTGCTTGCGTTAAATTGTAATACTTTGATTCCTACGCTTTGATATTTAATATTTTGTAAAATATGTTCGTAAATACATAATTTCGTAAAATTCAGTTATAGAACTATATAAAGGTGTGTAAATATTTCTCTGCTGTATATTTATGTTTACCTAAAGAAATATATTTAACGAACTGGAAATTACAATTTTACACATTTAAAAACCGTACCTTAACATCACAATTTTTTATATAGAATATTTGAAATTCTTTTTTAAAAATAAGATTTTAAAAAATGTAATCTTTAATTATGAAATCTTTGCATACGAAATAAAGAAGTCTACCTTTATGTGTATTATGCATATAAGTATAATGTGCATATCTATCTATAACAAATTGCATTATAGAAGAGCAGATATATAGGATAGCGTTTATTTAAACAGTACTAATTAAAATATTGGACTATAAAAATATTAAACTTTAATTAATTATTAGAAGACTCGTTGAACTTTGCACCTTCTTTAATTGATTTGTGAAAATTGATTTAGTAATATCGATAATATTTCCGCACTTTTGAAGTTGTACTTCTTTAGCGGCGTTATGAAAAAATGGTCTGACTAATGCTTAATAAAATATAACACCATTACTACAGTAAGAAGTTGCTTGCAATGGTTAGCGAGACCGAAACTGGCCCATTTTGGAAACGATTTTGATAGTGCTAAAAACGCAGTCCACTAACTGGATTCAACCAATATCCTTATGGACAAATTATATATTTGACACAATAAAATACCACCTGACGATGACAGCTAGCCACTGTTGAAACACGTTGTGAAAAAAAAATACTATTTACTCATAAGACATAAATAATAATTCATTAAATAATGCAGGTATAATTGTATGTAATGGAATTGTATAATTAAATATATAGATTAATCGTTGTCCATAAGTTCAGCTTATTCTATTCTCATTTATAACGGCTCAACTATAGATTGGCAGTGCCACTATTTTAAAATTGAATTAAACAATTGATTGAAATTTTATGTAGAGCTCCTATTTAAATAGCGTTTGTCCTATAATGAAAGACTTATTATCTACTATTTTTTAAGGTAATTTTTAGACTTTTAGAGATTTGTTTATGTAATATTACAGTTTTATTTCTATAATCAAAAGTAGAAAAATTTAATGACGTAATGTACAGAAATGAATTGCGTCTAAATATATTACTTACAAATCTATTATGATTGATCAAATTGATTATATCAATAAGGTATAAAAGCTAAAAATTAATGTGAAGTTTACTATTTGCATATTATTAACATTCAGTTAGAATTATCAAAAGAAATAAAAAATGTTATTGCTTATTCAAATTAGACAATTTTATCCGAATCGAAGCAGAAACTTAAAATGACTACGAAATAGTTCTAAAGTGTGCGAATAATTTAAATTATATATTGATTTACAAACACATTTATGAAAACACGTATGTATAAATCGAGTGTAGACCTTCAACATCAACTATTAAAGACATTTGTGTTCTTAAGCGATTGTGTAGATCACTTCAATTATAAAGCAAATGAATTTTACAAATGAAATACAATTGCTGAAATATACTAACTATAGAAATCCTCCGTAAGAACTACGGCGATTATCACGATTTTCACTATATTCTGAGAGCATTATTGACCAGTGCATCGAATTTTACGCTCATTGTAGATAATCCTCAAGCTAATCCTATAAATGCTTTAATCATGGTACAGTATAAGTATCAAGAAATGCGTTTGATCTGTGATAAAACTAATTTAACAACTTTGATAGGTAGAAACTACCCGTATACTACTGAATCAATATTACTTTAATATTTTCTTAAATCAACATTAACTTTTGAAAGTTATTAATATTTATAGATACTTATAACAAGCTTCTTTTTCTTAATAGAAAAATCTTGTTTTTTTAAAAAATTTCAATTTTTTTTCAATATTTTCATTTTAAAATATATTCTTTGAAGAAACACGTACGAGGATCAGTTTGAAATATGTTATCACTTATTGTTTATACAAGATATAAAATATAAAATGAATTGTAGTCTTATTTTTGTAATATAATTTATAAAAGTAAACTATAAACTTAGATTTGAACAAAAGTTTAAACAAATGTTTTACTGACGTATTGCCCAATGCGTATTTATTACTTACCAATTATCCTCAGTGGTCATCAAGTAGTATTGGATCGCTTCGTAAGTGTTATGTGATAAGTGACAAAAAATTAATTTGATATCACTTAGTTACGAAAGACTACAGTATCTTACAGTCATGAAAAATTAAGTTACTAAGTTATTGCAAATAAACTTAATTTCACTTTTGATTAATTTTGACGCTCACAAGTATATCAAAATCAAAGGGGTATTTCCACTAGTAAGTATGCACGATTAGAGTGAACGTGCTCCATAAGTTCCATGTTAAATTTAAATTTTCATTTCTCCTCAATTTGCCTAGTGAATGTACTCTTTCCACAGCATATTTTTGTATAAAATATAATCTTTCCTCTCTAAGTTGGTATATGGTACATAGTGGAATGTACATATGAATTGCATTTATTACATTTCTGACCGACTTATGATCAGGTTTAATCCAGCCCTATCGCTCAGTAGGTATTTCTCCTTGATAAAGTATAATTGGTAAAAAGCCGGTCTAATACAGCACAAATATAAGAAAATAATCGAAAATTGGTATTAAATGTTTTTCTCTATCAAATATAATATTTTCTTAAACACTTTTTCTTCAGTCCAGATTTTAGGCACTTGACAATAGTCAAGCAAAGATGGGTATCGTAATAACGTAATAACGATACCCATCTTTGCTTCGGTCCTCCAACAGTACTTCTTCCGTAATATTTGAAGAGTATTGTTCTTTTGGGCAGCCTTTTTTCTTTTATTCATTCTAAGGGTTTTTCCTTTGAATCTTATTTTCCTTCTTTTTTTAAATCATTTCAAATCTTTTTAGCTTAGTTCTTATAGCACTGTTTCTTATTTTATTCAAATTTTGTGCAACCTTTACTCTTCTAAGAAACTTTAACTCTTATATTCGACGTTTTTATTTGTCGTCCCACAGCTTTCGAATAGAAGAACTACGACAGCTATCACTTTATAAAATTTTATTTGTATCTCTTTTTGGGTTTACTTTTTGGTATAATGCTTAAATAAGGCCTTCACCAAGTTTGGTTTCCATGTTCTCAAAAGCATAAGCCGCATAACTCCTGGATAATGCAGAATGTACAATAGATGTGTATCATATAGCTAATGAAAGTGGGCAAAAGGCAAGTTTCCGGCTTCCTAAACCCGGATTTTTCGGCAAAAAAGACAGTTCCAACAGAAAACCTGATCTTGTCAGTCTATAGGTTGAGCTAATGATTTGTATATACTTGAAGTACTCAAACCTCTGAAATCTTACATTCACAAATCTTAACATTGGAAATGTATATAAATATATTTATGCACTTCATCCTTCACATTCATCACTTCATCAGCATGGCACATCGACATTAAGCCGGTAAATGAGTTAAATTTTAGCACTTAAAATTCTGTACATTCAACCTTTTCGGATTTAGATAGAAAAAAAAACTTGAATAAAATTAGAACCGAGATTAAATGTACTACTAAATGTACTAAAGACTAAAAATTTTCATGTTGATTCGGCTCTTAATTTATAAGTACATACATTTTATTTTATGTAATAAACTTTGGTCAAAATTGTAGTAAACGTTTAGTTGGACTAAAAACATTACAATTAGTTTACAATATTTTTTTTATAATATTTGTAGAATATTCCTAAGTTAATATTTAATTGCAAAATCTTAATGGAAAACTTCATTAATTTCATGAGACCCAAATTAAGTTAGAACCTGATTTTGGGAGCAAAATTAAAACCTTTTGTGAAAAAAACTAGCAAAACTTTTTGAAACTCGATCTTTATGTGACAAAAAACTATTTCCATTCAAATAATTATATTTTAAGAAAAAACCATTCCTTTCATTTACAGTCTTTTATTAAGGATTGTGCCTAATGATTCATAACTTAAAAATGAGCAAATTTAAAGTCAACCCTTTTAGCTTAAATTTTAATTAAATCAAGATAATTAAAATGATAATTTGCTTAATTTTGTTTTTCTTTGTAATTCGCTAATTTTTAATATCAAATTTTTATAGTCGGTGAGATGAAACTTTTTTTGTAAAAATATTAAATAAATATGGTGTTTTTAACTATCTGCTTAAAATGTGGTTAGGTTCTATACAAGTTTTGTTTAATTTACGAAAATTAGATTCAGGACCAGTGGGGAAATATGGTTATATAGTGGGAAGCTCTACTTACTTAAAATTTTCCGAGTGGGTATTGTACCCACTCGGGTTTTGACGACAAATTACCAACATCACCAGATATGGGAATTATCGCGTCGCTCGGAAAATCCATGTCAAAGTTCATTTTATTTTCTTCATATTTTAGTAAAAATTATATGTGGGTCTCTTTGTTGTATTAAGAGTCTTTGTCCAATATGAGTCAATACCAATTATTACGATTACCTATTGAGAAGGGCAACTGTGTAAAATTAAAATTCACTTAATGGACTACGTTGTTTTTAAGCATACCTTAATTATTTATTGAGTGTTAAAATTTAATGCGACGAACCCAATGCTAACCTTTGCATTTATCATTTATCCCTAGAAAGTTGTAAACTTATATGTTTTGTCCTTATATACATTTTTTTGAAGGACAACCTTCCTTTTCCCAAAACTGCCCACTGAAGCCTTATACAATTAGATATCGGTCCTTATAAAAAGTTATCTTTCTATTTAAACATTCTTCCAAAATGATTCTCTGGCTTAACAATATTATGAAAAAAATTATAACATTAACATTACATTAAAACATTAAAATTAATACAACACATATTTGAATTTGATTTTTTTAGTGTATAAAATAACAGAGATATGTCTTTATTTGCATCTCGTAAGAAATGTGAGTTTTTATAAAAGTAGAATTTTATGTTTCTTGGTTTGTAAGGGATTCTATTATCCAATAATTTCAATTTAAAAGCGTTCGTGTTGGGCACCAGCTGTTAACGGAAAGAAGAGAAAAACGTTTTGTTCATTCTTAAATAGAAAAGAATATAAGCATAGCAGAGTTGAAACAAACAAAAACTATAAGAAAACATTTTACAAAAGACACGCAGAAAAGTAAATGTATAAGTTTTGTTTTATTATTCAATGAAGGTAAGTAAAAGTTTTCAATTTGTAAAACATTCTTAAAGAAAACAGTTTCATTTAGAATTCTACAAGGAAACCTTTTAAATCTTTACAATTTTTTCCCTTTCAAAAAGTTAATTAACTCTATTCAGTTTGTGTTTTAGTCGACTTACAAATACCATCAAATGTTTTTACTTTAAATTATAACTTGCTACTTCTTTGTATAGGAATATACAAAAAATGTAAGTACAACTCTTTAGTTAAATGATTTTAAGTCTGATGGATCTTTTTTCTGACAATGAACATTACTCTATTGACTTCCTCTATAATAATTAAAGGTGCATTTTCCCAAAATGTCCTCAAATAATGTGTGTATTTCCTTGTTTATAGTTTAGACAACAAGTAACCCTTGCATTTCTACCATAATTTTTGTTGTCAATTATTTTTCCTCTTATTTCAAAAATCCTCAAAAAACAAAATAGAACATCATTCTTCTCATTCTGCTTGACCACCCCTCCTTTATTTATTTTCTTGGTGTAATGAACACACAGCAGAACGCTCGATGCAAAGTAGGGGGAATCAGAATGCATTATCCTCCTCCTCCTTGATTCATTACTAAGACACCTTATTTTAACCAATTTCTAAATTTTAAAATCGTCTAATCAATTATTTACTTTAGGAACTACTATTCAAATGCAAAGATTACATAAAACTGGCACTTTATCACTCCATTGATGGAAATTATTTTTTTTTTGGATATTAGGAAAACAAATACAAAATTTCACCCTCCCCGAAGAAAAATCTATATTCATGCGTAGCTATTTCAATAAAATTCTTTAGGGGATTTAAAAATAATATGGAATACGTTCTATAGGCTATATAAAAACAAGATATGCAATAAAAATATTCATCACCTGTAAGGAAATTTCAACAGACTTTTTTTTGTCTTTATTTTTTTAGACATTGTTACAAAAATGGGAGTCAACTGTTGGTTTTCATATAACGACGTGTAACTTGGCTCGTATCTTGTACGTAATATTTAAGTTTTATTATTCTCTTTGATTTTTAGCTTTATGCAGTAGTTCTCCCCAATGAAATAGCATTTGTCGGAGCTTAATGGTTTAAGAATGAAAACGGGACATAGAGATCATAAACCAGCTTCATCTATGTTCCTACTGTTGATCCCTTTGGATGTTAAAACTTCGATAAGGTGAATTGTAAATTTATAATGTTTTATTAAGATAACAATGACAACTTTATAGTTCCGTCTACTGTTTTATAGAAATTCTAAACGAAATTAAAATTTTTAAAAATCAAACAAATAGAACCTTTTGCTTAATACTTCTCCATTTAACAAAATCGAAAAATAATGATTAACGCTACAAAAAAGATATAATTATTTAAAGCCAAAATTTTCATGAAATTTTCAAAACTTTATAAAAATTAAAAGTTATATTTAGCACAATTGATTTAAATACCAAAGAAAATTTACTAAATATAAGATTATACAGCTTTTAGAAATTATCATCACCTGGGTTCCATTCCATCAAGGAATCACCGGTAACAAAAGGGTGGATAAGAACGCTAAATGAGCGACTACAAAAGTACCGATCTTAATTTGGCGATTCAAACCTCAACGAAAGATTGGAAAAAAAATTATCAAACACCATGTAGAAGAAAATGGAACAATGAACAAAATTCAAAACCATCAAGATTAAGCCGAATCCAGTTCACCATCTAGGAAATGAACCTTCAGCCTACCAATAGAAAGGACTAATCACTGTGGTTTAGGTTAAGAATAGGTCACACTGTTTCCTCTCATAGCTTTTTACTAAATAAAGTAGAGCTTATACGGTACTTTAAATGTGGTAACATATTAATACTGTCGGTCCATCATGCTATCGTTTTATGTCCAGTAATGTGTCATTCAAGAATGACTGTAGGATTACACAGAGAAATGTACTAGGTGCTGAACTACACAAATTATCTCAAACCTATGAGGCAAACCCTTGAAGCAATTACCTTACTGGAAAAAGCAAAGCCATTGTTATCTTGAATTAGTTACTAAGGATCCAGCTAGTCATTGCAATGTTAAAGAAACATACATAAGAAAACAAACTCATACCCTAAAAAATCAAGAATTTTAATAGTAATTGAATTTTGCCAGTAAATTCATCAAATGAAGATTTAATATTTCATTTTGACATTACCTATCGAAAAGAAATTTCAAATATCAAAGTAAAAGAAAAACTTTATGATTTCTACTTTGCCTAGTAAGAGGCCATGGAAGAAAGCAGTGTAGTTTATTCTTAATATAAATCACAGTATCAACAAACTTATGTCCACATTTTACATAATCATTTTTAATTGTTAGCAAGAAAATGGAAACAAAAGAAAGTAACTACATTAAACGCTATTGCAATAGAGTTTCTAGCGGATATAATTATTAGTATATGGATTTATATCCTCTTGTATCTACTTTTCCAGCTAATAACTAAAAATTATAAACCACAGTCATCGGTCTTTTCCTGGTGGTAGGCTTTAAAAAGAGCGTATTTGTGAGTAATTATGCATAGTTCCACTATTTCAGCGATCGGAGATCCGGGATAAATTACCTCAAATGGGATAAAAGTAAAAATTTTGGGGATAATAAAAACGAAGAACTGAAATCGATTAAGAGCCTAAGATTGTATTAAGATTGCACTTACATCAAAAAGCCCAAATTTTGAAGTTATTATATCAAAGATGATTTCTTCAAAACCTGAGGAGGGAAACTTTTTAATTAATTTTTATTTCATTACAAAGTTACTATTTTTCAAATTAAAATTGTCACGTTTTTAAAATGAGAAGATAATATCGACAAGCACAAAAAAATTTTTGAAATACTGGAGGAAAAATCTCTCCAACTACTGCACTGGTAGAGAATGTTAGTCCCTTTGAAAAGCTTAATAATACTATTACGTATTTAACTTTAATTTATATTTGGCGGATTTGTTTTGAGTTGTGTTTCAGGGCATACAACAATAAGACTAATTATTTTATTGCACAAACTTTTATTTAGTTGACACTACTCACTCGTTTATTTATTTACAACAATCGTTTATCTTACAATTTAACTTGTAATTGAATATAACTGACTTATAACTGATTCATAACTAATTTACTAGCTATTTATAACTGATTGTTAACTGTTTCATTCACCAACTATAACTGATAATCCTCTACCTGCGGTGACCCTCTTTTATAATGGCTCAGATATGCATCTGGATTATTTGAACTCCAAGTTGTTCCATAATCGACCCTTATTTTTAATATTTTTTTTTTACTCTTAAATCAAAAATTCTCTTAGAAACTTCGAGAATATCTTTCATCTCATTGTACTTTACCACTCCCTCTTTATTTATTTTCATGGTTTAATGCGTATACAGCAGGACGCTAGATGCAAGGCCTATGCTCATACAATATGCCTACACAAATGCAAATATTAGGCATGTAACAATTCTTTACTAATACGAAAATGATTATAAATAGTAACAAAAGTTTATTTTGTATTAAAAGTTGTATTTTAAAGTTGAAACCTCCCACAAAAGAGAGAAAACCTTACAAGCAATTTCACTTTACCAAATATACGAGTTTTCATTTAGACTGAAACGGGTAATTTATTTCCTAGTAATTGATCCTCAAATGTATATAAGAACTAAATTGGGGATACAGTTGTATGGTTTCACACCAAAAAAATATAATTTTCAAACAGATTCCTCACACTGATTCGTGCGAAATTCTCGTGGTTTTCTTTAACAGAAAGATTTGAAATTTCCCCAAGTCAGCGATAGAAATCTTTATTTCAACCTACAAAAAAGCACTTTCATTCTATGTATCTTGCAATTGGAACAGTGCTCTTCAATCGCTGTGTCACTATACATTAGAGTTTGTAAATTTAAAAAAGTAGAAGAACTTTTCCTTTTCCATTTATTTTTCGTTAGAATCCTATTTGAACTGTCTTTTTGTTGTATTGAATTGTCATATTTACATTCTACAGATTTAAATACCTGTTCTCTTCAGTTCTACTTTTGCAAACAAATCAATCAAATAAATTCTTATAGAAAAAATGTACAAATTTCCATAAATATTCTCCACTATTTTTATAAATTTGGTATTGAATAACTAATATTAAGTTTAATTTAACCATAAAAACATTAAAAAACGTTTCTTAACACCGTGAAAAAAGCTGCAGTGGAAGAGCTTAAATTAAGGTTTTCAAATAAATTACTGCTTGTACCTACAATATATTACAATTGATTGCAACACAAATGCACCATCGCCACATAAAGGAAAACGCCTAGAACGATTGCACTTAAGAGACCTTATATACCAATCTAGATAATTTTAATTCAATTACTAAACTACCAATTCATTGCCCGAAGGTATCGTGGTACTCTAAAACCCGTTTACGAGTGTTCACTGAGATATTCCCAACTGAAAATTAATCTTGAAAAAGAATAATAAATGATGCCCACTGCCCAACTGGAATCTTATGTGTTTTTATTCTTAAAAAACAAACCCTTGAAATATAGAGTTGAAAAACAGGATAAACGATCCATTTGAATTAGGTTAACATCTACTGTTACTTATTTTGGTTTATCTCCGTTTACAATATAAAATGAAGTAAACTCTGTGGTTGTACTTTAAATTACCTGTTGAACAAAAATCAACTATGAATATTTTAAAAGCTGTGTATTTTGTTATTTTATTTTTGAATCTTTAACTTATTTCTTAGATTATTCTATTTATTTTTTTAAAAATATTAAATCACCTAATACTGTTAGCATTAACCACATTTATTATTTTTTTCAATTGGTATTTATCACCACTTTATAAATACCAAAGTTTTTTAGCAACTCTAGGGTAAATGAAAATTCATATCGAAAATATGCTCGATACGAGATTCAAACCCGACACTTACCAGTTTTGTATGGTCACCATGACCACTCGGCCATAAGTAGGCTTTCATTGCTTTTGTTAACATCAATAGCCACTTAATACCACTTGAAACTAGCTGAACTCGACAGTCGTTGTCATATAAAAATATAAAGACTGCTAATAAATAAGTTTAATTTTTATTAAAATATGTTTGTGAATCGTTAAAAAAATTTCCCTTAGCAACCCGCGATATTCCTCGTTGTATTTATTGCAACTTACCTTCAAGATATACATTTTTCAATTAAGTTTATAAGAAAATTCTTATTTTTTAAAAAAAAATATCGATTTAAGCATGAAAATAATGGTTAAAAATCCTTACTTGACAACCCGCAGCATATTTCGCTGTTCTTGTTGATGTGAGACTCTATTGAGCCTCATGATTAAATAAAATATGCGTTTTAGTGATTTTAACGTTGTGTAAAAATTAAAACTTTTGGAAATTTACGATTTTGAATAAATAAATATCAATCTTTTGTGTATCGTATTCTTCTTATTATTCTGATTACTCTTATTTCATCTCATTTTTAAAACTTTCATTTGACACTACTCCCTAGTGATTAATATTTGTTATTTGTGTAAACACTATTCATATAAATATTATTATAAATTATTTACCAAAGGAGGGCAACTGCGGCTCTAGGAGTCGCATATAGCTTTTTACTGAGTCAAGTACGACTCCTATCAAAATTTAAGAAGATTCGTAACTTATTTACGACACATAGTTCGATTACTTCCCTGAACTTTAAAGGGATTGTTCTCAAATTTTATTATTAAAAATAGTTTTGTGATATAGATGTCAGTTATATTCGATTCTTATTATACTTGAAATTTTTTACTATAATTTTGAAATAATTATTTTTTTTTGTAGTTATATTTTTATATTTATATGGTGTATGATATTATTTCTATTTTTTTTAACTTGCTTCTATTAGGTCACTTCGCTGATATTTTGTAAGGTTTGGAACTTTCATTTTTCCCTACTTCCTAGTACTTTATCGTGCTAATTTTTAATATACTTTCTTACTCTAGATGACAACACATGTATTAATTGAAAAGTTAAATAACTACCAAGTATTTCTACTATTATTAAATATTTAACCTGTACAAATAAAACAATTCATATTGCCTACATTCAAGGCGCATCTATATGACCATGCATACGTTGATATTGTGATCTTAGAACATTTGAAAGTTCTAACTGTAAGAACTTTCAAATAGTCTAACAATTAGAATGAAGAGAGGCGGAAGACGTTCCAGAACATTCTTCATGAGATTCTAATGTAGGGTAGAAAGAGATAGAACATATTCGAAACTACGAGAAGTATTGGGAACAGTCTCGCATCTTCCATACACGGCAATGGATATATAAATAGGGCGATCGACCGTTGGCAGATCAATATCGAAAAAGTTACGAACAGTTAACAGATATGAATAAATTAACAGGTAGAAACGTTAAAAATTATTGTTGCAATAAAATAAATAAGTATGATAATAAACGTGTGGGTATCAAAATGAACCCGTCAATATAAATAACCGTAAATATGTAACAATATTAAAAATATATTGAAAGACTAAAAAAAAAGAAAAAAAAACAGTATTTAAAAAAAATTGTACATTAAAGCGAGAAGTGTTCCTTATTACTAAATTGGAAACAAAATTGCTCCATTTGCTTTGATGCACACAATTTTTTATTTATTTTTTAGTGTCTTATATCAAAGACGACGTTTATAAAATCTTTTTTTAAATACTTCTTTTTTTATTTTGTGACTTGTGAAAATATGCAATTATATTAAGTAAAAAAAAATATGTGTAGCTTTTTAGTAGGATATTAAAACTCGATTGCGGCTTCCTTAGGCCTCAGGTGTGCCCACCCCTGTTATAATACTGTTATACATAACTGTATACATAACAAAATTGTATTAATATTTTTATATATTTTATATATTTCGTTTAGAAGGCAGAAGCAATTTCTCTGCAGATAGCAAAAAACTATTTTTCTAGGTCTTTGTAAGGTGAAACTTAGTAGGGTAAAGTATTCTATTTGTTTTATATACATATATATTTCCCTGATCGTTTTTCCAGATGCGCTCTGTCGAAATGCATTGTATTTGTGTTTACAATTAGTTGTATGGATTCAATTAATCTAGCGATTCCTTGTGGAATAGAGTTAATCACGACATTTCCTTATGGACGTATTTCCTGGTTTTAAAAATGAACTCATTTGGCTTCAACTAATTTTACGTACGTTCAAACAAATTAGGTAAATAAGAACTCAACAAATTGAAAAATATTTGTAGAGCTTTAGCAACTTTTAATTAATATTCTTCTTAAAATTCCATTTAATTTGAAACTTTTACAAAGAAAAACAATTTGATGAATTTTAACAAAAAAAATCTAAAGCTTTCAGGGGTTGTGACTAATTAGAATAGTTGATAGATAAAAGTTACCTTCAAAAATTGGAGGTAGTTGAAACTTTTGGAAGAATTTTTCGATGAAATCAATAGAAAAGTTATTTTTGGTATTGTCATTTTCTTACAAAATTACAAATATTTTCAAAGCTTAAATTCACAATAAATATTTTTTTTATGTGTTCAGTTGCCATATTTAGAGTTGAAATGATTGGTAAACTATACCATACATTTTTTGTTTATTCTCAATTCCATAAATTTTTCCCATCAAATAATGTATTTTCAAGGCTTTCGTACAACTTGTTCGAACAAATGATAACGCTATAAATAGACATGAAAGCTTTTCCGAAATTATAGATATGTGTTTCAAGCTTTTTTATTGAACCAATTGAACTATATTGCAAAAAACCAAACTGCAATTTATTTTTTAACGATTAAATCTTTCTGAATTCTATTAATGGAGGTTGTGCATACTTTTTGTTGTTATAAACTTATTTGCATCTATAAATCAACAAGTTAAATAAAATGAAGCATTTATTTCTCTTGAAAATAAAACGGAAAAATAAATTGCTTAAAACTTCAACAATTCAGGAACAATAAAGCGAAAAACTTGTAAAAATACAAAATTATTACATTGATAAAAATAGTAAGCGGCGTATTACACTAATATAATATTTGACTACTTTTATTTCGTAATTTTATGTAATCACATAATCTTAACTGTGTTTTATTGAGCTTCATTAAAGATTCTGATGAGTATAGTAAAAGTTATAAAATAAAGTAGCTTTAAACTAACAACTGAATGGGTTTATTTACTCATTGAATATATTCGATTGTTACCGTAACAAATATTTTAAGGTAGTTTATCTTTAAAGCAGAAGAAAAAAATGAATAAATTAGAATTTCATTAATAATTGATCCCTCAAGAAAATTTACAATCTTTCTCTGCACGTTTGTTAGTAATCGTTAAACCTACAAAAGGCCTTCAAAGCCAGTGATAATAAAATATCCAGACGCTAGTCCCTTACACTCATAAACCATAACTTATAAATTTTGCACATGCTTATATGACGTTTTTCACATAATAATGGTTTCAATTTTGGATTTGTTACCATTTATTACAGACTATCTGATACATACAACTTCGCCTGCGAGCTGTAGTATTATGAAGAAAAAATGTCTTTAACTACAAATTGTTTTTATATAATAGCTGGTACAGAAATAATTACCTGTTTATGGATTTGATCTCATTGTTCTAAACCAGTTGTCCTGGAGCTTATTGGAAGTACTGACCTCCATTAGTTTCATATGCACATTCACCGCATCCTTTCGAATTGGGAGAATGAATTATGCTTTTTTCAAATCCAAAACGTAGGTTTATATTTATACATATGTGCACAAAATGAACAGAACAATAATACAAAACAAAAAATAATTATTCTATATATGTTTTATTACAAAATTTTACATACATTTTATACCTTTTTTTACCAATTATTACTTAAATTCAAATAATAAATTATAAAAATGAAAAAATGCACATATGGAACTTGCCAGGCGCAACGACAATATGAGTTTAATAGCATATTTGATACATATAACTCTATGACGAAGGAAGGAGTATTCGATCCCTGTGACATTATAAAATGTAATTAAACTTTTTAGTTTAAATTTAAAATCTGAAACCAAATTGTTTTTTCTCTACCTTATAGATCGTCTCCCTTGTTTATTGTATAGACAAATAATCTCGAGGGTCATTTGGAAAATGCATCATCACTTTGCGAATCACATAAAAAATTATATATCCCTATATTAGATTTAAATACATTTTATTAAATAGATTTAATATCGATAGATAGATTTTATACATACGCTTTCCTTACATTTTTTTGATGAATTTCGAGGCTCGGAAAAATGAACAAGTGGCCCATGCTGCATTAATAAACTCATATTAAATAACCAATAAACTCATATAAATCCATATATGTAAAATACAAATTTTTATAAGTAGTCAGTTGTGCGTAATATTGTGAAATATACAGTATGTTTAAATAGCCAATTTGGCTAATGTCCCTTTTAGCGACATCAATATCTGGCAACGATGCATTTTTTTGTTTTTAATTTACTTCGCGATTAAATCAAATCATAATAAAAATTTAGCAACAAAAATTCAAATTTTACGATATTAGAACTGAATTAACAAAAAAATCGCAAACTGAATAAAAAAAAAGTAGAAACTGCAACGTTGCCAGATATTGATATCGCTAAAAAGGACATGAACGTCCAATTTAATCTAATATTTGAAACTAGTAACTTACTGGGAAATATTCCCAGTCCAACATTGACAAAACTGGCAAATGGCAAAAATTGGTAATTAAATGAAAACGAAATGACAGTTGAAACCAATGACAACAATCATTTAGCTCAAAATTGAGACAATAATTATTATATCTGTATTACTCACATGTATGTCCTTACATTCTTTGTTTTCTATATTTGCCATCATACATACATTAACCTATTGTATTAACATTTAAAGTTAAAGTTGTGTTTATAATGAATAAAATTTATAATGTGTAAAAAAAAGAAAATAGTCCTGACCTGGTAAATAGATATTAAATGATCGATACGAAATTTTGCCAGTGACAATTTTAGAATTTTTAGAGATGAGTATCGTTGCCTTTTTTAAAAATGTTTAATTTCCACGATTTTAACTAATTTTATAAATAATTTTAGTGAAAATAAATTTTAATATAAAAAAAATTTAATTTAAATCAAAAAAATTGTAATGTATGTGTGTGATAAAGAAAAAAATTTCGATGTTATTGTGATGTATATTGTGTACTTCATATTAAGGTAATTTAACAATTATTAATGTTTGAAGGATTCTGTAATACATGTGTTTGTATGATTTTATATGATGAAGGTCTAATAAAAGACCGAAACGTGTCGCAAAATTAATAACTAGTACATGGATCTACATCCTTTCATGTCCACTATCCTACTAAAAATAAACAAAATTATGTAAAATATGGGCACAACCAATTTATCGGATGTATTTAAAATTGTACCATATTTTAGTTATTACAAACTACTAATAACTGATGTGTCATTTCAACCCTACCGGAATATACTATGGCCGTGGATTAAAAACATTTCTTTAATTACGACAAATAAGCATAACTTTTCATACGCGTACATTAGTACATACACCGTTTTTTTTAAATTATCCCTAAAGACCGTAGTAGTTACAAAGCGATGGTAAATAACACTTAAAAAGTATCTAGCCTACTGGTGGACGAAGACGACTGATCAAAGCCAATTCAAAATTAATAGGTGTCGGGTGAAGAACAAATTGAAAATATAATTCAGTTTATGAATTTAGAGATCCTAGAGTCTCATAAATAACAGTAAATTATATGTATCATTATATGTAACAGTAAATATGTATCATTCATACTTCCAAATTCTTATTGAAGCAGTTGGAAACCCTCTGCGATTAAACTGTGTAGCCCCACATTAAATTATATACCTAACAGTTAAAAAAAGTGTTATTTTTCTCCTTTTAATTTTTTTTTTCATCACTTAGTTATATTCACCAAGTTTTTATGCTGTATTTTTTTGTATGCATGTATGTGATAGGTACGTGTAGGATTTCATATGCATGAACCAACTAGCCTCGGGAGATTTCTATATATCAGTTCATAGTTCATTAAGTAAATGTTAAAAATATTTCATGTTTAACAGTTTATTTGTTGTTTGGTATTAATTACGTCTCAAGTACACAACAGGGATTGCCAGAGAAGCTATTTGATACAATAAATAGGCTAGAATCGTTTTGCATTTACATCTCTAATTATCCAGTGGAAACAGAGTTCGAAACAGGATGGAAAAAGTACGGACAGTATATGCAATGGATGATATTTGATAAAATGGTAAGGGTGTATGGGTGGTGCGGGGATAAAGACGCCGAGACGTCGACCCGTGCACACCGACGCACTAGAAGCTCCAGCTTCCCAATTGCTCCAGTACACAAAAGCTTCTATATAGCTCAGTTCTCCTGGTGCTGACGACACGAGATATAGCACCGTATTACGTATTTCTCGTATCGTACGAACCGCGTGTTAACTGTTTGATTTTCTTCAAGTACAAAACACTTCATCGTCAAGAAAAGTGGCTTTCACCTCTACAACTTGCTTTCCAACTCGTTTAAATCAATCTACTGTATCTATGTGGCAAGGTAATTACTTTATTTATTTATTTATTTTTTTCAAATTACTTCCTTTTTTTTGCTGTGACAACAATGCAAAACAGCTCAAAAATATTTTACTAAAAAAATTTACATTTCATTTTTTTAATTTTTTAAGCTAACAAACATAAACATAAAACTAAGCTTAACACTTTCTTTTTAATGCTTTATGTTAGTTTTAGAACTTTGAATATAAAAAAACAAAACAACTTCGCACCCATAAAAGCTTTGTTACGACACTCTCGAAAAATGGGAAGAAATAAAAGTGTTTAATTGCGTGAAAGCTCACACATCTATTATTTTCAAGTAAATTAAATCTAAATCTTCATTTATGAAATTAGATGAAAATTTGGGAAGGAAATAAATCATCAAACTAAAAGGATGGCATTTAATTTAATAATTAATTATAAATTAAGTTTGGAAATTGATACAGAAGAAAGAACTTGATATTTATAGACCAAATGATCATTTTAGAACGACGCAAAGAAAAAACGATTTTAAAGTATTGACATTTTTCATTAAAATGACAGTAATTTTTTGTTGCAATCCAATTACTTGAATGAAACGATTTTATTCTTTCGTTCATTGTTGTATACCTTAATTGTCTATAAGTCGCACAAATCTGGAAAGATTTAATAAAATAACTAATGCAATGATTTCTGAAAAAATATACGACATAATTTTTTCCTACCACTTAAAGTAGGTACTATGTAATGTTTACGATGGCAAAAATTGATTTTGACATATAAATTTTATGCATTCCATGTAAGACAGACATTTCATAGCAGTCATGAAATGATTATTCTTTATGGAATTTCGTCTAATAACTTGAAGAATTTCAATGATAGAAATATCTGTAAAAGTATGTGTACCACCGTCGCTTTACAGTAAAAAATATATTTTTTTTCATCGTTTCAAGTAACGAGTCATGTAGATACCATTTATACTAACATTTTATTGGATCTAGCTGAAAATATCATTATTATCATAAAAATATATATGCAGTATGAAGATTATAACAAAAAGAAATTCAGATAAATCTGAAAACGGAGATTTATTCAAGTCAAATAAAATGGATGTTACACGCACCGAATAAATCTGAAAATAAAATATTCCTAATAAATTCAAATCAAATCAAGTCAATCGGAAACACAAAAAAAAAGATTTTTCTTTAGAAATATAGAATTCAATAACCATACAAATTTAATAAAATTATACTTTTCTTTTAGTTAATTAGATATTTCTATTGATTTAATGAATTCGTTTTTATTTATTTAACATAAATTGACCTTTTATGAATTGGATGAATTATAATGTCACGTTTCTAACTATTTTTACTGACGAGTTCTTTGGATTTGTGTTCTAAGACAACTATTTATTTAATGTTCACGTTTATTTATTAGTGCACCACTCTTACAAGTATTTATTTACAATTATATAATCATTTATCTCACTGTTTAACTTGTCACTTGTTACTGTTCGATGTTAACTATTTAACTGACCTGCGATTATAAATCATCTGCACTTGGTTATCAACCCGTTGTGGGGATTTATGCTTTCTAAATAATCCCAACTTGTATAGATATGATAAATTTATTCAACAACAATTTATACTATTACAATTAGGCTATTATTTTTTATTATTTATTTTTCTCCATTTCCGTGGTGGTTGGTGTCGCCGCCACTTTGGGCACTGCCACACCGTTATAAAAATAGGGGCTCAGATATGTTTCCGGAACAATCTATTTCTGGAGTTTTCTTTTTCCAAAGAAGCCCACCCTAATTTTTATCATCGACCCTTTTTTATCTTAAGAAAACTCCAGATTTCGATCATTTCAGACCATATCCAATTTTATTCTATTGATTGGTTTATTATCCTTTTGCTTACTAAGGATTCACACAAAACACATCCTCAAATCAAATCTTGAGTCAAATCCACAACAATAATTTTGTCTTATTGCTAGTTTTAACCCTTTAACTTATCTTAAGGTTTCGTAGATAAAATTAATTTGTTTAAAGCCTTGAAAATTCTCAACATAACTTAAATTTTTGTAATAAAAATTGGGTGGTCTTAAGGCCCGGGCAAAAAAAATTTTTTTAAGAGAAATCCAAAAATATTATTCAAAACAGAAAATAAAATATTGTGAAATTTTGAACCCTTAATCTTGATATTATGAGATCTACTATTGCAATTTTTGATTTTTCAGTTCGAACTACATTTTTTTTCTCGAAAATTTTGAATCACTTCACTAAAAGAAATAAGCAACATATGTTCTGGAAGAAAAATGAGGATTCTACAAACAAATTTTGATTGTAATTTATCGTCAGACCAATCATTTCCTTATAATCGAGTCTTGAACATTCATTGATTTTTTAACTTTAGAATTTTGTAACTAATGGACAAATTAATATTCAGAGCAAAACTTTTATAGTTTCATGAAGGAAATTACTCTACAAAAAAGGTCTCATAACATTTTTAAAAAAAAACGTATATAAATTGAATTAATTTTAGCTAAAAGGAGCATAAAAAGCATTTACGAATATAGAAAAAAAAATCTAAGCGAGATTGAATTTAAATATATAATGAATTTTAAATATTGGGATTTTATTAATAAAGTAAGAAATATCTTTGGAATGAAATTTTAAATTTATAAAAAAATGTAATAAGCCTACTAGTGACCAAGTGGACTAGTTGACGGCTCCAAAACTAGTAGATTTTAAGTTCAATCCATGTATCGAGGAAATTTTCAATATTTCTCAATTTACTGATTTTTATTAAGCCTAGAGTCGCTAAAGACTTTAGCAGCGACGGTAAATAACAAACAAAAAATAGAGTACTTCCATAAACTTCAACTTTGACCTTGAATAAGTTTGAAAGAATTAAATTTCCCATTATTATTAGGAGATCTTTTTTGTAGAGCATTTAATCTCCGTCAAGAAACTATAAACGTTTTTAAAGTTTTAACTCATTAAAGTTTTTAATTGGTTCAATAGTTACAAAATTCCATGGTAAAAAAATCGTTCAACCAGATCAATGTTCAATGCTTGATTATAAGGAAATGGTTGGTCTAAAGAAACTTTATAATCAGCCATTTTTTGTTGAACCTTCATTTTCCTTCAAGAACATATGTTGATTTTTTCTTTTACTGTGAAGGTTCAAAAGTTTGAAAAAAAAAAAAAAAGAATGCGGTTGGAATTGAAAAAGCAATTGCGAAGGTAGATCTTTAATTATCAATATTAAGGGCTCAAAATTTCATAATATTTTTTTTTTGCCATCCTGAACCATATTCTTAATATATTTTACGAAATTTGATTTTTTAGCCCGACTTAGTGGCTCTATTTGTCTTCTGTGCTAAACTCTAAATTGATAAAATAGATAATTTCTAAGTCACAAGAAATAATGTGAATTTTCTTCGACATTTATTTACTCTTATATCACGAAGCAAAGCAATTCCAGTTTCTCCGTGTAAAGACACAAAGGTTGAAACTGGATAGAAAAGAAAATTATAAAATAGAACACCTTCCATAGAACTTCATGTACGAATTTACGATATTAAAAAAACTTGGAAGAAAATTTAAGATTTTAAGAAAATGTTCACCTTGGAAATACGTGAATTGAAAAATCACAAGTTAAATGCAACTAACACAGGTTTGTAGTATAATCAAACATTTATTTAATTTGTCATCCACTTGAATTGGTGCTTATTCAAATACCGTAAAGATATTTCCTCAAATTACAATGCTTTTGTCTTTAGTTAGTTTTCTTTAAGATAACCTTTATGAATTAAGCAATTTGATGATTTTCTTTGTTCATCTTCAGTTTACTCAGCTTTGCAATTCAATGCTGAGCACTTGGGAATCTTATATATTTGGTTCTAGGTCCATGAATGACATATTTTTATAACTTCCTTTGTCAGTTCATTAGGTTTCCGATATCATCAAGCATTAATGTTTTCTAACATTCAAAAAGTTATTATGGTTATTACATTGAAAATGTCGTTAGCTGAAAAATGAGTTGCATGCACTTCCAAACCAATTTGGAATTGGGTCAGTAGGATTAAAGAGCTTTTCTCGCTGCTTGCCATAATGAATGAATTAATCTGTTGGATACATACTTTGCGACGCCTATTGTTTTCAGAAATTTTCAGAAACAATGAAAAAGTGTAAATATTTCACTTTCATTGCGAAATACTTCCTCTAAAATCTCCTGGGAATAAATCTCCCATTGAATTTACAGTATGGACTTAGGTATTCCTTATGAATTCAATTATAAAAATATAGTCTTTTTTGAATTAGATACAATTAGAGTAAAGGGAGACAAATTTAAAATAAAATTTTGATATCCCGAATCACTTTTGAGTATTGATTGGGAATTTTAATTGTTTGGAAAAGTCGTTTTATTTTTTCTTTAAACATGGCTATTTGAGTTTCATTCATCGTACAATGACTTAAAATTTTATTATAAGATTTATGTGATGAATTAATAACATTTACATTATAATTTTTTTGATTCTACAAAAATTGATACAAATTCTTAATTAACAAATTCATACGAAAACGTATTTTCAAATGTAATAAAAGTTTAATCGGAATAATTTCAACATTTTTGTAATAAGTCTTTTTATCCATCTATTTTAGCAAATTAAGAATAAACCAAAAAATTTTACGTATGCATAAGAAGTAACATTTATGGGAGGGACCAAATGTTGCATAAAATTAACAAATATTCATCATTCGCATACATGCAGTTATATAATATAGATTATTAGTGGATACCCGGGAAATATTTATAGCCAACAGTAACACAACGACTGACAAATGACAAATAACAAAAATTGGCAATTGAATGAATTCGAATTGGCAGTTGAAACAAATAACAGCAGTGAATAAATTCAAATTTAAAACAATGAATATTATATTTGGTTTTCACTCACACGAATATGTTTAAATACATTCTTTGTTCTCTCTTTTTGTCGATACAAATTATACATAAATTTGCCTATTATTATATTGATTTTATATTTGAACTTCCAAATTATAAATCCGTGGAAAAATTCTACCATTACAAAATTTTTATAAATTTCCAAAATTGGCCAACAAATGCTCATTAAAATAGGTATACAAATATTGCAAACTCAAGCTCTTTTGATGAAAATGTTACAAAGTGTTATTTGCCATAAAAAATATTTACATTAAAATACCAAATGTGTAAAACGAGTATGTATCTAACTCTTTCACGATGCAATGAAGTAAATAGCGTAAAAAACAATGTACACTGTACAATGGCCGCTGAGAGTATTATGGAATAAAAATATATTGGCTATTAAATCGCAGGCAAGTAAAAAAAAATATGAAATATTTCAAATTGGCTTTTATAAAGTTACTCTCATTTTCGGTACAACAAAATCGATTTGATAAAATATGAGACACAAAAAATATATTTTGCTATAATTTTTTTCCACTTTTAACTAACTTTCTATGACTAACTTTTATCTTCACTTTCACTAAGTTTATAGGGACAATAAAACAATAATTATTTGGAATACACTAATCAATACCAATATCTTATAATTTGTTGATCCTAAGTACTATATATACCTACTAGGATACATTACATGGACAGATATTAGTTTCTGAAGATTATGAAAGATTATGCATGTACCTAGTTGTTAACTATACAATTAAGCTCACAAAAAATAGAAAAGAAAACTTTGTGTTTACTGATAGACGCTTGTAAGAAGTTATACTTTTTTGTAAAATTCTAGTTTTTTTTCTTCCGATAATAAGGGTATACAACAAATAAGCGGATACGTTTAACTTGCTTCATTTAACCACACATACACTTTCAAAGGTAATCGAAATGACTGATGAACAAAATAGCGACAATCAATTACTTCAAATTTGAGACATTAATTATTATATTTGATTTTCACTCCCACCTACGGGCTTACATTTTATATTTTATATCTTTGCTGACATATAAACCGATATTTGATTTTTAATATATTGATTTAAAATATGCATATTTTTTTATTTTAACTCAGATATAAATTCAAAAAATTCGTCAAAGTTTAAGCAAACTGCGTATTCATCGTTAGGAAACGGAAAACTAATTTATAAAACTTCAAACATTAAATGTAACTTTTGGTTTAAAAAAGCATTTCTATAACTCGCATAGTTGGAATGGTTCAAATTCTAGATGTAAAGGAATTTGGCTCATTAGATATATGGGCAAATTTAGTTGTACTTAAATTTAAAATTGTGAACTGTTCAGTAAACGTTACATCCCAAATCAACTTCCATAACAAATTTATTTTTTCTCTCTCTTGTTGCGCCTAAAGAAGTATAATTTCAAAAATATTTTATAAATTTTATAATGTTTATGTACTTCCCGTTAATCAAGTAAAATTCTCAAAGGATTTATTTGATACAAATATATTAACAATTAGAAAAAAGCATCATAGAATCTTCTAAAATTGACTAATTTCAAAACAAACTTTGCAGTTTTGTACTTAGGTAAACTTCAAATTTTTTGTGAAAGATTTTTAACTTCTTTTCATAATTTTTTCGATGTCCAAGCAAATAGTTTTATTAAAAATTCAATTTTCTATCATATTGATTATTAAATTTAATCGATTTAAAAATTTAAACCTACTTTATAGGCCTACTGATGGCCGATTGGTCTAGGTAACCACTCCAAAACTGATAGATTTTGGTGAAATAAGATTTTTTCGCTGACTTTGAACAGTTATACTGTATATAAAATATATTGTGATCCAATTTATGTAGAATAGTTTAATATAATAATAAATAAAAATTATACCATAAACATGAATTTGAAGTTCAAACAAAAATATTTGTGACGTATTGCCTAGATACATATTTCGATTGCGAAGCAATTTTCCTCAGTGGATATAAAGTAGTTTGAATTACTCCGTAACTGCTTTGTGATGATTCAGAATCATGAGGAATCATGACCTCTGAGGAAGATTACTTGGCGGTCGAAATACGCATCTTGGTAGTACGTCACAAATATTTTTGTTTGAACTTCAAATTTATGTATATGGTATGATTTTTATATATTATTATATTAAATTATGCCTACTAGATAAATTGGACCACAATATATTTTATATGTTGTAAAAACATGGTAGATTTTGAGTTAGATACTCGTATCGAGCAAATTTTCAATATTTCTTGTTTACCGATTTGTATTAACCCTAGACTTAGGTAAAGACCTTAGTTGTTATAAAGCGACGATAAATAACAATTAAAAAAATCTTCTTTATAAATATTCAAAAAAATAATGGTACAAAATGTAATTTTAAATTTCAAAAGCATATAAAATTATGAAGGTTATAAAAACAGGTAACTTTTTAATTTATGTTTTATTTTTTATATAAACATATAAATAACAATGTTTCTGAATTATTACGAAAATACGTTCATCGTAAAAAGATAGGCAATATTCTTTAACGAATGTTTAATCTTGATTCTGGTAAGTTTCAACAACATGCCATTAATGTTTTCAATTCATTTTTGAACAAAAAAGTGGATAGTTTTTCTGTGCAACTAAAAAGTCTGGCGCCATTTAAAGAGAATTTGCTAAGTTTTTTTGCTCTCAATTCTCGAATATAAAAAAAAACTAAGTATTCATTGCGAGTTGTGGTGAAAATAATCATCGAGAACGATCTTTAATAGATTTAAATAACGCTTAGGATTTACATTTCTTTTTGGAAACAAATAAAATTACTCCATTAAATTTGTTTGTGAAAACTTATTTCATTTCTATATATAAATATTTGGGTTATAGATATTTTTATTCAACAATGAGGAAAACTCAGTTCTAATTATGCGCATATGATTTTAAATTGCAACAAAATTTACATGTGAATTTGAAAATATTATTTTTCTACGTTTTTCGTAACCTTTTTTTCTTTGAAACTCTCAAGAATCAATTTAATAAAAATGTTCAAAAGGTTTTCGTGTTTGAGGGTCATCAAGGCAGAAAACCTTTTACATTAGATCAAGTATAGATGAAGTTGCCATTTGAAGTGGCTGTGTATCTCAAATTGCAATTTTAAAAGCTCTTCATATGAAAAGTTTTAGCTGTTAACTTGAGATACGATACTATATACAGATTGAACCAATATCAAAGAAAACCACATAAGAACATCTATATGCTGTGACTATTTTTGTAACTTTCATTAAAACGCTTATATAAATGACATTATATTATGTTCGAATATTGCTTTTCCCTACTGCATAGAGTAATTGAATTTTAAATTAGAATCAGAAAATGCGGCATTGAAACTTTTCCTGTCAAGTAAATAAATCTAAGAATAAAAATATATATTACAATAAGCACAATATTTAATAAAATGTTCGTAAAAATATTTATTACACATACCTACCGTATATATTTTCTTATATTTTCAATCTCTTATCGTGACAGGGATATATATTTTTCCATGATACCTATCAGTTACGATAATATATTATGAACTATTTTTCTTTACTCAATTATTAATAATTTTAAACTTCTAGATACTAAATTCAAATCTTGTAACAATTAAATATTCAATATTTCTTGATTAATGGATTTTTATTAGCCCTAGAGTTGTTATAGATCATTGGTTCTCAATCCTATGCCCGCGGCCACCATGGTGCCTATTGCTCATACTACAGGTGCTGATGGGTTTATATAATAAAAATATTGAAGTTTTTATAACTCTTTGAATGTATTATTAACAATTAACAACAATTTTCTCTTGAGAAATAAATATTGCGGCTCACTAAACTAACATCTTTGAAGTTCTGGAATGTGTTCGTATGTCGCAGACCTCTGCTGTAGACCTTAGCGTTAGTTATAAAGTAAGTAACAAATAAATAACCAATAAGGTATCAAAAATTAGCTATATGTAAACAAAATGATTTTTTAAATATTTGGTTTTTAAATTTTGCTTTAGTAAATAAAATATTTCAGTTTATAATAGAATACTAAACTAAAACTGAAAAATAGTTCTTTTTGTTTGTTTGATCATAAAATGCAGATAACATTAATATTTTTTGAGGAATGGTCTTATATCCGATAAAATTCAATAGTAAAATTAGATTTAAAAAAGTACACGCCGGAATTAATTTTTAACATGACATAGATCAAGTGACGTCACACCAAAGTAAACGACAAGTGACTGAAAACACATACTACAATTGGCAAAAATAATGGAAAGGTAAAAAATTATTCCCGTACGAAGGCATTCTAATAACTGGAAAATGTGGTTAAGCTTAGTTTGTCGATCCCTTCCCTTGTTTAACCCTTACACTAGAGAAGGAATAGTATTAGTAGTTAATACTTAAGCCAGTCGAATAACAATAGAAAATGGAGATGCACCTTTGTTTACTTATGTGTGACGTCATAGACTTGCAGCCAATCACGAAGCAATTTTAATACGAAATCAAACCTCAAAACAACATGATCTTACTCATGATTTTTCACAAAAATAAACTTATTTCATTTTAAAATTATTATCATATGTTGTTTTTATGATTAACTTTGTTAGGATGACAATAATTCGTTCTATATAGTAAATATAATCAACATGCCTATTAAACTAAGTTAATCCAGAAAACAAGAAAATACAGTTTACTTAACTTCAATAATTCTTTAATTCATATTTGTTTACCTACCGATGTAACTAAAAATTCATACTCTTTGTTTTCACCAGGACTGTCGTTTTCGTGTAGACCAATTTGTTCAGGTCGTCCAATACTTCTCCGTTCTCCTTTTTGTTCTCACAGTAAATTCTGAGGAATGATAATTTCATTCTTTTCATAAATTCATTCTTTTGTTCTTGTAAACCAGGGATGCTAAGATCATCTTAACCCTGAGGGTTTAAATAGAATTTGCTTCTCAGTTTTATTTATTTTTATTTATACATTGTACTCACAGTTGATCTTGGTAGTTCGTTTTTGTTAAGTACACATTAAAAACCAGGTTCAGTTAGAAAATTTATTTCACCATGTGGTCCTCTTGCTCCTGAAATTCCAAGTTGTCCATCAATACCGTGATCCCTTTTTTGTCTTCTCTGTTTTGGCTGGTTGTCACTACACTACCTCCACGATCACCATTTTCTTCTGGTTACTCTGGAATACCAGGCAATCCTGATCGACCATCTGTTCCTTTTTCACTAGGTAAACCTTGTTGTCCTAGTATTCCTACTTGAGATTCACCAGATGAACCACGTCCACGAGGGTATGCTTGTTGACCTGTTTAGCCTTTTTGTCCACATAAACCATCTCTCTTTGGATTAAAATATTTTACATTAAATGAGAAAATACGGAAAACTTACTATTATTGACAGGCCTTTTTTACCTGGTGGGTCTCGTGAGCTAGTTGGTCCTTAAGATTCAGGAAAATTTCGAGCTCTATTCGGACCTGAAAATCCTTGTAAACTTGAATCGCTTTTGGCTTCTTTTTCACCTGAGGCTTCTTTGCGGTCGGGTTGCCCTGGTACTCCAGGTCCACGATTTAGTTCTGTTTTGCTTTGTTGTAGCAGACACTGTATGATATCGGGGCAAAACTAAAACTAATTTGTAGCCAAGAATAATTGAATTTTGTAACATTGGTTCATCGTTTTACTTTGTTTTAATTATAAACTATGCAACATTATTCACAGATTTTCTTTTGGAGAATGTACTTCAAAACATTTTATTACTTGCTAATAAATTAATAGGAAGTAATTTATGTTAGCGAGGGTTTAATAAATTAACATGATTTTTTAAGGGAAATTTTTTTACAAGGGCAATGAACACTTGACTTAGGCAATTCAACTTTTAATATTTTTCAATAAACAGTTAAAATTTCAACTTACGGAAAAATGAATTTTTCAAATAGCAATTTTGTTACCAAACAAGTGTGGGATTAAGTTGTAATCATTCTTTAAAAGACGCGAAATGCGACTTATTTAAATTTTAGCTCGTATTCTCCTGAAAAGATAGAAAAATCCTTGAGTTGTCCTTGCGTTTAAACATAAATCGTGGCATAGAGTTCGATTGAGTTTCTGTTTCCTACAGTTTTTATTTTATTTTCTGATCAAATGAATTTGCCATTTTGCCGCATTTGTTTTTTGTGGTTAGTTTTCTATCTCGTTGAAAGCTATTTCGTTTGATTTATCATTTTTTTCCAAAACCAAATATCGTTCGTTCACCCTCAAATACTACCGCAATGATCATTTAAAAATGTAACCTCATAACTTTCAATTGGAAATCAAATTTGCAATGTTACATAGTTAATTTAATTCCAGTTTCCAGTTTCCATGGTGGAACATAAAAATATTTTACTGTACAAAATTTCAATTGATCTAATTCACATGATCTAGAAATAATTTGAGTTGTTTTTAAAAATATTATACACTAAGATCAAAACATAACGTAGCTGTTCAGTTATAATTTTACTTAATAAAATTTAATAAATATTCATTTAAAATTGCAAAAAAATCGTTAAATTCAAATTGCCTAAAACGAGCTTCTATTGGTCCGGAATTAAAATGACGTCACTATACGAAACTCTAAAATAAACTTTTTCCTGTGACAAATGTACTTAAGCATTAAGAGGGAGATTGTTTAAATCGTTAAAACAATATGTTACTGATTTAAACCATTTACAATTTACCCAACTTCTATTGCAAAGGAAAAAATTGGTAGCAATTTTTAGGGGAGAAACATGTTTTCCATTTAAATAATTTCAAAAATAGTGTTAACTACTAATGCTTCTATGGCAATCGCTCAATTATCTGTTTTTATCTTGGTTACAATACGCGTATTAATGCGTACTGTGACGTTACAGAAGGCCCATAAGTACACTTATCGTTTCAGAACCCTCATTTGCTCATTAAAAATTTAAAACTTTTTTCTGCCAAAAAGTTTCTTAAATACTAAAAATTGTTTTCTTTTTGCATATCAATAATGTCCCTTATCGATAAAAAAAAATAAAAAAAATGTGTGTATGGACTATTGTAAATATGATTGAAAAACAAAAGTTTAACTAAGTGATTTTCGTTTCGTTTCGAAAAGTATACATTTATATTTATTTTTTGATTATTCTGTTGATAATTTTGTTTGTATTTTTTGACATGAAAATCAAATCAACAAAAAGAATTTTACGATAAAATCGACAGATATAATCTCCAATCAATGAAGATTGGTTTTATTACTGCTGACAGTGGTGAAACTTCAGATTTATTGCAATCATAGATGTTAGATATACCTGTGGTATATTAAAGTAGTACCTTAATATAGTAAATGATTAATCATTATTCGATAAATTTAGCTATATTTAATCATATAAAAATTCAAACTAAAAAAAATCCACTTTTGCTATTCTACACATGTATAGGTGTATATATTTATTCGCATAATAATAATTTTATTTTGTGGAAATTTTTGTAAATTAAATTTGCACATATAGCATTTGCACTTAAAAAAATAATGAAGTTTATAATGATAATTTGATATCTTTATTTCCTTATTTTTCATTGAAATTTGAATAAAATTTAAAAGTGAAAATAAATCTGTCTTCTATAAAATGGTACAGGGATCTCAAATAACTAATATTTTTTCATTCCAGTTTATAGATCTATGTCACACAATGATTATATTTTTTTTATTTCTTAAGCTATAAATGTTTTTCATTCGAAATTTAATTTATATTCCCATTTATTCTTTCAATATATCAAAATATACTCTCAAGATAAATAAACAGTAATAACATAATATTAAAATAAGTGTTTATATTTACAATTCAAAACAAATACCAACCAGTTAAAATATTCAGAAATCAGATGAATTAATAGTTTTTAAATTATTCATTTTTTATAAAATCATTACTTGAAATGTCTACAATATACCATATATTATAAAAATATTGTTGCGTTGCCAAAAAGGGATAGATACTATAAATGTGTTCATATAGTGATTAAATTCAACTATTTAAAATACTACAAAATCTTAAGAAACATTTACTTAAAGTACCATTCAGCACTGAAATTCTTTAAAAATAGAAACTTGACTACAAGTTCTTTGATATCAGACCGAAATTATATAAATCAGGAATCATAGAAATTTATTGGTTTTCAATATGGAACGTTCAAGTTTGAATAAATTATTTTACCAATAACAAGAAGCCTCTAAAATTCTTCAACGGACATTAGACAAGAATCTCTGAATGTATAGATAAGTGGAATATTAAATCTTTATATTGGAGTCCCTAAATTCCACTATGTCAATGATATTGTGTAAACATGTGGTAAGCACAAAGCTATAGCTTGCATAGGGGATGAATGGACAAAAAAGCCAATGCGTTTTTTTAAATTTATATCTTATCTTCACCAAACACAGTATGCTTTTAAAGACAATTTTGAAAAACGAACTTATAGTATCCGGAAATATATTTACAGAAAATTACATTTTTCTTTAGTAATTACTGATTTAGTAGGAAAAATTTAAATTTTAGTTTTTAAATTAAAAGTTCATACCATAACGCTTGAACTTTCATGACGTCACTAGTGACGTCACTTTTAAGTACCAAACGTGCACATAAGTTAAGGCTCGTCCAATAGACGCTCGGAATTTTATAGCTGTAATAAAAACATTGGATAATTTAAATATTCTAAGTTCTTTGAATTTTGGATATACATATGCAATGCATCTTCCTTTATAAATTTGACAACTGTCGCAGTTTTGACATTGCTATTCTCAACTTAAGCTGCATATATATTTTCTTGGAATAAATTGAAAGCTGAAGATATCTTTCGTTTATCGTTCAAACGTTTTTTTTGTACATTTTAAATGCAAAAAGAATGAAATAGTAATGATATCAGGCCTCTTGACTGAGCTATCCACACTACTACATTACACTCACACCTGTTAAGTATAGTTCACATTGTTCCAATGCGTTCGCTTACACAATTATGACGTCATTTGCTCTGATTGGAGTTCAGCATATCAAAGCGGATAGTTTTATAGACGTTTTATTTTTTTTAAATAATAATCAATCTTGTTCTAAATAAAAAATAAATGCTTGTATTATATTCTCCGACTCAAGTTTTATTAGATTAATAACTAGTTACTAAATAACTAGTAACTATTCGTGAAATATAAATGAAAAATTAAATGAAAACGAGAGAATACAAATGACAACAATTAAAGCAGTTGAACAAACAGTTGAAACAAATGACAACAATTAGTTAGCTTAAATTTGAGACAATGGTTATTATATTTGGTTTTCACTCATATACTTTTTTACCGACATACATACATGTTTGGCTAGTATTTTATAAATATTTTAATGTTTTTTTTGGTTATTGTTTTAATTAGTTACTTTTTTAACTATTATTTACCGTCGCTTTATAGTTACTTAGATCTTTAGTAACTCTAGAATTAATAAAAATCCGTAGTCAAGAAATATTGAAAATTGGTTCAATACGAGGATGAAACCCAACACCTACCAGTTTTAAAGTGGTCATCTTGACCACTCGGCAACTAGTAGGCCTAGTTAGTTACTGTCATCATGTCTTTGTCTATATTTTTTACGGTTTATTTAATCTTACCTGTATAATCATTTTCCTAAGCACAGTAACCAATATTTATTACAACTACTATAAAGTTCGTTTGTCCCCACTCAGTATGGACTAAATAACATAATTTACATTTTTTTTTGTCTAATAATATCAGTACATTATATATGAACCAAAATAGCACGCAATCATTCTTCTCTTCTATGTTCATTTGTATTTATTAAAGCGTTACCAATTATTATTTCTACCGCTTGGAAAGGTGTTAACAGACCTCTGAATTGCTTCAAATGCTCAGGTTTCAGACAACTACTAACAATTGGTATCTGCTTAAGTGTGTAGTGTTCGAAAACAATATTTTATTTCCATTTGGAGAATGTTCTCCAATTTGTTCAAATGGAATTTGAAATTCTCTTTTTGTCAAATAGTAACCTTAAAAATAAAAATAATGCAATAGAATCTACAAACACCATAGAGATAATGTTATTCACCATAGAGATATAAGAAGATAATGTTAGAGTAAAATGTATCGTTGTTAAAAAAACGAGTAACACAATAGAGGAGCAAAAAATTGGTAATTGATACTATATGTTAAAAGTACAAACTTAAATGTGCCTCTTTCTACTTACTTTCCAGTTTCTAGTTGGCTTTGCAGTTTCATTACTGTAATACCTTTTTCGCAAAAACATAGATGTAATATACACACTGGAACAAATTATAATAAAACATTTAAAGTAGAAAGAAAGTCATGAAACAAAAAAAACGTTTTGGAACTGTAAGAATATATTTTATACAGACTGCATCGGTTTTTCGGACCCAAACTGTACAAGCTTATTTTAACAGTCACCAATGTAAACTTTTTAAAAAAACAATTTAAAAAATAACTTAAAATTATATATAAGGGTTTTGTTGTTTTAAGATCGTATCCATGTTCCATGTTAGGTGATTATTGAAGATAAATTTTAGCTATCATTTATCAAACTTTGATGTGGTTGTAAGATTACATTATCATAAAAATATCGAGGAAATCTTTTACAATTTGTTTTTTTTCTTTTTTCGCAAATCATGAATAAAGCTCTACTTACGAAGAAGCTCCACTTGTATAAGAGGCAAGGATTACTGTGTAATCTGCACAGGTAGACGTTACAGTACGAGTTGGCAAATTAAAAGTAATTGAAAGCGACGGTATCAGTAATTTGAGACAGCTTTAACGTAAGAAAATAAATAGAAACAGTATTGAAAGCTTTTTAAGAGAATTGTTGAAAAAAGACGATCTCACCATCAATGGCAGGAATTATTTTTAAAAATATGATAATTGACAATTTTTATAGTTTTAGAGGATGATACAATTACTTTTTATTACTGATAGATATTTTCTGGTACTTCACAAATCAAATTAAATTTTATTTTCAAAGTTCCTTTTAATAACTCATTTGAAGTATAATCAAAACTTTGAGAGAGTAATTCCATTATTTGTAGTACTTTATTAAAAACTTGATTATTAAAAACGTTTTATGTTCAGTTTGCTGCAGTTATCCTGCTGAGATGTGAAACTGGAATCGATATTGTTAATATCTCTGCTAAAACGAAAGCTCTGATTATTTTTTTATGTATCTCAAGATGTATTTTTTTGTGTTGTTGATACATAATTTAAAGAAATATTTAAAAAGTTGAAAATTATTTTATTCTCTAAATGCATTAATTTATACCCTAGTAAATGTATTAAATAAAGTTATCAATCTTTTTAATAGTAGGCAACCACTAAACAGAAACAGAAAAGATTTATTTCAAAATTTAAATCTTTTCCTTAAAAGTAACCTGTTAACCTGGGCATAGTGTTACAAAATTACTAATGAAAAATATTACCAAAGAATGGGTCTATAAAATTTACTGCTCGATATAAAAGAACACGACTGTACAAAAGTACAATAAAAAGATGATAATTAAACCATCCCTAAAAAAATATTTTTCGAATGTGCAGATTTTATCAGGCAAAGGACGAAATTGCCTGTCACGTTCCGTGGAAATTCAGCGTTCTGAATAAATGCAGGCCTAAGGAACCAATTAAGGATAACAACTGGAACCGAAATAGTTAAGAAACACCTTGTACGCCGATTGCTGAAGCTAGAACCAAGCGTTTTGATCCCCCGACAAAACATCCGCACACAAAGCATCACACTAAAACAAAATATCCCGAAATTTGGTCCTTTGGTTAGTATAATAATTTTTTTTTACTCTTTTTTTTCCTGAAAAAAAATACTCAAATGCAATCGTTCCCTTCACTACCAAGTTCACCTATCCCAATCCCAAATGAACATAATTAAAACGTTTACTTAGTTTTGGTCCAACTTATTCGCGAATTAAATTAAAAATAAAAGTAAAAAAATGCAACGTTGTCTGATATTAATGTTACTAAAAGGGACTTTTAGCAGGTTTCGCCTCTGGACCTTTTGTGTATAGTTTTTTTAATACAAAAAAATATGTGGAGCCGCCATTGTAAAGAATTACCTTATTGAATGAAAATTTAGAGAAACTCGTCTAAAAAGATAAAAAATTTTTTTTATTTCTTTTAATATCGATATCTTGTAAACTAAGCGAGATATCAAAAATTATTATTCATTCTTTTCGTTTTATTTTGTCGAGATCTTCAAGAATACGTTTTCAAATTGGGCACCGAAAGAACCATAATCTAGCCAAATATTCTGTTGTCGAGATATTTTGTCAGGGTTTTTTATCTAAGGGATATTTTGTCCAGAGATTTTTTTGGGATATTTGATCTGTGGATATTTTGTCGGGGATGTTTATTGAGGGATCAAATATCTTGGAACCGGTGAAGCATGCTTTACTACTTTATCTCAACTGGGTGAAATAGGGACTCAGGAAACGCAATAAGCTCAGAAGCTGCAGTATTGAGGTACAATTAATCTCATCCTGGAAAACCCAACTAAATATAGAAAAAGAACAATAGCGACATAAATTCTAAAAAAAATTGCTTTTAGTTTGCTCTGTTTTGAATAAAAGTATTAATTTTAATATTGGCTCATAAGATCATTTTCAATATGAAATTGATATATTTCTTATTTATGTTTACTAGGTATAAAACATGTGCAATGTATAGTTATTATATAGAAAATATAAAAATATATGCAGCAATTTTCAGCTTTTAATGGTGAAAATAATGTAAAGCTCACAAAAACATAATCCTTTTAATATTTTATATGCAGTTTAATTAATAAGGGAATATCATATAACAAGTGAACAATTAAAGTTGCTGTCTCCCATCGTTCCGTTTTTCGTGAAATATAAAATGTAAATGAAAAATGGTAATAAATTGCATAATAGTATTTATAATTAACGGGAGATATTCTTTAGTATTTCTTTTATTTAACAAAATAAAATGAAGTCATTTAGCGGAAGTGATAATATTCTTGTGTTAGATATTTTTCTTATCTAATAATTATATTATACAACGAAGGAAATTGTAAGAAAATGTTTAAAACGAACACAATTATTCGTAAAATGAATATTTCAATTGATTTTATTATTCATTGCTATATTTATAAGAATTTTAATATCATTTTGTGGCCAAATTTTTTTTATGTTTTTTTAGTTCAATTTCAGGACCGAAAATTTTAGAAAATGTCAAAATGGTTGCGCATAGTATGAAAAGATTAGAATTTATTTTAGCAATTCCTATGGGAAAATTTTCCTTGACGCGCAATAAGTTCATATGAAGACGAGATGTAGAAAATACCTAAAATACAAATATTTATGCGCATTTCTTAATATTATGTTTTTTTTTTCAAAAAAATGAAGAGACAATTCCCATGTGATGGAAACGTTATATCTACGATTTGAATAAAACAGCACAAAAAATTAAGTTATTTATCACTGTTTTGGTTTCATATTTTATCTTGAACTTTTTGTAATAGATTCCAATTTTTCAACGCTGACATATTTCAATTTTTATAATAAGTTACCTTTCTCTTGTTAAAGTCTAAAAGAGTTATCAACAAAATGAATACTTAGTTTAATATATATTTAAAAAAATACTATATGTATATGAGAGCTTTACCTATAAAATGGTTCAAGATAGTATTTCTGAAATTAACTATTGAGGCAATGGTGCGAAGCAAACTATTTCCAATGTGGATGGGGAAAACGAAGAATGTGTTCAGAATTCCGAAATTGTAACCTCAATGTTTTATAATCCCTAATTCCACAAGCTTGGAGATGTTTGTAGACGCAAAGATGGTAGGTTACATAAATTGGTAGACTGACGCCTTCATGAAAAACTTTTACTACATTTCTTAAATCTACTACTTTACATAAGTATTGATCAATATATTTAAAAAAAATAGTTCATACCTAAAAATATAAGTACATTATACGCATAATAATTGATGAAAACGTTGAGAATCATTCAAGTAAAAAATAGATCCTAATAGAACCTCATTTTTTTATTTTAATTTTCCCAACAAAACAAAACATTCAATGAAATAAATTCAACATAAATAATATATTTTATTTATTTGTGGATAATAAATATTTCCATCATCATCGACCACATAAAAGTTTCGCATATATTCCCATTGTAGTTCTGCAAATATTTTAATTTTTCATTTATTGTTTATGTTTAATTAATTTTACAGTTACTGGTTTTTGTATAGAATAATACAGAGATCAGTGGTTGTAATGGTTGAAGCGAGCGATGAATAAAGGAAAGCGATGAATTCAAAAATTAAATCCAAGTTATTATAATTTGCTTATAAAGCTGCCAATATCTCTTCTGAGATCCCAGCAGCTTAAAATAATAAAAAACCTAAAACTGTTTATTTATATTCTCTTTCTTTTTGGGAATTTTTATTTGTACAAAACTTTTCATCGGTTTCCCGACTCTTCAGGTACTATAATAATTCTTAATTAATTAAGAATTGTACAAAAATAAAAAATAGAAATAAAAATTTCCAAAAACAAAGAGATAAAAAATAAGTATAAGCTAGCTATGGAAAAGAACTACCAAAAAAATATTGAAATTTCAACTTTGCGATTGAGAAAAAGGAAGTAACATCGTTATCAGTAAAATTAGAATTTTTAATTTGTACATATTGTCAAATTAAACCTATTTGGTAAATATTTATCTATTATAACGCGTTTAAATTACGTCTTAAAATTGATTGCTTCGTTAACAATCGTAATTCTTAGTAACTCTAGAGTTAATAAACAACCGTAATTCGAGAAATATCGAAAATTTGCTCGATACGAGGATCGAATCCAGCACCCACCAGTTTTGGAGCGGCCACCTTGACCACTCAGTCACCAGTAGGCTTAAAGCTATTAGCTATTATACAAATTGTTAGTTATCTTAAGGATATGATCTATATAGCCATGAATGAAAATACCGACCCTTATACTGTGTTATTTTTGAGTTAAGTCTCTGCTAATTAAAAACTTCATGAAAAGTTAAAATATTCTAAGAAGTTTAAATAATAATTTTTTTTTAAATGAGAGAAATTGAAATTATTCACTTATCTCAAAAATCGGCTAAAAACAAAAGTTATTATAGTTGATATATATTATTGAGTCACGTTAATAAAAGCACGGAAAGCTTGTCTTAGAAAAAATATTAAATATTCAACGGCTATAATCCTAATAAATCATGCATCTTTTTTCAAATTCAGAGAGCCTATGTATTCGAAGAATTCGTTTTATTGTACTCAACAATTACTTAAATGGAATTCAAATGTTTTGCAAGTTGCTGCAAAATTTATTGGCTTTGAAAATAAGGACATTTAGAAATGTTCGTTATAATATACTGAATGGTAGTTATTTATCGATCTCAACATGCCTACAATAAATAGTTATTTACTGAATATAGTTACTACTTGAAGCATACATTACGACACCGTCAAAATATCAACATTATACCGTCCACTAATTAGTTTTGACTTAATCTATTAGATTCATTACCTGTGGGCTTTAATTATTGATATTAACACTATCATTAAAACGATCATATTGTTATTAGTAAATATAACTCCACAAATATACAATTTATGTCATAAAAAACGAACTTGAGCTTAAAAGTATCAAATTATTTATCTACTTTTATCAAAATTATTTATTTATCTGTATTTTAACCTATCTAAATCGTAATTTTATTTTTAGAAACTTCGAATAGAATTGTATAAGTAAGAATTTCTATTGTTTCGGAAAACAATGCTGTAGAAATGAAATAAATTGTTAAAATGTTAAATGTGTCACTCAATTACCTTTCCACGATAAAATATGTATTTGAGATTTGAGGATAAAAACAGCGTTGCTTTTGCGAAAAAGTAAAATAAATGAAGCAATTGTAATCTAAATGATGAAATTTTCTTTGTATTTGCTTTTTGTACTATAATGAATGTAATCATCATAATAATTTAAGAGATCCCCATTAAGATATGTACAAACTTTAACCGATATGTTCTTTGCTTTACCATTTTATTATTTTGTTTACTGGTTCTTACCTATATATCAGTGTTTTCCAAAGTGTGGTACTCGTTACCCGAAGAGTACAGGAAGGGTTTGGTAGGAGTACTATGTTAGGGCGGCAAAAAATATTTTAGTGTAACAACTGAATTGCACAGACTGCTTTTTTTTGTAGTTTTGTTTGGATAAAGGTACACAAATTTCGAAAGTTTGGGGAGCACTGCTATATACACAAATAATTGAAAAAAAATCGTTTTCACGAATTGTTAAAACTACATTAGATATAAGATATCTCTAAAACAAACGTAAATTAAACATTGCAAATAAAGAGTTAAAGTGTCTAATGTATTGTAAACTTAAATTATGATATTATTTGTTTTTATAAATATTATACCGTTAGGAATACAATTGCAAAAGAATATATACCGATGTCTTAGTTGACAGATGTGTTAAGTGCAGAAAATTAAACTGTAAACTGCGCTTACAACACTTGCACACAAATATTAAATTTTTAGGCAGTTAAAACATCTTTGAAAATTATGTCTTGTGACGTCACTATTCATCAGTTACTTGTAACATTTATACATATCAATATCAATTTGAATGGTCTATGAATGTATTAACACATTTTTGCAAAAATTTACACTTAACACATCTGTGAGCTAAGGCATCGATATATACCTAAATCAAATATGCTATTATTGAGGGTTACAAATTATCGTTATTTTTTTTTACTTTAGTATAGCATGAAAATGCAAATATAACCTTTATATTTTAGAGAATTAATTATATTGTTGCATTTACGGTTTGCTTTTGTAATAATTATAAATTATTCAAATTAGGATCATATAATATTATTTATTGTCTTTTATTATGCAAACGAACAATGGAATATACGCAAATTAAAATCCTTTTGAACTAATTGTAATTTCAAATATCATAAATCAAGTTTAGAAAACATTCAACTGGAGCTGCATGGCCTTTTTTAATCAAAAGCGAAAATAATTTGGTTTCAATGTACTAATGTGGGAAAGTATAGAATTATTTATGCAGAGCAAACAGCAAAAAAAAAACAGGTCAACGCAAAAAAATACTTTTGCATACTTAATCATTATATGGAAGAAAATAAATAAAATTAAAATAATCAATAAAGACTTTGTTGGTACGAAAAGATGATAATAAATTTAATAAGTTTAAGAATAAAGAAAATGTTTTCCATTTAAATATTGAACTCAAACAAACTATAAAATACAATATCATTTTGTGGTAAGGAAAGAAACTTAATAGGAAGTGTATAGCTTTTCAATATTACATTCCGATTTATTATACTATATATATTTTTTATATTACATTCTTGTTAACTAGTTCGAGAGTTCAGGCAAATATGATTTCTTTGAATTTAATGTGGGATAGAAACCGCCTATTTCCAATTTAATAAAAGCTTTTTAAGTTTACAATCAAAATTCAAATGCAATAGAAACTATTAATTTTGTGATCGAATACCTGTCGAACGTATCTAAGGCTTTTATGTGACATACTTGGTTTTTTTTTAAATAAGAAATGAAATTTCAAATATAGAATTTCCTTGAAATATTTACTTGTGTAATGTTTTCTATAGTCGAATAAAAACGAAAGTATGTCTGTCTATTTGTTCGCCTTTCATAGTTAAACTATTGGCTAATTTTCATAGTAAGTATTTCGTTCGAAGAAAGTTTAAATTCCATTTTTTTTTATTTGTCTTTTCAGTATTGTACCTCTTATTCACTAATATAATTAATATCTTTGCTCTAATCAATATAAAAAACGTATTTATTTGTATGCTTTTTAAGGTCAAACAAATAAATCAATTTGATGAAATTTAAAGAAATTTAAAAAAAAATTGCGACACAAAATGTCACTATTCATATTAAGGTACATTTTGAAATTAATTCTCATTTATATAATAGGATACGAGGAGAAGAGTTATTGCTATCATTATTAATATTATTAAATTTAGAAGGATGTAAAAAATTTTTATAGAAGTTATTTTTTTGTTGTTATTTATCGTCGCTTTATAAATATCAAACTTGATAGAGTCTCTAGAATTTATAAAAAACCTTAAATCAAGAAATTTTGAATATTTGCTAAATAAAAGGATCGAACTCAGCACTTCCTAGCTTTAAAGCCGCCATCTTAGCCACTTAGCAACCAGTAGGCCTTACAATAAATTTAATATCTAAGAAAAAATAATTCTCCAATAATAATTTTTTACGCACATTGTTTTTATGATAGCAATATTACGTACATTATAAAAAATCAAAACTTTAGTCGATATTTTAAAATAACTTTTGATTTTTTTTTAGTCCAAAAATAATAAATATATTTTAAAAATTTTAGTGTATATATAAAGCGTTCTATCGTTTTGTTTTATCAAGCTATTTACTAACATTCCAAGCTTTTCAGGAAAAATTATCTTAAATACTTTAAAGTATTCAAGATATTGTATCTTAGTTTCCTTACTTTTCGACCATAAGTAACTATTTGATAGATACTTTCTAAAAGATACTTTGTATCTTGTAACTTAAAAAGTATCTGTAATATCGAAAAAGAACTTAGATACCAAGATATCGAGAGATTAGATACAAAGTTTTATTTCTTCTTTTTTCTGTTAGGTTCAATTAATACGTTTTTTTTTATCAATGGTTTTATTATGTAGGGATATGTTTATAGGATTTTAAACAAACATACTTTTCTTTCTCCTAATTTAGTAGAGATAAGAAAAACATTATCAGATTATCTTACAACTTTATCTAATTCGTTACTAAACTTAGTACGACCATAGTATATTAAGTTACTAAAAAATATAGATCCTTCCAAAATTCTTACAGCCTTATCATTACACCATTTTTATTCAGGACATCAGTTTAAGTATAAAGAAGTTACCATGAACAAAAGGACTGACACTCAAAATTTGAATTGTATATACAATTCGATTTTATGATTAAATAATTAAATAAGAATTAAATATTAAATTATTAAGATCGAAATACGTCGTAACAACCATTATAATTATAATTACCAATGTAACATAATAGGTAATTGACAGTTAAATTGTAATATAAAGAATTATATTTTTATCTGAAGAAGTCGAGAAACCAAGGAAACGTATTGTACAAAAATAAAAAAAATCCTAAAAAAAGAATTAAAATAGTTAAAATATTATATTTTTAGGTATCTTAATTGCAACTTATAATAAGTATTCAAGTTCCTTTGACCGCTCTACTTATATTTTAACTTCATAAAAGATGGTAAGTTTAATAAAATATAATACAAGAAAATACATCATTGAACTTTAAAGAAAATTAACCGTTTTTGTGTTCTAAAATCTTATTTTTTTACTCACGGATAGTTAAAACATGTACTTAAAATAGTTAATTTAAATCCTGTAAGATAAATCCTACACATTTATCCTCCACATATCAATATTCTTAGGTGAAAATACGTATCTTTTCTATATTCTCTGGATAAAATTTTGTCTGGAAGATAAATTTCACTCGGTGAATTGGTGAATAAATCGGTTGTGTCCGTATTTTACATAATTTTATTTTTATTTTTAGTAGGATAGTGGACATGAAAGGATGTAGATCCATGAACTAATTATTAATTTAGCGGCTCATTTCGGTCTTTTATTAGACCTTCATCAGGCTTCTAAAATCATACAAACACATGTATTACAGAATCCTTCAAACATTACTAATTGTTATCTGTAAAACATGTGTTTGTATGATTTTAAAAGCCGGATGAAGTTCTAATAAAAGACCGAAACGTGTTGCTAAACTAATAATTAGTACATGGATCTACATCCTTTCATGTCTACTATCCTACTAAAAATAAAATAAAAAAAATAAAAAAATTCACTACCTAGATGAAAAATATCGACTTAAAAAGTTATAAAAATATTTTTATTTGTTTATTTAAATTAGAGATTGGAGAGAAAATAATAGGTTCTATATTTTTTTAGTGTAAAGACAAACATACAGTATTTTTAATAGGTATTGATATAGCTGTTAGAAAAAAGTATCTTAGTTACTTTAAAGTTACTTAGTTACCCTTAGTTAGATACCCAAAATAACTTCAGATACTTTTTTAAAGAATCTTTAATAGCTCTAAGTATTGTTTAGGTTTCATGGCAATCAGTAACGTAACTTTCAACACACTGTAATATCAAAGTAACAAGGTCGAGGGTATCAGCTATTATTCAAATGCATTTAACTAATCCCAAAAATATTATGATATTTCCAAAATTGAGTTAAAACAAAAAAGATTCGAAATTAGAAACTTATCTAATTTTATAAATCTTTTTCATTTAATTAATTATTAGCGCTAGAATGCCCATGACATCATTAAAAATATGAATTTCTATTTTAATTAGTGATACAAAGATATTAATAAACAATTTATGAATCAAGCCGTGTTAAGAATATACGTAAATATCATGTTTCCGTTGACATAACGACAAAGTTCATCTTTGCTGATACTAGTATTTAAAATAAAATGTGAATATAACTATGAATCAGTGCACCATAAAATGTCGGGTTCTAAAACGAGTAGAATAAAATATATGCACCCGATTCTATTAAAAAATGTCTTATCGCGATTGTAATTTAATTTCTTTGTGTAAAACATGGCACCAGCAAAATAAAACGCCACCGTTTTGTTCACTTTTTATGATAGAGTTTTACCGTACAACCTTTTTGTAGCATGAAGATACATCGCTTATAATTTATAAGTATTATTAAATGAGATATTCGGATATAATAAAAACGGATGTTTTGTTTTATGTCAATTAAGGGAAAATTCTATTAAAACAAGGACATTTGTTTGTAGGAGGTTAAACATGAAATATATCTAACTTTTTCAGCTAAATGTCTTTCAGAGCGTAGAATAATATGTTCTTCATTGTACCGTGCAACATTTTCTTTTTGTTAAGTATCTGCCCATTATGTATAATGTTATTGATTGCTCTTTTTTCTTATTTTCGCCATTTGAAAAATGCCCCAGTGTTTCGTATACAACTTTTACTCGATCAATCAATTATAATATATTATGTCTAGAATAAACAAAGTTTTAATAGATTTGGATTCAATAAAGAATTTCGTCCTTAAATATTTATAAGTATAATATTTTGTAGAAAAACAATAAATTATAATTGTACTGTCTTTTCAGTATAGTATCTATATTCTATACCTATTCTTTGTCATTATGTAAAGAAAAAGCTATTTGCTAATTTTTCACGGAAAAACTATTAAATTCGTTGTAATCAAAAGACTCTAAAGATGAATTGCAAGTTGAATCAGTCCCGGAATAATATTTTAATAACACTTAAAAATGTGTAGGTAGGTATTAAAATATTATTATTCTGGAAGTTTCAGATCTCTATCTCAATTGGTTTTTGACTAAAAGGATAATACACGGAAACAAAAAAAAAATCTTAGTTTTTGAGATAATTCCAAATTTATGTTTCAAGAATATGATTTCCTTGTTTGAATTGATTCATGCTTTCAAGATATCTCCTCTCATGTTCTTTGAAAATAATGTAATTCAACGTGTTTGAACATATTTTAGCTCAAAAAGAAGTTTCAAATGTGTGCTACTGCATAATGTAAAACAAATTCACATTAATTTAAATAGGTCATTCAACAAAATTGATACCAAAAGATAAAAATATTAAATTTGTGTTTTTAACGAGTTAATAAATAGTTAACAAAAAGTATTTTTTAAATAAAAATCGAATGGCAAACATAAAAATGGGAAACGGCCTTTAACTATTAGCAGCGGCGTAAGCACATAGTTATTAAAACTATATGAAGCTAGAACTTTCAAACTAATGAAAAACTAAGTATGAATGAAAAACTTAGTAAAATATTATTGAAAAACAATATACAATTGCCTTTTCCTCCATTTAAAAGTACCTAAATTTCTAATTTTCAATCTCTTTATCTCCAATTTTGGTTGCACTGATTTTAATCAAAAGGACAAAACTTTAATCCTTACATCTTTGCTTAACCTAGATACAAATATTTCTAGCTTTATACGATTAATCTTTCGTGAGATTTGTCAAATAAATTTAAAATAGATATTTTTGAAGAAGTCTCATTTGTGTCAATTGTACACGAATTTGAAATTCAGAATATTTTATTATTTAATTCTAAATTTATTCAACACGCAGATAACTAAACCAATCGTCAGACAGTAACCCTTAACTTTTGATCTAATTCAGTGCTTCTTAACCTTTTAAATAAGCCGCATCCCTTTGAATCTAAAAGTAGGTCTCTGCACTCCATTGAAAAATGTGTTTGGTTTTTAGTCTAGAAAAATCCATTTTTTACGAAATTTACTACCAAAAATTTCATAATTTATCGTTTGGTTATTCCCTTGCACCCCCAGGGGTACAGGCACCACAGGTTAAGAAACAACGATCTAAACTCGTCAAATATCTGCTGAAATAGTTCACTCAACATTGAAATTTTTCCTGAAAAAAATTAATAAAAATTTTGAGCCAAATAACTTAATACAATTGGTATTAAAAGCTTAAATAAACCTTCAAGAGTATTTGTAGGATATTTCAAAATTAAAGAGAAATTCGCCGTAAAATACAATTGGCAATATTGATTTATATTATTTTGGTAGGAATATGCCTACCTATTTATAGCCCTTATAACTAATTTATTTATAAAACAAAAATACTCTCTTAATAAATACACCCAGATAAATATGTAAACTTGAAGAAAAAGTTTAATTTTGGTAACAATTTGTTTAAGATTTGTCTTAATTTATCATTCAAGTGCATAAAAAGCTATTTTCTGATAAATTTGGCCGATATTTATAGTACCGAAGCTCAACTAAATTATTATTTGGAATCATTATATTTTAAATTTCAATTTAAAAATAAAAAATGCATACAAAAGTAATCAACGTAAAAATGATACAAAAATATGTTTAAATTTTTTTTTAAAAAAATTTGAATACAAATTGAATACTAGTTCACCACAATAGGAAATTCAAACACACTAAAACATTTCTGTAAAACTCTGTCGGAATACAAACCAAAAATGAACTTTAGCGAAACATTTTTTTATTTTCAATATTTTCCCCATAAATTTAATATCAGAGAAATGCGTCACAAGGTAAAATTAACAGGATATTGATTTCCCCATTCTGTGTGTAGGTATATACCTATACAGGAAAGGTAAGCAAACAATCCTTTCCAATATATAGGAATTTTTATTTTATCATGCACCTCCACAGAGTATTTGACAAACTCAATCTATTATAAAAAGTTTAATAAATTATTTATTATTCCCAAAACGAACAAACATTGCGATATATCTTGAAACCCAAATCTACTGTTGACACTAAAATTAACTATCTACAAAACAATCATACAACCCATTTAGACTTATGGAATGAAGCTGGGAAGTTCTGCTAAACCCTCAAACATTCTTCGAATATCGTCATTCGAATCCAAATTCCTTTGACCTATAATACACGTAGGTAAATTCTTCCTATGATTATAGTGTGAGTGTAGAGGAGACTATTGTAAATGAAATTGTTAACAAATGCACGTGAGAATTTTTACTTTGATTTAGTTTAATAATTACAACGAAAATGAGACATCAGAATTGTCTATGAATTGTAAAAATACTAGCAGGAAAACTGAATCTAAATTTTGTATATTTCCGAGGGCCAAATGGAAAAGAAATCAAAGGATAACTGTTGTTAGAAGGCGCTAGAAAGCAATTCCACAACCCTAATTTTATCAATTGGATCAACAATTTGGAAAATAGCAATTCTTAGCAAAATTTGTAAATTTTGTAAAATTAAAAACTTTTTTTTTTTTTAATTTAAAATACTATTACCTCTTATACAAAATTCTAGTATAACATGCAATATGCGCATAAAATAAAATAAAATAAATCAGTTCCCTTAGTGAGGAGTGATCCTTCACCAGGGACAGTTGAATAATTTAAAAAAATGAAGTTAGTTATTAAAGAAATTAAATTTATATTTTTTTTTTACATTTATTTAATTATTTTTTTTTAATTTTTATCCTTATCTTCTTTGATTTTTGATATTTGATATATATTGAAAATAACAACCTTATGTTTACTGCATTTTTTATTATTTTAAATAACTATACTTACTTCTATATTATTCATTTTAATTCAAAACTACAATCAATATAAATTATTTCACACATTTCTCTAAGTGGTTATTTTTTTTATTATTTATAACAAATACTTTTAATTTTGCAAATTGCTATTAACATGCACATAAAATCATATTCAAACAGCCTCCATCTATATCTATATCCGGTTCTGGCGCTGCAATCACATACAATGAATATATTGAATTACCACATAATATTATATTTTGTAACGTTAAACAAGTTTATGGCCTCAATAAGCCATGCAACTTGAAGAGCCGCATGCGGCTTGCATAGTTCGGCCAACCTCACACGATACCTACTACACATTTGTATATATAGTACATTCGGTTCTCTTTTTATTCGGTAGATGTGTTCCACAAGAAATCGCACAAAAAAGACTAGACACACGTATGAAAAAAAGATGCGTTTTATAATTTTTAAAACCACATTAAACTAAATCTGACGGTTACAATATACCGAAAATCGCATTAAAATGGGTTTATTTTTCAGAAAAAGAAGTAGCCGTACCATATTCCTTTTAAAGTTTATATTCATCTATAAATATATAAATGTTATGTTGGTTTGTGTACGCTCCAAAAACTCAAAAATGTCTCCATTAATTAAGCTCAAATTTTGAAATGATATACAACCCGCTTCAAAGTTTGTATTTATCTATTTCTTGCATCAGTAATGTACCTGCGACCGCAAAAAACAGCTTTTTGAACATCAATACAATAGCTACTAACTGTCAATACTTCGTTGCTACGATCCTATAGAGATTTTTAGAGATATAGCGATTTTTATCAAGACATAATTATTGAAAAATGTAGATCCTGAAGGTAAGTTATAAAAGATACAGCAATTGTTGCTGCGGGTTGCTAAGGGGACGGGGGGTATTGTTTTAAGAACATATGTTTAAATTCAACTTATTTATTTACAGCCATTACAATATAGATTGGTAGGACAACGTCTGCCGGATTCAGCTATTAATTTCATAAAATGGTTATAACAATATCAACAAAGTTATTTAAGTTTCAGAAAAATATAACCTTCACATATTTCTTCTAAATTTATTTATGAAAATTTTACAAAAAAATTATTCTTCATATTCACCGTGGTAGGAAGCGACATATCCGGAGACTAAATTTTTCGAGTTTCTTACCCTTTTGACATGTAAAAATGATCGAATTAGTTGTTTTTTAAAAAAAAAAGTTTCTTGACATATAAATCGCATAAAAATAGTTTGCATAAAAAGAGAACCGAGTATATATTACTAATAAAGTAAAACTATTAATGTATAACACATAAACAATGAAAAATAAAACTTAACAATTTACAACGGAGCAAAAAGTTATGATTATTCCGGGAACCATAAATGTTTTTTTAATTTGGTAAAAAAATTTAAACTTATAAATTTACCATTAGATTACCATTTTACTTAAAGACAAAAAAATGAACTTAATGAATTATAATCTTCATTCAGAAAAACTTAAAGTTATATTTTATATATTAAGTATTCGATTCATAAGAATAAAACCAAATCAATTCGAGCGGTAACTTTTTGGTGGAATTTAAAGGGAACGATCTAGAGTTTCGTTTTGAATTTTAATAAGAAATCCATAAATTTATAAGAAATTACAAATATTTTTCTTCAATTTTATACTCTCCATACACGTTTTATAAGTCTTAAACTGCAATCAATCATTTAAACTTTTGGTAAATAAAACGAACAATTTTAAGTCAATTGGGAAAAAAGTAAAATACGTAAATGTAATTTGAACTTCTAACTTTGAAATTTATATAAGAAACTGTTTTAAAACATATTTTACTTTTTAGTTTTTGTTAATATTCAGAATATATATTTTTTTAATTCATTTAAAATTTGTTTTGTAATCCGTACATTATGCTGTTTAATAAGCAAATTGCAATTAAGATATATAAAACGTAGACACTCAGAATTTACTAACCTAACTATTTTGTATATAGAAGTAGGTTCATAGTAACAACGCACGTTGACATTATTAACAGTTTTACATTATCAAAGTACCTTTAACTTTGTATTGCATATGTACTAAAACATGTATTCCACTTTTAATTCTTATTTTAAGCATACTTTTTAAATTCCTCACGACATAGGTAGGTACTTACTAATTATTTTGGTAAAAATATCATACATTCCATTTTTAATTACAAATTTCTACTTTATTTTGAATATTACTCTGTTTGATGTTTTATAGCATACAATTGTATATAGAAACTCATGTTGAAAGTTAGTTTGCTTTAATGAAGCAATAGTTTCAAGTGATGTCTACTTCCAGAAGTACAATTAATAATTAAAACCACTAAAGCTCAAAGCTCAGTTCATATTCAAATGTTCCAATTTAGATACATCTATAGCTTTTAATAATACTCCAAACTCTATCAAAAAAATTGTACTTAATTTTTCATTTAGTTATGAATTTTGAATAATTTACTTCCAATGTAAGAGCGTTATTAAGAAAGTAAATATTTGCATGAATATAAGTTAACCATTTTTTCAATTATAAGGGAATGAAGATTCATGTTTTGCTATTTTTCTTTGCGTAACTTGAAGAATTGATATGCTAACGGTGTGAAAAACTATATTTTTTAAATTCTACAACTGTAACAAGTAATTACAAGTTTGCAACTAATTATTTTCATTTGACATCGTCAAATAACTTTGAATTTAAATTAGTTTAATTAGCAATCGAAGAATGGAAAATCTATATAATAAATATCTTGTAACTGGATATCAGATTATTGCGCTAAAGAATAAGAATAACTTAACAGAAAGTGATTTTTATGACCATCGAAAAAAAGCATTTAGATTTACGAAAAATACGGTTTCATCGGATTTCAATGAGATCACTACATGAAATGTTTTAAGGACTTGATTTTTATATGACTTCAAATGAGTTAACGAATACTTTACGAATAACGAATATATAAGCGGAAAGAATGTCTATCAAGTTAGCATTACACTTTTAGAATTTGTAAAAAAATACTACGAAATATTTTGGTGTTCAAGAGTTTTGAAAAAAATACAATTGTCGCTTGCATATTTTCCTGAAAATCCCAATTTAGTGCTACGTTGGTGTTTAGAAATTTTCTATAAATATTAAAATTTCGATTTTTTACGCCAATAATTTATATTGTTTTGTGGTTCAAGAGATTTGAAGGAAAAATATTTGTAAGTCACATATTTTCCAAGAAAACACTGTTTAAAAAATAAGCTCCCCTTGGAGGACTTCTTTAATATTGGAATCTTTTCGAAATATTGAAATTTCAATTTCGTTTTTCTTTTCAAACGAAGTTTTCTTGGAAAGTATGCGAGCCACAAAATTGTTTCTCTTTAATCTCTTGAAAAATAAAAGCAACGAAATATTTCGTGGTTATTTTTTACAAATTCCAAAAGTGTAATGCTACCCCGATTAACTAGTGGAAAGGAGGCCTAATAGGAACATATCTAGTCATACAATTTATAATAAAGTGTAGCGATAACTTCTTTACACAACAATAAGTATTTACGAAAACTCTTGCATTTAAACTTTTGCATTTACATTCATTTAAATTGCTATGTTTAGACCGTGAGTTTGTGTCCAATTTAATAGTAAAAGCAAAAGTACTTTGTTTGCGTTTACATGTTTTCTGGATTAAACTACAACTGTTAAATTGACAAAAATGCTTGTTTGTTAAAATGTAATTTAGGATTTTAACAAATTTAACAAGGAAATTTAACAAATTGGATTTTGAAGAACTAATTATGTTACTTTTCAAAAAAATTAACAACAAATTTGTAATAAATAGCTTATTTTTGAAGTCAATCCGCCTTCTTTTATCCTAAATGGACAGTTAAAATATTCTAAAATAACTATTTTCTTCTAGACGTTACTTCTGAGCCATCTCTTATCTGGTGTTAAGTTTTTTTCTTTTGCTATCTAGCTTACGATTTGTATACTAAATTTGTACCAGTTGTAAACTCTCTAATCACCATCTCCATTACTTTAAGTTGATATTCGAGTAGTAATGATTGACAAATTAAATTCATTACCCTAAAGTATTTCGGTCTTCTTAAATAAATGTTGGGGGATTATTAATGGGTTTAAATCAAGTAATCAAAGACCAAATAAACTGCGTTTATATTATAGATTCAATTTTCACTTCAGTGTAAGTTGAATACCTGATTTAATAACCCAGTAGGTATAAATTAAATTATTGGTACAATAAAATATCCTCCCATAGTATCGAATAGTTTTTATCATATATTCGCTTTTTATCATGACGATGTTAAATTTTATTGATGATCCAATTGTATTATCAGTAACTTACAATTACAAGAGCTCACATTACAAAGAAAGATGCCGTTCGTTTTTAACATATATGCCATTTGAATTATCAGAAAATAATGTTGTTTCTGAATTTATGGACCAGAATTAGACTAACATAAAACTGGTATGGTTCAATTATAAACAAATACAAATTTAAAGAGAGAATGAGTAAAAGGAAGTATCAAAAGCACTATTTAGGATTCGAGAATATCCGTTGTAGGATAGATACATGTTTAATATTAAATCAAGTTTCATTGTCTGTTAAATTATTAGAATATATTTTCAATTAAAAGATTTGAAATTTACCTAAAATTATTTAAAATGCTAGTGGTCGACTGTTGAGCAATTCGCGATCGATCATTCGCTCACTCCTGCTATAGACAAACAATTGCCATTTATCAGCTTATAAGTTATTTCAAAGTCGCACTAAAGTCAGTTTATGATTTAAATTATTTGTCTAATAAAAACTCGTAAAAGATCAAAAAATATTTTTTATTCAGAATTATAAGTATATAAAAATTATTTATCAAATGCCTGAAGGAATACAAATTCACAAAGTCGCTACCAAAAACACTATCAATATTTATACAAATGCATTAAAAATGCATTATTATTAAATGAGTTTTTTATAGTTCAAATTTGGTGATTTGATTTAGAGTTCTCCAATTTATACCAATCAAAAATAAAAAAAACTTTAAATAATAAGATGTTAAGGGCGTAAGTGGTACCAAATCCATGTAAAAAAGTTGAAGAACTGTCAGATATTCCTAATTAATCTTGGTCAATCAACCATTTTAGTACCCAAAAGTTCCCAAGACTTAAATCAATAGAGAAAACTTTATTTTACAACACGACAATGCAAGGTTCCTCTGCACAAGAAAAATCCTGAACAAGTTTAATTAATTAAAAGTAAGCGATATTGTCTTATCCGCTGTAATTATCCAAAGTTGTTCCATCGGATTTCTATTTATTTCAATCTCTACAACACTTTCTAAGTGGTAGGTAAAAAAGTTGAATTCTTAAATGCTGCCTAAAATATGATCTTCAGATATTTTTAATAATAAATTAATTTTTACTAATTAAGAATTAAAAATTTGGTCAGTTTATGTCAAACGGTTGATGATTGATGATTGTTGGTGATTATTTTATTGATATAAAATCAAAACTTCTTACAAGCTTTTGTTTTAATTTTATGTTAAAAAAACTGCATCACTTTCCGGTCCCCCTACTATTATGACTTCTATAAACATAATATGGTACGTAGTTATAAGTACACCAAATTGAAATAAAATACTAGCAATAGAATCTTTTAAGCAGACGCAATCGAGTTGTATATGTGAAAGCTTGAATTGGCGAGCGAAGTGAGCAGAGGGTGAATATCCCCAGTTTTAATAATTTAAATAATATAAACACTTTGACCAAAAACCAATCAATAATCACACACATTTCGCATTCAGAATTAGATATATGTAGGAAGTTTCAGCAAATTTCAATTTACATTTTCAAACATTTCATTTTGTATTTGTAACAACAAATTGTACGTGCCAACAATGCAAAGTACCAATTTTCGACGTGTCATTTGTTACTCTCCGTTAACAAAACGACATTTTGAATCATCTAAGCTACTCATTTAAGATAAATTTTTGATATTTACTTTCTTTGAACAAAATACTTATGAAAAAATCAAATTTCGTGTAATATTGTCACAATAAAAATGTCAAATATCTTTATACCTATATTTTCTAAATAGTCTTTTATTTTATACAATATTTTATAACAGCGTAGGTATATGCTACATTGTACAATAAACTTATAATTTCGAGTGGATATATATTCTAAATGGAGACGATAGAAACCATAGTATTTCTATTTTATTTTCAAGATAGCAAGTCTAAACTTTATCTCTTCATATTCCTTCTCTCATTTTTAAGATTAAAATTCATTCCATGTTTTTTTTTCTTTGCAAAGAAATACGTTTTCATATTATATATTTATCGATTTTGCATTTTGAATTCCGTAAGCATTGCTTTCCTGTACTGGTCAAATCCAATAACTTTAAAATTTTATTGAAATCAATAAGCTTTTTATTTACACTCTTATCTTTAGTAAAGAAGATAGTGCAATAGTACTAGAGTAAAAACGAAATAATAAAAACAATGGTTTATTATTTGAGCCACAAAATAAAAATAAAACAAAGAATGAGCTTTGCGAGAGCTTCATGCATTGCACTTGACCTATTTTTCTTAACTCAACCAAATAGTTTATCATTTTACAACGAAGAATAAATTTGACAAAGAACTTCAAGTAGTTAGGATTTGTCCCCTTATAGTCATCAAAGGATACAACAAATACTGTATACTCTCTTGGCACTTGAGGAAAAATTAAATTTAATGTGAAATATAGTATACTCAAAATAATTTTGAGTTTGCAAAGATTTAAAAAAAATAACACTTTGCAAATTATTATAAATATCAAATTTTCCAAAAAAAAAAAAATCAAAATTAATTTATTGGCTAATCACTGAAAAGGTGTAACATAAAATTTATATTTAACAAAAATTCTTATATACAAGTAAAATATATATAAGGTAACTTCTTAATTTTGGGATATATCTCGTTGATACTCCTACAATTTAAACAATTATAATTTCTTAAAATACAACGCAACTCTAAAATAACCTCTTAGAAACCTTAAATGGGTAATTCTCATAAAATTCCGAAATTAGATGAAAAAAAAATTATACTTTTTTTTTGTCGATTTTGTAATATTTGTGTAACTAGATTTTACCAATATAAAAGTCCCCGGAATAAGCTTATTTTAGATAAATTATAAGGATTATTTCTAATTTTAAAAGTGAGGGAATGGTTTTAATAGGTCATACCGTTATTAAATCGTGTCTGTTATTATTTAATACAGAGCAAAAGTTGGGGCAATTAACAGTGTTAATGTTGCGTTAATACAATACTCCTCTGTAAAGTGTTATTTGTTGTTCGGCACCATCAAAATGAACTACTTGTATCTCTGCATTGTACTTTAGCAACGATTTTCACTAAAGTCAATATAAATAGTGTTCTCATCTTTAAGCAGGAAAAAAACGGTGAATTTAAGGACTAAATTAGCAAAAATATAAACAAAAAGTCAAGTTCGATTAGTTTAAAAGCCATTACCGCATATATCGTCATTTCCTCGTTTCAAATGAAGTATAACTTTAAAAATCTTGGTACATAAACGTATGTTATATCTGAATTTTGTATAATTTTACTGTCTCTGACAACCTACTTTACTGTGCAATTTATATAAACAAATAGTAAGTATCTCTATTTTTCTTCACTGTGAGGAAATGGTGACTGAAAATGGAATCTTGAAATAATTTTCTTATTTTCTTCTTTTTTTTGAACAGATACTCTAAGACGTGAAAGATGCATTAAATATATTAAATAATAGATAATGTTGCCAACAATCATACATCGAGCCTTCATAAATGATTACAGATGCGTTCATATATCGACTGTTAGTAAAGATGTGGGAGAATGATTTTCTTTTATGGGTCACATAAAAAGTGTTCTTTACTTTTGATTCCAAACTCAAAAGTTTTTTGAAAAATTATTGTGTTTTTAATTGATTAGTCAAATTCGGAAACAATTTTTGTGAAAAATTTTTGATTTCAAAGGTCTAAAATGTGCTAATCTTATATGAGGGAATGATTTTCAGAATATTATTTATTTATTATTCTATAAAGATATTCCCATGGTTCAAAAATTATAACCAACACAATTAACCCAAGAATAGTTCTTTTTAAGGAAAAAATTACCATCATAGGTCACTTAGATTTTTGTAAAAACTGAATTTCGATATTTCATGAGAATTACCCAAATAATATTTATAATCGCAGTCGTTTAAAAAAAATAATTACCATTTTATTTGCTTAATAATTAAGTTTTTTGCGAAACTATATTCATAATTATATTTACTTAGGTATAATAAAAACTATTATAATCTATTTTTTTGTACACACATCTTAATCAATATGCAGTTGCTACTATAACCATGTGTTGACGTATGTGTTGAATTTGAGGTATCATTATTATTATTGTTACATCAATTTCAACACATACGTCATCACATGATTATGGCAGCTACTACAAATTAATTAAGATGTTCATATAAAAAATAGATTATATTAGTTATTATTATACCTTAACAAATATAGCTATGAATGGAGTCTTGCAAAAAAGAAAATTATCCCACACAAAAAATGGTAATTATTTTTTCTTCAAACGACTGCGATTATAAACATTATTTACGATTTCTTAGTGATTATTTTAGAGTTGCATTATTTTTAATGAATTTATAATTGCATAAACTGTATTTAATTTTAACCAAAGTTGAAATCATTTCAACGAAAAGTATCCAAAAAGTAAAAAGTATTTTAAATTGTCATGCCTAAAGTTACAAAAAAAAAGCGCACATTCAAATTAATAGAGGTTGAACCTACCTAAAACATACGTAAGTGATATGTGAATACTAGTACGATTTAATTTTAATGTAATCAATGTTATAGTATGATACGATCTGAAAATTTAAGAATTTTTACATGATTTGCTACAACCCGAGCTTTCGGTATCATTTATATTCCAGAGCGAATTCATTAATTTTATATACTAATTCGAGATATATGTACGTTCGTTCCGTATACGGCAAACTTTTCTATTATGCTATAGCATAAGATGATAGAATGATTGTTCGGTGAAGTATGTAGTTTAAAAACTTTAAAATTTAGGTGAAGGTACTGTACAAAAGCTTATAGATATTTAAATTATTTGGGTTAAATTTCATGGGGATTTATTCAGATTATTTATTAATTTTTTATTTCAAAACGTTGATTCTTTTACTTTTTCATACAAAAAAAAAATGTGCAACCTATGCATATAAAAATATACCAATAATGCAAAAATGTTTTTACTGTTCATAAGTTCCATTTGAAGGCTTTTTATATTCAACTCTTCCAACTCTTGTGAATTGACTACACACAGTACGATAAATTTGAGTTACTTTATGTTTATAATATTCTTTGCAAAGCAAATATGTTAATTAACAAAAAAACTATGTTAGACTATTTGAATAATTTAAATCTCTTATAATATTACGTTTATATACTTACCTTTCCTAAACGTACTTTTTATTCACATCAAAGTTTAATTAAAAAAAAACGATTATTTTTTATAAGTATCAAAAATATGATTCAGAATAACAAAAAAATTTGTGATATTAAGATATTAAGAAGTCTATCATCGCATTTTTTTTATTTTCCAAATCCAAAGCAATTTTATTTCTTCAAACTTTTGAATCTTCACCCTTAACAAATTAAACAAAAAAAACCTGTTTTTTTTCGATTGAAAAGTTTTATTCTTTTTTACAAAGATGTTTCTATTTTAAATATTCAGTGATTAAAATTAAGTTTTACTAAAAAATGTATTTATTGACTTAATTTTTAAATCTTTTATTAAAACATTATTTTTTTTAATTAAATAAAGAAACAGCTTACAGCAAAAAAAATACCGAGTTTTATTTTAACATCAACTTTGACCTTTTAAAACATTGAACGAAATAAATTTATAAAAATGCTAAAGGACCATTTTTGCAAAGCATTAAATTTTCTTCTTGAATATATAAAAATTTAGCTTTGAATATCAATTCATTCATTAGTAACAAAATTCCAAAGTTAATCATCAAATCATAAAAATAGATCTATGTTTAAGGCTTGATTATAGGGAAACGGTTAGTCCAACAAAAAAATTAAATTAGCATTTTTTGTTGAGCATTCAATTTCCTTGAATTATGTAGGTATTGGTGGTTTAATTCTTTTAGTGAGATAGTTCAAAAGTTTTAGAAAAAAAATGCGATTTAGATTGAAAAATCAAAAATTTTGATGACAGGCCTCTGAATATCAATATTAAAGGCTAAAAATTATACAACTTTTTTTTGTCCTCCTAAATAATATTATTGATATATCTTCAAAAAAATAATCAACTCCAAAATAATTTTAGTGACCATTTTACTTTGATGTTAAAAATAGTATTCTTAATGATATAACATAATTTATACTTATGACCGGCAGTAACGAAAAAAAATATTCCAAGCTGGAAAAAGGAAAAAAAAGTTTTTAAGAACCTTGATTATATAAAAATATTTTCATAACTTATAATACATTTTCTTTTAAAGTTATTAACTTTTCTTCCCTGCTTTCACACATTTTAACTGTAACAGTTTCCTTTGGTATAAGAGCGTCATGGGGTTAGGCCGTTCACCATTCGCGTTTCAGTGAAATGAGTTAAGAAAAGATAAAAGAAAAAAATCACGAAAAGAAAGATATAAGAGAATTTTTTTTCACTAGAAATTTAGAAAAAGAAAAAAACATTAGAAGATTGTTAAAAAAAAATTTTTACTGCTTTCATATAAAATATTTTTTATGTTAAATTGAGCATAAATTGAAATTTATGAAATGTATTATACGTATTAATATTTTTTTATAATGACTGCAATTTATTTCTTTAAGCTTCAGAGATTATAAAGAAAAATTTAAAAGGTTTAAGCACTAACTGAACTTCACTTGTTTGTTTAAACAATTTTTGCAAATTACACTATTCTATACTTGTCAAATGTTTTTTAAATATTTCGATAGTACCTACGGTATTTACGTATCAAGAATAAATCGTTGAGATATTCACAAATTCTCAATTTTGGTTGCTTATATTTCTTTGGCTTTTTAATTTTTATCTTTAGTTATAGTTCGAGAGCTAGCGATTTCGAAAAAAAAAATAAAAACTGCTTTTTAGATATATCCACTTTATTGGTCTTTCGGTCAGCGTAAGGTCAACTTGCCGATTATAATGTCTTCGTTACTATTATAAATACACTGGAATAAATCCCATCACGAACAAAAAGTTTATTTCTCGTTTTATTCAATTATTATGAAACTTACAGTTTGTAAGAACATAAGATATTTTGACACAATATTTATTAATTACCTAATAATTAAACTCATTTGGAAAATTACAAAAAATAATTGTTGACTATACTAACAATTGTATTACAATTTAGGTCATTTTCGGTACCCAACTTACTAGCAAAAGAATGGCCAAAATGACCACCCAAAACCGGTAAATTTTAGAGATTATGGTTCGAATCTCGTGACAGTTATTATTATTATTATGAAGCGATAGCTATTATCCATTAACCCGTTGAATTTTTATGGCAAGTATCACTCTTTAACTTACTTATGGCCATGAATTTACATCATCAAGTTAGGATTACACTTTTGGAGTTTGTAAAAAACTACTACGAAATATTTTGGTAATATTTTATCATTCAAGAGTTTTGGAAAAAAAAAATTGTCGCTCGCCTATTTTCCGGAAAAACCCGATGTAGTGATAACTTGACAGAGCTTTTTTTTAAATATTAAAATTTATGAATTTGTTTTTCGCCACTAATTGGGGATTCTTTTCACGTTCGAAAGTTTGAAAGAAAAAATTCTGTCACTCGCATATTTTCTGCGAAAAGGTAGATTAAAGAAAAAGCTCAATTTGGATTGTTTTCCAAATATTGAAATTTGGAATTTTCTTTTGTGCCACTAATTGGTATTTATTGTCGTTTGAAAGATTTGAAGCGAATAATTTTTTCGTTCGCATATTTTCCAAGTAAGAGCAGTTTAATGAAAAAGCATGCTTTGAAGCATTTTTTAAATATGAAAGTGTCAAACTTTTTTGAGCTATTAATTGGTGTTTTTTGTCATTTTAGGGTTTTGAAAGCAAAAATTTTATCTCTTACATATATTCCGAAACAAACCATTTAAAGAAAAAGCTCTATTTTAGCATTTCTTAAATATTGTATTTTCCATTTTATTTTGCACAATTAATTTGTGTTTTTTGCTGTCGTACGAAACTCGATTTGAAGCTTTTTCCAAATATTGAAATTTCCAATTTTTATTTGTGCTATTAATGCGTGTTGTTTTGTGGTTCGGGATTTCTAAGAGAAAAACTTTATCGCTGCATAAAAAGCTTTTGAAGTTTTAACGTCCAAATAGAGCTTTTTTAACAACATTTTCTCGAAAACTATGCGAGTGATAATGGTTTTTCTTTCAAAACTCTCTGGCGACATAAAAGCACCAATCAATATTTCAAAAAAAAAATCAAGAAAATTCAATATTGGAGAAATATCCTAAACCAAGCTTTTTCTTCGAATAGTTCAACAATCTTTTTCTCTCAAACGACTAAAAAATTCAAATTAACGTTACAAAAAAAATTTGGTCAATTCATTAAATCAAAAATGTTCAAATTGAGCTTTTTCTTTAAATAGCGTTTAAAGGGAAAATATGTAAGCGATGATTAAGTTTTTTTCTTTTCAAAATCCTAAACGACAAGAAAACATCAATTAATAGCCCAAAAAACTTTCAAAATTTCAATATTTGCGTGTTTAACTGCGTGTTTTCGGAAAATAATCGAGCGACAATAGTTTATGTTCCAAATCTCTTAATTTACAAAAAATGTCAATTAGTAGAAATAAAATCGATATTTTAATACTTATAGAGAAATTCTAATCAAGTTAGCACTACACTTTTGAAACTTATATTTTAATGTTTTTTTATCGTTCAAAAGTTCTGGAAAAATTTCTTTTTCACTTGCATGTTTTCCAGGAAAAGTCTATGTCGCCTTATATAGTGTTACCTTTAAATTTGAAGCTTTACGCTCGGATTTTTTGAAAGAAAAAAATTCTCGTTTGTATTTGAAAGAAAAAACTTCATAGCTTCCAAAAATCCCCAGAAAAAGCCATTTAAAGTAAAGATTTGATTTGGCGTATTTTCCCAATATCGAAATTTCCAGATTTTTTTTGCGCCCATTAATTATACGAAATTTGTTGGTGTTTTTTATCGATCATTAATTTCGAAAGGAAAAATTTTGTCGCTTGTATAATTTTCCGAAAAAAGCAATTTGAAGTAAAAGCTCGATTTTGGTCATTTACTAAATATTGTAAAACAAATTTGCGCCATTAATAGGTGTTTCTTTGTCCCTCGAGAATTCTGCAAGAAACATTTTATCACCAGCATATATAATATTCGTCGCTTGCTCCCATAGCTTTAAAGCTACAATATTAGTCCACCATTAGTCAATTAATATCCAATTAAGGCGTTATCTTTAAGTAACGTTTCCCGGAAGAGTATGCAAACGATAAATTGTTTCTTGCAGAATTCTTGAGTTATAAAAAAACATAAAAACATCTGAAAAATGACCCAAATCAAGCGTTTTCTTTCAATAGTGTTATTCGAAAAAATATGCAAGATATGAAGTTTTTTCTTTTAGAACTTTCAAACGACCAAAAACACCAATTAATGACACATTTTTTTTCCAAATTTCAATATTTAGGTAATAACCCAAATCGAGCTTTTTCTTTAAATGGCTTTTTCCAGGAAACTATTCAAGCGACTTCGATCGATAAAAAATATCAAAATATTTCGTATTTATTTTTCCCAAATTCCAAAACTTTAGTGCTTACTTGATGGACCTTAATTATCGGGTTTTTTTCAAATATTCGCAGTCTATAGTCTAGGTCAGCGTTCGTCAAAGTGCTTTATATAGACCCCTTGGGATCGTTTAACATACTAATGGATGATTAATTTGATCTAGAAAGTCGATGAAGGATCGATAGGAAACAGTTCTTAATATGCAAATAACGTATACCTAATCGCGTATGTAATTATATATTAAATAGAAAAATATAATATTTATCATTCAAAATTAAGACGTTTTTATATAATACTTTTTCCTCAATGTGCCTTACTGAATGTTTAAAATCAGATAATAAATGTACAAACATAGTTTTCTTGTAATTAACTGAAAATTACTTTTATAGGGGATAGATGGAGAATTCCAAAAAATATGTAGGGGTCGATGATTACAAAAGTTTGGGTTCCGAGGTCTTAGTTATAGTCTTAGTTATAGTCAGCAGTGTATTTGTTGGTATTTGTGTTGCCATATTTTGACAATAAATCAACCGTAATTTACTGTACATATTTAATTTCAACATACCACCAATTAAACCCTCCTAATCATATTAGTAAATTTTTTGTTTTGTTTTTTGAAAGATTTTTTTTTCCCCGATTTGGCTGGAATAAAAATTGCATCCTTTGATGAAAAATTTGCATACCAATGGGTTGAGAAATTGAAGTATCTAAATTAATCTAATAATAAAAAATTGAAATCAGTGGAAGTATCTTCGATAAAATTAACTGCTATGTAAATATTAGATGTCAAACCAATTTCCCTTCAAGGAAAACGACCTTAATTAATTTGAGATACAAATTCCCATTAATAGACTTAAAATATGGTAATATAAACGATGTTTCAATAAACAGGAAATTCAAATTTTCAATTTCCAGTTTCATATACATTTTTATGAATGATTTTATCATTATCAATTATTATTCTCTGGACTAATTTTCACCATAATGTTTATGTTTCTAAAAATTTTTACCTCTTTATATTCGAAAATACTTAAAACGAAAATCTCACAGATCTATACAGATTATTCAATTATTATTCTGCGGACATTATAAAAATATCAGTTGTAGTATCTTGACCATCGGCATATATTGATCGCGGAAGTGGGCATGATCTGCGTTGACTCGACAAAAGAGATCGATTTTCAACGTGTCCTTCATTCTCTTTTTAACCGCAATTATGCATTAATAGTTTTTAACAATGCTTACACATCAACATTAGTAATATTATCTTCCATGTGACCTTATACCTATACCTTATACTTATACCTTATACCTATACCTTATACCTATACCTTATACCTATACCTTATACCTATACCTTATACCTATACCTTATACCTATACCTTATACCTATACCTTATACCTATACCTTATACCTATACCTTATACCTATACCTTATACCTATACCTTATACCTATACCTTATACCTATACCTTATACCTATACCTTTAAAATAAGAAAACCAAAGCCATTTTTCAATGGAGTGTGGAGATCTATTTTCAGATTCAAAGGGGTGCGACTAAAAGGTTTAAGAAACACTTTAACACGTTAACCGAATGTTTAGTTTGAAATATTTCGTACCATTGATTTAATATCCCAATTAAATTACTTCCTCTAGTTGCTAGTATATACTTTTTTTTGTTCTAACCACTATGACAGTAATATTTTTAGATGAAATTCAGTTTTAAAAATTATCGTTCTAAAGCATTTTTAAATCTTGTATACAATTAAATATGTCAGAGACAAGCAGGTTTAAATTAACAGTAATCCAGCTTTCAATTAAAGTGCAAAGCATGAAAGTTGCTTTAGATTTCTCATGAACTTTCAGCAAACAATAACTTTTCAAGCTTAATTTCATGTGATCGTTTTGTACAAAGTTTCGTATGTCTTTCTACAGTGCTACTCTATTATTTTCACACTTATATAATCACAAAGTATATAAGTATTTACATTTAAATCTTGTTCCTAAACTGCATAGCACGTCATTAGGCTTCTGTAAAATAGAATTTTCTTTTAAAGCATAACTGCATTTCAATAGTTCATAGATAATACGATTTGAGTTTTGAAATTATTTTCATAGTTCCGTTTAAAATTTTAAAGCTTTTTAAAACAGAATAATGCTTATATATGTCCACTTTTATTATTTCATAAAAGTTGAATAATACAATGAGAAAATGAAAACGTTTATGTCAATACGTCAATAGTCACATAGGCCAATGATATCATTCGTTGTATTGTTTATTGTATTGTAAAAACAGAATTAATGTTGATTTCTATTTGAAATAGCAATCAATAAAAGTTTGTTTATATACTATAACATACCTATGAGCTTCTATGTCGGAAAATTATCTGTTAGGTATATTCGTATTGTACAGTAGGTATCATAGGTTTTATTTATGCAACTTACTCCTACATTAGTAAATCAGTCTCTGTTTATTTTATAATCAACTGGTAACATAAATTACAGCCTAGCAGAAATTTCACAATTTTGTCGGCGATTTAGCCTTAATTTATTGCAAACATATCTACTACCCAACTTTATATTAAACCCAGTTACTCTAAGTTTGTATTGCAAATACATAATATTTAACCGAATATTTGTTTAGGAAGTTTAAACTATGGTTAATACTCTAAACATTCAACCACATGTATACTGAATTTTTCAGGGAATACATTTTCATTCAAAAAAGTTCCCAACCATTGATTTTTAAACTACCTAAGGTGGACTAATAAACAGCAAATGTCTACTAAAACTACAATTAGCATTCGGTTAAATAATGAAGAATTTAAGATTTTTGCGTTCAGAAACAAGTTTACCAAGGTTAAAATATGAGCTTTTATTAAATCTAAATCAATGTCCCAACAGATCTTAACAATTAGCGTTTATTAAAACAAAAAACAAATATGAATTGGTAGACACTTTATATGTTTTTAAATGAAAAGTTTGTCAACCATTTGCACCATTAAAGGCTTTGAAATATTGATACCTTAATTAATATAAAATAACTTCATATTTTCAAACCAATGAAGCTCACAGATTCACTTATCAAATTTGTATTTTATTGTTATACAGATATTCTAATTAAATTTCTCTTTATTAATGATTTGGCTTTCCATTTATTAATTTTTAACAAGCATTTTTTTATATTTACGAATAAAACATTCATAATATTACGTACACAAATTGATTATATTGTCAATCCAGATACATTTTGTTATTACATAATATGTAACCAATTATTTTCTTCAAATAATTGGCAACTAACATATTTATTTGCTCACGTGTAAGCTTGACGGATATACTTATATGCAATGTAAACGAAAAAAGGAAAACTTTACAAAACAGAAAAATGACACAACAGACCATAAAAGAACAAAACATTTGATATTTATATATTTCAGTTGATGGAAAAAATTATAGTAAGTATTAAAAAAACCGGAATGTGATGTTTTTGTATTAACAAACACTAAATTTCCATTCATCGGCTCATGAGTTATTTTAAAGTTGTACTTAAGAAATTTAATGATTCGAGTGACTTGTTAACTCGTAAAATTTTAAAAAATATTTTTTTATTCTCAAATTTGTATTGAAATGGGAAGAGAAATACCCGAAATACACAAATTCGGTATTGTATGGTCCTCGAGTTTAACGGGGTAGTAACGCAAAGTTACTACCAAAAACATATATTTATCCAAGTACATTAGATATTTATTATTATCAAATGAATTTTTTTAAGAACTCGATGATTTAGAGTTCTCCAACTTGTACCAATCAGAAATAATAAAAACTATAAACAATAAGATGTTAAGGAAGAAATAAGGTACCTAATCCATGTAAAACAATTGAAGAGCTATGAGATTTTCTTAATAAATCTTGATCGACCAACCAAGTACCCAAAAGTTTCCAAGAATTACCAATGGATAAAACTTTATTCTACAACACGATAATGTAAGTTTCCTCTGCACAAAAAACAATCGGGAAAAGTTTAATGAATTAGGAGTGAGTGACATTGTCTTATCCGCTGTAATCGTTCAAAGTTGTCCCCTCGGATTTCTACTTATTTCAATAGCTGCAACATTTTCTTAGTGGTACATAAATTTAAAACTTAAATGATGTTCAAAATGTGGTTTGTAGATATTTTGCTTAGTAATCAAAAGATTTTTACTGCTCCCAAATCTGCCTTCTGTATGTCAAAAGATTGGTGATATTGGTGATAATCATTTTGATTTAAAATTAAAATTTATTTCAAATGTTTTTGGTTTAATTTTATGTCAGAAAAAGCATTACTTTTTGACCCTCCTAATCCCTCTAATATTTGTATTGGTACAATACAAAAAAAAAATCAACCACTTGTCACTAAAATATTACATTTATTAATTAACAGTACATTATAGTACATTAACAGTACAATATTCAATATTTTACGTTTTTCTACCTAATCACCACTTATTTTTACCGCATAAAGCCGTACTGTTCTAACTATTACTGTAAAAGTGTTAGTTTAGTTATTTTCCGTTATTTTTCGCTACTAAATAATTTAAATTATTATAACTACGGATAAGAACAACTGCTGGCAAAGCTTATTATAATTCTAATACATGTATGTATTAAAATAGTGGGTTATCATATCAAATCTGTATCAAATTTTTGATTTGAAATTATTTTTCTGGAAAATGGATGTAGAGAAAATATAAATTCAAACGAAATTTTAAAACGTCAACGGTGGATTTAAAGATTTAAACAAGCTTGCAAATACAAATCTTTTTGATGTATTACTTCCATACCCTATATGTTTTACATTCAAAAATACATTTTGGCAATTATTCAAGAGAAAAGATGAAAACAAAAACGAAAAAGAAAATTCTAAGTCAGCTGAAAAATACATTTGTCTGATGCTTTTTTCCATTACAAATATAAATTATATTTCCTATTCGGGTACAGTTTTTAGTGGAAACAATTTCTCACGTTTTTTATAAAAAAACAAAGAGATATATTTAACACTTTTCTTTAACTCACACAATTGTTATTACTTATATTATAACCAATGTTATGTTTTTGGTGGTATTAAGCATTGATTTAATTCATAATATAATTATATGTAAGTAACAATAATAAAGATAATGTTTTATGAAAATGTTTCAAGAACGGTTTACTATTTGTACATCATAATCAATGTTAGAAATGGTTATCTATTTTTGAAATGCTGTTTTTTTTCTTAAACGTTTTAAATTTTAGCAATATTTTTTTATTGGTTTTATTATTTTAATATTTGTTGTACTACCAAATTTGTTATTGGCAACAATTACCTCTCCTCCTTATAACATGCATCAAATAACTTACATTGAAAGCGCTTCATAAAGTTGAAATTCAAGACGAAACGAGGCATCTAAAACAAATAGTACTGATTCTTACGATATTTTCCGATGGACACGAATAAGATTCAGAATTCTCAACTTTTAATTTAAGTTCTTTTATATTTATATAGAATGTAGATATGAAAAACTGAAATGAAAATAAAGATGATAAAAGTTAGTGGAAAACTTTGAAAACTGTCATAATAAGTCAATTAAATTCCTCAAATACGTTCTATTTCTTTACTACTTTGATAATTTGCGATTTACTTGATATGTGCTTTAAGAAATGCGTCAAACTAAGTTCGTTTGTTCCTGAGGGAATCACTTTCTAATAATATTACAGTAGAAGAACCTGAAGTGAATCTTATTAAAGTCAATTTTCACAAGTCTAGATAAGTTTTAACTTTGAAAAGTTGTAAACTCAATTATCTTCAAAAAATAAATACTGAATAAGTTTCTAAACTTACTTTATGTTCACAATTATCAACGGCAAGTTCTATTATGTAAAATATTTCTCACATGTTGAATAATGCAACAGGCAGTGAGTACAAGGGAATATCTAGTAGTAAAATAATTTAGTTAAATATACAATAAAAGAAACTTCAGGTGCACCACATACAAGCAAATTTAGATACCTTTGCATCCAGAACGTTTTCCTGAAAATTTAATATTATGCAAATATCTAAACTATGTAGTGCAATTTCAGAAAACTTTTGCTATTGTACTTCGAAATACACAATATACACAGTGTACATATTTATTTTCTTGTTACTGGAGCGTGCAAATCGCACATAAACAGGGAGAACAATGAAATCTCGGTTAAATGATATTAACAAAATCGTTTGATATATGGAAATATAAAATGGTACTATGAATGATTTATTGATTTTCCATCTAGCAAAATCAAGAGAATTTATTTTACACTCCGCAATCTCATAGCGAGTTCAGAAAGTTCATATTTCACTCAGATATTAGCATAAAGTGCCTACAAATTGGTTCATCAAATTTTCAATATTGATATAGGTACTTTTATAAAACAATAATTTTCTGAAGTGTATAAATTTAACTGGAAATATAATTACAAGTGGTTAACTTGTTGAATATTCAAGCACTTTATTTAAATTTTTCTTAAATGACAAAATCAAATAGTAATTTAAATTCAGAATACATTAACTTTTGCCTTAGTTTATTGTTAGTAGAAAGTCTTTAATTAAAATACTACCTCACAAAACTTTAACTTATATTCCTTACTTCTCCAGAATATCTATACTAATATATAAAATTCTTGCGTCTGTCTGTACATTTCGATTTTGAACCCAATTTTAGGGTAAATATTTGTTTCAACAGGGCCTTATTCTGAATTTAACATTTTTAAATTTTTTTTCTGTCTGTCTGTCTGTCTGTCTGTCTGTGTGTCCCGATTTAACTAAAGAACGGAACAACCGAATTTAATGAAATTTGGTATTAAGATACAACACAATTTCCCACAGACTATAGGCTACTTATCATTCCAAAAAAATAATAAGGGAAGGTATTCCCTAGGGATGAAAACATAAATTTTTACACTAGACCGGTGAGTTATATATCATTGGAAAGGTAATTTGAAGTTTGAAAATAATCTGTACAAATATTTTTAGTAAAACTGATAAAAAGCACAGTACACTCAATTTAAATTTTAAAACATTGCCTCTTTGAAATATAAACCTTTATATGTATAAAACACATAGTTGATGTTAATAGCGTAATGGCTTAAGTTTCTGACATTCTGATCCTCCTAATTATGAAGACGTGGGTTCGGATCTTACAGCAACCTTTTTTTTTTATTTTTATTTTTTACAAAATTGTTGTAAATAGACCTTTAGAGTTACTCAATATTGAAATATTAACAAAAAAAATAATAGTAGTAGTAGTAATAATAATAATAATAGTAATTAAACTTAAAATAAATACGTTTTTAAAACCGTATATACATAAAATCCTGTATTTATATATCATCTCTGACTGATGAAATTTTAATATTCGATGTATTCCTTTTAAGAAGTAGACAACTGATAAGAATTTTTTTTTTTAAATTCCTCCCCTAAAAGAGTAAAAGGGGTGACTAAGTCTGTATGAGAAAATGTTAAGTTAATCAACAATCGAAATTTTGAATTTAATAAGTGCAATTAATAAATAAATTATTAATTATAAGTTTCTGTTTTTGTTATATCATTTTAGTAACAACGTTTTAAATAACGTTATTTCACTAAATTAGTATGAAAGTATATGTAGTACTTATACTAACAAACCGATTTTTAATTTTTATTTGTTTTTCAACAATCAAACTTTTTAAAATCTAATTTTTATGAACCAATGATTGTGACCTGGAGCGATTATTTATTCTGCTGAAAAATATTAAGGGAGCAATTTTTTGTCATATATTTCATTATCAATCAAAATATAAAATCTTCCAAACTAACTTTTCTTCGGTATTCAGAAAAATTTGAAAATCGATTATTGTTATTGAAAATATATAAAATATTCTTATTTCCTTCCACGTTTTCTACCTGTTTCCAACAATTTTGTATGTACAACGTCTAAATGTGCGAAATCGAATTGCTTTTTAATAATGATGATCAAAATAAAGAAGGTCATAAGTTTTTTCGTTTTACATTGTATTTTCCAAATAAAAGGATATTTTTGTCGATGAAATTTGGAAAATGTTTTTCTTATACGATGCAGATATATAATAAGAAAGGGTTTTTGTTAATTTCTCCCCTAAAAAAGTGAGAAATGGTAGCAAAGTTAATACGGCATAACGTCTATCAAACAATCGAAATTTCAAATTTAATTATCAAAATATGTTCGTAATAAGCGCAACGTTTTATCGCTTAAAATAAAACAATGTTGATTTATTATTAGATTCAAAAACGTAGGATCTGCTTAAAATTTAAACTCTATTATATATTTATATATATGTATATTTATATATATATCTGAAAAAGGTTAAGTTCATAAGTGAGCATTAAATTTTTTGGCTTTCACATATTGTAAACCTAAAAATCCGAAATACGTTTTCACAAATAACTACATTAGGTAGCGAATATCGAGAAGCGAGCAATTCGGTGAACTAAAAGAAAATGGTTTAATTATATAGTTGAAATTCAGATATTTTAATAATAAGTGCATAGATACACAATGGTTATACTTGATTATGGAAGAACTGGGTTTTGTGCAATTGAACAAATTTTAATTTCGTGGTAGTTTAGTAAATTGTGAAATAGTTTCGAGAAAAGGGTTCATTCGAGAGTCGAGACAATGAAGTGTGATTTTTACTACCATTCTAAATATCTAGGCGAGTGTTTTGATAACTTTTGACTGTTTTAAGTTATAATTATGACTGACTTTATGGAACTTAACGATAGTTTTTATTTATAAATAGATGCTGATTGATTTACGGATTAATTGATTCACGGTAGGTATACCTACCGTAGGTATACGGTTTTTTTAGATACTTTTTAGATATTTATAATTATTTTTTGAAAATTAATTGATTATTACAAAGAACAATTTTATTGTTTGCAACAGTTTATTAAATGTGTATTTTTAAAGTTGAGAAAATAGTGTTTTCAAGTATGATTATGGTTTTCTAATATAATCTACACCTACGTTACGCAGACGAAGTCGCGGGGATCAGCTAGTTATGTATATAACAAGACTCGTATAAAGTATAATATATTATTTATAATAATACCTAAACGCTTACATCACTGTAAAGTTCAAAGATTATTTCTTTTAGTGAAACTATAGTTCTTGAACTGTAACATGAATTTGTTGATACTTTTGAAATTGTGTAATATAAGTTGAGATGTTAAATAATTTGTAAAGATATTATTAAAATGTAAAAGGGCGAAATATTTTTCATAAGAGTAACAATCAAATTTTACGTTGAAAGTAATATATAAATTAAAAAATGGAGGCAGTAAAATAATATAATACATATTCACTCTGTGTGAAGCTATGATAGGAGTAGTCAAATCGACACAAGCGTTTCCAGTGGTCAGTTTAAGCATTAGAGGAGGCTATTATTAATTACATTAAAATGAGACAACAAAAATGTTGTTTTATGAATAGTAAAAATACTAGTAAATAAAATAATGTAACAATTAATGTAAATTTTATAAATTTCCAACGGCCAAATGGAAATTAAACCAAAAAAATCAAAGAATATTTGCAGTTAGAAGCCAGAAGTAAGTAATACCATAATTCTTATTTTATCAATTGAATCAACAATTCGGAGAATAACAAACCTTTGCAAAATTTGAAAGTTTTGTGAAAATTAAAAAGAATTTAAACTTGAAAATGCTTAATTTTAAATAATAATTCTTAATTAAATACTCAATTATAATACTTTTAGTTAAAATATTGTTTTTTAACAACTATTAAATTATTTATTAAAATAATTTCTTTTTATTTCTTATCTTCTAAGGTTATTGAAATTTCCATGTTTTTGGTTAAATTCACTTAAATACAAACTAATATCAATATTTCTTGTTTTAAATTTCTGTGAGTGAATATTTTCTTTTTATTATTTATAAAAAATACTTTTTCTCTGCAAATTGTTATTAGCATGCATACAAAAACATACTCTAACAGCCTCTTATAGTTCATATCTTGTCTGGCGCTGCAGTCGCAAACACAGCGAATATATACGGTTTTAGCAGAGGCACTGATATTTTAAATTCTCTACTAAAAAAAAGCATTATTTTTTTAAAAATATTTTAAAACCTTTCCTTAAAAATTATGGATAGTTGAGACGAAAAAGTTTAAGAATTTGAAAGTGCTAAAATTTAAAAAGAAACATCTCGTGACCCTAAACCAACACTATTGTAAGGTGACGTCATAGTGTTGAAAAAATTCCACTATAGTACGTTGTCATCTAATAAATTGTTTTTAAACCACAATTTCCTGGAAAATATTATATGCATGAACTATTTTTTGTCTTCCAGAACTTTGGAGTGACAAAAAAACACCAATTAATGGTAGAAAGCCAATCGAAATTTCAATGCTTAATTACTTCATTGCTTCATTGCTTCAAATCGAGCTCTTTCTTCAATTAGCAATTTCTCGCAAAATATGCAGGCGATCAAGGGTTTTCTTTCAAAACTCTTGAACAACACAAAAAAACTTTCGGGATTTTATAGAAAAGTTTTAAACGTTAACTTAGCATTACACAGGATTTTTTTCTGAAAAATATGCGAGATAGAAATATTTTTCTTTCGGAACTCTTGAGTGACAAAAACACTTAAATATTTCTTAGTTGTTTTTACAAATTCCAAAAGTGTTATGTTACTTTGATAGACGTCTAATTATATGTTACGTAAGAATATGTTAAAGAAGTATGTTAGTTTTAATTTGATTCGTAACACAAAGTGTGATAAGTACTTTATAAGGATTTATAACTAAAAGCTATACTCTACATCCCATTGAAGTACCATAACTCTCCATATCTTCTATCAGCTAAATGAAAATAAATAATTATCAAAATTATTTGTGATTATAATCACAAAAACTTTCGATTACGATTTTTTCTTCAAAACTTTAATTTTAGGTCAGATCTTATCACCTGCAGGACTCCTCGAATTTTTGGAATAAAGCCTTGGTTTGGAAATGTATCGAGCTTTGGAATTTATACGGTTAGTGTAATACACACAACTCCAGAAATTTGTGAATCTGTCCACTTATCAGCCTTTATTTCATCAAAAAACCGACAAAGCCCTTTAATCAACGTTCATCATCATCATGACATCACATGAATTTCTCACCAACGTGCAAATCAATTACTAAGATCAATAATCAACAATTCGGAGTTTGAAACCTTTGTAAAACTTTTAAAAGTTTTGTAAAAATTAAAAATTTATTTGTAGTCAGAAATTAAATTTATTTTTGCTATTTTTTTTTAAATTTGATATTTATTTAAAGTTACTTAACCTTGTGCCTTGTATTTACTGCATTTTCCATAATATTAATAATCCACATGTAATAATTACATACTTTAAATAATATACTTATATGTTTTTGGATAAATTCACTTAAATACAAAACTACAATCAATATAGTTTGTCACATATTTCTTTATGAGGATATTTTTTCATTTTTTATAACAAATAATTTTTTCTCTACAAATTGCTATTAACATGCATATGAAATCATATTCTATCAGCCCACTGTAGTTCATATCCTGTATGGCGCTGCAGTCTCATACACAACGAATAGCTAAATAGTTCAACATTCACTAATTCGGTTGATGAAATGATTATATCCTTTCCAAATGATATTGATGTTCAGTTGTTAGGCTAATACTAAATTTCACTACCAATATTTTTTCAAAAAAATCGAATAGTTTTAAATCAAAAAAGTAATAAATTTTTAAAATATTACAATATTAATGGAAAAATTGCATCTAATTATTGAGGAAAGAAAATGCACGTAAAGAAAACCCCAATAGTTTTTAGTAAGTAAAATAATAGTAAGTAGTAAAACGTCCAAACTTCACATTGTCGGACGCGTGACGTTGATATTCTTTCACTGTCTTTTGAAGTACACGAAAATATACATTCTTCGATTTATTTATAACAAAATACCATTAAAAATACCACATCATTATGTCATACAAAAAATTAAAAATAGTAAAAGTGTGTAAAGTTCAGATCAGCTCTGACGTCATATATACACACCTGAGAGTGCAACCAATCACGAGCTTCTTAGTGTAGATAAAGAAAATTCAGAAATTGTTAATATATGTTGACAAAAAAAAAAAAAGTGGAAAGAAATAATACGGTGAAATATTAATTTTTACGTTGATTGTTCATAATTTTTACAAATTTATAAAAAACAAATTGTCATTTTTTTGAAGTATCAACCCTTTTAAGTCTAACTAATAGCTACCCGTGAAATGTTTACAGCCAGCACGGACAATGATTATTATATTTGGTTTTCACATACACGTTATGTTTAAATGCATTATATATTCTCTGTCTTTACCAACATACATGATACATACATTTGCTTTATATTATATTGATATATAACCTCATTTTACTATCAAGTCATATTTGTATCAAAATGGATGTTGTACATATACGTACATTTGTAAATAAGTTTAATCCTACGAACTATGTGTAAACGCTAGAACTTTTAAGTTTTGCGACGTACGAATTAATAAATGAATACTGCATAACTCCTCTAATGTACGACTTAATTTAAGAAATTTTTATGCATTTGGATTTCTTCAAACGTAATATCAATTAATTATATTTTAGTTTATTTCTAATATTTATAAGTAGGTGTAATGCATATATAAAAAAATTAAAAAAATAATTTGGATCGTAAATCATTTTCACTTGTAAATTTTCTATTTAAACGAAATTGCACAAAAACGTAATGTATTTTCCCTAAAAGTTGTGGCGACAAGCAGTCGCGACGCTACGATATTCGAGCTTTAACGTGTGTATACATGCAGGGCAAACCTAGCAACCTTGACGCAATAATTGCACAATCATATATGTATGTAGCTATTATATAGCTATTATATTTAGTCCAAAATTAAACATTAATCTAATTCCCTCTTCAAAAGTCTTTGGGATACAAACACATCAAATAACAATCTCGTATCTGTGCCATAATTTATTTGAAAAGAGTTGTGAGACTTTATCATACATATATAAAGATTGCTAATCCGGTTTGGTACGGAGAAATAGTCTCTCACTCCATCCGCATATATTCCATGCATATATCTCGCTCACTCACTCTTATCCACCGAAATTGCATTTCGTTGTAGTTAAAGCAGCTCTCTGTCCGTAATACTTTCCGTTAGGATGAAGCCTAACGAGTTTTACATTAGTTTTTTTAAAAATAAGTAAAATATTAATTATTAAGTGTTAATATGTTTATTATGCTACGTTTCATTAGTTCACCAAACCCATGTTTGTAATAGAAGTTGAATTTAACTGAGATTGTTAGGAATATAAGCTACAGAGTCAAAAAATATTGAAAATTCAGAGTCAAAAAATATTTTTAATGAAACCGAAATCTGTAAATTATATATTTACCTGCTCTAGAGACAAAAAATCATATGAACAATGAAGTTCATTGAATAAACTTGAACTTTAAAAAAAATACTTTTTGAAACTTAACGCTTTTAGTTAAGTTTCAATACCATAAAAAAGTAATTAAATTTGTGTTTAATATTAGCGACTTATGTTTTAAAAAATTCTTTCATTAGTTATAACAATTTAAACCAGTGCTGGCGCCAGAATCAAACATTGGCTCCGAACCAAACTTTCAAAATGATGAGTTCCAGAACCGGAGCCTAAACTAATTTGGACTAGCTCCCGAGATTTGGTTAGAACACATATAATGTACATCTCTTACTTAATTAACAATGACATAAAATAAAGTCCAACGAAAATTGAAATTGACTATGAAGTATAGAGTGGGTCATGAACACTGTAATCTACATTACCGTTTAATAAACCTTGTATTTCAACCTTTCAAAATATTCTACAATGAAGGAATGAATTCTCGATGCTACACAATTTCAGGAAGCTTTTAATGGGTGACAAATTTATTAAATAAAATCATTTTTATATTAAAAATACAATTTTCTTTATATAGATAAAATGGAGCTTTTGATTGTTATTATAATAATTTAACAAAATTTTAATAAAAAATAATTTTTTATGACATCTAGTTTCAAGAATCTTTAGCTGTTTCGTCAGATAATTTTTTATAAAATAATTGTTCAATTATTTATTAATTGTGACGCAAAATTCGGAAATAATAAAATAAAATATTTAACAATGTTAATCATATGTTTTATTACATTAATGTAGCTTCTACTTTTTAGAAAACATAATTCAATTTTTCCGAGTTGACCGTAAATAAGTCGTAATGTAACTGCTACAAGTCGTACAAACATGCACATTGCACATGTACATTGTACAATGTGTTTATTACATCTTCATTTGCACTTACGTAAATATTTATTTTCACAAGCATTACTTGCAAAATTTTAAGGGGGTTTTCTAATCTAGATATTTCACAAAATCATTTTTTTTTCGTACATTTCAGTTATTCAATAATATCTTCTTAAAAAGGTTCGTCGAAATTCAAATTATTTTAAAAGTTATAGTTACTTTCGTGTCGTGGCAACTTAACCGGTTTAAACGAAACGAATCTAACATTAGTAACTTCGACTACTTGTAAGCGAATTAGAACTTTAAAACTTTTAAACCGTTTAAAACTTTAAACGCCTTTTTCTTAAAACTATTTTTCACTAAATCTCAAGTTCTAATTGATCGATTATTTTGAAAGTTAGTATACATTTTCTTTATCTGTTCCTCTATGGCAGGAAACAACAAAAATTCAAAATTATCAATTTTTTAAAAATTCGGTAAAAAATAAAAAATAACAGAAAAAAATCAACCGCTTTTCTTTCCCCTTAACTTCATCAGTGTGTAACTTTGTGATATATATATATATATATATATTTATATATAAATAATCTAATATTTATATATATAAATATATAAATATATATAAATATTTATATTTATATTTATAATCTAAGAATTTGTTAAAAAAATACAAAACAATGTGTAAAAACAAAACAATTCGTGTAAAAAAATAGTTTGGTGAATATGTAATTCTTATACTTGTAAAATAAGATTTTTAAAATTGATATTGCTCTTTGTTTCATTTGCTAAAATCATTATAAATTATTTAAATAAGAGAAATTCAGGTTGTTTAAGATCTTTAATTTTTTAATATTTTATCATTATAATAAAATATTAAAAAATTAAAGATCTTAAACAACCTGAATTTCTCTTATTTAAACAATTTTAAAGCTGAGATCTGATTTTTATCATCTATTATAAATTATGTTTGATATTTATAACAAAAAAAAGGAATATATATATATATATATATATATATATATATATATATATATATATATATATATATATATATAATATATAATATATAATATTTATAAATAAATTTTTCTTTTACCGATCGCCAAAAATTTGGGCTCCTAGTCTTGAATACCTCTTTAAGGTTTACCAGTTTTTCTTCATAAATTTTCCTTTTTTTGGTATAAATATCAAACATAATTTATAATCATTTTAGCAAATGAAACAAAGAGCAATATCAATTTTAAAAATCTTATTTTACAAGTATAAGAATTACATATTCACCAAACTATTTTTTTACACGAATTGTTTTGTTTTAACACATTGTTTTGTATTTTTTTAACAAATTCTTAGATTAACTATAACAAACAATTTAATTTTTTTTATTGCTATTTACTGTCACTTTATAATTACTAAGATCTATAACGACTCTAGGGGTTAAAAAAAAATTAAATCGAGAAATATCTAAACTTTGCTCGTTTCAAGACTCGAACCCTGCACCTACCATTTTTGCAGCGGCCACCTTGACCACTCGGCTACCAATAGGCTTATTTGATATTGTCTTCATCTAATTCTCTTTTCACCCGAATTTTTTTTACGCGATTTTTTTGGGAACGTATCTACCGTGCAAAAATAGAAATAGTTGAAATATGAAAAGTTGTGTTTCACTACAATACTTTCTTGAAAGATTTCGTTTCAAATGTGTGAATATTGAAATACTTAGTTACAGTGGTGAGGATTTACCAGCAAGCTGAAGCCCATGGCGGCAAATTGGACCGAAAAATTTACTAATCACAAAAAATTTGATGTAATAACGGTGATAGAGCACAAATTGCGATTCCATTGTTAGAATAAATGTAATTAATATGTGACATTGGGTACCGAATTTCGGAGGTCAGTAGGGGCGGCAAAAATTGAATAGCCTACTGGCGGCAAATTTGTAAATCTCCCACAGTTCATTTCTATTTAGGAATCAAAAAACGAAAAGTGAAAATCATTCAGAAAAATTATTAAAAAAACATTATAAGGTGCAGTGCGGTAAATCCGTACATGGGGCTAGTCCGTCCTTGGCCTTTATTTATTCAAATATTTGTTGCATTGTACCAACAGCAAGATAGATCTCTTCCTTTGGTGGAGACTGCAACAAAAGTTCGAAAAAAAAAAACAATATGAATATGAAAGATATCTTGACGATGATGAATATTTTTTTTTATTTTTATGTTATTTTATTACGAATAATAATACCTCTTTTGCCTCATAATATAAGGAAATAAGATTTAATAATTTTTAAACCGGTAGGTACGGATTTGCCCCAGTTCAGAGACCAGCACTGTTTGCGACCAATTAAGGGTTTCATAAGTTTCAGAAGATATTTTTAATCCAAATTAATGCAAACTAACTTCCAGAATAAACCATCCGCTTAATAAAAACACTTAGATTATTAAGTTTTAGTGTAATAGATAGAAAATGCATCAGTTTAAAGTATACTTTACAATTTCTAGATCGATTTTACCCCTATTCACATTATTGATAAGTGCTTTTTAAGAATAAAATATGGTAAAATATATAGTATTTAATTGACTGATATATATTTTTAAACCATTATTTTCTATTATTGTAATGATTCTTGAATTATCAACAACAAAAATAAAAAACCATGCTTGATATCAACGTTTCGTTATCTCTCGTTTATAACTTCAATCCTAACAGCTGATACAGATGATGACAATCATTACGTAACGTAATACAATATCCACCGATCATTAAATCAATTACAAAGTTATATTAACATTGACAAGTATCGGATGTTGCAAACTGTGTATCTAATAAAGATATATGTTGTCTCTAATTTAATCTGAGTGACGAAACAATTTGTTTAATCATTGGTGTATATAGACTAACTCGTAAATACATACATTTAGATGGCGAATCTTAAAAGTCTTAAAAAATCGAAACATTGTTGTAAAAACATTCGAAACTTTTAGAGAATCTAAAATAGAATGTATACGTAACCATTTCCATCAAGTTTAGAATGCAAAAGCATTTTCATTTTATCTCTACGTGATTTTCCGTATTCATTTGTTCGCTTGAGATTGTGATATATCCTCGAACAAATAGAAAAACATTGAAAATTTCTACTGCTTAGGTCGTTGTCGACCTTATCTATTTTATATATCTAGTAAAAATGTAACTTCATTCTGCAACAATAACAATAGCTCATACGTTCATGTTTCTTTTTTTTTCTTTTAATAAAAATCTTTAGTTAAATATATAGAATATAAAAGACATAAAAACCAACTTTTCAAAATTTATAAATGTTAATAACGAAACGTTATATGAAAGTAACAAGTTTTTAAGGTTTTTATTCAGACCAAGAATCGAATAACTCATTGTAATAACTATAGACAGACATGATGCATGCTTTATAAAGTAACTCTATACGATCAGAGACTATTATTATAAGATTATAAGGCCTTACATTACATAGATTATGGATATTCACAAAACAGACGTAAACCAATGCTCAGATTAATCCAATTTAAGCTTTAATTAATATTAAATCTATCTCGTTTATTCTAAAATATTAGAAATTTATTGCAAATATTTTTAAAGTAGGTTAAAAAACTAAACAATAGCCGTAATCATAATTTTAATGAAACGACAATGCTACTGTAAAGGTTTAAATTCTTTTAAGTCTAGTTCTGGTAATCAGAGAAACAGTTTTGTAAAAATATATTATTTCATTTTAGGTATTTCACTACTTGTATTTTCATACCCTTCATATGTTAAGTCATCGATTCTCAACCGGTGATACGCATACCATAATTGGAACATTAAAATTTGATTTATGGCACATTCTGATTTATGGTACATTAAGGGTGTAACTTTTCAAATAAAGAAAGTGATGCCTGAATTGTTTCTAAACACTGCAGAACTACATCGTGGAGCATTAGTAACTTAGTAGCAAATATATTCCAGAAGAACTAAAAATTATAGATCAAACCATTACTATGGTCAACTTTATTGAAGAATAAGGTACTGAATTATTTTTTTGAATTTAGATTAAGTTTTTCTTTGTAAATCAAATTTTCAACTATTAACATGTACACTTGATGAAAAGCGACTAAACTAATATAAATTAATAACATTTTTCGAAAAATAAACGATCTGAATGTCAGTTTGCAAAGAATAAACATTTCGATACAAAATTATTAAAAAAATAGGTATAACTATAAAAAAAATGGATAAAAATACGTTGAATTTTGTACTTATTTTAGAAGACTTTGTTAACAAAATCCACTTAATTTTGGAAGTCATTAATATCTGATATAAAAAAATGTTTTTATAACCGGTCTTGTTCTACAACTAAAATCCTTAACAGAATTTGTATAGTCATAATCAATGGTGGATTTGAATCCAATTCCACCCTTATTACTCCAAAACATGGCAGTTGTCCAGATAAAACATCTAACTTTCAACTACTTGTATCATATGTGCATATTGATAATAATTCTAAGTTAACTTTGTACAATGAATGCGTAGTGTACAAATAATTTTTGGATGTTTATAAGGTCTACCTATTTCCCCTACTAGGGTTCCACTAAAGGACTTTAAATATTCGGACAATAATGAATCGAATTTAGCAAAACATTCTGTTCCTAAAAAATAGCATTATGGGTATCTCCAATTTGTTTTGAATTCCTAAAACGACAGTCTTCTTATTGCTAGTGATTTAATAATTGAAAAATAGGATATGGTAAATAAAAAAGTTAATATAATATACTTTATTGATGATGTTCTATAGATTCATAGTAAAACTAACTTAAGTCTATTTTTGAATTTGAATTGTCCGTAATTTTTGCGCCTTTAAAATTTTGACATTTTGAAAATTTTGCCGCCCCTAAAATGGTGCTGCTCTAGGCCCTGGGCCTCACGGGCCTAAGTTTAAATCCATCATTGATCATAGTTATAAAATAGTAATAGTGTCCCGTGAAATATTCACAGCCAACACTGAAACAATTTACCTAAGAAATTTTAAAAAAATCGAAATGTCAGTTAAAACAAACGACAGCAATCAAATGAGTCATATTATATTTGAAATATTGCTTATTATAATTGATTTTCACTCACACGTATATGTTTACTTTGTTTTTGCTAACATATACACCAATTTTTACTTATTATAATATTTATTTAAAGTATTTTATTACTATCTAAATCGTTTATAAATCCAAAAAAAATACAATTTAAATGAAAAGTTCATTTGTCGCTTGGAAATGGAAAACCAGTTTATAAAATTTCACTATATCAAAGTTTCTTTGTTTTAAAAAAACATACTTTAACTTGCGTAGTTGGCTTAGTTCATATTTTAGATATAAGAGAAGTTACCCGATTGAGAACATGCATAGTTGAAATTTGTTCAATCCAGATTTGTGTACTATTTAGTAAACGTTACAACTCCAACCAACTTCCGTAACACCATTTATTTTTTCCTGTTATAATGCGCCTAAAGAAGTACAACCTCAAAAATCATTATCAGAAATTAATCCAGTTTTGACTATTACGATGATATTAACAGAGAACACTGGATCAGAATTCCAGTTTCTTTAGATACTGTTCTTGTTTATTTGTCAGGTGTGGAAAAAGAGCAGCTAATTGGTTTGTTATATATGACAAAAAAATAAAAGTGGTTTTGGATTCAACGATTTGAGGCAATATTAGATCAAAATAGCAACAAATTTGAAGGAAATATCAAATAGAGCCATCATATTTCTTATGCCATTTTGTACCATATATTTGTGTGAAATTGATTTTCATCTTTAGTTTTTCCAACCCAATTTTCTCTGAGCCAAATTTGCGTTTAAAATTAAGAAACATAGAGCCGGATATAACAATATTAGTTTCACCGAAACAGGGGCAGATATCTCATTGATTGGAATTGTTGCTTCATTTTAATGAAGGTATCATCAATCATTCATGGTGAATAAAATTAATAATTGAAGCATTGGAATTTGATGTTTCTCAGTATAAAATAGTTTACTTTTGTCGGTGGTACCAAAATTTAAATATTTTATATAAATGATGCAAGTTTATTAAAAGATAGAGAGCCAATGTGTTAAGTAATAAGTCGATACGATACCCTTCTTATCCTCTATTCCTGGACGTATTTGAACAATTACTGTCTTTATTTTATCTGATTGTTAATATCATATCTCCCCGCTTTTCGACTCATTGTTTGGTAACAGCTTATTATATGAAATCCAATTCCAATCGACCGGACAAATTTTTTAAGAGATCTGTAGATAATTGCTAAAATACAAAAGTTTCATCCAAGAACTTATATTGGTAACAGATTGGAAATATCGTTTGCCGTTGATGTGTTCTGTTTTTCGATGAGTCGATGAGTAAACGTCAATATTGTTAATTCTCCCCCAATACCCTTCTTTCCCATATCATCATTTCAGAAATAGCAAATCAGATATCCTTCCTCATCTATCCTTTTAAGCCTACATCTCAGAATTATCCTTTTTCACCGCTCAATTAATTCCATGCTCCAGTTTGCTAAATTGTTTGCTAACTGGAAATGTAAGGTAAAATACTATTATAAGTAATCTTTTCGAAAAATAGAGCAACAAAATTCGTATTAAATATTATTTTCTAATGATTTTGTTTAAAATAAATAAGTTTTTTTAAAATTTTAATATCAAAAAAGCGTCTATTAAAAACATAATTTGACCCTTCTATTATCATTATAATATAGAAGTGACATCCAAAAAGTTTTGCTGAAACCCATTACTATTATTAATAGAAAATGGATAACTTCATACAAATTGAATCAAATATCAATCATCGAATAACTGAGCAAAAATAAATTCTATTTTCTTGAATTTAATAAATTGAACCCAATAATATGAAAGACGAGATCGTAGCTCATTTAAAAAAATAACAATTGTCAATTGCATTATAGAAGATCAGTCATTTTTCAAACCTGTAAGATATTTAATAACAAAAATCCCTCAGCTTCTCTCTATATTTCTGTATGATGTTTCTATTTACCTACGAACCTAAGAAAATGGGTATTTATTTACAAGATAGAATTTACTACAAACGAGAGATGAAACATTATTTTGTAGAAAATCCTATACAAACTTTGTGTACAAGTAGTTTTCCATTAGTAAATAAAATTGTTATCTCTTGTACGTCAGGAAGTAGAAAATAGAAGAATAGTAATCATAAAAACATGCTGATTTGTTAAAGAACTGGTTTACGTTCGTAGATTCAATAAAAAATCAATTCCCATCAAACTTACAGATTACAAAGCTATAATATTCGTCAATTCGAACTTTTTCTTTTTGTACAATTAACAATAGAATCTTGTCGAACTTATCGAAATCGTCTGTAGACATTGTTACGTTACGACTAAAGTCTGTTCTGATGATTTAGTTGATAAACGAAAAGCCTACGCCGTGATTCAATTACGTTATGAAAATATAAAAAAAAATAATTCAAAGAGTATATCATTGGAATGGGAATATAATATTTATTTTGGTGCTACAAATATCTTGAACATAAGTTTTATAAATTAGTAAGTGCAAATGATGATTGTTAAACTGACAAAGCCTATAATTTATTTACTTGTAGAAGCTTATATATTAAGGAAATAAAAGAGGTTTCAAAAATTAGGAGGAATCGTGGAGCTTCATGCTTTCTGTGACATATATGCGGAGAATACCACATATTTAACGGTTAAAGCCACCCACGCATCGCTAGGGGGACATGGCAATTAGCCCGAGAGTAGATCAGAAAAATGAAAGATAAATAAAGTAAAAGAGACAATAAAGAGATAAATAAAAGATCGATTAGCCGAATGGACTAATTAGCAGCAGTTTTTGGTTTTCAAAAGTGACAAATATAATATTACTAATCATTTTTTGTTTTTTAATAAAATCAATTATAATATCAAAACAATTCACTCAATATACACCAGTGATCGTGAAAGCGGTGGTCGCAAGAAAATTTTTCAGGTTCACAGAGAAATGGAACTTCATATGTGTACTTATCATGGCTCATATCCCTTTTAGGGACATCAATATCTGGCAAGGTTGTATTTTCTCGTGTATTTTTAATTTAATCCGCGATTTTCTTTCCTAACTCCAATCAAATATATGATTTTCTCTTTTGTCGCTCAATTTTCATGACGTTATTGACGTCCCTTAAAGGGATATGAACCCTTTTTATAATATATGTAACGGCTTAAGCCCCTTTTAGCACGCTCAAATATGGTAACGTTGTATTTTTCACTTTGTTTTTAACTTAATTCGCGAATAAATCGGTCCATAATGAAAATTTAACCACAAAAGAGAAAATTGTACCGTATTAGAATTGAATTAACAAAAAATTCGCGAATTAAATTAAAACAAAGTAGAGCAAACAACGTTGCCCGATTTGAGTGTGCTAAAAGGGACTTGAGTCTAATTAACTTTTAAATAATCTTAGTAGAGGCCCATGTTATTTAAATTATGAATTTAGAGGTTTGTGAGATCAAAAAGTTTGAAGACTGCTGATTCGCTAGAAACGGGAACCAACCCACTACGCAATGTCTTTTATAATAAGCATATATGATAATTGCTTAGACACAGACCCAAAAATATTCACAATAGGCAACTAATCATAAAGTCAATGCTTTTTTCTTGAATTACCTATTGTACATATCATTGCACAAATTGCTACAAAAAGCATTATTAAACTTACTCATTAAGAACATTAAAACCTTTACATTAAATTACACATACGTACATATTAATTAGTGTTTTCTCAATTTCAACTACGGTTGCCATGTTTGTATTTTGTCCTTTAATGTGGTTACCATTATTGTTACGTTTTTAAATTTTATTTATATTTGACAGCTTCGTTTGGGTTTGTGTTTCAGGGCATACAATAATAACAAATTAATATTATCATACAAACGTTTGTTTATTTCACACTACACTTATTTACGTATTTACAATAATCATTTATCTCGCTTTTTAATTTGTAGCTGATTTTAACTTACTGTTTACTTATTTTTAACTAATTCACTAACTGCGTATAACTGTTTATTAATTGATTCATTCAGCAACTATAACTAATTGCCCCCTTGCAGTCAATCTTTTTTATAGTGGTTCAGACATACTTCTGGATTATTCGAACTCCAAATTGTTCCCTAATCGAGCCTAATTTTAATTTTCTATCCATTTTACTTTTAAATCAAAAATCCTTAAAGAAAAATCAAGAACATTTTTCATCTCATTGTGCTTGACCGCACCTCCTTTCTTGCATTTCCATGGTTTGGTAACCACACAGCAGGACGCCAGATACAGTATATTACATGTATTATATCTTCTTTTATCCTATTAAAAAATTAACTTTTATTAACATTAGCTCCTTAAAATTTGAAATTTTTACTTCGGTATATATTATATTTACATAAACTTATGTTATCTTTAGTTGGTTTCCCTTTCTTCCAGTGGGATGCTAAAATCATCAACAAATTATAAGAGCAAAAACTTAGGTAGCATTGATAATCTATGTTGAATCTAACTTTCCAACTCAGTCGACCTTAAAACTTATATTTCCTTTGAAAACTGAATGTCTAATTTTCTATTGAATCGTAATATTATTCCTTATAAAAATATTTCATAACGATTTCGAGATGCGAAAGAAAACGATATACCTAGAAACTATAAGTCACATGATCCTTTTTTATCACCCTTAATTTTTCTGAGCGATAGTATATTAAGAAGTTTGGGTTTACAAGTTTAGGATAAACATTCCAAAATCATTCTAATATTATGAATGTTCATAATTTTGAAGTTTTTATATAAGTTTTTTTTTTAATTGCAGTATTAGGAAAAATATATAACAATAAAAAAATAGCTCCAAAAATAGTAGGTACTGGGGAATCTAATAACCAGCAAGTTTTCTTATTCCTTTGTTTACGATTATTCATACGCTCCAAAGTCATTAAAAACCCTGGGAGTTATAAACAACGATAAATTTAGTAAAAAAATTCCACAGAAAAAAACATTAGTTTTACACGTGTATAAAATACCTGTTTTTGTAACATAGCTTTAGCACTATGTTATACGAATTTATTGTTAGAAATCACATTATCCACAACGTACATTATTTTTTTCTTTCGTATTGAAAATAATAAAAGTTTATGTTAAAAGGATTGCATTACTTTTATTGACAAATATATTTACACTTGAACAATCCTTATGTCGGGGAAAATAAATTTGGCAGATGTGAAAGAATAATCTTTCCAGTCCATACAAAAAATTTCTTCACGTTTTTTTTATGTATGGCATTTTTTTTCTTGTACTTTCCTTTATTGTTTTTCTTACACCCAATATTGTAGTCATACATCTGAAAACTCTTATTTTCTCTTCAAAAGGTACTACCATACGTATGTATTATGTATGGTACAATTTTATTCTTTGTGTCATGTGAATAATGTAATAAAAGAAAATATTGTATTTTTTAAATATTTTTATGAAAGCTTCGTTATTTTTATCAGCATAAACCTATTGAAACAAAAATATTGCCATCTTTTTTAAAATTGAAAGATTTATTTAGCCTCAATATTTAAAAGTTTAATTCGTTTTTAGAAATCAGTAAATTTAAGTCCTGAAAGCTTAAAGATACATTAAATTATTTTCAACTTTTGTTAGTATTAAGATAACGTTTTATTAATTATAGAAACGAAGTCTTTATATGAAACTCAGTGTCAATAAATCTTATAAAAATAAATATATCTATGGTAACGAATAATGAATTTCCACTTTCCAAAGAAATTCTAATATTGACCTATATTCTATAGCGGATAGCTAGGATTTTGGTCAGAAGGGAAGCAAAAAAGAAAAATAATATTTTATAACGACAACAAAAAAAATTAATATTTTTATTCAACACCACTTTATAGTACTTTTACTGAAAATCATTTTATGACTTTGTTAATAGTTTTTCTTTACAAACAATTTCTATATTTCTAGTTCACTAAACGTTCATTACATTATAAATTGAAGATTCATCCTGTAAGAAGTAATATAAACGACCTGTCTTTTTCTTACTCTACCTACCGTAAAAACAGTTAAAAATTGAAATTATATTTATCCATTTCAAAGATCTAACAATAAAAACGTAAGAAAAACTAATTTTCTTCATTACTTTTTGAAAATTATATTGCAGTTATAACTTCCTTGCACTTTGTATTTGAATAATTTTATTTATTTACGAAATTTAAACGGAAATACTCATTTTTGCCTACCCTGAATCTATTTTAATCATGTTTTGGTTTGATGTCTTTACGCAAACGATATAGCGATAGTTAGCACAGTAACAATATATGTATGAATGTTTGTATAATATTTGCAAATCTCAAAGATAATAAATCGTAGAAAGTTGTTGTTCTGTATTTATTTAATCTTGGAATAACATTAAATATTTAATGTTGTTTTTTATCAACCCTTGAGTTACTAAAATCCTTGGCAGATATAAGGCGACGATTCATAACAACAGCGACAAAATAAAAGGAAGTGAACTAATTATATTTTGTACACATAAATATAAGGGTTGTAAAAACTGAATTTTTCTTATCATATCAAAGCTTTTGCAATAAAAAGTTATTTTGAATAAATATAGTTCATTGCAATAAACCAACAACAATAAATTTCAATGAGAATCTTATTTTTGTCGATGCTTATGCAATTTTCAAAAACTACACAAAGCTTTAACTTTATTGTAAGCAATTTTTCATTTCGTTTTGATATTTGAAATAAAATATTTTTTTAAAAAAGTTCTTCATTTTTTTTCAGAGTAAAATAAATAAGATTTAATCATGCCTGTCGGAGGTCGCGTTGCTGGTAAAATTGGTTTTATCAATAACAATTATAATGGTAAGTTAAACTTCAGAATTTAATTAAAATCTTTTTTTATTCATCATTTATTTAATCAAATAAAAGCCTTAAAGTACAGGATTCAATTATATATTAGTATCTACATATATATTCTTTATATTTGCAAATGTCAGATAATTGAAACTTTATTAATTTATGGAAAACATGTGTATAACTATAATAAATTTATCATCTCACAAAGTCGACATCAAATACTGCTAATCTTTTGATTCAATCTACGTATTGTATAAAATATGGATTCCTTTACAAAACAACTTAATATGTATACTGTGGAACAGCTTATATTGGTGTTGCTTTTGAACTAATAAATCTATTTAATGTGTCATTATATATGATTCAACCGTATATGGTGTAATTTAATTTATCATTTATTGTAAGATTAACACTATATAGTATATATGTATTAAATTAAAAAGACAACTTTCGTTTCAGTAAAAAATATTTATATATATTAATCAATAGTTATACATATTAACTTGTTGATTAAAGGATTGAGATCTTCTTGTGTACCTAGCTTTAAAGTTTGATAAATGCTTTCATTTAATCATTGGTTTTTGCTTATTGTTAGCCGGGAAACTGTGTTATGAAAATATTTAATTAACAATGTACACATATATACTAACGATTCACAGAATAACAATTCAAAGAAAGCATTGTTCAAAATATGATTCTCAAGCATTGTACTTAGGAATCAGTAATTGAATTTTAGTAATTTGCCATTAAGGTTGATGCTACGAATTTAATTTTGTAGAAATTTTCTGTTTTAATTTTATGCTAAAAGTTATTACTTTCCAGTCCCCTTAAGAATTAACAATCATAAAATTGATACATTTCCTTACCAATTTTAGAAATTTGTTCACTATTAAGTTTGGAGTTTCGTTGTCTTTTTCATTAATTTATTTTTATTTTAAATACATAAATAATACTTTGTTATTGTGAGTAGTTATTTGCCATCATTTAATTACTACACTTAAGTCTTTTGCTACGCTAGAATTAATTAAGTCTACATACTGAAAAATATTGAAAATTTCGCTAAATAATTGTTTGATATGAATTGTTATTCTATGAATTATTTAGACTAATAGAGCCAATACTAGGAAACCTATAGTAGATACCATTATGCACTTGAATTGAATATATACAAATGAAATGTTATAACTAAAGCTTTATCTTTTTATTTTCAGGAGGCAAGTCATCATTCGCATATGTACATTATTATGTTTTCATAACCTTATATCAAATACATAATTCACCGCATGTTATTTAGTGAGCACTTTCATACTGTACGACATTCGTCAATACCAAAAAGTTATATATCAACCGTAAATCAAAAACCGAGAACAATTATTTGGAAAAATCATGCACCTAGATCTCTAGATGACCATCAATTTTAGTTCCGACAGCTTTCGTCATCAATTTAGTCGAAACGTGTGAAAGCGCTCTTTTTCAAATTTATATTTGGTTAAAATGCTTTGCTTGGCTTAGTTTTATCCACTATATAGTAATTAATTATTATATATTGAAATAGAATTAAGTTGCAATTAAGTCTAATGATAATATTTAACCGTTATAGGTCAATCTTATCAAGGAATAAATGAGGAAATCATTTGGGTTAGTATTGGTATGGGAATCACCATCGCCATTTTGATAACAATAGCGTTGTGCTATATAATGAGAGAAAAATGTAATAAACGCCGAGAATATTACATAACAGCATGAGTGCGACCAGTATGAAATACATTTTATGTCAATATAGCATCAAACATTCCAACATCTTTACAAATCACAATGGTGATTATGTATTCCAAGTACGTCAGTTATCCTTTGTTTAATATGTCGGCGAAGAAAATGCATCTTTTCGAATACAAAATGTAATCATTTGTTCATTTTCAATGTATCTACATCATGATACATCATTAACAAGCTCAAATTTCAACTTTTCTTTGATTTCGATTGATTTCAACTTTGGTAATGTACCAAATGTACCATGTTTAATTAATCATTAAATTCATACAATAGGCACATTTATATGTGCAACATAAATACACACAAATACATGCAGCTATTTTTACTAATATTATATAAAATTCAAAAAAATAATTTCAAATGTTAAAACATTTCTTTACTTTCCTATAAAATCAAACATTTGTTAAGGATATATTAATTTGTTTTAAACTTGTAAAAATATAATTTGAATTTATTTTACTTTAAATTTTGAAATCAAAGTATAAGTTTAACTAAGACTACTTGCGAACGCCAAATTTGGGTAAAATAAAATATATTTTTTAGTAAATGTATATGTATATACTTAGTAGTGAAATCAATGTCTATATATTAATTAAAATAAATTTAAGAACGATATTTACAACCAAAAATTATTTAAAACTATGATATATATTTGTATATATTAATTCTTTAAAAACTTAGTGAGATTATTATGAATGGTGAAATATTGAAATGTAATAATGAATGTTGTGTCTATTTTTGATGTAAATTTTTTAATTTATGTTTTATTACTCTTCTTTCTTCAATCTCATAGTTAAAAATTTCCTCACAAATAAAAAAATACACTTTTAGATATATACAGTGATGCTTTCCCAAAATTTAACAAGAGAGTTCTCATTCGAAGTGAATATTTTCTAACATATTTTTTTAATATTCCCAATGAAATATTATTTAGCAACGTAGCATACTAACTGGTAGATATTAAACTATCAGAAAACAAAATTTCATTCATATTTTCTTATTTTTATAGTAATTGGAAAAGGCACAAAATTATTTTCATTGACTAGAATTTTGAAATTTCATATATTAATGAATATTGTATAATTTACATATAAAATCTGCGATAATCATAAAAAACAAAAGTATTTTTTTTCTTTAGAGGCAGATTTGCATGAACCATAGCATTCACATAAGAGTTTGCGTGAACCCTCAGGAAAGCATGTCTGCTTACCTACATATTAGATGTTCTTAGAGGCATAATTTCTTTAAAAAAATCAACAAACATTAAATTTCTTCAAGTCCAATTATTTTCATTTTCAAGACTTCTCGACAAATGAAGAAATTAAGAAAAGGATCCTTGAATTTATTGTAAAATTTTACTAAATAACAATAGACCATTTGTACAGGTATTACAAAAGCCAAGAATATCACAGTAATTAAAAGTTTTCAAATTTCAATAAAAAGAAAAGTACAGCCAAAGATTTGATTTAAACACTTTTTTGTTGATAAAAGAAATTACAAATAATTTCATAGAAAAATGTATTGCAAATAGAAAGAGACCTCATTTCACTAATTGGTTTCCGTTTTATATTGCATTTTCTGTGCTTCTCATCATTCTTTATTCGTATCATTTTTCTATTCATTTTTTATTGCAATTAAAAAGTTTGCAAGTATTGCAATTTACAAAACCATAGCAGTTTTGCAAAAAATATTGAGTATTGATCAAATTATATTAACGATATTTGTTTAACTTGAAAAATTCTATAAAAGAGATATAAACGAACATTGAATGTTGAAAGCGTTGTTCGATGTGAGTTCATAACATTTTTGTACTTCTTTTTTGCTGAAAAATAGAGCATCAAGGGCATTGACATTTAAACAATGTTTCTTCCATTGCAAGCTGTAGTAAAATTTTATATTTTTAGTTTAATTTTATATATGGAACAACAAACCATTGAAGTTTGAAAACTAATTTCAATGTTAATGAAACTACTAAAAATTAATGTCATTTAATTATTTCTCACAAATGATTTTTTTTTAATTGGACGAATTAATTGCCAAAAACAATGGTTCAACATTTGGATGAGGATGACTATAAAAGATATTAGAGATACAATCACATGCTTTAAAACGTAAAGATGCTAACGTTTGACGCTGATTTCCAGCGTTAAATTTAATCACATGGTACAATTTCGAACGAAGCGCCATTTAGATGAAAATCAACGTTAAATTTGAGCGTTCAACTACAGCGTCAAGTGGCACTGGTAAAATAAGTAAAAATTTCAAACATATAACAAGACTCAAAAGTCAAATTACCGATCTATGTGGAATAACAATTACACAGTTATAGTTGCTTTAATTTTTTTAATAATGCTTGTTTATATCATTTGTTATCGAGTTTGATTTCATACTTTCAGCGTCAAATAAATGACACAAGCGTTAAAAAAAATTATAGTTTTATCGCTGTTTATTCGGATGACGTTTTGTTTAAAATCATACCATGTGAAATCGCTCCTTAAAAGTTCATTTTCATGTAGACGCTAGACGATGCTTTAGCATCAAATGTGGTCATGTAATTAAAATGTAACATGTACGCCACCTGAAAAAAGTAGCGATAAAGCTAAATTTAGTTTAGCTTTTTGCCGAATTCTATCAGACATGTCATACTTACCAACCATAATTTTCTCTGTTAATGCATTTCCAAAAAGAGTATATAGTCGGTAATTTTTTTACTTAAAAGCTGAATAATTACAAACAACTATTAATACTTATTACTCGCAATTATATACACATACCTACTCATTGTAGTGGGTAGTGGTTATAACGATACATCGACATTCGATGGAAAGTCTCATTTGTCTCTCAAGTTTTCAACCAATTTTTCATTCCAATGTCGTGTTTGGTTATATGGTATAATTTCGATGAAGACAGCATCTGGATAAAAATTAGTGATGAAACTATGAATTATTTTAGTTTTAATGCTGGTGATAATCTGGTGATAAATGATAATAAATAATAATTAATTTAAACAAGTAATAATAAAACAATTAAAACAACTGTAACTATAAGTTATTTCTCCAAAAAGCTTAAGGAATAACATAGTTCGATAATTCGCCTTTCGATTTTTTTTACTTGTTTGACGCTTACTTATTTCAACAGTATCGCTTAACGCTCAAACTTGACGCTACTTTTAAGCTAGACGAGGCTTAAGTCGATATTGTTCCATGTGACTAAATTTGATGCTAGAAATCAGCGTCTAACGTCAGCATGAAATAACACCATCAGATCATGATTTGATCGCTGATAGCAGCATCAATAAAAATGCATACGAGACGAGACGAAATTTGTCTAATCTCAATTTCGTCTCGAGTTTAGATAACTGAAATTCAAAGGCCGTTTTTATTTCAACAGTATACAATTTAAACTTTTACTGAATTTTGTATAAAAATTATAAAAATGTTGAAATTAAAATAAGTGTATCTTTCATGCTGTTGACTAAAACTGAATAAAATGGTCGTTTATCTATATGAAATATAATTTCAAGATCTGAATTTTCCATTTTAAATTTTGAAAACTCGTTTTATTTTTAAGATTAGACGATATCAATACTTGTCTCGGATGCATCTCATACTATTGATGCTTTTTTGGTAATGAGATCAGATTTTGTGATTTATTCAACAGAAAAGATTTAAAGAATATTTCTTGAAAGGACAAAGGACCTCGAAGCATACACTTCAATGACAAAGCTGTAAGTCTGTTGAAAATATGATTTGAAGACTATATGATGTAGAATATCATACAATCTATAACCTTTTACTTCCTTGCCTTATTTCTTTTACTTTTTTTTAAATTCGTCACTGTTACCAACAATGTTCATACTCTGAAAATTCAAAAATATTTGACATTCAGAAAACCTAAAGTTTAGTGAGCTTTCATGTAAAAATATAAATCTAATTTTTCCCAAGAAAATAAATTACGATTTAAAATAAAAGCTTCTTGGTCCCAAGACTTTTCGAGATACAATTTAATCTCTAAACATTCGAGTAGGAATAATTAAAAAGACCTGTAAATAAATAAAGTTTATTCTACAAATTATTTTTAAAAGGTATTGTTTACCAAAAGAAATCAAAGAACAATTATCTTTATAAGATAACGCTTTTATATTCTCTTTAAAGGAAAAATATAAATATTTGTTGATAAAACTAAAAAAAATTATTCTATTTTATATTTTCATTGAAGATATAACTTATTTTTTATGTTTTTTTAATTATCTAAAACGTGATGAAAATTAAATGTTCCAAATGTAAAAAATGTATTTTTACTAAAATATGTTATAAAACATTAAGTTATTCCTACATTATATTATACGTATGCATTTATTGGTAATGACTTTCTTTATTAAGAGAATTGTAACGAATGTAGAGACGGTAGAGACTTACTATTTATATTTTAGATTTGCTGGTCAAACTATTCATTATTCGTAAAATTAAACTAAAATCAAAAATTATAAAATTGTAGAACGAATATTGAAAAACTAAGAAAAAAAAACACTTCTGGTTCAGTATTACCTAAATCTCATGAAACATTATAGTTATGGACCAAAAATTGTAATTGTTTCTTTTTTTATAATACAAATAACTCCATGTTATTTAGGAAATAAACTGTATGTAGATAATAAAATTATAACAAGATATTTTTGACTTATAAATTTCTTACTAGGTCAGTGGTTCCCAAACTTTTAGACTTACGGTGCCTTTTTTGAGTAAGATGTTTCCAGCTGAAAATATAATAACATATTTTGATATTTTGTTAGGTTTGTGCATATGAAATGCCGAACTTCGAAATGAATATATAAAACTATACAACATTTTTCAAAAGCAGTTTATTGGATTAAAACATATTTCATTGGCTTCATTACACTTTTAGTACTCTTTTTACTATACCTAGATCAGAGAAATTTTCTATACCATAAAAAAATAGATTGTGTTATTTTATTTTTTTTTTAAAGTTATTGTGATTTATTGAAGAGGAACCATTGAATTATAGATAACCTTTCCTATAGTTCAAAACTAAAAATTTTAAGGAGAAATCGAGGCCATGAAATATAAAAGAATAATGTAGCTATAGCTATAAAAATATAGCGAATCCGTATAAGTACGTATACTCTTGCACACTGATACTTCGCTAACTTCAGTAATAAGTCATTATAGCACTCTTCAATCAATGAATAAAATAATACATGTAAAAATTTAATAAATCAAAAAAAAAATCAGATAAATTTACATTCCTTAAATTTTAAAATTCTAACAGTAGTAGTGTAGTAGATACTTATGAAAACATTTACAAAATTTAGTTGTTAGAAGTATGTTGGTACCTATCAAAGTCTAATTAGACCAATTGCCTATGTATTCAAAACTTATAAAAAAGCAAATCACTGCTGTACATACATACTTCTACAATATTTTATATAGTTCATATCTATTTGTATCATATGCTCGTTCAATACCACTTCTAACGAAAGAATTGTAAAATTTATTCATAAAATTACTTTTAAAATTTACAAAAATATGGAATATCACTTCCCTATTATTTGCAATACATCTTAGAAGCATATTTTGAAATCCCGAAATATAACAAGCTTTTATTTTTTTTAAGAATTACCTAATTTATTCTTAACAGCTATCCATTGGGCAAATGATTCAAGTAGGCATATGTACTATGAATTATGAATCTTTGGTGGAAATATTATATAGGTACATAATATAAATGTACATTACTTAATTTATAAGAAATAATTTTAGTTTCACATAAATTTTAAATAACTTCTAATTGTATTTAGTGGTTACATATTTTTTTTAACTATTTCTTAAATTTAAATACCGAAAAAGTAATTATTCATACAATTGTCTTTAAGTACACATTTTACTGTATCAAATCATTTATTCGATATGTGTTTTCATGCCAAATAAAATATTATTTATTTGAAATACATACGTGGGGCTCTTTTATCTTTAAATCAATATACTTATTGTAAACTAGAGACGCTGCTGCTGCATCTTCCACTGCCATTCCTAAAAGGTGAAAATTGAAGAAGGGTATTTAAAGTGCTATTTAATTTTAATGTACCTAGAGAATGGAAGATTGTAATAGTGCTAGAAGATGGTAAACTTCGGCGTTTTAAAATAACTTCTCCTAATTCGGCTTTGATATCAATTCCTCTTTCTATAAGATCAACTAATTCAGTCTTCGCTCCACCCCAATAATCAACACAAATCCAAGATGACTTGTACAATTCAAGATCTAACTCATTATGGTGAGTTGTTCCTGCACCAATAGCTGAAAATAAAAATAAAATGGATTACCTTCAAAAGTAGTTTAAAATTGATAAAAGAACCCTAAAAACAGGTAAGTTTAATCAGAAAAAAAATACTTTCAGTTTAAAATAATTCAACTGTATACTGTCGTTAAAGTTGGTTAAAAGTCGAAAATGTATGCTTCTTTTGAAGAAAGGATAGTTAAAGCTAATAATTTTACCTATTAATTATTAATAGTCTACTTAATATTAATATTAAATGTCCAAGCCATCAAAACTGTGACAATTTAAAAATATACAGGCAGACTTGCACCCTCTCCTCATCTTCCTTAAGAACGTTGGAGCGTGAAAGTTAAATATTTTTTCATATTTTTTCTGTAGTATGTAGGCAAATCCTAGTCTACATACCAAATTTCATCCTTCTAGAACTTCAAGAAGTATTCTAATTTGGTTTACAGATCTTCAGTCCTCTTTTCGATAATCGAAATGAAAATTGACAACTTTCTTTTTTATGTAAACTCGTAACTTTCATACCAAATCTCAGTTTTCTGGATTTAGAGTTTTGATGAGTGGTAAGTCAGTGGCAAAATTGGCATATTTAAGATAGATAAAATCCAAAGTACAAAAGTAAAACAAATGAAACTTAGCTTAGTAGTGTAGCATGGAGGGTGCAGGGGGGCCTGGGTAACCCATGAAAGTTTGGCAGCATATTGACATTAAAAATTTCATAAAAAATTTTGCTTTGAGAAAAACATGAAGAGTTATACATTTTTGATTAATAAAAATTTTAAAGGTATTTGATGTTTTATTAATTTTAATATTAAAAATATAGGGCGGCGAATTTCCTATCGGTCCTGAACGGTAAAAACGCACGCTTCGCCACTGACTTAACTTACTACATCTTACGTTAAGAGTTTCATCTAAAGAGTTCTCGAATATTTTTATAACTACTAAGGTTTTTAGCGGCTCTAGGGTTAATAAAAATTCGTAGATCGAAAAATATCGAAAATTTGCTCGATATGAAATTCGAACTCAAAACAACAATTTTGGAGCGGTCACCTAGACCACTCGGCCCCAGTAGGCCCTCAAATATTGGCCAACGCCTATTTTGATGAGGTTTTATTATACCACGAAACGCTTCGAGAAAAGTTACGTAATACTTTGCTTTATTTTGGCTCATCTTGGCGGCGGTACTACCATGACCCCAGATATCCTAATTTATAATTGTAATGAAATTCCCCTTTAAATTGAATCAACATATCTTTTTTCAAACTTATTTAAAATTAAAAAAAATATTATACGGTATATATCGCTATTTATTGATACCACCAATATCCTTAATAAAAAACACTTAGCTACTTCCCATAACTTTCATTTTCAAATACGTATGTGGTTAATTGGTTGCATATACCGTAATGTTTGAAGGGTTTAAGATAAAAAATAAAACAATTTTTGCTCTATAAGGTAGCGTTCTGCGTGTTTCTTAAATATTATTACAAAACTATTTTGAAGACCTAATTTAGCGTCAAAATAATGCAAAACCTTATCTTAATAAGAAAATACATGTACGGTTTTGGAGGTATAACAATCCAAATTTCTCATAACTCCACTATATTTAATGATTACACTATCGAGTTTGTATCCGTACTTAATTATAAAACTACTATTGGAATTATAATAATAATTAGTTATCGAAATAAACAATGTACTTTTTGGTTGGCAATAAATTTTCTAGACAATAAATAAAAGTGGACAAAAATCGCTCTTCCTTGAAATCCTAAACTCACATTTGTTTATTGAAACTAAACCGTCAGTTATTCTACTTCCTAATATCAATTTTGATACAGTATATGATTTTTAACTCTTTGCCTCAATACGTATGCCGTATGGACTTTATACAGAATGAGTGAATAATTTTATTATTACCATTTATATGTGCACCAGGTTTAACCCAAACTTTTTTCAATATCGGGTTTTTGGAAGTAGTGGCTGTAACAATTACATCTGCATCATAAACACATGCTTCGGCAGAGACGTATGCTCTAATTATTCCAGGTAAGTTCATAGCTTCTAATTCTTGTACAAGCTTCTCTGCTTTTTCTGGATTATGATTCCAAATATGTACCTGTAAAAGTTATATATGAAAACTTTTTCCTCTAAAATATTTAAAACACATTTTATACCTCGTCGTATTTAATAAGCTTTTGAAATGCAATTGCATGAATTCTACCTTGAGTTCCTGCACCAAGAATAGCCAATATTTTATTTTTGTGTTCTGGATTTGAGTGCAAATGTTTAGATGCAACGACAGAAGCAGTTGCCGTTCGCCACGCAGTTATTGTTATACCACCCATTACCTAAAAAAGTGTATTATCAATAAAAATTTAAAATTACAAGTAATTTATACATACACATTTCATTTCACCTGTAGTGTCATCAAATAACATTATGTTTGCGACAATATTAGGAAGTGGTTTTTCTCTAGTTGAATTATGAGGAAATACATTTACAATTTTACAAACTAATGCCCCATTCTTGTTTTCGCTTGATTTCAAATATCCCGGCATTGTGCCCAACATGGCTTCGTTATTTCCAATTTTGAGAAACGATCGAGGATTTTGAACAGCATCACCAGAAGTTACGGACGATATTGCTTTCTCAATAGCTGCTTCAAGAGAAGACCAATCAAGAAAATCGCGAACTTTATTTTCGGGAATAAATAAAACACTTTCCATTTTTTATAATTTTTTTAAATTTTTTTTGAGTTAAAATACTAAAAATTTATTATCGCATAACAGCACATAGAAACAAAAGTCAAATAATAAACTTTTATAATTTTAGGTCAATGGTAACACACACTAGATATTAAATTTTGATTTAATGCCACAATTCTTTTACTGTTTTGTTGTTTTTAATGTTTTTCAGTGCTAAGATTTATCAGTTTTTCGATTTTTTTTCCAACCCAGATAAGATTTTAAAACCAAATGCGGTAACAAAATAATCTACGATGTACAAATAAATACTTTAATCAGCCCAAACGAATAACTGATATGACTTTCACTTTACCTAATGTCTTTCAAGATTTAATTTTTTTAACCTTGGATAAAATTTATTCTTCATGTACAACAATGTTAAAAATCATGATTGGTTGTAGTGTTTGTATCTTTTATATTGCAAATAAAAAATTCATTTAATACCATTTTAATAATATACGAATAAGTGCATCATCTGGTACATTGTTCTTGTTTTCTTACATCAACCAGGAGCCCCTATTTAGAATTCCTTTGCGACGTTGTGTCTCTGGTATATATAAAAATGATCATATATTTTTTTGATCGTAATTTTCAAAAGAAATGACCACGTTATTCTTAAAGTATTGATAAACAACTTAAGATTTTAACGTAAAAATCCCATTGTGGAGTTATCCAAACCCTACTTACTATTAGGTATCTTGAGTATTATTGAGGTTTTTCAAAATTATGAGGACTAGACGGGGCCTTTTTTCGCATTAGAAAAGTGTACTTTGTAGAGAAAATCGGCTTTTTAATAATCTTCATATTTGTTCTAGAACAGTTGTAATTGTTTCAAGAAAGTTCTGTTGAAAATGACGACTTCAAAAATTAAAACTTATGAAGCCGGTTTTGATCATTTAAAAAATAAGTTGATGAATAATAAATGAATTGTGGACAGAAAAAGGTAAAAATAACTATCATTTTTCGATTTAGGGTGAAGTTGAGCAATTTGTACCGCTCTAGAAAATATAGGTATAAATCGTAGGATCTATGAAAAAAATATAAATTATTTGTAGAAATATTTTTTTATGTTCCCGTTACTGCTATTTATTAAAATAAAATTTCATAAATACCACTCTTTTGGTTAAAACTAATAAACGTATTGAACACGAAAATAATACAACTTAGGAAACCAGTAATCTAAATTGTACCACCTATTGCTTAAGTCGTACCTACTTTGAAAATTCCACTATTATAATAATTGGAGAGTTAAAAAGACGTTCTTTTTTTTCAATTATTTAACTCTTGTACAATTGTTAAATAATGAATTACAACAATAACCACAAATATATTTTATGTTTCACTAATTCGTTGTTCTTATTTCCGCGTATATCCGCGTCTGTCGACTGGATTTTCTATTTTTATATTCTATTAAGTCTTAGCATAATATTAATTCTTTTTATATTCTATTAATGTTATTATTAAACTATTTAGCAATATTAAATTAATAGTAATTAATGACTGACAAACTTTCAGGGGCTTAAAATCTACATCCTGAATAAAGGTTTTAAGAAGGTTATGAATAATTTTACTTAATAGTATATAGATACTTAGAATATCCCAAAAACAAAAAAAGGAAAAGAATTGCTGCTATTTTAGCAGAAATTCATTTAGAGACAATAATTGTTCGTAAGATGTGGTCGTTTTTATTGTTATCTAATTATTAGCAAAAAGAGAAAAATATTTCCACGATTTTTCATCACTTCAGCCCAGCAAACTGGATTGATTGCGTTTCCTTTAAAGATCAGGTCGTCCCTGTACCAATAGTTTTCCATCGAGGTTTGCGATATGCTCGAAAAACTCAAGGATTGTCAGCTTAGATGTCTCTGGAAAGTCTCCGGTCTAGATAAGCTTGACTTCGTTTAAGATGGAAATATTTATACTTCTGACCGCCCATGGGATCGGGAGCATTCTCCTCCAAACCCACATTTCGAAGGCATCAATTCGTCGCCGATCAGCTGCACGAATAGTCCTGCGAAGCGTAGGAGAAAATAAATCAGTGGGAAATATCACCATATTAACCAATCTAATTTTAGCGGTTTTCGTTAGGTTGCGATCTTTCCATTATTTTGATAATATGATAGACTGATGATAGACATGATAGACTGAGCAATGTGCATCAGGTATATAGAGTAATAGTATCTTATCAAATATATAGATATGAAGATACTAAACTTAATATTTGAAGGTCTTTGTCATTCATCATTGTGTTATTTATACAAAATATGGTACATTTTTGAGAAACCTCATCTTATATATTTATACACATTTTATTTTTTCTCTAATAGTGATTTCTATTGATTTATTTTTTGGTAACGTTTAGTACATTATTTATTTCTTGTCATCTGTCTACTAAAATTAGACTTGCACTTCTTTCATAATCAATGGTATTTTCTCTTATCGGTCAACTGTATATTGGACTAACCTAAGGTATTTTTTAAATAAATGTAATACCTACCTACAAATTATAAATACAAAGTTTCTACATAGTTAAACAGAAATTAGGTGATTTCTCATTGCTTCAAAAATACACTTACATCACTTTCAAAATAGACGCTTCATATGTCTTATCTGGTCTTATCATCTAAACATAGAATTCCATTGAAATTCTAAGAACTGTTCTGGAGTTAATAGAAGACAAATACAAATAATAGAAGAGAAAGAAAATTTTTAAGTGCATTAAATTTGGAAAAAGGATCATTTGAAAAGAGTGTATATCCAGTAATCAGCTAACAGTAGTATACAATTGGATGTCTGCTAAAATTTATTTCAGAAGCAGGCTTGACTAATGGGAACCAGAAACAAAGGGGGGGGGCGCAATAGTTCTTTTAGGACGCAACGTAGAACTTTTAGGAGAGCTCCTCAGAACGATGAAGAAGAAGTACAGTAATGTAACTATAATGAGACCTTCCAAATTTCAAATCCCATAACGAACACAAACTACTCTTATTTCTCATTTTACGGAATTATTTAGCATCACCTTGTCAGTAAAAACTATAAATATTACAATGAAAACAAGGAAGTAAAAAACAAAAACAGAATACGACGAAATTATTCAATATTAGAATATGTTTAAAAAATTTAAATAAAAATATTGGTTTGTTCTCCTTTTTCTCAATGCGATGACGTCTATGAATGGGCAAAAAATAAGATTTATTACTGTTTAAGATTAATTTATTATGTTTAATTAATTATAAATTGTGCTGATGTATTTAAAATGGTATTTAAATTGTTAAATCTAAGATACACTAGTTGCAACTTGCAATGTAAATTTTAAATGCCCCAACACTTACTTCAGCTTCCTTATTTTACAGATTTCTCAAACTAGGAATGATAATAATTACGTGTTATAATAATGTATAAAAATAAAATTAATATAAATAAGAAAGATAAAGTGTTAGATTTACGTCTAGGACTGTGAGGTTCGAGTCTAAAGTGGCATAATTTTAGAAGCAATAAAGTTTTTGGAACTCCAGAATTTTAAAAGTGGAAGAATTTAAGGACTGTATTGATTATAGATTAGATTCTTTGTGAACATACAAAATATATTCAGTGAAATATTTTAAATAGTTTAATTTATTTCTTGACTTACCACAATGTTAAAATCGAGTTCGTTAATTTCGTTAATTTAATCACCGAAAAGTCATAGTCTTATTTTCAAGCTAGTGAATACTCTTCACGTATACAAGTTCCGAATTTGTTTGTTATATTCCTTAATATTCAAAAAAGTCGATAATTTTTTTAATTCAGTTATGGTTCGGCAGATATTATTTTCTAAACAAATATAAATACCAATTAGTACACAATTAGCGGTACTGAGTACAGTAGAAACAAGTAGTAGTAGAAACAAGAGAAGATTTTACTAAAAAAATGAAAATATCAAATTTGACTATACAAATTTCAATAAAACGACCTAATAATGACCTTCATAGCTATAAACCATAATTTCGTAATAATTGTTAACGATTCCTGTTATTGAATGTAGCTTATTAATCAAAAAATAAAAATAGATGCTAAAAAGTATTACTTGTTTTCGAGCAGAAATCAGAATAAATTTTATATCATAACCTTTGGGAATCATGGTCTTGCATCACAATAGATGCCATCAAAATTTCTTACGTTACAAAATACTAGAAAAAATACAGTCGAGTTCTTCTTCAGTAAATTAAAATGCCAATTCTATTACGGTTGATGGTTGAAGAACTAATAGTTCCTCTTTTTTAAAAAGAATGTAAAGATCAAAAGAAAATTAAATGGTTGTTTTCAATAATATTCACTTCTTCATAAAGCAAAAATGAAGCCATACTGGAAGCACTAGCAATAATAGAAAATGCAACATTGCCAAATTTGACAGTTCTAAAAGGGATACAAGGAACATGAGCCAAGTTAGTCTATGGAAAAACGCAATTTTCCACGAAAAACAAAAAATTGAGAAAAAATGGTTGTTCTATCGGTTAATGTAAATTTAGACTAATATAACAATTAGTCAACAGTTGTAAATCCACTTCTTAATATCAAACATTTTTAAAGTAATTTTAAAGAACATTTTCTTCCTCACAAAGGGGCAAATAGTTAGTAACTTGTTTGACGAAGTGAATAAAATAAGTTTTGTTTTTCCAATTCATTTAGGTATCTTACCAAAAATCCAAGATATAACAAAAACCAAAGTCGTCCAGGTTCGACAAACTAAAGACATAAAAGATGTTTTTAATGTTTTTTTTAAATTACTCTCAAATACTAAACAATTTAATTTGCGCCTGTAGGATACATAGCATATATTAAAAAATTTACCTTCTTAATTGTGCAGCAAATAATTTGCAATATTTAAGTATATTTGCGCTGGTATAATATGAGGTAAAAATTAACTGTAATTTCCAGTAGATAACAATAACATAAAAAAATAATAACAAAAACCATAAATTAAATATTAATCTTCGTTTGTTATTGCGATTGTTATAAAAAATCAAGATATTATCAAGGATAGAACATTGTTTTTAATTTTATATACGAAATGTAATTAATACTCACACCGAAGGTTATAATGTACATTAAAAATAGGAAAACATTTACCACAAATATAGATTTTTATAAATGTACCTATAAATAAAAAATAAGTACTAAGTAGGGGAGGCCGGGTACAAAAGTAACAATTTGTACTTTTACCTTGATTTCTGGCTGGGTGTTATTATTGCCGTTAAATGAATATAACCACATATAAATTTAGTTTATGTTCTTCACAGTGGTAACTCGGTTTATTTAGTTATGGTGTGTTTTATATGAATAACACAGAGTAAAAAAAAATTGTCAGTTGTTATTTTCAATCCGCCTACGTGGTCGAAAGTAACAAGACTACTAAGAGTTGCTAATAAAAACATAGTACAAGTTAAATCAACAAATTACTTATTTAAAGACTTTATATTAATGATATAAACCAAATTCAGCATTTTAAATACTCAAAAAATATATATTTTAAGGAAATGAATCAATAGAATGCCGCGACAACGCATACAAACTACAGCATGAAGAACTACGTACACGGAAATGTATCGAAAACTATTTTATTAAAGTAGATATCCATAAAAATATGATGTTAATAATAAAATCATTACGAGGACAAAAGTAACATATTACTTTTGTACCCTAGGGGGCTATGTTACTTTTGTACCCATTCTTATTTTTAATAAAACGTGTAATATAACTTTAAAACGGAACGTGCTAGACAAAAATGGATATGCAAAAATTTGGATTACTATGACCCATTTACGACTATGTAAACAATAAATAAGAAAACGTCGAAGAACTTACTTTTGGCTCGTTAAAACACATTACATCCTATTATATAACCTAACAACGCACTGCGCACGCGTCGACTTAACGGGATTGAGGGGGGTGCTCTAGGCTATCACCTGATGGTAACAAAACGATGTTCACCCATTGGATAAACCTATAAAAGCATTTGTTACTTCCGACTCGTCGTTACTTTTGTACCCAGTCTCCCCTACTAACTTAAAAATAAAACATGATGTTTTATTAAAAAAAATTATAAATGATACATTTTAGTATAAAAATATCTATAATAATGTAGAACTAAAAAAATCCAAAAAGAATGTAAATATTGAGGCGTTTTAAACGAAATCAATATAAATCCATTAGTTATTAAAAATCGGAATCAACATTTTGTCTTCTAGCGTATAGCTAATAAATTACTTAATTTCGTTTTGACTAAAAATGAAAAAGATATATTTTCTATATAATACCAAACTTCAGCAAAATTAAACTGTTTTATTGTGATTATTGTCGATATATTATTATTTCACACAGACAGAGTCGCAGATATCTGCAGATATGATTGTTATAATACTGATAATAATTATGAAAAAATTAAATAGCTATCGTAAAGCAATGATGATTGTCCCATTGAGGAACGATAATCAATTCCATAAATTATAATTTTTTGCAACAGTATATTCATTTAGATTTCAGAGTATTATTTACTTTAAATGAAGTGTAAAAAACTTATATGTGTCTAACCTACTATGAAGAAGTCATGTGATTTTACACCACGTTTTATTTATTTAATACTTCTTTTTTAACAAAATTCACTGTTAAGTATTTTAAAATCCAAAGAATACATTAAAAATATCATTGATTTCAACAATCAATTAGGTTGTCCTTGATATGAAATCATTCTATTTTCATTTTTAGCAATAATTGTTAGCAATTCTATTACAAATCTATGTCGTTTGTATTTTCTAGTTGTTGCACGTATGTCGTAACTTGATCTTTATAAAGCTTTCGTAAGTGAGCTTTTATTGTCAACAGAGAGTATTCTGTAGTCGAAATGCTGAACTATTACGCAAGGTACAAACTTTTCAATTTAAAATGAAGTAAAATTCTATACCGCCGATAGTTAATATTATCAATTATTCTGACACATTGTCATCGTTTTTCATGACGTAATAATTATTACTGTTGGTAAAGAATAGTTTGCATGGTTTACATCATTAGTCTGGTAGGAATAATTAAGCATACCAGTCTTTTCAAATTAGAGAATTGTAAACTCTGTCAGTAAATTAGTATCAAATAAAGTGAGCACATGCAAATGATTATTTATAAATATATATTAATAAGAACTTTTGATTTGTTGGTACGATATCAGATAGAGAAATTTTAAAATGATTTTCTTATCTTGAGCAAATGTTTAAGACAAATAAAATGAATACTTCTCATATTTTTTTCAAAAACAACTTTTGACATGTTATTTTCATTCCACTTAAACATTTTCAAAATTTAATTATAAGTGAAGCATTTTAATCCATCAAAGACACTGTGTATTAAAAAAAATCAATGGATACCTTTTGCGGGTCTCAATTTTGGGTAAGTTTTTTTGATTTTGTTATTTTTTTGCATTTACCTTGTAAAAATAATTCCATTAAAAATAAAATATCACTTTTGATAAAGAAATTTAAATATTTTATCATTTCATTTATATCGAATATCTATCAATTCTTAATTGCACATCATATAATATGTACACAGATTAAAATATTACAAATTATCCTATTTTTTTTCAATGTTTTATATTTGGTTTATATTTCTATAGAAATTAAACTTATCTATCACTTTACATGCAGTTTAATGATAACTTATCATTTTAAAAGTTCATAAAAATTAAACAGCCCATATACCTCTTCTTGATAATAAAATAGTGTTAATTGAAGGACGTACCACAAATATAATTGTGCTGCTATTAAAAGAAAATAGCAGCAATGCAATTTATTTTTAATAGAACAAATTAACTTGACTATATAAGCAAATTTTAATTAAAGCATAGTCGGTTTTGTAATGAAATATAAAACATTCAAAAAATTCAGTTTGATTGGTCACATATTGTATTGCAATCAATTGCAGCCGATCATGTCATTTATCACATGTATTGAGATATAACTGAAAAATATACAGTATACAGATGGACCAAAAGTTTAATTCACGTTTGAAACGTGAATATTGAACTATTAAAATAATTATTTTCATTAATTATAACTAATAAAAATACAAACATTAAAATGAGTTCTTTGCAGAAGTGAGCAATTCAGATGTCGCGTTTAAATTAATTTAATTTATAGTAAGTGCAATTTAAGGAAAAATTTAAATGTTTAACTACTAGTGTCCGACCGAAACTTCGGTTTTTACCGAAACCGAAACCGAATTTCGGCATCAGTCGCAGTTTTAGCCGAAACTGAATAAAGTCATGTTATCCATGTCCATATAAAGTACTTCCATATAAAGTCATATTTGCGTAGGAAAAACATTTTATCACAGTTAGCCTAGGTATTTATTAATCATTTAGTTTCTAATATTTGAGCTTATCATAAGCATAACATACATAACATATTATAATCACTTCTTACTTCAAATAAATTATTTGTGCTGAAATAAGTAGTTGATCTGAAAGAAATTCACCTTATATTACACTATACCGATTAGCCAACAAAATTGAATTTTTGGTTTGAATTTTCCATTTTTTTTTTTGCCAATCGATGGGAAATCGTTCGTAGAGAAGTGTGAAAGAAACCGTTTCGTTTGTGGCAAAATATTTAAGTAATTATTAATTAATTATGAAAAATGACTTAGGCAGTCATTGATATAGTAAAATGTTAAGAAAATAGGATTTGTAGCAACATGAAATAAAAAGTATGCATGAAAATTTAGAAAATAGTTATTTTATAATAAAACAAAAAGAAAAGTAAAGAAAACTTAACAGAACCTCCGCCAACCAAAAAAAGACATTTATAAAATTTTTTTTTTTCATTAAATTGTATTTTCAAGAATTTTCCAAATATAATTATCCAGATATAATTAAATACGCTTTTAACCAATATTTTCATCGTTTATGAAAATAAATTTTTCCCATAATAAATTTTTGTATAAAATATGTGAAATGTGAGTTATGTATGTGTTTTGTAGACTTGGAAATTTTCCACACTTTCCGAACCAGCAAACTCTTCTTGACAATTTACTTTATCAATGACTAAATAGTTAACATTTTGTATTTAGTTAATTACTACTAAAATATTTTGTCATAAACAAAACGATTTCTTTCACAAACCTCTACGAACGATTTCCCATCGATTGGTAAAAAAAAATTGGAAAATTCAAACATGAAATTTTTTTTGACTTATCGATGTAAGGTCTCTTATATTTCTTTTAAATACATGTGTTACAAATAACATAAAATAAAACATTAGTTATAAAACAAAACTATTTTTTATCTCATATGTTTAAGTAAATAAAACAGAAAGCACTTAATCTAACATCATGAAAATAATATAATTTCTTCTAAACTTTGGTCAATTTTCTATCGAAATGGAAAAAATATTAAAGAAAATACTAAAAATAATTTTAATAATAATTATCATTTTTGATAAATGAAGACTCTAATATTATAAGTGAGAAACGATAATTTCTCAACATTTATCTCATGAATTCTGTTTTGGTTTCATTCGTAGTTTCAGCTTGACGACAGCCGAAACCAAAAACTATGCCGAAACTAGGCTGAAATTGAAACTGAAACCGAATGTTTGATCGAACACTATTAATTACGAAAGCTTAAATTACATCAACAATCAATTGAATTCAAAATAAAATATTATAAACACGAAAATATGTTATTATTATAATTATGTAAATTCTGCTAAGAACTATACTTATATATCAAGAACGGTTGAAACTTATTCCTAGAAAAAACTAGACTTTTAAAAAGAAGTGAAACTTCTTATGTGCGTCCATGACTAGTAAAGTACACACTATTTTTTCTACTGCAACACTATACCACCTTATCCATTAAATTTATGATCTCTTTTAAGTTATTATAAGCATATTTTTGTTTTTGTAGAAAAATTTTTATTAAAATTTCACAAAAATTCGTCGGTTTGATAAAGTTGAATTTTAAATATAAGTCATTCCACATAAAAACAACAAATTTAAATGAAACAGTGTGCTGCATGATATACTTATATTACATTCGAGGTGAAAACAGTTTTGTTTATTTTTTTCCAAATTAAATGATAAGAGAAGTCTTATAAAACACATTCACATTCTATCATATATCAGCGTTTAAGTAATATTGAAGATAGTACCTACAATGTTTCAATGTTCGTTTTCTATTCCAAATTTTCTAATTTCTATTTCAGGATCTCAACCTTACGTGGAACACCGACTCTCCTGATTTGACACCATGTTTTCAAAATACAGTATTGGTTTGGATTCCATGTGGATTTTTATGGCTATTCACTGGATTGGAATTGGGTTTTATAGTCAAAAGTAAATCAACACCACTACCATGGAGGACACAAAACATAATCAAATTTTTTCTAAATTTTTTGTTAATTGCTTTATCTTGCATAGATTTTTTAACGGTAACTCTATCTAATGAAGAAAAATATTTAGCAGATTTTATAACCCCGTTAATAAAACTATTAACTTTCGTAAGTACAAAACTTCTTTAACATAAGTCAAATATTCTTCTTATAATTACTATACAAAGAACTTTATAGAGGAAATCTTGGTACTCAAAGTTAACGCTTAAACTTGATAAATAATACAATGCACATTGTTTGAGGTCCCTAATTTTTTGATGTTATTAAAATGTTTCAATTTCAGAGCTTCTAAAATTGAGGTTTGCGACCATAATTGAGGCCATTGTAACCTGCAACAGAGGTTTCCAATGTTTTTAAGAATTGTTATTTCTTTAAAACTTTCACATTGTCTTTTATCATTAAATTTAAAACTGATATAATGACTTAAAACTTTGGCCAACCTTTTTTCTCTTTGAAAATATATACGATGTGCACTTTTACTCCCTGCCTACTCTTACCCCACATTACTATTATTAATTAACTAACTTTAAACCACTCTTTATTAGTCTAAGTATTTTATCAGGCATTCGATCATTGAGCATTTAATACTTTGGTTAAGAGCGATCTCATAATTCAGGACTTTCTAAAATCCCTATTCGTAGTATCACTACTTTTTTATGCTAGTTTTGTAGGAGTATACCTACTTTATTTTAATTGAAATATTACTTTCAGAGTTTATGCGTGATTTTAATGCTTGGAAATAAAACCAAAGGATTGAAAACTTCTGGCGTTTTATTCTTGTTCTGGTTTCTAATGGCTTTTTGTGGAATGGTCCAATTTCGAGACGAATTACGAAATATATCAACCAATAATTGCTTATGGTGTTATAATTTTGTAATTCAATATGTAATTATTATAGCTATTTTCATACTAAACTGTTTTGCGGATCAAGATACAAAATTACCAAAAGAGCCCACCATAAAGGTAAAATCCACGTGTGAAAAATCTTTATAACCTCAAGCTCTATATTTTTTACAGCCATGGCCAGAACTATCAAGCAGTTTTCTCTCGCGCATATTTTATGGTTGGGTAGATAGATTTATTTGGCTTGGATATCGCAGACCATTGAAAAGAGCGGATTTATGGGCAATAGATCCAAAACATACAGCCCAAGAAGTTGTTCCAATATTTCAAAAACATTGGACTGCAGCGAAGTGAGTAATATGTTATGAGCAAATGGGGGAAAATCAAGAGTTTTAAATAATATTGAACATTTCTGTTGCAACGAACGTTTATTTTGTTGTAGTATTTTCATCAGTGATTCAACTTGAAAATGTATAAAACATCTTGAATATATGTATCTATTACTATGTATCATATGTACATAAATAGCGTCGCAGTTAATTACATTTTCGGAGAGATGACATAAACTCAAAGTAAATGAATCTCTTGTAGTTTTCTCTCGATTGATCTATGTTGTAAATATTTATTAGTAATTTATTTTTAATTTTTAGATCTGAAAAAAGTTCAAAACAAACTGCTTCAGTAATTTTTCCATTATGGATGAGTGTTTGGAAAACAGCTGTACCAGGATTCATCATTCTTTTTTGTAACGATTTAATTGGTTTTGCAAGCCCTCAAATATTAAAGTAAGTTAATTATATATCAATTACTACATACCCTCCTTCCCTTCCTCTTCTTCGTTGTACTGGTGGCCTCTCTTAAGAATTCCTATGCGCTGCATCCTAAAAAAACTATTGCTCCCCAACTTTATTTCTAGTTCTAATTGGTCAGGTCTGCTTTTGATATAAATCTCAGCAGAAAATCAATTTGATCTTTGTGTATTTCCCAGCTCATATCCGGTTAGTCCAAGAAAACTGAAACGACTTTGAATCATAGCTGGGTACCCAAATAGTACGTACAGGATGCCTCCTGTAACGTCGAAAAAACAACGCCACTTTTTTATTATTTTTTTTAACTCACCAGAAATATTATTTTTATTATCAAACTATTTAATTACATTTATTTTATCCAATTATTTTGATCATGCTTCAAATAATATAAATAACTTGAAACATTTTATTAACAATTTAATATATATAAACTTAATCCCTTAACAAAAATTGAAGTTCTAGTGCGTCCACTTGGACGACCCTATACCGATTAACCGTCACACTATTCCGTTTATGACAAAATAGTTTAATAGTAATTAACTGATTACGAAAAATTAATTATTTAGTCATTGATATAGTAAAATGTTAAGGAAAAAAGGTTTGTAGCGACATATAATAGCGAAAATGCAGAAAAATTTAGAAAACTGTTGTTTAAAAATAAAACGAAAAGAAAAATTAAAAAAAAAACTTAACAGAACATCGCTGCACTAAAAAAATTGCAGAAAAAAAAAGGTGTTTATGAAATTATTTTTTTTCTTTAAATTATATTTTCACAAAATTTTCCAAAATAACAAAAATCAATACATAACTAAAATATTTTCATCGTTTATAAAAATCATGTTTTCCCACAAAAATTATTGAATATAAATATGTGAAGTAAAATACAAAGTGTTTTTTTTTAGATTCGAAAAATATTTTCCACACTTTCCGATTTAGCGAACTTTTCCAAACGTTAACTTTTCTATATTTTTTCTTTTTGTTTTATTTTTAATCAACAGGTTTCGAAACATTCCTGCACTTTTGCTATTATATGTCGCTAAAAACCCTATTTTCTTAACATTTTTCTATATCAATGACTAAATAATTAATTTTTCGTAATTAATTACTACTAAACTATTTTGTCGAACGAAATGGTTTCTTCTACAAACCTCTACGAACAATTTCCCATCGATTGACAAAAAAAAATGTTTAAAAATTTAAACTTGAAAATTTTGTTGGCTAATCGGTATAGGGTTCTTGGTCCGTGGCCCCACAGCGTGGTTTCTCTTTCGGGTCCCCGGCTTTGTTTTTTGACACTCTACCCGAAACCCAAACCGGTCGAACTACACTTGTGGCGCAAAATTTTCAATTTTGACGCTCCATCTCTTCCTTAGAAACGCGATAATACTTATTTTTATTATTTATAAATAAAATTAAAAAAATAATAAAAATCTTTATTCCTTGGAAAAATATCTATGGAATTCCCAAGCTTACAATTTTTTGGCTGGATAATCATTAACAATTTATTAAATTAATTGAACAAATTAGTGTATCAACTTTGATCAAAAACGTGAAGATAAACCATAAATTTTATTCTTTATAGATTATTGATTGGTTACGTGGAAAATGGAAATGAACCCAATTGGAGAGGATTTTTTTACGTATTTTTAATGATATCAGTTCTTCTTATTCAAACGGTATGCCTAAATAAAGCATACGAACATTTCTTTGTGGTGGGCTTACGTATGCGAACAGTACTGATTTCGGCACTGTATTGCAAAGCTCTTCGAATTTCCAACACTTCGCGAAAAGATTTTACCGTTGGAGAAATCGTTAACTTGATGGCTGTCGATGTCGAAAGATTAATGCAAATTAACTTACACTTTCATTTGCTCTGGTCAGCACCAATACAAATTGGATTAATCACATTCTTTTTGTGGAAAATGTTAGGACCTGCTGTCTTCGCTGGAGTACTTGTTATAATTGTCTTAATTCCTCTAAATTCAATGATTATTCGACGTGGTAAACATTTGCAAAGTGTTCAAATGAAAGAAAAGGATAAACGAATGAAATCTATCAATGAAATACTGAATGCTATTAAAATTCTTAAGCTGTATGCTTGGGAAAAAAGTTTCGAACAACAAATCATAAAAATTCGAGATAAAGAATTGGAATATTTAAAAAAAGCAATCTATTTGAAATCAAGTGTGGCTTTCACATGGACTTGTGCACCATTTTTGGTAAGTAAATTAACAGAAGTACCTAATTAAATTTTAAGTTTTTTTTTACACCTTTACTGTGGAAAATCAGTGATGTTACCGCTAATGCCACTTTTTGAAAAACATATAAATTGTCACCATCATTTTTTGCAATGATATACACAGCATTTACCATTGAAAAATGAAGCATAAATAACTTTGCAATATAGATTTCAGTTGCAGTATTTGGAACTTATGTTAACTTGGATTCCAACAATGTGCTGGATGCTAAAACTGCATTTGTGAGTCTTGCATTTTTGAATATGCTGCGAGCTCCTTTAAAAAATATTTCAGAATTAATTAACCGAATGATACAAGTAAGTAACACACCAAAATATCTATTCCCATAAAAATAAGCTTTGTTTTAGGGTAATATTGCCATTAAACGAATTAACAAATTCATGAATGCCGCAGAAATTAATCTGAACAATGTATCGCATGAACCAAATGAAAGTAAGTCTTTTTTCTTTTAAAGTAGTAACTTAATGTACATCTTGAAATATTATTCTATTTTTCTTTTTCACTTTATTCCGATATCCAAAGAAAAATACAATCGCCTCAAAAATCTCTAGGTAAAAATGATCTAACAAACAAATTGGTGACCAGACAATTGGCCACTAAAAAGATCCTCACACGATATTTGCCCATAGAAAGTTGCTCAATAGCATTATTGCTCACATAAAATTTGCCCACATAGAAATTTACTCCTATCAAAAATTTCTCACACTGAAATTAACGCACAATAATATGCACCTTTTGCGGGCAATTTTCGTGTGAGGAATTTTCTATTAGGTAACTATTATGGAACCTAACAAATAATCTTTTATTCTACGATAAGGTGAGCACTCTTAAAACCTAAAATAATTAATTTTCTTTATTAAATTTCTTTCCGGGCAGAAAGTTGTAATCAAAAGGAATAGTTTTATTTAAATTTTTAGATGAATTGAGAGTCAAAATTATCATTAGTTGTTAAACAAAATATCTCAGAATAAAAGTGATTTTAAAAAAATTTAATTATTACGTTTAATTATTTTTTTTTAACATTGTTGGTATTCTTATCCATTTTATTATGCATTAATGATTCTTATTTTATAATAGTGAAGAAATTAATAGTCAATTAATAATGAATAATAATATGTGTCCTATGACTCAATTTCTTTCTTGATTACGACGCGTTTCCACAGTCTTTGGCTATCATGATCAGGTAATGATTATTTTGTCAATTGTAAACAAATTTCATTTAAGGACTTTTCATATAAAATTTCATACATTAACACCTTACATGAAATTTGATTAAAATTGAAAAAATAATCATTACCAGATGATAACAGCCAAAAACTGTTGAAACACGTCATAATCAAGAAAGAAATTGAGTCTCAAGACATATGGTATATTATAATTCATTAATTTACTTGTGTTTAGCTTATTTAGAATTACTTTTTGAAGTTATACTTCTGTAGGCGCGTTATAAGAGGAAAAATATTACTGATATTTCAATTTTTGCACTGGAAGTTGGTTACGCTTTTTAATCTTTTTAACCCAGCTGCACCTTTTAATATGCAAATTGACAACTTCCGATAGAGTATAACAAAGATAATATATATTTCTAATCTCATGAGTAATTAATCTCTCTCTTAGCGTTCAATCAATATAACAGATGTATTTCCGCCACTTTGAAATGGTTGGGGAGAGGCATTTAAAGAAGTTTTATTGGTCAAAAAACAGTTAAAGACTATAAGAAAACACCATTAGAAGTCATTTAAAGTTATTAGAATCACGTTTTAAAGGTATTGATTTAAAAATGCCTCTAAATGCCTTTTTTAAGCAGGGTAGTTATAAAACAAGAACAGTAACAATATTACATAATTAATACAATAATACATTTAACACAAAATACACTTAATAATATTGATTATTAAGTTTATAATTGAGGTATTTTATTAAGTGTATTTTGTGTTTAAATGTATTATTATATTAATTATGTAATATTGTTACTGTCTGTTTGTAGTACCTGAAGAAGCTGCGAAAGTTGCGAAACGTCGTATAAAAATTTAATAAAAACATCAAATATTAAAAGTATCCATAAAATAAGAATCATTAATGCATTTATTTTTTTTTCTAGCTTTATTTCTGGTTTTTCATAAATTATACAGTTCTAGAATTAGTTAGGGAACTCCTCTTTAGCGTTCTGGACAGTTACACTTCGTTTTTCTACTATTTTTCCCTTGTCACGTTTTATATTATTTTTCTCTTATAATATAAAAAATGAGTAACTACTCAGGGACCCACACTAGAAGTTATACTTCTTTGTAAAAGTCTAGTGTCTTTTATGGAAATAAGAATCAACCGTTCTTGTTTTATAACTACCCTGCTTAAAAAAGGCATTTAGAGGCATTTTTAAATCAATACCTTTAAAACGTGATTCTAATAACTTTAAATGACAACGGAACTAGAATCGTTAAGTTCAAAGTAAAATGGAGGGAATTAAGGGAAAGGAAAGCTTTTGCGAATTTTTCGGTGCAAACTAGTTGAAAGCAGGCTAGAAGAGTTATGTTTAGCTTACTTAAATAAGAAAAATTATTGTTGATCATACCAGTATTAAGTTTGCTCATCCCTGCATTAGCTCTTAATTATCCCAAAGACATTCTAAGGTTCAAGAATTATTTTTTGAAGTCTTCAAGTCAGGAAATAGGAAAATAATCTTAAGTTTATAAAAATGTAATTGTTTTAAAACTTTTTATAGAATATTCATTGATAATTGAAAATGGAAGTTTCTATTGGGATGAACATTTTGTATTATCGAACGTAAATGTAAAAATTGAAAAAGGATCATTGGCCTCTGTTGTGGGAAACATTGGATCAGGAAAAAGCAGTCTAATATCAGCATTCTTAGGTGAAATGAATAAACTGAATGGAAATGTAAACACAAGTGGTTCGATTGCATATGTGTCCCAACAAGCGTGGATTCAGAATGCTACACTTCGTGACAATATCTTATTTGGAAAACCGTTCGATCCAAAGCGATACAACAAAATAATATATGCGTGTGCATTACAGCCTGATTTAGAAATGTTTCCCAACGGTGATTTGACCGAAATTGGAGAAAAAGGAATCAACCTTTCTGGTGGACAAAAGCAAAGAGTTAGTCTGGCACGGGCAATTTATGCCAATGCGGATAATTACTTTTTTGACGATCCATTAAGTGCTGTGGATAGCCATGTGGGGAAACACATTTTCAACAAATTAATTGGTCCACATGGACTCATCAAGAACAAAACTCGCGTTTTAATTACTCACAGCGTTTCCTTTTTACCGGAAACAGATTTAATTATTTTAATAAAAAATGGGAGAGTTTTAGAGACTGGAAGTTACACTAATTTAATGAAAGCAAAAGGAATTTTTGCTGAATTCATATTACAGTTTCAAGATAATCTAGACGAAGACAATGATACTGTTGATGAAAGTCAAATTAAAGGTATTTATTGCATTTGTTACATTCATCCTTTGTTGAAACTATATCACTTTTAGAATCTGAAAAACAAGAGTTTTACCAACGACAGTTAAGTAATAGTTCGCAAATATCTAACCGAAAACACTCATATGTTTCCACAAGTGAATCTTCTGTAGACGATAACATTCCTAAGAGTCTATCAAGCGATAATGTATTTCAACTTGAAAAATTAAAGCCAAAAACTGAACAAAAACTTACAACAGATGAATATGAAGCTACTGGAGTGGTATTTTCAGATAATTATTTTTTAATTCTTTTTTTCTTAGTTTTATGTTATATTTTAGACTAAATGGATCGTTTATAAAAAATATATTATGGCCATGGGACTTTTCTGTGCAATTACAACTGTTGTAACCAATTTTATGTTTGAAGGATTTTCCATTTTAGGAAAATACTGGTTATCTATTTGGTCTAGTGATAAAAGCAGTGCTCAATACCCGGACTATTATTTTGGGATATACGGCTTATTAGGGCTCTTACAAGGTGAAATATACTATCTAGTACCATCGGTCAGGCTAAATTTGATCAAATATCAATAATTTTGATACTTACTTCGTAAAACATTGAATTTAAATATCGATTCATACTAATCCACACCCTCAATTTTCAATCCTTTCTGAAGAGTAAATGTCACTTGATTAATATATGAGGATTTGTAATTTTTTGATCCTTGAGTAACTCGCGCCTACGCCTAATATCACCACCCTGTTGTAGATTCATGATATTATTTAGCCTCACCGATTTTTCTATATTAAATAATATTGAATATTTTTTTATTAATTATTTATAACAATTTAGCATGCTCTGCAATACTATCGGAATTTTTCCCGCTACTTGGTTGTTGGTTTGCTGCAAGAACAATGCATATGTTTATGTTAAAAGCAATAATGCGTGCTCCGGTTAGTTTCTTTGATGTTACACCTCAGGGACGTATTACTTCCCGTTTTTCAAGAGATGTTGATCTAATGGATTCAAATTTACCTACGTCGATAACAAATGTATCTTATAGAATATTTCAGGTAAAATAATTACTTGGTTACAAAGTTTTCATTTTTATAATTTATTTCTTCTATACACTTCAGGTTATTTCAGCACTTGCAGTGATAAGTTTCTCAACGCCTCTTTTCGCTACCGTCGCTGTGCCAATTGTATTAATATTCTTTTTTTGCCAAAGAGTTTATACGGAAACTTCAAGGCAGCTAAAACGATTAGAATCTGTATCTCGCTCTCCTATTTATTCACATTTTGGTGAGAGTATTACGGGAACAAATATCATTCGAGCTTTTGGGGTGCAACAACGTTTTATTGACGAAACAGACTCAAAAATTGATTATAATCAAACGTGTCACTACCCCAGTATTATTGCCAATCGATGGTTAGGAGTACGGTTGAAAATAATAGGAAATACAATTATATTTTTTGCTGCTTTGTTTGCCGTTCTTGCCCGTGACTCTATTAACCCAGGAATAATGGGTTTATCCATTACGTTTGCGATAGAGGTACGAAGTATATTATTATAAATTTGTTTAAAAATATGATAATAATTTTAAATTGAAGATTTCAGATACTTTAAACTTTCTTACTCGAAATTTATCAGAAGTAGAAAATAATATTGTGGCTGTTGAAAGAATAGATGAATATGGTCGAATAGTTCAAGTAAGTACATACTATAATTCATTCGTAAGGAACACACAACTACAGAACATATTTTGAAGTTATACTTCTTTAGCGGCGTTATTTTTTAATAAAATAACGCCGTGACACTACAGTGGGAAGTTGCTCGTAAACGGTTAGCGAGAAACTTCAAGCTGGCCGATTTTTGGGAGTGATAAGTATAGTAGTAAAATGACTAAAACAGTATTGAATCAAATCGATCCAGCACTCGCATATTTTTTTCGTTTGTCGGAAGGGGGAACAAACCGGACTCGATCATCCCGAATAATCCCGAACCAAATACGAAGTTACAGCTAGCTAGCAGTCACTGTCAGGTGTATTTCTTATTTAGAACATAGACATCGTTTAACTAAATATTTTCGAATTTTACAGTCTAATAGTCTAATCAACAACTAGTAATTTCCCATAAAATATTCCCCAATACTGACACAACTAACAAATGGTAAAAATTCTCTGTCTTTGCCGACATATATGCATAGATATTACATACTCAAGATACAACTCTTTATTGAAAAAGTTGTATCTTGAATAAGACCGACTGTGAAAGCCTTAAATCTAAGATATTACATACGTTTGCATATTATTATTATAACTGAAATGCATTTAAAAATATATTTTTTTGAAATTATTCATTCAATATTTAGAATAATGTAAGGAAAGTCAGTTCCAATACATAGATGTAAATGGATAAATGAAATATGCAACTACTATTGCATTAATATTATTTTTAGGACACTCCTTTGTAGGATTGTTTATACATATCTATACATGATATTTTATAGCAACAATCTACTTCTATATGATAAATGTGTTTAATAAGTATGTTTCGAACATGTGATCCACGCTTTAATGATAAACGGTTGCTTCATATAATATGTAGTATAAATTTTGTGTAAATTGAAAAATATGTATATATACAGATCTATGTACAAATAGTCAATTTAATCTTTTATTTGAAAACCAAAATCTTTAAGTAAAATATTCACAGCCCAACACTGATACAACTGACAAATAGTTAAAATTAGCAATTGAATGAAATCGAAATGACAGTTGAAACCAATGACATAAGTATAGTTCAAATTGAGCCATTAATTATTATATTTGTATTCCACTAATATGAATGTATTTAAAACTTTATATTCTTTGTCCTTGTCTTTACCGCAACATTACGTTTACGTATTTTGTACTTTAATATTAAAAGCAAATTGTGTTTATAATTGTATTATATTTTAGTTATCACAAACCACATATAACTGGTGTGCGGAAAAGACTACGACAGTAGATTGAAAACATCTTTTCAATTATACCAGTATATCTTGTTATTATGTCAGTTAATTATGAAGTATAACGTCCCACGCACGTTCATAAGTACACACAACGTTTTTTTTATATATAAGTACATCATCAGTTTATTATAAGTACAATTACTTAGAAAAGAGCACATTATTACATTTGCAATATAAAATTTAAACGAAAAAATTAACTGTTTTTTAAACAATAGATACAGGCTATAAATTTTAAAATGTCTATTTAAGGAAGCACCATGGGTTATAAAGGAATCAATTCCAACGTCAATTTGGCCCAACGATGGTATTATAGAATTCAATAACTACGCTGTTCGATTTAGACCAGAACTGGATTTGGTATTAAAAGATATATTTATTCAAATAAAAAGTGGAGAAAAAATTGGCATCGTCGGACGCACTGGAGCTGGTAAATCCAGTTTGACTTTAGCCTTATTTAGGTATTTTGAATATGTTTTAAACTTTGCAGCAACAGAAATTTTGAATTTATGAGCGATATGCTTAGAATTTTAGAAGCGGCGTCTGGTTCAATTTTTATAGACGGAGTTGACATTTCCAAACTGGGTCTACACACTTTACGATCTAATTTAACAATTATTCCGCAAGATCCTGTTTTATTCTCGGGAACACTGCGTATTAATTTAGATCCTTTTGAAACTTGTCCGGATGATGATCTTTGGAAAGCTTTAGAACTTGCTCATCTTAAAAGCTTCGTACAAGGTATTTATAACTCAGCATTTATTTAAGTCTTCCAAATTGTATTTATTCTAACATTATGAATTATTTAGATTTACCATCAGGACTTCAACACAAAATTGATGAAGGTGGCGATAACTTATCAGTGGGGCAAAAGCAGCTGATATGTTTAGCTCGTGCATTACTTCGCAAATCTAAAATTTTAGTGTTGGATGAAGCTACTGCTGCTGTTGATCTTGAAACTGACGATTTTATCCAACAAACTATTCGAAAAGAATTTTCTGACTGCACAATTCTTACCATTGCTCATCGTCTTTATACAATACTTGATTCAGATCGGGTTTTAGTTTTGAGTAAAGGATCAATAGTAGAGTTCGATTCTCCGGACAATTTATTACAAAACCCAAATTCAGAATTCTATAAAATGGCTAAAAACGCTGGTATTGTCTAAACTTTATGAATAACTTTATTTATAAAATGCCATGCATGTAGTATAGGCATATAAATATGTAATATTATATTCTAGTACTTAAAAATAAACTTACATATACTTAAAAATACATTTTTCAATTATCTACGGTCTACGGCATTTAAGTCATTAAACAATATATCTTAATCTCGAGTTTCATACTGATCGAATTACATCATAACTCTATTAAAAAACTTCATTAAGGTTTTGTTCTTATCTCTAAAATTTAATATGTTAACTGTTTAAAAGCAAGTAATAAATGTTTGGTTTTTTTTCATTTTAATATCTTATATTTTCTCTGTCTCATTTAATAAATCATATTTTTTGCATTTATTATCCAAACAACCACGCAGAGCAATGCATGCAATCTCGTATCTAGCAAATTTTTAATATTTCTCAGTATAATTTTTTATTAACTCCCTCAGTTTATTAGTTCCTATTAACTCCCTATAACTCCCTTATTAGTCCTTAAAAACCTTGGCAGTTATAAAGTGACAATAAATAGCAAATTTAAAAAAAACATAATTTGTTGTATTATTAAGGGCTTACAAATTTGTTACACATATCTTCATACTATGGGAATACAAAAGGTTCAAAACGAAATTTACTTTTCTATGGTATCCTTTGTAAATTTTCTTAAAATTAGATCTAAATTTTAAACTTTATAAGGCATATTTGTCATATACTGCATAATATTACAAAAGGATGTTCCTAAATAATATCCCTGTTGGAAAATTGGCATTTTGAAATCATTTCATTTAAAGTGCATCTCTAATAACTTAACACGACTTATTATCACTGGTCTGTACAAATGGATAGTGCACTGGGCGCATTGTTGATATATACTGTTTTTGTTATACTCTATTAGGAGTTGTTAATTTGCTTCTTGAAATACGGAGCTTAAATAAAGACTTTTAATTTTCAATGAAAAAGAAAAGTTGCAAAAATCGATTTTTCCATAAAAAAAAAAAATTAAAATACACTCCTATCAACAACCTTCAGATAAAATTTATACTGTAATTTTTCTAAGATGTTTCGATTATATTTAAGTGACTTGACAACAAAAATTCAAAAATCTACTTTTGCCTTCTCTGGATAATAGAACAGAAAATCGTGAAGATCTTATTTTTTTATTTTCCAGTAATCACTTAATCGAGGAAAAAGAGAAAAAGAAAATTTGACAACAGAAATATTTCAACCATTTAAACTAGGATCCGGAATATACTTTAGAATTTAGATCAATAGTTTTCAGTTAAGCATAAAGAAGTAGATACCCTGAAAAGATCAACTTTGAAATGCGACTAGCGAATTCTTGCTTGTTTTTTTTTCGCAGTGTGATTTTTAATATCAAAGTAATTACTCCAAGAAATGCTCTTTTGAATCTTACAATTTTTAAAATTAAGTAGTTTTAATTTTTTTCTGTTTCGTTAGCTATTTGAACTTACAAAATATACCATTCTTATCTTAACGGGCGTATAAAACATATTAATTTAAATTAATTTTATACTTTGATAAAAATATTGTAAAGCATTTCTCACGGTGAAGTCGCTATCCAAAATATTGTTATCGTAAAAAAAATAATTTTTATCAAAAAAAAAAAAAACGTTCTCATTTAAAAACTGTTAAAACTGTGTAATGTGCATATCTTGAGTATGGACTATCGATAAATTGAACCGAAGATAGTTTTTTAACTTCTACACTAGGTAGATAAAGTACGCAGTGAAAAATAAATAATATTTTACATGTGGTTAATTGAAAGTACTTAACATAAGTACGTAAAAATTTCGTTTATTCGTGTTTATTAAAAATTATACAATCCAATCTGATCTTTTGTTACATTTGAAATTTACATTTGAAAATCTAAAAAAAATAATTATGTCAATAAGTTAATATCCCTGTTAAAAAAAGGCATTTTAAATGGTCACAAAACCCATTACAAGCCATTAGACGTCGTTTAAAGTTATTAAAGGCATTTAAATATAATGATTTCAAAATTCGAATCTCAAAATTCTTGTCCTTTCAATTTACCGAAAGTTCAAGCGATCTATGATGGTAATTTTTTCCCTCTAAAAAGAACATTACTTAGGGTAATGGTGTTAGTCATAATTTTTTAACCATATGAATAACTCTATAGAATAATAATTAATTAGTACTCTGAAAATCATTCCCTCTCTATGTCCCAAACTTCAGATTAGCACATTTTTGAACTTTTAAATCAAAAATTTTTCAAAAAAATTATTTACGAATTTGACTAATCGATTAAAAACACAATAGACTCTCAAAAATCGTTTGAGTTTGGAATGAAAAGTAAAGAACACGTTTTCAAATAAAATTTTATATGTGTATCATAAAAGAAAATCATTTCCTCACACCTTTACTAACAGTCGATTTATGAATGCATCAGTAATCATTCATAAAGGCTCTCATTGATCTTTGATTGTTGACAATACTATCTATTGTTTCATATATTTAAGGCATCTTGCACGTGTTAGAGTATCTATCCCAAAGAAATATAAAAATTATTTCAAAATTACATTTTCAGTCGTCATTTTCTCACATTGAAAAAAAATTAAGGGATTCTTAACAATAATTGCACTGTAAAGTAGGTTGTCAGAGACAATAAATTTACACAAAAATTCTGAGGTAACAACAATGTATGAACCAATTTTTTTTAAGTTATACTTCATTTCGTCATTCCCTCATTCCTTCATTTCAAATTGAAACGAGGGAATCCCAATATAAGAAATAATGGCCTTTAAACTAGTCATAAAGCATTTCAATATGAAATCAAAACAAGTTTCATAGAAATTTGCTCTTCATATTTTGGTGAAAAAAAACTCATTTCCTTTAGGAAAAAAAAGATATCTTGTGTGTAAAAGTGTTTATTAGTGAAACGCGTACTTCTTGAATGAGTTGTAGAAAGAATTCTTTGAATGAGGTGCGAAAAACATCGAAAAAAAGTAAAATGTTACGTTCCCGGCAGTCACAAAAATTGCATAAGTGCGATTACGAGTGATAGTGTGTGTGCATATATATGTGTAATTAAGTCTGAGTGGGTGCACAAAAATAATCACTGGAGAACGAACCAAAACAGGTAAAATTGTGCTCCCTAATATATCTTAATCTTGCTCTATTAAACGAATGTATTCGTGTGTATGTGAGCAAATGAACAATAATATAAATTACACAAACTTAAAAATTTATCGATATGTCAATCGAAAATAAACTTAAATGCATAAAAATAAAAACAGTGCAATTTGTAATAAGAATTATCAAGACAATATTACAACTGACTTTTAATAATTAATTATAGTTATAAAATAAGATTACAATTATTAATATTAAGCTAGATTAAGTATAACTATAATTTTCTAACTACTAATATAATTCCTAGTAAGTAAGGTAAAAAAAATAAATAAACATAAAATGGAAAATATGGAAAACTCCAGTATTGATTACGGCAATCAGTCTGAGTCGTCTGACGATGATAGTGTATCCTGGCAAAGGAAAAAAGGTCGCAAAAGACTGAGTTCTGGAGGAAAAGACCCTCTCTCCAAAAAAATCCAACTCGCGACAGTGAAAACAACCGAAACACGCAACCGTTTCCAACCACTAGAAACGCTACCACAAGAAGAGACTGCGATGAAAAACAAGGAACCGCCTCCACCACCCATCCTCATCCCTGAAGTATCAGACCTGAAAGAACTGATGCAGGTCATAGAAAAGGTAATCCAAAGGAAGGATTACCAAATAAAAATCATACAGAATGACACTGCGAGACTAAGCTTCAAAACTCTTGAAAACCACAAAAAAATTTACGAGTTGCTAAAAACAAAGAAAGCGAAGTTTCATACCTACCAGCCTAAGAACCAAAAATCCTACCGAGTGGTTATTAAAAACTTGCACCACAGTACGGACCAAGATTCCATTATAGAGGAAATTGAGGCACAAGGCCATAGGGTGAGAAGTATTTGGAATGTAAAAAGTCGCTTGACGGGCTATCCCTTATCAACGTTCTTTTTGGATTTGGAACCGAGCAAAAACAACATCGACATCTATCAAATAAGATCACTCCAAAACCAAATAGTACTTATTGAACCGCCAATTCAAAAAAAAAAAACAACATCCCGCAATGCAAGAAATGCCAAGCTTATTTTCATACACAAAGCTACTTTGAGCACGAACCACGATGTGTTAAGTGTGGGAAACAGCACAAAACAAATGCGTGTGAGCTGATACCCAGAAGCGATACCCAACTTCAAAACCCATCGCGAAACAAAATGGAGTGTTCACCAATGTTCCACATCAAAACAAAGAAAGTCCAAAAACTGGACCAAACATGAGCTATTCCCAAGCGCTAAGAAACTCAGGAAACCCTATGATTTATACAAGTGTGGGCCAAGAACAGCAGGAGGTCAACCCAGAGATATCAAACTTCCAAAACGGATTCCAGAAACTGGAAGAAATATTAAAGAAACAAGCCGAGCAAATAACGACGCTAATCAACTTGCTAACACTTGTGCTCAACAAACTTGTAAATTAATGGCATCATACAAAATTGCAGAATGGAATGCAAACGGTTTAGCAAACCACATAAAAGAGGTGGAAATATTTTTAAACAATCACAACATCGATATCATGCTCGTCTCGGAAACACATTTTACCAATAAAAATTACATAAGAATACCTAATTACACTTATTATGACACACAACATCCTGATGGTAAGGCTCACGCAGGTTCAGCAATAATATTGAAAAATACAATTAAACACCACGAAATTGACAAATACCAAGCAGAACATATTCAAGCCACATCGATAAAAGTTGATGATTTGAATGGTGGATTGACAATCTCAGCAGTCTATTGCCCACCAAGACACAACCTAAAAATGCAACGAATATCCAGCAACGCCATAAAAATGGAATCAAACCTGGACCTTGATTCGGACCACACATCAATAATAATTACAATCAATGCGAGGTTGGACACTTGTACACACGAAACATTGTATAATACTCGAACTGATTGGGATCTTTTTAGGGTATATATAAATAACAACCTAAACCTAAATGTGCCGCTTAAAACTAAAGACAATATTGAGGATGCGCTGGAACAGTTCAACACAGCAGTACACACAGCCTGTTACAAAGCAACGCCAATAAAACCTCCAAAGGCAAGAAACATGCAGTGTCCATTGGAAATAATGGCACTAATCCGCGAAAAACGAAAACTGAGACGTGAATGGCAAAAAAACAGGCATCCACAAAACAAAAGAAACTACAATATCGCTACAAGAATATTAAGGGAGAGAATAAGGAGTTTCAAACAGGAAAGCTTCAAAAACTATTTACAAGGCCTAACCCCAACCCGAAATTCCGATTATTCACTGTGGAAAGCCACCAAAGGAATAAAAAAGCCAACTGAACAGAATTATCCAGTGCGAAAGCCTGACAGCACCTGGGCAAGAAACGATGCTGAAAAAGTTGAATGTTTCGCGATACATTTGGAAAAAGTTTTCTCCCCCCATGCAATTCCATCATACAACGACGAACATACAAGAACGATCTTGGAGGAAATCACAAACACACGGAGTAATGTTGGAACAATCAAATATACGTCACCTAAAGAAGTGAACTCCGTTTTGCAAGCCTTAAAATCAGGTAAAGCCCCAGGTTATGATTCGATAACAGGGAAGATATTAAAAGAACTACCGAGAAAAGGAATTGTTTATCTAACCCACATTTTCAATGCCGTTAATAGAACAGCTCAGGTCCCAGGGCAATGGAAGATAGCGTTGGTTATTATGATCCTGAAACCTGGAAAACCTCCCCAAGAGGTTGGTTCATACCGACCAATAAGTCTGCTTCCAATTTTAAGCAAAGTATATGAAAAATTACTTCTTAAAAGAATACACCCAATAATACAAGACAAAAAAATCCTACCAGATCACCAATTTGGCTTTAGAAATGGTCACTCAACACTAGAGCAAATTCACAGAATCGTTGAAACTATTCGCTATGCCCAGGAAAGAAAACAATACTGTTCTGCAGCTTTTCTAGATGTGGCGCAGGCATTTGATAAGGTGTGGCATCCCGGACTGTTGTACAAAATCAAAAAACAACTTCCTGAGTATTTTAACATAATCTCGTCCTACTTGGAAAACCGTACCTTCCAAGTCAAACACAAATCGAAAGCAACGACTCCCAGGAAAGTAACAGCCGGGGTGCCCCAAGGTAGCGTACTGGGACCTCTGTTGTATTCCCTTTACACAGCCGATATGCCAAATACAACAGATACATTAGTGGCAACATTTGCTTATGACACAGCCATCGTAACCGCAGCAGAGGAACCCAATGAAGCATCGTTAAAGCTCCAAAATAACCTGGACAAAGTAAAAAAATGGGCACAAAAGTGGAAAATAAAAATAAACAACGCAAAATCTACACACATAACGTTTACACTGCGCAGAAATATATGTCCACCGGTTACAATGAAAGGCACAGAACTACCGCTAGAGAGCACGGTAAAATATCTCGGAATGCACTTAGATCAAAAACTTACATGGGCTGTGCAAATCAAAAAAACTCGAGAACATTTAAATAAAAAATACAAAAAAATGTACTGGCTAATGGCGTCTAATGCACCATTATCAATAGAAAACAAACTTCTTCTGTACAAGGTCATCCTCAAGCCCATATGGACATATGGAATACAGTTGTGGGGTACTGCATCCAACTCCAACATTGAAATCCTAAAAAGATTTCAATCAAGGACCCTACGACAAATAATCGGTGCTCCATGGTACGTAAACAATAAAAAAATACATGAAGATACAGAAATGCCATCTGTAAAGGAGGAAATTCAAAGGTTTAGCAAAAAATACCTGACAAAACTAGACGATCATTCCAACCATCTCGCAATAAACTTATTGGACAACAGTGAGATGATAAGAAGGTTACAAAAATGGAATGTAATAGATTTGCCTGATAGATTTTGTAACTAAACATATATTCTTATTAATTATTTATTGCCAAATTATTATTTTATTATATAGTTTTATTTTTATATATTAATATTTCACAGTATTATTAGCATTGATATTGTTATTATAGACTATTATTATTATTCTTATTGTTACTGTTGATTGTTTTTATGATTGTTGTTATTGCTATAAGAATTACTATTATTGTTATTGTAGCTATTGATTGTCAAAAATTTTGTACTTATATAGCACTAATCTAATGGGACTATGGATTGAATGCACTTATTGCAACCCTATGCAGATTGTGCAATTTATTTGAAAATAAAAAAAACTAGTCGATCCTGACTTTTCTTTATTTCTTTGCTTATTTAATTATTAAATTCACCGTTTTTTCCTGCTTAAAGAGGAGAACATCATTCATATTGACTTTAGTGAAAATTATTGCTGTAAGTACAAAGAAGAGATACAAGTAGTTCATTTTGACGGTGCAGGACAATAAATAACATTTTACAGACATTACGTAACAATGATACTTTAAGGGCCCAAACTTTTTGTTCTCTATCAAACAATAACAGATAATGTATGGCCTATAAAAATCATTCCCTCACTTTTATAATTATAAATCGTTCTTACAATTCGTCTAAAACTAATTTATTTTAGAGACCAATATATTGGTAAAATCTCGTTATGCTACAAAATTTACAAAATGATCCATGTTTTAAAAATATTTTTTATAATTTTTTTTCTGCCTAATTTCGGAATATGATGAGAACTGCCCATTTGTACATTTTTAACTTGATGTGGTTCAGACATGCAATTACTCAATATATGAAAACGCATTTACGTAATTCAGACTACAGCTTTTCAACCATCTTCTACTATACCCAATTTATTTTCATTGATTTTTCGAACTTCTATCAACAATGCTGTTGTTTGGCAATATTTCATCGATTATTGTTGGAAACCAAAACAACAAATAGTTACAAATATTAATTATGTGAAATTTATAATAGCTTGTATTTTATACATCAGTGTTATTTTCTTTTTTACAATAATAATTCCTGATGACAAATTTTTGTGAATTTACGTTTTTAAAAGAAAATGAATTTTATACAATCAAATTGACTAAATTCCAGTATGAATCAATATTTCAAATATTTGTAGCATCTTAAAAATTAAATATCAAAACCGATATTTGATATTAAAAATTTTTTGTAAGAATGTTGTGACTAAACGAATATTTTAACGAATTAATGGCATTTTACTAATCTCAAAATCAATAATACGTGGCTGAGCTTTATTCATAAATTAAAATAGACTGTATTTTAGACGTTCAACTCGTTAATCTCCTGTAAAATTTTTAAAATGTGGCGCCGGTTCCGCCATGGAATGTTCGGAAGTGCTCGTAAGCGTAAGTACAGGCAGATGCAAAAGTAAATTAAACGTCAAGATGACAATTTTATACGTGTTTTAACGAGAACTTCACATCAGTCATATCAGTCAAGTTGAAGTTTAACCTACATGTTAAGATCTTTAAAAAATAATAATCGAAATGATTTTTTCATAAATTAATTAATAGTTAATTACTTGTTATTATTATTCCTTCAAAATTTCTTGTTAATTTCTGTTATTATTCCTAAAATATGTTTGTAGCCTGGCGTTAGTGTTAACTTATCTATTAAAGATGAATCCAAAGAAGGATCACATTTACTTAGTTGTTAATGACAGTTCTTATGAAAATGTTCGCTCCAAAAGAAAAATTTGGCGGGTTAGAATATATTATAATTTCTTTATTATCATAATTTATATCATTCTTGCTAATTTTCTTATTTTTTTTAGTGGTGGAATCAATTATCACGATTACAACGTAGCTTATTTTATATCAGTCTAACAGGTCTAACACTATGTTGTTTCCTAGTATTATATTTCATACCAAATAATTCGAGTGAAACTCTACCCATTAATGTTAATGTAGAAAATGAAAATGTTAAATCAAATATAATGGTATCAAGAAAAAAAATGCCAATTAAAAGTGGCGTTAAATTTCCGATTCAAAATGACGTTCAAGTACCGATCGTCCCTAAAGTTATCGAAGAAAATAATGTAATACAGCCACCACTACCAATTTCAGAAGTAACGAAGATATATTTTAAAGGTATTTGATACAAAATTCCACTATTAACATTTTGAATTAATCAACTCATAAATTTTTAATTGTAAGGTCCAACAAATCCACGTCAACAAGCTGTTGTAAATGCATTTAAACATGCATGGAAAGGATACAAAACTTATGCATGGGGATTTGATAACTTAAAGCCTATATCGGCTTCTGGTCATAATTGGTTTAATTTAGGATTAACAATAATCGATTCATTGGACACTTTATATATAATGAATTTGCAAGAAGGTTAAGTTACCTCAATCATTTTTAGTTTAAAAAAAAATAATAATTTTCTATCAATAGAATATCAAGAAGCAAGAAAATGGGTTGATGAACATTTAAATTTCGATAAAAATGGTGATGTTAATCTATTTGAAGTTACTATACGTATTCTCGGTGGTTTATTAAGTATTTATCATTTGACTGGCGATGAATTATATTTAAATAAGGCTGTAAGTGCTACGAAAGAAATTAAAATATTTTTTTCATTAAATTATTTATTTTTAGCGTGATTTGGGAGATAGATTACTTCCTTGTTTTCAATCGCCCTCTGGAATACCATATTCTGATGTCAACCTACAAACTCATGAACCACATGCTCCTAAGTGGTCTCCAGATAGCAGTACTTCTGAAGTTACAACGATTCAACTAGAATTTAGGGATTTAAGTCGTGCAACAGGAAATTCTACTTATGAGGTACTTGTTTAAAGTCTCATTTGTAGTTCTTTTTGCTAAACATTAAAATTTAACTAAAACTTCGGTAAAATTGCTTTCAATAAGGAAGAATATATTTCTGGACTGCATTATATCTACAGTTATAGTTTTTGTTTAAATTTTTCGTTTATTTTTATATTTCCAGTACCAAAAAAAAAAAAAATCTTCAGTTATTCTAAATTTTGACAAACTTCTTCATTTGACATTTAAATGTTAATAAAATTATAACTATCACCGTAATTTTCGTGAAAGTAATGAAAATAAAACAAGTGGTCGTAATCTTTGATTCCTTTTAAAACTTTTTTATATCGTATACACGAATGTAATAAAGAAACTAACCTTTTATTACTTCGCTATATATATTTATATCTAGCTAATTTTTGATAAATAACGGAAACGGTCAATCAGCTACGCAAAGTAGGTAAACGTTGCTATGTTATTAGTGTAAAAATGTATTAAAACAGCAAAGCATGAAGAAAATAAGTGGGCTTATCGTGTTTGGGGAGACACCAAAAATCTCCCAGTCAAACAATACAATGAAATTGTAATATAAAATATCTTCTATCTTCTGGGGAAGCTATTCTTTTTTTCACACTATTAATATTAATTGATTATGTAATATTCTCCCATAAGGAATAAAATTCAGTCATTTAAATTCGAAACAAATATAAACATTTACAGAGGTTTGTGCTTGGAGATAATGAATTATTTTTTATAGTCATGACCTAACGCAGTGCTGTTCAAATTGTAATTTTCACCGCATCTTCTTTTTTTTTTTTTGATTGACTTGTTAATGTTACATATAATAACATTTTCGGTAATCACTGTTTATAAAATAAAATATATATCTTAGGTAGGAGGATATCAACTTTTAAAATTAAAAATAAAATTTGAAAAAATTTAGTTATCATATCGCCTTAGGGCATATCCTACATTTTGAGATTTGCTGACTTAGCAGAATCTATCTACTTTGCGTAGTTAATAAAACGTTTTTATGATTTTATCAAATATTAAGTAAATATGTATGGACGAATAAATGCGTGCAAAAGTTTTTTTACATGACATTTAGAAATTAATAAACTAGTTCTGCTAATAAGTAACTGCTAGTTAATAAAAAAAAAATGTTAAAAATTTTGTTATGGAGTTATTTGTGAAGTCTAAAATCTAATTTACTCGTTTTTCATATTTTTGCATACCATTTTATCTGATCACAAAGCATAATGAATAATTAATTCACTTATACTTCGCTAAACAATCAGATATAAAAAAGTTAATATTCATACTATTTTTATTTCTTTTCAACTAAATTTAAAATATTTTTAGAATGCTGTGTCAAAAGTTTCTCTATTAGTTCATAACTTGGAAAAAACAGATGGATTAGTGCCAATTTTTATTAACGCCAATACAGGAAATTTTCGATCGTACGCAACGATAACTTTAGGAGCTAGAGGAGATAGTTACTATGAATATTTACTTAAACAATGGATTCAAACAGGAAAAAAAATTGATTAGTACGTAAAATTATCAATCTTTAATTATTTGTGTGTAATTTTGAATTATAATTTATAGCTTAATAGAGGATTACGAAAGAGCTATAACCGGCGTTATGAATCTATTGGTTAAAAAGACTGCACCTAACAACTTATTATTCATCGGCGAATTGATATCAATGGCCAAAGATTTTAAACCAAAAATGGATCATTTAACGTGCTATCTACCAGGAACATTAGCCTTAGGAGTCCATAACGGAATGCCACAAAGCCATATGCAATTAGCAGATGATTTATTGAATACTTGTGTAAAAATGTATTCGATGCAACCAACATATTTAGCTCCTGAAATTGTTTATTTCAACATACAGGTTTGTTATTTATTTAGATTTTTTTTATTTTTTGATGATAAAACTGTACTCTGATATGTACACCTCAGTAGTCAGGTTATCAGGTCAGGTGAGGTAATTTTGTGTCTCCGATTTCATTAAAAAGTTAAGTACTGTATACGGTGGTAACAGTCATTCAAATGATTGGCAATTTCGGTATTGCACAGAAATCAATTATACAAACTTTTCCAGAAAACTTTGATTTATAATAATCTTCAGTGCACAGTTAATAGAAGTGAGTATAGTGACTACATTATTAATACAGTTTGGTCAAATGAAGAGTGACGGCTACTTTGTTTTGAAATGTCATACAGCAATCCCAATATTTGTATAGTGTTTATACTATATTTTATATACTATATTACAATATAGTATTTATATTATCTTTTTATAAATTTTGGCTTGAAAAGTTTTTGCTTGAAACGCTAAATCGATATTTTCATTTAATTTAAATACAGTAAATAGAAAATATGGCACAGGTTTACTTTAGATGGATATAGTATGGCAAAGTCTCATTCTCTATTTTGTTAAATAAGAAAATGAAACTATATCCAATTATAATAGTCTAATGTATACCAATGTCAACATTATTATCCCCCATTCATTTGATAATTTAACACCTCAAAGCTCCAACTTCGGCACCTTTTTCATCACATATTTTATGAACAGTCCTCATAGGTTTGCTTGCCATTACAAATGAAGATCTTGCCATATTAATTTCTATGAAAGTTACAGTTATTATGCGCTTGTAAGTGATTACGTCGTATTTTCATTGTTCTATTTTATTACATGGTAGTTCGTACTTTACCGTTGCGTCAATCGCTTGAGCTACCTTAACCACCTTAAATTAAAATGATGAATTTTGAAATTTAACTCTAGTATAGGTAGCGCCATCACGTGGTAAAAACAAGTTTTATTTTTCTAATAATTGAAGACATCAGACGATTAAAAGAATAAATAACAGAAAAATAAACTAAAAAATATAGACATATTGAATTTTATTATTTTAAGAAAAAATAATTCACATTGTATCAGTTATTTTAGAATGATGTTAATGAAAAAAAGTAATAATACTTACTTTTTAAATTAATATTTACAGAAGGATGCCACAACCGATATGTACGTGAAGACGAACGATGCTCATAATCTTCTAAGACCTGAATTAATTGAAAGTCTCTGGTATATGTATCAACTTAAGAAAGAAAATTATACAATATATCAAGATTGGGGTTGGAAAATATTTCAAGCGTTTGAAACCTACACAAAAGTTGCCAATGGTTATACATCAATAGGAAATGTACGTCATAAGAATAACACGAGACCAAAAGATATGATGGAATCATTCTTTTTGGGTGAAACACTTAAATATTTATATTTGTTATTTAGTGATGATAGAAAAGAAATTGATTTAGATAAATTCGTTCTCAATTCCGAAGCGCATCCATTACCTATTTATAATTCGTGATTTTAAACTATTATTTAAGAATAATTGGACTGTTTTTGTAAATGTATATTTGTACATATTTATAATATATTTATAAACATACGGGATTTTTAATTTAATAATATTTTCTAGTCCAATTACATATACTCCCGTTTTTAGCAAATATTCAAATGGCTCAAAACTTAAATTTTATCAAAAAATGAAATCTTTCAAATAAACTTACATATGCATATGTATTTACAGTATTTACATGTTTTCAATTGTAAGTCCCTCACTTGTAGTAATGTTACATAAATGTAGCATATACTTCAACATTCATTTATTTATGTACATGTATTTTATATAAAATAACATCAATTAATAAAATTTACTTTCAAAGCACATGTTGGAATAAAATAAAATATAACCCATTACAAAACATCTTTTAAAATTAAGTTACTTAAATTTCCTTGTTACAATATTTCATAAAATAATACTTCTACTATGTTTCAATACATGTCGTATTGTAAATAACTGTTTTGGAAAAAATAAGGCATACACGGTAAATATGAGTACATATTATATAATATTATTTATATTTCAACTAAAACCGAAGTACTGGTCAACTAATTTAAATATATAAATGTACAGCTAAGCATTTACTCATGCATTTATAAGTATGATTAATTTGATTACTTAGATTTTTGACTATGTTTTTGACACATTAATCTTAACAATGGAATGTGTGCTTAAAAAACATTTATATTTTACTCAGGATTTGTAATACTATAACATTAGCAAAATCAAAATAATTTTCAAATTTTACAAATATATAATTTTTTTTTTTGAAAGTAGTCTAATCTTATTTAAAGAACAATCCCTTAATATATTCATTGGAAGTAGAGATGAAGTAGATTGGAAAAATACCTTGAAATTTGTCCATAGCATATCGGTATTCTGGCAAAGATTTCGGCTTCATCCTGCTGGATACGAAAGTTTAATTACGTTGGGCTATGCACAAATTATAACTGCATTTCTTTTAGTTCTTTCCTCTGATTAACATAAAAATGGACAGGAATGTAAGACTCAAGGATATATACTATATTTTTGATCTAAATTCTTTTTGTCGCTCTTATATTAGTTATTGATTAAGCAAGAACTTCGAGCAGTTCCAAATTAAATGTCCCAAATATAACATTTTAATTTGCATTTTTCGTCTTCTTTTATTTTATTTTAAATCAAGACTGATTTTATTAATTAAAACTTGTAAGTAATATTATAATAGTTGACGGATAATTTTATTAATCTGTTTGTAAACTCTGTCATTAAATATTTATATCAGCTATATTTATTGCGACATTCCGTATATCTTTACAATTTGAATGTTTACGATTTGTATTATAAAACTAATTTCATGTAAAATATAGAATTATTCGTTAATGTAAATAAATAAGTGTATTCATTTATTAATGCATTGTAATAAATAAAATGTTTCAATACCATTCTGTGCAAAATAATGCTCTATAATTAGTGTAAAATTCTAATAATTGTTTGCAAAGTAAATTTCTCTTATGTTATTTATGAACTTACACATCGTTTATATACTATAAGAAAAAGTTAGACAATTTTAAAATAGTAAAAAGAAAATTGTTACAACTACTTCAATCCTAAATTTGTTCTTTTTACAAATATTGATTTTTTTTAATTGTTTATTAATAGCTTTATACAAAATATTTCATTTTTTCCAAAAAAGCTTTTAGCTAGTTTTCTTATATTTAAATAAAATAACCAAGTGCACACATTCATTAATTTTTGGCTTTTCCACTGGAGTTTCATTAACGTTTACAAGACACAAAGATTTAGTAAAGAAATATATACAAATTCATGCAAGTCCAAAAATAGTGTTTTTTGGAGAAGTTACTGTGTTAATCATAAAGTTATATAGCACAATACATTGATACTTTCAAATGCAAACAGAAAATGCTAATCAAAGGGTTTTCATATCATTGTTAGAAATAAATTTTTCAATGAACACATGTTATTAAAATAATATGTAATTATAATTTATAGATTTGTAGACTGATTTCTTTATAAACATTTCTCAAATAATAAATTTCACTTTTAAGAAAATTTATCGAAGTCTAATAATTTATATTACCTTGTCTAGCCAGTTTTAATATATTATTATTATTTGAAACATTATCAGTTTATGTATTAGTAGGATAACTCAAACTAAAATTGGTAGTATGAGTATAAACAAACTAGTTTGTTTATAAACAGACGGGTACTTGAACTATAACATATATAATAGAATAAAACATATAACTACTAAATTGTATGTAATCGACGTAAACTTACGGAAATGAATTAATCAATTATAAAATTAGCCCAATTTGTAATTTTCGATTGTTTCGAAAATTCACTGATAAAGATAATATTATTTATAGGAATAAAAATTATGAATAAAAGACTTTATCAAAGAAATTTGGACAGGTTTTACAAGTCAATAAAACAATTTTCAAATTTACATTTCGTTTCGTCAGCTAGTTGTTGACTTCTTCATGTGAAACCTTGGATTTAAGTGACATCACAATATAACAATATTTAGCTGAGTAGAATATTTTTTCTTTTTGGAAGTTTATTTAATTTTGTAATAAGAATTTATGACAATGAACTATTAATCTAAATATTGTACTGGAGCGACATCAACTCTTGAAATTTCGGCAAAAATATTTTAAGTCCACAATATTCGTTTCAATTTACAAACTACTGAAAAAGTATGGTTGTAAACTATCCTTGAAGAAACTTCGATTTTCTCAGACTGAGCATAATAATCCATCATAAAGGGATGGTGACGAACATAGCAGAATCTCCTAGCGGTCTTATACAAATGATTTAAAAAAAAAACACCCGAAACACCGCAATGATATACCCAAGTTTGACGTCGTAGATATAAACAGCACTATACTATTTCATTTGAGTAGTATAATTGAGTATAATATCAAAGCTGACCTTCACAACAACCAATAATAGCGTCAAAACCTTAACTGGCCTTAGTCACTTTTTAGTCTTAATAAGGCAGTTGACGATTTCATTGGAAATTTATAGAATTTTATCCTTGAAAGTCTTCTCCCAAAAGATAAACTGCCATCTTAATAATTTTTCAGCAAGTGTCTTAGATAAATAATGCATAATTACATTTTCTAATTTTACTATATCCAAATCATTTTACATTGTATTACTTCAATCGCGGAACAGTTCAGAACCTGAAAAATTATAATTTTTTTTTTACTTTTCTTATTTATTTTTATTTTTCTTACTTTGAGAACGTAATAAATGAATTACTTTTTTTTAATTTGGGAATAGTTGGCTTGGTAATGACTATTCGTCAAAAATTTTCTTTATGCTAAAAATACAAATACCAAATGTATAAACGAATTTATTAATTTATACAAGGAAGATAATTTTTTTATTTAGTTTGAAAAAAGAATCTCTGTTAACTAGGATTATTTATACCAAAACAATTTTTTATTGATATTTACCATCGCTTTAGTTGACTTTAGTGACTGCAAGGTTAATTAAAACTCGTAAATCGAAAATTCGCTCTATTCAAATCCAATAACAACCAATTTTGGAGCGACCGCCTTAACCACTCGGCCACTAGTACACAAAAACTATTGTAAAATATAAATTTGAATATAATTGGTAACAATTAATTCATCAAAATTATATTGCTCAGATTTTTGGAATATAGGAATTTGGTAACAAATACATATTTAGAAAAAAGATAATAACATTCATTGAAAATATTTTTATTTAGTGGAATTTTAAAAGATTAACTTGATAATCATTCAAATTTGTTGTACGTAAATTTAATATAATAATCATTAATTACAATAAATAATACAAAAAATCAAAGTAAATCAATGCACCCACTACAAGTTAATTAAGATTATATAGGTAATTTCAATTAAAAATAAAAAGGTTGAAATAGATACAACTAATGTAATGGACGGTCTTTCACAATAGTATTCGACAAGATTCTTACGGTGAAATAATTCAAAATTTATAATTTTCGGGAAAAAAAATCTTATTTAGCAAGAAAGTTGGCAAGTTTTTATCATTCATATTATTTATTTAAAACAAATTAAGTAAGCGTTTTTTTAACTAAATTTTACACTTCACTGAATATGAATTGTTAGATCATCTACTTAATGCCCAATTAACACCAAAAATAAAATTCATAGCACAAAGTTCTATTTCCTTAATATCTTAATCAACTATAAATTTTTGGTCCCTCTTTTATAAAATAATACATTCTAGCCATATAAAAATATTTTTCAATGTGCAGATCTATTATAATTGAGAATTTCATAGTATTTTTATGAATATTTTAATATGTATTAACGTAACAAATATTTTTACGTAATTTTGGCACCTATTAGAATATTTAAAAACTGTAAAAATAAAGTATGATTTTAAATAAGCATCTGTATCCCACACCCTAAAGAGCTTAAAAATAAAATTTATCGTTTCTACCAACCCGATATTAGTTGGTAATTAAAGCATAGAACCAAAATTAAATGTTCAAATGGTTATATAAAAATATGTTAAATCGTTTATATATTTTCCTAACAAAAAGATATTTTTTATAAATTGTATCACATTTGTATTATATTTTTATAAACTTAAAGTAAGTTTTTATCATAAATATTATTTTATGAAATAAAGATCAATTGTTTTTTTTCATTATATTGGAATACTGTAATGAAACTATTAGCTTTTACAAAAATATTTATATAATTCATATAAATACCAGATCAGTGCATAGGCTCATCACTGATGAATTTCGAGACAAATATCTTTTTTGTTGTGGTATTTGAGTACTAAATAATAAAATCATTGAATTGGCACAATTGAATTACAAACTAAGAGCTATTTAATTAAAATATCGAGTTTAAAATATTTGAATATTTTTTGTTTGTTTTAAAGTATTGTACATTCACAGCACTGCAATGTATAGTAGAGACATTTTACAGCACAATCTTCTTTTTCGAGACCGTCGTCCTCATTTCGTGGTTTTTCACTCGAATTTATTTTCGGCATTCCATCAACAAGATCGTCCATTCGATTTAGGAGTGCTACGTCCGATTGGGTATCCGTGTGGTTTTCATTCGAATCAGTCATACCACTGTGGCCTGCAATAATCCCATTTTCAAGAATACTGGATTCCTGATTGGTCTCCGTCTCTCTTACAACAACTGTTGGAAATGAATTCATTTCCTTACGATTTGGTTCAACTAAGATCGATGCGTCCAAACTATCGCTTTGAATTCCCTTATCCTGCTGGATAGCACCGTTATTTGACACTGGAGTCGTAGCTGTTCTTAGCTCTAATTTTACATCATTTAAACTTGATGAATCGCCCGACATGGTCTCACTAAAACCAAAGAAAAACATTTCATATCAATAAAAATATAATAAAGAAATTAATTATTTATTCTGAACATATAAACAAACGTTTTATTGTACCGTACGCGTTATGAATACATTTATACTAAATTTACGATTTTATAAACCATTGAACCATAACTAACTCTTGAGAAACACATTTCCAATATCAATTCTTGTTAATTATACTTCATTTTCTCAATGCGTGGATCAAAATTTAAACATAATTTTCAATTTTTAAAATCCGCTTTTATAGTAAAAATGTGTCATAAAATGAGTTGTTAATAAGTATTCTGACATTAGTATTTTTACCTAAAATCTCATACACTTCAATATTTTAAAATATATATAAATGCTGTCATTCATTAAATTTATGTTGGGAAAACATGTCAAACTACATCTTTTTCAAATTATTCTTATTATTCCATATTTTTTTCCTTCATAACATTATAACTATATTTAAGGTTGAACAATTTTTTTACGTCCTCTCCATTAGTTGCTGTGATCAAAATTAAGTAACAAATTAAAATGTAATGTTAATAGCAGTATTCATATACAGTATACCTGATATATATATAATTTGCACTAAATCTAAATCTGCTTCTTGAGCAACATTTATTTTAATGGAAAATCATTAATAAAAGGATACGCTATAGATAGGTGGCCTCGCAAAATATAATCGTAAGTAGTATTAATTAATCTTTCAAGTTCTGTATATATGTAAGAAAAACTAATGCATTAAAGTAAATCAGAAGAAAACATAGTGTGCTAGCTAAATGGATTTCAGTTTTCCAATAATACTCATCAGTAAGTCCATGGAAAATTTCTTGCTACTACGAGGTTTTAAAAATGTAAATTTTTTAATGAAACTGTCAAAATTGGTCAAAATTTTGATTTGTCAAAAACAAATTACTTTAGAAATTATTGATTTAGCAATTTGATAATGCAAATAAATGCCGATTGATCTTGGTAATCTTGGGTTTTTTGGGTTTAATCAAAAAAATCCACATAAATCCATATCGATGAATGTGAGGAACCACATTGGAAAAGGTGAATTTATGTAGGAAACCACAAAGAAAAGGCTGGATTTATGTGGATTTATATGCGAAATAAATCGAGCAAGGACTTGAAACGGCTTCAGTTAGCGGATAATAACAGAACATAACTTTATTTTCAAATTTAAAGTTTAGATATTTCTATCTTCCTTTCACCCAAGATTACAAAACATACGCTAAAGTTTCATTTTCCCCATCGACGCCATGAACTTGCATAACGTGCACAATTCTAAAGGGAAACGTTTGCGTTAGAAACGGCAAGGAATTGAAATAGCAAAATATCTTTGATGAAGATGAAAAACGACAATGTCTTCTGAGACTTTTAATCATTTAACTAACGCTGGAGGACAAACTTATTTTTATGAGAAAATACTGTAAAAATCCATGTAGAAATCATTTCATATTTCCAGGTGGATTCCTATAGGAATAATTCACATAGGAATTCACAAAAGAAATTACATAGGAATCCACATGGATTTAAGGATTCCGCAGGATGGAACACAAGGGGTTTCGGCTTAGAAATAAACTTCTTTGAATCTATGTATGATTATGAATTGAAGAAACAGCTACTAATCTAGGAGTCTGCAAGTTAACTATTAGTAATTTCTTATAGTTTTTTGTAAAACTGATATTTACATCTTAAATAATTTTTTTGGGTCATATCCCTTTTATCGACCTTAAAATCTGGTACCGTTTCATTTTCTACTTTGTTTTTAATTTGATTCGCAATTTTTTTGTTAGTTCGAATATCGATAGTTTTATCTTTTATTGCTAAATTTTCACTATGGCCTGATTTATTCAAAAGTTAATTTAGAAACAAAGTAAAAAATGCAAGGTCGCTAGATATTGGCGTTACTAAAAGGGACATGAGTCATTTTTTTATTCGACGGTGTTGAAAATTAAAAATTCAAACCGAATTTCAATCTTTAGAATTGAATTGGTAAATTCATATATGGCACAAACAGGTCTTCGAAGCTTTTAATTTTAGTGTATCAAACCTTTGATTAAGTATTAATAAGTCCAATACTATTTTAAATGGAAATAAAAAACCTATTCCTTGAATACTTATGTAGAAAAGAAATTAGTATCATAGGTCTGGTAAATAGTTAGTTAGTTAGGAAAGTCGATAAGGGTTTTTATACATAAAAGTGCGGCAATATTTTGAACAAGTCATCCATCAAAAACGAATTCCTTCATCAATAATTATCCATAAAAATATAGATTCTGATTAAAAAACAGAATAATAAGAAATAAAGCGGTGAGATCTCGGATATAATGGACATAATTACTTTGTAAAAATTTCTTCATTGTTAATTTCACCAATTAACGAAAAGTCAAAGATCAATTAGTGTTAAGAATGTTAAGATTAATAATAACATACACCGCTTATTTACGCAATCATACAAAGGAATGTATTTTTTTCAAATCAACCAATTAAAGGAATATTGTTATATAAGATTCAACACTAAACACATTAAACACTAAACCAAAAATCGAAATTTCTACTGAAAAAATACTGAATATTTTTTTTTTACTTTATAATTAAAATTCAAATTTTAAAAATGAATGAAACATTTACATACCTACAACCTTGTGACATTATGCAGTTATTTTAAAAACACCAAATCCGGTTAGAGTAACGTTGAATATTATGTACTTAATGCTCACTCCAATCTACCGTAATAAGTAATCATCAGAAAGAAATGTTTGGTTTGCACTATTATAATTACTTTTACGCGATGTTATTATACATATTTAATTGTTTTCGTATGTGGAGGCATTAAATTGTTGCAAAATTAAATTGAAAATTTTAAAACACAAATTCTTTATGTATTCATAGAAAAAAAAATAGTTTTATTCTTTTATAATTTCGGAACAAAATATCCAAGGTCGTTGACAATTAATCGACGAACAGCCGAAATTTATTAAGGCAATGGGCCATACAAATTTCAAATTTCTGAAATTTCAAAGGGTATATCAAATGTTTAACTTTTAATTCGATTAAATAATAGTAATAGGTATTATTATTTTTTTATTCTTATTGGCTATAAAATTGTATTGAAGAGTAAATATTACTTCCCTTTTTAGGGACGTCAAAATTTGGTAACGTTGCATTTTCTTCTGGGGTTTTAATTTTATTCGCGAATAAATCGGACCATAATGAAAAAGCATCAAAAGTGAAAATGGTAGGATATTGGAATTGAATTAACAAAAAAATCGCGAATCATATTAAAATTAAATGAGAAAATGCACCGTTGCCAAATTTTGACGTTAAATCTGACAACGTTGCATTTTCTACTTTGTTTTTAATTTGAATTCGCGAATAAATTGGCTCATAATGAAAATTGAGCCACAAAAGTGAAAATTATACCATATTAGAGTTGAAAATTAATAAAAAAATATCGCGAATAAAATAAAAAACAAAATACAAAATGCAACATTGCCAGATTTGATGTTTCTAAAAGAGACAGGAACCTGAATATTCTTTTAATGAAAAAAATAAATAGTTCAATGTGTATTTTACTATTTCTTAATGAAACTCTAAAAATTAATTAATTGGAAAATCATTGTATAATTGATCCTATTTAAAGACAAATCAATTTAGATATTAATGCATCGCACATGTTCGATTAATTTAACTGTTTAATGGTTTACTAGTCGTTCAATAATTTTAAATTAAAAACTTTAAGTAAAACATACAGTTGAAGAAAATTAAATATGTTTAATATATTAATAATGCACATAAAACCACTAATTTCGTATTACTAGTCGAAACATAAATCTATGTTCAATACTTCAACATTACGCGAAATGAGAAATCGAAACTAAAACCTCAGACGAAGAATGAAATAAAATAATAAGCAAAAATTAACCCAATTGGCTAACATAAATAAAAAAAAAATAATCTCGTCGTTTGTGATGTTTGTCGTATGTCATATATAAATAAATTAAAACACTTACAAGAAGTAATACCAAATGAAAAGGCAGAAATATAAATATATGATCCACATAAAAATGATTTGTTGTCTTTGATTAACAAGATTTCCGTGACACATTTCGATAATATGCTCCGTCGAAATAATTTGAATTTAAATAGAACCGATTTTATATACTTATAGGTCAGTATATTGGTCCACTCGTACCCTCAAACCGCAATCATTACGTCGATAATTTAAAACTTCCGCAGACTATGTCAAAACATTATTAGAATCTGCCTATCAATGACGATAAATTTTTATTAAAGTAATTAAAAATTAGCAACTCTGCAACGAATTTCTTAGTTAATGTTAATATCATTAACGATTTAAAACTATAATGGTCTCGTTCATGTCTTGATAGTTTAAAAAAAATAATTAAACCATTGAGATATCTCAGTTTTATCAATAAAATTAAATAAAGACAGTATCTTCTTGGAAAACCGCTAGCAGAATAGATTGCATAGAAGGTTGTATTTCTTTAACAAGTTCTTTTTCTAATCACAATAACGTTAAGAAATGTTGAATTACTACTGATTGACATTTTTTTTTAAATTTTTTATCGAAAGTTATAGTAGAAAGTTGTCTTTTATGCCAAGTTTACAAGCAAAACTAAAATAGTAGCCAACAAATAAAATACTTGTTAGAAAACCCCTGAAGAGACCACATCTTTCTGAGGAAAGAAGTTATTATATTCATTCTTATAGTATTGAAATAAATATTATGAATAATATATTAGTTATATAAAAAAAAATCGTATCCAGCATTTTGTTTTAAAAAGATAATTGTATGAATGAAAATTTAACTTCTAATTACAAAATAGTCAAGTGATATCAACGTGCAACGATATGAAAAGTTTTCATTAAAGTATGAACGTTGCTAAATTATACATCAATAAGTAATAAAGCAAAGTTAATTAAATTACACAATTTGCAACAAAAAATTGTAATTGAAATGAAAAAATATTTTCAAATTTGATTCATTGTTTACTTTTTGATGGTGTATATATTTATTACCGTTCCTCCTCCTTCTACTACCCCTCCTTCCTGTCTAAAATCCTAGCCTCGTATATAATAATAAATAAAGCACATAACAAATTATTGATATATATTTACATTGTGTACGGTACTATCAAGGCCGAATTCACCTATAGGCCGCATCCTAGGGGCCCCAGGATTTTAGGAACCCAAAACTTTCCTGTCCAGCAGTAACCAGTGACGGTTAATAATTCAAATAAAAAAACGGATTTTCAAGGAGTTGCTTTTTTCTGCGAAAAAATGGAAGTACCAGAGAAGAGAAACATATATAGTAGTTCAATTCTGTATTAAAAATTTGGAAGAAGTTTAGGCTACTCTATAAGTAAAACTCAGACCTTCTGTTAACCGACTGCTAGTTGTCGCTGTACAAAATTACATTTGGTCAAGGCTAATTGTGTACAACAACAATTAGTGGTCGGCTAACCAAAGGTCTAAAATTTATCGACAGAGTAGCCTAAACTTTGCCCATATCAATTGAACTTTTATATAAGTTGCTCTTTTCTGAAAGTACTTCATTTTTACTTTTAAAGACGAAACCGTTAAAGTGTATAAAAAGTAACCCAAAATCGCACACTTTGCATACTCATTGCTCACTTCTTGTACACTTTAACGGATTTGCTTTTAAGGGAAGTATTTCCATATTTTGACAGCAGAGTTTACTATTTTATTTCATTTTTATATCAAATGTTTTTACACACGATTTTTACAAAATATTCGAACAAAATCTAGAAAAACTTCTCAATATTCATCAAGATAATTAATCATCCTGACGGTTAACAACATTGTATTATTATTATTTGATGTTAATTAGAGATAACAATGAAAAGAATTCACCAAAGTGAAGCTGTGAAGCCTAAAAAGAAAGCAGAACAGGAGGAGGAAATTAAAAAAAAAACAAAATTGGATTCTTTTTGAACTAAATTTACTTTATGAGAGGAGAAATTCAAGATTAATTTTTGATTGTCACTTAAAAAGTTTTTAGTTAAAAATTGTATTGATATTTTTTGATAGTTTTTAGGGATCCCAAAAATGCGTCCGTTCTAGGCCTTCCAAATATGTAAATCTAGCCCTGGGTACTTTACAAGAAAATAAACTTAATACTCTTAGAATTTAACCCACATGGCTAAGGTAATTATATTTTTATGTTTTTGTGAAAACTACTTTTAAATAAATTGTTATTTTGTAGCTTAATTGTATTTATTAAAACATGAACTGCAATTTGAATCTTTAAATTAAGAGTACAAACACAAATAAAACACATAAAATAACGGTTCATGTAATCTTAAGCGATTTCGAAATCTGGCAACATTGCATTTTCCACTTTGTTTTTAGTTTAATTATGTGCTATTTGAATTGAATTAACAAAAAAATCACTAACTAAATTAAACACAAAGTAGAAAACGCAACGCTGACACATTTTGACGTCGCTAAAGTATACATGAATAAATAAGTAATATAGTACCTTTTGTTCAAACTAATCATTTTACTATTAATAAGTTCAAATATCCAAACAAATAAAACTTTGATTGTTTCAACGTGTAACGTTGAATTCCGAAGAACGGATGCGACTGAGAGAATTAGACGTTGAGAGACAAATATTGTTAATTTATTAAAGATACCAAATACTCAATACAAGTTTTTCAATGTCTAAACAACGTTTTATGAAATTCAATGTCATACGTTGAAGTAACCAAGCAATTCAACGGCCTTAACGGATTATTTCAGATATCATATTATTAACTTGCTTATTACTTGTTTCTATTATAATTAAAAATATATATTTATTTTATTAAAATTTTGGCCCATACCAGAAGTATAATACGAATATTTAACTAAATACAGATTTTTCTATGTGTAAAATTTTCAATTTCAGAATAAACCTCGTCTCGAGTCGTTTTTAGAACAATCAAATTTGGCAATGTTGCATTTTCTACTTTGTTTTTAATATAGTTCGTGAATAAATCGATCCATAATGAAAATTTAGAAACAAAAGAAAAAATTATACCATAATAGCCATAATAGAACTGAATTAACTAAAAAATTGAATAAAATAGAATAAAAAGCAAAGTAGAAAATGCAATTTTGCCAGATTTGACTATTTTAAAAGAGCCTTGAGTCAAAATATCTTTAGCATCGTTATTGAAAATATGATTCTACCTTTTGCTAAAACTAGAATTAATTCTATTTTATAACTGCCATATAACGCCAAGAATAATGCATTTAGTATTCAGGGTTATATTACTGAAAGGACAGTAATTTATTAGTTAATTGAATAGTTGATTATGGCTAAATCAATTTACTCCATAAAGCAAAAAGTAAAGAAAAATGATCCAATAGTATTCTGTATTGCTAATTTTAACAATTGCTAAACAAATAAATTCAGAAAAAATAGTTTTAAACACAAATGAATCGAATCAATCAAATTTATTTAAAATAAAAAAATGGAGTTAATCAATTTAGTCTGTGAATTATCTTTCGGATATTTTGTCACAGTTTCTTTGTGGTGGATTATAATTAATCTTTGGCTTATATTTCATCATTCTTCTTTGCTTATACAATGGTCGTGTTCTCATTATAAATTTTAGAACTTTCAAAAATTCAAACAAATCTTTAACTACCTTCAAAAGTAAATAACCCAAAGTCAATATTGTTTTCAACTTTTAATAAAATAAATAATTATGATTATATAAAATTTGAATAACTAATAATAAACTTTTTATAACGACATACCAATTTCCACGTTTTTTTTAAACGATACAGTAACACTATGACACTATTTAAAAAACATTAAATTTCATAGTAATATGTTCTTAACTTTTGTTAATATAAAGATTTCACAAAATTTTCATTTAAACTTTATCAATAATAATCTTTGGTCTTTTAAATAAAATTTTAAATCTTTTGACATTAATTTCAGTGATGTAAAGTTTACAAAATCATGCGCATTTGTGAGAAAATTAAATGTCACTTTTTGCGCATAACAAAAACGCAACCATCTCAGCAAAATTAAAACAAAGGCATTTCGGACATTTTTTATTATTCATTCATCCGGATTTAAAAGAACTATAATTAAATGAAAATATGTTTTTCTAAAACACTATACAATTACGTAAATTACTGACGATTATCAATATATTTTTACACATAAATGTAGGAGTAATACAATAAGCTATGACACTAGAAGTTTACAGATAAAAATATATGTATGCACATATATATGGTACCATATATACGTAAATGGTATAAAATGACTAAACGACTATCACATTTCTTCAGATAAGTTAAAAATGACTGAACTGTTTACGAAAACAATAATAATTTTCCACATCCTCCAGTTGTGTATTACACGTAGATGAAGGTCAATAAATTATACTTGAAACGATAAATTGAATGGAAACGATCATTACCTTCCAAGGGTGTTGAAATGCATTGCACTTGAATTCCTATGGTCACCGTGTTTATAGTTTTTGCTATGATTGGAATTATTGTCATTATTGTGTTTGTGATGTCTTCTCGATTTACGGCCAGGCACCCAAAACAAATTAACTTTCGTACCAGAATTTCCACTCGCATTTCTCTTTGAACCACCCATTATTATAGAACTATAACTTCAACATGTGTTTTACTAATAAATTAAACTCATTATTCTAAGAAGTAATTAACTATAATTTCGTTTCGTTAATAGCACTCAGAAAACATTTTTATTTTACTATTTCTTAATTTGTACAATAAGCTGTACCAAAAGCAAACAAAGAGTGAAAGAAGTGTGGTATGTAAGAAGATAAAAAATTAAGGTAAATTCTGGTTTGTGTGGGGGAACTTGACGAATGTATAGATTTTGCCTGGGCTCCCTGGGCTTTACTTTAAATTTTATTTGTTTTATAATTTTTTACTCATCTATTACAATTTTTTATAAACGAATAACAATATTTTATGTTCATAAAAATTTTGAGATCATTTTTTCTGCCTATATTGTTTATTTATATTTAAGTATATATTTTTATAGTGTATGATGATGTCATTAAATTAAATCAAAGAAATGAGTCAATGAGTTTATTATAATTTATACTGCAGGTTTATACATACAAATAAGTACTTATAATCGTCATATATACGATAAAAAAATCTACACTTTCCATTCATATCAAAACAACATAAAAAGCAACCCCGAATTTACCGCGTGGGCTGTAGGCTACTGGCTACCTATCAATATTTGCGTTAACATAAAAATAAAATAAAAATTTTAAAAAAAGCTAATGAAAAATAGTCCTTTAGGAAGCTCGAAAGGATTTTTGTAATCTGGGATTTTTCTGAAATTTTCCATAGATAAACTTTTAACATTGAATCTTATGGAACATACAAAATGCTTATTTGAACTTATTTAAAAAAAAGCATAGATACATCAAAATCTGAAAACCAAACTCGTCAGAAATATATAAAACCAACAATTTTGTACATTTTCCATTAATTAAACTGTAACCATTTCGTTAAAACATTAAAATTATGTATTTTTTCCAAGGCAATATTATTTTGTAAGTGATTTGGTAAAATTTGCACGCTTTATAGTACGGGAGGGATGATAAAGGGACAGTATGAGTTAATTATGATATTGCGTATGTTATACGTATGGCTGATGACTGGGCAGTAGCGTCCGACCGAAACTAGTTTTTACAGCCGAAACCGAATTTCGGCATCAATCTCAGTTTCGGCCGAAATCGAAACTTCCATATAAGGTCATGTTTTCTTGGAAAAAAAGTTAATCATAATTTGTCAGTCTTTACTTTTAAACCCTATAGGTATTCATTAATCATTTAGTCCCTAATATTTGAGCTAGTCATTAACATAACATATTATCATTAATTATATCAAATAAATTATTTATGCTGAAATAAGGGGTTAATTTGAAAGAAATGCGTCTAATGTTTTTTTTAATATTAGTTACGAATAACATAAAATAATAAAAAAAGTTACAAAACAAAATTATTTTTTATCTAATATGTTTAAGTACACAAAATAGAAAGCACTCTTGATTATATCTTAAAAACAAAATAATTTCTTCTACACTTTCATCAGTTTTTTTTTCGAACTGAAAAAAATATTAAAGATAATATTAAGCAAAATTTAATGAACTGATAGTTATAAGTGTTCATAATTTAAGAATCAAATATTAAGTGAAAAACAATATTTTTTTTAACATTTTTATCTCACAAATTCAGTTTCGGTCGTAGTTTCGGCTTTACGACAGCCGAAACCGAAACTAGACCGAAACCGAAACTAGGCCGAAACCGAGCGTTCGGTCGGACATTATTGGGCAGTCATATCGGCCATATCTCTGTGGTGATTGGTTTTGTCTTTACACGCAACGTTGCCGAATTTTCACCGATTTCACCTATTTCGAAAACAGTTTTTTTGGAAATATTTATTCATTTTTAGGCACAGTTGCATTTTAAATAACACATAGAGAAATAGAACAAGAAATAAAAATAAAAAAAATTGACGCTGTCAGTTGTTGCCTTGCTTAAAAGGGACCAGTGACCATTTTAGTAAACAATGGTTAGAGTTGCGATCATTTTATTGTTCTTAGAAATTAAACGTATTGAAGGATTTATACATCAATAATGTTTTCAAACTTTCTAAACTAAAGTTATGTTGATAACTAGAAATTAATGTAAATAAATGAATATGCAAATCTCTCGCATCCTACCACACTCCTCGCGGAATTATCAAACCACCTTTCCTAATTGGTATAGCAATTGTATTTTTTTAAGTTTTTAAGTCTCCATCATTATAATTAAATGTATAGATGGTGCATTGGTGTTGCAAGCATTGAAAACTAATATTTGTATAGCTTTTACATAATTTCTGAATTATTATTTCCATTTTTGTTAATTTTTCAAAAATTCATTACACATTTCAATTATTTTAGTAACTAGTATGTGAATTGGGGTATAACTTGATTGTAGTTGAAACAATATTTTATAACAAAATATTACATTGTTTAGAGGGAAACGGAAACGATCCGTACAATCAATCGAGGATGTTCTAAAGTAGTGTTTCTCAATATTTTAAGCAAACCACATTCCTTCAAATCTGAAAATAGGTCTCCACACCCCATTAAAAATGTGTTTGGTTTTTTTTTAATTTGGAAAATACGTATTTTACAAAAATTATTACAAAAATTTCATAATTTATACTGCTTGGGGGTTTTCTTGCACCCCTAAAAGTACCTTCCCAAACCTCCAGATGTTCAAGCACCCTAGGTTAAGAAACACTGTTCTTAAGGGTTCTAAGAGATTTTATTTTAAGATAAAAAGGACAATAAAAATTCGGAGGGTGTTTTTTAACACAAGAAAAACACAGGAAAGAGAAAGTTCTTGAATTTAGAACATTCTCGAAATGGATCTGAGCTCTAATATAAGTAGGTTGACAGCCAGATACAGACAGTACAGTGCACAGTGTACATCGAATTGATTAGTAAAAATAAACTGAACACGATAACAGTTTGCTTAACTGTTGCTTTGTAAATAAACGTTCGGTTTGTAAAAAAATGAGCGAGTAGTGGTATTTAAATAAATAAAACATGTGGTTAAAATAAATTTGATATTGCTGTATGTCTTTAACATAAATCTAACAAACCTAGTTATCATAAATAGTAAAAACATAACAATACTATGGGTACCAATGGGTACTATGAACGTAATATGCTAGCATCAGTTGTCAATATAGTGAATATCAACCATATTTTTTCTCTTACGTTTCGAAAAAATGTAACATCCCTTCTTTACTGAAATTAAAAATTAACAGTTCAAGTCCCTTTTAGCACAGTCAAATTTGGCAACGTTTTATTTTCTACTTCGGTTTTTGTTCTATTTTTATTCTATTGACGATTTTTTTTTTATTAATTCAATTCTAATATGTCTTTATTTGCTCTTTTAAGACTAAATTTTCATTAGGGGCCGATTTATTCGCGAATTAAATTAAAAACAAAGTAGAAAATGAAACGTTGCCAGATTTGACTATGCTAAAAGGTACTTGAGCCAAATTACCTTTTTTCTGAACATTATTTTGTCGATTTTGTCATTATATTTCTTGTATTTTTATCGGTGCTTATTTGGAACACTCTATAGCTCCCGTAGTCTCTATATCACTCTGTATTTTGAATATACTAAAACACACACTTACACAAATTAATACAATAAATAATGATAACTCACCAATACCATTGAATACCATTTCAAATGTTTATGTGACATTACCAACATTATAAGACTAAATAACTAAACTATATAAACGGCTTATTCGACTTCTTCTATTTCCTTTTCCGCCTAATTTAATAGCGGGAAACAAATATTTTTGGTTATATCGGTTTAATCAAGTTAAATATCAAAGATTTCACAAAATACAGCTATTTATAACCCATATAGCATTGTTTATATTACAAATTACGTGAAATATTTGTAGGGCTGAAACTTTAAATTGTGTATTTTTTTTTCAACGGAAATTTTCTATACTGAATAAACCCAAACATTGTATTGGAATAATATACTATTATATTATTCTACTTTAAAATATTTAAGACTTAAAAACGATTTGTCATTTAGTACTGATTTGTTGCAAGTAAAATTAATTTTTTGAAAAATGTCTAATGCAATTGATGATTTAGCAAATGCCTTAGCCGATACTCGAGTGAGTCAAGAAGGTGTAAGTTTTCAGGGAAAATCTTTGAAATTAGACACCGCAGAAGACGGTAAGCTTTGCACAAATTAATGTAAATAATATTTATTTGAACTTATAATATAATCCCCGATTTTTTTCAATATAGCCCAGCCTATAGTGGATGCTATAAACAATTGTGCTAAGTTAGAATATTTAAACTTAGAAGGCAATACTTTGGGTGTTGAAGCTGCAAAGGCCATCGCCAAAGCTCTTGAAAAACATCCTGAATTAAAACGAGCATTATGGAAAGATTTGTTTACCGGTCGTTTAAGTTCAGAAATTCCTTTGGCACTAGTAAGTGTAACTGCATAGTAATTAACCTTTTTTAAACACTTTATTTTGTAGGAATACTTAAGCAAAGCTTTAATGGTCGCTGGAGTACGGTTGACAGAATTAGATCTAAGCGACAATGCTTTTGGACCTGTGGGTGTTGAAGGAATTGCAGCGCTCTTAAGAAGTTCATCGTGTTTTAATTTACAAGAACTTCGCCTAAACAACAACGGCTTAGGAATTACCGGAGGAAAGTTACTCGCTAAAGCTCTTCTCGATTGCTATAAAAATAGCAAAGCTGATGGCATTCCGCTAGCGTTACGTGTGTTTATTGCAGGTCGAAACCGTTTAGAAAATGAAGGTGCTGCAGCATTAGCAAATGTTTTTAAGGCAAATATCGAATACGATAGTTTCTGTACATATTTTTTATTTATTCATTTCTTGTAGACCATTGGATCTTTAGAGGAAATCGCTATGCCTCAAAATGGCATTAATCATCCAGGAATGACAGCCCTATCTAATGCATTCGTGTTCAATAAGAACTTGCAAACTCTTAATTTAAATGACAATACAATGGGTCTGAAAGGATCAGAAGCAATGGCCAAAGCTTTACCAAGCTTACAACAGCTGCGAAATTTAAATTTCGGTGATTGTCTAGTTAAAACACAAGGTGCTATTTGTATAGCTGATGCACTAAAAGATAAACACAATCATTTAGAAAATGTTACATTAAGTTTTAACGAAATTGACGCTAACGGTGGCTTGGCCATTGCAAAAGCCATGGAAAACAAGCAAAATCTAAAAAATCTTATTCTTGGAGGAAATCAATTTGGTAGTGAAGGACGCAAGAAGTTAGAAACAAACCTTAAATCGTCAGGACATTTCAATACATTAGGTAGTTTAAGTGAAGACGAATCGGGAGATGATGAAAGTGACGAAGAAAATAACGAAGACGAAGAAGAGGAGGAAGACGAGTATGAAGAAGAAGAAAATGAAGATGTTGAAAACAGTGTAAATGACGGACAAGAATATGCAAATGATTCATCTGTAATTATTGAAAAAATTGAAGATATCGAAAGCAATCCGTTGATAAAATTTCTTCTTTTACCATCACCGAACAATTTTAGGGCTTTAGGCCTCAATGCTAAAGATGCTATTTTAAATGAAGTAAAGGTTTGTAACTAAGTAATATTAATTCATAGAGTAGATTTTAATTAATTGTATTTACAGAAATTGACACAGAAGGATGTTTCCGAATATTTGACAATTTTTTTACCAATTTTGATGAAAACAAGTGCTTTGGTGACGGATAATAATTCATCAACAGCATCTGAAGCATTGATAATAAGCAAGGAATTATACAAAGAATTATTTTTACGCTTAAAAGATTCTCAAGAAATATCCTTGCTTAGTAATAGTTTATTAGTCCATTTAGGTTTAATAAAGGTAAGAAACTAAAATACTGAAAACAAAATCTAAGTATGTTTTTATTTTTTAAGAAGACACTAAATGATTTGGAGGCTCAAGACTTTTTTAGCGCAGTTAAATTTGTTAATTCAATTCTTATATGGTATACTTTTCTCTTTTGAGGCTAAATTTTCATTATGGACCGATTTAAAAATTAAGTAAAAAATTGCGACGTTGCCAGATTTGACTGTGCTAAAAAGGACTTGGGCCGATTTTTAATAGGATAATGAGAGAGGAAAAACTTTTCGTCAATTTGAACTTCTTCAGGGATCTTAACTAAAACTTATTCTTTTTTCTCATTCAGTATTGCTTCTTATGAAAACACATCTTAATTACAAAGCTTATGGTAATATCGAAATTCATGACAACATTCTATAGTAAAAATGTTTCTGAATATTTTCACATAATTATAATTAAAAAAATACGTCGAGTGGTAGTTCAACAAAGGTTTAAGTATTGAATCAATAAATAAAAAACGAATTTCTCATTTCACCATTAGCGTTGCTTTTAAGATACCGTAAGATTTATTGGTTGATATGCACATGACCAGCAAGTGCTGGATATGCAATATCCTTAAGTATTCATTTTATGGAGAAGTTTAAATTATGAACGAAATGTCTATCTTTCGTATTAACACTTAATTTTATTTTATTCACATTGAGAGAAAAAACATACTAGATTTTTTTTTAATTTATAAAAGTTATACTATTATGAACAATAGAAATATGTTATATTTTTTAGAGTGAAGATAAAACATTCAAACCTACATGGAACATTGATGGATGTATGACGGCATTAGAACAAGTTATAAAAACAGACTTTTTCCCTTCTGAATTACGCTTACCTTTAAAAGTATTTATTGCCCCGTAAGTAAATTTAATAAAATTATTAAATAAACTACAAAAAAATAAATTGGAAATTTTATTTTAAGGTCTAAGCTAGATGATCCTACCACAACGAACGGTTTTAAAAAATTATATGAAACTCTGAACTCTTAATGTACTATTTAAACCTATTTTAACTTTATTTGTATTTTTCGTACTATAATATAATTGCTATGCTTAATAGTTTGTTTTGATTTGGTAAAAAAAATGAACACTTAAAAAATAAGATTAATACATAAGTACCAAAAACCTTAGACGGTATACTTCGATTTATAGTAAGAGTTAAAAGATAATAACATTTAAAAGTTAAATGTTATTAGTTAGAAATCAATCAAGCAATTTGCAAAATAACCTTTAAAAAATGTTAAACAATCTGTCGAGAAGCGAAAGCTTTACGTATAGTCTAGTTTTAGTTGTTTTAATACTTGAAAAAAATAAAACTTTGCGGGTCATTAAGAAAATTATATGTTACATTTCAAAAGTATCAATACACAAAACTAAGCGTGTAACTGTATTTCTTTAAAGTAAATTATAAGGATCTGTTATATATAAATTAAAATTATAAGTAGTCCTTAGCTCTACCCTAGACCTTAATAAATGGATTCAAATTCATTGTGTATGTAGTTGTTAGAGCTCGTATAGATTGAAGCTTATTGAATAACTAACATAAATATATACAGGCGCCAAGTTCCGTAATAGGAACTTACAACAAGAGAGTAAACAATGGTTTATGATTGAAAATATTAAACTTTATTAATTGTCAGTTTTCAATAATCAATATTATGCTCCGCAATATGATATTTATGTAAGATTAAAAATTTATCTTGCTGTTGACTATTAAGTTCTATTTATATTGTACAGTTAAAATATAACTTTCTATAAATATGAATATTTAAAGGAATTTTTATAATCCAACTTAAGTGTATAAAATAAAACAATTAAAAAAGTTAAATTTCAGAGGTATGTGCTTATGAATATTATCACTTTAAATGTAATGTTGATGGTTAAAAATTTCAAAGTTATAAAACGAGTGTGAAAACATTTAATTTTTGGCTCAAATCCCTTTTAAGCCCAGTCTTAAAATTTTCTACTTTGTTTTTTATTCTATTCGCGATTTTTTTGTTAATTCAATTCCTATATGGTATAATTTTCTCTTTTGTGACTAAATTTTCATTAGAGGCCAATTTATTCGCGTATTAAATTAAAAACAAAGTAGAGAATGCAACGTTGCCAGATTTGACTGTACTAAAAGAGACTTGAGCAATTTTTTTTCAATGAAAATTTCTACGAAACTTGGCATTCGCATAGAATTCAACTCTTTTATCAGCAAAGCCGACAACTGTAAACATAGATTGAACCGAACTCGATCTTCTTTTCACATATATGTTTTTGATGAGATATCAATTCTCTATGGAAAGTTTACTAATCGCTGTTAGTAATCATTCATTTAGAACATTGTAGTCATGTTAATTATCACAAATTATAGTTACCTGTCATTTACGAATTTTTTGATCGATAATATACAATAATTTTGCCTGGATGTCCCAATAATGTGTTTTAGTATCATTTCCCCAGGACAATTTTAAGTATGTTTAATATATAAATAGAATAAACGCTTAAAGAGATAAGATTTCTACTGAAGTAAAATGGATAGCGTACGCTACAATAAACAAGGAGCCAGGCTCAAAGCAAATGCCAGTGCCACCAAAATCAGCACAAATCTGGATTGAACTAAACAAAATGCTACAATGCCTGTGGTGAATGAGTTGAAAGTTTCGAAAGTAGTACAGTAAATTTAGACTTTAATGACCTACAGTACGTTATTTATATACCATTTACTATCATTAAAGGTACATTAAGGAGCACCCCCCAGTTTGAGAAATACTGAGATAGTAGATATCTCACAAATCCATTATTTTAAATTTTATATTAACAGATTCTTGGGCTGAGATCAAAAAAATTCTAAAATGACTAAAATAAGGAATAACCTACGATCTCATCAAAAGTTGATAAAACTAGATTTGATACGAGAACAAAGTGAAATACAATTTTGAACTGTTCCTTATTTCTAAACACCCGCCAATCTGCTTACACTTATGGCACCAGATTCACATACGCTCCATTTTCATATCAGACATATCTATAAAAAATATAATTTATAAAATAACGTAGAAGTTTTTTTATTTTAAATTTATTATCAACTTTTTAGATGTATATTGTATACCTATGATATAGTTAACTTCTAAAATTTAATACTTCTAATACTTAAAAGTACATTATATGTATATTACTAATGAAACGGAGCTGGAGTTGGCACACTCATCAAAGGCGAATCTAATCGTTCAAGATCAACATCTTCCAAATTCGTGTCTTCTTGATTTCCAATTTTTTCCACAAGTGCAGCATATAATTTATGTACAATTTCGGTGTGTTGAGTCGTTGGCTGCAAACTTTTCATAATATTTTGCAAACGATGTGAAGATAGTTTTGGGTATATATACCACAATAATTTTAAAACATGCCTCAAAACATTTTCTTTGTGTATTGCTGTGAATAAAAATTCATCAAATATTCCAGTACAGAAATCTTCAGCGGCAAATTCATCTTGCATATGAATCAAATAAGAAATCATAGAATGTAAAAATGGATCCTCGTAAGCTCTTCCGTCAGCGCAGCTTGTTAGTATTGTCATTACTCGTAAAAGTCCTATTCGATCTTTTTGTCGTGCAGCAGATAATGTGTAGTATAACATTAATATACTAGCGACTGATGATTCTTGCACATAAGCTTCACAGGCATCAGGTGGTGGACCTGAATGTTCAATAACAGTAATAGCCGTTTCCCGTTCGTCTGGTGGTAATTTAGAATGCAATTGTCGTACTTGATCATCGACCATTAACGACATCAAAGCAGGGAGAAATTTCGTTACTATTTGGCTATCTAATTTAGGTTCTTTAAAATCTTGAGAATCAATCATTACCCACGCACTTAACCCTAAGGCCAACATACGTAATAATAATATTAAAACTGTGTTATCTCTCGGTAATCCTTCATTATTAATAAGGTGCTGCAATATTTTTATGGCCGAAGAAGCCAAAAAGTTAATAGCGTAAGGATCACATAACGTGATTGATAAATCTCCTAATACTTGTTCTTGACCTCTTTTTATACTGTCCAAAAATCCTTGCAATTCTCTAGATCTTTTAACATCCACATTTTTTTCTCGGATACAAGCATCTAAGCACCATGTAAATTTATGGCAAGGATCTACTGAAATTATGTCCTGGATTTCCAAATCATGTAACGCCATTAATAATTCTGCACGTAAAGTGCAATAGTGAATATTTCTTGTACGTAAAAATAAAGTTCGTAGAAATTGTAAAACCATATCATACAATTTCACACTACATCCAATCATATTTGCTAATTTTTGAACTACTTCACCTTGTCGACGAACCTGAAAAAAACAAAGTTATTAATATTTTTGTAACTACAAACAAAACTATTATCTTTAACTAATATTTGTCTTTCTAGTTATTCTCGGAAAATAAAGTGCAAAATTAGTATACATAAATAATAAATAGAAAAAAAATAGTACATATATTTTATTACTACTAGGAGTCGTCGCTCGCTTTGCTCGCCTAGTCAAGAAATAATCTGTATTTATTATTTCAGTTGATAACTAGTTGTTCCAAATATTATATTAAACTCCTAGTTTGTATTGAAAAGGAAAGTATTTTTTTCCAAAATTAGATCACTTTAACCATTAACGTAAGCAATCTTGTACAGCTGCAATACAATATATACAAGAAATCAACGCTCTGATATTAATTACTTTAGCTCCCTGCAATTAGATACAAAATAAAAGCCGGGTATGGCAAAGAAATTACTTTTAATGTAGAAAAATGATTAATTTATCAAAAACATTAAATAAGAAACCTAACATTTCTAACGATCACAACAAGTAAGAAGTACCAGTTAAGAAAGACAATACTAAGTCAAGATGTATATATTCCAGTTTTTTAATAGAAATATACATATGATCTGCAGGGATTAGAACAAGGGAAATACAATTAAAAACAAAAAATTATCCGTTTGCGACGTTTTGCTAACAATATGCTAACTTCTTCGGGCTAATTTTTTCGATAACCCTTTTTGATTTCCAAATTTAAAAATAAAAATAGCGGACAATTGTTCATATTATTTTCGTTTAACGTGAACCATTGCCCCAAATTTGAAAAGTTTCCGTAGTCTTACTTTTGGTTGGTTAAAAAGTTAGATAAATGCTTGGAAAAATATGGTAAGTATAAAGCTGAAAGGAAAATAATAAAATCTATAAATCATTTGTTTATTCTTTTCTAAGGATTTACGAAAATATTATAGTACATAAATGTTTATTTGTTTAATACTTAAAAAAAAATATTTGCTTTGTATGTTTATTTTTTACAATTAAAATTTACTTGTTAATTAAAGCGAAGATAGAAAGGGTAGAAAAATTGCGATTTTTTTAAATGTGGAACTACTTACTTCTCATTGGTTAAAATTTAGCTCGTCTATTTTCGAATCTCCGATGTTTTCCGAAGGAAAACATGTCAAATTCAATGACAATAGTTAAAATGACATTACGTAAAGAGTTGTCAAAATTATAAGAATGTACAAAATAAGTTATCGTTAAAGAATTATTTTTTATACTTTGCATTATTTTTGATTGGCAAAATGGCAAGTAATTTTTATCAAGATGAACATCGAGGAACTGTACAACCTTTACTCACTGATTTGTACCAAATAACTATGGCTTATGGTTATTGGGTTAGTGGAAAAATTAATGATTACGCTGTGTTTGATTTATTTTTTCGAAAAAATCCGTTCAATGGAGAATTCACAATTTTTGCGGGATTAGATGAATGTCTAAAATTTTTGGAAAATTTTCGTTACAACGACAGTGATATTGCGTACTTAAAAGAAACACTTGGTCCTAAAATAAATCCTGATTTCTATGATTTCCTCAAAGCATTAGATACGAAAAATGTTACAGTGCTTGCAATTGAGGAAGGGTCAGTAGTATTTCCAAGAATACCATTGTTGCGAATTGAGGGTCCGTTAATTATTGTACAACTATTAGAGACGACTTTATTAAATTTGGTTAACTATGCAAGTTTAATGGCAACAAATGCAGCAAGATATCGAATGGCTGCTGGATCTCATATACAACTTTTAGAATTCGGTTTGAGACGTGCTCAAGGTCCTGATGGTGGATTATCAGCTTCTAAATATTCATATGTTGGAGGATTTGATGGGACAAGTAATGTTTTGGCTGGAAAACTATTTAATATACCTATTAGAGGAACACATGCACATGCATACATCACATCATTTACGGATTTTTCAGAACTTCAAACATTTGAGCTAAACGATAAAAATACTGGAGTTTCTCACAATTTACAACAATTAGCAACTGATTGGCGTTGTAAACTTACACCTTTGTTTAAAATATTAGGTACAGAGGCTTCCGATGGTGAACTAGCGGCAATGATTTCATTTGCAATTGCTTTTCCTGATAATTTCATGGCATTGGTTGATACTTACGATGTTAAAAAAAGTGGTTTACTTAATTTTTGTTCGGTCGCTTTAGCGTTAAACGATTTAGGATATAAAGCAGTGGGCGTTCGAATCGATAGTGGTGATTTAGCATACTTATCGAATGTTGCACGGCAATATTTCAAACAAGTAGCTGAAGTATACAATTTGGCATGGTTTAGTAAACTAATAATCGTTGCATCAAATGATATTAACGAAGAAACAATATTAAGTTTAAATGAACAAGGACATCAGATAGATTGTTTCGGAATTGGTACACATTTAGTAACATGTCAAAGGCAACCAGCTCTTGGATGTGTTTATAAAATGGTTGAAATTAACGAACAACCTAGAATAAAACTAAGCCAAGATGTGGGTAAAGTTACAATACCTGGCAAAAAAGAATGCTATCGTTTATATAATATAAACGGCCATGCATTAATTGATTTGCTTCAACGATCAGTTGAGCCTAGCCCTGAAGTAGGGCAGCGTGTACTTTGTCGTCACCCTTTTGAAGAATCTAAACGAGCATATGTAACTCCTACAAAAGTTGAACGATTGCATAAAGTTTACTGGAAAAATGGACAAATTATGCAGCCAAAACCAACATTAGAACAGCTTCGCGACAAAGTTTATGAGTCAATCAAAGCATTACGTACAGATATCAAACGTAATTTGAACCCTACGCCTTATAAGGTTTCTGTTAGTGACGGTTTGTATAATTTCTTACATGATTTGTGGTTGGAAAATGCACCTATTGGTGAGTTATGTTAGTGTTAGAATTTAAAAGAAATAAGGATATTTCATAATTTATCTTAGAAATCAATTAAATAAGCTAATAATAAAATTATTGTGTTAACAGATTTTTCGTTTATTAATATTAGTCACCGGTTAATGTGTTTATACTTTAATAAATGTATTTTGATTCAATTTTTTAAATTTATCTTTCTTTAAATTCCTTGTATTTCTTTAGGAAAAAGTAAATTTCAAATGAAGAGAATATTAATGATAAAGTTACTTACATTCCATTGATAAATTTAATGATTACTTCAGCATGATTATACGTTATTATGCAATTAAAATATAAAATACATATCAAATCATATACATAATCAAATTACTAAAAGCCTTTATCAAAAAATGATTATGTTTAAAATAATATAGTTTAATCTTATGAAAGCTACCTGCTCCGAATATCCCAAGTTTGTTGCAACTTACAACACTTTTTTTAAATGTCCCAAAGGCCATAAGATGATAAGAATGAGGAATCGGATTCAGAAAGTGTTTTGGTTAATTTTTAGAGGGTATGTTGGTATTAAAAAGATACGTTCATCCTCCAAGTCGCTTCTCTATCTCGTTATTTGTGAGTATGTCGAAAAAAATTCTCAAAAATGGCTGAACCGATTTGAATGAAATTTGTACAAGTAATATAAATGGATGGTATAAAGATGATATTCAGGAAAATAACAGTCTTTAATCTTCATTATAACTATTTGAAACATAGCTGTTTTCCTAAAATTATATCTCCTTCTAACAACGTTTTTGTTCAACTGAAATGGCCCATGTCCTTTATAGCGACTTCAATATCTGGCCACGTTTTATTTTCTACTTTGATGTTTATTTAATTCGCGAGTAAATTAGGTTATAATAAAAATTTAGCAATAAAAGAGAAAATTATACGATAGTAGAATAGAATTAACAAAAAAATCGCGAATTTAACAAAATAAACAAAGCAGACAATGAAAAATTGCCAGATTTTAATGTCGCTTAAGGTTCACGAGCTCATTTTATTATTAAATTATATTAATGTGATCCTGATTTACCTAAATTCTCATTTTGTATTTTAAAATGTTTATATTAAAATATTATTTATCAATACCTATATTAATTAAATAAAATAAAAACAATTTTTATATAACTTAATAGTACCTATTCAGAAAATGTAAGCATTTCTTCTAAACTATATTTTACCTTTTTAGTTGGTTTTCTAAACCTGCTTCAATGTGTTTATAAGGAACTATCTATAAAGCACTTAAATTTATTTGTAGTGGTGAAACGTTTGTTTTGTGAATGTTATATGAGGAAGAAGAACAGATATAATGGCGTATCACATAATTGAAATGCAATATTTTCGCATGTATCATACATGCGAATGTATGATACATTTACACATATACAATATGTATAATGAAAGTGAAGTCAAGAGAAGAGAGAATATCATTTTCCCCAATTTATTTGATAATTAAGAACTAGAGAGCGCTCATTTCGGCAGTAGTACTGTATCTATATTTAAAACACAATATCCGTTATTAAATAAAAGAATAGTGTGTAGTTTGTGTAATTTTTCTACTTTTCTTTAAATTTAAAGTGAGTTATCAATCAATGAAAAATTTTTTATAGTTTCAAGTTTTTTTGAGCAATAACCAATAAATTATTTTATGAGGATACAAATATTTCAGAAAATATATGAAAAAAAAATCATAAGAACTAATCTGATTTCTTCTGAATTGTTAGTAGTACAAAGATACTATTTTATAAAAGGACATTCTATTCTATAAAGAAATATACAATGAATATTTCAGATTGATTTTTTAAGGATAACAACAACTTTAAAACCTACCTTTGGTGATGGAGAGAAGAAGAGATTTGTAAGGTTTTGATGATCGAAAAGTATATTATCCTTTTCTCGGATGTATTGGCTTAGAAGGGGCGATACTTCATCTCCAAAAAGGGACTGATTGTCACGCCAAATTTGTCGTTTTACTTCTGTATCTGTGTCATTATACAATTCTCTGTCACGAACTAAAACTTTTAAGAATTTGTCGTCTATATGAGGAGTGTTACGTAGTATGCACATAACTACAGGACGTAAGGCTTTCACTCGTACAAAAGGAAAACTTTTGATTAAAAGTTCTTTAAGTTTTCGATCTTTTTCTCGACCTTCTTTTTGGCCAATTAAATTAATATGGTTTATTAGTTTTTCTCTTAGTTCCTAGAAAATAGAATAAACTCAAATCAGTTTTTCCATCCAAAAAATCAGGAAAATTTTAAGAAATTTACCTCTAAAATGGAATTATGAAAGTCTAAGCGTCGTACACCGTGCAAGTCAAGAAGTGGAAGCATTGGTCGAAGAGAAGGAAGTAAAATTCCATTTTGTAACTAAAATTTAATTTTAATTCATTAGGTATCTGTGTTTATAGTAAGATTAATTTTTTGATTTGTAGAAAAGCGGTTTGTTAAATTTAATATTCAATTCTTCAGTGACTTAAAAATTACTTTTAAACTAACCGTTCCGCAATTATATCAAAATGTATTTTTGTCATAAAACTATTGTTACTGATTATATATTATAGAAAAATAAACTATACTTTCGATAACTAATGTAATACTATTTTCTTATCAATGAAATATTATCTACTGATGTAAAATACTAATAAATCAGTTGTATAAAAATATTCATAAAGAAAAACATTTTTATAAGAAGATTTGTAATTAAAAATATTTACTTGAAATTCTTCAATTGCTTTTAAAGGATCAGTACAACTAGTTAAGGCATCCCGTAAAAACCTTTGGCCCGGGACACCTGCATCTTCTAAAGAGGATTCAGCTACTTTAGATTGACTCATTTCTGGTTAATTTCAAATATAGTAGAAGTAAATAATTCTCTTATTCTGTGAGCATTTTGATGTCAAATTATGTCAACATGACATCTTCCAATTAAAACAAATCCCACGATGAATGAGTTAAGTGACGAAAAGCGAAGCGGCAGGATATCCAACTTGAACACAATCAACACAATTTTAAAATGGTATTGAATAATCATACAGAGTGCAGCACTTAACGGAGATCGCTGTTCGTATTTCTTTCTTTGCGCATCGCGTTTACTCGTTATAAATCGTGTTACCAATCATTTAGCTCTAAAAAAGGTGGTAATTTATGATTTATTTAAATTTATTTTGATTTTTGACATCGGTAAGTAAAAAACCCATAAAAAACATTTTAATATTTTTTTCTCGATATAAATATTGTAAAGATTGGGTGTAAATTCCCAGACAGGATAAAACAAGAATTTAAGATCTATAAAGTTAAAACTCAAAGTTGTAATTATTTTTTATGAACTTTCCAATACAACAAAATATCAATTATCGTACTTAACTTATTAGCATTTTTCCTCTGTTTTTTTTCCTAATTTTAAAATAAAACCAAATTTATTTACTGTAAACCAGCTTAGTAGGAAAAATTAAATTAATTCAGTGAAAGTCAATTCATTCTTCAGTTATTAAAACTAAGGGAAAATATAGGGCTCAATTTCTATTGTTGCAAATACTTTTTTGGCGGAACATTTGGCTAACATTCTTTGGCTCAAGTCCCTTTTAGAACAGACATCTCTGGCGACGTTGTATTTTCGACTTTGTTTTTAATTTAATTCGCGAATAAATCGGTCCATAGTGAAAATTTAACTACAAAAGAGAAAAGTATGTCATATTAGGATGGAGTTTACAAAAAAAAATCGAAAAGAATAAAAATAAAATAGAAAATGCAATATTGCCAGATTTAACTGTTCTAAAAGGAATTTGAGCCATTTGTATATTATTGTTATTATAGGAATACGTTTTCGCTAGTTGGTCTCGTAAAGATGCTAAGAATTAGTTTTAGAAACATACAGAGCTGGATTTATCCTTAATCCACCCTGTGGTACCATGAAAAATAGTGCCCCGTTGTCTATATTCTACATAAACTGAACTAAGTATCCAGAATATATTTTCAAATAAATACAATTATTAGTTGTAAAATTATGGACAATGAAAGTTGTTTTTACGATTTTGTAAAGCAGTGCTTTTGATATTATTTCTGAATAAAATTATCATGATCATACTTTTTGAAGCATTTTTGCTCAGACCATACAAAGCTTCTTTTAACTGGGAACATTTTTTTTTTGAAACTCGAATATTGTCGTCTCTGCAAATTTGTGGCCTAGGGCACTAGCTGCTAGTGCCTCTAGTGTAAACGAGTGCTGCAAAGATGGTTCCAAATGAGAGAGTAAAGGAAATTATGAACGTTATGAAAATTAAAACACCTTAACAGTTACAATTTAGAGGAAACGACTTCATTGATATGGAGATTTGAAAAAGCTAAATATAGATAACAATAGCGTTCAAAAGAAACCCATTGAAGATACTGCCAAGAACTGTTGAAACGCGTTGTATTTAATAAAGAAAAAAAAATTGAGCCATCCATATTTAATTAATCATTACTTTATTAATTGTGACTTGGAAATATTAAATATAATATTTATCAATGTTGATCAATGTTTAAAATTGGCAATTGAATGAAATCGAAATGACAGTTGAAACAAATGACGACAATTGAGAGCATAATTATTATATTTAGTTTTCACCCACATGTATGTGTTTAAATTTTTTGTTCTTTGTCTTTACCGACATATATATCAACATTGGGCTATTATTACATTTGTTACTATTTTAATTCAGTTTTAAATTTTAAATACTTGGTTAAAATTTGAACTAATAGCTTATTTGTCGCTAAGGTACGAAAAACTTATTTAAAAAAATATTAAAAACATAACTTCCTATTGGTTTTAAAAAAATACATTTTCATTATCTCGCGTAGTTGGCATGGTTCATATTTTAGATATAATAGAAGTCTCTCAATTAATTAATTGCTCTGATGCATTTTATTCAGGTTAATTCAGATCTATGTTGGAATACCTAAATTCACTAAGTATAACAGTATAAATAAACCGCCGTAACAAGTTTATTTATTTCCTTCCATGCAGAATCCAAAGAAGAATGATTTCAAAAATTTATTACAGTACCTATACGAAAACAAACTTTTATTCAAGGGTTTTTAAAAAAAATAATCGAATAGTCTGTAAAAGAATTACAATACACCATATAAAAATAAGAGAAAGAAGCCTCAAATTTCATAAAAAATATTATTGTCCCTGAGGCACAGAGGTAGAGGATCTCTAGGATAAAATGCTTATTTATACTAATTGTGCTTTTTTGTGGCTCCCGATAAACTAACCATAATGATTGATGTCTGTTTTTGTTTGTATTAATCATATAAAAAAATGAGGGAATCAAAATGATTACCCCTTTGGTGATTAAAAGTATATGTAAAATTCATAAAGTACTTATAACGAACACTTTTATTAAACCAATAAGACCTATACCACCTATACTGTTTATAATAACTTAGGGAGTGCTTGAGGGTAGATCGAGTAAATCATTTTTTTAGAAATTTAATTGATAGCGCAAAACTTCTTATAAATTTTTCGATTTTATTTAATGTTTACTAGGGATTTAAAGAGATTTCATTCTATAAAACATTAGAAAAAGAAACCAAAGAAACATTTTCAATGTCTTCCTCGTAGTCCTCATACAAACGATACAAAATTTAGAAGCAATTTTTATAAACTTATATTATAAGATTATGATATTTTTACAATATTCAAATGAATTGTTTTAATTATTTGTACGATGATATTTAAATTCCTTATTATTTTAACGTAATGTACAAAATTGATAAAATTGTTTGGGATATTTTTTTGTTAGGCGATGCACATGCGCAATGCGAACTTCAATGCAGGTTGTTTGCATTGTTTGCGTCTTTTCTGAGTAGTTGCTTTTTCATACCAAAGAGGATATGAGTGTCTCCGATTCCCGTAACAGTGTTAAAAGAGAAGCTTGTTTGAAGAAAAATATGAAAGTTAATTAGATTATTTTTCAAATTTTAATTGTTCGAATAAAGCTAATGAATTATTCAATCGTCTCTTCATATCAGTTATTTTTCGTTTTTATTATGTAGGGATACAATAATATTATTTGTTTAATTAACAATTCAGTCTCAGTATCAATCAATCATATAGGTTATGTTTCCATCTTTTATTAGTATTTTAGGTATGTAATTAACCCTTTATAATTTGCTTAAATAGTCATTGTGATTATGGAACTATAATACGCAACTATTCTATTTTCAATATTTTAGACATACAATCATGGTGGGAGGTTCCAAGCATTGCTCACTTTTGTTCGTTATTTAGAGCTACGTTTAACCTCCTTGATTTTGATATTGAGGTAAGCGTAATTATTTTTGATTTTGTTACCGTAGTTTTTTTGTTTGGAAAGGATATGCTTTAATGTAGCTTTAGATATACTCTAATGAATAACTTTGTTGTTACTATTGTTATAGGAACTTGAAGAAGCGTTGCTAACAGACGGTACAGAGGATTCGGGAAGTTCTCTGCTCCAAGAATTGATAGTGCGTTTGCTATGTGGATGCCTAGCGAACAACGATGTATCTACTTTTAATTATCAAATGTTTTTGAGGCGTTTGTTTCGTCAAAAATGCCAAGAACATGGACGTTATAATCCATTTAACACGGATATCGATTTTCAGTTTTTACCATTACGTACTAAAGTAGAAATTTTGCATGCTTTATGTGATTTTCGTTTGGACGCTGATGATGTGTTAGATTTATTGAGCAATTTAGAAGCCGAAAGTTTACGCGTAGAGCCATTGGGTTATGACGATAACAATTCAGCCTATTGGTACTTTTATGGGACTCGTTTATATCGAGAAGACTACGACAAAGACAAAAATTCTAAAAAAAATAAACACAAAAATTCTGTATGGCAAGTAGTTTGTTTTACTGAGCAAGATTGGATTCACCTGACTTCGAAATTTAAAAGTGCTTCGAGTAAAACAGAAAAGGCGTTGTATCGATCGTTATCGGAAAACTTTTTGCCAGAAATACCGAAACTGTTTAAAGAGAAAGAACGACTGCAGCGGAAGAGGCTTTTGGAATTGGCGCCGCGACGAACATCGAGTCGCGTACAAAAACTTCGAGAACAACAGGAGGAGGGCGCGAAACCTCAAGAAGAAGGTACAGAAACAACAGCAACCACGGCGCCGTCTCCAGAAAATGAGGTGGCTACACCTAAGCCAGCGGTGACGTTATCGGCTCGGGAATTGCGAGCTATTCAACGAGACGCCTCCCGTTCTGGCTCTGAAGGTGGCAGTCGTACTCAATCTCCAGCCATGCCATCGCAAGCTCCAAGTTCTGGCACGACATCTGTTGGACGCCAAACAAATAACTCGTTAGCATCTGCTACCGGACAAATACTTATACAACCAGTAGTTAATTTACAACGTATTAAACTAAAGACATCGCAAATGTAAATATACAATTTCGATAAGTTACATTTCTGTCATTTTACATTTATCTACGCACACACCCATATACATTCGAAATTTTCATTCGATTTTATAATTGAAACAATTTACAAGTAGTTGTCATTCTTTTCTAGTTTTCGTCAAACAGAGGAAGATTTGCAAACAGGGATGTATAAAATCTTAGAATTCGTTAAAAATCATGATGATGCATGGCCATTTATTGAGCCGGTTGAAGAAGATTATGCTCCCAACTATTACACAATTATACGTAAACCAATGGATTTACAAAAAATGGAAGATAAACTAGATGCTGGTGAATATTCATCGTTTTCCAAATTCAAAGCAGATTTTCAACTAATTGTTCATAATTGCCGTTTATACAATGGAAGTAATAATGGTATGTTGCGATAGTAAATAATTTAATTTTAACTAAACCATATGGAACTTTTTTAGAATATACAGAAATGGTTGATAATCTCCAACAAGCATTTGAACGCGCGACCGACCGATTCTTAGATCAAGTTTCTTCTTCTGATGAGGATGTCGCTGTAGAATATCAGCGATCTGCTAAAGAAAATGTAATAAACACCAAGAAAAACAAAAAGCTAAAGAAAGAAATTGGGAAATCATTAAAAGAGAAGCAAAGAGTCAGCCCTTTACCTCAAGAAAAACACAAAAACACCAACAAATTACAAAAATATTCACGAGATGAACCTGTTGCGGATAAAAATAACAAAAAGAACCAAAAACAAATAAAAAAGAAGTCAAAGAAACCAGTTCCCGATCAAAGCGAAACACGTGACATTCGAGGAACGAGAAAAGTACGTGAAACGCGACGAAAAAGTTACGATTCAGATGAAAGTGTGGACAGCTTTAAAAGATCTTCCGAATCTCCCGAAACGATCAGAAGTCGAAGCAACAGCAACCGAAGAAGTTGGTCATCCAGTCCAAGTCCACCGCCGCCTAGAATACAAAAAAAGAAAAAGTTCAAAGATAAGCCCATAAATGAACCTATAATGACTCCTCAAAACGAAGATTTACAAAAAAATGAAAAAAAGTGGGATGAAATTATAAATGACATCAAAAATGACTTCAAAGCTAATCAAAAACAAAATGAGGATTACGAATTATCCACAAAACGAGAAAAAATCAAAAAAGAAAATTTTATTTCCAAAGACCCTATTGAAAAATCAAAGAAAACTTTACAGAAACGAAATTCATTTGATAGTTTCAATTCATTTCCCAACGACAAAAAGGATAAAAACAAGAAAAATCAAATCAAAAAGAAAAAGAGTCTAACTAGAGATAAGTCTTCTAAAAGAAAGTACACCGATTTAGACTCTGATAGCAGCAAATCAGATATGAGTCCGTATTCCCAGGAAAAAAACTCACCAACTCATAAAAAAGTTGTGAAAAAAGCCGGTGTTATTAAAAATCCTGCAGCCATAGAAGCTCTTGCACTAGCCACTGAACAAACATTAAAAGATATCAATAAATGGTTGGACGATACACCCAAATATTCGGACTTCAATTCTTCTAATGATTCACCAAAAGTTGATGATTTCGATAATATAGAAATGAAAATGGAATTAGATTTAAAATTAAATATGAAAGTCAATAAAGCTGCTCAAAAAGCTAAAGAACAAAACATGAAAGATTTATCAAAGAAACGAATAATTTCAAAAGACATAAATAAATTACACAAAAGACGTGAAATTCAAAGAACCATCGATCGCTTACAACCTGGTAAAAGTAAAGGTAATTTAATTGTCAATATTCAGAGCAATAAAAATTTGACTGAAGATTCATTGTTTCCAACCAAACCACTCTCAAAAGTCAAAGATTCAAAAAATGCCTCGGTAGTTCCACCAGAAGATAAAACTCCACAATTAAGTTTGGGAAAAGTATTAGACAGTTTTGGACAGCAACATAATTTTGTTGATGATTCCAACAAATCACCAAAAGAACATAAAAAAGCTGATGATGATGAAAAACCAGAAAAAGAAGCGCCCGTTGAAAAACCGAAGGAAGAAAATAAAGAAGAAAAATCTATTGAAGATAGTGAAGTTCAATCTAAACCAGTTAAAAAACCAATATTAAAACAGGAAAATGTAACTCCTAATTTAAGTGCATGGTTTAAAGCGTTTGGAGCTCCTAAATCTACATCTGCATCCAAAAAGAAATCGGAAACGGAAAACGAAGGTGGGCGAGACGTGGAGCATGGCGTGACGCCTATTTCAGCAGATGAACGTGGAATGTTCAAAACAAACAGTGAATTTAGTGAAGATTATAAAAAGACATCTCCAACTCCGTCTCCTGCAGCTGAAGTTCCCACCTATTCGGCTCAACCGGCTCCTCGAATGCGAAAAGCGAGTACCGGTAGCAGTGTTTCAGAGCGTTCATCGTTCAGTCAGGATATGACTGATCCATTAGATTCTCCACGGTTAAGTTTGGATGAACGTTCTGGTGCATATTCAGCACCATATCCATCGCCATTGCACAGGTCACCTATAGGAGCATCTCCTGTGATGGCATCGCCACGTTTTGATGAAAATCAACGCAGCACACCATATCCACCGTTGAATGGAAATATTCGTGTTGGATTTTATCAAGACACAGTCAAGAGTAGTCCGGAAAAATCCTGTAGTCCACGCGATCAACCGCAATCACCTCATTCACCATATCCGTCTCACGTGTACATAGCACCATCATCTACCGCATATCAATACAGCAATCCTCCATCATGCCCAGGTCCATCGCCTGCCCAATCACCGGCATACACCCAACAACCTTCAACACCCTATAATGATGTAAATACCACATATTATGATTCATGTAAACCATCACATATACATGAATATGGATCAATCAATAAGCCAATAGAAACTACATCTTATAACCACGTACCAGAATCTCAACCAACAATTCATACAAGTACTCTAAGTGAAACGTATCAGCAACCTAAACCAATTGAGCCAAAAATACAAACTACCAATTCCGTAATTCCTGTGAAAAAGCGGCTATATAATGAAAATTCTGACGTGGATTCTTCAAGTGTTAATACAAGTCGATTATCATCACCACATAGCATAGGCATTCAAAATATTTCGCGTGAAATGAACACATACTCTAATCGAGAAATGGAATCAAATTTATTAACTGGACGTCAATTGAATGTTAGTACTGACCAGTCTTTTACTAGCAAATCTTACTTAGTAACATCTTCACAAATGACTCCTCCGATTGAAACTCATACAAAAACTTACACTGATTTGGATAGTGCTCGCTTAATATCGCATAGAGGGTTGAATTTGCCTTTACCAAACACACAACCGTTAAATATCCCGAATCCAATTAAATCGATAGATTTGACCGGTCCAGAATCTCCTGTATACGGTAGACGAAGTACGCTAGATTTGGGACCAGGAATGTCACATCCTCGCCCTACTTTGAATATATATGATCGTGGAAGTTTAAATCCTGGAAGCAATCTACTTGAAATTGGACAACCAACTCATTATGGACGAGCTCAGGATTTAAATGTCAAAAGTACATCAAGTTCTACATCAAATCCCATTTCATCCAACAGCCAACTATATGATGCTCGAAATATTCCCTTAGATATGAATATGCACCATTCCAGACTAAATTTAAGTTCAACAGATTTACGAATTCCCACTGTTAGAAATAATAATATTCAGAGTGTAAATCAACCTTCTCAAATTCAAAATTTAACCAGTCAAGATATAAATAAACAACGTAATGAATATCAGCATCAAAACTCATTAAGAGCTCCAGGAAATCGCCTTATTCAAGGAGGAATGAATATTGATTTATCTACGTCAAATTTATCAACTCCAGCGTATAATTCAAGCATAGAAGCATCAGCTAGTTTGCGGGGAAATTTAGCTAATTTATCTCATATTGTTGATCGTTATCCCAACGATGAGCGTTTATTATCAGGGATTCCTTCTGCTGGTTCACCGTTTTATCCTGAAAAAAATTTGCACTCACAACCAATGTTTTCAAAAGGTTTACCAGGACATATTCAACCTCCTAGTTCAGTTGCATCGAGTTTACCAATGTTTTCTCAGTCAAATGTGCATATGAATAACATCAACACAACGACGATGGTATATCCAAACACAGCCATTCAGCAACCGCAAGTATCGAAAGCAAACACTGTTCAACCAAGTCAAAGTGAAAAGAAGTCACGACGCCGTAAAACGAAAAATAGTCCTGTAACAGTCGTAGAAACGAGTTCAGCGTCTTCAAATCAAGGATTCCAGTCTTACGCAGAAATTAAAAGTAATACCGTCACGAATGAACCATCGGCAATTTCACTGAAAACAGCGAGTGTGGTGCCGGGTAGTGCTTTTAATTTTGGACCTGCACCTCCATCGATAAGTTTAAGTTCAGGTTTGTACAGTGATAAAGACAGTTATAGTGGCTTTTTAGATTATCGAAATTCCACGACTAACTATTACATGGCAACGAGTCATCGTTCTACACCTGATATTAATGCAGAAAAATCACAACGAACAGTTTCAACAGCTGCAAATCCACCGAGTGGATCATATACGTTTCTTAGCCATCCACAAACTCGACCACCACCGTATCCAAGTTTAACACCACCTTTCATGAACCCTCATCAAGTTCCCGTTATGGACCGATCCTCACCGATTTACCAACAATACATGCAACGGCAAGAAGAATTGCTAAGACATTCCGGTGTTTTACATCACGGATATTTACCACCTACGGGATATCCTCCTGGATACCCACTAGAAATGCGACAGACATTCGATCCAATGAATCGACCTTCTCCTTGGATATAATTACAAAATATTCGTAATTATATTGAAAACTACATAGAACAATTATGAACGTTGTTGTGTTAACCGTTTAAATTTTTTATATATTATCCTACCAAAGACTTTAAAATGTATATTATATTTAATTTTTACGTTTTATTTAAACATTTTATATTCGAGTTGATTCTTACGACAATCTGTTCAAGTTACGTTATTTTATCAAATATTAAAATGTTTATTTTGAGTGTTTTGAAGGCCCATCGGAAGTTTTTTTGGTTCGTGTAAGAAAAATGTGATAACATTTTTATATTTAATGGTTTATTTGACTTTCTAAATCATGTTAATGGTTATTTTTTTTTTAAATAATTTTGATTGTTTTAAAAGTATCAATGTATTAAACAACCATAAAATTATTTTATTATACCGAGTAGCCTCTTTAACTGAAGATAGTTTAATATCTTAGAAGTGGTTTATTTAAAAGAAGTTTGGATTAAGTTATTGGATATTGTGAAAAAGAAAAAATAAGAATTATTTTGGTCCTTATACTTTCCGAAGTTTTTTTTTTTTTTTTGAGGATATTATTTCACAAAAAAATATTAACAATTTTCATTCCATTACAGTTTACGTAGCTAAAAAAATAAAATCATTATTTAATTTTTTTCAATGATTAATTGATATACGGCTAATGTCTTTACTAAATTATAGATAACATAGTTATCATACTTAAAAAACTTGAATAATTTATCATAAACTCAGGATTATTTATTGCAAATATAATTGATTAAAAATCGTTTTTAATTAATTAATACAAACAAAAAGAACAATAGAAGCGACTGTTTTTTGCAAAGTATTTTTTTTATTACTAAATTTAAGATTTGGTACTAACTTTTTTTTCTATAATGAAGAGAAAAACATTTATAGTAAATCAAATAATCATTAAAAAATCGAGGAAGAGAATAATAATATTATTTTTTATCTATTTTAGTTGGAATTGCATGAAAAATTGTTCGTAATTAAAATTATTTATTTTTTCTTGGAATAAGATCCTCATTTAAAAAATAAAGTTAACTTTGGAAAAATCATGAAAATTTATTCAAGGTAAAAAATAAATATTGTTTTCTTTCTTGTGCATCATCCAATAATTTTTATTGGAACTTTTTTTTTATTTATAAAAAACATTGAGAGTTTAGGTTGTTTATCCTAAATATATCAGTTTTTGTTTATATATATAATTATGCATTTACTTTATATGTTTTTTCTTCTCTCTAAACCGAGATTTTCGAAACGACAACTTTATTAAAATTTAAAAATTAAAATATTTATGATTAGAATCATTATATAATACATATATAGTTTGCGAACAATAGTAGTATTAGAAAATATTAATAATTATTATTAAATTCAGAAACATTTATTTGAAGATTCTAGTTTATAAAAGATCATTTTTATATATAATTAAACATATTATAATTTATTATGTATTTCAAAAGATTTTTTTACAAAGGGTCTCAATTTTATTTATGTTAAATAATTTTTAAAAATATCAAAAAAAGAATACGCGTGACAATTATCATATTATAATACTTATAATTAAAATTTATAAAAGAAATAAAATAATAAATTTATTATTAGCTCTAAAACTTACTTTTAAAATTAATAAATTTAAGATTTTAAATTAAAATTGCCAATTTTAAATATAAAGAAATAAAATTTTAACACTTAAATTTTATGATTTTCGTAATAATTTGAAAACAGAGTATATTTTTCTGGAAGTGACAAAAAATATGTTTGCTTCTTGAACCATATAATATATGAAATGTTTATGAGAATAAATAATCATTGGGTGCATAGATGATGACTGTTATCGAAAAACATTGGTTTTCCGATGTTAAGCGATTGCACTAAAGCACTTTTTACTTAGCAGCTGACGATCTGTTAGTTGTTAATACGTGTTATATACAAACAAGAAACATCAGAAAAGTCGTCATTTAATGACGTCATTATCATTGATCAGTTCATATATTGAATGATTTGAGATTTGCGACTGATGCTTAACATGCACTGAATTTCTTACTCAAAACAATGTACAATATATGTTGTAAATTGAAAATGAAAGACCAAATAATAATGTGAAATTTTCAAAATTTGCTTGTACTTCAATCATTGTATTTATATTGAAAACTTACAATTGTAAAGTCCAATTCAATGTGTGGGTTTACATAAAATTTATTTCATTTTAGCATTTTGAATCCTTGAAAAAAATTGTATACAAAATGGAGTTTTGGGAAATGGAAAAAAAACTAAGAAAAATAAAATCAAAAATTTTCTTAAAATAAAAATTTATCGAAATTGTCTATTTCCAAGTTATAGATTCTACGTGATTGGCTTGGTTTACTATCATTGACGTTAATTTTATTAATGAAACTTGAATTTAGTTAATGCAAATGCATATGTACATTCATTAAAATAATCTTTAAAGAAATTATTTTCCAATCAGCAAATTATTACAGGGTCAAAATAAAATTTGAATTAATTGTATTTTTATCTAAAATTTACAATCATTTCGATAATGAATCACGTGGAAATTGAATTTCTTTCTTAAAAAGAAATGAAATTATGTAACTAAACTTGTTTTGTAAAAATTAATCAAAAATAATTATAATTAAATATTGTTGATGGGCCTTATGTATATCTCAGTAAAAAATAAAATTAAGTATAAAAATAGAGACCAGTTTTCCATTTACAAACTATAAAAAATGATTCTTATATTGACAAAAAGAATATTATATAAAGCGAAAAGTTAAATCGATAGATTTTTTATAAAATCAAATGTTATTATTTGTATATTCTTGCATTCCGTTAATTTTTCAGTTTACGTATATATATTTTTTTTTTTTTTGTTTTAAAAGAAAACTTTAACTTCCAAATTTTAATTTTTTTCTTCTTTTAAGTGTTTGATCTTTTAATTATCTATTATATTATGTAAACTAAAAATTTATAACAGTTTAAGAAGTTATTAATGAAAATTTTATTATAATTAAAAGAATCTATATATATATAAGTATATAATGTATTTAATTTATATCGTGTGAGTACAATTATTTTTAGAAAAATTAACTTTAAATAATTTCACCACTTAATTAGATGATTAAATATAAAACTCATTAAATCGTTTAGTTATACTGGCATTTTTCGTATTATATAGTAAATATATATATTTAATTTTTTCAGTATAATTTTTTCTTGTACAAAAATTTCGACATCACATTATAACAAAAAAAGTGTAAATATAAATTTTATTAAAAATTTAAAGAGTACTTAGTGTAAATGGTATATTTAAAAAATTAGACTAAAAATATATTATGTATTATTCTATATATTAATGTAAATGAACAATAAAATAATTAATTATTTGTACTCAGAAATTTCAATTGTATTTTTCGATCAGGTATTCGATTCATGCGGTACAGCATGTCAATATGAGGGTCAGAATCAGGTGGAGCGGCAATTATAAACTTTTTGAGAATCTGGAAAAAAATATAACAAATCAGCAACTCGTCGTCATTAGCATTGATTTTCAATTAAGTAAAATCATGTAAAGGGTAAAAAAAGTTAATAATATAATCTTTGTAATACTTCAGTTAAAAATATGTGCATTTCTTGCTCTGCTAGTCGTCTTCCAGGACACATTCTGGGACCATGACCAAAAGGTAGTGAAGCAAAAGCGCTGATTGAACGATTTTTATTTTCCTTCAACCAACGTTCAGGTTTATATTTCAATGGATCATCAAAATATTTTGGATCTCTTGATGAAATTGATAGAAATGCTAACACTAATGTCTGGAAATAAATAAATAATTATTCATTTTCAATACTAGCATTATGAACTTATTTTTTTCAGAGTCAGAAACAAATAGGTGGAAATTATAGAACTTACACGATAGTCAGTATTTCGTATTATTAAAATGTTTCAAATTTTCTAATTTATAAATATCGAATTAAATTATAAAAAAAAGTTTTGAAAAATTGACCAATTTCTTACAACGTTTCAGTCAAAAATTCCGACTCCTTAAAATGCCTGCTTTCCCGGTTAATCTAATTAATTAATGATTTTATTGCACACTAGCTTATATCAGCCACTTCATTTGCGTAAAATACTATTTTTAATAATACCAATAATATTAATGGTTTAATTTTGTTTTCTGAAGAAAAATATAATATTTGATAAATTTTTCCCTAATTAAAATTTCCTATGTTTTGAAAACAAGATTTTTTAATCTTAAGAAGCGTTAATCAAATCACTAGTTATTTTAAACAAAAAAATTTATGAATTTTTAAAGATCTCTTTGATTTATCCATTCAATAGGCTATTAATTATAGACTGATTTTTTCATTTCTGAGTTATTTACAGAGAAAATTTTCCCTTATAATTTTTTCAGAATGATGTACATCCTTTTATTAGTGTAACAACAGGTTATATCTAAATATCAAATTCATCAAAATCGGTTCAGCAGTTCTCGAATTAAAATATTTATCTTGAAATTGGTTCAAAAATTAAGGTTTTTATAAACAAATTCCTGATTTTTATATAATAATTATTTAATAACTAAACATTGATGAAATATGTAACTGCAAAAATTAATGAAAAACATGAAAGAACGAGTTCTAAATTTTTACTAATTATTCATTTCCTTTCGAAAAAGCGTTATGAAAAATTGGACATGATAATTAATTTTGAAATACCTTCGCAGGAATGATGTAACCACTTAAAGAAGTATCGTTCATCAAAAATCGTGCATGTGCACCGGCTGTAGGAGACAAACGCAATGTTTCCTTAATACATCCTCGAACAAGATCGAAATTTCCTGAAACAATTTTTTTTCGTACATTCTCCTGTACGTCTTGATTGTGAGCTAAATAATGTAATGTCATTGATAAAGTGGTTGCTGTTGTATCAATTCCACCTAGAAAAACTTCCATACATAACATAACAATATCATCCCATCGAAGTTGATTGTTTCTTAATAAAGCGTAAATAAATGGGTTTTCATCCTCTATATCTTTATTTTGTTCAAACTTTGAGCGTATATTAGTTAAATGGTCTTCAAGAACACGATAAATTGTTGAATGTGATTGTTCCAACAATCGATATGCTTTGGTTTTATATACTTTCCAAAAAGGAGGTTGAATTAATGTTTGATATAAACCGTTCATGAAGTTAACGCTTGCTGAAATTATTTCATTTGCGTCACAACTGTTATTTAAACAATCAAATCGTTCTCCAGGACTGGTTATCGAAATAGCTAAAATATCAATTAAAAAAAAATTATTTCAATCTTTTAATTAAATAATTCTCTTCCATTTTATTTGTATTATTTGGGTTTACCTCAAAATCTCTTCAACAATCTAAAACTCCAAAAACATTTAATTTTGTAGGATAGTGATTTTCAAAGCATATATATCCCTGGGAGTACGTAGAAGATTAATGTTTATCAGTACAGATTTTTTTTAATTATTTTCATGCTTGCTTTACATAATCGCTTTTTACACAGTCATAGGTGATAAATGTTTTATTTTCAAATATACAAATGTATATATTGTCTTTTTCAACATTATAAATTAAAAATAACATGACTAGAGGGTAGATAAATTAAAAAAATGGGAACTGTGTTCTAGGAAATTAAAAAGTACGTATACAGTATAGTTAAAAAAGCTTCTGTATCAATATATCAGTGGTAGGTCATTTCGCCTATTGTAATGTGTATGATCTATACACGTAGTCCAAACGGATGGGATATATCCCAGTGGCGCTGGAGACATTCTAAGGGAATGATAATAATTACAAAGACAGATGAGGGACGCTGAAATATTTTTTGTTGTTGTTATCTGTTATTGTTTTATAACTGCTAAGGTTTTTATAGATTTGTGTAGTGGCTCTAGGGTTAATAAAAATTCGTAAATCAAGAAATATTGAAACTTTGGTCGATACGAGGATCGAATCCAGCACCTATCAGTTTTGGGGCAGCCACCTTGACCACTCAGCCACCAGTAGATTTGGATGCTGAAATATAGAAGTGCAATATTGAAATAATGAACTATTGGAAGAGAAGGATGGGTGTTGGATTTTTTTCTCTCTTTATAGGTACAATGGTTCATAAAAGAATGGGATGGCTTATGTTCTGTATCAGTGTTTCACAAACTTGTCGCAAATTTTTTTAATTAATTTGCCTGATACGACAAGTGATTCAGACAAAAGGGTCGCATAAATATGAAAAATTTTGGATTTTTAACAAAGGAAATACAGCGTTACATAAGTTGTATTGTCGCTGATAGTTATGCTATTTTAAACAATAGGATTGTTAATAGTTAATAAGGAATGGAGGGTGGTATAAATTAAACATTTATACTTCTAGTACACATTTCCTTCGTTGTATGACGAAATATGCATAATTCGGACAATAACAATTTTTTTCATTTTGGATTCGCTGGGGACGAGAGACCATCAAACACCGCTTTCTCTTACCTAGATTAACTCTGCCACCATCTAAAATCCCCTCCTAACCGCCCAGGGTAATATAACGCGAAGTTCCTGAAGCCAATAGGGTTTTCAGCCTCAAAACAACTATTAGAGCTCTGAAAAATAACTTTAAATATTTAAAAAATGAATAATTTTTTTTTATAATTTTGATCTCATTTTTCTTTTTATATGTCTGTAAAGACACTTTGTGCAATGAAAATATTAACATATTTAATCACTTGGAGTTTTAGTTGATAGAATTTTGAGTTCACCCATTTTTATTTTACCTTCAATCGCAAATTTTAATAAATGCGAATAAATATCATCAACTACGAGGTTTTCTTCAGAAAATTGTTGAAAATATTTTACATAATCTTGTGCAACTTGTTCATGTTTGTGAGTATATTTTTTTAACATTAAAGGATTTAATAAAGTATTTATCGCCTTTCTGAAATGGTACCAATCATTTCCATTGTTTGGAACTATCCCGGCGCTGTTAAAGGTTTTATTACGATAAAACGCTAAAGCTTCAAATGGTGGACGATGTGGAATTTTCCCTTCATTATTAGCAATTTGTGGCACATCTTCCACGTTAAGAGTTATCACTACAGTTTGGCCGTTTAATTTCAATTTGAATATTGGTCCAAGTTGTTTGCTTATATCTAATACAGCATCACCAAACCGTTCGGACGAATACTTCCCTAAATTATATAATGTAAGGTGAAAAATGCATGATAAAACATAGTATATATTTTTAACTTTGTTACCATTAGGAAAAAATAAATGGGAATGTCCAATAATTGGCCATGCAGGTAAAGATGGTATTTTCTCGAGTGGTTGCTCTTTGTTTTTCACATTTGTTGTAATTTTTCGATACACAATTAATTGCTTTAACGTAAAAATTATAGGCCGCTTAAGTTGAGCTTGCATCATCACAAAACTACCGCACTAACTGACCGCTGGATTACTTTGTAAAAAGGATCGTTCAAAATATTTTAGTTATAAATGCATGATGAATAATTTATAACTCATCTTTAAGTTTATTTTTTGTAAATTCAAAAAAGACAACAGAATCGATCAATCTTATTTATATGTACCTATTATGTATACAAGCATTTTTATTTTTACCTACAATTTGAAAGAGATTGATTCTGTTTGGAAAATTAGAAATACATATTCGATTTTTTTTTCTGCATACTTGGCAAATATATTTTTAAGATTTATCAGATATAATAGACTCTATATCATATTATTTATATTCTATGTGTTTATATGTAACAGCGTGGTAACAGCCTTAAAAATCATTTTTTATTCAAATTAATTCAAACGTTAAAATTTTGAACTCCAAAATGAATAATTTATTTAGAAAAAAGCAATGGAAAAATAAGCATTAACCGACATTTATTTGAACTTTCATTAATTGTCACAAATACGATAACCGAATAATATACGAAAAATTTAAAAAAAAAATATTAAATTAGTTTAAAAAAAAAAACCCTCCGACACTGGTACACTTGCTGGGTTTATATCCTGTAATTTGTCTGTTTATATCCAGTATGAGTAAAATTTACAATACTTCTCGGTTTACGAATTTTTAGAAAGCCTAGAGTCATTAGAGTTTAGCTGCTATGCCGTGTTAATGCAACTTTGAATTGATAAATGCAAGTATTCGAGTACATAAAATCCAAAAAATCTGATTAGAGAAAAGATATAATATATTTGAGTTGAATTTTTGTTCATACAATTTTCAAAAAAAAAATCGTAACAAATTATAATGGATATAATTTATCTTAAGCATTTAAGAACGCATTCATATACCAACAAACATAATAAAGGATCGCCATAGTCTTAAAACATTAGAGAAATCCAGGTCTTGATGACCTCGGTGAATATTTTTCAGCTTCCAAAATACTATTTGTACAACTTACCAGAGGTAATTATCCGATAATCAATTACCTATAAATATTTAAAGGTAATTGGAATTAAATTAAATTCATAAATGTTTTTCAAAAGTTTTCCGATTTATGAATTTATTTAAACTGACCATGAAATTTACACGTGTATCTATTTATAAAAGTTGAAGAATATGCTATGGTATTTTATGGTTACGATATTGTACATGTTGTATTTATCTGTTGGTTAGTGGATATGGTGGATATACACAATATACACATGTACCTTCATAAGCAACAAAGTAATAAAAATTGAGTAGTAGAAGGACTGTAGTTGCCGGTTGACTATTTTTTAAAAAAAGATATCATTATCATAAACTCTCGCACAATAAATAAAGTAAATACAATAACAAAATTATAATCTTAAAAAATAATTATCTTCAATATAATTTTAATATTAATTCACATTTATTTCAGTTAACATGGTAGATTACAGTTAAAAATGGGAAAAATAAATTTGAAATTGCTTTCTATGAAAGCACATTACTTTTTTTATAATGCAGGTATATATATAATTATAAATTTTAACAATTATATTAATAAAAAGTGGTATTATGAGGAAATAGTATTGTGTTATTAAAATAACCTGTTTGTATATTGCCATCAATTGTCACGTTTTTTTAATTGGTTTTATAATAATTGTTACCATTGTAACAATGATGTAAGTAATTTTAAATTTTGAAAAAAAGTGCAAAAATATAGTTTGCATACATTTTTAATAAATAATTTTTATACAAATAATATTGTTAAATTAATTAAAAGTCAAATATTATGCTTTCGAGTTTTTGATACTTCGTGTAATATATAAGTCTATTGCAATGAGCATCGCGGTTGATTTAAATTTAGTACCAAAATACTAAAACAAAATTTAATCAAATTAATCTCTATATAAATGCTTAAAAATGATTCAAAAACTATTATTTCAAATTTTAATACACAAAAATTTAGTTCCACTATTTTCCATTGTACTATTCAAAACTTTTTTATTAAGCTAATACTGTCTTATAGTTAACTAAGTTAATTTATCCAACAATTACAGCTAAAGTTATGATCTAAAACTTAAATTTTAAATTATATTGTGGTCTTAAAATTGTGGTAATATATTGTCTTACATTGTAGTAAAATAATTTACAAAAGTAAACTATAAACATAAATTTGAACAAAAATTCAAACAAATGAATTCCTAACGTATAACCCAGATACGTATTTCGATTGCCAAGTTATCTTCTTTAGTTGTCATCAAATAGTATTGGATCACTCCGTAACTGCTTTGTGATGAGTCACGCAATTCATTTGTTTGAACTTTTATTCAAATTTATGTTTATAGTTTACTTTTGTAAATTATATAACATAAATAAGATAATAATATATTTTAAATATAACAGTATAACTGTTCAAAGTCAATGAAAAAATCTAATTTGATTTTTTATTTTAAAGTTCATGTTATGAATTGTAGCATAAATAGTAAAGACGTAATTTTAATTTGATTTAAATATATTCTTAGTTCTCTGTCTTTGTCGACAAACATCCCACATACATTTGCCTATTTATTAAAGACTAGTAGCTACCCGTTAAATTACAGCTAACACTGGCACAACATTTAGCAAATGACAAAAATTGTCAATTGAATAAAATCAAAATAACAGTTGAAACAAATGACAAGAATTAGTTATTTCAATTTTGAGACAATATATTTGGTTATAAATTATGTTTGGTTTTCACTCATACGTATGTATTTACCTACATTCTTTGTCGACACACATACATAAAATATACGTTTGCCTATTATTATATTGATTTAATTTATATGAATTTTAATAAATTATGTTTTCACATATATCTAAGTCCTTTTGATATCATACATCGTTTTAATATGAAACAGTATGGTAATAAGTTTTAATGAAAGCTTTGAACATATCAAAATACACAAAATATAACGACTATGGAGTTATTAGACATAGAGTTGTTAAAACATTTTGATTTCTATAAGCTAGATTTTACAGTCATTAAACAGAGAAAAACGTTGTGCTAGAAAGGAACGTGAACAAAGAAAAGAGAAGAATGCTAGCTGAGAATAGAGGCAATTTTCAACTATATATTATAATGTCTCTATAGTTCCAATCTGTTATTTACATTCTGATTTCATTCTGTTATTTTAGAAGTTAAAGTTATTAGCATAGCTGTCGGAGATACTTTTGGAAAGTATTTAAATACTAGATAAGTTATTTTTTTAAAAAGTATCCGAAGTTACTTTGAGTATCTTACTCTTGAAAAAAATGAGCTTAAATATATAGTTATTTTTTTTAGATAGTTATTTTTTCAGATACTTTGTATACTATGTATGTAATAAATTTTTATTAATTTAGGGCAAAGGAAAGTAACATGTCTAATCTCCTAAAAAATACATTTAAAAGACGATATAGAATAGAACGATAAGAAGTGTAAATTGAATCTTATAGATCCAAACAAAATAAAATTCTGTATCTAATATCTCGGTCTCTAGGAATATAAGATATTTTTTTAAGTTACAAGATATAGTTTCTTTTAAAAAGTATCTACGATACTAGATACTTTTTGCTAAAAAATGAAGAAACTAAGGTACAGTATCTTAGATACTTTAAAGTAACTCAGTGACTTAGTTACTTTAAAGTAACCAATATACTTTTTTCTGACAACTCTGGGTATTAGTGTGGATTTTACAAAAGGCAATAATTATACTAACGATTAACCATATCTATATTCCAATTTCCTTACATAACAAAATCAATGCAATTATAATATGTATCAAATAGCTCTCCTTATTAAAAGAATAGTTTAAAATTATATAAATTAATTGAAAAAATTGTATGATAATTAAACAATCTTTAAATCTTTCATTGTTGTTTATTTCAGGTTCAGCACCTATCAGTATATTTATGTCAACGTATGCCAAACAATTGGGATTTTCATCAGTCGTTGTAGGAAGCATTTATACTTTTCTGCCCATATCTGGAATGATAGCAAAGCCTTTTTTTGGAGCTCTTGGTGATCGATTTCACATTCAAAAGCTGATATTTCTTATTTTTCAAATCATAACTGCAATAGCATCTTTCTCAATTCTTTACATTCCTCAAATACCAGTTGAACCAAAAATCAATTTTGAATGTTCCAGCAGTCCTAATTTTTATACTTATGTAGGAGATGATAGCGTTGACGATTTATGCGCCATTAAGAAAGCTCTTTCTTACACAAATCAAAGTGTGATAAGTTGTCAAGTAAAAAAACTTACAAAAAATAAGTGTTGATTGAAAGTATTATAAATTTTATATGTTCTAGTTGAATTGTCAATTACCAAGCGTAAATTCTACGAATTTGAATGATATCGTCGTTATAATTACTGGAAATTCAATAAATCTGGTTAATAACAGCTTGGTTCAATTTCCTATTGAAGAGATAATTTTCAACAATAAAACATTTTCTACATGTCCTAATAATGGATCATTTACTACAACGTGTGATGCATCATGTAATTCATCAATTATTAATGAATTACTCGAAATTCCTGTCGACGACAGTTCAAAAACAATTCAGTATTATCAGTTTTGGATGTTTGTTTTATTTTTAACTATTAGTTGGATTGGAATGGCAGTGGTAGTCAGTGTTGGAGACGCAATTTGCTTTGAAATTTTAAGTAAATATCTATTATAAATTTCATTTGCACTGTTTTAAGTTTTTATTTTTTACAGATGATGAACCAACCAAATATGGTTACCAACGCTTATTTGGATCTTTTGGCTGGGGCATCACTGCTATTGTCGCTGGATTTTTAGTCGACCATTTCAGCGATAATGTCTTATTTAAGAATTATTCTCCAATATTTTACATAGTATTAATAATGTTATTTTGTGATTTTTGTGCATCCAGTACACTAAAGGTAAAACACCAGTCCGAAAAATATATTAAATGAATTATATTATTAAAAATATATTTCTAATATTTTAGTACAAACAAGTCAAAATGTCAGTAAATATACTTAAAGACGTTGGTAAATTAGTAACTGAATTTCGTGTCCTAATTTTCATAGGATGGTGTATTTCAGTCGGTTTTTGTACAGGTATAATTTGGCAATTTCTCTTTTGGTATCTAGAAGATTTAGCAGCTGTAAAAAATTGTGAAATGGAAAAACAAATAAAAACTATAGAAGGTTTAGTGTCAGGTGTGCAAAGTTTTTTTGGGGAGATACCGTTTTTCTTTTTGTCTGATTTTATTTTGAAACGAATTGGACATATTCAGTCAATGAATTTAGTATTACTAGTCTTTAGTATTCGTTTATTACTATATTCAATTCTTACAAACCCATGGCTGTGTTTACCAATTGAATTATTGCATGGAATAACATTTGGTTTATTTTATGCAACAATGGCATCATATGCTAGCATTATTGCACCATCAGGAACAGAAGCGACCATACAGGTATAAATATTCAAAATTACAAATATTTTATTTGTCAAGTCAATTTAATGTTTTTAGGGTTTCACCGGAGCGGTTTTTGAGGGTGTTGGAGCATCATCAGGAACATTTGTAGGTGGTTTACTATATAATAATGTTGGAGGTGCATTAATGTTTCGATATTTTGGAATCGGTGCATTTATCTGCTTCATAATACATGCTTTAATTCAATGTATTTATCATCAATGCCGTCCAGAAGACAATAACATGTTAGCAAATGGTATGAACATTAATATTTAGTTAATTTAAATAGTATAAGAGCTAGCAACATTTTCGACAGAGAATTTTAAGAAAGCTGATTTTTTAATATAGAATATATATCAGTCTCTCGGCCAGGGTAAGGGCAATCTGGCCAGTACAAGTTGAATTTATTTGTGTGCATCTTATTTGTATCTGCAGGTGATAAAATAAATTTTTAAAAATTATCATAAGAAAGTCTTTATTTTTTTTACTGCCATATAATTGATTTTACAAACATAAATTTATGTTTATATATTTATATTATAATTTTCATTGTTTCCCACACCCATATTTATCCATAGATTTAAAAAGGCGTTTAAATGATTCATGTTCCAGAGAAGTATGATTAGAATATCAGAATCAAAGTAGCGTATGACAAATTGAATATTGAATAGGTATATTGAAATACTTGGGAAAAAGTACTTTTTTCATTATATAAAATTGCATCTGGCACATTGTTAACGGCAATTAAAACGTTTGGCATTCAAGTTTATGTTTGTAAAATCAAATATATCTTAAATAATGAATTTCTTGTGATCATTTTTTAAATTTATATTTTGATCATACCAGACTGCCCTTACGCTGTCCGAAAAACCGATAGAGTGGGTATATCCAAAAATCAGCTTTCTTATAATTCTTTTTTCTCAACATCGCTAGTTCTCGGACTAAAAACAAAAGAAAAATAATTTATATGTTTTTCCTTTTTGTATATAATTGAAGATGCAGAACCAGTAAAGTGGGAATCATACCAATCTAGCTCTACTGAATATTAATGATGTCAACGGTTGACATACATAAAGTTCATCGGAACAATTGAAAACTTTAATTTGAGTTATAAAAAAAATCATCTTAAAAAATTGTCACACAATACGTGAAGATAAAGCATTAGACTCAAACATCAGTTGAATGCATGTTTCGATGGTAAACTTAGTCCTTGTAGTATTAATACCAATAAATGGGCATGCATGTAAGAGATTTTCAAAAATTTGATCAGCAACAATTAAATTTCCTACAAAGTGCCTTCTAATCATGCAACACTTAAACACTAACTCATTTAAAGTTTCAGAGAATACAATCTTAATTCGCCAGGTTCTAATGAACTTGGATTTGTAATTAACATATGTAAAATTCAAATATTTAAAAAAATTAAGTATCAATTATAATTAACTATCTGTGTTTAAGTGTCGTATTGATTTTTTGCATTTTCTTATATTGATATACTTTCTATTTCTCACAAACAGTAAAATTTATTTCACTTTTTTCATTTGACAATTTGAAATATAATATATCGGAATAAACCGTTTGAATATCTCATATATGTATACTTATCTATTGACATTTTTTATAAATTATGATATATGACAAATATTTTAACAATGTATAAAAAATATGTTACAATAATTAAATTAAACCAAGTTTTATTTTTATATTTACTATCATGAGAAAAATAAAGAATAGAGTTTAATTGTTATAAATTATATATTTTGAATTACATTTATAACTCATAACTCCCCAGAAAAATAAATAATTGTACTCAAAAAATATTTTTCCTACTTATTAAATTTACATTGATTTTAATTTGCAATAAAAGTACATGGTTTAATTTTTAGCATATTGTTGCAATATGTAAACCTCACATTACTAGTTCGTGGAATTTAAACTAACAATACAACCGAATATAATTCACGAAATCTAGAAACATTAAATATACTCGTAGAGCTGACAAGCGCCTTGATTTTCACTTCTTCAGTCATTATTCTTCTATTCATTCACAAAAATTGCATAGAATAGTTCCCTACCATATGTGACAGAAAGAAAAACATATCTTCACCCGGTTTTTGTCGATTATAATAGTATAATAGGGCAATTTCGTTATTACTACTTATGATTGCTGGGGGTCTATTCTGGTCTTTTAATTATCTTATAAAATATTTATTCTAATTATCCTCTGTTTAATGAATGTAAGACTAGAGCTGTAAAAGATACTTTTGGAATGTATCTAGACATTAAGTAAGTTACTTTTTTAAAAAGTATCCGAAGTTACTCTGGGTATCTAGTTACTCTTAAAACAAGGAAGTTAAATACTTATCTTAAGTTATTTTTTAAGATACTTTTTTAGTTATTTTGTATACTATTTCGTAACGTACTAAGTAAAGTTGTTAGGTTATCAGATAACGTATTTATTGTTATTATAATTTAGAAAAAAAGTATAGTATGTATGTCTAAACCCCTGTAAAGAGGTTTAGCAATTAGTTTAGCAAGTCTTTACAATCCTGTTAAAAATGGAATTTTGATTACAATAATTTCAAAAAGCCTTTAATAACTTTAAACGACTTCTAATGGGCTTTTTGAACATTTAAAATGACTTTAAATACCTTTTCATATACACTTTAAAACTATAGAAGATTAATGGAAGAGGTATATATAATATAATATTGAATTTTATGAAACTAAATAAAATAAAACTCTAAATGAAATATAAAAAATAAAAATAAAACAAATTTGATTTTTTCGTAGACTTTGGAGTTATACTGTTTATGCAATATATGATTGTATAAATGTTATAGTGAATATGTAGGTGAAAATATATTAGGTAGGCCTTAGCGAATTAAAAAATAAAAGAAATTTCTGTACGTATATAGAGACAGTGCGTGTCCATAGGGACAGTATATGAGTCTCTCTTCGCGAATTTAGTGATAGTTCCTGGATAGATACGTAGAAACACTTATATTATTTGTTAATTCGCTAAGGTCTACCTAATAGATAATATATCTATCTTATATATTTTCACCAATGAGAATATATTCTCACTGGTAATACAAATTCACTGTAACATAATCACAAAGCAAACGTTATGTTGTACCAACAAGTAGTCAGATACTCCATTTTATTGTTTACTACATGCTTCATACTTTACTACATATTTTTTGTTAGTTTAGATGCTTTTAGGTATCGAAGTTACTTTTCGGTATCTAAGATACTTTTTTAAGGTACAAGATACAGTTCTTTTTAAAAAGTATCTAAGATGCTAATTACTTTTTGCCAAAAAATAAAGGAACTAAAATACAGCGACTTAGGTATTTTAAAGTATCTAAGTTATTTCAAAGTAACTAAGATCCTTTTTTCTGATGGCTCTGTGAAGAACCTAGCTTAGCAAGTCTCAATTGCTTCCCTTTGTATACCCACCTGTGGCAGCTCTACATCTAGTCGCTACACACTTATTGCTTATTCAAAATTCTAATAACTCCTATTGACCCAAGTTAAAAGTATGTTATATGGTAACCAATACCCATTTCTCGCAGAGTACCCTGTTAAAAAGAGGCATTTTAAATGTTCAAAAAGCCCATTGGAAGGCGTTTAAAGTTATTAAAGACATTTTAAAAGTAATGATTTCAAAATGCCTCCAAATACCTTTCTTAATAGGGTACCCTAATACATTTGTAACAAACACATACGTAAATGTAAATTACAAATTGCTACATATAATTTAAAACGATTATTAGAAACGAACTAAAAACTTTTCATTCCTCATTATATTTCTATAGGTATGGACTGATTAAATTTTTCCTTTTTGTAAACTTATATCAACTTTTACGAAACTATTTTTGTTTTTAATGACCGTAACGACCGTAATGACTTTTATGATTAAATACCAACGATTAAATATAGTGTTACAAGTCTATTTCTGTGATTATTCAATATTATTGTATATTTAAATTAATATAATATTAAAATAGAATAATATACCTGAAAATAACAATTAAAGTTTTATTTGGTTCAATTATCTGCATATTTTACCGAAGCAACGCGTATAGTTCATCTACGGCTAAGTATACTTGAGTATATGTTAAAACGACTAGAAGGCAATTTAAATATTTCACTTTATGACATTTATTAAGGAAGCATTGCTCAAATTGGCGATGCTTTTCAATTAACCATATTTAAACTGATTGAGTTAAAATAATTCATCAAATAAATAAAACCAATATATTATTTTAATAACTTAAAGTCTACCACATTAATCATTTGACTGAGCTACAAGGCTTTGCTCAGCTGTGCTATCTGTTATACTACACACATACTGTTGCATACCAATTACTAATACATATCAAACATACTTACAAGTGAACAGTGGAAGACAGTGGACGTTTTTAATGTAGAAAAAAATTGACAAATTATTTTTAAAAAAAATAAGTATGTGCATGTATACTTAAATATATTTGTTAAAAAATTGTAATAACTATTTTTCAATAATAATTTACAAGGTAATACGGATTAGTTAATAATATATTCATTCACTCGGCTTAACCTAAATTTTTACAATTTTCTTTTCAGTTTAAAATGGTTAAGGAAGCTGTAAATATGAATCTTTTGCCAATGAAGGCACATTATTTTTTTAATAATGGAGGTATGTTTTCAAATATATATAAATATAAATAATCAATCAACGTCTGGTTTCAATTAAAACCAATTGCATCATTATATCAATATTCTTTTGCTAACATGTATTTTTAATTAAATAAAAATACAGTTTATACATTCTACTAGTTTCTCCGTTTATATACTTTCAATATTTTTTATTTACATCTTTAAAATTATACCAATTCTCGAAAAAGTTAATTAACGTTTTATGTAGCTTATGGTTTAAGTTATACATTTGCTGTAGATATTTCTTTACAATCTTCTTAATTGTATAATCTAATTAGTACAAATAAAAAAAGAAAACAATTTTCGAAATCGTAAATGATAAATTTAATCTTTTTATAATATTTTACAATAAAGACAATTGTAATTTGGAAATACATCGTTCGATAGTTATTTTTGAAATCTGGAATTTTTCTGAAACTTTCATATCATTAACAATTGTTCAATAAACTTTTGTTTCGTTTCTTAAATAAACATTTAAGAAAATTATTTTTAACATTGAATTTTATTTAGCATACGAAAAATTGATGCTTATTTGTACTTAGTTTTGGCGGAGAAAAATACTTTGTAGTCACGAATTTCAAAAAATTGCGACATATGAAAGACAAATTGATTAGAAATTTATTAAACCAAAATTGACAGTTCTTTATAATTAAAATGTTAACGTATTTAAAAATAATAATCATCTGATTTTTCTATAGAGAGTTTTTAAAGCATGCGAGGGGTGATAATTAATAATTAACTTAAGAGCTAAGCCATAATCCTGCGTAATGTATTTAATGGTCGATTTCGCGAATTGAGTTAACAACAAAATAGAGAATGAGACGTTGCCAGCTTGTACCAGTCTAAAGTGCACATTTATCTGATTGTGTTTCTGTATAACTGGCCGAATTAGCCTAGTCTTACATGTGACGTTGCCACATTTCCGCTGATTTTTTTCTTTGTTTTTAAAACAGCTTTATTTGAAATATTTGTTTAATTTCCGGTGAACAATGATTAATTTTGCATCATTTTAGCATTTTCTTGAAATTAAACCATTTAAATGTTTTACTTTTATGCCTTTTTTATGTTGTTTAGGCTGAACTTTTATTTCTTTATAATGATGACGAATTTATTAAATTTACATTCAAAGAAAGCTTCTCACTTACGTACCCTACCACACCTCTTACGGCGGCATACGGCTTCCGGAAAGGGTTGGAAATTGAAGACCTAAGTAATTTATGTGACGTTATTTTCCAACGTATCTGATGGAAATTGATTCCAAACGACAAAATTAGACATTCTAGAATTTCCCAGCACTCTCTTGTCTTTTCCTCACCCTCAACAATTTATTGAAATAATAACTGAAAAAATAACATTAGTTGACAAACCGTACATCTGGTGGAAACGTTCCCTCAAAAAATTAGCCTTTAGTCAATTTAAGAAAAAAGTAACAAGTTGATTTTCTCAACCGTTCTTCTAATACGATACCGAAGCGGTGCAATTACCCATTAAAATAGCTGTTTATTTTGAAAAATGGTACTGATTTTTTTTAAATCTACCACGGACTATGTAGGAAATCGTATAATAATTTTCACGAATAGACGAAAAGAACCGGGGACTGGGGAGCTACTTCAATCTCTTTGTAAAGGTTAGAAACGGTAGTATATAAGAGGGATACATTCTGAGGAATGTGTTAAGATGTGGCGCCGCCATAAGTGTAACTATAATACTAGCTTCAAGTATCTTAGTTACCTTACCTAACAGTAGATATTTTCGGTTTAAGTTAGTATTTCCGACACAGTAGTGAAGGTGCATCTTAACACATTTCCCATCATCATTGCAAGATTGGAGTTCCGTTTTATTATTACCTTAGAAGTAGACAGTGTAAAGTGAGATTACTTCATTTTTCTATTCATATAAATAAAATGATTTCACTTTTCACAGGCTATGAATAGGTATATAGATGAAACTTCCGATGGTTTTGACGCCTTATCGGAAAAAAATATTGGGAAAATCGATCTTTTCTAGGGTTAGATGAAAAACCATGTTTTTAGTTGTCATTTAGTTCTCATGCTATTGGGATAGAAAGGAGGACTTCAGGTTGCTTAAAAATTCTTATTTAAGGTTGTTTAGAAGTGCGCTGGGGAATTATAATAGTGAGGGGTGTTTTTCTATGCTTATACATTAAGCATTGTAGATACTTTATTCGATTTATGTTCATGTCGTTATTCGATAAATATTATTGGAATTTTTATGAGTTGGAGTCTTTATTAATGTTATATGCATATTTTCCTCTTGATTATTTTTAAATGATTAAAATTTTGAACAATGAAAAATGACACGGTTTTCTATCTTTGCATTGAAATATATTGCTCAGAAATCCCTAAATGTCGCTGTTTGGTATTGATCGACGTGGAATATTTCAAAGAATGCGTTGCTATTTTTATTATTACCTCGCCTCTATTTGGTTATTTTGTTGTTAGTTTGCAAGGTACGAAGCTTATAATCTAATTTTACACCTTAAATAATCTTAAATATCAAATTTTGTACTTTGTAACTGGTTTTTGAGAAGTTTTAAAAATACATATTTTTTGAGCAAAGATTTATTTTTTGGTAACATATTTTATTTTCAATACAAATTTTTGAATAAAAGCCCTGTAATTTTTAATTAGCTTACACGAACTTAGATATATAAATGTTAAAAATTCTTTTAACACTGGCATTTTAATTGTTTGCGAAGAAATCAAATCTTATTGCTCCTACTTATAAATACAAAGAAGAAAGAATTTTAATTTCATTTGGGAAAAAGTTAGAATTCCGGTAAAATGTTAATTTTCGATTAGAGTCATGACTATAAGGTTGAAAATTTTAAATGAAAAATGTGAACCGTTGATAAATTAAAAAGGCGCCATTCTTTTCAGCAATAAATTACAAGTATCTATTTGCGATTCTTTTTGAACTCCAATGTTAAATTTTTGTAATATGGCCAATAAAAGTTAATGATTCAACGAAAGAACAATTGCAAATGAAACTAGAGTAAGTCGATTTCAAGGTCGACTCATCTAATTGTTTAAATATAGATAAAAGTACAATCAACACTTCTATTTTTATTTTCAACATGAAAGAATCTTTTTTTAATATAAGTTTTGTGGAAAAATAAAATAAAAAATCAGAAGTTTTCTTAAAATAACATTTGCATTTATAATGATTCAAATATTTGATATCACGATATATCATATTTCATGTGTAAAATTGGGGATCAGTAAGGTCACCCATATTCTATTATTTATATAATTGAAATGAAGAGTACGACTAGTTAAGATAAGATAGTATGTACTTTTATTATCATGCTATGTATTTTGTATACCTAAATAATACATCTGTATATTATATATATTGAACGTATATATTAGGATGGTGCAAAAAACTGTCTAATTTTTTTTCGAATCTCTCATTAAAATGTGTTAATTTTTCATGTTTTAAAATCCCTCTCCTAAAATTAGCCTCTTTTTAACATTTTTTTCAGTACGGTTAAATTTTGTATCGAATAAAAGTATATTATTTTCTGAAATTTTTAAGGAAAACACGAGTTATCCTAATGCAATGGTTAGGGACTATAAAACTATCGAGTTGAAAATTTGATGTTGAAATTGCAATGAAAAAATATATTTAGGTATAGTCTATTAAGACGAAAAAACAGTTTTAAAAATATATAGTGTCCGACCAAAATTAGTTTTTACGGGCGAAACCGAAACTTCCATATAAGGTCATCTTTTCCTCGGAAAAAAAATATTCATATTTAATCAGTTTTAACTTTTAAATTCTATTGGTATTTATTAATCATTTTGTCTCTAATAATTGTGCTAATCGTGAACATAACATATTATTATCACTTCTTATTTCAAATAAGTTATTTGTACAGAAATAAGAGGTTGTTTGATAGAAATGCACAAATATTTCTTTTGAATATTAGTTACGAATAACATAAAATTAAAAAAAAAGTTGAAAAACAAAATTACTTTTTACGTAATATGTTTAGGTACACAAAATAGAAAAAACTGTTTTTTATATCTTAAAAACAAAATAATTTCTTCTAAACTTTGATCAGTTTTTTCTCGAACTGAAAAAAAATTAAAATAATTTTAATCAACTGATAATTATCAGTATTCATAATAAAGAATCTAATATTATATGTGACAAACAATAATATTTTAAACATTTTCATCTCATAAATTTAGTTTCTGTCGTAGTTTCGGCTTGATGACAGCTGAAACTGTAACTTAGCCGAAACACGACCAAAACCGAAAGTTCTGTCGGACACTTAAAATATATATAAACAGTTACACATTAAAGTTTTATATTTAAACTACTACTGATAAAAATAAGAATAAAAATAAGTTAATTATTTATATAGATTTTAACTAAAAAATGATGAAGGATTCATGACTTCTATCCTAGCTTTCTTTCACCAGAAAATGTTTTTAAACTAAATTCAGTATTTTTAAACACTTAAATAAAACGACATAATAAAACATGTTTGTGTATTTTTTTCTGTTAATAATAAACTTTTTTGTCTTCAGGTTTGGCTCCTATACTTGCCAATATGCCCACCTATGCCAGACAACTGGGGCTATCATCATTTGCTGTAGGAACTATTTATACAATTTTACCCTTTATTGCAATGCTTGCTAAGCCGATTTTTGGAGCAATTGCCGATAGATTTCGTATACAAAAATTACTGTTCATACTCTTTCAAATCATAACAGCGATTATGTTTTTCAACATATTTTTTGTTCCTGAAATTACAGTAACCACAGAAGTACATTTAGAATGTGGAGATGGCGAAGTATTTTTTGACTCATGTGTTGGAGGCAAAACCTTAGATGATGCATGTGCTATTAAAAATATTATTTCGCAATCGAACACTAACGAAATCATTTCATGCCAGGTAAATAAGTAAGAAACGATTTGTTTTGTTAAGTAATTTTTATATATTTTTTAAAGATGCGTTGTGAGTTACCTGAACCAGGAATGTGGAATACAGTATGTAAATACTGGCATGGAGAGAAATATTGTGATAAAAATTATTCTCCAAATGAAAATGTCGAATTTACAGCTTATGTGCCTATGGATAAAACACTCATTGACGACAATAATTGTATACATTTTAAAGTAAATCATATTAGTTTTGATAACGGAAATTTAACATTTGCAACGTGTCCAACGAAAGGAAAGAATATTACACACATTTCAACAACTTGTAATGCTCAATGTAATTCTTCTTTGGTGAACCAAATAAACAAAGTACCACAAAACGACAAACCTCTGACTGGATTTTATCAGTTTTGGTTGTTTTGTATTTCATTAACTTTAAGTTGGATTGGTCTATCAGTCGTTATAAGTATTGGTGACGCCATATGCTTTGAATTATTAGGTATGTTTAGTTTCGTATTCATTTATATAACAATAAATAAATATTTTTTTTTAAAAATAGTTTACATGGAATAATAATAAACGCTATTTTAACATAAAACGACATTTATAACTTATGAAGGTTTTCTCAAACAATTAAATTGAAACGAATTAACTATTTTTGTTACAATATTTAATAATTTTTTTATCTCTACATATAACAACTATTGTCTTTAGTTCTATCAACGTTAATCCTTACTAATGTTGCCCCTAGTTTCGGCGATTTTACGCATGATATTGGGATTATTAATTAGAAATTTGAGATTTTTTTTTCATTGATGAACCGCTATACAATGGAGTAGAAAACTACGAAAAAAGAGAGGTAGGATACCACTTGTAATACTGTGGATTGAAAAAAAAGAAGTGTTTATAAGCATGTTATACACACTAACCATTGAAAAATAATAAAGGATTTCAAAGTAATACATTTTCCATTTAAATCAATATTTGGTGAGATAAGCACTACTTAAGTTGTAAAAATTTTATCCCACTCTGCCTATATTTTCAATTAAATGATGGAAATTTTTCAAAAAATTAAATTAAAACAGTCCACAAAATACTATTAACAGAAGTTGTTACAAATAAGATTTGTGAAATAAGAACGACGAAACGATAGCCTCACCTTGTCTCGAATTTGAGACCTCACGAAACGCCTTTTCAATTTCGAATCTATACGGTTTAAATTTTTAAAATAAACTTAATTCTCTTTAGGAATTTTAATTTAGAAATTATGCACCTTTAGCAGTTCTTTCACCCTTTTTTTTAAGTAAACTACCATAGCAGTCATTTTATTATTTACAATCCTTGAGAAAAACTGAATAAATTAAGAAATATTTTTGCACAAATACTTATATCTATTTTTTTACACCTCGAGATACGAAAGATATTAACCTAAAGAATGGTATTCTTCCCTATTCTTCATTGTGCGTAGTCCGACACGCATTTAGTCAATTTTTTAAAAAATAGAATGATATGTTATACAACTTTTGTTTAAATTTTAGCTATCCTTTTTGTTTGCTTAGTATTTTTAAAGCGTTTATTATTTATTCCATTCACATGAAATAAATGAGTTATACTGTAATGAATTAAAATAATAACTTATATTTCCAACAGGTGATGAACCAAACAAGTACGGACAACAACGTTTATTCGGATCATTAGGTTGGGGAATTTCTTCAATCATAAGTGGTTTACTTGTTGATCGTTTTAGTTATAACAGTGTAACAAAAAATTATACACCTGCTTTTATAATTATGATTATTATGTATATGGGCGATATATCATCATCATCTTGCATAAAAGTAAGAAAATAAGAAACTTAAATATAGCAAAAATTAATTATAAAACATTTAAAATAGTATAAGGTACTATTCTAGTCCTTTAAATAATCGAGTTTTGTTTTTTAAACGTTACAATCTCGCAAAAACTTTTACGGTGTCGAAAAAATTTAAGAATTTAACAACTTAGGTTCCTTTTAGCGACATTAATATCGAGCAATGTTAATTCGCGAATAAATCAGACCATAATGAAAATAAATCAACAAAAGAGAAAATTATACGATACTAGAGTTAAATTAACAAGAAAATCGAAAATTATATTAAAAACAAAAGAGAAAATGCTACGTTGCGAGATATTGACGTCACTAAAAGAGATATGAGTCAATTTAACAACAACAAAAGGCTTAAGTCCATTTTAGAACAGTCAAATCTGACAACGTTGTATTTTCTACTTTGCTTTTTATTCTTTTCGCGGTTTTTTATGATAATTCAATTCTTACATATATAGTGTACTTTTCTCTTTTGTGGCTAAATTTTCATTATGGATCGATTTATTCGCGAATTAAATTAAAAACAAAGTCGAAAATCACCAAGTCGTTGCTAGATTTGACTGTTCTAAAAGGGATTTGAGGCCAACAAAAACTTCAAAACAACGATTTGGTCGAAATCTTTATTATTATTTTCTTTTTTGATATGGGTATTCATATTTTTTTTTAAGAACCGTAGAACTAATTTCAATTACTCTTATGGAATTTAATAAGATTCTAATTTTTAAAGGAAAGCAACCATATATATTTTCTTAATCTATATACTATTTTGTAATGAAAACCGAATTTAAATAATCTTAAAAATGACGGAGAAAATTTGTTGAAAATTGTTATTTTTTGTGGAAAGACTAAAATAGTACCTTAAATATTACTACCATTAAAAGCTAACTTTTTTTATTTATTTTTTTAGTATACACAAACAAAAATGTCTGTAAACATATTAAAAGACGTAGGAAAATTAATATCAAAAGCTCGTGTTGTCATATTTTTGGCATGGTGCATTGTTGTTGGTATGTGTTCCGGCGTTATTTGGCAATTTTTATTTTGGTACTTAGAAGATTTAGCTGCCACTAAAGATTGTGATATGAAAAATCAAGTTAAAACATTGGAAGGCTTATTAATGGCATGCCAATGTTTTATTGGTGAAATACCATTGTTCTTTTTATCTGGCTATATAATAAAACGAATTGGTCACATCCATTCAATGAATTTAGTATTACTTGCATTTGGAGTTCGTTTCACTTTATATTCGTTACTTACAAATCCCTGGTTTTGTTTGCCGATTGAATTGTTACATGGTCTTACTTTTGGTTTATTTTACGCAACAATGACTTCATATGCTAGTATAGTCGCTCCTATTGGCACTGAAACAACAATACAGGTATACAAATGAGTTTTATCATTTGTTCCTTTTTTATAGTTAATTTTTTTAGGGTTTCGTTGGTGCCGCTTTTGAAGGCTTTGGAGTTTCGTTAGGTAGTTTTATTGGAGGTATTATGTATGATTCGTTAGGAGGTGCTAAACTATTTCGATATTATGGAATTGGTGCTTTTGTATGTCTATTGTTGCATGCTGGTGGTCATTATTTTCTTCATCGAAATAGTCAAAATCAAGATAATATACTTAAAGGTAACATCAATTTGATATGTATTTAATAAATTCATCATTTTTTGTGTTACTGAAAGTAGATTTTCAATCTTCGGCTCGATATTCAACACCAGGAGATGCTATACAAATGATTGATGATCATCAAGATCTGCAAACTGATCCCTAGCTTTTAAAGCCTTGTGTTCATAGACATAAATCGATTCAAACATCGAATTCATCGATTACTAAAACTTAATCGTTTAAAATTTTGAAATGCAAATGCATATTAATTGTAACTGTAGGTATTTTTTTATTTCGGGGAAAAAATATTTTCCCTTAAATGTCGGTCGTTTATTATTCTCGAAATTTTAATTTATAAATTGTTAACTTTGTAACTGAAAACTTTTTTTTTAAATTTGTAAATATATTTATCAAACATTCTTCTTAATTAAGAATGAAGATTGGATTGGTATGTTGAAGCGGATCCGAAATTTAAATATGCAGGCAATCCGAAATTATGAAAAAAATAATTATACCTAATAATGCACTTTTTTTATATTTAAATCACGAGCAATTTCTTTGACATCTAAACAAATGACTATTGAAAATCACAAATGAAGATGAAGTGTAAAATTAAATTTCCGGTTTTGGTATAAAAATAGGAGTTTCGATTTCAGTAGAAAATCGGTTCAAACTAAGATAGCAACTAAATTACGTTCGTAAACTTTAAAACAATTTCAAGTCTATACGTTTTTTGGCACTGAAATTTCATAAGAATAATGCTAAAAATTCGCTACAATCGAATCTCCTAATGAGAAAATTTAATTATTTCTCAGTTTTCGGATATTTATTGACCTTAGAGTCGCTAAAAATGTAAGTAGTTTTAAAGGTACGGAAAATAATAACTTAAAGAAATAATAAATTGTAATATAGACTCAAATAATTTATTTTCAATTATATTCTTTAAATTGCTCTTTTGATTTTATTTGAAATATCAACTTAGGTAGTATTTATTTGACAAAGCAAAGATGTAAATTAAAAGGCACGACTTGCAATCTTTTCATTTTCTGTACCCTTAACGTATTATTAAAAGTAAAAATTGTAATGGACAACGTTACAAAAACTAATATTTATATAAATCTAAAAAATTGATTGCTTTTTTACTTTTTTTTTTAAGTGAAACTTTGACTTTTAATAATACATACCCTAAAGATTAATAGGAGTCAGGCCAACTGATCACTGACAACCATTGACAAATTTTCAAATTGTTATGTTAACATTTTGTTCATAATGCCTCATGTTAGTAGAAAGTAAAAGTTCATATTGCGACGGTACTGGATTTTATTTTTGGGTTGATAAAAGGGCACAAAATATGATGTATCAAAACTTTTGGTCAGAAATAGTTTCTTATTCTTATTTATTTAAAAAATACATCAAACAAATTAACTATGAAACATAAAAACAAGAACATAATTTTTATTTTATATCAAATGTAAAAATTATTTAAGGAATAAAAGACATCGTACAAATTATTACAAAAATAAGCTTTGTAGTAATAGAACTTTATTTTATCGTTTTGTTGGATTCAATTAATTAAGATTTGACGTTAAAATAAATGTATTATTGATCAATTAAAATTAATATTAAAAAAAGTTGACCAATTAATGATATTTTGAAAAAAAAAACTACGAAAATTACATAATCAAGTTTTTATTTATATGAGCATAGAAAGACTGAACAATAATGTAATTATGTTAACTATGGTAGAATTGAATAAACGCTGCTTTTTGGTTTAAAATTGTTACATATATTATTTGATTCTATTAAATTATTAAAAGATAATACACCTTATTAAAAAGGCGTATATTTTCAAAACTTTTTGATGTCTTTCTAATATTCTGTTCATTCCGTTTTAAGACTGTTCTTATTAGCTATGTTCATTATATTGTATGTTATTTATTATTTATAACTATGCCAAGTATACATAAACTATAAAGTATGTATTAATACTATAAAACAAATTTTAATAACCGAATTGGTGTTGAATACTTATTAATTGTGAAATAATATGAACAATGATAGTCATTATTTTTTTTTTTTGGATTTATGGGAATTGTGATAAGCTGTGTAGTTAAATTGTTGTTTATGCAATTATTGCCTGGTACTTACCAGTACTTATTTAATTTATAAAACAAACAGTTTTCAAAATCAAATATAGAAATTTTTTAACTCAGGAAAATATATAAAATAAAAGAAACTTGAATTAGTCTTAATAGTTTTGGTTTTTGTTAGAAAAGATATTATATTTATTGTTAACGTTGTTATAGTTATTTAGGAAAATCACAGTTTTTGTAATAAATGTTTTTGGAAAAAGTGAAAATTCGTTAATACTTTTTTGATTTCAATTGCAGGTTGAAGTGGAATTGGAAAAAAATACCGATGCAGTATAAATATTGAAATGTGGATTAACTATAGTTTTTAATAGTATTGTGTCATAAATGAGATCTATTTATGTCCATATATATGAGCCAACACTTCTGGTTTTTATTCTTGCATATGAACAAAATGAGTCATCCAATATATAAAATATATCGTGGTCTTATTTATGTAATATAATTTTAAAAATTAAACTATAAACATCAATATGAACTAAAGTTTAAGCAAATGAATTACTAACGTATTGTCTAGATACGTATTTCGATTGCCTAGCAATATTCATCAGTAGTCATCAAGTAGTATAAGATCATTCCGAAATTGCTTTGTGATGAGTCAGTAGCAGCAATACAACTTGATGAAAATTGCTTGGTAATAAAAATACGTATTTAAGCATTACATCAGTAATTCATTTGTTTGAACTTTCGTTCAATTGGTCTAAGCTTTTGTTTATAGTTTACTTTTATAAATTATATTACATAAATAAAACCATCATATATTTCATATATTATATAAAAAATATTGTATACAAATCTGGCAATGGACTCAAGTCCGTTTTAGCTACATCAATATTAGGCAACGTCGAATTTTCTACTTTGTTTTTTTTTTCAATTTGCGATTTTTTTTTTATGGAAATATTATTTCCCTTTAGTTGCAAAATTGTCATTATAGCTCGTTTTAACCGCGAATTAAATTAAAAGTCAAGTAGAAAATGAAACGTATCCTGATTTTGACATCGCCAAAAGGGACTTTTACCAAAAAAGCTCGAAATTTTTTGATTTTTAAAAAAAAATCATCTATATTATAAAAATTATTAGTACGTCTCTGGCCATCTCTGGCTGGGTTTGACAGTTGTGTGAGTTTGCGCAAACTTAGCATTAAGACCGTTAAATCAAAAATAGAATCAAATCAAAAACTGTACCCACACAATGTAAATTTTAAATTTATTTAATAGTTAAAAGGGTTAAAAGAAAATAAATCAAAATGATTTTGGAAGTAGCAGTGACTTTCATAACTTTTTTATCAAATGTAGTCAAAGTCGGAGTTATTTTAAGTTTTTTAATTGGAAAATTTTTGGTTATGTGTTTAATAACATTAATCATTAACATTAAACAAATTTTATCATCAATTTTACTTCTCGTAAAAGTTTTACTCAGTGATTTTCAATATTTCTTAACTGATACATATAATTACTTAATAAATTTACATGAACTTGTGTGCAATGTATTTGAAACGGTATTTCTAACATTCAAATTACTCTTTTATAAATGTTGCGGCTTCGGTTCGTTTTTATGGACAACTTTTCTATCATCTTTAGCATTTCTTGATCATACTATGATTGAATTATTACTATCAGTGAAATACTTAAGTGAATTAACTGAAAACACAATTTATTTTATGATTTCATTACCCTCAAAAGGAGCGACGGCATTGTATGAAGCAGTTATCAGTTGTCCTGAACTTATGGTCCGGTGCATTAATACTCTTATAAATTTTGTTATAAATAGTTATATGAACTTTAACTTTGGAAGAATAATACATTGGTATTGTTTAGATATTTCACAAGAATATTTAGTGGCAATTTTTGTAGTTGCAATGATTATAATGTTAGTAAATAAGCGTCACGTTAAAAAAATTGTTGCATTATTGTCAAAAATTATGATATTAGTTGTTTCACTTTTTAAAATATTATTTCAAAAAATTTATGAAAAGTTTTTTAAAGGCAGCCATTTATCTAACAATGAAAATATTTCAACTAAACATCAACATTTACATCAACGTATTGTTGCTCTAGAAGACGAAAAACTTTGCATAATTTGTAAGGAATCTGAAAAAACTATTTTACTTGTACCATGTCTTCATCTGTGTTTGTGCCGAAAATGTGCTATTCGTTTAAGGGGGCAAGTATGTCCCGTTTGTAGAACTTTTGTAAATCAAACTGTTAAAGTTTATACCTGATAGCTAGATTTGTTTATAATTTTTATATTTGATAACTATTAAGAAAAAATATTTTTTTGAATTAACAATAGAATGAGTTAACATTCTATCAAACTTTTACTTATCGCTGTAATTGGTTGTTAACTTAATACTAATCTAACATTGTTAATTAATTCTATGTTGAAAAATATGTTTATATTGGGAAAACTATGGACTAATTTGTGGTTTCACTACATATTAAGTGCCTTAAAAGTAAGGTGCAAAAAATCCTTTTACGTTTTTTTTAGTTGTGCTCTCTAAATTAGTTATTAATTAAAGAAAGGCTTGGCGCATTACCTACCTAAGGGCACTTTATATTCAAAACGCAAAAGTACAATTTATAGTACATTTCATCTTTAAATTTCACTCTCTATTCCCTTTTTATTTTACTGTTGTTTATAACTTTTGGGATATTTTATATAATTAACAAAGTTTAAATACTAATATTGATAATATCACTTTACATGACTACGATAAACAAGGTGTAAAAGAAATATAATTCATATTTTATATAATCGACGATAGAAACGGTAATAACCATTCAATTCTAAACAAAAATTCAATATTAAACACAACAATAGTTTATTCAATTTTACTTCTTTTTAACTGGATTTTTTGTACCTGAATTTAAATCAAATTTAATACCTAAAACTCTGTCAAATTAAATTTAGAATAAGCATATGTGTAATAAAGAATACGATTTATGTATGACTGAGAATTATAATTTACTCCAAAGAAATATAAAATTGTGATATTAACGCTATTTTTAAATAATTTTTTATTTAACCCTACACAAGTTTGTTTCTGATACAAACATTTCCATCTACTTTATAGTTTCCTTTTTATGTCCGATAATAAATTTAATTTGTAGATGCGAGATTTGATTAGCTAAAGTAAGCAGTAGTAAACGAAAAAAGATGGTAAAGCCCTGATTTACTGTATTCATTATAGCTGTGTAAAACGCTGCAAACGCTTTTAGTTCTAATACTATTAATTGGGTTTCGTGTTGATTTATCAGTGCTATTATTACAAAAAAAAAACTCTTATTTAAATCGAAATTAGACAAATTATATACAAATTTTTTTTTCGTATTACTATTGTAGCAGATTCCTGTACAAGGAACATAAGAACATATACGCTAAATATTTATTTTGAATATTTATTTCGCTGGGAGTTCACTGTATTTGTCGTTATTTTTTACGGTTAACATTACTACGGCCGCGTATAAAGCCTATGCTTTTGAAAAATTTAAATCAATATTTGTATTTATATTATACAACTAGAAAAACCAACCTAATAGACAAAATCTATTTTTAAAAAAAATGTATTCTTAAAAATATATTGTAAATTGCACATTTTTTTCTTGTTAAAAATATTGTTTAAAATGTATAATCTTGTATTGCTGAAAAGCTAGATATTGACAAAACAAATTCCAACCTTTGAACTTGATTAAATGATCGTCTTCGAATTTGATTATAAATATCGTCACGGATACGAAATTTTTAAACTCCCAAGTCAATAGCCTAATGTCCTAATGGTTTTTGATTAATGACCAAAAATCTCAAATTCGCATTTTCTAATTTTTATAAGAAAATCATTGTATGGTATATGGATTTACGTACATACTAGGCTATACTTGTCATGGGTGAGATCTAGCGCATACAAAAGTTGAAATATTTTTGTATCTTTGGGACTAAATACAATATATTGAGATGATTCAACTAGGAGATAAAAGAACTTAAGAAATTTACACGTTTATAACTAGGAAGGCAGCATTGCTCATAAAATCATAAAATCATTGATGTTTTTAAAACTGAAACACCGAAGTTAATGAACGATATATCGAATTCTTTTTCGATGGTTTTTACCACTATTGAAATATATTTGTATAAAATATTTCTTAAATAATACGATACCGTAAAATTGTAAACTCCGTTGGTTTATAATCTGATGTCGTTAGAGTATAATCTAAACTAATCTACCGTTAGTTTCTAATTTAACGCGTCATATTATAAATTCACGGAGTCCACAAATCTACGTTTGTGACAGAGAGGTATCTTTTTTTGTGGGTAGCTGTAAACGAACGAGACTGAAGGTGATAAAATATCGTTCATAAAACATTGCTTATGAAGAACTATGTATCATCGATGTTTTGGGTTTTAACATCGATGTTTATGAACGATATATCGGTTTAAAAAAAATGATGTACTGTTTGCTTCCCTAATCATAACATATAAATAGTTCTCTATCTTTGTTTTCTTGTTCCCTCGATAATTTTGTCTCACCTAGTAGATTCCTGGTAGATTATACCTGATTTCGTGATTCGCACTTTTTTCCGTCTAATCTGGTTGAGTTAAATATTTCTTTGGAAAATCAATGGGGAAAAGTTTAATTTTTTAAACTTTGCCGCTTACAGTTGCGCTGTAACTTTGGAATTCGGCCAACCACGCTCACGTATACAACAATGACGGGATATGTTCAATTCAAGCAATAGAAAAAGAAACAAAATTCCGTTTCCACGAGCTTCGTCGAAACGCCCCCTAGGTTGACACATATTTAACCTAATTTATTTGAATCTATTGAATGCATGTAATCAATGCTAAATCCCTATCGTTGATTGGTTGAAAACATTATTTTATCTTTGAAATTTAAAACTATTCATCGAAAACCTAGTTATTTTGTTTAAAATAATCGTTGACATAACGGATGAATAAGGTAATTTTAATTAAAATTTAGTTATTTATTATAATTTAAAAACGCATGTAAGTATTTGTTTTTTTTTTTTTTAGTTTGAATTATTTGCAATATAACCTTACTATTTGGATAACAACATTTTTCGTTTAGTCTTTAAAATGTGCTTTTCTTTATAGTTCGTACCAAATAGAAATTTTAAAATGAACAAGAGAAAGATCTTGCAAGAACCCAATTTCCATGGAGATCTCTATAGGAGTATTGTACCCAAATTAGATGAAATTAAATTGGAAAAGAATTTGGACTTTATAGATGTAAGCACAAGTAAGTTGAGCATTTGGTATAATATCCAAACGCTAATAAAATCAATTTATTGTCATTTTAAGATGAACATGTTATATTGGGATCATCAAACATTACGGGCAGAAATTGGAATGGATCTGTATGGTACTTTCAAGACATTGATAGTGATACACAATTAAACGTTTATGTCGCTAGAAAATCATTTTCTAGTGGTGTAAATGATGGTAAATTTATAAAAGATACTAACGACATGTTGATAGTGGATGATTCTGGAGTGATTCAACTATTATCACTTACTGAAAATACAAATCCATCCGAACAACTACAAACCGTAATTTTAGCCGAGGAACATGAAGCAGGAATTACAGAATTATCGTTATCAGCAAGTGGACGGTATTTTTGTACAAGTTGTTTGGACGGATCAATTAAAGTATGGGATATAGAACGAACTCGTGTTGAATCTAATGAATATTTTGATTCAATTAAAACTTACTCGTAAGAAAAAGTGAAGTTTGAGCCAAGTAGATTTCCCCTGTTTCACATGATATTGAAATTTTGATTTGTATATTTTTATCAAAAGTATAAATATTACCAACAGACAACAATTTTACCTTATAAATTTTAACAAAAATTAGCAATAATTCTTTTGAGCTATTGACCTTTAATGTAGTTCAATATTCCGCAATAAAATTATACTATATTCTAATAGTTTAAGAGATATACTACATGTTTTTATCGCAAAGTACAAGTATTTTCAGTTTAATGACATTTACAAAATACATTTTTATTTCGTTTCTTTTTTTTTAATACATTAGAAGCTATTTTAGGAAAACTGCATTTCTTGTATAAACGAAGATTGTAGAACTAAAATAATTGACAAATGTTTGTGTATATAGAATGATTCAAAACTTAAGTAATTCATAAGTTTTTATGAATTGAGAGTTAAAAAACTTTTGACGCAAGTCCCTTTTAGAACAGTCAAATCTGGCAATGTTGCATTTTCTAATTTAATTCGCAAATAAATCGGCTCATAATGAAAATGTAGCCACAAAAGAGAAAATTATACCATATTAGTATTGATTTAACAAAAAAAGTCGCGAATAGAATGAAGAGCAAAGTTAAAAATGCAACGTTGCCAGATTTGACTTGCCTAAAAGTAATTTTCTTTATTAAAAAGTTTGGACCATAAATAAGAAGCTTTAAAATGCTAGGAGAAAAAACTATTGACTCAAGTCCATTTTTCACAGTCAAATCTAACAACGTTGCATTTTCTGCTTTGTTTTTTATTCTTTTTGCGATTTTTTTTAATTCAGTTCTTATAGGGTATACTTTTCTCTTTTGTGGCTGAATTTTCATTATGAATCGATTTATTCGCGAACTAAGTTAAAAACAAAATCGAAAATGCAACGTTGCCAGATTTGACTGTTCTAAAAGAAACTTGAGCAAAATTATTTATCTTCTAGAGGTAGTTTATTATTTAGTGAATCAAGATTTTCTTTCTGCTTTCGACTCCGATTAAATATCCCAGATTAGTTATCTATTACACATTTTCATGGTTTTATTCTCATGAAATATCAAATTCACATATTGGTACAGGTCTCTTTTAAACAAGTCAATATCTGGCGATGTCTCATTGTCTATTTATTTCCTAATTCAATTCACGAATCGACGATGACTTGTTTAAAGGAACCCGTGTTATTTCACATTTATTTCAAGATGCTTAGTCGATCGAATCGCATTTTTAGCGCATTTAACAAAAAGTAAAAGAGTCAATTAATGTGAAAATCCTTACACGGTTTCATGTTTAGTGTTTAGCACGTTTGCTGCACAAGTTATTTCAAAATTTCAGCCTTAAACACAAACTTCTCGCCAGATAATTCCAAATAATCATATATTTTTGTATATCTTTCAATGGCTATTCCTTAAAAAGGGTGCATTTTTGGATTTTTGCAAGAAAAAAAAAATTTCATTCATAAATTTCGTTTTGTTGTTTTGGTTTTTAATGAAAATATAAATTGTATCTTTACTACACTCGTTAAAGTGAAATTTTTAACTGAAGCTACGATTATGTACACAAAAACCAATCCCAAACATGATTTCAATCCAAAAATTCGTCATTTCGTGGCACCGTCTTTCCCCACATTTTTTTTTCTAAAAAATGCTTTATTTGTTATAACTTTTGAACCGTGGTAGATACACACACAATAGCTATTACCAAAACAAAAAAAATTGAACAATTTTCCACAAAAACGGTTTTCTAATAATTTCCTATTTATGGCATAGTTTATAAGAAAATGACCATTGAAAACATACCACTAAAATTTACATTTGCAAAAAATTAAGTAATTTCTAAATGTCTATTGGACTAATGGTGCGATTTTCAATTTCATATTATACTTCAAATTATAATATACGACAGAATTAAGAAAAATCTTATATTTTTTAAGTTAATAACGTATTAAGTTATTAATGTATTTTTTAAATACAAATATTACACTGAGTTCTGAGAATTGTTTTAAAAAAATATTAGATATTTGTGAGTAGTTAAATTTTTAATTTGAAATTTCGGAAGTATTCAGTGTTAAAATTTTTTTAGTCATCGTTGTTGATAGTGAATATTGTTGATAAAACTGTATAAATCATGTGGAAAAAAGGGTAGTCTATTTGCCAAGATTTGGTTCACTTAATTTTTTTTTGAATTTTTAGAATCGCACATGTTGATATTGTAACATCAGTAGCTAACCATAGACAACAGGACGAAATATTTGTTTCATGTGGAATGGATAAGGAAGCATTGATTTGGGATATTCGATCTGAAACACCTGCATCTCTTCTTTATCAAAACGATTTTGCTGCTTTAACAAACATTAAATGGCATCCGTTTTTCGAACATATTGTCATTGTGGGAACTGAAAAAGGAGATATATATATGCTTGATATTCGAGAGCCGGACGACTTTGTAACTAAAGGCGAATATTTTAATCGAAGTATTCATCGAATGGTGTTCAATCAATCAAATGGATTATTAGCTATTTGCGCTGATAACGAGGAAGTAAAAGTAGTGGACACCTCTTTTCCTGATATATTTAATCTTATCTACGAAGATAGCAAACATTCAGATATGGTACGCGGTTTGGCTTGGAAAAATGAAACCAACTTGTTATCCTGTGCCTGGGATAAAACTGTACTTAATCATGTGATTGTAAAACCATAAAGTTCAAAATAAATTTAAATGACATAAATGAATCTTTATTTATTGTTAATAAAACATCGTTGATACATAAAGTTACAAATAAAATATAATATTTTGAAATTTACAATAAAATTAATGAATTAAGAGTTTTCGAAAATCAATATCTCTATCAAAATTATAAATAACTAAGTTAAACATTGGAAAAGTAAACTCCAATTGCTTTCAACAAATGTGATCAGTCATACGATCTCGTAAGACTAGTTAATGTCAAATTCTTGTGTATTAAAATTAAATACATTTGTATATTAAAACACGTAGAATTACAAACATTTTATCAGATTTCATACTTTTAAATTGTTTTAAGACAAAAGTGATTTTAATGTTCACTGAAATTAAATCGAAATTTCAGTAATAAACAATGTTTCCAGAGTAAGTATTTAATAAGTACATTTCATTATATTTAAGTATGAAATCTTTAAAACTTGCAAACAACTTACAATAAGCATTGTTATTAAAAAATTAATCAATTTTGCGTAACATCTAAAAATATTAATTTATAAATGTATAACAAATATATTCGAGACAAAGATTCGAGATAAATATTATTAAAAAACGTTTGTATGGCAGTATATAATTAAATATATTTAATTTGCGTTAAAATTAAATTTATAGTGTAAAAGAAGGCACGTTATTATTCGTTTCTTATAAAATAAAACTGTTATTTTTAAATATTATTAATACTTGCAGAAATATATTCGTTCATTGCTCTTAACAATGTTACAATATTCCGAGACCTGTTTAGAGTTTTGATTGTTATAAATATAATATATTTTTAAAAGTGTATAGTTAGAGGCACGTTATTTTTCGTTCTTTTTTATCATAAAAGGTTTAATACTTTTACTATCAAATGAACCCAATATGAGTCATTTATGCTACAAGGATCACCACGTGGGAATATCCAAATTTTTAACTGAATAAAAGCATCACGATAGTTAGAAATCTGTATAATGTTTATGCATGAAAGTTTAGCTATCGTAATATTCGAATGAAAATATTGCTAAAACATGCATGTATATATGATTTTTTTTCTTAAATCTTAGAATTAGGCGTTGAAATTTAATTTGTATAAAGGCACCTCTTTTTCACGTGGAATTCCTACGTACTTTAGTAAATGTATCAAACGGTTTTATATCATTTATTAATATAAAGAAATAGTCCAACATTTGGCAATTAAGAAAAATAATCTATCCCTCATAAAAATTTCGATTTTAACAAATTTAAAACAGGTTAATATTGGTTTGAAATCAAAATGAAAGAGTTCAAAATCGCTAGGTACGCATTTTTTACGGACTACTAAATATACTTATATTCTAGATCAGTAATGACGAACTTATTAGGGTTGTAAAACAAATTTCTTTCTATATTATCCCATAGGTCACGTCTTAGTTGATCCTATTAATTTTTAAGGAGTCAGAAGACCGATATTATTTTGATATGAACCTCTAGTTTCACAAATATGAAGACAAAAATCAGTGAATGACTCGCGAGTTATAGGCTTATTATTACTGATCTGGACCAAGTTGCTAACCTTTTCTAAACCAACATTTTTTACGAAAAATTTTTTGCTACGAATCGGTTGGAAAAAAGGTAGGGGATATATTTATCCTTAGAAAGATATATATTTTATTTTTATCTATTTTTCCAACAATCGAAAGTGTACAGCCCGTGATTTAGACTCTATCCGAAGATTAAACTATTACGAAGCATAGTAATCCATACTCCAGAGTATGGATATCTATACTTTGTGCTCTAGGTGAATACAAAACCACTACATAAAATAGATACTGTAAAAGTTTTGGAGCTCCTTAATAGCGTAGTGGCAAAAATCCCCTTTTTTTCAAGTTCAAAAAAAATACACTCACTTGAGAGTTGAGTGTAAAATTTTGTGCCTTTTTCTTTCGTTCTATTTAATCACTTCGTAAAATGAAAATATTGATTACCAAAAAATACGATTCAAAACTCTTTAGAAAGTATTAAAAACTAAATTGTTAAAAAACGATTTTTATAAGGAATGCATTATCTTTTATAAATGAAGTTTTCCATATCACATCAACTTACTGTTACAATTTGCAACTCCCATTTTGCTCATTTGTTTATCATAATATGCAAAATCAGAGTTGTGAGTTTTGGCAGTTGGCTGAAACAACGTGGAATGCCTCATATATATATTTTGATTTCTGAGCCTTTCATGAAAATCATCAACAAAGATTTTAGCACAAATTCAAATATACTAAATAATTGTAAATAGTAATTAAATGGGTAAAATAAAAAATATCGAATTCAATTAAATCCCAAAAAAAATTCATCGAAAAAATTTACCTATTTTATATTTTTAGTAATAAAAATAACATTCTTTCTGTATACAAATCGATCAATATTCTTGCAATTCGTCTCTGTCAATTAATTTCGCTATATATGCGAACTACTGTAATTCCTTACACACTAACCTTAATGAAAATTATTTCTCCAAAACTAAATCTACTAATCAATAATCAAAGGTCTTAATAGAGATTTTTATTTATTTTCCATATTAAAATTTTAAGAAAAATAAATTGGTTTATTTTCTGATTCTATATTTCGTCTTTATTAAATACCGAGAAATCAAACCTTTTTACTCGATTTTATTTTTAACTTTAACATTAATTAATATTTAAAGAATTAATTAGTATAAATGACAGGTTTTTAAGAAGCAAATTAATATGTAACCAATGCTCGTTTTTTTTTTGCACAAAACATTACTAAGTAAATTTAATTTTCGATAAATTATTCGATGAATTTATTTCCAGAAAATTTTAAAAAAATACGATAAAATTATTAGCTGCACCCGACTAAACTTCTAAAAATTTAACGAATTTCTAAGTACTTTAGTATGTTATGATAAAATCTAAATTTTTAATTTAATTTGTAGATACATACTTTCTTTACTAAAAATTATTAAAAGCATCATTTCTTTGGGAAATTATTCAAATTGTTTGACTATTGTTAAAATTATTGACCTTTAACACGTGGAAACGTAATTTTCAAAGGCCAATTACAAATTTATTAAATTATTATTGCAAATTACTAAGTAGAAAAATTAAATGTCTTAATAATTTTATGTATATAAAGGTAGAAAATTTTTAGGACATCAATATTTCCGATAAAAATTTATTTACCTGCATAAGTAGGATTTTTAAATGTCGATGTCGCTTGTTTGTAAATAGGGTTTTCGCCAGTATCCCACTTAGCCATCATTCTTTCTTTTTCAAATCTAGCGAATTCGCGACGATCGGAAATAGTTGTAAAAGCTTTCCACATTAAAAGCAATGCTAATCCCATTAAAACAATAGCTGCAATTACACCCAAAACGATTCCCAACACAAAGACCTACAAAACATAAAATTGTATTTGATTCATAAAATAATAATGATTGTTTTTACCTTTGGTGGACATTCACGTTCTTCTTGTGCAGTAACAAGAACATTTCCATTTTCGTCATAAGTATAAGTATAAGCAATACGACAATTATCTTCATCATAATAAGTACAAAGAATTTCATCTTTTTCTTCGTCCGCTAAAAATTCAATACCAGTTACAATTACATATTTATATTGCTCAAAAATGTCACTAAAATATTAAAATACCTTCAACTTGGGCAACTCCTCTTGGAACGAAACTACAATTGGCACATTCTTCTTCAGATAAAGGTCCTTTTTGATACATGGAACATTGAACGCATTCTCTGTATTCTTGACAACGATCGGGACAAGTCTAAAAATTTACGATAATTTTTCCGAGGTTCAAAATTAGTTTTTATAACAAATGCATGTTATTTTTTTACCGGACACTTGTCACAATATCTTCCAGAATAACGTCCAGCTTCTTCAACGTGACATTTACATTGTCCACATTCACAATCGCCATGTCCTGAACAAGGTTCACCTCCTCCTGGAGGAATGCAGGTATCGTTGGAAATACGACAGTCACAAGCTGAACCTCCCCATCCCGGAGCACATTCACACTTTCCACATTCGCATGTTCCATGATCCGGTCCCGAACACAATAAGCCTGCAAATAAAAATAGTTAACAACATTTTTAACTATGTTTAAACATATTATATGCACTACTTTTACAATACAGCCATAAAAATTGTATACAATATAATTTACTTAAACATAAATACTAAACAAATATTGTTGAAATATGCCCCCCATACTTATTTCGATTTTCGAAATAGATTTATGCTGTCTTTGAAGGAACTGCATGTAATGATTCAAATAATAGTTCAGAATGCTTTTAGAGCTACTAACGAAGGGTTTTAGAAGTAAAATTAATAAAAAGTATATTCCTCCCTCCCCAACTAGTGCAATAAGTAAAAAGGTTGGTATGTAAACCATAAATGATTCGTGATTCATCAGGTACAACATAATAGTTTCGAATAGATTCAATACTACTCGACTATGAATTAATTAATTAGGTTTATTTAATAATATAAGGTAGTAGTTGAAGTCGGCTATATGTTCAAAAAAATGTTTAATACTAGTAAATACCCGTGAAATATTCATAGTCAACACTGATACAAGTAACAAAAATTGGAAATTGAATAAAATGGAAATGACAGTCAAAGAATGTATAAAAAATTGGCAAAGACAGAAAACAAAGAATGTATATAAACACATAAATGTGAGTGAAAACCAAATATATTAATAATTGTCTTAAATTTGAACTAAATGATTGTTGTCATTTTCATTTGTAACAACTTGCAATCGATTTTTTTCAATTGCCAATTTTTGCCACTTGTCAGTGTTAACTGTGAATATTTCACGCGTAGTTACTAGATATATTGATTTATAAATAAGAATTTAACACGTACGATCGAAGAATCGTTTGCGCTTTCGTATTTGAGATGCGTTTGAACCAAATGTAACCAAAACTTCAAATGGTTCTTTTTTTTTCTCCCCTTTTTCTCGCAACTTTAATCGCAACAATTTGTTATACTATATGTATTTACAAATAAATATATTCAAAATCAACTCAACTTCTCAAATACCAAGGTCCAAACAGTTGTATATTTTTGTTTTCATTACATGCTACATTCTTAACTTTTATGTTTTTTTTTACATTTGGCAAATTATATACCATATAATTTGTGCTGCATTATATATTTTTAAATTCCATCAAAATCAGAGAAAAAATCTTATTTAAGTTTTATATAAATGTAAATACCTGCGTGTCGATCGCATGAAAAATTGTCGCATTCACAAAATGTACCAGAAATAACTTCTTGACTATTGGCACGAATTTCGCATTCACATTGTCCACAAACACAAGTACCGCGACCGGAACAATCTACTTGTGTAACATTATCTGGACGACAACCAAAACCATAATCCAAATCAGAACCAGCATTAGTCGAACTGCATTCACAATGACGACCAAAATGCGATGAATCACATTCGCAAACACCGCATTTCAATGTTCCAAAACCTTTACATTCCGGTGCAAATTCTTTATAGCCGCTGTTTCCAGGACGTTCACAAGGACAATCACATAGTAACTCAGCTTCCACAATTAAACTCTCATTGATTCCAACAGGATAGATTTTAAATTGTTGTTTCCATTCACGGGGATCTTTTGGACATTCTGTCGCCTCAATTCGAACACTAAATTGAACAACATCGCCAACCTTAAGTCCTTTGCATTTACTTGTTTCTTCCATGCGACCACCAAGACATTCAGAATGATAACTAACTTTTATCGCACCTGAGGCTGTATCTCTCATTTCAACAGAAGATGAAATTTTCTACAAATAAATCACATTCAATTGAAAAATCAAGATTTGTATTTTAATATACCGTACGTTATATTGTTCTTTAACGAGATCAACCACATTGGAGGAGTCGCCTGATAAAACACCACTAGACGATCCTTCAATATATCCTCGTAATTTATTATAAACTCCAATTTGTTCGGCAGTTACAGCAAAAATAACGTTGATTGAATTTTGTTTAACCATTTTATTTATTTGTGCAATACTAGGATAATCTTGTAGATGAGAATGTGTATAAAGGCCAGATTTTCTATCTAAATGGCAAACACCATCATTTGGTTTCACAATACCTCCAAGCTACAAAAATAAAATAAAAATACAATATATAAGTTTGCAATACTAAATGTAAATGAATGAAACCTTTCCGTCCCCAGCATAATGAAATCCAGCATCAGTTGAAAATACAAGTAATCGTCGGGCTTGGGCACGCCAACCTATTTCTTCTCGACAAACAACGGCTTGCATAATTGCATCAAAACCACCTTCCGGAGCATCTAAATTTCCTGATACGGACGCATTTCGAACTTCTCCCTAATGAAAACATATTTTATTAATTTTGTAAAATCGTTTTTAAAATAGAAAAATTACCGCAAAACGACTTGTATCTTGAGATAGTTTCATTACATTGCGGAAACCGTAAGGTGCTGCGCAAGCTGTGCATGGCTCGATCAAACTATTAATTTAAAAAAAAATAATATAATTTCAACAATGTCTATCGAAAAAATAAATAGACTAGAGTTTAGTCTATTCCTCATCGTAAATAGTTACTTATTAGTACTAATAGTACTACTTATATGGTACTACTATTAGTACTACTTAATAGTTACTTATTAGTATAGTTATACTAATAACAAAACGTTATTCTAAAATACTTCTAGTTTTGCTTCATTATTTTAATTTACTACTTAATTAAAATTATTTAAAGAAAAAGAAAATTTTATTTTTTTCTATGAAGCATCCTTTCAAAAATCTGACATTATATAAGTATCACACAAAACTGAAAGAAAAATATTTTCACACCAAAATTGTGGATAAATAATATTTTTTTCAAGGATTTTATAAACTTATATAGTTGCTATTTTAAAGCTATTCTCATCCCTTCAACATCCCAAAGTTTTGAAAGAGTTTTTATATTTTGCACGTATTATTCTTTTTTTTTAAAATCAATTTATACAAAGATCTAAACGTACAGGATCTATACGTAGTAGTAACTACACACCTTTTAAGTAATCATTGAAATATATTTCCGAAACCGATTTCCTCTGGGGTTTTTATTTATATTGAATCATTTTGAAGAATAAAAATTATATTAAGGAATTTAATTCTTGTAAATAGTAATTATTATAAAGACCTTTTAGGCCAAATAAAAGTAAAAAAATCTTACAACTTAATTTCCACGCTTAAACCTATTATGTAGAAATATTAATAACTATTTATACTTACTTTTTAGGAACAGTACTAACATATGGCATCACAACTTTATCAACAAAACTTCCAAAGCCTAAACGAAAGTTTGACGTAATATTTCTCATGGACTCAGCTAATAAATCACCCAAACTCGAAAGCTTGTCTTTATCATCTTCCATACTCTTACTCAAATCCATAAGATAATATAAGTCAACAGGATAATCTTCAGCTTGAGAGTAATACATTTGCAAGTGGTATTCCTCCTCTATAAAATGTACACGTAAGTTAAATTTACATGTTACAAACATTGAAGTAGCCATATTTACTTATTCTGAGTTTCAAATTTACTCTTTGGGGACTAATTTGTACGACATCGTTGTGTGATTGAGATCCAAAGCTACTGCTAGAACTACTACTAGAGCTTGAAAAATGACTCGAACTGGAACTGGAACTCCACGAGGATGATGAAGAACTAGATCCATAATTTCCACCAACACGTCCTCGTGCTTTTGTCAACTCCCGTTGTAAAACCATTCGTTGTTCATTGTCAGGATTCCACGTATATTCTTCAGGACAGCCCGTATTCGACGATGGTTGAAAACATCTTTTTCGTTCACCGAAATTCTAAAATTTCATTTTTCAAATTTAATGGTTTTTGTATTTTTTCATGTAGAAGACATAATTACTGGTTGAAAACACCAAGCACACGTTGGAGTTTGAACACATTCTCGACAAGTACTTTTCGATACACAAGGATTCTGAGCCGTGAGTTTTTCGGCAATTTGTCCCGAAGATAAACTCAAAAGGGTTTGTAAAACAAAAATCCAAACCACGTACTTCGACATTCTAAAAGAAATTTATTTTATGTTTATTTTCTATTCTTATAGATTTTTTTGTACCTATTCTTTAAAGTCAAAAGTAGATGTACAGTTATTCTTTTTCTTTATCAGTTTCTACTAAATAATGTTTTAGATGCTCAAAATATAAGAAAATTGAATGTTTAAGGTATAACTATCGCTGAAAAATTTGCTATATAAATTTTTCAAATTAAAATCACCCTTTTGAAAATCAAATTCACGTATTATATTCTTCAATACTAAAGTCTATAGAAAACAATTTTTTAAAAATAAAGCGCAGTACAAAAAATACATTAGAAGCCTACAGGTGGACGAGTGGTCAAAGTGGTCATTCCGAAACTGGTGGGTACTGGGTTCGATTCTCGTAAGTGGGGAATTTTCAATATTTCTCAATTTACAGATTTATACTAACCCTAGAGTAGCAAAGATCTTAGATGATTAAATTACGGCAAATTGTTTTAGATATATACAACTAGAGATAAATAACTATATTGATACTGGGAGGTTTATTTATTACTGTAATTAAAGTCGAAAATACATTAATTTTACTAACATTAAACAAAAATATTCGAAATGATAACAAATCTCATTGTCTAGAAATTCCCCATATCATCCATAGCAAAAATTAAAATTCAGGCCGATTAATCATCATAAGCTCAACAAATTTCCATGTTTTCTATCTAAAAAGACAAGTAAAAAAAATAGGTGATATAATAATGATAGTAATAATCCCCCGTCATACATTCCTAACTAATGATACATAATTTATGTTTTGGGTAACTAATACCTATCGCCAGCTTTGATCAAACCTTTAGCTGATTTTTTGGCCTAAGCCGAAGCTTCAGGTGACCTCTAGGTACCACGTACTATTAAGTTCGTTTTTCTCCAAATAAAATTTACCACCCTTGAAAAAATCTGAAAATCCAATCTACATATATAAAATCCAATGTCTATCGATCCGTCTGTTTTTAAATATATTTATTAAAACTTATTATACAAAAGTATATCAGGTATAAGATTTGAAATATTTTAGACTACGAATCCATTGGGTTAAATTCTTGTTGGTAAATTTTTCAATGTAACAAAATAAAACAACAATTAAAGAAAAACCGTTATAGTATACAGTAGCCAAACCTATAAACGGTTTTCTTTTAATTATTGTTTTATTTTGTTACAATGAAAAATTTACCTATAAGAATTGAAGCCGAAGGATTCTTAGTCTAAAATATTTCAAATCTTATGCCTAATATAGTTTTATATATATATATATATATATATATAAGTGATTATTATTAAAAAATATTTAAAAACACAGATAGATAGATAGATAGGCATTGGATTTTATACATATGGATTGGATTTTTAGAATTTTTCAAGGGTGGCAAATTTTATTTGGAAATGAACGAACTTAATTTTTAAGAGGATCAATTTAATTTGAAAAAACTATAGTATAATTTCGGTAGAACAAATACCGCAAAGGGTTTTTAAAACGTTTAGTTTAATTTGTTATCCGGATATATTAACTATCTTGACTTGGTTCAATTTAAAAAAAACAGATATAATTTTTAATGAGGTTATTGTTTGAAAGCAAATTAAAGTATTTAATAAAGCTGAACCGTATTACGTTCCGAATCAAATTAAAATTTAATATCGAAACAAAATATACTTATAAATAGATAATTTATTTTAGTCTTCGTTAGAAGGAAAATGTTGCTACATTAACAATTTATTTAAATTTGCATAGATTTCAAATTAAATAGATAGTTTTGCATTTTATTTTCAAATGTACAAAATTTCACTACAATTTTCAAGGTGAACGTAGATTTTTTTCAAAACTATATTTTCTTAAAAAATTTTTAGAAATACCTACAACATACAAGATTTATTAAACGGTTAGACAAAGTCTAAATAAGTACAAAACTACTGTTTAACGGGAATCATACAATACATGTACGACATGTACATAATATATGTATACTGTATAGTTACTTTTGAATGAAATAAAAATATCTTACTATTCTTAAAAAATCGATCGAAAAATAACAATTTCATACAATTTTACAATTACAGTCCATTTAATATTACGTTTCTTTATAATTTATATGATTCCGGTTTTTCACTAGAAATTTTTACTAAACATATTCATAAATCATAATGAAGACTATCGAAACGTATAGAAATTGACTCAAAACATATCCATTACGCTAGTGTAATAATAAACAGCATCAATCCTTAAAGATCAATTAATATTTAAAATTAAAATTCTAAAAATAATGCTGTCATACTTATGTTGGTTCTTTTAATAACTGATGAGTAACAAAAGTGACAAAAAACAACTTCGACAATTTTATAATATATGATCATGATTTTTCTTTTATAAGTAAAAACCTAAAAATCGTACATAAAAATCATAATTAAAAATATATAATTCTCAGAAAACTTAGTAATATGCAATTACTATTACTAAATGAAATCTGTGGGTGGACACCAAATGATTTTTAAAATATAAGTTTCTATGAACTGTATTGTATTAAACGATAAAATAATTCTATTTTCGCTTTTAAATCATAGCAAATATCTTAAAATACTTTTAAAATGTTAGTAATTATATTTATTAAGGACATTTACATAATTTTTAGTAAAGCTTCTATTTGTAAATACCTTATAATAATTTAAAGCACTCAAATATCAAATTTATATCGAATAAATTATATCAATATTTGCACCATTAAAAATTACATATTACACATTAATTATTTTCGTTATTTTTTAAACAATTTCACATAATTTATATAAAAAAATCAACAAATTATTTAGTTAAAATCATATAAAATGATGTGAAGTAAGTGGAAGTAAGATGCACTCAGTTGTAGAAGGAGCTCCGTCGCTTCGCTGTTCATGGTTGTTCATGTGCAGAAGAGTGACATTTCTCCGGCAAATTTAAAAACAGGTTTTGTACATTGGATTTTCTCTAGCTTTATTTTATATTAATAGGTCTTTTAATTATAATTTTTGAAAACTTACTTTTTATTAATTTCTATTGTGTTTATAAAATGAGTAAAACGTTCAAAAGAGAAACAGATTGGTGTATTTTTTTTCACTTTATTTCAACAGATTTGAACATATATGGTTTGACGAAATGGAATAGGTATAATTTAACGTGGGTGAAGTGATTATGGATCAATGCCAAATTGTACGTAACAATTTAAAGTAGGAAAAAGTGTTGTGAATGAAAGAGTAAAATTTGTGTTTATTACTTAATGTAGGAGTACAAACTGTTTCCTATATATATTCTATAAAATTATTTAGGTTAGCGCAATCTTTTAAATGAATACATGGAATACGTATAACTATATATTGTAAAATAAGAATAACTGAAATTGTATAGTCATAATTACAGGACTAAACATAAAAGGTTTCAAAGATTCTATGAAAAAATGAGGTATCTTCAACTTAAATGATCGGGAATTAAATACCACAATTGAAAATGAGAAATTCCGGATGTTCATTTTTTTTTTTCAATACAAATTTCCTGACTTTCCAGGTCAAAATTCGCTTTTTTCCTGACCCTATTTGTAAAAAAAACTCTCGGCAAGACATTTCTTAGGATTTTAGGAAATAAAATCAAACGACATTGTGATTTTTCATATTGATAATATTTTTTTCAACATATATTACATTTACATCATTTACATATATTACATTTATTCAACATATAATCGAAATTTGCGATGCGGCACCTCTTAATATTAATATTAAGAGCTTAAACTTTCACAGGATTTTTTTTTTGTCATTCCCAACAATATTTTCGATATATTGAAATTATTACCAATCTTTACATGTAAAGTGGCTTTGATAACTTTAAACGATTTCTGATGGGTTTTTTAAATATTTAAAATGTCTTTTTTAACAGGGATTTAACAAACAAATTCTTTACACAATTTTTAAAAATATTACCTCCAGTTATTCATAAATTTCAAACTGGCCCAAACCAAATGTTTCATTTGAAGCCTTATATCGTCGTATGCAGGATAATCGTGGCAAAAACTGCTTATTAAATTGAAATAAAATTGATGATTTGAAATTTGTTAGTATTAAATGCGTTGAATTTTACGCCCGCAAAAAAAATATTTAAATCCAATTATTTCCTTATTGATACCTAAAATTATCCTAAATAGTACCCAACAAAAATTATAAGTTTTTACAACCGAAACTTAATTTCAGTTTCTCCTCGTCTTTTGAGACCATTTTTTTTCATACATTCTTTTAACTATGCATATTTTAAATATTAGTTGCAAATAGTGCAATAGTGATATTATAATTCTGACAAAAAATATTTTAGACAGTTTAATGGCTGTAGGATGTAGCGGACAATCCCAAATATACCAATCCCGAAAACCTTCGAAAGCAGTATCGATATTTACTTTACAGAAATTGTTTTTAAGCCTCATGATAAACTGTTTATACACTATATAGAATATATTGTGGTCCAATTTATGTAGTATAATTTAATATAATAATATATAAAAATCATACCGTAAACATAAATTTGAACAGAAGTTCAAACAATATTTGTGACGTATTGCCCAGATACGTATTTCGATTGCCAAGCAAACTTCCTCAGTAGTCATCAAGTAGTTCGGAATACTCCGTAACTGCTTTGTGATGATTCATGAATCTTATTTAATTACTCATGATTAACTTTATTTCTCTTAATTTCCTTCAGGAACATTCCTCTGCATGCCCTATAAGCCTTATAACAGTTGTACAATATACCAATATACATAATTTATCGAATTGTGGAGTTGCAGTATTGAAGAACAAAGATTTTAAAAAATACAATTTTTTCTGATTAATATTTTGTTGTACATTTTGTTATAATATTTTGTTAAACATACATGGTATTAGAGTTTGTTAAATTAAATACGGAAATACCAATTTTAATTTTTAATCTTGAAACGATTTGAAAAGTATCTAAGGCATCTAAGGATTGGCATCCATAGGATTTTGAAAAAGATCTGAAATTGGAATCATTGTTAAAGTTTTTTCCTTTTAAGCATCACAGGTGTCACCATTGTTTCAACTGACTTTGACAGTTGTCAATGGTTGTCAAATCAGTAATCAGTTTAACCATATTTTAATTAAATGTGTTTTCGATTAATAATTAATTTTTGAAAATAAATAATTTTCAATGAATGACGCAAAATACTTAACTGGTATTGACCCGGAAGTTAATTATGAGACGGTAAAATCTTATTATTCAATATTTATTCCAAACTAGTAATACGTTGTTACGATAATTTCAGGTACCATCTATTAATCACAAACGATCATTAGCATTTATTAACCATTTCATAATGCGAACAATCAATTTCTTAAATACGTTTACACGATCGTGTGAATCTAGATTTATTGAATTTGAAAATAAGTTACAAAAAATTGAGGCATCAATATTAATATTAGAATCCAAAGTATGTATTTTATTTATTGCTTTATTAATTTTATCACCAAAACAATTAAAATTTTAGCTATCTTCAATACCTGATCTTCAAACAAATGATTCAACCAATTTTAATACAGAAACTACTAATTTAACAAATGATTTGCCTACCATCTCTGACCCACCTGACCAATCTTCTGACAAAGATTCGCAATTAGTTAATGATGAAAATAATTCAGATATATTAGAAGAAAATATTGAGCATGGCGTGAAAGCCAAAGACGATGAAAGATATGTTAAGTTTTTCAAAATGTTACAATTTGGAATTCCTGAAGCAGCTGTTAAACTTCAAATGCAAGTTGAAGGAATCGATCCCAGCATATTGAAGTATGAGTGTTTAGTAAACAAATTGGAATCTTTTAAAAACATATGTAATACTATAATTTTTTTTGTTTTAGCAATCCTATGAAAATAACCAATTAAGGAAGAAAATAGACTGAATAGTTATTATTTTTCCGAATTTTATTTAATTTTTACTGAATACGAATATAAAAAAAATTTCAACTAAACACATAAAAATTTATAAAAAAACATAAAAAATTATACTTTCTAAATACCTTCTATTTAATAAATAAATTTATTTCAAAACTGTAAATTAATGATTAAAAAAATTATCAATTGTCCTTTTTAGTGTTCTAGAAGTTTTTGTGCATTGACCCATTGACCTACGTAAAAGGCTATTGTTGTCTTTATTGCTTTGCAACCCTTGTTTGTTATAAGAAGTTTTCTAGCACATTTTGAAAAAATTGGATATGATATGAATTACGTTCAGTGAACTTCTAGACTTAAGTAGATATATAAACCTTTACGAATCCAGGAATAGTAAATAACGTTACAGTACTAATAGTCCTTACAGATATAGCTGGTTGATATACAAGTGTGGTATTAAAAATCTTTAAAAAGATGATTTTTTTTAATTTATTAACATTTTATTAATACATATTTCTAAATAAAAAAATATATTAATCTTTAAGAAGTGTTAATAAATCTCGCTGATAATCACTCAATGTTCTTTTATTTGGTAAATAAAAAATTTTCTTCAAAAAGTCATAAGCATTTGACGAAATGTGTCTTAATCTTAAAGCTATATCTTTCAATTCATCGCTGTATCTGCTTGCATTTTTTTTATTAGAAAGTAATGATGAACGTAACTGTGCAGAAAATATCACATGGGCTTCTTTGGTCATGAGATTAGATGTCGCTTCGATAATGGATTCAATATTATAAGTTGTCTTTCTTTTTATTGGGTCTCTTTTATTTTTTGTCACCCGGTAAATTTTACTTCGCAATGCTGCTATTTGTTTTCTTAGATTACGAATTTTTAAATTTTTGGATGCTATCTTCTCTTCTAATAAAATATTTTTTATTGTTGTTGCATCCATTGGTGGGTTTGCATTTGAATTACATTTATTGATTGCAGATTTAGGTGAAGAATTTATATGTTTTTCTAGATCGTTATTATTAATCGATGTCTGTTCCATCCGCATTTCATTTTCATTCGTTGATATATTGTTATTTGTTAGGTCTGTAGATAATGTGCTAGATGAAGTTTTTTCAAATTCCACTAATGATTTTTCTATATTGGCATCAAGTTTGTTGTCCGTTTTAGATGAAAATTGGAAATGTTTCGGCACATAACTTTTTTTAATTGGTTTTGATATTCTTATTTCATTATCTTCTACTAGCATGTTATTTTGTTTGTCCGTTTGTAATGTTGCAATAAATGAAGAACTTGACTCCGTAGGGTTTGTATTCTTTGTTAATACTTTTTCAACAAAAGTAACTCCATCCATAATTGAATTATTAATATCATAATCATTATCATTTTGTGTTGTAGATGTAAAATTCAGTACATTTACTTCGTTTACTTTTATTGGCATTTCAGTAATTGAACCCGTAAAAGAATCAATATGTGTTAAATTTGGAACTGCAGCATTGTCTTAAAATAAATAAAATTAATCAATCATAAAAGTCAAAAAAAATTTATTTTATTTTATTTTTGTCATTCTTCATAACACTTTCTACACATACCTTCTAATTCTGGAAGGTGCGACTTAACTTCTTTTTTATTATCATGTATGAATATTTTATATCCGGCACCAATTTTCTGCCTTACTGGAATTGTAGGTACAGCATCAGGTTTAAGTAAAGGCCTAGGCGGTGTAATTTTTTTATATGAACTTAGTTCGAAATGATCAGAACAAATACGAACAGTCTTTCGTGAATTTGGCATTTGAGCGAATTCTACCCATTTTTTGTAACTAAAAAAATATAGTTAAAATTTTTATTAAATATTAGGTCAAGTCAAAGATAGTTTTTTATGAGTTTTAAAAATTGCCTAAGTCCTTCAGCGTCTCTAATCAGTTTAACAACGCCTTCCTTACTCTACGAAAATGGCCAGCTTTCTTGCTGTTTGCATAATTTTAGAAGGAAAAATATAATCAATTATGAAGAACAATTCAACAAAATTACTAAACGATCCTATTAGTTCTTAGGCAATCATTCTTAATAAGGAAAAAAATGATAACCTAAGGAAATTGAAAGGTAATGAACAATTTTATTTAATAAAGAAATATTACGAATGATTTTTTTAATTTATGACACCGATATCTCAAATATAGATCTTTGTTTAAAAAAAGTTTAAATCAGCTATTGAATATTATAGAGGAAACAAAACCAATTAACAACATTTTAAGGATTTTTTAAGTTCTACTATATTTTTAAATGGAAATTGCCTATTTCCCTGTTAAAAGAAGGCATTTTAAATGTTCAAAAAACCCATTAGAAGTCGTTTAGTTACTAAAAGCATTTTAAATATAATGATATCAAAATGCCTTTTTGTAACAGGGTTTTTATCGCAAATTGTTATTTTTCAGAAAAAAAGTAAATTACTTTTATCTGAAACAAATTTTATTTTTCTAGTCTAAACTTTTTAAAAAAGATATATTTTCCAAATAAAATATCGACACTATTCCGAAACAAATAATGACAAAAAAAAATGATTTATAGTTTTCCATAAGAATACGTTAGTTTGGTTAACAATTTAATTTGAAAAAGCGAAAAGTTGAATTAGCAGATTCCAACAAAGCTAACGTGATATCCCTATTAAAAAAGGCATTTTTAATTAATTACATTTTAAATGCTTTAATAGCTTTAAGCGATTTCTAATTGATTTTTTTTCAAATAATACTTTGACGTCATACATTAATTATTAATGATGAGATTTTTTGGCTGAAATATATACGATTTTTTTCGTAGAATCAGATTCAAATATAAAAAATTGGCTTTGCCTTTAAAAAAATGTAGTATATATCCACGCGTTCGTGCAAAATTCGTCACCCATTTGTTTTGGAGCCTAAAACAAAATTTCGGCTTCGGGTGATTTTCGACCGAAACCGAACCCATCCCTGTTAAAAAAAGGCATTTAGAGACATTTTGAAATAATTATCTTTAAAATGCCTTTAATAACTTTAAACGGTTTCTAATGGGTTTTTGAAAATTTAAATTGGCTTTAAATGCATTTTAACAGGGATATGTTCCGTTAAGGTAGCCAAATATTTTCAATGTTTTAAATTTGAAAACACAATTTTTAAATACTGAATGAGTAATATACATGAGTAAAATATATAATACTTGTTTTGATCGTAGAAAACATTTGAATTTTTCGATTGTTAAAAATTTATCCGAAGAACTAATTTCGTAAATATTAATGGCTATCAATACTTTTTGATTAATTAAAATAAAGAAAAAAAATAAACTATGATCATTTATACCGCTTTCTACTTACATATGCGGTTTTGATTTAGAAGGTGCAAAGAAACTTTTATTTTTATTGGTCACATTTTCGTTGATGCAACCTCTCACAGAGCAATAAAACACCATATTTATATATTATTAAACTTTTATCTGGTTAAACTAAAAGAAATCATGTTATTTATATTCAGGATAGCCAGCAAAGATTGGGAACAAGAGGAATAATTAGGGATAACAGCGTAAATACGCGTATAATGGCATATAATTACGACTTCAGCGAACTCTCGTAGGTCACATCGATACTAAACTTAGTTTAACGCGCAGGCGTTTATTATGTCAAAATCGTATGGCAAGCTGGGTGATATTTGAAATAATTCTCAACTTTTCTACAGATTATTAAAATTAAAAAAAGGTTGTGAAAAGAAAATCTAATGAAAGAATACCTGTTTATTTATCAAATAATTAAGTTGAATATTTGATGTATTTTTTACTCATTTTTCTCAATACTAATCAACATTTTAAAACTAGTTATGATGATATAGCCAATTTAGCTACGCGTTAGACAGGAGTTACTACCATTTTTCCGGTCCCACGATTTAAAGACGGATTCTTATAGATCTCGACGAAATAAAACTATAATGAAGAATACAATTTTTCGATATCATGCTTAGTTTACATAGAAAAAAAATATTTTATTTATTTTCATAGAAAAATATAAGTTATAAGTGCTTAAAACCGTAGTTCCACCAATTTTTTTTTGCGAAGCCCCACAAAAAAAATTGAGATGTTTGTTTTGTTTAATTATGGCCTGATTTATTCGCGAATTAAATTAAAAACAAATTCGAAATTGCAATATTGCCAGGTATGGACAACACTTGTCAACGCTCATTGGGGCTTCGCCCTTGCAAAAAGTTGTTCAATTTTTAAGTATCAATATTTCGTAAACTAGACGAGATAGCAAAAAATTTTATCCTTTATTTTCGTTTTATTTTGTCGCAATCTATAAGAATCTGTCGTTAAATCGTAGCGCCGGAAGAATTATAGTCTTGCCATTAGACGAGTTATCTTATATTAAGATTACTGATGGGTGAGGCATTTTCGTTAATGCGGAAAAATAGTCTCTCTCACTCCATCCGCATTCATTCCATGCATAATACAACTCGCGTTGTATTTGAACTACTAGGCTCAACAGATCTCGATCACTCATTCTTCTCCACCAAAATTACATTTCATTGTAGTTGAAACAGCTGATCTTTGCCCGTAATACTTTCCGTTATGATGGAGCCTAACGGGTTTTATACTAGTTTCCAATAAAATTTAATTTTTACCCCCAGATGTAAACTTTTAGTCTCATGCAATTGGAAGTAGTAACTTATGTTATTTAAATCTATAAATTAGTTATAAATGAGTAAAATAGAATACGCCAAATTAAACGCGAAGAAAATAATTGAATGGATTGCCCTTGAAATGGAGTTAGGCCACTTCGAATATAAACGGCTCAACTATTGTTCTTCCTTCATATTTCAACTTTTCAAAGGCATTTAGAGCAAAAAGGACAATTATGCTTTCTTAAAACTCCTACTCTATATAGATCAGTATTTTATCCCTAGTGAAAATGTTCTCAAAATAAGAATATAAAGTTCGTAAGACTTTCTGATAAAAATTCATCCAGTTACACCATGGATATACAATGGTTTATTTTGCAGTTGTTTTAAAAATATCTTGAGCGAAAATGAGTTAGGCACATTTGAGTTAAATTTTGAATTCTTTAAATCTGTGCTCAAGATACAAGTTATGCATCAGGGATATCTGAGTCATTCATAACCAAAAAAATCGCTATAATATATAAAACTGCGGCAACAAAGGTCGCGTAAACTATATTTATTATTTTTAACGGTGGTTCTCCTTTCATTGTTGATGTAAAAGTAGCTGATTTCTGTGTATTTTCGTTTTTGGTAATTTTTCTACGGATTTACTTCCTACTTCATGGACAATTTGCTGTAGATCATAGTTATACTTTTATTACATTTTCCTATAAGTTGAAATACTCTCAACCAAAATAAACTTAGCACTACATTATTAAATATTGTAACATGCCCTATAGTTATATAGCGTTTTAACCCAAAAAAAAGCTTTTTTGAAAAAGGAATGATTATTATAAAACACAATGATTGTAATTTATTCTTTATTATTAAAGTGACCGTAACATACAAAGATAATTATCTTAGAACTGTATCATTTGACCCTTGCGTTTCTTATCACCTCCAAGTTCGAAATGTTTGCATCTTTTCAATGGAATTTGTTTTCGATATTTGCAATCAACGCATTCCATTCTCAATACGATCTTTTTTGTAGTTTTAGCCTGTAGAGAAACAACTATGGTTATTTCATGAACAATAAATTTGAGATACAACGTACCTTCTTTCTGAAGATGGGTTTAGTTTGTCCACCATACCCTTGTTGTTTTCTATCGTAACGACGTCGCCCTTGCGATGCATGTCGTTCCTTAGATTTCTTATATTGTGTAACTTTATGTAGTTTATGAACTTTACATTTTTTGCAAAATGTTTTACGTTGTTTGGGAACGTTAACCTAAAAAAAAACATGAACTATTATTTTAATATCAAAAATAATACAGAAAATGGATTTTTGGAATTTAAGTTAATACAATTAGAGGTTCAGATATTAATTTTAACATTAAAAAATACAGATGTTGCAAGATAAAAATTCGATTCAAATATTTACCATGTTGAAACGAAGTTGACAATCTCATAAAATTACTTGTAGAGATTGTTCCACGAGATTTTCTACAGCGTTGTCAATTTGTCATTAGTATCACTTTGTATTTACTCACACTGGTAATAACTTCGAGATGGAATAAACTCGAATTAGTAAAAAACGTAATTGATTAAGTAAATGAAGTGAATCAAGTCGACCGCGTCGACCTTGCCGGAAATTTGAAATCGCTAGAAACCAGCGACTAGCGACCACAAAGAAACAGTATTGAGTTCTTATGTTATATATAATCGATATAATCCGTTACAAGCGTTACCAGAAAGAGAGTAATAATTGGGTCAAGTCCCTTTTAGAACAGCCAAATCTGTCAACGTTGAATTTTCGATCGAAATAATAAAAATTTCCCGACCATATTCGAACCATAGCTGCTCTTTGTTGAGATTGGAAAAGTTTTAAAAAAAATTGACATTTTAAGGTCCTTCATCCTTTTTTCGTAAAAACAAAAAAAAAATACGATAAAGGCGATTAAGGTCTTGTTTCCCCTGACAAGGGTTATTTTTCCAACGATTTATAAAATGATGCCCTAATCAGTGTGGGTATTCGAAAAAAAAATTGTCCTGTGCGCAAAAAGTTTCAAAAAGAACAATTTTCAAGTGTACAAAAAGTCTATAAAGAATGGTTTTTCCGCTGAATATTTAGGACTGAATTATCCATTACGGTATTGCATAAAAACAATTTGCATTTATTGACTAGAACCTTGGGAAATCAAAACTGGAAATTATAGAGGTGACGATGCATGCACCAAATTAGCCTTAAAATTGGTCGTTTTCGAGGGATGACGTTTCCTTATAAGCGGATATTTCATCAACGGATTATATAACAATACCCTTACTTGAGTTGTAATAAAAAGAAAACGACTAAATCATCCTTGATGAATATAGTAGCTACATGATCAAATTGATGGGTTGCCAGATTTGACTGTGCTAAAAGGAACATGAGCCCAAAAATTTATACTTCCAGTGTAATCTTACCATTGTAAGAAAACTTTACATTTTAGACTTAAGAGTTTCTCTAACTCTAAACTAAAAAAAAAGAAAACACGGGTTTCTCAAAGACCACCATTTGTCGACCACACATAGATGCTGTGACAGTGATGTTTTATATACCCTGATGATTTCCATATATTTTCATTATATGTTTTCCAATCGCTTCTAGCTCTTATGAATGAAAACTGCAAATTTTAAAAAATAAGGACATTTTAAATAGATAATTGAAAATAATTAATTTATGAAACATCATTTATTAAATTTTAAGGATGAGACTTGTCTGTATCATCTAAATCACATACAACTTTGGTCTGTTAAATAAATATAACAATGCACAAAATAAAAATAGTTACTGAAATTCATAAGTATAACATATAAACATACATACACATATATTTTTAATAAAATTATTTTTTACGAAAAAAATAATAAAACTAGTTAACTATACATACTCATTTCGTGTATACATACTATAAATGTTTAAATCATAAGTAAAATATATATATTTTTATAAAAAAGTGAAAAATACATAAAAATGAATGTTCTTTGCAAGAAAGCTGAATATATTATTTTAGATATTTTTTTAATAGCTATCTTTTATAGACATAAATGCGACTAAAGTTTTCTAGAATTGAAAATAAAAAGCTTTGAATTTGGTTATTCTATCATAATAAAGGTTTCCATGATTTTTATTTTTGATTTATATCTATCACAATTAATAAAAAATAGTTAATATTAATACATAGAATCGTTTAGGAAAAATAAATTATCCAAATGATAAAAGGTATGTCTAATTTTCGAATAAAAACAATAGTACAATTTTAATAATAATAGATATAACTTTTTTTTCCTTTGAAAATCTAAAGTTTATAAAATTCGTTTTTGCTAAGTTTATAAAAATTACAAAGGCCATTATAATTTATTTTTTGAGCAATTGATAAACGTATCTATCTGCATTATGATTTTAATTTGGACATTGCTTTGTTTTAATGTTTTATTTCAGCCTTTCATTATAACAAATAATATATTTTATAGCCAATTGAACAATTATATATCTTTAATATGAGGGATTTGATTAAAGTCGTATAAAATATTGAAAAACACTCAACCATTTAATCAATTTAGTTTCGCATCAATACATTATTCAAGTTCATAAAAAAGAATGATACTTATCAGAATACAAAATATTAAGGATTTATTATGAAATTAAAAGAAAAAACGATTCACGAAACTTATGTTGGTTGATATGTTTTTTTTTCGTTTAAACAAACTTACTATTTCAAATTAATATATGATGTGAATTAATTATGATTGCAATAAGATAGTCCAATCAATTAGAACTAAGTTACTTTATATTCATCGCCTGTTATTCCACTGCTCCCCTCTGATTCCTCTGACTCAATGAAATGTTCGGAATAATAATGTTTCGTATTTATATAATCGATTATTCTTCTAGGAAGTGGTAGACTAGGAATTAAATCACGACGTACAAGTTTTAGTATGACAAACCTAGAAAAAGTATATAACTTATTATTAGTATTAGTAAATTTATGAGAATAATTTCAGTTAAATTAAAATATTTGATAGGATGATTTTTAAAGGATGTATTTGTACTCAAAATTGAAATTATCTATATGTGTTAAATGTAACATTAAAATAAATTATCGTAAAAATACATAAATACATAATTTGTTTTCTCAATTCTTCTTTTCGGGTCTACGAAAAATAAAAATGCTGCAATACCATTGGTATTTGATCTGCAGAAGTTTTTAAACAAGGAAATTTTTATGGCCATATGTGATTAAAAATTATGACAATTATTGTTTAGACCTAAAGTTTATGTTTTATCTACATTGGAAAAACGAGCTACAAGACACATTTTCAGATTTGTGTCGAAGATTTTTCCTGATTTCTGTCGTAAACAATGTTAACAAGGTGGTTGTTCAGTGGCGGACTAAGGTAAAAGCGGACCCTAGGCAACATTGTAATTCCAAACCTATCACACTTGTCGACTTTATCAATCAACAATTCGGCATAATTTGGAAAGTTTCAGCAATAATTATGAATATTACTTTTTTCTGTTAAATAAAAATTAAAAACCTACTTTTCAGACCCTAGGTACGTGCATAGGTTGTTTAGGCCTTAGTCCACCTCTGTGGTTGTTTCATCCAAAAATAAATTTCTAATCAAGATAGTTTTATAGAAATAAAAAAATATTGACACTATTCTTATGATAGTAATTTATGTTTAACCATCATAATCAGTAAACAGCAATAGTTTTAATAAACAATAAGTATGTGGAGTAAAGACAATGGTGGATCATACACAAATGACACCATAGATTGATAATAATCAAAGACAACAGATAGCAAGAAAAGGGGAAAGGAAAATAATTAATAATGAAAAGATCTATTACATTTGGTTGATTTTTTTTTTTTCAGGAAAAAACTAAGATTCAAAAAGATTAGTATTTGATAACCGAAGGATCAATTATCGTGAATATATTGTCTTAGTGATATTGTTAGTTGTTATTTATCGTCGTTTTATAACTACCAAGGTCTTTAGCGACTCTAGGGTTAATAAAAATCCATAAATCGAAAAATATTTAGCGTTGCTTTATAATTTTATAACTAAAGTCTTTTAGCGACTCTAGGGTAAATTAATTCCGTTATCAAGAAATATTGAAAATTTCCTCGATACGAGAATCGAACCCACTACCTACCAGTTTTGGAGCGGTCACCATAACCACTCAGCCACCAGTAGGCTACGGGGATATTTTGTCTGGAAATATTTTGTTGGGGGATCAAGACGCCTGATACATTTATCGAAACATTAAATCCTCCAAAAATATTGATACTTATCCAACTACCCTAATATATCTATTTGGAGTGAAATACTTAGCAATTATTACCTGCACATGTGTTGAAGACTTTGTATTTGTTTGAATCTTGAAACAGGATGCAACAATTGAACTCGCATGGGACCTAATACCGGTCGACGATTTAAGAAAAAGAGATATCGACCACTACGTGAATGTTCAACAGCATTTTCTATGAATTCTACAATCGTATGAGATTTAAATTTAGTACAGCTACCGAAACTGAAGTTGCCTGTGAAATAAAAAATTAGATTATCTCATTTATGTTCTATTACTATTATTTTTCAATGTATTGTTTCATTTACCTTGATCATGTTCAATGCGAACATGACGTAACAAATTATTTAATTTGAATGTTAAAGAAAATATGTAATGATCATCACTACTATCTCGGACAATGAAAGATCCGTCCGGTTCGTTTGAAAGAATTTTTTCAGCTGCTTCTGCAGATATAGGACCCCAATACCAACCACACTAAAAAGAATAGATTAATAATAAATTTTGTTAGTTAATAACTCATTGAAAAAATATTTCTTACATCTTTCACTTTTTCAATACGTGATGCAAAATCCATGCTCAATTCTTGATCTTCAATGTTACTGGCTGTAGTTTGAGTATTTCTACTAGGTAGTGGAGGCAGAGCTCGTTTTTGAACTGAAGGCTTAAGTTCTGTTCCGTTGAGCTCTTCTTCTTCCAAAGATTCTTCTCGCATACTCAATATCCGTTGAGAACTACTTTGATCGGGCGATATCAGTCTTTTAAATCGAAAAAAATTGCATATGGTTTGCTTTAAATTTAACGAAAATGTTTTAGCAGGTGATTTCTTTTCTTTGCTGTTATATTTTGTTTCGGGTTCTAGTGCATATCGCTTATTTTCTGATGACGAGTCTTTCACTTTTTTATTTTTTAAGTTTAACATAAAAGAACTCTTTTTGTGCTTTCTGTGATATTTTGCGCCGGCATTTTCGTAGTCCATTGATGTGGATGCAGAAGTGGAGTTGACCAGACGCATTGAGTCGGGGCGGAGCGATTCAGTTTTGTGTTTGTATTCAGAAGAATCACTGGAGCTGGAGTACAATGTTTGCAAATATTGCCTTACTTCTTGTAATGTCATGTGAATTGGTTCGGTTTCAGGTGGTTGTGAGACACGGCTGCCTGGAACGCTGTGCCTTTTTCCATCAGTGCCATTGCAAACGTCTGATAAAAGGGCTTGTGATTTAATAACGTGAGAAACAGCCCGAGGTTTTCCCACAAGTTGTCTGGCCTGAGCTACGTGCCAGGCTAATTCAGCTTGGGAGCCAGCTGAAACGTGTCTTCGACGTTTTTTTGGATATCGCAATTGTTTGCTTTTTCTAGGTGGAATTCTTGGGCGAATCATATCAACGGGAACCGCGTAAATATCACTATCGAACGGTACGTTATAAATATCATTTATTTTACTAGAAATAAGAACATCGTGCGAAACAGCCTGCGTTATAAAATTAGAATCATCTACTTTATTGCTCGTTGATATATTTAACGAATTATGGGAGTTCGAAAGTCTGGATGAGGATAAAGAATTTCTTGAAGTTGGGCGATTAGCAACATGACAAGGACTGTAAGTTAAAAGTTCTGGTGTCCAACGTAAACGAGTTCCAGATACATTAGAATGATAACGATTATCATAAGGTTTCAATGTTGATGTAGTTGCATGACTCTCTTGTGAACATTGTATGGACCATATCATTTTACAACAAACATTTAAAGCATCGTCAATGATTACATTCATTAAATGAGTAGCTAATTTATCGATCCACACAGGTGTAGTTGAAGACGGTTTATAAATGGGCGGTTCATCTTGAAATTCGGGGGGAGGTTCAATAGATAATATTTGTTTTGTGTCCGATATATCACACCAATTTCCAGGACCTTTTTTCAACGTATTGAAATGAACACCGGACATACCATCTGACATGGCATCCAAAGAATCTGCCTGCGACAATGATTTATCTTCACCATCGCTTCCGGGCAACTACAAAAAAAAAAAGCATTTTTCATATAAAATTGCAGACAAAAATGTTGCAGTAACATCATACTTCGATATTGTATTTACAATATCCACTTCGACTTTCACTATTCACACTTCCACTGGAAATTGAACCACTTGTCAATAGCAAACCACTGTCTTCGCTCAAAAGAAAAGCCTCTGACCATGTCGAACATGAAGGAGGCGATTCCATTATTTGTAAATGTGGTTCATAATATCCACGAAATTTAAATATTTTATTGCAAACTGATTATCACCTCCATATTAATAAGAAATATATTCAATAAAAGTGTAATTAATTATTTAAAAACTAATATCTTTGTCCACATTTTTTCGTTTGACGTTTCGTAACAAGCGGTTTTGTAACATTATATAAAATGTTTTCTAATTTAATTTTACAAACCAATGGATGGAAACTATTTAACTATCGATTAGCTTTTGACAAAAATTTAAACATTTACAAGTTTTTACTGAAAATACACTTTCTCGAAATGAATTATTAGCAACCTTTTAATAACTTTTATAACTGTATTTCCCTGAACTCATTTTAACACTTTTAGCAATTTATAGAATTGTAATAACTCTAGTGAATATATCATAGACTTATAGTCGTTATAACACGTCATGCTTCCAATAATTCAAAAATTCGAATAATTCGTTGCAACCGTTGCAACGATTAAAAAGGACATTTATAATTAAAGGGTTTAAAGTACCTCTGTCAAGTTAGCACCCGACTATTACAAATTAAATTTTTAAATATATTTTTAGATTGACTTGTTTGTACTTCATTGTACCGAAAAAATGTTCGTTTGTACCTCGACCGAAAAAAAGTTAATTAATTTTGAATAATTGATAGGCCCTATTGTTAGATTTTTCAAAAATTTAACGACTATAGATGAGCGTTGACCCGCAGATTAATGTATTGAAAAAATTTTGTTTCTAACTTAAACTCAAAAAAAGTTATGAGCGATTTTGTAAATGCATTTACTTCATTGTTGAATTTTATAACGGCTGTTTTTTTCTTTTAACTAAATTACAAACAAAATTAATTACAGTGCAATTTGGGTATTAGTCCTTAAAGAAATATACCAAAATAATTTTCGTTCTTACTTAATCTGAACAATAGTAATAACGGTTTTTGTAAATGAAGTCACAATTTAAATCATATAAGAAACATTGAAAACAATCTGTTCGTTTTGCAATATTTTTTATTTATATCTGGAATAAATTTTTGACTTAATATTAGATTATAATTAATATTATAATTTTAATTTATAATATTTAAATATTATAATTTATAATTAATATTATTTTAAAGATTATCTTTTATGTTTACTTTAAACTTTTATAAACCGAAGAATGACTAGCTGAACCAATACTTTAATAAAATTTGAAATTTAGGTAAAATCCATTGTTTCACACACCATGTATAACATACTATTACCCAGTTAAAAAACGATGAGGCTGTTGAAGCTGTTTTTTAGATACTTTTAACAATTGGTAGAAAAAAGCAATAATAAAACGAATAAGCTTATATGTGACAGAAAAGAAGAAATATGACCAGCTCAATATATAATTATATATATTTTTAAGCAAATTTCTCATATTCATTTTACTCTTATAAGAAATAAACGAAATAAATGCATATACATACATGTTTATCTAAAATCATTTATCAGTATAATCGCCAGTATTTACTTATAGATATACAATTTTACACTTCTTATCTACGTTTAGGTAATCAAATTACCATTATAAAAGATAAAATTTAGCACGAGAAAAATTTTACTTTGCTTTGGCTTTGCGAATTTTTCTAGTAAAAGGTATGTTTTTTTCTTAATTAATTTGCCCTTTCATTAGTGATAAACTTGAATATTTTTTAGATGTTGTCTCCAAGATGCTTACAACGAATAGTTAGGATGAATGTTCAACATTCAGCTCCTATTTCTGTCGTATCTGGTCCGGCTACCGTCAAAGTCAGTAAACTTGAAATTTTCTCTTTGGGAGCTCTTTGGGTCACCCTAGCAAATGTATATCCTTATTATATTCTGACGAATATAAAAAATTATAAAAAAAATCAACCACGTGATTGAAAATTACATAATGTAGTATGAACTTAAATAAAAAATTGAATTAAATTTTTAATATTGTTTTTATTTACTTTGAAGGTAAATGTATAGTTTACAATAAGGTACTTTTTGTAATTCCAATATACTATTCATATAAGATTTTGTGCATTTTTTTACGTTTAATGGAAATTGCTGAGGTAATTATTATAATCAGTTCATATTTTTTTATTAACAACTTAATAAAATGCAACTATAAGTGAATAATGATTTTATAAGAAATAATAACTAAATTTGTATTTTGATTTTTAATTTCATAATATTTTAAATCTAATTAAATATACCAACGTATACATCGCTTTTGATAATTACACATTTTTCTTTTGTAACAATCACATAATTTAAGAAAAGCATTTATTACATAATTTGTAAAAATGTTTAAAACAGAACTTTCGACTTAAAAATTATATAACCAAATTATTGGTTTAGTATTGAATAAAACATTCATTTTTTTAAGGATGTACTCTACTTTTGGTTCATAATTTTATCTATATAAATTATTTCATAAGAATTTTTTACAATCAATTTATCTTATTTTCTATGAATAGTACAAATATTATATATGTAAGTAAATTAGAAATAAGTAGAAATTTTATTACATAAAAAAGATAATTAAAAAACTCAATAATTTCAAAATAGATATGATAAAACTTTGTCGATTTAATTAGTCAAAAATTTTAATATCTTTTAACAGAAAAAAAATCTAAATACAATATTTTTTACAAAAGATTAAGTTTTGTTAACCGTAAACTTGCTTTGAGACTTGCCAAAGATTTTATTTTGACAGAACGAATTATAAATATTTATCTTATCTAATATTTTTATAATGAATTATTCATCAGCCGTCTCAGTTTCATCATCGTCATCTACATCAGCATCATTTGGAACATCTGGTAAACGAATGGTGCTTAGGAGATCTCTCAACGCATCTAATAAAGAAGTGACATTTCTTCGTAAATCAACACCACTTGCACCTTCTTCATTTTCTCCTAATTGGTCAATATTGTCAATTCCATCTGTATTTTGTCTGTAATAAAAAATTATTGAGATATTTATTATATAAATTCATTATTTTTTACTCTAGATTAGCAGGACTTCCAGGATCATTAATGTTGAAATTTGGTAATAATGACTGGAAGAACATATTCATGGCACTAATATTTTGATACGTTCGAGGATTCTTTGGCCTTATATATAAATTAATGGAATCTGAAGGAGGTAGAGGATCAAAACTTAACAAAGGTCCTTGCATTTCCTGTAAATTGAATATAAATAACATTGGACATATTTTGATAAAACACAGCTAGTTACAGGAGTTAAAAGAGCGGTGACTTCTTTGAAATCGCATAAAATAATATGTCTTGTTATATTTTTTGGAGTTCCCATATAACGAGTAGCACGACGATTAGCACATTCTGCAATGAATGGATCGGTTCCTTCATCAACTCGATCAAGAACAAGGAGCACATTTCTCTCCAACCAAAGTACTAAGTCGCTTTCTTTCCAAATGTGATGATTACGACAAACGTACAAATTTACTAATTGTAAAAGACCACTTGATTGGCTAAAAATTTAAATTATAATTTTAAAATTGTGTTTTTAAAATTACTATAATCGTTACCTTTTTTGACTGCTAGATCCAAAAAACGAATGCGAAGCAACTCGAGCATCAGGTTGGATAGAACATTTTTCCAAAAGAGGAAATAAAACTGACGGGAACATTATTAATGCATCTTGTAGTAATTTATTTGATTTCGATAAATCTCCATTTGAATTTAAGTAATAATGGGCTATAGCGATGGAATAAGCGAAATTCGGTAATTGCGAAAAGTTCTTCCGTGATTCCCATTCTTCATAAAATTGAATAAGCCATTCATATTCACGAGAGCGTAAAGCGTAAAAATCAATAGCTAAAATCACTCCCAATGGATCACCTTCAGGATCCAATGATAATAGAAGTTTGCAAAATTCAAGAGCTGTTCGGTAACAAGCACGATCCCCAACAAACAACAGATGTTTGAACAATGTTATAAAAAAAGCTCTGAAACAATTTTGTTTTTGATCATAAATTGGTTAATTTAAATTATTATCCTAAATTTAAATAATGAACCATTTTCAAGAAATTTGTTCAGCTATTTTTTAAGTATATTTTTAACTGATTTTGTGTACATATTGTGGCACATATTTTAAATCAGGGGTTTTCAATAAGGACGTAATCCCTATACAAATGGATTGAAGAGCATTAAGAAAGGACCGAGTGGTGTATTTTCTAATTTTTTAAGTTGGAAAATGGAATAATTATGAGATGCGGCATTTATTTATTTTTCTCGTAATGAGAGAGGTAGTAAAAAAAATTGGTGACCTGATTCTAAAAATCAACTTCGATTTAAATATTTATTTCTTTATTATTTATATAAAGAACGAATTAAAGTGCATTAAAAAACCAATAGACAAATGGGTGTCCACTTTTCTTGAGAATCACTGAGCCGATATTAATAAATTCTAGTAAATTTGGTGCACTTTATCATAAATTCGTAATGGCATTGCACTATCGAAAAAGATCGGAAGTTTTCAAAACTGTGTGTGTCGATTAAGAAATAATACAATTTTTCGGCTGTATTTCTTCTTCCTTTGCACAAAACTACGATTCATCCGGCATCACGATTTAACAACGGATTCTTATAGATCTCGATGAAATAAAACGAAAATAAAGAATAAATTTTTCGATATCTCGCATAGTTTATAATAAATCGATACTTAAAAATTGAAAACTTATTATTTTCTCAAGATTTTTTATAAAAAAGAGAGAATGTTTACAACCATAGTTCCCCCATTTTTTTTTTGTGCTATAAAATTATAAACAAGGGGTCCAGGGGTGAAATCCCGATAAAAATTGGGGGGCGTCGCCTATATCTGGTAATATTGCATTTTCGATTTTTTTTAAGTTTAATTCGCGAGTAAGTCAGGTCATAATTAAATAAACATCATAAGTTTTTTTTTGGGGACTTTGTTCCCCAGCCCCCACCGGGGTTTTGTCCTTGATATATTATAAACTATGCGAGATATCGAAAAAAAAATTCTTTATTTTCGTTTTATTTCGTCAAGATCTATAAGAATCCGTCGTTAAATCGTGGCGCCTGAAGAATCGTAGTATCCTCTTTCTTTGGGCTGGTTCAATGGGTATTAATGTTGAAACCGATCTAAATTTTTGTGGATTTCTGTCTATGAGAGCCTCAGTCATGAATTACCACAAGCGTTAGTAAAAATGGATCGTATACTTTTTAAGAAAGTGGACAGTCATAAAAAAGTTTTTTATACAAAATACTTTTTTATCGTTTTTATAATTAGTATTAAAACTTTTTATATTTTCAAATTTCTCAAACAAATGTTATAGGGTTATTTTGAGATTGTAAGAAATTTAAAGCAATTCAAAAAATCAAAAAAAGAAAGATTGAAATAGTACCTAAAGACAGCTTTCATCCTCCGTAGGATGGGACTTTTTTATAATCAAATAAAATTATCTTTATAAAGTGCAACGTCGTGTTGTGACGTAGTAACTTTAATTTTTTTCGTATAGAATTTTGTCGTCATTAACAGTTTGTAAATGTTAGTATAATACATGCGGATTAAATATATAAATGTTCAAATAAATTTTGCCAAATTAAACAATGAAAATCGTGTTGATCTTTTAATAGATTTTTATATATATATATATAGATTTAAATAGGTTTTTTTGCCATAAAAACACATTATGATGACAGTGACAACAATTCCATTAAGTAGAGAACTCTTAAATAAATAATACCGATATACGAAGGCAGTAAAAACTGTTATTTCATTTTTTTTCTTATGAAAATCAATATTAATTGTAGCGATTATGATATTTGATTTCAGAAATTGTGAAAAATTGAAGTGAACACAATTGTGTTACTCTATTGTAATAGTCATTACTTTAATTTATTTACCTATTTTCTTGTCGTCGATAATCCAAATAGCAACCAGTAGTCAAATTAAATAAAGGATGAAATGAGCACTCAAGACAATAAAGTGCTCGTTCTATCAAGTCTGCAGCCATAGCCAAATCTTCACCCATTTTATACAAATCAGATAGTTGTATTAAAGCATCAACATGATAAGGATGATTGTTGATTATTGATACAATATTATCGGGATTTAAGCTTTCAACAGCTTCAAAAAATTTCATTTGAACTAATTGATAATTCATGCTGTGTTCAAAAGCGAATGTGAGCACACCAGAGTTATTTTTGACAAGTTGCATTGATAAACCTGGCTTGCCGACTTGGGGCCAATTTTCTTTAGGTGATACCAACCATGTTGACTTTACATGGCCTTTACGTCGATTTTTCCGTTTACTATAAAATTATATAACTTATAAAACAATTCTTTAAATAATTGTAAAACAGACATATACTTTTGTTCAGATTGAAAAACTTTTGAACCGAATATACGTTTCAGTTCATTGTTAGGATTCAAGTTCCGATGCTGAACATTTAGAATTGCTTTTTTCACTGCAGCTCCTTTTTCTGTTGGAGGTGTTTTCATTTTTGCATCACTTTCTCCTAAGATTTTATTGACTTCCCGTAAAGACCTTTCAATTTCGTCACCCTAATTGAACAATAATTTAGATTAAAAAATAACAAAAACTTGTTTTAATAATTTACATCCGCATTATCTTCACTACTCCGACGAAGATTCATTGATTTTCCTGATTTCTTTTTCTTTTTTTTCTTTTTACGTTTTTGAAATTCCCCAGCTTCTCCGTCGTGTGCAGCATTAGCTGCTTCAGTTTCATTATCATCTTCTTTAACTTCACTTTCAGAATGAGATTGTTGATTTAACTAAAATTATTCAGTTTATTTTTCGTAGCGGAAATTGCGTAATTTTTTACCAAATCATATCGATTAATATTCAATTGCTTTCGTCTTGCTCCACCTGAAATCGGCAAATCAGTATCTGGATCTGATATTATTTCTTCTGTTAACTCTTTCTCTCCTTGTAATTTTCTCAGTACCCTCGATGACATATTCAACGACTAATGATTGATTAGTTATCAATTCAATTATATCATTTTGTATTAATGCTCTGGACTTAATTGAACTTCATTTTTTCTTGATCAATTACAAAATATCATTTACTATATTAACATTTATCTATGTTTTTATTCACACTTGACACATGAATTTTGTGAATTCGATGAATTTATCAAAGTTCAACATGAAATATGTCACGTTTGATGACGTAAGTATTCAGTGAAATTCGTTCAGTTCGTTACATTTTCCAAGCCATCTGTCACCATTTAATAGAATCAATAAATATTTGCGGGAAAGTTTAAAACCAATAGGTCGAAGCAGGGCCTCGGCACTCTTATGGGAGACCCAAAAATCACCAAACAGCAGATGAGAGGTAGCCTTATGTAAATGTCCATATGTTAAAAGAGATAGATTTCCACAACAGGTCTTTCATTTTTTCCTATAATACGATTGGCGCACCTGGGGTCATGGACGAAGAACGGTTTTTTATTAGTTCTAAGGGTTCTAAACGTTCCTTACTGTTCGCGACACAATCACCACAGGACGTACAACGACTGCGTTTATGTTCTGCTTTTAATTGATAGATGGTGTTAACAAGCACAGACAAGACAGACAATGTAATTTTGGGGTGTTTCAAGGCCAACTATTCTTTCCTTTGTAAGTGGTGAAGTGGGGATAGCTTAGTGAGGAGAATTGTCTCCCTGTTATCGTTGTTGACATTGCAAATGAATTTAAAACTAGCATACTCAAATATTAAGATTTTTAAAAATATTTCACTTCTTCAACGATGAAAAATTTATATTTTTGTAATTGGAAAAAATACTTGTGGACCTTTTTTCATTTTCCTAACGATTATTATTCTAACTTGGTAAAAAAAAAAATTTTCCGCGTCATTAAATTTTAAATTTATTTCATATAATTCATTTATAGGATATCGGTTATTTTAAAAATACAATATTTACATGTCAGATGTTAGCCGACAACTGGCGATTGGAAATTTAAACGATCTTTAACATTAAAAAAATATATTTTTTTTAGAATTTAAAAATTTACTCTTACGTATTTCTTCATTTTCTTACACTATTTTTTTAGTATAATAATGATAATTACCCTAGACACAAATTTAAAAAGTCTTTTCCACCTAAAAGTCATAACAGTATTTTTCATTAGAAAATAACAAACAACCGCAATTCGATTATAACTTTATTAAGCTATAAATACCTGTTGATTCGTTTTTTATGTATTATAAATTTTATAAAAAGGTTCATACAAGTACATTGCAAAGATTTAAGCTTTGTATCTATTGATTTATTTCTCAAGCAAAAAAATTATCTCTCTTGAGTGGTTCATTTTTTATAACAATTAACATTTTATTCGAAGGACCATATTTTATTATCGTGACAAAATATAAGGTTTGCGTTATTGACAATGGGGGTCCATTTATACTTGTGGGTGCATTAGGTTTTTGTTTATAGCGAAATTTGGTACTATAACCAAAGGGTTACGATCGCCGCAATTATGATTAATAATTTCTTATTTATTTTATTTTCAATAATGTTAACAATGCCAATAACTTCGTTACTATTTGTTCTCCATTATACAATTCATAGCCACTATTCCAAATTAAATTTTCAATTTCATGGCCACCTTCAATTTGAACCAAGTTTCTTTAACATCGATAATATTTTATATGTGACTCATTGTTCTATAGCATTGCTTATGAACGTTTTTTGCTCCAAAAATAAATCTTTTTCTTCAACGCTTTTACGATACTTATTAAAACATCGACTTTACTCACATACTCTTTCTTAAAATTCATATCTAATTGTTTTTTTTATTTATTTTCATTTCAGTATCGCACCTATGTCTGCAGAATGACGTAACTCAAAAAAAAAATATTTTCAGCCAAAAATGATTTTTGATCACAAATTTTTCATATCTACTTTCACTACGAAATATTTTTTTTGGAAAACAATAGTATTTCACTATTAAGGATATATACAAGTGTGCATTAAGAGAAGTAATGAAGGCAGAAGTTTATTTTGGCTTCAGGAGTAATGAGTAAGGAGGTAGGTAGCCTATTATAGGCTGAAAAAAAGCTTCGGGGTCGAAGTGGAAGTGAAGATGTGACGCCGCACAAGGATAGATTTAAGTGGGGTACGGGGGCATGTGTCCCCCAGGGTATATTTGTGTATTGGGGAGATTCCGTCACAGTACTTAGAAGCAAATGAAATCATTAAAGTTGTGAAAATATATGAATAAAATAACAGAAAGAACATTAGTGAAACTCTTAGTCTATTTCTGGCCGGAATTGCGAATTTTTTTTCGTTACATCCCTTTGTAAACATATATGATTAGAACCCTACATGAAAGATGATATCGTGCCCCCCCCCAGAAAAAATAAATCCCGAATCTGCCCTGGACGCCACAAGTACCAATGTTTGAAAAGTGCAGCCATGTTTTGCTTTTTATTTGTTTAAAATGATCGTAAAAAAAAAGAACAAAAATTATTTGTAGAAAATTACTAAAAGCCTTTAGCCTTTAGATAGCAAAGTTTGGTCATTTGGAACGTAGGAAAGTAAAACTTAGTCGGAAAATGTTATGAATGTTTGTAAGTTAATTTGTATGTTAAACATTTTTCCGAATATAGACAAGTTGTCCGAAGAGAAAAGTAATAATTATTTTGAAACATTACTAAACTTCTGCACTTAAAAATATAAAATAAGAAGAAAACGTTTATGTACTCCACACGAGAAGGAAGTGAAACCTTCAAAAATGTGAACTTGAACAAAATTAGAGGAATGTAAAATTTAAAGAGTAGGACAGTTGTAGGATTGAGTTATGATTACATAGGTACAAAGTATGAAAAAAAAATATAAAATAAACACATATATGAAATATATTTTTCCAGGCATGGAGTTTGTATTTTCCATAAATGATACGAAAGGTTTATGCCGACTGAAGTAAGGAAAAAATACTTAACTTTCGTTTTGAAGAATATATATTTTGGGAATATAAAACGTAAATTAGATACTAGTTTTGATATTTTTGTTGATACCGTACGACTGTTGTAGATTGTTAAAATACATATGGTGTCCAGAAATAAAACCAGACTTACTGGGGGCCAAGTGGTGTAAGTAAGCTTTCCCAAACTGGGTTCGAATCTCGTATGGAACAAATTGTTGATATTCCTCGATTTACAGTTTCCTATTAACAGTACAGTCACTTAAGACCTTTGTAGTTTAAAAGCGAAAGATTTAATTAAGTAAGTCCTCTCCAATTTCTTTGTACGGAATCACCATCATATTTATTTTAAAGAATATACATATAAACTTTATTACAAATTAGGATACTTCTTTCAAACATTACAATATTTAATTATTATTACAATATTTGGACAGATATTTGAACCAAAAAAAAAATTTCTAGTTCCAATTAAATTTTATTAAAAATTAAAAGTATACTTGGTTAGAAAGTAGGTATAATTTATTAAATAAGAAGGAAGAAACAGTCGATTTTAGATTATTGTCTTAAAAAATCCACTAGGAATGCAGAGAAGCGTCATTCATGTCTGAAGTGAAAGATTTAATTGATGCTCTAATTTCTCAAACAAAATGGAGGTAAAAAAAACTTCATGATATATCGTAAGATTTAGAGTATTTAGAAGAAGAATTTTGTGGTTTACAACTGAAAAATTCAAGAGACATACATTCGGTTGAATTTTCTTCAAAAATATGAAGTTTTAAACATCATACAACGATATAAATCCAGAACCTGTGAACAGCTTCTTACTTGGATATTTCAAAAATCATACACAATTATGGATTGATAGAAACCAAAGCAAACTTGGAAGTCGCTTAAGTGAGAGAGGTAAAGTAAAAGTTTTTAAATAAATTTAAATTAATTTTAAAATTTGCCGTGTTTATGTAAATTATCACCTCATAATCTGAAATTAAAAGTGGGATGAGTACTTAAGCAGAGTAGAAGTAGAAGATATAAAAAAACAATGTCTTTAGGAAAACACCCGAATTGCGATGGAAAAATAAAGGAAGGACGTTATTGAAGCTTTCACTATGAAACGAAAAAACAAAGGTGAAGATGTTTTGATTACACAAATCCCAATAACCTCGAACGACATGCCGCGCGACTTAAAAGAAATGAATTAAAAATGTGGTACACATTTGCAATGTCGAAAAATAAATTACAAAAAGCAGTTACAGAATGGTTGTGGTGACAATTTTGAAAAATAATATTTTTCACATTACTTATTATGTATCGATTGTAAACACAAGTACACACGCAAAGAAAATATTTCGTAAAATAAAAAAATAAATCGCACTAAATAAAATAAATCGCAGGCACTGATGCGATGTGGAACGTAACAAATTCAGAATGAAATATAAAAATTACGTTAATTGTGAAACTCTTCTGAATTAAGAATTAAATAATGATATACATAATGATAACACATAAATGAAATAATTAAGAAGGTCATATTGAAACGGTAGCTACGCGTTATAATACAGAAAAGCAGAGCCTAAAATGATTAGAAAAAATGTATCGAAATAAAATGTGAGAAAAATATGTAGGTAAATACCAAAGGATACCGTCATCTAGTGAAAGTATGAAATAAACATTACGTGCGAATCTCCAGCCTACCGAATATACATAGAAAATATAAAGTATAATTGTAAATATAGAAAATATATAAAAAAATCGGTCGAGCCCTGTCGTGATATGAAATTTGACGTAAAAGAAGATGAGACAATTTCTGGACAAATATTCTATTAATTTCTAAGATAAATTGTTATATTAAATAAATGAGACACAGGGGAACGTGTTTCGTACATAGCAATACATTCATTACTATTTAGAAGTAGTATGTATAGTTTGATATGATTGGTTTTTAAAATTTTTATTTGATGCATATGTATGTACGGTTTATCTATACACAAAGATTATTGAGTCAATCAATGAAAATACGGAGGTCACTATTGCTAACGTACAACAAACATGATGTGCAAAAGCCGCCGATTTAAACAATTGGATTTTGTAAATATCAAGACAGATTAATAAAGATAATAAATGAAACTAATATATTAAGAAGGAAGTAAATGAAATAAACTAAACAAAAAAGTTTACCTTACTTAAATAAAGTTACAATTAGTAAAAAAAAATTTAGAGATGTATCATAATTTAAATGATAATCAATGCGTTTATGTCAATGTGAAATAAAATTAATATTTATTGAATATAGAGTTTAGCATGCTTTACAATGTCAAATATTAGTATTAGGTAATGGAAAATAATAAAGTATTAATGAAGTAGTGTAACAATGAAGTAGAATATGAAGTAATATATGAAATGCAGTAATTGAAGAACGTGATCTGCATAAAATAAATATTTCTCCACAAACACAAAGAGGAATGCAAACCCAATGAAATAAGTATCAACATATTGAAGCACCATAGCAGTTGATAAGAAAAACGTAGCATGAAAGGATAGTTAAAGTATGCAGTAACAGTAACAATTGAATTTTGCAAAAAACTTGTTCTTCTTTATAATTACCTTAGACAAGAAGTCTTCGAAAATTTAACGTATATGGAAATTCTTCATTGTAAAATAAATGCAAAGCAGCATATAGCTGCCTAGAAAGAATAAGACGGTATAGGGGCATTTTACGTGAAGCGGACAGCGAAAAAAAGTGACGTTCTGAAATTTGTTAATATTCGAGATAATTATATTTCTAGTAAGAATGAATGTGTATGCAAAAAAAATTTTTCGAGTGATGATTCTTTGTCAAGTTAAACGCTTCTAAAGAATTGTCGTTTTTGAAATATGTATTTTTTGAAAAAATAAATTTCCAATTAATTTTTTTATTTCAAAATATAGCCTAAGTAAAGTACATTTATAATACACCAGAAGTTTCATAATGGAATCTGCAATAGTATAGAATATAAATGAATTAAAGTACATACGTGTCGTACTAAGCGTCGTACAATGTCTTCCTTAGGTCAACGTATGCAAAGTTAGCACCCCATCGAAGGATTTGCGAACTGGTAATGATCTTAATCGTTAGATCTTTGGTAGGTCAGTTGAGGTTCGATATTTTTTCGTTAGGTCTCGTATTGTTTTTTAATAAATAATTGTTGAAATGTAGGAAAAAAAATTTGCATGTTAGCACCTCATTTGAAGGAAATAAATTTATTTTGATGTTTTTGCATTCTTTATCGTTAGGTCAGTATTTGTCCATCAATTACATCTTTTATTATCATATTATCACACTCTAATTTGAAAAGATTACTTTCGGTTTTGTATATAAAAAAAAATTGAAATATCTAGTTTTATTTTGTATTTAGAAAGAACAGTAAATGTTCTATTTAAATCGCCTAAATCGCTATATTTATATTTTAAAAAAAAAAATTAAATGTAATAATAAAAATAACGAAAATTCTTAAGAAGCTTATAACTTGACAAATAATCAGCATTCGAAAAAAATATTTGACACACACATTCATACTTACGTATAATTATGCCGAATATGAACAAATGTGAGAACGTCACTTTTTTTCGCTGTCCGCTTCACGTGAAATGCCCCTATATTCATAAACCTATGTAAGTGTCAAGGTGGGAGTTGGAATATTATATTTCTCAAGGAGTTAAGGGGAAGAAATGTATGGTTCACCAACTTTTAGTTTTTCTGCCGCGGCAATACTGGTAAAGTGGAAGAGAGAGCGATGAAATGGGCGTTATTAGTGATAGTTTTGGGGAGAAAAAACTCACACTCCACAAAATTGCACCAATAACGTTGCTCGTTTAGAAATGACGCGCAATTCAACTTCAATCCAACGTTGAGAGAAGTGGAGATGTTTAGTATCGTACAAGTCGTGATCAAGAGTGGTGTGTTTCAAAGTGTAAAGTGTATCAAGTGTTAACAATGAGAGACGCTAAGAGTTTTGAAGAAAATACGATGAAAGTAAGTTTATTTAGTGGAAACAACAGTTTTTATTTTCTTCCTTTATATTTATTTTCTTGTTATCAAGAGGAAATATCGCTCTTGGTAATAAGAAAATAAATATAAAGGAAGAAAATAAAATAAAATCACCTCTCTCCCCGAAGGGAAGCAGGGTGCGCTATGGATGGTGCGCACGTTTTCTGTCCCTTATCTGCTGTAATCTCGTTTTGAAGTGGAAGAGAAAAAGATATACTGGGTGTTCTTAATAGTGTTTCATGACGACGATCGTCATAAAATTGGAAAATGGGTAGTAGAGTCGCGCAATCTAGCGGTAAAAAATTAAAACAAATTGTAGATGATGAAATATTGTGCAATATAAACAATTACTTAATTGTGGAAAAAGAAAACATAATTTTCAAAATTTTATGAATTATTGCCAATTCCACATTAATTTGAGAAATCATGAAATTTTGTTTTCTAAATTTATAATAATAGTAACAAATATTTAGTGATATAAAATGTATAAATAAATTAAAAAAAACATATAATAAAAACGTTTTACATAAATAGCAATTAGAAGTATTGAATAATTGCATGAAATTGTTTAATATGTAAAATAAAAATGGACTAAATAAGAAGAATATATAAAATTGAAAGGAAAAAGTAGGATTAGAAACAGTATTATTTGTAATCAAATAGTAGTATAAAGGTAGAAAGTAGTGGAGTTATTGTACCCTTATACATTTGGCGTTGTTTAAATGAATATAGAGAAAGCTGCTTTGTAATCAATCATTTATGCACGAAAATTTTTACCAAGTAATGTGAAACTTATATGTAGTTTTATTATAATAATAATATTAAGTAAAGATCAAACGAAAGAGTTACTCCAATTGGTTTTGGTAGATATTGCACAAATATGTAGAGTACGTAATGAAGTCAGGAATACCGGTTTTCCATCGTAATTTATTAACTATAGTGAACTATAATAGTTTGCAGTATCTAATAATAGAAGTTGAAGTAACATAATTGTCGTACGTAAAATCAAACCAACTAAAATCAATATTTTACAGCAAATGCAGAAGCAACGTGGGAGAAATATTGAGAATGGCAAATGATTTCATAATGTTCTACGGTAAAGAAACAATCACGAATGGAAACGAAAAAATGGAATGGAATGCGATTGAGATTTGAAAGATGGAGAGCCCTGCCTGAGTAACGCTGGATGCGGTGAATATACAAAACAAATGTAAATACTTAATTTAAAAATAATGATTAGATACTTTATTTAATTGCAACTCATGTATATGAAATAGAAAAGATTTTCAATTGTACCAAACAGGTAGCAAACATTTTATTTTGAAAAAATGGTAAATGAAGATATTTGTCGAAAGTGAAGAATAGCTATTATTGGTAAAAATGATTGTAAATTTTTTCATTTTTTTTTTTTTGAACATCAGTTATCTGTGTGGTAACTGTAGATCACAGAAAGAAGTTATTACAATTTTTGTTGTCAATCAAGTCTATATTTGTGGTAGAACGGAAAAGAACAAAACTGAAAATTACGAATAGCGTTTTCCCATATTTTATTTATTACAATGAAATAGTAATAGCTGAAAATATGAAAGTAGGAGTATCATTTAAATACGTTCAATAAAATTAAATTTTATTAAATATTTTACAATAGATGCAGTGGAGGCATTGGCGACGTGGCAAGAAGTTCGTGTGCAGCAGAAGCGATTCATAATGAACACGGAAAACAATCGCCCGGAAAGGGAAAACCACATCATTCAACAAAAGGCGTTTGGGATTAGGCAGGTGTACGGTATTCACTGAGTATTATTTGCTCTGATAAAATTGAGAACCAAAATAAATTTCATTGCAAGTCATGAACGTAAAGTATAAATGAATTTAGATTAAATAAAACAATAATTGTTAAGTAGTTTGTAAGTAAGGCATACGAAATAGAGACGGAGAAAGTCGTTGAAAGGTTTCTAAATGCTTTATGTAAATTTGAATTGAAGTACAATCCCCGGCCATATTAATAGACGCACCATAGATTTTGAGGAAAATATGAAGTAATAGCTATTTTATTTTGTGTAACAATTTTTTATTCGATTTAACGTTCTTATAAAGATATAATTTTTTACACTTATTACCAAATAATGTGGCAAAAAAAAGTATATTTACAGAAAAATAACTTTTACGATAATTTAAAATATCTTCTTAATTATGGCAAACTTAATTGTTTAATATTTAATTAAAAGCTCTTTTACTGCTATTAAAGCTTCAATCATTCGCAGCGTACTGTATATGTAGGAATAATGTCCACTGCATTTGTGAATGTTGATTATATTTATGAATATTTTTCAAAGGGTTATTTTTCTGATATTATCACTTATTTAACCACGTTTCTCGCCATCAAAGCCCACATATTTTGAACGGGCTTAAAATAAGGGCTTTTACCTAACAATAGGGTAATGGGGGTAATAAAGAAGACTATACTGTTACGTAGAAGAAATATTTCCTAAAAACCTACTATTTTCAGTAATGCAAGAAGGAAATATTATAAAATTAAATTTAGTAGAAGATATAAAATTAGAAATATACTTAAGTACGTCTAATAATTTCATCAGGGACTGTAAGTTAAAGCATTTGTATGAAACACAGATTTGAAAGACTAATTATTGGAAAGAAAGAATGTAAGTTGATAAATAGTGAATTAGTTAAAGAGAATTCTATAAACGTACGAATAAAGTAAAAAGTTTTGGAAATATAAAAATGAAAAGAAAAACGTTAAAAATTTAAAGCACGAACATGAGAAATTTAATCGCATAGAAAGTGATAAAAATGAAACAGACTAAGATATAAAAAAAATTTCTCTGTATCTTAAACATTATATAAAGTTACAAGATATGGTTCGTTTTGAAAAGTATCAAAAGTACTAGTAATTTTTTGTTAATAAGTAAAAGAAATAAGATGGAATATCGTAAATATTTAAAAGCAACTATAATACTCAAAGAAAAAAAATATACCTAGTTGTTTGTAACAGTTGTGATGGAAAGTAATAAGGAATAATATGGTCAGTGAGTTTTGTCACAGCAAAAGTAAAAAAAAAAACAATGGAAGTAGTCTAAGCCTTGAATAAAGTAAAGTAGTTTAGAATATAAAAAATTATTAAAATTGTATGTAATGAAAATTAACAATGTAACTGTTTACCAAAGAAAAGTATAAAATTGGACAAAATGCATTTTTAAAAGTAGGAAGAATAATGTGAAATATATAATTTGTATGTGGGAACGATTTGGTATAATAAAGAATTGAATTGAATTTTTTAAATCGAACTTTAGAAAGTGCAATTCGTTTTATGATTGAAATATGATATTATTGGAAAAATGCATTATGTGTAATTTGTAGATTAAAAGTAATTTACGTAAATGTTACGAATAGAAGTAGTGTATTATAATATATTCCAAAAAATTGGAAATATGTCATTGCTATAATAACGTACTGTGTGGAAAGGTGAAAAGTGCAAAAAAAAGAAGACAGTACAAACACTTAATTAAAAGAAGCAATTGAAATTCTAATGAAGCAATTTACATTAACGAAAGCAATAATATTGTTCAGTTGCAAACAAGATATAACAAATTTAAGGAATAATACTTTTGAGAAACAGAATCAGAAGATGGCTGTTTCTTTTACAATAAATCATATTTAATGACTGTAGAAATAAGAAATAAAAAGAATTAATTGAATGATTAATTACTTACTTCAGGAAGGATGATTATGTGTTAGGGGATGTAGAAGAGGAAATATTTTAATAAAGGAAATTGCTTACGTAAAATTATTTGTAATATAAAAGAAGAAACAATATGGTTTTGGAAGCGTAAATGCTAGGAAAAGTGTCATTGTGTATTAGTTTTACAATTTAAATTGTATATAAGTGTATAACTGGAGCCATAAAGTTAATATAGGAAAAAAAGAAAAAATTAAACGATGTACGAACCGAATAAAGAAAATAATAACGAATGAAATAAAGAAGAAAATAGAATAAAATACTTTGCCTGATTTTGGTGCTTCTGAAAGTAATACACGAAAAAAAGAAAGAAATAAATTGAAAACAAAAGTTTGCGAAAGTTAAAAAAAATTAAAATCAACATTAATATTTTGAAAAAGGGAAATGGAATGCAAATATTAATTGGCTCATTAAAATGCACAGTAGATGTTAGCGTGGCAGCAAAATTTTAGGTTGTGTAACAGTTTGTCATCACTAAGTAACTTTGTTGTATTATTGAAATTATGTCTCAAAACGAGGAAGGTAATAATCAATTACTTAAATTTTGTGTTTTTGGAATTGGAACGTAAGTAAACAATGTTTGCCATTTTACTACTATTTGAATTATAAATATTGAAAAAGAAAAGGCGAAAATTATGAAAACTCAATCTCAATTTAAAAATGTTAAATATTTTTATAATTGCTAACGAAAAATTTCTTCAGTGCATTTACTATGTAGATAACAAAAGGACCTTATGATAACATTATTTGTAAGGCAAGATGAAGAAATTATAATTTATCTATTTTAGGAAGTAATACTGTAGTATATAATCAAGATTATTTAAGTAGAAAGTTATGAAATAAATATTTTCGAAAATTAGGAGGTTCCTATATGAGGAAATAATAAAGAAAACTTTTATGTTAGCATTTGTAAAAAATTATCTTGACAATTGGAGGAGTAGTTTAAAGAGAAACTATGAGAAAAATTATATATTAATAACTGAAGTAATGTTAATTTTAACTACAAGCAATTTTTACAGTATGTATAAAGAACAATGTATAATGTAGTAGTAATGTATGTTTGAAAACAAAAACGTATAATAATAGTGTACGGACGGTACTGACATATTTTTCGCAGAGATAATTTAAAAAATTGCGAGAAAAAAATTGTTTAATTTTATATTTTATTTGAAAGAAGTAAAAATAAGTACCTAGATTTGTACAATATTTGTTATTACAAGATGTAGAAGTAAATTTACGCAAATGTTATGAATGTAAAAAATGTACTTGGGTAAATAAGAAAAAATGAATATATTTGTAATTTATTTAATAATATTTTGAAAACTTGAACAGCAGTGTAAAACAAAACTGTATGTTTTCTATGAAAAATAAAGAAATATATATATTTAAAAAAAAACATTTTATTTTATTATACCTATAGAGAAATACAATAAATGAACTTGTAAAATTTTTCACTTTTAAAGTCATCAAAGATATAAACCACCTGCAGTCCATTCACTTCTATAACTGTTTCCTTCCAATTGTATGTACTAGTCCGTCGAAACTTATAAAGTAGTAATACGAGTTTAGTAAAACTGCAAAAAATGGTATAGAAATGTGGGATCTGCTGCGGTCAGCTGATTTTCAAATAACATTAGGTGCCGAACCCCTGGGTCGAAGAGGTCTATTAATGTTTGCTAAAATGGCTAAAATTATTTCTTTATTTAAATAATTAATAAAAATAATAAATTTCAAATATAATTTACATCGAAATAATTTTTAAATTATGAAAGTGTATATAGTAGAGTGCAATTAAATGCAATACAGAAAAAATAGATTTTAACAATTTTTTAAATAAATTTAACCAATTATTTCTTTATCTTCAATATAAGAAATAAAAGTAACAATTACTACACAAAGCTGTAGAGTTTAACCTTTTAATTGCCACTTTTCATGAATCGATGCCACCAATATATAGGGGCAGATAAAACAAAATATAAATTGTTACTATAGCATTGAAAAGATTAAACGTTTGTAGCGTTTATGTATTCCCTTCCTATAAGAGTGAATATTATATTACATATAATGAACCATTATAAAATAATTTAATTAAAGATAAAAGCTCTATAAATTAAATATTGAGAATATTATACGTTTTTACATAGAAATATTTGTAAATAAAGTACCTACTACGGCATTTATTTGCAATATTCTCATTAAATGGATACAAATATAAGCGTTACCAGCATTAAATTACACCGCTCAATACAAATACATAACTTTTTCAGAATTGATATTTGTAAAATTTAACAAAACAATTAAAAAAAAAACGTAGAATCTTAAATCACATATTCATAAAATTTAAACTATTAGGTCTAACTATAAATAACTATTGTTTGCAATATCTTTTTTTCCTTTCATTGAATTTCAAAATTAAATTCATTTACTCACAAATGTTAGCCAGTTATTTCATAACTTCTCAATCCTAGTTAATTGTGGTTGGCTTGGACTGAAAAAACTAATATAGTTTTCAAGATTGATTTTTTTCCCTTAAATTCCTTAATAAGGAACAAAAAGATTACAATATATTTATGTACGATTTTGGAAGAAACAAAATATTTTTTTTGTGAAACAACAAATTATTAAACTTCGATGATCAGTTATATAACAACAAATACCTTTCTCTCAGAACTTTGTCGTAACTGATTGTAATATTTTCCATTATATTTAACATTTTTACAAAAAAGAAACCTTTCGTTCTGGAGGGCAAATCAGCTAATTTTCCGATTGATCCTTTCAGTTCGAACCCACATTTCACAAGAAAAGAATTGATAAACTGCCATGAAAATGGGGAGAGGTCATACAGAAAAGTATGAATGAACATAACTTTGAAACTTCAAGGAAAAAGGTTTAACAAAAATCAAAACTCTTTATAACTGTACCTAATATTTCGATAGTGAATATGATTTATAATCTTTTAAATATATTTTTAATTTCAAAACAATTGTTATTGAGTTTTTGATATTTGTGCAGTTGGTTTATTATTATGTGTTCCAATGCTGGTAAAAGTGAATTTCATGCTAGAATTTAAGAGATGCACTTATGACATTAAAAATTATCCAACAATACTAAAGTTTCCAGGTTGATAAATTGAAAATAATTGTTTTGCTTCTTTTAACTTGGCACACAGTAAACATCTTTGTCTGAATTTCTTATAGAACTTATCATTATCAGAAAAATACTTTCATTAAGCCGTATAAAAAAAAAAAAAAAAAAACGAGAAAATTTTGTAAGTAAAATTATTTCTTTTTAGTTTTTCCTTAGTACTAAATAATAACTTTTATGTGAAGAAAAACACCTTATTTTTGAAATATTGAATTGTCTCAAGTTAAATGGATCAATCATGTGTATACATTTCTACGATTTTATTTTTTTTAAGAAATATTAATGTAATTATGATCAAATATAAAAAAAAATATCACTTATGATAACAAAAATATTCTCTAACGCTTATAAGTTGCTGACTTCAACCTAATTATACAAAAATAAATATCATATGAACCATATGAAAATATGAATTGAATATTGAAAAATAAATAACTATACAATTAATAACTGTATAATATACAATAAATCAGCAAAGCTTTGATGAAATAACTGAAGTTAATTTATATTCTAAACGAATTCTGATTTTTTTTTATCTTCCTAGATAATATGGAATCTCATACTTAAATACACTTGTTAATTTGATTTTATGGTTATAAATAATATTATTAAAGATAATTAGTGAAGATAATAGCTTATGCATAGATATATTTGTTTTACAAACTGAAACCTTTACGTTTCTATTACTTGAAAGTAAGAGTAATATTAGTTCTGTTATAGATCCGGTATGAAATCACTTATTTTATGAAAATTTAATCTTTTAATTCCACTGCAATTATAATTATAATCACAGAAAGAATAACTGCTCCAATAACAGCCAAAATAAATTTCTTCTTACGTAATTTATTTTGATAATTGCTTGCTTGAGCTAATTGTTGGGTTCCTTCAGAAACAAAAATTTCGGTCCGCTCAACACTTGCCTCAATGCTATCAATGATATCGCCCTGTTCGTGAACAAATGTGCCCAATTCTTTGAAAATTTGATTAACATCGTATATGTCATTCTAGAAAAAATAATGCAATAAAAAGAATGTAGAATAAGAATAGTTATTTATTTTTTACTTCTAGTTGACGAATAGATTGTTCTTGTTGCTGTAACATTTGCAAATTTGCTTCATCTTGTAATTGCGTTTGTCTATCATTATCACCACTTCCACTTGTATCTTTGAATTCTATAAGCTGATTATTTTGTCTAATAGCTGAAACATTAAAATAATTAATTAATGTAATAGAAATAAAAGGTCACATTCACTCAGTGTATTGCACACTTTTAAGTTCAAAAACCCAAAATATCCAGATAAAACGGAGCACAGATGAAGTCGAGCATTATTTTGATTAAATACAGTTCTAGTATTTTGGTTGAGACTAGTGAAATAATTACTAATTTTTTGAAAAACATAGAAATGTCGAGAGAAAAACTGTATTTCGGCAAACCAAGACTATCATAAGAATGATATTCTCCGGGTATAACTACGAAAAAAAATAAAATCACAAGAATAATGCGTTTGTTATGCTAAAGTATTATCGTTAACTTGTTTCAACCACACGTGAAAAAGTATATTTTATCTCTTAGCAAAAAAAAAGAAGATTTTAACTACAATTGATATTTAGGTACAACCCATTGTTCTGCTCAAAATAGGGTATATATAATTATGGAGGAATAAAAATGAAACTAGAATAACGATACAAGATCTCCCACAATTATTTTTTAAATCAAATGTCCCTAGAAATTGTTCAATTTGAATTTTAAATTCAATGTGTTTTATATGTCTACCCATGTCTACTGTCAAAATTCAATTTCTATTGAGAACTGACCACTTTGGTCACGACATCTGGTGGCCAAAAAAATATTAGTTTTTGTATGCACTTTAAGCTGAAACATACCATATCAAGTAAATAAGTAAAATTAAATTAAAAAAAAAAAATTTCAATGGAAGTTATTAAATTAAGTCCTTGCAAAAAAAATAGTTTGCTGTGCTATGAATGATTACGATAGTAAATTACATGAAAATTGCAAAATAAGTTTTCTCGCTATACCCAAATCTGATGGCAATTTTGTTTACGTCAAATATTTGTTCAGAAGGAAAGCAAACATTATTTCGTACTTTCGAAATTGATCCTTGAATTTAGTGAGGTTCTTTTATATGAAAACTGATGAGAACGTTCTAAACTAAACGTTATAAAACTTACAGCATTACTGCTGGCATTTTCATTATTTGATTACATTAAATTAAGTAAATGCCAAGCTTTAAGATTTTTTCTAAACCGGATTTAGTTCAGCCCAGTCGAAATTTTTTTTTATGGAAATAAAAACAAACTGAAATAAGCTCAATGTAAGTTTATAGGCAATTCTTTGGTTGTACACAATACGTAGCCATTTTTTTTAAGTCCCACTTACTTGTCAGTTCTCAATAGCAACTTTTTTGTGGTAAGAAGGTTGGACGATCTATAATTTAACTACAAAGTAACAAATGATGAATGTGATGAATTGGGTGTCGAAAATGACCTTGAAAACTTAATTGAAACTCAAATATCAAACCTGCAAATGGATCTCCTTGAATAGTGGCTTTTGTACGTTGCATTTGTTCTTTTTCTTTCTGGGCAGCCAAACGTTGGGTTGATTGAAAAAGATTTAAAGCTGATGTAAACTCATCAGCCAATCTTTCCCGTTGCATTTTACGTTGTCTTTGTTCAGTAGGAGAAGCTGGAGGAGCTAAATGGTTCAACTCTTTTAAATTTGTACTTGTCTCTTTTGCTAACTGTTGAGTATAATGTTGAATTTGATGTCTGAAAATATTAAACCAAATTGTATATAAAAATCTTAACTTTTATACTATTGAAATCACATACAATTGGCTCCTAAGATCTTGAGAATCTTGATGAGTACCCAACTGATTAACCATTCTTTGCATAGATGACACTAAAAGTTAATTGAAATGATTATTAATAATAATAAAGGAAATATTAATGTTATACCATCTTGAGATATCTTTTCAATGCTGGCTCCAATTGTTTGGGCCAAAGTTTGAAATTCTTGTTCTTTCGACCCCCCATTATGGTAAGAAGAAAATCCATAACTGTTACTATCCATCTTACTATTAGATCTGAAAAAATATTAAGTACATTTTATTGCATTATACGGTATGAATCATTAACAATACGTCAAAAATAAACGGATAATTAGATTGATAAATATATGAATCCTAATATTTGTATGGTTTCAAAAAAAAGTTAATAACTTACATAAACGTTGTCTAGATAATTAAACTTGAATTTATTTTTTACTTAAATCAAAAAATTTTATTTTAAAAAGATTAATTTTCGAGAAATTTAATACGTTTAATACATAGCACTTGACTTATATGTCATTTTACATTTGACAACTCGAATATGTGTTTTTGTGTGTTTTGGTGTGTTTGTTGGAAACTGTTGGGAACAATTAGGGATTCCAGATCGCGGTCTAGTAGCTTAATTTCAATGAAAATATTTTTTGTACCTAGTTCAAAACAACGACAGAATATATTTGAAACATTACTGTAGAAAGAATCAAAACTAAGTTCCATCCTGATTCATTTTTCAAGCGTACCGTGGTTTTAAAATGTCAATTTGTATACAATGTTGCCAACTATGACAAACTGGAAAAAGAAAAATTAACTAGAAAAGACTCATAGTCACTCATATTGCTCATATTTGTCATCAGAAAAAACAGAAACTTCAGAAACTGCAAAGCCGGTGAAGTTAATAGGATTAATAGTTGCCATTTATGATTCACTGTGATAAAATTAAAAAAAATATACTAAGGAATATTAGTAGCGACACAATACATCATATGCACAATTGCAACTAGAAACTACGTTCCAAAATGGGAGTCACGGTGTTACAACAATTTCCATCAACCGAAAATCGAACAGGACCACAAATAATTGAATTTTTAACAAAGCGAATTGTAGCTCTTGGAGCTAGTCAAGCGGGACAATTTTTGGTAGATTGTGAAACATATACTTCAGTTCCACAATTAGGATCTCAAAAGACCATACATGTTTTGCACAATTCAGAACAACCGGCATCTGTATTTAGTATACTAGATACAGGAACTAAAACTATACCACTAGTAGCGGATGGCTTATTCGATTTAATCATTATGAAAATGACCAGTGTATATACATCAAAAAAACAAACTAAAATTGAATCTAAAGGTCCCAGATTTGAAATTGGTGATTTTTGTGTAAAACTTGGAACTGTGAGTGTTAGTCAAAATTATAAAGGAGTGTTAGTAGAAGTTGAATATAGGCCTTGTGTTATTCCTGCTAACTGTTGGGATCTTATGAGAGAATTTTTGCAAGGATTTTTGGGCTCTTCAGTTGCAAGTACACCACCTCAATATTTACAAGCGAGAATGAATGAAATATATCAACCGATGGACACTATTCAACAGTATTTAGAACAGTTTACTCAGTATAGGAAAGCACCTGGTTCTCTTCGCACATAGATAGTTTCATTGAAAAATACTTATATTATGTAATTTAATATTTTGATAATAATTTTAATAAAAAAAATCGATTATTGATTAAGTCCATTATTATGATTCCTTTAATGAATCCTAAATTTGTTAATAGCCATGTCTTCGGTCATTGAATATAATATTGTATAAGAATTTTTTTAACTAAAAATTGTTTCTATAAATAAAAGTAAATCTAATTAAGAGACGTGTGCGGCTCCTTTGACATTGTAAGACACAATTGACCTAAAATAGAAATCTTACGAACTACCCAGCAATGGTGTTTATATTTTTTTTCCGCACCACATATTATTTCTGTAGTTCACTGTTCAAACCATACAAGTCGTTTATGCGGTTAATGGTTGATCCATTAAAATTGTTATTGCTAATGTTATTAATTTCCTTTCGTAATTTCATGTCCTATGTACAAACAAAAAGAATAATTTGTAAGTCGGGTTAGTATATCTATAGGTGATATTTATTAATAGACAGGCCGATGTTGGAATCCATATATTTTACCTTTGAAGTATGAACACTGTTGAAGATTATATTTTTAAGGATGTTATGAAAGTATGTCAAAATGCCACCAGACAACTAAAAAATTAGTAAAATGTTCCTTATTTAATGTTAAAGCATTTGTGAAAATTTTAAAGCGATTCACTTAGTCGTTGAATAGTTATTGCAATTTAAAAATCTTATGATTTTACACGTAATGTTATAAAGATTCGGTAATCGAACCGACTGTATTTATTTTTACAAGACAAAAGTTGCTAAGATTTTATATACATGAATGTCAATAAAATTATAAATATTTTTATTTATTTCCCATCTTTATCAAAGTAAACATTACTGTCAGCTACATGCTCTCTTCAAATCCGAAAAGTAGTCAATTGGATGTATTGATTTCCATCGGTAATGAAATCATTTTTCGTTACTGCATTTGCTGACAAATATTGTATGAATTTTATTATTCGATCAAAAGAAAGAAAATCATTTCATTAACAATCTTTAACATCAAAAATTATTTGATTGTTGGCGGCATCACGAATGATCATCACTAAGTTGTACAACGAGTTGCACAATTCAATGATGTTTGTGTAAACCCGTTCTATCCAATCGAAATAAATCAGTGATGGATGAATAGGATGTATAAAGTGAGGATTTAACTTAAATTAGATGTTGCTCAAATCAACTCGAGATAGTTTTAAGGGTTTTAAGCGTTTTAAGAATACGAAGAATATCTTAAATGCCTTAGAAAAACATGCATGACATTTTTGAAATTGCATTTGGCGCATGCGGCGCACGTGAATCTGAGCGACCGAAGTGGCCAGAACTGTCTTTAACTTATTGGAACCAATCCCGAACTAAACTGACCAAATTTGACAATGCTACAATTGGCAACAATGCAGACAAAATCGACAAAATATACTGAAACTACTAAAATATACTGTGCAAAATATATATTTGTATGCTGACAATGGTTTGGTTCATTTGATTGTTTTGGTCTATTTTATCTATTTTGTTAGCACCGTTTAGCACTCGGAACACATTCGTAATAAAAGTCATAAGCTGTCATAAGCATAAGAAGCATAGCAAGCCAAGCATAGTAATTAATAAAAAAGGTTAAAATTTGAGAAGTCAACATGACGTAAGTCAATTATATTGTGTGAATATATTGTGTGAAAAACTGAATATACTATGATTTTAAACAAGCTATGTTTTTGTTAGTGCTTGGTAAAACACAAATGGTTATTTTTAAAAAAGAAGTGATATTTTTAATTTGATGTGACGTTTAATTAATGAAAAAAGAAATAGTATAAGCTTTTATATATTATATGTAACCAAGTTATCATAACTATGCTAAGTTGAATATTTAACTGAAAATATAAATGGGTATCTCATCACAATATAATGTATTATTTACTTACGATATTAATAATACATATATTAACATTACAAACGTACCAAAATGAATTACATGGTTCAATAAACCACATAGAACATGAAGGTCCCTGTAACATTACTTCATCGTTCTCATTTGTTGACGTACAATTTAGTAGTCAAATTATTCAAAACGAATACATCGTAGCATTTAACGGATACTATAAACCTTCAACTCGTATGAATTTCATAAATGCAGCTTTAAATGGATCAAGCATTTTAAACTGGACAGTGATAGCCCGAAACAATCCAGCCAGCGATTATCCAAGTGATTTTGATGTGGTAATTTTACAAGAAAATGATAAAAATTCTGGTTTAAAAGCTTTAAAAAGTCATCCTAGTATTAAACGGGTAACTCCACAACGCAAAGTACAACGAACATTGAAATTTATTGATTACAATGAAACCGAGAGTGAAATTGATAATGACTTACCAAACGAATGTATTGGTTCCACATGCCATAATTGGAGATCAATTAGACGCAGTAGATCCAGCCTTACGTTTAACAACAACAGTAACCAACGAAATAAAACTCCATCGATACACCAAAGCAGAAGACTACTTCGAGCAATACCAAAACAAATAACGTCAATATTGCAAGCTGATACACTTTGGAGCATGGGAATTACGGGAAACGGTATCAAAGTTGCTGTCTTTGATACTGGTTTGGCTAAGACCCATCCACATTTCAAAAAAATTAAAGAAAGAACAAATTGGACCAATGAAAAAACTTTGGAGGATGGACTTGGTCATGGCACCTTTGTAGCAGGAGTAATTGCTTCAAATCGTGAATGTTTAGGATTTGCACCCGATTCTGAAATGCACATTTTTCGAGTATTCACCAAAAACCAAGTCTCATATACTTCATGGTTCTTGGACGCCTTTAACTATGCAATTTTAAAGAAAATTGATGTTCTTAATTTAAGTATTGGAGGTCCTGATTTTATGGACCATCCGTTTGTTGATAAAGTATGGGAATTGACTGCCAATAAAGTGATAATGATCTCTGCGATAGGAAATGATGGACCTCTGTACGGGACCTTAAACAATCCAGCTGATCAAATGGATGTTATAGGCGTCGGTGGAATTAATTTTGAAGATCAAATCGCAAAATTTTCTTCTCGAGGTATGACAACATGGGAATTGCCAGGAGGGTATGGAAGAGTAAAACCAGATATAGTTACGTATGGATCAGCTGTACGAGGGTCAAGTGTAAAAGGAAGTTGTAGATCACTTTCGGGAACTAGTGTCGCGTCTCCCGTTGTAGCAGGAGCTGTTACTTTACTAGCGAGTGCTGTATTACATCGGAAAGAAGTTATAAATCCAGCTAGTATGAAACAAGCTTTGATGGCATCTGCAAGACGTCTGCCTGGTAAAAGATTAAAATATTTTCAAAAATATTTTTTATTAATTTTTATATCTTATTTTAGGGATCAACATGTTTGAACAAGGACACGGAAAATTAAATTTGTTAAAAGCTTATCATATACTAAAAACATATAAACCTCAAGTAACATTAAGTCCAAGTTATATCGATCTGAGTGAATGTCCTTACATGTGGCCTTATTGTACACAGCCAATTTATTATGGGGCGATTCCTTTAATTGTTAATGCAACTATTTTGAATGGGTTAGGCGTTTCAGGATATGTAGTAAGTATATTATCTGTTAAATTATTTTTGTATGGTTATCTATTCAAAACACCGATGCATTTGCGACAGAATATATATTCAATTTATACATTTTTTCCAATTATACCTTATAAATTATCTAACAATTGAATTTTGTATGTCTTATTTTGGTCTTATTAACAATTATTATTTATATATCGTCGTATAACATTTAGACGTTAAATTATAAAAGAAAATAGATAGTTTAACTTTTTAACACCTGGAAAGTAATATTGCAAAGCGTAAACTAAGATGTACTTTGGTTATGACCTCCGTTCGCCTCGGCTGTTGAGCCCTGCGTCTATCAAAATAAATATCGGGCATGATCAAAAACTTTTACATAATAAATGAAAGATATCCATGTGAAAAACGTACAAGCTTAAAATTAAAAAATTAAAAGATTTTTTTTTAGTTAGGAAAACCTCAATGGCATCCTTATACTCCACAGTTTGGCCATTATATTGATGTGGCGTTGACTCATTCTGAACTCTTATGGCCTTGGTCTGGTTGGTTGGCAGTTAGTATAGCTGTAACAAAAGAAGCAGCTTCATGGAGTGGACTAGCCCAAGGTAGCGTGACATTGACAATTGAATCTCCACCTGGCGAAGGAGAATTTGAACCCAGGCAATCAACTGTTGAACTACCAATACGTGTGAAAATTATTCCCACTCCTCCGCGCCATAAAAGGATATTATGGGATCAATATCACAATTTGCGATATCCACCAGGATATTTTCCTCGGGATAATTTGAAAGTGAAAAACGATCCACTGGATTGGAATGGTGATCATATTCATACTAATTTCAAAGATATGTACCAATATCTTAGAAATACTGGATATTACATAGAAGTATTGGGATCACCTTTCACTTGTTTCGATGCTAACCAGTACGGAACGTTGTTGATTGTTGATGCTGAAGAAGAATATTTTCCAGAGGAAATAACGAAGTTGAAACGTGATATTGACAATGGTCTTTCGGTGGTAGTTTTTGCTGATTGGTATAATACTACAGTAATGAAGAAAGTGAAGTTTTATGATGAAAATACTCGTCAGTGGTGGATGCCAGATACAGGTGGTGCGAACATTCCCGCTTTAAATGATTTGTTGTCTCCTTGGGGTATAATGTTTGGTGATCGAGTATTTGAAGGAGACTTTAAACTTGGTGATCACGACATGTATTATGCATCTGGAAGTTCTGTGATACAGTTTCCCGATGATGGAATTTTAGTTAGTCGTTCTTTAAATGATCAGGGATTAGAGGTAAATTTTATAAGTACTAATATTATGGTGTAGATTTGTATTTACTTAAAATAATATGATTTATGTTTTTTAAGATAATGGAAAGTGAAGAAAAAGCTACAAATGAACAAGTATCTATCCTTGGATTATATCAAACTACAAAAAGTGATAAAAGTGGACGAATTGTTGTTTACGGAGATTCTAATTGCTTAGACAATAGTCATATGAATAAAGCTTGTTTTTGGATGTTAGCTGCAATTATTGAATATACATCGACGGGTCACATCCCATCTACGTTTAATGATAGTAAAGCAAAACAGTCATTGAAAATATCTGATACAGAATTTCCTCAAAGAATGGACGGAAGTAGACTGTACAGATATTCAAAGGTCGTTAACAAATATTTGGGAACTGCAACAAATTACCGTTCACTGCCTCAATGCCCTCATCTTGTTTGGTCACAACCATTTCCTCTAAACATCTCAGCTCCGAGTAATATGTACCAATCACAAAAATTGCTATCTATTATAGAAGAACTCCCTCTACCAAATAATGTGGACAATTCTATTAAAGGTAAATATTGAATGTTTTACTAAGTTATAAAAGAAATATGTCATATTGTGTTGAACGAAGTTGAATTTTGTTTATTTTTATTTTCAAATGCTAAACCGAAATTGAGAAAATATAATTTATTAAATTTAAAAACCAAGCGTTATAGTGATTTTTCTTTAAATCAGTAATAGTACCTCAGTATTTATTCTTTTCAAAAATTTTACAATAAGCTATTATATCATGAATTATATTTTATATTTTTTATCATCTATTATATTTTAAAGTATGTACCAAATGACGTACATATTTTTTATTACTTTCAGTTTATAATTATTTAAAAAACAAATTTTAGTACAAAAATTTTCACTCTTATTTTTCTTATCATGTTTATATTTTTTGGAACAAAAATGAATTATTTGATATTGCAGTTATAAAAACGGTTCAGTTTATTACAGGCGGTTAAGGTCTTGTAAGTGAGTAATATTTTTATGTATTACAATTATTTTAAGGAATAAAAATGCTTTAACAATTAAGGATACATTTACATGAAGGTCGATCAAGAATTTTTATTTTTTGGTAATTAATATATAAATTTTGTCCCCAAAATGGTTTGGCCGAAAAACAAAATACATTACAAATAAACCTTTGTAACTGGACACTGTCAATTGATAGTAAAAGAAATAGTATTTCCTGAAAAATATATTTTTTTAAATTAATCTCCATAATATCTTACAAACAAAGTATCACTTTAAAAAATCAATTGTAAATTCAATTATCTGTGTTATCTTTTTATGGAAGTTATAGATTTAGACTTCAGAAATTATTATGCTTAGTTAATGAAAAATTTTAGATTTTTGATGTGAAATAATTTTTGAAACTGCTTAGAGATCTATTACCCACTTTTTCCTACGACTATTTTGCAGCATTTATACCTATGTAAAATATTAGAAGATTTATTTTTTTCAATAAAAAAACTTATACTGTACCTATAGATTTAATAAATAAGTAATCAAAAATTATTTATTTACTTAGATATATGAAAAACTTAAGAAGTATTTGAATCTTTTTTAGATTGTTTCATAAATATAAATCTCTCGGGCATATAAGACAAACATATATATGGTTAAAACATGCCGTTCATTATGGGATATTACAGCTTCATTTTTTGATGAATATTGAAGAAAATGAGCTTCTATTATCTTCAGATTAGACTTTAATGGAATATTTTCCAAAATAAGCAATTCTTAATTTATTTTAAGCATCCTAAAAAGAGTGGAAAAAGGTTCAATTTATCGCTTTATTATACCAAACAAAGGTAAATGTTCGGGGAAAAATGTTCTACTCTTCTATTCCTCTGTGGCCAAAAATCTGAAGAGCATCTTGAAATTATTTTAATCAAGATTCATCAAAAATGAGACTGTAGTCCTGGAGAGGGTTCGAATGATTTTAATCACAGAAATTGTTGTTTTATTAGCTAAAAAAACATTCAAGTGTTTGTTCCGTAAAAACTATTGAAGCTGAAAATGTTAGGATCATTTTGAAACACGTTTCGTGAACATACTTTTTAACATTTTATGTTACTCTACTCCATCACTTGTTCGGCAACTTCGTTCTTTTTTTTTTGAGCATTTTATACTTCTAAATAATATTTCTCTGTATCACAGGAGTAAATTGATGCTTAATAATGCCCCATCTCTTGAAAATAAATTAATGTAATAGGAGCATTTTTATTTCATAAAGATTTTTATCTTATAAGTTTCAGTTTTCATTAGGTGTCCTAGGAAATAGCTTATTGTTAAAATAAACGAAAAGAAGAATCTTGACCTTTAATATTGTTTGTAAGTTGTAGATTCGTTCACTCTTACGCTGATTAATTTTAAGTAACGCGTTTTATATATTGAATTTAATACTGTTTTGCGGTTTGATTGGGGCTCACTTAAGTTATTATTTTTTTCATCATTATCGTATAAAATAAAGCTTATTTTAAAGCGAAACTTAGTTTTGTTTAGATACCGAAAGTTTTGAGCAGCGGGTTACCATTTAATATTAAAGAATGGGATTTTTTTTAACCACTCGATTATGGACTAATATTATTTTAGTTGATTTTAACGGCTATATCATTAAATATTTGCACATATTTGTAGTTTCTCATTAAATTTATAGTTACTATAGTTTTTGTTGTGATTTTTGAATTTATGTAGTACTAAACTAATAGTCGAATAAGAAAGTGACGACCCGCTGGGATTACGTATTACTGTTGCTTATTCAATTCTACTGAATTACTAAATAAGACTAAGTCCTGTCTAAAAAGATGGAACTTAACTTTCAAATATGCTATAAAATATTTGTTCTTTATTTATATATTTTTCTGTACCAACTTCTTTGGATAATGTTCCAATCGCGAAATACCATTTTATTTTAGTAGTTCAACTCTTAGTTTTGCAATCAATATGATAGACAGTTTGGTTTATTATTTCGAATGGAAAATATTATTGAAACAGGTGTCTAACGTGTAGATGCCGTCATCGTCAACATTCAATTCGATAGCGAAGAGGAAGGATTATGGAAATGGCGAAACAAGAAAATGGAGATTAGTAGTATTGACAATGATGATAATTTCACATTCACCGCATTATTTTTATTATGCTTATCGTTCTTAGTCATTTTTATCTTTATTCGTTGGTATAAACATCGATCTCGACGAAGAAGAAAGAAACCAAAGTTAAAGAGAATATTAGCCTCATCACCAATTGGAAAATTACCAGCCGTTTAAATCAAATAATTAGTTTTTAACTTTTATAGCTATTGTGTAAATTAAATTATTATACATTTCAAATATATAAATTTATTTTAATAAATACAGTGTTTGTCTTTAACATTATTAGTACCTCAATATTACTAAGCTGCTATACGTAACATTAAATCAATATCAGTAACTTTTTCTCTGGGCTTATTTTTTTTAAGCCCCTCATTTATTTCATATTTATCAATTTTTTCCCAATCTTGCCAAGAAACGATTTGTACATTTTTATTTTTTAGTTCAGTCACAATGGTTTCCGATCCAGATTTTGGTTCAATTTTAGAATTCGTCAAATCTTCACAAATAATTTGTGATACACTAAAAGCGTTGTTCATCGTTGTTAAAATTACTCCAGTAGGTCCTGTAGCCAACCATCCAGTTGTATAAACTCCTGGTGAAACTCGACCCATTTTGTTCAATACAACACCCTTTGAATTATTAAATGGAATATTTTTGTCAGCCTGTATAGATTTGTATCCAATGCTTCGAATAATTATATCAGAATCAAGAAATTCTACATCTTGGCTTGACACGGCTTCTTTGTGTAACAAATCGTCTCCTTTTAGCAATGTTTTGGCGAATTTTACACTTGATTTAGAAATGCTGATTGGATTTCGAAAAAATATCGGCGAAAAAACTTTCTTTTTTGATGTTTCAGGCTGTGTTTTCAATGATTTAATCATTAAATCAGTTAAACGTTTTCGTGGTCGTTCTAACTGTGGAATAATTTCCTCAATACCGTTGAAGTCTTGTTCTCTCCAAACTGTAGCGCAATTTGGAAGCTTTAGCATTTCTCTTAGCTCTGCAATAGTGTAGGCAGCTTGTAAAGGACCTCTTCTACCAACTAGTTTTACCTCCTCAATTTTACTATTTTGCAATGCTTCCAAAGCATATTCGGTTATATCTGTGGACTAAAAATTGTATTCATAAAATTTTAAAAATATTTTCAATTATTCACGTAGAAATAGGAACAAAATAAAAACATTAAAAGCTATTTGACTCTCCACGATATTCCGATTAATTCAAAAAGAAGAAATGTAAACAGTTTAATTTTTTATATCACAGTAATTAAAATTAGCAATGAAAATAAAAGATATGTAATTTTAATTTTAACGTAAAGGACAAAACAATGTTTTATCAGAAATTTAAAATTCTAAAAGTCATAATTGCTTACAACCCTCACGAGTAATTGGTATAATAATAATGAAATACATTAAATCTTGCGCTACGTGTACAATAAAATCAGATAAATTTATAACAGCATAATGTTTTTATATTGTACAAATTTCTTTGAAAGTTTCAGCTAAGCAAAGTTGAAATTATTTGAACACCTTACCCTCAAGGAATCAACAGAAGACAACACAATTCTCGCTATATCTATCGCTACATTTCCTTGGCCTAAAATTGTTAAAACTCGACCACTTAAATTAGGATTAAAATTTTTATTAAAAGGATTGCCGTTGTACCATCCAACAAACGACCGAGCGGATAAAACATTATCTAAATTTTCTCCAGGAATATTGAGTTTCCGATCTTCGTCAGCTCCGTAAGTCTGAAAGTATTTCCATTAAATTACAGTATAATTGAAATAATATTATTCGCCTGTTTTCATACTTACAAGTAGCACGGAATGATAACATTTTTCAAGTTTCTCTAAGTTAATATCTTTGCCTAAAGAAACATTACCAAAAAACTTAAATTTCGGATGTTGAGCAGTCTTGGTGAATGTGTGCTCTACATTTTTTACTTCAGGGTGGTCTGGAGCAACACCATACCTAAAATAAAAGATATATTTATTTTTTGATTGAAATACTCCCAGTAAATTAAATTTATAACACCCCAAAAGTGCCAATCTGAATGTTCCAATTAATATTGAATTAATGGTTGCAATGATTTTATAATTCGCTAGGGTCCCTCCTTAATACGAATAGTTGTATACATGATTTCAGTATAATTGCTCGTGGAAAATTCAATGTGAATTTTAAAACTTTCGGATTGAACTTTTTTGTTTGCAGTATTTGTATCTCTTCCAATTAAATATTTATAACTTACCGTACTAAACCAAAAGGGACCGGAAGTTTTTCAAAAAGATCGACTGATACATTTGGTAAATGTTTTAGTAAATGTTGAGCAGCATAAAAACCAGCTGGTCCTGCTCCAACAATGCAAACTTTTGGAAAATTCATTTTTACTAAACACAACTTTTAAGTACAAAAATAATGTCCAAGCATCATAAGTAACTTTTGTCGTCAAAAATATTCAACATGTAACGGTACTTTATGATATAATTACACTCATTATACTTAAAAAGAAAATCACTTAAACCAATAATTTGGTTTTAAGGTAAGGAGCAAGATAATGTTTAGAACCAATAAAAGTACAAATTATTATTGCATTCAATTGTAAATTACTGCTCAAGATTGTAAATGATAACAAAAATGTTAGGTTATAAAATATTTTCAACTTATAATAAAATAAATGGGGATAATTTACATGAATGCTTTAAAATTTAAATTTATTTAAACAAACATGTTTAACAAATTTCTCATCATTTCAAGTATGTAAACTATGGAAATGTTTCAGCTGAATTATTGAATTCTTCTGGCGACGGCGATTTAAAAATATATTCCGTCGAAGATGAATTGTTTCTTACAAAATGTTAAAAAATGTTTGGTATGAATAATGTATTATTTCAATTTGGATATATTTTCATTTATGTATGTTTTTTTTATTTATAAAATGCAGTTAAATTGGAAAACCTACGATATGATCGAAGTAATTCTGGGGAATGAAGCCTGTGATTTAGATTCTGCTGTTTCAACATTAATTTACGCTTATTTGCTCTACAAATTGATGGAAAGCAAAAATATTAATACTTTAATCTTACCAATTTTAAATGTTGCTTCCTCAAATTTTCCAATTAAAACTGAAGTTGTTTATTTCTTTAAGAAGCAAGGAATTGCTTTGGATAAGTTAATATTTAGGTAAGATGATAATGTCTTTCATTGATTAGTATTATTTTATTTACCAATCGGTTATACTGTTCAAAATTTCTAGTCTATATATCTATGCATAATTAATTACTAGTGTCCGACCGAACATTTGGTTTCGACCAAAAAACAAGTTTCGGCTGTCGTCAAGTCGAAAATACGACCGAAACTGAATACGTGAGAAGAAAAAAATGAGAAATTTGGTTTCTCACTTATTGGATTCCGCAATTATGATTACTGGTAATTATCAGTTCATTAAAATTATTTTTAATATTTTCTTCAGTTCGAGAAAAAATTGACCAAAGTTAAGAAGAAATTATTTTGTTTTTAAGATGTAAGAAAAAGTACCTTCTGTTTTGTGTACCTAAACATATTAGATAAAAATTAATTTTGTTAGGAACTTTTTTTATTTATTTTATATTATTCGTATCTAATATTAAAAAAAATATTAGGTGCATTTCTTTCAAATCAATCCCTTATTTCAGTACAAATAATTTATTTGAAATAAGAAGTGATAATAATATGTTATGTTAATTATTAGCTCAATTATTAGAGACTAGATGCTTGATTAATACCTGTAGGATACATGACCTTATATGGAAGTTTTTGTTTCGGTCGAAACTAAAACTGATGTCGAAATTCGGTTTCGGTCGTAAAAACTAGTTTCGGTCGGTTGGACACTATTAATTACAATTATTATAAAATGGACTTAAATGCGTGTCGGGCTACGCACAGTTTCAAAGTTTGTGAAATTTTGAAATAACATTTTATAAATATTTTTCCAAAACATTGAAAAATTAGATTGTATATTGCAATGACCGATCAATAAGTTCCAAAAAATCATAATATAAAATATTCCGAATCTTAAAAACCATGCGATTTAACTTCATTGAAGGTATTTTTATACTAGCTATACGCAATTCTTATACACAATACGCTTTTATGACAAGACTACGGTTCTTCCAGTACCGTGACTTGAAGACGGGTTCTTATACATCTCAACGAAATAAAACTAAAATGAAGAATAAAATTTTTCGATATCGCTTTAGTTTACGAGATTTATCCCCTTAGTTTTCGACCGATTTCTCTAGATTTTGAAAAAAAGGTAAATGCTTACAACCGTGGCTACACGTATACTTTTTGTAAAAAAAATATACCCAAGGGGTCCAATCCAGGGACGAAGCCTGCTAAAAATTCTATTTAGCGACATCAATATCTGGCAACATTGCATTTTCTACTTTGTTTTTAATTTAATTCGCAAATAAATCAGCTCATAATGAAAATTTAGTCACAAAAGAGAAAGTATTACCATATTACAATTGAATTATTAAAAAATCATGAATAAAATAAAAAGCAAAATAGAAAATGCAACGTTGCCAGATTTGACGGTTCTAAAAGGGACATGAGTTCAATTTAGAAATCCGTCTGAAAATTTGATTTTTTTTTTCAATTTTTGAAGTATCGATATTTTGTAAACTAAGCGACATAACGAAAAATGGGTTCAAGTCACTTTAGAACTGTTAAATCTGGCAACGTTGGATTTTCTAATTTGTTTTTTTTATTCTTTTCGTGACTTTTTTTGTTAATTCATTTCTAATATGATATAATTTTCTTTTTTGTGGTTAAATTTTTATTATGAGCCGATTTATTAGATTATTAAATTAAAAACAAAGTAGAAAATGCAGCGTTGCCAGAATTGACGGTTCTAAAAGGGACTTGAGCCAAAAAATGTTACTCTTTCTTTTCGTTTTATGTCGTCGAGATCTGTTAAAATTTGTCTTCAAATCGTGACACTAGAAGAATCGTAGTATCTTCGAATTAACACACAAATGAAATGAATGAAGTCGCGGGAAAACGATAGTCGATCGGCAACATCCACGTTAAGATTTCTAGTTTATAACTATGACTATAATAATAGTCATAAAATAATACTAAGATTTTTTTAGAAATGATATTAATTTGAACGAAGTAAATTGTATGAAAAAACTGAAGTTACATTTAGTGGATCACCATATAGTACCCAATGAAGACGTTTCCTTGATTTCTGCTGTTGTTAATATTTTGGACCACCATCCTCGAAACTCAAATTGGAAATGGAAAGATATCAACATTAAACATGAACTTGTTGGAAGTTGTACATCTTTAGTAGCCGAGGAAATTATTTTACAAAAACCGGAAATTTTAGATTATCAAATAGGAATGTTACTATATGGTAATTTATACTATATTGTAAATAACGGTCAAATTAAATAACAAAATATTTATTAACAATTTTAGGTACCATTGTTTTGGATACAATATGTTTTTCGGAGAAAGCAAAGCGAACGGCTGAATTAGACGTTAAAATGGCTGAAGAATTGGAAAAAAGATGTAACATTGCTGTGAATCGAAATGAACTGCTTGAAGAATTAGTACAAGCTCGAGGTGATGTTTCTGCGTTGAATAGTGAACAATTGCTAAATCGGGATTTGAAAATATTAAAACATGTTTTAATGCCTGGTATGCCTATTTTAATTCAAAATTTTGTAAATCGTTCGGATGCCGAAGAGGCATTAATTCGATTTTGTGAGTCAAATAAATTAGATGTAGTTGTATTGTTAGGCCTGATTATAGAGAATGGTGATGTTTCTCGGGATTTAGCTATTTATTCACCTAATCAAAGTGAAAAAGCAATAAAAATATGTGAGGCATTGACTTTGTCTACTGATCCTAATTTCAATTTAGTTTCACTTCCTTGTAATATAAATGGATTAAAATTATTTTCTCAACAAAATGTTACTTTGACTCGGAAACATCTTTTACCATTAGTGAAAAATTTGACTGAATAAATAACTAAATACATTTAATAAAATTAATTTGTCATAATTTATGGTAAAAAAACATCTCATAAATAAATATTTCATAAATAAATAAATAAAATAAATGCATCATTAAAGTTTAGTAAGATTTATTTTGTTCTGTTGAACCATATTTCCGTTGTAGTCTAATGTTAAAAAATACGTTGTTACTAAATGATCTTTTCCTCTGACGAAAATACTTCCTCGGTGTTCACATTGAATTCCATTTTGCATGAGTATTAATGCAGTTTCTTCAGTTACTTGAATTCGACCAGAAGTCCCCGTTGAATCCATTCGAGATGCCATATTTACTGTGTTGCCCCAAATATCATACAGCGGTTTTTTGGCTCCTACAACACCAGCAAATACATTTCCATGTGATATTCCTATGCGAAGCTTAAACTGTTGCTGAGTTTCTTCATTTATACTGTTCAACACTTTTATTAATTTTGTAGCGAATTTGGCTAATGTTACCACTACTTCTGCTTCCAAATCTGAATTATTTTTCAAAAATGGATCTAGACCGCATGCAGCCATATATGTCCATCCTGCCATTTTTATTTTTTCTATTTTGATTCCGTCGTGTTCCATCAATAACTAAAAATGAATCTCATGTATATATTTTTTAATTAAATTTTATTTTAAAGCAATGTGCCACTTTCTTAACTAGTTAAACAAAACTGATAAAAAGTAAATATGAATATATATATATATATATATATATATATATATATATTTATATATTTATACAGCACATATACATATATTTATGCTAATCACTGTTTTGTTAAGATATTTATAAAGCTGCTAATATTGTACAATTCGGACTATTATATTACGGATATATGTATGCCGTGAACATAAAGTTTACGAACAAACAATGTTCATGTTTGCAAAAATTATGGTCAGATGTTCATAATATTCAATTTGCTGCAAAAAATGTTTACGTATATGTATCCTACATAAGTCGATGTACTAACGGTATTGACTGCAATTTTCTGATAAATTAAGTTAAATATGTGAAAATAATTATTGAGCTAAACAGATTTTTAATCTAATAAAAAATTAATTCCATGATGAAATAGACTAGATTAATGGGTGATTTTCATCAAATTCCGAAATTTGGTAATTTTTTTTTAGAAATTTGATTTTTCTTTTGTCAATTTTGTAGTATTTGTTTACTAGCTTTTACCAATATAGTGGTTCCCAGAATAAACTTATTTTAGACGAATTTTAAGGATGATTTATAATTTTGAAAGTGAGGGAATATTTTTCACATGCCATACTGTCATTGAATCGTGTCTGTAAACTTTGATAGAAAGTCAAAAATTTGGGCTTTAACAGTATTATTGTCACGTTAATATAATACTCCCCTGTAAAGTGTTATTTGTTGTCTTGCATCGTCAAAATGAACAACTTGTATCTGCATTGTACTTAAAGCAATAATTTTCACTAAAGTCAATATGAATGATGTTCTTATTTTTAAACAGGAAAAAAAACGGTGAATTTAAGGATTAAATAAGCGAAAAAATAAAGAAAAATCAAGTTCGACTAGTTTAAAAGCTATTAGCTTATATATCGTCATTCCCTCGGTTCAATTTGAAATGAAGGACTAAAGAAATAAAGTATAACTCAAAAAATCTTAGAATATAAACTTTTGTTACATCTGAATTTTAATGTAAGTTTTCTGTCTCTGACAACCTACTTCACTGTGTAATTATTATTAAGATATAGTAAATACCTCTAATTTTTCAATGTGAAGGAATGGCGACTGAAGATGTAATCTTGAAATAATTTTCATATTTTTTTTTTTGAACCGACACTCGAACACGTGTAAAATGACTTAAATATGTGAAATAATTGATAGTATTGCTAACAATCAAAAATTGATGAGAGCTTTCGACTGTTAGTAAAGGTGTGAGAGAATGATTTTCTTTCACGGGATACTTATGAAAAATATATTTGAAAACATGTTCTTTATTTTTCATTTCAAACTCAAAATATTTGAAAATCTTTTGTGTTTTTAATCGATTAGTCAAATTCGTTAATATTTTTTTTTGAAATTTTTTTGATTTAGAAGCTCAAAAATGTGCTAATCTTAAGTTTAGAACATAGTGAGGGAATGATTTTCAGGGTAATAATTATTTATTATTTCATAGAGATATTCATATGGTTCAAAAATTATAACCCACACCATTAGCCCAAGTAATGTTCTTTTCAAGAAAAAAAAAATACCATCATAGATCGCTTGGATTTTCGTTAAATTGAAAGGACAAGAATTTCGAAATTTCATGAGAATTACTCATATACTTATTAAATTAAATTCAATAGAAAATATGAATTTTGATAATGTTGATTTATGAATTTTGCTAAGCAATTAGACACTTTGCATAATGAAAAATTGTTTTTACTTTATCAAAAGCACAAATTACGTTGTTTAGAACTGTTAACATTGTAAATTCTGAATCTTCGCTATCATCGTCAACTCCGAGAGTATATTCTGTTATTGAAGCAAACATGACAGAAACATCTTCATATTCTTCATAATAGGAAGCTCGATCCTTGGTGTTTGGATTTAAGTAAAATTTTGCTAAAAAAATCGTATTATCAATTATCATTTTTTAAGAAGCATAAATTAAAAACTATAACATTGTAAATATGTAACTATAAATATGTGAATGACTACATCAACAAATGATAATAAAGTCATTGAATGAAAATATCATTAACATTGTAAGATATAATTAAAACTATTATAAAAGCATCCTTGTTCGAAAAAGGCATTTTGAAGTCATTACATTTAAAATGACTTTAATAACTTTAAACGATTTCTAATAGCTTCTAATGGTTTTTTTGAACAACTAAATGCCTTTTTTTTGCTATAGGGATATAGCGATTTGTTTAGAGTTTTAAAACTAAGTTACCTTACCTTTTATCTATAAAAGGATGTTTTTTTGTACTCACCTACATGAATTGGTAAAATATTATGCAAAAGCATCGTATTTATTATATCAGTGGTAGCTGCCTGCTCTCGTTCCTCGCTCAATTTTAATTTCCATTGGTAATCCAAGCGATTCATATACTCTGTCTAATTTTATGGGATAAAGAAAAAATATTAGTAGTAATAATCATTAAAATATCCATTTAAATTCAATTACCTGACGGTCTAAAATGTGCAATGTAATTGTTAAATAAATAATGCCTAAAATATGAGCTACTTGGGGGTAGAGAAAAGTATTCCAAGTCTCACTATTTATGAAAATATCTGCTCGAAATGAAACAACAATGTACACATACATCAGAATTATTATAATTCCAATAAGGAATTTTAGAAGAAAATGAATTCGCAGAAATATGAACGATAAAATAACTACTAATGATAAAGATTCTGTTATTCGCTGAAATCAATTTTAATAGAAACATTTAATGAATGCTTAGACTTTTAGGTATATTCTTTACCCAAGGCTGTGTACAATCCATATCCTCCATCGGTAAAATTATCGTTCTATTGAAAATATTATTAACATGACACTCTGGCTAAAATTAATAAATTTTTAAAAAAAATTTAAGTTAATGTACAAGTAATTATAATTACTAAATCGATTATGCAGGCTACCACTAAAGAAAAACAAACGAATAAATAGATCAAAGTTCGTAGAAGTGCATTTTTTATAATGGTTTTCGAAATGTTGAATATGAATCGAGCGAATACGTTTTGGGGAGCAACTAATTCTTGATTAGAATTCCATAAATTTTTCCAAACATAATGAAACCAAGTAATTGGAATTAATAAAAATAAAAATGCAACTATACTAGGTACTGCTATCCAAAAGTATGTATGGTCTCTGAAAAAATTAAAGTTAAAAATTGAAATAGTATTCCACGTGTTTAAAATGATACCCAGTCATTTTGCTGAATCCGATTCCTCGAATGACTTTTTTCCGTTACATTATTTGTTTAATTTTATTTTTGTTGGATGCATGATATATCAGAACAAATCACGACAAAACCGTCCATAGGAAAAATGAACAATTAAAATTTTTTTTCATTCAATGAGTACGGAGAAAAGCAATAGTTTGAATTGACATTTTAGGAAAATAAGTAGACAAACATTATACACCTTCATAGACTATTAAAATTAAATATTTAAATATAATTTAAGATTTCTTTGGTAGATTTTACATCCTAATACTGATAAGTAAAGACTCATTGTAGATATCTAAAATATTCCGGAATCCTAAAAATGAAGTGTTTTGGTATCATACAATTGATTTTCCTTGTAGGTAACATCTGTCCAATAACTCAAAATTTCATTTAAATATTTAATTTTAAAAGTGCATGAGGAATAATTTATTAAATTATTCTCTTAAAATGTCAATTTAAATACTTGTTGTATATAACAATAAGTAAATAAATATGATAATGTTTTTTTTTGTTATATTTTGTTTGGTATGATTTATTTTAACAAATTGAAATTTGTCCAGTCACCATTTCGGGTATACGTAACTCGGTTTAGTACATTTTAAATTTTCCAGGGTTAGAAGACTAAAGACTTAGTTAGAGACTTATTCACTTGGTAACTATAGACATTTGGGATCATATAGCAACTAGGTTCATAAGCAACTTGGAGTCAACAGCAATAGGAGTAATATTTCACGTTTAAACTTATATGTTCAGATAACTTTTTTGTCTTATGTGGTGATCAATAAAAACACGAGAACTATATGTAATTCATATAAATCCAACTCAATCTAATGTTTGCTTTTAGGAAAACTTTCAATACTTATGTAAATATATTTAAACAGTAACAGAAACCCTATTCACTTGAGAAATTATACTTTAGTGCAATTATCACATGCGCAGCTTAATGACTTAATAAATGAGTTCAAACTTCATCACAGGTAAGTATTTATGAATATCCAGAATGTAGAATTGATAAACCCTATTCTATTTATAAAGAGCCTGTGGAAATGAGCAACGCCAATTGAATGTATAAAATAATATTGTTTAGAAAATCAGTTTGTATTCATTATCTTAGGTGGAAAATTCAGAAAAACTATTATAATAAATCTTTTAAAAAAATTTATATACATCGATAATTAATACTAAAGATCGATTTAGACTATAGCGAAATAAATTATAGGAGCGCAAATAATAGTTGATAGGTGGAAATTCGGTGAATTAAAAAAGCAGCTGAAGATAGATAGGTACAATGGATAGATATGTATGTTATATACCTTTGTTAGATATATTATAATAGATTGTGTATATCTAGTTATACATCGATATGCTGAATTGTATTAGACCCTAGTTGCGTATAGCCTCATTTATTTTATGTCCCCAGATGTCAGAAAATTGGTTCATTTATTCATGGTCATTACATTACCATCACAAATGGTTTTTAAATTTCGAGATAAAAATCATTCTGGGAAACAAATTCGAGGAAATAACCGGGAGTATAATATACTTTGGTAAAGACGGAGCTTGAATCATAAGAACAAATGCACTTACGACGAAGGAGATTAAAATGTAAAATTTGTACATCGGATCGTACTGTTTTAAATATGGTTTTTCCCAACTCAAATCTCGAAAAAATAAAAATAAAGGTTGTATATGCTCACTATGAAACCATTGCCTGAAATTATTATTTTAATTTTAAGTTATTATTATTTTTTTATTATTTGTTACATATATTTTCCGAGTGGTAATTTTTCTATTTCTTCACACATTTTCGAATCAATAACAGTGTTCATTTCTTGAAACTTTTTTGTTGATTCATCCATAAAAGCTCCTCTTCTATTTGAGACGTTCATAAAATATTCTGCTTCAGAAATTTTCCTGAAACGACTCACTCTTCCACGATTAAATCTTTTAGTTGAGGACGTTATGCTTGAATTTCGATTGTATAATGTTAATTCAGATTGGATGACGTTATTAGGAGAAATTAAGTATGTGGTAATATTATTTTTTTCTAAGAAACTATCTTTTTGTTCTCCAAATCCTCGTTCGTACGGATATTCATCGTTTAAGTATTGTAAAGTTTGTTGAGTTACGTGAACTTTACTAAAAATTTGATAAATTTTAGATTCTTCTCTATTATTGTCAATATTTTTGCTATAATACCCAGGTTTACCGGTTTGCTCCATATGATTTGCAATAACAACGTCTTTTGACCAGATGTCATACTGCCATTTGCAAGATCCTACTAAACCACTTAAAATTCGTCCTGAATGAACTCCAATACGCATATCTATGTCTAACTTATGGTGATCTCTAAATTTTAAGCATTAGTTAATAAATAATTGCATTTGTTTCGAAAATATTACCTAACATCTCTTATTATTTCTATCATATCCAAACCTAAGTTAACAGTATTTTTAGCATGAGATGCACTTGATATACTTGTTTGGCGAATTCCAGCCACACAATAATAACAATCTCCTAAAAATTTTATCCGTAACACCTGTCTTTCCTATATAAATGCCAATAAGATCAATAAAAACAAACCATTGAAAAAATGGGAAAAAATACCTACCTCCGAAGCTTCATCAAATTTTCCAAATAATTCATTTAGTATTTCAACTAATTTCTTTACCGGAAGTGAAGAAGTCATTTTTGTATAGCTAACAATATCAGCATATAAAATTGTTACGTTATAATGTTTTTCAATATATAGATCTCTACAAAGTATTAGTTTAGAAAATGTTTATTTAGAATTTATATTTTTTAAAAAAATTACGTAAATTGTTTTTGAGGATTATAGCGTTCTTTAGATTTTAAAAATTCATATAAACTACGAATATCGTTCTTGACACGAAGTTCTACATGTGGTGGTAATATACTTAACATAAGTTGTTCCTGAAATTTCAAATCAAAAAGAAACGCATGTTTTCTGTTCTTGTATTACCAGCAAATTCTTTGGAAAAATATTAATCAATAACTTTTAAAGAATACAACTTACTTCCTCGAACTTTTGGTAATTTAATTTCATTGTTGTTTCGACACAAGCTCTGCTATCTAAAAACATTCTTCGTATTTCGATTTCATTAATGTATCTTAAATAAAATCCTATAGCATTCAAGGAGACGAAATAAATCACTTCCGATATGATCTACAATTTAAATTTAATTTGAAAATAATAAAAATAATAAAAAAAGATTTATATGAGTTTCATACTGAAGAAAAATAACTGTACATGTTATCAATTAGTGTAATATACTAATACGAGAGTGCTTATTAAATTATTGTGATACTTAAGGATTCAATTATGAAGAAATGAAAATTGTTATTGAATATGGTTTTGTCGAAAAATGATATCAACTAAGATTAAGTTTCTCATCGAGTTCAAGAAAAAAGTTCTTTACGAAAAAGTTGATTTTTCCTACCATTTTTCCGATGGGATCCCAAAACCGTCGGAAAACCTATCAAACCAAATGGTTTTTTGTCGACATGTATGTTGAATATTTTCATAGTTTCCAGGCAATTTTAGTACCGTATTGGATAATAGTTGGAAAAACCGTTTTTTTGTAAAGACTTTTTTTGAATTTGTTGAATAGTTGTTTTGAAAAACATGTCTATGCCCATTAATTTCAATTTTATGATTTAATAACATTTTAAAAATGGTACTTAGGCACATAATATTTTAATATAATTTTAATGTGCAATAGACTATATGCACATTTTTTTCTTTAATCTGTAAATAACAGTATTAATATGAGGAAAAACCAATTTTTGTTATGAAAAACTTGTTTTTTGACAAAGAAAAGTTTTAATTTTACTGAGTAAATGAGTCCGAAAACGATAAGTGTACTTATCTGTCTTCTGTGACGTCACAGTACTCATCAGTATGTGTTTTGAAACCATGATACAAAGATCATTGAGCGGTTACCATAGAAGCAGTAATAATTTACACAACTTTTGAGAATTTTCCCAATTTTTTATCATGAAAAATACTTATTATTTTTTTTTAAATTCTATGTTCATTTTAAAGTTAATTTCTACAAAAAATAACATCTTTATGTAGGTAGGTATACACGATATACATACCTAATCAAATAAATAAAATTGATCAAAGATTTTTTTTTCTGTCATAACTTTTTTAAATTTTTACTTTGGAAATTTTATAATAGCTTATATATGCATATAGTTTACAAATAGTTTACTTTGGCAACATCTATAAAATAGGCATAGTTGTTGAATATAGAACCCACAAAAACCCTTTAAAAACTGTTGGTGAAAACTATAACGGTAAAAAACTAATGTAAAATCACAAAATCCAAACGGACCCTTAAAATAAAAATTGTTCACATATGTATTTTTAAGCACTTTTTAGTTTTGTAAATTTTGATTTAACAATTTTATTAAGAAAAAAATCCGGAATAATTCAAGGACCTACAGTCTACTGTAGTACCTATAATATGTTTGTTTTTCTTTTGTATAAAAACTTTTAGATCGATTATATTATAAGTGCAACTTACCTCTAGAAAAAGATTTGGTGAATATCGATAAGTATTGAGAGATAAAACGATTAAGTAGCCAACAGTAGTGGTAATCGCCAAAATATAAGTAGGATTATTATCCACAACAGGTAAGAATCCATAACACGCTATAAGATTGTACGTTATATGCGCCGGCCGTAAAGGAGGAAAAGAATTATAAGATAATGATGCGATTACGTCACCAAGAAATAACAAAACGATAACACCGTAAGAAATCGTTATTGGAAACCAATCATGTTTCCGACTCCACGAATCTTTTACTAATAGCGTCATCAATGGTATTGATCCACATAAAACGTACGGAACAATTTCTCGTGGAATAGTATTCGCATTTTGCTTTATCAAATAAAAATATCCCTTAGACTTTATTAAATTAAGTTTTTTTTTTTAATTTTGAAATATGTAAAATGCTTAAAAATAACTAGCATCTATAAGTTTTCTCACCTTTTCAAAGTAAAGTAAAATAGCTACGTGCGAAAAAAATATAACAAAATTAAGAAGAACGAATGATGTGAAATATCCATTACGCAACTTTTGAAAATATCGTTTACATTGTTCTTCTATTTCTCTTTCTTGGAATTGATGCTGAATAAAAAAAAAATGAAAGTATAAATAGGAGTATAAGTACGATTTATATTTAGGATATACAAAGAAAATTAAAGAAAAATATTTAAACTAAGATGACCATACAGCTTAATTAGAGTGGTGTAGACGACGAAAGTTGTTGAATATGTGGCAAAACATGAGGACCAAATTTCAACAATGAATTCAGCATAGCTTATAAAAAGTGATAGATAGTGATTAGATGAAATACGGAAATGTTATGTAACTAGAAATTTACAAAGCTTGATTTTTTCCATTATTTTTAAACCAGGGATGGCTAGCCCCTGGTCCGCAGACCGCATGGGGTCCACCTGGACCATTTTCCTAGGTTGCGAGATTTATCACTCTTTTATAAAATATATTTATTTTATAACGGCCAAACTAGTGACAAACTTATGTTTAAAAAAATTCTACAGTATATCTATATATAATGCGGGGATATATAATTTTATATGGGGCCCGCGGAGTTATAATGAGTTTCCAAAGTGGCTCACAAGAGCTTTTGAGTGGCCCAACCTCTTCTTAAACTATAAGATTTTATTTACTTGGAGGTTTTGATTTTCTTGCGAGTATCAAAAATCAACTGTAAGATGCATAAACACCTACCATGTTTGCTAACATTTACTTAGAAGATTGATTTTTTTACAGACCCGAAGAATTATGATTCTAAATATTTAGTATTAATTTTATCATGAATATTTTACTCATCTTCGAGAAAAAGAGTTTTGGTAAACTGACAGGCAAAAAACGAAAGGATCTAGTAAGATATTTTTTTTTTTTGGAATATAGACCCTTAAAAAGTTTATTATTTTTCAATTCCTTTTCATATAATTTTACAAGGAATCATCACTTTCATCAATAAAGAAATCTATAAAATATAGTTAAAATAGTCAAATAAATAGTTTTTTACTTCTTAGAACCAATTTTCTAATACAATTTGAGGTGGGAGGATAAAAATTTAATTAAACATTGTTTTACATTCTACAAGATCTATATCACTAATCTTTATGTCATCTAAAATTCATTGCTAGAATTAGGTCCTCATATTTTGTGTAGTTTCTTTCATACAGCGTTTAGTCTCGAGTTTCCAAACTCTGTTACGATTTATAATAACTAAATTTTTGATCCCAAATTTTTATTGCTCCGAATAGTTTCGAATACAATAGTAGGAGAACTTAAAAATTTAAATGCGTTTGAGGTTTAACGATCTATGCATATAGATATGTATATAAAGATCTTAAATAAATTGTGCATATTTTTTCACGCTGAAAAAATATCTTTTTTGCCCGATAAGCCGTATTTCACACAAACATAATATTCACTGTCTTTCGGTTTTGGTGAAATTGCTTGTTGACTATATTGTAATCAGAGCCGTTAAATATACTTTTGGAAGGTATCTAGGTTCTAGAAAAGTTACTTTTTGAAAAAATATCCGAAATTACTTTGAGTATCTAGTTACTCTTAAAGAAAGGAAGTTAAATTACTTATCTTAATTTACTTTTTAAGATATTTAAAAGATATTTTTTTATTTTGTTTGTATATTATGTAGGTACTAAGTTTCGTAACTTATTAGGTAATCGTATACTGTATTTCTTATCTTTATAAATTTACGAAAAAGAAAGTATATATGTCTAAACGCCTGTAAACACTACGCACTTAATAAAACAGAACAAAACAAAATAAAACTCGGTCTTTAATATCTCGGTATCTAAGATACTTTGTAAATTAAAAGATACAGTTCCTTTTAAAAAGTATCTAAGTTATTAGTTACTTCTTGTTAAAAAATAAAAGAATTAAGATACAGTATTTTAGATATTTTAAAGTAACTAAGTTACTTTTTCTCTTTCTGTATTTCTTTCTATATTTCAAAAATTTATTATACACCGTTTCTTCATTATACAATGGCGTCCCGTAATGTGAACTCCGAAATATGACGATCTTTATTCGATTTTCAATGAAAATTGAATCATTTTCAGAAACTATTCTCTGTAAAATTCTTAAATAGATATATTTTTTCTTAATTTTTATTACTTACTTGAAGATGTTTCCAACTCCAATTCCGATCGTCTATACTTGTTTTACATGATGACTTTTTGTGGCTATTTAAAGAAGTAATAGAAATGTTACTAGACCGACGTAAAGAATCCAAGCTTTTTCGAGTCATAATTTCCACAGCCTCATTCATTACAATAGAGCCTAAAGAAGAGCGTGTGTTTGAGGTACTTGGGCCTTCTGTGTCCAAACATACTTGTGATATTCTCGATATTTCAGGATTTTGGTACATTTTCAACAGCTTTAAACCTATTAGTTTTAAAGGATTATAGTTACTTAGAAATTAAATTTCATGTTCAGAAATGAGCATGAATATTATTTTAAGAGATTAATGTATAAATATTTAGCTATTACCTAACTACAATTAGTAAAAATTATTAGTTATTAAAACAGAATTTTTACCTGATTAATAAATCTTAAGAATCCTGAATAAAAACTATATCAAACACAGTTTTAAAAAGATGATACTCCGAACAAATACTTGACACATTTTAAAAATATATCACAGTTTTATAAAATAAAGCATTTAAAAAATAATGAAACTTAATAATAACTATTAGTATACAATACAATCATTTTTAACCATTGTAATTTATTTATGTCAACCTTTACTTTAATTATTAACACTTTTACTATAATCAATTAGCGATGATCCATGTACAATCGATCAATTATAACTGTATTTAATAAGTTTATAAGTACAATCAAGATACGAAGCATACGGATTACTTGAACATTTATTACTAACTATAAAAGTATTGAAAATTGATTATTATAATAACTAATTGCAATATATTTTACTATTGATAATGAATATGATATCTTAAACCATTTTATATTCATAAGAATATATTTTGATTAATAAAAATAATTCTAATGAATCAGTTCAAAGATAAGATATGAAAAAAATGCTTATTGAAATTGTTTTGCGTTTTTATTGAAATTTACAAAATATATCTCTATACCTTTCAACTGTTTGAAATTTTCTGCATTTTCATTTGGATTATGTTTTATTAATATACTATGCAATCAATGTGTGATAACGATATAACCATAATCCATGGAACGAAAAAAATCTTATCGACATTATGCTAAATATCTTCGATTAATTTCACTCGATGCAAAATATTAAATTGTATAAAAAAATACTGTATTGAAGACTAAAGCAAACAATTTGAATTTATGAAATTTATAAATGATAATATTAATTTTAATATGCAGTTATATTAACTGTATTGTATATGTAACATGTTTTTAATTAATTTTGATGGGATTATTAATGATAAATTGAACATTATATTAAAAATTCCCCGCAGCTACTCCTAGATAATCTCTATTTTACATATATTTATTTTAAATGATTTTTTAAAGGAAATACTCCATAAAAGAAATAATTTTCATCAATTTGTTTCCACATTTGTTTTGATGTCGGTTACCAATGGTATGTCGCTTTAAAACGTTATATGCTCACTAAGTGTATTGCTTATATCCATTACATTTATTTTGAATGTATAGTCACTTAGGTCACTTATGTGAGCGTTAAACAGAATTTCAAACAGTATTTTATTCTTAATATTGGAAAGCTTCAACGTATATAGTAGAACGTTTTAATATTATCTCATCTTTTCCGTCACAAGAAATCCTAAACTTTTTTAAGTTTTCGTGAAAAACTCGACATTGAATTTTCGCTTGAAGACTTATTGTGTAGCATTTTACATCAATTCGAATCCCTTTCAACTGGATCTCTTTCAAATTTTATATTTTAGACTACTCACTTAAACATTTTTGTGAATTTTTTCATTCAATGACAAAATAAATAAGTACTGATTTTTTCAAAAAAAATACAATATGAAAGTCATTTTTCATAAAATTTTGCTATTTAATAAAAATATAAAGATTTATGTCAAGTTTTTTAATCTTTTAATTTATTTTAAAGCTTTATAACAAAAAAAAAAATACAAAATTAGTTATCCAAAAGTTATCATTGAAAGCCAACTTTTAATATGGCCTGTCGTAGATTTTATTGTAATTTTACCATTCGAAACTTTTCTAGCTTTACGAACTGGATATATCAAAATTTCAATATTGACGCTATACAATCTACCAACATCTAAAAGAATATAGCACTTTGAATATGTAGAGTTGGTTGGTAGATTCACGTAGACAATATTATTGAAACAAATGACAAAATATACTTATAAACAAAATTTCATTTTTTTTTCGTCTGACTAAAATTGTATAAATATTAACATTGAATTGGGCGGTATCAATTTTAATGGCTTCGACTCTGGGTCTGTTAAAGTGAATATTTCAGCTCCAGTTCCTTGATAACATTTTAGGCCTTATGTTTCCGAGCTCCGGATTTTCAGCCCTTTTCTCAACAACGAAAACAATGAACCGCAACAAAAAGGCATTACGTTGAGACCAACAAATTACTCTATTTTGGGCGAAAAATTTAGCATTTGGTTTGGCCAATTAGAAGGTCATTTTGCACTAGTAAATATATCTTCTGGTATCATAAAATTTCATCATTTTATCACCCATCTAGATAAAAGAGTAGCGACTGAAATTTAAGATATTCTTACATCTTCACTAAAAACAAATTAAAACAAGAACAAGAAAAAATCCTCAATCCCTTGTCAACCTCACGACAAAAACAAACGTAAAAATATTTTCCAATGAAAAAAATTGTGATCAAAAGCCTTTACAACTCCGTTATTACTTAAAAACACTAGCTGGTAGTGAAATTTCAGAAGAATTCATTTGGTCATGTGGAGCACTCGTTTATTTATTCAAATTTAAAGCATTATGCATACATAAGAGACGGATGCTCGCCTGAAGAAGTTCAGCTGACAAAACATCGCAATGTGGAATTCTAATAATATATTCGACGTATCTGCTATAAAAAATCGTGTATGTATCCAAGTGGTATGAAACATAAAAGGTACAAATGTAATTGTACATCATATCACTTTTTATACCGATTATATGACAAGTTAACGATTTACGAAAAAGCAACCATAATTAAAAGACGTTAGAATCTTAAAATGTATAAAATTTTATTTTTAATTCTCTATACAACTGTTAATATAAATGATTTAGTTTTTAGAAAAAGAATATTTTTGAAATTAAATATTGATTAAATAAAATGATTTAAGTAAATACATCATACTGTTCCCCGTCATTAATAATACAATATATTCCGGTATTTAATTTATTGTTCATCTTTATCTTTTGCGCCGTGTTTTAATATGCGAGTAAATTCAATATAATCGAAAGATCCATTTTTTATTGGCGCTTCACGATACATTTCATCAACTTCTTCGTCGGAGAATCGGTCACCCATAGAAGTTAATAGTTCTCGCAATCGTTCTTCGTTTATATTGCCCATATTTTCCTCATCGAAACAGCCGAAAGCATTTTTGATTACATCTTCTGGATCAGTTCCTTGAAGTCGTTCACCAAACAATGTTAAAAACATAGTAAAGTTTATAGGTCCAGGCGCTTCATTCATCATACCCTCCAAGTAATCATCGGTGGGGTCTTTTCCTGTATAAAAATACAATCGTATTACTATTTATAAATGATAAGTTGGCAGCCAATACGATTATATAACATCAACACTAGATAAAAAATATTTGACAAGTTTCATAGATGAACGCGCGATAATAAATGTAAGTTGAACATTTCAAACAACTTTTTTTATTCAAGTAGTTATTGGAAATAAAGTATTGAAGTTATATAACATTATAAGTGAGTTAAAATTATTATAGAAATTATATGAATGCATATCGTAAGAAAATTACTTTTTTCGAATCTATATTGGTAATTATATACAAAATGTTTGCATTATATATGAAAAAATAATTAAAAACGTGTTTTTTGCTCTTATTTGGGTATTTCGAAAAATCGCAAAATTCAATATTTTAAAAATAAAATTATCATTACAATTTTCAAACTTTTACTTTTTACTTCAATATTTCTGAAAAAATGGAAGTAAAATTTTGATTGCAAGTAAAAGAACAACAGTAAAATTAATCAACATTTTGAATAACTTGAATAATGAAAAGTGAAAATGAAATAATCACCGCATTAGAGTAATTATATTTTGGCCACCAGATCGCGTAGCGTCAAGTGACACCAAGCCATTGTTAAATTTTATGTTTTTTTGAAGTATACAATAAGAAATTGAAAAAGGAAAAATAAGTATTTTTGGCGCTGAATAATAAATGGTTTCCTCTATTTAAAATGTTTTCGACATAACTGTCTAATAAAATATGCAATATAATTGGCCATTCAATATATAAGTCCATTTTAGGTCGACCAATATCTGGCAACGTTGCATTTTCAACTTTTTTTTATTCTACTCGCGATTTTTTTTTGTTAATTCAGTTCTGACAAGAGTCAGTGTCTTCAACGTGGTATCGATGATGGATTAATTCAGTTCTAATATGGTATAATTTTCTTTTTTGTGGCTAAATTTTCGTTACGGGTCGATTTATTTGCGAATTAAATTAAAAACAAAGTGGAAAATGCAACGTTGCCAGATATTGGTCGACCTGACTTACTACTTATAATTTACCATGACTGCAAATAAACAAAATTTGATACAAATTTTGAAGCGAAATATTTATATTTTAATATTTGCATTATATTTGTACTCATTTATCAAGGTTATAAAATAGGTAAAATATGAAGCAAAAATTTTGCAACAGAATTTTGACAATGAAGTTATACAAGGGAATAAAGTAGCATATGAGTTTATAAATGAAGTATCACTTCAATTTGAGTTTGGTTTCAATACATCATCCAAAAACACTCTGAAATGGATACGATAGATACTTTAAATGATCATTTACTAGAAATAGTAGTCCGGAACTTTTGATATCTTGTTGTTAAAGAAAAAAAATAGTATTACAATATTAATTTTGAGATAATTGTGTTTCTATATTTGAAAAGAGGTTTTCTTTTATCTGGTATAGTATCATGTCGAAATTATATTTGGTTACAGCTAAATTGCGCTTATGCCATTCTTTAAATTTTGCCGTTAGCATTATTTCTTTTCGAGAATACAAATTTCTAATTGTTTAACAACAGTGATGAAAGAAGCTTCGTTGATTTTATGCAAGAACGTCACATTTTGAAGTAAGTCATTTACTACTTTAAATCACTACTTTTCAGTAATAAATAGTTTCAATAAAAATAATTTGGTCTTTCCGTTGAACTCAAAAGATTTTCTAAGTAAATAAACCATTTCGACTGACTAATTAACATTGTAAATGAGGAGACTACTGTTTTTATGGCGCTACGATTGGAAGGCTGAAGACGGATTCTTATAGATCTTTACAAAATAAAACAGAAAAAAGGAATATATTTTTTCAATATCTCGCTTAGTTTACGATATATCTACACGTAAAAATTGAAAAATGTTTTCTTTCCCTTTTTCAGACGGATTTATCTAGATTTTTGAAAAAAATAGGTAATTGTTTATAACCGCAGTTTCACCTATTTTCTTTTTGTGCTTAAAAATTATACATGAGGGGCGATATCGAAAAAAATATTCTTTCTTTTAATTTTATTTTGTCAAGACTATAAGATCCCTTCAAATCGTAGTGCCATTCCGTAGCTAGCAATTCCATAATTAAAAAATAACACATTGTTCGCCTGTTTCTCAATTTTAAATAAATTAAATGATTTACTAATTAAATGGTCTTTGGACAGAAACCCAGACCTGCAGAGCTAGAAAATTGTTATTATGAAACCGACAGTTACTTTAAATGATTGGAACGAATCTTATTGGACATTGCAAAACAAGAAAATAATATAAGTGGATAATACATACTATGAAAATACTTTAAATTCGAATTATAAAAGTATAACTTCAGAATTGGTAATAATTAATGAAGATTGGGAGATTTTTGAAAATTTTGAACTGAATTTTTATGACACTTGGATGATTAATATAGATGCTTTATTAATTAAATGTAAAATATTAATTAAATGTAATTGTACGTTTCCAATATTACAAATAAAATATAAGTGCAAGCATACGTTGGGTATTCTAATCCGTTCGAAAAAAAAATGAAGTCCCTGAGGAAGCTAAATGTATTCCTTAAGGGATAAAACGATAAAGTGGGCGCCCATTAAAGCAAAGAAAGCATTAATTATTCAATAAATTTACTTATTTGAACTCAAAATGTTTGCTATTTATTTTTTACATGTTGTCGTTTTATACTTAATTTATGCGTCTATTCAATTTGTCTTGGAGCTAAATGTTTAAATCTGGCGTGCAAATCACCTATTTAAAAAATAAATATCTGGCGTAATTTAACATATTTTGATGTGCTCTTATATATACCCTAAAATCTAATACGGTTTTACTAAAATCGTTCATTTTTGACTTGTGGAACTCTTGTCGAAAATCGGTGATATAGTTTTATTTCTTTTGCTAAAAAAGTAAATACGTTTGTTATTAAAGTAGTTCTACGTCCCTAAATCCCAGTCATACTGTTTATTGTCCATTTTTTTGGGGATACTACGATTCTTCCGGCGCCACGATGTTTTGACGGATTCTTATAGATCTTGACGAAAAAAAACGAAAATGAAGAATCAATTTTTTTGATATCTCGCTTAGTTTGCGAAATATCGATAATCGATGATTTTGTACTCTTTTTTAGACAGATATCTCAAGATTTTTATGAAAAAAGGTAAATGTTTACAACCGTAGATCCATCAATTGTTTGTGCAAAAAAACATAAACAAGAGGACTAGGGGAGAAGCCACCCAAAAAAATAAAAAATGAGATGTTTATTTAACTTTGGTCTGACTGACTCGCGAATTAAATTAAAAAAAAAAACGAAAATGCAATATTTTCAGATATGAGCGACGTTCCCCAACCCTCACCAGGATTTCGCCCTTGGAATCCTTGTTTATAGTTTTTTTTAGCACAAAAATAATTGGTGGAGCTACGGTTGTAAACATTTACCTTTTTTTCATGAAAATCTTAAGAAAGTAGTCTTGCCATTTTTTTTTTAATAAATGCTTGACCAAACATTAAGTATAAGTTAAAATTTGAAAATTAATCAGTTATTAAATACATTTTGTTTTTTTCGATAGTTTACTACTCGCTGTTGAAAATATTAATAAATTTGAATACCTAGAGATGCAAGCATATCATGTAGATCCTCTTTGCACACAAATCCATCGTGGTTTTGATCAATCATGTTGAAAGCCTCTTTGAATTCGGCGATTTGAGCTTGGTCGAACATAGCGAAAACATTGGATGTAGCTCGTTGAGCCCGTTTTTTGGCCGTTGTACGACGTCCAGCTGTTTTTCGAGAAGACATTTTCGTCTAAAAGAGAAAAAATTATTAAACACTAAACTTTTGTGCGAACGAATATTACTAAAACAAAGCAAATATTTGTCCCCCAGTAAGTTTACTGATGACTAATACATCCAACGAAATGGTTATTGTAATAAAATGTGTATATTCAGCAAATACTTGAAAAATATTTCAAAACATCATTACTGAAATATGTGTAAAACGTTAAATTGTACTTAAAACCAAAACTTACTTGTATTTGGAATGAAAATGTAGGAAAAATTAAATATAAAACTTAGAAAAGTATTTTCTCTTGTCAGTTGACACAAGTCATGTACTTTCTGATTCACAGTACGGCACAATATGCCTTCGATAGAGAATGTCTTTCTTGCTCTTACACAAATGTGGTTTGTTTCTCCTTCTCGACTGTAATTCGACTCGAGCGACACACCTTGATGTGGTGAGAGAATTCAAATTTAGAACCTTGCATATGAAATACATGAAATCCAATATGGGTCAGATTCAGAATGGTGTACTTTTTGGGAATATCACAAAATATCTTAATTTGTTCATAATTTCGATTCTATTTACTTGTAAAATTTATGGAAAACAATATTTTTTTGTGGGATTTTATTTTGTGAGACAAATTGTTTAAATACGAAACATATTGAAGTGAAACTGAAATGATTTGATCAAGTCCTTATAAGGAGAGAAATCAGATTTTATTTAAAAAATGACTAATGCTGACCGAAGCAAGCCATTATTAGATAAAAACGGCGACGAGTTCAACACTTATGGTTTTTTAAGTGTGCATTGAAAAAAAAATCCACGTTTACAATTACTTTATAAGTGAAAACGTAGTATAAAAGCAGTAGATATTTATTATTATATTTAGCATCTTCAGCCACTTTAGATATATATAGCCACCGAATATTAACAATCTTGTCTAATTCTTCCTTTTTTCTTATCTTTAATGGTTTTCGTCCAATCTTGTTCAGTTACGTCCTTAATACTTAAGCACTTACCCCTCGTTTTTAAAGAGTGAAGGTAATTAATTCTTATTTTAAACAATGCTATACAGGTATCTACTATAAATAAAAGCATATAGAGTTTGATTATATATTTTTATTTTTGATTTAATTTCTGATAAATATTCGTTTTAAGGAGTCTATCTTACACCAAATTTATTATTTCCAAAAACTTGGATTTTTTTTTATCTTTTTTGTCTATCTTTTCTTCATTCAGGGAAAGCTGAACCGATTTTGATACAATTTCACTATAGAATAAATATTGCCTCAAGTCCCTTTTAGCAAAGTTAAATCAGGCAATGTTTCATTTTCTACTTTGTTTTTATTTTAATTTGCAAATAAATCGACCCCTAATGAAAATTTAGTCAAAAAAGAGAAAATAATACAATATTAGAATTGAATTATCCAAAAAAAATCGTGAATAGAATAAAAAACAAAGCAGAAAATACAAAGTTGCCAGAATTGACTGTACTAAAAGGGACTTGAGTCAGTATTATGGGAGCGTTTTGGGAGATATATAAAGGAAAGCATCCCTTAAATAAAAATATATAGAGAAACATAATAATCGGAAAATAAAATAAATAATCGAAAAATTGTCAGATCAATGTAGTTTAATACCAAAGTTCAAAAAATCAGGTCTGTAAGACTGTGAATATATAATATATCAAAGGTAGGCAAATGCGGCTCTGAGAGCCGCATGTGGTTCTTGATGTGTCAAGTGTGGCTTCCATTAAATTTTTAGAAGATCCGTTAATGACACATATTTTTATTAACTTTGTAGGGATTGTTGTTAAATTTGATTATTAAGTATAGTTTTATGATATAGATTTCTTATATTTGAATTTTATCGCTACAATTTTGAAATAAGTTTTTTAATTTTCATAGTTCTATTTTTATGTTTATATGATATAATGATATTGTTTCTATTTTTTATTTATTTTGTGACTTGTAAAAATATGCAATTATATTAAAAAAAAATGTATGACTATAGAATATCAAAAACGATATTGCGGCTTCTTTTGACCTCATGTGCGCCCACTTATATTACTGTCATATTGTATCAATTTTTACTTAAGAGTATAGGTTACTACCTATATTCTTGAACTTTATATTCTTTACTACTTTATACTTTCTCAATATAGAGTCTACGTCTCTCAGAGGGGTAATTGGAAAATTGACTTATTTAGACTTTAAGTTAATCATGTAGAAACTTTCAGTAACTACTTAAATTTAAATATATATATGTGAAGGGTTTATCAATATTAACAATTTTCATAGAGGATACAGCACAAGAAAAGTTCGACACATTGCATTAGATTATAGGTAAAGCACCTATATGCTTTTTTCTTTCACGAATAATTTATTTGTTTAAAATTTAAACTATATATTTCAAAAAGATTTTTGTAATACTTACTTCTCTTACCCAGTTATTTTTAGAATGCTCTTTGTTTACGGTCTAATCTATATTTGTTTTTATTCAACTTTAACGCGGTTCGGATCGTATCCGGGAATGGTAAGATGATCAAGATTCCGCTAAATTTGCATCAGATGCATACATTTTTATACTCTTAATATGTAACCTTTTGTTTTTCTATTATATTTAAACGTAAAAAAAAACAATTAAAATATAATATATTTATAATGTTTCCCTTTTTTATGACAAAAATGCGTTTTTCTAAATTGATAAGAATTTATTTTAATTATATTACATTAGCATTCTATTTACAGGAAATTTACTTATTTAAATTAATAAGAAATACAACGTTTAAAGTCTTTAATTTTGTAGTTTTATATAAACTATTAATAATAATTAAATTTTAGTTTTTAGTATATCATAAGACTTAAATCTTGTATCTATGTGATAATACAATTTTCTTTACATATTTATATTTTTTTACCGATTAAAACTTGTATACTGTTGATCCGATTTTATCAGCTTGCTGCACGTATTGAATGAATTGTTCACATTTATCAGAAATACCAGAATTTAAACAAAAAACAGTCCAAATCGAATAAAATAGATAAATGTGAAACAAACCTAAAACAGATATTTATGTCTTATACTTTTCTTTATCTAGAGTTAAGACTATGATCCTTTTTGTAAATAACTATAACTATAAGGGACCCTGTCCTCTGATCGCTTAGCTTCGTTCACCAAATTTTGTTTCATCGCAGCTTCGATGTATTTTCTTCAACATGTTATCGTCAAAATATCCAGCTTATGTCCATTCTAATGGTATACCTATCATTTGTATTAAAATTGTTTTCACAACGTTAGTTATTTGCTAAAACTTACTAACTCTTTTATATATATATATATGTTTTTATTCGAGTCTTTTCGAACGTTATTTCGTTTCACGCAAATAAGTTTGTTTGTAAAATGAGTTGACGATACTATTCGGTAGAACCGAATCGAACAAAAATATATGCGTGAAAAACAATCTTAACGACAGAAGAGAGACCATAAGTCTCTCTTCTCTGATCTTAACGAAATCTACTTTCCAATCAAGGTTTGTAAATTACACAGGTTGCTCCATTAGAAAAAAAATGACGTCATACGAAGAATTTTGAAATTGATCAGTCTGAAGATATGTACGAATTTCTTCTGGATACGTTACGTATCTATCACGTAGCCACCATGAGGCCACCTGTGTATTTTATAAACCTTGCTTTCCAATAATGTTACCTACAAGATTTGGACGATGCAAAGCAGATAGATAGGCAATCATATTAACTTATCATAAAAAAGTAGTAGTTTCTTTAAGTGATTAATAAATCTGCAAAATTAATGAACACCTCAAGTTGTGTTTAGAACAGTTCCGTGATGGCAAATATTCTGAATCTGAGTAGGAAGTTGACCCCACCGAAAACTTCAAAAAATATAATTTTATTAGAATAAGACAAAAAAATAAAATCACGAAATTCATCTTAATAAGTATTATTTTTTTGCGCAATTTGGTCAAATTTCGAATGAGTACTGGTAAAGCTACTCTGGTTTGGTTCTCGTAGGCCCTAGTTGTGCAAAAGCCTTGTTTTTACACTAAGAATAAGTTTTATTCTAGTTTTTTTGTTATTAAAAAAAGATATGAACTATGTTTTTTGCAAACCGTGTTTTCTGACTTAGTACTTTACTAGATTTCACTTACAAGCTCTATAAATCTGAAAAAAGTATGTCACCGATTGCTAAAAGATGAACATCGCAACTTTTTAAGCAAAATACAGATAATGTTTCCAAATAATATTGATAACTTTTATAAATACGTTTTATTAAATCAATATTATAATAACAGACTATCAAAATTTATTTATATATCTATGTATATGAAACTATTTACAAGTGCAAAAACTTCAAGCTCTTTAATTTCAAGAAGTTTTACATATAAACAAAACATCATAATATCTATAGGTAGTTTTAAATTACGAATAACAAAATATAGTATTCTTTTTTACAATTTATTTGGTTTATAAAGACATTGAATCTCACTAATTGATGGGTTATCGAACTGCTACACCATTAATTGTAACGACATTTCCGTTTGCCGTTCCGTCTGGCTCCGGTTCGTACGCTGCACCGTTTCTTCTTAAATCTTCATAAGGCGAATCGTAGACGTTATCTTCATGAATATTATCGTACATGTTTGGACCCATAGTATTTGTAAATCTTCGATTACCATTTAAAGTAGCATAACTCATAACTGCAGCGTTTTGGTCTTCTTTTCTTTCTGCACCTTCAATATTTTCAGTATTTTTAACAGGTGTCGCTTTTCGTCTACAAAAATCACAATAACGTATATTATATTGCTTCAAGGTGATAAGTTTATATTTCTTACAATTTGAAATAAATAATTCCTAATAAAATGAGTAAAAATACAACAACACTACATCCAATTCCAATACTCATTCCTAAGCCTTGAGATTGTTGCATTTCATCCACAGCCACTACGAAAGAAGCATAATGAAAATAAGATAAATATTTACATTTTATACAGACACATTTGAAATTTTATACAAATTTATGGTAAATTTATGAAAAAATCTTACATTGACACTTTGGTTCTTCACCCGACCAAATTCCATTTTCCATGCATTTTCTTAAGTAGGGTCCCACTCTTTCAAAATGTGGTATACAGTGATATTCAATAGCACTATTGAAAACAGTACCATTCATTACAATAATTCTTCCGTTGTCAATGGTGCCAGGATCTTTGCAATCAACGGCTAGAAAAGAAATCATCAAAATCAAATTTATTTTAAATAAACTAAGTGATAAAATATCTTACGTTTACAAATTGGTGAACTGCCACTCCAACTACCATTTTTAAGGCATGATCTTGTAGAATTTCCTTCCATTGTGTGACCACGAGGACAACTATAATGAGCTACTCCACCAACACTGTAAGTGTTGACTTGGATATCGATTATTCCGATTGCATCAGGAGTTTTACATTTGATTTCTTTACAAATCGGAGCTTCTGAGCTCCAAGTTCCGTTTTCTATACAAAGTCTACGCGAAACTCCATCTAATTCATAGTTTGGATCACATTCATATAAAACAGCGGCACCATAGTAAGTGGCATTTGATGCCAAAGTATATTTTCCATTTTCCAAGCGTTCAGGATTTTTACAATCCACATCTGTAAATAAAAATTTTACGATATATTATCATCAATAAATAAGTACGTCTGAGTTTTATGGTTTCGAATGACTGTTTTTTCACATGTTTTTTTTCTTAGAAAGTGTTTTATTGAATACAACACTATATTCGGCTTGAGAAAGAATATTAGAAATTTAAAAAAATGTATACCCTATATTTATTATTTTTAAACTGCATTTAAAAATCGGTATGAACATTTTATGCGTTGATATTATATTTAAACTTGTACATAAATATATCTTTTTTAAGATGTCGTTGGGTTTTTGGTTTCAGACACTGATCATACCCAATTGTGTGCACCACAAAATTGGGGGGTCGATTTTGGCAAAGTTTCGTATTCAATAGATTTTTGAGGAAAAGAATGTGAAATAACTATCATTTAAAACCATAAACTTCCGACTACTTGATCTGTATACTTACAAACGCATTGTGGTACATCTCCACTCCATGATCCATTTTCTTCGCATGTGCTTAAAGGTTCTCCAACTACTTTGTAGCCCCGTTCACAACGATATTTAACTAAAGCACCGATTTTGTAACTAGTCGCTCCGGTATGTGATGAATCTGATGTTCGAATTAATGTACGTCCATACATTCGATCATTTCCAGTCACGGAGAGAATACTATGATCGGCCAAAATAGGCTCAGGACAACGTATTTCTAGAAAACAATTATAATTTGAATAAAGTATTTTTATTAAGCAAATGTTTTTAGCTACCTTCGCATTTTGGAGTTCCATCACTCCATTGGCCATTATCTAAACAAAATCTTTTCGGAACACCAACTAGCCGATAATTTTTAACACAATTATAAGTCAATTCGCTTCCCATGTAAGTAGTACCATTCGTGTATTCTGCGTTTCCATATAAAATTGGAGGAACTCGACCGCAATCAATATCTATAAATATATGATTTTTATTAATATTTTTAAGAATAAAATTGTGAATTAATTTACAATTGCAAACTGGAGCTTCTCCTGACCAAATTCCTTCATTTGTACACGTGTGAATGGCTTGTCCACGTAAAACATGTCCAATTTCACAATGATATTCAATACTGGAATGCACATTAAAATCGTATCCAACTACATATCCTCCAGAAGGAACTTCAGGCTCTTCACATGTAATTACTAAAAGTGAAAATATAATTAGTTTTTGAAATAAGTGAGATTAAATTTTTCATACATTCACAACTTGGTGTATTTGAAGACCATTTTCCATTTCGTGAACAGGTTTGGGTTTTCTCCCCATGTAACCAATAATCATCATCACATTTATATTTAATAATACTACTAAACGTAGTTGTTCCATTTAATAGTTCATATTGTCCATTTAAAATATTTGGTGGAGTGCCACAATCAATATATTTACATGATGGAGTTTTTCCAACCCATTCTCCCCCTAATCCACAGGTTAATACAGATTGACCAAATAAAATAAAACCAGGTAAACAAGAATATGTAGCAGTTGAATCAGCACGACGACCAGAGACAATAACATGTCCACCGTCTATTTCTGGTGGTTCTGGACACCAATCGAATAAACATTGTGGTGTTGTTTCTGACCAGATACCACCATCACTGCATGTTCTCTTTTCAGGTCCTATTAACGTATAATTTTGCTCGCATTTATATTTTACTACAGCACCGTGAGTGGTGCGTTTATCAACAAATGTAACAGATCCATGAGTGATATTTCCTAATGGACCACAATCCACATCTGAAATTAATTAATTTGTTTAATAACAATTTAATCAAAGTTAACTAGATACCAAACTTACATTTACACGATGGAGCGAAAGCAGACCAAAATCCTACTTTTTCACATGTTCGTATTGAACTACCTTCCAACATGTGACCAATAGGACATTTGTATTCGATTGTACTCCCGACTGTATAGTTATTTCCTATTATTGATGAGTTTAATTGTTTGTCTGGACTACCACATGATGGAGGAGCTGTTAAATAGAAATGCTTAATGATAATAATGTTTAATCATTTTATTTATAATGCTAAGTTAAACTTGGGAAAATAATTTAAATTTTCAGTAAAGTGGCCAAATTTCTAGGAGACTCTACTATATATTTCGACTTTTCAAAAAAAATATCAGAATTGTCCTTATAATTCAAATTTAAAGACTGGTCTGGTAATTGGAAAACATTATTTATAAATTTTTTAAAAATTTGAAAAATCACTAACATCCTTTAAATGTACCAATTAAAATTTGATTTCTACATGAAGAATATTAGCAAAATTTGCCAGGGTTCAAGTTTGTCCATGGACCTAATCTAAAAAATTCTTATAACATAAAATTGAGATTATCATATTTTATATTTGAACTTTTTAAAAGAAAAATTCTGAATTATGAGTCCCTATAATTCAAATTTTAAGACTGGTCTGGTAATTAGGAAACTATCTTCATAAAATTTTTGAAAGAATTGAAAAATTACTAACATTCTTTAAATGTATCAAATAAGATTGAATTTCACCATGAAGAATATTAGTAAAATATTCCAGGATTCAATTGATTATGAACATAATCTAAAAATTTCTTATAACTTAAAATTGAGACTATCATTCGTAACTCTGTTAAAAAAAGGCATTTAAAGACATTTTAAATGTTCCCAAAACCCATTAAAAGTTGTTTAAATTTATTAAAGGCATTTTAAATATAAATATATCAAAATGTCTTTAAATGCTTTTTTAATATCATATACGAGAAGCATAATTTCAAAGATTTATAATAAAAAAAAAACAGTCAACAATTTCGGTCCATTTATTTTAGTACTACGAATATAAAAGATAAATCATAAAAAATTATATGCTAAATAATACGACTGTGGACTTCCATACATACCGTGGACCTCCAAAGGTCCACAGATTAAAAAACACTGATTTAGTTTATAAGTGAAAATACCGGTGCTAAATAATTCGACTTTGAACAATGCGTATTCTATATCGATGTCATTTCTTACAAATGTGTTAAGTACGGAAAGTAAAATTTCAAGTGTTAACTGCGCTTTCAAAATTTCAGCACAAATATTTTATTTTTAGACAGTTAACATATTTGAAAATTGTGTTTTGTGACGTTACTATTAATCTGTTACCTATAACATCTGTATATATTAACAATTCCCATCTAAATGATCTATGGATGCATTTAACACATTTTTTGCAAAAAATTTCACTTAACGCATCTGTGAGCTAAGGCATGGATATGTAGGTTCATAGGAAATTCAATTAATAAATAAATTACAATTGATTTAAAATATAAAAGAAATTTACTTACTATATTGGCATATCCAGTGCAAGTAATCTAAATTACAACCTACATCGTTCCACAACCAAGATCTACCGCCATCCAATACAGCGCAATTTTGTTCTCCATTATAATTATTTGGTTGATCTTTACCCCATGTAGGATGTGAAATAACGTCGCCTAAGTATTGAAAAGTAAAAGGAAAATTAAAGTTATTGCACACTAGTAATATTGTAATTAAAAATTAAAAAGTAAATATGTACCGTTAACCCATTTCCAAGTACGGGAAGTGATGCCAGGTTCCTTTTGCGCCCCAATCCAAACTAATTGAACCTTCAGTTGAAGTTTTCTGCGTTCTAGCTCTGCATTTAAGAAATGAGAAGTCGTATCTCGAAAACCGTGAACTAAATCACCACCGTGGGTTATACAATGTTGTCTTGCTTCTTTAAAAGATCCACCACGAGATACACCGAACTCATAACAAGTTCGGGAAAATGCTGATATTTGGATGTTTTCCGCAGAACCCGAAGGAATGCAACGTTCATTTGAAAATTCTACAGAGAAATAAATCGCATCAAATTTTAAATCAAAATTTGGGTAATAGGTAGCAAGCAAAATAGACAATAAGACAAAAAGTAGACAAAACATTAGAAAAAACATTAGCGGAATAAAAATGAATATTTTTGTCGCAATAATTTCCCATTCATGTAAATGTAAGCAATAGAATTGTATGAATAGATGAATAATTTTGAAAATTTTCGAAACTTATTACATCAATGATCCATATAATTGCAGAAAAGTACAGGTTTTCAATTGAGAAACGAAAGTTTCCACGAAGTTTATTTGCTGAGATATTGTTTTAAATAGCTCTACTTTATCTTTATCATCGTAACATATTGAAACTAGCGGGTGATTATTGAAATAATCCATAAATAAAGAAACTTTTTTCTGCAACAATGTAACATTCATAATTGAATTATTTGAAAATTTTCTTCGAAATTCACAAAGAATATAAAAGATTGTTATGAAGTAAGAAGTGAGAAGATATTATGTAAGACTATCAGTGAATTATTTTTTTTTATTCTTACCATCAGTAGTAAATACTTCCACTTCACAAACTGATAGGGATCCTTCAACCCCTACTAATTGTAAGAAAACATATTGTCCAATAATTTGACGGGCGCACACAAATGTTTTTGTAACCCCTTCGTCTATTTATTAAAATAAAAAAAATAATTTCTTTTTAAAAGAAAAAAAAATATTATTCTTACCAACAGTTCCGGGATACCATGCACAAAGAGGATTTCTTTGTAAAATTGAGCTGCTATTACCAACACGGATTTCTAAATCTTGTAATGGTTGATGGCCTAAATAAAAATATATTAATTGTAACAGTAGTGTACGGTATATAAATTGTTTTAAAGCAAGATTGTTACTAACCACAACACCCTCGAGTCGTAATGCGAACCACTTTTACGGAATAAGGTCGTAATAAATCTACTGTCCACCATGGCGATGCTTCTTTTTGCGTTTCAGTACAACGTTTTCCGTCATGAACAGTTGTTTTTTCTCCATCATTTCCATTTACAGCGTTTCCTCCTCGAACTGTCGTAGATTGATTCGCTGGCTTGTGTAAAGCAATGTTGGTTCCTAATATTTATTGTAAATCATTACAATAGAGTACTTAAGAGTTTTTTTTCCTTTAAAGTTAAAGCAGTTTTTTTAGAATTGGAACTCTAAACCAAAAATATTCCAAATTTTTAAGGTATTTAATAAGTGATTTCAGAGAATTTATGTTATATTAATTTTAATAAAAGGGGAGCATAATATTTATTTCACTATATGTATTTAAGGTGAACTATGACCAATCACCAATATTGTAATAAACAGTAACGGATTTACAAATTTGCCGCCAGTAGACTATTCAATTTTAGCCGCCCCTTTAGACCTCTGAAATTCTATACCGTATTTTTACATACGAAGAGTTCAAAATAGGATGTATACGTATAATAAAGTTTTTTTATTTCTGTAAGACAAAAAAAATTTTTTTGGCCCACCTGTAAACTCAATGCCTCCTGGTATGAGTTACACAATGGACAATTTCCTGACAAGTTTTTTGGCTTTTTAAAAACATATTTTAATTTTTATATTTTTTAAATTAATATTTAAAAGTTTTAATTTTAAATGTACTCCAAGTTACAAGTAGATCACTACAAACAATAAGAGTATAGCAATGCAATGATTATATATAACGAAGCTAATATTGTACATTTAGAGCGCCTGAAGAAGCAATAAATCATTGCGAAACGTCGCGTTAAACACAAAGTATTAACTCATTTGCCCGCTCCAACCATTATCCTTTGAACATATAGAAAAATTTACCATCAAGGAGCTGATACATATTTAGAATGTGTTGATTAAAATAAAATTTACAGTATTTGTACATTTATTTACCAATTATAAGCATATGGTATTGTAGTGTAAGTAATATACAAATACTTTTTTCACTCAAGTAGATATGCATTTATTAATTTATTGTTGATACAGAAATTGATATTAAGTTAATTATAAAACTATTCAAAAAATTAAACATACACGGTTAGGTGTTTGCATATTAAAAACTGTTTTCCTTCGACCCTCAATAGATCCTCTGATGAAATCCACTCCCCAATAGTAGTACTTCGACCTTAAGGGGTCTATTAATCACTTTGACAACCCATGTTCATTTTACAACATTTTGAAGCAATTTTGATCAGTATTCCCAATTATAAGTAACTGCTTAAGTTATATTAATTAAAATTCACTCACCACAGAAAGGAAGCTCGCCTGACCATTTGCCTGACGATGAACAAACTATTGTACTATTGCCGAAGAGCTCGTAACCCTCGTCGCAATTATAAGTGGCAGTAGTACCATGAGTTAGACTATTTGAGCTTAATGTTACACGTGCGTTAACTGGTACAGCAGGATGCCCACATAAAGTATCGGAGGATGCATCTGCAAAAAAAAATCAATTATTATTTCGATTGAACATATTTTGATAACACTTAGCACCAATAATAAAAAATGTAATTTTTATTATAGAAATAACGTTGTAAGCCTTAATAAAACGTTTTAAATTTTAATAATAAGTAAAGGCTATAGAACTTAAATACTGTATTTTAAAAAATACCCTTTTAATTTGGCCATTGACCGATTTTAAATCATAATTACGTTATTTATAGAAACATTACCTGATAAATATCATCACTAAAAACTCGTAATTTAATTAATTTTGATACCTCTTAAAATGACTTAAAATAAAAACCTAAGAAAATATTAGTTGGCCGATTATTTCATGAAATTTTAACTTATTGAACAATACGATAGATCAATTATAAAAATTCTCGCTTTATCTCAATAATTTTTTAATTATTGGGTTTTAATTAGATTAACAATTTCAAATTTCATATCATATTATTTGGGATTCCGTCTTTGACTGAATGTGCAATGGTGGGGACCCTAGCGAATTTCAAAGAAAAACAGCTTGGTTGAATAAAGAGAATGTAATTTGGTGATCATAAGTAGCATATAAAGATATAACAACGAGTATCAGCGGTATAAATAATTGACAAAACTAGAATTGAGGGAATGTAATTCTATAAATTGAAAGCAATGAAAATTTTCAGACAGCATGATTATATAGAATCCTTATATTCCCTTGGAAATACATGCCACCAATTGGTTATATTTACAAACTTATTGGCGGAAGATCGCCTACACGCTGTAATTTAATATGCCTACTTATTAATTACGTCTCATGTACAATGTATAAAAGTAAAAACTATTTTTTCGCATTATACTTATGAATTTACCAAATATATTCAATGTAATATAAAATATATTCTAATCTGGAATAGAAAACCATCAATACATTATTTTAAACTATAAAATTTTGGTACTTTACATAATTTATATAAATAATACTCTTACTATGTGCCATATATTTTTTTTGTTTCTTTATAGACGAATGAACACCCTTCTTACACTAGCCCTCGTCGTTACAGGTTTTAAACACCCCAATTCAATTTCCTGTTCTGTCGACAAATATAATTGTAGGTACATAATTACCTTTGTACTTATGGTTGGCTCCCTTTAAAATTATATTTTTTGTTAGAATGTTTGTATATTGTTTTAAACGGTGTTGAATTGTGTGTCTTTAATCCACTTTTATTCAGTTATTTATTTATGTGATATTATAAAATAATAAATTACAAAAAAATAAAAATTTAATAAAATTTCCAGTTAAATGAAAGTAAAACTTAACAAAACTTGATGTTGAATAGAACTTACTACACTCGTTTTAATTTCACTTGACTACATATAACAATAAAAAAATAAGAAAATGAATAAAATAATTAAAACACAATTTTGGGAAATTGAACAAAAGTTAAGAAACGAAAATCTAAACATTTGCTTCTTAGTTAATATTTCGACAAACGAAGTTCCCCAGCGTCTTAAAATCTCGTATATTTTGATTTTTCAATCATATTGTTGATAATAATAATTGTTACAATACTTATAATTTTATTTATTATTTATTGTAATCACTCATCAAAACCGGCTTTTATTATATGATACAAAATCATAGAAACATTTTTTTGATCGAATAACAACTATGATTTATAATTATAGGTAGTAAAGTATTATAGGTACCTTCAGGCAATTCTCAAAATGATCATATAGAAAATTTATTGTTTCAAAAGTTGTAGCGTAAAATTGATGGAGTGAATAAATTAATAATTATTTCTGTTTTGGAAGACGGTTTTTAGAAATTTATAAATACGTTGTGGTGGTGTCGAGATTTGTAGTTACTCCTTAATTAAAACTGTTTGTTCAGTTTTCATATTTTATACAAAAATAAACTTTAGAACCTAAAACCTTTTGTTTCTTGTATGATTTTGCCTTACAAAAGCTCCTACTAAGAACTCCGTAAAATGTACCTAAAGTATTCAAAAGTATGCCATATTAAAGTTGCAAAAACGTCGTTATTTTTGCAAGTGATATAAGACATTATCATTACTCGAGTTATTCAAAAGGTACGAAGGTATTCCTAGATTTTAAAAGGTTTTTAACTGATAAAAGAAGCCTTGAAATTCCAGCTCTTGTTAGTGGACAAGTGACATTTAGATGGGTGAAGGATAATTTCAGATAATAATAGTACCAGGATCACGGGTAATTGGAAACACAGTTAAATCAATTTAAACTATTATTGATTTGCAACGTTTCGTCTTTATTCTTAAGACTTTATCAAACTCTCAACAATGTCTAAACGATCATCAAAATTGAAAAAATACATACATGTATTAATTAAACATCTTCTTGGAAGGCTAAATTTATTTCATTAATCGTTTTACAGTTTGTCAGTAGTATTTTGTTGCATTTATCAAATTAACAATTGGTAATTGCAATAAAATTTATACCAATAAAAGATCGTGTATGTATTTTTTCAATTTTGACGATCGTTTAGACATTGTTGAGAGTTTGATAAAGTCTTAAGAATAAAGACAAAACGTTGCAAATCAATAATTGTTTAAATTGATTTAACTGTGTTTCCAATAACCCGTGATCCTGATATTATTATTATTTTTATTTATCTGGAATTGAATTTTACATAAAATGGATAATTTTAGAGTTTCTCAAGACAAAATGAATTTAAATCAGGTAAAAATCAATCGACCAATTTCAATTCGGATTTCTTGGTTCAGATTATTGATTTATTTAACCAAAAAAGGATTTTTTTTACACTTCGATATTTGAAATGATGAACACTTTGAGTGTCCTTTCGATGGACATTTAAACCATTGGGCAGAATTTTCTGCTCCCAATCATCAACTTAGTTTTATCGGTTTTATCAGAGTTGATGGCCAACCTGTATTTGAGCCGCTTAAAGCCAAAGTGGTGTAAGTCATTACTTTAAATTTGAATTTTCCGCCTTTATTAGCTGAAATGATTCCTTGGGTAGTTAACTGTTAATTGGAAACGTAAAGTAAATCAAAGCTTCATTATTATACCGGTAAATAGCAGGGTGAAACACCTCGTACGTGGGATTTTTCGATAACTATTTGAATAAAAGTTATTACATTTCCGAATCGTAATAATGTGACTTACTCCACTTTGGCTTTAAGCAACTTAACAGTTTGAGATTATCAATATTTTCGGCTAGAAGAGTCGCGTCGACGGCATTTCTTGTGCTACTTATAATTTTGTTTCCTATTTTGACCCTTTATGTGCGATTTTCAAGTACTTCATTGAAAACCATTATGTGATATGCAATAAATATAACACGCAATTTTAACGAACAGTTGCATGTACGGTTGGGTTCGTGACTAACTTTAAGGGGCCTATGACATGGTTTACCAATACATGTTTTAATTTTGGTATTAGTTATAACTAAAGTTTTATTAGGTTGGATAAGTTTTGCGATGATGCATATTGTTCACTTAAAATTAGAATTTGGCTCTTAAAACATTTTTAAAAAAGTTTCAAACATTAAAAAATAATTAATAATAGTAGATAACAATTACTTTTAAAAATAATATCAAATAGTAATAAAAAATCCATTAAAATCTTCTCTTAGAGTTAACTGTTTTCAAGTTATAATTAAATTTTAATGAAAACTTTTTTTCTTATAAAACAAAGTAAACAATACAGAGAAATTAAAGATTAATTCAATATAAAACAATATTAATTCAATAAGGTTAGTATTGTTAAAATTCATACAAATAAGTATTAGTTTACAAACAATTCTAAACACAAAGAAACGTGTAGAGAAACTGAGAAAACATACTTCGGCAAATTTTATAACAGCTCAACATAGTTTACGTGATTTGAATACGAAATATTATTTAATATCCTAGAGGGACAAGTATTAAGTTTCATATTTCAGTTGAAAATATGATAGTTTTGTCACGGAAGCTATTTTACGAGTACAATTTAATGCTTTCTATTTTGGGAATTCATAAATTGTTTCACGTTTTTTCAATCATCGCACATTTCATTAATTAGTTCATACTTGAATAAATTTTGATCTAATTATATTTTATTTATTATTTACAATCATAATTTTATTAATATTTGTTTAATCAAAAAAAAAAACAAACATTTACTAGATATATGAATTTTTCAAAAAATGTACCATTTTATAAGTGTTTTTTTTTAACACAGATGCCTGCAAATAGATAAAACGTGCAGATATTAAATCAGAAAGTGCAAAATAACATTCTAATCATTTAAGGATGTCGAACGGAAATTTTGTGTGAACGGATACAAAACTGTTTTCCTATCTGAAAGAATATAGATAAATTTTAATTTTGTGAAATTTTTAAATTTTAACAAAAGTAACATTTTTTATTTGAACTTTCTATTAAATACATGAAATCAATGAATCTACCGATAAATTTAAAATAATTTTTGAACGAATTACAAATTTTCATATACATTTATTGTAAATTTTTGTATGAAGACATATAATTTCGGTCATTTAATTTTTTTAGTGATTGAAATTACGTATGAAAAAGCAATAAATTTAAATTATATTTTGTTTTAATTTGGAAACTAGACATTAAATACAGAGACTCTTTAAATATCGAAAAATAAAACAACAAAACATACTCATAATACTTAGCTGAAAGTACAATTTGATTCTTTTACAAAATGAATATTAAATGTATTTTTTGTTGTGAAAGTGAATTTAAAATATAAAACTATATAAATGAAATATTTATATTTTTGCACATATTTTACGAGTTAATTCAGAGTATTTTCGTTTTCACTAGATAGATAAGGTATATTTATCTATAATAGTTTATTTTTTGTTTTTGTTTTGTATATTCAAACTAAAATTTTTAATAAAAAAAAAAACACATATTTAAAATTGAAATACACAGCAAAAAACAGTTTTTGTATCATATACAAAAGGATGTCGATATCGTAAACTTGAATACCCTATCAACAAAATCTACATAAATCCATATGGATTTATGTGGGAAATCATTTGGGAAAAAAAATTTATGTGATTTTACGTAAGAAACTACATGAAGAAGGATGGATTCCTATCGGAAGAGAGTGAGGGCTAGAGATAATATTTCAAGCTAGCGGAAAGTAAAAGAAAATAACCTTATTTGAAAAACTAAAATTTAAATATTTCTGGCATCCGCTTACCCGAGATTGCAAGTTATTATACGCTTAAGTTTTATTTTTTTCCATCGACACCATGAATTTGTATATAATTGCACAATTTCAAAGGGAACGTTTGTATTGCAAACCGTATTTGTATTATTTTTCATTGCTTTTAAATAGTAGTGTAGTATGGTGGGTGCAAGGGGAACCATGGCCCCGGATGGCAAATGAAAATGGCATATTAGCAATGATAATTTTATAAAAGATTTTGCTTTGAGAAAAACAAGAGAAGTAAATTTTTAAATAATTTAATGGTATTTGATTCTTTTATCAATGAGGAATTTTCTTGATTAATGAAAAAAGTCAAAGGAAAGTAAGAAGAAAACGACAATGTCCTTTGCGACATTAAATCGTTTAATTAACACTGTAACTCTATAATTTAAGAAGTACTTAAATTAATCCAATAATTTTTATGGGGAAATACTGTGAAAATCCATGTGGAAATCATTTGATATTTCTATGTCCATACGGATTCTTATGTGGATTTTTTTGATGGGGTTTTGTGTACAAATAGCTTAATTTAAACATGAACATTCAATAATTCACCAAACTTGTAAAGTAAATCGAAAACGTCTCAGAAATATTGGTTCAAAACCACAAAAAAAAAAGAAAAGGAGGTACCATTTATATATCCCTATTTCTAACGTTTTAACTCATTTTACACTTACAGATATCCTATGTGCTTACAGCTCTTTTCTATTATAATATCTCTATGGTTTCTGTTGTACTTTTTCGGATTTTTTTTCGAAACCCTCGCTTTCATTTCTGGTTAAGTTGATTTATTTATTTTGTACCTTCCTTTCAGCAGCAAAATAAGGAAAGCAATCAACTATTAAAGGGCAAAAACTCATTAACATTCACTAATTACTAAACATAACTATTTGATCAGCTCTATAGGTAGAGAAATGATTTCTTAGTTAAATCGGCTAAATTTAAAAAAAAAGTAATGAGAGATATGTAATTTTTTGTTTTTTACTTTTTTCAGAATTGAAATTAATAAATGATATTATTTCAGTTAAATAGATGTGTTGTGGTTGTGAAATCATTTATTGTATTCCATGTAGAAAGTAAATTTAAATATTATAGTAATTAATAGCATTGATCAAAATTAATAATCGAAAATTTTAGAAACTTTTTCGTAGTAAATGGCTAAAGTTAAAAAGAAGTTCGAATTATCAGTAAAATTCTTTGAACTGATAGTACACTGAAAAAGCTTATTATGTACGAGTGTATCTATATAATGTTTTTGATAAACAGAACGGAAATGGGTCGATACGGAGATTTGATTTGCTGACGGCAGTTCCTGCGGATACTTCGACAGTATACAACCTTTAAATGGTAGCAAAATAATATTGAAGCATTGAGGGCATGTAATTATAATTTATAAAAAATATTAAACTAATTGTATCTACAAAATGTAGGTTAAATTATTGAGCAATATTTCATAGCCATATTAAAAATGCGACAAATCCTCATGTTTGATAAACTTAAAATAATTTCATAGGGGTTGATTTCATAGATAATATGACTTTCATTATTCGTTTTTTTTTTCAATTGTAAAAAACAAATTAACAGTTAATTACAAAAAAGTAAAAAAATAGCAAAGATTTAATTTAATTAATGATGCAATGAACTACTTCTGTAAAAGTTTAATTCACTATTTATAGTGGAAAAAATCATATGCATAAAGTTAATTATTTGGAACAAATTTTAAATTATATAAAACCGTAACTAATGCCGCAACTATTCTTTCCAAATAACCTTCAAGAAGTTGTGAAAATTTCAATCTAAATTTTAAAGTCAGGTCGCATGAATTTGGTGTAAACTTATATTTGAAAAAAAAATATTTTGAATTTTACTTTAAAGGCAATACAATATAAAATTTATGTTATTAGGAAATAGTACGATTTTTCAAGCAACTTAAGTAATGATTTGAATTGAAACAAAATATAAGCTTCATATTTTGAATAATAATTTATGAATAACATATTGTAGGTATATAAACACAAATCTAGAGTTATTTTTATCAACTGCTTAAAACTATAAAATATTTTTATTTTCTTAACTCTGCTTACATTTTGCTCTTTTTATAGAAAAAATGTGTTTTAAGTTTTAGACAAGTGTCTGTCTTTGTTTTCAACAATTTTTATGATGAAAACATTTTTTCCGTCCATAAATGAAACTATTATAATATATATAAACAATATATTATAAATTATATTAATCATTCTTAAGCAGTTGATTCATTCGTTCAACATTCTTAGTTTTAATATAACAGGGTAGTCCAACTTCAGGTGGTCAACTTAGGTCACAACAGTGGTCTAAGGACCGCTTTGAACAAAATTACGGTTGTGAGGGCTGCAAAAACGTCTTCAAATTGCTTCAATAGTGGAAGGCAATTGAAAAAATGAATGATAACAAAATCGGGAGATATAGTTTGGTGTTATAGCTATATATCTATCACCTTCATTCAAAATGGAAAGAGCTTTTCAAGAGCAATCGTCGAATGATACCAATAAAACACCATATGACCGAGTAAAGCAGTGCCAGGAACTTAAAAAAATGAACACTTTTTCACGTACAACACATGCCCGTGTTCATGTCAGTGCCAACTCCATTTTTCTTTTTCAGCAAAGATCCTTTCACTGTTATGTAAAAATGATTTTTTGGTGTATATTTTTGGTTGTTAGCACATGTTTATGTTATTTTATTTCGGTTCGGGGACTACAAACATCGTTATCAAGGGCCACATGCGGCTCGCGTCCTCGTATTGAACAATTCTGATTTAAAATCCTTTGCATAACAAAATGCTGAGGGTATACTTAATATCGAATAATTACTAACCTCTAACTGAAACTTTAAATGATTTGTATTATATGTATTTTAAAAATATTTTTTTCTAAACATGGTGCAGGAAAAATAACGAAAAGTACTAAATATTAGTGTATGATGTTTTTTCTTTGCATTTGAAATTTATTGAAAATTCAAAATTTATGGTATTTTTTTAGATCAATTATATCAGCAAAGATGTTTTTTCCAGTTTAATGCTAAATGAAAGATAAGGTAATTTTGCTTTTCCTAGATATTTTGCACAAGGAATAATGGTTAATCATATATCCATATTTATAGATCTATATAAAATGTAAGTTATGTATTATATAACAGAATTTAAAAAGAAAGTAAAAGTTTATTTATTTGGCAGTTCTACAAGTAAAAGTTTTGCACATAAAATCCAATCGAAAAGAAATAAAAATTAATGGGTTGTAAACCATTTTTCTTAAAAAAACATGCAAATATTTTTCTGTACCTATCTTTACTTATAAAACGTATAGGCAATGAATTTTAATCATAAAGTGATGCTGATGTTAAAAATTGCTAAACTTTCAACAAGTTAATTGTATTGTCGAAGAAAACAAATAGGTAATATTTTGTGCCATATGCGAAAATTGTTCATATTAGGCTGAAAACATTTTTCGGGTAACGGGTAAATAAGGGATTAAAAAGTTTTAAATTTGTAATTTGTCTGTATTACCACTACATACAAAAATGTTCAACAAATTTTCAACTCACAAAAGAAGATTATTTTTCTATGTACCTCTTTTTACTTAGCTATTATTTTTGAGACAAAAGATTTTTTTTTTTATAAAATATTTAAAATTTAGTGTATTCATATGATTAACATATATAAATACATATAAGTAAATCAGTTATTAAGCTTCCTGTATATTTATTTTTATTTGAGACCAATTTATAGATATGGTCAAATGTTTGGACTATTTTTTACAATGGCAAATATTAATCATTTTGTGTTTTTAAATTGACGATTGAATTTATATTATGGAATACATGAAAAAAAAACCTATTACGAAAAAAAACAACGTTGTTGACTACAACGTAATAGAAGTCATAAATTATTTAAAATTCAAATTTCATTTATTAATTTTAAAAAAGTTTAAATTTATCATTATTTTCCTCAAACATAATATAACGAAAAACTAAAGTCCCAAAAAAGAGGCATATCTATAAAAATGATAGATTAATATAATTCCACAGACTGCATTTAAAAAATGTGGCTTTCAAAATGCTGATAGTTTAGAAATTTGTTTTCTTTCCAATGAATGTTCCATTTACATTTTCCTCCAGCCTACATTTATAATTGCAACATCTTTCCATTGCTACCTTTAGATTTGTTAGTGTTTGGAAAACATCAAAGAGGACGAGGACTGTTTCATACTTATACGTGTATTCTACCTAATAGAATAGAACAAAAATTTTAAGTGTAAAATAGTCCTTCGACGTATAGAGATTTAATTTCATGATTGCTAAATGTTTCTTTCGAACAATTTCGTTAAATTTTACTTTCAGGTAATGTTCCCAAACAATAACGACAAAACTATAGAGTAAATTAGTTAAGCAGGCCATTCACGCTCCGACTTGAAATCCAACTAGTAGGATTACTAGTTGGATCTTCTAGTTGGATGATACGCCTAAATGATACGTTAGACATCCAACCTAATACAACACCATTCACGGTCCAACTTTAGATCCAACTTCGAAAGTCGGACCACTAGTTGAACTGCAAGTTGGAGCGTGAATGGCCTGCTTTAGAGGCCGATTAGAAGAGAGATAATTGCCTTTTTTAATTTTTATTTCATCAACCACCAAATTATACCCAGGTGCTTTTTTATATCATTGACTTGCTATTTTCAAAAATTAAAAATTTGTAATCCTGTTAGAACTTAGAACTCAGTGCATAATTCATTTTATTTTTAATGCGATTTTTTTCTGTAAGTACATCCACGATAACTAAATAACCTTTATTGCTGCACTTAGGAACTGTTATGAGAAATGATTTTTTTAAATGAATAACGATATGGAAGTTTCACTTTAAAACCGGTTTTGTATATTTTAAGAATATTTTATACATGCACTCGTTTTATTTTTTGGTGATTTTTTTTACGACAATTTTTTTAAATTTTTCTGTTGCAAGTCTGAAATTTTCTCTAAATCATGAGATTTATTAAGATAAACAATTCTACAATATTGTTGACAACATTGTGTCACTACTGACCATTTGACCAAATACGTGCAAGACCCCAGACCCGTTACCATTACCGATGTCCAAGAATCGGCGCCAAACGAACGATACCGTTACTTTGTTAACTCTTTCTCAATTATTATTTTTATCATTATTACAACTATAACTATAGTGAATCATGTTCTTACGAAGATATGATACATAATAATATTTCCAACGACTCAAGAATTTTTTAAAAAACACATTTTTAAAGCGTTTGGGAAATCGATAACTATTATTACTCAAATGGATTTAATTGAAATTAAACATAAAAACGTTATACTAAAGATACCTTTACTAATTATTCTAAATGGGCGATATAAATTCAGGTAACAGTTTATTGAAATGCTTCATTAAATATTTCCATTGAAGCGAGGAGATAGCGAATTTATTGCAGTCTCCTTTTTTCTACTTATGAGAAATTTTGAAATAATTTTATTCAAACAGTCACAGAAGCTTAACAATATTCTTAATTTTTCACCAATAAAAAAATAATCGAATTCAGAAATTAAAAACGTTAATTATATAGGTTTGATTAAGTAACCAAATTACAAATTAGACCTTCGATTGAATTAAACCATTGAGCATAAATCTCAATAAGAAAAATAAGCAAATTTTACGAAATTAAAAAATGAGCTCATGTCCCTTTTTGACCGGTCAATGTCTGGCAACGTTGCATTTTTTACTTTGTTTTTTATTTTATTCACGATTTTTTGGTTGATTCAATTCTAGTATGGTATAATTTTTTCTTTTGTTGTTAAATTTTCATTATGAGCCGATTTTTTCGGGAATTTAATTTATAACAATCAAGAAAATGCAACGTTGCCAGATTTTGACCAACCTAATTAAGGAACATGAGCCAAAAAATTAATTTAAATAATAAGCTTCACTAAAGCTAATTAATACGAAGAGTTGCGTTTTTACTTTCTTTATTGCATTAAAAATTTGTTTAGCATCTAATATAAATAGTTATCAAATTTGAATTATCATTAAAAACAAATTCAATTTCTGTAATATTTTCATGAAATATTAATTTTGTGCAAAATAAACTAATACCGAAATTGAAATTTTAAAAACGACATTGTTATTCACAAATTGTGAATTCTAAAGTTAGATAAGGAATGTAATTTATAAAGCGGAACATATAATTACTTTCAAATTTATTTAAACTTTTGTCTTCAAATGGGCAATATTAATTTCAAAAGTATAATATCTTTAAATAAATGTAATTGCACTGGTCACTTTCCTTGCATGACACAATAAAAGTTATTACATAAAGACAATTTTTTGGAAGTTAAATACTTAGATAGTTGTTTAATTATTTCCAAATTAGTTTTATAAACAGAAAACCTTGTTTTATGATGAATTATATATTGTTAATGGGAATAAAAAAAAACAATAGCTTGATTTTACACAATTTCATTGTGATGATTGACTTAAATGAATTAAACGACTCTACCCAAATATTTAATCGTTTTTTTTAATATCTATTAAGTTAAATGAAAAATACTTAAACAATAATTATAGTTTTTTATTTCAATTAGACTATTTCCAATTGTGTTCTTAAAAAATTTGTATAACAAACGTACTTATAAATAACTAAGTGTCGTACCTACTCTGATTTTATACCTCTCCTTTTATTATTTCAAAACTTTTAATAATTATGATACTTTTGCGTGCAGTCGCTAGTCGCTGGTTTTTAGCGAAAAATGTGGTTATGTGACTAAAATGTAACATGTGCATTATCTGAAAAAAATAGTGTTAAAGCTAAATTTTGATTAGCAATATTGCAGGATTCTACTAGACATGTCATACTTCGTAGAAATGCTTTTCTATATTAATACATTTCCAAAAAGAGTTCATAGTCGGTACATTTATTATCTCTAACAAATACTAATACTTATTACTCGTAATTTTATGCACATATCTATACAATAAAGTGGTTATATCGGTACATTCGATAGAGTACATTCGGTACTTTGAAATTCGATAGAGAGCCTAATTTGTGACTCGAATTTTGGCACGCATGTCACATTTTAGTTATGTGACCACATTTTTCGCTAGAAACCAGCGACTAGCGTCTGCATGAAAATGCACTTTCACAGATATTCTAAAAATTTTAAAGTGGTTTTCCCGTTGGATGGTCTGTTAAGTATTTTTTAAGATTTATTTTTAAAGAACCAATGAAAATGTAGAACTTGAAGCTTTTTATCATTTATTTGTATTTATTTTAAGTGTATGTATACAAATTTTTAGTCAAAAATATACTATACTATTATAAAAATATATAAATGTAATAGTATAAAAATATACTATTACATTGTACTATTACTTAATACTATTACAAACATTGTTACTGTATAGTAAAAATACGAATATATAAATCGTCTTTGATAACAATAGATGTAAGAACATTAATTTATTTATTGTGACATTTTATCATCCTCATACTCTACTTCTGTTGAGACATCAGTAGAACCGAAAGGAATAAAAATGTATAAGTATAAAATAGTCCTTACTTTACATCTTTGATATGAAATTGTACCAAATTTATAATCCGTTAAACACATATTTGTTTTAATTAAAACTTTAAGTTTTGAAACGAATACTTCAATCGTTTTATGTTGTTATAAATAACGTATTGATTTTGTAAGATTTCCCTATAATTTGAAATTTTATTGTTTTTTATTACGAAATAAAATGGATATCTAAGATAATAATTGACGATGTGGATATAGGTAATATTGTAACACTTCAATCATAAACCGCAAGTTCGGATACTTTAGCAATCATATTTCGCTTTAAACAAATATACATGAATTCGTGATCTTCTGTTAATGATATTTTAAATCGATACAATCTATGATGGAAAACGATAAAAGGCTTAAACGATTTAAACGATTTTACTTTCACAGTGGAGTAGATAAAAAATTATTAAGTACATTAAAGATTTATTTTTCTCTTCAGTGTTCAAATATTTCCGAATATATCGAAAGTAAAGATTAAGTAATTGACTTAAACACAGTTTGGAGAGCTTTTGATGTAAACCAAATAGATGATTTAAAATTTTTAAAGTGGCAGATTTTGTAAAAGAATTAATTTAGAAAACTGTATTTCTTTTGAATTTATCCAAAGGATCTTATATCAATTTATTTTACAGTATTTATATTATTTTTGAGATAAAAATAAGCCAGTATTATATGTGCACAAAAATTACCCGAAACAAGTATAATAGACTTCATGTTTGTACAGATTAAACATCCAGAATACAGTTACTACTTAACGCCTTTTTATCAACGTTTATTGTTTCTTATTGAATATTGTGTGATGAAATATACATAATTAACTTTTCAAATTATCAATATTTGTAATCAAATGAAAAATGGTAAGCCAATAAATCCATCCGTTATGAAGAGACCTCTTTTAACCTTTAATTTAATGTTGTAATTGTTATCTTTTAAAAAACGATTTTAAAGTAAGCTTCAATTTGATCGACACGAAAAGTTAATGAAAATTACAAAGTGATTTTTAGGCTAATATGTATATATTTACAATTACTAATCTAAATAGTCAAAGAATATTTAAGTAATTCTTAAGTTTTATGTTTTTTTTCCATTTTATTTATCAAAAATATTTTAGACATGAACAATAAATCACGGATAGTAGGTACTTTTTTTTTCTTTTTAGTATGTCGATGATAAGATATCAAAAGGTAAAAATTACATAAGATCTAATCTTATAGAAGACATAAGAACATTAAATCAGGTAGATAGTATTAGATAATAGTTGGTATTCTTTTTAAAAACTAATTAAATCAATATTTTCAACAATTAGCTGTTGTATATTTCAAACAGAGATAGTGGAATTAGGATGAGGAAAGAAAAAGAATTGAGTAGAAAACGAACAACAATTAAGTTCATATTGTTTTTTTTTTGTTTTGGTTCAAATTATGGTACTTTTATAATTTAAGATTTCTTAAAACCAATAGGATACTGAATAGATTTTATTTTTTGATAATAATTTACATTCGTTTCTTTATAATTACGACCTTTAACGATTCTAGGGTTTATAAAAGTTTGTGAAGTAATGAGATTCCACCTCAGTATCTACTAGTTTTTAAAGCGGCCACCTTGATCCCTCGTTCACCGGTAGGCTTAGTAAAATTTATAGGTAATCAATATTCCATTGATTTCCGCTAATTTCATATTATCTAATGAAACATCTTATAGCAAACGTGCCAAAGAATTTGTTCCGTCTCATATAAAAGTAAAGTTTGTCACTTGTTTAATTAATTAATTAATAAATTTTACATATGAGACGAAACAGTGAAAAAACATTGAAAATTACATTATTGGACAAGTGGTGCTTTAGATAAGAGTTATGTACTAGAGTGAAAGTCCTCGTGTCTGCACAATTAAAACAAATAAATATTATATCAAAAAGTGTTATTATTTCAATCACTACTGTAAACCAATCGTGGTACAAAACAAAATTATTAAGTACTCTTTTGAGGGAAAATACTTTTTCCTCTGGTAAAATATATGTATTATACTCGTATAAACATGTAATGTTTGTTTGATCTAAATCGCAAATCTCCTTAAGCTTTTTACCGACCGTAAATCAAAAGTCTCAATAAAGTCTCAAATCAGCAGGTACCGCACAGGATGCTGTTGATTGTCAGGGAAAATTTATTCATCATTGTTTTCGCACTGAAATCAATAATTTCAGAGATATAACTATTTGCCTCAAAAATTAATTAAAAAAATTATTTTTTGAAGGAGAATTATAATAATGTCGCTGATTGCTATTTATTCAAATTGTTTTTTTTTATTGTTGTTTACCGTCGTTTTATAAGTACTAAGGTCTTTAGCGACTGCAGAGTTAATAAGAATCCATAATTGAGAAATATCGAAAATTTGCTTGATACGAAAATCGAACCCAGAATCTGCCAGTTTTGGAGCGGTCACCGAGACCACTCGGCTGGCAGTAGGCTCATCAAATTTATTTATTCACAGCTATTATAATAAAGACTGGCAGGATAACATGGGGTTCAGCTACTTAAATATATTTTATGAAATAAAAATCCTTTTAGTTAATAATCTTATTCTTAACAAATTCAGAGATTGAAAATTTGTTTTATATGCCATTACAGTTATTTCTCAATTTTTTCTTTTATTATTAATTTTTGCGTAATAACGGAGAAATTCAATAAACATCAGAATGAGTATCTACCATAAAAGGAATATTTTTACAGAAAGGCAGAGCTAATTAAGTGTAATAAAATTAATATATTTACGAGCATTTTGTAATTTAGAAATTAATTACTTGATGATTAATAAGAAATTACTGTGTAATTATTTCCTTGTAAAATAACAAAAAAAAATGTTCTAAAATTGGGCTATAGGCAATTTAATCATATTTGCTTTTTCAAGGTATGAATTGCCGTTTCCTTTAATGACTTACTTAAGTTTTTTCTTCCCTATTGCATGTATGGTTTTTAAAATTGGATTTGATTTATAGTTTGATGCAGGAAGTTTATTGAAAATATAAGATGCCTTGAGAATTTAAGCCATCAAAACGAAAATAAGTATAGACAATTAAATAGATACTAAGACCACACAATTTGCTTGAATCGATTGTAGCATTTTCTTTTTTATTAAGAATTAAAAGAACGCTATTTTTTTAAAAAATTTGAATGTTCAAGGTTGAAATTATGGCACATTTACGTTCGTTAATTGATCACGATTCAGGATAAACGTCTGAAATAATCATTTTTCAATTATCTGATGAAACATATATCGTAATAATTTTTAGAATATTATATTTAATTGTCTTTTTTTTGTTAGAACGTGTGACCGTAAAAAATGAATATTATGAGTTTTATACGCATAAAATGACTATAATTTTATGTATATTCTTCTTACCACATTGAAAAAAATCGCCAATTATTTAATAGTTAAGTTTTTATAAATAAGAAAACATAATATTTGTTGCACGAAAAGAAAATAGGCGAACATTCATCTTAGAAATACAACTAATTGATAAAACATAGAATAAAAATTTCAAGTCATGAGAGATTATTTCAAAAGTAAGAAATTATAAAATAACTTCAATGACATAAGAATTTAAACCGTTACGATAATGGGATAAGTGGAAACCAACGAAGACAATAAACATTGTATGTCAACACGCAATAATCTTGGAACTTATTAGGAAAATATGATTTTTTTTTATTAAATCAATAGTTTTTTCTTTTTTTGTAAGTAGTATTTATTTGTGCTTTTATTTTTCTATAACTTCATAATAATATTCAAAAGATCAAGGTAATGATGTCAATATCATTACATATTTCATTTACAATTTTTCAATAATAGAAAAGAATTTATATTCTTAACTGTAGGAGTCCTATTATAATAATGCTAATTAAAAGATGTTTTTGTAATATTTAAGCTTTTGATTATGTAATAGGCGTTTAAAGAGTTTTTCATGAACATTAAATTGAATGATTTTGAAATAAACTTAATTATGTTTTAATAATTTCATCTCAAGACGATAGATGTTTCAATGTAGGAACACATATCCAAAAATAATTTTTATTTTAAAGATTTAGATTTCTACGATCTAAGATTTTCCCAGTAAATTATTTACCTAATACCTAACCATTTAAGATTATTTTTTTCTTGTTATCTATGATTGCTTTAAAACTACCAAGGTTTTTAGCGACTGTAGAGTTAATAAAAATCTGTAAATCGAGAAATATTGAACCTACCAATTTTGGACCGGCCGCCTTGGTTACTCGACCACCAGGTTCTTTAAATGTTAAAAGAAAACATTTTAAAGTGAATAATCGTTAAAACAAAAATTTGATTGTAGAAAAAACGATTGATGGAAAAATGTAAACTGAATCAAGACGAATTGAAGAGAGTAACATAAGTCGAAAATTGTTATAATTGATAATAACGACAAAAATATAATCTAGAGGAAGATGTATACTGAAAATATTAAAAATAGAAGTGCATACAAAACGAGGCGAGATTTGCCTAGTTTTGTATCGATCTCGAAGGTTCTGGTCTCGTCTTGAATTCGAGACTAAGATGCTAATCTCATTTTACTTTGATTGTTTCGAATTCGGTCAAATTTATAAAGTGAAAAGTGAATTATGTACTTTATTAAAACTTAGAGAAACTATCGAAACCATTTTTTAAGGTTTTAAGAAGGTTAATTTCACGACTCAAAATTTTTGGTTTCGTGTGCCCCTGTATTTAAAGGTTCTTGTTATACTCCGAAAAGCAATTAACAAGAAACAGAACAATAAATTTTTGTTGAATTTAAATCAATGAAAAATTTCACAGCTTTATTTTAGAATTTGACACTATTTATTTCGATTATAGTTGTACTCGTATACGTCTTCTTCTTCTTTAGGTGGCGTAACCAATACGATTGTTGACTATGATGTTTTCATTGCCTAGTAGACTAATTATCGTTATTTTACTTATTATAATACATTCCGGAACAGTTTTATTGACGACCTACTAAACCACATCTTTAAATTCTTCAGCTAGGATATTATCCTTCTGCCTACACTTCTTTTCCTCATAGTTTTTTCTTGAAGTAAAGGTGTACTAATGCGTATTTTTCTGGGTGTCCTATAACATGTTCGAAGAATTGGAGTTTCCAATGTTTTTAAATGTTCACTAACTAGGTTGATTTTTTGAGCCATTTTAATATTTTTTCATTCGTTGTTTTATCCACTCTTTGAACTTTCAGAAGTCTTCTATATGTTTGCATCTCGAAAGCTTCTATTCTCTTCACTAAGGTGTCCGTTACTGTTCAAGCTTCTACTCCATACAGAAGCACTGGGAAGATGGAGCATTCTGGAGCATTCTGGAGCATTTTGATTTCAAATCGATGTTTATATCGTGTGTGAAAAAAACTTGCTTCATTTTTAAAAACGTTATTCGTACTTTGGCTATTCGATTTTTAATTTCAACACTTGATTCCCATTTATCGTTCATTACAGCTCCTAAGTATGTTAACTTGAGTACTCGTTCAAGTTGGATGTCGTTTACGAAAAACTTCTACGAAAATCTTTTTGATATAATCATGTATTTGGTTTTATAGGTGTTCAGTGTTAGACCGTATTTTTGCTGTAGTATTTTAATTTATTTATTAGATTTTGTAGTTACATCCCGAGTGTGTAAGAACCAAGGTATCGTCTGCATATTGATATTATTTAAGATTTTTCCATTCGTCAATATACCTTCGTTGCTATCTTTTAAGGCTCTAAGGCCTTTTGCGAATTTGTTCTACGTTGAATTTGTTTTTAATTCTAAACTAAAAATTAAGGAAGACAGAATGCAGTCCTATCTAACCCCTCTTTTGGTTTCCAGTTCTTCCGAAACTCGATCACCTAGTCAGACATTAGCTATTTGCAACTAATATAACTTCGCTATGTCGTATATGTATAATGTATATAGTTGTCACTCTATGTGTAACTATTTAAATTCACAATACTTTATGCAGTTATTAATTCTACTAAAAGAAAAGCAAAATATTCACAGTCACTAAAAAAAGAATTGATTCAATTTCGACAATATTGAAACATTATAGAAAAATAGAGGTGTATTTATAAAATATTATGAATTTCTTTCCAGAACTCCCACTCTCTGGAGCATTGATCTCAACATTTCTCTACCTACATCTTAAATGATTTCAATGTTTTCCAACATATCTGAATAGGTCTTCTATATACTTCTATGTACATGTAAAGCCTATTAAAACTCAGGTAGAATAAAAATCATCAACAATTCAAGTTTATTTTCAATATAAATTCCTTCGCCAAATAAAAAAATGAATTTATAATTGTCTCAATTATATATTATGCGTATACAATGCCTTTTTTCAATTAACAACAGTTAAAGTTTCTAGCGAAAATTAATTTGTTGGTTCCGTTGCCGTATAGGGCACTTCAACAAACACCTACTGGGCTTAAAATTAAAATATTTAGTAATGAATGAAAATATTTTCCGCCTCGGTTTTATTATCTTAATTTCGAATCAATAATAGGCAATTATTTGATTAATTTCTAATCAATGATATTATAATTTAATTTCCAAATAAATTTAGATGTAAGTTTTAGGGTCGGTTTTTTCACTTATAAATAAATATACTATACTCTTAAGATAGCTATTTAACAGATAAAAATTTATCTATTAGGTAATTAACACAGTTATCACTATTTTTAGATGAAAATACGTATGCTTTCTCTATTCTCCGGATAAAATTTTATCTAAGGGTAAATATTAGTATTTAAATGCGAATATATCGGCGCTTAGAATATGCAATAAAACCTATTAAATATTGTTCATCTATACCTAATACGTTCAATTGCTGATATTTGACTACCTCAAAAAATTCGATACCTTAATTGCAAGTTACTTTCTTAAAGTTATGATTTCACAATTCATATTTATTTCAATTTATACCAATAGACATTTTATTAAATTTTGTTAATATTATATTTTATGCTCAAAATGAATAAAATTTGATAAACAATATAATATTTTATAATTGATACGAAAATCTATTATTTACAATAAAAGGTCGGTATTTTTACTCATGGATAGATAGACCATATCCTTAGGATAGCTACTTAACAAATAAAAATTTATCTGTTCGATAAATCCTACATATATCTCTATCCTTAGGTGAAAATACACATGTTTTCTCTGTCCTCCGAATAAAACTTTATTTGGAAGATAAATCATTAAATTTCACTCTATCTAGATCAGCGGTCGCGAAACTTTTTTAACCATTACCTCAAAACATTTTTGCGTAAGTTGATATTAGCCCCTCACTCCATCAGTAGTGGGGAGTGAGATGACCCACCGTTTACTTTAAAGAATGGTTTGAAAAAGAATTAACACGTTAAAAAATAGAAAATTAGAAAAATTCCCTTATTATCTTTAAGAATTTCATTTAACTCCATTTGGGGTATTTACCTACCCCGCTTTCCCAACCGCTGACCCGGTCGATATTGATTGGAGCTTCGTAGTCCAAATGGTTTGAAGTTATTTGTTCAGTAATTGCTCCTCATATACAGTATTAAGATTTATAAAATTTAAACCCTTAGAAGGCAAGAAATTTTTATTATTTACTAAAAGCAATTACATAAAAATATTATAATTTCCATATGGTATCAAATTTATACTTATTCTCTAAAAATTTTAACTTTCTTTTGAAAAAAAAATCTTCTTGTAGATAAATAAGTAGAAAAATTGGCTCATGTGTACTTTAGTACACCCACAATCTGACAATGTTGCATTTTCGACTTTGTTTTTAATTTAATTCGCGATTAAATCGGTCCATAATGAAAATTTAGCCACAAAAGAGAGAATTATACCATATTAGTATTGAATTAACAAAAATATCGTGAATTAAATTAAAAACAAAATCGAAAATGCAACGTTGCCAGATTGTGGGTGTGCCAAAGTACACTTGAGCCGAAAAATTAATATAATTTCTGAGCAACAAAAGAGTTTCTTTCTTTTACTAGGCATATTTTTAATTGGTTTGAAAATTTTAACTAATGTGATTATCAAGAAAATAATATGAAAATAAACTTTGCATTTATTAACAAACCATTCTTAAAACTTGTTTTTCCCAAATCCGTTTTCAATTCCATTCAATTGTTATTTACTAATTAATGTGAGATTTTGTGAAACCATTACTAAAAACCATTGAAGAATAATTACAGAAGAATTGATATGAAAATGTATAATTATGCATTGCGGCGTTTTCCGGAGTTAACTTATGATTCTGTTTTAATAATAGTAGATGATTATATAATATACAACCATTTTTTACGTTTGTTAAAAACTATTGTTGGGAATGGATACTGCAATTAATAATGCCGGAATTGATTTTTCTTACAAGTAAGATAAAAAAAACTTCGTTGCAAGCCATTTAGATTTAAGAAAAAAAAAATCCGTAAAACGTCAGTTTTGGATGGTCTTAAGAAATTACGAAAGAAAACAATTACGTTTAAAAGCAAAAAATCAAATTATAATTGTTGAAAAGTTACTTGAAAATGATGTCATTGATTCTCAAGTTTGATTGTACCTAATAGTTTTAATTTTTTTGCTATTTTTTTCGTGAATTTGTTCGAATTTGTATTTAAGTAGGCACTCATACAAAAAAGTAGAACCATTAAGTAGGTACAATAGCATTTTAAGGTCAACGGTAAGAAATAAAGACCACAAAGAATAAATTCGGTGCCCCTGACGAATGGTATCTATAATAATAATATGAAAAAAAATCTTAAAATCACGTTTTTTATATTATTTTGTTAAGAAGTTGAAAAAAAACTGGATTTTGCAGTTTCTGTCCTTGAAAAATTTCTATTTATACATGAACGATCATTTTAGTAAAGTTTTAAGCTAAACAGTTGAAAGTTAAGCTAAACAGAATAATATACATTATTAACATTTAGGAAACAAATTCTTGTTTCTTAATATATAAAATATTTTAGTTTGATGGAATGTTTCAGATCATATGAATTGCTTGGAATAATCTTTTCTTATTAATACCTCTAAATTAATTTTTTGGTTGAAAACTGGATGTATATATTTCATACAACTAAAAGGAAGTTTCGGATGAAATTAAGCGCATAATTTGCGTTAAATATGTAAATACAAACCGGTGTGCTTATGTATTGTTATACTTAGTTATAAAGTTCTACAATTCCTACCTACATATTCCTAATTACCTACGTATTCAAGAAACATTGAACGTTGCAACTTCTTCGGTTCTTCACCTTTAACAAGTGACTAAACGCTTATTTTTTGTCTCGTACTAATTTAGTCACTAATACGAATACTAATAAATGTAAATCTTATTTCATTTAGCATTATCGTAAATTAATTATATTGATTTTTCTAAAATTTATATCATGTATTGCACTGGTTACACGTGTAATCTTTTATTACATATGTAACTAATAATTATTAATTAATAATCGGAATTAAATTTACGATTATTATTTATCTCGTTCTTGCACATAACTTAATATTTATTTCTTCTCTTCAACCATGTGTTTCGATTTTTTTAGAAAGAGGATAGAGCTCTTAAAATTGGTAGAAGCACTTTAGGCTAGAACGGAATGATTTTTTTAGACTTTGGTTTGCTTCTATTTAAATAACAAATGGAGAAATAAGAATATGAACGATAAAGAAACATAGTTACTGTTTGTACATAGCACTAGGTTTTGGCAAAGATTTCGCTTTTGTAGCGATTTCATTTAGTAATTAACATCTACTGAAACCCAAATCCTTCCTGATTCGCGCCATCTACGCCATACGTTGTACCTACGTCAGAACTAGCTTTTAAGAAGTTTCTGAAAATAGTATAAAAACCAGAGAAATAAAAACGACTTTACTTCTAGTAAAATTTGTATTTATCGCCCCTTTATAACTTCCTGGGTTTTTAGCGACGGTTTTTCTTCATGATTATCACAATATTTTAATGGATGAAAATATCATTTGAAAAACCTTATTTTGTAATAAAAAAGTTCCTTCATATTTGATGATGCTTAATTCTAATTTTGATTTTTTGCGACAGATCCCTTTAAGTTCTTCTGAGCTAGGTCCTAGAAGGATTACTGCGCTCCTTGATATCAGCAAAGTTTTATTAAAAAAATCATTTTTATCCAAAAACTATAACTGTACATTGTTAGGAAACGAAAATTACTCATTTATATGTATGCAGTACAATAAACACATAAAATTGGCTCCAAACTTAATTTGGATCATATCAATCTTATCAAATTTAATGAGTGAAACGTTATCCTATAGAAATTCATACACAATTTGAAACAAGAAAATATTTATTAAAAAAGAAGGTAAGAAAATGGAGGACCGATGGCATTCAATATTTTATAATAATTTTATAACCAAGTTCACTCTGCTCTACATTTCAGTGGTTTCCATAGAATGCCTAGTATTTTCCTCAACACAAATTTCCTGACTTTTCAGATAAAAATTATTTTTTTTCCCAGACCTTAAAAAACTTCGTCGAATAGAGATGAATAGAGATTTTGAACAATTTTGTGACGAACATTGTGACATAAAATCAAACAACATTGCAATTTTTCATCCATATTCTATTAAATTTATTAAACCATGCAATAATTACGAAGATATTAAAAAATTCTAAAATTATTCTGGTTCATTTTCTCTTACTTTTCATCTGGCGAAATAAAATTGCCTGACATTTCCTGGGTTTCCAGATTTTCCTTTTAGTCTCAAAAGAAAATTCAACTTCATGTGAACAACCATAGAAATTGAAATTCAATTTTTAAATCCTTCAAACCTTGGATTGAGTTTACTTATTATTTTTAATATTTTTTTAAGAATACATAAGTTTGTGCTGGGAGTATAGTGAAAGCAGGGAGAATTATAAATTTGTTATACAAATCATTCAAAGAATATATATTTCGTGATCTATTTGTTAACACTGTACCACAAAATTGGTTTCATTGAACTCATTAACGTTTATTCAGTAGTGTAGCGGCACATGAAAAAGGTACAGCATAATGACATTGATAATTCTATAAAAAAAATTACTTTAAGAGAAACACGAAGCGTACATTTTTAAATAATTAAAGGACTTAAAGGTATGTGACTTTTTAACAATTTTCTTGACTAATGATGAAAATAGAGGTCAGTGAATTTTCAATTGGCCTCGGGCGGCAAAATCGTACTCTACGCACCACTGCGTTTATTCCTTAGCTAAATTTCTATAAATTGTTTTAGTGCTATGCCCGGAAAAATATCAACTTATAACACGAACAAATTTAGGGTTTTTATTTTCTACGGATTTTTAATTTGTTGATAAATAATTTATAGTTACCCCATAGTTACTTTTAAAATAATTTTATCTCAAATGCATTCAAGATATTTTAAATTGGTAGGTAACAGGAATAATCTTTGATTGAATGAAAAAATATGATTCATTTGAAAAAAGCTTAAGTAAACTTAAAGTTCATGTAAGACTACCGCTATTGTGAAAATATCTATTGACTATTTGAAATATAATAAATAAATAAATTCAATTTCTTCCGTCCATACAGAAACCGCTATGTTTCATTTCCTGTTATAAGATAATTAAAGTAAATATTCGATGTAAGTTCGGCTTCGTGTAGGTGCATTATCTATAACTTATAAGAATGAGAAAAATAATAATAATCGTGACGCGCGAAAGTTGCTTTTCCTTTTTCAATTTTTAAAATATTAGTAGATATTGGTTATAATCACGGTTTGGATATAAACAGGTTTTACACAAGAGCGAAAATATTAAGTCATGTACTTGCAATTTCTTTCGACTTTAATTTGAAGAGTGTTTCAAAAACGGAAATTTTTTTTCGAGATTTTCTTCAATTAAAATTAATTCTAAGATTCTAACTGTATAATGTAGACAATTGGTAAAATTCGGTTACAATTTTTTCGCTAAAAATGAATTTATTTGGGACCTTATACCTACTTAAAAATGTTAACAGCTCTTTTCTGTAAAACATTTAATTTCCTTCAAGAATATATAAACAAAATTCTCCAAATAATTTGTATTATAGTAACAAAACTCCAAAGTTAAAAAATGAAATCGGAAAATTAGATCAATGTTCATGACTCGATTATAAAGAAATGGTTGATTTGAAAAAAAAAATACAATTAACTATTTTTGTAGAACATTAAATTTCCTTCAATATGTCATTCAATATTTTTAGTGTGATGGTTTATAAATTTTGAAACATTTTTGGATAAAATTCTTCCTTGATTATTTTTCGGAAAATTCTCAAATTCATATTTTGTGACCTTGTTTTAAGTATTATATTTATGTAGCACTTTTAAGGCCGGTATTTTCTCTCATAGATAAAACCATACCCTTAAGATAGTTCCTTATTAGATCAAAATTATTTGCTAGATAAATCCTACAACGTATAATTACTCTTTTGGGTAAATACCCAAGTTTTTTCTATCTTCCGGATAAAATTTAATCTACTAATAAACTAATACTAATAAATGTCATTATCTAGATGTAAAAATACCAGTCCTAAAGTAAATTTACCTACTACAAATTTGAAAAATTAAAAAAAAATATACTCTAATAACGGTAACTAATAAATGAAAACTAATGCCGATTGGAAAAGTGAAAGATCAAAACATGTAGATATAAGTATCGTTGAATAAAAGTTTAATAGAAAATAATTCATAAAAGTACTATTCAAATTTAAAGAAGACAAATTACTAAAAAACTGAATAGTAAAAATTATTTCAAACACACAATAGTGATTTAATTTCTCGAATTTCTGAATAAGTGAAATCAATTTTCTATATATCTTCTCTTTGTTAATATTTCTAAAGAGTTATTTAGCAAATATTTTTGCAAAAGATATTTTGAATTTTCAAATTTAAAAATCGTAATGCATAGTTATGTGAAAAACAATTATTAGATTTTAAACTCTATTATTAAGTGACTATAGATACTCGTATTGTAATCATTTTTCGAATATCCAAAATGGAAAAGTAAAAGTTGTAAATAGTGAAATGTATTGAAGTTTGAAAACAAATCGCTGATTGAATTCTAATGAACTTATGAACTAAAGAAATTAGTATCTAAGAATTTCACAATAGCAAATTTGTACTATACAATTCAATTAAGAAAAATTAGGTTGGAAATGAAGAAACATGGGACGGAAGTTGTAAGTTGTACTTATATAAAGGTTACACAATGTAAAATAGCAGTGATTGAAGATTCATTTTATGAATTTTTATGTGACAAAGAAAATCATAATTTTATTACATGAAAAAAAAATGTGTTAATTACGAAAACCTAAATTTATTATTTTAACCATGAACCTAAAGTTGGATATATTTTTCAAGAATTGAGAAATATTTAAAAAAATGTTTTCGAAGAATGCTACGATTCTTTAGTTTAACCATTAATATAACAATAGACAAACGTATTTAATAGGTATGTATATCACCAAAGACAGAACAAAGAATGCAATCACAAATGGTAGAGTGGAAACCAAATATAATGATCATTGTCTCAAAATTAAACAAACAAATTGTTGTTATTTGTTTCAACTATCATTTCGATTTCAATCAATTGCAACTTTTTGCCATTTGTTGTACCAGTATTGGGTATTTTGTTGTACCAAATTGTTAACACCAAAATCTACCTGAATAATAATTAATAACTCACGGCGAGTATCAAACTATAATAATAATTGTAGAATAGAAACAAAAAACCAAATAAAAGTTAAAAGATTATCTTTTGATTTTCTTGGAGTAAACTTTTTATTTTTTAATTAATTACCATCAAAATTAAGTTTCTTTTGTTTTCCTGAATAAATTTCGTTCTTTTCTGTACATATTTACGTTAAAAAAAAACCTGTGTTTAAAAGTATACACTTAATGCAAATTAAATATTGTAATTGATTAAAGCAGAAATTGAATAGTTTTCTTGAGAAAATTGTAGCTTGGGAAATAGGTGGAATCATTAAAACAAAATAATGCGTCGAAAAAAAACACAGAAAATCGTTTGCATGAAAGAAAGCAAAAATTTGAAAAATTCTTTCCATAGAAATTAGTGACTTATCAATATATAATATGCATCAAAAGTTATGATTTTTTTTTGTTTATTATTTCCGTACTTCTAATTAATAAACTTTATTCTTCAATATAGTAAATCAGTGAAAGACTTAGTTAAAAAATGCAAAAAAATTAGCAATTACTTTCCATCTATTACTCGTTTAAAAAATACGTAATTATTTCTGTTGAATGGTCACTATATAATTAACTTTTATTTGATAAAACTGATATTGCAAATGAAAGAAGAATGAAATATCATATCCGTATAATAAATCAAACTTTCCGGAATCAAAAATAAAGGTTTATATAAGTATATTGTCTTTCATTGATCACTGCAGCGTTCGATTTGATTATTGTGATATAATCGATATAATCTTATGCTAAAAACTTTTATAAATGCAAACTATTTATGTAAATTTTTTTCAATCTTCATTATATTTGTGCATTGAACTGTAGCATTACGTAACAATCTGATGGTAGATACATTTTCTTATGGGTATGAAGCTGTGTTATAATTAAAATCATTTCTGTTAAGAATTGAAGTAAAATCATTAAAAATCAAGTTTTATTGAGGGAAAATAAAGATCTTTACCATAAAATATATTTGAATCGTATTTAATAAATTTTAAAAAGATACTTCAAGGATGTTATAATTTTTATATATAAGTTAAATTTAAATTAAGTTTGTCAAAAACAGTAAATTATAGAAGAGTTATAATTAAATAACCTGAACACAAAAGGACAAAATATTAATTACATTGCGTGTGTAAAAAAATACGAGGAAGAGTTGTGACACAATAAGCAGTATCCTATAAGGTTTCTCTTTCGTATATTCAAAGTATTCAAATTCAATGTACAATTCTTCAAATTTTCCATCACGTGCCTAATTTCGAATATTCCGCAAGTCTAGCAGTTAAAGCAAGTTAAAGCATAGTTATAGTTTCAGCACGAGATTTGAAAATTGAAGAACTTATTTTAAAGACCTATTCATGCATTTTAGTTTATGTAAATACATAAGGATGTAGCCGATAATTAACGATTTCCACTGAAAAACTTTTTTAAAACAAAACTGAATTCAGGTTTTTTTAGAGTCGGCTGAAACTGAAAACGGAACTACTTTTTAGGATAATTTTTCTGTTTATGGATTTGTTTCTTGTTCATTTATTCTAAAAATAAGCCCAAAAAGAGGTTCATATTAAAGACAATTCATTTGGCTGTGAAATAAGGGCACCATCAATAAATTTATAATGTCCATTACTTCCCAGGGGAGCTCGAAAGTTCACCAGCATAGTTTCAGTTTCGGTTATAGTTACAGCAGATTTTTGCTGAAACTGAAACTAAACTAGCCTACTAGTGGCTGAGTAGTCAAGGTGACCGCTCCAAAAGTGGTAGGTGTTGAATTCGATCTTCGCATCGAGAAAATTTTAAATATCCTCGATTTACGAATTTTTATTAACTAAAGAGCCACTAAAGACTCGTAGTTATAAAGCGGTAGTAAATAACAATTAAAAAAACTAATTTGTATTTATAGTAGTTGGTACTATAGTGACGACCAAAAACTCTAAAATGCTCTTTCAATTTTTATAATTCACTGATATTAAATACATTTTATCCTAAATTTATTTTAAAAAAACTTTCAAATTTTGCATTCCAAAAAATTAAAATACATAATAATTTTGCACTGTAACTCATATTAATTGTCTCTGTACTTAACCTAGATGTAGAGTTAGAATTTCGCGTAGTAGATAGGAAACAATTTTAATGATAAAAAACGTTTAAGATATTTTGATTGGAGTTACTATTTAAATGTAGGAATCAAAAGTAATAAGTCAGTTATGGCTAGGCTAAATTTTGTCATGAATCATTTTACAACATACTCAATTATCTGGCTCAAGTACCAAAATACTATAAGACACTAGATAGTATACTAATATACCAGATAGCGTTCGTCTTCCGGAAAGAATTTAAAATTAGCCTGTATTTATGTTTATGATATTATTTTACTGTTTGCATCCTAAGTGATACAAACTGATTAAAAAAATGATATTCAAAGATTTTTCATCATCCTAAGTTCTTTCCCTTAGTCCCAATAGCATAATGACGAAAAAGTACAAAAACTTATACAAATTTATAATACACGTATCTAACAGAAAAATAATTACAACGAAAAATGAGGGTCCCGTCAAGCAATTGAAAAAGTTTCTTAACAACAATTCCAACCATGTTTCCCATAATCTATCGAAATGGTCGGAAATTCCATCAAAAAAATTGATATAAATTTTGAGAAACGATCGTTTGGTAGATTTCCAGAAAATTTCAATACTGTATTGGAAAGCTGGTTGCAAACATAAACTTCTTTTCACTTTCATTGGAATAATTTTTCTGGAGGTGAAGGTCATCATCTAACATATGCTAAAATTAAACTTATTTTCATAGAATTTTTTCGTTGTTGTTATTTATCGTCGTTTTATAACTGCCAAGGTTTTAGAGACTCTAAGGTTAATAAAAACCCGTCAATCGAGAAATATTGAAAATTTGCTCGATACTTGGAATACTGTTTTGGTGTGGCAATATTGTAGGCTTAACTATAACTATAACCAGTAGGCTTCAGAGGAATAAGAATCAAATATTTTTAAAAAGGCTACTGATAGCCGAGTGGTCAAGGTGACCCTTCCAAAACTGGTAGTTATTGGGTTGATCCTCGTATTAAGCAAATTTTCAATATTTCTCGATTGCGGATTTTACTAACCACATAGTCGCTAAAGACGTTAGTAGTTATAAAGCGAAGGTAAATGACAATTGGGAATTTGAAAAAAAAAATTATTGATTTTTTTCATGTATTTTAAAACTTTATTATTAATAATATTGATATTTAATACAAAAAACTTAAAAATTTTTTTTTTTCAATTAATTATAAACGATTAAAAATTGATAAAATTTAAAAAAAAATCACGTGACTATTAACGCGCCATGAATGGTCACCATAGTTGTGACGTAATAATGTTATAGCTATTTAATAACAATACAGCGTTTACAGCTATTACACGTGACTAGACAATAATATTGAATATTTATTGCTAAAAAACGAGTCGTTAGTTGATTCCAATTTGCTATGTGTGATAAATGATTTATAAAGGCAAAGTCTGATAATATTCCTGCACTGCTTGAAACCATTTATTTCGACGTTTGCCATCTTGGGGAACATTTAAAAACATTTCGTTAGGAGTTGTTTTTGTAGTATTCGTTCATAATGGTACAAAACAAGAACAGTAACTTTTAAGGTTCGACATGCTCAATATAAATTTCAATATTTAACTATCACAACAGAATTAAATCAATCAAAACACTGTACTTATTATTTCTGTATCAACTGCAATCATTGACAACTAACATTAGGACGTCACACGCGCTCGTGTTTGTTCGGGAGCTGTCGGCGTGTTTTCGGTACTAGATTCAAAAAATTCAAAAATTAATTTTTATTTTGAAATAACTTTTAAATTATTGCGAAAATAAAAAAATAAAAAATAGTTTTGCTATAAAACTTATATATGATCTTTCCATTTATCACAAAAAAAAAAAAAATTCACAAACCCAATTGAAAAAATCGTTTCTTTTTGTCTCAAATTCTTGTGCATAACAATAACTGTCAAATATTATGATAATCAATAACTATTGCTAATATAATACCTAACTATTAAACTGTAGACTTAATTAAAGCCCGATATTTTCATTTATGGCTAGATAGACAATGTCCTTAAGATAGCTATTTAATAGATAAAAATTATCTGTGAGATAAACCCTACTCATACTATTCTTAGATAAAAATATGCATATTTTGTCTATCTTCCAGATAAAATTCATCTACAAGATAAATGTCACTGTTTAAATGTTAAAATACCAGCCCAAAAGGTTTAATTAGTTACTAAAAAAATAAAGTGTATTTTTTTAATATTATCTAAATCTATAAAAATTTGCATTTGCTTGTCTGTATGTTTGTCCTTTATGCATTCCTAAACTGTTCGACCCATTTCGATGAAACTTAGAGAAGTTGTTGTCCAGATCCCAAGAAAAGTTTTCCACTTTTTTTGCATTACCGGCTTTAACTTCCCGTCAAATACTCACAAATATCCATTGACAATGACAGTAATTGAATGAAATCAAAATGACGATTGTAACCATAACAACAATCAGTAACTTCAAATATTTAGACAATGATAGTATTTCACTCACACGTATGTGTTTACAATCTTTACTCTCTGTCTTTGCTGACAAACATTTGTACATACGTTTGCCTATTATCATTACGATATTTAAAAAACGCACTAAAGTTATAATCAAGCATAAGTAGGTGAATTTATTTATATCCATGTTAATAATTAATTATTAGGGCTTATGATCAGAACATAGTGTCAAAGCATAAAAGAATAAGACATATTTTATAAGAATTTTTATTTCATTTAATTGTTTTGTTTTTAAAGCCTGTTGATTTTTTTGGGTCCTTTTTCCCAACATAAAAATAAAACTGAAGATTTAATATTTTTTAATTTAAAATTTTTTTGTTGTAGGAGGGAAAGAGTTACTGCTCTGGTACTCCAACTTCTAAACTCATGTAAATAAAAAAAATGTTAAAAAGTACATGGACCAATAAAGAATTTAATATATATTAATAATTGAGAATGCGGCAAATCAATTTTGGGTGGTACGAAGTTCATCGAGTCCTCTAGTTCTTCCATAAAGATAAATGTGCATAAGTAATAAACCAAAAACCGAGTTTTCTTTCATTTTTCTGGTGTAAATTTACTAAAAATTTTTAGTTTAAGTATTCAGTAAGAATGTATATGAATGTTTCAATATATCAATCTTACAATAAGAACAGTGCTACTTTCAGCGCGTGACTATGGGAGAAAAGTAATAAGATTTTAAATATACGTTGAGATAACTAGGAAATAATCAATACATCACGTTATTTCCGTATGGATAAAAAATTCTCCTACTAAAAAAACTCTTAAGGTTGTTATACTATTAGGTTTTCTCTATTCTACTAATTTTTTGATTCGATTTTTCTAGCCGGTATACTTAATTTTGCATGTTTTTTTTAATTTCTGACTAGTGGGCTGCTTTTTGATTAAGATCATTCAAACAAAATAAAGGACTTTTGTACAGGTGGGTGGTTTTAATGTTTCAAATTAAATAAGAAAAAAAAATATGTGAGTTTAACATTTCATGCAGAAGTTTACCTTGAATATATTGTCAGACTATACGAAACAGAAAAGTCGCTCACCGTTCACTTCATGCATTATCTCATTTTACAATTTTACTAAATCACTTGATATTTTATAGGTGCAAATGTATTAAAATACATATGATCAAGTTATTACTATAATATTATATTATCTATACGTTAACTTTGTAATATTTATTACACCTGCTTTAATTATTGAAATAAGTAAAGTATACACTTATGTTTTGATAATATTACTTTAAATTGTCCGTCATTTTTGAATACCTACGTTGGATATTAAATAACTATAAAAATAAAGTTTTTATTGATTGATGAAATTTCGAAATACAAATTTTCTTGATCAACTTTAACATTTTGTTTTTGGAAATATTTCAATGCATTCTCTATTAGGTATATGTTACTATACTCAATATAAAGAAAGTTGAGTTCTTTAAGATAATTTGTGTTTTAAATCTTATTTTGCCACGCACGATTGGATTTTATATCAATTTTACCTTTATTTAACTTACTATTTATAGTTATCAAATAGAGCATAGTGACTAAAAACCATATTACGTTTTTTATTAAGCAAAATACAAGTATTGCTATTATGTCTGCTATAAAAAAAACGTTAAAACATGATCAAGTACATTAATATTTATAAAAGACAATTTATAAATAAATAAAAAATACGTTTATGCAAAAAATAGTAATATTTTTCCTTGGACTTATTTCTTAATTGAATTAATGATGTATATGTACGTAGGTCTTATATTTAAAAAAAAATAAGGACAAATCAAATAAACACAATACAGGTATACAATTGAAATACTTTTTCACAAAAATATATGGTGGTTACACGAGTATGGTATTTACTAAACATCGATGCATCAAATCGACTCGATGTTTACCATACGATCCATCGAATTGATTCGATTCTTTAGCAAAGATTTATTCTACTCAAGGTATAAAAATAACTAGCTCTGACTAATAATAACTAAAACCAATTAAAAGTTATATTTTAACATTCTAAATTATTTGTTTTTAATAAAAATCTATTAACAGATAGTGACACTTGTGAGTAACTTGCGGAACTAAGCGGTAGAGATGAACTGTCTATTTATTTTCTTAGTCCACTCTGGAGTGGTCCAAAATTTCAGTGTTCTAAGGTTGATAAAATGCCTTCAAATACTTGACCATTTCGGTGACTTATTTTCCATTTTCAATTGAATGAAAGAAAAACGATTAAGCAAACTTTTGTTTCTGTAAAGTCGGCCTAAACAGTATTGTTCATAACTGGGTTTAACTGGATCTTAACTTAAATTTTTCTGGGCAAATTAAGACTACGTTTATTTCTGTATAGTAATCCCCAAATATTTTTATTAGTCGCTAGTTTTTCTTTTGCTCAGAAAGTTTAAAAGAAAGATAATTCTACTATCCCAGCACTCACACCAGTTAAACATAACACAATAGCTTCAGCACTACACTACTGCTGTAGCCTTATTACTCCAACTCTACACACGTACCAGATTAAAAACAGCGAATTTTTTGCATTCAACTAAAGAACAGTTGAATGCAGAAAGTTTGATAATGAAAAGTATTCTGTGTTGAAAAAACATCGATGTTTTTAAGCGATATATCGATAAATATTGATATAGGGTTTCGATATTTTACATCGAATACAAACATCGATGTACATTAAAGTGGACAACCTTAGTTGCATTTAAATTTTTAAAATTTATATTAAACATGGAAGTTCTAAATTGCGATCTATAGGCATTAATTATTCGCATTTGTATAAAAGCTGAACTAATTTTCAGAAAATAAATTTCTTATAGGTAAGTTTCTATTCACTGTGTGTGTCTGCAGCGCAGTTAATCGAAATTTGCAAAATACGAAGTATTTGTAAATAATAAAAGTATTTATAAATAATAAAAAAAAAACACATAAAGAAATATGTGACAATTTATATCGGTTGTAGTTCTCCATTTAAATGAATTTATCCAAAAATAAGTGAGAATAATTATTAAAAACAATAAAAAATGCAATAAACATAAGATTAAGTTATTTTATATTAAATTCTAAAAATGATAGAAGACTAGGAATAAAAATAAATAAAAAATAATAAAACAGTTGTTAAAAAAACAAATTTAAAACTAGAATATTAAAAAAATTAAGCATTAATAAATTTAATTTCTATGATCACTAACATCAACATTTTTAATTTTTACAAAACAACAAATTTTGCAAAGGTTAGCTATTCTCCAAAATGTTGATTTGATTGATAAAATTAGGGTTATAGTATTACTTATTTTCGTCTTATAGTTGCAGTAATCTTTTAATTTCTTTCTATTTTCGATTTAATTTCTATTTTGTCGGAGACTTCTAAAATTTTCATTCATTTTTCCTGCTGGTATTTTTACAATTCATAACACAAAACTCTGATGTCTCATATTCGTTATATTTGCAAAAATAAAACAAAATAATAATTCTCACGTGTATTTGCTTAAAATTTCATTAAAAATAGCCTCCTCTAATGCTTAAATTGACCACTGGGAATGCTTGTGTCGATTTGGCTCTCCCTACCATGGCTTCACATAGAGCAAATACATTAAGTTAAGTGTAAAAAAACTGTGATAAGATGGTAAGTGTAGAGTTACAAAAGCGGAAAAAAGATGATTGAAAGTATTTAGATTCGATATAAGTACCTACAGAAAAAAGGAAGAGGTATTTACACCTTTTTTATCGTGACATGAGGAATTGACCACTTAACTATAGATAAACCGCATTTGAAAATATAATTTTCACCGTGGGTTTCACCAAAAATGGTGTCGACCAATAAAAAATTGTCCAGATTTAGTTTTTTTGTACAATAGTTATGATGAATAGTTCAATTACCCTGATTTTGAACAAATTATTCGTTTAATAAGCTTAAAATTTAAACTATAGAATAAACTTTTTATATTGTACGGGATAAATGAAGAATGAAGATACAAAAACAAACAATTTGATAGAAATTACGTAGGTTGTAACGTGTAAAAATAGTTTAATAAAAAAAAGACGACTAGCATTAAAATCGCTAAGAGCGATGTATTTACGAAATCGAAAATGTCATGAACCTTATTACGTATTCAGAAATTTTCTGTAATTAACAGAAACGTCACGCTTTCAAACATCAACAACATGCAATCTTCTAAATCTATTATTTTTGGTAAATCAAATAAATTTAATTCAGATTTGAAATCAATGGATTAATCACATCTGTCATTTTATTATTGTTCTCGTTTGTGAATATTTGTATCAATCGTGTCTCTGAAAAGTCTTAAAGATTATTAGGTATTATTGTTTTCTTTAAAACCAAACTCTATTATTATGATGGCTTTTGCCTCAAAGCAAATGACCTGAATATTTTTTAATTATTTTTTTTTCTTTTCAGTTTGCCTTTCATCGTCAATTTATCAATGAAATGATTTAAAAATTAAAATTGTCTTTTTACTTCTTTTCATGTAATACAAATAGATAAAAGAATTGAAATTAATTTGTAAGTCATTAAAACTGAAAAATCAAGAAAAATATGAATTGCTTTTCGCTAATAAAACTTGTTAAGTTTTATTGAAAATTAGAAATCGAAAATACAACAAATAAGAACTAGATTGTAAAAATTGAAAAAAAAAATATAACCGCAACTAGAACAATAAAATTAATTAAAAATGGATAGAAGTTCATTTATAAGTCTTTTCATAATTATTGTTATATTTGTGTTACATTTTTTTTCTGTTCAGAATTCAAGATTTTTCTTCGTATGCCATTTATAATTTTGTATATAAAATTTACGTGAATTCATTTTTTTTTTAATTAATAAGTTGCTCCATAACCAAATACTTAATTATCGAAAATACGAAATTGTAAAATATGAATTTTAACATGAATCGGTTATTCTGTTTGAATAAATTGTATGTGTGAATAAATTATGTCTTTAAACATACACATATTTGTTAGATTTCTAAAGAGTTTTTTCTTTGAGTATAATAAAATTAAAAAGTATATTTTCATTAAAATTTAGAATTTGAATAATATGTTAGTCAATTGAAATTGGCATCAATACATAATAAGAAACTCTTTGGTTAAAATAAAACTAAATAACTAAATAAATATAAAACTATATAACACTACATTTTTTGTCATTATTGTCAGTGTTTTGAAGTTATAATTTTTCCATTATTTTTAAAATTGTTTTTTTCTTATTAAGTTTGGATTTTTAGGATGAGGTTGGTGAGCCTCAACAAGGCTTATTGGAAGATCTGTTTTTCTATTTCACCTAGTTAAGATCAACTAGCTGGGTGAACCTCAGCAACCGGTGTACAAGGTGTTTTCCAACAATTTCAGCTCTAGGGCTTGGTATCCCCAGATTCCCAGTTCTTCCCGGCTCCATTCATTTAGAGTGCCACCCACATGTAATACCATTGTATGCAGATGCTTTTTCAATCCGCATTGGCCGGTTACTACTCTGACTTGGTTTTTTGCAAGACCAAGTATTTCGGTAGTTAGATTCGGGGATGGTTTTTCTATCATCTTTACACTCAAATTTTTCTGGTGATGTTTCTTCATATTGTTTACTATTATTTTTATAAAACCACTCCTTAAAGATATTTTTCACTGCCAATTTTGTAACACCAAGGCTGCGGGCCTGTGAATGGTGTTCGGGATCCTTTTTGGGCAAGGGTATTAGTCCTTTCGTTCTCTTTAATACCCTTGTGGCCTGGCACCTAAATTAAGCTAACTTTGTTTCTGATGGCCAGACTTGTAAGGGTTTCCTTAGTCTCCCAGATAAGTTTGGAGCTGATCTGTGGTTTTGCTAGTGCTTTCAATACGATCTGGCTATCGTGAATATGTGGATTGTGCTACTTTTAGCACCTCTTCAAACATTTCGTGTACTGACCAGCACTGCATATGTCTCCGTTTAGTATATGGTAGCATCTCCTAGCGGTATAGATAATTCATATCCTAGGTTCCTTCCATAAATACCAGCACCTGAGTCATTTTCTGCCACAAAACCATCCGTATACAGGACAATGTTATGTGCAAAAAATCGTTCTCTTATATTTTTCCCATTCCTACTGTGATCTGTTTATCGTCACCGAAAAGGGCGTGTTAAACAATAGTTTTAGTAGGTACTCATCCTCTACTGTTCTAGAGCTATCAGCTCTAGTGGAGAGAGGCTAAGAGTATCCCCAGAGCTGCTGTTGGCGCAAGGTTTATAAAATACATAGGTGGCCTCATGCGCTACGTGACGTATCCAGAAGAAATTCGTATATATTTTCAGACTGATTCAAATTTTAAAATTCTTCGCATGACGTCATATTTTTTTCTAATGGGGTAACCTATGTAATTTATAAACCTTGATGTTGGTGAACTTCTTATAGCTCCCATTATGCATAGGCATGTAAGTACTGGGATTTTATCCAATTCTTCTCTTGCTTGTACCTGTTTTGGCGTCGGTCACCTAACTAGGCATCCGTAAGTTATTCTCGGCCTGACCCCCGCTATATACAGCCAGTGCATAATGCATGGGTTCAGGCCCCAGGACTTGCCATAGGTTCTGCATGCTATTATTAGTACTTTTATTACTTTGAATATGGTAGTTTTGAGGAGTGTTGTCTAGGTCAGTTTTTTGTCAATAATGACTCCCTGGTATTTCATCTCTCTCACCAGTCTTAATGTTTCCCCAAAGAGGTTGGGAGTTTTAATGCTTCCCAGGTTGCTTTTCAAGGTAAAGAGTACTAAAAAAATTGTTTGCTTTTTTATTGAATTGTTTTTGACAAAGGAAAGACTATTAAAAATAAAACGAGAATTTTTATTAATTTTGTCAATAGTGTCAAAGTCAAATCCCGAAAAACTATGCATTTTGCAGTGGGCACAATTTCACGTGGTCGGTACTTAAATTTAAAAGATAAAATAAATGAGACCATAAATTTTACACATTTACCTAGTCAACTAAATAAAATTGTTCCATAAAAATGTTCCTTTCGATTGCTACATTGGTTTTATAAAAAACAGTTCTATATTTTGAGCACCTAATCATTTTTTTGTTCTTTTAAATTTGTAATGTTTTTTCCAAGAAATTTTTGAGCAAAAAAAAATTAAAGATAATATTTTGTTGAAATTGGGCAATTCAATTACAAGACATAAAACTATTAATTCAAAAAATTCAGCTTATTTGGGCAGTTTCGTTATATTTCTTTTAGACTAACTAAATGCACGAACTAGAATTTATTTATTTGGAAATATAAAATGAAATTTAATTACCATACATTTTCGTTTGCGTGGTTTTATAGAATTTCATTTGATTATAATGTATTCTAAAAAAATAGTTTTGTATATCTGATTCTATAATCTGATCAAAAAGTGGAAAGGTAAATAAAACTCTAAATTTTCAAGTTATGACCTTACAAGATCATACTTTCTCTACACATAAATCGTATCATTTTTAACGATTATATACTTTTAATAAATAATGCAACAAATGTAATTGACATTGATAAATATTAATATATGAATGCTGTAGAATTAAAAGATATTTTCACTTGTGAAGTTGTTTCTTTATGCTCTCTTAATAAATAAGTATATTTTAATTACTTATATTAAAAAAATCATGTTAACACTAAAAGATTTAAATCTCATAATAATTTATAAAACTTTTAAAGTACATACCTATCTAATTTCTCTATTAATTTTACATAAATAAGAAAATAAATTCTATATAGGAGTTTGTTCCCTTTTTTAATAATTCGAATAAATTACGCTCTTGCACCTTATATTCATTTCATCTTCGAATTATCATTACAATATTTCTTTTGGTATATAAGATATAATATACTCGAAGCGTTTAGTAGCATTTTTAAATAAATTGTTAGCCAAACTTTACATAGTAAAAATTCGATATTTACATATTTTTATATTTATTATTGCTAATAATCTACGTAAAATTTTATAGTTGTTATTGATGTGGTATATAAAGAAATACTCAATTAAAGTATCTTAATTTAGAGAAGTACACATTTAAGGTACCTCTTTATATAGGACATTCCAGGTTTTCCCTTCAGGTACTAGCAACACCAGGTTGCTGGGTGAACTCAATTTCTAGTAGGCCACATGAAATTCCCTTTTTATAGGGGCAATATTTTTAAATCTATTTCAAATTCCAAGAAACAAATTCAAATAAAAAAAGTCATTGAATTTTGAAAATTGTTTAATGTTTCATGTTTGACGGTCCTTCAAGTTATCCCATGCAAATTTGGTGATCCTTTTTCATCCATTTAGGGGAGGAGTTTTCAAAAATACTCCCTTATAAAATGTCTATAACATATGAAATATACTTACATCCCTCAAGTTTCAAGCGGTTTAGACTGTGCGCTTATTCATCAGTCAGTCAGGACAAACGATTTTCTACATGGAGATTAGATTAAAAATCTTCAAAAATCAATGAGTATTTGAAATAAATTCAAATTATTCAGTAAAAAAAAAATAAAAATATCAATATTTAAAAGATACTTCAAGAACAAGAATAAAAAGTGGCTTTTGTTAGAATGTCTTAGATAATGAATTGGAAGGGAAACTAATTTTGCATTGTTGCGTGATAAATGTAATAAAAATTGATTGACAAACTAATTTTGTATTGTTCGGTCTTTCACCGATTAGTATTTAAATTCACTTGTACTTTACAAACTTTTTTACCTTTAGTTCTTTCAGAAAACTAAAGTGATAGTAAATTATTGTAACGTAAAGGAACTTAAAACTTTCCCTTCAATGAAGAAATTCTATTACCGTGCTAATTGATTGGTTAGATCGATCGATTGATTGAAACTTTAGTTTGAATATTTCATTTAACTTTGATAATTCATACAGGATTTTCAAACAATATTTTAAAGTTATGGAAATTTCAAAAATCAATCAATATGCCTAAACTTACAAACAGTAAAAAAATTGTGTTTTCTTTTAAAAATTACAAAAATCACAAAAAATCAATTGAAATATTTCTATAAATTTACAAAACACCAAAGTATTTAGTGAAAGTAACCAGATTTTTACCCTTGTATATAACCAACATCAATTGATTTAAAGTTAAAATTTAAAGTTTTGAAAATTAATAATTTATTTTTTCAAGTATTACCGAAAAAATGGATGTTTAATTTGTGTTTGTATGTAAATTTTATGTAAAATTAAATATTGAATACATGAAGTTCATCATGCAGTTTTACATTCATATTTAATTATTGTAATTCCATAGAAATCTCACGAGAAATTCTGGTCGCAAGTTAAATTTAATTATAATATTAAATTGTGAGACAATTTGGAATTAAATATGTTTTTTCCTATTGTATTTTGTATTTTTTTCTTCAAATAAAATGAATTAAACTTGAAAACGATAGAAGAAAACTCTCTAAAACTTTTTAAAATTCAGAAATAAAATGCTCTTGAATCTGATTAAATCTTATTTCTTTTATTTTTTTTTCTTTTCATTTTTGAAAAAAAGTCATATGTATTTACCAAATTAAGTCCTTGATGACATGATTAAAAATTACTTTTAATTAAAATACTTCATTTAATTAATAGTATTGTTAAATAGAAAGTAGGTTTTAATACTAAATAAATTTAGAAATAGGTATATTGAAATTAATTTTTACAAAAAACAAAATTGTAACGTAGCTAAAATTTGATCGGCTTACAGTAGCTGAAGTGGGACTCAGGAAACACATTAAAGCTGCAGTGTTGAGGCTCTCTAAACCTTGTCCTGGTGAACCATATAGGATCAAATAAATATATGTGAATATAGTGAATTTAGGAAAACCGGACTTCTAGACCTAATATCTAGTAATAAGAAAATCAAAGAAGCCCTCCTAATGAAATAGCGGTACGAAAATCAATTATGTGTAAGAATTTTACAATGTCTAAGGAACCTTATTTTAGCTTTTTCTTTAAAACTCATTTACTTAATCTGTGATTCATAACATTAAGCGAAAAACTTCAAAAATTAAATATAAATAAAAAGGCCAAAAAATCTGTTTACTAATTTAGGGTATAAGGAAAAAAATCAGACTAATTCAATGTAAATAAAATATTTTTTTCGTCAGTAATGAAATTTACACTCAATATCTATGCGGCGAAAAATTGCTTTTTTGATGATAGATCTCTTGCATACAAAGAATCGCGGTTTTGGTTAACATATTATAAATAAATCATTCAAATTAACTATATTCGATAATAGTTAAAGTAAGTTATTTATTTTCTTTAAATTTCGCAATAAAATTTTAAACTATATAATTTTCATGCAATTCACAATTTCCTCAGTGTAGTATTATAACAAGTCCACCTTTTTTTCGATTTGAAGTTACTTATAAGTTTAGTTAAATAGTTAAAATACCTCTGTCGGTATTTTTAAAAACGATAGGAAAATATGGAAATATTAGTTCAAAGTTGACTAGGGTGATTAGTAATATGGACATTTTGGACTGAAAGATTTTATAGATAGTATACTTAAAAAATTATTAAACTTTATCGTTTCTGAGTTGAGTACTAAGTACTTATGGTGTATACTACCTCCACGGTTTAATGTCAAACTGATATTAAAATTTAGAATTTAAAACGAGAAATATTTCTTCTTAATATTATTTATCCAAATAACAACATTCGTTTGCAATAAGTGAAATAAGTAAAAGTTTGTCTTGATCAAGCAAGTGCAACGGATGTAATGGTAGTTGGCGTTTATCAAAGGAGCTACCTTTTTTGTTTAGAACCAGAAATATAATATTTATAGTGTACGACTTGATAAAATTAAAATATTTTTATAATTTTCATTTAAAATAAAATTATCGCTATCAATTTTTAAGTAAATATGATAATGCAATATTTTTACCGACTACTATAGGTAACAATTAAAGTGAATACCATAGCAGAAATAATAAAATCTAAATGTTTCCAGTCTTCATCGATGGAAAAAATACAATCCGATTTTTCTAATCATGTCATATAGTTATGTACCAACATTTTCTTCTAAGGCCGGTTTAAAGGTTCTAAGGTCTGTAAACCGTCAGCAACATTCTACTTTCATTTGTATCCATTTTACCATTTACATATAAATAATTAACTTTCTTAGAATTTCACATTTCTTCTTTTCTTAAATATAAACTGTAAAAGAATCGACGGCAGCGTCACGAATACAAAAAAAATCTTTGGCATTTTCATCTTTTAAATATTTAACCCACTTTGGATGGCGATTGTCGTTTCATTCACCCACACCACTGCCACAATATAAGACCATTTTTTCAGTGATAGGTAACGGTATTATTTTCATAAAGATAATATTTACTTTTTAAATTTACAAAAGCCGTAAAATAATTTTACAGTTAGATCATATTAGTGATTGAACAAATAAATTGTATTGTATAAATTACGAGGAAGCAATTTTCAGATTATATTTAACAAAATAAATTATTGCCATTAAGTACCAAGTCGTTTATTTTCCTAAGTACATTTCAATTAACTCAACATATTGTGCAATTGTATAATAAATCAAAAGAAGCAAGTGCCCCAAAAACCTAAATCAAAGAATACAAAGCTTTGATTTACAATTATTAATACACCCAATTAAAAATTTGTCCTTTCAAAAAAAAATAACAAATATATTTTTAGTAGTTTCTTCAACGGTGATTCTTAGCAGATCGTGTGAGTGATTTGTTCTTTTCCTTTCATTTTTCGAACTACTCAACCTTCAGCACTGATTATTCTAACTGTAGTTTTAATTAGTATTAGTATTTATTAATATTTATTATTAGTATTTATCAGTGATAGATAGTTATAACATTAAATTGTAAAACTTTATCCGAGTGTTTATTGATGTAAGAAAAAGATTTTAAATTTGTTTTTATAAGTTAACAAATTAAGGGTGGATGAATGATACAAATTACAAATAAATTTATTTGCATCAATTTTCCTGATTTCCGAATTATAATCGTTAAGAAATTCACTCTTTTCGAAGTATTAAAGTATCTGTATTAAAAAATTAGAAAGGTAACGGTACAATATCCGAGGTTGCATAAACAATTTTTGTGGAAAGATCGTATTATGTATAAATTTAAATTGATTAGTTATTTAGTTACTTAGAAAATTAGCTGCCATTATCTAATTTTCTGTTAATGTAATAAAAAAAGTATATAATACTTAATTGATTCAATATTTACTCTTTCATTGAACTTTACATTTATACATTTATTGAATTATCATTAATTTGTTTTTCGTAATTTTCTTTTGAGGGTTATAATTTAAAAAAAAATACAACTTTAGATAAGGGATTGAGAATTTTCGTCAGCTTTTTTTTTAAAATAGTAACCACAGGCAGGAAAGGTGGGTCATTCGGGATAACTGTATGCAGTGGGTTAGTTCGCATAGGTTATTTTATTCTTAATTAGGTCTAGATCCGTGTTACCGTTACAAGTACTGAACCAGTAAATACCTACATTACTAGTTTTGCGATTATGATACTATAAATTGTAACGATGTAGTCTAGGTATTGTTTGAGTATTTAACAAGCTAATAAAATCCAAAAAAAATTCCATCGACGAATAGTAGAATTACGTTAAAGTTTAAATATATTTTTAAACATACATTGATTTAGTATTAAATAAACTTGAAGTATACAACAGTATATAATTAATACCATTTCAAAGGAAGGTATTTATTGATTAAATCTCTTAAACGCTGAGAATAAATTCTATTTTAATCATATTCCTGTAAACATATATCAAAGGATGAATCAAGATATTATGTTTGGTATATAAGTAAATATTTTTAGTAGTTATTAGCCGTCACCCGCCCGCCTCGCAGAATAAATTGTAAAATTTAGACTGAAAATATAATTGTATTATTTATTTTAGTGTCTAGGACAGAGGGGGGCAAACTTAATACTGCTATGATTGACAATAATTTTTCTATTTTTACGCTATCAACCTCGAAAAATAGGTTAAATTAAAAACAAATGCAAATTTAAAGAGAGAATGAGTAAAAGGAAGTATTAGAAGCACTATCTGGGAATCGGTAATATTCGTTGTAGAATAAATGCATGCTTAATTTTAAATTCAAGTTTTATTGTCTGTTAAATTTTTAGTACATAATTTCAATTAAAAGATTTGAAATTTACCTAAGGAATTATTTAAAATGCCTATGATCGATTGTCGACCTGTTCGTGATCTATCGTTCGATGGCGATCGATCAATCGACCGTTTGCCCACCCCTGATCAAGGACATATGCACAAAGGGATAATCCTATTTTTAAGTAAACTGTTTGTTAACCAACTTCTATAGAGTAAAAATTCAATAATATTTTTATATTTTTCTTGTTCTTATATTTATTGTAACTAATAATGTACGTAAATTCATAATTAGTTTTACTGCAATTTAAAAAAAATAATACCCAATTAAAGTAAGTTTAATACATAAAAAGGTATACTGAAAATATATTTAATATGAAGAAGATTAATATAAGGAAGCATTTATAAGTACCTCTTTATACGAATAAATACTCTGACAGTATAAGTAGTATTCAAGGTATAAATACTAATTCACCTCGAATGCAGCCAGTAAATATAGAAGCCTTTACTAAGATTTTCACACGTAAGTTGGTTCCGCTGTATAACTTTGGAGGACTGAAATTTCGCAGTAGTATTGTTGGAACATCTACTTTCAGAATAAGTCCATGATGCATAAGAACAGGTGGATTAAGTATATTAAGAAACTTTTCAGGATAGTTGATAGAATCATCCGTATGCACCAAATGGTCTACAGGTTTTATTAGTATTGTGACCCCTCGAATGACATCAAAAAAGTGTCATTAACATTCCTTTTATAATAGCAGCAATATTGCTATTTCTATTTCAAATCCAAACAATATCAAATTGAAAAAACCATTTAATTTTTAGAATCATTGACTACTCCGTGTAAAACGAACTTTGATTATTTAATTTCAAATTTAGATTATTGATCAGATCACACGTTATTACTTACAAACTTTGTCACCCCTTTCTACCCTGTTAGGAGAGGAATTTTCAGAAATTATGTCTTATCAGATGCCTACACCAAATAAGGAATATATTCTCCAAATTTCATGTCTTTACGACCAGCGGCTTAGGCTGTGGCTTGATTGATCGGTCAGTCAGGACAAACGATATTATATATATGATGAATGAACGAATAAATAGATTTACTATCGTTTTATAATAACTGTTTTAGCTCTTTAGCAACCATAAGGCTAAACTAAAAAAATCATAAACCGAAATATACTAGAAATTTTAAGCCTAGCACCTATTAGTTTCATACCAGACACCTTGCTACGCGTCCACTAATAATATTTTTTACAATTATTATCTTAATTAGGTTTTAAAGAATTTCTATTGGTTTCTTATATTAAAGAATCAAGAAAACAAAAATTAAATAAATACAACTTTTTGTGTTGAACAAGATTTGTGTGACTGACCATTTTTGGTGTGCGAAACTCTCACATTTCCCAAAGTACACCACTAATAGTGGGATTTATGTTTAACAAATTCCTTTAGGGTTAATATAGAACGTAAAGAAAAAAATTGTAAAACTTTTAGTTGATTTTTTTAGAAATTAAGCTTTAATTCGTTTTTGACTAATGGTGGGAGAAAGTTAAAACGGTTATAAAGAATCATGTTTCGGTATCATTTAGATTATGAGAAGTACATAAAAATAAATAATAAAGGAAAATGATACATAAAATTTACCGTGAATAACCATAGTGAGTATTATAGCAAACTAAGTAGGAGAAGGTAGGTATTATTTTTAGACAAATCCGGTTATTAGCTACTTATTAGCTACACACCTTGTGCGTTATAAAAAATCGTTATGTGAAAAGAATGGAAAGAAATCTATTAAAATTTCATAGATAGTACTTCAAATTTATAAGTCAAGTACTTTTTTGCAGAATTAACGTCATCAATTGTAGTGAAATGACTACAAAATTAACTTACGAAAAATAGACCATATTGCCTTTCAGTCTTTGCATCAGTCCATAAAAAAATCGGTTTTACCTTGGGTTTAATGAAATTAGGAAGTAAATTTCACCATTATTTCCACTTTGATATTTGAAACATTTATTTTCAACAATATTTTTAAAAAATCTAGTTTACATTAGATAGCAAAAATGGTTGTCTTCTACCTTATTTAGATTTTTTTTGTACTTAAGAATAATTATTAACAATTAATGAATATGCGAAATAATGGTTATCAAGTTTAAACTAAATGCTTAGAAATACTCAATGATTAAAAGTTGAAATCAATTGAAGGTTAAATTTAATTAGTTGTAGACACAAAAGAAGTTAAAAAGAAGTAGCAATGAAAAGTCTAACCAAATGTTGTGATTAGCATAATCTTTGTTGATGTAACGAACATTTGAAATCAGCAAAGCGTTTTATCATTAATTTATAATTAGAATTAATTGTTAATGAATACTTTGTATTTTAGAACAAAACGAAAAGAATAAAGAATTTAAAATGAAATAATATTAACTAAAAAGTAGCTCAGTTGTTACTGTCCTTGGTTAAATATTTTAACAGAACTAGCAGAAATGAATTCACTAAACGTTCTATTAAGTATAAATAAATTACAACAGTATATAGTGCGATATTAAGAGCAACTTTTAATTAAATGCATATATCTCAGTAATTTCACACAAAATAAATACAGGTATTAGGACTAATTAACACTTATTTTTCTATTTTCTAAATAGTGAACAAATTATATCTTTTCATAGTTGCATTTAAAAAAATATTTTTAGCTCTTATTTAAATAAAATTTATAAGCTTATATTATAATTGATTGCTAAAATATTTTAGTAAATTTCTATTGTTCAACAGTTACATTGAAATTAAAAAAAATCTTAGTTCGAAAAAAATAGTCTTAATTGGTGTTTCAACTATAATTAAATGTTATTTTTAATTGAATATTTTTGGAAAATTATCTTTTATACAAATCAATATAATAATAGGCAAATGGTATGTAATATGTATGTATATCGGCAAGGACAGAAAAGAAAGGTTGTAAACACATACATGTGAGTGAAAACCAAATATAATAATTATTGTCTCAAATTTGAAGTAACTGATTGTTGTTATGATTTTAACTGCCATATTTGTCAGTTGTATTAATGTTGGACGCTGAATATGCCACGGGAAGTTGCTAGTCTTCGGTTAATAAAAAATACATTTCTTTGTCATGTAAATAGCACTTTCATTATTGAAATCAATTTTTAAAAAAATATATCTATTTTGCGGTGAATAAAGGGAAAAAACAACGTTAATTAAATAGTCTTTACATGTAAGTTGCAAATGTATGGATATTCCATATCTAATGTAAAAGGAAAGTGAACCACAGATCTAGTTCATCAATCCTTGATTATAAGACAAAAAGTAGTGAAAAGATGATTAAAGTTAATTTATTTATAAATAAACCTCATTTGAAAGTTTTCGAAGCAAAACACATCTTAAGCACTTTTACTTATTATAAAGTATTCAGAAAATGTTTGCCTTTCTGCAAATAAGTAAGTACTGCATACTTATTCTTAAAACTAAATATAACCACACACTTTCGACAAAAACAATGCTTTTGTTTTATAGCGAAAATCGTATGCAACTATTTTATTTTTAAATTCGGTTCTACAAAAATTGAGTAGCAAAATTGAAATAAATTTAGTAATTATTCCAAATTCCAATCAGATGGATTACAGATCGTTATTAAATACTGATTCATATGACTTTTCTGGAAAATTCCATAAATTATTTAACAAAACAGCTAACAATTAAAATGCTTTTTTATGACGAATTGGCCAGGTTGGAAAACAAAATCATAAAGTTATAATAGCCTACTGGTGGTCGAGTTGTGAAGGTGACCGCTCCAAAATTGGTAGGTGTTGGACTTGATTCTCGTATAATGTAAATTTTCGATATTTTTCGGTTAAGGATTTTTATAAGTCTTACAGTCGCTAAAGATCTTAGTACTTATAAAGCGAAATAACTATTACAAGAAAAGGTTATAACATCTTTATATACTAATGTATGTTCAGCTATGCTTTTACCTTTAAAAGTTAAAATCTAAGAAAAAAATATAAGTATTAAACAAAACCCATAATTTTGAACACATTTTTTTTTCTTTTTTCAAAACAAATAGTTTACATTTTTTGGGAAAAAAAGAAACAACATACTAATTAATATTCTAATTTAACAATTAAAATGACAACTACTTAACTTCATTCAACTTCAGTAAAATTAAACAGTACTGACTCAAGAGGAGGTAAAATATCAGATTTTTTTTCTAGTAGTTTCAGGGAAATGTCTTAAAACTCAGCTACTTAAAAATATATAGCCAACGTCGAAATTCATGTATTTACAGGAACGAATACATGGAAGAGATAAGTACCCATGAAAGTAGGTACCTTCCTCTTCCTAAGCTCATAATCGAAGCAATTTCTGAATTTTGAAATCGCCAACCAATTATAAGGTCAACATACTAAGTCTCTACCCACTAAGCTTAGACCAAATTTTCTGAGAAGTAAAAAAATCTCTTGAAAATGGCCACTTCTAATTCAAATTCTGTATCCTCTGTTTTAAACAGTAAATGTAAATTAAAGGACCTTAAAAGGAGTTTTTTCATTTGTTCATAAAATCTTTTTCTTTGAATGTTTACAATAAATTGAAGGTGTTTATTGATTTATGGTACGAATTTTATAAAATAAGCTAGTCTTAATTTTATTAATATCATCAAGTTGAAAGTTTAAATGTTTGGTACTCTTTTACTCAAAATCTATTCGAACCAAATTTTATATACACCCATGAAAGATTAATCCCAAGTTAAAATTAACATAGCAAATTATACTAACATGAAAATTATGTCTGCTGATTATCAGTGTTTCTGTTTGAAATTCAAATTGGAAAAAAATACATACAATTGATAATTAAATGTTGTGATAAAAATAAATAGAAAAAATAACATTTTACACGAATATTGAACATCGAACCATAAGATCAAAGTAAAGATAATGGGCACTGTGGAATAAGGTTCCATTTAGAATTAATAATGACGAGCGCATTCTCTTACACACATAAAAAAAGTAATATGATTTGTATTACGTAATATACAGTTCGGATATCTGATGTCATTTGTTGGCTCAAAAAATTACAAATCAAATCAAATTACAACCATGTTTAGTACTGTACAGTACGTAGTCTTTTTGTCTGTTGATTATTTTAATTCAATATTTTTGATTGTTTAAGATGAATTGAATGTTCATCAATGTTTATCAACAATTTTGAACACAACCTTGATGCACGTCTTAAATTCTGGTCTTTGTGCGAATTGGTATTTTAGAATTTAGTATTATGTAACCAGATAGGGCATTAAGTCATTGAAAAATGAACTTATAATTAATTTTAGAAAAATTAACTTTAGTGTTGCTCTAATGAAATCATCATTTTCTAAGGGTGGAGATATTTTCATTTGTTGAAATAAAAGATATGTGAACAAATTTACAGCACCATGAACAATAAATTATACTCCAAGGTCTCAATGTACACGCCAAAGAAGTTGAAAAATTCAATGTTTTTTCAGTCACTAATTATTATCTTGACTGACATCATTCGAACGAGACCTTTTGGAAATATTATTCATTTATGGAAATGGGCTGTTACTTGTAACAAGGAATACGATCTATATCAATAATTGATGCACTAAAAGACGTTATATTTATATTTAACGGTATTTTTTAAATGACAAAAGCAACTTTATACTTGAACATAGTACTTAATTTACAAAAAAAAAAAATTGATTATGTCTCACTTAACTTACATCCTATTTCCTTATTGAAACTTAAAATAGGCTACTTTTACCTTACTCAGAAGCTACATACGTATAATACATAGAATAATTAAAAATATTTTTTTAGTTGTTTTTAATATAAGTAATAGTAAATGTTACCGCATTCGTTCGATTTTGCTGGCTTTAATTAAAGATTTAATTAACAATTTCCTTTCTTTACTACGGTAAAGGTATTAGAAAACTGTAGATAACTTTATTTTTATAAAATTTTGAAAAGAATGATAATAAACTTTAGTTGGCTTTTATATTTAAATAAATTATTATTAAGCATCTATAATTCAAACTAAAAACGGGAATTAATCTTAAATTTGCATACCTTGTGATAAGCTATGGTCGATTGAAAAAGCAGCTATTACAAAAATTATTATAGCACTAGATAACACATGATTCACATTTTGAGAAAACTTATAATACACTGAAAATGCCCCCATGGCATATATACACACACATTCACCTTGCTAAAATGTTAACAATGGCACTAACCGATTTCCTAATTACCGAAAATAGTTTGAATGTCCAACTTAAAACAACATATTTTTTGAAATTTTCATTGAATGAATTTCTTTAACCATTATCGCTACATATCGCATTAAAATCACTTTATGTAAAGAATATAACACAACACGCTTTAAGAATATATATTTTTGAATAAAAAATAAATATTGAAGGAAACTGTACAAAAATCAGTTTAAAAATATAATTATAAATTCAAACAAAACATTTTAAGAGTGTAAAAATGATTGCTAAGAAACAGTTTCAAAAATGTTCCACTATAGAATTTACTTGAATCTTCCACTATCGGGTTTCACTTAAACTTGGTTCAACTTTTATTATTTTAACGATTTTGAAAGTTAAATAATTGGTCTGACCGACAGTTGTTGGGTAAATGGTTGGAATAACAATAATATGAAAGTTTCTCATGCATGGTTAAGAGTGGTAAAGAGTATGAAATCCCTCCTCATTCACATGTACTGAAGAGTGGACAAGACACGTTCACAATTGGTTCATTTCACCTGCAAACTACAAAGAACTAAGAGAATTATCAATATGGACAATCTAATGTCGCTAGCAATATAATAAGTCAATAAAATATAATATTTTATTAAATGGTATATTTATTTAGAAGATACTCTGATGGTTTTTAGGCGCCACGATTTGGCAACAATTAAGTATAAGTTTGACAAAGAAATAGACGAAGTTTTATACTTAATAAAAGAAATTAATCATAATACATTTTACTAAAATCATTATTAAAAAAAAAAACTTTCAGAAAAAGTTTTTCAAAAATTATATTTTTAAACATATTAGAAGTTCTATACCAGAGGTGGGCAAACTTAATACTGGTATGATCGACAATAATTTTTCTCATTTATTCACGATCGACTCCGAAAAATGGGTTATATTAAAAACAAATACATACTTAAGAAGATACATGGGTTTAATCGGGGAAAAAATGGCCTATTTTCAAAAAAAAATTTCCATCTATAAAAAATAAAATACTTTACTTAAAGTTTTCACTATCTTAAACATACACATTTTTCAAAAAAATTCTGAAATTTTCGTAGAAAAATATTTAAAACTCCGCTATTGCGATGTCATTCTCGGTGACCCTTTGGAAAAAAGATGGGTCCGCGTTAACCGCAAAACTCATGGTAGAATCATTCGTGAAAAAAGTAAAAAAGAAGAGAAAAAAATACGTATTTTAGTTAAGACCGTTAAGACCATAAACTAGAACTTGGACGAAGGAAAAAAAAAGTAAAAAATAGATTTTTGGTAAACATTTTTACAAAAAAATGAAAATTTTGGTGAAACTTGCTGTATATTTTTTTTAAATAGTTGTAATTGAAGAAAAAAATCCTTTGCCCAAGTCCTAGTAAATTGTATCTTGAAGACCTGTGCAAAATTTCATCAAAATCGGTTGAGTGATTCTCGAGTATTCTTAAGAACTAACTAAGAAAACACAGTTTTGAGAAAAACGTGACAATAAACGAGCATTTGTATCGATATACCTGCGGCGGTTTGAATTCTTAAGGATATATCTCCGAAAATATTACTTGGATCAATTTGAAAATCTACGACAATATTCTAGAAATATAAACATTAATAAGACAATAAAAAATCGATCTTTTGAATCAGTGAAACCCTTGCAAAGTTGCAACGTCTTAAAGACATAATGAATAGAAAGAAGTATTAGAAGCACTATTTGGGAATCAGAAATATTCATTGTAGAAGTGATGCGTGTTTTCAATTAAAAGATTGAAAGTTATCTAAAAATTATTTATTATTTAAAATGCTTGCGATCGACTATCTACCAGTTCGCCATCGACCGTTTGTCCACCCCTGTTCTATAAGAGACGATTTCTAACAACTGAAATAACATTTTAAAGGAAAAAATTACAGCTTTTTGATTTATTAAGTAAATGTACATTGACTACACTTTGAATGACCATTTAAAATAATGTTTACATACACGTGTTGTCACTCACTTTAAACATGTATACATTTGAGACCCCGGCGAATTTAAAAAAAATGTAAACAACCTGAAATCTTCTGTCTTAATGCATTATCAATTTCAATTAGATTTGTTTTTCATAAAAATTTAAATTCTTAAAGAAAAGTAGAAAATAAAGTTGGTTTTATCATAAGGGCATCTAATAGTCAATATGTAAGATCGTCTTTAAATCTTTTAATTCATTAAGGGTTCTTCTTTCATATTGGTAAACAACCTTTATAATGTGTCCAAATCCAAACAAAGAAAAATTAAGTTTAAGAAAAAAAAATCACCGATTTGAATTCATCCGTAAGAACAATAAATTTTATTCAAGATTACGAAAATTTTGCGATAATATTTTTATCGGTGTCTTTCAGTAGTATGAAATATTGAATATTCGCGAGGAATTTATGCAATAAAAAGATAAATTGTTAATAATGATTTAAAAAAAGTTTTTGGTCACTTTTCTTCACATTAAGATTTTAGGCCCCTGGAATTAATTGCCTTCTAATTTATTCGCAAACGTAAAGGAAATGATCGCCGGCCAAGCACGACAGTTCAATTCTTCAAATTTTTTCATTAAGGTTGATAGTAAATATCCACCTAAACACCTACAGTCATGTACCAAACACAAATACCGGCAAAAACAGCATTTTTAAAATATTTCCGGCAGTACTCACCTGCCGTTTATATTAATTGTTAAATTAAACGCAATGGTTCAAAAGTCAAAAAAATGTCCTTGAAGAGTTATACTTTGAAAAAGAATATTATACATCAAAATTCGGGAAGAATTTTTTGGATCGAAAGTTAACTTTTGTTCAGAGTACTCCATTCATTGTCTTGATTGTCCCGATTACGATAAAGAAGTATTGTGGTTGTATGAAACAGTTCAAACAAATATAGATATTATAAATACATACATATATGCATTTTGTAAAGCTTACTTTTTAAGATACAAAAAACAATTTATTTATAATGAAAATTGGCTTACAAATATAATGAACCAAAAAATCACTAAATATGTTATCAATATGAATGATATGAACATTTAATTTCTGCCTTACATACCAATTTTACTGGTATACATGGACCTTGTACTTGTACTGTATACTTACATACCTGGTGTATACAAAAGTATATTGAAATGTTTTTTATTACAAACATGATTTAATTATGTAATAAGCAATAAGAATATCTTTGGATGATGATATTCTAGGAATAAAATTTAGTGATCTGTATGTCTGTATCATATTATATCGTCGTATTTAAAACATAAGTATGCAACTATCTTAACGGTTATGTCAATATTGGGGTATTTCACATATTATATGAATAGAAGTGGATTTTTAGATAAAATATTTGTTAGATAGAATGGATAGAATATTGTAGAAACAATAATATAGAAACAGATAAAATAGCGTAAAAATATGAATTAAAAGTCTAGTTTCGGATAAATAATGAACATTCAACATTAGAATGTTTTCTAAGAATCTCTTTCTTAGTACAAGTCCTAATAAATAAATAGAAATATAAAAATATATATACTCATTACATAGTACTTTAGTTCATAATCTCCATAATCCTTTGATGTTGTGACTCATCATATAACAGCTGCAGGCAAATCCAATACTTTTTGAAATGTATCGAAGTTCTAATTAATTTAATTTTTAATTAATCAAATATTCCAATCGCCGGGAAATGAAGAATAACGTTTTAGCGGTTTTAACGGATTTGCAGAACTTATAATTCCGAATGGCGAATTATTATTCCGAAAGGATATCTTTCAAAAAAACTAATAAGATAGAATATAATAAAATAGAAATATACACTAGAATTTAAGTTTCGAGCTATTAGAATTAATTTTCTTAAAAAAATATTGACTCATGTCTCTTTAGAACCCCTCAAATCTGACAATGTTATATTTCCTACTCTATTTTTTTATTTAATTCGCGATTATTTTGTTAATTCCATTAAAATATGGTACAATTTTCTCTTTCGTGGCTAAATTTTCATTATGAGCCGATTTATTTGCGAATTAAATTAACAACAAAATAGAAAATACAACATTGTCAGATTTGACTGTACTAAAAAGGACTTGATCCAAAAAAATATACCTCTTCATAATAACTCATATAATCTTTAATAATGGAGTAAATTGTAGATATTTTACATAAGATTTTATTGCTTTACAAATAATTTCAATCAAATAGTTAATCAAAATGATTGTTTATTTAAGTTTTTTTCAAACAGAGTTTAAACTGGCACGGCTCCAAAATTATGTAGAACAAAAATTCACATACAATTATTATAAGTTTGTAATTTATATTAACAACAAAACCTAAGTTACGTTATCTGTTAAGAAGGGATAATTTAAATTTAATGGTTTTAAATTGCCCCTAATGATCTTTTTGAACACATGTTAGAAACAATAGGTTGATTCATTCTAACTAGGTTGATAAAAAATAAGTGATAGAAAATAGTGATATTTAAAATACTGTATGTATATAGTAAATGTATATAAAATGAACATGTGACAGAAAATAGAAAAGTAAGTTATCAGGTGACGCAATAAACACAGGTACTAACAATTTATTTAGTTTCTAACAAAAGTCTTTCATTAACTTCGATTAGCTTTGGAATTGAATTATTTGAAAATATTTTCTGTCATTTTTAGAAAAGGACGTGTACTGAAAATTCACTTAGTGAATTTTCAAGAAATAAAAAAGAAGCTAATTGAATTTGTATTTTGCCGCTAATAATATCTCCTCCCAGCTCAACCTTCGACTCCTCCTGCAAAAAATAAATTGTCAACTCCTGATAGAGTAAAACAAAGACAACATATACATATATCTCATTATAGTCTACGTTTATAAGTTGAATTTCCGCCATTTAGAAGTGGTAGGAGAAAGACGAGAAAGACAATTTGAAGTACACAAAAAAAAATTGAAACCATTTGGAATTATTATAGGTGTTTTAAATGTAACTGATGTAACTATTTCAAATTGTCTTTTTAACAGGGTTGAATATATATTTGGCTCATCTGCTCTCATCCTTCAATTTGAAAATGAAAACACGCATAACGAGAAATCTCGCAAGGGTATATAAAACGCAATAAAAATTAAAAGTTTAATAAAATCATTACATAACAAAAATAAAAAGCAAAATATTATTTTTAAAAAAATAATGACGCAACTGTATGTAATTTTGCTCGCATATGCGTGTAAATAGTAAATATGATTTTGAATTTGAATTTAAGGTGACAGTTCTATTTTTATTTGTCGAAAGGATATCTACAAAAGACGGTTTCATCCCAAATTTGGAGTGCTTTTACTGGTTTTGACCTATTAATTGTAAAGCTTCTTTTAGTGAATCGAAAATAATCTCATTAATTTATATTATATAGGTTTTAGATATGTCAAAATAAGAAACATAACCTCATAAAATGCTTTCAACATTTCGTTTACAACATTTATTGAAACATCCCATTCTTCAACATGTATTTAATAGGAAATCAAGTAAATTATTTTCAGACTCAATTTATTTTTATAATGTATGCACCAAAGGAAAACCACCATGTCTCAAAAAGTACATTTACTTTAATGAAAAGCGGGTATGATCTTAGTATTTGTGTGTGGCTAAATTGTAATTTTTATATTTATTCTTTAGGTTATTCAACAGCTAAATAAAGAATATAGTGCCGTATGTTCCCTTATTCAACGATCTGTTCATCATGCTAGTTTTACGCCATCAAATAACACAAGCCGATCGTTTCATACATCCAGTAAATTTAATCAAACATCCTCCGATAATTCAAGCCAAGATCCTAAAAAGGATCCAAATAAAAATGATGAGGATACACGAATGTCGTCTGTCCTTGCCAAAGTATTTCTGTGGATGTTAACAGCATATATGGTCATTGCTTTCCTATCAATAATTTTCCCCGGTGCTAATCAAGCAGAAGTAAGAATCAAAATAAGTTGTGAATAAATATATATTGATTGGATACTTTTAGGCGGTACGATATGTGTCCTGGAATGAATTTGTTCATCAAATGTTGGCTACTGGAGAAGTGGAAGAAATAATTGTTAGACCCGATGTAGAAATCGTTACAATAATACTATTTGAAGGAGCGGTAATAAAAGGGAAAAAAACTGATCAAAGAACTTACCAAATGAACGTTGCCGACATTAATAAATTTGAAGAACGTTTGCGAGAAGCTGAAAGAAAAATGGGGATTAGAGAAGGTGTTCCAATTGTTTACGAGCGCCGAACAGATTCAATTGGAAAATTATTAGCCTCGTTAGTATTAGCTGGATTACTAATGTCGTTTTTGGCTCGAGGACGAAATTTCAAACCACCCATCAGCATGGATTCCATTGTAAATAAAAATTACAAATCTTAGTTTTGAGTAATATTACTATTTAATTTTGTTTTATTTAGTCAAGCTTCACAAGAGCTAAATTTACATTAGTCGATCCAATTTCGGGAATTGGGAAAGGAGTTCATTTCAGTGATGTCGCTGGATTAAAAGAAGCAAAAATGGAAGTAATGGAATTTGTTGATTATTTAAAACGGCCGGATCATTATAAATCATTAGGAGCGAAAGTGCCGAGAGGTGCGCTTTTGCTAGGTCCACCAGGATGTGGAAAAACTTTGCTTGCAAAAGCGGTTGCAACAGAATCAAATGTTCCGTTTTTATCAATGAATGGCTCTGAATTTATTGAAATGATTGGTGGATTGGGAGCTGCTAGAGTGAGGTATGTATTGGTTTTTAAAAATTGTTCCAAAATGTGCAATTAATTATGATTAGCGTGAAAATATGTATTATAATGGCCCGAACTCCACGAAGGCGTCTGTGATGTAAATTGAAGGCTGTTCGTAATTAAAGTATTTTAAAAAAATTGTGACCTAAGTTTAATCGAATATGGTTGTAAAACAATAAAACTTAAAAATAGATTATACTACAAGTCAAATGCGTGTTGAGCTCTAAAAGAAGTATAACTGCTCTTGTAATTGCTTTGTTGTTTGTCAATTTTTTACTGTAAAATCTGCTTAAAAATCTTAAGTTTTTTTTCAAAGGACACCACTTGGGCTAATGGTGTTGGTTATAGTTTTTGAACCACATAGATATCTCTATTAAATAATAAATAAATAATACCCTGAAAATCATTCCCTTACTATGTCCCAAACTTGAGATTAGCTCAGTTGTGAACTTTTAAGTCAAAAAATTTTCAAAATAAATGTTTGCAAATCCGACTAGGTGATTAAAAACACAATAGATTTTCAAAAAACTTTTGACTTTGGGATGAAAAGTAAAGAACACGTTTTCAAATATATTTTTTATATGTGTCCCATGAAAGAAAATTATTCCCTCACACCTTTACTAACAGTCGATATATGAAGTCAGCTGTAATCATTCATGAAGGCTCTCATCGATTTTTGATTGTTGGCAATACTATTAATTATTTCACTTATTTAAATCATCTTACGCATGCTAGAAAATCTGTCCCAAAATAAAAATATGAAAATTATTTCAAGATTACATTTTCAATCATCATTCCCTCATATTGAATAAAAATAGAGGTATTTACTATATCTTAATAATAATTGCACAGTAAAGTAGGTTTTCAGGGGCAGTAAACTTACACAAAAATTCAGATATAACAAAAATGTATGTACCAAGAGTTTTTAAGCTATAGTTCAATTCGTTATTCCCTTACTTTAAATTGAAACGAGGGAATGACGATATACGAGTTAATGGCTTTTAAAACTTGACTTTTTTATTTCTTTGCTTATTTAATCCTTAAATTCACCAGTTTTTTCTATTTAAAGATATGAACATGATTCATATTGCCTTTAGTGAAAATTATTGCTGTAAGTACAATACAGAGATAAAGTAGTTCATTTCGACGGAACAAGACAACAAATTACACTTTACTGAGGAGTATTATATTTACGTAACAATGATACTGTTAGGGCCCAAACTTTTTGTTCACTATCAAACAATAACAGACACGAATCAATGACGGTATAGCCTATAAAAACTATTCTCTCATTTTTAAAATTATAAATCATTCTTATAATTCGTCTAAAATAAGTTTATTCTGGGGACCACTATATTGGTGAAATCTATTACACAAATATTACAAAATTAACAAAGAAATCAAATTTTTTAAATTATTTTTTATATATTTTTTTCTACTAAATTTCGGAATTTGGTGAGAATTACTCATATATAACTAAGTTTGGTTATTAAATAAGAACTTTAGACAATAACTTTTTATAAGAACTTTTTACAATAAGTATAAGCTAATTCTTAATCCTCCACTTGCAAGTACAAATAAAATTAATCAGTAGACATTAATTCGCAAAATTTTAAACGCGTAGAATTCGTAAAGTGGTACATAAATAATAATTGTTAGGTAGTTATTGCTAGTGTTAGAATAATTAAATATTTGTCCGAGGTTGTAATATCTTAGTCGTCGCTAAATTAATAACTTACCAAACCATTAAAAGCACTGAAAAATAAGAATTGTTTTATTTATTATTATTTTTATATCGTTTTAGAGATTTATTCAAAGAAGGTCGTAAAAGATCACCGTGTATTATTTATATTGACGAAATTGATGCTATAGGCCGTAAAAGAAGTGGCCAAGTTTCTGGAGGATCAACTGATGGAGCTAGTGGCGAAAGCGAACAAACTTTAAATCAGTTGTTGGTTGAAATGGATGGAATGGCATCTAAGGAAGGTGTAATTATGCTAGCATCAACTAACAGAGCCGACGTTTTAGATAAGGTTTGCATATTATATTAGTTTTTATTCTCTAATTTTACTCAGTTATCCAATAGGCTTTGTTACGACCGGGACGATTTGATCGACATATTTTAATAGATTTGCCAGATCTTGACGAGCGTAAACAAATTTTTGAAACACATCTTAAGGGTATCACCCTGGAGGGCAAACCTGAGGATTATTCCAAACGGTTGGCGTATTTAACACCAGGATTTAGCGGAGCTGACATAGCGAATGTTTGCAATGAAGCAGCTTTGCACGCTGCACGACACAAGGAAACTTCTGTTAAAAGAAGTGATTTAGAATATGCGGTTGAAAGATTAGTTGGTAAGTAAATGAGTTGGTAAGCATAATGATGGAAGTTGGTTATTCTATTTCTGTTTAAGGTGGAACTGAAAAACGAAATCATGCGATGTCTGCGCAGGAAAAACGTGTAGTAGCTTATCATGAATCTGGTCATGCAATTGTTGGTTGGTTATTAGAACATACAGATGCTTTACTTAAAGTAACCATAGTTCCTAGAACAAGCTTAGCTTTGGGATTTGCACAGTATACACCAACTGAACAAAAGTTGTATTCAACAGAAGAGGTGAGCTTTTTTATTTTATTGAGTTATTAGATATTAATAATTTTGTATTTATAGCTGTTTGATCGTATGTGTATGGCCCTTGGAGGAAGAGTGGCGGAATCATTAATTTTTAATCGTATTACAACGGGAGCTCAAAATGATTTAGAAAAAGTAACGAAAATGGCTTATGCTCAAATTCGATCATTTGGAATGAATACGAATGTCGGTCTTGTATCGTTTGACGAAATGCCTGCAGACGGTCCAATGGGAAAAGGAAGAAGGCCATATAGTAAACGTTTACAATCTTTAATAGATACCGAAGCACGAATACTAGTTTCCAAAGCTTATCAAAAAACGGAAGAACTACTGAAAAATAATAAAGATAAATTAAAACTGGTACAGTAAAATAAATACAAATAATTTAATTTTTCTAATAATTCGTTTATTGTCTTAGTTGGCTGAAGAGTTATTGAAAAAAGAAACTTTAAACTATGACGATGTAGAAAAATTGATTGGACCTCCGCCATATGGTCAAAAACGCCTAATTGAACCAGCTGAATTTGAAATTTCAGTCGGAAATATTTCAACAGAAAATACTAGCGAGCAAAAAACTATGAAAAAATAGTGTAGTTTATTTATACGTTTTGTAAAAAGTAGTTCTTTCACATTTTACACTTTTTATTTGTAAAAATTGTAAAATGTTGTAAATTTTTGTTATATACTTAATTTATAGTATAATAAAAAATAAAATTTATCATCCGAATTTCTAAATATTTTATTTTTAATTAAAAAAAATATCAAAAATATATAAAACAGTTTTCAGGACAGTTAACGTGAACAAATTTGAGTGAATTAAGGGGCAAAAGGAAATCTGGACAGGTCAGAAAGAATTGACAACGCTGCATCAATTTTCAGTGGATTGCCATATTTTCTTACCTATTAATGGTATTTTGTATCTATAACAAAATATTAACATTATTTTGTACGAAGAAATTGAACTAAACAAAATATAACATATTTTTATACCAAATTATTTTGCATCAATATTATTTATACACCACAGACCATGTTATCACCTACCGAATAATTTTTCATATATTCACTTCCGTTTTAATAATTATTTTTATATGATTGTAGAAACTTATTGTATCTATACTTTAGATTTAAGATTAACTAGTTTAGATGATCGTTTACCCAAGTTTCTTGTAAAAAATTGTAACTTTGAAAAATTATCTATAAACATTTCAGTCATCCATGCTTCACACTTTTGAAATATGATCAGAAAATTTATAAATCGTTAAAAAAGGATGTAGAAAGAAAAATATTTTGCATTTTAAATATATAATTTCTAAACATACCACGAATAGCGATTTATCGGACACTGAACATTTGATGACACAGCTGAAGTACCGAATGTTAGATAAAATATGTGCGAGTACAATTTGGAGGTGTCAATTAGTTATCTGGTGAAATATGCTTAAAATATTTAGGGATGGAGTAAACTGCATATAGAACATCATTTTTTATTGAAAATGAGATCTTCACTACAAGTTGAGCTTGAAAGACGGTTCTACTTTAATGCTACGTTTCTAGATTTCCTAGGACCAAAGATCTAGTAGGCCCGATAGTGATTTTCCTCCACTTCATAAGAAAAAAATAATTGAAAATGATAAAACTATTCTAATAGCAACAGTTTCTGGAACTATTTAAAAGAAGTCTCTATAGAATATAAAATGGAAAATTATAAGGATGCGGAGATTATGGTTAATGGAATTATTTTTTTTATAAAATCTGTCCGCTTATATCGGAAAGCAGATCCTTATAAGTGTTATAAGTAGTGGACAACAAAAACAAAACATTATCCAAGCTTAGCTTAATTTTTCCAGTAGTGTATGAAATGAGAGGCTATTTTCAGAAGCAGATATATGATGAAAATCGCAATCGTTTGTTATTAACAAATGCGGAAAACTAGTTTAATCTCATTTAACACAACTTACCAAAAATACATTTTAAGTATTTTATTTTTAATTGTTATTTACTGTCGCTTTATAACTATTAAGTCTTTAGCGATTCTAGAGTTAATAAAAAAACGTAAAACGAGAAATATAGAAAATTGGCTCGATATGTAACACGTATCAGTTTTGGAGCATTCATCCAAATAAATGCATTTTTGAGTAAAACATGTTTTTTTCATGATCTGGTATTTGGTCGATAAGTATGTCACATACTGGACCGAATACCGAAAATTAAATGAGTAGCTGAATATTCGTGGCATCTCTAATAATTTCGAACTATTCGTATAATTTAATGTGTACAAAATCGACTTTGATCCAACTTTATGGCTTTCGAATTAAAATTTTTAAAATTGAAATTATTTCTTTGTATGTGGGAAATGTTTTTTTCTTATTTTTTCCACAAAAACATATAAACCATTTTGTAAGTAGAACAATGGTTTGTCAAGGTATTCAGTAATTAGGGAAATCTGGAAAGTCAAGAAACTCATGAAGCCAAAAGAAAAGCCAGAGAGTTTACAATCTAGAAATTTTCAATTTCTTCACAATTCAATTAATACTATTAAAAAATTACAACATCAATTCATTTTTTTCATAACAATGATCACCTCTCTAACTGAAAAGGTTTTCTTATTTATTTTAGTTCAGAAAAAAGAGAGTTTGAACTTGAAAATCAGAAAATTTGTGCTGAAAAAAATTAGTCGTACACAGTTGGGTTTAAATACTGTTCATCAAAATTGGATCAGGCGTTATTGAATTTAAAAAAGACATATAAATAGTATACATTAAGTATACAAAAATAGCAAATTTGAATAAGAGCACCTTAAAACGAGGTTTAGAGTGCTCATATTTTTTTTTTAATGTAAAATCCTATAACTTTCCAAAATAACATTCTATTTTTTCAGGAAAGTCTCCTGTTATTATTATTTTTTATAAGAAAAAGCTATAAAAATCAAATGTGCAAAAATGTAACTTATCCAGAAGAAAAGAAGCAAACCTTTCATAGAATATATGACCTTGAGTATTTGTTCTTTCCAAAAAATGCAATAAAAAATAATAAGAATAGAAATTATGTCTCGACTTATCACATAAAAATATCGAGAAAAGGGAGAAGGATCTTTAATTTAAATGTGACTTTATAACAAAATGTATATTTTGTTTTTTCCATAAAAACGGTGAAAATATATTCATTCGGTTAATGCTCATTGTTAGTTAATTTGGTAATTTTAATAGGGTTTTTGGACTAAAAAAAATAATCATTTTTTTTCTACTGATTTGTATTTGATTTTCGTACGACGTTTCGTCGCCTTTCGGACTTTATCAAGTATTCAATCATATATCATTAAAAGTCAATTTTATTAAAAATATAATTGAAATTATTGTCGAGACCAAAGGCGGATTTAAGGGTACCATTTAACCCCCACAGTATTTTTGTGTACTGTGGATATTCCATCACAGTACATACTTAGAAACAAATTAAATTATTAGAATTGTTAAAATATATGAATAAAATAACAGAAAGAACATTAGTGAAACTCTAGTCTATTTCTGGCTGGAATTACGAATTTTTTTCGTGATCCCTTTCACGCTCTTGCAAATGAAAGATGATATTGTGCCTCCCCCTCAAATCCTATAATTAATCCCCAAATAATTAAAAAGGAATCTCTCTCAATATCACAGTTAAATATCACTAATAATAAACATAAAATGTATTCTGGTAAATAGATAGTATTTTATTTAATTTTCAAATATTTTGCTGGTAAATTATTTGAAAATAAAATAATATATATACTAAATAATTTAACTATATTTTTAATAATATTGACTTTTAATGATATATGAGTAACTACTTGATAAAATTCCGAAAGGTGACGAAACCTCGTACGAAAAATCAAATATAAATCATTAAGAAAAAAATGTGGAAAATATTTTTCTTGGTTTTCCACCACTTTCCAAATTAAAAAAAATCGGACCCACTTAATTTTAGTTTTTCAGGGATTGTAGGCAATCTGGAATATGTATCTTCAAATTGAATTAAAAATCATTCTATTTTGACAGATTATAGATATCAATATTTTAATTCCTATCGTTCCTGAATAGATTAGTACATTTAAAAGCTTGTATTTTTATTTTTAGGGGAATAAACAATTCAGAATTTAAAGTACATATTAAATAACGTACAATAACGTACATATAAATAACGTACATATTAAATTCACGAATTGTGAATTTTTGATTCACCTAATAAATACATAAACATAAATACATTAAAAATAAATTACTTATAAACAATCAATTCAATTTAAATAATATAACAATTAAAAAAAACATTTTTATTATTTAAAATACAATAGGTATATTAAAACAAAATGAATTTTTCAATGGTTATGAATGGTTACAATGTGGGTGGTCGAATTGGGTCACATAAAAAAATTAAGCCACATTCCACTCTATGAAACATCCCTTTCTTATTCTCGGGAAAAAACAAAAGTTCTACCTGTAACTTGACCAATCATTAAATCACTCTCGAAACGAAATTTCAAATCACCCGCTTATCAGCAAGCTGAAGAAATAAAACAAGTTTTTCTTGTATCTTTGTTGCACAAACGTAGGAAACGAGACAGAGAACTTAAGTAGTATTGTTTGAAATATTTCTCGAAACAAGTTTAAAGAAGTTGTATGAATAAAGTCAATACGACTTCAGTTAGTGGTAAAATTAAATTAAATTTTCAACAAGTTGCGAACGTTAAATTTGATTGATTGTTTATTGATCTTACTTTTCGACGAGGTAAGTGCTATTTTATGTTTAGTTTTAAAGAAATAAACAATTTAGTTTGATTATTCAGGGGCAAAAATAGAAAATACCCGCAGGGTGTTTAATTTATTAATTGATTCACTCTCTTAGCTCTGTTGTATGTTTCTCGCGCGTGTTCAACCAATATTCAAATAATATTCATCTTAGTTTATTCATTTTTATTCAAGGTTACATATCATTTTTAAAAATTTTCTTCATATTTGTTAATTTAAAAAAAAAACTGTCATTAACAATCTATAATACAGGTGTTGCGCTAAATTTATTGTTGAACTAAAATTAAAAAAATATATATTCTTTATTTACATCCAATATCTACGGTCGTGTAATTTTTTAAAACTATTTTGACTCTAAAGAATATTTCTTATTGTTTAAGATGAAGAATTGGCCATGGGTCATAGGTGCTGCATTAGCGATGGGAGTTGTTTTAATAATGGTGCCGGTGGAAAGTTGTAATGAAATCGTATGTGGAAGTATTGTCAGCAAATGTTTGATAACGGAATCTTGTAAATGCGATTTAAAAAATTTTACATGCTGTAAAGAATGTTCAATATGTCTCAGCGATTTGTATAGCCAATGCTGTTCATGTGTGGGTGAGAATAATTATTTTATAAGATGAATTTATTTCAATTATCCACATTAACACACGCGAGCTCGCTATTACAGTGGAATGTCTAATAATTGTATAATTCTTTTTGTTTTTGTAGAAATTTGCCCCCAACCAAACGACACGAACTTCCACAATTTGAGTTTAAACAGTCAAGTGGATGATTTGGACGATAGAAGTATTGAGGGATTATTCAATGCATTAACTGAAGAACCAGATCCAAGATGGATTATTTACACGTATCCTAATGATTTTAGCTCCATATATTCAACATTTGAGCCGAAGCATGATCAATATTTACGTAAGATATATCTCACAACATAAATTGGCTATTTTCAGCCAAAACCATTTATGTGTAGTGCAAAAATACTCTTGCAAAATTGTTTGAAAGCTCAAAACATTCTTTTGAAAGGTCTCAAGACAAGTACTACAAAAATCTATGTTTTCGTCAAAATTTTCACTTTTTTCACAACGAATTACGTAAAAATAACCCGCATATATATATATGTATATATATATATATATATATATATATAATACAGGTATTATATATATATATAATACATATTATATATATATATATATATATATATATTAAATTTTTCTATTATATAAAAAAACTTTTTGTCTAATATCTATTCTCCGAAATGTCCGATATTTGTTTTGATAGAAGTCGCGGGGTCACCAATAGCGGAGCAAGCAAAGGATACCATTGTCGCTATTATTTCTTGTAGCCACAGAAAAATGTTGATTATACTTACATGAAACAAACAATTTTGTGATGTCATATCTCTTAATCTTATCACATTGCAGGATTACTTTTTGATTAACCTTAATGGAACTTAGGTAGTTAAAAATGATCATAAGTTTTACCTTTATCAGAATAGTGCATTTGTTAGAGTCCGTTTTCAATATATCGAAGACATTAAAATGATTTATAATCTATCAGATTCAACTAAAAATAATTATTAGAAGATTGATTTTATAAATTGAAGCACAAAAATTTACTTACGCAAAATTTGACTTGAGCAATCTTTTAAAGGAGTTAGGGGTTGGGGAAAGAAGCGAGGCGGAGTATCTTACTAGTATATAAATATATTTATGTACATAAACTTACATACATTTATATAGTTATAACTTTTGTAAACTAGGGATATAAAAACATAGTAAAGAATCGATAAATTGGTTGTGTCCATACTTTACATAATATTATTTATTTTTTAGTAGGAAAGTGGACTTAAAGGATGTAAATTCATATACTAATTATTAATTCAACGATGTTTCGATCCTTTATTTGACCTTCATCAGGCTTCTAAAAAATCATATTAATACAAACACGTTTATAGAACTTTTCAGGACATGCTTAATTGTTACATTGTTCGTTTACCTTAATATAAAGTACACAATATACATCTCAATAACAGCAACATTTTTTCTATATCACACACATACATTAAAAAATTTTTACATTATTTTTTTTTAATCTATGTGTCATATAGAAAAATGTTGCTGTTATTGAGATGTATATTGTGCACTTTATATTAAGGTAAATGAACAATGTAACAATTAAGAGTGTCCTGAAAGGTTCTATAAACATGTGTTTGTATTAATATGATTTTTTAGAAGCCTGATGAAGGTCAAATAAAGGACCGAAACGTCGCTGAATTAATAATTAGTATATGAATTTACATCCTTTAAGTCCACCTTCCTACTAAAAAATTAATAATATAGTGAAGAATGTTTTTTCGTTCTTTATAACCAAGTAGTAATGTGATACATAAATAATCTATATAAATACCTTAACAAAACATCACATGATGTACAAACATTTTTTTTATTTACTCAAATCTCTTAAAATTTAGAAATTGCATATTACTGTTTATTTTTATAAAAGCAACGTGTGTGCAGATCAAATGCGATAGAAGTGAAACCTTCAAAAATGTGAGCTTTAAGATAATGAGACGAATAAGAAAATTCAGGATAAGGATAGTTGTAGGGTTTATTTATGATAATATTGATACCAAGTTTAAAGCACAGAGGTATAGTATAGACCATAGAGGGTTCATGTTAAAAGTTTTACCTCGAAATTGATTCCAAAAATCTTATCTATCCTCAACTGTCATTTATATATGGATATTTTTATTTGAATAAACCGTGTATATGGCGTCAAATAGAAATATGAAAAACCTAGTGTGGCGTACGAAGCGCCGTCTATCTAGGCACAGTTTTTATGTTAACTAAAAATAACAGCTAGCAAATAAGTGGCGATGAGTGCCAACCTACACAAATAAGCGTTCAAATTTTACTTGCATTTACTTGCTTCTGTTTCCAACATCAGAGAAGAAAGACTTTCATAAATAAGTTTCTTTTCTAACACTTCCAACGTAGGTGTTGTCGCATTTTGCTTAATTTACTTCTTTGTGTTTACGTAGGCGGCGCTGGCAGTTACTTCTAGTGCGGCTTTTTGTTTACTGTACAGCATGTAAATTGCGCTGTCCACTATAAATATATCAGTGAAAACCATGTAAACACTATAATGATTTATACCCCTTTATCTCGTACGTAAAATCCTATAGATTTATGTGTATTCAATAATGTGATATCTGATTTATTAATGCTAGAAAATTTAATTCTTTACAATTATATATGTAGGAGCAATTTTTCTTTTTAAGTTTTGCGAAAAAGTTGACCAAAATATAGATTATTTTAATTTTTAATTCAACAGAGGTGTCCTCCTCTCCGTAAAAAGTTATATATTTGGTAAATAAACAGTTTTAAATGAACTTATTATTGTATTACACGAAGGTGGTTTTCGCTTATTGTAATCTGGTCCTTTATTTTTAATTCACGAATGATTTAAAATTTTAGAATCAATCGATAGAAATTCAGCTACTGTTCCCAACTGTACTGTTGCATTTTTAGTACAGTGTATGAGTTGGAATAAGTGCAAACAAAATTGCATTAGTATGGGAGCTTCTAGCGTCAGATGGTTCCATGATGGTTGTTGTGAATGTGTGGGAAGAACTTGTATTAACTATGGAATTAAAGAGAGCAGGTAATTATTAACTAATACAAAGAAAACAAAAAGATAGTAATTAGTGATAATTTTTTAGATGCCCCAAATGCAATGAATTAGAAGAACTAGACGATTTAAGTGAAGAAGCAGACTATGGAGATTTTGACTACAATTCTCAAAGTTTAAGTGATATGTAAAAAGGAAATAGTCAAAATTGATTTATTCGCTTTTATTTATCTTTGTAAATAATTGACGATTATACAATTGTATATACTTGACAATCTAAATTTTTTGGAATTCAAAAAGTTTTAGATAAAAAATCTTAAATATTGGAAGATTAAATTAAGTTATACTTTCATTAATATTTATCGTAATGAATTTTCATTGAAAATCATCAAGACTTGACAGAGTAAGAATCGATTCATTAAATTATAATCATTCATTGTATCGAAAAAGCAACTAATTCATTAAATTTAGATTACTTTGTCAAATCTTAAAAAAAGTTTGGTTTTGTACGAAAACTTAAATGTATTTTGTAATTTTAAATTCAATGTTATCACAGAGTCTTGTCGTTAGAAATTGTTATGAAATCATTTCTGTATCAATCCATTCAAAGTTGCTATTAAATAGAAAAGTAAGAATACTAAATTTTAATGTTTTCATGTATTTTTAATTAAGCCAGTAATAATTTATTATTGTAGAAAATCACAGAAAATTACAATTTATAGATTATAAATCTACATGTATTTTTACATTTAAAAATGCAATAAAGTCCAACACAATATGATGCCTTCAAGTTTATAACTCATTATAAACAATTTTTTTTTCCAAAAATTGAAACAACGAATTCCCCATGTTTTTGAAACATTATTTTTTTTAAAAAAATACTAACGGACTAGTTACTTAAGTTGAAACTACTTACACTAGATACGATTATATCGATTAAGATATCTACTATTCTATCCACTTGGAATACATCGCTGATTAACAGGGACTAACGTGAACGTTTTACTTTTATCACTATATTATATGAATTGTGTATATGGGGGGACATAAGGGACATAAAATTAAAAATTAATTAAGTTTACAACAAGATGACATGGTTTAAGCAAATTTGAAAGATTTTACTTAATTTACCTTTTTTCAGTATATTGTATTTATCCATTGTTTTCAGTGAATTCAACTTTTGAAAAATAATAAAATTAACATTATTTTTTTCAGTTGTATTCTTAGCAGAATAAAATAAAACGTCTCGTTTAATTCAGATTATTACCACCATGAGAGGTACTGTTCTCTTAAAAATCTCAATTAATCTAAAATTCAAGCAGATAGAAACACTACAAGTCAGGAAATTTATTAAAGTTACACTTTATTTTAAATTAACGAACACGTAAACTTTTTCATATTCTTTTCTTAATATAAAACCAGAGAAACATAATCAGGTAGATACTGTTCACTTATATTAATTAATTAATACCGTATTAATTCTACCGTAACATTTATATGAACTTCAAAAGTACAAAATTGTAGTTGAAAAACGATGGACATCTATTTTATTCTACGGTTATTATATTTACTTAGACACCTATTGCTCAGTAGTATAAAATTGCCTATAAACGTTAAGTGGTAATTCCGTAATGTCGCTATATAGAAATTACGATAAATATGATTGTTTTATTACTGTTCCCATAAATTACATTTTCTCCAAACCCGCTGGAGATTTATACGTTTGGTATTACACTATACGTAACAATTATTTCGAATAATCGTTCAAATCGGTAAAGCTCGAAAATACGACATTAAGACTAGACATTCAATGCTACCAAGAAGTAAAAATTCTTATTCTAATTTCGTCATTATAATAAACGTCAATATAAAAACAATTATTAACAGTCTCAATTTTTGAATCACATTACATATGGTTCAAAATTTCTATTTTGATTTGAAATCATTTGATATTCAATAAATAAATTCGTTTTTTTTTTTTGGTAAAATTTAAAATTAAAACGACACATAAAACATATATATATGATTACGCATTATACTTATGCTGGCTTAGGATATATAGATTGTGAGCTTCCTTCTGTTGAAACTTCTTCTACATCGCTTTCATCTTGAGGTTCTTGTGATTCAGGAACTCGAATAAATGGTAAATAATCAGTACCACTCCATATTGAATAAGAATGAATTCGAACTGAATCCTAAGAAATATACTTTTTTATAGGACTTTAATAAACAATAAACTGATAATCAAGTCAAAAAAAGACCAAGAATTAAAAACATAAATTAACAACCAACTTTTACATGCATATGGCATTGGAAATGATAGTTTTTTTCTTTTTTCTTCCAAATATACGTCTGTTTAAATTTATTTGGAACCTAATTTTCAATGATAATTTTTATAAATTAAATAACTTACTAATATTAGGAACGACTAATGTAGAACTTATTAGGTTCAATCCTAACGGAAAGTACTACAAACAGAGATCAGTTGCCTTTATTACAACGAAATGCAATTTTGGTGGAGAAGGGTGACTATTAACGTCCCTCTGATCACATTTTTGTGATTTTTTTTATAATACTTAAATATTTCGCGATTTTCTGGTAGGAGCTCCAGGGTTCCCTAGAGGGTCACACCCCCCATATTGAGAAGCACTGCTTTAGAACGCACAATAGAAAATAGCATACCTTTAGGAATAAATGGATAGTTGTACGACTGAGGTTTAAATAACTCGAACAAGTGAAGTTAGCAAAGTATGTAAGTAAGTCATATGCAAAGTATGATAAGATTCGTTTTTAGTAGAGCGTTTAATTTTCTACAAAAATATCTTTATCGATTTGTTGTGTGATGGGTCGCTGGTTAGATTTTTTTCAGTCATTTTTGTAAAAAATAAAAGACAACAATTGTAAGATCTTTAAATCTGAATAAAATCTTATTAACTTTTTTGGAAGAAAAAAGAAATTTTCTTACCCACACCTATATGGCCATATATGAAAGCACGAGGTTTAAAAACAGCACTACTGTTTTCTATAGTTTTTTCGAATACAATCCATGTTCTTAATTCATGGCAATATATTAAATATTAAAGTTCCAATTCTATTTTTATGAAACTAATTAATATATTATCTGAACAACAAAGTGGTTGAAAATAATAAATATTTAAATATTTTTTTCTATGTGTTTTTACCATGTAACTTATAAAATAAAATAAAATAGTACTTACACCTGTTCCAGATTCTGAACATCGATCTGAACTTGTAGTTGATCTACTATGAATTGAAAGACACGATGAAGAATCGGTAGAGGAACTACTTTTCCGTGATGTTTGAGGATATGATGTAGGTATATCATATTGCTGAGTTGGTACTCCACTAGGTCCTTCACCAGGATCTTGCATACTAACACTGCCCCTAAAAGATGAGTTGAAATATTTGCTAAATTGATTAAGTTTTTCTCAAATACCTATAACCGTGATAAATTTTTCGAGCTAAACGATCTTCCGTTGTAGTCCCCGAGTGGGAAGGTTGCATAGATGTACGTAGAGGTCTTAAAGAGAGCAGCTGTATTGCTTCAGCTAATCCTTCAGAACCCGAAATAGCATGGATACAAGTTGCATCTGTAAATAAAATAAAATTAAACATGTTTACCTTTGCAAACATATTTGCATACAATACCTGGTGTTGCTGAACGGCTACGATCTTGAGAACTATTTGAAGTTGGTACGGCTAATTTCGACATTGGGAGTAATCTTGGTGGCCAAACTTGCAGTTCTGGTTTTCCACTATCCCAAGGCATTGACCATCGACGCATTGTGCCGTCACTAGATTCATCGGCCATTTCCGATGCAGCAGCTTCAGACCATCTTCGTTGTCCATGTAAAGGAAAAAGTGGAAAGTTTAGAGGACTACGAGTGCCTCTTGGTCCAGAAAATTGTGTTTTCATTGTATGTAGTTGACCTGGATTTGGAAATGGACCACGAACGGTATCAAAATGACTTGGTCCACGAATTGTATCCAAGAAACCTTGAATCGGACTTGGTCCACGAACTGTTTCCTGCCCTTGAAATGGAGACGGGATTCTATTTTCTGAAAGACTAGGACTGATTCGTTGTCCTTCCAAGTTAATGGTTTGTTGGGTTGTCGATTGCCGAGGACTGTCTATTAACGATGAATTGTTCGTTTGAGGACTCGACGTTTGGGATCGTTGTTCATTTGTATATAAACGTGCAAAACATTGTTGTAACGTTGCCATTCCACAGTCTGGATCGTGAACTCCTCCAGATATTGTTTGGCAGTAAGGACATGTTGCCATTGAGCCAAGAAATTCGCAACTGGCAATGGAAAATTGATATTGAAGATTAATGAAAGTTAACAAGTTATCCGATACGATTTGCTGATTATTTTCTTTTTGTTGTTGAAGTTCTTGTTCTGAATGAGTATCAACAATGCTCATGTCTTGCATAGAAGCTGTTATGTGTGTTTTGACAGTTTGTGTAGCGACAAGAGTAGCTTTTGCTAATTCATCCCAGCTCATATGACACTGAGAAGCAACATTTAAAGACGTGCCTGACATTTGAGCCAAAGTATTTAAGCAATGTGATAGTTTCAATCCTGCAGTACATAATCCATTCAACATTTGTAAATAATAAATCCACATATTTGTACATTCTAATATCGCAGTTTTGGACATCAAGGAGGATATTAGAGGTGTGGATATATTTTCTGATGAAGCACCAGCTTCATGAGAACTAAAAATAATTTACTTAATAATATAGAAATTTCATGAAATACAATAAATAAGCATACCTTTCCATTATAAATAAATAATGAACGTATCTAAATGTAAGAAGGCTTGAACAATCGTGAGATTTTAATTGATATTTTTCGGCAATTCGTTTTACTGTACATGTTATGCCTATTTAAAAAAATGAAAATAAAATATTTTATAATTATTTCACATTGCAGATGTTTACGAAGTTATAAAAGTTATAGTTTACAAAATTATAGAAACCGATAGGAATGACATATCGAAGTGATTTATTGCGCATGCTCCAATCAGCTCCCGAATTACAAATACAGCCAATCGTAAGCATTTGTCGAAAGAAATAGGAAACGAACTTTGATATAACTGATATAACTATAAAGTTTTCCTTTAAACAATTTGCAACAATTCGTATAAAATAAAGAATGCTTGTTAATATTTAAGTAGAATTTCAAAAAGTTTAAACGTTACATATAAATTAATATTAAAAAAATTAAAAACATTTTACTCAATAACGTGTTTTGGTCAAATTTTCATATTTTTTTAGCAAAATTCATTTAAATAAATTTCGTAAGATTTCGGTTTTTCCTGGGAGAAAAATAAAAAAAAATTAGATCGGGTCAAACGCAGCGGGGGAAGAAATAAAAGTGCGGAAAAAGAGCCCATTTTTAGAATTTGTTGTCTACTTTTATATTATTTTGAAATTTTTGTATTCTCTGAGAAGAGGATCCTAAAAATCCAATTAGGTCTCAATTTTTTAATGCTTTTAATGCTACTATGCTCCGAGACTACTCGGATGCTCCACAACTAGGAGGATCTCAACTTTACGAAAAGCTAAAAATCTACTTTGGTACATGAAAACTTGATCATATTCGTATTCTTTCTCATTAGAACGAAAAATAAAATTTTTCATTATTATCATTGTGTTTTATTTAGGAAGCTTCCGAAGGTGCTTACATAATCAGAACTTTTAAGAATCATTATGAACTAAGATTTAACAGAATTCATGGAAGTAATCAAAAAATAAAACTAATTCTATAAGGTAATTGACCAAATTTAACAATAACATTTATGCTAAATGTTTTCAAACTTATGTTCGGCAGATTTACTTATTGTTGAGGGATAAATTGCGAATTCAAGAACAAAAAACAAAAAGAAGAAGTTAAAAATTAAACATCATCAATTTTCTCAATTTAAGTTTGGTATACTATTCATGTAATAGTTCATATTTCAATATGCGTAGGCTTCTCTTTTTGTCAATGCATAGGAACCCATTTTAATTTTCCAATTTTTAGACACAAATTTAGTTCACATTATTATTATTGTAGGTTGTAAGCCTTAAATGGACGATGGGAAAAAAACTTTTGGTACGCTAATTTATATTAGATCTGAATTTCTGAAAAGTAAAACATTAAATACTGAAATAAAAATCAATGTTCGTAACAATGATTATATATTTGATTAAGAAAAAAGTTCTTAACATAAGAATTTATAAAGATTGTAAAATTGTTATACAAAAAGAACAATAAAAATGAAAACAAAAAAGAAATGAAATATAACAATGAAATGAAGATATATGTTGATAAACTAATTAATTTAATAACAATTATAAAAAAAATGATTTTTATAGATGCTCATTTCACTAATTTTGAGCAGCTGGCGACCCTTTTAATATCGTGAACTTCATCATCACTATCGGAATCGTTGAAGACATTGGTGGCTATGGTATTAAGTTTTGCGTCTTTTTGAATGAGAACTGAAAATTGGGTTGATTGATGATTTTCCATTGGGTTTATATACTCATGTGAATTAACTTCCCTCAAATTTCTGCTTTGTTGTGTGATTATATTGTTGAGTTCACTTGGTGCAGCTGTTGAAGGGACATGTCTTCTCAATGTAAACAAAGACGATTTAAATGGAAGTTTTCTAAAATTTTAAAGTATATTTGATATGGTTAGTTATTAAATTTTAGTTAATGTTATATACCCAGGGCTAAAACTGCGTGTATAACGTCGTTGATAGACGTAGTATGAAACAGGTGCTACAATCAAAATTATGAAAAACATAAGTATATATCCAGTAATAGTAGAGTGGTTAATGTCATTGGAATTGTTCGGATTCTTCGAATATGTACTGTTGAATATTACAGGATTCATCATGTTCTGTAAAAAACAATGAAATTAAAAAACTTCTGAAAAAGTTTATTACTTAAAAATAAAAAAATACCGTAATAGGATCACAAATTTTGTGTTCGGCAATTAAATCTCCATTCTGGCAAACACAATTCGGTCCCAATTCACTTTGAATGCATAGATTGGAGCAGTTATGATTTTCGCAAACGTTTTTCGTTTCAAATTGACGACTGATTTGATTTATAATGAAGTTATCAACCGAATAACTGTGTAATTTAACGTCAATACATTCATGTTTGCCATATAATTTACATTTTCGAAGCACCGTGTTTGATGAGAGAAAATATAAATGATCCTCAAACAAATTCAATCCGTAAGGCCGAGTCTTTCCCGTTATGTTCTGCCAAGCAACTGATCTTCCAGTTCCATCATATTTGATTTGTTCGATTTGTTCATAATGCTGATCAATGTAGTATAAGATTTTTTTATTAAAGTCAAACGTAAGACTATTGACGTAAACTAAGTTCTTGTGGACCACTTCGATCGAATTTGTTCCATCTAAATTCATTCTATAAATGATTGACTTCGGAACTGTGAATTTCCACCAAACGGTAACAGCATAGAATAAATATTTGTTAACCGCATCTACCGCTATATCAGATATACTGCCCTCAGTTATAAATTTAACTGATGCACAAGCTTTATTTTCCATATGGCAAACTTTGATAGCAGTATAGGGAGATTTTTCTGTATAGTAAACATTTCCCGTAACCCAATCGACTGAAATCAATGTTGGTTTTCCTAAATTGGCAATTGACATCATTGTTTTGTCGTTCAAATTGTATTTATAAATAACTCCTAATTGTTCTACTGAAAATATTAATGATTTGTCTTTGATTGAAAAGTCTAAGCCCGAAATTTGTGGTAAATCAACATTGTATAACAAATCTAAATTACGATTGTATAACGTTCGTTCTAAAACGTCATTATCTGATGTAAATATGATTGACATTGGTTGACCAAGAGCTTTGCATCCTTGACGATCCAATCTGAAATTTAAAAAAATAAAATAAGTTTAAATCGTTAATGAAGATTGTAAAAAGTAGAATAAATAATTAAAAACACTTTTATAATTTTGTATTTTAGAATAAAAGTGCTTGTATTGATTTGAAAATTTTAAAGTTTGCGGAACAGCGATTTAAAATTTCTTCTGATAAGCTTAATCTTCTTAATATTTTCATAATGCACTATAAATAAAAATTTCTAATGATAATATTCTAATATTTACAAAACAGGACTTAAAAAGAGATTATGATGAAGATTTTGTACCCTACTACAAAAAAAAAAGTTATCAAAATTTGAACTTAATATAGAAAGTACCAAAAGATGCGATTAATAAATTATATTATTTATGTAGTATGATTCAATTTTCTTTTTCCTCAACGCATTTTAACAGCGGCTAGCTGTCATCGTCAGGTGGAGGAAGAAATTTGGATCATACGAAAACAATGATTCATAAATTAATTAATTGTTATTCGAAAATAATAAAATATTTATCAATGTTGAAAAATGCGAATATGTAAATACTACTATAAAAGTTAAATAGAAATAATGCCTCTATTAAGATTTAATTTTTTGATTAGCATAACTAAATAAATATAAACAAAGATACGAACTTTTTCTCATAAATATGGTGAAATAAAATAACGCTATTGCCATAAATGTGAAATTTAACTAATAATATATATATTTTTAGTCTTATTGAAAAAAAGTACTGTTTGATTTACAAATATTATTTTGATAATTACTGATGTTTTACTAAGTACCTATGTAAAAATATTTATCTAAATTAATGGGGGTGGTACTAAAATATAGTGGAAATGTTTAAAATTACTTACTGTACGTGTCAATATACTTAGGAACTTATGTAGTTTGTGTATCTTTACATATTCATGTTACTCGTGGTATTCGAAAGCTCATTTATTGATTAGAAATTAAAACAAATAAGTATTTTAAGATATCAGAACATTATTCAAATATCAAAAACTTTTCGCTTATTTCTATTATGTAAATTATTTCTATTTCGATTGAATACGATAAATACTCCGAATGTTATTTTTGTTTGAAGCTTACGATATGCATTAAAACGCTCAGAGCTTTCACGACAAACTAATATATTTGTGCAACATTTATAATTTATCAATACGAGTATGTAATTAGAAAACTTACTTTAATTGAAATCCAGCGAAACATTTACATTTGTGAGACTCTGTGTTTTCTTGGCATAATTGACTGCAAATGGAAGGATTTTCTTCACATTCATTAACTTTTTCACAACTTTGTCCATCACCCAAAAGGCGATATCCTGGATGGCATTCACATTTTGGACCAGATGGTGTTTTAACACATTTTTCATGACAAGGATTTAGATGCTGTTCACAGGAGTTATCTAAAATGTCAAAAAAATATGTGAAAAATTACAATCTAGGAAAAACTTTTCAAAAGTATTCAAGAAAAAAGTTTTTACTTACCACAAGCTCCACCTTCATCGCTCATGTCGTGGCAATCATTTTTCTTGTCGCATACTGATTTCCAATCAATGCACATTCCGTCTCTACATCGAAATCCATTTGAACAGGGTTCTTGCATGAATACAAATCCATTTATATTAGTCTCATTTTTTTTATCTTTGAAATGGTTGCACATATCTACATTCTCATCCGATTTATCACCGCAATCGTCCGTGTTATCACAAACCCAATTAATTTGAATGCATTTTTCATTTTGACATTGAAATTCATCTTCCTGGCACTTGTTACAATTTTTCTCATCTTCTCCTTTTGGACAATCAGGACGGAGATTGCAACTGTAAAACACTGATTGTAAATATTGTTTTAAATATAAATTTTTTCATTTAAATACCGAAGCGATTCAGAAATGCAAATACTCTTATTCGATTCACAAGAAAATTCGTTATCGTTGCACAAAACAGTTTGTAGTTCATTGAAGTTTATGTCGGAACAATCGACTTCATCAGAATTATCCATACAGTCATCATAACCATTGCATATTAGGGCATTATCTACACAACGTCCATTGTTACAAGTAAATGAAGTAGTTTTCGGACAACTTTGTTCTGTAATAAAAGTTTAATGTTTATAAAAGTTTCCACAATTTTTTAAAGTATCTTACGGCAATTATGCTCATCTGAGGTATCAGGACAGTCAACTGTTCCATCACATTTCCATGATAAAGGAATACATTTCCCATTATCACATCTGTAAATAAAAGTTGATTAATGCTGGCTTTACTTAAAAATAAAAGTAGTTCTACCTAAAATCGTTTGAGTCACAAGATTTGTAAGGACAATACTTTTCATCTGATCCATCAGAACAATCTTCTCGGTTATCACAAGTGAATTCAAGACCAATACATTCCCCATTATCACAAGTATGCTGATGAAAATCGCATTTTTTTGCAGTTTTCGGTTGACAATCCGATTCATCACTATGATCTTCACAATCAAAGTGGGTGTCACACCAAAACTTTTCCTGGATACATTGTCCATTTTTGCATGATGTACTTCCAATGGGACAGCTGTTTTTCTGTGTGCAGTAAAATTCGTCTTCACCATGTAGACAATCCTTTTTTCCATCACATTGTTTCTTGATTGGAATACAAATTTCGGTACTAGTGCACTGGAATTCATTTCGTTGGCAATGAGCTGGTTGGTAGCAAGTTTTATTATCATGGTCCAATAGTTTTCCAACTGGACAAGCACAGATATAATGATTTTGATGAGTAACTAAACATAAATCAGAGCAATCTCCATTGTTGTGCAAGCATGGGTGAAACGTTCCAGCTCGAACTCCTGATATTGGAGTTAGATGCATAACAACGTCTTTCGGTAAATCTGCAACAGAAAGCATATGTATTCCATGTTCAATGTCAAAAGTTAACATTTTTAAGACTTACTGATTGTTATTTTCTTATTTGTTTGACTATTCAATTTATTGGCCCAATAAATTCTTTTTGAGTTTGTATTTGTCCAAAACAATTCATTTCCTAGTATTGCCAAACTATTGGGTGAAGGTAAAAATGAGCGAAATCCGTGACGGTCATCACCTACGAATATTATAAGAAAATAATTAAAGTAAACATTTTTTGTAATTCTAAACTAACTTTTACCTTCTACTGCTGTGCTTTCGATATTTTTTGTTGCGGCACATGTCCAGAATATTCTTTGAAGCTGTTCATCGTAGACAAGATTAATGGTAGGCCCCACTAAACCATGTTCAATAATATGAGTACGTCCACTATCTCCATCCATATTTAAGCGATCAATATGAATTAAATTATCTTTATTTAAAAACGCAACAAACATAAAGCTAAAAAATTAACATTGCAATTATTTTTTATTTCAAATTTATTCAATCCACCCACCCTTGTTCTGGAATTAAAGCCACATCTAAGGGAACTTCTCCAACCATATCATTCATTATAACTTTTCTTTTTCCAGTCGCCATCGAATAAATTTCTACAACACCTCGTTCTGAATCGCAAAAGTACAAATTGTTTCCCAAATAATCTAAAATTATAATAGAAAATTTAGTCTTTAAAAGTGAAAATTTGGCTTATATATTTACCGAAATCCATTCCTTCCACAACGCCAATATCATTTCCTATTAAAATTTCTAAGTTTGTATCATTATTGCTGATTTTATAAATTTTTTTGTAGTCCTTATCGCTGACAATTAGACGTCCTGATACACTATCGTATGTTAGAGCATTTATATTGGATAGTTTTAAGGAAATAGGTGCAATATCATGTTTTCCTAATATTTGATGTTGTATTCTGAAAAGTAAATGACCAGCACCCACGGCCATTAAACTTTTCTTCAATTTATCTAAAAATACAATAACAATCAAATTAAGAAATAAGAAATTTTTATTTTGGTACTGACCTCTACAAGTATGAAGATCTGGATTTAAAATTTTATCTTCTGGACACGCACATCGGTAAACCGTTTCATTACTTAGGAGACAAATGTGGGAACATGTAGCATATTTGCAAGGATTTTCCCGTTTTGGTTGTAAAACCGAATGATAAATATGAACTCCGTATATATCACCGTGTGGTAGAGTAACTAAAGTTTTTCGATCTTTTCCGTTGAATTTATTACAGCTTGAAACTGCTCGATCTCCCCAATCTGTCCAATAAAGACGATCTTCGAAAACAGCGATAGAAAACGGATTTTTAACGATCGAATCAAGAACAACCTGCAAATTAAGAACACGTTACTTATATTAAATTTATTAAAATTATATTTGTCAATATACTCTTCGATCAGTGCCATCGAGATGAATTGATTCGATAGTTTTCATTTTAGCATCAAGCCAATATAAACGCTCATTGGGTACATCAATTGTTAAACCATTGGGCCATAGAATGTTGGTGGATACGAAAGCTACATCATTTACACCGTCCATTCCTGATCGTGCTATTTCCGGTGTGACACCCCAATCCGTCCAATACATTTCACTTTTATATAAAAAGTATGTGCTTTTAAAAATGCTTATATCATAAAAATATTATTTACTTAGATTATAACCCAAAAGCTTCAATATATACTTGCTGTCTAAATATATTTTCGCCCATAACATTAATATTAACCATTATTTTACCTAAATATATATATAATCTACTAGGATCCTTTGGTGATATATTCAGTTTTATAACTAACTCAATATAAGCGAAAATCAAGTTAACCATTGAGCTGTGCTTTTTTGGGTGAAGTTATTATTCTTTTGATACAGAAGTCGCAAAATTAACCAATTTACTAATTTAATCATACCTTCTACTGGGATTTAATACAATTCCTCGTGGTCGACCAATATCTTTGTTAACCAAAATGGTACAGTGAAGACCATCATTTGTACAAACACCGATATGCTTCTTTTCTGAATCCGTGAAGTAAATATTTCCGGTAATCCAATCCACCGCTAAGTCTTCCGGAGATGTTAATCCTGATGTGACCAGCAGCTAAATAAGTCATAAAAATTAAAGTTTATAACTAGCTTTGTTCATTTTACGTCATACCTCTCGATTAGATCCATCAGAGTCAGCTTTTACAATAGCTTCATTTTCAGTATAAAGATCAGTCCAGTAAAGTGAATGACCATCAAAAGATACTCCTACAACATGCTTTAAATTATTTGCCATTAAATAGTAATTTCCTGAATTTAAGAAGATTCCACGTATTTCATGTTTTGAACTGAACATTAACAATCCTTCTCCACCTGGACAAAAATTATTATAATTTACTTTTAATTACATTAATGTGTAGTTATTATACCTTTCGCTTTGCAACTTTTTTTATCTTTTTGTAACACATACTCTGAATCACAAAAACATTCGTATGATCCTTCGGTGTTCAAACATTTTTGATCACAAATTCCAAAAGTGTTACATTCGTTAATATCAACGCAATTTGAATTGCCAATTTCTGAATAACCTTTTGGACACACGCATTGACCCCCTTGTGGTGTTTTTAAGCATGAGAATTTGCATTTTTGACATTGAGTACCTAAGTTTTTAATGGATAAAATATTTAAGTTTGGTTCAACACACGGACAATTTTATTATGACTATTATTTGTGAAATTCAACTGGAATTTGGGATTTATACAAATCATCTACTACCACTGATATTTGGATATTTGATCACCTATCATATCTTTTTCAGCTACTCAAATGATGATTTAAATTGTTAGAATTAGTTTACAAAGAAAATTAAGTTATCACGTTTAAAATCAGAAGTAAGTTTAGTTAAGGCTCCGACTCCGGAACTAACTGTTTTTAAAGTAAAACTCCAGCTCCGATACCGGAGCTAATGTTTGAATTTAATTCTGACCCGGTTTCCAGTTTAAATTGTTATGCTTATTTTTATCAAAAGTCGTTATTTATAAAACCAATTTTCAAAGTGGCAATATTGTATGTACCTTTGTGGCAGTAAATTTGATTTAGTATATGAAGTCCAAGTAAATATTTCTTATATTTTACTGTGTTAAATTACTACATTACTTATGTTATTAAGAAAATAATGTTAGAAACAATCTTCTAATTATCTTTCTAGATATCGATAAGCAAAACTAGTTATTTTCAAGGCTAATTGTAGAAAGAAAAACGAGTTTAAATTTGACACCTGAAATCTCATTCTTCGAGTTGTTGAAGAAGTCACTGGAAGACAAAACGTCTGATAAATAGGAAAAATTGATTTATTCAAACTACAATCTTTTGTAAAACCCTCACTTCGAAAAAAATATTTAGTAAAGAATTGGCATGCTTACTTGGATCATCTTTACACTTAGGCCCCTCATCGGATTTATCCTGACAGTCTTCTATATGGTCACAGACTTGATGTGATTCAATACACTGAATTTTATCCTGGCAAAGATAAAATCCATTTGAAAGTTTACAATCTTCTGGTTTTAAGGTTGAATTAGAGCCTAAACTGTTATCTGAAAAAAAAATATATGAATAATTTGAGAAGTATAAGCATATGTAGCGGGGTAATCCTCACTAAATATCGAAATTTTTGCCTTTTTAGTTTTTACACAAATCTAAGCGACCTATGATAGTAATTTTTTCCCTGAAAAGAACATTACTTAGACCAACTTAGACTAATCGTGTTGGTTATGATTTTTGAAACACATAAATATCTCTATAGAATAATTAATTTATAGTACCCTGAAAATCATTTCCATACTATGTGCTAAACATGAGATTAGCTGATTTTTGAATTTTTAAATGAAAAATTTTTCAAAAAAAATTTTTGCGAATTTGACTAATCGATTAAAAACACAATAGATTTTTTCAAAAAACTTTTGACTTTGAAATGAAAAGTAAAGAAAACGTTTTGTATCCCATAAAAGAAAGTTATTCTCTCCCACCTTTACTAACAGTCGACATATGAAGTCAGCTGTAATCATTCATGAAGGCTCTCATCGATTTTTGATTGTTGGCAATACTATTAATTATTTCACTTATTTAAATCATCTTACGCATGCTAGAAAATCTGTCCCAAAATAAAAATATGAAAATTATTTCAAGATTACATTTTCAATCATCATTCCCTCATATTGAATAAAAATAGAGGTATTTACTATATCTTAATAATAATTGCACAGTAAAGTAGGTTTTCAGGGGCAGTAAACTTACACAAAAATTCAGATATAACAAAAATGTATGTACCAAGAGTTTTTAAGCTATAGTTCAATTCGTTATTCCCTTACTTTAAATTGAAACGAGGGAATGACGATATACGAGTTAATGGCTTTTAAAACTTGACTTTTTTATTTCTTTGCTTATTTAATCCTTAAATTCACCGGTTTTTTCTATTTAAAGATATGAACATGATTCATATTGACTTTAATGAAAATTATTGCCGTAAGTACAATACAAAGATATAAGTAGTTCATTTAGATGAGGCAAGACAACAAATAATACTTTATAGGAATATTATGTTTATGTAACAATAATACAGTAAGGGTTCAAAATTTTTGCCCTCTATCAAACAATAATAGGTACGATTCAATGATAGTATGGCCTATAAAAAACATTCCCTCAATTTCAAAATTATAAACTATCCTTATAATCGTTTAAAATAAGTTTACTCTGGAGACCACTACATTGGTAAATTCTAGTTACACGAATACTACAATATTGACAAAAAAAAATCAAATTAAAAAAAAAATCATAATTTTTTTCTACCTAATTTCGTAATTTGGTGAGAATCACCCAGCGACATAATTTTAAAAAGATTGATTAGTTTTGAAAGGATTTATTTTAATGTTTTATGGCAACACTTACGGCAATTTTTTTCATCACTCCCGTCATGACAGTCATCTTTGCCATCGCATTTCCAGCTTTCGGATATGCAAACATTGTTGGCACATTGAAACCCGTCGCAATGCTGCGTGACTTTACATCCATCATGCTCATCGGAATCATCTAAACAGTCGTTGTAACCATCACAAACGTAATCTTTGGGAATGCACATTTTATCTAAACATTGCCATTCACTTGGGAGGCATGTTTGATTCACGATTAGAGGCTACAATGTACAAAATATTAGTATAATTTAAAATTAAAAATTAAAAATATAGTTTACTGTATTGTTTCCACAATCCTGCTCATCACTATTATCAAGACAATCGCTTTCCCCATCACAACGAAATGATGATGAAATGCAACTGGAACTAGTTTTGCATTGAAACCAATGTGGTGGTTTACACGCAAAAAATTCTAAAAAATCAATTTAAATCGGAGAAATTTATGGATATTTTTTTTTTGGTATATATTTTACCGCAATCAATTTCATCCGAAGCGTCCGTGCATTGTTTGATTCCATCACAATGCTGGTTACGGGGAATACATTGTTGGTTTTGGCACATGAATTCATTTTTCGGGTCAATGCAAACATTATTCATTGTTAACGAAGTAAGAGCCGCAAATTCTCCAAATGGTGAAGTTGGCAAAATAATTGTGGAAATTGTTAACGAAATCCATTGCAAAACTAACTCTTTACGCATCGCTATAGATCGTTATTAAAAAATAAATGTCTTCAAAATGTCACCATTAAATTTTCTAATTTAATATTTCAGTTAAAATTATATTACCTCTATTAAAAAATAAAATCAAATAAGTTTTCTTACATATAATTGTGCATTAAGTGATTTTTTTAAGCTTTAAACCTTAAAATTTGCACGTGGTTTGAAGTTTTAACGAAGAAAAGAAAAATTGAATAGTAATAAAAATTAATTACTTACCAAAGCAAAAAGAGAAAGATACCAGAAACTAAATTAAAATAAAGTTTTAAAATTAAATAAAAAAAAAAGAAAAAAAAATGAAGATAACTGATTAAAATCAAAAAACTAAATGAACAAAAGATTTCAATCTTCACTGCATTCTTAATTTTTCCCCCCAAAATTGTTATTTCTATCAAGAAGTAAATATATTTTTATTTAAAGATTAATATGAACAAGATCTTACAAAATAAAAGATCAACTTGTAATGTAAATTTGTTTAAGACTTGTAGAATATTGATATGTGTTGTTAAATAATTTATAAAAAGTAATATTTTGTATTAACTTTGATAATACAATTACAATCCAACAAAATATAACATGCAGTTGATAAAAGAATAAACAAAACTCATGGCATGGCTTTTAATTTAAATGATGGCAAATTTTGAAAAGATACTCTTGAAATTTTAAAACATTTTTTATTCAAAATAGCTCTTTTGTTTTTAATGACATTTATTTAATTTCTTTAGCATATTTCTTTCCTTAGCTATGTAGCTAAAATGGGAACACAACATTCGGCATATATTAATCACGGTACAACATCCACATTCTGAAATGTGCAGATGAAACAGCTATACTACACACTAACTATAGTTTTACAGAGGAAAAAGAATCCAAAGATAAGTAGCCACGATACTCACGTCCCACTCAATGGATGAAAGAAATAATCACAGAAATTAGGACAATTTGGCAGCTGAATCTAATAACTTTTGAGATTGCGACGTTTCACCAGCTAGTCGCTAGCTTTTTTAGGTGAAACTTGAATGGTAATTGATTGTCGTATGAATACTAGTTTCTATAAAGTTTATTTTAGTGCAGAGGTGGACTAAACTAGAGCCCTTTTTTCTGGGGTCCGAAAATTAGGTTTTTAATTTTTATTTAATAGAAAAACGTGGTATTTATAACTATGGTTGAAACCTACTCAAATTATGTCGAATAGTTGATTGATAAAGTCGATAAGAGTGATAGGTTCGGAATTACAATGTTGCCTAGGGCCCGTTTTAGCTTTAGTTCGCCACTGCTTTAGCGAGTACAATCAGCTTAACACATTTGAAAGCTCAGATCACTAGGACCAACCGTAAGATGTCAGCCGCCCCTGTGCCAAGACCTAATGTATCACCCCTCTTAAGAATTAATCGACAAAAAATGCAAATTCACAATTCAATAAATATATTTTTTGATATGTATAACCAGCTGGCATTTTTCACAGAATTATTTGTTTTTTATAATTATTTTTTATTGGATAGAGTATATATTGAAATCACTCCATTTAAGTTTAATTTTTTTAATTTTAAGAATTCAAATCGTCTTTTAAAGGTGGAAAAAAGAGGTTGGTTGATGGCTTTGTACATTCAATTTGGAATAAAAATCATACCTCAACCGTAAAAATACATCAAATCGAAATTTTTCGTACAAAAATATTGAGGTCATTAAGCCCCATGGCCAATTGCAACAGTTAAGGCAAAGTTAAGTTAAAATTGGGCTCCAGTGTAAATGTCTATCTTCATAAATCAGATTGAATTCCTCGAAAAACACAAACATTTTTCGAAACGGAATATTTGAAGATATATACGACAATATCCAACATTGTCATATAATAAAAAAAAATGTAGAGCAATTGGAAAAAAAAATTACATTTGAAAAGGAAGTTTTAGAAATATTAGCCCACATTTTGTGGAAAAATTGGGAAAAATTTGTTTGCAATTTTATAAACTGCAGGACATTTATTCGGCATTTTATAAGATTTACATTGAAAAATTAGGAAAAATTTGCTTGATAGTAGTACTGTAAGCGGTTTGCGGCCGTCCCTTATTTTGGCCGCCGACGTTCGGCGAACGTGCTGCACGTATACAAGGATCAACCCTGGTAATCATATAATTTGAAAGTGTACAGTTTTAAATGTAAATAATTTTTCCGATTGTTTTTAATCTTTTTTAAATTTTATGATTTTTGTGACCTTCGCAAAGGCAAATTTACAAATGAACCTTTAACCAATACGTACGGAATACTATTAAAGTATAAACACATTTCTACTAATAAGGTGGTGTTAGTTAAACTATCCTTTACAAAAAGATAATTAAATAAATAATAATGAAATTCGTAATATCTTCATCTACAAACAATAAATATTTTATATCCGTAGTGAATGGTTGGAAAATAATTTTAATAAATATAAATTCAAAAGTTCAGTTTCATTCCCTAATTCCAAAAGTATAAAGTTCAGTTTATCTAAATTTATAATGCATTTTCATGCAGTCGCGAGTCATTGGTTTCTAGCGGAAAATATGGTCATATGACTAAACTGTAACATGTGCGTCATCTGAAAAAAGTAGTGGTAAAGTTGAATTTTGTTTAGGTATTTTGCCGGAATCAATTGATTCTACTAGATATGTCCTATTCACCAGACATGATTTTCTGTATTAAAAAAAAATCCAAAAAGTGTTCATAGTCGGTAAATTTGTAATTCATAATTTGAATGTTTACTAACAAGTATTGATACTTATAATAAGCTATTATATACACATACATATACAATAAAGTGGCTATATCAGTTCATTGACAATCAATCGAGTCTCATTTGCCGTTTAAATTTTGGCGCATATGTTAGATTTTTAGTCACGTGATCATATTTTTCGTTAGAAATCAGCGACTAGCGACTGCATAAAAATATACCTTTAATCTTCCAAACTACATATATTTTTAATGGTTATTAGGTAGGTATGTGCAAATAATTGGCCGCATTCTATTTTGAAGAACCAAATCCTTGAGCCAGAGGATAGGAAAGCTCAGAAAACTATATAGAAAGTTATAAGTATTTTTATCGCTTGATGGTTTTCCCAATTTCCATTCAATTGCTTATTTTAATTTTTTCATGAAAAAAATAAAACAGTCAAAGGTAATTCTAGGAAACTAATAACAAATATGAGGATTCGATACCGTATTTGGTTTGGTAAATGGAGAAAAGCTTGACAAAACTAAACGTAAGTTAGCACATCTCTAAAAAAATATTGGTTAAAGAGGAAAATTTAAAAAAAAAGAACAATATTTTATTTTGAATTAACTTTATTACATAACACAACAACTTTGAAATGTATAACATAAGTAAGTACATATTATGTATTCTAAAGTTGTCTTTAGACAATATCACAAAAAACATTTATTTCTCTGAAATCTACAGAAGTTAGTATTTAATCATTGGTTATTGATAAAATGTTTAGCTCAAGATGATTTGCCACAAAAAATGAATCTTATATTATCATACCTTTTTTATAAAAGTTTTAGGTATGTTTTGCGTAAAGATTATAGATATGACATCTATAAAAAATTAAACAACATAAACTGGTGCCACAGTTTCATTGTTAAAACATATTATAATTATTATGAATGAATGATTATATTTTACTACATTTTCAGTATCTTTAAGTAAATGTAGTATAAAATGGAATGATATATTCTAAGAAGTTTATTCGACGGATAAAAAGAGAAATGTATGTTTAAAGTATATTATTTACAAGTTTTGAAATGCTAGTTATATGAATATGATACTTTATTTTTTTGAATAAAAATGATTGTATTATAATATAGTAAAGACCAAATTAAATATTTCAGAGGCACTACTTTGTTAAAGATCACATTGATATGCTTATTATTGACATTTATTTTAAACATCTAATATACATATAATTAGATTTATAGATAGAAAATTTTATTAAATAAATTTTACGAAAAAGACATTTTCATACAATCGCAATAATTTTCCTTTGTGTTTCCATTCATACATTTTTACCAATTAATTAAATTCGTGGCTATCCATAAAAATTTGACTGAAAATCTGAAAATATATGATGATCTTATTGTTTACGGTTTATCTATGATAAGTGATATATTTATACACATATATTAGTATTGCTTTTTATTTTTGTAAGCTAATGTGATTGTAAACTCAGTTATCATGCGAGAAATAAGAGAATATTAAAATTTTTAAACGGTAAATCTTAAGGAATACTGGTCAAAAGTTATAACTTTTAGGCTTTAAAATAGTTTTTAAAAACTTACCAATTTTAGAAAAATGCTTTCTTTGTTTAATTTGTTAAAATTAATTATAAAAAGTACATTGTGGATATAATTGATAGATCAAAGGATTGATAAGAAAATTTTTATATAAATTGTAGGTCAACAATTTTGTTTCTGATATTTATATATTTAAATTGTCAGTATTTTTATATTCAGTCATTTAATATAATTTCAAGTTCATATAAGTTAACGTTTAATTGGTAAAAATGGTTATTAAAATAACGACAAACATAACCATAGCGCGTATAACATAGCATTTTAAGCTTTTAATATATAACTAGAATGTGGATATAAAGCGTGGACTTTGGCATAGTATAAATATACTAGATGTATACTTGCATAGTTCTCCATGTCCAATTGTGGTATAAATCGTGGGGTTCTAAAGATGAAATATTTTACTCTCGTCGCTGCAATACTAGAATTTTTGGGATTTGTATGGCGTCATTGAATTTAATTATCAATAATCACAAAGAGCCATATCTCATACGATATGCGATAAAATGTTAACTTCAATATTTAGCGCTTTTTTGGAGGTTGAGAAATTAAAAGGATTGAGAAAAAATTTATATTTTCACCCAAGAATAGTAAATATACATAGGATTATCTATAAGAATTTCTTTTATCTATTAAATACATGTCTTAGGATATGGTCTATCTATCCATGAGTAAAAATACTGGCCATTAAGGTTGTAAATTGTGCTGAAGGTATTATTGTTTATACACTATATAAAAACAACAAATTTTCAAAATTAGTAAAGGTAAGAAACATAAATTAAAAAATATATGAATAATGTTGAAGAATAAGCGCTACTCTACTTGACAGCCAAAATAATCACCAAAACGGTAGTATTTATTTGATCGAAAAATTTTTCCCCTTAAAACAATTCTTTTATTTTTTTTCAGGTAAAATAAAAATAAGCCGTTAGAAGAGAAAATAGAACAAGTAAACTTCAAAGACAACTCATTTGATTGTTGATATAAAAATTTAGTAAATTTATATAAATTTACTAAATTTATATTACGCTGAAATGCTGAACGAAAGCTCGGTTTTGGGAGCTTTTCGATATCAGTTGTAGTATTTTTGGCGGATTTTCTGCCGAAACCGAAAGTTCGGTTATATTGTTTTTTGTTGACCTCTTTTGTTCAAGTTGTATTCAGTTGGGTGAATATTGTGGGAAAATATTGGATTTGGACCACACGTTATAAGTAGATATATTGGGAGAAGCATATGACTTTTGTTTATAATTTATTAATGACAGTGTTTCTTTTGTGTATTTTTTGTCCAATTTTTATCTTTGAACTTTTTTATTTTATTCGAGTTTAGGTACATGTAATCGTAAGGATTTCGGAAAAAAAATCCTGGAGGGGGTAAGTATTTTAGGAGATATATTTTTAAAGGAGAGCTTGGTGAACGGTTGTCATAAATCTTTGTCTAAAATCTAAAAAAATATGTTTCTAAATCTTTTCACAAATCTTGAATTTTACTGTTTGCAAATTAATAACAACTAAAATAAAAATTTCAGTTTTTGTTTTTATATATTTTTTTTTTGGGTGTTTCCTATACTTAAATGTACTGGCACCAATGTTCAAAACATTAAGCGTACTAGTATCTCGAAGTAGTTTTCAGTAAAATTTGCCACATCCTTATGTGATAAGCTTTCTCTTTTTTCAAGTAAGCAACTGTCATAGGATTTTTCTTCAGGCAAACTATAGCTATAGGTTTTAAACATACAGAACACACAGGATATCTATCTAGGAAAACAATCCCCTAGGTTATAAGAGGCAAAATTGAATTATTGCGGTAGTATTTTTGTATTTTGGTACGCCCCAGTTCATAAAAATTTTATCTATGATATTAAACATCCCCTCAATTCACAGACCAATTGACTTATATATTTATATCATTTTAGGAGATTCATAAGAAAGGTCTTAATATTTGTTTTCTAGGGGACGGCCACTAAATTGCCAATAAAAAAAGGTATGCCAAATGAATTTTAATTACATCTTTGCTAAGCTTAACTAGAAGCAGGTAACTTAAAACTACACTAAAGCTGTGAAATGCTTACTAAATGCATCATATGATTAGGATAGTTGCTCATTCCAGATTAATATCATGTCGTGACAACATTGTAGATATTTATCATAGTCATATATGCAACGGTTGTAGATTTGCGTATTTAAAAAAAAAACTGTTTTCTTTTGCCATGTTCTATTTAATCTAGCCACGAAGTGTGATATTTTGATATATGCACTAATCTGAATCTCCATTTGGCTGTCCGATATTACTTATTAGTTTGTCTATGGTTTTAACGCTAAAGAGCCATGGTGTCCCTTGAACATTGTGATATGTATTAAAAGTTACAATCATCTTACGTAAAACATAAACCTATAGAAGCTATAATGTAATGTGTATTGTAGATGATTCAGCATTTATTAGAATGGAATGAATCCTTACAGTGAATCCTACAAAAGGAACTATTCCTTACACATACACGATATGTACAATAAATGATTTTATGATTTAAATAATTCCGTAAGTATTAAAATTATATAAAGTTTTGTTTCAAAGGACAACATGATATTTATTTTTAAGTATAAATATTCTAAGTATAGTTAAACTTGCATCTTGTAAATCCTTGAAAAACAATCAATGTTGAAATGATGATTAAATATATTTTTTTTATAAAAGCTATGTTACACGAATGGTTTTTTTTATCAAAATCATTGAAGGCAAAATTTTTAGAAAGAGAATCAAGAGCGATATATTTTTACTTCTATTCTAATGTATCAAGATCTACTTTTATTTTTTCTTTATTTTATCACATTCGTAATGTTGTTACTAACAAGAGTTGAATCACTGTATTAAACGAAAGTGAGAGATAGATATAAGTTAGTTGGCACCAAATATAGGATTTTAGGAGTTGATTAAATAGCGATTGACTTGTTTCTATTTTAAGGGTTGTTTCTAATATTTTGATTATGACCAATTAAATGAATCTATCAAAAACCGTTAAGACAACAGATGAAATTCAGCTACTTTGTGAAGGTTGAAATTTCATAGATTGCGTGCTAGGAAGTTGATTAATCGGTTCAATTAAGCTTCTAGATGAGCTTTCTGCATCACCAGCGCTGTAGCGATGATGAATATGATTATTCGACATGCTATTTCCACAGGCTACTGTAACATTATCTGGTATCCATTTACTTTCGTTTAGCCCTAATTCAACATCTTGGTGCATATTCCGTCGCCGAATAACATTTATGTTAATTACATTTGATGTTGACTCAACTGGCGCTAATTCGGGTTCATCAACGTTTACTGGATCGTTTTTCATATTTTCATTCACTTGATACACATCAGGTAATAATGTGTCTGGGTTTAAACCTAACATTTCTAAAACTCTTCGTGGATTGTGCAAAACATATGTTTGTAAATATAATTCATTGTCAATGTCGGTTTGGGTGTTGGCGTCATATAATGTACGAATTATATGCGGTCGACTTCCATCAATTGAATGGTCTTCCCAGCAAAACATATCCGGTGGTTGAGACGAGCTTCGTGCTAGCAACCCTTCCATGATCGGTTTTTTCGTTTGAAAGTTTTGCAAATTTGGATTAGAGCGAGCTGGATAGTGGGTCATTGATCCACTAGGTGTTGTCATTTCTTGTAATGCTTGTATAGCATTTCGTACCTAAAACAATAAAATGAAGTCATTGTGTCCCATTTTCTCATCGTCTTCCTTTTTTACCTCCATACTAAGCGTAGCAACATCTTGATGCAGCGAAGAAACTTGGGTGTCTAAACGTTCAACGCTATTTCTTGTAAGCTCCACTTCACCACGAAGTTCTAAATTTAATCCTTCTAACGATTCATTTGGGGGGGTTGCAATTGCTCGTTCCAGGAACGGTGGTGGAACAACAACGCTACGTTGGCGTTCAACCTTTTCACGAAGTAATGCAAGACCAATGGAACGATTACGTCTAGGGGGTACTTCACGTAATTCATCCAACCTACTTTATTAAAAAAAAAACACTTAATATAAATTAATATGCAAAATTTACTTTTCTTGTTTGATTTTATTGATTACTGTCTGATAAGCACTGCTTTCTAAGACATACAATAACGAAAGCAATTGCAATATTTTTCAGAAAATATTCTTTTACGTAACAATATTTGCATAAAATGCAGATATATTTAAGAATAAGAAAGGAACATTGTCAGAAAGAGTCAAGAAAGTATATTTTAAAAGCTTTTTTTGTTGATTATTTTAATTACTGTTTAGTTTTTAGTATTTTAATTGAAAAAAATAAATAACATTATTTTACTCATTTCGTTATTAACATAAAATGTGGAAAGAAAGCTTTATACTTGCCATGTTATTTTAATTAATTTTTTACCTGAGATTAAGTTTTCCATGCCGGGGGCTGTTTGAGACGGCGTGTAAAGGTGACCTACTCGGAGAAAGAGGAGACTGTTCTCCATCTTCGTGAAGATTTTCATCATCTTCACTGATTGATGGTAAAGTGAGAGACATTATTCCATTCATTTCCGATTCCTGCTGCAATTAAATTAAGCAGAGAGTTGTACCAACATTTTAATTCAGAGTTTATAAGTAAGCAGGGAGTTCATAATTTAATATTATAGTATATCTTCAACCGGGGGCGCTAGAGGGAAGTGAGTATGCAAAATGTGAACGTTGAATTTCCTCAATGAATTTGGAATACAGATTAGCTCAAAGATTCACAGTATTGATCTAGCTTTTGATTTTTTCGTTCACCTTGTTTCTTTTTATTTGTATCTAACGGAAATTGATCGGAATTTGACCAAGTATATATGCTACAAAAGGTCATGATAACTTAATTTTTAGGTAAAAAATATACAGTTCAAGTTGTTTTTTTACTTCTTTTAACAATATGTTTTTGTTAAAGTTCCTGGTTCTAAATTTTCAGAAAATATCTTATGGTTTTTGATTTTTTAATTTACTTTCATTATGAAAATCATTGCAAAGATGTATTACAAATGGCCATCAATTTTGATTTCGTTAACTCAGAAGCAAGATTTGTCTTCACGACTTTGACAGAGATTGTTGACTTGAGTATTTGATATTATTTGATAATTTTAATCTTGATATCTGTACTCGTTTTCAGTAACGTGGCGTGTATTTTCACCGCCCGGGGAAGATCGAAAATTCGCTGCATCCTATTTTTATTATTTGTCAAGAAAATTGATAACAAGCCATATATCTTCAAAATCTTTAATGATTTAAAAATGTAATCATCGAGTTTTCCTCAAAGCAAAATCTTTTATGGAATTATCAATGTCAATATGGCACCCCATTTTCATGTGCCTCCCGAGGCTACTCCTCTTCCCGTACCTACTACCTTACGCTAATAATCGTTTTTGATAAAAAAGACCATGATCGAAGTGATCTTAAAAGAGTTTCTTTTTTAATTGATATTTACTGTCGTTTTATAATTACTATGTTCTTTAGCGACTCTACGGTTCATAAAAATCTGTGATCGAGAAATATTACCAGTTTTGTAGCGGTCACCTAGGTCCTAGACTACTTGGCTACTAGTAGATGTTAAGAGCTTATTGAGTTTTATATTATTTTTATATCTTAAAATTATTAATCAATACTTATAACATTAGATGATCAAAAAGATCTTTTAATTGTGATTTAAATAATCTTTAAAATAATTTCATTGTTTATACTCTGTCAATTTCCTATATACAAATAAACAAGAAAGAAAATTAGATCGAAATAAATATTTTATTATTTATAATCGAGTCACAATTAGTTAATAAATTAATTATTATTCAATTTTCTTTTTCAAAGCGTGTTTCAACAGTAGGTAGGTGGTATTTTTTTCATGTTCTTTTATTTATTGAAATACCACCTGATGATGACACCTACCTTTTGTTGAAATGTGTTGTAAAGAAGAAAATGGAATCAAGCACCGAGGTAATAATTCATTAAGTAAATTAAGGATTTTATGGAGATACAATCGGAGACAAAAGTACAAAAAAATAAAAATTCGTGAATAATTACGTCGTAAGCGTATCATGAGGCGAATAAATAGATCGATACTTAAAAAACTGTATATACTATATAGGTTAATTCAACTAAAGGAGAAAATCAAATTTCATTAAAAATTTTAAACAAAATAAGAAAACACAAAAAATTTGAAAATTTTTCAACTTTTGGAACCGAATATGCCTTGATTTCAATTTGACAAATCAATTGTTGAATTGATGTTCATAAGTTATAAATGTAGAATTTTTTAATATGACTAAATCATAAATAAAACTTTAAATAAGCATGTTTTTAAGATCTTTATAACTAAAAAATAAAGTAAAATTAATAATTCAACATTAAATCAAATAATGAAAACGTGATAACACTGTCGAATTTACAGGTTGGTAGAGTTGGAAACTTTAGTATGTCTTTCTCACATGATGTGAGTGAGCAAACGCGATATGCCCAACATTTAAAAAAAATATTTGACTTATTTCATCCTTTTCCGTTTTATATTGTGACTAAGATAAACTATGCGATTCATTTTTATCTAACCAAATGTAATTACACAGCTTGTATTATATACGTACGTCCCAGCTGACGACAGTGTTGCCACGTTTTCTTATACACTTGTTAATTTATCAAGTAAAAACCACATTTTCGGTCTGGTTTTAATTTATTTCTTAAAAGCCGTGAAGTGAATTCAAATAAACTTATACAAAATAAGTTTCCTAAAGTTGAAATTACAAACTTTGAAAGTTTGGAAAACCTAGTAGCATTTTTTTTTTTGTTAATGAAAAGAAATTTAATCTGTCCGATTTCCGAATCTCCATAAGCTTATGGGCAAAATTATAGTATTTTTAAACAGCTATAACTTGTTAACGATTTAGTAAATCACTTTAAAATTTTCACAGGTGCTTAAATATTAAATAAGAAATATTCTCCAGAATTTTTAGTTACCTGGTAGTATTTTGACATACCTCTATAACATCCTAAAAAATTAATAGACAATTTCATACTGTTATGTTCAGCGAGTCTCTATTAAAATCAATTTGAGGAAATTGGTCCTAACATTTTATATACTTAACTACTTCCTGCACCTGCTCTGTTTGTGGTGTTGATTGGTTTTTGAAGAACTTAAAGGATATTGTTAGAATTTATATATTTTAATTGTTATTGGTACGTAAGTAATTGGGAACAAGTGTGAAATTCAACATACCTCGGCTTCATATCCTTCGCGTAAGTTGTAAGTTAAATCGTGTTGAATATCGTTAGCGAATTCTTGTTGGTATTCCGGATAAAGTCTCAACACATCCACAAGACCCTGCATATGAATACATTTGAGGTCGCAGTATGTAAGCGCTCTCACATCACTACTTGATTTGACGACAATATCTGAATTTCCACCGCCTCCACCGCCACCCTGAGTGCCTCCTCCGCCATTGTTTCCAGTTTGCAAATGCATACTGATATCACAACCAACCAAATCACCTTTTCCTAAATAATCAATAATTTTTAAGATTAAAATCCTAAGTGAGAAGTTACTAAAAAAAAATAATAAAATTATAAAAGTAGAAGTTAGTCAAAGGAATTAATTTGTAAGTTTTAAAAGCATGAGCTGTGAACTGTAATATTTTTGACCATAAAGGGATGATGAGCTTGGGGAAGAGAGAAGATCCAACTGCTTAATAATTGTATTTCTATGTCACACTGGAAAAAGAACGTTTAAGTGAACATAATTGTAATGACACTTCCGCAGGGCAAAGTAATTTGCGGTCGTGAACTCACGTTTTTTCTCTCGTGACATTGATCTTCAGATTAACAACTTAAATCTGAAAGTTTCCACGCTTATTTATTCACACAAGTCAGAGATTGTATTTTCTTAAAATAAACCGAAATGTTTATTTCACATTTAAGTGGATTCATATGAATTTTGATGTAAATTTATTTTTATTATGGAATAATCACATGTAACTGAAAATGCATACACACATGTATATAATCAAATAGCTCCCTACAGCATCAATATTTTGAATTAGGGGGATAATTTAATTAAACTACACCAAGTGTGTTAAATATTCGCTAACGCAATGTTTACAAATTTATAAATAACACAATTTTCACCACATTATAAATAAATTGGATTAAATGTTTAGTATCAGGTGGTAAATTTTATCTCATTTTTTAATATTTCCTAGATGAACTGCAAAAAGTACCCCTACCAAAACCGTAATGTTTGTGAGATCATAAGCTAAAAATATTTTAAAGTCGTAATCGTCAGGAAAAATAAAAATTAAATTAGTTCTTCACTTCATAAAGTAAGTTTTTCTTTGCTAATTATAATCTTTTTATTTATTAGAGTATAACCAAATATATGGGTCTGTATATCTCACTTTATTTGAACACTATTGGGACTAGTCACCTAAATAAAATTTAAAAGAAATGTTATTCCTTTAAATTAATATCTAAGAGCTATTCTTGAGAAATTATGAAAAAAATAAAGATATCTCATCATTAACGTAAGTAGGTATGATATGATAAAATCATTGCATATAAGCGTGTTAAGCATCGATAGTCAAGTCTATAAAAATAATGAAGGTTTATACCAGTGTTTCGTAACCTTTTAAGTAAGTTGCACCCCTTTGAAACCAAAAATTGGTCTCTGCACTCCTGTGTTAGGTTTTTTAGTTTAGAGAAAGACATATTTTGCGAAATTTACTGTCAAAAATTTCATGATTTATATTGGGGCATTTCACGTGAAGCGGACAGCGAAAAAAAAGTGATGTTCTGAAATTTGTTCATATTTGGCATAATTATACTTCTAGTAAGTATGAATGTGGATACAAAATATTTTTTTCGAATGATGATTATTTGCCAAGTTATACGCTTCTTCAGAATTGTTGTTTTTGAAATTCGTATTTTTTGAATTTTTTTTTTCGAATTAAACGATTTTTTTTAAAAATATTAAATATGGCGGTTTAAATAGAAAATTAACTGTTCTTTCAAAATAAAAATAAACCTGGACATTTTTATTTTTTTTAATATACAAAACCGGAAGTAAACTTGATAAATCAGAATTTTAGCAACTTCGAACATTTTAATTTTTAATTTTTTTATTTCAAAATATAGCCTAAAGTACATTTATAATACACCAGAAGTTTCATAATGGGATCTGCAATATTTTAGAAGATAGATGAAAGTACATGATTAAAGTACATACGTGTCGTACTGAGCGTCGTACCCTAGCTTCCTTAGGTCAACTGGTTTACGCGATATAACACTAAAACGCTGCAATAATTATATTTACTATCCTACTTAAGCGCATTTATTGCTCTAACAATGTTATTGGGTAATTATTATTCAAATCAAAATAGTACTTATTGAAAAAAAATTCAGTAGGAAACAGTAGTTCAAAATTAATTTCGTGATAAGTAATAAAATCTTCTGCTAGCCAAAGAGGTTGAACGATTAGAGTAAACGTACTCCATAAATCCCATGTTAAATTTAAACTTTTATTTCAAGTGATCGTACCCCTTCCACAGCATATTTGTACAAAATTGTTCTAATTATTTTAACGAAGAGAGGAAATAATATATTTTGTACAAAAATGCTGTGGAAGGGGTACGATCACTTGGAAAATTGAGGGGAAATGAAAGTTTAAGAAAAATAAATCGTTAAAGCTTAAGGGCTTAAAAATACTTTCAACGAAAATTATTTTGAATAAAATAGATCGTATATTTTTTGATATAAGGATTTTTTCCGTTTTAAGGTATTTTAAACGACAACAAACCTAATAGGAGCAATTTTTGCGTAAATATTTTATTCGATTTTAAAGCGATCGTTATCCACTACGGAACTCGAGATAAACTAAGATACGTAAAGGTGCATTTTCATGCTGTCGTTAGTCGCTTGTTTTAAGCGACAAATGTGGTCACGTAACAATAATTTAACATGGGCGCCATTAGAAAAAAGCTAAAAAAAGCAATAAAGCTAAATGCTTAGCTTTTTTACCGGATTAAATCAGATATGTCATATTCACCAACCATGATTTTTTCTATTAATACATTTCCAAAAAGAGCACATAGTCGGTACATTGATTACTCCTAAGCTGAATGTTTACAAACAAGTGTTAGAATTAAGTCCTCGCAATTATATACATATTCCTATACAATAAAACGATTACATCGATACATCGACAGTCGTTACATTTTAATCATGTGCATGTTGATATATTTGACACTAAAAACCAGCGACTAGTAACAGCATGAAAATCCACTTTAGCTAACAGAAAAAGTGAGACTGAATAAAAAGAGAGAAAAGTTTGTAATTTTTACAGTACCAATTTAGGTAGGTATATACTTTTCTTTCTTCTCTTGAAATGTTTTTCTCGTATAGGGGTCCTATCCTTTATGACTTTATTTTCTTTATCATTTCTATAGTTTTGGAGTTAATATTATTACAGTTACTTATATACGAATTGAAATGAATGAACGATGAATTGGAATGAATTTTTACAAATCTAAAATTCCAAATTGCAACTTTTTTTGCTTTCTGTGGTACAAATTTTACAAAATGAAAGTGGTACAGATGGCTAATTGTACAGTAGTACAATAGGCAAGAGAAAAATAAAATAAATCCAGGTAGTATAGTGTGGTATACTGAAGGATCAAAAACAAACGATGGTGTATATGCTGAAATATGAGGAGAAAATCACAGAAAACTAATATTCGTAAGCCGGGGGAAAATGCCCACGATATTTCACGTAGAAGTCTGAGCTATCATCATATGCTTACAAGAAAATATGAGAAGGAGTTATTATCATAAAACGATAAGAATATTTGCAGATAGCCAAGCCACAATTAAAGCGATCGAATTTTGCCTGACGAACTTCAAACTGGTTTGAGAATGGAAAATACTCTTCACTCTGTATTCAACAAAACAATTCTTGCTTACTGGTCTCAGGACATTCTGGTATCAAATGTAACGAAGATTCAAGTATGCTATTTAAGAATCCAGGTGTGCCGATGTATACAACACTAAATCAAATAGCTCAGTGTACTCAAAACATGCAAATATAATCCGGAAATAACTACTACTGAGGCAAATTCTCAAAGGTTATGATAACGAAACCCCGAAAGACCATAATGAAAGACTTCTTAATCTGGAATGGAAGGATATCAGAATGCTAGTAGGTCTAATAAAAGGATACTGCATTTTGATAAAGCATCTCCAAGCTATAGAGATAAACACTAAGTCACGTACATGCAGGAAATAAGATAGGTAAGGGAGAGGAAACTGCCTCCCACGCACTATTTGACCGCCAAACTATGACTCAAAGTCGTCTCAGCTCTATTGGGCCACCAGGACATGAGCTGGGAAAGATATACAAAGATCCAATTGGATGTCTGCTGAGATTTATCTTAGAAGCAGACTTGACCAATTAGAAATTAGAAAATAGAAACAAAGCTGGGACGCAATGGTTCTTTTAGGACACAGTGGATTCTTAGGCTCTTAGAATGATGAATGAATGAATGAATGGTAGTTGAGTCATTAAATCGGAGGAATGAGCCGAATTGAATGTAAGACTTCATAGATTGAGTCGAGAGTTATAGACGAGTACCCAAATGTGTCGATTGAGTTAGTTGAGTTGCTAACTCAAGTGAATGAATTGAGTAAATCAATCGAGGAATTAAATTGAATGCAGGGTGGATAAATTGAGGGATCCAGTAGAATAAGCTAGTTGAGTAAATGCATGTATAAATCGAATCTTTTTGAATTTGGTGCCGTTGTTTGAAGATGTACTTTAGCTATTCTTTACTATAAATACCACTGAATATTAGATAATAAATTAACTATCATTAAGCACTTAATGCTTACACTTAAAGTTTCTACTTTGAATTATGTTTTGCTAGGAAAATTAATATTTAATTTTGATAATCTTCATTTTCTCATTTTAAAGTAAAATGCTTTAATGAATATTTCAAAGTTCAAAGATTAAGAAAAGGGGTAGTTTATGATAAAATACATTTAATTAATAACAATAATTTTAATAAGCAAACACTAACATCGAATATACGAATATATAAATGATCTATATGAGAATACTAATAAAGAAACAACAACTTAGATTTCAATGTGTGCTTTTGAGAAACTATGTGTTTGGTTGTGGGTATGTATGACTAAACTATTTATTGATACTAACTGTTATATGATACTTTTTGGAAAATTATTTCTAAAACATGACCAGTAATAAAATACAAATAACATTTATAGGTATGCATTATTGATAAAATTAATTAAACATTCAGAAAATAAAATATTTATCGATAAATTTGTTGTCTCCATACTCTACATAATATTATTTAATTTTTAGCAGGAAAGTGGACTTAAAGGATGTAAATCCATATACTAATAATTAATTCAGCGACGTTTCGGTTCTTTATTTGACCTTCATCAGGCTTCTAAAATATCATATTAATACAAACACATGTTTACAGAGCTTTTTTGGACATTCTTAATTGTTAAATTGTTCATTTACCTTAATATAAAGTATATAATATACATCTGAAATACAGCGACATAGATTATGATTTTTTTTTATCACACACATACATTAAAATTGTTAATTTTTTTTTCCTTAATTTTTTTATAATAAATTAAGTAAAACGTGTTATTTAAAATCATTTTAAAAGTAACAATACCAAGCATATGGCTTATATATTGCACAATTAATTTCAGACTAGATTTGACGTAAGCAAACATCAAATGTCTAAAATTCGGCACTGGTACAATTTCGTATCAATTATTTAATACATATATAACAGGTCAGGACTAAAAATTATTATTTTTTTTTAAAAAAATCATAATCTATGTCGCTGTATTCGAAATATATGTTGTATACTTTATATTAAGGTAAATGAACAATTTAACAATTAAGAATGTCCTGAAAAGTTTTGTAAACATGGGTTTGTATTAATATGATTTCTTAAAAGCCTGATGAAGGTCAAATAAAGGATCGAAACATTGCTGAATTAATTATTAGTATATGGATTTACATCCTTTAAATCTACTTTCCTGCTGAAAATTAAATAATATTAAAATAGTTATATTGAATACTTCAAAGAAGTATGGAAACAGTAGTTATTAGTATATTGTAATCAGAGTAAATGAAATACAGAAGTACTGAAATTGCTGTATTTAGTAGAATATTGGTAAAGTAAAAAAGAATTGCGAAATTTAAGCAAAATTTAATTACTGCAAACATATATTTATTTCAAACGAATTATAACTTACCTAAAATAGCGACGACCATACTGTTTTGCACGACTTCCATAGAACCGTTACATATGTAATAAATATAACTGAGTGCGTCACCCTTATGTATTAAATATTCGCCAGGAGCACAAAAGTTGGTTCGTATATGAAGAGAAAGTAGTTTCAAACAACCTTGTGACGCTGCTTCGAAAATGGGAAGTTGCAGGATTTCCCGATGAAGATGCATTGAGACGTCTCCACGTAATTCTTCCGGAAATTCTTTTAACGTCTGCAACGTATAACTAATGTCATATATAAATATAGTGTTTCCACGAGGAAACTTCATTATTTTCGGCATAAAATATTGTTAATAGTATTATTAATACGGGTATACTCTACAGTCTACACTATATACGAAATACGCTAGAGTTTTAAATGAGGCTAATAAAATACATTGAAACAAAATTCTAGTCGACTTTGAAACATTTAATTAATTTATAGTTGACTATATGTGATGGTACTATAGTTTTGTGGTGAAAAAAATAGATATAACTAAAAAACAATGGAATAAAATAAACGTACCATGCTATAATAAAATACTAGCGTGCAATTAAAAATTATTTTGTTTTGAATGCGACTGTCGGTTATCAGTTACAAAAACAGCAGAAAAGTATGAAGATAAAAGCTTGCAATAAGCTTAAAAATGTCATTTAGCCGTATGGAAAGACATTTTTATTCATATAACGTTTTGTCTTTATGTACGTCATTAACAATGCGTACATTAAAACTAAATTAGTTCTAATGAATGAAAGCATGAAAATCTTAAAAGTTTTAAGTAGTTATAAAGTATTTAACGAGTGTAATTTGAAACATTTTATTTTTTGTCATCGCTAATTGCATTCAAAACAATTTTTATGTGAACAGATTTTTGATTGTATTCAATGTCTTGGTAATAGTAAATGTATTTGAAAATTCAATTTAATATATACAATGTACTAAAAGAAGTCATTTAAGAGTAATGCGACATTTTGTTAAGTAAAATCAGGAAAAATGAATTTTATAGTTTGTGCGTTGGAACGAATTAGTGTTATTGAAAGTAGTATGTATGAGAAAAAATCATACCCAATACCCATGCAACAATTTCTTTATCAAACAATTATACAAGTTTTACGTTGATTTTCGGTGGAATTTTCAGCATTTTGTTTTATTAAAACAATACTTAAATTCAGTAATCCATCAGCAGTACTAAAATTGAACAATTAAGAATACTATTGAGTACTGCAAAAATTATGATATTATTATAACCCTAATGATTTAAGTCAATGTATAAAATGTGAAATGTGGAATAAAGTATTGACAATGTGATAATCATTCGTATTAGATATCTGATTTTCATCTAAGAATCAATATTTTCACACTTAGATAGTGACATTTATCTATCTATCAGATAAAATTTTATCCGGAGGATTGAGAAAACATGTGTACATTCACTTAAGAATAATACGTGTAGGATATGGCCTATCCTAACCTTCCCGCTACGGTGTTAAAAATAAAGCGTATGATACGGTGACCAGTGCTGGCAATGATATTTTGGAAAAGTATCTAGATACTAGATACGTCACTTTATTAAAAAGTATCTGAAGTTACTTTGGGTATCTAGTTAGTTTTAAAAAAAGGAGCGTAAATACTTATCTTAAGTTACTTTTTAGCTATTTTATATAGATACAACGTATATTGTAGGTACTACGTTTCGTAACGTATTCAGTATTGTTGTTAGGTAATTAGTTTATATATTTCTTATCTTCATTAATGTAGGAAAAAGAAAGTATATATGTCTAAGTCTCTGTATACATAATATATTAAAAAAAATATAGAAGATTAATATAAGAGGTAAATATTGAATTTATAGAACTAAGCAAAATAAAACTCGAAATGAAATAGGAGATATATGAAATCATTAAAATATGTCTACAGCTAATTTGAGTAAAATAAAAATACAACAATTTAAAAAAAACAATTAAAAGCTGTCCAATCCAAAAAATCAAAAAATCAACATTATTTTCGACAACAAGGTAGTCATATGCTCCATTTAATTCCTTATTGCAATACTTATTTTTAATAACTTCTTGTAAAAAAGTCTTATATATTGAAAAGTATTTAAGATACTAGTTACTTTTTGCCCAAAAAAAGGAATTAAGATACAGAACCATAAATACTTTAAAGTAATTAAGTTACTTCAAAGTAACTAAGAGAGTTTTTTTCTGACAGCTCTAACGAAGATATGTAGTTACTACAATATTTGAAAAAAATGTTTAAAATTCTGAAATATTTAAATGTTTATAAATATTTATATCAGCTGATCATAGTTTAAGTTGAAATGCATAAATTATTATCGTTATTATAATTATTATTAATTATATTTATGAAGAGTAATAACAGTTTAATCGAGTATTCCTATCACAATCTCCGAAATGAAATATCTCAGATGAGCTCGTCTACCACGCATGCTCACTCACGATAAATATGAGAAAGAGACACGAAGCGAGTGTGCCTTGTAACCGTTGCGTATGATGGAAAGGATGCCAAGCTAGCGGATGGAAAACTAAGGCATTCGCAAAAATACCCCATACTAACGGATATTTGATTGAATTGGTAAATTTACGATGGATTTTTGTAATGGAATTTTATAATTTATGTAAATGTCTTAGGGAAGAATAACTACAATATTAACTCACTGTTTCATATAATTATAGACATATTTAAATTATTAAAGGTAGTATGTACTAAGCCCATAGTTACGAGATGGTTAAATAGCAATCTTAAGAATATGGTTTATCTATCCATGAGTGAAAATACCGAGCTTAAATGACATTAAAATGTCTTCAAAAGATGTGTTTATGAGATTTAAGTATGTAAATTGCATGTTTAATGTTTTTACTATGAAGATAAAAGAAGCGTGAATTTACATATCGTCTTTATATGTTTATATACTTTCAAACAAAAAATTGAACCCCTGCAGCTTTGAAGAGCTGCATGCGGTTCAAGAGCTTTGTAGTTCAACCTAATTGCGAAAGTTAATTTCAACACGACAAAATCATATCACAAGAATAAAGTTTCAATTGGAAATACGAAGATATTTATTTGTATAAATATTTAGAAACTGCAAGATATTGAATATATTTCACTCTGAGTTTAGTCCTGGATTAATAAATTTTGAACACACGTGAAATAATTGAATTATGAAGGTTTTCTTGCTACAAAATTTAGAGCTTTAATTTCTTTTTTGTTTCTTTGTTTCTTTTTTGTTCACTATTTAAAGTGGTGTTGAACTGATTCCATTCATTTAACGACGGAATTCATAGAACTATCGAAAAATTTAAATTTTGTAAGAGATTATGTAAATAAGATGTACTAGTGAATATAAACTTTGAACAATCTATTTGGGTTTTAAGTTAATTAAAGAAAAAACAGACCTAAAAATGTTATAACGTAATATTTTGAAAACATATAATTGATGTCCCACTAAGTATTCTACATCAATTGTTTAACATTCGTGTATCTAAATTATAGAGAAAAATTGGAAATCTATAATATTTGCATTTGTTTGAATTTGAGTTCTAACCAGTTTACATTTTTGAATTCAATATTGCTGCAAAAACAAACTAATAGATGCAGATTTTCTTTAATGAAATCTTAATGTGAAAAAAATTAGACCAAGCTTCGCATATATTATAAATTGGTGCGTATGAAAGGTCGGATTTTCTAGTGAATATATAAAACCGCATATCAGTCTTCAAAAGTAACTAATTCTATTCAAATATGCTCCATTCGCTTCAATTTACTTTTCTCAACGTGATTTTAAAGTAAAGATGCTTTCTGTTTACTTAATGTATAAAATAAATTGAAGATTTATTTGTGTAATAAAATTAAAAAAAGTAAACTATTAACAAACATTAGAACAAAAGCTTAAACAAATGTGTTTTTGACGTATTGCTCAAGCACGTATTTCCATTGCCAAGTAATCTTTCTGGGTTGTTATCAAGTAGAATTGTATTGCTTCGTAACTGCTATGTAACAAGTCACTGTAACCAATACTACTTGATGGTCACAAAAGAAGATTGCTTAGTAACCAAAATATGTATCTAGTTAGTTGTTTCAGAATTTGTCAAATTTGTGTTTATAGTTTCCTTTTGTAAATTATATTACATAAATAATACATAAATAAGACTACAGCATATAACATATACTGTATAAACAGTATAGAAGATATGTAACTAGAAAAGTTATACTATTTATACCATATATAAAATACTGTGGTCTTATTAATGTAATATAATTTACAAAAGGAAATTATAAACATTAACTTGACAAATACGCACACAAATGTGTTTTGACCTATTGCCCAGATACGTATTTCGAATACCAAATAAACTTCCTCTATGGCCATCAAGTAATATGTAGGTCACAGTGATTCGTCGCAGTGACGCGATCCAATACTACTTGATGACAACTGAGAAGGCTTGCTTGGCAATCGAAATACATGTTTGAGCAATAGCTCTCCCAGCTTCCCAAACGATTAGTTTATGATGGGTGCAGTTTTTGCGATTATTACTTACTTTATAATGATACAAAAAAAATATACGAATATCGTATGAATTTATGTAGGTAAAAAATAAAAAAAAAGAATAATGAAAACAGGGAGACAAAAACAATAGACATTTCATACGCACCAACCTAATGCAAGAAAATTCAACTTCATGTTACTTCGTAATTATTGAAGTATTAACTTTTTGTGTATATTTCACATTTACAACAGATTATATTTATAACTTAAGAACAAGTATTAAAAAAGTAAGAAAAAGAGTGGTTTTACCTGTTAATGAATTTTAAATGTTTGATTGAAGACATAACTTTGAAATAAGGACTTGCAATTAATATAGTTGATTAATTGTTGTATCATAATTGCTGATGTTTAGCCGTGAAAAAGCAAACAAAAAACAATGTAAAATAAAGGTAATTATGTAACAATAAATCTATAATTAAAATTACGAATTTTTAACCGAAAATTATAGCGTTAATCAAAGGTTTTTGTATTGATGGTTCATAAAACCAAATTTTTGAATATACAATTTTTGCATGTGGCATTATATTTGATCAAGTAAAAAATGCATTTAGCAAGTTAATTGATGGTTAATTGATTGCCACAAATTGAAATTTGTGATTAGATTTTAAGTAATGAAATAGAAACTAGTCTTAATTATTAAGCTTGTAAAATCATATTTTCTAAAATTATGCTAAGTTTAAATGGTTCAAAGAAAGTTTTTAAACATCCAGGATTAATTATTACTTTGTTAGATTTTAAATGAAGATTAAAAAGGCAGAAAAATATAAAGCCATGAGAGCTTTTTCATCAGAGTAAAAATCATGATTAAAACTGTAAAAGATATACGTTTTACTGTGTTATTAAAAATGCAACATTTTCATACAAAAACATCTTATACACATACAGCTTGTACACGTGTTAGCGATGTGAAGTGTGTGATATAAAAATAATATTGTCAGGGAAGGTTCACATGGACTTGTAAGCTGGAATAGAGAATAATCCAGATTCCAGAGAGCTGTGCTTGTCAAGTTTACGTTTTTGTATTAACTATTAGTTGTACGAGTATAAGTAATGTTAAGGAACGTTGTTTTTAATCTTAAGAAATTGATCCACGTGAACGTAGCTTCCAATTTAATATATGATGTGAAACAAGCACAAAACGAACAGAGCTTTCGCCTACATTACTTAAAATGTGAACATTCGATAAAAAGATTGTTAGGTGCATGCTTTACTCTTAAATGGCACAATATCGTATTGTCTTTATTATAGTACTAGGAAATTTTTAATAGCAAAAGAATTTTCTGTTCACATGACGCTCACTTATACAGACCTCTCTCACCTCGTGCATGTCTATACCGTGGTTCAAAGACCACATTGTTTGAAAGTAGTCCTGCATACGATGTTTCAACTCCTTTGGTATTTGGTGCAATGTGAGAAAGTCCTTCAAGTCTCTCCACTTGGTTTGATATAAGGAACGGCGGGAATACATTCTCTGAATAATAGCTGTCACATTACCGAATACGACAGCATGCATCAATGCTGGGAAAATGATAGAAAATGATGTTGCATTAATCCATTTCAACGTGTTTTTATCTCACCTCTTCTTGTTACAAAAAAAAAAAAAAATAAAATATGCAGCTTAAAAACTAATATTTTTTGTTCTCTTGTGACTTTCTATCCTATCGGAACATTTTTCGAAAATCAGTTTTGTCGATAAATAGACATACCTACCTACATACTTGAAGTGTATTAAAATTAAATTGCACCTATTAGGTATATTAGGTACATGTTCCAACATAAGGTTCAAAAAATTATGCTTCTTTGAATAGCAGTTATGTGTATTTTAAAACTGTAAAAGGTTAAACAAAATATTATAATTTAAAAAATTAGAAAATTACACTTTTATTATTTACCATCTGAAACCTGTAACTACGTCATTGTAATAAATATTATATCTAAATTATTTTTCTTTTGTTGTTATTTATCATCGGTTTATAATGATCAAGATTTTTTTAGCAACTCTAGGGTTAATAAAAAAACCGTGAATTAAAAAATATTTAAAATTTGCTTGACGAGATCGAGGATCGAATCAAGTAGTCACCAGTTTCGAATTGGCCACCTTAACCACTTGACTACCGATATGCTCCTAAAGTATTGTCATTTCTTTTATTTAACTTAAGTTTTATTGCCCATACCTCAAAAACGCATTTTAAATGGCCTTAGAAGCGTGTGTATGTATTTATACGCATAAACCTCACCTTTAATTAAACTTAAAGTAACTATGTTTGTAGAAATAATCTTTTTAAAACTATTATAATAATAAAATATTGTCCTTAATTAAATGATAACAATAACAATAAATTGAAAATATTTTCAACAATATTTTTTCTTAAATATTAAACTACCTATAAACTACTACGTTATTTAGTTAAAAAAATTTAGGGTTTCAGCACAACGACTTTTAGACTTACGAATCAAATGTATGCTATAATTACATTCGTAATTTCAATTTATTAGACGTTATTATATAGGTATTATAGACCAGTAGTTCTTAACCAGGGTTCAATCGAACCCCAGAAGTTCGCTGAATCAGTCGTCTTACGGGTTCAGCAGATATTATATATTAATGATTTTATTTATTTTGTATATTTATAAATATATATCTTTCCTAATAGTATCACTTGGTTAATGGCTATTAATAGTTAATTTAGTTATTTCCAAAGGGTTTTTTTTCGGACCAAAAAATATAATTATTTTTTTTTCTTATTGATTTTTATTTGACTTTTATCCGACGTTTCGTCGCCTTTTGGGACTTTATGAAGTATTCAATCATAGGTCATTAAGAGTCAATATTGTAAAAAATATAGTTAACATTATAGTCGCGATATAAAAAAATTGTTGTTAAGACTTTTAAAATGAATTTAATTTATTATTACAGTTGCATATCACAAAAATATGATCAAAAAGTTTAAAAAGTATGCTATTATGTTAAAATGTAGTAAAAAAAAACCCTATGGAAAAAACTACATTTTATTTTTCTAGTTAAGAAGGGGTCAATAAGTCCGCATATCAAACTGGTGGGGGTCAGTACCTTCAATAAGGTTAAGAGGAACTGTTTTAGACTTTAACACAATAGATAAAACATGTTGTTATTCTTTTTATGTAATATAATTTACCAAAGCAAACTATAATCATAAATTTGAAAAAGTTCAAACAAAAATATTTGTGACGTAATGCCTAGAAACGTACTTCGATTGCCAAACAGTCTTCCTCAGTGGTTATAAAGTAGTATTGTATCTCTCCGTAACTGCTATGTGAATCATCGCATACTTTGGAAAATTATATTACATACATAGGAGCACAATATATTTTACATATTGTATAAACAGTATAACTGTTCTAAGTCAGCGAAAATCTCATTTGAATATTGTCAACTTAAAATTTTCTAAAATTAACATTATAAGGTAGGATTTAGAAAAAAATTAACTCTTGGTTTCATTTCTTGCGGTTGGACGGGAAAAAATTATCAAAAATAATAATCTTTTACGTTGGAAGTTGAAAGAGGTGGAAGACGTGAACGATGGTAGAAAAAGATTTATCATCATAAATAACGAAGTTGAACAAATAATACAATATAAAATGAAAAGAAAAGCAACGTAAGTTGGTGAAATTCCTGAGCAAATGCTTAAAGAAATGGGGAAAACAAGACCTAATACACTTAAAGAATAACCAACAACTTTTACTTCTCGGAAAAATTAACCTTCGGGCTTTTTGGATGTTGCAAAGTATGTAACTCTGAAAAAGAAAAATTAAGTGCACTATAGGACCATCAGTTTCATCTCCTAAGCTACTAAGATTTAGACTAAAACACTAAACAGAAGATAATTATAGGTTTTGCCATTTTTCTGACAGCTTGTGGATTCCAAATAAAAAAAAATTGTTCATCATTTGAGCAAAATCCGTCATCCAGGCGTATTCCATTGACGCAAGTAAATAATATTTTGAAGAAGTTAAGTCTGAAGAGTAAGCCGCATATTAAAGTATTTCCAAACTAAATTCCTCAATCACATCTTTCGCTCGTTTTTCTGTGTGGCCAGGGGAATTACTATGCCTCAAGATCATTTTCTATTGCCTAATTTAATTTTCTGACCATTTTTAGTGCTAAATCTTGGTTTAAATGTTTAAATCTAATATCGCAAGTTGTTGTGCTTAACTACCATTCTTATCCAACATTTTCTAAGAGCATGCTCAACGTTAGCTTTGATGAGTATTCGATTCGATTCCGCAGCAATTTTTGTTTAAATGCTAATAGAAAATCAATGGTGTTCGCGAATCGTACTTTTAAGACACAAAACTCGTCATATTCAATGTTATTAAAGATGATGAAGTCGTAGGAAATTTATACTTTTGCGAATTGAAAATCTTTGTCATTCATCAATCAAAACAAACAAATTTTCTTTATGACATGGCTTGGCAGGCTCTTTGTTGGCAGGCAGCAGCACTTATTGGTAAATTCCGGTTTCATAATTACGTATCTAGTAAATTAGATGTTGTAGAAGAAAAATACGAATTCTGGATTAAAAAAGAAAGGAGTGGATTATCTCAATGTAATGGACCTTGCTAGAGACAAATAGTTCTGGGACGAGAAGTTCAATGGCACAAGATATTAAACAGCCATGAAACCGAAAAAAAGGTAAAATATGATAGGATAAATAGAAAAAAAATAATCCTATCTAATTTGTAACTAAAATTTTTGTGACAAGTTAAAATTAACGATTAGTACACATATAAATTTATACAAAACAAATGTTAAAAATGAAATATTGCGACTTATAAAAAAAGCATTTCAACAACTGAATTGAAAAACTAATTAAAATTGTTTCGAATTGAGTTCATCACAGTTTTGTTTAAACAAGAGAAAATTATAAATCTTTCATTCGAAAAAAAAACATAACAATTTTTCAATGCTGAACGTTTTTATCGTTTTTATTATAGGAATAAAGAAACATGTTGAAAGTGATAAATAAATAAATGTCAAATGATAATAATCTGAAATACTGAATGAAATCCGTTCAGAACAAGTGTACCTATTGATTGCGTACTAAAGGAAGTTCATTCTCGGTAATACCTACACTAAATATGTATGTATTAGAGAGGAAATATCGAATCAAACTTCAATAATTTCGTTGGCTTTATCTCAATCTCAAATTTTCGTTTGAATTCAGCTTTCTTCCATAAATTATATTTAATACAGGCTATATTAAACTTTTCGATTCAAAACGATTATTAAAAGCAATATCGTTCGTAAAATGTTTTACAAAGCTATTAATAAAATATATAGCCATAAATTTAGCTTTATGTTAAACCGATCGTTAGCTTTATAATATTGGATGGTGCCGATTGCACATGACTCAATTGAAAAACTTTTTGATTTGAAAATTTTAATTGTGGAAAAATTTCTTCAAATTGATATCTTTAATACAGATATAGATAGATATTGCATTAATAGGTATTTATGTATTATACGATAATACCTTAAGAAATAAATTATTTTATAAATGGAAGACTATATTCTTTGAATTCAGTGGTGTAATATAAAGAACTCCCATATTTTATATAACTTTAATAAGATGAAGATTGAACATACAAGAAAAAGGTGAACATTTTCCTTTATGATCCCAAAGTTCATTACATATTTCTATTTTAGATGAAGTTGTAGTTTTTTATAGTCTCAGTAATATAGGTACGTAATATCTTGGAATGTGTTAAATGATATCAAGGGTATTAGTACCAACGTTTAGAAATATAGAAATAGAAGTTGAAATATTTATAAAAACCTTTTCTCTAAATTAAATAAAAATTACTCAACTGATGTGCTAAAAATGTTAAAGTTCCGGGAACTACTGTTCCTACTATTATTGTTTGATTGTTACGTTTTTAACAAACAATAAGTTTGTTTCCAATTCATGTTTATGTTGAATCTTATAACTGTATTTATTTATGTGGAGCACGGATATGAATCCAAAATAGTCGATAGATCCTTTGGGGTCGACTTATCACTGTTGGGGGGGTCGATATCACCTAGATGTTGATATAGAGTTGAATGAAAAATAGTTCTCAATATGTAAATAGCACATAACTAACTGCATATGTATTTTTTTTTGAGTAGTTTAATAATTAACTTAGCTTCAGTTACTGTACAAAAAATAAATTCATAAATGAATGCATATTTATTTTGGTGAAAAAAGAATTGACGTCCTACTTACAATATATATTAAAAATCATAAAATAGGTAAGTGTATAAATTGCTGATAGTTTTATTTTAATTAGCTGAAAATTACTTTTATGGGGGTAAAATATGGATGCCAAAAATTATATACGGATCGATGATCAAAAGGTTTGGCGACCCCATATGTGAAGGATTGTCGCTGATTATTGTTTAATATTATGGGATGGGTACTATTTGTGGTATAAAAAACTATTTTGTCCATAAATTAACAAAGTATAAACCGTAAAATTCGGTAATTAATTAGATTAAAAACCTAATATTAAAAAATTATTTGAATTGGCGCCCTGGTGCGGTACACACTATGGGCATATGGGTATATGGGTATACTGGTTCTACTAACATGTTACCACTAAAACCCAAAATATCATACCTGTCTAGTAATTTATTTGGATTGCCTGAATATTTGCGTCGTTCATTTTGAAAGTGGCTTAAATCCATTTTAAGAAGAATCCATGAAGTATTGTTCTTTTTAACGATGAGAACATAATATACTAAGGAGTAAGTTAGCGTTTTTGTTAATACCTTTAATGAAATTTAAAATTATTAAGAACTTGACAGTTTAAAAATTTCACTTGAGTTACCTTGTTTTAACTATAAGAACAAAATTAACCATATATATTGACTGTCCTTAAAATGGATTTAAGACACATTCAAAATAAACGGTTCGTTTGGTAATTAGTCATGCAATAACTGAGTCTGTAGTTCTTAACCTGGATTCAATCAGATTCCAGGAGTTTGGTGAGTCAGCCTCACGGGTTCGGCGGAAGTCAAGAAACAACCCCGACTTATATAACCTATGTATGTTTAACCTATATACCTGTTTTGATGTTGAAAAATCATATTTTATATTTTTAATTAAGAAGGATTTGATGAATGCGTTTATGAAACTGTTAAGAACCACTGAACTAAGTAAATGGTAAGGAAAATGTCTGAAGTCTTAAGTATTTTACTTAAAAATGACTAAAAAAGTCAATAATGATAAATTTTATTATTTGCATTAGTCATTTCGTTGAAGTGATCAGAACTAGAATTGGCTAACAATATATTTCTTTGAACAATTATGGTAAAAATATATTTTTTTAAGATATATTAAAAATTTTGCATACAAATTTCGTTTTTTGATTATACAAATTGCGTCTAAATTAATAATGTAAACTGAATCTAAGCAACTTAGATGTTTTGTTAAGGGTAGAACATCAAAAAGCGCCACAATCAGTCTTTTTAGGAAAAATATTTAAATTTGTATTTAAAAATAATATGAAATATTACAATAACGAATTTTGATAAAAATCTTAAACAGTAATAAATTTCATTCAAACAATTTAATCAATATTATTAGTTAATTAGCTGATACCTGCGACTTTCCTTGCGTGACGTATATGATGGAAATATTTTCTTTTAAGACTTGTAAATCAGAAATTTTATACTCGTACGAGATGCGTATTCATATCTAAAAATTAATATCTTAACGCCTTTAAACAGGCGTATATTGTGAGAATATTCGGTGACATTGAACACGATTATTTGAGTTCATATTTTTACCCCTTATGCGTAGAATGCATGCATTCCATAAGTTTAATCATCCGCAAATCAATCAGCTACGCATGAATAAAAAATATCATAAGATTGATAAGTTGACCTTCAGTTGAAATATGACTTTAAATAAACAAACTGAAAATTTTTAGGGTTTTAATCTCGTAACCTTGAGTCGCTAAAGATCTTAGTTGTTATAAAGCGAAAGAAAATAACAGTATATTATTATATAATATTTTAAAATTATCCTTATTTTAAACGGATTTATTATAATGAAATTGTTATTAAAATCGGGCAAATATTGGGTCTAATCAATAACATAGAGTGTAGTTCTTTTTATCAATTAGTTGGATTACCAGTTAATGCTCCGATTCCCAAATGAACATTTCTACCAAAACCACTAGTCTTCTGGACACAACCTCGAATTTGAAATTTGAACAAATTTACGAAAACTAATTTCCGATAACTACGATCGTATACTCATTGAAGAATAGCCGTAACGTTAATCGTATTATAATTAGTTAATACCTATTTATCAGGATGACAGATTAGTACAATTTGTATTTAAAATATCAGAGATAATTTTCATCAATTTTCACAATTTTTCAGCCTAGAAATATTATAAGATATTGAATTGGAAAAACTAACCGAAATTGCGAAACTAAATAAAACGAAAGACAAAGTTAATGGTAACATAAATTTTTAGGTACAGAATTTCTATGATATTAATTTCTAAGTTGCTTTTGCTAACATTGGCTTATTTTACTTTTACAGGAGTCTTATGTCCTTGATTAAGACTTTATTCTTTTGATATTATATAATCTACTTGTTTTTCACATTAATTTACTATTCCATTTGTGACCACAGAGATGTAGTATAGAGTGCTCATGTCGTATTAATGCTTTTAATTAACGCTTTCTTCATGGCCCAACATTTCACATCGAATTTCGAAATTTCTATCTTTGTTTTCCTAGGTTGATCATGTGCATAGTGACAATAACCATTTCAATCAAGTTCGTTGAAGTGAAAAGGCAGTTGGATAGAGATAGGATCAAATCGAATAAGAGGTCAAAAAAGCTCAACATGAGTTCTTTATATTACACCACTGTGCTTGTGACGCATGGAACTAAACCGACTATTATTCGATTAGGCATAGTAAATGCATAATTACGGTCGTTATGGTTAAAGTGTAATAACTTAATATTCAATAGGAATATTGATATAAATTTCATTTTTAATTTCCAAATATAAAAGAAAGTTTAAAGAGGAAATTAACTCTATAGCTCATTTTGAAGTTTTAGATATTACTGACAATTATTTAGTCAGTTCCGTTTTATGACTATATTTTTATGGTAGGTACGCTTAAATCGTTGAATATTTCCGAGAAATAATTTCAGTGGGGGACAGTTTCCGAAAGTACCTGATTTCGAGCTTTGATGATAATATGCAGAAAAAATTTATGCAATAAATGCAAATATCTAAGTAGTTATTTGCCTTTAAAGAAAACTAATTATTAGAAAAAAATAAATATATGAAACTAAGCAACTTTAGTATAAAACTATGAAAAATTAAATTGAACATTTTTTAAAACTCACCTCCTATTAGCATTGTGCATATACTGAACACTTTTTCTGACGTAGTATTTGCAGAAACGTTTCCGAAACCTACACTTGTTAAGCTCGAGCACGTAAAATATAAAGCTGTTACATAAGCTTCAGTATTTGTGACGTTGTATACTGATATTTTTAAACGATCTGCTAACGTGTGAATCCAACCTGAAATTGAAAAAAATACAATTACTTTACAAATCCATGGAGAAATGAGGAAATAAAAGACATTTCAGAAAATATTTTTCACCCACATTCATAACGTTTAAATATAAACTATTAAATTTGATTTTTTTCTTAAATATTTAAAGAAGGAAAGTTTTGTATTGTACATTGAATAAATACTATTCAATTCTCTTCAAGCAGATATTTTAAGTTTCTCAATGTCAATGTAAATTAAACTACAGTTGAAACTTGTAAACGCCTTTTAAATGTTACACTCTAAAATATGTCGAGGTTTACGTATAATTTAATTCTAGATAAGAGCTTAAATTCCCATGATATTTATAAAAGCTTAGAAATCTAAATTTGCTGCATCTCTAAGCTTCGTTTATAGTTTTTAAACTTTTAGGGAAGACAATGAAATTCGTAATAATAAAATAAGTTTTCTTTAACTAACATAAAACTTATTGGATGAAGACAGATTTGATTAAATTTGAAAACTTTTTCAAAAATATCAAATAGGAAAGTAAGTTAAAATAGCAAGTTTTTCATAGAACGAAGAATATCCGAGAAGTTTCTATGTTCTGGGTAACATGTCATTCCAATTGGGAATTGAGTATCATATCTGCAATGATAGTGAGACCAGTAGATAACGAGTTTGCCGCAAAGAAGTGTAGTAATTTCCTTGAAGTACGGAAGATTTCTAGTTTATTAAAAATAAGAAAATTATATTTGATCGTTTTATGTAATTAAATTTTCATCCCTTTAAATGTTATCTTAAACATATTTAGTAATTATATAAAAATGAAAAGGAATTGAATGTTGAAAATGGACTTTTTAATTTAAATTTTATATATAGATATTATATGAAATAAGGTTTTCATCACTCTTTAAAGATCTTGAATTTTCCAATGCCTTTGAGTGAAATAATTTTCCTCACATCTGAATATTTTTAAATTAACTTAATGTTTCAATTCATCTCTTTCATATTACTGCTCTGCGCTAATAATATAGGAAAAGATTAACAAGGATAAAGGCGGATTTGAAACGTCATCCTTTATAAATCTATGAGTGTTATCAAACGGGAAAAATACTGTTTTTATTTTTTATTTTTATGGTAAGAATACTGGAAACAAAAGCAATGTTTTCGTATCAAATGTATGATACCTACTTTTGTGAAAAATATAAATCGAAAAAAAATCATTGGTATTTGATAAAATTGAATGAAACAATGTTTTAAACTCAACTTTGTTTTAGTTTACTAATTAAAGTTCTATTTGATTGTGTTCTAACATTCACAAATTCATTTTGGGTCCGAGTTCTATAACGGTAAGATAATAAGGTTTTATAAAATAAAATAAATTATTAAAAAAACAAATAAACTATGAAACATAACAACGAAAAAGTAATTTGGCTACAATTGTTCGAATAACGCTGGAGAATCAAGATTTTGTTTCATAAGCTATGAATTTTCATAGTTGTGTCTAAAAAATTTTGCAGGGCTGATTACAAATCTAAAGTCCGTTTTTCAATAGGAACTCTACTTTTTGAGATATTGATGATAGAAGATACTAAGTACGAAGTATCGATACTAGGAATCCGAACGATAAAGGCTTTTTCACAATATTCATGTACACAATAATAGACCCAGATTATAGTTCTCTTTTCTGTCACTAGCAGCGCTAATATTTTACACACAAAGTTTACAGTACATAAAGTTTTAGAAGGCATTATCATGTGTCAGTATCTTACAATGCATGAAATGTCTCAAGATTTGGCGCCACCATTAATATGTTTGCAGTACTTACTTAAATCGAAACCATGTACTTTATGTAAGGTAACTACGGTAACTTAAGTTAGTACATCAGACACTCTTGTGGTGGCGTCACATCTTGATACATTTTCTATTGTGTAAAAGATTGATATTCGCAATTGCTAATAAAAATAACACATCCCGCGTAATGATGCAAATACGTGCTTCTGGAAGATTAGCACGCTTTACCGGTACTGGACCTCAAATTAATGCAAATTTTTTAACATTACGTTTGGATTCCTGATATATTTATTTCGTGGTAGGAGATCTTAACAAAAATACTTGAATCTCGAAAATATTTTTTTTTACTAAACAAAACTAACATGAAGAAAGCTTTCTTGAACGGGTCAAGTCTAAATTATAACACTGAATGCTGTAGCTATAATCGGCTACTATATTATAATTCGAATCTAGATATCCTAAGTATTGCATTTTCAGGTATCGAGGGATTCCCAACCCTGTGCCTGTAGGTATGATCGCGGGGTCGCTGATCATGTTACATGTACCCGCCACTAGGCTTATAAGGTATTTTTTTTTAAGTTTTTGTTAACTTTTTGCTTGTACTACTATTAATTTGCAATAATGAATTATACCCATCATGGTAGCATTACACTTTTGGAATTTGCAAAAAATGACCACGAAATATTTTGGGAAAGATATTTTTTTGGCACCAATTATTGGTGTTTCTCTGTTGTTACTTTTATTTCACTGAAAAGAAAACTATAAAGAAAAATATTGTACCAATTGAAAAAAACGTATTTCGATTGCTCAGCAATCATCTTCAGTAATCATCAAATAGTATTGGGTTTTTTCGTAGCTACTATTCACTGAAAGTTACTAGTTGTCTAAAAGTAGATAAAATTCGCTTTTTATACATATTGTTGGTATGCACAGCTGACGACTTAACTTAAAATGCGTATTTTGCCTGTATTATTTTAAGTGGTTTATCCACTATAACTTAAACGACAAAAGCGCATATTTAAAGATGGTATTCGATAGGAAAATTTGATGCGAAATTTCAAACGAAATTCTTACTGAGATAATAGTTGGAAATATTTTCTTTACACATTCTGTAATATAATTGTTTCCAACTTTAAATTAATAAAATAAAATATTGTTATCACTTACGCAGCACTGAAAGTATATTAATGTGTATTATTTAAATAATAAATTAAAATTTAAATGAAATCATTCGATGTAAAATTTAATAGAGATAATTTTTAATGGAATTGTCTTGATTAACATAACAAATGAAAGCAATGAATTTGTAATAAGTTTAATTTCGAGTAGATGGCGATGTACATATATTTTTTGTTCAAATATTAAACTCATTACATATGTATGTTAAAAAAAAAGGTTGATCGAATAATATTTGTTTAATTGTTGTACAAGTGAAAATTCTCTTTTAAAAATACTCCATATTCTCTTGTATGGTAAACATATTTAAATTATATTGACTATGCAAAACTGTTCTCAACAAATGCTAAAATACTTTACAGTTTAACAACATGAATATACGATATTGATTGAATTTGTCTTACGGTTTTATCGCTAACATGCTTCAGTAAGTGGAAATATACAAATAAATATTTCTCTAGTTGTTTTTTTGTACAAATCTTAAATTGGACAAAAGATTTTCTGTTCTTTATCAAATATGTATTACTTGAAAAATTTTGCACTTTCACGTCTGGAAAAATATATAACTATAGTTTATTTATATTTACCATTAACATACATCTAACAAAAGATTAATTTTAGAATCAATTAACAAATTTTAAAGTTAAATAAAACTATAAATTGCAAAAACATTTCTATTGATAAATAGAGATAACATTTTTACTCAATTTGAACTTTATATTTTATATCCACGTCTAAGAACCTATAGTTATGAAGATACATATATCATTCAATGAGAAATTCCGAACAATATTATTTATTTTAAGAGACATTACTTCATACCAAATCAAATCTGGCAACTAGACATTGTTGGATCGCTTCAATTGAGATGAAATATTATATTTTCTCCAGTCTGAACAAATGGGATTCCATTTCAAGAATAAAAATAAAATTATAAGAATATTCTTAATATCATGGGGTAAAGATTAAAATTTGAAAGTTAGGTATTTTATTGATCCAACAAATTTGAATACCTATGAACTGTATGTTACAGCTTAATGAAAGAAGAAACTTGTAATTTTTTATTTGCCCAGGGTTTTTATATACTTTTTTTTTAACAAAATCATATTTTAACAATTATTTTTTCATTTAATAAAATATACCTCTAATAAAAGTTAGATCATTATGAATATTCACTACAGATATTTTTTTAAGTTTTACATAGGTAAGAAGTATTATAAAGTGTCTACTAAATTTAATTCAAAATTTTTAAATCAATCTTAAGGAAATAAAAAAAAGTTATGTATATTACTTATAGTTAAGTATAAACTGTCAACAGAACATTTTTTGAATGACTAACCTGACATCCAATCTTCTATCTTTATTTGAAAGAAAATAAGTTATGAAAGCTCTTGCGTTTAAAATATATTTTGAACGAAAATAATTGCTTTTTTTTCTTACATTTTTTATCGATTTTACATTAATCTGACGAGGAAAGGTTTAAAAATGATTAATGTTCATCTATTATCAAAAGGATTATTATTATAAGAAAGAAAGGAAATGTACTACACACTTTTCTTAAGTTTGCTGATAAAAAATTTCATTGTTTGAATGTCATTCTTAAAGAATAACCTTATTTATGGCTATGAACGAATAAAGCAGAATATTCATTGTTGGTTGTTAATAAGGTTTATTAAATTTTATGGCATTTTTAATATTATATTATTCATTGTTTGAGAATTTGTTCCAAAAGAATATTTTATGTTTAATACTACCCGTTAAGTTAAAAGTATTTTAATATTAAATTATATATTTTATTAAAGCTTATTTAAAGTAAATTTTCTACAGTTTGAAAATTGTAATAAAGCTAAAATCAGAAGAAGTATCTACGACTTGCAAGATACGTAGGTAAAAATAAAAACAAATAATTTTAATATGGTTTTGCTACCTTTAAAAAAACGTATGACTAATTTATTGGTAGATATTAAATTGTATAGATAATATTCATATTTTTTAAAATCAACCTTATTTACCTTTATAATTCATTGTTCAACATGATACAAAGTTGGTTTAAAGTAGAGGGTTTATAAAACCATTGCTAACTATTTTCGTATTATATCCTATTAAGGTTGTTTAGAAAAAAACCACAAGAACTGGAAAAAAAATTAATACTGTAAGTAGTCAACTGTTTAAGCTATATTTCTGAAAAATTCCAAGTCGATTTGAGTGTTATAAACAGAATAAAAAAATCGTGAATTTGCGGAATTTTTGACTGCTTACTACAGTGTAAATGGGGAAAGTTATGCGTTATACTCTGATATATTCCGCGTCGATCAATACTAAAATCTAGCCCACTGGTGGCTAAGTGGTCAAGGTGACCGCTCCAAAATTGATAGATTTAGGGTTCGAATCTCGTAGCGAGCAAATTTTCGATATTTCTTGGTTAACGGTTTTTTTATTAACTCTAGAGTCGCTAAAGACCTTAGTGGTTATAAAACGACGTTAAATAACAATGAAAAAAATCTAAGCAAAATATTTCAACGTAAAGACCGAAAATCATTCATCTGAAATTGTAGAAGCCTTAGGTTATTGGTAAAAAAATACATACTGTTTTCCTTTATCTCGTTACTTTATAGTTATTTAGATCTTTATAAACTCTATCGAGTTTAAAATTGGTTTATAGTAGTTTAAAATCTAAGCAATATTGAAAACTTGGTTGTCACGAGGTTCAAATGTAGAACTGTCCGATTTCGAAATGGTCATCTTCACTACTTTGGTTATTTTCGATAGAAAATTCGGGAAATTTTTCACTAAAAGTTGTAGTTGCTAACTTTCTGTGATTGTTAGCGAAACTTAAAGTATTTATACTAAAACTAATGCAGGGAATGTATCTACCGACTACAGAAAACATAACTAACATGCATCGGATGGCTAAATTTCAATTGATTGATCTTTAAGGAGTCCGATGTTCAAAAAAACGTTATTAGTATATATATATATATATATATATATATATATATATATATATATATATATATATATATATATATATGACATAATATTTTAAAAATTAATGTTGGTTTTTTCAAAATTGCTAATTTCCTACAGTTCTATACTGATCACTATTAAATTTCTTTTAAATCAGGAGACTTAGTAGAATCTCACATCAACAGGTACTGCGAAGGATGTTGCGGGCCATCGCGGGAGGTTTTAATGTTACTCTCGAGCTAAAACCAATATTTTCAGAGATATAGGGATTTGTTTAAAAACGGAACTATAAATTTATATTTTAAAGGTAAGTTACATAAGGTACAGTGAGTGATGCTGCAGGTTGCTAAGGGAAGGGTTTTTAAAATTTGTCGAGCGTGTAAATACTTAATTATTAAAATCATACGGAAAAATTAAAGGGAACGACTCTTGATCATAATCCATTATTTTTATTGGTAGAAATTGATACTCAAAAGAATATTTTAGGTTTTGCGGATCGGTAGAGAAACTGGTAAATTCTACAATAACTAATAGTTATTGTGACTGTTAGTTTCAATTTAATTGTAATAAATAGTAACAATTAGTAATTGGAGAGTAATTTTAATACTCTCGAATAGTTAGTTTTAAATGCAAGCGCGAAGTACATAAGCACACGGAAATCACAAATTTTATCTATATTTACTTGTTACATGAAATACGAATTTTAATAATTATTGAAAATACAAATAAAATTATATTAATATTTTAACAACTATTATAATATAGACTCGCAGAACATTTATTCAGCCAGTATATAGGTTATTCAGATTATTTATTTGATTTCCTTCCATGATTAGTGCTAATATGTATGCATTTTTGTAAAGCAGAATATTCAATAAAAATTTGAATATTCTTTGGATGTAGCTATTATGTGTCACTGTTTGATATCAACACTGATATTCATATAAAATGGAGTAAAAATTTACATAACAATAAATATAAAAATACATCAAACGTAATATTTTTATAAATTTTCTTATTTTCAAACAACTGTCCTTTTCTATTTCTATTTCTATCTTTTTTATTAAGGTTTCTATAGAGAAGTATAGATTAATTTATATCTTGTATTTTCGTTACTGCACAGGAAGATTGTACTTGTATGAGAAAATATTTCTTCAGTTTTTGGTGTGGAATACAAATAAGGATTTAAAAAACTATTTGAAATTAAAACCATTTTTTTTTATTTAACTTTTACTTTTTTCGTATGAACATCAACCATTTTGATAAATCAACCATTGATAAAATTTGATTTTCAATGGAAAAGTATGTGAAATAATACCGTAACAGTATTGATGTTTGGTGAATTCATATTGGCTTTTATTAATACCTACCATAATATGATTATCTATTTATATAAAATTCATTAATTGTCCATTATCTATTAATTATTATCAGTTAATAAAGTTAATATAAAATCAAAATAATTAATAAAGTTTAAATATTGACACATTTAATAAATATCAAACGAATATTAAATTGCTTTTACAAATCTATTGATTTGTTTTGATGGCTATCTCTGGACCAAAAACTAAGTGTTTATTTTTTGTTAAAATAGGAGGGGAGTCCGGGGATAGTTGGTTATAAGGGTAGGTAGACTAATTCTTAGTAACTACTCTTCGGTATCAGTGTAACGAATCTAAGACTAAAAGTTCGCCATGATGTCATCCTTAATAAAACAGATCATGACGTCGATATAACATATGTTTAAAAAGCTATGCTTACATTTTGTTAATAACGCATATAAGTAAAATTTTTCCTTGTCTCGTTTTATATTGCAATATCATCAATTTTATAAAATCTTGCCGAAAATTTGATTTACTTATTAGTGCAATGTCATACTTTTGTATTTCATTGCAATTATTTCAATTCAGTGCTTTAGTTAAGGTCAAAGTAAGGAAGAAAAAAGTGTCGTCAGGGGTTGGTTGATTTATTTATTTTGGGATTGAAAGACTTGTCATTTTAAGTATATACCTCACAATTTGTTAATGTGCAACTTTTTGCATTTAATTTAACTCTTATGTAATCATGATTCTTATATATCAAACGAGGTTCCAAGAATCAAAGAGATTAAAAATATATTTTTTTAAAATCGCTTTCTACATAACTTTTTTTTAGTGGAAAATTAATTTAACAAGTTAATGATAAAAAAAGAACTATATTTTCATTTTTAATTGCAAAAATATATTTTTTACGACTTCTATTCTAAAATTAAATACGTACTTTTATTTAGGCCTACCTGCCCCTACTATATAGTCAACCTTGAATATGGGGTTGGTTAATTAATTTTTCTTGTTCTATAAAACCAAATGTATAAGTTTTGCCATAGTACATTTAGGTTTAAATGTTTACTTTCATAATAGCGAAATACTTTTTTTAGTTTTAAATATTTGGTTCATGTCTTTTTGAGGAGGATCAATATCTGGCAACGTCGCTTTTTCTTTTGTTTTTATTCGCGAATAAATTAGTCTATAATGAAAATTTATTAACCAAAAAGAAAATTATACGATTATTAGAACTGAATTTCCAAAAAAAAAATGCAAATTAAAGTAATACAAACAAAGGAGAAAATGTAATGTTTACATTTTTTTAGTTTTAAGTATTTAGCTCATGCATATATCGGGGACGCTGTATTTTTCCTTTATTTTTAATTTTATTCACAAATAAATTCGTCCGTATTAAAAATTTAGCAACAAAAGGGACAATAATTCCGTATTAAAAATTTAGCAACAAAAGGGACAATAATTCCATCTTAGAATTGAATTACCCAAAAAAATCCCGAATTAAAATATAAAAATAAAAGAAAATGCAACGTTGCCAGATTTCAACGTCCTTAAAGGGACATGAGATACATATTTTTCCTCATACACCTAACCATAAAAGAAATATAATGTTTTAATCGAAATTTCGCCGACATCTCCAATTTCCTCTAAATTATAAAATAAAGAAATTGTTAAATTAAGTCCTTAAAAGTTGTGTAGTCTAAGTAAGTTAGTAGTAAGTAGTTGTTGTAGTCTAAGAAAAGAATGCAAAAAGAAAGATCAATATTTGTATAAAAACTTATGATTTTCAATAAATTGTAATTTTAAATAATATATATCAATAATTTGAAATATTGTATTTCCTTAATTATCAGACTTTTATTATATACGTTTTTGAGACGTTTTGGGTTTCATTTTTGTTATTTAAAAATAAAAAAGCACATTAAGGATTTAGTCGAGATTCATTTCAATTATAGATTACCTAAAGAAATAAATGATGAGTTGTATTTACGAAAAACAACATTTATTAATTGTGAACCTTTTTCACACCAACTTAGCTTACAGCTAAAATTTACCAATAAACGCTTAGTATTTTTTTTTATTAATTAGTTATTAACTGTCACTTTTTAATCAAAAAAGTCTTCAGCGACTCTAGTGCTTAAAAAATCCGGGAATTAAGAAATACTGAAAATTTGTCCATTACGAGATTTGAGCCCAATACCTAACGCTTTTGGAACGGACACCTTGACCACTCGGTCACCAGTAGGCTTTTTTAATTATTGTTTTTAGAAAAACATTTATTTTTTCTGCGATACTGTTAAAATATTTAAGCTGGGTGGTAAAGGGTTGAAAACTGCAAAATTTCAGTGAAAATGATATTATTGCATTACCAAATACTTTAAATCGAGGAAAATATCAACGCTATTCCAAAAACGGTAATCGTTTTGATTGGACATTTTACGGTTAGCTGAGAAAGTGTGAAAACATATTATACATACAAACAATGCTGTTTCAGAAACAAAAATAAAAAAGATTTTCTTATGTTCTTCTAGAGCTTTACTTCTTTTTAATTAAAACGAAAAATAATATGAGGCATCCCTTAGATAGTTCATTGAAAATGAAAAGGCTTGGGGATAAAATATATAAGGAGTTTTATGATTGTAATAGATACATACATTGTAATGAGAAATAAAATATTTTGCTTTTTAATCAAGTAAATAAATTAAATGGAAAAAGACGAGAAGTATAAAAAATTTACTCGAATTCATAAGAGTATTAACTTACCTAAATCCCAGTCTCGGTCATTACGTAACCGCTCCTTTTCTGCTATCACATACCAAATACAGGCAAGCCAATGAGCGACCAATGTAAAAGAAAGCATTAACAACGTTAAAATCATAGCACTATATTGCGAATATCGATCCATTTTTTGCAAAAGTCTTGCAAGGCGTAACAATCTTGTTAGTTTCACTAAGTGTATATGACCGTGTCCTGACTCCTAAGGACAAAAAAGAAATCGTTTAGTTAATAAAAAAGTTTAAAATTGGATATCAATTGTTTTGTAAATATGTATCAAAAAATCACGTACCCCACCGCTATAAACTTGTGAAACATTTAGAAGATCAAAAGGAAGGGCAGCTAGAAGATCAACAATAAACCAGCTCTTGAGATAGTTGAGAGCTATCATTCGAAAATCTGAAACCACTTCTCCTTTGCGACTGACGTATGTTGTTCGAAAATTCAGAAGAATATCTGGAAAAAAGATCAACTCGACTTGAATAGAAGTAGCATCCAATTTTATGGGAATTAACTTTTTAACTAGAATATTTTATAGGCTATTTCTAGTGGCTTACCAACACACTTATAACAAAAAGTAAGAAAAAAATGGAGACTTTTTTACTTATTGTTTTATAATACATAGATACTTCAATTTTGGAAAAAGTATTAAAGTTTTAATACATTAAAATTAAAATTTTCATGCATTAATCATCGAGTTGATTCTCAAATGTATTGATTCAAATGTATAGCTAAGAAAATATAGAAGTTATTTGATAACATATAATCCATTTTATATATATCCATTAATAATATTTTAGTTTTATTGTTTTCAGTATTTTTATCTTCAAAGACTAGAAATTTATGATCCAACAATTTTTAATGAGATTATAAATTTCAGAAAATTGCAGTTACTTTAGGTATAAATTAACTGATTTTATTTTATTAAATTCCACCACATTTAAGTCTATTGAACTTTAACAATGAGACAGTTATTTAAATGCTAAAAGCATTTATCTTCTTCAAAACATACATAACTCTTTGGACATTTTGTCATAATATAACAAATGGAAAATTGTATTTCCAGGTTTTGATTTCTATACAGGTGAAAAGTATGAATTGCACATTAGAACACCTTTACTTCCCCATAGCAACTCAACATTTTATTTAATATATTCTGCGAAATAGCTGTACCATTTTGAATAAAGGATAAGTATAAAGTAAAATATTACTTCACAAAGATATTTATATTTATAATATGAATTATGATTAAACACAATAAAATTCCGTGTGAAGTAGTTTTTGAAACTTGAAAAATTAGAACTAAAACAATTAAATCAATGCTTCTCGTAAAAAATACAAAAAAATTAATACTTTTAATGATAGTTTCAACATTTAAAATTAGTAAAACTGATTCGATGATATTAAGCACAGAATATTATGTAGAATCTCTGGAAAATAAAGGTCCGTTCTTGTATGCTTCTTATTGAGTATAAGTAAAAGAAAACCAATAATTTTGAACTAAATTTTTACCCATCAAAAAGTTTCTGTAAGCGAAATGCTATCTCTTTCTACCGAAAGTATATTGTGGTTGCTGAATTTGAAATTTTTTTTAAAAAAAAAGAAGAGATCATAACTATAGAAAAGGTAAAAAATATTTTAAACTTTAGTGCAAATTATCAAGTTTATCAAGTTTTAATAACCTTAAAAGGAACGACTATTTTTAATTTATTTAAAATTTCACATAAAAATTTATCAAGCGACTTCTAAATACAATTATTAACGAATCAATATATTTCATTTTGTATTATATTTGACGCACAAAAGAATAAAATTATAAAACGAGAAACATAAAAAATTCTTTGGTACGTCAAATATAATGACATAAAATATTAATTCTTTAATATTTATATTTAGAAGTCGTGCGAAAAACGTTAAGGTACATGTCTTTGAAAATTGAAAAATTATAAGCGGCCTTTAGAAATTAAAATATCGAAATAAAATTTTCATATTCTGAATCTACGTTGGAGAAAAAAAAGAGTGTGTTTGTACTTATGGACGCACGTAATACTTCTTTGTTAAAGTCTCCTTTTTTTTTGAGAATAAGTTTCAACCGATCTTGTTTTATAAGTTATAATAGCTCTTAAAAAAATTTGCATGAATATAATTGGAAAACATTTTATTTTTATTAAACTTAGTTATTATTTCGAAAAAAGTTAACACGTTAATTGATTTATTCATTAATTCAGAGCTTACACATTATACTTCTCTAGGAGCGTCAGGATAGGGAAAAACATTGGTGTTACGATTCTTGCAACGGAAGTCGGTAATGCTTTATAAATTTCGGTTGTTCAGGAACGGAATAATTATTACTTTAAATTTTAACTATTTTTTTTTTGGAGTTAATACCTAAGTTAAAAAAGTAATAAAATATAGTGTGCTCTAATTATACTCAAACAAATTTTGTTAAGAACATTAGTTATAAAATAAGAATGGTTGAAACTTATTCCTAGGCATAAAAGCACCTTTACAAAGAAATATAACTTCGTAAGTTCATCAATAAGTGCACATACATATAAAGATTACAAAATTATTTAGTTTTTAAGAGCCTGATTAATGAGTATAGTATAATATTTAACTATGATAACACAAATACTCGTAGCAATTTAATAATTGACCAAATCAATGGATTATGATACGATGAAAATTCAACTACCTTTTTCTGTTAATCAGAAGTTCATAACATCCAAAATTAGGACACATTGAAATAAGCTTTTCTTACAAAATCGATAGCTACCTTTAATGAAAATTTTGTTACCTTTCCTGTACTGAAAACAGAAAATTTATCTCTTTTCATTAAAACTTTAGAAGCGATTTTGTAAAAAAAACGACTTATCGACAAATCACAAAAAAGCTGTTGAAGGAAAAAAGGAGGAAAAGAAAACGACAAATGTATGTTGGTGTTCAGGTTAAAGATAGCATACATTCAGTAGCTGAAGAATTTTTTGGTTGCAAATTAGGTGCAAAATTGTTGGTTCCTTTTGTTAGGGATAGTTTGTATTCATAAATACCCATACGAATGTAGCTATGTATATGTATATTTAAAGGTGAATCATATTAAAATCAAATTTTAAATAAAAATGACCTTAATTTTTTCCGTAAATTGTATTAAATGCGTAGAGAAGGACGCAAATTTCAAATATTTACATAAAGCAGTATTTGTTTAATTTCCTTTTCGATTTTTTACATCTTTTACGTGAATTTAATAATAATAAGAACCTGTATATCTACTTGCATATATATTTTGAATAAGGAGCATAAAATGTACGTGCTTCATTTTAATTTTCCTCGCAGTTAGCTTATATTATATATACGAGAGGACTCAATAACGTGTTGAAGATTGAATTAAATGTAATGAACTCATTTTGGTTGTAGGTAGGTAATATTGAATTTCTTCAACCGTTAAAATTATAACTTACGTAATAAAATTGTGGTTTCATATTAACATTGGATTGGTATTTCGTTAATTAATAAAGTTTTTGTAATGCGTGAATGATTGGCGTAAATTTTCTTATGTAATTGAAAGGAATCGTAACATATCAGTTGATACTATATCAAATCATCTTTTTCCATTTTATTATTCCAGTATGTATTGCACAGTTTATGTACAAAAAATTCAAAATAGTATTAATAAAATAATCAAAAAATGATTCTTTATATTTTAATGGCTTAAAAGTGGAAGAAGAGGGTGAATATTATAAATTTTAATAGAAAATTATACCACAAACATTGCAAATTTGAAAAATCCTAGTTTAAACATTTAAACTTTGATTAACAAAGACTTTTACAGTATACTAAAGCAATCATTTTCTTTAATTTTTTATTTGATTGGTTAATTTTTTAAGTTACCATTTTTTTATAGATTTTTAGGATTTAAGGTTTAAAGTATTTTTTGATCAACAAAAAATGTGAACGATAGTCATTAATCAAAGAACAACTCATCAATATAAAAAAATATACGATGAAAGATATCAATGCCTATACATTAGATATCAATATCTAAATAGTATAGTTCAGGGTAATTTTAGTTATAATAGGTGTGTTAATATTAAACCGAATTTTATTCTGAAAAAAGGCTTACATTATTTCTATATGTTGATAATTATTTAATTCAAAATAATTCGTTTTACTTACTCTACATTTTTACCATCATTCTAGAAATTTGTGGGTACCAAGCCAAGAAAAAAAAGTTCATGTATTGAAATATCAATTCGGGATCAGGCGAAAGAATTTCACAATAGAATAAAAATAGAATCTGGAGGATAAAAAATACTGCATAGTGTTCTTTTTAGATTTGAGCCAAACTTTTGACCACGTAAGATGTGGCACGTAAGACTAATAGAAAGTATTAAAACGACACTAACTGAGCCGTTCGTAAGTATTCCCCAATCCTATATCTAGAAAACCGCAAGTTCTACGTTACCTATGGCGAAGAACCACCACTGTAGAACATCATATAGGAACCGCAGTACTACAGGGTAGTGTTGTCGGGTCTCATTTCTATACTATCTTTACAGCAGATGGTCCAATTAACGAGGAAATAACACTCGCGACCTTTGCTGATAACACTGCGTAACTGGTTGCCCATAATTGCCCTAGAATAGCCTCTGAGAGGTTTCAAACTTCACTGAATAAACTTCAGTTATGGTTCTGCAAGTGGAGAATCACTATCAATAAAACTAAGTTTGTCTACATGGCATTCGCCACATGAAGAGAAACTTATTCTTCGAAGAGAAACTTATTCTTCTGTTTCTCTAAATGGTTACGTTTTACCCCAGATGACGGATATCAGGTATCTTGGGATACCTTCTACACAAATGCATCATCTTTCGAAAACTGTGGTGGCTCTTGAATGGAAGATCGCAGCTGTTTCTCGACAGCAAGTTAACTATTTATAAGTTCATACTCAAACCCATATGGACATATAGAATATAACTTTGAGGAGCCACCTGTGGTTCCAATGTGGATAAGGTTCAGTGTTTTCAGTCGAAAATCCTGAGGTCAATCACTGTTGCCCCTTGGTACGTAAAGAACTACGACATACACAAGGACCTCATAGTGGCTACGGTTAGAAGTGAGATAATCAGATACAGTCAAAAGTATGTATCAAAAACTGAATTGCGTCTCATTCCTGGAGCAACTATTTAGAGACCCTGTAACATCTTAACGAGTATGGTTACACGAATTGTATTCACAAATTGTACTTTTAAGGTAACTTTTAATTCAACACATTCAATGGGTTTTAAAATGCTGAAGTCGTAAGGAATTTACACTTTAGCGAAGTGAAAATCTGTATAAAATATCAAAACAAAAAAATAGGCAATAACATAATTTGGCAAACCTTCTATTAGCCATCACCACTACTTATTGGCAAATTTTAGATTAATTTTGACACACCTAGTATATAGAGAAAGGGTGAAAGAAAAATTTATAAAGCTTACTAAATTAACTAATGTTAATCAAATAGAAAAATGATTGAAATTTCTTCCAAATTAGTTTTAAATTGATGCCGTCAGATGCCGTTGAACTATGTATATAATCTATATATCAAAACTGAACAAAACGGCGTTTTTTTACTAGTAAATTCACTTGAAATCAAACAGAAAATGGAAAACTGTCTTTCAGAAGTTAAAAAAGAAAAGTCATGGCAATGATAGATTACGTTTCACATGGTTAACGTAAACTTTTGGTTCAGCTATGCCACTTTTCACAAGAACCAAAATATCAATTTAAATTGACGTTTTATAATTTATGAGTAAATGGTTTTTTTTTACTGAAAGGCTCCAGCGAATTATTTTCAATGTTTTTTTAGCTGAGCATAAAATAATTTTTTAACGTTGGAAGTTGAAAAAACTTTTCCATAAACAAAAGTTTAATTGTTGGTAATATTAAGTGGAAAAAATATTGTTGTGGTCATGTTTTGAAGTACTCAAAATTTGTGGCAGAGATAAGTAATTTAAGGATAATAAAAGTTTGGAATATATACAAAATTAATTTACGACTTACGAAGTATAAAATATTAGTTCAAGATATTTGTATATTTGATTTAACAGATCAAAACTAATGGGAAATCTGTGTTTGTGAATTGTAAATAGAACATCAAACGTTTTCTTAATTACCCACTGATATTTATAAAATGGATAGTTTATTACATTTGGATATAATTTTAGTTTATGTTATCGAAGGTTGTAGAATTGAAAATTTATGATTTTCAGTAAACACTTGCACAATGTGACAACTTTTCTATGCTATACAATATTATATTGAAACTGGGAAAATAAACTCCAAATAAAATTATATACACTTATATCTATAAAAAGTAGTAATTTGAAATCAATGGAACTTACCCATTATAAAAAGTGCTTCAACGAAAACATCAATTTCCATGGAAGCCCGATCAGTGTTGAAGAAGCTTGCGTTGTATGGTACGACTATAGCCACGTAAAACGTTGCTATAAGAATAAGCCAATCCCAACAAGTTTTGAACACTCCGTAATGGGATAGAATAAAACGCGATTTTTTAATAGCTGAAGTTTTATATTCAGGTAACGGGGCTGCTGAAGAATTTAATAAATTCTGCAATAAAAGCGAAACAAAGAAAATATGAGATTCAAATTCAATTAGTAATATTTATTGAGTTTAAAAAACGATACGCTTATTAAGAAAGTATGAATAGCCTACATTAAAAATTGGAATAATCCAATTAAATATGCCAAAGATTTAAAAAGCATTTACGAAAAAGAAATCGATTCCAGAATGCTTTTAATATTTCGTTTCAAAAATAATGTTTTATTAAAAATATATGTGCAAAAGTAAACTTTTTGAACTTCAAATTATAAAACGAACAATACAACTAAAGTGTTGCTCCACTTAAACTTTGCAATTTTTAAATCTTTTTGTGCAGGTGAAACATGTTTGGAAAAGTTTTCAAGTTCCTCACTTTAAACAGCAAAAAAAGTATGCGAAAGATTCGTATGTAAATATTTGAGATTAAACTAAAATATAGCTTCGTAAAACAAAGTGTTTGATATTTATTGGTAAAGTTTATATACTAAAGTTACACAAAATACAAAAAAAAAAAAACTTTTTATAAAGCAAGTAATTCGAAGTAAATCGTAGTATATAAAAACTCGTAATAATTTGCGTAATATTAATAACCACGAACCGTTTTAGCTTTTATAATTGAAATTGAGTCAAGTAACGTTAAGTGAACCTTCCATTTTCCGCATGATCATGAAATTTGAATTAATATGTTTTTATCAAAAGAAGCCATTGCGTACAATTAATTTCCAAAACCGTTTCTAAGAACTTAATTTTCTTAAAAAAATATATATTTATAAAATTTAATTATACTTATAGCAGAAGCTTTCTTAATGAAAGCTTCAAAATTAAATGTAAAAAAGTTGCATTTTAATAATATTAAAAAAAATTGAGTATGTTTTAATTCATATATATTTGAAGCATGGGGAAGACCGAGGATGATTGGTAAAATTGCAGTTTAAACTTTAATATTTTATAATTATACTAGCGAGCTCCGCAGACGTTATCCTGCCTGTAAACGTTGGCTTTTCGTTTAGCTGGCATAATCGGCATAATTTCGACACCAAAACAAATACTATAAAACCATCATAATTATAAATTCATAAAATGAACTCCAATTAGTGAGTCACACAATTTTACGAATTTCAAGTTTATCAATACAATATACAAAATACTTTTTCAATGGCTAACAATTACTATACCTGAATAAGATATATCTTTGCAATACTATGTTAATATATAAAAATTGATAATAGTGTTTTAACGATCTTTTGATTATTAAATTTGTAATTTCGATTGTTAATTGGATAAAACTTGTCATCTGTTTTAACTTTTTTCACTTATAGGGTCCAATAGAGAATCTAAATTATCCAAGGTTCTACTAAAATTCACACAGAAAATTTTAGCAGAAGAGGTCAAATTTAAGTGGGATATATTCTAATTTGCTTTATAAAAGAAATATAAAAGAAGTTTAAATTGGTGAACCTATGTTTGAATAACGCGCGGTTGGATGTTAGTTGGGCTCATTAGGCGGCACTGAATTTGCATGTAATGTGTATGGGTAGAGTGTGTAATTTTTTAATTTTTATTTATTTATTGAATTTAAATTGAAAATATTTTATTTCTGTGAATCAAGGTATTTTATTAATTAATTTTATTATTATATATTTAATTATTTATAACAATATCTCTAAAAATATTTGTCATATTTTGAAATTTTGATTTAGTTATTATTATTTAATTACAAATATTTTATATAATCTATATTATATGTATATTATTATAGTTTTGAAATTTATGTATGATTGATATATTTTGTATTTATTTTATTTTTTATAGACGCCTGATGAAGTTACGATACGTAACGAAACGTTGCTAATTGAATAGTAAAAATATTAAATAAAAAAACCGATCTTAAACAACCTGAATTGTCTTCTTATTTAAAAAAATAAAAGCTGAGATCTGAATTTTATAATCTAGTATGTATTAAATGAAGTAATTTAGTTTCAATTTTTAATTGCTAAAATTGAATTGTATATGCGACTCTTGTTTTAAAATACTCGCTATTACTTAGGTCAACCTGCTCTTACTACATAGTCAACCTACCCTGAATGTGGGGTTAGTTAAATAATTTTTCTAAGCTATTGTGAAAGTCTAATTTCTATTGATAAAACTAGTACACCTGATTTTATAGAAAAAGAAAAATTAGTTAACCAACCCCACATTCGAGGTAGGTTCACTATGTAGTAAGGGCAGGTTGATCTAAGTAATAACAAGTGTTAAATTTTGAAGCAATAGTCCCAAAAAATAAATTTTAGCAATTAAAATTTTTTTTTTTTTTATAATTAACTTATTCAAATAATTTTCCACCAAAACAAAAAACCTTAAACAAAATAAATTTTCAATCTTTTTGATTTAAAGAATCTCGACTGATATATGGGAATCATGATTACATAAGAGTAAAATTAAAGGTTTTCTTAATTTTTTTTTAACAAAATTTTGTCTAAATTTAATAAATTGTAAAGGAAATATTAAAACTATCTAGTCAATCAACCCCAAAACAAATAAGTCAACCATCTGTAGATGATTTTTTTTCTCACTTTGTCTGACCTTAATTAAATTACTGAATCAAAATTAATGCTATGAAATGCAAAGCTATTGTGCCTCAAATTTAATCAGAATCAGATTTCCGGTAACATGTAATAAAATCGGAAGTATTGCAACGAAAAAAAAAGATATTGAAAAAAATTAATTATCAACGTTAGTGACGAAATGTAAGCTCAGTTTTCTTCTAACTTCTTGATCTGTATAGTTAAGGACTCTCTATTTATTAAGACGGACTCTTGACCTTAGTGAAATTTCATTATACTTGTACCTCAGATTAGTTATTAAGAATTCGTCTATCTATTCCTATTATCAATAATTCCCGGTCTCCCTTATTTTTAAATGAATAAAGTAAAATTTTAATAACAACTTAGGCATACATTGAAATGTTAATGCGTAGTGCAGTCATTCATAAATTGAAGTTAATATTTTAATAGTTCATTTCCACAATTAATTTAAATTTACTTAATTCTCTTTGTTTTTGGGAGTTTTTATTTTATATTTTTTCAATTTGGAATCTCAATTTAGGTCTGATGAAGTTACTATATAGGATAAAGAGAACCATTGGATGAAAATAAATATAATTTTTGATGTGTCAAATAAAAATAAATAACACGATGAATAAAAGGAATAAAAGGAGATTTAATATTCAAATTGGAATTAAGCATCAAATTATTATAATAATATATAATCGAGATATGTCGTAACAACGTTTATAATTGTCATAACCAAGGTATAGGTAATTGACAGTTAAATTGGAGTTATTAAGAACTATAGTAGTACCTGAAGAAGTCGGGAAATTGCTAAAATGTGTTGTAGAAAAATAAAAATTCAAAAAACTATGTGAATATAAATATTTATTGCAGTTTACTTTTGTATTAAAAATTATTTTATTCTTTTATTTAGGCAATATAGAGTCACGTGGGGTAACTGTACGCAGCGGGTAAGTATGTAGTACGCAGTGAGCTTCGTGTGAGTCCTGTAAATGACTATTGACCAAAACATAAAACATGTTCGTTTTTGAGAGCCGATATAAGAAATATCGAAATACGGTCATCCCGCCATCCTGTGCCTAGTTACAAGACATTTTAGTTTTTAAACCGTTTTTTTTTGTCAAAATTCAAAAACATGATAGAAACATACAATAAGGCTGAGGGAATCAGGAATGTGAATTTTGATAAGAGAAATATAACAATACTTGATCTAAATATCCGTATTTTGTTTGTGATAATGCAAAGGGTAATTATTATTTTTATTTTTTTATTTAATTTGACGAGACGGAGCAAGTGTATGGAGTATTAATATGCGTTCACTTACCCAAAAATAAGCCAAAAAACAACTCCTAGTTAGGAATTCTATTATCCATTATGCGGGGAAAAATACGAAGTTTCACCTACTGAGGAGTTAATTGAATGCAATAGTTGTAAGTCATGGTGGAACGAAAACTGCTCTGGTTATATGAGAGGCATTATACATGCTCTGGTTATATGTGACCTGCTAAGTCCATTTTGAAAGATTTTGTAATATAACATTCTATCGAATGACAAACTGATAAACCACTTTAAATATAGAAATTTCAAAATATAGTATGAAAAAAAAACTGATATCTATACTAACTTATTTAACTTATACTTTCTTTTTTCCTTCCCCTGTAAACACTGTTAAAATGGAATTATCAAACTAACACTCTAAGCTGATGATATCTTTATGTATATCTACAATATGTATATATACCATATGTCTATTATGTACTTCTACTATTAATATAGTATATTGTTACATATTGGGTCCTATTTTCAGACGGCTCTCTACTGCATGAATCATATAAAGTGAATAAATAAAACAATGAGATGAAAAGACCATCTATAAGTTTCCGCGGAGATCTTTAAAAGATAAAGGACAAAAAGATAATACTACCGGACCATATTTTTTTTTCAAGAAATCGAAAATGCTGGAAGGTCTAAGCCACTATAAAAAGGGCTCGATCATGAGTAGACTAAGTCTACTTGCAACAATAAATAAGTGTATTATGTGAAATAAATGACATTTTCATAACCATATTAAACATCCTAATACAAATCCTTAACGAACCCGTCAAATATAAATAGCTGTTCAAAAATTTTACATGTTCATAAGAGTAGTAACTCAGTAATAAGTCCAAACGTACACTTACCCCAACTTACGTACACTTAACCGAAGCTGAACGGGTACTTACCCCTCGACGCTGGTCACTGTACGCATTTCGTTTCTTGATTAAAAACTTTAATAACAACTATAATTAGAATTAAAAACCTATGTTACATTGTCGTTCCTAAATGTAGAACAAATAAGAATACATATTATTTTCTTCTAAATAGCATAATTTTATTTTAGAAGTAATTAATTAAAAAATGCGTACAGTTACCTCACGTGACTCAAAATATCGCCGATAATAAGCTGGTTTTTAACCGCATGTGGTTCACTTGCAATTAAATGATGTATAAATACATAAAACTTCTTTATTATTGGACACATTATTAGAACTTACATATTTTAATCTAAACATTGTTGCAAAATATATGAAACGTAAATGTTGTATTTTGTAAATAAGTAAGGACAGAAAAACTAAATTGATGAACGCATTAACGTTAGTGTAGACTTTAAAAGCAAAATGATTCAAAGAAAAATTCAAATAACAAATAAAATGTATGATTTAAAATAATAATTACCATTTAAAATAAGTATTGCACAATAAATTCTTAAGAAAAAAAAAACTTTCGAGATATATTTTATTATTTCTATAAACATATATGTTTGTTTATTTTAAATTCCGAATAGTTTTATCGCAAATAAATTCTTGGTAAAAAATGATAAAGGTTTAAGGGTCTGTGACAGTTGACATGATTACTTTAAAGAAAAATATTCAATCAAATTCCATGCGGTCATGCGGAAAAGGAGATCCACTTGACGTGAACCCCTTTCAGCGCCACCCTAGCAACTTCACCCCACGGATTAAAAATATTTTCTGCGAGAAGTGAATCAAGTCCTATACATTTTTTTAAAATTTTTATTGTTGATAATTTAAAAAATGTCTTATCACTTTTTATATTATAACGATAAAGAGAATGAATTTGTAAATTATTCTTTTACGATCAAATGAGGTTACATAAAATTATTCAGAAATTGAATTGAAAGTTTTTGAATTCCATAATTAAAAAGATTTATTATTGGGATATGATATTTGATTTAAGACATAAAGAAAATTCTCTCATTGATATTTGGATCACATCTATGTTATCAGAGCTTTAATGGTTATAACATGTAATAAGTTATTGGTTTATCTTCTCTTTGGAGTCATTAACTTTTTAGCATCACCTAATTAATATAATTTAATTATAATCCAACTCTACGGCATACTAAAAATTTGTAGGTTTTTGTAATATTATGAAATCACAACATAGAAAGTAAAGAAAAAATATTTTGAATGATGAAGTAAAATATTTAAATATTGAAAAGATAATCAAATTTTTAGATGTTCAAAGAGGTAAGATAAACAAAATTTTTATTTTATTAACCAAACATCAAACACAGGAAATTAATTTTGTATATTCAGACCTAAATTATCTCTGGATTTGCATTAGCATTGCTTTCTTTCTTCTGGAATTACTTTCAAAAGATTTTATTCATATTAATTATACTTTAAAGGTTTATACTTCAATTTCCTGACAAAACTATTGATTAGTTAGAAATAATTTCCGGAGATATTGAAATATTGGGAAAAATAACTGCTGATTTTTTATTGGGTACATACAACCTTTTTTATTTTTTTAACAGTTGGCATATTTTGAGGTTTCTGCTTTCTGATAGACCAAATTGAGAGCAGTTTTTTGTATCCCTTTACAACTATTGCCATTCTTTATAATGGTTCTAATTATGCATGTATAAAAAAGTGATAATCTTATATATTAAGACTGTTGATCGGTGAAACGCTTTCGTTGGTGCGGAGAAATAATCTCTCTCACTCTATCCGCTTTCATTCCATGTATATTACAACTTGCGTTGTATTTGAACTACTAAGCTTAATATATCTCACTCACTCACTCTTCTCCACCAAATTGCATTTCGTTGAAGTTAAAGCAGCTGATATCTGTCCGTAATAGTTTCCGTTAGGATGGAGCCTAATTGGTTTTACACTAGTCTATGAAAATATCAACAGTTTAGAGTTGTGATATTATCTAAAATTATTTTTAATAGCATCTATTACTTAGACATTCATTTTATTTTAAAACACTACAGTATGTGCAAATACCTAATAAACACCTAGCTTTAAGTAAAAGTCTGATATACCTGCATATTGCATATACCTGCTTGAATTTGATCTATAATTTAGATATCAAAACTAAAGGAATAAAATAAGTATATTCAGTTCAAAACTGAAATCATTTGTTCTTTTAAACTAGGATTGAAATATTTTAGTTCTTAATTTCTTCGCAATTCTTTTAATTTATCGATTTTGTGAGGTGTTTTATCAAATTGTCATACATTTTGTTACATACATATTACTGGATTTACTTAAATTAAAAATATTTTGAAAAAGTTCCAATTTTGAATCAATGATATAACCACACTCATCAAACTTTTGACATTAGTGTATCTATTTCAATCTATTTTTATTGCCAAGTTAGTAAGTTTATTGATTACTAAGCAAAATATTTGAAAATCACATTTTGAATCATTTCATAAATAAATTGAAATTTGATGGAACAACTTCAGATGATTTCAGATGGTGAGTAAAACAATATTCTCCACTCTTAATTTATTATTTTTTGCCAGGATTTTTCTTGTGCAGAGGAATCTTCCATTATTGCATTGCAGAATAAAGTTTTCTCTAATGACAATTCTTGGGAATCTTTGGAGACTTGGCAGATTGACAAAGATTGATTAGGAATCAAATTAAAACTCTTTATTGAAAAGGCTGTGAAAAGGTGTTCGGATCCAAAGCCGTGTGATTTGATGGACGATGTCGCCAACGTTTTGCAACCTCTCAGAATCGTATCTTCTGGGCGTAAAATGCTCCAAAACTAATTTCAAGATGCTCTTTAAGCCGTCTTATATATTGTTCCTGGAGGTCAGAAAAGCATAAAGAAGAATAGCAGGCCAACCTAAAAGAGAAGAAACAATTCTTTTCTTTCCAATTGAAGAGCTATTCAATAAAAAATAAAAGCGAGAGAATCACCATCCACATCGGGTGAAGTCCAAAACCACAATTGTTGGGATTTTTGAGGATCTCTATTCCTTCTGGGTGCTTTTTCTTGAAGAATCCCAAAAATATCAACAGGAATCGTGATTTGAACTTCATCCGACCTGAGAGGCGATTCTACCAATTTTTAGTTGAATAGCTCTTCAACTAAAAATAAAAGGGTTATTTATTCTATTATTGACCTGCTATTCTGCTATAAGCTTTTCAGAAATTAGTTTCGACCATATTACAACCCTGAAGATGCAAACAGGAGAAGTCGCGAAGCGATGGTAACATCATCTATCAATGCACACTGCTTTGAATACGAAAGCCTTTTCACAACCTCTTCACAAATGATTTGTATTTGATTAGGACCAACCGTGAAAGTTTCAAATCTAAAATTGATTTGGAATATTTGATCACTGTTCAATTTTCTGACATAAATTTGGTACCACTTCCTCCCTTAACATCTAATTGCTTAACTGTTTTATCATTCTTGGTTGGTACGAGTTGAAAATCTCAAAATTATCGGAATTGAACTTAAAAATACCCAATTGGCGTCAGTGAACATTTAATGCGTTTGAATAAATTTTGAAAATGTTTTTGGTAGTAACTGTGCGTTATTACCTTGTGAAACTCGAAAAGTATACAATACCAAATGAGTAGTTCTTTGGGTACTGGTCTAACCATTGCAATATTAATGTCAGAATAATAAATATTTTACGAATGGACAAGTCACTCTAGTAATAAAATGTCTTTAGTAGAACTTTCAAATAACTTATAAGCCGATAAATGACAACTGAATGTCTAAAGGTTCAGAAACGGCATAATTTTACAGTTCTCCTAATATTAAAAATAATAAACTTTACTTATCGTATTATTTATTACGTAGGTAACTATGTGAAAAAATACCAAAAACACAAAATGATAAAAATATTTAAAAGTTAAAGACGTAGAACTTGAAATGTTTTGTGCACTATCTACTTGGTGTTGTAGTACCTATCCTGATAATATTATTATACAATTTGAATATACGCAGCATAGTGTAAGCAATACAAAAAATAGTGGATTCAAATTTAATCAATGAGACCATCAATATGACATCTTATAGTTAATTATTTAAATAACTTTACCGTTTGAGGTTTACATACTAGGGAAACCATAAATGGTCAAATTGAATGCCCGAAAAGAGAACATTGATTATCTCAAAGTTAAAGGTATTTCATCTATTTAAATGGAATACTAGTTCAATAGTGTTCTCTAATACTAGTTTAAGTTTATGTGATACACATTTTCAATTTTGTTGATTGTGTACTTTGAATTTCGACTTTTTGATAGAAGAGATATATTCTTACGATATATTGATTCAATTATATACTCATATTTGTATACCAGAGCGTAATTTAAATAGTTATTTGATAGACTTTTGAGCCATTATTATTATATCAATGAAAAATATATTTTTAATTGTCTTTACTTATGTAAACATTTTGCAAAGGTTTAGTTGAAGTTATTAGCTGTTATGAATGTTTGATGTTACAATTTGACAGATATAAAAGCTTTATAGACCCTAAAGGATTTAAAAAAAAATCATTCCATTGAAAATTGTTTCAAATAAATTAATTTTATGAAATAATTGAAACTCATAAATTTAGATTAATGCAGTATAAAAGAATAAAGTGATTTAAAATTCAATTTAAAATTAATGATTTACAGTTGAATTAAACAAAAAAAAAGCTATATATGGAAGAGAGAATTACACAAATGTTAATAATGCGGTTATATGAATGTACAGTTTAAAAACCCTATGTTCCTATAATGTTATTAATGTTCAATTGAATTCAATTAAAAATAGTTTATTAGAATTTTGTTAAATGTTAAAACAATAAACTACCTATATTAAAACTAAATGATTTTTTTACAAATTGGATTGAAAATTACTATTGAAATTTGATTTGGGATGAACACCTACGTGTTTTATTATTGCAGTATCTTTTCTCAACTCATACAGTTCAATGAATGTTTTATTATAGAATAACAAAGAATTTGGTCTTCCTTTAATATTTTATATTCCAACAAAAGGAATCTATTAACGGCTTATTAACGTCATATTTTCAACCCATACCTCAAGTTCTTAACATATTAATATGTGATTCATTTTGTGTTAACGTCAATAATAAATTCGATTGGTACAACAAATAGAGTCGCAGTCTTTCTAGATAAAAATTATTATTTCTATCTCATGTTTTTTAAAAAATTTTAAGAGATATTTTTTTTAAAAATATATCCATTAAAAAAATTATGATAAAAAAAATTATGCATGTGCATGATTAGAAAATTAAGGCGTATCTACTTTATAGTTAAATATATACATATATAATGTATAAAAAATATGCATGTGCATGATTAGAAAATTAAGGTGTACCAACTTTACAATTATATATATTACATAAAATTTTAATATTATGCAACAATAAACGTTACAAAATATTGTAACGTTGAGGTTACCATTGTGAAAAACTTACAGTTAGGATACTTTAAAAACGGAATTTTTTCCCGATAATTATAACTAAAAGTTTTCAACGTACAAAAATGTTTGTAACTTTTATCAAACTTTTGCTAAAGTTCGGAAAGCATATTTCCCAATAATTTTAAGAAAAATATGAGCGTGATAGGAATAAATATCTATTATTGATTATATTTTTTGTTGTTGTTATATATTGTTGCTTTATAACTGTCAGGGTTTCTAGCGATTTTAAGGTTTGTAAAAAGTCGTGTCGAGAAATATTGAAAATTTGCTCGATACAAAAGTCGAAACCCAGCACCTACCAGTTTCTACGGCCCACGCTTTGCGAAACACTACGTTAAAGTATACATTTGCGTTAATGCATTCACTAACTCGTTGATTTATGAAGCATAAACTTTTTGCAACCTCAACTTTTTTGGCTTTTACACTATTTAAAAGTTATATTTTTCAATATCAGATATAGTGTTCAACAATTATTTGATTAACTTTTTTTCTACGTAATTTTTTGTTCAACTGCTCTTTATGGGTTATAAACTAAGACTTTTTGCAAATGTTATATTTTAATTTTCTAAATTAAAAAATATGATGTTTTCAAATTCAATACATAGGTGTAAATTGGTACGTAGGTAACGTTTGCCGAACCCGCGAGACTGACTCATCGAGCCCCTAGGGTTCGATTGAACCGAGGTTAAGAACCACTGACCTATGGTCTCAAATGGTACCAAGTGACAAAGTTTTAAAAAAAACACGTTCTTTTGCCAATTTTCATGTCAACTGATAATTATCCAGAAATTACGTTTTTCGGTTCGGTTATTTTTGCCAGAATATTCACGATATAATTATTAAAACTCGTTACAGCAAATAAAAATTAAAATAAAATACCATACTTACATTATTTAGTTTTAACTTTGTTTTGATTTTATCTTGCTTATAATGGCCGGATAGTTGATACAGGACAGCTCTCGAACGTCGTCTGCCGTAGTTGGCTGGCGGCATTTCCTGGTCCAGATTTCCGTTGGCGTCTGCAAGGATGCAAGTAGAGTCAGCACCATACCTGGCCTTTCCCAGGAGAGACGCTGCAAGAAGCAACAGGTCCTCGAACTACCCTTCTCATGTCAATATGCAAAGGTATTTATGTCATGTATACATTTTGTTTTCGTGGACCCAAGCTTTTTATTTCTTACACGTCTTTTTATATTTAAATATAAAATCACAAAAAAGTAAAATATTAGAGTAGGAAAAATTCAACTAAATAGATGCTATCTAATATATGAATGGAAAATTGAAATATGAAATAGTTCTGTTTTTTTAAAGTAAGTCAGTTGTAAAATGAATTTAAAGTAAAGTGGACAATTACTATTAATTAGTTTTTATTTGTGTATATGCAAAACTTTGTTTTTCCAAAGAAAAGAATGAAACTGGAAAGAAAAACTTAATCCAAACCTTTACAAAGTTAACCATAACCAATTAAAATAAAATCTATGGTATTCCTAATCAGATCCAAATATTTATTATTGATATTTGTTTGTGAAAAGTTCTGTGAAATATTTATCTACAAATAATGTAATTCAAAATTGTTTGTGTCTTTTGGTAAGAAAATATAAACTTTTTGCGGCAGAAAATATTCGCACGAAAATCAAAAAATATACAATTATTTTAATGACGAATTTTATAACGATAACGATAATACTGTATGGAATGAAAAACATTTACAGTTAATAATCAAATAAAAAGAAAAGCATTTCACAGTCAAACATTTATTAAACAAGCGAAATTATAATTGTGATGCTCTTAATGAAGGATTACATTTAATAGGATTAAACAAAGATAACGACACGACGGTCTTTCGTGAATTCATTTTTTGGTTTAAATATTTAAACGTTGTGAATCATTCAATTTGAAATCTTCTTTATTTTGTTTATTTACATTTAAAGCTAAACTTACCTTATTATGTTCAAACAAATCTTCAACTTACAATACCTAACTGTTATCCTTTTAATCAGCTTTTCGATTATAATGCAACTATTGGTTTTTGACTAAATCATCATTACATGTGAACTAAATAACCAATAATAATTAACTGAAATACATGGATTATCGATTAGGATGGCTTCATGATTTGTTGATCTTAATTAATCAAATACGATTGGGATCTCTTATGTAAGCAAAACGAATATATGTGAATGTATGCAGCAATTTAATCATGTATGTAATTACACATAATATGTATGTCACTTTCAATTGGCTTTCTAAATGGGATACAGATAAATTTCAAAGTTAAACTTCAAGTTTATCATTGTTTTTGATTATCTTCAAGGAAAATATTTTATTTTTAAGCTAAAAAACAGTATTATGAAGAAATTCCTGCCGCTAATTACAAAAAATTATAAGAAAATTTCTACTTTATAGAAGATTACAAAAAGTATCAATCAAAAAATATCAATTGGTTGTTTGTATTGCTTAAATAGTAAACTAAATACTTCACAATATTAACTGTAAAGTTTGGTAAATAAATGATTTCCATGAAAAATGAGTTTATCATCAAATCCGAGTAAAAACTCTTACAAAAAAGTTTCTTTTCCCAAACGGCTACGAATCATTTGGGAAATTGATAAAAATGATCGACTTAAATGATCATCCAAAACCTACCCTACATAGCTATTATTCAGAAAATCTTTTTCAAAAAGGTGTTTTTCTTTTATACATTTATATTTGTAGACTTTAGCGTTTGTTTTTGTTTATTTTGCCCCTATAAAAACCCTTTCGTGTTTCATCAATTATCAAAAAGTTCGTTATTGATGTTTATTATTGTTTGTATGTTTAGTTAACACAAATAAAATAAATATTAATCAATATCTTTCAGCAAATAATGAAATTGTCTTTTTGTTGGTTGTAAATTATATAGTGGACTTAGAAATGAGTAGTTTGTTGGTAAAATCAATTAATTATTATGGTATCCAAATATAAACATTGTAGTCTAGGATAGATTTCATGGAAACTCATTTCAATAATCTAGACCAGTGTTTCCAATGAAGAATCTACTACTCATAGGTGGGAAATTTGATAGTCATGAATTATTTTCGAAAAAGCGCTTGTCTAGAGTAAAAATTATCAAGTAAGTTATTTATTAGCAACCACCTAAAATTACGCACGTTGTAGAGTACATGTTTGAGGGATATAGAAATTTTAAAAAGAAATAGATTGATCATAACGGTTCTACGATAGTTGACCACACTAAAAAATCCTTACACGAAACTTGCCCCCAAGAATTTGCGCACTGGTATTAGTGCTCACACGAAAGTTGGACAAAAAGAAATTTACTCACATAGAAATTAAAGCACAATAATATATCCTCACATGGAAATTAATCCACAGAAAATAAAAATTGTTTAATTCAATATTATTTAATCATTACTTCATTATAAGCATTTTAACACTCTATTAACTGGTATATATTTATGTAAAACGATATTCAAGGGCTCATGTCTCATTAATCGAAGTTAATAACATCAGTAACGTTTCATTTTCTTTCTTTTTTTAAATTTATTTTTCGAATACATTGGGCCATAAAGAACATTTAGCAACAAAAGGGAAATTATAAAACATTAACGTTGAATTTACAAAATCTAAAATAAAATTAAATAAAGGCAAAGTAGAAACTGAAACGTTGCCAATATTAATGTCACTAAAAGGAACCAGAGCCTTTAAATTTTTCCTCTCAAAATAGCTTTATAGTAGTATTACAATACTACTAATAAAAGAATAATAAACTAAACAGTAAATAAAATAAATATAATATTCTGTAGGTTATTTTCCATGTCAGGATATATCATTGTGCGTAAATTTGTATGTGAGGAATTTTCTATGTGTGTAAATTACTATGTGGGCAACTTTCATGTGAGCACTAAAGCTGTCAAAGGTACTTTTGGAATGTATCTAGATACTAGATACGTTACTATTTTAAAAAGTATTCAAAATTACTTTGGGTATCTAGTTACTCTTAAAGAAAAGGAACTTAAATACTTATCTTAAGTTATTTTTTAAGATAATTTTCTATTTTCTTTGTATATTATGTAGGTACTTAATTTCGTAACTTATTAGGAAAAGTTGTTAGGTAATCAAATAAGTATTTTTAATCTTTATTAATTTAAAAAACGAAAATATGTACGCCTAAACGTTTGTAAACACAAAAAACTTAAAAAAACGACAGAAGGTTAATATAATAGAGATATATTGAATTTTATAGAACAAAACAAAATATAACTTCGTATTTAATTTCTCGGTATCTTGGTATTTAAGTTACTTTTTGGTATCTAAGATACTTTGTAAATTTCAAGATATAGCTCTTCTTAATAAGTACCTAAGTTATAAGTTACTTTTTCTCAAAAAATAAAGAAACTAGGATACAGTATCTTATATACTTTAAATTAATTAAATTACTATAAAGTAAGCAATAAAGTTTTGTACGTAAATCGTTCGTAAATTCACCTTTTCTGGCGTTTTGAAGCTTTTATTTTATCACTGGTTTAACTATTTTTATCGTTTGAATATTAATGTTGTATTAATAAAATTAAAGTCTACTTAAATTTATAGATATTCCTAAATGTGCGATTTCTTGTCGTGCCAAAAAACCTATTCTAGCATATCAATATATATTTTCACTTTTTAAATACACCAAACGGAAGATTTCACGAAGTTAATTATTACATTTGTTTAATAGTTAGAGCCTTAAAATTACGGTATCTCCATTAACTCATTAAAAATTTAAATGGCTATTGGATGATTTATAAATTTAAAATTTGGCATATGGGTGAATTATATCTACTAACAAAAAAAAGGGATTATCAAAGAAAAATATATGCAGGAATTTTGGAATTTTGTGTTTTTTTGAAGAATTGATGATTTTTGGAATTTATATCTAATACCACATGATGTTCAATCATAAGTACAACGATTTGGTTACATAAGCAAAATGCGGTAGTAGCAGTGAGGATAATAAAATTACTTTTGAAAAATTGCCACATCAGTAATGTGTTCATTTTGTATGATAGAAGTGAATTGAATAAGAAAAGCTTAAAATAAATATACAGTGTTTTGTAGAACCAACATAGAACATTAAATATAATGACAGTATAAAACATATTAACCATACGTTATATAATATAATGTGAAATGGTGTGACTCATATGGGTGAATGTTTGTGATACATGACAAATAGATTGAGAGTATGAAGATCGTAGGTATGTAAGTATTATATAGAGAGGGTGACAGTGATTAACTATTAAAGGAAATACAAACACATGATTCATTTACATTTTGAATTTTCTTACCACTATCGTATACTTCAGAATCAGACATTTCAGCCATTTTCGTGTGGGTGATGTCTTTGTGTGATGCGAGAAATAGCACCACCTCTCGTTTCTCATTCTTAATTGGAACAATATCCAACAGGCACCAAAATGGAGTTCCTGTAATAGGGAAAATACATTAGGGCAATGTGCATTAAAGTTAAAGGCAATTTAATGGTTCGTGATTAATGAAAAGGGATATATGGCGGTATATAAAATTCAGTATTCATCTAATCAAGTAAATAACTTGAAAATTTCATCGTAAATCATGCCTATGATGAGAATGGAGCGTTTAATTTTCACACCATTTATAATAAGAATTTTTAGTAAGAACCAATATTTTAATTTCAGCAACATCTATTCCTACAGCTATAAATAGAAAACTTAATATTTTATTTATATACTGAAAACATATTTTGGGAAAAACGTATAGGGTAATTTCTGTAGCGAGGATTTACTTTAAAATAATATCGAAAGAAACTAAGATATTAGTTAGTTTTTGTTAAAAAATAAAAGAATTGAGATAAAGTAACTTAGATACTTTAAACTAACTAAGTTTCTTCAATTTAACTAATATACTTTTTTCTGTCAGTTTTTAGTAATACTAATTTTTAAGTAAGCAAAATATATAGTTTTTTTTTTAAAGAATAATAGGATATTTATTAACTTTCCTGTTGCGCATATTACATATTTTATCCTATTGATAAATTATTCACTATTTTTTACAAAGGGTTAACCGGATAATACTCTATCAGGAGGAGTAGTATTTAAAAAAATGTAATCGGAAGAAGGCCTAATAAATAGGACAGTATTATAGCGATAAAAAATACATAATAAAAATTTCCTTATAATTATAATTTCTATTTTTATAGCGTAAAAATTAAACCACATTTTGCATTTTTTGCAAGTTTTTACCCACTTTGGAGTTAGTCACTCAAAAATTACTAAGTGAGTAAAACATTGATCGTACCCGCATATTATCCGCCAGTCTTGTAAAATTAAAACCTTAAAATTTTATTTTGTTATAAAAATATCATCATGTAACATTCTAAAAGAATAGTCGACTATTTAGGCTTCTTCAGGCACTCGTAATTTCTTATCTTAACAAAGCCAATATTTATAGGTTCTTCTTAAAAGATTCCATTTTCATTACAAGCTATGGGGCATACCTCAGGGTCACCCTGAATTGGTGACCAAAGTGACGACGATCAAGAATCGTTACATATTGACAATTTTAATTTTAAATTTCAACCTAAATATTTTTTTATTGTTGAAGGATGCTGAATTTTTAATGAAGAGTCTGCATCTGAACCATTTTGCAATGGAAAACGGCAAAAATATTTACAATATCGACTATGTTCAAATAATAAGTTATGAGAGCCTGAGGAAGACCAAATAAATAGTCGAAACATTCGCGAATATTATTTCATCTTAATAAACTTTTTGAGATCTTATTACCTCCTATTTTTTTCAATAGATTAGTAATCGTTGAGGAATTATAATAACAAACACTAAAAAAGAAAAGAGTACTTTACATTACCTCAAAAAACAAAAAGAGTACTAAAATTTGATTATAAAAACATGTTTTTTACTTGTTTGTAAATTAGTAATACATTTTTCCTCTAAGTACATATGACAGAAGAAATCTTTAATTTGTTAAGTGCTTTAATACCTAAAGCCAAAATTCTTTGATAAATGAATGATTAAAATTAAAAATGATACTCTGAAAAAATAGGCGAAAAAAGTTGTATCTTAGAAAAATTTCTGCCGCCATCCAAGAGTATAGTTTAACACATCAATATTAAAAACAGGCATATGTATGTATGTTAGCAAAGACAGAGAACAAGTATGTAAACACATATGTGCGAGCGAAAATCAAATACAATAACTATTGTCTCAAATTTAAGCTTATTGATCATTGTCATTTGTTTCAACTGTCATTTAGATTTTGTTCAATTGCCAATGTTTGCCATTTGGCCAATTGTGTCAATGTTGGCTATGAATATGTCACGGGTAGCTACTAGTTATATAAAATATGTATCTACAGTTGCGGAAAATTAGAATAAAATTTAAAATTCTTGATTATTTTGTAAAAGTTGTTTTTTGAATAACTATTATTAATACTCTTTAATTTATGCATCAGATGCAATATTTTTAACGTAAATTATGGAATTAAAAAAATATTTAAAGCTTGTAAGTTTTGGCCTTCTCGGTCAATATGTGTTTTTTTTTTTTAAAATTGGATGTTGCTTGAACCGTTAAAAACGGTTAATTTATAGAAATGTATTAAAGTATTGACAGGACTATCCGACTATGATGTATGTCCTTATAAATATAGCAAGTATTATAAGTATTTTACGAAAAAATAATGGTATACAGTCTACACTGACCAATCGTGTCTAACTACGCAGGATTTTATAGCAGTTAGTAGAATAAATCGACTTTTTTTAACTGTTATTTACCGTCGCTTTATAACTACTAAGGTCTTTAGCGAGTCTTGGGTTAATAAAATCCGTTATCGAGAAATATTGAAAATTTGCTCGAACGAGGATCGAACCCACTACTTACCAGTTTTGGAGCGGTCACCTAAACCACTCGGCCACCAGTAGGCTTTTCTAAATTTCATTTATATAATTCTAATAGTCACTAAGCAAACTGACTATGACATACCAACAGATAGATGGACAAGAAAAAATTGTAAGAATTACTTTGTTGCTTTTGGTTATGGATTCCAAAATACTAAAAAATTGATTCAACAAAAACAAAAGAAATCTAAGATAAAGTTAATCAAAAACAAAGAAACATTTCTTTCAAATATAAAAGTACATAAGTACTAATAAAGAAACTTTTGCAAACCATCTGAGAAAACATAACAATTTAATTTCCTTATAGCTGATCAATTCCTTAAGCATTAAATGTAATAATATTTTGACCTATATTATACCTACCATGTATATATTGTAAGTTAAATGAAAATAAAATAAGAACAAAAAATATACGAGTATTGTCATAAGGAAAAACGTGTTGCATAAAGGCAGTTCTATATAATAGGAAAATAAATAATTGGTCCCAATTGAGACCTGACGTTTAACTGTTTTAACTGAATATAATGTAGTACGTATACGTAGGTAAATCACATGGGAAAGAAGTAGACTTATGGTCTATCTCATACACTTTGAACATACAAACTAAAAGAGCCTTTGTATTAAGACCAGGGAGCATTTTGTATCATTATTATAATACTAAGTTAAAATTAAACTTTCATAGTGGTACTACAAACAGGTGAAGATTTTTTCATTAAAATTTATTTTACAAGATAAAAACGTCGTTTATTATTTTTTTTTAAAAAATAAAAACCATTAGAAGAATCATTGTTTGTTCATAATATCAAACTGTTAAAAGTTATAGCTGTTAGTTGCTATATGAGACAGTTTCAGTTTCTGGTTATTGCTTCCAAAGGAAACATTTTTATTTAACCTTTTATTCCCTCATCGAATATATTGATCTCTTCTTTTATCTTCTTTTTATTTTTTGATACAATTCTTTTGAATTTCTCTCTTTTTTCATTTAAGAATTCAATTTTTAGATACACTTAGAAAAGTGTAATGTTCATGACAACATTTTCTGGGAGAGAATTTTCCAGGAACATTCTTTATCAGTATTAAATAGAAAAAATTAAAGTTTTCCGCTTTTCTATAATATATTTATTTTATTATTTTCGGCGGAAAAATTTATAAGCCTATTGAAAATGTAACTAATATTGGAACTATTAAACAAGAAGAATTTTTTCAGCATTAATAAAAGTTATTCGAGTTGGACTTGAAATAGTTTTGTTGATTTTTTTAAAAATAATGCAATAAAAGTAGCGTAAATTAATTGAAATTAAATAAATTTATACATGAATGTTAGCAAACAGAGAATTCTTTTATTGCATGCACTGAGGTTAGCTATGTTTTAAGAGCTTTGCCTTTATGTACATTCTTAATTGTTTGCGTTTTTTGTTTCCAATCATTGTTTCCATTGAAAAGTTTTCAATAAAAACTCAATAGCCCGTAAAATGCTAAGATTGATTTAGATATGAAAAAGTTAAATTTAATTTTAATTTAATTTAATGTATTTACCAGGATGTCAATTCATATATATTTACCAATAAAGTTATGCATAGATATGCACATGTAAAGATGAAACAAATCATCTGTGCATAGGCCCGGTATAATAGATTGATTATAACAAAAATGAAAGTTTATATTAACAGTAGACTCTCATTTTAATAGAGCTAAGATTTTTACAATAGGTAGTGAGGTAGGAATATTTAATACTTATGCTTTAGAATTACATTTAAGAAATAAATCATTTTGTGATATCTTTATGTCTATTAAGTATTAAATACACTAGAATATTCAGGTTTTGTAAATGCAGATTTTAAGCGAAAAGTAAATGTAAATGTTATTATAATGTAAATAAAATCATTTTAAAATATTCTGTGTCGAACACAAAATTAAAATTGAGATTTAATGATATAATTACAAAAATATTACGGTATTTTTTATCGGTTTGAAGGAAGTGGTAGCTCTCCCACTACACAGCATTCTACAACATGGTTTCGCTACAATACTTTTATAAATTGCAGGAATCCTCTTATAACACGACATCTTATACCACGGTTTCGCTTTAACACGATAAGAGAGTCAAAAGAATTTTCAGGTACTTCATTGATACTATTGCTAACTATCAAAAATCGATGAGAGCCTTCATGAATGATTACTGATGCGTTCATATATCGACTGATAGTAAAGGTGTGGAGGAATAATTTTCTTTTATGGGACACATATTAAAAATATATTTGAAGAAATGTGCTTTCCTTTTCATTCCAAACTCAAAAGATTTTTGAAAAATCTGTTGTATTTTTAGTTGATTAGTCAAATTCGCAAACAATTTTTTTGAGAAATTTTTGATTTAGAAGGTCAAAAATGTGCTAATCTCAAGTTTAGAATATATTGAGGGAATGATTTTCAAGGCACTATTTATTTATTATTCTATAAAGATATTCATATGGTTCAAAAGTTATAACCAACATCATTAGCTCAAGTATAGTTCTTTTCATGGAAAAAATACTGTCATAAGAACAAAAATTTCGATAATTCGTGAGAATTACCCATCTACTTATTGTAATACAAAAATTATGATACAAATGAACCTAAGTTTCCTTTTTTTTCAAATACCAAAACGAAAAACAAAATTAGACATCCCTTACTAGTGATCTTGTAGATGCAAATTTTTCATTAAAAATGCATATCATTGCTGAGGTTTTCAAAGCTTATTGAAGACAAAATACAGAAAAATAAATCAATGTTAAATATTTTATATTCAAAAGACCAAAAGACAAAGTTTTTGATTTGCAAGTCGAATATTGAAACTATAAAAACGTTTTACTATTTTTCAGTTAATTAACGCTAATTTACAGTAGTTAATTCCTACTTGTTTTAAAATTATGTTTATTCATCTCTTGACAAAATATTTAGATTTCGGTCACTCGCCAAAGTTATAAAGTGAAACCGAGCATTTAATGTACGCCTCTTTAGTGTTTAACATTCACAAAGTTTAATAGTTAAGTAATTAAACGTAACTTTGTTATTTAAATGTAGGATAACCGGTTAAAAATTCTAAATCAGCAAAATAATCGTTTATTGATTAAATTGATTTGTGCTTTTAATAAAAGTAAAAAAAATCATATTTCTTATCTAAGACGATTTTATTTGCTGATTACCATAACAAAAAACTAAATAAATTCATTATACTTGTGGAATTTATTTCCCGAAATAAATTTTCACTCAATAAAAGTGTTTCGAAATAAAAGCTTAAAAACATTAAAATTCATTTCACGTCTATAAATTTATGATCAAATAAAATTTTGATAACTTAATTATTCGTTTAAAATGAAATGCAATTGCTTTATTGATATGCAAATTGTAAAATGTAAAAATTTATCCTTATAAATGGAAAATTAATTATTTATGAGATTCAAGTTATTAAATTTATATAAATAACTTCATTGTGATGGTTTCAATTAAATTGTTCACTTTTGCATTTTACAAATGCAAATTTTTAGACAAATGGATGGATGTCTTTAAAAAGTTAGGTACCTAAATAATTTTATTTCATCAAGTTGTAACAATTCATACTTGTATTATTATAATTATTTGAATAAAGTAAATTTGTTTAGTCAAAAAATTCCGTTTCGTCATTTTGGTTTAAAATATGTAACAAAATAATGTATTAAGCATCCACTAAACGAATAGAAAAAATTCCTTCTTGATGATTAGCGAAGTACATTTTTATAATAAACAAAGTTTTAGCATTTTGAAGTGAAATGAATTCAAGAAATGTCGGAACGAATTGGCACTTTGCATTAGTTATGCGAATAATAATATACGCAGTTCTGTTAAAAATATTGTTGTAAGTATTTATAGATACTTGATAGATTATTTTTTTTAAAGTATTCCAGGTTTCTTTGGGCATCTAGTTACTCTTAAAAAAAGAAATGAAATACTTAACTTAAGTTACTTTTTACGATACTCAAGAAAATACTTTTTTAAAGTTACTTTTTATATTTTGTATGTACTAAGTCTCATAACGTATTAGGTAAAGTTATAAGGTAATCAGAAAATGTTTTTCTTATCTTTCATTTAATTTAGGGAACAGGAAAGTATGTATGGCTAAACCTATGCAAACACAATACACTTAACAAAAAACGATAGAAGAGGCAATAAGAGGTACATATTAGAGCTAAACCAAATAAAACTCAAAATGAAATGAAAAAGTTTATAAAAACATCTAAGCATACCTACAGCTAATTTGACGAAAATAAAAATAAAACAGTTAAAATTTGTCAAAACAAAAAATTTTTTTATCAAACATTGTTTTTTACAACCAGGTAGTCAGGTACCCCATTTTTTAGTTTAGGTATTGCATACTTTATTTTTAGTTATTGTTTTTTCTTTTAGATACTTTTTGGTATCCAAGACGCTCTTTTAAGATTAAAGATACAGTTCTTTTTAAAAAATATCTAAGATACTAGTTACTTTTTGTCAAAAAATAAAGGAACGGAGGTGCAGTAACTTTAAAATTACTAGGATAATTTTTTTCTGAATGATTTGAATATATGTTTACAGAATAATTATACAATTCGAAATAATGGGCAACAATGACTATTAATGTAAATTTAGCAAAATGATTTTATTAACCAGTAGATTTATTGGTCAAAACCGTCAATTTGGTGATAATATAAATTGATTTCGAAGATTTTGTGGTTATACTTTTTCAATACTAATTGTTTTATTGATTCCCGTTACTGACTGCTCCAAAGTAAACTCAACCCTAAACGGTAATATATGTACTTAGTTAAGTATACTGTTACATGTCTAAGATTTACATGTGTGTAGTATATAGTGTATAGTGGCGTCTGTGAGTATTTAGCATCCTGCTGAGTGCTCTCCGAACCATGAAAATAAATAAACGGGGACTGGTCAAGCCCAGTGAGATTAAAAATATTTCTTTGAGGATTTTTGATTTAAGATAAAATAGACACTAAAAGTTTGGGTAGAATGAGCCAAAGATGGAATAATCTGGAAGTTCGAACAGTGTGGACTATTTCTGGGCTACTATAAAAGATGTAAACCGCCGATGGAGATAATCAGTTTTAATTGGTGAAATTATTAGTTATAAATAACTGACCAACGAACTATAAATCAGTTACAAATTAAATAATGAGATAAACGATTATTGCAATTAATTGAATTACTGTGTTATGAAATAAATAATCGTTTGTGTAATAAAATAAATTTATTATTACTGTACGTTCTGAAATATACACGTAAATTCAAACGAACCCGTCAATATAAAACGTAACACTTCATTTGAAGGGGTCAAATTTAAAAATAAAAACATTTCATTATATTTGTTCATAAAAAAATTATAGTAGTAGAAATAACTATAAATACTTATATATATATATATATATATATATATATATATATATATATATATATATATATATATATATATATATATATATATATATCTAAAAATATTACACAATACATTAAATTAATGTCTGATATTTCTAAAAAGCTTGTTACATATTAATAAGGGAAGTAATCACTTGTTATTTAATTGATGTTTAAAAAAAATAATTGAATTTGGTAGGCGCTGTCCTATCAGTCTATATTATAAATAAATGTAAATATATAAATTTATTTTTAATAACAATATATTCGTGCAATATTAAAAAAACTTCTCTATTTGTAACTTTTCTTCATTATATGCATTTTTCAATTTAGTTTTGAGAGAAAACGCTATATCTTTGAAAATGTTCAATTTAAAGCAATAATAAAGATAAAAAATGTCCCTTGACAACCCACAGCATTTTTCGTTGTAAGCACTGGTTGATGTGAGATTCTATTGAGTCTCTTGATTTAATAACAACATGCGCGTACCTATATGAATACAACGTTTGGTGAAAGTTTCAAAACGATCGGTAAAGAACATTAAATTTTTATTATAAATATATTTATCATTTTTGATTTTATCATTGAATTGTCGGTTATACATCGTTTAGTTTTAAAACAAAAATTTATATCACTATTGTACCTATATCAACCAACATTAAGTTCAGACATACGATTTATTTAGTTCAACAGTTTTGGTTTTGTTTTACGCTTTTATAGTTAAAACACAAGCATTATCATAAAATTTTCCGTTAGTAATAACATTGAATAAATTCACAAAGCATGTTATATAAATGCATATTTCTATTAGTATTGTTTATATTTTTATACTAACCAGTGTATTTGTGTTCAATGTTCAAATGTTAAATTAAACATTGCATTTATTGTTGAAATTATTTGATATGTTTATGGTAGTTAAAATAATGTTCGGTAGACCAATAAAGCCAATGTTTTTTTTTCAACTTTATTTAAAGCTGTTTGAACCGTAGGCAATTTTTTCATATTTCACAAAATATAAAGAGTAAAAAAAATAACAATAAACCTAACTATAAATCTAATATTTTCATATATTTTTTTTTCTGTTCATTAATAGTTTGCTTGTGTCTTACGTAAAGAAATTTACAATTAATTACTAATTCTAAGTTAGATTTATTTCTGTTTACCATTATCTGCGAGTAGCATTTCTAAGGACTCAACATCATTTGTCTAAAAATAGGATTGTTTTTCTTACATTTAACTTATATAAGAATAAAGTGAAGACAACGTGGCTTTTCATTATTTCATTTTATATTAAGCATAAAAATAATAAGGTTAAATAACTGGTTTAAATAAGGATTAAATGAAGAAGGAAATTTGTCACTGTCACGTAATCAAAAGCTGATTTTCATTAATTCATTTAGAACAATGTTTTCAGCGACCCCTTGTGATATAAAAAGACACTGTAAAACTTTTTCCGTTGTATTTACCCATGTAATTACTTATTTGAGTGAAAATTGATTTTTCATACACTTCCTTACATAATTCGGAGAACCAATATAAATTATTTCTTTACAAATAATAACTGCTGATTACAAAGTCATTTATAGTGTAAATTTATTATTTTAATTAGAAACTAAGAGAATCATTTACAACGAAAGTATTGATCATTTTTTAAGGTTGTTGAAAAGAATTAAGATTTGGTGAATCAGATTATGCTTTTTATGATTTTGGGGAAGTTTCGCAATAATTTCTCGCTTCTTCAGGCGATTTTGATATTGGACCTTTGTGTATGTTTCTCAGCTCATGATCGGGTGGACCAAGAGACTTAATTCTGTATTTTTCTCTATAGTTTGAAGATGCTTTCTCAAATTGCAGTGTCCCGTTAGTAGATCGACTAGCACTTTGATAGGATATCCTTTCTTCCGAGGTTCAGAAGTTTCTTTATCATAACCTTTGAGAATTTGGCTCCTGAGTAATTATTCCAGGATTATACTTATTCGCTCATGTTGAGTTCATTTGACTAATCGATTTAGTATAGTGCACATCGGCAGATAATCCTATAGTTGGTTCTGATCCATAAATGGTATACTTAAACCTTCTCTTGTAACCTTCTCATTGTCTTTAATGCCAGAAAGCCCTGGCACTCAAGCAAAGGTCACTTTGTTGATAATCACCTACTGGGTGAAGAGTATTTTCTATTAATCTGGTAAAAGTCGATCGTTTTAATTACGACGTGGCTATCTGAGAAGATTCTTATTGTTTTAATGGATCTTTTTTTCTCATTTTTTTCGGTAGGTATATAACGATGGCGTAGACCTCTGCTTGAAACCTCTGCTTTTCCTAGGCCTACGACTATTCGTTTTCTGGGACTTTCTCCGTATATTCCAGCGCCTACCCCATCGTTTGTCGTTGATTCATAAGTGGACCACACTATATCACTTTAGTTTACTTTATTTTCTTCTCGTCACTCGTCTCTTTGACTTATTATAGTCTCAAAAAGCATTTCTAAACTAAATTTGGTTTTCATGTAGTCCTATATTATCCAGAGAAGTTACTTTTTATAACTTTTGGCTGATAAGTCTTGAAAAGTTATAGTAGCGCGGTAGTGTTAAAAAATAGAAAGATACAATCGATCACAATAACTAAAAAAAGCAACTCAAAAATTTTTAATCTTGTTGTGCTGTGAATAATGGTGATAGAGCATATGACAAGGGCCGTACACTAATTGATAAGATTTATGTTATAGATGAAAACCACCTGAAGAAGCAATAAAGTATTATGAAACGTCGCTCAAATGATCAAAAACATACATTGATTCATCCAACCCTAGTTTTTTAAAAATCCATATATTATAAAACTTTATCAAGTATCACAAACTTTGGACGTAGGTATAAGCAATAGAAAATTTTAAATTGATGTAGTATATACTTAAGTGTATTTGAATAAAAATAGTATGAAAATACCTAAATTTTGTTTCTTAATCCATTTTGATTAAATAAAAATTTGTACTTAAAAATGTTATTTTCAAAAGTAAATTAGATATTGAAGACGACAGGTAAAATGTGATTGATGAATCTTTTCTTAAAGTTACATCTTTTATGTAGATCTGATTATATACAATTTTCTTTAGATTACGGTGAAGTATAAATAATCTGTACACGAATAAAGCGTTGAATAAATTTTGTAACTGATCGAAAATCGATGAAGACAACGCAATTGATATTACGTATAATCTTACCTACCACATGATTGACAGTAAAAGATGTTTTAAAATATCAGCGTTACTTAAACTGCGATTTAAAAATTCGTTCATTCTTTTACCATATCAAAGTTGAAGAAAATATTGAGCAACATATAGGTCCCATTTAACAATTAAATTGGAAAACTGGAGAACTATTATGGCACGAGTATTATATTAATATTCTCTTAGGTCGCTTAAATAATGAATATGAATACCTTAATAATTCAAATAATAATTCAAAACTTAGTTCAACAAAACAACAGGTATCTACACTATAACTTAAATTGAAACAGTTCTTACACACTTGTAAGGTGAGAAGTTCGTTAAGTTGTGGTTTCTACGTATTATGATCTTAACAGACGTTATAATAGCATTTAAATGATGCTGAAATTTGATATTAATTTAATAAGTGAATTGTATTAACGCTGAATAAGTTCAATAATTAAATGATCAGAATTCATTTATTCAAAAATTGAATTGCTGATGAAAACACTGAATAAGTTATAGATGTATATAATATTAAATTATAAGAAAAATTGCTTTTAAACAGAATTTTCTGAAAGAAGAAATACCGGATGCAATTAATAGTGAAAATTGCGTTATTGAAATTATTTTCTATTTAATAAATTTTGATTATATTTTGAAAGATTGAAGAGTAATTCTAATTAATTGGAATAGCTTTGAATGGTATAGAACAACGTTTCCCAGCTTTAGGAACCTTGATAGTACATGGAAAAAATTTGAGAAAAAATTACATAAATACATCGTAATTTTAGTTATTCATTATTGCAAATGAACGAATTGCAATTTTTACGATGTCACATCGTAAAAATGATCTGTTTGTAAAAATAGTTCATGTATAAGCAAGGTCGAATTCAACTAAGTGCCACCCTTGGGTACTGCTACTTATTTAAAGTTATAGTTTTGATGTTTCATTTTTAACAAATTAAAATAACTAATTTATCGCAGAAAGTTGATTATATATTCACACTTCAAAAATATTAAGAAATATAGGTTTTTGGTCTAAGAATTATAAATTTTGCACTATGGACGACTCAATTATATGTCGTTAATTTTTTCACAGGTAAACACGCTTCACTTACCTAACCGTCGCTTTTACTCACAGAAAAATTTCCAATCTAATATCGTACTTTTTCTAATGATATTTATTACCGAAAACTGTCGGTATAATTACGATACAATAACGTAAAAATGTATATATACATAGTAAGTTTTAAAATAGAATATTGTAAAGGCTAAGTTAATGAAAGCCTAGTCTTAGATTACTTTTTACTATAAATTTTTCCCTGTCCATCCCGCTAAATTGTATTTCATGATGTACGACTGTACTATATTTTGTAAAGATTTTATATTGTGAATATTATTAGTAAGAATACTTTGCATGAGTTACAGAGAAACACATTTCTATAATATTTTATGATTTTTTTATGTCGATCATTATTGAATTTTTTTCGTCTACGACCAACTAGCAACTTGCATACTTCCAATCATATGTGTGCCACAGGTTGAGAAACGCTGTTATGAAAGATATAGGTGTATGCGAGAAAGAAAATTTTGAAGATAATTGTAAGTAAACATGAGTTACATAAGTGTAATTCAATTGAATAAATAATTTTATTGGTAATTTCCAAAACAGCGAAAAAAATATTATAAACGGTACAAATAAAAATAAAAACTTTTCAGAACTAAAACTGAGTTTTTACTTGCTGAAAAACCAACACTACTTACATTTAAGGTTATTTAATAAACCATTGTTTCATAATCGAACAGTTGGAATAATTGATTTTTAAATAGACTGAAGTAATAATTCGGGAAACAGTTCGTTTTCACCCGATTTTATTCGACTTAGTAGGGTTAAAATAAGCTCTTTTAACCGTACCTGCCGTTAAAGGAAGCTTATTTTAACCGGTTAAAAATATTTTTATTAAAACTCTCATAATTGTTTTGTGGTATAAATCATTTGTTTTAACTCTTTTTTTTATAGAGTGAAAAGATATGGAACTAATTCCTTTTTTTTATATACGTACTTATTGTCTTACTTTTACAAGGCTTTTTCTTTATCTTATCTACCGTATGAAATCAGAATTAGGTGTATTCATAAGCTTCAATTAATTTCCATTTATGAAACTTTCTTTTCAATTTTCTTATAATCTTTTTTACTTTTAATACTCACCAAAATGTTAATGAGAATGAAGAAAATGACAAAGTTTTAATTATATTACAATGCAGTTTTTTCATTGCCGCTATTTTGAGTTTCGCAAGCGTTATAATTAAAAGTTACGTTAATGAGTGAAAAGGAAAATAGCTTTTTATATATTTCAGCTCACCCCCCCCTTCCACTCCTCGTTTTCGGTATGATATAATTTAGTTAAGTCATTATCACATACATGCACCATGCAAATTTCATTACTGCCATAAATATTCATCAAATTGCAGTTTTGACTATGTATTTGACTATATAACTTGAAATTAATGTAAAATGGTACCCCGTCTTAAAAAGGCTTCTGCATGAGGACTTATTTTTTTTTTGGAACTCTTACAATAAATCAAAAAGCTTGTATTCACCGGAAGCAACATCATGGTGGGGAAAACTGCATTGATTCTAGGGCTAATAGTGGTCAAAATTTCGTTAAGTTATGCTTGTTACGCTTTTGTTGTAAATAAACATGTCCCACAAACCCCGCAAGTGTCGAGCATAATTTAGTGCAACCATTAGATGTCGTTTCCATCGCGCATGGAGCGAATAGTAAAATATTCTAATTCACAAAAACAAAACATATCTTCTTCAAACTAATCGTATTGAAAATATTATTAACGGCCTGATATTCAATTTTTGCAAATTTTGCCAACTTATAGATGAAAATTTAAGGGGGAGAGACGTACTCTTTTCGATATTAGAACTACACATTGTATTAGTTTAAATGAAAAAAAATTAAACTTCGTTGACACTTTTAAGACCCTTAAACGATATGATGATCCTATTTTTTTGAAGTTTCTTTGAACTTCTGTAGATCCGTTTAAATAATACACTTTCCTTTCAAAGTTCATCTTTATGTGCTAATAGTTTACGAATAAAATGACTATGACATATATTATTAAAATTCCATCATTACTTCAAACACGCCCTAAACACCGAAACAATGAAAAATGTGAGTATGAATTAAAAAAATATATTATAATAATAGTAATAAAAAACAACAAATTTTGTATGTCTTATGCATGTATTGCTACTTTTTCGCAAGAAATATTTTACTTGCATAATTTAATCTACCCACCTATTTTTCTATATAAATCAAAATTAGATAATGTTATTGCTAGTAATAACTATGGATAGCAAATACATTTATTGACGAACATAAAATATTTTAGGCATTCCACCTAAAATAATGTTGACAAATCATTCATCGAAGCATTAAAATCAGGTAGAAGATGCAAAAGACGTAAAATTTCACTTGCTTAGTTCCAAATGGTTACTTCGAAATTTGTAATTAAAATGAGTTGTAAAATAACTTCCGTCATAAAGCACAGCAATAAAGTTTCTTCTTTCAATTTATTTAGCAAAAACATTATATTTTATTCATGTGAATTAATGAGATATTTCATAGTCAAGAGAAAACCACAACATTAATTTCGAAAATGGTTTAAACTATTCCATTAGAGAAAGCCTATTTGAGCATTACAGCCATTATAACTGTTTGTCAAATGAATATGGAGTTCTACGTTAAATGTCAAGATACGTTAAATGATAAGTGCGTAGTTAACCGTGGAATTGGGGACTCTATTAGTTTCATTCATTATTCCTGCCTTTATTCTTAATTTGTATTTAGTAAAGCAGATACCCGTTGGCAAATTTTTATGCTATCTACCTACGGTTTTATTGATTGCTTTTACTGTAACTATAAAATTGGATATCTATTAACAAATTTACTGTTATTTTTTCAAATGAATTCTATCTGCCAGTAAGTCGTTTAAAGAACGAATGAACCGATTTTAATGAAATTTAGTGTTATGCTAAAAACATTTTGAAGTTACAAATGAGTATATTACCATATAACAGTGAGAAATTATGAGAATAAGAGGGATTTTTCAATGCTTATAAGCAGGCGATGTAAATATTTCTGCCAGGCTTTTATGTACTCGGATTGAATTTTGACGCGATTTCCTACCTTTGCGTTGAAATATTTTGCTTACAAATTTCCAAATGTTGATAATTTTGGTAATGATCGACGCAAAATATTTCAAATAATGCGTCGTTATTCAAAAAAAAAAAGGCATTTCTATGAAATGAGCTATCTTGAGTTGATTGCCATCACTACAGTAGACAGTTAAAATTACGCAACTTTACGACTTTTTTACTCCCTAAGTAAGCCCCAAATCGACTTGAAATTTTACAAAGGTATGGTTGAAATAGTTAACTTCTTGCAGTTTTAGTTTCAATTTTTTCTCTTTAGTTGTAATTTTCACCTAAACAATATTAATATATAGGATTTTGAAAACTTTTACTTTTTGAACTTTTTTAACTGAATCGCTGATTTACTTAATTGTCAGTTATGAAATTAATTTCTCAATATTAGATGTATAAGTAATTGTTTAAACAATATATAAAACATTATGATATCATTTATGTAATATAATCCAAAAAAGAAACTATAAACATAAATTTGTTTAAAAGCTCAAACAAAGGTGTTTTTGACGTATTTCCCAGATACGTATTTCGATATATTAGGGGGACCGGAAATTATTGTCGTTTTTTCAATATACAATTAAAACACAAAATTTTGTTACAAATATTGACTTTAAATTAATGATATAATCAGCGTCATTAGTATCAACGTTTTGTCATCAAGTGTGCAAATTTTTAATGCCATATTAGTAAAAATCAATTGACCAGCATGGAATGAATGGATGATTATAGTGGGTACGGCAATATCACCTCTCTCTTAATTTATTAGTTTTTTCCAGAGCTTTTCTTCTGCAGAGGAGTCTTGCATTACAGTGCTGCAGTAAATAATTTTATCTGTTAACAGTTTTTGGACACTTTTGGGTATCGACTTTCTGGCATACATTTGGCACTATTTTCCCCCTTAACTTCTTAATGGTTAATTTTTTTGTCATATTTCGTTGGTACCAGTTGGAGAAATGAAAATTACCGAATTCGAACTTAAAAAAAATCATTTGATATTACCAAATATCTAATGTAGATACTTAGATAAACATTGAAAATGTTTTTAGTAACAACTATGCGTCGCTATCCTGTGAAACTCGAAGAGCAAACAATACCGAATTTATATTCTATCAGGGTTTTGATCCTACCATTTCAATATAGACTTCGGAATAAAAATTAATTTGTAATTTTTACTAAATTGATAAATTACTCTAACCATAAAATGTTTTTACTACCACTTTGAAATAACTTATAAGTAGACAAATGGCAATTGAATGACAATTGATTTAAAAACGACATTACTTTCTGGTACATTTACTATCAAAGAAACCTTCATCAGTGGTCATTACGTAATATCGGACCTCTTTGTAACTACTAAGTGACTCATCACATTGGTGAAAGTGGCAAAGCAATCGAAAAACGTATCTAGGGAGTATATTATAAATAAATTTTCATAAAATTTTTGTTGAAATTCATGTTGTTTATTTCATAATTAACTTTTGTGAATAATATTTTATAACTTAGATCACAATAAATTTTATATATTGTTAAAACATTGTTCCTTTTGAAAATAAGCGAAAAAAATAATTTGATATCGTATGTAGCTGTTTTGAGAATATTTGTCTAATTTTGGTAAATTATAAACAAGATAAAAACAGAGGATTTAAAAATTTAAAATTTGCATTGAAGTAAACATATCTAATATCGATGTTACATCAAGGTATTAAGGATTTCAATTAAGGTTATTTAAGATTATCATATGTCATTATCGCAAATTATGTTACTTCGAATTATATGCAAATCTCTCAATAACTACTTAAAAGTAGAGAAAAAATTGATAAATATCAATCATTCTTACATTAGTTGTTTGCATCTAATAACAAAATATAATCCGAGAAGAGAACTTTATAAGAAAATAAGAATTAGAAAAAAATCTCCAGACTGCAGTTGTATTGCGTTATTGATAGTTGGAATCCGGACTTATTTTCCCATTACAATTAACAACGATACAAATTCCTGCATAATTTTTGTAATTATTTGTACTTTTTTATTCTGTTCGGGAAAACACATAATCATAGTTCGAAGTAATTATTCTTAATTAAGATATAAGAATGGCTTTACTTTAACTTTAATGAATCATCCTCTTCCTCGGGAAAGGTTTTAAGTTATATCCATTATAAGAAAAAAAATAAAAGCTTTAATGTTACTTTCAAGGAAATATATTTGTACTAATCGCTTTCTTAAATTGATGGTAGGCGTTAAACTATCAATGTTTCATTGAAGTTAAATAGAACAATCTTTTTTCAATTCGAAAAAAAATCACTTCAATCAACTACAAACAATCAATATACTTAGAGGTATTTATTTCTTAAGTTAAACAATCCGCAAACGGGAGTTGAAACTAACGTTTCTTTCTTTTCAAAAATATGTAAAATATGTGAAAAGTGTAGTAAATAATATGATTAACAATACTTTATTTAATGTTGAACATAAAAATGTTGATGTGGATAATAGAGAGATGTTTAAGCTCGTTATTCTGTAAAAATCTTGTGCAAACGTAAACCACATTTTCAGTATAGAGGTATAAACGATAGAAAAAATGATGAATTTCTTTTTTTCATATACTTTTTCATCTGATTCTCTAATTCTGCAATTCTGCAATAATACCTCCCTTTTTTTCTTTCCATTCTCTTTTTTTTCTAGCTCATAAATTTTTTTCCAGTGATAAATAATTTAATCCAATCGAAGCGACCAATAACGTAAATTACTGGCCGTTTTAATTTAATATTGTCAATATATATTCGAAGCAATATTCATCTTGAAATAAATTCACGTGCAATTGCATTTGAAATCGTTAAGGTTTCATTAAAAACGGTTTGTAATAATTGAATCATGCTACTTCGATAAAATAAGAATCATTCCACCATATAAATTATATAACGAAGTAAACAACTTTATTAAGGAAAAAAAATGATATTTCAAAGAAAATTAATTCTAGCATAACTAATTGTTTTGCAATAATCGCAATAATTTGCAATAAAATATTTATTGAGTTTGCTATAACAATCTTTTTTTTTTAGAATTATCTTTATTTCACGACATTTGAATAAAAAATTGTTCTCTATGTATTATTCTTGTTGTATTAAAATAAAATAATAAGTAGTCAAGTTTCATGTTCCAAAAGGTATTGTAATATTTATTAAAAAAACATCCTGTTGGTACCATACGGTAATTTTGCAGATTCATTATTTGATTTTATTTTCCAACAAACCATCTGTAGTATTAGTCTTATCTAAATTTTCTGTTTTAACTATTCTGAATGAATGCTGCTAAGATCAAATTAATGATATTCAGTAGTCAACTGTTTCCCAACGCTTTCTTGCAAATAAAGGATGTCCCAAAATTTACGCAAGATTCGAATTAAATAGAGAACATAGTTTTTAGTCCTCAGATGGTGATTTTTTTATTGAACCATCAAATATATAGGATAGAGTTATTTATGGAATAAAACATAGGGGCAAATGGCTTTTACGACTTTGCTGGCACATACACACTCTTTATTAAAATTTTCTATGACAATTTTGCATAAATGTGGCTGAATTTTGTTGATACAGGTTTTAATTTCCGCCTCCAATGCACGGATCGTTATGGGCTTGTTGACATAAACCTTTGACTTCAAATAACTACATAAAAAGAAAGAAATCTAATGGTGTTAAATCACAAGATCTAGAGTGCCAATTCTGATCACCTAAATGAAAGAGTACACGACTAGGATATGTCTCATGCACTAATGAACTGTTTCACGGGCTTTATGGCATGTGGTACCATCATGTTGAAACCAAATGTCGTCTATATCAATATTATCCACCATGGCTAAAGAACATTCGTGATGGGGCTGATATACCTACACAGTGCCAAACACTTATTAAGGTAAGTTAAAAAAAACAAACAACGCTCCAAAAAAATTGCTAAACTTAGGGGGGCTTGATATGACACTAAAAGAAGAAGACCGCTTTCAGAATACTATAAGTTCAGTAATGTACCTGTATGTACAGTACTAGTTCTTGATCAATAACTATGTTCATAATTACAAAACGGATATACAGTATCATTTATACAATATCATTCCAATTTCAATGTTTTAAATTACCCCTTACATGTAGGTATAGTATTTGATAAAAAATAAATATAAATTATGAATCGAAAATAATTTCACTTTATTCAAAATGAAACATACTTTCTATGTTAGGAATATGCTAATATCAATATCATATTAAAATAATTTAACGAAGAGAAATGTGATTTTTTTAAGTTAATATCCTCAAATTTATGAGTAAAGTTCTATAATATATACAATAATATCCAGTGAATTTGATTTATAACTTTATAATGTTCCTAATGACAACAAAGTAAACCTTAATTTCTCCTTCAATATATTATAGAGTTGTGTAATAGACTACTTCCAATATTTTAATTAGTTTAATAAATTTTAATTTGTTTAGCATCAGGATAGACACAGACCTGATAATTTTTTTATTTGTAATTTTAAACTTCATAAATCAGACAATCGATATACCCACATGGACTAAAGATTAAAAACACGTCCGATAAAATAGAAGCATCGAATATTAACATTAAGAAGCGGATTTTTTATTTTACATAAATATAACGTGGAAAACCATTTTGCTAACTACCGATGTTCCAAGGGAAAACTTACAAATAAATTTTTAAAGGAAATTGTACTTTACAGTAAAAGTCTTCTCCCATTTTTGGTATGTACTTTTATTTAAAAGATAGTAAAACTTCAATTGCTCTTATTGTCTAGTATCCCAGTGCGTTAGTAATAGTACATAAATACAGTTTATGCTTGGTTCTGATATACGGAGAATCCCAAAATAGTTATCAAACGTTCTTACGAATTTGTATTTGATGTTATGCGGTATAGTGCAGTGTTAATTTATTTACGCTCTAAATTAGTGTGAATCTATAGCAAAATTGGATCCTTTTACCGATATTTTTACTAGCTAGAACCAATAGGAGTTCAATAGAATGAAATCCAATACGTTTTCATAGTAATAGCGGTTTTGTTTTACGGATTTTAGATTTACGGACAGTTAATGAGGAACGCATCCTGTTTGTCCTGTTTGTAAAGCGGGGAATTACTGTATATTAAAATTGTAGATATATATATATATATATATATATATATATATATATATATATATATATATATATAGATCATATATATATATATATATATATATACATATATATATTCAGACTGATTCACACTTCTAAATACTCCGGATCCTTCGGATGACATCATTATTTTCTAATGGAGCAACCTTTGTAGTTTATAAACCTTGATATTCACGGTCTATACAAATAAACATATCAATGGGAATAGCATAATGATTTTTTTTATTTCATATTTTATTTTGTGTTAAACTGGACAATAGAGTTGTTGAAGTTTAAATAGCTTTTAAGCTAGTAAATTTATCAAAAATGATAACGAGACTTTTTTGTGGAAACTATTGAAAGCGCTACAAAACTATGATAGTAGAACTACTTTTTGGAAGATAATTATAAATGTAGCCTACTGTTGCCGAGCGGTATAAGTGACCGGTCCAAAACTAGTAGGTAGTGGGTTTGATCCTCGTATCGTGAAAATTTTCAATATTTCTCGATAACGGATTTAATTAACCCTAGAGTCGCTAAAGGACCTTAGTAGTTATAAAGCGACGGTAAATAACAATTTAAAAAAAATATAAATACCATAGGTCATTTCTTAGTGTTATGAGGACCATAACTTTTTTCGAACTTGGTTTTAAAATAAATAAAACTATAACTTAATTTCTCGGGAAAGAGAATATCTTGATATATCACAAGGTGACAAGGTTATCTAAAGTGGCAAGAAAACAACGGAAAATATGAACGCTTAAAAAAATACAGATACATTAAAAGATAAGGTCGAACAGAAATTATTTTTAAGTCTATATTTAATTTGCATTTTCTTTCAGCTCATATTCTATGTCAAAGTACAAAATACCTTCGTTTTATTTCCTGATGCAATAATTTTTATTGGGAAATCCAGATTTATGAGATCATATCGTAGTGCTAACGTAAACTTAAATTATGGTAAATTTAAGTTGTAAATATTTGCAAATTAAATTTAAGGACGTTAATATATAGTACTTTTAATTCTAATCAAATAAATAGACCTAACAGAAGAAGGAGAGTTAAAAAAAAGGTTTTTGTTTTATGATTGCTTTTTTAATATGTCTTATTATGATATGTCTATATTGCAGGTATATTAATAGTGCATTTATTTTGATACATACTACGAAAAACCTTTAGTTTTTATTAAAGGATATAAGAAGTTCTTTTAACAATGTTATGCAAATGTTCTCATATAGGAACATCATATAAATTTATATTGTAAAAGTTGTTACGATGCAAAGTTTGTAGACATAGCAAATAAAACAATCCTTTGCACTTGTATGGAGCACTATATGCAGGTAATGCAAGCTCAACGAATTATTCTTCGAGAGCGATGTTCTCTTCAAACCATTTCATATTCAAATATGAATTCGAACAAAAATTTCAAGTGTGCATTTAATATGAAACTCTATTTAGATTTTGAATATTATATTAGAAAAGTTAAACTTCAATTAGTTTAACTTTTATATAACGTTAATTAAATAATTAATTGAAGAAAGGAAAGTTATAATTACATGGGCCTGGATAACTTTTCTCAAAACATTTCTTTCAAAAAATATAAATTCAACTTTTTTGATTATAACATCTTGCTTTAAAAACCAATTATTTTAAAAGTTCGAAAGAATATAAATTTTGTACTTTACGCTTGTAGGGAAGGGTGGACGTGAATTTGTATGTTTCTTTAAAAACAGTAAAATAAATAAATCTTGTTAGTCTTCATTTACGTTTGTTCAAATTCAATTTTTTTTTTCATACTTGATTTTATTTTTGTTCAAATGTTTTATTAACATCACGCTTGATTTTACATGCTCGTGTGATCTAATTTGTTACAACATTTATTAAGAATGAAAATATTTTCGTGGGGAAGTAATTAGCTGCACTTGTAGCCTTAGACGAATGATTTATAGGCACTGAAAATTTAGTAATTAAAACTTGAAGATTATATATTCAGTGAAGTGGTGAGAAATTCAAGTGTGCAAGTTGATTAAAGTTTAATTGGTAAATACTCTATAGTTTTTTTTTGTTGTTTCTTGCTAAAATAAGTTATTAAGTTTTTTTTTTGTATTTCTCTTGTTGATTTTTTTTCGTTCACTATTAAGCAAAGAAAATCCGTTTTAGGACAAATTAAGCAAAACTAGACCTAACATAATCTAAAAATAGTTTTTAATGTTTTAAAAAGCTTCTCAAATATTATCAAAACATCATCACAACTGTTAGTTTAAAATTAACTAGATAAAATTTCAAAATATTTTTTTTTAAAATCGTTGTATTCAAAATGCCTAAAAAGATATCCTATTGATCCGACATTAAAATGACGTCACAATACAAAACTTCAAAATATCATGGACGTTTTCCTATGATAAATGTACTTTAACACAATGGGATAGGTTGTTTAAATCGTTTAAACATTATTTTAGTGATTTAAACCTTTTACAATCTACACAACCTTTATTTCAAAGGAAAAAATGTCAGTAATTCATAAGGTATAATAATGTTAAACTATGGCGAAAAATTGTGAAAAATGTCAAAAATTGTATAAATTATAGCTGTTTCTATGATAATTGCTCAATGATCTGTTCATATCTCGGTTTCAATACGCGTACTGATGCGTACTGTGACATCACAGAAGATCCATAAGGACACTTATCGTTTTCGGACTCTCATTTGCTCATTAAAATTAAAACTTCTTTTATGCTAAAATACAAACTTTTCATAACTAAAAATCGATTTTTCGTCTTATAAAAAATAATCTTTATTGATTAAAAAAATTATATATTTTGTCTAATAAACGACAGATTTTTAACAAACTTTTGTTTATCGAAGGGTATTTAATATTTGCGTTTAAATACGTCTTTGAATAAAAAAAATGAAATTGTAAGTTTTTCTAAGCATTTTAAAGATTTGCCGTCAAGACTTTACTTTCAAACTTTCAACTAAAATCTTTCAACTAAGATTCTATAGCTTTTGGTGCACATATGAATGAGTGCTTGTTGAAATATGCAGTTGAATTGCATGTTGTATTTTTTATTACTTTTGTTTGTTTTTCTTAGTATTTTTCTTGCAAAGAAAGACATAAGAGCAATCAATAAATATTTATCAATAAACTATAGCCTACTGGTAGCCGCTCCAAAATTAGTATGTATTGGATTCGAATCTCGTATCGAGCAAATTTTCCATATTTCTTGATATACGGATTTTTATTAATCCTAGAATCGCTTAAGACCTTTGAAGTACTACAGCGACAGTAAATAATAATAAAAAAATAATAAACTTACTGATTGTTGTCGTTTGTTTCAACTGTCATTTTAATTTCATTCAAATGTAAATTTTTGTCAGTTGTGTCAGTAGGGGCTGTGGATGTTTCGCGGGTAACTACAAGTGTTTTTTAATTACAATTATGCAAGTTCTGTTAAGAGCTCTAGCTATGAATTAAAAACGGTTGAAATTTATTTTCAGAAATACTGATTTTTTCAAAACTAGACTTTTTCAAAGAAGTTTACTTTCATAGGTGCGTCCATAAGTACACACATACTTCTTTTTATCAGATAAGATTTTGGAATTGAATAATCACTACCTGTTTTTTTTTTCAAAGTTTTGTGAACATATATTCAAATTGAATCCAAATGATATAGTTTTTTATTTTATTTAGCTTTTTTTATTGATACTATATAGACGAAATTTGTCAATAAGATGTTTTCGTGGCCACTTTATAATGATAAGAAAAACTAAACTAGGAGTAACATACCATCCGTAGACATAACCACGATATAGTTACGTCAAATAGATTGTGGAAGTTACAAAATAGCTTTTTTATTATATCTAATAGTTGATGAGGTTACATGCGATCCTAGAAATAGAACCCTTTACTGTACAAAAATTTAAATAAATGCCCGGTAAATTAGTAAATGTACGAATTTTATTTGATGAGAAAGTAATGATTTTTTAAAAACCAAATACAAGATACAAAATGTAAGTGCTGGCGCTTTTTGTTTTTAAGTACAAATTCTTTAGAGTGAAAAAATAGCTGAAGATTGGGGCTTTTTTCAGACATATCTTGGTATATTTATAGGATGAAAACGGGTTGAGGATGATACTTTCCAAATACACTTCGACTAGCAAATATGTAAGTAGGAAATGGGCCTTAAATAATGATCTAGTAAAAAAAATATAATTTTATATTTTTTTTTCACTAGCTCACATAAGCAAAAATACCATTCATTTGAATTTGGTATTTTTATAACATTATAAATTAGTTACTTGTAGTTACTTTGTTTGGGAAAATATAGCACTGACTCAAATAGGCACGGTTTCGTATCTGTTTAGGTACATGTTTTTATAATTATCAGTATTTATTCACTACTTTCATTTTAGCACAGATGGTAATAAATTTCCAAAAAAAAAAATATTTTCAATTGTTTCTATAACTTCATTTTTAAATTTCAATAAAAATAAATTGTATATATTTCTTTACAAGACTTGGCGTTTTCCATTATTTTCTACGATACTACACCTTTATAATCGCAGTTAGCTTTTAATAATGGATAGCTATACATGTAGAAAAAAGCTTTATATCAATCAAAATGATACTCTTACTCCCATTTCATTGATTTTGTATGAGTTATGTTCGTAGAACTCTCACAAGTTTGCTTCAATATTAATACTGACGTTTGCTTTTTCTCGTAAAATCCATGTCTTTTTCATTTCTGAAGTATAAACTATTGCGAAACTTGGGAAAATAAAAATATACTTATTATAAAAAATATAAGAATGTGTTTTTTTGCGATATTAAAAAATAATAAATAAAAATGTTTCAATTCTTAAAAATCTTTTCAATAGATGCAATTTTTATGTACATTATTTTTGCACTTTTAAGAATGAATAATCTTTATCTTGCATAACACATAAATAATTAAGAAACATAAAATATATTTACCATTCTTCTTGTAAAATATAACTTCTAATTTAAGTTCGTTCTTGCATTCCAATGATTTATCGATTTGCATCTTGTGCTCATCCTTTGTTTCAGGACCATGAAGAAACTTGCAAGCACATCCTTTTTGCATAATTTGCGCACGTGCGAATCCCGTAAGCTCACAAAAGCCATCTGAGCAATAAACAATTGGATAAAGAGTTGGGACTTGAGCATTTCCAAGAACGAAATTGCTATCTGAAAAGAAAAAGAATAAGTTTTTAGTACTTTCGGTAGAAATAAAATACGACAGTTTAATTGGATGATTATATAGAAAGATTTGAGGCAAAAATATGTAGAATAAGAGAAAAATTAGTTCAATTTGCTCCTCTTTGTTCTTTGAAGAGGCAATGAGCTATTTATAATTACTATTTATTGGAGACAATCAATTCAATAACGAACGTCAATAACATTCATTCATTCGCTCTTTGACTGAAAAGTATTTTTTTCATTGTTATGTTAATATTTAGATAAATCGCTATGTTTGTGCTAATTAAAATTTATCATTTGTTTGAAATCTTTCTAACATTCAACACTGGTTTTAATGATCATTGATAAAATAGCGCATAATAAGCTATTATTAAAAACCGGTTTTTTTACGATATGCAATTTTAAAATTTTCCGTCAACAACTTGAAAAACAAAAGTATAAAAGGAAAACTTTGATGTTGAAAGATTCATTATTTAGTTCCACCATTTATTAGTTTTTCCGATTGTGTCGCAAAAATGGAGCTCAAATATGTTTTTCTATTAACTACTTTGCTCTTGCTGAATAGTAATTTGGTGGTTGAATCCAGTGGAGCTCAACCAGTTTGCAGAATTGTGTGCACACCATATTTATGTTCGGCTGAAAAAGTATCTCTTTGCGAAAATTATGCAAAAATAAATAAGAAAACTTATTGTGATTGCTGTGATTTTTGCATTAAATATGCAAAAGATCATCCAGATGAACTCAAAAACATTCAATAACGAATTATGGTTTTAAAATGTATACATTTTTTTTTTGGTTGATGCTCAATAAACGCTAGAATATAATTTCTGCATGTGATTAAGTGATTTTATTTTAATTGCTACAGTTGTTTAAAATGTAATAGTGATTATTAAAAATGTGTTAATTTTTAGTAATTTTTATAAATTTATAACATTACAAACATGTCAGCTACAACTGGTATAATAATCGTTGTTATAGTTACATTATTTTAAATATTTTAAATATATCCGTTTTCTGATAAAAATGCAATGTGGTCTTTCTGTTTCACAAAAAATGCAAAATCGTTCGAATATTTGAAAAAAAATATTGAGGTGCACATTGTTGACATGACATGCATACTTTCTCTGCAGATTTGTGCAATAAGTTACCGCAGATTTGCATTCAAATTCGACAACGTATTCGACAGACTTAATTTTATCTGATGTTTCAAAATGGAAACATGTCATTTTTTTATATTAAATTTGATTTAAGATTTTATGCAGATAAAGTTCAGTTTCTTTTAAACAAAGTTATAACTTTTACCATATTTTCCTTTAATTTTTCGGCCTTAAAATTTTCTGAAACTTAAGCAAATAATTTAAGAATGAAGCGATTGAAAAGTAAATAAATCATCAGAACGTTAGTGTTAAAAATATGCATATAAAACGGGGTAAAATAGTTATAAAATTAAAGTCAAGTCGATTTGGGTTATCCCACAAAACTTACTTTTGTTAATTTTTCTTTACTATTGATTTTTACAACAATCAGAAATCTTATCATTTTAATATTCAACATCGGCTAATTCAGCCATGCTCAATCTGCGGCCCACTAAACTGTTCTTTGCAGTCCAACATAATTATTGTCATCAATCATTTTTTTAGTGATGTTTTCGACATGTTTTCAATATTCGGAGAAAATCAGAGAAAAAAACTATCTATCTTGGGTGTAATCGGTCGGTTAACAAATTGCTACAAGACAGTATTGCCTATATAACTTCTTTGGCTCAAAATGCAATTTTTGACACAAAAACCGCAGTACCTACGTGCCGATCAGTTCAATCATCCTGATGAAAGATAGGCTAATTTTGTGTTATATTTACAGTTTACAATATATATGTTGAACTCCATACAGAGAAGGAAAAATCGGAATGCGGCCCGGAGGAAAAAAGGTTAAGTATAGGGTTAATATATACCAGCAATGGGCGTTTGCGGGTGGTCAATCGCGAACAGATCGACAGGCGATCGCCGGAATTTTAAATATTTTTAGGTACATTTCAATTATTTTAATTGAAAGTGTGTACTAAAAATTTAACAATGAAATTAGAATTTAAAATTAAATACACATCTTTTTTACAACGAATACTACTGATTCCAAAATAGTGTTTCTTATACTTCTTTTTACTCATTAACTCTTTAAGGAATTACATGGGTCTCACGGCTTCAAAAAATCGATTTATTGTCTTATTAGTTTCTACAAAATCTCTAGAATATTTTCTTAAATTTGCAAGTTGATCCCTTTATTAGTTTTGGAGATACAACCTTTGGAAGCTCAGTGTGCCGCAGGTACATCGGTGCAGCTGCTCGTCTTTTGTCGCGTTTTTCTCAAAACTTTGTTTTCAAAGTCACACGTCAAGATTTACCGAGAACTACTGAACCGATTTTGATGAAATTTTACACAGGCTTTGGAGTACAATTTACATTTACATTTTTTTCAATTATAGTTATTTAAAAAAAATACAGAACAAATATTGCATTTTTCACATTTTATTTCCTTCATCTAAAGCTAAGTTTATGATATAGATTTTAGATCTTAAAGATCTTAACTAACACATGATTTTTTTTTCACTTCCTTTTTTTTCACGGATGATCTTATCATGAATTCTGCTATCACCTCTTTTTCGAAAGGTCACCGGAAATGACGTCGCAATGGCGGCGTTTTAAATATTTTTTTACAAAAATTTCAGTAATTCTTTGTAAAAAGTGTTTGTTTAAGACAGTACAAAGATTAAAGAAAATATTTAATTTTTTAATTGTAGAAAATAGGCCATGTTTTTCCCAATTAAACCCATGTAACCGCTTCAATATGTATTAGAATATGCATTACTTGTTAATTTAACCTATTTTTCGAAGTCGATCGCATCTAAACAAGAAAATTAAAGCCGATCATCGATCATACCGGTATTTTGTTTGCCTACCCCTGATCTGTACAATGTTTTTTTATAAAAATCTTTTGAAGAAGTTGTTAATTAACTTACCACAATTTTTATGAACATTTTTTACAAAGGTTAAAATCTTAAACACTAAAACTATCTATTTTTTGGCACTAATAATATTATTGAACACATTAAAAAGAGTAAAAGTATGGTCGACATTTTTAACATACTTTTTTTTGTAAATATAGGTATCATCGCTATAAAATTTTGGAAAAAGGAAGACAATTTTAATTTTATAGTTCTACAAATTAATTTCTAGTCAAATGAGTTCTATATTTTTTAAAAAAGCACAAACATTATTTAACTTAAAAAAAACACATGCTTCATTCATGGAATAATTATATAATAATAAAACCACCTGGAAACCCAGTTTAGACTAATGTTTTCAAACGAGGAGCCACACCCCCACGAGGGCAATTTGATAATCAAGGGGGTAATTCAAAAAAGTACGTGTTCGGTATTTGAATTATCCGTATAATAACTTTCAAAACTTCAAATTATTAAATTTATATTTTTTTATAACATGGAGTAAAAAAATGTAATTGATTATCTTCTACTGCGTATCTACTAATGGATGTTGGCAATTACATTTGCCCACTATATGCCTTACGGGGTGTATCAAATTCTCTATAGTTATTAAACTCGTCCACTGTCTGATGTAGTGAAACCATGACATCGACTCCCCTCTTGCCTTCAATCTTCCCTTCGATCAGAAACTGATACCTCTCATTGCATACTATATGCCTCCGATACGCTATTTATCTGCACTTGATTATGTTTAATAGTTTCAACTAAGAGTGCTCACTAAACACTGACGCATTAAATCTACTCGATGTACACCATACGATACATTGGATTGATTCTATGTTTTGATAAGCATTTTTGCTATTCAATACATCGATATAATAAAAAAATACATCAATTTCATGACAAAAGATCTGGCTAATAATAACAAAAATTAATGAAAAAACTAATTTTAACATTCTAAATTATTTTAATTTTTAATAAATTTCATTAACAAATAGTGACACTTGTGAGTAATTTACTGAATCAAGCGGTAGATATAAGTTGCCTATATATTTACTTAGGAGAAAGACTCAAGGAGAATTCATTAAAAATCTGGAGTGATAAAAAAAAATAGCTTTTTAAGTATTGTAAAATTATCTTCAAATACTTGACTACTTTAGGGACTTCTATTTCATCCGAACGCTTATTTTTAGAAGCTGCTCAAATAGGCAAACAACAGAGGAATAGAATGAAAGGAAAACGATTAAGTAAACTTGTGTTTCTGTAAAGTCTGTCTAAACACCATTGGTTTTAATTGGTTAAAGTCTTTAAGTTGAATTTTCTAGACAGATCAAAACTTTAATAATTGTTTTCTGTATTATAATCGTCTAATGTTTTAATCAAATATTTCTATTAATTGACTATTAGTTGACTATTAGTAGATTTTGTTTCACTTAGAAAGCTACTCGTATACCTCATTTCACTATCTCGTTCATACAATTCTACTGCACCAACTCTCATAAAGTTAAAAACATCACCTCACTATACTACTGGTATAATCACTGAGATTATATAAGGGTTTGGTGAGTTAGTCTCGCGGGTTCGGCGGATTTTTAATAGTTTTGTTCAATTTTTCCCGTATTTATAAATAGATACCTACGTTTTGAATTTGAAAAAATCATATTTTATTTTTCTAATTTAGCAAGAGTCAGCTGATGTACATATGAAACTGATAGTACTTTCAACAAGGTTAAGAACCATTGAACTAGAGTAAACGTGCTCCATAAGCTCCATGTTAAATTTAAATTGTCATTTTCTCTAAATTTGCTTAGTGCTCAAACTCCTTTAGCCCTCGACCCCCTTAGCACCTAGTTTTGAAAAAATGGAAGAAATCGGGGCCCCGATTGTATTCATTAAAATTTTCACAGATTTATGATCAGGTTCACTCTAGTGATATAATCTCAGTGGTTATAACCCTATTACTCTGACTCTGCACGCGTACCATACTAAAAACAGCGAACTTTTTTATGTTCAACTTAAGAACAGTTAAATTCAAAAAGTTGGAAAATAAAGTTATTGTGAAAATAATTCGATGTTGAAAAAACATTGATGTTTTTAAGCGATGTATTGATAAACATCATGGCAGGGTTTCGATATTTTTCGTCGAATAAAAACATTGATGTGTTTTTCCAGTAGACACCCCTAGTTCCCACATTTTATTTTAGAAATTCCCAAAATCTCTAGATTTTTGCTTTGTTTTTCTTGCTGTCCATTGAGTTTTTACTATTCTTCTAAATATTCACATTTTGAAGGCTTTCAGGCTTAATTATATTGGTTATTTAAAGTATCCAGTCCTCTATGTCATGCAAAAACACTGACCAAATATAACATTTTACGAATTTAATTCAAACGTAGAATTCGAAATTTGTACTAATAAAAACTTTCTTCAAAAATTGGTTATACGTTTAAGTTTTTATAATAAATCGTAATTAATTTTTACGTAACCTTTTTCTTACGTGATCCGTTTTACTTTAGCTTTTCATATAGGTTTAAGAGGTATAAAAATGACCAAAGATAAAAATAATCATCAAGTAAATGTTAAATATAGAATGACAGTTCTTGATTTCCCTCCCATTATAAATAAAGAACTAAAGAACGAATTTCAAAATGGAATAAATTCTAGCTAATTAAATTAATTAATTACTTAATTAACTTCAATTTAATTATTTCTTTGTAAATATATATTCCAAAAATTAAGAGAAATAAATACCTGTTCAAGAGTAAATAGCCGCAATAATAATGAAATTTTCGGTATTCATGCAGTATATTTTCGTAATTATTCGTGGTATATGCTAATATTTTAACGCCTTTATTGTGTTGGAAAATAGAATACTGTTTGCATGTAGGTAAACGAAGTGTAATGTCATTGTGTTTCATTCAAAAGCTTTAACTTAATATGTTAAATAGGAAGAGGAATTTGATTTATCTCAAATATCTTCCTGTAATTCCCTAAAAGCTTTATCATGTGAATTCTTTGATGCATGGTTTAACGTTTTCAATGTAAAAATCTTATTTCGTTCAACTTAAATTATTCAAAAATATTGAGGTAGGTAGGTAAAACATTTTAATATTTGATTTAAATTTTAATTACAGCAAAAGTTCAGTAAATTTTTGGATTTACGCATAATACATCCATAAAAAAATAGAAAAAATGCAATTTATTTTTTACGGTCATCTTATAATTAATGTCAAATTTTATTTTATTAACAAATCATATCATTTGTGTTATAGGATTGTAGCACATCCAAGACTATTGTATATTTTAATGTATGCAATGTATGTTTTGTATCGTGCTTAATTGTGTTTTTTTTTTTTACATAGAGATCAGTCATTTAGCGTACATTGTTCTCTACCTATTTGTGGCACTATAAGCCTACATTTAATTGCAAATGCATCTATTTATAAAATGTTTGAGTGTAAATATAAAAGTCTATTTGTGAATAAAAGACATTAGCCAAGGTCGATAAACGCCTACAGCTTTGACTTGAGCAAAAAATAAATTGTTTGGATAATCTTCGGTGCAAATAATTTTATAAATACGTCTTTTATAAGAAGAATATTTACATAATAAAAAATGTAAAGTGGATCTTATGCTTTAAGCTATTTCATAAATAATTTAACAAAAGAATTGATAAAGCTTCAGGTTCTTAAAACCACGGGATTTATGAAGTTGTATAATTTTGTGTTAATAAAAGAAAAAATATTGAATATAAAATTTGCAAGAATTTTTCACGTGACGTGCATTAAGAAATATAATTCTAATAAATTTAGTGAAAGTAAATGAAATTTTAAAATTTAAAAAAAATTATAAGAACAACAGTCTTTTCGTTTCTGAACTTATAGACATTAAATTGTCATTTTATGATTAGAGTGATTTGTTAACTCATAAAAGATTGAAAAATATTTATTTTTTCTGAAATTCATATTGAAATGTGCAGACAAGTGCCCAAACGATTTATTACAAATTCAGTATTGTATGTAGGAATGTAAACGATACATCGATTTTTCAAACATCGATTTATCGTTCATAAATATCGATGTTTTAACGTCGATGTTAAAACTCAAAACATCGACGATTCATCATTCTTCTTGAGCGATGTTTTATGAACGATATTTTATCAAAGCACCATCCTACAGTCCCGTTTATAATTTACAGCTACACACATAAACATAAACCTCTTACAGCCACAAGCGTAGATTTGAGAACTCCATCATTTTATAATATAACGGGTGAGATTATAAACTAACGATAGCTTTTGTTAGGTAAAATTGTAACCTAAAAACGTTATATTATAAACTGACGAAGTTTACATTTTAACGGTTTAGTATTTTATTATTTAAGAAATACTTGTTTCATAGAAATAAATCTACGTAAATGGTGGTAAGAGCCATTAAGAAATCGATACATCGTTCATAAACTTCGATGTTTCAATATAGATGTTTTTATGAGCAATGTTGCAATCTTACTTGTATGTTTTTCGAGTTGCTCAGAGCAGTAACGCAAAGTAGCTATCAAAAACATTTTTAATACTTATCCAAGTGTGTTAAATTTTCAATAATGCCAAATGGATTTTTTATATTCAAATTCGATAACTTTATCCTCTCCAATTCGTATCATCTAAGAATGTTAAAAAATCAAACAAAAATATGTTGGGAAAAAAAATGACATCAATTCCATATTAGAAAATGGTAAAGCTGTCAAATATTCCTTATAAACCTTAGCCGACCGACCAACTATCCTAAAATTCTCAAGAATTGTGGAATGATAGTTTGTTTTTGCAACACGATAATGCAAGACTCCTCTGCACAAGAAAATACTGGTTAAAATTAACAAACTAAGGAAGGTGGTGTTGATATTGCCTACCCATCACAATCGTCCCAATTTATTCTATCGAATTTCTATTTATTCAAATTTCTACATCAATTACTAAGGGAAAAAAAAACAAAACAGAAAGTTTTGCGAACGGACATTTTTGCCAATATCTCAAAATCAAAGAGGAATTTGTTCGCGAATGTACATTAAATGTGTTTGTACTCAAGTCGATATTTTAACAGTAGTTTCGATCAAGGGCGAATTTGTGGGGGGGGCACGTGATTTTTTTCGTTGCATCTCTTTCACGCACTTACAAATGAACGATGATATTTTGTCCCCTCCCCCCAGAAAAAAATCTTAAATCCGTCCTTGGTTTTGATAAAGGTTCCCATTTGGGGGCCAAATCGCTATACTAATCCAACTACCCAATTTACCTGTTTCATATTTTGGTTACTAGTTTTTTTTCTTCAATTAACAAACTATTATACTTACACATCTTAAAACATTTTGCCACAAACGGAGTCCTTTATTTACTATTTTTGGTAAATTGGCAAATTAATAAAAAAATTGTTGGTTAATCAGCATAAAGTATATATATGAATGAAATATTATAAGAAGCAGTTATCTTTGTGACAAACTAAAAACTGTAAAGAATAAATATTTTAGTTTAATCCATTTTGCTTATCCACTTTCACAATCCACTTAAAAGGCTGAAAAGTATTATTATGAAATGGTAGTAGGTAGAATAACACTTGATATTATAAAAACTCAAATGTTATATGTTTGAGGGTTTTTGATTTAAAATTCATTTCAATGTTAAACAATCTAATAAAATTATTAGCAAACATGAAATTTTTGACTATGTTTGATTAAAAAGTAGCTAATTGATTTCAATGATCATTAAAATCAACATTATATTTAAAATTCAAAATACTATCGTTTGTTTTATTGGAACTTTACAATCAATTTTGTATAATTAATTTAAATAATTTAATAATTTTTGAATTTTTTAAAGTTATTTAGTAGTATAATTTTATTTCCAACTACTAATATTGAATATGATTAAAACAAAACTCGTGTACGAATTTGAGTTACAATTTTTGAATATTGATCGGATGCAGTTCAGTGGTTTATTTACGTAAGTAATTATGTCTCATATCATAAATAATGTTGATTACGAAATGTAAATGATTTGAAAACTAATAAGTTTTATTTTAATTATTTTAATGTACTCATCAATAATAATAAAATAAGCGACATAAACAAAGATAGCGGCAAAAAAAAATTAAAAAAATTGTGGAACAAAAACATTTTTCGGGAAGTATCATCAATAACATTTTATAACTCTTTCGATGAAATGTAGCAGCCGTAGCAGCTGTGTGAAATGGACATTGAACAAACGTTCTCGTTATTGAATTTGCAGTTACATCATTATTTCGTCAAATTAAATTTATCCTTCCTACAACCATATTTGTAGTTTTCGGTGCAGAATTCCTTAGTAGTCTTTATATTACCATCAAGCTTTTCGCAATTTTTAGGAAGAAACTATCACTAGAGGTCAGTAGCGTAGCGTGGTGTGTGCCGAAGGAGCTCCATAAAGTATTTCGCTTTGAGAAAAACGCAAAGAGTATATTTTAAAGTAATTTATAAGTTTAAAGGCATTTGACTTTTTACCAATTTTCTTGACTAATAATGGAAATAGTGGGCGGTAAAATTGCGGACGATTCGAGGCAGTAAAATTGCACGCTACGCCATTGTTTGGAGTATCTTTTGGGCAATATTCAAAAAAAGCAAAATTCAACCAAAATTTTAAAAGAGATTATAAATAGGGATCGTGATATCTGACCAAAAGTTCAATACTAGTATTCAGTATTTCTTTCTTTTTTATACTAAAATACCGGTTTTAATACCGATAATCATAGTATAAATTTTCGAAAAAAAAAACCAGACGTATCTTTGGTTTAATTGTCAGTTTTATTAGAGCGTAAATATTACAAAAAAGTATTACAAAAAGTTTCTATATAATCAAACTTAATATTTTTTCCAAACTTTATAGATTTTTTCTCATTAAGTCTGGCTCTTGAGCATCAATTGAGTATTTTTTTGTTCAGTAATTAATAATTAATCGTTGAGACGTCGGTGAATAAGTTAAAAGTCATTTTTTTACCACCAATATCGTTGAACTTATGAACATATAGTAAAAAGAAAGTTTACTATGTGATCATTAAATCGAGGGTAAATATTTTGTTTAAAAAATAATAGTGAAACGTTTTTCACTGCAAAATTCTGATTTGAAAAAATACACAAAAATTATATACTTTCATCAAAACTTCAAAAATTTGAAGCATAAAAATAAAATTTTCGATTCATGGAAAAATATAATAAATATCCTGGAAAACCAGGAATTATCGGAAATTTTAAAACGTTTAAACGTTTTCCTGTAGTATTTTGCTGTTGGCTGAATTTTTTTGGAGAACTTTGATAAAAAATAATTCGATATTAAATTTTAAAATTTTTGTGACATTTCCATAATATATTTTTCAACTTCTTCCGGTATTATTTACAGATGACATTATCGTTGAAAGATTTTGAACATTTTGTCTCATGTATGTTCGTCAGTTGATGGATAACACAATAACGAGTGATTGCTTCAAATGTGAATTTGAAGAAATCATATCCTTTATAGGCTGTTAAAAAATCCCTAAAAGATATTTCTTAATATGACCCAGTTGAAAAATTATAAGTTGAATTGTTGAATATTATTAAGTTTAAAAATATATATCAACGAATCGTTGCAAAAATTTGAAAATTTAGCATCAAAGTATTTTTTAGTCAAATTTCCGAAAAATATCCAACCAGTATTAGATAAACAATTGCTCGCTTTCATATTTACCAACTCTATAATTGGGTAACTAAACGTGAAAATTTGAGTATAACGACATAATAACGCTAAGAAAAAATGGAAATTATTTTAAAATATAATTTAAAGATTTCTGTAAATAAACATAAATCACAGATTTTCTTAATAATAGAGAATTAAACAGGCTTAAATAATTGTTTCTCTTAATAATGAATAATGAATAATGAATAATAAAAATAATGAATTATGGTATGTTTTGGAAACAATTACTCAAAGAGCCAATTTTCTGTATTTTTCAATCCCTCTACTTCTCTTTATTAGCTCAGTTAATCAGTGGTTCACTATATTTTTTGTTATGTTTTAAACTATTTATACTGACGGGTTCATTGGATTTGTATTTTTTGACAACAACTCATTTAAAACATACGTATATCTATGTAGTTAATAGTATTAACCTTGTTTATTTACAATTCCAAAATCATTTAGTTCAACGGTTTCAAGGCAACTTATAAGTAACTTATTGTTAACTAACTGATTAACTGACTAACTGTCCAACACCTGGCAACAACCTTTTTCATAACGATGGATAACAACACAAAGATTACATGTACATTTTTGGTCTAATTCAAGGATAAGTCACAAAATAGTTATTGAGACCATTTCTTATAAAAAAAAATCAGTAGTAAAGAATTGCTAGTAGGTATAAAAATATAATAATTATCTCATAATAATGACCAATCAAACACTTCGATTGCTAACAACTCAAAATCAGTAAAATGTGGCGAACAACATTTGTGCTTTAATCCATCGATATAGGCTTTGACATGATCGGAAAAAATCGAAACTTGGATATTTCTATTTTCTAGAGTCTAGACCCTATTTATTTCCAGAAAAATCCATCCTAATTTTAATTGTTTCCTTTTGCTCTTACGAGAAAATTCCAGAACATGTTTAATTCTATTCCATTGTTCACATTATCATACTTTTGATTACTTTTGCTCCCTTAAATTAGCCCACACGTAAAAAATCGGTATTACCAAACAATTGGCGCTTAACGGGAGCTCAGGCGCTAGATCGCATACAAATGCACATTCAAATCTTTTCAATTCAAAACTTCCGTCCGCAACAGTAGTTTAAAAAGTAATTAATAATGATATATTTTTTAGATTGCCTAATTTTAAATTTAGAAGATAAGAATTGCATGATTGTGCTCACATAAACGTAACTAAAGTGTATCTAAGTAATATTTCCATGAGTGAATAGTAATAATTATTTCTTGGTGCTAATGGTTATGTAGGTTCCTGCTTTGTTTTTTCTTTAATCAATTAAACATTTTGAATATTTCTTGAGATTAAAGTTTTCTAAAAGATGGCTAAGAAAATCGTGTTAGAAATTTGATATACTATTTCTCCTTAGAGTATTGGGTTTAACTTTCTGCTGAGCAAAATTAGCTTTTTGATTTACAGACTTGACAATTTAAAAGTTGCTTTAATATAAGTTGAAATGAAAAAAAATGTATGGATAACAAGCATGAAACATTTTCATAATGAAAAAAACGGATGAAAATTATTTTTTACTAAAATCTATATAACGGAAATTGAGATAATTTAATAAATTTTTGTCAGTTTTTACTAAAAAATATTTTATTCACTTAAACTTAAAACTCCAATATTCAATGTTTAATCGAAATATTCTTGAAACAGATACAATTTCAGTAAACAATTTAAGAAATTTGAACAATTGTCAGAACTGAAAAATTAAATTTTATTCAAACTTGAAGTTTCCACTTGAATATATTTCATTTTAGTATTGAACTCTACGTAATGTCCGGATAGGACGATACACACATGCTTTATACCTTTATGTGTAGGTACATGTATTTTACAGAGAATGCAAATTAAATTTACTTTTGAATTAAACTTTTTAATTAATGTTGTTGGAAATTAACATAAACCTACATGCCACATGGTTTATGAAAGTTAACAATTTGAATACATAAAATTTACGTTGTATTAGTTGATCTAATAAATAAATTTTGCTGCTAAATGAATAAAATCCCATATTCTGGAAAATGCAAAAAAAGTAGATAATGTTTATATCAGTTTTTTTACTTTTATTTTAATGTAAATTATATTATTGAAAAATTTCATTCAAAATCAAACAATAATAAATCGATGAGCAAATCTTAGTTAAAGATTAAATTGAATAAATGATAAGTTCTTCTCTGAAATAAATACTACTATTTAATATTATGAAATAACGAACTTATTAATCAATAAACAAAGATTATTCTTCAAGCTTAAGATGAAACTGTCCACTGTTAGCTTTGCTAATTAAATACAAGGATGTTCAATCTGTAGAAACATTTGCAGAGAAAAGTTTTAGAATTAAATCCTGAGTTTAATTAAACCTGTCAACAACAAATATAATTAATAATTCAAAAAGTTAGGCTCGTAAATGTACAACTTAAAGTTGATAAACCTTAAAAAATAATGAGAATACATGACAACCTTAATAGATAGATATAATATTTATGTGAACAATTATAAGGAAATTAATTAATTAGGTTCAGAAAACTAAAAGTATTGGAAAAATGGATACAAATAACATTTGCTTCTAGACGCTTTTTTTTATATTCGTCATTATTTGAATATGTGTATTATATAAATGTAATCATCAAAACTAAAAAATCAATTTAAACAATAAATATATGAAAGTCAGAAGTCATGAAGATATCGAAAAGGGGGATGTCTATTCAAATCAACGTGAAAAAGATACAACTAGGTATGACCTAATTCAAATATTGAGGAAGAATAACCACCAAAAATAGAAAATATGCTAGTGAAATCAAATGAAGTTTAGCTATGGTAAAAATGACGTTCAACAGCCAAAAGATTCTCTTCATTGCATAATTAAAACTTAAACTTTTAAATTAATTGCTAAATGCTATGTGTAAATTTTATTTTTATATAGACCTTAAGAAAATAAGAAAGAAAGTATCCGAAGGGTTTCGATGTGTGGTGCAAAAGAAAAATGGAGAAACTTATGTTGACGGCTTGAGTTACAAACGTGAAGTATTGAGAAGAGTATTGAAAAGCGAAATTCGAAAGCCCCAAGAAATTTGAAAGAAGACGAATTGAAATCCTTGGCTTAAAAAAAGATTAATGGAATATCCCGATTTAAGAAACCTCAACAGTAATATGCGGAGGAAACTAAATCGTGTGAAAAGAAGGTAAGAAAAAATATTATATACCCCAAAAATTATGAAATTTATCAATTTTCTGTGAGTTTATTTGTCAATGGCACAATAACTTGAAAACTACTAATCCAATTTTAGTCCTGAACCAGTGTTTGGAGTTACAAAATCGGTCGGAAAAAATAGCATTAAAAAGCTCTTTACAAAACATGGTTGTCCGTGGAGCGACACCAAGGGTAACACAGCAGAAGAACGACGAAAAACCTTTCCAAATTTTACCTCTGAAATTCTAAATTTAAGTAGATCTCAGTCCAGATTCGTGATAGGCCTTTAAACTGGACACTATGATCTAAGAAAGCAACTTTATACTATTTAGGTATTGTTAGACCCTCCAATATGAAGATTCTGTCCAAAAGAAGAGGAAACTGTTTCTTATGCTCTGTTGGAATGTGACACTCTGGTGACTAAATGAGCTGGGAGTTTCCGATCCTAGTACTGAACTAGTTTAACATCATCTTTTTTGTCGGTTGTTGAGATTTACTCGGCTTATGTAGATCAAATAAGAATACGGGGAACACAATAAATCTGCGACTGCAATGTTAAGGCTCTCCAAATCTCATCCTGGTGAACCTTTTAGGAAAAAAACTAGTCCAAATGGAGACTTATTTTTTCTTTTTTTATAATAGAAATATACATAATTTTCTTGAGTTTAAAATTATTTGATCGTTACCTTGCATATCATTAAATGATCTGTGCAATGAACAACGAATGAAATGAGTCCTAAAGAGAAATAATGAGGTTTCTAGATGGTTAGCTTTCATGACTTCCATTTTAGGATGATTGAACCTGCCAATGTCAAAGAGACCGGGTACTTTTTATCCCACAATAAGTTTAGTATTGTTGGTGTAAATAAATTTATGAAGAAAAATATTAAATTTAATATGCATTCTATTTCCCTAACAATGTGAATTAGTGAATTTTTGACAATAAATGTCACAAAAAATGTATTTTTCTAATCTAAAAATACCAAATACATTTTTCCATATGATACGGAAACTTATTTTCAGGTTCAAAGGGGTACGGCTCACTAAAAATGTTAAAAACACTGTTCTAGAGTCGAATACAGAAAACCATAGCATACAGGTTAAGAAAATTAATGAAATTTTTAAACATTATGAAAAAAGAGACCGATTTCGATGTAGTTTTCTTGATTTTACATTTAAACAATATTGACTTCAGAAATAAAATTAAAAGATTTTGATGGTTTTGAATGTGTAAGTTACAAAACCGGAAAAAACAAACAATAAATAAAATCAAATATTCAAATTGGGAAAAATATTCATTACATGATAACAAAATTTGCATATATTAGTTAATTAATTACGTTATATATTCCTCACCATTTGTGGTATATTTTGGGATAATAACAAATCAACGATATATGAATGGTAAATTTAAAAGGTATTTTTTTCGAGGACTAATTCAGATACTTCTAATTAATTGGTAAATTTTGAAAGATTAATAAGATGTGTTGATGGTTATGGACAATTCAAAACCTAGTTTGCTTCCAAGTTATAATAAATTATTATTTTTAAATTACTAACGGTAGGTATTCAATTAGATTTCTATTGAAAATAGATTGTTATATATATTTTACAATTTAAATATAATAATTTATGTACCTATGTCAAAATAACTTTTTTGCAACATATTTTGATTTTGTTGCAGAGGTCGGAAGGATATACCTAAATGAAAATCAGTGTTTTCTCTGGCCATCTCTGGCGGTACATTATTATTTTTGATTCAAAATATAAATTTAAATTAATTTAAGTTGCTCTCATTCTAGATAGACTGTTTTAAATTTTAATTTGCCTATTTCATTAGTTATCTTTTAATTTAAGAATTTTATCGATTATAATATTTTGTGTTTACCTACTATATGTATTCTATTAGTATAAGGTGGGCCGTGTAGAGCTTGGAATTTGAACTACCTGTTATTTTAAGAGCAAATGGTATAGTAACCTTTATGAAGGGATAGAAATTTAGTTAAAGGTTTTACATTTACAAAATGGGACGCTTTACGCTTGAATAAACTTGGAAAATATTGAAAATTTACTTTCAATATTGTGAGTCTTCTACCCAAACTATGAGAAAACTTGCAAATTTTGGCAAACAAACGTCTCTTCAACTCATTTTGTGAAGTAGTGTAGCGTGGTGGGTGCCGAAGGGATCATCACCTCGGGTGGCACACGGAATGGGGGCGGCATATTGACATTGATAATTCCATAAAAGATTCCGCTTTGAGAAAAACACAAATAATATTTTTTTAAGTAATCAAAGAATGAAAAGACATTTGACTTCATCCCAATTTTCATGACCAATGACGAAAAAAGGTAGGCGGCGAATTTCCAGTCGGCCCTGGGCGGCGAAACGTACACCCGAAAATATTGCTACTGCTGGTCAGAGTTGGTAGAAACATCCATCAAAATCAAACTGGTCTTTTCTGAGAAAAAATTTACATAAAGACCTCGAAAAGAATGCTTATAAAAATCAATTAATCCATGAACTGAAGCTCTATGACTAACCAATTCGTTTTCGGGTTACCCAATGTGCTGAAGTTTGATTGACCTTTATGCCGAAAAATTTTGATTTCTAATTAAAAACACTTTAATTTGAGAGGCAATGAAACAAAGTGAACGGTTTTCCGCAAAGGAAAGGTAGCTCCAGTTATCCGAAGAAAAAAGGAAGAAATATATAAACCACAATAAAATAATACAATTAAATCATTGTCCACATAATGTAAAAAGACCTTCAGAAATAATTTAAAAAAATGTTTTTCAGTTAATTTTAAATTTAAAAATTATAAACGTTTTTTTTCACTTTCCCAAAAAATTCTAAAATTATAGCTACCTCCTCTTTGCAGTAAACCCTTCAATTGTCACATTTAGAGGTCGGAAAATCCATACCAAGTCATTGAACCTTTGCTCTGACAAAAAAATGGTGTGGTTTTTGGCCTAGTGGGCCATTGGATAGTAGGCATAATAGGAATTGGATCATTTTTTTTTAAAAAATGAGCAAGAAACCGCTGCTAACATCAGTAGCCAGCGATATCGTACCATGCTTAACGATTTTTTACTTCCGAGAACTAAAGAAGATGACTTGGATGACATATGATTTTAACAGAATGGTGCAACTTGCCACACAGTAAATGAAACAATTATTTCTTTGGGCTCTATTTTCGAAAATTACATTGCCATTCGAAATTCTAAAGTCAATTAGTCGCCAAAAAGCTGAGATTTGACGTGAGATTATTGTGGGAAACTGTTAAGGATAAGGGTTACATGAACCATCTAAGGCAAGAAATCGAAGTAGATCTAAATAAGATGGAAACCCAAACCACAGAATATAAATACAAGGAGTCCGAACGAAAAATTTAAAAAAAATGTATCAATTTGAGGTCTAGTACCGGTAGAGCACGCTACACTTCACAGAGTATGCGTTTGAATTATTATGCGGGAAGTGTTGTTTTAGAAACTGTACATTCCAATCTTCTGCACGATTGGAAATAAGTAAAAATATAGCGCTACTATAAGAGTTTCTAGAGTACTAACTAATGTTACCTTAGCTACCTTACAGAAAGTACATAGTTTCGGTTTAAGTTAGTATTGCAAACATACTAATGGCGGTGCCACATCTTGACTCATTTCCCTTCATACATTGCAAGATTGGAATACCTTCTTAAAACCTTAATTACCTTTGCTACGTTCTGATTACTTACACTATTAGTGACAGAAAAAAGAACTATAATCTGGGTCTGTTATTGTCTACATGAATATTGTGAAAAGCTTATACAGTTCGGACTCCTTGTATCTATAATCCGTGGCCCAAACAGCCAAAAATGTACTAAAAATTTGATCGACAAAATGGACTACTGTAAAGCCAGCCTTTGAGGTGATTTAAATAATATTATGTTTCGTTTATAAATGAAAAGATTTAATCTTTCTAATAGAACCAGTGTTTTGGAAAAAAATATTCTTTAGTCTCTATTTTACAGCCAAATGAAATTTTAAATTCTAAATGGGCGAACCTATTATATATACATCGGCAACGATTTTGGGATTAAGAAGATTTATTTGCTCCTAGTATTACTAATTATTTTGTACATGTAAGGCTATAAAATATGTAAAATGTCGGTAGATAATTTTACGGTATAGTGGGTTCTCTCATGAAAATGCTCTTGGAAAATTCAATTTTTTTTGCTAGAACTGTTTTCTCGTATTTGATAAGAGGTTAATTTTTTGTTAAACTAATTTTTTATTATGTGTAATTGATGTTTCGATAGTTTACCTCATTTATTCGTATTTTTTTCATCAACACACAATTGAGAGAAGCGAGGAGATTAAGGATGCTAAAAATTTAAGGATGCTGAAAAATTCTAGTACATCAAATTCGGTTATTAAAAATCAGATTACATCCGAGAAAGTGCCAAATGGCTCTACAATACGTTATTTATCAGGCCACATCAATCCAACGTATCAATTTACAACCCCTACTTCTGTATTTTATTGTTTCTTTATCCCTTGAACCATCGATAATCCTTCCTCATACCACCGACATGCTGCGGATCCGTAACAAAATAACTTATTTGGTTATACTGAATATACACTTTTGTTTTGATTAATGATACTTGTAAGCTAAATTACGCTCAATAAAATACAAAAATATCTAAAAGCTGTACATATTTATCGAACATACGCGTAGCATAATAAACCTGGATTTTGAAATAAATCACGAACATATTATCGATTGCTGTTGCCTATTTGTACAGCTTAATAATATATGCAAAAATAATTGCTGTAGGTATTAAAATGGTGAGATAATTTTTATGAAATTGAAAAGAATAAAATATCTTTGTTACCAATTTTTATCTCTTTTTCTAATTCTATCTATATAATAAGAAATATGATGGCAACAGCTCAATTATAGATAGGCAACTATGGACACGACACAATTGAAAAGCTCAGTTTGTATTTTTCTTCGTATTTTATGAATTGAAGGATAATAAAACGTTCTTGGACTTTCATAACATAATTTTAATAGGATTTTTCATTTATATATGCACATTGAAGTTCAGTGGTTGAGAGGCGTAAAATGAATTTATTTTTCCGCAAAGGATTGCATATATCCTTTGAGATTTATAAATAAAATATTTATCAAGTGTGGAAATGATTAAGAACTAATATTATTGCAATAAAATGGTTGAAATCAGTTCGTTATATACAATCTTTAAAGTAATTTTTGTGGGGATACTAGATTTTCCCGTGTGCACCTTCTTTAGATGGTAGATATGTAAACAAAGGCAAAAGGACTTAATTTGTTTTACTAGTTTATCTTTCTATATAACAAGGAGAAAAGGATTAAACGCTTGAAGCAAAGTTGTCATTTTGATAACAACGCATCAATTAAAATTTATATTGAAATTTCTGTATTCAGCAAGCAAACATAATTGTATTCACAAACTTGCTTTTGTATTTAATTGTAACAAAAAAGAGAATACTACCATTTAAATAAAAGTAGGCATATATGTTAAAAGAGAGGCAAATATATTTGAAATTATTTCTTAAGGGAAATTTCAATGTCTAATTTAAATGAAACCCTTGATGTTAATTTTATTTGAATAAATATTCTTGATGAAATTTTTGTTAGTTTAGGTGTTGCTTAAAGTTCTGATTTACAAAGAAAATATAGATGTACATAGCGTATTTAAAGTAGATCAACAGTTAACATGAAACCTATTATTAAAAATTATATTTCTTTGATGTAAATTCATTCGTCAGATTGCAGAGAAATGTAATGATATAAAGCTGCAAATGTTAGTTGATCAGCTTAGCAACATGAGCTTTGATAAAGTTGTCCTATTTACTTCGTTCTCAGGATCGGAACTCAGTAGGATATGAAATACCGCACCAATACCCAACTGAGATTTCTCATCATCCACTTTATGGTTCGTACAATGGTAAAGTCGGTGAGTTTGTGTGAAAACAATGACTAATTATATTAAAATACAACTGTAAATGAAACTTATTGCTACAATTTTCTATTGTTCTTTACAGTAAAATAAAAAAACATCCCATGAAATTGTAAATAAAAAAATATTTCATTCCTGAAATTGTATAACGAATTTCATTCCTGAAATTGTATAACGAATTTCATTTCAAGTATGTATTTTAATTGTGTCGGTAATTCAAGCCGAGTTTCCACTAAATATATATGAAATATATTTTCAAAGTAATTCGGTTTTCTAAAAACCAAACGAAACATATTTTTGGTTTTTAAAAGTGAATAAAATTAGCTCCGAAAATGTTATCACTGTGACGATATAAAATATTTATAGAAGTGTTTTCTTTTGATGCCGAGTTTGTACTAACGCGGGCATTGTTCATGATCATTATTCTCAATAAATTGATTTCAATTTCAGATAAAAATATTTTCAAACCAATTGATTTTATAGAAAATAATAAATGACGTTTATTAAAACGAACTAAAAAACAGAAAATCATTTCTCTAAACTTACTGAGGAATAAAACGACATGCAGATTTTTAACTTCTTTCAAATCACCTTGAAAATTGGTCATTCTAAATTTTTGATACCTATTAAAATATTTGCAACATTTGACACTAGAAACGTCGAGCACATTTATCGTTTTATTTCATCATTTAATATCTGAATGGTTAAATGGATTCTTTTATAGCTATTATTTCCTTTTCTTATACAATAAACCATATCGTTGCTGCGCCTGCCAAGTTCCATATTTGATTTTTTTCATTGTTATATTTTACCTCCTAAAATTAAGTAATATGTGAAAATAGGATGCATTTTTTTAATACAACATGTAAATTATATTGTAATTTATGTAATTAATTAATTTTATTTATTAAATAATATGTTTTTTGTTGCTCCAGAACGTTGCGAAAATCATATGTGGAATTTGCCAGGCGAAGCGACAATATGCACATTATTTTATATATTTTTAATCGATAAAGAGCATTATAAATATGAGGAAAATCCAATTTTAGTTAAGAAAAACTTATACTTTGGTAGAAAAAGAATTTTTAATTTTAATGAGCAAATGCGAGTCCAAAAACGATAAGTGTGGTTAAGGGTCTTCTGTGACGTCACAGTACGTGTATTGAAACCAAGATATAAATAGAACATTGAGGGGTTAGCATAGAAACAGTGATAGTTTACACAAATTTTGTTATTTTTTACAATTTGTCGCCATGAAAAACATTTCTATACCACAAAAATTACTATCATGTTTTCCTAAGGAATAGAGGTTGTGTAGATTGTAAAGGTTTAAATCACTAAAATTTTTAAACAATTTATAAAAACCTTTCTCTTTGTGTTATTTGTGTATCTGTCATAGAAAAACATCCATGAATTTTGAAGTTTCGAATTGTGACGTCATTGTAATGACGGGTCAATAGGAGCTCGTTTAAGGCATTTAAATTTAACGAATTTTTGGCATTTTTAATTAAATATTTCTTAAATTTTGACAAGTAAAGTACAAAATTAATAACTACATTATGTTTTGACAATAGTTAAGAACCTTTTTAAAACATTTGCATTTATGTTTAGATCATGTGCATTAAGTTGTCCAAAAGTCAAGGTGGCCACTCCAAAACTGGTAGGTACTGGATTTGAATTTCGAATTGAGCAAATTTTCAACATTTATCGATAGAATTTTTTTATTCACCCTAAAGTCACTTAAAATCTTTATCTTATAAAGTGACCATAAATAACACTAAAAAAATTGTCACAAGCACTTCACGTTTTTAATTTCAAACTTTAAAAATATTTTCATAGCTATGAAAATTTACAATGATCAATTTTCCATGTAATTTGTAGGAAGTTTAAAATCAGGCTTATAGACACTATTTTACTCTTTTAAGATCATTTAAAACGTAGTAAACTAAAAATAATGTGGTTTTTATTATTATTTACTGGTAACTTCCCGTGAAGTATTCACAGTCTAATAATGATACAACTGACAAGTGATCAAATTAGCAAATTATATTTAGTTCTCACCCACACGTATTCTTTGTTGTTTGCCTTTGCCGACATACGTAACTTTTTCTATTATTATGTTGATCGTAACTTTATAAAAACATTAGTCTTTAGTGGCTCTATAGTTAATAAAATTCCGTAAGGTGAGAAATTAAAAAAAATGGTTGATGTGAAATTCAAATTGTTTACTGGTAGGTCTGATAATTTAAATTATTGTCCAAAAATGTAAAACTAAACTTGTTAGTATTGAGATAATCAGTCCAGAGAAATAGGAAATTTGTTAGAAATCCTGCATACTTAATCTCCCTTTTCGTTTCATAGTCGAACAAAAGTTTTACATAGATTATTCCATATCTGTACCTCGCACAAATTGTGCTTTTTTCATATGTTTTGTAGACTAGTATTATAAAAATAAACTATTTAAATGAGAAAAAAACGAAATAACTGACTTCTTCGTAATGCGTATAATTTACTCTCACTCAGAAAAACCGCACACAAGTGGTATGAGTAAATAAGCGTAGATATCTACGCTGTATACAAATATTAAGTTCTTTTGGTAAAGTTTTTCTTTTATCTTTTGAGATCTTAGACATTCACAAATGAATACTACTACGTCTTATTGCAACAAAGTTTTTATAGGAATTATATAAACTTACTCCTCCTTTGAATAATTAAGCTCCAGGATAAGTGTAAGATCTCTTAGTATTGATAATTGAGATGTATAATAATGCAGCTATAATAGTTATAGTTGCCTAAAAATATTAATTTTCTCTAAGATATTATAATTATTTAACTTACTGGTGTCCGAGTGGTCTAGGTGACCACTCTAAAACTGGTAGGTGTTGAGTTCGATTCTCATAGCGACCAAGCTTTGATTTTTTTCGATTTTTTCTCGATTACAAATTTTAATTAGCTCTAGGATCACTAAAGATTTAGTAGTTATAAAATTTAACTTTAAGTTAAAATTTTACTATTTAAAATCCATAAATTTACAATTGTTGACTAGTTAAGGTAAAAATAAATTAAACTTACATTAATTAAACGTAACTTCGGATTTATTAGTATTGCATTGATTCGATGTATATTTCCTTATAACCAGAAAAGTTTTAACAATTTTAAAACATATTCATGTAAATAAGTTTATCGGTTGAAGGAAGTTTCGAAGTAAAGTTGCGAAAGTCATTATATTTTATATAATCGATAGAAAAACTTTCGACAGAAAATCAATCAAAGAAAAATACTGAAATGAAAACAATCTTCAACTAGTTGTATTTTTAAATTAGTAAAATAATCTATTTAATTCACATGGATTTATTTAAACAAATACAAACATTTTTTTTTCTCCTCATAGAACCGGTATTTTCACGTCTAGATAGTAGCATTTACCTTCCACATAAAATTTGATTTAAAGGATAAAGAAAAGATGCGTATTTTCATCAAAGAATAATGATTTGTGTAGGATTTATCTAACAGATAAATTTTTATTTATAAAATAACTATCTTTAGAATATAGGTTAGGGACATTTGGCTAAGAGTTACCTTTCATCATGGGTATAACGTAGTTAAATGTTTAATAAAAGCCCAACTTTTAATAATAGAAGTAATCATTTGGTAAATAAATTAATTTATCTTTAATATCCTCTTTAGATTCCGTTTATATCGCGCATCAAATTAGGCTCCACCTGGCAAAATTACAATTCTACGTCAATATTGTGTATTTACTATGGTTTCAAACAGACGAAATTGGAGACAAAAATTGAAAATATAGACAAATATAAGGAAAATTACGAAGAGTTGGTCTGATTACAATGGATACAAAACAAGCAAAATTTGATTATTTTATGTACCATATATTATGTACCATTATGTTATGTGTTACGTTACTTTTCGAGAAAGATAGCGAATGCCTTTATAAATATATTAATAGTGCCAACTATTATTAACCAACTTATTTTTGGTAAAAATAATTAAGTTTGAATTAAAAACATATAATTTATTTAAATTAATAAAAACTAAGCAATCCTATTATAATTATTTAATGATTTAATGATAATTTTTATCATTTACTTAGTTTCTAATAATTTTAAATAAGATGTTGAAAAAATAACCCTTAGATTAGATAACAATAAATATTGAGTCCTTTTACCAAAAAAAAAAAAAAATATATATATATCTAATAGTAGTTCAACGATATCAAACTCCAACGTGTCATTGGATAGATCTACTGTTATTGTTACTACTATCAATATAATTTTGATATCCTTTAAAAAAGTTTTTTTTTATCTTAAAGTGATTTTAAATAGAATTCTGAATTCTCATGTATTTTTTTTACTATCCTTTTTTTTACAATCAGCTTCTTAAGCTATAAGTAAATGTGACGTATTAAATAAAAAATTATAAATGAATAAAAAATAAGAAAAAAAAATATTTACGCATCAAAAAACTAAAAAGTTAATCTTCACAAATTATCGATGGATATAATTGAAAACCGATATGACAAAATACATAAATCGTTTAAAACTGAACGAAAACTTTTATGAGAATGGTTGATAATGTCAAATTATTGTTTAATTCCCGTAAGATTAAAATAGTTTGTGAATCCAAATATGAAATAGGATTAAATTTGATCACATTAGCATAAATTCTATGCACTTAAAAGTCCAATGATAAAAACATTGTCTCATTTGATTAAGAAAAAGACATAGATATTATATTGATCAAAAAACTTTTGAATCTGTAAATTAATGAAAATAGTCCTGGAAAAATACAAACAAAATGCCTTTGGACGCATTTCAAGATTTACACTGATCACGAGTTTAAACCCTGTATTAAAATATTGTGATTTGTTGAAATAGATGAATTTTTGTTTTTGGTTTGTGCATATCACAAAGTTATTTGGTATTTTCCATATTTGATCTATATTTCTTATTTTGTTTATTTAAATATTTTTTTAGTCTTTATATTTATATAACTAGTAGCTTCCCGTGAAATATTCACACGTGAAATATAAATACAAATGATAAAACATTTCTGATGAAGTATTGACAACCCAGCACAGATTTGCCAGCATACGTGCAAATCACATATTTCTGTCTTCTATTATTATGAATTTTATGTACTTGTGCTTGTCACTGAACTCTTTCTAAGCCACTGAAACGATTTTGTTGACATTTTCTGCGAGTATATGAGTGAAACTCTGGGCGGTTTAGATTTTTAATTAGACCCTTTGAATGGCGCTACGTTAGAGTTGCCGGCGTTTTTTATATTATCATATTTGATTATATTTTATTTATAGGCTTTCGCAGTTGCGAGCAAAACAACGATAGGGTTCCAGGATTTTTTTTAGAGTCATAAATTTAGAATGCACTGTAAGCTACTTAAACAGAACAATGCCACATCTTCATAGACGAGATGGAAATAGTTTCACAATAAGTTGATATAGGTTCAGTGGTTAGATAGAATGCCAGAAGATAATTTAGTTATCACTACAAATTTAAGACCTCGCATTGCAAACATTTATACATAAAAGTATAGATGCATGAAGTTTCAATTGTTAGTAAAACGTAATTGTTCCAGAAACAGTCTACCGGAATGAGTAAATATTGTCATCAATGTAGCAAATGAATAGCAAATGAAAATAAAATAAAATAAATGTTTTTGTGACCACTGTAATAAAACAATAATACACATAAAGATAAAACCCTATACATACAGATGACAACTTTCATTGTATTAAATGCGATCAACCACTGTGAAATTTGTGGGTTAACGATAAAAACAATATTAAGAACTTGAAAATCAAATCAAAAGAACTATTAAATATTTTAATCCAACAATAGAAGAATTAGAGAAAATAGATGAAGGAAAATAATAGTATATATAGACATTGAACATATTGTACATAATGAATTTTTTAACGTTACAAATTCGATCATTTCCTCTATCTATTATATTCCCTAGATATATTGATGATATCTCACAATAATAATTTTGTTATACTAGTTGGATTTCATTTCATACTATATCTTATCTCCTAATTGGACTAAATTTCAATATATAGGTATATATCATAATCAAGTATATAGAATTGTTAATTATTGACAAAATATTTTATATATTTTTTAGACAAACTAGACATTCGTAAAATTGTGTGATTTACTAAGTGTAGTTTATTAAGAATTTTTACTTGTGATGATTTTATAGTATTTTGTTTTATTATCGAAATAATGCCAATTATGCCAACCAAACGAAAAGCCACCAACGCTCGGTCAGGACAACGTTTGTTGGATCCGCTCGTTATTTTACATAACGTATATTTATATAATAATGTACTTCTAAAGGTAAAGCAGGTGAAACTTAAAAATAAAATTGCTTATAATTTGTAGATATAGTCTCTTCTTGTTATTTTGTTTGATTTTCAGCACGTAAAGTAAAAAATAAATGCTATTGTCTGTTGTGCCATTAAAAATATTTTCAATTATTAAAGAAATTAATTTATTTAATAAATTAAGTTAAATAAATTTATTGATTAATTACATTCGTGGAATACAGTACAGTTGCTCAAGCAAAAAGTAAGTAGATAACATATTTTTTATTTATTGATAGATTAAGTTCCATACATGATTTCAACTCAAAAATACTTTACCGGAAAGCCCTCCTCACCAAATTAACTTTTCCAAAAAATATATTTCCTCATTATAACTTTTGAACCGAGCTAAATACAAATAAGAAAGTTATTTTAGAAATTAAATCTGAGTTATACAAAAAATGTAATGTAATATTTTCAACGCCATCACTAAGAAACTTAAAAGAATTTAAATAATTAAAAGGGAAGATTTGTTCTAGATTTCCTCATATTGCCTTTTGAAACTTATGCATATCTCATGTGATACAAAAAATTACTTTGCAAATATATTTTTATGACGTATTTCTTATAAAAACTTATTATAATTGCAAACATGAATAATATTTTCAGGTACCTAATAAAAAAATATCCAAAACTGACTGAACTAAATTTCAGGTCGAAAGAAATATTTTTATTTTTATGATTGTATTATATTATTGAATAAACATAAAAACTGTGTTTTACCATTCAAATTTCTTATGAGCTGTTATGAATGGATAACTGATTGCTATGCTTTCTTTTCTAATTTAAACATGATAAATATTTTTAAAAACAGATTCTTTCAGATTTCGTTCCAAAACGAAATAATATCATTCTTTTTAAAAGTTTAAAAAAACCCGACATAGTTTCTATGCAACAATTTTTTCGTCTTTTAAAATAAATAGATTTTTATATTGTCATAGTTAAATACACTTGATATTTCATAAAACTAAAGTTTTCTAACTGTATGTCATTTTTTGAACTAAGGTAAATATCCCTTTTCACTATTTTCTACTTGATAGTGAGACGAAATAATACTCGTACATTGATTGAAACAATAATAACAAAATGTATTTTCCAGATGGATAAGCAGAAACAATGCAACGATTTGAGAATGTGGGGAGATAAAACTCCTGAAAAAAAGACCTACATTTGTCCTTTATGCTATGAAGAAATAGCTAGATTTCGTAGGCTAAAACAACATCTTTGGAATGTACATTTAGAGCATCCGAATTTTGCATTCTACTGGGCTAGATTAGATTGAAATACAAAAGTTGATAATATTTTTTTTTGTGAGTGGAGATTTTTTATGGGTGATATTTTTACAACCGAAAAATGTGCATATATTCAATTGAAAAGAAATACTTTTCGAGTTTATTTTTCATTAAGGCCACAACAGGTGGCATTGAGTGATAGAAAATTTCTATTCGAAATAAATTTACTTTTTGGCTGTTTTTTGATTTTAAGTTTTGCTAATTGAAAAATCGCTTACAAAACTTTTAAAATTTGAGATTATTTTCCATATATCTTATGTAATTTAAGAAAAAAGTAAAAAAAATCGTTGTTATGGCTGTATTAATCATGTCGAAAATTTAACCTTTTTTGTTGTTTTGTGTTGCTTTGTAACTAGTAAGGTCTTTTGCAACTCTAAGGGTTAATAACAATCCGTATATCAAGAAATATTGAAAATTTGCTCGATGCGAGATTCAAACTCAACACCTACCACTTTGGAGCGGGCATCTTAACCACTTAGCCACCAGTAGGTAGATATTAAACCATTGATTTCTTTCTAATAGATTTCTTTTTTTTAGAATATCTTATGAAACTTAGGAATTAGGAAATATCTTCAATCATTTTTACAATATTTTTTTAAATAATAAACAAACCAAGGTATATAAAAATCTAATGGAAAATGTATTCGAATTCCTAATCTCTCGATAGTATCTGTAAAAAAAACGAAAAAGATTCAACATGGCAGCATTTTTTAATTTTTAATATGAATAGACTTTTGAACTGAGATCAAATCATTTTGAAAATAACACCAAGAAAGGGTCCACCGTATTGATAACCATATTTTTGAATTTCCATATACACTGTGTATTAAAAGAAATTTTACTTTCTTTCAGTAATAAATATAATGTTAAAAGTAATTATTTTATAAGCTTATAAGTTCATATACAATAAAAATGATAAATCGTATAAAATGCTTTATGATCGTTTCTTGACAATTTTTCAATCATTTTTCAGGTTTATCTATATAGAAAACTTTTGATTGACCTTTGCTTAAAAAAGACTATTATTTTCTTGAAGAATCAGCTTATTTTAGATAAACTTACGTAGAATCCAACATGTCACAGAAGATATATTAAGTTAATAGGATTTTTTTTACAAGAATGGAAAAATTACTTTGAAATTTTCTGAAATACAATATTGCAATGTCTGCTTGTGGTTTTATTTCCAAAAAACCAATTATTATAAAAAAACTAAGTAAAAATTAATTACTAAATTAACTTTCAGTTTACGGAAAAAAAAAGAAAGAAAAATAGTTCGTTAATTTTAAAGGCTGCGTTATTGAAGTGGTACTTCTTTAGACACGTCATGAAAAATCAAGGAGTATTTTTTAAAATGGAATAAAATTTATGTAACTAATCATGAAAGCAATTTCTAGTACCAAATTATAATCTCCTACTTAATTCGTCAGTTTAAAATTATAATATTCTTGCGCATTTAACATATTAATTTCGACGAATTCTTTGGATTTGTGGCTGTTAAAATAAATGTATGTCAATAGCAATTTGTAGGAAAAAAGTTAAAATAAAAAAAAATAATATAAAAATATTTGTTTATTTATATTGGTTGTAGTTTTGTTTGAAAGTAAATTTTACCAAAAAACAAGTGAATTAAAATTATCATAAATAATGAAAACTGAAATTATAATTAGCTTAAGTTACTTTGAATGTATATCGAGGAACAAAAATCATCGAAGACAAGGATTAAAAATACAAAAAAAGTCTTATGATATTACTAGATATTTGTATAATTCATATAATTTTTTACTATTTTTAGCAAGGAATAAGAAATGAATATTAATTATAATAAAACATAATCTGCTGATAATTTTGCAATTCACAACCCAACTACTTTAGCGTTTCACTGTCTTTATATTTATTTAAATTTAAAAAATAAAAATTTTCATGTCTCACGTGTATTTGCTTACAATTTCATTAAAAATAGCCTCCTATAATGCTTAAAATGACCACTGGGAACGCTTTTGTAGATTTAGCTTCCCCTACCATAGCTTCACACAGAGCGAATAGTCTACAATTTTACATAAAAGTAAACCAATTTTGTTTGTAGTACAATAATTCGAGAAATTAAAAACGGTATATAAAAAGCAAACTATAAATAAAATAACGAGCACATATAGTTCTTGAGACTGCATGCTATGATATAACTATCATGAATTAAAAAATTAGTTTCAACAAAATTTAATATGGAATCATAGAACATAATCACACTAAACATATCTTTAATTGTAAGTTTATAATTAGTAGCTAAAAATAAATAGTTTTGTCCCTTTATGATAAATACAAAAAAAAATTCTAATGAAATAATAGGTTTACATCACATTTTCACAAGTACAAAAATGCATAAAATGCAAGTCTGTATAATTTACTCTGCAGCATTATAAAATGCATTAAAATGCAGCGAGAAATTGTAATTTTTTTTCTCATTATCGTTACTATTGTTTCGCCCATTTTATCCTTCCGCTCTAGTTTACGTGTAAACATTATTTCAAAGGCTTTCATTTCTTTGATAAGACGTATTCCATCCAGTAAAGTTATATCTTACGGTAAAAGCAATATTACACTAGCTATTTTTATTTTTTGTAGTTAAAAATAGATTTTTTCAACATTTTCAAACATATGTCAATCGTTTTTTATCTAACATAAATTATTATTAACTGTTTTTATACGCTATTCTTTATATAAGAATCTCTGCGACTTTTCCACACATTATTATTACTACCGATATTTGTACTACAATATGGGCAATAACATTTTTAAAACATGTTCTACTTTTTATTTCTCGGAATTGGAGATATATATGACCATGTTTATTTTCTCAAATTGATTTTTTAACAGTTACTCTTGTTCCAACTTCTTTCTTTTTGTCAGTTTTACATCTTTATTTTTCTTAAATATATACTTTAGCATGATATAATAAAAAAATCAATATCTTAATTTGAAAACTTAGTTTTGTCTAAAATGTTTGAGTTAAAAATATTTTTTTAGTTTACTTTATCGATAATGAATGAGTAAAAAAAAAATTTAAGTCACATGATATGTTTGAATACTGCTTAATATTTTAGAACAAGAATATATAATCAATATATATTCAATATTATGAAAACAGGAAGGATCAAAGAATAAAGGAAGAAAAAAGGCTGAAATTTTGAATATTTTAAAAAGAAAAACTAAAAGATCGAATGAAGGAGAGATAGCGTTGGAAGGAAAAGTTATAAATTGTTTAATTTTTAATATTAGGAATTTAAATCGGTGTTATGAGGAAAAAAAATGTATGTCTATAAATCAGCAGAAGACAACTGACTCCTAATCATATAAACTAAACAGGACCTGGAATAGGTTTCGCGGTTTTTTTTTTACAAAATATTAGCTTTATTTCAAAGTATTGTCTATCATTACAGATTACTTTCTCCTGTACTTCTGGTTGTTTATGAATTTCGCGTTTGAACAGCTACACATCTTTTGAGGTTTTTTAAGAATCGATCAATTTTTTAGTATCTTTGTAAGAATGGAAGCCGTTCTCTGCCAAATCATGTGCCTTCGAACAGAATAAGTGATAATCAGAAGTAGCTTTGTCAGGTGAATATAACGGGTGGGATGCAACGATCCATTGAAACTATTTCAGGAATGGTTTTAACTGGTTTTGCAGGTGTAACCGAGGGTTGTCATACAACAAAATTGTTTTGAAAGGTTTTTCCTTGTATAGCGGCCATTTTTCTTCCAGGACTCGACTCAAACGCATCAATTTAAGTTGAAAGTAGTGTCCGACCGAACTTTCGGTTCCGGCCTAGTTTCGACAAAAAAACGAGTTTCGGCTTTCGTCAAGCCGAAACTACGACCGAAACCGAAACTGAATTCGTAAGATGAAAATGTTGAGAAATTATTGTTTCTCACTTACAATATCAGATTCCTCAATTATGAATATCTACTGATAATTATCGGTTCATTAAAATTATTTTTAATTTTAAGTGAAAACCGACCAAAGTTTCAAAGAAAATATTTTATTTTTAAGATTGTTTTTAAGAAAGAGGACTTTCTGTTTTGTGAACCTTAACATATTAGGTAAGAAATAATTTTTTTGTGCCTTTTTTTATTTTCATTCTATTCTTAACTAATATTAAAAAGAAATATTAGGTGCATTCTTTTCAAATCAACCCCGTATTTCAACACAAATAATTTATTTGAAATAAGAAGTGGTAATAGTATGTTATGTTCATGACTAGCTCAAATGTTGGAGACTACATAATTAGTAAATATATAGGATTTAAAAGTAAATGCAGACTAATTATGATAAGAACTATGATTAAATTTGTTACCGAAAATTTCAACAAGAATTCAGTATGCTTCAGATTTAGATTTTTTCTGAATAAGATAGTATAATCGAATTCCCCGCGAATAAACTATATTTCGTACAAAATTAGATATTTCCAGAATCAATAAAAAACACTTTGTTTACGCTTTAGTGAACTATCATATATATTGAATTTATACATAAGATATAGTACTTTTTTGCAGATTCCTTATCATTCGAAATTTCATGCGTGGATTACTGCTACTACCATTTTTATAGAACCAGCGAGCATAAAGTGAAACAGTACCTAAGCCTTACGAAGTACTCGTATTATGAATAATTATTTTAAAATAGTTCATGAAAGTCATAACATATTCAGATAACTATATTTAATAACAATTAAAATTAGAAATAACCGAATGTATAACATTATAAACGTCATAAATATATATCTGAAAAAAGTATAAAAATCGTGTAATACCTTTTATTAACTTTTGTAAGTTTTGTAAAATAAATTCTGTTAACAGATACATAAAAGTAAATAATCTATAAAATACAGTCGTTACAACTATTTTATGGCAATAAAATGCAAGCGTTGTGCCAAAAAATGAACACGTAAAATTCAATTTATGTTCCTGAACAACGACCCCGTTCACAAAAATACTTATAAAAATAATCAAAATTATCATTACAAATATATTTTTATTCGTATATAATAATAGTAATCGTAAGAGAGTACCTAAAATAAACAATAACTTAAAGCCTATATTTCAAGATTTAATGCCCATCTTGACGATTTATTTATTTATTGACTCCAGTTTTTCAGGCGTCAGCTTTTTTGTGCTTTTAACTAAATTTGAATAAAATGGAAAAAAATAAAATTTTATATTCTGCATTATAAAAAGTGTAAATATAAAGAAATGTATATTCCAGTAAGGTTTTTTGTCACATACTAAATATTTTCTCAAAAACTATTTTATCAAAGTAGGTAACTTGGTGGTTATTAACTAGGAAAAAACAAGGATAGTGTTAATTAAGTATTTGCATGGTTAGTATCTATGGTACATATATTCAAAACAGTAAAATGAAATATAAGAACTCCTTAAAAATGAAACTTTTTTAATTTTATAAGAAAAAATAAATTTTCCATTCAGTTTTCCAGTCCCTTCGGGAGTGATCAAGCTGAAACTGACATCATAGGTGTTAACCGTTTTAAATGCAGTAGACTAAAGGATTGAAAAATTTAATTAGCTTTGATCTTTGTTGAAAAACCATGACCATTTAAGTTTTCTAAACGATTACTTTAAGAGCCTTTAAATTTTCAACGAAAACGTTAACAGATTAATTAAGAATATAAAGTACAAAAGAAGTTGTAACTACTGTAAAGCTATCTAATGTTTATTGCTCATACTTAGGTATGACGTCATACTTTTAGTTTCCGCGGGCATTTTATAACGCCTTTTAATTTGTATTCTTTTTGGTGAAAAACTACAATTAGACCTGAAAAAGTCAACTGCTTCTTTAAATTCATATTTGTGTCTAAACTTGCAAATAATGCCAAATGTAAAAATTATGCAAACATCAAATATGGTCAGGAAACTTCAAGAAATTTCGTTCACCATAACCGATGGGATTGGTTGGTTCGGTTCGGTGACTATTCAAAAGTTTTATTACCAAGCAAAGTAAAAATGCAGCAAAGCTACATAGCTTCAGTGAACTTGCGAAGACTTTATCCCACGCTGACAAAACAGGTTTTAACGGATGAATTTTCGAGAGCTTTGCTACCAATGAAGACAGAAAAGAAGTATACAAGATTTTTACTTTGATTGAATTCTAACTCGAATGTCACATTGATAAAATTTCAATTCCTACTTTTAGGTAAGTTTTTTTTATTTCTTTCTAGTCTTGCCGGAAATGGGAATATTTGCCATTGCATTTTTCACTCTTTTGGGTCGACATAAATAAACTCATTTTCAGTAGTAACAGTAATTACGGGAATTTCAGCCAACATCATGTTTTTACCGTTATACGTTTTCACGACCATGTCATGTTGAAAAGAAACGCGGTTTTCCACGATTTAAAATTTTACGGGATGTATTACTCTTTTTTTTTTCTGAAAAAATATATCTAACCATGAAAAAATAACCGTATACTGCAATACTACATAGCATATACTATATTTTCTTTTAGTACTTTGATGTATCAACTAAATTAGCCTAAATAAGTATGACTTATAAGTAAATTGACTTTAAAAATTAATAACTTTTAAATATCTTCGTTGGTATAAAATCAAATTTCAATATTGTTCAATCTCTTTCTACATCTAATAGTTATACAATTTGAACAAACGTGTTTCGTATTGTTTTGTATGTTCTCCAAACTTTGTAGCTATGTAGCATTTTACGCAAACAATTTTGGTTTTTCGGTATTTTTTCAGGTACATAGAGTTAAATAAAGTACGTAGTTTCTTGCTCGGATTCCAATTCATAGTCACTTATTTTTAAGCAGTCTTTAGTATTAAATCAGTCTTTGTTTTCTAATTCTTTATTAATATACTCTTCTATGGCACTAGGTCACAAGGGCCTGTTGGTAGCCATTTTCTATAAAATTAAGTAAAAAAAAGGTACATAAATAGTAATAAAATGGACGTGGAAGCGTGGAAAAAACAATAATGTATCGCCAAATTACACTATTGTTGAAAGGTACTAAGAGCGGCAACATCGCAAAATTCAACAATTAAAAATTATTAATCGTTAGAAACCGTAAGTTATTAAAACTTATAAAACAAAGGACTAGGTCCATTAGACCCAGAAGCGAGTCTTTAAGTTAAATGGCGTTTGCCGGGAAAATATACAAGCGACAACAATTTTTCTTTCAGAGTTCTCGAGCGGCAAAAAATGGCAAAATTTCAATTCTTGAGAATTGTTCAAATTCGGCGTTTTTCTGGAAAATATGCAAGCTATAAAGTTGTTTCTTCCAGAACTTTCGAGCAACAAAAAAACAACAATTAATGACGCAAGAAAAAATCAAAATATTAATATTTATTGAAAAGCTTTTAATGTCTGCTTAGCATTATGTAGGGTTTTTGGAACATTATACGTGGCTAATAACTTATTTTCCAAAACTCTTGAACGACGGAAAAACACTAAAATATTTGGTAGGTAATTTTTACAAATTCCATTAGTGTAGTGTTGGTTTGAAATGCGTATAAATTTCACAATCCAAGAAGTTACTATTAGTGTGTCGAAAATGAAAATTATATTAAAAATTTAATAGTACAATAGTATGGAGGATTTAATAGTATGGAGCTATTGGTTTTCGAAACGAGTTGGCTCACATCTCTTTTAGAACCATCAAATGTGGCAACGCTGCGTTCTCTACTTTGCTTTTTATTCTATTCGCGAAAAAATCATCCCATATTGAAAATTTAACCACGAAAGAGAAAATTATTCCATGTTTGATTTGATTTAACTAAAAAATCGCGAATAGAATAAAAAACAAAGCCGAAAATGTAACGTTACCAGATTTGACGGTTCTAAAAGGGTCATGATCCAACGAGTTCGTAGGGTTACACATGGAAAAAAAAAAATCCTTTTGGCATAGTTATTATGGAAGAGAAATTTTATTCTAGCGTTTTAATGTTTGTGAATTTAAATAGTTCTAAGGAGTTGTTTCTCCTTTATATGAACTGTTTTTTAAAATAAACAGTTGTTTTTGCCAAAATTAAAAAAAAGGAGATCTGAATATGTAGAAATATTTTCGAGGGATTCAATTATTTCGAGTGATACCCATACTTTTATGATAACTGATACTTGTTAATATGTTTATGTTAATCTGACATTGTTATCATACTTTATGATAACAGTTTTTCATGACAATCAGGAAAATGTTTTGATGGTGGTTTATAGATCAATACACAGTTATGAAAGCATTTATTGCATTTTTTAATAAAAATTTCACACTCAGTTTTGTTCAAATGATTTTACTTGGAATTGTATCTTATTTTTTAAATAAAGGGCTGATATTTTCACATCTTAATAGTGAAATTTATCTTCTAGATTAAACTTTACCCGGAGGATAGAGAAATCATGCGTATTTTCCTTTAAGAATAATGATATGGGTATAAGACAAATGTGTATGATTTATCAAGCCGATAAAGTCTTATCTTTTAAATCGCCATCTTAAAGATGTGACCTATCTATTTTAGAATGAAAATACCGACCCTTAGGCAGTTCATAGTTATCCTTTTCAAATGCAATCTTGTACCTACAGATGCACATTGGCTGATATTTACGACTTCGTTTGCGTAAAATACTGGCATGTTAATAGTTAATTTTGTTTAATTTTACTCCCTACTATGATATAAAGGAACTGTTACAATTTTCTAAAAATATCTCACCAACTATAAGTAAATAGGTAAAATTCAATAAATCACATTTGAGAAAAAATATTATTGATGAAATGCTCAAAGCTCCATAGTTCATCAAAATTGCATTTTTTTCAATATAAAAAACAAGGATAATATCTTGAATATTTTAAATTTAAATTTATTAGTCTAAAATCAAATGCAGGCGGTTTTGTCAACTTTTTCAAATATTTTTCTTTTTCTTTTCGATTTCACAAAAAATGCCGGTTTTGAAAACTTGCCGTAACAAAACAAAAAAAAAAAAACAATATTATACCAAAAGTTAGAAAAGCTCTTATGTGATATTTCCTTTTGTCGTTGTATCTTTATTTTTCATTCTATATTAAACGAAAAAGATGGTTTTCTTTTTTGTTATTTCTCCAAAAGTTTTGATAAAACAGCCGCCAATTTAACATAAGGTGTTAGTATTGAAATTCAAGAATATCAATTTAAATGCATTCTGATATTTTTTATGTGAATGTAAGAGATTAGAAAAAAACAAAATAAAATTTTTACCCTATTTTACCATTGTAATCCTAAAAAGTCAACCTTGAAAAAATGCTTTATCTCATAGATTTTAGGGTAAGGTGTCCACTTGAAAAACACTTTCATGTTTTTATTCAACGTAAAATATCGAAATCCGGCATCGATGTTTATCGATACATTGCTTTAAATATCTACATTTTTTCAACGAATGCGAAAAAACTTTTCCCTGTTCTTATTCTCGTACGTATGAATGTAGTCATAGTAATATAGTTACCTAAACTATAGTGCTGTACCTATTCGTGATGAATTTGATTTAATAAGTATTGGCATAATAAAATTGTTGTGATGAGTTAAAGCTAAATGAAATAAAATCTGCCTACCAAAAAAATATTTTTATAAAATATTAAATGATACAATATAGGAAATACATATTTTAATCTGTCTAGAAAAAATTAAGACTTTAGCTAGTTAAAACCAATGGTGTTTAGGTAGACTTTACAAAAACAAAAGTTTACTAAATCGTTTTCCTTTCATTCTATTCCTCTGCTGGTTGAATATTTAAACAGCCTTTGAAAATAAGTGTTCGAATTCCAATGGAACTGAAGTTTCTGCAAAGTCGAGCAATTGACGGCGATTTTGTTAAGCTTAGGAAACTGAACTTTTAGATCACTCCAGATTTATACAATGGATTATCGTTGAGCTTTCCTCCTATTGGATATGTATAGACATATAGACATATAGACAGATATATAGACAGTTCATCTCTACCGTTTGGTTCCGATAATTACTCACAAGTGTCATTATCTGTTAATGATATTTATTAAAAACTAAATAAATCAAAATGTAAAAAAATGTCATAACTAGCTAGAAACAGTTTTTGAAGTCGTACTTCTTTAAGCGTACCATAAGAGGGAAAATGTAAATGGAGTTACAAATTTTATAACAGATGTCAGTTACGGAATTCGATTACTGTAGTTTTGTGTTTCTTAACCTGGGGTGCCCGGACTCCTGGGGTGCGGCAATAGCCCGTTACAATATAGATTATGAAATTTTTGGTGATAAATTTGGCAAAAAATGAATTTTTCTAAACTAATAAAACCAAACACATTTTGCAATGGGTTGGGAAGACCTATTTTCAGATTGGAAGGCGTGCAACTCATTTAAAAGGTTAAGAAACACTTACGAAGTAGGTTTGGTTTGTAACTGTATATTTTTTTTTGTATCTTTGGATTATCTGTATTAATATGAATAGCGTACTTAGCCAAGAAGCTCTTAATTAATTTTCTGTTTGCTAACAACGACTAAACTATTTTAAAGGATGTTATGGAGGTATGTTAAAATACTACCAGTCAATTAAAAATTTATGAGAATGTTTCTTATTTAATGCTAAAGAGAGACATACTAAAGTTTGATAACGATGCCAACTTATAAATTCGACAGCATTATCACGTTTTCATTATTATATATAACGTTGAATTATTTATTTAATTTTTATTTTTAGTTATTATCATCTTAAAAACATACTAGTTAAATGTTTTATTTATGATTTGATCATATTCAAAAATTCTTCCTTCATAACTTATGAGCATCAAATCAATAATATATGTTAATTTGTTAAGTTGAAGTAGAGGCATATGCAGTCCCAAAAGTTAGTTAAAATTTGTTATAATTTTTATTTTTTCTTACTTCGTTTAAAATTTTTGGTAAAATTTTCGATTTTTTTTTAACTTTGTGCAGTTTATTGAGTATCGACCTATTTAATCGCCCTGTGATACCCTAAACGACGTAATTATTCATAAATTTCTATTTTTATGTCCTTTTGTCTTCGATTGTATCTCCATAACATCCTTAAATTTAAACCATTTTTTTGGAATTAATAGATTTAAAATAATTAAGTTAATCATTAAAATTACCTAAATAAATCAATATAATGAAAAGTAAATATTGACAGGGTTGCCAATAAAGGTACTTTGACCCGAAGACTCTAGATTTGGCGATGTTTCTTCTGGCTCTGGGTTTTTAATTAAAGTTTAAGATTAAATAATTTTCATTCATTTAAAAAAGTTAATTCTTCACATCAGTTTTTTTCTCCGGGTCAACAAAACTCAATGTTAGCAACCCTTAATATTGGTATCCATACAGCAAAGACAGAGAACAGGGAATAAATTTAAATACGTACGTGTTTATGATAATCACTGTCTCAAATTTTAACTAATTTAATGTTGTCGTTTGATGCAACTGTCATTTCAATATCATCTAACTGTCAATTTTTGTCATTTGTCCGTTGGGTTAGTGCAGGTTACTTTTTTTTATAATTTTAATGATACAAATTCTGTTAAGAACTCAAATTATAAAACAAGAACGGTTTAAGCTTATTTCCAGAAAAAATAGACTTTTACAAAGAAGTATAACTTCTAACGTTCGTAAATTAACTCGTTGCATCAAATAGAAAGAAATATTTGTCAAAACATCGAAACAATCTAATCAATCTTATGGTATACATCGATGTTTACTGGATACCCCTGATTTAGAGTGTATGTTCATTGAAAACTTAACCCAAAATAACTAATTGTTAAACTTTTAACTTCTTCTTCACTGTTATGAAATTTTTTTTTTTATTACTATTTAACTTTCTACGTTTAGGCAAACATCAATTTTTTGAATCTGAAATATTTTTTTTCTTTAACTGAATAGGATAAAAAATACAAATATGCTAAAATAATAAGCCTATAATACATGTTGTTTTAAAGTCAACGGAAGCTATCCATCACATTAAAGATTCAATAACTTCCGCCTTTTTATATATGCGTTGAACAATTGATTTAAAGAAGTAGGTATATGCCTACTATAAATAATTTAAATATTATAAAAGAAAAAGCAAGGCTTAAAAAAATGAATTTGAATAAGAATATTTTCAGCTTAATAAACGAACAAAAACATCAATGCCATTTAATTATTTTGATGCATAATCATGAAAGCATAAAGTAACTTCTTTTGTGCGAGAAATGATTTTGATGAACCAGCTTATTTATTAATAAAGTACTCATACAATTTTGCAAATAAGGGAAATTATGCATATATATTATATACGCACAATGATCAATTAAAATGTCATTTTGGTTCGTTGCAAATAAATAAAAACATCAAACGATCCATTATGAAATTGAATTTTCAAAATCAAAAAGCATTTCAAATTTCAGTTTATAACGTCATTTAAATATAACAGTTTGATGATACCTGCCAATACCAGCAAACGACAAATCACTCAATATATACATGCATATAATATATATGAACCACAATTTTTATTCGCTTTGCGTTTAAATAAAAGGGATCCGAAATAGCTATATCTACTGCTAGGAATGAGGTTAATTAAATTAAATATTACAGTTTAATATTATATGAAATGAGCAGTTTTGCTTTATGAGCTGTAAAATGAGTACAAATGATCATTCTAATTTCAATGTATTTGTCTCTTTTTGTGTTTGCTCATTGTCGACAAAAGATGTTCACTCTAAAAGAATAATTGATTAACGAGTTGATGGTTTGAAAATCCCACCTTGTTTAGTGAGAAAATGTTGAGCTTGCTATTTTCGTTTGAATAAAGGAAAATCTCTTTATTTTAATAAAATTTTTGGAATTATGAAATTAACTGCTTATAAATTCTATAAATTAAAGAAAAAAAATGTAGCAAAAAGTACTGTGCAATTAAAATCTTTTTTTTTTAAAGAATATCTTGTATACTAAAAATAAAAAGTAAGAAAAAAAATGTTTCAATATTTTATCTTTACTTGGCTATTGTTGATGGAGTTTACTCAAAGGCAATTTAATTTTTTATATTCATAAAATAAATGTTCAATTTACCTCTGGCAAGCTACGCGTATGTTCTCTTCACCTTTTCAATATTTGTTTTCAATTACTTTACGTCTAGTACCTATACCAGGACAACAAGAGGTGAACCAATGAATATTACTGTAAATACTGGTGAATATATTTACTTCCACTCAATCCGTTAATGTAAACAGTAAAAATTTTACATTTTTTAAATTTAGAGATTTTATGTATGTACATACAATTTTAATATGCATGTTCTGTATCATATGATATTTAATCATTCCCTCTAAACCATACATAAATATACGATATACAACCATATGATCTTTTTTTTTATTAAAGCCCGAAAATGAGTGTTTTTGAGGCAGAAATAAATTTTTCATTATTTTTATACAGACCACATAAAAACCGTGTTTCAATGTTTTAATATTTTTGTATAATTATAATCATCATTAAAATGAAAATGCATAAATATCATCACTGAGGCAATGAAGTCTTAGCTGAAGATTTTGCTTTCCTCAACTACTGATATCTTCACCGAAATAGTCCTATTCTAAGTAATTTTCTAATACGACTTTATACAGCTCGCTATATTTTGTATAGCAACTAATTGTATATTTTGTATAGCAAAGTGGTGGGCCCAATTCAGAGTTTGAGTTTCATTACTACCTTTGATCAAAGTAAACTTTATCCTAATGAAGTCTACTAACTCCTCTAAACATTGACGTAATTAATATAACGATTTCTATAATTTGAGAATAATTTACTATTATTAAATTATTCATAATGACGTAATGAAATCTATGAACCATTTGCTAGTGGCTCCAGATTCAAATTCAAAATACGTTAAAAATGTACTTTTCAAAAAGCTACTTAAAAAGGCATATATTACAAAGCAAATATAAATCTTCTATATATATAAAAGTGAATGTTTGGCTGTATGTCCTTTATAGAATCGTAAACTATGCATTTGATCAAATGATGATCTTTAGCAAAGCTGTTGCGCATGAGCCCACGATGATTTTTGATTTGGTATGACCAATTTTGGCCGTCAAAATTATGGTCAAAATTTGGTCTTCAAATTTATTTTTGTTGATGGTGCAACAACACGTGCAGGATATAGCTAGTGGAACATAAAAACAAAATTAAATTACATTGTGGAAATCTCCTTCTTTAATCTTTCTTTGTCATAGCTTATCCGATATAAGTTTCCCATCGTAGAGCTGGTCTTCCTCATCGCTTCTTTTCTGGAGGTTCCCTATTTAATTGCCTTTTTGGCCATTTGTGATTCGGCGTCCTTTGGACTTGATCATGTCACTGTAACGCCTTATTTTTTAGTGTCCTTTTCATAAGCATTTTCTAATAGTCATTCGCTACCATTTCTTCTATTCTTTTTTTATCAATTTTTGTGACTTTTGGAAACTTTGTAAAATAGGCAAATTTTACTGTTCCTATCTTGTCTCTAATCGTCGTTTTTATTGGTCATATATCTGCACTATACAAAACTATATCTTGTATTATACTTTGAAAGATTGGCTTTTTATTTTTGTTTTCTTCCGTAAATATAATACTTCATATATAAGTACGTAATTGCTGCTCCAGTTATTAGGAATCAATATTTCGCTCTAGCTTTGACTCCAGCTCTTCTAAGGCCTTTTGGCTCCGAACTCAGATTCCAGCTCCAGTTCTTCAGCTATGATTGATACAAACATAGAATTAGTTATTACTCATGTGTAGAACAAAATTATGGCGAGAATTTCACCTTTTTTCGTAAAAAACTATATATCTTGTCTATGTTAGTTTCTGAGTTCTTGTGCAAATATAAATTACATACTTTAACCAATAATACAGAATAATGGAAAATTTAACTTCTGTCTGAAGATTTTGTAGCCAAATATAATAGCAAAAACCAAAGATATACGTAATTTCGTCATGGTATAGATCAGGGGTGTGAAATTCGCGACCCGATATGAACATTTTTGTCGTTCAGTCAATATATCCGACGCAAAGTAAAAATAAAATTGAAATGTGAATTAAAAACGAAACCAGCATATAAAATTATAATATACTTTATTTATAAACTATATTAATCTGTATTAAAAACGGTATGGTTGGGTCAATTTTGAAAGTAGACTTGGCTAATAAAATTTCTTCCGAAGTAGGAAAGGCAATAGCAGAAAAGAGATAATAAGTATCATGGCGTAAACAATAATTTAACTTCATATCATGTTTAATACAATGTACTATTCTTAATAAAAATATTTGTTTCTATGAACATTGATTTTTTTTTTTTGCGGCCCACCTAATGTTAAGCATTGTTTATTTGGCTCAAGTAAGCTTTTAAGTTTGACACCCCTCGTATAGATGATTAGTTAGTGCAGTGTATAGATGGACGAAATTTTTAGAGCAAATATATTCTTTTAATTGCGATAAAAACGGGGTTGCAACTAATAAAAAAGGTCAACGATGTATTAATTTAATTTCAACACCCATAGTATATGTAAAAATTTAATAATTTATAAAAACAAATCTAAGCGCTAGACTTGATATAGATACAAACATTTTTGGTGAGATGATTTATTAATACAGCTGATGTATTAAATTTTGAAACAGTTTTAAATAACGTATTTAATTAATTTTAATGCTGATTTATGTGCGTGATAATTTTTCTAAAATTTAAAAACTAAAATTATAATCCACTTTCCAACATTCATTATTGTAACCACTATGCGTAAGTTGCGTTTATTTAATGGACCAGAATTTTCTTTATGAATTTTCTTAAAATACTTAGGTACTGCATTTTTTTTAATAAAGCAAACATACCTAAACTGGTTCAAACCGTTTTGTTTCTTAGATGAACATTCTTCTTCTACTTAGAGTTCTTTTGTCGTGTTCAACTTTTATTTTAATAATGAACATTTTTTGTGTTATCTATAGTCTCTTTGTTCTTAGAAGCCCTAACATTACCGAGAAAAATATAGTCCGTTTTTAACATATTATACTTTGAACAATGACTCAATTTACCATAATATGTAAGCGTCTGTTGACAATATATAGATTTTATAAATTTGAAACTCATGAAGAAAAAAACTAATATGCATATAATTATAATATTATAAAAAAGTATACTGGGAATAGATCTAATGCACATGTTCTAAAAATAATTTATGTTTTAGAAATGCTCTCTAAACTAATATCAAATCAAAATGCATAGCTGTTTATTTTTAACATTAATTGATAAAATTTAAGTAATATTCATTTAAGAATGCAAAAAAAAATGTTAAATTCAGAATGCCTAACACGAGTTCCTATGGCTCGGTATTAAAATGACGTCACAATACAGAAACTTCAAAATCCTAAAATGTTTTCGTATAACAAATGTATTTAAACACAATTATTATGGCTGTTTAAATCGTTTCAACATTATGTTAGTATTTAAAATCTTTTACAATATCTGAAATTAAGTTGGTCCAGGTTTATTTTACTACGCTTTGTAAATTTTTTCAAGAAAAATTATGGTAATTTACCTTTTAGAAATCATTTTACATTCATTTCGACATATTATATGAGCAGAGTAGAGCTATCTTTTATTTTAGAAGTTATAATGATTGATGAAAATATTTTCTGAAATATTTATTCCGATTTCTTTCTGATTTATTCAATTATTTTGCAAATAAAAATACATAGAAAGCTGAAACTTGAAGTACGAATATATCTTTTTAGTTCCAACGTACCCTCCCAAAATGGCTCAAATACCTTTCTAGGGTTGATTTTTCATTGTTATCGTTCTATAGCTTTTTTAATATTTTTCGCTTTAGTCAACATTTTTGAACTATTGGAAAATTGATAAAATACTTTCCTTTAACTTTAAATTGAATTTGATTGATTGCGAAAATAATTTTTTCTTTAAAAACTAAGTTATACTATATAGAATGACAAATATTTTTTAAAATAATCAAAATAATTTTCGCCATTTTTTTTGCCTAATGAATATTTTTTAAATTTTTATAAAATTATTCACTGAATCTTGTTTCAAATTGCAATTATGGTTTAATATTTGGGGAAAACAATTTTTCTTACTTATTTAAAAATTTACTTATTTCTTACTTACTTTAAAAAACTCAATTTTGAAATGATTAACGAAAAGCTTAATTTTGACACACATAAAACCCTTATTAACTTCTATTCCATAGGAAAAAAAGCTCAGAAAAATTTCCAGAGGATAAAAATATTTTCCGCCTCGAAAAATGGGAAACATTGTGTAAATTATTATTGTTTTTATGACAACCGCTCAATGATCTGTTTATATCTCGGTTTCAACATATGGGCTGTGACGTCACAGAAGATCCATAAGCACACTTATCGTTTTCGGACTCTCATTTGATCATTAATATAAAAACTTTTGTTTCTCCCGAAATATAAACTTTTCAGAATTGAAAAAAATGTTTTTTTACACTTTAATAATCTCCTTTATCGATTAAAAAAATATACTTATGGTCTATTTAATTTTACCATACAAAAGCTTATTTTAATTTTAAACGAGATAGAAGCCAATCCCAGTTGTGTATTTGTAAAAATTTCTTATCTTATTCTTAAAAACTGTACGATTTTCATCAAGGAATTTTTAAGGATTCAATATTTTTTTCAGTTATCCTTTATAGCATAAGGTATGTTTTTTTACAATATAAATATCAAAGCAACAATCACATTATTTCAACCCAATTATAGTCAAGATATAATCAAATATAAAAGATTAAAGCATCGGTTTTTCCACACTTTGTCCATATATGTAAGAAATAATACAATAGAAAGAGCTTTGTATACTCGGATGTTTCTAAATGAAAACGTTTTCACGATTTGCTACAAAGTTCTTACGAAGAAAAACTATTTTTTTAAATAAGAATATATTATAACGAAAGTGTAGATCAAAGTATTGAACAAATTTCAAAATACAAAACCCCGTTTTTTGTTTTTGTAGATTAAATTAAATTTGAGGACTACATCATCTATTTATTCAAAATCGTAGTGAGTTATAAAATAACGTAATACATACGTATTATTAATATGTATTTTTTAAAACAAATTATTACCTTTTCTTAAAGCTTAACGCTTCTTATAAATTTTCCAAATATTAAATGGTTTAAATTAGATAAGCATATTCAAACAGCAGCTGGTTAAAGGTCTATAATTTAATTAGAACGTGACATTAAAATTTACATAATAAATATTATAGTTAGAATTTATAAAGGAATATGTACACATTAATTAATTTATAGTAGCATATATGAACATTTTATTAAAAACTAAAATATTGGGTAAATAATAAAATCCTAACCTAAATCAATTAATTCAATAATAAATACACGCGTTTGTTAACATCATTTTCTTGGGGTGGCACACATTTTGTATCAAATTGATGTTTCCAAATAAATGTCGTTTCTTTGGCAAGTGCACACATTGTAGGTACATATTGTCTAAGTATAACGGATGGGTAAAACTGAACAAAGAAGGATCAATTTGCATTTAAATTTCAATTTCTCTACAGTTTAGCTACTAATCTGGTTTCCTCCAATTAGCTTTAAGTCTGACATAGTCTTAAATCAGTTTATATACAGTTCTTAGAGATATTTAGTTAAATGCGTTGCAAATATTAGATTTTAATTAGCTACGATTCGGAATTTAACTTTGTGATTTATTTTAGGTATAATTCAAGCATATCCTGTTTTATTGAACCTAACATAATTGAAGTATAATTTTTTATTTATTTCCATTTCAAATTTTGAGAATAACTTAAAGCATAATAAGTTGTATATTGTAGAAAGTATGAGCTATATTTTTTCATATAGATGATCCGAAAAGAATAATCGTTTCTATAACACAAAACTTTAATGCGAATCAGATTTACTTTCAAATATCCTCAATATCATCAGACTTTTGGCATCAAGTGCACAAATTTTGAACACTTAATTAGTCAAAATTTATTACTAGAGAAAATGCCAAAAAATTACATTTAGAAAACATAATTTAATTTTTCAACTCTTTTACCACTTAGAAACTGTTGTAGTGACTGAAATAAATAGAGATCCGATGTAATAACTTTGAACGATTATGCTGCGCAAAGTAATATCATCCACCCTTAATTATTTTTTCCAGAGTTTTCTTGTGCAGAGTAGTCTTGCATTATCGAGCTGCAGAATAAAGTTTTCTCTATTGACAAGTCTTGGGAACTTTTCAGTGTTTGATTGGTCTACCAAAATTGATTAGGAATATTTAACAGCTCTCGATTTTCTGACATCCATTTCATATTATTTCCTCCCTTACCATCTTATTTTTTAAAGTTTCTAAATTCTTCATTAAATAACAAGCTGGAGAAATCGAAGTTTTCGAGTGAATTTAAAAAACTGATAAAAATTGATGTTATTAGTAGTAACTATGTGTTACTATTCTGTGAAACTCGAAGATCATACAATATCAAGTTTGCATTTTTTGGGCATCTGTTTAACCGTTTCAAAATAAATTTCAGAATAATAATATATTTTATTTTTTTATGAGTCAATAGGTCACTCTTATCATCATAAAATGTATTTAGTACAACTTTGAAATAACTTCCTAGTCAATAAAAGACAATTGAATGTGTAAAAGTTCAGAAAGGACGTTACTTTCCGGCCCCCCTAATACATAGGATTTCAAAAACGAATATCTTTTATATTTGATCAGTTCAAAGTATTAATTAACTAAATATTTAGAACTTGTAAAACCAAAAAAACATATTTAATTATATAATTTATTAAAACTTCTTTAAAAGTCATCGAAAATTGTTAACATATTTGAGCATTACAAAGAAACTTAGTTTTGTAAATACCAAAATAAAATGTTAACTGCTTTTGTCAAAAAAGAAAGGTTCTACAAAAAAAAAAACTACAAAATCATTAACAAGAAAACTTTTGGAAAAGTTTTTTGAATAAGAGCTTTTTTTGATCTTATAAGAAAAGATAATAACGAAAAGCTTTTAGTTTTAAACATCTTTTTCGCTCTCAGTGGTAAAAAAGAAGTTTTCCAGTTATTTAAAAACGAACAGATTTGTGTCTGCAATCTTTTGTTTATTTCAATTCTGCTTAAATATTTTTTATAATGAAAACCAACAAAAACAACAGAAAAAAAGAATAAAGAATCTAAATTTCAACAAAAGCGAAATACAAGGCAGTTGTTTTTAAAGGATTTCTTAAAGATTCTACGAGATAAGTCGAGAAAACACATACCTATGTAAATCTTTTTTTCCTCCACATAATTCAATTTTTGTGAAGGATAATACAATTGATGGAAAATTTAAAATAACATTTCCGTTTCAATTTACAAATTTATTGACAAATTGAACACGAAACGCATGCTTTTGAAAAAATATTTTTTTTCAAGAATCATTGATTTTTGCCAATTTTCATACTTTATTTGAAAATTTTTGAAAATAATACGTCAATAGATATGTTATAGGTCACTAAACTTGAACTCAAATGGCTTCAGGGTGAAATATATTATTTGAAATGTATAGAATGGTATCAATTTCTCTCCTGAGATGAAGATATAATATTTGATACAATCGAGATACTATTTGATACTACGCATAAACTAAATATTTTTAAATTTAGAATAGAAAATACTTTTTGTTGCAAAATAATATAATGTATCACGCTTGACTTTAATTTCCTTAATTACGATTTATACAGTAAAAAATACTGATATAAACCAACTTGTAAGAAAAATAGATTTTAAATTTTACTGATGTTAAAAAAAAATTAAAAACGGAAATATAAGAAACAAAAATAAATATTATTGCCAAACAAATTGGTACACGATTATGACTTTAATAACTTATAACTTTTTATAAACCTACATGGCACTGTCAATGTATGAAAAGCATCAAACACTAATATGTTAGTTACACTATAGTTGACTGAGATCATTATCTATTGCAACAAAGCTTGTGAGTTTTAGCGTTAGGGGAATTGATTTTAAACAACGAATTATTTGTATTAATATTACATAGTTTGCTGATTGATATGTTATGGTGTTCCCTTTGTTTTATGTGAATCATCGAAACCGTAAGTAAAATTGGTGGTACAAAAAACGCAGAGAGGTTTAATCAAAATTGTACGAATACCAATGATACGTATACCTATTAGTTTTTGATTATCTAGGGCTACAAAGAACCAATTTGCAGACTACCTGGATTGTGATCGGAGGGGGGGGTAATATCATGTTTTCATTATTTATATAATGGTGAATTATTAATTTAAATTTTTATTTTTTAGTTATAATTGTATTAAAAACTTGCTTTATGAGTATCAAATCAATAATATTTTAATTTGTTAAGTTCCAAAAATCCAAAAAGTTAGTTAAAAATTTTCAACATTTTTTGTTTTTTCTTATTTCATTCAAAATTTTTGGTACATTTTCCGATTCTCTCTTAAACTTTATACAGTTTTCTTAAGTATCGACCTATTTATTTGCCCCATGGTATGCTTTACGACGTAATTATTCACGAATTTCTAATTTTATGTACTTTTGTCTCCGATTGTATGTCCATAAAATCCTTAATTCAAAGGCTCATGAAGTAAGAATTAACAAAGATTACATCAAATATTAAAGAATCGGCGAATAAATTAACTTTAATCATAAAAGTGTATATTGTTTTGAATTACTTTTCAAAACTTCGAAATTAAATCGACATGTAGTTAATTAAATTTATAGGTCTCATTTGTCTTGTATGAATTTAAATTTTAAAGCAATAAAAAGTATAACATAAAGAATAATACATGAATAGAATGTCTTTGTAGGTACAAATATTGTTTTAAGCTCAAATTTTATTAAATCACTCCTAGATTGCTTTTAAGCATTTGTGATATCATTTTAAACTGTTCTTAAAGAAAAAATTATTGTTGTGTTCAATAAACAAAATTTGTTTTGAACAATGAACTATTAATTCAGTGATTACTTTTTTAAAAGTGATTTTAAAACGAAGCGAATTCTATTAAATCGTTCATTCGAATGAAACCTAAATCGCAAAGTTTGAATGAAAATATCCTGTTTTGAGAATACTGGTTTAATAGTTATTAGCCTAAGCTATTAGCCTAGTTATTACGCTTGGTAAACTAATTACTTTGATTGCAGCTTATAAATGTACTCAACAGTTTATACAGCTTCAAATGATTCACAATTTTACATTATTATGAAAATTATATAAAAATTATGAAAAATAATTCAAGTTGAACATACAGCAAAATTTAAATTAAGTATTGCTCATGCAAACAAGATTATTATTATTGTATTGCATATTTTTTGTTGAAATGAAATATTGGATTTGTAATATACATATTCGTATTCATCAAAACTCACAGTCGACGTACGAAAGGAAAATGAAATCCAGACCTTTTGAATTATAATAGGATTTCATAATTTTTTAGAAATGATATTATTTTGAATTCCTACATATCAATTTTAACATAAATGTAATTTGCTTTTAGACATATTTTATGTAATTTTAAAGTAGATACATATTGAAAAGGAAAAATAATTATCTTCAAAAATCAACGAACAAGTATGTTTCTATAATAATCACTGTTAAGATTAGAAACCAATCTCTTTGTTAGAAACTGATTAGAAAAAAATGGCGTTACTAGGTTTAAACGTTAAAGGTTAAGATTTATCTTTTAATCATATCCACGTCAAAGCCTTATCCTTGCTCTTCAAAAATCATTATCTATTATTTCGCTGAAATATTAACGACTTATATACATTCTTTGTGTTCTAACTGTAAGAATTTTTGTGCTCACAAAACGCAATTTGCGGAAAGTATCGCATTTTTGTGTCAATTTAAAAAAAAATGCGACCGATGAACATTGATTATAGTTTAAGGTATGGGTAATATGACCTATAAATACAAACATGTGATTTTTGGTTCCGGTGCTTAATAAGTGATACTTTTGATACTAGTAACAAAGAACGCAAAAGTATATCAGTCAAGTTTGAAGACGCTGCATTGGAGGAGTTATTGGGTCAAGATTCATGGCAAACTTAACAGAAGCTCGGGATTCTATAAAAAAATAAATAATCGATTCCAAACCGTGGAAGACCATGAATATGATGTAAAAACAGAAAAAATGAGATCCGCAAGAATCAAGCCAAAAACCGACGAACATCGTTTCTTTATGAGCGAATAACTGCTCTAAAGGCAAAAGCAAAAGAGGGTTTTGCAAAAAATCGTGACGAGGGACGAAAAGCGGATAAAATTTGACGATTCAAAGAGGATGTCATCATGGGGTAGATCGGGTCAGCATCAATGCTGTGCATTTAATGGGACCAAGTAAAAAGTAAGTAACTTCCGCTTATTGAAACCATTATTGGGAAACGTTACCTGAAACGAATGAAATTAAACCCAAAATTGAAGCTTTTATGTCACCAATATACCAAAAGATTTGTACATTTTAGTACGATAATGTTCGAAAGGACACATGTGGCAAAAGGTGTTAATGACACTTTGGAGATTTCGTTTTATTCAACTGCCAATTTTTACTATTTGTCAATTTTTGTCTAGTGATCCATGTCCCGTAAAGCGACATCAATAATGTGTATTAATATGGATATGGTTCAAACTTAAAAATTTAAAAATGTTAAGTTTGACAATATCTATGTTTTAAATACAAATTAACTACTGATGGTGATTATTACTTCGTCGTTGACCATTTCAGTTGGTTTCCTTTATCGAAAAACAAAAAACATGTGCTAACGATCGACTCGACTACGTTTTAAGTACTATCAAAATCGTTCCCTAAATCGGTCAGCTTCGGTCTGAAATTGCTCGCTAACCATTCGCGAGCAATTTCCTTTTAGCAAAGACTTCACTTTTTATTAAAATTCAGTCTCAATATTTTTTCATAACGTTGTTAAAGAAGTATAACTTTCAAAGATTATTTATCAATGTAGTTTTGTTCCAATTTATAAATATTTATAACTAACCACGTACTTCATGTGTTTTAAAAAGCTATCAGTACGTAAAACATTTCCAATGTCCAGTAAAACGAAATAATTGGCTATTGGCTACAATTAAATGTAAAAATAGTCTATTTTCCTGTGAAAAACGTAAAATAAATGTATTTTTTGTTAATATGTAGTCTTTTTATTAATCGGTGTTGTTTAACTTGAACTAGCAAATTGAAGTTTTTAAAATTTATCAATGTTTAAATTAAATAGGCCTTCGGCAATAAAATCAATTAAACTAAATCGTTTTTTTAACAAAGAGCTATTTATATTTATTTTGATATTGAGATTTAATCCAAAACATCATTTTATACTGATTTATTCAGTACATCTAATTTTTTTTAAACACTTTTTTAATTGCTGAAATTAATAATAGCATAGCACAGGACAATAGTATATACCAGAATTTAATGAGAAGTAATTTAGACTTAGAGCCTTTAAAATAATAAGTTTTTCAATCGGCTTTGAAAGGAGTAAAAAAATGAACATTAATATTTATAAATTCATTAAACGTATTGTATGAAAACGTTTATTTTTAGATTAAATTTTTTTTCGAAAAATAATTAACGTGAATTTTAAAACAGGCAAGTTTCGTGAGTTCGCATATTTCAAGATCCATTTACTAAATAATTTTAAAATTAACGAATCTACCTCGTTTCAAGGAAATCTTAATGAGTGAAATAGTAGAGCTAAATAATTCAGACTTATAAATATTCTATTGCAAAAACAATGCTAATTATTCACGTTAGAGAATTTAAATTATGCTACCGGCTTTTGAAATGTACACTTTTCTTTTCAACACCCTATATTTAATTAGAGAGGCCTTTGCCCCATATCATTTACCTTCTGCTTTCTTGCTATTTACAAATATTTAATTTTTTCGCTTTCTGAAAACATTTCGTAAAACAAATAATATTTAATCTTACAACAGTTACAATTAAATTTATAGAAAATATACGAGAGGTAGTCTGAAAAGATAAAACAGTACGACATTGGGATAAACGTTAAACTATAATATATAGAAAAAGATATAATCAAAAAATGTTAATTTTTATTTTGTGGATATGAAAGGTAAAGGTTTGTATAGTAAATATCTGAAAATGTAAATACTTGGATTTTCTATTACGTTGAAATATTCATATTTATTTAAACAAATCTGCAGTCCACCTGCATTCGTATAATTATGAAGAGATGCTAATCATTTTTTTTAATTAATAAAGTATACTTAATGCTTGAAGCCTCTAAACTTTTAGAAACCGTGTTTTTATAATTGTAATCTTTGCTAATTCGTATTTCAATTCATAAATGAAACCAACCGTAATAATACACAATAGAAACGGATTAAACTTTTGATGAGTATTTTTTTTTCTTTTTTAATATAATAAAAAGCATTTCGTTAATAAAGACATCAAAGAACAATAAAATATCTATTATTTTAAAAATCTAAAAGAATCATTTTTATTGAATTCATTTTGAATACAAATTCATAAAATTATTATTTTTTAAATTTCAATTTTTAGTGTTCATGAAAGATAAGTAGTTTAAGTCAAAATTGGAACCAACTTTAACCAAGTGAAAATGGGTGGAACGCGGTTTACCCGGGTAAAGCGCGAAGCATTTCCAATTTCAGTTATATTTCATATTTAACCCATGTTTCTTGAGTAATCCGCAATTTACCTGGGTAAACCTAGGTTTACTCGTCAATCTAACTTTACCCGTAACATAAATAATAATATGTTATGAGGCACAAATATAATATTCTCACCCGACATAATATAATCACAAAGTTTCAAAAATTGATTTTTCCAAAAAATATTTTTACCAATCGTCTTGAAATCATTAGCAAAACATCTGAATTTTTATGACAACATTGAGGAATAATTTATTAACTGATGGAAAATAATTGATAACTTATTGATGTTTCAACCTTATGGAAAAATTTGAGACTTAAAATGGAGAAGAAAATTTAAAACCACTCCCAAGTTGATAAAATGTATAAATGTAAGGGTAACTCTCCCTTCTACCCACCATCCCATTTGAAAAACCTTTGTCTATGGAACTATCTAGTATCATTATACAGTTTTGTAAAATTTTTGTATTAATTGATGGTTCTACAGCTCTAGAATTAAATAAAATTATATATTTATCTCTCTAAAAAAAAGAAGTATTTAAACAAGATTATTTTTCAATTTTATCTGATTATATTTTCAAATCTCCAAGAAAATTTTCACAACTTTCAATTGAATCTGTAAATAAAGTTTGTGAAAAAAAAACAGTTTCTAAATGAAGGATGACCTTTTTATTTTTATCTTTCGGATATTTGAAACATATTGTTTGAAAGTAATGTAACTCAAACTTAACAGAAGGGGGAGGGTTGGTTAAATGACTAAATAAAGTTACTAACTTGGATAGGGAATAAAAAAAAAGTACGAAAAATGCGTTACGTGATCGATGAACAGTTTTCTAAGTACCAGAGTGTTCTGCTGGTATCACATACAAAACTTCAGGTTTATTCACCACGCATCGTATACCGTATAGTATCTAATCTTTGTTTGTTTGGACATGTTTATCTTGTTACAAACTTTGTGTGATTTCCATAATATGTTGTTTTAATTCTTTTAAGCGAAATGATGTAGACGCCTTTGTGGTTGTATGACTTTGTGCTTTAATATAACTGTTTGGTAAATCAAATAAAAAAAAAGTAACCAGTAGAAGATAACTTCATTACAAATAAAAGGTTAACTACTTACAACACTATCATATTTTTATACTAAATAAGAACTATTGTAAATTAAAACTAACAAAATCGTTTTTTTTTCTATTTCATTTTCATTTACGAGTTAATATATCCATTACTTACTTACTGAGATGACTTTCCTTAACGTTATTTTATTTAACGCTGATATTTATTGCTAGAGTTTTCCTATGTTAAGAACAGGTGGGGGTTAAGAATTTGGTTAAGGAAGAAGTAAACTTTGATTACTTTCATGTCCCTTTAAAAAAATTTGTACTAAAAAAAACATTTTCGTCTCAATAAAGTTAAGAAATCTATTACCCGATTAAAAGATAAAAGGTATATTTATGAAAGCTCATTAATATATTAAAACTATTCTAACCCAAGCATATTAGATATTAATTTGTAGCTCAATTCGTATAGATTTGCTTAAAAATCAGAACCACAAAAATAATGGAAAGGTAATGGCATACATTAAATAATTAACAATTGTAAGATAATGATAATCTTCATTAGTTTAATGAACAACATGACCAAAAAATGGCTGTAATATCTTAAAACTCTGGATGTTTCTAGATATATTCTGCTCTGTATAATTAATAGAATTTTTATATTTACGTTGATATGTAATCTATATCCAAGAATAACTTTCGTAAGGCATCGAAAATACTTAAATATCAAATTCTACCGTTTATTTGTAAATTTGAATTTTTTGGTTAAATATTTGTTTTATGGCTGCCTTATTCCGAATTCCCAAATTTTCAAAATTTTTGCCGGTCTGTCTACCGGTTTTAATTAAAGATCGAATGAACTGATTTTAATTAAGTTGGTTATTATAAATAACAATGTCGTAATTACAATAGGTATTATAAATGCAATAACAATTTATTTTATTGCACATGCTTATTTAATTCACAATACACACTTATTTATTTATTTTACAAATCGACAATTAAAGTTACGGTTGTCAAGATTGATTTTATTTCGCTGTTTTGAACTGTATTGTTACTTATCACTGTTTAACTGTAATTGTAATTGTTGACGGTCAACCGCCTTATATACAATTTGCTTATATTCTAGTCTAGAATAGTCGAGCATGTTCGAGAACATTCGAACAATTTTTCTATTTCTATCTCTTTTTACCTGAAATTTGAATTTCTCAGAGAAAGTTTTTTAACATCTTTTATCTCATTCTATTTTTATTACTTAAATTTTCAAATGTCCAGTTCCGTAACAATAAAGGTAATAGTAAAAAAATAATTAGCCTATTGGTGGCCAAGTGGTCAAGGTGGCTGTTTCAAAACTAGTAGATTTTGGTTTCGAATATCGTATGGAGCAAATTTTTGATTTTTAACGATTTAAGATTTTTTATTAACCCTAGAGTAGCTAAAGACCACGGTATAGATCCTGGTTATAAAGTGTCGGTATATAACAATTAAAAAGGCTATGTTAATTATGAAACTTGTAAATTCTAAATAAGAAATGATAAGTTTTGATGCATTCAAAGATTTTTTAATACCAGTTTAAATGAAATATTTCAGTTCTGTTTACTTCCAGGAAGATCAATTATTATTATATCCACTCCACCCTTCTATATTTGCGCTTGACTACGAAGAATAATGAGTTACACTCAATTATAAAATATCATCGATATGGTTAACTCTTTCTCAAGTATAAAGAATTATCATGCCGATAGGTTGACGTGCAAATATTTTAAATAAAAAATTTAAAATATCGAATTTTGGGAGTTTAAAAAGAAATTATTTAAAAATTAAACCAAAAATGTCAGTTTAGATAAGATAACATTTTATTTCTCTTTACTTTTACATGTTGGTTTTAGTTCATTACATGTTTTATTACTGTTACTTAATGGCACCGTTTACTCTAATTTTGTGTTTACCCTTTAACATATTTACCTATTTCACTTTTTTCATATTTGATTTTATTATAGGTGTGGCCTTTTAAGGAGGAGATATTTGAAAACTCCCTTTGTCATTGTTAAAAGAAACATATATTCAAAAAAGAATTAGTAAAATAAAATATATTATGTTAGGTAGCAACAAATAATAAGTAAAATCTTAACAAAAAAAAATATTGCATTTGTTATGTTTAGAGTACTATAGTTTAGTCCATACTTTTTTCTTTTGTGTTTGTAGCTCATCATTGTAGTTAAGGTTAATAAGTATCAAGGTTTATAAATTACACAGGTTGCCCCATTAGAAAAAAAAAATGACGTCAAACGAAGAATTTTGAAATTTGAATCAGTCTGAAGATATGTACAAATTTCTTCTGGATACGTCACGTAGCGCATGAGGCCACCTGTGTATTTTATAAACCTTGAATAAGTATGTCATTATCAGTAATATGTCCCCGCTCATAAATTTTTTTGGCACAAAATTGAACCAAAGATATCATTATATCTGTTGATAGAACCTAGAATTTTGTTTATTATAATCTATAGACACAGTTTGACAATGTACTAATACTTAGATAAAAAATTCTCCCTTTTTCGTACTTAATAAAAAGCAATTGATAATATATAATTCGACAGCCTAAAGTGTTAACTTGCAGATATGCAGATAGCATAACTTTCTGGTGATTTTCGTAAAGCTCATAAACTTTTCTTCCATTCTCTTTTTTACTGGGGCACTGTTGAAAACGTGATATTTTTACGTTACAGTTAATTATTGCCGTTTAGTAAAATCCCAATATTTTAAATTTTTGTTCTTATTTCTATTTGTAATTCTCTTCATTTGTCAATCATTTTGCTACATACCCACTATTGATATATAAAAATCTAAAAAAAAACAAACATATATGAACCGTTCCAACTTCTTACAAAAATTGAAAATATACTTGTCTAATATAAATATCTACTTCACATATTCCGATTACGATATTTCACAGTATTTTACAGGTGATATTAACATTTATATATATCTAAAGAGAAATATTAAATTGGGAAGAAGGTACATAATTTGTTAACTGCACGGCCCAGAATTATATAACTGAAATAGCTGTGAAAGATAAGATATTGAACAAATTTAGATTCTGAAGTCGTTCAATTAAAATAATGTCTTTTTGTCCCCATTTAAATACTTTTTGGAATGAGTGAGGTTTATTTTCGTGTTCAACAGGTTATCCCACTTGTATTGCCGTGATGTAGCGTATATCTATTTCTGGCAGGCATTTTACCTCGCGTCTGAATCATTTAAGTGTAAATCAATATTTTCATCGCGTAGTAAAAATAGCATTATCTCATAACGTTTATCATGTTCGCAAAACCGTTTGTAATCTATCAATAATAGATAAACCCTTTTTATTTGATACCATTGAACATAATCAAGTGTGATCGTATTATGCTTTAAATTTTATTTCAGGCAAAACAAGCTTTGAATGTGAAACAATATCTGTTTTCTCCTATCCTGTTTCTGACAGTTTCATTTTTGTTCGACAATTTATTGTATGTTTTTTATTAGGTATTTACCACAATCGTATGACCAAAAGGGAAACAATAAATTTCTATTAAAAGATCAAACGCTTAGTTCTTAGTCAATCACATCGACATTTGGGGTTAACCTTTTTCTCTAATGCTTTTCCTCTCATTAATTATCAATTTAAATGTACTTTTATTCACAAGATAAATCTGAATAAATTCCAAAGCAATGTCACTCAAAATGTTGGTACTCAATCTTAAAATTAATGCGATGATTTTTCTGCACAAATAAGAAACTTTTTACTTAAATCTTTTGAAGTGTTCAAGTATGTCCTTAAATTCGAATCATATAATACGACAATCATTTCGAGAGCATGCAAGCGAGAAATTTTTTAACGGCAATAAAATGTAAATACAAGTAGTACAAAAATTCCCCAAAACTGAAATATGTTAAATATTCACAGTTGTCGCAGAATGCCAAAAGTTAAAAATGATTTATGAGTTTTATATAACATTTTCAAATTTGTAGCTATTTATCATTTCAATATGAAAAATGTAAATATACAATATTCATGGCAATAAATTTCTTAGTAATATTTGTGTAAAGGTTATCGATATTTTTTCCGTGAAAATTTTACATCAATATTAACAATGAATGTTGACCCTCAATAAGGTTAATAATAAATCATCATTTCAAGTAAAACATAATTTAAATTCAATCTTGGAAAATTATAATTGTGGGGAGATGGTTTGGCAATTCACATGTTAAGGATTTAAACTACCCACATGGGTTAACTAATGGCTTTACTAATACTATATTGGAAACTAAAGTATACAATAACTTTACTATTGAAACACTGAATGTCGTTATGGCAATGATATTCATTGAGCATTAAGTATTGAGGATTATTGTATACAATACATGTAATGAAAATATAGAGCTTATACAGCAACTTAAATAGTGGTTTGGGCGAGTTAATTTTTAATTCTAAAGCATGCTGTATCCAAAGCGTAAGTCTATTTTACTTAAAACTGTCAAAAGCCTTCGTTTATTTTCTTTAAAAGCCTACAGTTAGAAGATATTAAAAACAAATATGAAAAAACAAAATGCCTACAAACATTCTTCAGTATATAGAATGTTAACCAAAAAAAAAAAAAAATAATAATAAACTTTGCATAATGAACCAACATTCAAAAGTGCTTATCGAGGTATAACTGTATACTATATTATAAACACGTATTTTAATTGCCAAAGAATTATTGAATTCCTCCGCATTTGCAATGTACTAAATTACAATGGGGTAATACACTGACAAACATTTTCAAATATTGGTTCAGTATGTTCAATTATAGTTTACTTAGCGAAAATGTATTGTATCTATAAAAAATAGGTACTACGGCTATAATGCTACAATATATTTTGTGAATTATTTTTTCTACTGACGTAGGAATAATTTTCTTATAGTGTCTGAGAACTAAAAATTTAATAAATGGGGCTATATTTGATAATTAAAACCATTAAAACTGTCAAAATTATGGTTCAACAGTCAAACATTTTGCAGTATGATCCAGCGCTGTATTTACAGTATTTGGAGCTTCAAATTCTTATTTCAATTTTTTCAAAATTAAAACCTGCAGTTTTATTTTGTTATTCTTTAAAAATAAACCCCTACCCTAAACCTTCTGGTAGCCAAGTGGTTGAGATGGTCGTTTCAAAACTAGTAGACACTGAATTCGATTATTCGATACGGTTTTTTACCCTAGAGTCGCTTAAAATCCTGGAAAATGACAATTAATAAAAAAAACCCTTACCCAACGTATGTAGAATATGAGCGATGGAGGTTAACAGAAGGGTATTATAAATGGTACCCCCAGGGTGGCACTAAGAGTAAATCCAAGTTTGGTAAGGTCAAAGAGTCGTAATGTCTAGGACAATCACGGGATTCAACAAAAATCTACATTTAAACTTGTCTATCTAAATTCTAGACTATACGTTATTGGTATTTCATACTGCTAAAAATAAAACCATAGGTTGCTACCATAAGTATTGAACCCAAAAAGATTGTGAAATTATTTGAGCTTGGTCATAAATCTGTCAAAAATATAATGAATGCCATGAAAAAATAAATTGTTTACGGAAGTCGGTAACGGATGTTCATTACGGAAGTTAATTAAAGTTGTTACGTTTACTAGAGAGTGGACAATCCAAGATTGCACTTAAGATGATTGCGCTTTTGCTCACTAAGCTCACTTTTTTTATATCTAAATATGAAACATGAAATATGAAACATGCCTTAACTACGCGAGATTATAAATATGCTATTTAAAACCAAAAGTATGATTTGATATTTTATAACTTAGTTTTCTCGCGACGAATAAACTTTAACCAACTTTTGGAAATAATAACTGAGTTTAGATAAAAATTTCGTTGGAAATATTCCACTCTGCTCCATATGCCGACTTATAGAGGAGAAAATATATTTTGTAAAAATATGTTGTGGAAGTGGTACGATTACTCGGCAGACTGAGGGGAATGTCAATTTAAATTTAACCTGAGGCTTGTAGAGTGCAAATCACTATACTACTACAACCTTAGAGACTGAACCAAAGTTCAAACAAAAATTTTTAGGACGTATTGGCCAGTCAAGTATTTCGATTGCCAAGCAATCATCATCAGTGATCATTAAGTGATCATTAAGTTGTATTGGATCTCTCCGTAACTGTTGTGTGATCAGTCAAACAAATCGTTTACATTAAAAAATGTTTATTATTAACTGAACCATGGGGACTTAGAATATCAAAATAAAATTTTGTTGAAATTTTTATTATTCAATTTAATAAATAATTGATAAAAGTACAGGTGTTCTACATTTTTCACGTGACGTAATTGATGTCCATAAATAATAAAGCATGAGTAGCTTCGACAAACCAGTCAATCCAATCAACTTCCATAATCGCCTCGATTACTTCCAGTAAACTGTTTGGATATTTTTAAACAACATTTTCACAGAATTATTTTCTTTAGAAAACTTTTAATAAGCTAAAGAAATCTTAAATTTATCAAATAATTTCCAAATCAGTAAATTGTATTTACAAATGGTTCCTATAAATTTACCAGTTAAGAAAAATATTTTGAGATATAATTTGTAAAAAAATATTACAAATCGATTTGTTTTATTTTTTTAATTATATAAGGCATACAACTAATTTAACTTGTGTAGCAATATTCATAATAAGACCAATATTGATCAAGCAGATAAGTATGAGTAAACGAACAAATAAGGGATAGGCATATCCGGAAAACACTCACAATAATTAATTGTACACAAGTGGAAATACTGAAACATAATGAACAGTTAAAAAGCATTTATGTGGTTGAGATGTGATCTTTCTATCGCGATTTAATAAAGTAATGAAACATATTATAATAAAAAGGGATAATGTTTGTATTTTCATTTGCTTGTAATTTTTCCAATTTTACATCTACCGCTTTCATGCAAAAAGTAAGATTATGAAGTTGAAAAAAAATACAAAATTATATAGCACTAAAGTTCTCAAAATTTTAATATCATAGGTATGATCCCAGTAATTAATTAGGATTATAATTTTATTAGTAATTTATAAGTATTTTTCCCTCGAAAAAAGTGTGTCGCTATCTCTACTGAATGGTAAATATAGATAAGTGTCAAATATGATTTAATTACATTTGTCATTCTTCATATTATGTTTTAATCAATATATGCTTTCATGCCAAAATAAAATAACTTTCGCTTAAATTTCAGTTAAATGCTTCAGTAGAGACTAATACATTAGTAGAACTAATCCCATATTCTATTATGATATACTTCGTTAGTGATTTTAATTTGTTGATGTATTAATATTAATTTAATAACATATGCCTTAAACGTTATTTGGATACTTGGCTTACAAAAAGCTTTGAACAATTGAAAAAAGCTCATTAAAGGGCATTTTTTTCATTATGAACAACGTAATTGTGTTGACGTGAAATGCCGAATGTAAAATATAACACCAAAAGTTTTAATGAAAAATTTCGTTTTTCAAATATTAATTTTCAAACATGTCTCATTGTATAGCAATCTGTAATCAATCCAAACATAAATCAATAAATATTTTTTTTTAATGCAATAAGTTTGATTGCCAAGAAAAGTTGTAGAATGTACGTAAATTTTATGTTTATAAAGTAAAAACAAATTAAATTTGGGTGCAATATAATATTTAATTTCTACCAGTTTGAATAGGGGTAGTTTAAAGCGATAAAGAAACATTAAACACGAAAACCCATTGTAGCTACCAAATAATCAGTTTTCTCTTATTTAAAAATTACCCCAGCACACATAGGTATGGAAATGTATTAAATTTATGAAAAGCGCGCAACTTCTCTTATTCTCTGCGTTTTACCACAGTTAGGTATGCATAATTATTTTGGGAGAGGAAAAACCACAAATTCAACAACTTGGTTGGTTTCATCGCTATATTAAAAACTACTTAGTGTTTTGAACTATGCATTAATTAAACACAAAATCTGCGCCTAGAAATTTGTTATTTGCTTGGTTTTGAACGATTATGTTTTTCAAAACTCTTATTGCACATTTAAGGCTGGTATTTTCATTCATGGATAGATAGACCAAATTTTCTAGATAGCTATTTAATACATATACAATCTACTTGCTAAATCCTACACTTATCTTAGATGAATATACACATGTTTTCTCAATTCTCCAGATAAAATTTTATCTGAAAGGCAATGTCACTATCTAGATGTGAAAATAACGGCTTTTAAACTTAGAAAATAGTTAACTTTTAAATTTCCAAAAAAAAAAATTAAATAGACATTATAATTATGATGGGTAGATATTTTATACTCTGAATTTAAAAAAACATAATTTTTAAGCATACGTAAAAGGATTATATTATAACGATGATATTTGTGGATTCTTTTTAATCAGAAATGAAAAACTACACATCAGTCTGGTTTTGACACATGAACTAGTCGATACCCACGTCTTCGTCAGCAAAACATCATAATATGTCAACAATGTTATTGATTAACTGACTTTCGAGAAATACATATTTGATTTCATTTTTCCTACCTTAAATAAAATTAAAGCTCATATCTCAAAAATGTTTTTTATTGTTCCTAAAGCGTTTGTATGGTACGTGTATTATGTATGTATAAATAAAGAATAAGACAATACAGTAATCCCCTTTTCTCTTTGATAGGTTGGTTCCACGTTGTACGAACCTTCTCGTATAACGCGCTTGTATGAGCCTATATAACGTGTGAAGTGCAAATTATTCACGTTTAACTTTTCCCATAAAAAAGGGTTTAGCATTAAAGAAAAACTATGTCATGAACGATATATTAGCATTTTAATCAAAAAATAGGAACATTTTAAATAATAAACTAATCCATATGCAACTACGGAAACAGTTAATTTCAAATAAACTACATAATATATATGTTCCATGTTCTTACAGTTCAAAAACGAAGAATACTATGAAATAATTGACTTTAATTTTATTAGATTACAATTGACACTTGAACGTATTATGCGCAAACGAACGCGAAATTTATTCTGAACTGTACAAACCATTATAAGCATCACAGTACAATAAATATAACGTGAGAAGTCCACGTGTTATATGTGCGAAAACGTGTTATAAGAGAGGATAACGTGTTATAGAGGTGATTACTGTATTTGGAGAAATAAACCTACTAAAATAAATACAATAAACCAATGTTAATAGGTTTTAACTTTATTACGGACCAACCAGTATTCATTTATCTAAACTTTAAAAAGTAAGTTCTCAAGACAAAACCAAAAACGAAAGATGACAAGAAAATCAATTAACTAATCGTTAATATAAAAACAATAATTAAATTATACTTAATCAAACACAAATTTAGAAAAGACTTATAAATTAATTATAAACTATCATCAAATTCGTGGATGAATGATAGCTTTTCCATCCATAAAAAGGAAAAAAAAACATTAAAATTTTTACATAGTTTGAAAATTGCGAAATTAAAATTTTTGGAAGTTATAAGTCATTAAGAAAATTAAAAAAACACATTTCAATCCCTTGTTTCATTCCTTAAGAAATTAAAAAAGGGGTACTGTAGGTTTACTGTTATAAATTTTTAATTATGATTCCAGCTTTTTCGGTAGGCTTTAAAAAAGTATAAAGTTGTCATATTCGATCAAAAATTCTGAGCATTTTTGATTGGAAATTATAATTGCTAACGTTCTGGGTTTGCTCTTGAAAGTATTTTAAAAAAACCAATGGGAATAACTTATCAACAAATTACAAAAGGATGACCCAATATGGGCCAATAGATGTATTTGACTCCGGACAAAGAGAGGACGTATTTTTATAATAAATAACTTTGCGTGTTCAAAATAACAATTATAATGTAATTTTATTATTTTTATACGTTATTTTGTGGAATTTTATGAAGTCAATGTATTTATAATTAACCAAGTACGTAATCTTCTTTATTTCCTCTATGAACATTTTTAATAACTTCCTTTGTCAATAGAAACAGGACATGATTTCATAAATCCCATAATATGGACACAAATGTTATTTTCTCATTTTAAGGTATAATACTTTTGCTTAGCAGATAATTACAGAGGAAGCAAATTCAATACAAGTATAATCATATAAAGATGAAAAATAATACTAAACGGAAATCAAACTTACGTGTGCCATCAAATCTTGTCGCTATAGTATCTAAGAAAGTATTTTGCGGTGCAAGAAGACCCTTCCGTGCCGGCATCGAAGCTTTCAAGGTCGCTGAACAACCTATAATAGAAAATTGATTTTCTTTAATATAAAAAAATATGTATACAAGTGAAAAATGTTGCCATCAAAACACTTATAACAACCGAAATTTCTGAAAAGCGTTTAATTATTTATCAAAACAAGTTATTAATGACCAAATTTTTTTAATGAAATTTATCATCTAAGATAAATAAGAAACACATTAATTATTAATTCCGATTCTGTAGATTATCTTCAATTTCTTTTGATTTCGAGGATTTTAAAGGATCTTTTATTTTGAAGTAATTAACACTTTGTTATTATTTTTTTTGTGCGACGTTTCGCAGTTTATTACTGCTATTTCAAACGAATATAAATAACGTTAAATTGTATAAAGAATAGTTTTTAACTTTCAAAAATCCTCGAACTAAAACAAATTGAAGTAAATAGAAATCATAAATCGAGAAACATAAATCGAAAAACAAAAAATTTTCTCGATACAAGGATCAAACCCAGCACCTACCAGTTTTGGAGCGGTAACCTTGACCACTCGGCTACCAGCAAGCTTACCGATTAATTATTTATTTTTTTGATAACGAATGTATTAGTAAATAAAATTGACTAGAATTTACAGATTTAAAATTTTTAAAGTAAGTGTGATTAATTGTTTAAGAATTGAACAAAAGTGAAGAATAATTTAAGACTAAAATTTATTTAATTTCTACCCTTCTTTTCACATTTAATATTTTATGTGCTTTCAGTAATAGTTAGAGTTTAAAGTATACTTAGAGCATACTTAGTTTCATATAGTTTAGGCCATTATGGTTCTAGATAATTCTATCAAATAGAATTCCGTGAGTAAACATAAATAATGTAATTATTTCATTAAATTCATTGAACCAAATGGGTATAGTTCTTGTCAAACAATTGGATAATTGTCTTTGGAACATAACATACGTCAAACATTTTGAAACTCCAAGGGTGTTGGTACTAAAAGTTGGTGAAAACTGTTGAATGTTGCTGACACTTTGAAATCGTACCACCTTTAACTTTATTAGATAGTTACTCATTTAAATTCATAAAGTACAAATATGTTAATTTTTCTCTTTGTAAGTATTTAATGGATTACAATTGTAAATAATAATCAAGCGTACGTATTTAATTAATATGATTTTCCTAACTTTCTTAAACTAGCTATGTACATCAAAATTAATCTTTTTTGCTACTAATATTGTGCCTCTAATTAATGTATCTCGTTAATAAAGTTTAAGTTTATAGATAATTGTTTCCTTGATTTTTATTTAAATATTCACCATTAAAACTAAAGGATGTCTTAACAAAGAAAAATATTTAATAATAGATGTTAAAAACCTTGCTTGCATTGATTTTTGTATTATTGGTTCAGTTCATTTTTTTTTCTTTTGGTGAATTTTATCAATATGTGCAAGCAAGGCCTTTAAAATATGTTTAAATAATGTTATTTTCTCATTTTTAGGCTTTCATCAAATCAATCATTGTCTGAAATTTGAACTAACTAATTGTTGTCATTTGACTCAACTTTTGGCATTTATCAGTTGTGTTGGCTGTAAATATTTCACAAACAGTTACTATAAATTAATGTTAACTTCTAATTACTCCAAAAAATATACTAAACATTCTAATTTAAACAAACACTTAAACTTGACTTTCACATGCACCTTTGAAGGTAGGCAACAGGAGATTTTATTTATTTTACTCTTTTACTTTTGGTAATATTTCTATAGACGTGCATTCCATCTATTTGTAGAACCTTTTCAAAGTTAAATATTTCATAAATATAGAAATACTTAGTGGATATAAAATTTTACAACGGATTCATGCGTTGTCATCAAGAGTAAGCATGTATACCAAACTTCAGCATGATAAAGTGCTGGGAAGTGAAAAATGAGATTATAACTTCCGTACCTTACAAACAAATGAACAACAAAGTGACCCAATTGAAGCGAGATAATAAAAAAATATATCCAATAATTTTATGTGAATAACATTGGTTTTGCCGTAAGGCAGTAAACCCTGTCGCCGTAAGGAAACAAAAGATAGGTTTCAATTGGAACTTATTTTTAGCCGACGAAAAATTAACGTATATATATTTTTACTTTTATGAGTCGTTCGAAGTTGGTTTAATTTTAATTTTAAAAAAATAAATCATCTTCACAAGGTGGAAAAACAGGGGTTGACTGATGGCTTTTACACTAAATTAGGAATCAAATTCATTATCTCAGCCGTAAAAATGCGTTGATTCGAAATGTTTTTGCACAAAAATGTTAGTCATTAAGGATTTTGCAGCATCAATTGGAAATTATTTAAATTTTTTCCGACCTCCGAAAAATTGAACTGGTCTGTACGGATAGCAAAATTTCATTATGAACGATCTCTAAATGTCTTGAAAAATTTTTGGGAACAGAATTTTAGAAAATTTTCCAAAACTCAATATTGAATTAAGCTTGAAGTAATTATTATAGCCAATGAGCCAATTCAGAAGAATTTGAGGATAAATATGATTTGGGAAAGGTAATCTTAGGAAAATACCTCAAAATTATATTAAGTTGAAAATCCGAAAAACCCAATTTTGAGTTTTCCTCGAATTTAAAAAACATACATATAAATGGTAAAGTTATTCTAAACAATTTGATAATAAAAATAAGGTTTGCTCAATATTTTCAAACTACCGAAAATGAGGATTTTTGCTTTTAGACTAGCGGATATTTTCAATTATAACTTCCAGGATCAATGTTTCCCGAATTTAATTAATAAATTGGAAAGCTTAGGCTTCTAGACTACAGATTTTGCCTAAAATTAATAAAACAATACATACCGAAAGTGCTTATTGCGTTACAATTAAATATTATAATATGCTTCCTGATAACATGAAATCACTTAGCTGTTCTAGGAAGTTATTGGGGAAAAAGTTGGGAAACTGGATTCAATTTGTTGGCTGGAACTATTAGTAAAATGTTTCTTATATGATTATGTTACGGCATTTACTTTATATTTACTTTGATAATTTGTTATTAGCCATGCTATTGTTTGTATATATTATATACTTCTTCTGGTTCTATGAACAAATGTAATGCACATGGCGAATTAGCAGGGGTGCTCGCGGGCGGCCAAAATAAGGGGCGACCGCAGGCCACTTATAGTTTTATCAAACATTTTTTTTTTTTGAATTTTTCAAAATTTAACTTTTAATTTGTCGAATAAATAACCTCAACTTTGAATAATATGCAAAGATCTTTGATTAAACCGACAAAAAAAGGAACAGTTAAGCGAAAAACCGACTATTGGAATTCAAGAAGTGTTTGTTGGTATTCAAATCATTCAAATAATACTCGAGACGCTTTCGAGACGACATATATTTTAAGGTTACAAATAATATCCGTTACGAAATGTTTTAGTAATCAAATATAACAATGTGTGTTTAAATAAAATGTATTAAATGTAACGTTTCGGAACCCAAATTTGAACTATTTTCGAACATTGATTTCGAGGTTCCCTGCAATACAGATTTAACTGAATATATAGTCCAAATAACATTTATAACTAATTTTTCGGATAAAACATTTCCCTCAATTTTTCCACAATTGTAAAATATTCAGTCTACCTCGTTTTTACTATCAAGGTGGAATAAGTTTGAAATTTTGGTACGTCACTCAATATAAGTTTATATAATTTCAAACAGGTTTTTCCGAGCTTTCCAACTATCAAAATTTTAACTATTTTTTTAACTCTTTTCAAATGTAATTTTTTTAATAGGAGCACATACTGAAGCATTTTCCTGAGTATTGCGTTTAATTTTATTTTTTTTGAACAAAGGAACGTAATGAAATACTAGTCGAATAAAACAAATTTTTTTTCTGTTTTTTGAAAAACATTTGAAAGTTCAAAAAAAATTATATTATAGAGAATGTAAAAAACCAAAAGACAGTATCCCTTTTTTAAAAAAATCTCTTAAGAATCTTTAATCAACGTTCATAATGACGAAATTCCGCTAACTGTACAAATGGTATTCTTGAATTATCCGGGAATATAAAAATAGTTGTAAATTGTTATTGGAAGTCTTTAACGACATAAATATTTTTATACAGCTGAGATATGAATTATATTCCAAATTCAATGTACAAACTAAGCTATCAAACAACCTCTTTTTGCTACTTTTAAGACGATTTGAATTTTAAATTTAAATGGGAACAACTTCAATATGTACTCCACTGAGTATATATACCCTATCCAATAAAAAAAGAATTATGAAAAACGGATAACACTATGGAAAATGTCGGCTTGTTATATACGTGTCGAACTGAGATTGCCTTTCTTTTTATCGATTTTCCCAAAAAATTATCTAAAGATGCAGCACGTTAGATCTTTGCATGCGGATGGCCAATACCTTAGGACTGGCCCTGGTAATGCACCTCTATAAAAATATCACCAGAAATAAAAAAAAAATATATTGTAATACATACATAAATTAATTAAGGTAGTAACTACTCTTACTATAATCTTACCCTCTAAAATTTGAAAAAAAAAACTTGCTAACCAAAAAAAGAACCGACGGAAAAGGAAACCCTTTTAAATCATAATGCTTAAGCACTCCAATATATAAAATAAACAAATTTTGTATCGACGCCAAATAAAAAATCAACGACTATTAATTATTATTAAAATAGTTAAAACAAATAATAATAATAATAAAAATGTGAAAACTCATACTAAGTCTTGCATATCATTCGCCCGGTATTGTAAACGAATCTTCAATTGTTATCATTCATTGTTGTAAATAATTAATTTGTGAATTTGATGATTTTTCGCACCGACTCAAATTATGTCAAAGCATTAGTTGACATTAGTTTGGGAGCTTAAATTTTGAGATTTAACAAGATTTTTTTTATTTCAATACCATTTTTTGTTAATTTTTTTTTTATCACGCTTTGAATGCTGTAATATACCAATTATTAGATTGGAAGTATGTTTATTTTTAGAACTCTTAATTAGAAGAATTTTAATTTATAAATAATTAAAGACTGTTTAAGATGATAGAGAGAAAGTCATAAATTACAAATCTTTTATGATAAAATTAAACGATCAACGATAAAGTTTGAAAATTGTTATACGGCAAATATTGTTTTCAAATAATTCATTAAATAATTTCGAGAAAGCTTATAGAGACCAAAAATTATTTCTAAGAAAAATATAAATCAAAGGAATAAAACTAAAGAAAAAAAATCGAGAAAAAAATATTAGAGTATTTTAGTAAAATTGCTATATCGCAAGAATAAAGGTTCTATAAGTGATAAAAAAACTTATGAGACAGGTGAAATTAAGCTAAAATAAATGTAATAAAAATAAATTTATCGGGAGCTTTTATTCAAATATGAAATAAAATTAAAGTAAATCCCATATTGTTCACAATTAACTGAGTGAAAATATGTGTTCCCGTAAGAAAAATTGCAATGAGGTGTGAGGTCGTTAAAGTCTAGAAATAAAACTGTTTTAGTGTATTTTCCACGAAAATCTCATTGCTTCTAATGCAACATCGTTTTTTTCTTTTTTTTTTCATACACTTTTCCAACTTTATTTTTTCTTTATGTTATTACGTGACATAAAAAGTATGGCTTTGCATATATATTAAAATTTAAAATTGTCTTTTGATCATCATTCTGTTTTGATTTGTACATCAAAAAATTCTTACCTCACTTAATTTATATTAAAATGGCTTTTAAATACGATGGGACAGAAATTTTGTATTTTATTTTATTATTATTTTTTTTAATTTCACCAAGTGCAAAGCAATGTATGAAATGTGAACGTAATTTAATGTCAAATATCAATATTACCTACATTGAATTTTATAAGAAAAAGTTGGAAAGTCTTCAAATGATCAAACAAAAAAAGCTTCGCATCATATATTTCACCTCGGAAGTTAAATAAACGAACGAACAACTTCATGGACCACAGTGGAAACTCAACGATCGCAGAAAAAGGTTAATATTATTCAACATTTGTCGCCATAAATTTAGTCAATTTCAAAAAGAATTTTGCAAATAAAATCAAACGGCTTTTCATGCCTTCCGCATTTTCATATATTATTTGAAATATTACTTTCTTTAGATGATGTTGTACATTTTAATACACAAACCAATGCTTACATGACACAATAATATCCAAACAAGTACCTACCTCATTCTTTATAGATATTTTTTTTATGAAATGCAAATCAATTTGCTTTGGGGCAAAATTGACTTCTATATTTGTTAAAAAGTATGTTCTTTAAAGAAAGGATATTGAGTCTCATATTTTCTTTTGATGATAAATGCTATAGCAATATGTAGCTTAACTAGAAATAAAGCAAACGATATTTTTTACTTTATGACATCATTTCGTTTTTCTGGACAAAAAGAAGTTTATTAATAGTATTTGATGAAACGAAATTGTAAGTCAATAAATAAATAGAATTTTGCTACTCATTACTGGAAATCAGTTTTAGATCAACAACGACGGCTTTGTTAAAAAATTCAAGTCAAAGTTAGTGGTTTTTCTAAATTCTATTTATTTATTACGTATTTCAGAGAAAATAAAAAAAAACGTATATTTAATGAAGAATACTATATACTATAGATACATATGGTTAGAGAAGAACTTTTTGTAAAACCGTTCGGATACATGTTTGAAATTAAAATAAACTTTGTAAATTATAACGATTTCATTTCAGTTACCTTTATTCACTACTACACTGTGCAAATCTCTACAACCTTCGTATACTCTACTAATGCTACTAATTACCTTTCAATTTCAATACATCGCTTTTCCTGTTTTGAGAACAGAATTTTTTCTACATTCACCGTTCTATCTTTTCATTGTGTAGGTATCTTTTATTATATTCGCTAAGATTGTATAAATCGATATTTTTATTTGATGTAAATATTGAAACCCTGCATCGATGTAAAACGATAAATCGGTTGAGAACATTAATTTTTTGTCAACATCGAATACTTTTCGCAGTAATTTTTTTACTCACACGTATGTGCTTAAATATATTATTTGTTCTCTGTTTTGCTGACATATTATACACCGACTATTGGCAAAGATATTTTATTTTTACTCAGTTTTAAATTTAAAAAATAATTTTTTAAACAAATAGTTTATTCGTCCCTAGGAAACAGAAAACATTTTTTTCAAATTTAAAACCTTAAAGCACAAGTGGTCAGTGCAGGTCATACTTTTAGTTTTAAAAATATATTTGTTACCTCGCGCAGTTAGCATGGGTCTTATTTTATGTGCCCCGCCTTGGATATCCTACAGACATCGTTGTCCATGTCAGAAGTCTGGACTTTTTTTTTTACTGGTAAGTTGACTTTTCTTTCCCTCTGACTCAATTTACTTTCCTGCGTTGACAATAAAAGTGGATCTTTTTCATTTACTCGATTAATGTCCATTACACGTTAAATGAGTTATTTTCATGGGTTGTTTTTTGGACTAAACAATAAAGTCAAATTTTTTTCTTAATGATTTTTGTACGACGTTTCGTCGCCTTTCGGGGCTTTATCAAGTACTGTAACTTTTTAAATACAATCGTGAACACTATCTAGAAAGGATAGAAAGGATTTGTAATGAAAATTACAATTTAAAACCAACCATAGTTTAGTGCAAAAAAAACCCTATGAAAATAAGTAAATTAGCCTCTTCTTCACTTGGTTTATAACGTAATTGATTAGAAACCAGTAAGGTGATGGTTTTAGTCGGTAGGTGCTTTATGCTAATCCGACACTACTCTTCCTTCCGGGTGTCTTTCAAACTTCCCTCCCCATTACTTATACAAGAAAAAAAGCACATGCGCAGTCGTATTTTGCTTTGTTTTTTCAATTATTGTGTACTGCTAGGTGAACGTATAGTCTCAATTAAGTTCCGCAACAAATCTATTTTTTCTCGCTCATGCTGCATCTAAAGAAGTAAAACTTCAAAAATAATTGAAGATACGATCATTGAAATGGAATAAGTCGGTTAAGCTTTTTAAATTTTTTACAATTTTTCACTGCATCGGCTCGAATAAAGTATTCGTTTAAATTTTAACTATTTTATTCATAACTAAATAAAAATAATAATTTAATATTATAAAAAGTCTGGGTGTACTTATGGACGCACGTTACAAGTTGTACTTCAGTGTAAAAGCCTTTTTTTATTTTTAGTTCTTATGAATGTGCACAAGAGCTCCACGAATAAATGGTGGAAGGAGAATGATCAATATGATAATGGTTGCAACTAGAGAAAAAATAAAATATTTACATTTATTAATTTATAAGTATATATCCCACATCGTATTTTATAATAATTGTATAGATGTTTTTAGTAAAATCTTAATAAAGGTCAACAACGCAAAAGAACAAAAATATGGAAAAGCTCTTTTGAATTTTGCAATCGAATGAATGCAAGAGACATATTATTATATTAAATGCAAATTATTTCCATTAATTTCTCCAAAATGTGTATATTCAATTCAATAAAACATGTACAATGACCAATTATGTAAAGATGAGTTCTGTGAATGCTGATTTGAATAATGTGATTGATGGTCGAAGCTCCCAAATTATATTGAGTGTGAATAAATAATTGGAATAATCAATAACAGGATACAAAAGCGTATGAAGAAGTTTTTGAGAAACGAGAACTCGGTTCATAATTTCCAACCATTAAAAATATAATTAAATTTTCAAATTCAGTAATTCCAATAAAGGTTCTAAAGTTCTATTAAATTAGTTGTTACGAAAGCTATATAAAACCAATATAACCAACTAAAATGCTCCATAAAATTGAAAGAAGCAGTGCTTGCTGGTGTTCTGTTAATACTTCAATTATATTTTTAGTTACAGAACATTTTAAATATTATGGTTTTGAAATTGTTGACCTGTTTGTAAGATTATTTAATTATATTTTAATTTAAAATAATAAACTGATAACGATTTTATAAAATGTTCAAAATATAAGATACTAATTACAACAGAATTCATATACGAAATATTTTCTATAAGGGACATATCCGATTATGTAATTCAAGAGTAAACAAATACAATTCGCTATAATTGCGCTAATGAAACAGTTCACTCTTGAAGACTGGGGAACTCTAATTAGGTTTTGTTATTGAAATTTAAATGCTGAGTCGAAACTAATTAAACTATCAATTAAACATGTTGTAATTTGAATAAAATTTTGTAATAATTAAAAAAAAACATTGTGAAAAATAAAATGTTTCAAAGCTTTCAACCTCAAAATAAATTGTTTTTTCGTTCCCAATTGCGTTCCTATATCATCAATTATTTTAAATAATCAATGAAAAGGCAAATTCAAGGCTTAACACTTTAAAATATTTCTCCTATTAATATTATCTTAAAATATATAATTTTCCAAAAATATAACAATATTATTCATAATAATATTGCTTTGTTTACTTATTATAGTATCAACATATTTAGTTTTATTAAAAGATAATCAAACAGAAAGGGAATGGTTTTGATTAAGTAAACAGTTGGTTCTTAAAATAAACATTTTTACTAAATCCGTAAAAATTGTGGAGCATTTTAAAAACAAACATTTAAAAGGTTATTTTTGCTAACGACAAAATGTGTTGGTCAGCAGACACCATACTAGTCAACAAATTTCTCATGGAATAATATTGAGTTTTTTATATTTTTATAAAAATAATAATAAATATAAACCATTATTTTTTTAAGCTTAAAACAAATACTTTGCTAGAAATTACAATCGATTTCAAAATGCAATACATTCAGTATCTATATTTTATACATAAATAATTTTCAAAAGTTTAGTTCCGATTGTTTTGAAATTTTTACACTTCGTTGTATTCATACCCGCGCATGTTTTTAGTAAATCAGAAGACTTAATAGAATCCCACATCAACAGGTAAAGTGGAGGATGTTGCGGGTTGATAAGGGTGGTTTTTTATAATTATTTTCGCCGTTAAATCTCTATTTTCAGTTTTAAAACGATTTTTCGCAACCGTTAATTAAACAGTGTCTATTATGAAGCAAAGTTACAATAGGTACAGCAAGGAACGTAGCAAGTGGCTAAGGGAGGAGTTTTTCAAGTTTCACAAACATTTTTTCATTAAATGTTCTAACTTTAATTCAAAATCATAGGGAAAAATTAAATAGTACTAATATTGATCATATTTCATTATTTTTATCGATACAAATCGATAATCAAAAGAATATTTTTGGTTTTATGAATCCGTAACAATGTGTAGAGCAATAGGTAAATTCTATAATTACATAATATTAATTATGATTGATTATTAATTAGTAAATGAATTTAGTTGTTACACCGTGACAATAATTAATTGGTGATTAATTTCAATAATCACGAATAATAAGTTAAAAATGTTAGCTCAAAAGAATGCATAACCACAAGAAAATCATAATTATTATTTATATTAATGAGTTAACTAAAAAAATTGAATTTGTTATTGAAAATTGAATAAATCTTAATTTAGAATAATGTTTTTAAGAAGACAAAATAAAACAAATGAAACTTAAACAGATCGTATGTAGAATTCGAATAATAAAAAAAACATTAGTATTATATAAAATTATATGTCTCTATTAGTTACTTCCCATGAAATATTCACAGACCAACATTGAAACAACAGACGAATGGCAAAAATTAGCATTTAAATAAAATCGAAATGATAGTTGAAACAAATGATGACAACTAGTTTGATCAAATTGGAAACAATGATTGTTGTGTTCCTTCTATTGTTTTTGCCAACATATACATAACATTCATCTGCCTTTAAATATTATGACTAATAACTTCCCGTGAAATATTAACAGCCCATCATTCACACAAGTGACAAACAACTTTCACAGAAATACTAATAGCCCAACACTGACACAACTTGGGGTGCCACCCGCACTTTATTTTAAAGAATTGTACGTTATTTAAGTCAACTGTACTCTATACTTTATAAGCAAAATAAAGTAAAAAAGTAAAAATACTTTATTTAGCCTGACTCTATTTCTCTGGAATTCATATTACTTGTAATATACAAAAAATGGTTGGTTTTAAATTTTTTTTGTGTAAAATAGAAATGGAAATTAATTAATAGTCATAATTACTTGTTGTGACGCAAAATATGTTTTTAATAAAAATGACATTTAGTAAAATAAATCGTTCTTTATTATGTTCCATGGTACTTTTTTTCTATCTTTAAGAACCAATACACTTTATTTGCGGAAAAAAGTGGCGTCCTTAGACACAACTGACAAATGGCAAAACTTGACAATTAAATGAAATCGAAATATTAGTTATAACCATAACAATCATTAGTTATTGCAAATTTCACTCACACTTATGTGTTTACAATACTTATTCTCTATCTTGACTGCCATATGTACATTCGTTTGTCTATTATTATATTATTAATAATATAATATGTAAATTTATTTTAATTCTTATTAAAATAGATATAAATAATGATGCCTGTAAATTTAAATCCAAATTTATAGTCAAAAATATAGTTAGATATTAATTTTACAGATTAATAGAGAATTGATATGGCGAAGGTAAAATTTAGAACTTAGAATTTAATGTTTATATGAGTACTGTTTTTATTAATAAACGGTTTATATTACTACTATAAGAAAATCATAGCGAGACATGGTAAGCCATTTTTTTTACATGCATTAAATTCTCCAAAAAGTTATAAAATTTTTAAAAAGTTTTAAAAATTCAAAACAAATGCTTAACTTATTTCATATTTACAAAAATCACAAATATGAAAATCACAAAATTTAGGGCAATGCAATGTTTAAATATCCAAAAAGATTTGAGGCTTTTGATTTATGTTTTTCATGACTATTTTATTTGTATGTAGATTGAGAAGCTTTTCGATCAATTGCGAAATCAGTTCACTGTTCTAATCGAATTGGGCATCATCGAATTCTGAAATGTATGGTTTACCTATATCGCCTATATCTATATGGTTACGAAATATGCTCAAACCTCATTCCGTAATTGGATTCCATACCCTTTCTCCATTTGAAACATCAAATCATTTTACACATGCACCTTCGAGTTTCGCTCAAAAATCAATGGTTACTTTTTTTTATTTTTGAAGTGCTATATAAAGACACTGTTGTAGCAGAAGAAATAATGAGATTCACTTGATTTCTTGAACAGTAAAAACTTTTTCACCTCGACAAAATAAATCGTTTTCACCGCCGACGTTATTCTTACGTGATTTGATGTTTTCATATAAATTATATTTTTGTAATTTGTATTTGTAAATATGTAGGTTGTTTTTATTTTTTCAAAAAATCTGAGCAGATAAAGTTCCAGAATATTCTCTGAAAAATATTGAAATATTTCATGATAAATGGAAAAAAAGAAAAGAAAAAAATATCCTTCGCTCGAAGAGTTGTATCATTTAAGTAATTCTTTCAATATTGCTGTATGACTATTTTCATATTAAGAATCGTTTGTCGTTACCAATTATTTTTAAATTGATAGAAATGTCATTTTTAATTTTTATTGCACTAAAACAATAATATTTTCAATGCGGATGCTTGAAATCAAACTGTTATTTTTTTTTCAATTAAATTATATTGAATTTAACACAAATATTTTTACGTTCTACTTACACAATATTTTTTTTTAAAACTGAGGTATTAAAATGAATGTATATTTTTGTGAAATGCACAAATTGTGAACTACTTTTTTTTACATAGTCAACAACAGTAAATAAAATGCAAGAAATAAGTGTTTTTCTTTATCAGGTAGTTTACAAGTGCATATATAAGTACAGCAATTTTAATTTTAATTTATACTTTTGGTTACCAATATCTAAATTTTATAAAAGTAATAAATGTAAAAAGTAATAAAGTAAAAGTTAGAAATGAAAAATGTATATATGTGCATATTTTTATGTAGATAAAGATCGATTAAAACGGTTTCAAATTGAATCTATTATTACAGGATAACGTGACGTATAAGAACCAGAACAGTTATGATTTGTAGGAAAAAAGTTATACATTTTAGTAAAGCTTTAAAGAAATCGGAAATGAATTTTGAGTCGGAAGCTTAGAATTCTTTGTAATGAAAAATAAAAAACTTTATCACATTATATTTCTGTAAGGTAGAATGATGTGACTTTTAAAATATAATTTTCAATTCCCAGTTATTTACTTCTACAATCATTTTCCGAATGACTTTTTCTTTGTAAGATTTTCTTAAAATTTTCAATTAGTTTAGAATATTTTTAATTCGCTGGGGTAAGATAATTTTGACTCAATTAATATACTTTAATTTTAATAAATAATTCGTATTATTAAATCAAGCTTTACTATTAGGTATACATCATAGCAAAAATTATAATAATTCAGATTTAAATGGCGACATTTTAATTTCGGAAAAAGTTTTCACATCTTGCAGAGTTTTTTTTAGAGGGAATTGTCCTTGAGAGAATCAGATTCGGGGAAATTAACAAAAACAGTACCCTTTATTTTTTCTTTATGTCAATTTGTATTAAAACTTACATGGAAAAAAATACAATAAAATTTATAATCGTTACCTGAGCCTTGACTTTGGTATCTTAGTCTTCACAATATTCTATTTTAAAATTTACTTTGTACCTACATTTGAATTTTTACGCTACAATATCGTAATTATACAATAGTTTTCTGTAATAAATACCAAAAAAATACGATGTTACATTGGGTAGTTTTTCTGTAAGTGTATGTGAATATATACCATATACAAGTGAAAGAAACCGAATTACTAATAACCTCCTCCCTCTACTCCTACTCTCTGATTTCTCAACAAACACATGCGTACTAACGAATATGTTAATAAGAATGTGTGCTGTTTAAGGAGGACAATAAATGTAGAGACTTCAAAAAATTAATTTTCTTCTGTATAAATCGCTTGTAAAACTATTCAAAAATATTTTTTTTAAATTTCAAGTAAAAATTGCAACTCTTTCAAAAGTTATAAGCGAATAAATGAGTGCCCCGCGTGACATGTAAAATGGAGGGATCGAGCAGCTTCTTGGAAAGTATGAAAGCTCACAAAGCTCGCAAAAAGAAGTTTTAAGTGGAAAACGTAGTATATGAACGTAGTAAAAGAATTGCAATTTGGTTCTGGAATCCTTGATTAACGGTCAGTTGTTTAAATTAATTAATTACTGTTTTAAAATAACCTTTTTTTCCATATTTTTTTAAACGCAGTTTTCTAGAAACTACGGTTTTCGATTTGCGTTCAGTATAACTTGCAGACTTTTTACTCAAACCATATCAAATTTAACATACATTTTCTTTATATATATACGCTTTATTTGAAGTACAAATATAAGCAATATTTTTTTCTTACTATTTTTAATTAAAAAAAAAAGACCAAAAATTGTACTTAATTTTCACATTCTAAAAAAAGAAGTTTAGATTTTTTTATTATTATAGTCCCAATAGAAGAGACGGTTATAAAAAAAAAAAAGTTTTTTTTTTGATCTCAAATAAAATTTGTAATATCCAGAATATATACCAACTCCCTATTCGGTTGGTGACATATAAAGTGCAGCCACTGATATCTCCGGTATTTTTCAAGAAAAATATATGATAATTTTAGTAATTATTCTTCAATATAGGTATGTTGAAATTATCCTCAAAGTTTCAATAAAATATATTTATTCTTTGATATGTTAAAAAAAATCTTGAAACTCGCCCTAAATACACCGTCCTACACCTATTTTCCTCCTTAAAGTAGTAATCTTAAAGTAGTGACGTAAAATAACAAAACGTTGTTTTGGGTCCCGCACTGCAGTAATGAAGAACAGAAATTACGATATTGTATTATAGTAATATTTTATGTAACTTTTTCCGTATTCGCTCTGTGTGAAACTATAGTAGAGGAATTTAAGTCGACACAAGCATTCCCGGTGGTCAGTTTATGTGTTATAGTGGACTATTATTAATGAAATTAAAGGAAATATACGTGATAATTTTTATTTTATTTTAATAAATATAACCAGAGTTGTTGTGAATTGTAAAAATACCAGCAGGAAAAACGAATGTTCAGTTTATAAATTTTCAACGGCTAAATGAAAATAAACCAAAGAAATCAGTGGATAACTGCGGTTAGAAAACAAAAGTAAGTAGTACCAAAACTCTAATTTTATCAATCGGATTAACAATTTGTAACAAACAAAAATTTGTAAGAAAAAATTAAAATAATTGGAAAACCTACTGGTAGCCGAGTGGTCTAGGTGACTGCTCCAAAACCAGTAAGTAGTGGGTTCGATCCCCATATTGTGTCAAAAATTATTGTAATTATTAATTATTATGTAATCTATAAATCGCTCATAACCATGCTGTTTATGGGACTTTTAAATAAATTAAATTAAAAAAGAATGAAATCCATAACTAAATAAATTAAATTTAAATTTTTTATTTTTATTTTCTAACTTTTAACAAAAGTTTTTTTTTAATATCTACCTATTTCATTATATTTATTTTTCTTCATTGTCTTCAATTATTTTTACTGTATTTTCCATTATTTAATAATTTTCCTCATATTTTTTGATTATATTCACTTAAATACGAAACTATAAACATTATAAATTGTCACATATTTTAGGTAGATATTTTTCTTTAACTATTTATAACAGATACTTTTTATTCTGCAAATTATCACTAACATGCATATGAAAACATATTCCAACAGTCCGCTGTAGTTTATATCTTGAATGGTGTATGGCGCTGTAGTCACACATAGCGAATAATATATACCAAGCAGGTACTTAAGGGTAATTTTTTTCAAATTACTTGCATATATTTATCAATTTACATTATTGTCTCTTAAATGTACAAGTTCGAAAGAAAATATGGACATATGTAGTACAGATACAAAAACATCATTACAGTTAAAGTATTTTTTACAAAATCATTAATTTACTTCGTCCTTCTATACATAAATCTCTATTTTATTTTAGCGAAGAAAAATAAAGAAAACAGCAGTGTGTTTAATAGATTTTAAATTTTAATTTTGTACAAAATCGAATGAATTATACAATACATTATTGTAAGTATAACTATATTTTTGTAGTTAAATTAAAAAATAATAAATGAAAAAAACTAATTAAATAACAGAAATATAATTTATTTTTGTGAAAGCATTACTTCGTTCCATATTAGTTTTAAAAAAAGATAATTGTAAAAAAATTAAAAACTTACACCAAATAAAAATTGCAATTATTAGTACAAAAACAATTATAACTACTATAATTGTCCATGTTTGCATCATTTTACTAATACTTCACTACAATAGACACAATTGATAAAAAATATCTCGAGAAATGCTAAACAAACAGTTATTTAGTTAAGTAAATAGTTTGCCACAATTCCTTCGCTATCTCTTCAACAACTAACCTTATTTGATTCGATCGAACTGAAGAAACATTGCATGAGAGCTCTATGTACACATGAAAAGGGAATGATTTTGTCTCAATAAATTGACTGCCGATGAGTTATTAGCCTTCGAAGTTCTTCATAAGGAAAATTACCATGAATGGAATGTTATAGATACATTCCAATCAAGAACTCATATCGTACGAATCAGCCAAGGTTTTGCAATTTTAGTTTTTTTTTTTTTTTTTTTTTTTTTTGTTCATAAAACTTGCCGTTGAAATATCGTTTGTACGTGGCATGCTTTATTTGATATTTTCATTAGCTCTCATTCAGGCAAGTAATGTAGTAAATTAGTTTAAATGTATAAATTGAGTAGATATTTCTTTTAGATATTATTATCGAACTCATATCCGAGTCGCTTCAATATCATTCGACACGCTTAATGAACATAGCGATGTATAGAAAAAATCACGTTGGAAAAATATAATATTGAACTTATAATACTTGTAAAATAAATTGTAAACTAATGTAACCATCAATTATTTTAACAGTTACGAATCTAAATATTTGTAGAAGGAAATACAATGATTATTAGAATAAATATGTCAGTTGCTCGTAATTATAATCTTCACTGTGAAATTCATTTGTAAATATTATCAAATATTTTTATTATCAATTGGCAAAATAAATGACAGAATATAAAACAAGCTAACAAACTATTTTAAACACTAAAATAAATAAAACTATAAATGCTTAAATATTTATTTAATACCTTTTAAGTTTGTGGTATGATAATCTTCATAGTTCTCATATTAAATAATATACCCTATTTTATTTTTATTTTGAAAAAATTCAAAATATTATAAAAAAAATTATCCCTTAATTCAAGGTCAGTTGACTTTATTGTAGCACTGTGGTGAAATGGCAATGAAATTTTATTATTCTTAATCCCCATTTTTATCAACCTTGATTTAGAATGATTCTAAATCATAACTTGAAATGCATATCATATTATACTTTGCCTGGGATAAAATAGTAAAATTACTTTCTTGTAACCAAAATTAAATGAAGCGTAATTAATATAGAGCTTATCCTTTTTTTATTGTTGTATTATCTATGTACTGTGTAGGTATATTACTTTTTTAAGTTGATTTTTTACGATTGGCTACACTTAATTTAAAGACGATATTTTTTACATTCTGATTCCGAGAATAACGTAGTTCTTGGAAAATTTGCATTTAAAAAAAGTTTAAATTAAAAGAAAATATTTATAGCATTAGATATTGATTTTTTGTGAAATTAATTAAGTTTCCTTTCGTTTGCTTTAATGCTTTTTTTTGTATTTTTTGAGAATAAATTGAGGTTATAAAAAAACACAATAATAATCATAATTTTTTCACACTTTTCAGTATTTTTTTTTCCAATCTCTGAATAAACTTCAATCAAAATATTTAATTGAATAAGTAATAAAGCATTTTGAAATCATTCAACAAATAAAAGAAACATACATATAAACATGGGGGTGTCATTCTTATATGGCAGGCTTTGGTTCCCTAAACTTTAAGATTTCGTAAGAGTCAAATAAGTATACAAAACCAAAAAAAAAAGAAATGAAATACAGAAAAAAGCTTTGAATTTAATGTTGCGGAGGCTTTTATCCATAAGTATTTATAAATCGCTTTTAAACCAATGTGTTGATATTGCATATTTTATTATTTTTAATCGTTATTTAACGTCGCTTTATGCCTACTATGATCTTTAGGGACTCTAGGGTTAATAAACATCCATAATCAAGAAATATCGAAAATTTTGCCGATACGAGGATCAAACCCAACACCCAACACCAATACCTTCCAATTTGGGGGGGGGTCACCTTGACCAATCGGCCACTAGTAGATCAATTTTTATTTCTGTTTTCATATAAAAGTGACCAGAAAGTTTAATATTAAAAAATACTGATTAAGATTTGTTATTTCAGGAGTTTCGTTTTTTACTAAACGAACCAGAAAACATTATTACGATAAGTTATCATAACTTTAATGTTTTATTATGTCTATTATCGATGTATTTTTTCTATTTTTTTTTTGTGCCTGAAAAAAAATCTGTTCTACAAATAAATTTCCAGATACTAAGTATTTTTGAAAATTATCGGTAATTAAAAAATAAAAGATAACTTATAGATAACATAAGTGTGTATAAATGGACACTTTTCTTCTGAAATATTTTCATTATCTTCTGTTTGCAAAATAGACATGTTTACCAAATTTGCTTTGCTGGACAAATCATATAATTTAAACTTAAAATAAGATTGAAATATATCTTTTAATACATAAGGTATAATATATAGGCTCGAAGAGTTTCATCCCATTTTTAAATAAATAGTAGGTTAACTAACTTCAATAGCGTAAACATGTAACAATAGTTACATATTTTTCTTGTTCTTATACATATCATAGCTAATAAGCTAAGTAATTTTATAGTTGATTTTAAAGTTGGCAATTAAAATAGATTTTCTGCGATAAGAAGACATCAATTGCTGTTGTATTCTGATGAGCTTTTTTGTCTTTGAAAAAAATTTAGGTATCTAAACCGCGCAGTGTGAAATTTTAATTGTGCAGTGCGAAAATTGGTATTAAAAGCTCAACTTGCGCAGTAGAAAACCACGCAAGCAGAGAGATTGTTATGTTTTTATTAAACGTTTACTAAACAAAGTACTTGAATAAATATTCAAAATCATAAAATAAATGTACAAACTTTGTTAGTTTTATGACGGTCTTTTACGAGGGTTGACGAGGGATTTCAAAAATTATGTAAGGGTTGATGATTAAAAAAGTTTGGTGGTCCTTATTCTAAGCGAATTAATCCAAGCTTTAATTCTTTTTTAACATTGATTAATACTTATTTGTTAGTGTATATTAACTTATTTATAATAGTGCAATAGAGCAAGAAGTGTAATTTGTAATTTTTACTTATAAAGTTAGTGTTATCTATTTACTTTTTCACTTTGACGTGGAAAACATTACAAATTTTTGGCAAATATTTCATACTAGTTTTATTCACCTTGGCGATAATATTTTGTAAATTACTTAAAAAAACACGTTTTATCGTTGTAATTTTCACTTGCACATATTTTGTTTACATAGATTTATACGTTATCAAAAAAAAATGACATCATTATTTTGAATGCCAATCGAAGATATTTGATCATTGAAATACTCTATTACAAAAGCTCGTTATCTTTAAGCCGATCGCAGCTCAACAATTAATCAATGAAATTATAAACGTATTTTATTGAAACTTGAAATTCAAATGTTCGGTTTTCGTAGATTTTGGCAAATTTCAAATTCGCAAATTCGAGGAAATGTCCACTAGGGTAATTAGTTTTTGTCATTCTTCTTATCCTTTTTTATACATGATTTTACCCTTCTACAGTAAAATATGTATCCACATTGAATTGACTTATGCATATCTATAGCAAAAAAGTTGAATTTCTAGTTAAAAATATTTGATAATATTTACTATTTATATTTCATACATCTGTCTCAAGGGAACAAAAAAAAATAAATATATGCCTACATATTTCATGGTCATTAACAACATCAATCCTTATATTTTTCACAACCAAATACATATATATATATATATATATATATATATATATATATATATATATATATATATATATATATATATATATACCCTATATCTATAAATTTCTTTTATGAAAACAGCCATTGGCTTTTTATAATACTACCTACTTGATCATTTTCGATTTTAAAAAAAAATATTACAAAAGACTTACATAAACAAATAAAACGGAATGTTTTAAAAGGAAACGAAATAATTATATCATCTTTCTTTCATCTTTATTTTAAAGCTTTTAGTGAATGATTTTAGGAATTTATCAATTTAATTTATATAAATATCGTTCTGTATAAGCTATTGAGCTGATAAAAATATTTTCATTTCTTTAGATTGGAATAATGAGCGGAAAAAATGATGCATTATTTAACCGCATTCTTCGTAAGCTGGTATTTATCTTACGCTAACTTAAATCATTTGAAGAAAAAAATCAGTATAATAATTTAGTATCTCTTTGTTTTCTGAGAAAGAAGTTTATACAGAACATTATTTACTCCATGGATATCTCAACTGTCAACTCTGCCTGATACTGATACTTTTTAATACTTTTGTATTGAGTTTAATATACATTCAATTTGGTATAATTAATAAAATGTTTCCGGTATGACTCAAAACACTGACTCCTTTTATCTTTTGCTACCTATATAATTTTACCTATGATCCTACGGAAATATAACTTTGCAAAATAAATTTTAGAATTAAACTTTAGTAATACATTTAGGAAAACATATTGTATTTCCTTACAAATACTCAATTTATCATTGGAGTATATAACTTTTCATTTAGTCATAGAAAACATTTTGTTTTGATTATTTTTCACTATTTTCCAAACAAAAATTATGAATACTAGAAAATTTTAAAATTGTTCCAAAGTTATAATTTTATGCACCCTAAATTAACATAAATATAATTTTGATAATGATACATCGTAATATATTTTTACCGCACTTAATTAATTTTATTTTGACATTTATTAATACCCGCGATTTCTTCTGCGTGATTAAAAAATATGAGTTCAATACCACAAGTATTAACATGAAAAATTACTTTCATTTCAATATAATTTTTAAAAAAATATCTTTATTTCAGCCTTGCTTTTGAAAGGGCTCTCCTTCTGCCTCATGCATATTTTTAACTTACAAAATACATCTTTCCACTTCCATGTTGTAAGTACTTTTATGATTAGAAATAAAAAAGTATTAAATATTTATGGCATCAACAATATGAATAATCTGTTAGATTATAAATCATTAACTTTTAAACATTTAACATCATTGAAGAGGATTTAACAAGAACTTTCCACATCAGTTAAATAAAAATAAAAAAATAAAAAATTAAAAAAAATTAGTCAATTTTAACCAAAATGCAAAGTGTTAAAAGGATCAAATGAACTTTAACAGTCACTAACTAATAAACTAATTATAACTAATACTAATTATAAATTATAACTAATAAACTAAGCAGTTGATGTGGCTAAAAATAAACTTACAATATAAAAAAAAACCTACTGGTAGCCGAGTGGTCTAGGTGACCGCTCTAAAACTAGTAGGTAGTGGGTTCGTATCCTCGTATCGTGCACATTTTCAATATTTCTCGATATCGGATTTAATTAACTCTTGAGTCACTAAAGAACCTTAGCAGTTATAAAGCGACGGTAAATAACAATTAAAAAAAAATATAAAAAGTTCAATACAAAATTACATTAAGCCTACTGGTTGTTGAGTGGTCATGGTGGCCGCTCCAAAACTGGTTGATGTTTCAATCTCATATCGAGCAAATCAATATAATAATAAGTAAATATATCTATCGTGTCCTTGTGACAAAAAACAACTCAAAAACGATCAAATTTAAATTGACAGTACCACAGGGCTTCAAAATATATACCTATCAACCAACAAAAGTATATCAACTTCACTTATTAATTGATTTGTTTGGAGAAAGTGAAAAAAGTAAAGCACCATTAGTCAAATGGATGGTTTTAATAGGTTCAAACGATTCCTGAAAAAAACAATTTTTTTGATTTGTGTCACTTTAATCGCAAAGGTGTGATAAGTATGTTCCTAGATTTGTATAACAAAGACGGAGACAAGGAATGTGTTTCAACACATACCTACGAATAATGAAATAATGAAAATCAAATATAATAGTCCTTGTCTTAAATTTGAACTAGCTGATTGCTGTCATTTGTTTCAACTGTCATTTCGATTGCATTCAATTGCCAATTTTTGCCATTTGTGTCAGTGTTAATTTGGCTGTGAATATTTCACCAATAGTTACTGGTTTTCGATACTTCGTGGTTTACGAATTTTCATTAACCCTAGAGCCACCAAGAACTTTGGTCTTTAGTTAAGTTTCGCGTCTATATAGCGATGGTAAATAACAATAAAATAAAATGGTTTGGTTCCAATTTATATTAAGCACTATAGTATTAACTCAGTGATCCTAATACGTTATGTTTAAGACATACAATTAGCATACGTATATACCAAAAATGATTAAAATTAAATTAAGATTGCTCACAGCCGAAAATTTTCGCGATTCCATTTGTATTTTATTACATCTACTTGAAGTTCAGTGAAAAAAACAGATCTTGGTCTGTAACAATTGGTATTTTGTTCGCAAACTGGGTAGTGAGAGTATGATTATGTTTCAAACGTTTCAATACATATAACATTGAGTATTTTATGTACAATGTTATGAAGAAAATTCAGTTCGTAAATATGTTTCCGTTTTTAGAAAACTAATGGGAAAGTAGTTTATATTTATTGCCGTAATGTTAAACTTGACTCATTGACTGATTAATTAAATCTGAAGTAAGTTTTATGAACGATATCATATTAAATTGCGAAAGTTATTTCATATCATGTTTTAAAGAAAATAAGAATTTCATTTTCAATTAAATTAAATTAAATTTTATTTTGTATTACTGTTTTTGCAATATTGTCGGACACAATCTTTTAACTGACCTATATTAAATTGACTAGCATTTCAATCTTAGTTAGAAATTCTAACTTTATAATTAATTAATGCAAAATCTCAAAATCTATAACTCTATCATGCAAACGTTACCTTGCATATATGTAGCGACCAATTAAATATAACTCTACGAGTGTATCTATCAAATATTGACAAATTATGTTTTCTATAATAATAATATTGAACTAGTTAAAAGATATAATATTAGTTTCGAAAGTACACTGTTTTTTACCATATTTTAGTTTATCTATTATAAACATGAAATCTAAATACTGATATGTTTTAATGCTAATTGAAGCAGTAGAAATAAGTTAAAATCGATATCGATTCTGTTGCTGCAAACACCTAGTGATATAATATACTTGTTATCTTTTTTGTATCATCATAAATACAAATAAAGATAATGTTCAATATTAATACAAAAAAGCACAAACTGCAGAAAACCAAATACGGCTTTTTAACAGAAAAAAATAACACTATAATTTGTATGGTATTCGCATATACCTATTTTTAAACTAGACAGATTTTTTATTATTACAATTCGGTACCTACATAATTGAGAATGAAATATGTGCATGTAGAATGTAAATATATTTTTTAACAAATGTAAATTGTAAAAATGTTTGTTTTTTTTTTTAATTTCATACGCCCAATACATTATGTTGAACATGTTCAAGGGTTTGAACTGTATGTATCTCTATCAAGTGAATTTGTGTAGGCTCTCTAGCCTCAATAGTGTGCATAATATGTACGGGTCAGATGTAAAGTTAAATAATAATTAATAGAAATTATGAACTGGAATTATAAGTATTAAAAAATAGAGTACATCAGAGTAAAAAGAAATAAAAATTGAAAAAAAGCTTCATTTATTCATTTTGTTTGAATCAATGGTTTCCTGTTGATTTCATTGGTAATTAGATTTTAATTATTGTTGAAGTAATAGTTGGTTGAATAGAAGAATGTTTCTACCATCATTCCATGAGTATGTTTCATCAAATTCTGATATTTAAACCACGATTCATTGTTACTGTATCACATGCATTTCGTAATTAAGGATATTACACTCCAATTTGCATTCCAATAGTTTAAGCTAGTATTGCTAGTATTAAAATCGAGATTCATAAGTTCATCCAAAAAAAAATGATCAATTTATCTTGGCAATACTCGATCGTCTGATCGAAGCTGTATCTTCGGCTTCGGCTAAAGCCAAAAAATCACCTTCGGTTTGACCTACACTAAAACTGTGTATTAAACCAAAACCAAACTAATACACTGATTATATAAATTTACTTCAGGTACAGGTAACACAATCAATACTATCTCTATTATAATACGTATTTTTCATAGTTGTGTAAGTTTTATCGCCATTTTTATTTTAAAGCTTAAATAAGTAAAAAAGGACACTATGTTTGATACTTTCACAAATAATAATGTAAATAGAAAATAATAATTTACAATGTACTCATAAAACGATCAAAATGTTACTATTGCCTTTAGAATTTATTCTTTTGGTAATAATATTTAAATAAAATAATATTTTCTTATCTTATCGTTGTTATCCCCTTATATAATTATTCCAAACGCATTTTCTATTTTGTGCATGTTCTAAAAATAATTTGAAATCTGTAAAAAAAAGTTCTAAGCTAATATCAAAACATAATGTAGCTGTTAACGGATTGGCTATTAATTTTTAACTTAGCGTGATAAAATTTAAAAAATATTAATTTAACAATGCAAAAAATCGTTATTATCAAAATACCCAAAACGAGCTCCTAATGGCCTAATATTTAAGTGACATCACTGTACACAAACATCAAAATCTCACAGACGTTTCCCTATGAGTCTATGACAAATTTATTTAAACACAAAGGGATAGATTGTTTCAATCGTTCAAGCTTTATGTTAACGATTTAAACCATTTACAATTAATCGCGTAAATAATGAAATAAGTATTTTAGAGGAAATTAAATTATTTATTCATTTGTTTTTTATGTTGGTTGCAGAAATAATATTTTAATTACTTAATAAGTAATTGATATTTAAGGCGAAACAATAAATATCCTTTCGAAAAAAACCCATATTATAATTTTAAATGATTTTCAATAAAGATACTAATTAATTTATTAAATTAGTTTGATTTTTATTATCTTCATAGTATAAACACTAATACCAAACCGATTTTTACACCAAAATATTTCTTTTAAAATGGCATTTTGAAATCATTACATTTAAAATGCTTTTAAAAACTCTAAATGACTTTATATAATTTCTAATTGGTTTTTTGAACAGTTAAAATGTCTTTAAATATTTTTTTTAACTGGGATCAATCTTATTCATTGTTTTCAATATGGTTTACCTCTTTGATCAATTTATAATTTTAAGGGATTACTAGACATAAAAAAATATATAAAATGTTATACAAATATTATTTATCTGCTGAGAATTGATCTGCTTCAAATACAATAATCCCTCCCACTGTGCAGATGTTTATTGCGCGGTTTTTCACTATTTGAGTATTTAATACCAATTTTCGCACTGCACAATTACAATTTCACACTGCGCGGTTGTTACAATTTTTTGTCTTCATGCATATCTTAAATTTTATCAGTTTATCAGATACTTTGGCTCCTTATGAAAAGATTTTCACGGAAAGGAAAAAGACCAGGTAAATAATCTAAGAACACTAGAATTTTTTTCTAAAGACAAATAAGAACATCAGAATATAGCAGCGACTGATCTCTTTTTATCGCAGAAAATCTTTTTTGTTACGATATATTTTAGGCAAGTTTATATTATTGATATTTTTTTTTAATTAAAATTGTTTTTTGGAATTTTATTTTGGGTTTTAAATTTATAATACACATTTACAACGTTAATTTTTGTTTGATTATAAATTTAGGTTATTATTTTGAGAATTTTCTAATATTTGGGACCAATGCTCCCTATTTCTATATTATGCAAAATAGGGTTCATATTACACAGTTTTGTATAGCGCGCTGATTTTGGGGAACGGAACTGAACGGAACTACCGCACAGATGACGTTTTCATTTTAACTATATTACTGCAGTTAAAATTAAGATTAAGAATTTTTTTTTTCGGAGTATAGCGTTTATTAACTTTCATAATATGTTCAAACTAAACTGAAATCAATTCTCTCATTGTTGAGAGAAAAATATTTTCTGATTTATTGTTTATTTCTTTGATTTATTCATAAATAAAAAGACAGAAAACTGAAACTTGGAGTATGAAAGTATTTTTGAAGTACCAACATGCATTCAAAATGCTATCCCAAATACCTTTCTGACGAATATTTACTATTGTTTTCGTACGATGGCTTCTTTTGCACTTTTCAATTTAATCAACATTTCGAACTACCAAAAATCTATTTACTTAACTGTTCTTCAAATCGCAGATACAATTAGATAATTGCTAAAATAAAGTTTTACTCCAAATCTTATTATAAATTAATACCAAATAACAATTTCTTTTAACAAATTAGAATAATTTTCATCGTTTTCCAACCTAGTTAATACCAGCTAAATGTTTAGAAAATGATTTATTGGATCTTGCTTCAAATTGCAATCACAGATTGATTGTTTGGAAAAAGAAATTCTTACTTGTAATAAACGGCTTAACATTGAAATAATTAAAGTTTAATTTTTACATACACTAAACACAACTAACCACTTTTCCGCAGATAAAAATTAGAGTAATTTTTAGTGTAGATAAATGTCTTCCGTTGCGGAAAATGTGAAAAATTGTGTGAATTATTATTGTGTTTATGATAACCTCTCAACGATGTGTTTATATCTCGGTTTCAATATATGGACTATGACGTCATAAGCGCACTCATCATTTTCGGACTCTCATTTGCTCGTTAAAATTAAAACTTTATTTTCTGTTAAAATACAAATTTTTCATAACTAAAATTAGTGTTCCTCGTTTTAATAAAATCCTTTAACAAAATATTAAAAAATATACGTATGGTATATTGAGATACTACTATTTTCTAATAGATCATGAATATGTAGAAATTGTAGGACTTAGAGAAAATATGAAAAAAACTTTAAGCATTAAAAAGAATTTTTAATAAAAACAAAATTCAGATATCAGATTTGATGAGAATTTTCCACATAATTTTTAAATACAGTAAAAAGTATAAATGAAAAATTTACCACAATACTTTGAAGCATTAAATCAAAAATAATGAAACTGTGAAACTTTATTTTGATTAATTGTGATTCACAGTTTCCGCGCGACTTTACTTTCCTCATGTCTTGGTGCTCTAATTATATTTTTTTGTCTTCATTTTTTTCATAGTATAAAATAAATTAATCTTCTTTTATGCGATTCATAAATTGTTTTAAATGTTAGAAATATACATTTTTTATACTTAGTAATCAATGTTTTCAGAATGAACTATAAAATAATTTTAAAATATTAATTAATAGTTTAGTTATCTTTTTCCCCAAAAATATAGAAAACGTTAAAGCGTATGACGATGTTTCTAGCAGTTTGTGATCAAAGTTAGTCTTAAACATTTCAAAACTATTGACTAAATAGAAAAATAAGAGTTTGAGATATTTTTCATTAAGGATGGTTAATAATAAAAGAAAACTTATATATGAATGTTATTTTATTTGAGTATTTTTTCGAAGCAAATACTTATTTCGAAATGTTTCCGTTTTCTGTGTTTTCACTTAAAAGATTTATAATACGAGTAAATAAATCGTTATTCTCGATATTCCATGTCTATATATAAAAGTAGATTATTTTTACTTGAATAATCTCTTCAAAGCAACTGCATATCACTTTTCTTCAGATTTGGGGTTCATTTTTATTATTCAATAGAGCAAAACATTTTACGGTGGTATATTTATGTTTCTGAAAAAAATATAATAATTAATTAATTTTGTTGTAAATCTACTATGATTATAATTTTATTAAAATTCAACGTAGTAATGTAACCAATCAGTAGTAATGTAACCAAATTTGTTTCCAAATAGTTTCTTAGACGCAAAAAGCCCTTACTTATATACATATAGATACAATACATAGATATAATACCTCTAGAATACTTGTGTACATAAACATATTCATAGTGTCTGCTAATGCAATGATTTCAGGGTGAACTCCCTAAATTAATTAATTAACTACGATATTACAAAAGATATTATCTAAATTACAAATTACAGTGTATTAAATATAATTTTTAATTTGTAGCAAATATATTTTTATAATTCTTTTTATGACAATCATTATTATGTACTTTTTGCGAACTAATTATTTTGTTTAATATATACTACCGATGTATATGTTATTCCAAAACATTGATTAATTAATTGAAATTTAATTTTCGATAAAATCTAGCTAATTTTCCTTTTCATTTAAACCATTATGAAAAGAAAATTGTTGGACCTTAAAATTTAAACGAATATTTATTTTACTTTGTCCCATGTTATGCAATAAATTCTTTATTGTAAATTAGCTCCGTTTTTAGTAAAGCATATTTTATTTTTTTGAATACTCACTTAAATTTTTTATATCGTTAGATATTTTTCTGTATGTAATAAAATGCCTAAACTGTTGTAACAAAAACATTACAGTATAAATCAGTATAATTTTTTCCTACAAAAAGAACCACAAACTTATATGTTTATATGCTTTGTTTTTTGCCATTTTTATTTGTTTGTTATTTCCGACTAAAAATGTTCATTTTTATAAAGCAAATAGTCCTTTTTAGTATATTCAACATTTTTATTTATTCAGTCTCTTCAAATATTTAACGACTGTAAAATCAAATTTAAAATTTTAAAGAAAATTTATTAAAGTTAAAAATTATTTTGAAGACAAAATACTTTAAGATAAAAATCGTAATAATAAAGACATGCTTCTTAATCATGTAGGGTTGCAACTTCATTATTAATGAATCGTGGCAAAGCTTGAACCAAAATGGTTCTGAAAATTCGACTTTAGTTAATCGGGTATACTATATTAATTCGACATTAAAAATTGGCATATTAGAAGTCAAAAAATTGAAAATATTAAGGCAAATTATAGTATTGATTTAAAATCGAAACTTGCTTCAAAATTTTGTGTTTTAAATTTAATTTAAAGAAACAACATTATTTTAGTCCCCTAATAGAAAATATATATAAATACAAATCAAAAATATCACTGAATAAACCCGTTGACCTCAGCAGAATCAAACTTTTCTTACAGAATCATACTTCTTTTATTGTAATGGTTTAATAATGATTATCTATTTCGGAATAATCACTTTATTTCATTTACTGAAGCTAAAAGTTTTAAAGATCTATATGTTAAATATAATTTATGTTGTTTTGATACTGATTGGATATGTCTCGGAACTTTGAGTAAAAAAATAATTTGATGTTAAATTTCCAAAATTTGTAACGTTTTGTTGATATGTTTTTTAACTTCTTGAGGCAATATTTGAAAAAATTCTCAAAAAAAAAACTCATTCAAACATGGAAACCTTTTTACTAAAGAACTAATTTACTGCATTACTTAAGATGCTACGAATACTCGGCTACTATTCGGTATTCAGCCTATTCGGCAACTTTTTTTTTAGTAATCGGTATTCGATCGAATATGTATAATATTCGGTCAAATACCAAATCATCAAAATATAAAAAAAAACTTGCAATTTTTTTCAAAAATGTATTAAATGGATCGGAAAGTAATGTCGTTTTCAACAAAAAAAAATAATTTCGAATCAATGATAATCACCCCTTTGACATCTAGCAAACAAATTTTTAATTAATAATAAAAAAATCAATTGATTACTAAGCAAAGTATCTGTAAATCACATTTTCAACATCATACTTAATTTAAGAATTAAACCTGTTGTCCGCGAAAGGTACCTACTAACTGTTGTCGAATATTCGGCGCTTCTGGCAAGAGATTTGTATTTTAACCAATTTTTTTTCCAAATGCCATTAATGAAACAAATTATTTTCATTTTTCAAAGTTTCTATGTAGTAAATAAATTAAAATGTAGTTTTTGTAAATACTTTTCATGTCTAAGACAAAAAATAACTCTACACTTAAAGATGTAGACCACAAAAAGAGAAAAACAAAGGCACTTAAATATAAGAGAAGTAATAGAAGATTTTTTTTTTGAAATTCTCTTTTGTATGTTTGAACTTTAATAACAAAGGAACGATAACATGCATTAAAATTGATTTACTAGATTAAATTATATTAAATTTTAGTTTATTCATTGTTGTATCGATTGATGTAATAATTGAGTTTCTTGTGTTGTAAAAATATGAAATAAAGTTTTTTTTTTTCCACATTCAAATCGACGAATTGTTCGGACTTAAATTAACTACCTTAAATGAACATGTTCATTGCAATATGATTTGGCTAATGTCCCTTTTAGCGACATCAATATCGGGTAACGTTATATTTTACACTTTATTTTTAATTTATTTCGCATTTTTTTTTGTTGATTCAACTCTAATACCGTAAGTTATATTCTTTTGTTGCTAAATTTTCATTTTGGTTCGATTTATTCACGAATTAAATTTAAAAAATAATAAAAATGCAACATTACTACATGGAATATGAGCTGAAACTTTCAAACCAGTAATTATTACTAGGATGGTTGGAAAATTGAAAATTTAATGTTTGCTATTTATTTTTTTGTTCATCGATTTAAATTTCAGTGAAACAAAATTTGGTTAGTTTGTATTTCCAAATGAATTTTTTTATGAAGTATAATACATTGGTTAAGGTAAAACAAATATACTATTTGATAACATATATTAAAGAATTATGGTATTAGTTAAGTAAAGACTGTCATGTGTCTTTGAAGTTTTAAGCAAAGGTAAATGAGGAAAAAAAATTTATTGTAGTATAGAATCTTTAAATGAATCATTAGTTAATTTGGACAATTGTCGACATATTATTACATCACGAGATAAAGTTACGGGTAGTACCTAGTTTATAATATACTTATGACGCTATAAATATTTCACATTTTTTTAATTTAAATTTTTCCTTCAATTTTGTAATTTTCCAATAAACAAATTCTGTTATTAAGCGGATAAAATCGTTTTCAAGATTTCTTTGCTTATTCAAATAAATCAATTTCCATTCAAATTCATGTAAATGCAATTCTTCACATAGGTATCTACTGTGAAAGTACGTACATATACCTACTCAATGAACCTTTTTGATAAATGTTTTTATCGTACTTAGAAACGAAAATTGAAAAGATTTAAAATCCGTAAACCTTTGCTGTTTTTTTTTCTTTTATCAACTTGAAAAGCAAATATACCTACAGCAAGTTATAATACTCTTAATTAAATTTTAAAGCATATCAAAATCGATTTTAGTGTTTGATCGTATAAGTTAAAAAAAAAGTTTTAACTTTTTTTCATAGATTTTATACTTTCAATATAGAAAATATCAAGAAACTTTTAAGGTTAGTTTATTTTTCATTTGGTAATAATATTAGTGTAGAGAGATAATATAAAAAAAATATTTACTTACTCCGCATTTGATAGAACATTGTTATAACAATCAAGAATATATTATTATATCATTTTGAAAGTATAAAATCAAATCAAAAAGATCAAGAATCGATTAATTTAGCATTATATTACGACAAAACTAATGAAAAGGTGGATCTAGGCATCTGCCTATTCATTGAAAATAGGCCAACTGTTGATATCACATAGAGCTATCATAAGTAAATAAAGAAACCATACCTAATTAAGATAAATATTATAAATAGATGCTGCAATTCTCACAAGACCGACTCGTTCAAAAGTAGTCGCTTGGCAGAATAAAAGTTGCAACAATTGACAAAGCGAACGTTATCTCGAACATCTAAACAAATAAAAAGTGCACTTTTCACATAAAAAAATAATATGTCTTTTTGAATTAAAAACACAAAAAATAATAAATTTTAATTTTTTTTAAGAAAAAAAATATAAAATTATATGTTCAAAAGTAATTCAACTCGCAGTTGCAGCACAGTGAATTGTGGTTCAAAAAGGATGAGCGATTCACAGGAGCACTGGTGAAACGAGGAGAGTTACAATCGCGATTGTAACAACGCTACGTTTTCGTAGGAAAATCGGGAATACATGCGACTTACGCGACGTCGAGCCACCGTCAGATACTGGACCTACGAAGGAAAGCGTACAAACTGCTTTCGTAGCGTAGTAGATGAACCCGGGCAACTGATACCGGCAAGCAGGGGTCCTGAGGGAGCCCCGGGCATGCGCCTCCCGTCTTTTTCTATATTCCCTTTCACAGTTATACAAATCACAATAAAAAAGAAATAACCTGTTGGTTGTCCATCTTCAAACATTCAATACTGGGGAGATAATATCTACATTGTTGAAAAAGGAAAATGGAAAATATCTCGCCTCAATTTCTATGGGAATTATCCATTCCTCTTTTACTAAAACCAACAAAAAATAATTGAAAGTACTCATAAAATAATGTTTAAAATAAAGAGGAAAATAAAATAAGAGTGAGACTTTTTATGAGCACATTACTTTTAAATTTCAATGGCTTATTTCGCCTGAAACCTTCAACTTCATATGTAATGGGGGAAAAAATAAATAAATAAATAAACAGCTCAGTTATATTTTAAACAAAATTAGTAGTTCTCATGTGTATGTAAAATTAGATTCAAATTTTAATTTCCTTTCTAAAAATATTGCTTTATTAGTAAAAAAAAAAATATTCGCAATATAAAAAAAATAGTTTTGATTATATATTTCATCTTTTTTATTTTTAATTTTTAAAAAATATCTCTAACATTAATATGAATATGAAAATTGAAAGTAATACAGATGATATATTACATATATAGTAATTTCATTGTTACAATTTCTTATTTTGCTTCTTTATTTTTGATAACTACGTCTATAATGAACATGATTATGAAAAAACAATAAGTTTAACATAAATGATAATTGTACAACATAACCATACCTTTTTTCATAAAAACTTTATTGAACCAATCAGTTTTAATACGTAGATAATCTTAACTTCTTGAATTTGTGCACACCAACGTTAATTTACCATAAAAAAATAACATCTTTAAAACAAATTTTCAATTATGAATATTTTTTCGCGTTTAACATATTTTCGCTCTTAAATTACTACAAACTTCACCATAAAAACATCATGTACATTTATTCTACTAAAATAGTTAAATACATGTTATGTAGGTACTGTTATCTAGTTTAGCAAAGTATTTCAAATATTTTTTTAATGAACTTGTAACATATTCCTTTATATTTAAATAATTAGAAAAAGTACATGAAATAAAACCGACAAACTCAAAAAAAATTATAATCTATTAAATTCTTTTGACTAAATCATAACTGGAATTTTACGGAAAAATACGGCGAGACGAAAAGTATTCGAAATCGACAATTTCGTATTAGGGCTTTTGGAGTATAATTAATGTAAATATTATGTCTGAAATAAATGATTTTAAGAAATGTACGTAGGCGTGTTTGGACAAATTTCACGTTCATTGCACTTTTCAGCTTCATTCTTTTTTCAGTTGTCATTTAGCATTCTTTTATAGGTCTCCAACAACCCTAGGGTTACTAAAAATTCGTGAATCAAGAAGTATCGAACATTTGCTGGATACAAGAATCGAATCCACCACCTACCAGTTTTGGGGCAGCTACCTTGGCCACTCGGTCACTAGTAGACTTTTCATTTTTTTAAAATATCTTTCAAAACTCCATTGTGTTTTTGGAATAAAATATTAAAAATTTAAAGTTTTTTTTTCAAAAACTATGACTTTTATAATTTTTTTTAACCGTTGCTTTATAACTACCAAAGTTTTTAGCCACTCTAGGGTTAATAAAATTCCGTAAATCGAGAAATATTGAAAATTTGCTCAATATGAGATTTAAACCCAACTAAGTTCTTTACATTTTTTGAATTAACTTTAACATAAAATAATTGTTAGACAATTCAAACTAACTGATTTTCGAAAAATAGCTTCCAACTCCAATAAAAAACATCTAAGACAATATTTAGCGAACTGAACCACAAAAATTACACCAAATTAGGGAGCCGGTAAAGGAGTGGATGCCAGGATGCAACCTTCCTGGATAAGACAGGGTAGTTTTGTACCAAGGTTTGGAAATTACACAGGTTGCCTCATTAGAAAAATAAATGACGTCATACGAAGAATTTTGAAATTTGAATCAGTCTGAAGATATGTACGAATTTCTTCTGGATACGTCACGTAGCCACCATGAGGTCACCTGTGTATTTTATAAACCTTGGTTTTGTACCGACTTCGTATTAGGCACACAAAACTGACCCATCTTCGACACATCTAGAGTACCGATGGCTGCAATAAATGTGGAAAAGTCCTCGATAAACATCTACTAACGGAGTGCCCCATAATTACGATTCAACAATTATAGTGTCTGGTGTCAACAAGTTTAAGAGAATGTCTATCGATAGATAGGGGAACAAGGGCAAGCCTTTGGTTTCTAAAAGAATCTGGAAACTTCAGAGATATATAGAAAGCTCGAACTAATAATTACCGCATTACATCGTGTATCCTTGTTGACCTTGATTTTATAATATGTTATTAATTTACTGTTGTCGTTGTATAGTTTATTTATATTTTTATAAAGCTCTGTTTATGTTTTGCTATATAATATTACTCAATTACTGCCATGATTGTAATAAAATAAGGCATTATTTGACGAATATACAAATATTATTGTAAATTTATGAATCTTTATGTAGATATATAGCTATGTTTTCTACTTTTATTTATATATTTTGCTTTTTATATATATTTCTACTTTTATTGAGGGGTTAGTTTGAATTTATGTTTCAGGACGTACAAAAAAAATATATTTTTTAAAATATTTTCCAAAATGTTTTCTTAATTTGCACTACACACTTATTTATTTCATACCAACAATCGTTTATCTCACTATTTAACTCATAACTAATAGTAACTGACTGCTAAAACTGATTGAGTGGCTGTTTATAACTGATTCATTCACCAGTTATAACTTATGTTGTTCTCCACATACAGTCAACCTCTTTTATAGTAGCTCAGACATGCTTCTAGATTACTCGAATTTTCAGATTCTTCCATTCCTAGTACATTCTATCTAAATTTTTAATGTCCTTCCTTTTTTCTCTTAAATTAAATTAAATCTGATTTTCAAAGAAACATCAAGATCATCTTTCTTCTCATTGTGCTTGGCCACTCCACCTATATTGATTTTCTTGTTTCGGTGAGCTGACAGCAGAACGACAGATGCAATGTCTCTGCACACACACACGTTTAAATCATAGGTATAACAATATCTTATTTTCCTCATATTTATTATTTATACAACTCTGAATACTATTGTCTATCTTTTTTCGTGTTACAATTCTTATTTTTTTTTGTTATTGTTAATATTAATTTATTATAAGTAAATAACTAAATTTCTTTAATGTTGAGTTTTAAAATTTCCCCTTTAACCTTTAAACTAATTCGTATAAACATACAACCATTCGCTACGATGACATAAAAGGTTTAATCTACTTTGCGGATCTATTTAGCTATATGTTTTTACAGTTTAAAGAATATCAGTGAAATACACGACGTAAATGTTAAGTTGACGATTATTTAAGCAAATTACATGGATTTATAAATTTATGTTTTTTTTGTCTTTTTAATTGTAATGTGAAATTGATTTTCATCTATCCATTACTACTTTGCAGACTAAAGTGATGGTAATTTTATTAAAAAAAAAAAAAAAAACAATTTAAAAAGATAGTTATAGGGAGTCAACAGTTCATACTTTTTATCTAATTAAAATTACCCATAGTCTTATATCTGAAACATTAAGGTAGTAAAAGTATACCAAATTTAGTGCGAAAATTATTTAAGAATATCTATCGTTATAGTTTCTACATTTATTTAATAAGTTAATAAGTTTTTTTAAGTCTTTTTAATAAGTTTTTAAAAATTATTTAAAGAAATAGAAGTTAAATGGTTAGTGGGCCTAAACTGCAGCCTACACGGTGCTAGGGCTGTTTTTTAAAGAACTTAAGACATTACTGAAAAAAGTTACATATAACATCAACATCACAATTAAAATTAACAATAAATTTACAAAATTTTTATTTAAATTTGAACAATTTATTCAAAAAAAATTTGTTTTTCAAAAAGTATAAAACAAAAGTAAACACAAAACATTCTTTTAAAACTTAAACCATAATAAGAATTTTTCCTTTATCTATATTATTTTTACTCACGGTGACAAATTGTTATAGTTATTTGTTTGTACTTGTTTCATAAAAACTTATAAATTATTAGAATATATAATTGCTTATTTCAATCCACATTTTCACCCTTTTCACAATTTCGAAGTTATATTCTGAATAGGCAATTATTTCAACAATGAACTTCAATATTATAAGTTGTCATCTATTTTTACTGTACGTTTAATTAACGTTTTTTAATTGTTAATTGCCATCGTTTAAACCTATCAAGGTCTTAAGCCACTCTAGTATTAATAAAAATTTGACAATCGAGAAATATGGAATATTTGCTGGCACTAAAATCACTAAAATATTTTGAGTTTTGGTTTGAGCACTACCTATAGATAGTCTCAAAATCTATGAACAGCTTTACTAAACGATACTGTTGTAATGTAACATTGACTTTCATATTACATATTACAATGCTGAAATTTAGGTTCTCTTATTTTTATTCGGTGGATACTGCTATAGATTTACTTTATCATTGCATTGAGTTTTTTATCAACCCTTTTCTTATCCAAATCAGGGAGCATTTTCTCCACATGTTCCGTTGTCACGTTATCGTAATATATTAATGCAAAATATGGCCAGAAAAACATTTCCGGTGACGAAGGTATTACTGAAAAACTAACGATTTTTGTTTTAATATTTCAAGATTAAATATAATGCGATAGTTTTTAAATTATTTCTTGTCTTTTCATTATATTTCTACGTATAAGTTCCTATATATTTTAATATTTATATTTTCGTTTTATAGTACCTACTCTGTTTTTATTTTGAATATAAATTATTTGACATACATTACCAATTAAACAATTGTCATTGTAATGTATTATAAATAAAAATCAAAGTTTGAATAAATTAGATACAACTGGCAGTGACAAATCAGATGATAAATAGTACATTATACAAATCTTGATCTACTTAATGATTAAAAGGATATAAAAACATTATAGCTGCAAATTTAAATTGAATAGCATTTTTAAACGTGTAAAACACCATAAAAATGAAACAACTCTAGTAGAATTAATAAATAATTATTATTATTTTGAGAACCAATACAGTATATAACAATAACTTAAGTAAGAAAAATAAAGGATAGTTTCGCTCGATTTACTATTATTGTTTAATAAAGAATGATTTAAAGTTTGTTCATATACCTTAAATTTAAGAGCACGAAATATTAATTATTATTTAATCGTTAATGTTTTAATCAATGGTCGCGTATTTACAATAAAAATCGATACCAGATTTAAAGCTTATCTCACAATGAAAATATTTTTCCCTGTTTTTTTAAACTGTGTTGACAAACACAAATATAATTTTCTCAACATTCTAGGTACAGATTTATATAAGAATATTTTATTTGTATATTTGTAATAATATTTAAGCAAAAGTCTTTAAAAATGTTTATCCACTGAGGTGTTCCATTCGTCAATATCTATACTTATACTTATATATATAAAAACCACTGAATGTGAATTTTAATATTTGACCCAATTTTTGGATAAACACTTGTTTTAAGATGTCCTTAGATTGCTTATATACCTTCTTTTAGCTAATGAACTTGAACCGATTTTAATTAAGTTTCGTATGTATGTACAAAATAATGTTCTTCTCACAATACGGTATATGGATAGTTCTCATCAAATTCCGAAATTAGTTAGAAAAAAAATTTAAAAAAATATTTTTACTAATTTGATTTTTTTTTAATTTTGTAGTATTTGTGTTATTTATGTAATTAGATTTTACCAATACAGTGGTCATTTCAGAATAAACTTATTTTAGACGAAATATAAGAACGATTTATAATTTTGAAAGGACAAGAATTTCAAGATTTTATGAGAATTATCCATTTATGTATATTTAATATATTTATATACAAATAATAAGGGAAGGCATCTTTTAAGTAAACCTAAAGGATGAAAATAAGTTTTCAAACTACATAATTATGCTTTTATAACATTGAAAAAGTCTTTAAAATTAAGAAAAAATGTTTCGTTGCATGTTTTTATTTAAACAATGAACATTTATTTAAACATGTATTTTAAATAAATAATTAGCACAGTATATTCTTCGCAAAATATAAAAATTATTGATATTAAATCAGTTTTGCGTATATTAAAGGCGCAGTGGCACCATCTTCATTTTAAATATAATAATATCTGGGTTCATATCCTTGAAATTTTCGTTTTTATTTCAAAGCTTTCAACAGTTTCAACAGCTTTCAGAGTTGAGTACTCAAGAAGAAAATGGTGCAGAAAATATTGATAGTTATATAGGTATTATAGCTTATAGTGAAAATGTTTTTAAAACATATCATAGATATATTTAATCAATTGCACAAATGAAGACGCTAGTATTGGCCGCGAGATTATACCTTAAATCCCTTAAATTGTATATTAGAATTGATTAGAATCAATTAGAATTATCAAATGTCAAAAGCCGAAAGAAAAATTTATGCTTTAAAAATTAAAAGGCCAAATATTATTTATCATGAAAAAGTGAATTATCATTTAAGCAGTTTAAATGAAAAAAAATAGCGATTTGAACAATGTTAGACTAATGTCTATTAGACATTTCACCCAACAATTGTTTCAACAATGAGAAAATGAATTTGAAAATGGTTCAACAACAAACTTAACAGCTTAAAGACCAAAAAATATATTTCCTTTTAGCATCAAAAGAGTGTTGCCAAACAAAGAGAAAAAGATATGAAAAAGAAAAAGAAATTGAAACAATTTCGGCACTTTGTCATCTATGACCATACAAATATATCAAATAGCTTTTAAAAAAATAAGCAAATCTTAAAACCAAAAAGTAAGAAATTACTTTTTTGAACAAAAAGAAAAAATGGGAAGGTTTTTTTAAAATTATTGGAAATTATTAAATAATGAAAATTAAAGATAATTTTTAAATTAATTTTTTAATTTTTAAAAATTAAGGTAAGGGTAGGTATTGATTCGGTACCTGACCTATGCTACCTGACCTGAGGTACAAGTGCTTGAGTTGCTGCGAATTTGATTTCACTTTTAGTTATAAAAAAAAATCATATTTGAAATTTAAAATAATTTCTATAAATATTATTTGATAAGCTAATAAAAATTTTCTTTTCGACCACAATTACTGTAGTAGGGCAATGATAAATATTTGCTGTAAGTAGTTTGGAAAAATTAAAATTAATGAATTATTTTTTCTATATTAATTGGACTAGAACTTGTTTAAAAGCTGGAATAAATTATTTTCAACAAAGGAAACAAAACATTGTTTTTTCCTGTTGTTCAATTTTTTTTTATCATTTAATTTCTTCTTAAAGTTCTTTTGAACTTCTAAGTACCCATACCGCAGCAGTTAATGATTAAGTTTTTTCAATACGATAACAATAATAGCATGATACAATGTCATAATAGTCCAGTTATTATCGGATTTTCTCAATAAGCTAATATTTCGCAATATTTGACATTGATTTCTTTGCTTTTTCAAGTCATCTGTGAAGATAATGTCAATAAAATTTTAAAAACTGTTGTATTCTATTAAGTACCTTGGTTTTTTCCGTCGATTTTTAATCAATTTCAATTTACTTAAAATTTATTTTGGAAAATAAAATTTTGGTCGTTGATTCTTTTTTTAGTAAAACAAATTTGTATTTAAATAACATTAGCTCCCTTAATAGGAGAATTTTAGCAATCGAAAAAAGCTTTAACAACGTCGAAAAGTAAAGATGTTATTTGATAACAATTTTAATCGTAACGATATGCAGCTATGGTGTGAATTTCATTGGATAATTCAACAAAAAATATTCGCAAAAAATTTCATAAAATTGGCGATAATTTCAAAATAATTTGAATTTTCCAAAAAATTTTTAAACACCACTGCAGAAGGGTAAAATCGAACGATCTATTGAAAAACATTATATATTTTTATGCCCTTAATCGCATTTTTTCGATATAATTAATTCTCATTTTAGGTGGTACCAGGTTTTAAAGTCAAAAGTTGTTTTATCGAAAGAAACGATGAAAGACGTAGAAACGATAGAATTTCGATTTTCTTATTACTTTTCGATAGTATTCGAACATCATGATGTTCGGATAATTTATCGAAACACCTCACACCACATCGTAATACCTTCCGTACTTAACTTGCTTACCTTATCATTGTATTAATTTAACTCTTCTATAAACTTCAACTGTAAAAAAAGCTCTAAAATATAAAATTCAAGAGGATGGGTGGGGTAAATCGAATTGAAGCAATATATTCTATTAAAATAAATTTATTATTGTTAAATATCAATTAAAGATAAACAACAACACCATAACAGTATTTCCCATTTTTACAATAGTTTACATAACTTAAGTAAAAGTATCAATTGTTACAATCATATAAGAAACAAAAGCATAATGAAAAGCTTTTATCTTTTTTGAAATTTTGATTTCTTATCACTTTAACCACTTTATTATCACGTTCATTAATTTATTATAACACAATTTACACCGCTGATAACTGCAGTAAATCCATTCGTGATTTTCTCGATTGATATCAATTGTGGAATGAAATGAAATCAAATTGATGAATTTGATTAATGTTTCTTAAACGATCTGCATTTATTCTTTAAACGTTCATTTGAAAATGATGAACAATTCAAATCCAATGAATAATTCTTTAATGTCTTCGGTCAGCTTCCTCTGTAGTGAAAAATTCAATTAGAACAATATTTACAAGTTTCAATAAAACTAGCATTTACTAAGCATTTATCTTCCAAAAGGATGATACTTTACTCAACCCCAAAAAACTGCGTTTGTCCTCAATTTCCAGGTAAGACGAACCTGTAAAAAAAAATTGAATTAAATTAATAAAACAAATCATATATCCAATTTATATTAAGTTGTAAACAAGGAACCTTAAACCGCAGCCCAATTTCATAGATGAATAAGCGTTGCCTAACTTCTACAATTTATAAGAAAATGGATAATTGCAAGGACGGCATTTTCTGATATGGGTAAATTTTTTCAATGATTTTACAATAAGACCCTTAAGTGAATTATAATGTGGAAAAATTTTGTCCTGATGCAAAAGGACAATGTCCAAATACATAAAATGGATATAAGGGATGGTTTTTTTTTGCTGAAATTGTAAAGAATATTTTAAACTAAATCATCTTCAACGGTATTGCTTAAAAAATATGCATTTTTGGTTAAATTCTTGGGAAATCAAAATGGGAAGTTAAACAACTGCATTAAATGTATGCATCAAATTTGACCTAAAATTGGTTGTTTTATTAATAAAAATTGGGCGTAATATTAATAAAAGGAAACGATCTAAACTTAAAACAATTTAAATATTTGAAAATAATCATTTACATTAAATGTCAAAATTTACGTAAATTGCCTTCAGTAAATAAAGCTTGATGAATAATTTCGAAAACATTTCTAAACAATTCTTCTAAGTTCTCAAAATCCAACGTTCCTGATCCAAGCTTATACCAATGTTCCTTTTCCGTAGATAATAGGAAGCATTTAGAAGACATTCATCTGAAAAAAACATTATAACGTATTTGCCAAAATATGCGAAATGTACCCTTTATGAAATTGCATATTCAAAATATAATATTTATTTTCATAAATATAAATAAATAATATACGATTTTAATTTAATAAATTTTATTTTATCCAAAATTATACATGAATTGTTGGATATAACAAGATAATAGGAACAGTTATTGACAAATACCAATAAAAAACTACAAAAGTACGGTATAATATTATAAAGCAAACATTCCATACATATTGAAAAAATTGCGAAAGATAATGTGTTATATTTAAAAGTAAATATGCATTACAAATAAAAAGTATGCATTTTAAAAGTTTTTATTCTATTCTATTATGTGAATGATATAATTTGTAAAAAAAACATTGTTTTCAAATCAAATTTTAAACACAGCTAAAACATCAATAACAATTTTCCAAATGTAAACTTTCTACCCTAATTATCTAGTTCATAATAATATAATATACTAATATTTACGTTAATAGTACCAGACCTTGATTTATTTTATTCAAATCACATATCTAATTGAAATATTAAATCGCTTTTAAATTCGACATTATTTTTCGATTTTGGGGACATAATTGATTTAACTTCTTTTTCAGTATCGCTACTAAGACCAGAATCTAATCGTGTTCTTGGATTTTCGGCTTCTTTTTTGAAGTAATTACGTTTATCGTCCGAAACTTCTTCTTTTGGCTCCTTTCGTAACTTTTGATGATCGGTTGATTTTTTCGTGTATTTCCTATCTTGCTCTTTGCGTTCATCATTTTCAGAAACTTCGCTTTCACTGTATCGGCGTTCTTGAGTACGTTTTTTGTTGCGATTTTTACGTTGATTTTTCTTCTTTTGGCCAAGAATGCTTGAATTCGACCTAAAATGTTAAAAAGGAATGTTAGTAAAAAAAAAAAAAATAAAAAAAATCTTTTACTGTTGAATACCTGAAAACTTGTCGACTAATAACATCATTGAAACGAACAGTTTTTTTGCAAGTTTCTTCAGTTTTTGGGCCTTCGCTTACAAATGAATCAGATTCTTCATTATAATTATCTAATGAATTTGTCCAGACGAAATCATCTATATTAGATTCGGACATGCTGCGTGGAACGCATCTTGGAACAGTTCGACGATGTTTTAATATACCGCGTTCTACAGATGGGCTTTGACTAAAACTGGCTTCATCACCACTAGATTCGGAATAAGAACTTGGCTTTTTAGCGGTTTTTGATTGACCCTCGAATTTATTAACCTTTTTTTCTTCTGGAACTTTCGTTATGGCCTCTTTATTATTGATTTCAACGACAACTTCCTGCTCATTCTCTGAATAATAAGTAGTAACAGTTTTTTCGGGAATTTCATCATCATCATCATCTTCTTCTTTAACATTTGAGTTGTTGCTAATGCTAGACAAATTATTATTAATGACTTGTTCGGTGAGATTATCTTCATCGATTCCAATTTTGTATGTAATTTCTGATGTATCACAGTTATCAAGAGTAATTTGTACAATAATATTATTATCCCAAGTTTCAATAGAAACAGTATTTGGGTCTAAATGATGTAATGGAAATGTAACACAGAAGGCATAATAAACGGAGTAAAATCCAGAACTTATCGAAGAAAATTTTATGTGAATTCCAATATTAGAATCAATAAAAACTTTTTCAACAGAATCGGGTTCAACATTTTTAACATGCAATGTGTACGCGATAACATTTTTAAACATATGACATGTATAATCAGGTAAAGAATATTCAATATTGGAGTTTAAGAATGATTTTAATTTCATTTCATCGCTAGTCCGATAGCCGGTATCTTCACTCACTATATTCTGCGGATTTTCCACGTGCACTTCACTAATGACAGATGGTTTTTGGACGTCATTCTCTGCTTCATCTAACGATAGGGAAAGGGGACTTCCATTATCGCTGTCAACACCACTATCTTCTCGCCCTTTATCAATAATAACCGGTATGGGTTTTCGCGTAACCGGCAAAACTATGACCAACTTCTTGCTCTTTTTTTCAAATTTGGCATTCCCAGATATTTCATCTACACAATAAGGCAGGTTGATATCTAATTTGTACTTGGAAGGATTTTCGCTTTTTAAATGAATGGATTTTGTTGTAACATCTAAATCTACATCTTCGGCAGATTTAAGTAGTGGGAGCATAATTTCGACAACCAATTCTTTAGGGATGGCACTATTCATTTTTGCAGTGACGGATTCGGTGAATTCTTCCATTTCAACAGTGGAACGGTATTTAATTGAATATGTTGGTGTTGTGTATTTTGAGTTGGAATCATCTTCGACTTCATGTCGTTTGCCTTTTGTTGTACGTTCAGGTTTTGGGGTAGGTTTTGACTTTTGTTGTCCATCCCCGTTCCGAAATGGATATATTTTGTCAAGAAATTCAGCATCTTCTTCCGACAATGGTGTAAAATTGTCGATTTTTTTTCTTATGACAGCAGCATGAGTAGAGCCTTTGAAATGCATTTTTGGGAATTTCAAATTTTTCTTGTCTAGTTTGATGTTGAAGCTTTTCTCGATTGAATCACATGCGGATTTCGTGACCATATTTTTAAATGAAGGATATCGTGAAGCTAAATGCAAAGTATTTGAATGAAAAACAACATCGTAAACAGAACACCGCAAGTTATTTTTGTCAAGATCATCTCTAGGTGGAGCCATTGTGTGAGGTAATTGCCAATGCAAACCTTGCTGTCCATTTGCTGTTGTCGGCTCGGCTGTTGGTTTACCAACATTTTCATTATGGCAAATATTGATGAAGACTTTTTTCTTTCCATCGGCACTTGTTTTTATCACATAGCCCGGTTCCGGATTGATAAATGTAACATCTATTCCCCTCTCTTTCTCGAGTTGAGTGATTTCCGATTGGTATATCTTTTTGTTTTCCGGGTCATTCACTTCTTTGCAATAATCTTGTAATAAATCACGAAATTCTTTTTGTTTTAATGCATCGGTTAAACGGTTCAATTCATCTCGACTTAATTCGAGATCTTCGAATTTTTGGGATTCAACACTAGCCATAGCAATCAGCTGAGAAATAAACACACAGTGCGTAATAAAAACACGATCGGCGCACGTATACACAAACAAATGTTATTCACAACAACGACAAATGCCATGCGCATACGATCCGACCGATCCGGCAAATTAAAAGGAAATACAATTTTTTTTAATCAGAAATTATTAATTAAATTAGTAACGCCCAACAAAGATATTATAAAACTTAACATGGTTTTTCCTTATTCATATTATATTTCAAAGGCCTCAAATATTTAATAAAATCAACTTTTTAAACTTTGAAAATAAATATCGTAATTATCATGAGTATCCTGTACATCTATTAATAGCAGGTAAAGAGAGACGATGAGTATAGGAGGCAATGGATTTTTTTTAAAAAACTATGAAATTAAATTGAAGTATTGCAAATATAAAAATTATATTTTCCTCTTCTTTTTATCAGAATGCTCATAAATAAAATTTCATTTACCTACTGAAATAAAGATAGGTACCTACATAAAAATAGTCGATATAACATGGAATTGAGGTCACGTTTATTATATTTTATCGTATTCATATTTCGTGACTAAAGGTACGACAACTGGAATCAATTCAAATACCAAAAGCATAATAAATATTTGAAAAAAAAATTGTTTTCTTTTCCTTTTATGATTTAAATTTTGGCAGAAAATCAATCTTTAATACACCGTATGTTTACAATATTTATAGGGGAAAGTGGAGCCAGTTGCACACATAGCACATTTATATAAAAATGATAATTGAATGATTGTATCGATTGTATCTAATAATTAGCTAGAATTTATATTATCTACATATACGAATCGAATAAATTATTTGAAATCAATTATTAAAAATTCCATAAATCGAAAAAAGGAGGATGACTGAGTTTCTTGGTGCAATTAGCACCCTTTTTAATTGATTTTTTTTCTGAAAAATTATGCCATTAAAACCAGACTAGCCAGATTTTTTAAAACTTAAAAATATTAATTAGTAAAAATCTTTTTTTTTACTTTGTTATCATACGTGTCCCTTTATAAAGTATGACTTTTAAACTATCTTATAAAAATACAAACTACAGTAACCAAAATATCACAAATGTTTGATATAAAGCCGAGAGTTGAATTTGAAGTAGGTCTGTTTATTCTTTTCAATTTCTATTCGGAAAGTATTCTCGTCAACTCGTTTCAAACACATAAATACAACAAAAGTTGCATTTCTATGCAACATAGAGTAGAACAAGGCTTATCGTGTATGTTTTATACGGTTTCATTTTGTTACAATTTGTTCGCAATCTTAAATTTCATTACTTTTTTTCATACATTTCAGCACATATGACTTGAAACGATATAACGAATATGTTTCGAATAGAATCGAATACCATGCATAGAAATGAGAAGCAACCTTTACAGTCAGACCCGCATTTAGGCGTTTAGAACAGTAGTGGGCTCTAGAAATTTGGAAAACATTTTGTTGTATAATATTGATTATATATTTTTTTAAATAAGAAGACAATTCAAGTTGTTTAAAATCGATTTTTTTATTTAATATTTTTATTTTTGAGAATCAAGAAGCCTGATGAAGTTACGATAAGTAACGAAACGTAGCTAATTGAATAATAAAAATATTTAATAAAAAAACCGATCTTAAACAACCTGAATTGTTTTCTAATTTGAAAAAATAAAAGCTGAGACCTGAAACTGCTTTTCTGCCTACATAATAAATGAAACCCTGTTTACAGGTAGTGAGGAGGTAAGTAATTTACTTACTTTGATCTGGTCAATAATAAATTTGTCGCTTTTGCTTTTGAGTGAATTAAGGAGAGAATATTAAAAGGATATATGACAAAAGGTAATAGCTTAAAATTGATTTTTATGATTGAACTTTCATGATACGTAATGAAATCTAACTATAATATGATTGTGGCCATTTGTTCTAAATTGTGGATAGTTTGGAATAGTTTAAATATCACTACGCGTTCTGTTTACATTATAAGTTAAAAAGAAAACCGAACTATTGTAAAGCTTACATCATAGTCTTAACCAGCATTTACGGCTAAAATGTAATTTTTAGTTCAAAATATTTTTATTTCTCCCAAATTCTACAAAAATTGTGTTCCAAATCCTTTTTGAGAACCACTTCTACTTCGTTTCCTCAAAAACTCAAATTTGAAGTCTTAATTGAATTTAAATTTATTACAAAAAAAACATATTTGTTGTGAAAAATTATTGCGATTCGCAAAAAAAAATTGTGGCCTCCCTATTCTGACATACAGGGCTTAACACAGAGCCAGTTCTACGGTCTTGAGCGCCCCGGGCAAAATACATTTTGACGAACTTTTATGTAACAATATATAAATTCACTACAAATTAAACGAAAATTAGCGAAAAAAATAAAATTTTATTTTTGATTCGGCGTCCTTTTAATTTGGCGCCCCAGACAGTCACCCAGCTTGCCCGCCCCTCTATCAACCCCTGATTTGATATAAATCATAAAAGTACCCCTTTCATACAATTGTGCTAAAATAATTGCATTATGTAAAAATTTAATTTCGATTATTTTTTTTGATAAAATGTAGAAAAATGTAAATGTTAGAGAAAAGTTTTACGTTACAAAAAAATATTTTAGTTAGGTACACATCGTACATATTTAACTGTCTCAATATGTTCCACTTTCTCTTATATGGGTAAATATTTGTCGCATTAAATTGCTGTTACATTTACATATTCTATCAAATAATAAAATTCAAATTGCAATTGTTTAACAGTATAAGCATTAATATTAACCGTATCATATTTTTTATAGCTCAAACGTTATTAAATGCAAATATTAAATGTTCTTTATGCATTATAGGCAAAAATACATTCAAAATACTAATATTGTCTCACTTTACGGTAAGAGAAATTTTTTATTAAGAATGTGTAAAACATTTTTAAATTTAGAACATTAAATGAAACCATTTTCGAAATTTGTTTTAGTTTAATAAAATTATAATTGAATTTGTAATTGTTTTTTCATACAATTCCCACTATCAAATCCCAAGCCCACCTATTGCAACTGAAATGACCCTCTTTAGTAGGTACTTTTACTGCTAACAATATTTGACCCACTACCATTTCATTCCATAGCGAACAATAATCGAGATGAAAGTTAAGAGTGAAAATCTCAGTTCATATTTTTAAATATAATAATTTATTAGTTAGTTCTGGTTTAGTTTTACAAAAATGTTAATTCGATATAAAATTTTTCAAACTTCCTTTTTCTTGCTTATAGTTGTGATATTTGTTGTGTTTAGCTATTTTACAATAGGATTTTTAAAGTTTAATTCTACTAAAGAACCGTTTAATTTTAAACATACTACGTATTTGTCATACTTAGCTAATTTTAAATACACTGATGCGCCTAGATTTGATATGAATCAATTTAGGCAGAGGCATGTAACGAAATCTTTATCGGAACTGGGACCTGTCCCGGAACTAAGTGAACATGTATTATTTTTTAACCGTATTCCAGAAACAGGATCTGAAATTTTAGTTTTGCTACTACAGCGACTACAAGGACGAAATAATTTTCGCCACATCCGGTTAAAAGGAGGACAGAAACGATTCTTAACATCTCTAGAACAAGTAAATATGAACTTATTACTTAATTTCTTTGCATAAAGGAGACTAAAGAGATTAGTTTGGAAATACAGAAATATTATTCTCAGATATCATAGTAACAAATTAAAAGAGATACAGTTTTTTTGGGTTGTAACGATTGTAACAGAGAATTTTAACAGAACTTGATTGATTTTTGATATTTTTTTTTTAAATAAATATCTTTTAAATTTCCAAGAGATTATGCATTTCGCCATAGGAAGCATAAAATAAATAAAAAATATCCACCGTATAACTTTTTATTCATATTGGAGTGGTTGGAGTGTCTCGGATTGTTTTCGTTTATATACTTTAAAAATAAAATTTAATAGTTTTTACTTAATAATTCATGCTTATTTTTATAGGTTGCAAAAACGTTTAGAATTTTTATTATTTAAGAAAAATATTTTTGTAAAGATGCCACCTTCACAATTATTTAGCTTAGAATTCGAAAAATACCAGGATATCCTCTGGGAAGAGGGCATATTGCGTGATTCTTTAAACTGAAGTTGGGTAGTAAGGGATTGAAAATTTTGTAATAACCTTAATAAAAAACGACTCGTTTACTATTTTAATTCTAAACTAAAAATGTGTAAGGAAATAGAGAAGACACATTTACAAAATGTGGTTTTTTATAAATGAAATTTTAAAACTTGTTCCAACCTGTTCTTTAATCACTTTGTAAAAAAATATCAATCATAACTATATTTTCCTTTTATCTTTAAATATCAAAAACGATCATCCTTTTTAAACATCTATTAGAAATATTTCCTTTAAACTAATTTTTAAATTCCAAACGTATTAAGAGACATCACTACAGTGTTTTAGAGTTTAATTAATGACCTAAAAAAACCCAGGATCCATATCAATGAATTGCTTTAACTTTTTAATATGGTGCTGCATAGACGAACAAATTTGGAAAAAGCTCTATCCAATATTTATGTATTATATAATGTTAAAAAAAAATTTCACTTAGTTTCTTATTCTTTAATGTTAATTGTATGGTTTATTTTTTTTCTCATTTGAAAATTGTATTTAATGGAATAAAACCTATTTTGTCTCATTTTTTGGGAAGATAACTTTTCTTCAGTATTTGGTATAAAGGGTGTAAATGTGGTAGAAATATTAATGAGAATCATTGTGGCTTTTTGATCAGATTTTCTATTTAAATATTTATTAGAGTGTTCGGAGTAAAACTTATTTGTTTTGAAATATTTTTAGCGTGCTTATGCTACTTTTTTTATTGCCAATCTTATATAACAAGGTTGAAAAAAATATTGAACAAAAATGCTCGCAGATTTGTCAAGTTTTAGTTTTGTAAGATCATTTTACGAAGTTTTAGTTTGTTTGAAGGAAAAAGAGAGAAACTGTAGTTAATTAAAGAAATTAGAGATAAAATAAAGTAGACTTTTTTACGTAAAAAAATCTACCTAAAAGTACTTCTACTTTTGTAGAACTATATGTATTCACAACTAATACACTAAAAAGTACTTCTACTTTTGTAGAAATGTATTCACAACTAATACTCTACAAAAATAAAAGCTTTTTATTTCCGAAAATGCATTTTTCAAACCTCAATTTTTATGGTTTATATTTACAACTACAATTTTTTTCAAAAAATATAAAATGGTATAATATAAACTCTCAAGATTATTTTTTAATAAACCCACAATTTTTGAAGCTAAAATAATATATATGCTTATGTTATTTAATTTTAGGGTTTATAATTTTAGACAAACACTAATTTGAACAACTTACTTATGCAAAAGAAATAAATTTTAACATCTTCAGCTGTCTCTTGAATCAATATATGTGATATTTTGGATGTTAAATGTTTCCATACATAACTTAAAATTTTTTTGATTTAGCGATTGGTGATAAACGTTTGAAGTTGTATCTATCACTGTGTGGCAGTTAAGCGGAAAATTTTGTCTATATTTTAGAGTTTATTTCTATAGACTTTATTATAATGTGATATTGTAACATTATTAGGATAATTTATTGTGAATTATGTTGATTAAAACGAAGAAATCTTTTTGAAAAATTCTTTTAAATAAGCAATCCAATGGATACAACTTATGGACATATAATTTTAAAAATGTAACCACAAATGTTAAAGTTGTAATTAGAAATAAATTCGCAGAAATAGTATAATATAAATTTGCTTAACCAGATAATATTTTTACTTTACTAACTTATTTGCTCTCCAAATGCTTTTGTTGTAAAGTTTTATTTTACGTATCCATTAGTTTTTATTTAATTATAAGTACAGTTTTAAAAGTTTTCCTTTTTTAATTTTTAATATATTTTTTTGCAAATAAATTGCATTATAGTTGTTATATTATCTTTCCTATAACTAATAACATTTTTTTTGCAGGAAACATTAGTTGATGAAGTTTACGAAGAAATCAAAAAGCAAGCTGTTCCTATTACCTTTGATCGACATGTGTATTTTTTAAATTTTACAAACTATAGTAAGCAGTCGCCAACTTTTATTAATTTAATTCGTGATCCAGTAGAAAAAATTATATCTCGGTAAGGGAGAGAATATAATCTACATATAATACACAAAATATTAATTATTTTATTAATTTTGTAGATTTTACTATAAACAAACTATTCCTGGGTCGAGCAACCCTGACCATAATAAAAAAAATAAAACTCTAGAGGAATGTGTCGTCGCTGGAGACAGGGATTGTCATTTTATAACTGGGAAAAAATATGATTTGACTATTCCTTATTTTTGTGGTCAAGATTCAAAGTGCATGTTCGTATATTTGTTTAGCGTTGTAAATGACAATGTAATAAAAATATGCATTTTTTAAGGATATTAAACAACGACTGGGCTCTAAATACAGCAAAGGAAAACGTTGAGCGTTATTTTAAAGTTGTTGGGATCTTAGAAGAATTGAATACAACATTAAACATTTTTGAACATAAATTACCATATTTTTTTAAAAACGTTCAAAAACTTTACAACACAGAGATTATAAGTAAGCTTTTAACAGTGCATAATTTTTCGTGAATCAAATTAAAATTACTTACATAACACATGAAATGTTTCAGAAAGAGATTATAAAGAAAAAATACCAAAAAGGGAAGATATTGATCCCGATGTTGAGAAGTATTTAAAAGAAACGATGAAAAATGAATATGAATTCTATGAATGGATAAGAGCAAGATTATTTGAACAGTTGCAACTTATATATGGTCATGACCACTGAATTTTCGTTTAAAACTATTATTTTAATATTTACTACACATTTTACATATATTGCAGAGTAATAAGCATAATATATATCGCCAAAGATTATGTAAATTTATTTAAAAAACAATTTAGACGCACAAATTTTTTTAACAAATTCGCTATTAAAAATAATATTTATTTGTATTGTATATCTTAAAAGTGTTTTGTAAAAAACTTATTTTGTAAGAAAATTGAGAAATTAAAGATTGTTGATACTTGCTTGAGTAATTTATTGTAAGCATTAACACTTCCAGTATTCAAAAAATTAAAAAAAAAATATTCAAAACCTTATTAGTACAATTATTATTTAATAAAATAAAGTAATTAATAATTTTTTACAATTAGTGAATAATGGATTGAAAAATAAATATGAAAAATATTATTTTTTCTTCGCATCTTTTAAGCCAGCACCAGCATTGAATTTGAAGAAAATGATGTCTCCATCTTCCACGGTGTAGCCTCTGCCTTGTTGACGATACTTTCCCGCTGCTTTTACTGCAGTTTCCGAACCTTCATCTTTGAAGTCAGTGAATTTCATTACTTCTGCCATTATAAAACCTTTTTCGAAATCTGTATGGATTCTTCCAGCAGCTTGTGGAGCTTTGGTCCCTTTCTAAAAAAATAAAAACTATTTAGTAGGTAATTTATTTTGATTAAGTTTGTATCAAAAAGGAAGAATATTTGAAAACTTTTTCTTTGATATAAAAAATATTAAATCGTTTCAGTATTTCCACTAATTTATTTTTAAGGCAAAAAAGAAAATTATACATTTTATATGTCCATAAGATAAAACGGGATACACTTAAAGTTGAAAAAAGGGAATAAATTGAAGATAAATATAGTTAAAAAAGAATAAATACAAACTAAAATCGTAAGGTGAGAGTTAGGACCCATATTAATTGCATCAATTGAGTACATTAGTCCAATATGCGCTAATATATCGAAATATTTGAAGTATATAACTTTTGATACAGTAATTAAAGATTTTTGTAAACTAATATTTGCAGTTAAGAAAATATCACCGATGGAGTACTAAAAGTATTCACATTTATAAGTATTTTTTTAATATGGATTTTAAAATTATAATCCACAGGAAAAATCAGATTTTAGTATATTTTTTCTAATCAAAAAGCAATTACTAGTCGGTAACTTCAATTTTGAAAAAAAAAATATATAGGGGTTTTGAAATGAATCAAAAATACTCCTTTGAAGTTTAAGTATACATTCGCAATATTTTCTAGACTGATGTAAATCATTTAAATGAACACACGTCTAAACGCCATTGTTGCCACAAGTTAACGATTGCAAGTTACGAATAAATTTATGCAAAATTAATTTGCAATTGATCTTTAACACGTTGACTGTCCTATGATTTGCATTTAACTCAAACCTTTTGTGTACAATAGGTTTTGTAAGTTAAATATACTTTGTTATAGATTAATGTCACTTGTAAATGAATTCGTTCACCAAGTTGTCTATACTTCAGAAATACCATGTTAATGTGGGCCCATTTTGTATGTCTTCAGAGAAAAAACTGAACTTGACCGGCATTTCTATTTTAAAATTTTTGATTTTTTCAAAGTTAAAATTTTGATAGTTTAAATTACTTTAAAAGCAAAATTAAAAATTAAAAAAATATGACCCCACGGGACATAGTTTTTTTTTATTGTGGTAGTCAACGTGCTTTCATAAAATAGTGATCATCCAAATCATCCAAAATACGGTTTTGTTTTTGTCTATCTAGTTAATATATACAAATTTTTTATATATGTCGTCAACAATATTATTTTAATTTAATTCATCTTCTTATAAGTCAAAATTGATTTTAATTCACTACGAATACTTTGTTTTTAAATGGGCCCCCACAGATCTGCCTAGGGACTCCGATTCAAGTAAGTGCGGTCCTATACAATTAAAAGTTACAATAAAAAATAACTGGTATAATTTAGACACAAACCAATCATACTAAAAATATATAATAAGTGATGACGCATATAAATATGAATAATATGTATCTTTTTCTACTTATTTCTTTTGACGAATTCGAAATATCCATATATATATATATATATTATAGAGTATTTTATACACAGTATACGTAGTATATACTCAATTACTATTATAGAAAGAATGGCATCACTTAATAATTAAAATTCGAACATTTATAGTCCAGACAAATGGCTTTTGAAAAAAATAACATTCAACTATCGTATACAATTGATTGTTTTCAATTATTTTTAAATCGTTTCAATTTTTATGCTAAGAACTTTATTGAATTTAAATAATTTATTTATCATTGTTCACGAGTATTCGAATGTAAGAAATAGTTATAGAAGATAAAAAGTTGAATTTACGCTCAGCGAAACGGGCGAGTGTTTGCTAGCATATAATATATTTATATTAGTTTTATAGTTCTTATTAAACAGTTTGAAGTATTCGACCAAATCTATTTTCACAACCAAACCGAAACAAATTTTTTTTGATATACTCACATAGCTCACAACCCCATCAGTGGTTCTGACTCAAACTATTTACATATTATCAATGCAAAAGAAATGAAGCATACAATTTGATTTTTGGGTGCATAATACTTTATACTGTTATACAAATAATATGGATGTAGTGAATAGTTTTGCTGAATTTTACCATCTCGGAATGTTTCAAAAACAATTATATGAGGGATTGTTCCTCGTTCGACCAACTATCATTTCTGACTCAGCATAATTTGCTGTGCTTTTATACCAGATTTATTATCACTATCTTCCGTTAGCTATGATCCCAATGACCACAGTTTGAAAACTGCTGATATAAAATATAGTTATGATTTGTTTGGATTTAAAGTTGTTATGAAATACTGATATAAGGAAATACAACACGCACTGTACTAAATAAAAGAAAAACTACGTTAACGAAAATTATTAGTTTTCATGTCTCTACAGTTACATGTACGAGACTGCATAACTATGAACAGTGTACATGTACAATTCGTATGCTTCAAAAACAATAAATCGTAAATGATGGGACTTTAAATTAAGGATTACATTTGGTTATGCCCTCCATATTTCTGTTGAAATCAAGTCATAGTATGTAGTGGTTGTTATTTCGATTAATTTGTGAGTAATAAAAAAATATTTGGTTTAAGTCCCTTTTAGCAACACCAATATGTGGCAATGTTACATTTTCTACTTTGGTTTTCATTTAACTCGCAAATAAATCGGGCTATGATGAAAATTAAGCAACAAAAGAGAAAATTATACCATATTGGAATTATTTAATAAAATATTCGCAAATTAAATTAAAAGCAAAGTAGAAAATGTAACGTTACCAGATAGTGATGTCGCTAAAAGGGAGCTAGACATTTTAATTAATGTAACATTCATGACATTAAACAACATTAGATATGTTAGATATTACAAATTTGAAAGGTTGACAATACGTAAAAAATAAACTTGCCTCTTTTACATTTGCATCAAGTGTTTCATTGTAAGATTTCCGGGATTCATCATAGGTCAAAAATTCAATAATGATAAGAGAATGATTTAGTTTTTAAAGAAAAATCAATGTATTTAGGACATATTATTTAAATGAAAATTTAATTTAAAGTAAAGCCAAAGTCTCAAACTTGAGCTTTAAAAACATATCAAATAAGAAACCTTTTCGATTGTATTTATTACTTAAATAATGACAAATATGAAATAGGGAAAGCATGATTCGTAGGATGCAATGCGAGAATACTCAAGAAATGATATTCGAAATTCTGTGACCTTACTTAAAACCTTAACTTGATAGTCACCAAAATAAGTATACACATATCCTAAGCATTGCTAAAATATTTTTTAAAGTATTTTTGCTGAATTTTCTTAATACCATAATATTTTTTGTAGTGAAAATACGTACTCCAAAGCTATTTTTTTCGATTCATGAAAATTGCTTACACTAACAAGATGATTTGGATCAATGTTCAAAAGATAGGTGAACTGTTTTGGAAGTTATAAAAAAAAAAGTTCGAAAAGAGAAGCACATGTTTAAATAACATTTTTTGGACATGGCCGTCATCGTCTGCCGCATTGAGTAGCTATATTATCCTGATACATCGTCATTTTATAGCGACGGCAGTAAAAATTGAATTCAAGATGACTATAAAGTTTAAAGAAAATTATTTTTCGAAATTAATTATTTCATGTAGTCATATATTCTTTTTTTTATTAAATAGGTACGGTCTTTTATGCAAAAACTAACAGTCTCATTATTATACGAAAAAGCAGAATTAAATGTTATAAGTTAAATTTGTATTTTAACGCATGAACTCTTCACATTTGAAAAGCTCATAAACGTTGTTAAATTAAAACCAGACTAGCTTATTTTTTACAATACAACGACGGCACGATTCAGATGCAAATTGATGTAGACAATTTCCTAACAGTCGCGTTACGATGTGGTTTATGCTATGGATAATTTAGTCACTCAGCGGGTCGCGTTTAATGTGTACGCTCTTCAGTCACCATTTACTTAGGGATGTTCATGAGTGAGGGTGAAAATACAAAAAAAATATATAAAAAGATAAATTGCGTTTTACGTTCAGAGATTCTCAACATTTTCATAGTAATTTACAAAATAATAAGCCAAATTATACATGGTACACAATTTTCCAAATAACTTTACCTGAATTGTCCACGCTTTAACTTCATCCGGTCCCGCAGTGAAGAAATATTCCAGTTGTAATGCTTTATATCCTTGCACAATGATTTTATCTAAAGCACTGGAACAAACATAAGTGCAGGTAAATAATTAGTACGAAAGAAAAAATAGAATACTTTTATGTTTATCAAATTATTGTTCCCAGAAAAAATATTTAATTTGAACCATTTGTATTAATAAAATCAAAAGCCAATGATTACACAAACCCTTCTCAAGGTAATACTAATCATAAAACATTATAATAGTAATTCAAAATTAAGTGGATCCGAGAAAAAAAATCGTTCTTTGCCTCATTGGACTGAATAAAGCATTATTAAACCTAACCAATCCTATAATTATTATAAAAATATCACTTGAAAAATAATATTTTTATGGCCGAGCAGATGAAAAGGAAAACTAATGCCATTGTATAATAAAACAAAAATATTATTACCCCGAATTAAAGTCACGACGGACGAACAGGGTAAAAACAAAACAACACATAATGAGCCAATGTAGTAATAATCAAGGCAATCGTATTTGATGATCCTCTACACAAATACCCAAAACGAAAAAAGGAAAATAACTTAAGAGTGGAGACAGACGCGAATGATTTTACCCATAAACTAATATAAGAGATTTTATACAAATAATAAAAAAAACTGTTCAAAAACTTACCATGTAATATTATTTTCTTTAAGAAACGCAGCTTTTTCTTCTGGTGTCATATCTGCTAGTTTCAGTTCTAACGCTCCCGAAAAAGGAATAATAATGGAACCGGGATCGTTTTTGTCAATCCATTCTTTAAGTTTTGCTAACCTATAGTTTGTATTAATGATATTAAAATTTGTATAGTTTCATATTTTTTTAATTTGCATAGTTGTAACTTACCACTTATTCTTCTTCCTAATGTAATCTTTTTCAGAAAGATTGACTAAATACAGCGCTGGTTTAGACGTCAAGAATAAATGCTTATTTAATATTTCGATCTAAAGTCAAACAAATTTGAAAATTAATTTTGAAACTGCAGCAGCATTAAAATAAAAAATATTTTTAGTTTTTACACATTATATACAATTAATAACATTTATAAATAACGGAAGAACAGAACAAAAAATAACTAATCATTTTTGTTATCTACATATACTTCATATATTTTTATGTATTGATTTGAAAGCTATCAAAAATTAAATAGGAATAACTTTATAAAAGTTGACTATTAATAACTCGTGATTTAATTTTTAAGAAATTAAGGGGACACATTCCTATTATTCGGATCTAGAGATTCATGTGTTTTTTTTGTGAAAAAAGTTATTTCACCATTTGCAGATAATCTCTTTAAATTATGAAGAAAAAGGTTCTTGGGTAGATTAAAAGTTCATTAAGATACAATTTAAAAACAAATAAAAATATGGTCAGGACCGGCGCTAGATAATTTAACGCCCTGTGAAAAATAATTTATCCATTTCCTCCTATAAATAAACGAATGTTTTGAATAAAAGAAATATGATGCCTAATAATATGGTAAATAATACTTTTAGCGTTCCTAGCTTGATTGTATCCTGTATGAAAAGAACCAGATACACAAATTGATTTAACCGGTACCTGAAGGGTATTTTTAAATTATCGTATTTTTGAAATTACTTCTTTAGGTGCACTACGAAAGGGAAAAACATTAGGTGTTACAAACTGTAACGGAAGCTGGTTTGGGCTGTTATGTTAGCTCTATGTATGGATAGCTCACTGAATAGTATACAAGAAGCCGCGCTAGAAACAACTGCAACTGAGCATATGCCCAAACGGGTAACTTCTGCTATACGTATAATATTAACCAAGCCAAAAACGCGACATAATGAATAAGTTTTTTAAACCAAAAAGAAATTTTAATGTTTTAAAATTTTGCAAATAAGTTTTTCGTTTCTTAACAACGAATAAACCCTTCTTTTAAATTTGAACCACGTTTTCGGAATTTATAACTGAGTTAAAACAGTTGTAAATAAATAATCCAATATAATAAAAAATAAATGTTGGTATATATGTCGGTAAAAACAGAGAACAAATAATGTATTTAAACACATATGTTTGCGTGAAAACCAAATGTAATAATAATTGTCACAAATTTGAACTAACTGATGATCGTCATTTGGTTCAACTGTCATTTTGATTATGCAATTACTTATTTTTGTCCATTGTCAGTTGTGTCGGTGATGATAAATGTATCACGAGGAGCTATTTTATAATTATAATGATGCAAATTCTGTTAAGAACATAAATTATAAAATAAAAAAGGTTGAAACTTATTCTCCGAAAGTAGCTAGACTTTGACAAAAAAGAATAATTTCTTACGTGCGTAAATTACATTACATAAGTATGGTGCATAACTGACGTATAAGTACACACACTTTTTTAACGTGTATTTTTCAATTTGGAGTCAATCACTTGACTTTGATTTGGTTGGGTCTATTTTGTTCGATTATCAATTATCCATTAGATAGATTATTATTATTATTATTACCTTGCATTGTTTGCTTTCATTACTACAATTACTACCAAGATTTAAATCAAACTTTTAATCAAAAAAATTATAAACTTGACTTTGATCCATCAATACTTTTTTCTTTCTATATAGGTAATTATTATATAATAATCAATAAATATAGACATTACACAATTTTCATTTACGTAACGTCCATAAAAATAATTTAAAAAAAATGGTGTACGTTGAATGACAAAAAAAAAAGATGATCTTTTTAATTTTTTTTTTGCGAAATAAAGGAATGTCCCGTTAATTTTTTTTTTTTTTTTTGTTTGAATCATTTAATAGTTAGTTCTAATTTTGAAGTGATATAAATATGGGCATGAAAGTCTATCGTTAACCATATATTAAAGTGAGCAAAATATTCATTATGGTGAATGAAGAAGGAATTATGGGTGCGTCGGTTACCACCTAGAGGTTGTTCGCCAGAACATACATTTTACCTCCTTAATTGCACCCTGTACAATTTAAGACCTAAACTTATATCAATTCGAATAAAAATAAATATTTTATTAACAAATAAGTATGAAACAATCACTTACGTCAGCTGCACTCCAATCTGAAAAACGAATATGACTCTTTTCGTCTATTAAAACTGTCTTAACTTTTTGGAGAGTGTCCTAAAACAAAATTAAAAAAAAATACAATAAAAACCATTTACAAAACAGTTACACCGTTTTCCAATCAATCATTTAGTAAAAAATATGTTACATTCAATTTTAAAGAATACAACTGGAGATGACTACAGGTGTTTCAATTAGCATCGTCACTCAACATAAAAAGCTATGTCACGTTAACCTTTCGCCTTTAATATTTAATATAAAGTGATGCTTGAACATAACAAAAATAAAAGTGTGATATCGATATCTAAAATGGAATCAGCAGACCACACAGCGTGTGGCGCGGGTGGTTGCACCCCAGAGATCATAGCAGGAATCACACTTATTCTCATTTTCAAAATCATTGTAATGTAGAATATGCAAAATAGTCTATCCATTGTTGAAATTTCTATACATGATAGAATGATAAAGAACCAAAACGATTCTTCAATCGTTTTGAGAGTAATGCTGAATCATGACAGTCTAAATACAATATTGAAATATATTTCCGTTCCTTTTACTTGTTATTTGTCATATTTAAAAGTGTTTAAATGCATTCTATGAGTATTTAAAGTTGATTCGTTGAAATTCGCAGAATGAAATTAACTATGATTAATTTTTAAAACATTAAAATTGACCAATTAGATCGATTATAATAGTCAATTTTTACTTACATATTCTTGTTTGAGTTTTTTATCGCCTCCTCTAGTGTAGGTTTTTTCTAATTTTTCCAACTCCTTGTTTAATTTTTCTTGATCTTTTAGTCGTAATTCTTCTCCAATAATTTCTAAATCTCTAATCGGATTTACCTCGCCTTCTACGTGGATGACATCATCGTCATCAAATGCACCTATTTAAATTAAAAAAAAAAACATTCAAAACAAAATCTGTGAATCTTAAGAAGTACTACTATCGACCAAATTTTACTTTTATTTGGGTTTCTTAATAAGTTTTACGATTTAAGTTAATATTAAACTTAATACAATTACGATGCAAATGGAAAAAGCTGTCGACTTAACAATTGGAAATGTTTAGTATGAATGAAAAATTCGTGATCTACTAATGGGTGCGATTAAAATGTACGCCGAAAAAAGTAAAATTCACGCCAAAAAAAGTGTGTTTTAACGCCAGATAATAAGAGGGAACAGTTCTTTTATAATAAACACAGAAAAATATTATATTGGATATCTATGTATGAAAAAAATGGCAACAATGGTTATTTAACAACATTAAAATTAAATTTACATCTATGTAATGTAAAATTATTTTAAATATGTACAACATCTAAATATTATAACAAGTTTATAAAAATGTTGAGATTTGCAATTTACCCTCCAACTTAAAAGTTAAATTAAAAAGGTTTTTCATTATAAATTAAAACTGATATACCCAGCAAATTTATTAATTTATAAATAACAAACAAATTGATTTTACAAACGTGCAATAATAAACAAACTTGGCAAGCAGCACTTTTCGTAGAAAAGTGGAAAAAAGCAGTACCGGAATTCATTAATTATTGCAATACAACATGGGACTAAAATCATATCAAAATTAGTTCGATGGTATAGCATCAGGATATCTAAGTACAAACAATAGGATTTAATCTACCAATTCTCTAATTAAAAAAATATACACTATAAGAGATTGTTTATCTGTTTCTCAATTTTTAAACAAATTAAATGATTTAGTAATTAAATGATCAATGGACAGAAATCCAGAGTTACAATACTATAATTTTTTTTGGCATTGCAAAACAAGAAAATAATAAAAGTGGATAATACATACTATGATGTATGTACTTCAAATTGGAGTTATAAAAATATAACTTCAGAATTGGTAGCCAAATATATTACTAAAGGGCGGGGAAATTAGTGAAAACTGTTATGGTATTGGGTGCCATTTCTTACGTGTCCAATATTTCAAAAAAATTATAAGTGCAAGCATACGTTGGGTCTTCTCATCCGTTTAAAAAAAATTAAAGTCCCTGTGGAAGCTAAATATATTCCTTCAGGGCAAAAACGTAAATGTGAGCACCCATCAAAAGGAAACAAAGCATTAATTATTCAATAAATTTACTTATTTGACCTCAAAATGTTCGCTACTTGGCGTTGTTAATTCTATTTTGCACATGCTTGTGTTGTCGTTTTATACTTAATTTATGCGTCTATTTGATTTATCTTGGAATTAAATGTTTAAATCTGACGTGTAAACCACCTACTTTAAAAAATTCAATATCTGGCGTTAATTAAGATATTTTTATGTGGAGTTTTATATACCCCTTTACTAATATAGTTTATACCCTTGCAGTCTATACTGGTGCATATAGCAGGCGACGGGTCTAACGACTCTTGAGAATAAAAACGTACAAATCCAAGTTACGTATATGAAATTTCGTATAACTTTGTACATACTTTTTTTTATTCTCTCGTCCTTTAAAGATTTATTTAATAAAATTCTGCAATTATAATTTCATAACAAGGACCCCTATAAGGGTAAAATTAGAACCATAAATGTAAAGGGCTAATAAAATTCAGAAATTGATAGGTTAGATGGCAAAAAAGGCTATCGTAAAGCCTAAAGTGCATATAAAAACGTTATGAAGTGTATCTGCTTTAAATACAATAATAAAAAAAATATTAGATTTATAGTTAAGTGAAATAAAAAAAAAAGTAATTAAAAGTTCTGAAAATGGGTTCCAACATTAGCGATGAATGACGAGTAATATTTTCATCAAATCTAACAATTTATTAACAACAAACAATAAAAATCAGTTCTAAAATCACTAAAAGACCCCTTATAAATATAATAGCGTAGTGCTCGTCACCCTCACGTTATATTTGCAGTTTAATCTCAACTATTGATCGTCAATACGTCCTTAAATGACTATACAGCCACACAAATCAACTATCAAGAAAAGTACTTACGACATAAATGGAAAATGGCATCGCAAGCACTGATTTCCGACAGGAAGTTATTACCGAGCCCTTGGCCTTCAGAAGCACCCTTGACCAATCCGGCAATGTCCACTACGGTTAGGAAAGCAGGTACTTTGCTGCAATTAATAGTAAATTATTGACAAAAGAAACCGATCAAGCGTAAAATAACAATTGTAGTGTACGATTGTGTAACGTTATCGATACAGTTCAATCAATTTTGTATTCATAGGAGTAAGACTCTACTATAATTTAGAACAAAACGTTTCTGATTATGTATTTGAATGAATATGAAATGAGATTATAGAAAAAAGTTTTTCCTATTGTATTTTTTAGGTTTATTTGATACATTATGCAAATATGTAATACTTATACTAGGATATCGAAAAATAATTTTTGCATGAAATGTTTTTCTTTTCTTTCAAATTTTCAGATATAGTTACTAGATGTGTTAATATGAATATATTTATATAATATAATATAATATTTCCATTCATTTTTAGGGAAATTATCACACAGCAAGATCCCTTTGTAGTGCCTATTTTGATATTATGGTTGTTAAAGCTTGGTTCAAATATACTTTCGAAAGCTTTCAATGCGTTTGACTACTATTCTCATGCAACAATTCTTACTATTCGATGTATTCAAACTTGTTCGGTGATCTTCCACGTTCTTTGTTCTCCACGTCAATAACGCCATTTTCAATTTTTTTCAAACCTCTTAAAATACTGAGATTTCCTAAGAGCATGCTCAACGTAAGCTTCGACAAGCACTCGATTCGATTTTGCAGCAGTCTTTATTTCAATGGTAATAGAAAATCAATTCTGTCCGCGAATCGTACTTTTTAGACATAAAACTCAATACTTTCAATGCTATTCAAAATTATGAAGTCGTAGAAAACTTACACGGTAATTTTGTCATACGATGGCTTTCCTCAAAGAAAAATTAAAGTGTTTAGAACACCTGAAATTGCAATATTCCGGTGTCGAAAATCTAAATTTTTTCTCATTTATAACAAAAAAGTAAAAAAATAATACCCTTACAGTAGACTTTAATAGACGCCAAAGTAACTGCTAAACGTATTTACTTACAAGTACATACGTGTGCATTAGAACCAAATAAAACAGAGATGCAATAGTGACAAAATATGAATCTAGTTTGAAAAAGCTCGGAAAAGTATAAAGTTAACCAAATTCATAATTTTTATATACGTTACTTTCGAATTACCATTGAACATCGTCTAATTTCTCTATTGGTGTTAACTTTTATTAAATGGCCGATTTATTCGCGAATTGAATTAAAAACAAAATAGAGAATGAGACGTTGTCCTATTAGTTATTCGTATTTAATTAAAACTATTACTAACAATTTTATAAATTAAAGGCATTTTATTTAATATTTGAAATTAGTTCACGTTTATTTTGCTTCTTTTGACTTATTATTGTTAAAATCTTAGATTATTCAAGATGGACCAATATTTCGTTGCGAAAATTAACATGAGTTTTGTTTTACAACAGATTTAATGTTTGATTCACCGTTTAGTTTATAAACAGAAAACAATTAATTTAAATTCGTTAAGATAATATAAAAAAGAGTGATACTAAGTGATACGTATATCGAGGTGAACTTTGCGAATTATGTTCAAAAAAGACTTACACTTTTGAGCACAACTCGTATGAAATTCAACATAGATAATTATGAATAATGATATTGTGACATTCCGGTATTACCATGAAAAGTTTAACACATTTAGCTTTAGGAGTTATCATTTCATATATTTTATTTGGCACAGCTTTAATTTACACCGATACAATCTGTCAACGTCTCATTCTCTAGTTTCTTTAATTCAATTCGCGAATAAATCGTTATAATGATTTCTTTCTTACATTAATTAACTTTATACTTTCCCGGGCGCTTTTGCAAACTAGATATTCACAATTGTCATCTTTGTCATTATTGTATCTGTTCTATTTTTTCTAATGCACATGTGTAGTTGTAAGTAAACGCCAGTAAATGCGTTTAGCAATTACTTTGACGCCTATTATAATTTGACGTCTATTATAATTGTTTTCCTTTTTTTTTTGCTTTCTTGTAATAACTGAGAAGAAAATTATATTACAATTTTAAGTGTTCTGAACATTTGAATACTAATTTTATGTACCGATATCTAAAACTCTAATCCACTTCTGATAGATATGCTTAAAAATTTAAAGCAACTTTTACTACCATGTCAAATAAAATAATATTTTTCAAAGTCGTTAATAAATTATTATTACAGAAAAAAATGAAAATAATTGCACATTAAGATATTTAAAAAATTATTTAATCCCACAAATCTATATTACTGTACCTACTAATACCATGTGCAATTACCATGACTGTTCATTTTCACAAGTCTGTGGATTGATATTCGGTGAAGAACTATTCTGTTAATTAATCCCATATAAATTTTCATAATAGATAACCACTAGAAGCACACATATTTTCAAATGATGTTTCTCTTATTTATAAAAATATTCATCAAACGCTTCGATTTTATTTAATAAACTGAAAACAAAAAATTGAGACACAAATCGATTGGAATCATCAGTTCCAATCATCTTATTACAAAAAAAAGTATATACACATGAGAATATATAAAATTCAAGTTAAAACTACCTATTTTGAATACCGGAAAAGCATTATGGGGGAATATGTTCGAATAATGGCAACGAACGACATTACAGAAGAAAGTCAATACAGTCTTGACTTCATTTGAATTGCAAAGTAGTCAAAAGCGACGTCGCAAAATGCTAAAAAAGAAAATATTGCTGACATGCTCCTCTCAATTTTGTTTTATAATTCGTACATCTATTTTCAGTGCTGCGACTTTGAAAAGCACAACGAACTATTTTTCAAACTAATTGCTACTATTAAAAAATTATTTCTTATATATAGTAGTCAATTTCATTTCATTTTCAATAAAGTATAGAAAATACTTAGAACTATTAAATGAAAAAATATAGTTTCAACATAGCGAAATTACCACGCCTATAAAATATATAACCTCAATACATAAGATAAAACTGTATTCGCAAATATCTCTCCTTTAAACTGGCGTCGTTAATGGCATCCTGAGGACTTAAAACAATTACTTAAAAATGAAACCAACGATTTCAAAAAAAATACAATATAATTAGATGATTATAAACTTAAAGTTTTCTTTCAGAAGTAAAAAAGAAAAAGAGAGATAATAAATAGTTTGATTTTTATAGTTTGAAAAAATACATAAAAATGATTTCTAAAAAGTTTATATCTCAATTAATTGCTATAGAGACATAGTAAACGTCTAATTGTAGAAATAAAAACAACCATTTCAGTATTAGGAGCATAGGAGATCAAAGTTTCTTAAGTTAAAACCTGCTAGTCGCCATAATTTTTCGATGAATCCAGATGAACCTTAATTTCTAAAGAATTTAATACTTTTGACTTCAACAAAATAAAACGTTTTTTTTTAATATATATTCTGCAATTTATTTTTTAAGCAAAATAAAACATTAATGCCTAACAATTTAGGGTCAAAAATTTATCGTTCACTAAGCAATGTTTTAGTTTCATTTTCTGAATCTTAATCGTAAGATTTTAAGTTTTAATGGATTAGAACATTTCTTTTAAGAATTTTCCTTTATTTGTTGCACTTTAACAATAAATCAATTGTTTTTGGCATTTTCATCTTATAGATGGCAATAGATAGCTTCAAAATAAACAATTTTAGTTTTGCATAGTTCTCATGGAATTCTGAATTATAATTATCAGGGTTTAACCACATACATTTTCGTTCTACATGTCCTTATAAAGAGTGTCCCATAGTTTAGATAAGTTATGAATTTCTCGCTATTTTTGAGGGAAAAGGTAAAAAATCAAAAAAATTAGTAGCTGATGGCACAGGATTCGTAAAAATGGAGATCTACACGACACAACGACGCATTTTTATTATTAAAATGAAAAATAAATGCTGATTTTTTGAGTAAAGTAATCCTTACCGACGAAGCAAAGTTTTGTTTTGATGATTTGGTTAATCGAAAAAAAAATCCGCATTTTGAGTTGAGGAAACCAACATAAAATTGTCGAAAAACAAATGCATTCCTACTTTGAGCCGGAGGTATCATTGGAGCAAACTTTTTTGAAAATGAAGTTGGTAAAGCAGTTACAGTTACTGGTATTCGGTATTGCGACATGATACCTATCCGGGTTTTTTCTGCCTAAATTGGATATTGATATGATCGACAAATGATTTCAACAAGACGGTGCACCATGCTTTATAACCCGTAAAATAATCCAATTATTGTATGGGACATTTCCTAGTCGCATATTCTCTCGATTCGGTGATCGAAATTGGTTCTCTAGATCATGTGATTTAACTCCTTGGAATTCTTTTAAGGGGTTTTTTGAAGACAATGGTCTATATCAAAAGAAGAGATTCAACGTTGCACCAATGAAATTCAACAACATTTATCTAAAATGATTATGGAGAATTTCGACAAATAAGTGTGCATATCAATGAAGTCGTGGGGGTCATTAGGCCGTATGTTATTACATATATAACTCTAACCTATGTATTTTATATTCCAATAAAAAATATGATTGAACAAAAAAGAAAATGGTGTTATCTATTTAAATGAAATTTTCGTAAATTATAGGACATCATATAACATTAATTTTGTGATGCGTACTTGTATCATTTATTTTAGGGCTCATATATGATTAAGAACTATCAGATCTGGCAACGTTGCATTTCCTACTTTGTTTTTAATTTAGTTCGCGAATAAATCGGTCTATAATGAAAATTTAGTTACAAAAAAGAAAATGATACGATATTAGAATTTAATTAACTAAAATATCGCGAACAGAATAAAAACAATTAGAAAATGCAACGTTGCCAGGCTTGACGACTTTCAAAGGGACATGAGCCTATTTTAATTTTAAAAAACTTACCTCAATGGCTTGAAGTAATCGCAAAGATAATCAAACCGTTCATCCGGTACAGGTACTCGACGTAACTAAAAGAAAGGACCAACAATGAGAACATCTTCCATCACATTTAATTTAACTTTATTAAAAAAAATATATAAAAATAAAATAAAGCATAAAACCATCACTACAAAATTGAAAATTATTTTTATAAGCATTTCAACGTACTATAAATTATTTTTAGTCGTCGATTTCATCCATATCAACTGTTAATAAGGCTAATTCAGAAGAATGAAAACTAATACTAATCAAATGAGATCTTAATGAGTCACGTTCATTTTCCTCTTCCTCTTCTCCTTCATATTCAAATTGAGGAGCTGGGGCTTCAGAAATTATTTCTGAACTTTCAGTAGTAGTAATACTAGGTAAAACAACTGCTTTTTTTTCACAAACCAAGACTGGGTATTTTAAGTTAGGGTTAATAATTCGTTTAGATAACGCGACAACAGTAATTAGTTGGCGACATTTAAGTTTGAATCTTTTTAAATATTTTTCATAAATATTTAGTTCATCAATTGATGTTTTGGAATTATGGATTTTCAAATATAATCCTACGTTTACAATTGCTGATAATTCAGGACTTAAACAAGGATATTTTGGTCGAAGAATTCCTGTATTCGTACAAGCCTGTGTTATTATTTTACTTTCATATTGCTGTAAAAATCCAAGTGTTGGTAGATTTTTACCAACTATTGGAGACATTTTCTTCTTATTTTGAAAGTGAATTTTTAGTTTTACATATGCATGGGGCTTAGATAAAAATATTTCTAAACATTCCTTACTGCAAAATCGATATGTTTGTCCCTTGTAAATTGCACTAAATTCTGCTAATCCTCGAACCAAACAATGATCAGGCTGTTTATCCCAAAATGTTACGATGCAATAACCATTTTGAAAAAGAGGAGGAACGTTTCTTGTTTGTTCAGATGATAATAATTCTTTGGGCAATTCACGTGGTAGCTTAGTCGTATTAATTGGAGGTAGAAAAAACTTAGCTTCCTCCAAAAATAGTGTTACATGATCATCGCAAATATAATAATAATGATGATTAAATTGAAACATGTTTGTCCTCGGAGGCACTGGAGTAGATTGATTCAATTTACGATGCAATATAAAACAACAAGGACAATAATTTAAATAAGAACTTTGTCGATCTCGAAATTCAGCTGGACTTATACACATATATTCCATTTTCCAGGGCATATCAACACTCATGTGAGTTACATAGTTAATAATATTGGTAAAAACATTGCAAACAATTTTCTTTGCTTCGGTCCAATTGGACCACTTGCTGAATTTACATTGAATTGAATGCGTGTTTTGATAATTGTTCCAAGCCCATTCTTGAAAATGGGTGTTTTCTTTTTCCCATTCATGATAACGATAATCCAAAAAGACTTGGGAATATAGCGGCATATACTTTAGTAAAGAATTTTCACTAGCTAAACATTTATGTGAATATTCAATATCAGCATTGTAATCGATAATTAAATGAGGCGTCAGACCTAGAGCAGCCAATTCCATATATTCATCATCACACTGTGGAAATCCATCAAACACAATTCCTTGCGAAACAGCTCTTCCATCAAAACAACAAGCGTCAACTGCTCTTTTTACTAAATCGAAACGTAGTACATCTCCACTTCGTAAATTAGCATCGATTTCTTTTGCTAAACTTGATTGAGGATATTCTTCTAGAACAAACCGAATCGACTGACCTCTAGTGACAACTTTTAAGCCAAATTCTTTTTTAAATCGACAAGCTAATGTAGATTTTCCACATTTCGGTGGTCCAATTACAGATACTCGTAATGGAATCAACGGTAAAACAGGTTTTTCTTGATATATGTATTTTAGGGGATCTTCTTTAAATAATTCCAAATAATCTTTCCCAGCAATAAAGTAAATGTACTGCCGATGTATTACCGGATAGATAAACATTTTTTGTTCTAAAGGTAAAAATAACTGGATAGGACAACTTTCAATATATGTTTGAACTGGACATGTACGTCCAAACCTACTAAGAAAAAAATATCCAACCCGTAATAACGCTTCTGCTTCTTCAATTGATATTTCAAACATAGTCTCATAAAACGATGGATTAGTGAAAATAAAATTACTAACAGAATGAATAATTTTCAAAAATACTTTATCAACATTTTTGGTTGAATCTATATCAATCAATGGGATACCAAGTTCTTTAGATACTATACTAAAATTAGCCATTGCTGTTGATTCGGCCTCATACCACTCATCTATTTCAGTTGTTAAGCGTTCCAAAGCGGCTTCTTCTGATTCCCATTGATCATCAAATTGGGGTTCCGGATTTTCATTCTCAAATCTATCGAGTGCTTCCATAGCGATTTCTTCTTCATTTGCAGAAAGTTTAATAACTTCAAGTGCTTGTTGAAGCAATACTAAATAGACCTCTTCATTTTCACTAACTTCTTGGATTGGACTTAAACCGGATTCGTTCGCTTGTTCTGAATTGAATTCTTCTGATTCAATGAAAGCCATTGCTTTCTCATTAAAAATTTGATCTATGATTTGAGGTATTCGTATTTCTTTGAGGTGGTTGTAATTCTTCAATTCTAACTGATTCGCGTTTTCTTTTTTCGCTTTTACTTTTTCCATAACATTTTTCCAATTTTCAAGGCGACTTTCTATTAATCTGGATTGTACTAAACCTTGATGAGTTTCTAGTTTTAATATGAAAGTAGGAATCAAATAGTAAGACTCCATAAATTTAAAGTCACTGTCACAGGTCGGAAAACCATCAAGAACGAATCCCGTTGACACATATGGTTCATGTTTCCATAAACGAAATAAAATCAGTTGCATGAATTCGTCGGGCATTGGTACGCCTGTAGATAAATACTGATTGACGATTGACAAAAATTCTTCTTGTGTTTCTAAACCTGGAGTCATTTCACTTTCAGGTGGTGCATTTAGATTTAAATAGACACTTTTATTTTTTCTACCCGGCAAAGGATAACCGCTAGGTATCAAAAATGAATCCATTAATTCAAAAAAGTTAACATACGCCACACCTAAAATAGAGCACAACCGTTTAGCTAAAACTGTCTTTCCAACTCCAATGGGTCCAGTCAAACAAATTCTAAGTTTTGGATAAATATTTGGAGAGTTGAGCAACGGTACAAATAATCGAGGATTTGCCATAAATTCATTCATTGCATTTTCACTTGAGAGTAGATATAATTTACCTTTAAATTGAACGGTAAACTGATCTCTACCTTTCCAAAGTACTCCATGTTTATACAAAGCGATTGGACAGTAATCTTTAGTATCACCAAACAGTCGGTTTGTTAAAACACTTTCACCTTCTTCATCTCCAACAACTTCTTCATCTAACATATCACCTTTTCCTTCTAAAAGTTCAGCTTCTTTATCTTCTTCGGAATAAAGTTCTGGTTGTGTTTGATACCGTTTGTGGAGTTCCAGTAAAGCTTCATGCATAATGTCACCCATTTCTCTGTATGGATATGAAAGCCTTATAATATTTATATTTTCTTCTACTAAATAAGGTTCCAATTCTTTCCATCCTTCAGTATAAGCATTTAACCAATCTAAAAGAATTAAAAAACTGTTTACAGGTTGTAAGTCTTCCTCTTCTAATAAATCATAATTCTCATTAGTGGATGATGTAGCAACCATATCAACCGCCGTTGGCATTACAGATATAGCAGGTGTACTACCGTCAATAAAATCTTCTCCCTCTCCCATCAGTTCCGGGGTGATAATTTCACACAAATCAAACCAATCGCGACCTAAAATGTAATCTAGGATATATTCAGCAATTTCTTCTGACGGTAAATCAATTAATGGTGCTTTGGAAGAAGCTTCATTATAACCATAAAATTTTAAAAAATCTTTCATGAATCGATACGGACGAAGTAGTCTTTTATTACTGTATTTGTTTAAAATAAAATCATTGGATTCGTCGTCATCAACAAACGAAAATATTTCATCAAAAGCAAAACCCTTTTCTATTAAACTAGTTATAACATATACAGAAGGGAGTAAGTTAGTAATAATCCATCCTCCATATACAGTAATGCCATTTGAATTTAACGCTGTAGTGTATTCGGCCTCAATAATAGCTTCTGCACAAAGATTAACGATATCATCTTCTGATACACTTATTTCATTCATTACTGCCTCTGCAGCTTCTTTTTCTGCATATTCAATAACATCACTGTCGTCCTCGGGTGGTTTGATAGGTTCTGGAATTGGTTGTAAATTAGATGGTAAATAAGGTAGTAATGCATCTGGATTTTGAATAGCTTCAGAAATAAATTCAGCAGTAATAGGAACATAATAATCTTCTAATATTGTTGTAATATAATCAAGCATTCCATTATTCTCCTCATTAACATTATCTTCACCAAGGTCTTCTTCAACACTAAACTCACTCATTTCTACGTAATACGTGAATAGGGCCGTTGTCGAAGTTATTGTAGCGTCAATAATGTATGCATAATATTCAGGAAAGAGTTTTAAAATTTCATTGAAACTCGTAAACTCAATTCTATTCGATTCTGGTAGTAAGGAATTATATTTTTCATATAACTTTAAAATTTTTATTTGCCAAGCTGCTACAAGCTCTTTTCTAGCTGCTTCTCCTTCATTCCATCTTGTTAACCAATCTCCGTACAAAATGTCTGGACCTGTTACTATCGCATTTAGATAAACTTCATGTCTGTAATTACGTTCCACTTTGGCTTTATACTTTTCCAAAATGTCATCGAAATTTAATATTTGCGCACCATAAATATAATTAAGACAAATCGCTAAATCTGAAGCACCGCAATGTTTTGGGCCAAATATTAGCATTTTACAAGAAGGTTTTGGAAACGGAGGTAATAAATATAATCTAGGGTTTCGGCAGAATAAACGAAATGCGTCTTCGTTTTCAGGAAAATAAAGTTTGTTCATGAATCGAATAGTTAAATTTGGATCACCCATAGCTAAACGACCTTCTCTCATCGCAACAGGACAATATCCTCGAAAATTCGACATTTGCCACTTAAACTTAGGGATGATCCTATTTAAAACGGATAACTGGGGAAAGCACTCTTCAGGTGTTTGTCCTTCAAAATCTAACCCGGCTTCTGTTTCTTCACCACCTTCTTCTCCAGTCTCATTTGTGGATTTAACTATCAATTTTTCTGCTTGCACTACATTTTGAATTGTTAAAACTCGCAATTTTTCGCGTATTGTATTATATAATTTTGATATTCTCATACGACCATCGACTTTTATAACCAATTGAGGATCATGAGCTATCACAAAACTATCAATCATCGGTAAAATAAAATCATGATAATTATCTAATTCAACTGTAACAGGTTTTGAAAAATCACTAGGTTGTCTCACTAAATGTTTTAGATGTTTAGAATTTACAAAAGTGTCAACTAATGAATTTTCATCGGCTATATCAACAACACTAGCACAAAGACCTGTTTTATTTCGATTTAAAAGAATATTGATTGGTTGTTTACTATATTTTAAATTTTCTAAATTAATTGCCGAACGGGAATATATGTTATAGCGTAAATTTTGCCGCTTACTCAAAACATCATCATTTGGACACATTAAATAAATAATTATAAATGGAGGTTTAAAATATTCGTAAATCTTCTTCATATTATCTTCTAATATTTCCGCAGAAGAAAATCGCTGATGTTTTTCTATTAACGGTGTTTTTGAAGTTATTGTGCCTCGATCAACCCAAATATTTTGCAAACTATTAGCAGGCTGTTTTAAAGGCACTTCATCAGGATCATCATTTTCTTCAATATTACCTTCTCCAAGAACTTCTTGTCCAGGTAGTGATTCAATCAAATAATCTATTGTTTCATTCGCAGAAAAAACAGCTTCTTCAGTAGCCACTGGGTCATCAAAAGTATAAAAATGATTAGGTATTAATGGTAATCCCGCCAATACAAATCCACGATGCTGAACTGTTTTACTATTTATTCGTCGTTCCACTAAATTCATAATTATATCCGATCCAATTGTGCGCCCATTACGTAAATTGAATTCAATACATTTTCCAGGACCACTACAAGATTTAATTTCTTCATCTAACACATTTTCTGGATCTATATACACGCAATTCCAATGATCAGCTATTGTTTTACCAATTTCTTTTTCACCAAGACCAGGTTTGCCAATTATCCAGAAAGAAACAGGATTCGATGCTAAATACCGTCTTTGAGCTTCATCTTCGGAATATGCATCTTGTGTGAAACGAGAACTTTCATAGTTTATATCAGTGTGAAAATATTGATGAGCAAAATTTATTCGTTTTATTGGATCTACGTCTTCTGTATATGAATATAGAATGTTGGCTTTAGGCAGCCATTCTTCTTCAAACTCAGCAGTTGAATCTACAGACTCATCTGAACTTTCGTCCTCTTCATTTGTATTATCAAAAGTTTCAGTAAAATGATGTTTGTAAATAAAAGGTAAATATTTTTTCTTCGTTATACATGATGATAATATCTCAATATATGGTTCTTTCTCTTTTTTGGACATTTCAAAATTGACAAAACGTATTTCAATTGGTTTTTAAGAAAATTAAAACCATAGTAATGTCAAATATTTCTTAAAATTCAATATAGCGTGTTTAAAAACCCAAAGAGTATGTCAAAAACTAGAATAAGAATTGTGCGTTATTTTATGGCCAACTGCTGACAAAAACATGAACTTTTGGGGAGTTTATTAGGTTTATTACAATAACAAAGCTTTTCTAGAAGTCCTTTTAATTTAAAAAAAATACAATTTAAACAAATAAATTGTTGAAATTAACGTAAAATATGAATTTGAATCGTATATACTCTCAAATGGAATAATTCACAGGAGAAAAAGAAAAATTAATCTTTTTGTTACTATAACTTAATTTTTGTAACAACGTTATTAAGGAATAAAAATTAAATAACTAAATGTAAGCCTACAAACTCAGACAATTAAATAAATTGTACTAAACATACTTCTGACAAGCACAATAAGGAATATTTATCCCGTCTGAATCATAAGTGAAATACTTTATTTTGACCAACTTATAAATTTTAAAATCATCAAAAAGACTGTTTGTCAAAGTCATCATTTAAATGCAAGAGTTATATAAAAAACATACTGGTATTTTATATAGTAGGGTATTTGACAACGTTGGAAATATAGTACAGTGTTGTAATGCTATCATATATTAGCGTTATAAAGCATATTTCACTATATTTCAGATTAAATAATGTATAGTTCTTTGCAAAATCCACGGAAAAAAAGTCAATGTTTGAAATTTCTATTGGAACGAGAACGACATGTGATTTTGTGTGTGAAGTTTTGTAAAATATCCTTTTAGGTTATGTAAACAAAAACTTTGAAATAAGTTTATTTTTGGGGGATTCGTTGTAACATTTATATATTGAGACACTACTCATCATTTGTACACCTTTCTATCCAATAAATTTGAAGAAAAATGACAATATTCACTTTAGCTGAATTAAGTATACTTGCTTACTTGCAAATGACGTCATGAGTCATTATCATTACAGAAATAGTGTTTTTGGGGATTTAAAACTTTAATATCGGCTTTTATTGATATACAGTAGATTTACCAAAAATATCAATTTACTGTGTATAATGTAATAAAGAAAACTAAAACAATTTTCCAAAATCCAAACATGCATCTTCCCTCACAAAACTCTTTTTGGGAAAGTTTTATATCGGCGTCTGACAAAAAAAAAAGGAATACAAATCCTGTGAATTGCTTGTTAACCTATGATTTTAAATTTGGTAAAACGAATAAATTAGGCTATATATTTTGGGCAATGTTGAGCATTTCAACGATGGTACATTGGTTTAACAAACTAATGTACGTATAAAATTTGGGATGCAACGTCACCCAGGTTAGTAAAATAAATAGCTGCAAATAATTTTTTTGTCTAGAACACTGTTTCTTAACAGTTTAAGTGAGTCACATCCCTTTGAATTTGAAAATAGGCCCACGCATTGAAAAAATTGTTTGGCTTTTTTTGTTTAGAAAAATACATTTTTTGCGAAATTTATTATCAAAATTTCATAATTTGTATTGTTAGGGGATTTCTCTCGTACCTCTAAGAATACCTTACTACACTACCATGGGTGCGGCATCCGAGGTTAAGAAACACTGCTCTAGAATATGATTTTCACAGTAAATTGAAATGTCAATGATCATTTTACGTAAATTATTACGTGCAACTAAGCTCGTTATAACCAAGCATAAAGAACTATACATACTTATAAGTTTAATGTATTAAATACTAAAATAATAAAAAAGATACTTATTTTCATTGGGTTTGATGGTACAGAATGGAAAATTTTCAGCAGCTACTTGACTTTTCGTAAGCACATTAAAGAATGTTGATTTTCCAACGTTTGGAATTCCAACAATACCGACTTTTAAATTCGTTCCTACACGGCCGATCAAGGGTTTTCTTTCTGGTTCACAAACTTTTTTTGGTGGCATCTGTAAAAAAAAATATATATTAAATATTAGAAAAAAATAAATAAAATAGAAAAAGTCCTTATAATAAAATTTGAAAACATTTTCCTGAGTAAGTTTTTATCGGACTGAATATGTAATTACAACCGTATTAAGTTTGAAATACCTTCGATTTTGTATAAGGATCAACCCATCGTTTAATGAAAGTAACAGAATGCGGGCGTTTCAATGCAGACTACAATTTGTATTTAACCACCGACAGACGAAATCATATTAATATAATTATCAATACATTTGCCTTAGGAAGATTACCTCAAAGGCATAATTTTAAACTGGATAAAATATCAGTCTACATCATTTGCATTTAAGATACTATTATTAATAAATACGTGTATGGAAATGTTATTGGATGCGAGGTAAAAAATATATTTCAAAAACTATGTTTCCAACAATTTTCAAAACTTGATATTTGAAAAGAGTGGTCAAAGTTGTCTATTAACGCTAACTTATTAAGAGATGGCGCTACGTTACATAAAATAGTCAATTACACATATATATTAAAATATACTTAAATTAAAAAGTTTTATAAACAATTTAAGACAGTGATAAAGTGGAATTTGAACAAATTAATGTCAATTTTATTCCCAAAAAAAACCCTTTAAATTAATTATTCAAGAAAAATAAATCGTTAGCTTGAAAAAATCACATTGAAATCATTTAACCTATACTATATCTTGTCAAAGTAAAATTAAAACATTCATAAGTTTTCTAATAAAAAATCACAGGTTTAAATAAAATGATAAAGTTAACAACTTAAATAAGCATACCTTAATAAAACAAGTTTGATTAAATCACACTGATTTAAATTCTTAATGTCCGGTTCAAGATTCACGTATGGTTAACCATAGAACTACACAGTTTACTAAATATAAAATGTACTAGCCCGTTTGAAAAACGTGTTAGCAAAGACGCAAACAATTTGGCATTCTGTGTTTTAAAACCGTCGCAGCCAGCATTGTTGAAAGCTCTTCCAAATAGGAGACCTTAATTTTTAATTGGTTAAATCGGCAGTTAACAATGAATAATTGAGAAAACTAATCGTAGAAATGTTTAATTGAATTATTTGTGTTTATTCATACTATTCATATATGTTTATATAGAAACCAAACATTTTTAAGGCACTTCATCACTTCATATTTAAAATGTAAAATAAATAATATATAAATATATTTATAATTTCATATATAAATATATGAAAAATGTTTGTGAAAATTTAATAAAACTACTATTGATACTTAAGACTTCGGCTGTATGATATATTATCATCTTTTTATGTTGATAATAATTTTTCTAAGCAGAAAAAAAATCAAAAGGCAAGGCTTGGATTAAATTTCTATCATTTATATATTGTGGAATGAAAAGAACAAAAGACAGTTTGGTGAAAATTAAGTATATTCCCCAATTCCAGGAAATCCGCTTTGAAAGCAAGAGTTCTAATATTTTCAATAAGAGAGAAATAAGGCTTCCTGGCAATATGTTTAATTATTAACTCCTTCTTAAAAACCGAAATATTTTATTTTAAATGAACAAACTTTTTTATTTTTGAATGAACTCAAAATTATCATTACCTGTGTACAGTTTACAAGTAATTAACTCATTATTTCTTACACGTATAAACACAAAATATTAATAACTTAGGACAAATTTTTAAATAAGCGTAGAAACTTAAGAGGAGGTTGTAGGATGTGTCATGTACCTAGTTAGTACATAAAATTGATTCGAAATTAGTTTTTTCGGAGCAAAGTTTTGAATTCACACCTGACCTGACCTATCAGGGGATGAATTAGAGTTCGATCAATATGTATCATAATAATTAAAAAATATTCTAACTTTATGCTATTCGATGAAAGTGTCCCTAAATAATCATTAGAGTAATTAAATCTTACGACCAAAATTTATTTAATCTTTGTATTTGAGTAAAAACTTTTGAAATCAATAAGTTTTTGAAAAACAATTTGCTATTATTGAAAATTTTCCCTAACAAAAGTATTTTTTTTTTGGTTGAAACAAAGATAAAAGTAATGCAAACGCAAAGTACAGAAGTATTATTTCTAGTATATTATTTTAAAAGTTTGTAAATGGTGATAGTATAAAAAAAAATATTCAATGATTAATAATAATATAACTTTTAAAATATCTACTAGTACAAAAATCGTCCACACACTAAATTTTTTATTAACAACAATTACTATGATGATTCCATTTATCGTTTTGTCGGTAGAAAAAAAATAATAAAGTGTATACAAAACACCAAAACTATTTTTTGATTATCCAAAAATATTTCATGAACAATTTAACTGCTCAATCATTTAAATATTTTTTTTAAATCCGTATAATCTTCTCATTAAAAGGCGCCATCAAAATATAAAACAATGATCTTCCAAGTTATAAGGTATAATTTAAAGTATTATTACAATTTTTAAGTACGCTTATTCAAAAAGGCATTTTTTAACTTAGTTATTATACCTTGTGTTGTACCGAAAGTTCGAATTAAAGTCAAAGTTATTTAAATATTGAATACATTATATAAGTCCATTAATATTTATTTTTTTAGCTTAAAATTTTACTTAAAACAGTCCATATAAGCAAACTAATTTTATTAGATCAGTAATATACTGTATAAAATTATAGTATTCAACTATTTATAAAGTTCCAACTGAAAATTTTGACTTAAGTATAAGATGATGTAAATGCTAATGACACATTTATGTTTTTAACAATAAAAATAAAATATAGTTAGGTATTACTTACCTATTTACCCTTAAATTGCAAATAAAAATAAGTATTATGATTTTGCAGTAATTTAAAGGATTTTTTGTTTATCAGAAATTATAATTTTAGTAATCTTGGATTTAGGTTGCATCTACTTAATTGTTTAGGTATAATGAAGCTTAATTTGATAATAAATAGACTATACGGCTATAAAGGTTTATGTTCTTATACCTTTGGAGGTAACCTTTTTGACCTTAATATAATTTTCTAAATAGCAGATAATAATATTGATTAAGTACAAGATGTGCAAACGTTCTTGTTGAATACGATGTTGTAGGAGTGCAATCAAATCGAGAGTTCGTAAAATCGATAGTTTTTGTTTAAAAAAGTATAAACATATAATTTACGAGATCCAAAAACTGGGAAGAGATAAATTTAAATATTTTTTGTATGTTTTTACGTTTGAAGAAAAAGAACAAGAAAATTTATCTAGAAAATTGAATTGAGAAATGTAGTAGTATAGCACATCAGAATGATTATATTGATCCATAAACGTTTAGGATTACTTGCCTTTTTATCAATTTTATGTGCTATTGTAGGTATTTTGAAAATTTGTCGTTTTCGCAATTTAATTAAATATTATTGTGCTTGAATATAGAAATAAATATCAACAAATTGATGGTTTATTGAAAAGCAAAATAAGTATGTTTTTATAAGTTTTTTTTAAAATAAATAAATAAATAAAAGTCGTTTCTCTTAATTACTTTAAAACCAGCAAACCTAGTGAAAATCCCTTAATATTTTGAAATTATTTGATTAAATGGTAGTAAGTTATCAAGGAAAGGTTTAAAAAATAAAACAATTTCAGTTATTTCAGCAGTTTCTCGCTCAAATTGATACTCAACTTGTAATTATTAAAAGCAGATTTTAAAGTATGATATTGATATATGTGCACTAAGAATTGTGGTAGGTCGCTGTAAGCTTTCATTCATCGTAGTTTTACACGAAATCAAAGAATAATTTTCAAACAGGTAGAAGGAAATAAGTACTTGCAGTATCTACATTCACATTACTCACTCAACAATGAAAGTACTTATTAATTAATTTCATGTGCCATTTTATTTTCTTTTATGTGTTCTCTATCTGGATTTTATTATAATTACTTTATAATTTAGTATAATTATTAAAATAATTAACCAGTGCAAATGTAATTATTAATTATAACGAACAGTAGTAACGAAGATCATCAATTAATTGTACGGTTGTTCTTTGTCGGTATTAATAGGTAAAGTGTTGTGTAATAAAGTTAACAGAGATACGAATATTTTTTTTCAAGCATATAAAACTATAAGATTAGCATTAAAGTCGGTATTGTAATATTGAAGTCATATGCAAATTGCATTAATATTTTCATGAGGGAAAGCAGTTACATTGCTTAGTATACTTATATTACTATTTTATTTGAATTATATTTTGCTTTCATTTACTAAATAAATTTTATTTAAATTGACTTGAATAAAAATTGAAGAGTTGATGTGAACATATTTTATAATCAGAGCCGTCAGAAAAAAGTATCTTGCGTAGTTTAAAGTATCTACAATACTGTAACTTAGTTCCTTCATTTTTGGTCAAAAAGTAACTATTATCCTCGAAACTTGAAAGAAACTGTAATATATGTAACTTATAACTTTAAAGGTATCTTAGTTACTGAAAAGTAACTTAGATACCTACATACTAAAAGATAAGATACATAATTTTATTTCGCCTTGTTCAGTAAGATTTAATTTTTACCTTTCTTCTTAATTTTCTATCGCTTTAACGTAGCTTGCGTTTACAGGGAATTTGGAGTACATATTTTTCTGTCTCTGTGGTATATTGCTTGTAAGTATCTAACATTAAAGAGTTTAAAAAAAATAGGAACAAGCTGGAACAAACTTTTTAAAAAATATCTGAAACAACTCATTAACGATAATTGAGCTATTAAAAATAATAATACTTGAAAAGGAGCAAAATCTAGTACATAAGCAAGGAGGGGGATGATTGCACTGTTGATGTCTTAATTTTCATTTATTTTTAAAATTGTCCTGAGTATCATTCTAGTACTCTAACTCTACACGTTTTTCCTATTTATATGTGCATTGCCAATGGTTGTAAATTTTGAAAAAAGTTATTATGTCTAACTCTTCGTGCAATGATAGTTGCTCATTATATCATATTCATCATAATAGAATATTTTGATTACAGTATAGACGAATACTAGTTGAGATTGCCTATATTTGGTTTTATATTCTCTTATCATAAAAGTATATACCTAGTATAGATATACCTAAATTTTTAAATCATTTTTTTCAATAGAATAAAAAACAGCTTACAGCAAAAGAAAAACGTAATTTTATTTTAATTTTGGCTCAAGTGTACTTTAGCACACCCACAATCTGGCAACGTTGCATTTTCGACTTTGTTTTTAATTATCATAATTTCGCGATATTTTTGTTAATTCAATTCTAATATGACATAGTTCTCTCTTTTGTGGCTGAATTTTCATTATGAACCGATTTAATCGCGAATTAAATTAACAACAAAGTCGAAAATGCAACGTCGCTAGATTGTGGGTGTGCTAAAGTACATTTGAGCCTTAATTTTAACTTTATATTTTGACCATGTAAATGGTCAAATTACTTTCAGGTCAAATTACTTTGAGAAAAGTAAATTTATCAAAAAATACGTGGAGACCTTTTTTATAGAGCTTTTAACTTCCTTCAAGAACATATAGTATGTTGTTTAGTTCTTTAATTGTGTGATGGTTCAAAAGTCTTGAGAAAAAATGCGTTCTGGATGGAATAATCAAAAACTGCCATGATAGACCTCTACATATTAACATTAGAGGCTCACAATTTCAAAAAATTTTTTTTTGTACTACCCTGAGTAATATTTTTGATATTATCCTTAAAAATAGTCAATTTTTTTGGCTCAGCCTAAAATACCTACTGAGGCAAAACAGGGTAACCTCAAGTAAAATCATTATAAAGGCAAAATTTGAAACTAGAAAGTATGAATGAAAGCAATTAAATGATGTTATTAAAAAACAACTTCAAAATCGGAGAATAGGAGAAAACGAGGAAAATAAAACTCAGTGAAATTGAACAGTAATCTGTTCTATATTTTCATTTTTATAGAGCTAGGGCTGAGATGGGGAACCTTTTGGAAGCGTGGGTTAAATGTTGTTCAAAATTTTTTAGTATTAGCTTATGAGTCGCTAATGTACATGACGCCTTTTAGGGCCTTAGAAGATAAAACAGAGGGGGACGATATAAATGTTATGGAAGTCTCTTTCTACAAACATAACGAATGGTTCCCTAACCATAGTGGGTCAGTTAAAAAGCTTGCATGGGTCAGTGTTTGACCCACGGGTCATAGGTTCGCCATCACTGGACTAAAGCTTTGTGTTTGCTGTAAAAAAGAGAGGAAAGAGCTAGAGGATCATAAAAGATGGGACAAATGGTCATTTTCATGGTCTTATCTAAGTATCTAAATTTTTCGAGGCTCAGACTAGCATAAAATTGAATCTGTGAAAAGTATTATTATAAGACTAGTATATAAAATTCTTTATGGGTTCATAAACTTTTTTTGCAATTTATTATTTTCGAGAATTTAGAAGTTGGAGTACCAGAGCTGTAGCTTTTTCCCTCCTACAAAATAATATTTAAAACTAAAAATTAAAAATATCAAATTCCCAGTCTTATGTCTTATTTGTGTATGTTGGGAAAAAGGGCGCAAAAAACCTAACAAGAGATTATATAGCTGATTTAAGATTCAAAATCCTCAGTTTTATATCATTTTCGGGATGATACGAAACACGAAACATTTTAGTTTGTGATTTTCGTTAGTTAAGTCCTGTTTTGCTGAGCACCGTTGGGCAAAATGAGGAAAATACTTTTTCCGGGCTCAATTTTTCCTTGTTTTCATATTATTTTATACAAATTATTTAAATTTAAAAAAAATATTCATTTTTTGCCATTTTTTCAATTCGTCGTTATATCCAACTTAAAAAGGTAGTATCCCGTTCTGTTCCTCGTTCCCGTAGGTATTTAGCAGTAGTTTTTGTTCCATAAGAAACATGAAGCATTATTAACTAAATCAATGTTTGGATTTTTATCGTTATAAATATGATGAACGACATTGGTAGAAAATAGGTAATGTAATTTTCAGCTTTGTTGTCCACTGCAAATAAAAATAAATATTCATAATCGGCAAATGTTTCGTTTTTTATTTCACATGACATTTACTGAAAGCCCATTATTTTCTTTACAAACCTATTACATTGACAATAAAATTAGTCTTGATTATAGATTACGATATTTATGTGAATGGCTTGACTCGTTGGGGTAAACTTGTGAACTCTATTCAATAATTTGTCTATTGTCCTTTGCATATGTAGGACAAATGTTAAACGTGTTTAAAATTAGATCGAATAGTTTGGAAACTTTTGGTGATTTTGGTGTTCTTAGACCTCTTGTTTTATTTAATGAGTTATCAATAAATTTTTGTCACATTGCAATGGAATGTCACTAATTTGATATTTTTCTTAATTTAAGAAAAAAAAAAGTTTCTTTTGACACGAGTTGAGCGTGTGACATATGGGGCTTATGGGGCGTTATCGGGCGCTACGCCCTTCAGGGTGCTGTTTGCTGCAAACAGAGGGCGCGTGCTAGCACCTCACGGCGGAGGCTGGGGTATTTCCTGTAGTCAGAGTAGGTGTTCTCTAAATGTCACTCTTCTTCGAATTCTTTTTTAAAAGAACCGCCTTCTATATTCATATACCGTGACTGGAAGAACCTACAATAGCAGCTGGACTGCATTATTGTCAATGCTATTATTCATTATTATTCTTCGTTATTAATGTATCGTTATGGTAACCATTGAGGATATTTTAGAAATTCCCACCAATTAAATCTCATAACGAATATTTAGATTGGTACCTAAACAAAATTTTATGGATACATTTTTGATTGATAGTTATACTCAGTAAGTATTTAATATTCATATATGGTAGTTTTTATAGATACTTGATATATATATTGATGAATTCTTGGACTGAATTCAAATTGAGAAATATTTTCAAAGTAGTACGTAATCTTTTGTGTAAAATTTGTATGGAATCAATGACATTGAAATGAAAATCAAAAGCTCTTCTTTTTATATCTTACAATATTTTTTCGCTTTGATACCTGCAGAATTTAAGTCTTGTAACATGAAGATGAAACTCTTCATTATTTATTGCAATGAAAAAGGAATTGCATTTCCTGTAGATCCTATACACTCTTAACGAGCACAAAACATTTTATTTTCGGCTTTAAATGAAAACGTTACATCTTTGTTACATTTCGTGATAAAGAATAACGTACCCGGATGTACATTTGAATCTTTTGTAGCAAAAATTCAAAATTGTGCCGACACATTATATTGAGCACTATGTATCGCCGTCAGGTCTCTTGTTGTGGTTTTTCGGAGGTGTTGAAAGGCATAGATATGTATTATTTAAGATGAATATATATTGAAATACGGATGTAAAATGCATGCATATTTACCTAGTCTATATCTGGATATTGCAGGTCAATGTAATTGCAGTAGCTTCGAGGGTTCTGCACTGTAAATGAAAAAAACTATTAGCGCTTTTTTAGGCATTGTAATATTAAGGTATATGAATAAAAGCCTAAAATTGCTGGCGAAAACAAAAATAGTTGTTTTAATCGAAAGAAATAAGTGAAACGTAAGTTCTAAGTTTCCAATCACAAAATTCTCATACATTGACGGTTACATTGATGGTTAAAATAAGGTTTGAAAATAAAACTATAATTTAACCATCAATATTTCATGTTTAGTGCTGAAGAAAAGGATTTCATTAATTAATTTAAAAAATATAATTTTCCTACTGGTAGATAGGTACCTACGCTAATATTTTTTAAAATGTTTTTATAATATAACCGTTGATAAACACCTATCCACTTTCTTTAAAAATGAAAAATAGTTCGATGTGCATTCATCACAATAATATAATTAAAAGGAATAAAATATCAATTTGGTTTGAAATTTACGTGTAAATATCTAATAAATATATATAATAAACACCGTAAAGAGGAGGAAAAGTGACTTAGGTATCTACTTTAGGTAATATCATTTTGATTTTTATTCTTAAAAGTTAAAAAACAAAATATTTTGTTAGTATTTATAATAAACTAGTAGTTGCCCGTTGCATTCGCAACTAAAGGTTTTATCTCAATAAACTATTTAGTATGTGATAATGTAGAGTTAATCAACAATCGAAATTTTAAATTTAATAATCAAAGTGTTGTTAATTAAAAAAACTGTATCTAAAATTATATTAAGAAATATTTTTTTTATATCATTTTAATAACAACATTTTAAATAACGTCATTTCACTAAATTAGAATGAAAGTATAACACTTATGTAGTACTTATAACAAACAGGCGATTTTAAATTTTGGTTCGTTTTTCAACAATCAAATGTTTTAAAATCTATTTTATTTTATGAACCAATGGTTGTGATCTGGAGTAATTATATATTCGGCTGAAAAGCATTAAGGTAGCAATTTTTTGCCATATATTTCACTGTCAATGCAAATATAAAATCTTCCATACTAACTTTTTTTCGGTATTTAGAACAATTTGAAAATCAATTATTGTTATTGAAAAAAAATAAAATATTCGAATTTACTTCCACGCTTTCCACCTATTTCCAACAATTTTGTATGAACAACGTCCAAATGTGCGAAATCGAATAGCTTTTTAGTCATGTTAACTAACATAAAGAATATCATTATTTTTTTTCGCTTTACATTGTATTTTCAAATATAAGTGCACATTTGTGTCGATGAAATTTGGAAAGTGTTTTTCTTATACGATGCAGATATATAAGAAAGGGTTTTTGAAAATTTCTCCCCTTAGAGTGAAAAACGGTAGCAAAGTTTGTTCGCTATAACGTTTAATAAACAATCGAAATTTCAAATTTAATAATCAATCAAAGTCCGTTAAAAGCGAATATTTACAACTGGCTAACTATTTGTCGCGGTTTTATTACAAATAATATAAATTTAAATTCATAGAGAATTATACCATTGGGTGCTTAAATAATTATTTAATGTGTCTGAGTAATAATATTTTGACGAACGTAAATAGTTGTTATAATAGTAAATAGTAAATAGTTGAAAAAAATACAAAAATAATAACAAATTTGGTAAATAGCCGGCTTGAGCAAATAGACATGTTTGAATGCCGTGCGTATGTTAACTTAACCCTACCAACGTTTTGAATGCGTAAGTGGGGATAACAGAGCGCATGCGTATAGTCTGCACGCACGGACGGCAAGATAGTCAATTTATATATAAGATTAGTTCCAAACTATTGAATTTCATAGTAATAATTTTGTTTGATATAGTATACATAAATATAATAGCTACCAATATATCGATTATATCGAAGTAGTTTTTGTAAGAAAAAATTTAAAAAGATATACTTTATAGGTAAACTACTAGCTAAACCCGGCAGACGTGACTAAATTTTATTTATATTTTCAATAATAAGGGAAAATGGGGTAATTGGGATTACCTAACTGAAAAACTAAAACTAAATTTTTATTTTAATTAATAGTTTATTATCCATAATATTTATGATCTCTTTGCGTTTACATTTATAACTAATTATTCGTATTTAATAAAATTACTCACCAATTACTATTTGTTACTATTTATTGTAATCAGAGCTACATACCAATTACTAAGTAGTCACAGTCACTATTTGTTATTATATAATTAACCAATTATTCTCCACATTGATATCGATTTATAAAACCAAAAACATTCTTTTGATTATTATTTTCTACCAATAAAAATAATGAAATATGAACTGTTTTAGTTCCTTTTGATTTTTTCTTTTTATGTTTCTAAATTAAAAACATAATTTAATAAAAATATGTTAGTGTAAGCTTTAAAAACACCTCTTTTAGCAATATTCATAATCCTTTACTCTACTGATTGTAATTTACTTTCAAGTGTTTATTTTTTAATTAAGTATTGAAACAAATCCCTAAATCTCTAAATATTGATTTTAGCGCGAAAATAACGATTAAAAGCCTCCCTTGATAATACGCATCATCCATCTCTGTAATTGTTGATGTGAAACTCTATTGAATCTCCTGGTTTATTATAAGCATGTGCGTATACAAGCATATAAACAAAACGTTTTGTAAAATTTCAAAACGATCAGTGAAGAATTTTAAGAAATTTGAGATTTTGGACAAACGAATATTAATTTTTTTTATAGTACCTTTAGATTTATTTGTAAAAATCACAAATAAGAGTCTTACTACTTCAAATGTAAATCTTAAATGCTAAACCATAATGTGATATTTATGAGTTTTTAAAGAAATACGACATTTAGTGAATATTTTTCAAGAATATTTAACCATTACCAGATTAAGGAGTTTTTTGGGTTTGTAAAGGATATGTTTTAAATATCGCGTTTTTTTTTAGTTTAAATAAAATACATAACTTTCATTCAATTTCAAAAACTTTCTATTGGTAATTAAAGGAGGTATCAGTTATGGTACTTGTATACGAAAAATAATAACTGCCAAATGAGCTCCTCTTGCAGCTCCATAGATTGCCACTCTTTTGTTAAAACTTTCATTGACATTTTGATTTAGTTGAGGCTTTATGTCACCAATGACACGCATAATTTCCTCCTTAAGTTTAGGAACCGACTGTGGATTATTCTTGTTGACCTGGCTTTTCACGTTGTCCCAAAGAAAATAATCCAATGGTAAATCACATGATCTTGGTGATCAATTAACATCACCATTTCAAATTTAATAACAAAACAAGTATTTACATCAAATAAAAAAATGGTAGTTTAATATGATCATGTATTTCTGTTTTCAAAAAATACAGGAATTCCCTAGTACTCCAGTAGAACTGCTATCCATGTTTGGTTTCTATCCTCGAAATAATAAATGTAACGCAAAATGCCCTCTGTTAGATATATATATTCTCTTTCACCACTGATCGATACTCATGATGAAAAAGTGATTTTTTCGAATTTTCTTTTGTCGTAAGAAAACGGAGCCGTTAAGCTGGTAAGTCATAAAATGAGAACTACCTGTACTTCCTGTACTGGCAGCTATAATTGTTTTTAATTGCGAACAGTCTATATTACAATATTTATGCTTAATAATCAGTGTTGGTTGTAAACTTTTTTATCGAACTTTAAGAGATAAAATGCATACATATTTCCAAGATAAAATATCTAGCTAAGGAAAAAGCTTTACGAACTCAATTTCACAGAAACACATGGTAGATAAACGCATCTGCGGTATTCAAATCAGGTTCATTAAACAGGGTAATTTTTCGAAATTCTTCATACGTGTAGTGTTTTAAAATCCAACAATGGTTCTTGATAGCCTCCAGCAGCAACAATCATAGTCGTATGATTACAGTTTAACAATACGAAAATTGTATCCTGTAACAAATAGTTATCAAGCAAAGAGAGCAAAGAGACTATGCTTCGTATGGAAATTACTTATAACTATGGTTGATAGGGTCTTCTATACTCATGTCTATAATAATTGTGTCTACTGCATGCTTATAAAAGAATTAACGTTCTGCACGATAACATATACGTATACATATAGCATTTTCTAAAAATTTATTTTAAATGATAGGCGGCACAGCTCGCGCGCTATGGTTATATTGTGGTGCGGCCAAGTTGTTAACAGTTATTATGATTCCATCATCATCATAGAGACTATTATATTTTCAAATTTGTATAATCAAATTAATAAACCGCCTATATGCATGGTCCATTTAAAGATTCTACATATATGACTAACGGGATTTTTTTACTTTTCCTCTTTGTTTTCTTAAGTTAACTAACTAAATTTCATCACTTTAAATATAGAGTAATTTGGGTATTGGGCTCGAGACCGATAATATAATTATTAGTCATATGTTTAAGGAATGGCTTATTTTCTTAATAACATTCAAAAACCAGACGAATTTTATTTGGTTTTAATTAAAATATGGTGAACGATCAAAATATTTCCTTAGAATTTCAATTCGAACACAAAAAGCAGAAAATTTTGTTAAGATCCGAAACCAAAATGAGGTTTTTACTAGAAAACGTTTTTTCAAGCATTAACCTCTTATTATTCCAAATCAAAATTTTTAATCCCAATAATTTCTATGTATCAAAAGATTTACGAATAATCTTCTTAAATTTAAGAAACAAAAATATTATCCAACTATACCTTACTATAAAAGTACTTATACCAATTATTGCAAGTCGTAATGTTTAAATAAATAACATTAAGGTAATGTGATATTTTCCCAAACATAATAACGTAAACCTATTTTGATTTTTGCTTTTAATTTGCTTTTAATAATTGTGTATTTTCCTGATTTTGAATTTTTATTTGTAAATGTACTTTTTGTCATGATTATTTTGACAAAAGTCCATATGCATCCAAAGTACATGTCTTATAGAAAAACAGATTATATTTCCATTTACAAAATATTTTTTTGTTCAAAGAATAATTTGATTACTTCCTTTATTCTTTGCTGAAATAACTATCAATTAATGAAAAAACTTTCAAACAGAAATACATTTAAGCATTTTTAAACATCACTTTTACGTATCTATAATTAATGGCAGTGGCGGGCTTACAAATTTGCCGCCAGTAGGCTATCCAATTTTTGCAGCCTCTACTGACATCTGAAATTTGATACCTTATTTATATGAAAGTTTTGTTTTTGCATTCGGATAGTTCACAAATAGGCAAGAAGCATATTTTTGAGCTTGAAATGCTCAAAACATCGTTATAAATAAAATTCGTAACACTTTTCGTTAGAAATAGTGGAAACCTGCAGGGATGGCCTGTTAGGTCAACCGTTTTACTATTTTTTTTTATTGAACTAGAATTTATTGTTTTAAAAGCTGCGGAACATTTAAAACTTTGATTAAAGCAAAATTTGTTCAAGAATTCATATAATACAGATGCTTTACCATATCGTTTTTTGGTAACGCATAGCTCCCAATTTTACTCTCAACTAAACGCGTCAAAATGAGTATAACTTCAAAAATAAGAAAAATTATTGAATTTAAATTATTTAAATTGTACTATAATGTTGAAACATTTTTAGAATATTTTAAAAAAACATGTTCATCATGTGTAATTTTTTGTATATCGAAACAATAACGATAGTCAAAAGTTTGGTAACGGATACATAATGGTAACATAATGGATAATTTAGCATCATTTGGTGCAGCCGTCAAATGTCGTTTCCATCGTGCATGGAGCAAATGCTGTGCAGTACTAAAATATTAACATTTTTGTTAAATTTTTGAGACTCATTTTCTGTAGGTATATAATAATGTATTTTTATTTCTGTAAGCCAAAAAAAATAATTTAGCTTGCTGGTAATTCCACCACTGATAAATGGTTAATGTTAAAACATTATTTTCCAAAACCGTGTGCAATAAAGTTTTATGGTGTTCAGAATAAAATGGAATTCTAGTAAGAAAGTTAGTTTGAAGTAGCGTAATATACTGAAATCAGAGTTACTTTGATTGTATTTGTAGTCAATTAATTGAAATGTTAAATTTTATTTAGTCTTATAAATTTTTCAGTAAATATAATAAAACGCATATGTATATAATATGTAGATATTTATGTCATCAAAAACAGAGAACAAAGAATGTAACACATACGTACGAGTGAATACCAAATATAATAATCATTGTCCCAAATTTATACTTTCTCTCGGTTTATGATTGTTGTAATCTGTTTCAACTATCATTTCGATATAAGTCAATTGTAAATTTTTGCCATGTACCAGTTGTGCCAGTATTGGGCTGTCAATATTTCACAGATAGTTACTAGTAGTAATTTGTACAGTAGGTAAGCTTGTAGTCAGGATATTATTTACAAATCTTATTATTACGACTATTTTCCATATACAGCATTATTTTGTCATCGTTATTAATTCTTAAGTTGTATTTTTTTCATTTATTCCCAAATAAGAATATATTTCAAATTTCCAGAATTAATTTTTTATTGATGAAACAGAATTGTTGATATTTTATACTTATTTATTCATTCAGTTTCTTTAGTAGTAAATATTTCTTCAAAAATTGAAAAAAAGAAGAGTAAAATTCATCCCTAATCAGCCTATTCATCCCTACTCAGAATGATTAAAACTTTAAGTTTTTATAAATATTAAACATTTGAGTGGTAATTATTCTAATATGAAGAAGATAAACAATGGTTTTCGTTCCAAACTTATTTGTTATTTGTCATATCTACTTTCGTCTCAAATCCACATTTTCTTGTGAGAAGGGAAGTTTTTTTTTAATCCTCAGAAATAAATTTTATCACAAACTTTTATAAAGGATTTAAAAATCAATCAGTAGTAAAAGATAACTTAATATGGAATACCTCAGTACTTCCTATTTAGATACAAAAAGCTCGGAAGCAAACAATCGTCTTCTAGTTTTTGCATTCATTTTTTTCTTAAATTTACTTCAAAATCTTTAAATCATGCAAAACTTGCATCGGTGAAAGTATACTTTGTCGGTAAAAAAAATCTAGATACTTAGCAATTAAGTGGTAATCGTTATTTCCTTAACAATTAAATATATATTTTGTTCGGAACGTACATATGTTATGTCTTTTTTTACATGCCTTCGAAGATTTTTATTGTCATTTTACCAGTGTGTGAAAAAATACGGCTAAAAATATCATGAGGCAGTAATGGTTGTGTTCATTTTCTGTACTAAAGTTGGTTTTGCTTATTCACTTTTAAATTAGGTACATCGACAAAATTAGTACTTAACTTTTTAATGATATAGGAACTATGAAATTCTGTTATACGAAGAACAAACATAGGAATGTAATCACAGATTACCATTAATCAGTACACGGAGTATAAATACAAGGAATCCAAATGTAATGTTAAGAAAATGACATCAATTTGAGGTCCAATACCGGTAGAGTGTCTGGTATATTAACTTATGTTACTTTAGTTACCTTACAGACAGTACATAATTTTGGTTTAAGTTAGTACTGCAAGCACACTAATGATGGCACCACATCTTGACATATTTCCCATCATGCATATCAAAATTGGAATATCTTCTTAAAACCTTATGTAAGTTCTGAATACATGCGCTTCTAGTAACAAAAAAGAGAACTCTAGGTCTATTTAAGGTCATATAAAAGAAGGTATTCTAATCTTGTGTCTAAGATATTAACTGATGGAAACTATGAACTTTTATGCTAACAGTTAAAATTAGTATCTTAGACACACTTGTGCCGGTACCCCAACTTGACACATTTCCTATCATGCATTGCTGGTTTGGAATGCCTTCTTGCGTATTACCTTAGGTCTATTATTAGGTACATGAATATTGTGAAAAAGCCGATACCGTTCGGACTCCTAGAACCTATAGTCCATGGGTCAGTACTACAACTAGGTAACTAAGGATTTAATAAAATATGGGTTATCTCAAAAATATTATATTTTGTTACAACAAAATGCCAAATATTACACCAAAGCAACTGTTGTAGATAATCAAATGAAGTTCAAAAGTGGCAGTAAAATAAAATGTAATTAAGTCTTCACAAACGGCTGAATTGTAGGTACTTATATACTTGTATAATTCATCCCCGATATGTGAACAAGGCTACGTAAAACTGACATCTAGATAAACTTATATTTATACAAGCACTAAATAACTAATAAGCAATTTTGGTTTGAACTTCTGTTCAAATTTATGTTTATGGTTTGATTTGTATACATTATTATATCAAATTGTACTACATAAATTGGACCACAATATATTTTACATTTTGTATAAACAGTATAACTGTTCAAAATCAGCGAAAAAATCTTATTTGACAATAAGTAGCTACTTTAAAATATATATTGTAATTGTAATTACCAAGATAACACTATAGGTAATTGATAGTTGATTTGATGTTATTAAGAATTAATATAATACCTGCAGAAGTCGGGAAACCGATGAAACGTGTTGTACAAAAATAAAAATTTCCAGAAACAAAGACAATATAAAAAATTATATTTGAAAAAGATGTTTTGTTTATCGGAAAAATTATTTCAATTGGCAGTAATGATGTTAACTAAAAAGCTTATAGTTTCAACTTTATCATGAGCTTTATCATTCTGCAATCAGCTTTAGTTTAATAATACTTTACTTTATATTTAAAGTTGAAATTAGATATTCTATATCGTTCTTTGAAGTGAAGTATTCTAATGCTCAAAGTAATTTATTTTAGGGAAATATATCTGCTTAAATATACCTAATTTTCGTTTTTTGTTTATTTGAAAGAGCTTTTATTTGTAATTCATAAAAATTTGCCTTCAAAATTTATAAATGTTTATGCCCATCAAGAATGAAGCTACAGAAACAAATTAACTTATAAAAACACGCACATCTAAATGCGAAAATAATTTTGGTACCAAGTTATAATATTTTTCGATTAAAATTTAAATTTTGACTTTTTGCTCAAAAACAATCAAATTTACCTAAATGATTATAGCCGCACTGTAACTATCGTTCATATCATATAGCTATTCAACTTGTCTGCAATAAACTAGAAAATTATATATTTATTGGATCTAAAATAACTATAATATGGAAGAAATTTTATTTATATTATAATAAGTGAAAAAGTAATAAACGTATGCTCGTTTGTCAACTCATATTTGTAATGTAATCACAGAACTGATACGACAATTATAGTGTGATAAAATAGAATGCTCTGTTTAAATATAAATGGCGCCAGTGTAGAAATTAAATTTAAAACGATTATTCCAATACGAATCTTGGCTATGTATTTCGTGTTGTTTGCTTCTTAATTATACACTTTCGAGCGCAATCAACGAGAGCTACAGAAGTCATAATTTGATCCAATAAAAACAAAAACTTAGTACGACTACATGCTCTACGATTGGAGGAAACTGGGGGAGAAACGCCCATCGATTTAAATTAAAATTTTAGTTGTCTTTTTTGCATAAATTTTATGTATAAATGGTATGTATATACATTTTTATTTACACGAATATATAAAGACGCTTAGATTCAAACGATATTAAAATTATTTCTAGGAATCGCTCGGGGTAATTTCACCGATGGTCGATTCGTAGCAATAATTTCATATTGTTTGTAAAGGGATGTGTTATTAATCAATAATCATGCAAATAATGCATTAATATAATTGACAATAATTCGAATATAATGCCTTTTATTTTTTTGATATGTAAATTTTTACTAAAACGATCTCGAAGCGAAGATGAGACTTGGTTCTCTTAACTTCACAGAAATGAATTTATTCGTAGCAATCAACATAATAATTGTGGATGATTATATATCATCATCCGCTCTTATATGTGTACATACGTATATTTCCGACGTACCAAGAGTATTTGATTCAAATAAAAATTGTAATTAACTAGTATAGTTATGCAAGAATCTTTCTCCCGTGGTAATATCGTCAGGCTACTGAAAAACCGATGTGGAATCCATCTTACGTTTTAATGGTTTTATGAAGAAAACATAAACACGATGAACATAAATTCAAAAGCTTAAATTTCACATTGACATTACGTCTACAAAACTAGACAATAAGTTTAACTCGTTTTCCATTTTATAAAATTGTTATAATTGAAAATAAATTGATATTGCGTGCAATAAAACAAAACTATTTGTTCGAATCTACAAAGGTATGTATGTTGATATATATGCAAGTACGAATATGCATATGAATAGATATATGAGAAATATTGAAACGTTAAGCTAAATACTTTTAAACCGTTCCCGTATTCCACATGCATATGGTTTGTTCAGATACAAATAACAGGATGTGAAGGGCCTTATTATTACATTTAATACAATGTACAATTCTCTATTATTTTTTTAACATAATTTTATATTCTCAAGTTTCTCTTTTGGATCAAAAAGAAAAAAAAAAACAACATAAAGACAGACGTAAGAATTCTGAGACTATTTACTTATAACTTTATCAAGTTGAAATTACATTTCCACAATTGATTTTGAATTACTGCCAGTATATATAGCTACAAAGAAAAACTAAAGTAGATATAATTATTTCATTTTTTTTTTCATTGTTAATAAATTCTTGGTTTTATTAAACTTCAGCTGTATCTATATTGCAATTTGAATGAAAAATGAATACCTTTTATTTCAACAAGTTTTTATATAGCGACTAATCATAACACTTTCATAGGGTTTACTCGTGCTAATAAGTATTTTCTTTTGACGAGAAAAAGCTAATTAAGTGTCCGGACATCGCTTGTTATCGAATGTACAAATGACATTTTGATGATTGTTTTATTCTAACCCTCTGAGTAAATAATTTAACCCTAACTGAAATAATATAAAGGAGAATGGTGAAATTTGTTGTTGCACCTTGTGTACTATTTTGAGCTTATTAAGAGTCATTAGCAGGTATGAGACCATCTTTAAAGGTATTTATAGTCGTTAATTTTATATTTTCTGTGGTTCTTGATAAAAAATAGATAAATAACATATTTTGAAATTGTAGCACTCGTAAATAATATCCAGTTAATTTATTTTATATTGTATTTTATTATCAAAAGTATTAAAAAAAATAGTGCAACTTTATCGACTTAAAGTTAGTTAGGTATATGTACGTACATACTTAAAATATTCATATAAAACTTTGTAATTTTATCGGAATATTATACATACCTAATATATAGCATATCTATTTTTGAGAAGCCTAGTTTAAATAATTTAATGCACAAAAATAAAATCATAATTAGTTTTAATTGAAGAGTATAACACAGAAAATTTTTAAAATTTTTAGAATTTTGGATTTTGTTTATGTATGTACTAAAAATTTAAGTATTTTATAATTGCTGTACAGCCAAAATAAACCTACTTACTCTATGGTCTTAGAAATTCAAAATAGAATGTAAATCTCAAACCATCAACGTTTTAAATATCCATTTATAAAAATATTTCTAATTATCTAAATATTATTATAAAAAACAATGGTGATGGTTGAAATATTGATTCTTCAACTCTGATAATGAAGTTAATATAAATTCATTGCTTAAAGGAAAAGTAGATAGTAGATTTTACAAAAATATATTTACTTTTTTAAATTTGTATGGTTATCTAGATAGGTATATTCTATAATTTAGGTGAAGGTGTAAGGTCGTTAAAGTGGTAAAACCTTAGGAAAAATTTATTGAGTGGTTCATACAAACTTAGACTAGTGGTTCTTTACCATGTTGGAGGTACTGACCCCTGCCAGTTTCATTTGCGCATTCAATAAACTCTTCTTAATTGGAAAAAAAAATATAGTTTTTCTAAATTCAAAACATCGTTATATATTTATATAAAGGTGAACAAAATTAATAAAACCATAAAGAACAAAGATCAAAACCATTAAAACATGATATTCACCAAGCCTGCGAGACTGACTCACCGAATCTTTAGATTTGATTTATTAACCCAAGTTAAGAACCACTGACTTAGATAATTGCCATTTCATTCTTGGACTTGTTCCAAAAGCTCCTATTACGATCCGCAAAGCGGTGGTTTGGATGGCATTTTGTTTTTAGTTAAGATTTAAATATTAAATTGTATATTATGGAACCGTAAGCTAATTTTGCTGTAATAATGACCTAATATGTGGAGAGAAGTATAGTGATTCTACACACCATTTGTTTATGTCGATGGTATTTAACATTATTAAAACTTGTATCATTTATTTAGATAACAATTCAGGTACTTTATAATTAAATTATTAGATTTTTTATATTTTTACATAAAACATTGAAATATAATTATTAGAGTTGTTGAATTTTTCGTTTGAATAAAGAAGTTAAAATTTAAAAATATATAGTATACCCTAAAAATATTTATAAATTTGATTATTTTTAAATAATACTATAGATATTAATGTAAAATAGATTTACAATTACATTTCTGGGTGACTTTGAAATGTGTGAGACACACCCATGCAGCCATAAAATATAATATATAAGATTTAATATATGTTTGTAATTTCTTTGACGTCGGCATATTTACCATACAAACAATTTTAAGTAGTGCAGACATGATCGTCACTTGTGTGGCCATCCATTTACTATTTGCAAATTCGAAAACAAAAACAAAAAAGAAGTTTTGCCTCGTTAATTTTACTAACAATTCTTTGAAATGTTACCATATTTATGCAATTTATAATATCCATACAGTCAAACTGGAATTAAAATAATATTACTCCCTTTACAACGATCGCTGTATTTTGTTATTTCCGAACTTATTTATCACGGTTTATTCACAACTTCCGTCATTCAAACGATAAAAGAAATTACTTAGCGGATATTACAATCATCTCCATATATAAATTGTACAGGTACGAAAAATTGCATGAAAAATAAACCTTTCAATTATGGTCAAAGAAAATATTATACTAATGTTTGTCATGCTTTATGACTTACATAGTAAGTAAAAACAAATGGAACTAACCATACTTGTTGTTTTCTAGTTGAGTTACGAAGTTTAATCAAAAACTTTAATGCAAAATGGAAATTATCGGCTTATTACGTTTGTTTTAGTCATACTTAAATGAGACGTTTTTAAAGGATTTGCTATACTTACTATAAAAATAATAGCAAACATAACAAATTTCTAAAAATTTCTTTTTTATCAAAAAACTATATTTTGTTTTTTGTATACAGAATTTAGTCAGCACAAGGAAGTCGAGGTTTAACTGATTTTTATTTAAAAAAAAATATTTCTTGATTTAAGGATTTTTATTTACCCTAGTGTCGCTAAAAAACTTGGTAGTTAAAAGCAACGGTTAATAGCAATTAAAAAAAGCTCATTTAGCTATACAATAGCTCACAAAGTCCAACAAATAAGTGAACCGTATTGTAATAGTCAAAAAATTATATATATTCATGTTAGATCCAAGTTCGAAAAAAAAATGAAGCAACCGTTTTAATTCAAGTGCTAGATAACACTATATTTCAAAAATTATGAACTAAATAGACATCGTATATTATTTGCCTTATGACCTATATTGACCTCCCTAAGTCCATCATATTGCCATCAAATTTAACTCCCTGTCTATAATTACCCAAATCATTATACCTCTTAACTATTTTTTTAGTCTACAAAATTGCTCCTACACGTATTTTAAAATTTACAGGAAAATTACGTTATCCAATGCTATCAATACAAGTATGAAAGATGACTTATAAGTTTTTTTTTTCAATTAAAATTACCTAATGTAAGACAAATAATTGCAGTTAGACAAATCTAAATTATGGCAAAAAAATATTTTGAAAAGTAGTTTGCATAGGAAAGGCTAAATTTTATAAGCCGATTTTGTGATTCTCGTTCGAATGCTTTAGATAGCAGATATAGATATACTTACGCTTTATGACTTAATTTTAATAACTTTCGTAAATAATCTTTGAATAGTTACATTATAGTTTCATAATGTTGAACCACTTTTGTATCAAACTAATACCTTTATATTGTTTTGTAGTTCTTAGTTATAAATGACAGTTTCGTTAACAAAACATTTTTTTTTAATAAGTAATACGTAACGATTTATTTTTACTTAAGAAATTATATCCAAGCATGCATGATATTTGCAATATTATGCAATTTATAATACTTAGGATCGGTATTTTTACATCCATGCGAAAAAGTGAAATTTATCTTCCAGATAAAATTTTAATCGGAAGATAGAAAAATATTCGTATTTTCATTTAAGAGTAGTCGTATATGTAGGAAAATGTGTAGAATTCATTTATCAGATACATTTTTATCTGTTAAATAGCTATCTTAAGTATATAGTTGACCTATCCATGAGTGAAAATACCGGTCTTAAAAAGCTAGCTTTATGTCGAACTAGAAAACTATACTTAGGATATGAAAATAATAATCTAAAACATATTGTTCAGCTTTAAGTATTACTTAATTTCATAGTTTTTGTGGCAAAGTTTCAGTTTTCTACTTTGAATTATGAACTACTCCCTTTACAAATAAATTTTAAAATTAAAAGTTCAACCGTTTTATCAATATTTTGCTCTATAAGAATAATAAGAAATTCGTTTGAATAATTTTTGTATAAAAATCAAAAAAATTACTATCAAAATATTCGATAAATACCTCATCAAATATTGAAAAATACTTTTTATAAAAATTTTAGAACAACAAAATTTTTTAGTTGATAAGATTGACGAAAAAAAATACCAAAATATGATACATTGTAAGCGTAAACAGTATTTGAATTTCAAGTTATTTTACAAGTCGTAGTTTGAAATGTGACAAATTATTTTCATAAAGAAACGAAATAAATTTAATCATTTTTTTTTCAGAAAAAAAAATATAGTAAATTTACTTTTCTAAAAAGTTAGCTATCTGGGGAAAAATGATATTGTTGTGTACCTACTTAATAAATATTGTATATGAGACCAATGAATGCGTTAACAGATTTATGTATTTTCTGACCAAAAGAGAAATATTCATGTCCAACCTTCTGCCATGAAGAATCGGTTCCAGCTATATAAATTATTTGTCCCCCTTATTGTCGTCATGTACATTCACTATGCATTTATATAAATCATAGAAATACAACCCTTTGAATAAAATATGAGTAAAAGTTCTGCGGTCTTTTTCATTCTTTCAAGTCTTTTATCGCGATGAATAAATTAGACTTTCAAATAATAGATTGTATTTTTTAAACTTGGAAAAAACTTGAATCCATTTTCAACAAATAGATATTTAATTTTAAGTAGTTCTAGAGTTTTCAGCAAAGTTATAATATTATATACCAAATAAAAAAAATATTCCATAAATTATTACAATTTGCAAAGAAGTTTAAGGCGAAATTCATTTGGCAAAATGACCCAACTCGTTTGGGGTTATAAATTAGTTCAAATGTGTTTAAAAGGTGTGCACACACGGTGAGCGGGGAGAAACGTCATAAACAAAAATAAAATTAAGTTAAAACAAAATTAAAACAAAGGCGGTAGAAGACAAAGACATAATATTGGCGACTCTATGGCGCCTAACCCGCACCTACTAGTGAACACAGAGCAATTTGCAACATTTCATGTTCGAAACAGATTCGTTGGGGTCAAATACGCCGACTTATAAGTTCCAGGTAAAGAACGATACAAAATTTAGTTTTTATATTAGATACTCCACATACGACAAGATTTATAGCGAATATTCATCAAAATTGACATTAAATTGTTTCCCAAAAGACGGTAGTTTATAAAAGAAAATAAATTACCTACGAAATTATTAGAGAAACTTTCCGAAATTAGAAATAATAAAAATTTAATGTAGCAGTGACTGTTTTCATATAGTCCGCTGAATATTTGAAAAGAACATACTGAATTTATTAAATTATTGTAATTTAATTTTAATACAAAAATACAAAATTATAAACCTTCTACTTAGTACAGAAATTAGAAGAAGAGATAAAAAAAATTCAATTTTCGGTTAACTAAAAACATATTGGGATACATATTACATATTGCATACTAAGACTGAGTACCAAAATTATAGTTGTTGTTATAAGACATCAAATCTAAAATGTCTATAGTATTAAAATTTTCCTTCCCTTACCTATAAAAACTATCCATAATAGCAGTAAAATTGTAAAAATACACTTTAATCCTTCAGTTGATTTGTTTGAAGTAAGAGGATATTTATTTATTATTATTTTCTTTAAGGATGTTTTAAAGGTATGTTAAACTGCTACCAGACAACTAATAATTTAGGAGAATGTTTCTTATGTAATGAGAAAGCACCTTGGACATTTTGAAATAATTCACAAAATAGTTAAAGTTATTGCAATTTAAAAATACTATGCTTTTATATGTAATCTTATGGAGAATTGGTGATCGAACAGGCTAAATTTATTTTATTAGCAAAAAAAAAAAATGCTACCAGCCATTCCAAACTTTCAAAATATTTAACTTAAGCTTAAGAAAACTAATTTTGCATAAGTTTATTTGAATTCACTATACGGTTATAAAGAAAAATATTAGAAATAGACCGAAAATGTGGTTTTTACTTGATAAATTAGTAAGTGTATTAGAAAGTGCGAGAACACTATCATCAGCTGAGACGTACTGTCTTGTATATACTGTGTTAGTATATGCAGTGTTAGTACATTGGATTAGATAAAAATGAAACACATAATTTGTCTTTGTTACACTCATGAGTACACAGTATAAAGCGGAAATGGATGAAATATGTCAAATAATTTATTATCTTAATGTTGAGCATATCGCGCATGCTCACTCACATCATGTGAGAGAGACATACTAAAGTGACTTGCACTGCCAACCTATAACTTCGACAGCGTTATCACGTTTTGATTATTATATATAATGTTGAATTATTAATACGATTTTTATTATTTAGTGGTATGTTTTGTTTTTTCTTATTTTGTTTAAAATTTTCCGTTTTTTCCTTAAACTATACACAGTTTTTTTAAATATCGACCTATTTATGTGCCTCATAGTACGCTATAGAACGTAATTATTCACGAATTTCTATTTTTATGTACTTTTGTCTCTGATTGTATCTCCATAACATCCTTAAGAGTAAATGGAAAAAATTTTTTTTGTCATGTAGAATTACAGTTTCATTTTTTGATGGAATTTAATAAACCTTACCTCAAAATGATTTTGAGTCAGTTGGCTTCAACAAAATAGTAAAATTATTTTACAAAACTATTGGGTACTGACCATTGGTCACGACCGACGTCAGGTGCCCAAAAAAAAATACTAGCTTTTGTGAGCTTTGTTATTTACTACTATATCAAGTAGTTTACTATAATTGAATTAAAAATTGAATACGAATTTTTAATTGAAATGAAAGTTATAAAATTGGGTCCTTGTATGAAAAAAGTAGAGTTTATTGTGTTATGAATGGTTATGGTTGTTAATCACATGAAAATGTAGAAATAAGTTTTCTCGCTATAGATAATCAATTCTGATAGCAATTTTGTTTGAATCAAAAATTAGTTCGGAAAGAAGGCAAAAATTTTTCCCTACTTTCGAAACTGAACCTTGTATTTCGTGAGATTATTTCATAAAAGTGATTTAGCGATGATACGGTCGTTTTTGTAGCACTTTGAACCTCACAAGATAACTTTTTCACAAGATAATTTCACAAGAAAAATTTAATAAAACTCATTGTTATAAAGTCACTTTTGGGCTGAGTTTCAACAAGATTCAACCAAGATTGAAGTTGTAACCCTCCATGCTAGTTGATATGTTTTAACCATCGGCATTTTGGTCTTAAATGCCCTTAAAGCTATTTTATTCTTACGAGTATTTTATACTGAATATTTTATTACAGATATTTTAAATATTTTGTATATGTGTATGAGCCAATTGAAAAAATTAAATTGTATAAAACCGTTAAGATATTGAAATAAAATGTGAAAAACGAATTGTTTTATTTCCTGAAAATGCCAATACCAAAACGTGACATCGTAAATTCAGCTATCCAAGTATTATCGATCACGTGACCATAGCTAGAAAAAGTTAAGCTAATTCTTTTTTGTGGTTAAATTAAAGATAACAATAGACAAATGCAGATATATATGTCGGCCAAGCTAGAGAACAAAGAATGTTTATAAACACAAAAATGTGAGCGAAAAAATACATATGAGTGAAAAGCAAGCATTATAATCATTATCTCAAATTTGAACTAATTGATTGTTGCCATTTGTTTTAACTTTCATTTCGATTTCAATTAAATTGTCAATTTTTGTAATTTGCTAGTTGTGTCAGTGTTGGCTGTGAAAAATTCACAGGTAGCTACTACTTAACTATAATCACGAATAAACTCAGGATTTTCGCATATAACAATACTTATAACAATATATTTTACTCTGTAAAATAGTCTAATATAATTTTAATATGGGTTATTTATTTAAATATGGTCCGGGACTTGAAAATATTCTATTATACCTATGTTAGTTTTGACCCTTCATTAAACCTTATTTGATTTTCCTTCGTTAAGGTATTTGTAGGGAAGCTAAAAGCTTCTTGCCGCGTCGTACTTTTGTATCACACCAATTTTCAGGACAGCGTTATGAAAAATTTTAAAGGCTTTATATTATTTTCGAATTCATGCAGTAACTATAAAAGTGTGCTACATTTAATGTTGACAGTAGAAGGAATAATAATGCACTTTAGTGTCTCCAAGGGGTGCAGGCACGTGAAGCCACCTGGAGGGGCACCATAGAGCACTAAATGTATCTTAAGAATTACATAATAATGGCGTAATTGCTACGTTATTAATCCATTTTGTGAAGACTTCCGTTTGAAGGTTTCATCTTACATAAAAGGAAACCCGTTTATATCCGGTGATAAAAACCCGCTGAGATTTGAATTATAGACTTTAGTAAGAAATACGTCACGATTATGTCAGTGTTAAAGGGGCGTTTGTAATATTCTATAAAAAGAGGTAAAATTTTTTCGTGTTCTATAAAAATTATAATTGCGAAATAGTAAAAGGGTGGCTTACAATAGCTCTTGTGTTTCCGGTGTAGGAGGGGCGTAGTGCCCTTTTCACTTGAATGACATCTGTCCTTTGACAGGATTCAAGGCGGGTACGTTACATATATGACAGTTTGCCTTCGATTATTATCCTCGATTGGTTGTTTTTCTTAATGATAATTTATTGGTATTTATCAGTTGGAAGATTCTTTCGAGATGACATCTCGAATTTCTTCGTTACCCCGCCAAAATTCTGTACGGTTTCGAAGAAGCGCGTAATTAATACTCTGAAAGTGCGAAATTTTGAAAATATCCAAACTATGTTATTTACATATTGTCTTAAATTACATACTGCTCTTCAGTATTGCCTATAATGATTAGTCTGAAATAGTTAACATGGCTAAAAGATTTGTTATTTATTCTCAATAATTCTAAATGTCAATAAATTATTAAGGCCTTTAATAAACCAAATCAAATAGATAAAATATTCAAAACAATTTGTAAGAAAAAAATTGGTTAAAAATTTAATAAAAACATGTTAAAGCTAGATTTTTCATGATAGACTTCCTTTGATAATTAAAATAAACTCAAAATTTTACTAATTATAGTAAAATGAAACATAAAAAGTTAGTTTCCAAATTAGATCAAATTTAATTCTAGTAGCTAAAATTATTTTAAATTTAACTAAATTTAGTATTGCAAAAACTTAAATTCATTTTATTACTATAAACAAACGCATAATTAAAATATATCTACTAGTATGTTTATTGTTTTGCACAGGGATCGGGAACCTTTATAATTTAAGGAGTCAAATTTTAAAGAATTTTATTTCTTTTTAGAAACATAGAGCCTCATGCCTATTATCATTGAAATTGAAAAAAGTTTAAGCACATATTTATTACAATTTATGAAGTTGGTTCTTATTACAAGAACTTACTTCTTGAATAATTGAAACTTCGATTTTCTCCTATAAAAAGCTATTGAGTTAGGGCAGCTATACTCAAAACTTAACAACAAAACTACTAAATAACTTCGTAATTTATGTAGAGAAGAACAGTAAAAATATACGAAAAATAAATCGCCATGAAACCTCACTAGAATAAAGACTCAATCGCAATAATATAAGAACAAATTTGTAACAACTATAGTACCTACCTAACAATACAAATACTGCAAACTTAAAACACTTGGTATTTAACTATACAAAAGTCTTGAAGTTTCCCTAATAACTACGTCATTTTACGTTTATATTCTACGAAGATTGATTGCTAATGAATGATGTGCTTTTGATCTTTTCTAAATTATAACATTTTAATTTTTGATGGTTACATTTTGAGGAAGATATCCAGAAACCAAATTTTATAATTAAACTAGCTGACCCGGCAAACTTCGTAGTGCCTAACAGGAATTGAACGTAGTGTTTTTTATGAAAGAATATTTTAGCTACTCTTAATTTATAATTTTAATAACAAACTAATACGAATACAATTATGAAGTTCAATATTTAATTAGAACAATATTATATAATAATATTATATTATACAATGGGAGTAAAAATTATTAATAAAAACAAAAATTAGTTAATTCAATGGCATGTCAACAATTCATTTAATTTATTGAAGCTATGAATTTTGGTGCATGCATTGCCCTCAGATTGATTCTCCTCATTGAAGTACGTTGCTATTACATTGACATACGATTTGTCAAATCAAATATCTTAAATATACTAAATAAAGTCAGGTTATTTAGATCATTTTTTTACTAAAAAATTACTGGACTGATTTTGATGATTAATGATTAGTTCAATTCACCATCGCTCCAAATAGCAGAGTAACTATTAACTATTATTAACTATTAACTATTAACATATCTTAATAATACACGGAAAAATATGAATAAAATCAGTTTTAAAAAAATTAGGCTTGGAATTTTCCGTAGTTGGCAGTTCACGTGACCCACACTTTGATGTCAATGCTGTCAATTTCATACTGTCTGTAACTCTTTCTTAAAGGCATATAACGATAGTTATTGAAAGATCTATCTTCGCATTGACTCAATATGTTTTGAAAGCGCAATGATTTTGTTGTTGGTGATTTCCTCCAGTGCCAAGTATTCCAATATGGAATTCTACCAATAAAATAAATACTTGCTTAAAATCATAAAATCTGTGGCACAATGTGAAGAAATTTCAGTTGGAGACATGAGGCATGCGTTGTGGAATGATCAATCTGCTGAAAAATTTCCCAAGCAAATGTTGAATCTCGGTAATAACCATATTCCTGTCAACGAATCGAGCGTATTGATTTCATTTCCTAAGAATTTTTGGGATTTCGTCTCATTTAAATTTTTTACATAATTGCTAGCTTTTTCACAAAACCGCTGAATAATGTTTTAGTAAACTTAATTTGAATAAAAATTCAAACAACGAACACGGCCATTTATTAATTTCTTGGAGAAATCATCAGCAGTAGAAATCATCGTTCAGCAATACAATTTTCTTGTTATTTTCCATCTGAAGTTTATTTATATGGTACCAGATATTTGATAATTTAAAGCAAGCATTTATTTTATCGACAACAGTCGATCCTTAATGTCTGAAGTCGTCCACTGTATGGAAATATTTAAAAACAATCAAATTAAACTCGAAAAATAAAATTCGAATTGCAGAATAACTAATTTAGAAAAGTGTTTTCCAAACAATATCTCGATATTGGTAATGGCAAAATTTCTGTTGACACATTACCTGCATACATTACATTCTTTGCCAATTTTGTCACTTTACTGAATCAAAGACCGAACTCATCGAGAGGGTGTTCCCAAACTTGGTTACAAATTACAAAAATCATGTTTGGTTGAGAGAACGTGTTATATTGACCCCAAAAAACGTTGTCAACGAAAATGATATTAATGAAATAGATAGTTCAGATTCAAAATAGGAAAACTGGCGAGTTAGAGATCTGCAATTCGGTTGATTGCGTTACTAATAAAGATGATGTTTTCAATTATGGATAGAACTTTAAATTCGCTGAAATTCTCCGGGTTACCGCCTCATAATCCAATTAAAAATTGGATCAGTAATCTTTATGTTGTGGAATATATAGATCAACCACGTTTTGGTCATAACACCCGACTTGCGGTGAAAAAATTAATGAGCAACCTTATCGAAGTTACAAATTGATTTAAAAATACAAAGCAGAAGACATTTTGATTCCACATATCCCAATTTTCCGAACGACGTGTCGTGTGACTTTAATCGACTACAATTTTCTGCATTTTCAGATACCTCCGTAGTTTTTGGACAATGATTCGTTTTATTGTTTATGTTTACGGATTATGAATACAACGCCTATCAATTTCTGTATCTGTATTGCTCATAAAATACATTTGTAAGATTTGATGATCTAGTAGTGGTCTAGTAGTGGATATCTAGTAGTGGTAACAGCGCTTCCAGTGATAAATTTGTTCTTGTATCTGCAAAGATTTTCTTAAATTATTTGAAAAATAAAAATTTAAATGTAATCCAAAAATTATTATGGAATTATACCTTGAAGGGGGACATGAATTTATCCAGCACAATATGCGTTGCCCCAAACGACGTTGTTTGTAATCAACTGTTATATTTTTGAGTTTTGGTCCAGAAATTTTAAGAATCATTTCCTAGCCTATAATCTAATGAGCGTAACGGATCTGGTGATGGGACCAATTGTGGCAATTTTACTTTTCCACCAGCTCAACATAACCCAGTATATTCACAGCTGTAGTTATGGTTGTTTAGAAGTGCGGTGGGGAAAATGAGAGTGAGGGCGGTTTCCCTATGCTTACACAATGGGCATTGTAGTTATATCATTTTGATAACAGAAATTTAAATAACGCCATTTCACTTAATTTTATTTGTTTCTTAACAAAGAAACTTTTTATATTTTTTTTTTATGAACCAATCAACAATCAAACTTTTTAAAATCTAATTTTTATGAACTAATGATTGCAACCTGGAGCAATTATATATTCTGCAGAAAAGCATTATGGAAGCAATTTTTTGTCATATTTCATTATCATCAATAAATATATATATATATATATATATATATATATATATATATATATATATATATATATATATATATATATATATATATTTATATATATATATATATATATATATATGTATGTATATTTTCTATGCTAACTCTTCTTCGGTATTTAGAACTATTTGAAAACCAATTGTTGTTATATGACAAAAAATTGCTTCCATAATGCTTTTTAGCAGAGTATATAATTGCTCCAGTTCACAATTATTAGTTCATAAAAATTAGATTTTAAAAAGTTTGATTGTTGAAAAACAAACAAAAATTAAAAACCGCCTCTATGGTATTTGATATAAGTACCTACTACCTAAACTTTCATACTAATTAAGTGAAATGACGTTATTTAAAATGCTGTAGTTAAAATTATATAACAAAAACAGAAACTTATTACTAATTTATTCTTTATTTATTAATTACACTTAGTAAATTCAAAATTTCGATTGTTGATTAACTTTTCATTTTCTCAAAGAAACTAAATCACCCCAATTCACTCTTTTAGGGCAGGAGTTTTAAAAAAAAATATTTTCACATGCCTACTTCTTATAAGGAATACACCGAATATTAAAATTTTATCTGGCAGAGGTTATATATAATTACACGATTTTATGTATGCACGGTTTTTAAAACGTATTTACTTTAAGCTTTATTAATATAATTATTTTTTTACTACTACTGTTACTTGTTTCGTTAATATTTCGTTAAAATAGGGGTTGATCGTAGAAGGGTGAAAATTAAGAGTAATATGATTTTTTGTTATTCTAAGTCATGACAAAATAAAAATCTAGCCAAAAAAATTAAAGTTTTTAATTAATAAAAAAATAAGGGTTGATCATAGAGGGGTGAAAATTTAGGGTTGTATGTATTTTTGTATGATGTATCATAAAAAAATAAAAACAAAAAATTTTATCCAAAAAATAAAAAAAAAAATTTAAGGGTGGACCACCCTTACCATTTAGGGGGATGAAAAATAGATGTTGTCCGATTCTCATGCCTACCGAATATACATAGAAAATTTTATGAAAATCGGTCGAGCCGTTTCGGAGGAGTTTAGCAACGCACCCCGTGACACGAGAATTTTATATATTAGATTTGTTATTTTAGATGGCTTTTATTTTATAATATTTAAATCCACTTAAAAATGATAATTTCAAAAAAAAAGAAAGAATCAATGATTTACTATGTGGTATATTTAGTTGGTCCCAAGCTATGTGTGTACAACAATAATAATTCATCAAAAAATATAGCGTCTATAATGATGTAAAGTCAATTTATGATTTTTCGTTGTTTAGTTGTTAAATATTCTCCTCAGAAGTGTTTTTAATTGATGGATTTATTTAATTTTTGCTTTCAATGGCATAAAAATATCCAATAATATTAAATACAAAGTATTTTTAGAATATTGCTGTCAATTTTGATATTTCCATTATTTTTGTGATTGTAGTCGTACGCCTTTCCAGAAGTAATGTTACAAACAGAAAGAAGAGATCTATTTATAAGAAAAAAGTATTATTCATTTTGGAGTAGTTTTAACATATAAGTTAAAACTTAGTTATTATTCATTTCCCATGCTTAATTTTTCTACTCATTTTTATAAACTTCTGATCATAAATCTTGTTGGAATATAATTTCAATATAACGTGAAATGAACTTCATTGTTTTTATACTTCTGGGTACTGCATGTTTATAACAATATTTTGTTTTACTTCTATTAAGTTGATCAATAGTTGTAGAATAGTAGCGAAATTGATTTATTTTACTGATTCCAATTCATTTTTTTGTTATGTGTAACAAATAAACTGCAAGTTTTTAGCTTATGAAATGTTTTCACTTTATCACATAAATACTGATAATTCAATTTTTTATGATTAAATTTGACTTTTTAATTTTGGGATTGGGATATTAAATAACGCTAACTACAGTAATGTTGGACTTTTTCTGCTTAATATGCTTTGTCGCTCAATTTTTGAATGTTTTCGCTACAACGCCACTTTACACCGTTTTTTTCTAATGTCCCAAAGATTATAGATATCCCAAGTGTCCCAGGTGTTATGACAAGATTACACTGTATGTGTAATATGAATTTCATTGTTACTTTTTTGCATCATTTCTTATAAAAATATTTCAATTTTTTTTTTCATTTTACACATTTTTTTTTAAATTATGGAATTTACCATATGACGCATGTATTTTGTACACTTTTTTGCACAGTTTTCAAAGCAACGTATAATTACCGTGCAAAAAAGAGTTGCGTAGGTATATGTACTTATGTACAATGTACAATTTAAATCTGTGTTATAAGATAATAAGAAAAAGTAAACTAATATTGTGTAAAGACGTAAAACATTTATTTTTATTTTACATCTTATAAATAATATCGTTACAAATTAAAATCAATAAATCAAACTCCAGAAATACATTAAGGTTTTCCAATAGATAGGTGAAAGAATTATCAAAACTACTATTGTTGAAAATGTTACAAAATACCAGTGATTTGGATATTTTAGAGAAAGTTTGTCTCATTAATTTTCGTAGAAATGTTGAAATATAAGAATGTGGAAAGCAACGCAAATTTTGAAGACAGAAAAGCTCTATAGAAGAAAGAAGAACATAAAACAGGATCATACTGCACAATCCACCAATGACATCAGCAAGCGTTTAGTCATAACCAAAGAACTCAAATGACAACGTACTAAATATTTTGGTTCAAATATGAAAATCAGAAAATTGATGTGCTATGAATAAATAGTAGTGAAAATCAAAGCACAGAAAGCGATAAAGGAAGCAACTTGAAAGTTTTCAAATATGACACTGAAGAAAAGTGCAGACGCAATCATATAAATGAATATAATCGTGAATGAAAAATTAAAGTATCAAAGAGTAAAAGAGTCAGGAGCAGAAAGAAAAAAATCTAAGTAGATATTGTGAATTCTGAGAAGAAATATTTGGATTTGGACGCTATGTAGGAGCCGTTTTCTTTAAAGATAAAGTTGGTTTATTTTCTTTCGTATGAAGATTTAAGCATTTTAATTTGATTTTCAATAACTACATAACTTTATAGTGAGAAAATGCGAATGATTTATTTCGATATTGTTTATAAAAATAAGAAGCATACTGCAAATTTCATTCATCGTTATCTTCAACTATTTTTTTCTTGTCGAAACCTAGATAATACTTTATGCCAATTTCAAAGTAAATTTCTTACAAGTAGAAAAAAACATTTGCATTGTATATCTATTAAAGTGAGGAATAGTAGACTACCTCAATTTATAGGAACTCAGAGGAGGCAACTAACGATGGTGGTAAAGACTGAAAACAAAAAATAGAATCTGTTAAAGTTTTAATGTTTTTAGGACATTAATGAACTATAAAAAGTAATTTGATATTTTTTCCTGACGATATGAAAATAAAAGAAAAATTCTTATGAAAAAACCAAATCAAGAAAATTAAAAACACTTTATTTTTCAAGAGATTCACAATGTACTACTTATTATCATTGTTAACTTCTATTAATAATTGGATCATAAATTCAAGCTGATCACTTATGAAATAGTGAATATAATCAAATTATATTACATATTGTTTAAACTTTGACTCAAAATTTATGTTTGTAGTTTACTTTTGTAAATTATATTTCATAATTGAACTATTATTAATAGCAGTGAAGGTTGAAGGAATTCAATTACGCTATGTTATCCTCTATGCGTTTCAACTAGACATAATGCGACAATAATTATTAAAAACAATTGTAATGCAATGGACCGAGGTGCAGATAAATTAAATAAGTGATCAATTTGGTTCCAAAAATTTCGATCTGGAAATTTCAATATTGAAGATCTTACCAGATCAGGTAAACCTAAAGTGAATGAAAGTGACGACATTAAGGTAAAGGCGTCGATGAAGATCCGAAATTAATAGTTCAGGAGCTAGCACAGGAGTTCTCTATTCACTATTCCTCCTAAATCAATTCATGAGCATTTAAAAAAATTGGGAAATGTGTCAGCTTGTGGAATATGGATATCACATAAATTGAATGGAGTAAACCGCATAGTGGATTTCAATATGTCAATCATAAATGATTCATGAACTGAATGGGTTTTCTGGGGAACTTCCTCACCAAACGTATTCTCCAGACATTGCACCAAGCTACTCTCATCTTTCATGATCTTTGCAATATTTTCTTAGCGAAAAACAACATGAAATGAAAATGGATATAAGAAATTAATATTGACTTATTTCTGTATCCAAAAATCTATATTTCTTCAATCGAGTATCAATAAACTAATAGATAGGTGGATAATGATTGTTGAAAAAGATAGAGACTATATGTGATTGAAAAATTGCGTGTCTTATTTTCTTTTTCTCAATTTTTCAACTTAAACATAAAAAAATACAAAGACTTGTGGGATAACCTAATATAAAATGGAAAATCATTTGGTAAATCAAAACTATATTCTTTATCCCCTCCCCCCAATATCGATAAATTTCTATCGGTACAAGTTGATATCTATAGGTACTGCATTAAAGAATCCTTTTCAAATTCCAAGTATCCAAGGTACGTACGAAGTAATTAAGGTATAATATTTTTAGTTCATTCACTTTTAACTAACTTTATGCAATTATCTTTTCATTGTTTTTCACTCAATTATCTTTAATATAGGATAATACAGTTCATTTAAAATGCTAAACTATTAATTATAATTGATTTATTGGAAAAAATAAAGTGCGTGTCATATTTTAACTATTTGTATTTTTTAATGTACAAAATTGACATAATTATTTAATGCCTATAATCCTTTTGTATTGATAAATTAAATTACATTCTTTATGGTACGAAAACGTTTATTTAATTATTAATATTCACATGTTCGGCTTCATTACAAACAAAGAGAATGCACTGTTTACAGCGTTGTATATTTTGTCGTTCTGTACGATGAAAATTAACTTGTTTCTAGGTACAACAATAACTCTCTAAATGATAAATTACTGACAGTTATTATTCTAATAATTATGTGATGAGTGTTTAGTAATAATGCTGTTGATAGATTTCTAGTCAAGATATTAAGAACAATCAATTGAATTATTGATATTAATGAGGTGTAAAGCTATTGTTATATTGATCCAACATTCAATAATTAATTATGTGCCTATTAAATTGATAAAGCATTAAGAAAATACGTAATTGAACTGTTCCAATATTATGATTGTAACAGTAACCGTTTAATAATTGACATACATGATTAAAACTGATTTATTGCTACTTAAATTTTTTTCAAGTCTATATGTATATGGTATAGGTAAATATACAACACATAAAATGTGTTAGCATTTATTATGCGTTCAAAAGGTTTTCGGCTTTCGTTATATAACATCAAATAAATGTATGTTTCCTTTTTTACTTTTAAGGACCACACACATTACATATGGTTCACATTAAATGTCGCAAATAGTCCAATTGTACAAACATGCAAATTTGTCAGTTTCAACTAAAAGCTTTAAATGATTTCATTCATTTTAGTGGTAGAGTTGACGTTCAAAGAGCTTTTTTTGCTTTACAATGTTATAAAATTTGTTGTCTTGGCTTATTAACGGAAACAATTTCATAAGCTGTTATTTCGTGTCGTGTAAAAGTTATTTTAAAATTATCCGCAATGCTCATTCGGTTCGCTCTGTTTAATTGGAAGTTGAGGTGAAGTTATTCCAATTTATAATCAGACGATTGATATGAAATTGGCTTTCCGTCGTTATGTTAAATACAACATATAATCTTACATTATTATAAAATCTTATTGCTGCTTAACACGCTTATGTAGGTTTGTATGAATGTGAAATGTCAGTTTCTCATCTAATTTGAATAATAAATGTTAAACGAAGTAATCGTACACAAAATTAAACCGTAAAGGTAAAACTTAGAAAAAAAAAATCTTTAAGTTCTAAACAAAGAAAGTATAAACATACAGCTGTAGGAAAATTACAAATTTTTCTTCAACATAGTGTATATAAATACATACGAGAAGTCTCATTGAAGTCTCAATAAGTCGAAATTTTAGTTAATTCAAAGTGGATGGTTGGATTCTTGCAATTTTTATTTTCATTCATTAACTTAATTGGAAAATTTAGGAAATTTGAACTACCATTAACATGAAGTTTTTGTCGCTCTAAAAGTTTTTATTATTCTCATTTAAACTTACGTACAACGACATTCGATAGTGCCTACACCATACCTATGTGAGAAATAAATTTTAATGCTATTGTTTAAATGTAAACTATAGGTTGGTGTATATCAACAACTCCGATCCGTGTAGTTTATATGTACCTATATTAAAGTTTGAAGTTTGATTCAATTATAAATGGACTATCAAAATGTTGTTATATCCATTCCATTTATTTTATACCTTTAATCAATTTTTCGATAATAGATAAAGGTATTACCTATTTTGATTATATATTAAAATTGTTAAAGTTTGGAAAATCATTCAACACCGCGAAACTCTTGCATTTTTCATCGTATTTTCTTTTGTTAACCCGGAATTCGTCAATTAAAAATGTACAAAAATGCGAAACTTTTGCATAAATTCTTGAAATTTCGGGGTACCGAAAATCGACTTAAGTAGTCTGTATATTTTATTCATACGAATGCTCTTGTGCTCTTGTGTTACAAATTATTGTAATTAAGTTCAAATCATTTAATATAACATTAAAACTATTTAAAACATGCCGGGTTTGTTCATCAATATCAACTTGAAGCAGCACTTATGTAAGAGTAGTTTTAAAGTTAATCAGAGAACATGAGTTTGGAACTTTCAACATATGTGCAGAAAATGAAATGACAACAGTAAAAATTTGTATTCAAACAAAAAAAAAACAATTCCCAACATGAGAAACTTTCTCAACAAGTAACTATAGTCAATAGGCATTCACTATAAAAATGTATGTATTTTTTTATTTTATACCATTTACCTTTCTCAGTTTAAACTACATTATTATTGCTTATAACTTAAATTAAGGAATTGTTCATTTCGAATCCAAAATGGGGTTAATTCTTAATATTGAATTTCCATTTACAAAGTCTTATGTAAAAATGAGTTTCACCCTCTTCCTCCAACATAAGGACATGTAGTGATTTCCTCCCCTCCAGACTCTTACGTAATTAATGAATGGCCGTACAGGACTATTTGTTAAGCTATCGTATCCGTGGAAACTCGTCTTAAGTATAGGATAATATTATGTACTAAGCATTAAGGACTTTAAAATGCACCTAGTTAGAAGGTTGGTTTTCTAGTTGAATAAAATGGCGTTTTAAGACTTCAATTTGTTATAATGTGTAAGTTATAGTTCCAAATTTACTTCAATAGTTCTCTTATATTGTAAAACTATCTTCACTGTACTTTCAAAAAATATGTGACTTGGGGAAAACAAAGTTATTACACACCTACAAACTACCTCCATGTACAAACTACGTCATATGACTTGGCTGTATTAATTAATAATGCTTGATGACATTTGTTACAATTTAAATACATAAATTAAAAATACTTGGAAAATGAATGAAAATTAAGTTATTTAACTGCAATTAAAAAATGAAAACATGGAACAAATTAATTAATTTACAGTAAAAAAAGTAACTAAACATTGTTATATTGAAGTCAAACAATAATTTAATAACAACCCACGTAGTTTTCGACCAGATTTCAAATATTGGCGCGTAAAATACGTCAAAGATATCGATTTTTTCTTTGCTGGAAAATGATGCACTTCATTTTATTATGCATGCCTATAAATTTAGTTTCCAAAAATTCATAGTTGTGTTTTACGTGTACTAAATTGTTCCTTTATACCTAAACTCAAAGAATGCTTTAATAAATTCTTTCCTATCAAAAGTTTACAAAATAATGAAAAATGTCTTCTTTTTTCCATTCTTAGTAAAAAAGATGTTTTGTCATTTTACATATAAAATACAGACAACTTAGTTATTGCTCTGAATTTCATCAAATTAAGTACATATTTCCTGTCTCAGTAATGCTAGTTTCAATGGTAATTTCGTGGAAGTTTTATTTTTATTTTTGATATAATCGTGACGGTAAACGAATGATGACAGGCAAAATCATCCATAAATGAAACGAGGTGTGTCGGATATGCCCAGTCACACCTTAATAATTTTATATAAAAAAGGGACTAAAATTTATATCAACATTGCATGGTAATGATATTTTACCAGACTTTTAAAATAAGGTAGGAGGTTTTCTTGGCGAATATTGGATTATTATTTCTCTGTAACTTTTTCAGCGATTTCATAATTATGTATGAATTAGGTAATAAGTATTATTCAAAATATTCATTATCTAATGTTTAAGTATTGTTCTTTTTTGGTTTTAAAACCTAAGCAAACGTTAAGCAAAATAGATTTTTTTTAATTTTATTTTCATCAATTAAGATTAATACGAGTATAACATGGTATAAGAACTTGCAGGAAATCATTATATATACAAGCAGGGAATGGTTATACTTAAAGGTCAAAAAAATAATGATTTGTATGGAAAACGGAAAACCAATTTGTCGCAATCTTTTTAATTTGAATATGATTTTGATAGAGCTTTGATATGATTTAATATTATTGAAAGTTGATGAATAGTCATAATGAAAATTGGATATTTGTAGGTGGTTTGAGCTAAGCTTGAATTGGTCGACGAATATTTAATGTATCTGAATTGTACTATTGTGTGGTTTAGTGTTATTGTGCGTGATATCGAGGAGGTGATCGCGTGCTGACGTCCATGATGGCTCCACCTGGTCGCGAAACGCGGATGTGGGCGTCCATCAACTTCTTCCACCAATCAAATGTTCTTCTGGGAGTGGTCACTAGCACTGTTTATATGCAGACATAACTTGTTTCAACGATAAAACCAATTTTGCATATCATTAATTATTAGAAAATGATTTAAGCGATAGCAAATATTATTTGTTTGAAGCACATAACCATTTGCTGAAGTCTTCAGCCAATGGTAGAGTAGAAGTGTCTAATAAAAATGGCTTGTTAGATATTAATTTTTAAACTTAGCACTTACGAAAATTTACTTGAAAGGCAATTAATAATATCAAATTCTGCAATCAACTAAAATTTGTAATAGGTACTTACTTTATTATAATTCGTCTGTTCACAAGTTTTTGTATACTACTTTATTTTAATGGCTACTGAGGTATGAATCATTATTTTGAAAAGATTGCAAATTTTTTTAGGGTTTAAAATCCCTATGAAAAAATACGAAATAGTAACCTGTCAATCAACATTACATCGATTATAGAAAAAAATTACATGTGCATAATTTTACAACATCTTAATAACTTATATCTATATTGTATATAAGTAGGTATAGATATATCTATGTTCAGAACTACGTGAAAAAATTTCAAATGAATTCAGAATTTTCACTTATCCAGCATATTTTGTGACAACGTATATCTTAATATAGGTGATATTCAAATGAAAGAAAAAATTAATTAAAAGATGTTGATACAATTAACAAAAGCTCTTTTTGAGAGCTTAATCATAACTACCTACATGTAAAACATTTTACAACATTGAGTTGTATCATTTAAAACGAAAAATCCTTAACATTCAAATAATATTTAACTAAAACTAATTATTTTGGTATAAGCTAAAATCAAAAACACTAAAAAATTTGAGAAGGTAGTCGATAAAGTTGCAAAAGCTCGTGAATTCGAGTTTCGTCTTTGCGACATATGACAAGTAAATGAACCTAATCACTATAGAACCGTCAAACAGGTACTGAGATTTTTAGAATATTCCAAATGACAAATATATTAATCATCATGCAACAGCAACAATCTAAGGATCTACGGATTAAACAGAAGAGTAGATAAAATTGCATTAGCCTCAAAAATATGACTTCCCCATTAATAGATTGATGTGTTAGTTATACAGCGACAGAGATAATGACGATTTCCTTAAAGAAGTATTATTAAAGCTTGACACATTAATAAAGTTAAGAGAAAAAGTTGATAGAAATGCATGTTTTGTATAAAATATAGGTATAAGAACTCAATGCAATATTCAAGAATTTGGATTGTCTTTTCTAGATGCATCAGCGAGGACTAGTTTTAATGAATGAATTATTTACACACCATTAGGATAAATGCAAACTTAAATAAATACAAACAATGTGAGAAAAGGGTGGTAATTGCTTCTCAAATCTTATTTGATTACCCATCTCTGGATGAAAACACCTCTGTTTTCTAAGACCAACTGGAGGTGAGTTAAGAAATATTCATAGGGACCCAATTAGATGCCTACTAAAATTGATTTTAGAAGTAAATCTAGTCGATTATTTGAACCTGAGAATAACGCCAGGAAGCAACTGTTCTGAGGTTTGAGAAATAGCCCAGAAGAATTCAAAAGAGTGACCCTCAGACATTAGGGTTAGAATTTTATATGTTATACTACATATCTGGTGATAATATATCTAATTGCCTTTAGTTACGATTCGTTTTAATACATATTGTTATGGCTATATGAACTCCAACCTGTTATCTATGACTATATCCGAGTTTAACTTAAAAATTTTATCAATCTTATCAATAATTTTTTTATAGTCGGCAGATATGTTATAGACGTACTCGTATAATGCTTTAATCTTCATTAATGAACTTTAGGAATGAGATATGTTTAAATCTTACATTTTCGTTGTTCATCTTAAAAAATTTTATCACCAAATAATTGCATTGGTGCCTTATCTTTTTGTTTCAGTGAACAAGAGGGTTTATGCTTTAATAGTATCTAATTTTGAGTCCTTATGGATACTCTGGTACCTGACATAATACAAGTAGATACTCGCGTAAAACCTGAGTGTTTTGGATTAAAACTATTGGAAAATTTTGATGCTAATGTTATGTATATTCACTAAAATTTACTTCAATGATTTTGGCGCGGATTTTTAAAACGAAACTGACTATTGTTAGTTGTGATCTAAGATCCATTATTCACTGCAACTGTCAACATTGTGTTTTTACCGATCATTTTTAAATGCTGTATGTTTATGTCCTCAAGGTAGTGAACCTTATCTTCTGTAGCAGCTATACGTTATTAAGAAGTATAAAAGATTACGCTATTGCTTGGTTGTGAATATTACAAATTTAAAAAAAATATTTAGTTCCGTGACCTATATTTTTCATCTATAAAATCACAGTTTCAGATTACTGAAAGCATTTTATAATTAATTTGCTGTAACATAAGTCGCTATATGATTGCGACGTTACCATTTTGATATACCTTAAGTAGGTACTACTTTTTAAAACTTTATGAGTTTTAGAGTTACAAAACTTCTTTAAATAGTATCAAATTGAGATTATAACAAGGCAAGAATGATTTTCCCATTATTTTCATCTTTATTTGTAACTTCATATTATTTTTGACTTCATATTATTTTGTCTTATTCATTTATCAATAATTCTTTTTAAATAAGAAAGTGTTGTTTTTTGTAATGTTTCGTTATTTAGATATTTTAGATATTTACGTCAATATTGCATTTATTATCTGTATAATCATACCAACAGAGGTTTACTAACAGCAACCGATTGGTATTAATTATTAAGCTGATGAATATTCTAAATAATTTTTCCTGATACTTTTAGTTCATTAGTATCTATGTGATTGTTTTAGGTTGGTTAATATATTCTTGTTTCATTTACCTTTAGAAATATTTTTTGAACCATCTTGGCTAAAAATGAAAGACACATATAACCTGTATAAACATTCACGCCCAATCAGTATTATAATTAAGTAATAGTTTCTTTTGTGGATTTTACCCCTTAAGTAATTTGTAAAATGGTGGATTTTTCTTAATACTAAATTCTTACGAAAAGAAGGAGATAAACTATACTCAATATCGAATAATATAAATATTGCAATTTAAGTAGTAGGTACCTATGCTTATTTTTCGGTAACTAATGTAATTTATTTTGAATTACATATGTACAGATTCAGTTGTGTGTATGCTGTATATATGCGGTAGTTCAAGAGACATATCTACCAATTCAGTAAGTATTTAGCTGGTTAGGTATCTAGGTACAATTGAATTGTTTGATGATTGTTTTGAACAATTTAACGTCAGTCTACATGAATTAAAAGGAGCAAAAATTCGCAGTTTAAAGCTCGGTTTATTCAAATATTTTAAGGATTAAACTAATTTTGATTAATTGTTTGAAATTAAAATGAACCAACATATAAATGTTAATGTTCAATTCATATAAAACGATAAATTGTCATTCAAAATAACGAGCGATAGTAGAAACTATGATGGGTTTACTGTAAACAATGATTAAAACCTTAGTATATTTAATAATATAAGCACAGTATTTCCTATTACAGCGCAATTATAGTTCACCAATACTACAGAAACTTAGTAATTTTTACTTAGATTTTTTCTCCTATAAATTGAAATGTTTTTTGGACTTGGAATAATAGTTCAGATATATCAGATTTTATATTCATAATATATAACGAATTTGCCATTATTTTGTTGCATTTTATTAAGTAAATACCTCTTCCAATTAACATGTGGTTTTAAAGATTCTCAAAAATTCTATTCTGTTGAAAAAATGTACAGCAAAGTTAAAGAACATTGAATTTTATAAGACCAAAAGAATCGTTCTAAAAATTTGTAGCTAAATGAAATAAAAGATTTTTTTCTGATTTTTGGATTTGAATCCTATCTAATTTAAACTTAAAATTCACTAAAACAATTACGTTTTGTTTTCATAACGAATACAAAAAAATAACATTTTCTTTTAGTCAATTTTAATAAATTTATGCTTTATTTTTTTTAATTTAAAAAGCATTCCATGCATTAATTAACATTTTTTTAAAGTTGTAATTAGTATTTTAAACATTTTAATATTCATTTTTTTTATTCTTTAAAACCACAAGGAAATTTTGTATGGATTTTCTAATGAATAATTAGGTATATTTTCAAGCATTTAGTGACGATAGCTATTGTTATTCAAACTTAAGAAATATAAAAATATTCTTAGTATCTCATTTTCATTTTTTTTTTTTTTTTTTTTTTGATGAGTGTTTCATTAAATTTTCAGCAAAGAACAAAATATTAATATATAAGAAAGTAATGTAGGTACAAATGTTATAGAGATATTAGAAGGGTCATTAATTTACCAACATTAAAATTTAAAATTAAGCGAATAGCAAAAGTTAACGAGTCTGAATAATGATTTCAAATTTCCATTTTTCTTTAATAAATACACGTTAAAGCAAATTAAATATCTGTTTAGTTACGAGCGCAACACTTTTATTATTTAAAAGGAATTTTATATTTCATTTCGAAACCATGTACAAAAGTCAGGCAACGTAGGAATCCTATAATTTACAAATTCAAATGCAACCTTTTTACTTTGTTTAAATCGAACTCGTTTCAGTGAATATTAAGTTAACTGTGAGTAATAAAAGCTTCCAATCTTTACAATTGATTACCAGTTATTTTATGCCACACCATGATTATATAGGAGCAATAGATTTTCTAAAACTATAGCGTACTTTTCCAATAGATAACCATTGAGAATTGTTTGCTAATTATACATTATACGAAAAGAAACTTGGTCAGTTCAATCACAAAATTAATCATGAAGTGCATGTAATTCCAATGGTATAAGTACATACCTACATATCAGTGTATATTCTCTTCAGATATATCTCGTAATCTATTTCGATTATATCTACATAGCTATAAATGTGCGATGAATTTTCAAATTTAAAAAAAAAGATCTATAATCTTCAATTTTGATGTATAAGGTTTTGTTAAAATGGGGTTCATTCAAATTGCAATTTACGTGAGTTTAAAAGCAACAATTACTTCATCAAACGGATGACATCAATTGATGATTAACGTAGTGGAAGTAAATTGTTAGAATCTCAATAGTGGGAACGTTCAATCCGTTACTTGTATTCAATTTTATTATAAGGGATGAAAACTTACCCTTAAAAAGGGTAATATTTTATATAAATATAACAGATTAACAGATTGGCTAAAACTTTTTTTTAGAAAAGTTTACGAAAGTTTGGCGTATAAAAAAACAAGAAAATTGTTGATTCTTGTAGGTAATATCTAGTGGTATTTTTTTTTAAATATAACAAATTGTTAGCAATTTTAAACAGATAAATTTTTGCTATTGTTTGAACACTGCTGGGTTCAATACTAAAATTAACACCCCGAATAACATCAATGTCTCTTCTGGTGACAAAATCGAATATAACAAAGCACCGGGTTGACTACGACACGAGCCAACACCCAAACTTTAGTTTAGACCTCAGAGGGTATTAACGATACTCCCTTATTGTTAGCTATGTGAGAACACATTGAAAAAGAACAAGCGATTTGAATTGAAATAAATTTTGTCACCATCTCTTTGTTTCGCACAATATCCCATAGCAGAAAATGCCGGAGGTATCGCTGACGGCATGCAATATGCATCAATTTCATTCAGTTCAATGAACAACATGGGACATCGTCAGCTATTTAGTGCCCAATGAGTAGAAAATTTATTCAAAGCATACAACTGAATGTTGATCATCTCATGGGAAATGTTGTCAAATTAAGCTGGTGGTTTTGAATGAGGGATGAATTATTTGTTTAAGGTAACACAATGACAATTTTTTTTTTGATAAAAATATTTAATTTTTAAACAAAAATAGTTACCTCTGTAGTAAATCGTTTTATTTTACACAAATCTATTGATGTAAAATATTTATTGTATTAACTCAAAGCTCAATGAGAATATGTAATTAAACTCACTTTGAAGCAAAACAGTTATTTTAAATCCAAACTATTTATAAATACTTACATACAATTTTTGCATGTTTGTAAAAGTGCAGAAATAAATACTTCCTACAGAAAAAAGTATGTTTTGTATTTTTAAGAGCAGAAACTGTACTTAACATATGGTAAAGTCAATTTTCAAAATTTAAAAGCAAAATTCGCGATAACTTATAATTAAGTCATTCATATAACAGTAAGTCTCCCTTAAGGATTTCATATACCTCTTATTACTCGTAAAGCCCAGTAGCAATGCAAGCATTTTCATTGAAAACATAAATTACATATTAACTTTTATTATAATATGCAAAAGACTGTGTTTTACAAAAAAATAACATGTGTGATTTTGTTAACTAATACTTACAACTAAAAGGAAAAAAAAGTATGTACAACTTTTAGCAAAATTAATATTATCATTATGATTAAATCTTTTGAACCGAGTTAAAAAATTAAGTTGTAAAGAGCAAATATTACTATTGAGTTGCCCATATATACATCTTTTCATTGAAATATGGACCTATAATTATATTAAAGACGTTCTCACTATAGGAAAAAATGTACGTTATTAAAAATTCCCTTGCAAAAATGTTGTGTTTCATGGTTATAAGTACGTGTTATTACATAAGAGTACTTTTTTTAAAAATGTAGTTATGCTTTGTTCATTTATATCGACATATTTATTTGGGCAGCACAAAAAGTGCAATTTTAATCAATGAATCTTATACTTAAATATTCCACTATTTAAAATTAAAGCTTTTTATTTTTGGCTTACAATAAAAACCCTACAAGTACATATATATATTTTTTTATAACAGCGGCAAATTTTGTTTGAACTTTCAAATTTACAGGAAGTATTTAGTAGTTTAAGCAGAATTGAAATGGAACCAAATTTTGGATCAAAAACTTAAGCAATTGTTCTAAAAAAATCAAGAATATTCTACTTTATAACCGAAAATATCGTGTTATTTTCTTTTTTGTATTGTGGCAGATTTTTCTTGTGTGATTAAAAATCGCTAGTGTCGTATGTTCCTGAAAAGGTTCTTTAGCTATTGAGTAGTCTTTTTGTTTTTAATAGATTCAGAATTCTAATTCGTCTTTTTCATTTGTTTGGGAGTATTTTCTTTCTTCAAATGCTTTGTTCAGATCCTTACTTTTGATTTTAAAAAGCATAGATTATTTTCTTGCGTAATGTGCAACATTCATATTTTAAATAAATTTAAGTAAGTTTATTTATTTAAGTAAGTTTAGGGCATTAGGGATATGGGCAGTTGCATTTTATTTAGTTCAATTTAAAATGGTACACTGTTCAGTGAACGTGACAGCCCAAACTAGCTTCCGAAACAAACATTCGAAACCGGGATCGGTAACAAATTGATACTTTCCCTCTTATGTTGCGTCTAAAGAAGTATAACTTCAATAAGGGCATAATTGCTCATTTTAACTTTTTATTCTCTTTGAATAGATTTTCTTTTCTTTTAGTTCTTGTTCTTTTTCGGAAACCAAAGTGCATCTCTTCCATTTTATGTTGCAATCTTTTGTTCAGCATTTGGTCCATATATCAACAAAATATGGATATGGAACTGATGGGTTCTAGAAAATACTACATACTAGGTTAAAATTATTGGTGGCCCACTGCGAGAATTCCGAAATTGTTGTACAATCAGTAGTGTTATATCTTTGAACTCACGTAAATATAGAAGAGATCCCATATTCATTACTATCTCATGAAAAACGTAAATATAACAAAAGGAACAAGTTCGGTTGAAATATATGCGGACACCAAATTTCATGGGAAATTACAACAAAAATTTACAATAAAAATGCAAAACAATATTTATTAATTTACAAGAAAATTCGTTTTATGTTTTCATACTCTTTTAAATGGCAATTTTAACAATTACTTACGTTCAAAGTGATGATATTTACATAATTTTGAAATTTAATTTTTCTATTTTTTTTTTTGTCCCAATAGGAGACAAGTAAAAAGGATAGTTTGTAAATATACTATTGCTATTAAAATGCTAAAATTGAAACAAAATGTCTAAACACTATAATAATGGAGTATAGATACGAGGAGTTCAAATGGTATTGGTTTTTTTGTGCACATAATAACAGCTTCAGGTCATAGTTTTTTTTTCTGTCACTGGCATAGCATATATTCAAAACGTACTTAAGGTTTTAAGAAGGTAGTCTAACTTCGTAATGCATGAAAGGAAATATGTGAAACTATGGCGCCGCCATTAGTGTTTTTGTAGTACTAACTTAAACCGAAACTATGTACTTTCTGAAAGGTACCTATGGTTACACCACCTCTGGTAGTACATCAGACATTCTTGTAGCGGCGCCATCTTCACACATTTTTCATCGTGCAAATGATTGAAATTCACAATTGTTAATAACAAAAACACTTCCCGCGTAATAACTCAAACGCGTGCTTTCTGTAGAGTAGCGCGCTCTACCGGTACTGAACCTCAAAGTGATGCCATTTTTTCAACATTACGTTTTGACTCCTTGTATCTATACTCCGTGCCTACAACATTCACCATGATTGTAAATCAGGTCAAATTTTAACATTAATTTGGAACAAATTTTGTTAATCAGGATGTATACAAGCACAAAGGATTAAAGAAGTATTTGATTTTATGTAATAAGCGATCCTTAATAATATTCAACGTATTTTTTATAAATATAGCTGATATGATTGCGAGTATTCATCTAAATGCACTCAAAAATATTTCTGTTGGCATATTATTTACGTAAAACAAAAATATTTATGATTTTTTGTATCAAAAGATAAGTCTTCATTAAATTATCAAATAATGAATAGTTTTCGTTTATTCCACAAAATGTTTTATTAAACTAGAGTAGTTTAAACTGCGTCTTCAAACCTTAGTAACAATTGCCCGACATCACCACCATGATATAGCGACACACCGCTGAACTGGTGCAAAATACACAAAAGTCCACAAAAAAAAAAACCTTAGTAACTGTGCCACCACGTAGAACCTACCATATTTTGTTAGATTTAGATAGTTTCATTAACCTTTTATTTAAAATATTAACGCTTTGTTGGTAATAAAATTTTTACACAAGTCAAACTCAACAGAACGTAAAAATTCTTTCGCCGAATCTTACCTTTAAATCAAATTCAAGGAACATATTACAATATAATAGCGATAAAAACTCGTCCTCTTAATAACTTCAAAAAATGGTTTGTCATAAACAAATTATCATGTTATTAAAGCATAAAAGGATTTATAAAATTGACAAAAAATAATGTAATTTTCGGAAAAGCTATTTCAACTTTTTATGAATAGGAAAGTAATTGCTTTTTAAACATTGAAAAATTAATAGGCGCCGCAAAATAATCATTCTCAAAAGTATTTTAAAATAGTATAATTAGCTAAATTATAGAATCCTGGGAAACTTTTTATTCAATTCTATCTCTCAATTTCTAAAAACCCTCGAGGAGTGTTGGAGTCAACGACTATTAAGATTTTTAGCTGTATAACGCGTCACATTTATTACCTGTATCACTGAAAACCAGAAAATCATTTTGTTGTATAAAATTACCGTCACAACGATCCTTTTTTTAATATACGTACCTATATTTCTTCTCATTTCATTATTGCTTTTTTTTTGTGAATGGGCCATAATTTGGGTAATCAAATTTAGGTCAGTCATTCATAGTTCTTTTTTGCTCAATGCAAAGGGAGTCTTTTCATTATTATCGATCTTTTTTGACAGAAGACCGTTTTATTTGTTAGTAAGTTTTATAAATTCCAAATCTGTTGGGTGCATTTTTGTCATACAATAAAAAATAGGCATTTTAACGTGCTTAAAATATACAGTACAGTTAACGAATTTAAACAAATCCTCTTACATTTTAGTCTAAGTCTCAACTAAAATTCTCCTTTAAAAATGATTTACATCAAAAATACGAAAAATGATATTTGATTGGTATAAATTACTTTCATAAAGATTTTTTAATTTAAAGTTTTGACCATAAATACCGAAATTCTTTTTTATAGCTTTTCACAATCATTACCATAATTTAACTCCATTGCAAAATTCAAATATTAGAATTTATAGTGAATGTGCATCAAGTGTGAAAATAAACCTTTGAACAATATCCATCAAAATAGTGATATTATTTGCAAGAATTTGACCGAAAAATTGTGTTTGTCAAAAACCTAATAACACATTCAAGATCATCGAAAAGTAATTTAAAGGATGTTATATTATAACTGTGGTCAAATTAAAATAACAGAAAGATAACAAATATGTCTAACTTTATTTCTTAATTATTCTACTTTGATTCTTGTGTTGCTAGTAGCTAAAGAATATATCAATATTTTAATCACTAATTGGAGTGGTGGGATTTATATTTAGCACAAGTTATTAAAACTGAGTTTTTTTACGTCCATATTTTTGATCAATGCTGAATTTAAGCACTGCGCTTTATATGAGCCTTTAGGGTTCATAGATTCTTGCAAACAAAATTCCAAAATTATTAAGATATATAAAAACTTATCAAAAGCCTACAGATGGAAGAGAATTTAAGGTGGCTGCTCCAAAACTGATAGGTATTGGGTTCAAATCTCGTAACGAGGAAATTTTCGAGTTTTCTTGCTTAGCGGATTTTTATTAACCCTAATAAAGAACAATTTAAAAAAAAAACTTATCAAATTTTAAAGTGGAGTTTTTGGTACCAGAAAAATTTAAGTCAACAAATTTTGTCAAGTAATGATCAATTTGTTGTGTTTTTAAATAAAAGGGTTAAACTTTATAGACAAGAAAAAATATATTAGGATTTTAAATGACTTATATGATCAAATACTAATCAATTGAATAAAAACACAATATTTAATTAAGTTTTACCAAGATAACTTTAAATTTTTATATTAATTTGTAGAATTTCGTTAATTTACAAAACTGTTACCGAAAATATTAAATTTTAAAGACGATTGCATAAATTTATTTAAGGACAAGAAGTAAAAGGAAGTTTGAAAAACTATGTAAAGTATTGACCTAGAACTGCAAAATTTTTCTTCCTTCCTGAAATACTTATGAATCCCATCAAATTTTCATAAATCCTGCAGAGTTTCCACGTCATAAAGCTTATAAATTTTGGTCTGATATCCTAATGAATCAAGGATTTAAGATTAAATGAACAAATTGGCCAAAATTATTTGAATCGGACTCGAACATTAAAGTTCCATATCATATTCAAAAACTTATTACGATTTTCTTTTTTAAAATTCAATCCAAATACGCTATGGGAATAACTCGTCACAATAATTTTTTTATGTATAAATGATACATCAAAAACAATACATTTATTTTCATACAATTTTTATCTAGATTAGATTCAATTTTTATATGAGATTTATCTAGATTAGCGACCGGGGAACTTTTAAATCATTACCTCAAAATACTTTTGCGTAAGTTGATATTACCTCCTCATTTTGAAGAGGAGACAATCATTGTAAATTTTGAAATAAACATTTTGTAGTGAATTAGGTAGTTTACACGAAAAATTAAAAAAAAAAGTGCATGAAAATAGTAAGTATGTAATAAAGTACCCGAAGATATTTTGAGTATTACTTTACTCTTAAAAAAAAGAACTTAAACACTTATCTTATGTTATTTTTAAGATACTTCAATTGATACTTATTTAATTACTTTACAAACTATGTATAAGCTAAGTTTCAAAACGTATTAGGTAAATTTGTAAGGTAATCAGAAAAGGTTTTTATCTTTCATTTAATTAAAGAAAAAGGACAGTGTATTTGTGTCTAATCCCTTGTAATCACAACATACTTTAAAATCGATAGAACTAATAAAAGATAAAAGTATAAGTTAAATCTTTTCAAACGACATAAAACTCTGTATTGTATCTAATCTTTCGGTATTTAAGATAATTTTTAAGTTACTTTTACAGTTCTTTGAAATAAGTATCTAAGATACCTAAAAGTTACTTTTTGCCAAAAATAAAGCAATTAAAATACAGTATCTTAGATACTTGAAAATAACTAAGACATATTTTTCTGACAACTCTGGTTGGAACAAACAAAATTAAAATAAAAACTTCCCTCCTTCAGGTTGCTTCATGTTTGAAATTATAGAATTCTATAATTTCTAAAAATAAAACATGAATATAAAGCAATGATACATGGAAATTATTACGGTCAAAATTGTGGACAATGAGTCATATTTTAAAAACATTTTTTTTCTTGAAGTGAACCTGTTCTACGAAAGCTTAATTAAATTTTATGCAATATTGAAAGACAAATAAATGATATTATAGAAAAATTACGAAAATAAATGCTTTTAATTGTTTTTTCTTCTTCGGAAACTTAGTACATGAAATCTGCTTCAATTTTTTTCTTATTAAGGATTTATTTACACGAAAAGGATCATTTCGCCACTAAGCTCTTTATCCTTTTAAAAGCAACTACTTTAATAGTTAATTGCGAAGACTACTTTGAAAGAAAACAACTACTTTTTTAAAACTTTAATCACGAAGAATAGATAGAAGTTATTTGGAGCTATAGTAAGTATAGATATATAAAAACAATACGTCCGTTTTCATACAAGGTGTTCATCTGATCAGCTACGAGGCTATAAAATTACATGATTCACAATTATAGAAATCTCATTTATATCGATTTTTAATTTGTAAATATACAGAGGTACCTAAAAAAATTACTAGAAGCGGATGGTAGTGAAATCCCATTAAAAAATTTTATTCACGCCGAAACTACTGTAAGATCATCGTATTCAATGCTCTAAATAAAAACGTATCTACTTAGAACAAATAGTTGAAATTTAAATTAAAGATAATTAATAGATGAAAGCAGCTGTCATTGATTATAGACATTCAGAGATTTGAAGCACCTGTGTTTGATTGTTAACCCGTCATACGGCAGAAATGGTCGGTGAAATGATTATCTATGTTGCGGTTCCGTTAATGCCACAACGCGAGTAACGCATGTCCGGATAATAACAATATTGGGAGGATCACATAATATAATAATATGCAAACATCTAATTTGTAACTAACTATATCAGCGTGCAGTGTATATTTATTGGGACAAGAGGTTCCGCCTTAATTAGATATTGTCCTGTTGTAGTTTCCGCGATACTTACTGAAATGAGCTACAATTAGAAGTTGTAAAGCTCTCCCACAACATGTGACAAATGAATAACTTTTCTTGATCCATCAACGTTTCCATATTATATGTTTATTAAAATTTATGCTTAGTTTATAGTCTAAGCCAAACTTTTAACTAATACAAGGTGCTAAATATAGATATTGCCTATTTCCATCTGTTCTAATATTTTAAATCAATGAAATTATAGTTTTTAAAGATTGCAAAAAAACTTCCATCGTTTTTTTAACAAATTTTTTCTATTGTTTATTAGGTCTGTAAATTGGTCTTGCGCCAGTTGTGTCAGCGATAAAAACTTAAAATTTTCATCAATTTTTTCTAAGATTTTCAAGACGTTAGGCATTTATCCCAATTAAAATTTAATATTTTTATTCAATAACAAGATATTAATTTATAAGGTTATATTACAATATTAACTTAACAGCCGTAACTTTTCCAGTATCGTGACATAGGCACTATAAACAAAGATGCAATGGCTTAGTCCCTCACCGTTTTATTCCATACTTCACAAGTGGAATAGCATTAAGTGTAGGTGGACTTGAAAATTGTCTCGACTCTTGGAAATATAGTAGACATATATTTTCTATTAAAGTTACTTATACTGAAATATTTTATTTAAAAAATCTAAAAATAGTAATTATTTAACAATATTGATAAAATAAAAAAATGGATATAGTTTTACCTCAACATAGTAAAAAATAGTATAAATTTAAACCGTAATTAATTCATAATTATTTTATATTGGCCGCCACCAGCCCGCTTCGGTGGACGAATTATAAAATCAAGACTAAAAATATGTTTGAAATATTTCTTTTAGTATAGAATATACGTTCAAAAGATTTGATCGAATTTTTAATTAAATTGTTTGCTAACTAACTTCTATAAGTAGTGTTAAAATTCAATAATATTTCCACATATTTCTGTAGTTCTTATACCTGTTACATCTAATCATCTAAGTAAGTTCATGGTTGGTTTTGATCTAGTAAATAAGGAAATACTACAGTACCTCTCTATATAAGACATTCCGGGTATTCCTTTCAGGTGCTAACATCACCAGAATATTAGGTAAACTTACACCTCATAAAACAGGCCGTTTGGAAAATAGTCCCCCCTCAGATCTGCTGCTTTCAATGATCGACTCTGTGTTTTATTTATTGTCATGGCGAGGAGGGAAGGACTTAAAGGAAAGCTGCAATCTTTTAAGCTTGACTGGATACTCTGACGGTATAAGTGGTATCCGTGGTATAAACACTGATTCACCTCGAACGCATCCAGTAAATAAAGTGGACTCGATTAAGTTTTTATGAAAGGCTTTCATATGTATTTTGGTTCCATTACATAACTTTGGTGGATTGAGATTTTGCAGTAACATTACTGAAGCACCTACTATCAGGATAAGTGTATGAGACGGAAGACTAGAGGGTTTAAGTGTATTAAAGAGCTTCACAGGATAATTTACACCAAAATGTTTACAGATAGGTATTGGTATTCCGACTCTTCGAATGACATCAGCAAAGTATTATCAGCATTTTTTTCTTTTATGGCGGCATAATTTTTGTTTCTATTGCAAATTCAAACAAGCTATATGTAATCGACATAGTTCTTCAATTTTTAAAATAATTTAACGTTCGTGTTTAATGACTCTGTGATTATTAAATTTGAAATTTTTATTGTTGATCAGGCCACGTGTTATTCCATCAAACTTTGTCACCCCTTTTCACCATTTTTATATTGCAAAAAATTTCGGTGTAAAATGAACCCGGAGCACTTTACACGGCGGTGTATTTTTTACAGTGTAGAGAGTAATTTTCAATAATCCTTTCTTATTGGATGCTTAAATCTTATCAGGGATACTCCCTCCAAATTTCAAGTCTCTACGATCAGCGATTTAATCTATGAAACTAACAATTTTATATATCTGTATTAGAGAGCTATGGTATCTTAAGTTCAAATTGGTTATTCTACAGTACTTATCAAGTGTAGGTACTTTTGATAGTTTGGCTTTCAACATGGTGAAGAACTTAAGATATTTTTTGCTTTAAGTAGTAAATTATTGCCCAATAATATAAGATAGAAATAGTTTGGCTTTAAAGATCATCTGAACTTAAGTTTAGATTATTTTAATGCTAAAACCCAAAAAGTGGACTTAAGATACCATGTATTATATAGTTTAAGAAATATGAATTTGTATTTGAACCCCATTACTTACGTAAATTTATAGTCTGAAAATTAAGAAATTTTTGATTTTTTTTCAGGTATGGTTTAAAAGTATATATTCATAACGAAATATATTTATTGCAGACTTTTTTATATCTTTTAAAGGAAACAACCCTCATTTCATAACAAACTTTTTCTCACAAAGTATCTACCTGTATCATTGCATTATGAAAAATATTATAATCATAAGATTAAATGAGTTTTAAGGGAAATGTGAAAACTAAATTTATTCGTGCAGACAAATTGAACAAAATAGTTTGAACGACGATCATCAATTGTAATATTTGCTAACAAAAATATCAAAGAGACCGGAAAAAATTTATTTAAAATCATACCATATCTGATTATTAGTTTTGTCAAAAGACATTTGTATTTACAAAGCCTCAAAAGTCAAAAGCCGTGACAAATTTTTATAAGTATATAGAAGCGTATAGACCAGTTCCTACTCACTGTACATAGGTATATATTTATCGACGCAAATTGAAAAACGACATCTCTTTTATTTGTTAAATTTGCAACGCATTTTATGCCCCTTAAAAATAATATACTCAATAAAATTCAGGGTTTGTAAGGTACATAATAAAAGGTTAAAGTTCAACACCATATAATTTTTTTTTTAGTTAAAGAACTACTTTTTTTATTAGGTTTTTTCAATTCTACCACTCAAATAATCAATTTGATAGTAACGAGTTAGTTAAAATAAAAGAAGATATCATTACTAAGTACCTACTTAAGTAAAGAAACCAATGCAACAATGCGTTGGTTATTTCTTCATCCAAACTAACGTACTTAAGCAATCGACATTTTCAAGTGAATACTTTACGATAAAATGATCTGTCAAAATTATCTTCTCATGAAAGACTAATCAAAGTCTTCGATATATTATTATCAAAATCGGCCTTAGAGGCATCAGTAACATTTGAAAATAATTGCAGGAAATTCGGATATTAATTGGAAATCATACCTCTCATTATATAATGATTAAATTGATTTGAAATTGTGTTACGTTTTATGTAAGTAGGTAGGAAGGTATGCGATTACTTACAATTTTGATTGTTATTTTAGTAAGCGTATTTCAATAATTACTACTTGTTTTACACAATGTTTCAGAATACATTAAGAGAAAATACTTTTTTTGAATCAAAAAGTATCGTAATTGGGTATATTGAAGAGTACGCATCTTCCTATATATCTACACTTCAAAAGTGTGAGGAAATCAACTGTAAGTTGATCCCATTCTGACGCATTCATCTATTCACCATTGTAGCACATGAAATAATGATCTAGCAAATTAGTGGCGGTTTACTATTACAAGTTTTGGGGTATGTTTTCAAAAGAATAAAGGGGCTAGAAGATTCCCAAACTCTTGTCAATTGAAAACGCAAAATACGATGCATTTTTTAATCATTAAATATTTTTTGAGTATTTCATTTCAAAAATTCGAAATATAAATAAAATAGATATTTTTTTTATGAAGCACTTCTTATATACAGTTTTTCCAATTTATTTAAACTGCAAAGTCTTAATTCCATTATTGAAACGAATCACTCTAAATTAACGAATTTTACAATATAAAATCATAATTATTTGATGCAAAACATTATATTATATTATAATTAACGTAAATCAAGATTCAAGATCGTTACTTTGTTTCATGTGGTTGAAATAATTACTTTAATACTGCAAATATTAGTAAAGGTGTCGGTAATGAATATATAAAAGCCACGCATTCTGATTAAAAACTGCATTGTAATTAATTTTTTGCGCAGTCCCTATTTAAGTTTTGAAAGTTTGGCTATGAGTATGACACTGAGGGGAGAAATTGAAGAATGCTAATGTCCAAATTAACATAAACTCAAGTTCAAGTGTCAGTGAATAATAAAAAAAAAACATTTTTTAAATAAAACCGCCAAAGATCAGGATATTAACTTATAATTTGCAAAAAGCCGCTACAATGATAACATTTAAATAATTATGCGTGTGGTCTAAGGATCCGTTGTATATTTAATACTTCACTGAAATTGATATAATTAATTATGTTTCTACGTAATAAAAGTACAGTTTCACCTTTTTGGTGACTTAGTCACCTTAATGAAAGCCTTAATTGCCTCAAAATAAAAGCGCCCAAAAAATTGAAGTCCTAACGAAACGTCGTTTTATAATTTAATCATGACCATTTTGTTCAACTGGATTTTTAGTTAGGTACTTAATTTAGCACTTCTTTCATAACCTTTTGAGCAAATTGTTATGTCACTGAACTAGATTTTTTGGAAATATAATTTATAAGAAGTATCAAATTCATTATTTTTGATAAAATTTAATATATGACCATAATTTAAAGAACCCATTTTTCTTTTTTTTAGCAAACTGTAAATAAAACTTTTATTATAATTATATTTTTTTGCGCAGTAACTAATTTTGAAAAATTAAATACAAATCAGAGTTTAAAAGTAATTAAATTGGAAAATAATCATTTTGAAGTCTGGATACTGTTAAAGTATGCACTATAATAAGGAAGTGGTTGGTGGCTTCAATATTTATTATTGTTTATATACCTTATAATATAAATTATGATGTTTTGAGATGCAATTCTGTGCCAATGAATATTGTGTATCGGTATCGTTTATCGGGTCTTCTGGTTAAATATATAATTTTCGACATTAGAATTGAGATACTGTAATAATTTTACGGAGAACTTTAAACATATAAGGAGGAAAATACATTTTTTTATTAATATTATCAATGTTTTTCAAGGGCCAACTTTACAAAATTAATTGTTATAATTATTTTCGTCTTATATTTTATTTATTAACGGACCAAACTACTAATACATATTGTAAAAAAACACACAATAAATAATAATAAATGTTTTCTGGGAAGTAATTTATGCTGTAAATATTTTTATTGTGTTTGAATTTTTTAACGGTTTGTTTAAATTTTTGTGATTTTAACGATTTCTTACTACTTTTGTAATATTAGGTACTTTCAAATATACCCAAATATTCAAAATAAAAAAAAATATTCTAATACATCTTTTCCGTTTTTAATCAAGTTCAATATTTAAAAATTTATAGTTTTATCTATACTATCGATACTAATTAATTTAAATTTAACCTTTCATCTTATGGACTTTATCCTTATTTGCTGAACTATTCTGAGAATAAAGATCAATATTTACAAGTACAAGATTGTATGATGTTTTATTACTTTTTTTTTTAATTTTTGTTTGAATAAAAGCTTTCCACAATAAAGAATCATCAAAATATCAAAAAATAGTTACTCTTTAATGTACAAAAGTATATCAATGGAAATAGTAAATGTAGCTTTTTTATGTGAATTTCGTAATCATTATTGTTCCATTGCAAAAAAATATTATTTATTCATTCGAACTAAATGATAAAAGTTAAATTTATTGAACTTTACGATAAATTGTACGAGCAAAGTTGATTTCTTTTGTTTGAAATTTCTTCTTAAATGGTACACATCCTAAATGGAAGGGCTTTTAAAATAAATGGCTTTTTATATAATGTTAGAGGTTTTGCCACTGGTTTTATGAATAAGGCTGCAGAACGCATTACATATAGTTGGGATAATGTTAATAGTTGTTAATGACCCATTTCAATGTGAAATATGGTCGAAAATGTAAGCTTATTCTTTGACTAACATAACAAAATATCACAATGGATTCATGCACTTACTTATAATGTGAAAACCCATAAGTTTAAAAAATGATTTTTGACTTAATGAAATAAAATGATCTTTTCTGCTAACATTCGGATTATGCTTGAAAAATTAATAAAAATTCATATTATTATAGGTAAGATTTTTGTCAAATTAAGAACTAAAAACTTAAGAAGTCTAGATAGAAAGGTACAAGACTTATACATTCTTATTAAAATATATTTTAAAAAAATTGTATTGATCTCAATTTTGTTAAGCATCTTTAAAATTCTATGAATGTTTATAAGTATAGAACAATATATGTAATTTAAAATAACCAATAACTAATTTAATTAATCCTTGTATACATAAAATGGTATTTGATTATTTTAAATAATAAAATAAAAAATTATAAAAAGTTATAAAATAATAAACTTCAAAAATATAAGTAGCTATGTGATGTGTATCTATTTTGAGTGGATATATTAACAAAATTCGTTCTGCAGTACTACATGCATTTGTCCCATTATTAAAGTAAAAATGTGTATGATTTCATACTTAAATGGTATCTTTACATTTTTTCGGTGTGACAAATTGCATTGATTTCAAAGGTGGTGTTTTATCCCGCCTGGTACCGCACCCTTTTGTGACAATACTAAACCCGCTACTGGTATCATAAACTTCAGTCTATTTCTCGTCCTTTTCATTATACTTATAAACGATAAATTACCTTTTTCGACACATATTCTTCTCTCTTTTTTCATTGACCAAATCATGATGGATATACAAAAAATCGAATCCACAATCAATTTCTTCGTACATTCATGTTGGTAGGTACTAACACATTTTTTTTTTCAAAAACGGTACAGTATCAATGTATCGTTATCGTGTCGATTGAAAAACGTATTTATCGTTTTGGGATTCTTGCTAGATGTTTTTTTCTTCTTTTTGTTAGGGTTAGTGCATTCTGGGTTCACATTTACGAGTATGTCCAAAGAGAATAAAAGTATAGAAACCGCATATGGTTCTATAAAAATAGATGATATAAAACATGACAAATGGTATTCGGGCGTGGAGCAGAATGATATGTGATTCATGTATGGGAACCTCCTTTGAAGGTGTGAACCTCGAACATTTGTCCAAAATCCATTTACGTTATCCATGTATTTATATAAATAATTTCAATATTATCTAGTGGTTGGGGAGGCGTTATTTTGTTATGATTTGTATTTGAAATAACTGGGGCATTGCTAATTCATAAAAGTAAACTAGGATTAAATGGGATTTAGGGATTGCAACGGATTTTTCTCTTTGCCAACACGTTTTAAGACTTATTGAAATTACAATAATTACAGGTTATTAGAAAGCTTTATAAATAGTAAATATAAATGAGGGCTGTTTGTTAATTTACTTGACAATTTTTTTCTTTACTTTATACTACAGTATTAATGGAATATAGAGCTTTTTAAAATTTTGATCGATATATAAATGAATAATAAATCAAAAGAAGATCATAGTTATATGAAATGCTCTAAATAAAATTTTGTGTTCAAAATAATCATTTTTCATAGTCATTTACAATTTAATTTCTTAACCTTAGTTGCATATGAAGGAAAACCAAAGGTATATTATGATGAAAATATAGATACAGGTTTAAACATAAAACACCTTGTACATAAGTCTTTATTGAATATTGTGTTTTGTCTAATTTTAATACCTACAAATATTAAGTTAAACTGAAACCATTAATTATGCAGAGCTTTATATAATTTTGATATGTGCTGTATACAAAACCAAAACCAAATCACTATTTTTGTTTTTTTTGTTTTTTTGAGTACAACTGAACAGTGTTAATTATTTTATTTAATTATTCAATTTAACGAACAGGTAATTATTTTGCATACAGCAAAGTATTATTTGTTCGGTCATTATGTTTTATTTACGCTAAATGTTTTCCATTAAAACAAATTTGTTGAAATTGAATTCGAAGCTTTTTGTCGAAATAGTGTTCAAACAATCAAATATGAAAATTTTAAGTGTTACCTATGTTCCAATTGTATGGGTATATTTAGTTGAAATATAACAATTTATTGTTGAATTAATTTTTTCAATGAAAGTTAAATGTTTTTTGCTAGTAATTTACCTTGTATTCTGTTAAATTTTGCAGTCTTACTGTATAAATAAAATACAATACATTTATAAATTTATTTTTAAAATATTACATCAAATAAATTGGTAATTTAAAAACTCTTAATAAAACATTATGTTAAATACTTATAAAAAAGCTTTTTTATTTTCATATTAAATATTCCAAAAAATAGTAAGGTAAGTAGATTTGATTAAATCATTTAGCTTTAAAAACAAATATAAGTTATATTGTCTAGTTACCTAGAAGCTAAAAAGTTTTAGATGTAAATAATACTCTTATAAGTTTGGGATAAATTGTAAGTATTAAAGCGTTTTGAAATATGGATCAATATTCTTTTTTATTTTTCCAATATTCTTCGAATAAACTTTCTCAAGGTCAGGATTAGCAATCATACCATTATTTTAAAAGACATACTATTGTTTCACTTATTTTTACTAATGCTACAATAGTTCTAGTTCAATTTATAAGATAACTATAATATTTTCTACATTACAATAGCACCCAACTCTACAGTATACTCAACTCTACTGTTTACTTTATTTCATTAATTCTTTTGAAGTCTAACTTCTTTAGACATGTCGTAAAAGAGAAAAATGAATTAGCGTTATGATGTTTGTATCGGAAGTCGGTTACGGTTTTTAATTTTCCAAACTAAAACGAATAATTTCCAATCAATAACGAATAATTCACTCTTTTAAAAATTTAAATAACTTAGTAAAAGTATTAATAAAATATTGAATAACTATAATAATGTAAATTCTAGTCAGAGCTTTAGGTAGCTATAAAACCAGAACCAGTGAGACTTATTCCCAGAAAAAATAAAACTTTTACAAGGAATATAACTTCTTATACGCGTCTATAAGTATGTAACACACATTTTTTGTTATGGAAATATTCTATTCAAGTATGAAATAATCAATAAATAACAATAAAATTATTTCATTTTTGAATCGCATTTTTGAATTCTAGATTTTCAACATAAGTACAGCTAAAAAGCAGTGATCCATAAAAATTTAAGTAATCTTTATAGTTCGTTTTAAATTTAATATATTTTTTGATAAATTGGTAAAATTTCAGAAATTTCTAACTTATTTGTTAATAAAAAATTTATTAATATATACAAATTATATACTTAAAGTCTTACAGAATAATATAATATTTCAGGTTTTGTGTGGCGACGAATGAGTCGCTATATTTTTTGCTGTATATAAAATTAAATTTTGGTAAAAGGTTATAAATAAATAAAAATACATCAAAACCTGATATATCCAGCTTGTAAATTTTCAGAAAAATTTAACAAAGAGTTGGTGTGAGCCTTCTATTGGTCCTCTCTATTTTAATTAATTAGCTTAAACTTTATATTAGTATAACGTCTATTATATATAATTAAAAAGAAATGAATTAAACTTGCCGAATACTCAAACTTGCATTCATAGCCTCAAATATTTGTGAAAATTTTTTTGGGTAAAATGAATTTAGCTGAATGATCATCTGGAAAATTGACTCTGGATTCGAGAAAATGACCGTTAGTTCTACTAATTCATTTGACTCAGATTAACATTTTAAAAATTTATAATATTTATATTTTTGGAAGTTTAGTATTTAGGGTAAAAAAAATTCTTTTACTACTAATTATAATCTTATTTTAAATTTTTTAAGAATCTAATATTAGAATCATAAAAATTATAAATTATATTTCTATATTTTCAAATCAAATTATTGTTCTAAATTGTATATTAGGACGTTTTTTGTTTGATATGTGTGTTTTTATTTCAGATATATTTTTTTTCTGTTTTTCAAATGTGAATTAAGATTTATGTACAAAAATTGGTCATATATTTTTATAAATCGTCATAAAGCGCAATGTACATAAAATTCAAAAGAATAGATTACCATAGATGTAATTTTTCACTCAATTGACTTAAATACTTCAAACCACAATAACATTATTTGTCAAAAGAGTGAATTAAAATTTATCGCACATTGTATTCATTCTCCCATACAATTTCCAATGACAAGAAAAATAGTCGATCGATAGACACAATTGAATGGTTGCCTTATGATCTTTTTGCAAACTCATCCCATTGTTGTTTATCATTCGATGTTGAATGTATTCTATGCTTTCTATAATATACAGGCAACATAAAAATATCAGAGGCAAGTTTTGTATTACAGAAAAATTTATAAAAATACCCATATAAAGCCTAATGCTGGTATTCTGCCGGACTCTTTCACTTACAAATGGTGATTTATGATTTTTAAATGTAAACGTTGTTATTATTGTTGATTTTTATTCTTTATAAAAACACGTTTATGCAACGTCGGCTGTAATTTAATAATTTTTTCAATTGTACCCCATAATATCTAGATACTAAACAACTGTCAAGAGTTTCTGTTATCTAATGATCTTATATTTGTTATTAAAATATATTGCTTAAAAGTAAAGAATGCAAACACAAATAGTTTTTACACCTAAGAAATACAAACATAGTTACTTTTAACCTGCTTTAGTTGTATTTTGTGAATAAATATTGACTTTCCATTCATAAATTGTTTGGCAACACTTCTACCTATACGATATTCTCTTGCAAAAAAGAATAATAGGTTGGTAGCTGGTATGTATAAACTACGTATTTACCTTATATTTTATCTATAGATTCTTAAAATTGAGAATGACTTTTGAATAAAATGTGTTTTTTTTTCTGTATTTTGTATATCCATTCAAGTATTCCCATTATACCAAGAATTTACTTTGTCAAAAAAAATATGAGTAAACACTCAAACATGAATGAACTTTGAAGCACATTTACGCTTAAATATGACTTTTTACATAACCACTCAACTGTTTGTTGCATATATACAACAAAAATAAAATACATTTCTCTATTTTTAAATTTGTTAAAATAATAAATTCTAGGCACTGCTGAATCTGGAAGAGAAATCCGAATTTTTCAATGCAAACTATGCCAAAGATTAAAAATACCTCAAAAAATAATGTCTACGATTTGAAAAGTTCATTATAAAATCGCTTATAAAATTATTTCAATTTATAAATGGCTTAAAATAGTAGCTCGTTTATAGGAACACTCATTACATTGTCTAATATTTTTTGTTGTTATTTACTTCCTTATTCGTCATTTTTTGACTTTTTATGTTGAAATTAATTTTATGTTTCTTGATGTACATAATTAGTTGTACTCAAAATATTTGAAAGAAATATTATTAAAATTCATTTTTAGAAAATTGTTCTTTGAGAATAGGACTCTCAAGTAATAGGTACCTAATTCCTCTGATTTTTCAAAATAATTGAATAAATGACTACTGAAACCACCAATGATTGCTTTTGTTAATGTAATAATTTTCCTTTATTAATTAGTAATGAAGTTTTGTATCAAACGTAACTATGTTTCATGAATACAAATATTTTATCGATGCCTATGTATCTCTATTGTATTTTAACAATTAATGTAAGTAGCTTACATTTAATTTTATGACTTTACTGAAGAAGGAACAATTTTAAATCAATTCTACGTATCATCTTTACAGAAAATTGTTTTAAAATAAACATTTTTGTATTCATAAGACTGAATACAATATTATACTCCTAATTATAATAATGATGTTACTTGTAAACTGTTAATAGATAATGACAGAATTTTTTGATAGTTTTAAAAAATAATATTGAACTTTTGCACTTTTTATAAGATAATTCAGTTTTGTATTTTTCAAAGGGTGGAAGGCAGTTTTACCCATTGCTTCCCCTTGTATCTGAGCCTCATCCAACGATATTCTTGTTAATTTATTAGTTAGGGAGATCGGGGATTGGTGACTAAATTTCGGTCTAAACTTTTTTTTTTATATTTTTATAAGCATATGAAGAAGAATACTTAACACTTCAAGAAAATTTACTACGGTATTGTAAAAGTAAACATTTTAACCGAAATTTCCTATAATAAAACGAACAGTATAGTCTTTATCACAATATTCATGTACATTATAACAGACCCAAATCATAGTTCTCTTTTCTGTCACCAGCAGCGCAAATATTAAGAACGTACCTAAGGTTTTCAGAAAGTATTCCAATCTTTCCGTAGATGGTGGGAAATATCTTAAGATTTCGCGCCGTCATTAGTGTTTGCAGTATTAACTTAAACTGAAACTATGAACTTTCCAGATACTTTTGTAGTAGCTCTATATCTTGACTCATTTCCCATCGTGTAGAAGATTAGAAATTACAGTTTCAAATATCCACAATACTTTCCGCGTATTGTTCCGCGATTCACACGCGTGCTTTCGGTAGATTAGCACGCTTAACCGGTACTGAACCTCAAATAGATGTCATTTTGTAACACTACTTTCGGTCTTCTTTTATATGTAGGTACTCCATAAGCATGATTATCGAATGTTTTCAAATGAAGACGGATTATTTTTGAAATGTTCCCAAAAATTATTTAAAATAAAAAGTTTATTAAAATGACTTTCAATATGTAGAAAAAAATTGTAAATTGGGCGTTGACAGATTTATACATAAAAAGTAAACATAACAAAATGTGATAGTATGACAAAAAAATAATCTTGAGTTACCTATTCCTGTAATTATTACGTCAAGTTTCAATACACATCAATATTGATTTCTCAAAGAGAAACATGATGTAGACCACCCGGTACATTTTTTTTATAATTTACCTTTAATATTTTCCATTTCTCTTCCATACACCAGCATATTGCGTGTTTAATTTAAAATTTGATTTAGTTTATAAATATAGAACATATGATATTTGGTCTCATAAAAATATTTATGAGACTCAATTTAGTTGAAAAATGTATTATAACATAATTCAAGCAAAACATCATTTCTTTAACATCTAAGGTAAAGGAAAACTTTTGTTTGCTCCATTACCAGAACCACAAAACTCTTAGTTAACAGATGATGTTTCTTCGTGATGTCGTGACGAAGAAACCGCAAAAGCATCTGTACACGGGAAGCACGACAAAGCCGTTAAACAGTTGTTTATTGTTTCATAAATAAATAATAATAAAAAGGCTATTGTGAAAATTTCATAGTCCATTTTATGTGATGAATAAGATGTTTTAGCAAATTGTTTCTACGCAGATGGGTAGTGACTTTAGTGACTTTATTAAAGCGAAACGATGCAATTGAGTTATTTGCAAAGTTAATAACTCTTCAAACATCATAGTGAATTATCATTTGAATGTATTTTATTTAATATTTAGATTGAAAAATATGAAATTAGAATAAAACAAGGAAATTTTCCATGCATGAAGAAAGTAATTTTTGTGACTGTTTCATTTATGTAATAATACGATATCGTTCTACTAAATATATATTATTATTATTTCATACACAAATATGAATGTAATAACAGAAAAAAAATGGTATCCACGAGTGAACAAAAGACAGCTCATCTGTTTGATGGCCTCAACCTGTTAGGGAGACACAATATACAGCAAATATGTGTTATTAACTGCGGCCAATAAAGAAGACAACGCAGTAATTATTATAATCAAAAGTATTCGTGTTTTGTCAGAATATTGTTGCTCATGATAGTTGAAACTAAATGTCGTCAACATTGGATTAGGTCTCGGAAAATTAACTGTGTATAAAGTAAAATAAATAAAAACTGCTTCACGTATGACATTTCTTCTTTTTTAGTAACCAAAAGTATTATCTTAAAGCCGTCGTAATAAGTAGGTGCTTATACCTACTATATTTATAACCTTGTTAACCGGCACAGTAGCGTAATTTTGGCATACTTTTGCTAGCAGGTATTTTAACGAATTTTTTGCATGTGGTGTGAAAATTGTTCCAACAGATTGCAGTACTAAAAAAAAGTCATTTGTTCATATTATAAATTTATCATTTTTATAGAAACAATAACATTTTTTTTAAAGTTAATTTATGATCTAATATATTTAATAACGAAAATTGGGTGAAGAATTTAAAAAAATATCGACATAGGTAGATTTTAGAGCTTTTAAGACTGGTAAGTAAATGAAAATTTAATTGCTTTGAGATCAAACTTAAATATGTTGACTTTTGCAAAAGTAGTGCTTAATGATTCGTAAATACATTTTTGATTTACATTTAATCTTTATGAATGTACAATAAAGTGTGTATGTATTTGTGTTAATGTCCGACCGAGCTTTCGGTTTCGGCTGTCGTCAAGCCGAAACTACGACCGAAATCGAAATTGAATCGGTGAGATGAAAATATTGAGAAATTATCGTTTCTTACTTATAAGATTTTTAAATTATGAATACACATGATTATCTGTCCATTAAAATCATTTTTAATATTTTAATTCATTCCAAAAGAAAACTGGCCAAAGAATAAAATAAATTATTTTGTTTTTAAGATGTAAGAAAGAGTGCTTTCTGTTTTGAGTACCTTAACCTATAAGAAAAAAAGTATTTTTGTTTTCTAACTTTTTTTATTTCATCTATATTTAACTATTATTAAAAAAAATATTAGATGAATTTTTTCGAATCAATCCTTTATTTTAGCACAAATAATTTATTTAAAATAAGAAATGATAATCATATGTTATGTAAATGATTTGCTCAAATATTAGAGACTAAATAAGTAATAAATATCTATAGAATTTAAAAGTAAAGACCAACTAATAATTATTATATTTTTTTCCTACGAAAACATGACCTTTTATGTTAATTTCAGTTTTGACTGAAACTGTGGCTGATGCCGAAATTCGGTTTCGGTCATAAAAACAAGTTTCGGTTGAACACTAGTGTGTGTACTTATGGACGCACGTAAGGAGTTATAACTATACTTTTGTAAGAGTTTAGTTTATTCTGGGAATAATTTTCAACTGTTCTTGTTTTGTAGCTAGAGTTTTTAACAGAATTTGCATAATAATAACGATGAAATATTTAATTTTTATAATTTTTTTGTTATTATTAATTAAACTCAATTATGAATTCAAAATTTGGTAAAAATGTAAAGAAGTATTCGACTTTTGTTGCAAAAATTGTAACGTTATTTTTTTCCCTTCTCGTGGCGCATCCCCTAAAAAAGTATGAATGCAGTAAATTGTGGTAATTATTTAATTTTATTCATTGAGATTGATTAAATTAATTTAATTAATTGATTTTCATTCTCATCTTCATCCACACCCTGAAAGAAAAGAAATTGGCATGAGCCTCAACCGAGCCTTAGTTGAACATTGGGAAAACAATGGTCCGAGCTTTAAATAATGATAATGTTATAAGCTTTGGAAAACAAAAAGTTGAGCCTGGGGTAAAGCATGGATCAAGCCTTGGAAAATGGTAAGCGAGGACTGATTCAAGTTGGACATTGCACTTTCGTTGGTTTTGGTGGTAAATCAACGTTTAAGACGAGTTGGATTGTTTTATACACCATAAAGTCTATCGATTATATAAATAGTAAGCTTTATTTATAATAATCAGTAAACTCTGAAAATCAATTATATTGACCATAAATTGTATGTCTTGTGTGAAATATTGCACCATTAGATTCATTATGTTTGTAGTAAAATGTTAATACTTTATTACTGCACTGCAACTGTGTTCCACACTTATTTTTAAACCAATACTGAATATATGAATATAAACTTGGAAGGACAATGGAAAAAACAAAATGTTTATACGAATTTTCTATGCAATTTACATTATTGAGAAGCATTAATCAAATAATGTCGATAATAATTATTTATCTATAATTCAGTAAAGTTTATACAAGATTGTATAATTAAATCTATATTTATTGGATTAAAACGTGTTTTAATTATATAAAAGTGCCTTAACTTTAAATGAATATTATGATAAAATGAAAAGACTCAGTTGGAAAAATAAATCATAAACCATAAGAATAGTATCATAACGAATAATATTTCAATATCAGTTAAAACCGTTTTATGGCAATGACATTGAAAGCAATAATATTATGTATATTAGTGAATTATAATTTTTTTTGAAGTCTATTCTAAGCAATTCAAGAAAATATTTTATGAAAGGTAGGTATGTATATGCTTAACTGCTAAATGCGGGACAAAAGTTCCACAAAACAAATACTAGTCAGATGTTAATTTTTTGTACGAGTTAATATAATAATAAAGCAATTACTTCACACCTTATTGAACGCAATGTGTAAAAATGTCACCCAAGAGAAATTCGTTTTGAACTCCAACTTCTTTTTACGCTTCACTTATTTCATTAGCCGTTCCATTGTTTCTTAATTAAATGATTGTTTTTTCTTTAATTAGTGTTTGACGCTTCTCCTGCTGTGTTCAATGCGCAAAGAATGCGCTCGTTTTTTTATATTTTTTATTATAGAATATATTGTTTAATCCTTCTTTCTTATTATGAAATAATAATAAAACCCGCACGTATGTAAACACTTGTCTAATTACATTTATTTATGGGTGAACAGATATGTCTTTAGATTTTTACCCTTTTGCCCTCATTTAATTGAAGCAAACAAAATAATTTTATGATACAACGGTTTTAATTGAACTTGTCGCGTCGTTAATCATTGACAACTTATAATTGTCAACATTCTTTTAAAATTACATTATATATTCATAAGGGTAGATCAAGGAGTTCCTAGTTGAGTGAATTATAGAAGGTGGTAAATTACATTGAACGACGGGAAAGGTGTTGCAGTTGCAAATGTCGCCATAGGTTCATAGAGAATGTGTAGAAAAATAAATTATATATTTTTTTAATTGATATGTTCTGATGTTATTGTTTATTAAAATTTTTATATTTAAACTAAAATAATAATTTGAAATTTTCTTATGTAAGGAACTTGAATGGTGAAGGACTGACACAAAAAGACGTTGTTATTTATCTAGGCATGCACCTAGATAGGCGGCTTACATGGGCAGCTTATATAAAAAGAACTAGAGAACTACCAAATAAAAATACAAGAAAATGTATTGGCTGATAAAGAAATCATTCTCAATGTCGTCGGAAAATAAGCTACTTAATATTACAAGGTAATACTGAAAGCCATATGAACCTATGGTATCCAACTCTGGGGCACTTCATCAAATTCTAACGTTCAGATTCTCCAGAGATTCCAGTTAAAAACACTCTGACAAATAATAAACATTTCATGGTATGTGAACAACTTCATAATTCATGACTACGCAGATATTCTAACAGTGAGGCCGAAAATTAAAAAATTTAGCGAAAAGTATCTATCTAGAGAAGTTTAACAACCATTCTAATAACTTGGCAGTAAATATTTTAGGTAATAACAAGAACACAAGGCGACTTCAAAGATGGGATCCTACAGACCTCCCTGACAGGTTTCAGGATTAGAAAAAAATCACAGGAGTAGCCCACTGGGACTGATACCATGCACGGATACCATGCAAGTTGTGCTAAAAAAAGGAAACAAAATAATCAGAGTTGTCGGAGATACTTTTTGGAAAGTTTCTATATGTTTTTGTTTTCTCTTAATTTATAACGACAACAATAAATACATTATCGGATAACCTCAACACTTTACCTTTACTTTACATAACTTTGAACATACAGAGTATAGAAAGTAACATAAAAGTTTCTTCCTAAATAGCTTAAAAAGTAACTTAAGATTAACTTTCATTCATTCATAATCTAGGACATGACTGGTCCAATGGTAGATAAATCACTTTTTTGAAAATTTTTCGAAGTTTCATTTTATCTAGTTATAATTTAAAAAAGGAACTTAAATACTGAACTCACTTTTTAAGATACTTTTTTTGTTACTTTTTTACTCTGTTACTCTTTGTTACTCTCTATGCACTAAATATTGTAACGTAGTTGGTAAAGTTCTGTGGTAGTTCGAAAATGTATTTATTGTTGTCGTTATTAGTTTAGGGAAAACAAAAGTATATGTCTGACGAAACTCGTGCTAACACAATACACTTAAAGAACTATTAATGATCAATATAAGGGATTGATGAATTTTATAGAACTAAAAAAAAAATAAAACTATAAATTACTATAAAGTAAAACTATAAAGTAAAGCTATAAAGTAGAAAAATATATAGGTAAAAACATCATAACATCTTAGAGCTAATTTAAGTAAAATAAAAAGAAAATAGTTAAGATTTATCGAAACAAAAAATCATAAAGTAAACAATATTTTTTATAACCAGGTAATTAGGTACCCCATTGTATTGTCTACTACATACTTTATTTTTAGTTACTTTTTGCTATCGTAGATACTGTCATATGGTATTTAAGATTCTTTTTAAATTACAAGGTGCAATACCTTTTTAAAAGTATCTACATAAGATCCTAGTTCATTTTTGTGAAAAAATAAAGGAATCATGGTACTGTAGCTGAGATACTTAAAAGCAACTAAAATATTTTTTGGCAGCTCTGGTAATTACAGCACAGCGAAATACTAGATTTTAATAGTTTTTATTTTTTATTATACAAGATAAATTTGCAATCTATACAATAAATAAACATACAATAAGCAAAAGTGAGATTTTAATAATAATTTTTTTTTTAAGCAGATTAGAAAATTATAAATTCTTGAATGTTTTAATTTGACAAAAATAGAGAAAAGTCAAATTAAATAGAAACAAATAGAGTATGTCTTTCGTATAATTGGGTATGCTATTTTTAGCCATGATGCAGATTATGAATACTAGAAAAAATGAAAGAAATTAGGACCAGCTTTACAGCTCAATCAAACAATTTTTAAATTTACGACGTATTATAGAATAATATTTGACGTCTTCAATAAAAAACCTTTAATGTAGGATCAATTAGACAACATTGACCAAAGGCAAATTAGTTCGCGAACGATTAATGAATTCATGAAATGTTGGAAGCTAAGTATTTTAACGAGAATCCAAAACATTCTGTTTTTTTGTACCAAAAAATAGCATACAAAAAAATAACCACTTTCTGCCATTTGAATTAAATTCAGTTATCACTAGACATTGGATTATGTGCATTTGCATGTTTGCATATACAAACGCAAATAGTTCTATTTCTATAGCGTGTTTTATACTGAGAGTATCGATGCCGTAAAAGAAGTAGTTGGAAAATTTGAAAGATCAGACACCATTGCAATCAATTCATGGAAGCTTTCATTTGAGAATTCTTCAATCAAAAAAAAATATTGCTCTTAAGGCGACACATTTCAGCAATATACTCGGAAACTAGAAACATTCCTCTGTGCAAATCCATGGAAATATTCGAAAAAATGATTAAACAGAATAACGCCCTTTTGAGTTAGCTACCGCAATAGGTTCGTGGCAAATTAAGTGGCAGTTTTCTATAAAAACCTCTGTCCTGAAGGAATAAAGAAAATTGATGCATTTATCAACGGCACTTCTGAAGAGATCTCCGAAAATTTCACCAAATTTCAAATTCTGTCTGATAACGTAAGTTGACGACGAAAGATAATTTTCAGATTTTCATCATTTTCATCTTTATGGTACAATTGTGATTCTAAACCATCCAGGTTTTCACTCAAATACACACAGAAAATTTCAGCAAAATAGGTCCAGCGATCTAGGAGGAGTTCAGGCCTCTGTACACACGTACAGAAAAATTATATACATACTCTGATAAACTATTGTGAAAATAAACGTTAATTCTAAAAATAAATGGTTTTTTGATTATGCATATTTCGCCTTTTTTTAGTGCATATTTGCGAGCATACTTGGGTATTTTGATTGTGCATATAATCCGATGTTTAGTTATCACATTGCCTATGTTTTGTTTCATACATTAATGTACTATTGAAGCTTATTTTTTTTTTAGATTTTATAAAAATTTATTATCTCCAGCAACTTAATAATTAGGTCAAAATAGTTCAGCTTGTTTAAATATGAGACTACTTTGCCAATACTTCAAAATCGTTGATTAGACACGTTTTTTGCGGGTTCTTTTTAATCCAATCCGCTATAAGATGAATCAATACCATACCTTTTAATGATCGTTTCCTAACTTCATATTTTTTATAGAAAAAAAAAACAATCAGAAACATTTATTACACATATCGTAAAAACCATGTCGACAGCTGTTTTCACAAGGACAATAGCGTTTTTTTTCATACAAAAACTCAGTTTGAAGATAATATTTATTTGGGAGGAGCGACAACAGCAGCACGCGTCCAACCATTGAATTATTTATTTAGATAAAAACACAAAGTCAAAATAAAAGAAATTCAATCAATAAAACAACAGAAAGTAGGCTGGACATTCTTTTGTTTTTGGGAACAAAGACCATTCAAATACTGTTGACAGAATTTTAATTATTGTACAAAGAATACTTATGTGGGATGAACCGCGTTTGATTGAAAAATAATGCTGTTATATTTATTGAAGAATTTTCGTTCTGGACCGTCCCACGTGAATTATTATAGTAATATTATCATTCAGCGTTCACGCAGCTGTTGCTGATTAATCAATTAAGAGCCTTCAAATTGTTTTTACAGCAATTGAACTGAAAGCTTTGTTCATTAATTAATTATCATTATTATTGTCGTTGAAATCTTTTCGGCACATGTTATACATACCTCATTATTGGAGCATTTTAAGAATTCGAAAATAAAATGACATATCAGTACCACAACAACTCGCACACTTATGGGGCGTATACTTTTAAGAACCTTTAAGGAAGAATTTAAAGCATATCCTTAATATTTTTAGACTATTGTATTTATTTCCGGTTAACAGGCGTTGAGCCACATCAAATGGGATTGACAACATTTTTAACAAGGCCTTTGCTAATCAAAAATCATTTTAACAAGTTCAGCATGGACATTAGTTTGATGGATGATTATTTTTTTCAAAAATATTTTCTTTCAAACTTTAACCTTTTTTAATATTTATTAGAAAGATAATACTTTAACTTTATAGATTTTCAAATTTTCAAAAAGGATACTTAATACTATATGTTAGTCGTCTAAGTATGGATATGGATCTTATTTCATTAAAATGTAGAAAAATGCTAATCAAACTCATTCCTTTGAAGTTATTTATGAAGTTATTCTAGGAAAATATTTTAGGACTTTTTTTTTCTTAGTAGTATGTTAATATCGCGATATAATATACCAGTCCAATATATTTTTTATGAAGTGTTGCGCCTTATAAAAAGGAAGATAAATAAATTTATTTTTCTTATTTTGCCTTATCACTCATCTATAATGATATATAAGAATGTGTAACCAAAAAACTCCAAAATCATTAATCTGTGTAGTTGTAATTACTTTTATCATACTCACATTTACTACGTTACTGATTGCTATTTTCACTCATGAATTAATAGACGATATCCTTCAGATAGTTATTCAATTGATAAATGAGTAGCTGTTAAATAAATCCTACATATTTATGTCACAATTCTTTGGTAAAAATACGCATGTTTCTTCTATCCTCTAGATAAAATTTTATCTGAAAGATAAATACCATTATCAAGGTATGAAAATAGAGTAAAAGACGTTAAAATTAAAGCTTTCAGGTAAAAATTGTAATTTTTCTTATTATTATAAATCTTTTTTTCCGAATAGTTACTAATTAGTTAGAATCGAATGTATTTAATATAATCATTACACTATTTAATTAATCCTCTATACTTGAATTCAAATTTTATTTCATTTTTATTTTTTGTGCAATAATCAACAATGGTAAGCGAAATGTTTTAAATCCGAGAGATTAACTGACCAAAAGAAGTAAAAACTCATACACAAAACGAATTTGTTGAGATTAAATTTAAAATTGGCATTTAATACTTATTTTACTGAAACTTTACTTACCAATTATTATTTTACCTACCAAACTTATTTTTTCCCTTATGTAAAAATTAAAACAAATTTTGTACTATTTGCAACTTATTGACAAATTTCTAGTGAGGACTCATCAGGAAAATTTGAGTAGCTAAAATTCACTCTCTATATAATTCACTGGCTATGACAAAGACAAATATAATGTATATACAATGTATGTATATATATTATTGTTTCTAAATTAATTTTATTCTTAATAAAATACATTAAATAATAGTTATAAATAAAGTTACCTGTAAATTAAAATCGAGTTTTAAAGTCAATAAATGTATTTTGTGAAATTACTATTAATATCGCAAATGTAAAATGAGAATGATATTGTTATTATTATTTATAAAGAAACTATGGTGAGGTGATTGTGATTGTGTGAGGCGTGTGAGGCATTTGTTGGCATTTGTACATTGTAACAATGGTAAAGTTTTAATAAGATTATTTAATTTCCAAATTTGAATATTATATTATGTATTATATTATGGTTTATATATCGGATATGAACCCATAGGAACAGCTCCTTTCTATAGTGGTTCTTAAAAGTTTCAAATTGCTTGGGAAAAAAATAAGGATAGATAATCAAAGTAATTAAAATAATTATCCCATAAAATCAATGAACAATATAAGTTCACAGCTTTTATGAAGTTCAAAAATAATGAAGCTATAAATATTTGTCGAATTTTAACTTGAAAGTTCTGCTTTACAATTTACATTATTAGCTACCAGTGATTATGACTGGAAAGTAGCAGTTATTTATGAAAAATGTAATCACTTATTTTTTTGAAATATACTACTTATCTATCTATCTATTATTATAAAGAGGAAAGATTTGATTGTTTGTTTGCTTTGAATAGTCTGCGAAACTACTTGACCGATTTGAAAAATTCTTTCACTGTTGGGAAGCTACACTATTTCCGATGAACATAGGCTATATTAAATTTACAAAAAAGTTTGGGATCTACACTAAAACTCCAATAATGTAACCCAAGGTCTAAAAAAATTACCAAAAAACATTCTTTTATCGCGTGCGCTGCGAAAACTATTGGTTATAGAACAAAATAATGTAGTACGATTTTGCAGAACATATCATTATCTACAAAAAATAGAACGACAGCATATGCCTAACTATTATAGTTATGTCACAATAAGTGTTTTTTCATTTTAAAAAATTTACATAAATGCCACCGTTATAAAAGCTCTTTTATTTATACTTTGGGATTAATCCTTATCAAAATAAATGACTTCAAATTTAAGTTTGCTTCAATACCATTATATAACTTTTTGAGTTATTCAATTTGAACATTCCATTCGAAAGATATCACAAGTTTAAAAATGTAAGTTATTTGAAAAATGTCGCATGGTCACCCCATTTTACTTATAATTAAGATCAACTTTATTGAACTTGGCGATATTTTTTATTTATGTATAGATGCTGATTGATTTACAGATTATTTGGTCTACGGTAGGTATACCTACCGTAGCTACACGCAATAGACATACTCTTTTTAGATATTTATAAATATTTTTTGAAAATGAATTGATTATTACATAGAAAAATTTTATTCTTTGCAACAGTTTATTAAATGTGTCTTTTTAAAGTTGACGAAATAGTGTTTTTAAGTATGATTATGTTTTTCGTAAAAGAAATAAGAAAAATAAAAATTTTCATATACCACTACAAATGGCAAGTTTGAAAAGAAAACATAATCTACAACTACGTTACGCAGACGAAGTTGCGGGGATCAGCTAGTAATAGTTATTTTTTGCGTTAAAAGTTATTCAATATAGCATTGAAAGTTAACGAGTGTTACACAAATACCTAAGTAGTCATAAGTAGTTTGGTACAACCCAATATGTATATATTGCATTACTATTAATTTTTTTGATGGAAATGTAAATGTAGCTAGAATTTGTTATAAAATATAATATAACCCATCCGCTCTACATGGTTTGGTTACACAATAGCGAGTTAATTTGAAATTGGCGAATTAAATTGTAAATACCCTTATTTGACGCTAATAGTGAATTGATAGTCAATGAACAACGACATATCATAGACGAAAAGTTGGGTGACTGGTTAAGGGTAGGCGATATTCGAATGAATTGTGCTGCTAATACAAAGAGCAGCAATCACATTGTAAATTCCGCCCTGAAACGTGCGATACCGATTGCAATAGAAAGACATATTAGCACTGCTAGAGTTAGTAGGTAATAATGTGATGAAACCCTGAATAAACAGTGTCGTCACCATGTTCCTTTGAAGTCACATTTTACCGCGTTATTTAAATACAATTTTACTCTCACATTCTCTATATATATACTTGTAGATATAGAGACATCAGTTAAAATGAACTTGGCTATTCGATAGAAACGCTCACGCCCCTTTCAAATCAATCTCGCTTGTGTGACAATGTTTGTAAATTTATGTCATAAACCGTATGTTGATACCAAATATTTGTTTAAGCAAAAGATTTCAAACTAAAATACCATAAAATTTACTACTTGAAAGAGTTCAAAGGTGAGACAAAATAGATTTATACTTATTAGGTGCTTACGGAATTTTTTACAATTGTTTTTTCAAAAATGTTTACCTATACATCGCGTCGCTACCTAATACATATCTGATAAAAATATTTTCAAAATCTATTATTTTAAAAATAACTCTTTGTAAAAATAGAAAAAGCCTGTGAAGTCAATGATTTCATTTTAGTCTTCAACTTTCATACTTCACTCTTGTGACATAGCTGTTGCAGTGCAGTTATTATAGTTACTTTAACGGAAGAAAAGGTTCCAAAGAATCAATGTAAAATTTTTTAACGAAAAAAAATATATAGATATAACTTGAGTTTCGATTTAATTGATTGAAATACTTATCAAAAACCACAAAACTGAGAAATTTCGGTTGAAAATTCATAGGAAAAATACAAATATAATTTTAAAGCTAAGAATTAGAAGTGCCATCAAATAAAATCAATAAGAACTAGATAAGTTACATTAGAAAATATATATAACGTATAGTATTTTATACTATAGGGTTATAGACATATAGGTACAAATGTATGTCTCATTTGGGTCATTTTCAAATTTGTAGGGTTTTATCCCAAAAATATTTAAAAAAAATATTATAATGATATTTTTTTGTCTTTTTCGATATAACAGATACTAGTGCATGGTTGAAAATTCTTTCAATGTTGAAGATCTATTCAAGTCCTTAATACATTATGAAAAATATATAAAATAAGATAGATTTGTTTCGTGAAATATCTCGAAAATTTTAATAAACCAAATAATGTTAAATACACCAATATAAATATAAATATAAACCAATCTATTGTTAAATATAATAGCAACATTAAGAATGTGTAATAATAATGTGTATTACTAATCAATATAACTTCGATAGGGAAACTATTTTTGAACTGTTTTTATAACAGAAAAAACGGAGTAAAGCAACATCGAAAAACTCCATATAGTTATATGAATTTTTAGTTTCTCAATTTATTGTGCAAATTATACTGTCGTTCGCAACATTTTTTTTTTAGTTTTATTTGAATATTTTTTTAGGATCTAATAGAATAAATTTGAAAATGAACAAGAATCGCCGTAAAACTAATATACTCGGTTATTCCAAAAGTTTTCCATTTTCCAATATTAAATGAATACATAATATTTATTGTATCGATATGATTTATTTTGGTATATAAGAACCCTTTTGCTGTATTACCTTCTTCCATTTCTCAGGAAGCCTCATTATGCTTTCTTTCTAAAATTTTTAAGTTTTTGACCAATATTCCTGGAAATATCATTTTTATCATGATAGTCCGTGACCACATACTGCATTAGTGGAAAGAGAAAGGCTCATAGTGTTTGATTGGGATGCTTTTCCGCATTCTGCATGCTGCCCAAATCTAGCTCCATCTACTTATAACTTCTTTCTATCCATAGAAAAATTCTTAGCTCGATAAATTATTTAAATCCATTAGCGAAATAAAATCGTACCTATAAGATTAGGTAATAAAGCAAAATAGTTCTTATATAACAAAATAAGTAATAATACTTATTCAATAAATATAGTGTATTTATTTCATATTAGAAAAACGTAAGAATTTATGGGCCAACCTTTTAATATCTGTAATACTTTGATTGTCGTATATTGTAAAACTAAGGATGTGAAAAATTATTGCTTATGGAAAACGAAAAAATCGACTATTTTTTCTATAAAAATCAATATGTAATGAATCGATCTTATTATTCCGAAAAATCAATTAATTAAGAATCGATTTTTTTTTCACTGTCGATATTTACGTCTGCAACCTTCTGAGACTGGTCAAGAGTTTGAAGCGGTAGATAGAAGTACCGGAGTGGTAAAAGTATTTACTTATTTCACGGCTTTTCGTTGCATTTTCCGTATCATATATAGAAACAAGGTAAGCAAGCTTTCTTTTAAATAATAGGAATTAATCGATTTTTTTCTTTTTCATGTCACATCCCTAAGTAAAACTTGCTTAAAAAATAACTTTTATTCAAAATAAAAGAAATATTAGATCTAGTGAAGAAATATCTAATGAGGAAAAATGATTTTTAACTTGTATGTATTTGTAAGTAGAAATGAGGCATTAGATAGGACTTCCTGTCAAGGATTCTTCAATATGAAGAATAAATTGCAAGGAAGAATTTTTTTTGTCGAGAGAAAGTTTTCTCGGTATGAAATATATTCTGTAAAGAAGGATTTCTTGCCAAAAATGCTAATCAGGTTTGAAGATTTTACTTACTTTGATACCTGTGCTTAGAAAATTAGACAACAATACACAACAATGATACAAGTTTTATGTCTCAAGTTTGCTTTATTGTGAAGCAATTATTCTTATATTACAATGTGAAATAAATATGTACACAAAAATACCTAAGCTAATCAATTAATTTTATGAATTGTTGGGTTGATGTGGAAAGCCTATTCAGTCCTCCCATAAGATTGACATACGTTCAAATAATTGAGAATTGGCGAGAATTGGCAGATCTTCCATTTATGTCGCTATGCACTTTTGGATCGACGATATGTGTTATATCGAAATGCAATTCAGAATTGTCAGAATTGCAAATTGCATGAACAATATCACATTTATGAAATGAAAACGTTTTAGTGGTTTGAAAGAGTAGGTATAGATAAAATGCAATCGTATTTTTGTATAGCAATTAATAAGCACCTCAATTTTCATATAAATAAAATATATTGTTATGTCACTGTTTCTTAGATATTTCACATTGGTAAACCTTAACTTTTAGAGTGTTTTCATGATAAGAAACGATATTACCAATTAATTTATCATGCTTTTAATCTTAAATATTGCAGGAATTAACTCGGTATCTAACAATTTATATTGCGTTTATAATTATGTTATGATAACCACTACAAAATTAATGGAAATTTAAGATGAATTTAAAAACTTCAAGGACCTAAAAATTCATATACTTTTGTTGGAAGTAAGAAATTATTTCTTTCGGTAGCAAAGAATCAATAATGAAGAATGGAGTAAGATCTTCGAAATTTACTTTATTCATTACTTAGCTACTGTGTTGTTTTATCAGATGAATTGATAGATGGAAGATAGACTTGATGTAGTTCAATAAAGCGACAAAACCAGTACATATACCTATTACATTAATGATAAAATAAAATTATAGAAGTACATTTTTAATTACCTAGAGTGAATCATAATCTAGATTATAGTTGATAAAAGACATATCATGAAAGCAAGCCTTCGTATTTTATGCTACATATACTCAATCTTTATTATTTTATGAGATCATATTTTCAGAAAAATTACAAAAGCAAATTTTTTATTCAATAGAAAAATCCATTTGCATGTAGCTACACTATTTAATTGAGCAACATTTTTTTTAGTTCGAATAGCTTCTGTTATTTTTTTCTGCCTTTTTTTTCTTTCTCAGCTACTTGAAAGAAGCTAATGCATAATTAATAGGTAGAAACCCAAGAAAGGATAATGTGACGATGATTCTTTAAATTATTCATCAATGTGGCTCAGGCGGTTCCATACATCATAAGCTTTCAGCTCTCTATGGAACATACTGACTTGCAAAAAGATTAAAGGTTTTACCGCCCAATATTTCAAATATTGTAATCAAGCATCTCAGTGGCACTCAATATTTTATCACAAGTAAATTTAACGTCGTTAAAAGATATTTTCCGTATAAAAAAATTATATTTCGATTAACTACAGACGTGTTTTACAAGATCTGTATTATTAAATAGGAAATTTAGCTCAGCGTTCACAATAGTGAACAATTGAAGAAAATTCGTTTAAGTGATGTGGAGAATGTGGTGAAAATATTGATTCAATAAATTTTAAATGATAATTATTGTCGAGAATAAAGAAGTCACACTATATAAAGAGGCGATGGATTTTTTTTAGAATAAGATACTTAAATTTAACTGACAGAATAATCAATCAATAGAACCGAACATTGTGATTCATCTCACCACAATGTATAACTCATAATTGAATCATCTTGGCTTTCATTTATACCTTACATTCATTTATATATTCGATGTTCTTTAGATAATTATGAAGTCATTACTTTTGTGGTTTGATTGAAGTCTGCAATCGTGGATGTTTTGAATGATTTTAGACAAATAACTTTTAGGCAATATCATTGGAAATTACTTCTAAAAATCTTTACACTTATACTTAAAAGTATAGTTCGGATAGTGCGATAGTTCGAACCGATAGTTCGGAAATAAAAATCCGGATCATCGATAAACCGAATTCAACCAAAAAAATGAATATGTACGTATATTATATGCACGTCCTTTGTTCTGCTTTAAAATTGTACATACACAAATAATGGTTTTATTTAACTGCTTCTATTATTTAACCACAAAAATGCTTTATTTATGAGTTCAAAAAATATTCTTTATGATTAAAGTATCGCGTGGTTTCTTTGGTTCGTTGTTTTTATTTTTTTATTTTTGAAATTCTTGACATGTTGGCTATTCGAGCATGGTCCGATCCTAATTGATCTTTATTATTGGTACTTTATTGTAATTATAGATCCCTATTATTTGTATATGAGCTAATCTATAGATATCGGTAGGATCTAGAGATAAAAGGTGATTTCAGTACCTTATTAGTTTTTCATGCAAGCCTTTATTTCCGACTGGATTCGACATTGTGCTGACATTTGGCACTGTTCCCAAAGAACAATCAGTAAATTAATTCAGTTCAGGGTTACTTAACTTTAAACGATTTGAGTAAATGATTATAAGGATTATCAACTTATAGTACATGGTTTGTGAAAACCAATATTTACAAACGAAAAATTAAAACTGCAATCGGGTTTTAAATATTTTCGAAATTCCTACATTACGTTATTTAGATGTACTTAGCATTCATATTTAAACTACATTTAGTTTATAGGTAGTTCTAAATACGTAAGGTTATAAAAATGAAGATTAAATAAGATAAGTTATCAGTTTTTCATTATTTATAACCGATTTTACTAAAAAACATTACAAAATAAAATAACTGTTTTTCTAAAGGTTAGGAAAAAGTGATAGTTAATCAATAAATTTAAATTATCAAATAGATCTCTTAAATATATATTTATTGTTATTATAAGTGTTATTATTAGTGAATAACAATTTAAAGAGTGACATCGGATACTTTGAGAACAGCTAAGTTTTATAAATAAACTGGCGAAATTTTTTTGGTTTCGAAAACTTTTACTATTTACTATTACTATTACTGAATATTGTTCCTCAAAAGCTCCAGTAGATGTTTTATTTCCATGGTGTAAAAGATCCAAAATTCCACGTGCTTATAAATTAGTTGATTTTTGTAGACATAAAAAGTACTAAATATAGCATATACCACTTAAATCCGTACTTTATATACGTAGGTACTTTTGATGTGAAACATCTATAGGCGCAGGGTAAACCCGATCGTTATACTATGAATATACAGTCTACATGTAGTAGTGTGTACAATATGGCGACGCGTTGCCATGCGCAAACGACTCCCTTCTCACTCGGTTCGATGGTTTTGTTTACTACAGTATACATAACCTATATTTTACTTGAAAAAATAAACAATAAAATATATCAGGCAGTGATAATTCAGAAAATGAAAGTGAACATCCTCTTGCAAAGAAAGCAAGAATACACTATGACGCATTACCAAGCCATAAGTAATTATATTTTTCAAGCGTCAATAAATAAGCGTCAAGATATAAAATCTAATCTCTTGGTAGACTGAAATTTATACAATTTTTTATTGTATATATTATTTTGTTTTAATTAAATCAATTAATTATTGAGTTTAGTTTCGTTCTTATTATACTTATTTCAAAATTTAATAACGACTGACAAAATTGTATTTCAAAACCAGCTAATAGCGAGTAGCACACGAATGTTTTTATTTTAATTTGTCATGAATGTAAACATCTAAAAACTATTTAATTAATTAATTTTCTAATCATGGTGGTTTTCTAATCTTGTCTTTAGTGCATATTAAATATTACTTGTACAAACTTGATGTTTCACATCTACCAGGCGTCCCGTGACGGCTCACATTTTTTTGTATACACAAATAATTTATGGGTAGAGTTGTGCAAATCGTACGCCTTAAGAAAATATAAGTAAAAATATAAATATAAATTAAAAATATAAGAACCTATAAAAAAATAAAGATTATTTGTAGTGATTTTATCTTGTATTCCCGTTGCTGCTATTTATTAAAATAAAATTTACTTAACCTATTCTTTTGGTAAAAATTCATAAAAGTTATGAACCGAAAATAGTACAACTTTGGAAACGAGTATTCTAAATCGTACCACCTATTACTAAGTTTTAAAATTGGATAAATGCAATAATTGATCAGTTAAGAAAAGCATTTTTTTCTCAATTAATTTATTTTTACACTTTTGTACTTTGTTTAAACAATTAATTACAACAATAATTACAAATATTTTTTATGTTTTACCAATTCATTGTCATATTTCCGTCGGCCTGCCGAATTTTGAAATTTATTTACGGCTATAGAATATCATGTAGCTACGACTTAAAGTACGGAACAATTCGTAACTCTAATATATATATATATAACCCAACAGTAAATAAAGCTTAGTCGTTTTCTTCGCAGTAAATAACTCCTTAAATGTTGCAGTTTAAATTAAAAATATGAATTATAATTTCATCAACAACGTACATGCAATATGAACTACTAAAGAGTCAGTAAAAATATAAGTAAATAACTGTAAACTTTCATGTTTAGATGTCCTGCCATAGGATCGGAAGAATATCCACACGAAATAAAATAATATGGTGAACTACGAAGTAACTCGTTTTATCGAAAAAGGCGCAGTTGATGTGATATTTTGGGTTTTATTTAAAAGGTACGACTAACGCAACCTTACCCTATATATCATAGTTCTTCATTTACACATATTACGACAGGCATCAACTTGTTTATTTTAAGAGTCCTATAAATTTTTTTTCGTCTTATGTAGATATACATCAACGCATACTAAATTGTTCGTGTTATTATTAAAATTAATCTCGAGTTACGTAGATTATACCTTCAATTTGTAATCGAGTTTGCCTATACATTGCTTTTGCCTATCGTTTGCTTTTTCATTTCTTCTTTCATACGTTATTCCATATAGGTGCAATTGTTAATGGAAGTTGTGACATTTGACCTCTGAGGCTCAATATAAGGAAGAATCGAAAAGGAAAAGCTTTTTCGAATTTTGATGGCTTAAACATTTTTGTGTTGAGATTTTGACTCCATATCTTATGGCTTTTGTTTATTTATTTTTTTAATTAATATGAAGATTAATCAATTTTGAATACAATTAGCTCTTAATTTTCAAAAAAAAAAATAGGCATGGTACATACAATATATGCTTGACTTGTTATTTATTTGGTTATTTAGTCTTTCAGCATACCTACATTATACCTACAGTAATATAAACTAAAGACTCATGAAATTTCCATGATCGTACAATATAAGGTTTTAAGTAGATATGATATAGATAATTTTATATCTTTCTAAATATTAATCAGTAGACATATAAGCAATTATTTGTTGCGTAATTATGATTCGTTCCAATCAATAAAAACAAATCTACGTCATATTGTAAAATAAATTACTGAAACTTACTTAATCTTTTAATATTGATATTTAGGGTTCAATTTAAAATTTACAAACTACCAAATTACCATTTAATTCGCTCTAGATTATTAGAGATCAAAAGAAAATATCGTTCTTTCACATTATTTTTCAATTTCTAGAATGTGTCATATGAAATGAGCGTTTGAATGATTAATGCGAGTCATAAATTAAAAAAAATGTGCGCGAACTAGAGGAAAATATTTTAAATATAATTTATTGCGTACAATATACCTACTGCTTAAAAAAAGCATCGTAATTATAATAAATACTATTACATGAGTGTTTTAATAATAGTTAAAACAAAAATAGTTGTAAACTGGAACCATTTAAATAATTAATCAAAAACTTTGAAAAACTATAGTCAACTATAGTGGTTAAAATAAAAAGGATAAGCGAATCATTTACTTTGTCTTGTCACAACGTTCAATTTGACATGTCATACAAGAAATATAATTTGTCATAACCGTCTAGCGCTTATATGAGACTTGTTATACATTTAAATTATCGTCTTCGAAAAAAAAACCAGAAGCTCGTATTCATCGTGAAAATGTCTTGGGCTTCAATTCGTTACGACGACAGGACGTAGATATTTTACTGGCAGTTTGCACTCTTGTTTCTTCAGATAGCTTCATTCATCAAAACGTATGTGTTTTATGATAAATAGTTAACATAGCAGTAGTTTGGAAAATAGAAATTCCGTCGTCTAGCAGCTGCTTTTCTATACATACTTGTCCTTAGTTATGTATCACTTACATACTTAACAATTTATTTACCATCTTATTGTTATTTCACAAAGTTTTAACGATCAAAAAAATAAATTACAAATATTAAATTAATTATGATTACACAAGTTCATCTTGCTGCTCTGCATTTCTTTGTTTATAGTAATCGTTTGTTTTATTAGATACATACTTAATTGCATACACGCAAATACGTTCGTGTTTATTATTTCTCTAAAACATTCTGAAGGTACCTTTATATTATTATTTATTATAATTATTTGAGAAATTAATTCCCAGGTGTATTTACTTGAATTACTTTAGAATCATTCATAAAAATCAGAATAATAAGAAAAATTACTTGTTTTTAATTCATAAACAATATTTTGCCAAACAATCATCATTATTTTATTTTAAATTAAAGTTATGCAATGTTGCCAAAAATAAATCCTCAATAAATATAACACATTCTAACATAAATTTGGTCAAGTACGAACAAGAGGGGTAGTCTTCCCACGTATCCTATGTAAAATGAATCTATGTGTATATTGAGATTACAAGAAAAATGAATATTAAGTAAGAAAAGTTTTCACTTTTGCAACATTTATAATCAATTTTAGTAAAGAAATAATACAAAATAAAATAACTGTTTTTCTATAAGCTAGGAAAAAGTGATAGTTAATCAATAAATTTAGCTTTTATATACCTACTTTACCTGCCTATAATTATACATAAGTGAATAACAATTTAAAGAATGACAACGAATACTTTGAGAACAGATCTTTTATAAATAAACTGGCGAAAGACATAGTGATGGAAAATTATTAGACAAATTTCTTGCAAGAACTTTGCAGGCTAAAGTAAAGACACTGGTATATTTTAGATGAGTACAATCTGGCAACGTCTCGTTCTCTGTTTTATATGACAGATAAAATAAATCGAATGAATCGATTTAATCGATTGTGAATTGAATTAAGAACCAAACAGACGTTGCCAAATTGTACTTTTCTAAAGCATACCTGTGCCAATTAATATAGTATTTAAATAATTGTATGAGGACATGCTGAATACGTTAAGACATCAGGACATTAAGAGTCATTAATAAATTACGTAAGAGATTTGAAAATAGTCACCATTATTACCTGAAAATTTTCTTATGTTATTCGTGAAAACTCTCTACTAAGATATGAAAATGAAGATTAGCTGGAAAGGTTAAAATTTGCTACTCCTTGTTTAAAATCAACTATAAAAGTACTATAGTAAGAATCAAGCTAACTGCAGAAAATCACAGAAGAAGGAGTTTAACGGTTTTGGTAAAAAACCACTACAAAATAAATCATATTTAATTAAATCATATTTAAGTTGTCCATCTTTGATTAGAAGTTGATTTTTCCAGGATTATTTTAATAAAAGCTGGTTATTATTCTTGATGACCAAATTGAGTTCCAGCACTGAAGTTTATCTAAGAAGCAAATCTAGACAATTAGAACTAGGAATAATATCGCCTGAGTGCAAAAACTTTTCTAGCAGTAGCACAAGAAGAAGCTTCCAGAAAGTATAATAGAACAAGAATAGAATAACTTTATTTAGAAATTTTTTCAAAATTCTTGTTATGTTTATTCATTTTTAATGATATTTTGGCTGAGATAAATATTATGATAAGAAGTTAACACAATTTATTGAATCATTAAAACGGTTTCCGTCTTTGTATTTTAGATTTAACAAATGTCGGTAAGAACCATGTACAAGATTGATTGAGGAAGAAAAAAGTTTAAAGCCTACTAGTGGCCGAGTGGTTCAGGTGGACGATCCAAAACTGGTAAATGTTGGGCTCGAATCTCGTATCGAGGAAATTTTCAATATTTCTCGATTTACCGATTTATATCAACCCTAGAGTCGTTTAATACTTTATTAGTTATAAAACGACAGTAAATAAATAAGAAACCAAGGAAAAAAATAGGCAAGTGCATTAAATTGGATAGTAGACTGAAACCATTATGAACTTCTTCAGTTTTAAAATTCTATAAGACATTGAAACTGATTGAGCTTGACTACTAAATCTAAGAGTGGCCGCACAATATAGCGAATAATCATTTAAAAACAAAACATTTGACGAATGATTTTTATAGGTAAGTAAAGTGAACAAAATAAATGAATAAATACATATTTTTTTTTTTTAATTTAGGCGCAACGATTTGTTAATAGTTTTAACTTTACCAGGAGTTTTTATTAAATGAAGACACAATTCTCAATGAAACTTTACACCAAAATAAAGAAGGATTGATTGTTTATATATAAAAAAAAATAAAAAAAAATTGTTAATGTGTCTGTGACTAAGATACATAACAATAAATTGGCTCATTCTTATTTTGTAGTTCCAAAGTACATAAAATTTTATATACCTAATTCAATGCCAAATTTTATAAGAATGGTATATTTTTAAGAAAAATATTGTAAGTTTTTTTACCAAAGTCCATTAAATGTTAATGTATTTAATTAATATTTTAAAACTCAAATTAAATTTTTGATTTATTCATTGAAAATTCTAATGATACAAAGCATAACGTTCCGAAAGAAGAAGAAAAAAACCAACATCTGGGTTTGTGTCACATGAACTTTTGCCGTTAAATTAGTCTCTGGCTTTTTTCTCGTCCTAATTGTGTTGTAAAAATACCGAATACCGTATGCGATATATTATATTACATTAATCAGAATATCTTACACATCGACACTAATTATTCCAAGAATAAAATAAATCTCTCTTTTCCGTTCGGAATAATATGATATCTCAAATATTTAAATACAAAAGACACAAAAGCTTTTATGGTGAAGTCAACATTAGCTACACATATATAAATGTTATTAAGTTCGGCAAATTATCTTCATAACACCGAACTCATAATAATGTGTGATGACTATACAAAGTGTGTATGTGCTTAGTTGGGACGTAATTGATTAACTTGAAACTCCTCGTATTTGTCATTTGAAACTGTTGAAGGTCTTATGTATCAGAACTTCATAATTAGAAGATTCACAAAAGAACTAGAATGGCAAAATAACATTTTGTTACATTAGCTTTAGATATATGAGATTTAATTTAAGCAAATATCTTTTTAAATTTTCTAATGACAAGTTTTATGACCAACGAAAAAACATGCTTTTTACTAGTTTTATATTGCAAATGTAAAAGAATACTTGAGGGCTTTAATTATTTAACAAAAAAATCAAATAAAGTAGCTAATATATCAAATTAATGCTTTTTAGTTTCATATAATAAATTTCTTCTGCCCTAAATATTCGTTCAAGACTGTTAAAAGTATATTTATATTATAATTTCAAGGATTTTTTTCTCCTAGTATTTGGTACTATGCATTGTATTTCTGTTGGTAAATTCTGCGATCGATGTTTAAATTCGTTTTCTTTTTTGCAAAAGCAATGTGCATTGAAACGATTTTTTTATTCAAATTTGATAGATTCGCGTAGTAAAATTTATATTGTCAATAATAGATGTAATAAAATCGACTATCAAATATCTGCATTCCTCAAACCACATTTGCAGAACATACCAAAATAAACCGATAACAGTAACAATAATATTGAATAAGACACAGTAAATAACGTACGGCTAGTCGCTGTAAACGATCTCGGTTACGTTATTGGTTTCTGAACACTTTCCACATTTATATTATGTGAACAAAACATCGAATGTTACATTTCCCAAGACAATCATTTTGTTTGGCGTCAGCATCTGGAAGACATTAAGATGTGTGGTGGTTACCGCATGATGTGCTCACCCTGGGGTCGAACATCTAAAAGATGGTCGTAAAGTGTGCCGCCGCCGACGTCCTTTCCAGCTACTTCATTACATTTTGCCAACTGATCTTTATTTCGACTCAATTTCAATCTTTATCTTAGCAACACTCATTCTTTAGGCATTTTGCATTTATATAATACATATAGTTGGTACACACTTTTTGAATGAAACAAAAATTTTAATCCGAAAATTATATGAAAAATTAGTTGAATTTATCACTAATTGCCCGCTGTATCAAAGGATTTTAAACCCTGCTTTGAATAAAGGTGCAATTAACCCAAGTTAATGTTCTAGTAAGGCCCATTGGATCTTCTGAGCTTTTGATGGTTTTATTGCCACAGCCACCCTCTGCAGCCCTATCTATTACAAAAGCGTGGAGAACTCATTGTTAAATGAAGATTGATGATGACCCCTGCTACTCATTTGCCGTTAGGGGATTGTGACAGTCTTCGGTCTCCATAAATCCCGTCATTGCACAGAATATTTCCCATATATCAACAAATATCAGGGTTGCAAACTTTTAACTTGAAATTAATTTCGTTTTCCTTGCAAAATTAAAAAGAAAATGATTAAATTTTAAAATAAGATTTTCAAATATAAGGAGTATTCGTAAAACGTTAATTAACCATATAATTGTCAAAAATAATGAAAAATTAAAAAATTTGGATTTTTAATAAAAGTTATTGAAAAAAAGGATTATAAATATCGTTGTGTGTTAAAATAAATAAAATAAGTAGTGTTTAAAATTATATTTTTCAGACAGGAATTGCTCGTTTTTACTTTGATATATTTATTCTACATTCAAATTAAAATGATTAAGTATACTAATTATTTTTATACAGCTTTTAGTTCTGTTTTTTAATTTCATTATTTTTCTTCAAAGAAACCAACTTTTTAACTTTGCAATTGTACCAACAGATTTGTTATCCTCCAATTACTTTGGGGAAAACTGTTTGATTAACTTTTAAGTCAAACTTCTTTAAAAAATTTGAAGAATTGAGCCCTTATAGTGCTGTTTAAACTATATAAAAAATTAATCGTTGTTTAATTTATGTAGTATATCTTACCAAAGTAAATTGTAACATGTGACTCATTACATAGCAGTTACAAAGATATTCATACAACTTAATGACCACTGAGGATGCTTGCTTGGCAATAGAAATACGTATCCAAGGCATATACATTTTGTTATATATACATTTTGTTTAAAATTTTTTATTATAGTTTACTTTTGTAAATTATATTACGTAAATTAGACCACAATATATTGTTGAAATAGTATAAACTATTCAAAATCAGCGAAAAAATCTAATTTGATCACATATAACACGTTTAATATTTGCCCAAAAGGACTTTATCAAGTGTATTTTATCTGTAATAAAACTATGAGGATATTTTGTATATACTTTAATAAATAAAGTGAGTATTAAACATTAAGCAATTATATACATATCTTTCATAAACCTAAAATACTTCTATGATTTTTTCGAACATATTTATAGGTAACCCTTCTATAGTATGGTGGATAGGTTTTTAAAAAATACCGTGTTGTATGAGCTCTTGAGTCAGCACAAAAAGGGAATTACTATGCTTAAATTAAATAGTCAATCAATCGAGAACGTTTTTTCGTGGAAAAATTTCGTCTTCACTATTGGAACTTTTTTGTTGGTCGCCAACTCTTACCAGATCATTTTAAATTTTCCAATATTAACATAGTCAGTTTTACAGTTTAACCTTTTTTGTAATTGTTTTTAGTTTTTAATTAACAGTGAAATATGATCAAAATATCATCATGCGTGCTAGTGTCCTTAGAATCGATTTGTTATAGAACTTCGAATGTCATTTTCACAAAATCCACTTCACTAATGTCTTCTCCCCCTAACAAATCTTGAACGTCCTCAAAACTCATATCCACAAAACCTTTATCTTCCACTGATTTAGCAATTTCTAGTGTTGTTAAAAATTTTCTATAACTTTCTTATTGTGTTACAACGAAACCGTGATACAGGATGTCATATTGTAAAAGGAATCCCGCATTTAATAAACCGCGTTGTAACGAAACCGTGCTATAATATACTGTGTTGTGGGAAGGCTTACAATATTTTCTTTTTTAAGCCACTATTGTGCTTAGTGGTATTTCTTTTTCCTTCAATGTTAACAATTCAGCTTAAGCTTATACTAAAGTCTAAAACTTTTAATCAGTATTACATAGTTAATACCTGATTGCGTTAGTTCTACATTATTTAACGAACACGCATTTTTTTCGTACTCTTAACGGATATTTATTAATAATTAAAAAAAAATTATTAACACGTTAAAGCATACTTTTTAGAAAACCAACGCCTTTATTGTAACTACTAGCAAATAAACAAATATTTTAAGTTTCATAAAAAATACGGTATTAAGTTCAGGGTTACTTATATAGTGTCGCTGCATTTTGGGCAACCCTTATTGATGAGCATATATTTGTATTTTCCCTTGTGACAAAATCATGGTTTGTGTTATCAAGAGGGGACTCAATTGAAAGGCTACAAATATGATCAAATTATCGGATCATGATACAGTAATCTGTACAAATTGAATTAACTTGAAGTAAAGAGAATATATGAACAGTGTATACTGTACACGTTTCGCGTTTGGTTTACTCTCGTTACAATAATAAAACACCCTATTTGAATACACTCTAATAACATATGAATTTGTCACATTGATTTATTTGATGTACTATTTTCTATGTGGCTCATATTCAAGTTTTGATTGAAATGAAAAAACAATCTTTTATATCGTTCGTATCGTTTATATATTTGAAAAATTCCTTTCAATCAATTTTATTGTCTAATTTGTATATTTTTTTATATTTCTGAATATCATAATTTTCGTGATTACTTGATTTGAAAAGAAAGTGTAAGATGTTATTAATTTTTTTAAAGTCGTAAAAGTTTAACCGTTTGCACTCAATTGCTTCTGTGAATACTTCAACAAAATTGAAACATTAAAAAAAACGTATCTTCTAAACGTATTTTTTTTAAATGATATTTACTTGTGCAATAAATTTTTTTCTGAACAATGACTGATGAAATATGGTAAATACTAAAAACCACGATAAACATGTACTAATATTATTCCAGCGTTCGTTGATGAAAATCTACTTGAGGGTAGTTTGAAAAACATGGGGAATGTCGTGCGGCGATAAAGAGATGTATAACTTTGGCTTTTAATCAGTGTAACATGGTGCAAGTGGTGGTTCCCCGCAGTGAACCATAACAGCGCCACGAGAGCCACTAATAGAAATATATTACGGCACCACGTTCACAATTTCAGTTATTTCTATCAAATGGTATGGCGTACTCCGAAATTCTATTAGGGTAAATGGAACAATCGTAGGGTTTATTTATCTTTATACCGTTACTTTAAACAATATTGTCTTTTAGTCAAATAGAATTGACAACGAGTAATTGTTTTGCGTTCTCCATTTTCGTTTTCTTTTCAATGAATTGTTAAGTAATGCTTAAATTATTATACACTTATGTTGTTTCTAATTTCTGCAAATTCAACAAAAACTGTCTTATTACCGAAATTGTATAATTCTTGTTGCTATAATTATATTATAAACGTATTTACATATATATTAAAAGTATTAACTATTAAAGTCTTAGTAACGAAATCATTTTTAAGACCAAAATAGATGGTTTACTTCCAATAGTGCTAAATAAGTAGGTAGGTACTTGAATAGTTTTGTTTATTTTACTTACATCTACTTGTAAAGTATGTACACCTAAGTGCATGATTTATGGTAAAATATCTATTGAGCATTGGCATTAAATCTATATTCTTTGCACAAATATAAAGAATACAAAATTATTAAGGTTGGAATGTGTTTGAAATGTGCTTTGCAAAATTAAAGAATGAGTTTTAGAACTTGCACAATTTATGTAGTGCTCCATATTAAAAATTCTTTTCATTACATATTTTAACTCAAATTATAAGTTTTTAGAACTGTTTTGAACTAAGCTATATAGTTTTAAATTAGCTTTTACATAATTAATAGCTGTTGTATTGTATTAAAACATTAAAAGCAGAATTAAAACTTAGATTAGCTTCAGAGAAATTCCTATTTTACTATCCAAATTTTCCAACTAATATGGTTTTGCCTACATTTCGTAAGACTGAAGCCTTTTCAAATGTATATTTTTCTTTCAAATCGCTCTGTATTTTTGATTCGCTACAACTAGTTATAGTTTATTGAGTAGGTGTATATTCAACTGTTAAATATTGGAAATTTTTTAAGTTTTCCGGTAATTTTCTAGCATGATTTGTTAAGATAGACATACATAATGAAGGATTTTATCTTAGCTTCGCTTTTTGTTATATTCCTCGGCTTAAGAAATGTAATAACATATTAGTCGATTCAAACGAAATTTTCTCATATTTTCTAGAAAACTTTTTCTTAAAAATTTTTACTAAGAGAACTATTAAAAACAAAAGACAGAACCCTTCTAATAAAAGAGTTCTACAAGAACATTGGGTGAGCTTTCGTAAAGATGAAATCCACTACCCTTATAAAAAGGTTTCCATCATATTACGGGACCGGGAAAATACTTAAATTAATTATAAATTACTTTTGGAAAGTCCTCAAAGATCTTAAGGTTTTTTCGAATCGATCGAGATTTACGGCCATAATCATGAATTTATTCCAAAGATAGTTTAAAAGCTATCAATAAACGCTGATTTTTCCATCCTTGGAAGACGGTTTTAATTTTTAAATATATATGGAACCATTTCAGTGTATATATTCAAAAAAAGTATATTCAAAATCGTCGTTCATTTACAGCTGAGATATGGCACCAACTTTAACATAAATCCTGTAAAAAAAGAGGAATTATTGAAAATATACGTGTCAAACTATGAATAAACTAAATAACTAACTAATAGTAACCATTGCTCTGATAATAATTTAAACCAGAGCAGAAATATCTGTAGTGACTAGGGGCGTTGGCAAATTTTTTCCTGGAGGTGTACTTTATTATAAAAATGCCGGAAAAACGATCATTTAATCAGCTATATAGTTGATTTAAAATCTATGGAAATATTTTTTTCTCATTTTTGTCACAGCCATGAAACTTTGGGTTTTAATCATAAACTATAACTAAATTAAAATCTTTATATTCCTAAGGGGTAACAAACTACCAAAAGTCTAAATATCCTGACGTCTATTTTGCAAAAACGGTGATTTGAGAAGATGTTCACAGAATTATTTGATCATTTTTTAAGTTTTTTTCACTACATTTCTTAAGTTTTAAATTTGCTTCAACAATAATTTCTTATATTTTACTGGATGCTCCAAAGGGAATTATCTATTGTTTTAAAACAACCAAACGATATACTATAAAACTCATATTTATTATTGTGGTAGTTCTTCTTAGAATAGGAATCAAAATATTTACTTCAGTGTAATATTTTTCTGCAATTCTCCACAAATTGTAAAGTTTTCTAAAGTTCTAAACCACATTTTGTATACTTACTTTTGTGATTTCTTAATTTATTTTCCTTTATTGAGACTTTTATTGTTCTGTAAATATAAGAATAATCAATAACTAGCATTGACTAACATCTGACGCATGGTATTTGTACTCATGGATAAATAAATTATATTCTGAAGATAATTTTGAAATAGAAAATTAATATTTATCTGTTAAATTGATTCTCTGTATACTATCACAATTTTAGGTCGAAAGTATGCCAGTTTTTCCTGTTCTCCAAATAAATTTTATCTGAAAGATACATATCACTATTTAGATGTGAAATTACCAATCCTACGTATGATTAGAAATGCACAATATATGGATAATATGTGGAGTGCTAAAAATTGTACAAGAATGCACTGTATTTTATTGAGTGTATTTATTGTTTGAAAATATTCTTTCCTTCATTTGAACATGCAATCTTAGTACACTGCAATGTGTTAAAACTGGTGAATTGGAAAAAGTTTTTTTTTAAGCTTCCGTAGAATTTGTTACATTATAAGTGATAGAAAGGCTTTGAATAAAATAAATTAAGACATGACTGTAAATTGCACAGGTAAAACATACTTTGGTTAAAAAAAACTTAAAGCCAAAAAATCGCGATAATCCAAACAACTTAAAAACTCGAATTGTGCTTAACTTCAGGAACGATACATTGTAAACTTTTATTGGAAAACCTCTTAAGTTAGAATCTAATCTGGTAAAATAGAAGCCACTACTATATAGATACTTAATTTGCTGAATTGCAGTCCAAATACAGAGTACTAAACAAATTCAGTAAATATTTATCTTGAGGAATATATTTTAAGAAAGCAGATAACAAAACAGGCAGATGATATAATGTATAGTTTTTGTCATACTTCTTAGCTCAAAAAAACCAAATGCGTGATTTGGGATTTTCAAATCAATAAAATTTTATGGCAGAAAATATCAGAAAGTACTTACCTAATCAAAACATTCTTATAAATGGATGTTCTTCTATTAATGGCATTATATTTTTTTATATTCTGAAATTGTTATGGATGGAATAAGAAACTAAATAAAAAGAAGTTTATTCCAATTTGAAAATTATATTTTGATATATCAACGTGTTTTCACAAAAGCGTTATTTTTATAATTGTAATCAAGATATTATTTATAAAGAGACAGTACAATATTTTACAATTTAAGTGAATAGTTCTTTGGCAAGACGAAAATCAAATCCATTCATACAAATTTAATAAATGTTTTAACACAAAATTGTAATGCATTTTTACATCATAATGGTAGCCTAAAAATATTTTCACTGGAAAAAAAATTCTCTTTAATATTACAAAAAAAGAAGTAAGTTTACATTTCTGACTGAACCATTTAGCTAAATTTTATTTTTAAAACGTCTCTAATTTTTATAAGATCTATGTATTTCTATTTAAAATTTCATACACACTATAACTCCTGTTTTAACATCAAAACATACACACATTCTTGCCCAGACCAGAATCGATATCTATTGGCCCATATTATTTTCAAAACACTGTAATCCTTATTACTTTAGTTAATATTTTTTATAATAATAATTATAACATTTAAATATGTATAGTATTTACAAAAATATTCTTGGAAAATTATTGTCCAAGAACATAAAAGGATAATTTTAAGTCACAAAATTTTTAATATTATTTACATAAAATTATTTTTACAAAAATACGATCACAAATAAAAACATCAGGTATATTTACTGTGATACGACTTAGATTCAGAATGTATAGCGACATGGGGCGCTCACTACATGATTGAGTTGTCTTTGTCAATGTCGTCAAATGTATTATAACGGTTAGTTGTTCAGACAATTTTAAAAAGATTCAATCATGATATTCATTGGGGCGCCGGCGCTATGGATGATACTGATGATAAAAAAGCGCCGGACCCCACCGGCCTCAAACGAGTCCAGGCGGTTTAACATCAAGTCCTGAAACCATATCAAGACTACCTAAGGGAGCTGGTGGAGGCGTGTGATTAATCGAGCCCGGAGAATTGACATTATTCGCTAAGTCTGACTGGCTATTTTCTTCTGAATCACTGCAAGAATCTGAACTCCCCTTCTTATTGTTGTTACCGTTATGTGTTTTTACATGTTTCGCTAAGTGGTCGGAACGCATGAATCGTTTATTACAAACGGGACAGGCAAACCTTTTTTCGCCTGTATGCGTCCGTAGGTGACGCTGAAGCTCATCTGATCTGGTGAACCGTTTTCCACAGAACAACCAATTACAAACGAATGGTCGTTCACCAGTATGCCAGCGCAAGTGAGCTTTTAAGTGTGATGTTTTCCCATAAACTTTACCACATCCGGGAATATGGCAACTATGGATATTTTTCTTTCGCAAATGAACACCGGCAGGTCCTAGTCGTTCAGCTTCCTGACAATTAGGACAATCACATGTCGCGCGACCAGTGTATCGTCGCTGAGATCGCGGCGAAGGAACTTGAGGTGGAAGAGACGTGGCTCCCGAAGTAGGTGACGGTGCTGACGATGTATGGTGAAGTCCAAATGATGCTCCAACCGTTTGAGCTCCTGGGAGCATTGATTTATACGTGTCTTGTAATAAGTGTTGTCCTGAAGACAATAAGTGATGAGCTGTGTTTGAAGCAGCTAGCGAATGTGTTAGCGAAGAATAATCAGAAGTCGCTGCATAATTTGCTGCAGCCATTTGAGCATGCATTCCAGCAGCAGCGGCTCCACTCATGTCTAACCAACTCCCAGCAGTAGCCGCTGAATGAACATCCCACCAAGTGCCAGTGGTGTTTACAGTATCACCTGGTTTTATTGCACTGTGGTGAGTCGCACCTGACATTGTATTAAAGGGCCATGATTCATATGGATGTCGGGAATAAACTGATCCTAGTGCAGCGTGATGGGCTGTGGCAGCGCCTTCTACTTTTCCCAACAATGCAGACTGATGATGATGATGTACATGAGAATTATCTGGGACAGCTGGGGATGTTGTCGCTCCAGGGAAATATAAATCACTACCGTAGGTCGCAGCAGTAGCCGCAGACGCACAAGACGTCATCACTGGTCGACTTGAATAGGTCGTATTGCCCATTGACGAGGCACTTGTCGCTGAAGCCAGCGAACGTTGCGATGATAAAGAAAGTGTTCCAGAAGTGGGGGCACTGCTACTACTGCTAGCCAAGCCCGGGGAGTGGGGACCTCCTTGTGGACTCTTTTTCCAAGGATGAAATCCTTTACCAACTGCGGCATCAGCTAACGGCGGTGGAGATTTACTCGAAAGCTTGTTACACTGCGCGGCTAGCATCGCTAACGGAGTTCCGCGTAGACTCGGATGTTCCTGCAAAAGAAACGAAACCATTAACATCGTTATAAACCTCTGCTTCCATTACAATAGACCAAATAAAACAAACGAAACACTAACACAAAGGCTTATATCAGTCAAGATTGATTATTTTCTAGAATAGAAACTCATTAGTTACAAAAGGAAATTAAAACAAATCTGATGAGTTCGTCACAGTGGCGCCCTAATATTATTTGTTATTTTTAATAGGTTTTACCGCAGGTAGAAACCTTTATTAAAAGCCGACATTTTGATGCAAATCGTCATCACTGTGAAAGTTTGACATGAAAGAGGGGCTTCGTCACGTTCCAGACAGACTCACTCTGAAAAGATGAGTGACTCGGAACATTCAGAGGTCAGGAAATTAATGTCTGAGTGCTTAGACGTGTGTTGGATATAGTGCGCACGGCTATTAGTAACAGTGACCAACGGTCAAGCCGCGGGATGCACAAAGACGCCACTCTCGATATTTGTGTATTTCCCCAAAATTTGCGCCATCAACCACGCCCCCTACTTTCGTACAAATAACTACAATATTGCTGCGTACGAAAATGATCGATAAATGGACCCCTTACTAATGCTCAATTGAAATATTTATTTAGGAAATGCGTAATCACATACTTTACTTATGTGAACCATTTAACTTTATAGTAATGAATTTCATTATCGTTTATAGCTATATTCGTAACTACGTACGCGGGTGATTCTCATCAAATTCCGAAATTTAATAGAAAAAAATATATAAAAAATCCGCACTATTCACTCCCAATCCATAGGTTATATAATATAACAGTAAATGAATCTCTTTTTTTGGATATTAAGTACTTGATTTTTTTATTTATTTTTTTTTTTTTGTGGACTATTATATATTTTGCTCCAGTTTTATATATTTTTGTACAACGTTTCGCTACTTTCGTAGCTTCATCAGGTACTACAACATACAATAACAGGTTAATTATATAAATATACACAATAAATCAGTGAAAATTTAATTAACAGATTAAAAAAGCCTAATGTAAAAATAAACATATCATACTTCAATTACAAAACATCAATTGTTAAGCTACGAAAGTAGCGAAACGTTGTACAAAGATTAAATAAAAACATAAAGTATTTTATATTCAAAAAAAGAGATTCATTTACTGTTCCATTTTATAAAAAATGTTTCCAAAAATTTGATATTTTTTTGTAAATTTTGTAGTATGGGAACACGGGGCGGAATGGGGTACCGGTGTGGAATGGGAAATGGAATTAGCGCTTGTAACAGGTGACAAAAACGCGTAAAAATCATACTAAATGTTCAATTAACTGTGCTGTATTATAAAAAGTGGCTATCGCCAGTAAAGAGTGCAGTTGTTTTTATTTTTATCAAAAGTCGAATTAAACCTTTCCGATTTCTAATTTTTGCAAAGTAACACTTAGGTTATTATCCTATGTTCTATTTGTTGTTTGAATATTAACATGACATGTTTGTTAAAACATACTGTTGACTAACTAAAAGCCTAGTGATAAACAAATATAACCAATATATCCTGCCATAATAGTCGTGCTTGTGGGAAAGGTGCGTTGGGGCACAATGGGTGGAGTAGAATGGGATATACCATTTAGATAGTATTTCCCATTCAAATCGACATTTTTATTTTTTCAGCAGATAGTGCGTACATATATCAGGAAAACTAGCCGACAGTCCATATATAAGAAAGGTCGGAAGATGCAGAGGTAATCAAGCAGATATAAGCTACTGTGAGGATTTAAACTCCAAATCTAATGAAAGCTGGTGTTCCTACAGTATTTATCAAAAATGGGCACATTTGGCATGTGCTGGGTTAAACAATGACGACGATGGCAGTGTTTTCATCTGCGAACTATGCCAATAACAAGTATCTCATTGCGCCCTAGGTGCATTTCTCATTGTACCCCAGGGGATGAGACAGAATGGGAAATTTCCATTTGTTTTTGAAACCTAAACTTTTAATATTAATTCTTAATTTAAATCAATAAAACCTTTTTTTGTTTGTAGAAAATGAATTAAATAAATATATAAATTACAAAACAATGAGATTATTTCTTTAAAACTCTCGTAAATTGTAATAAAAGTTTAGGTACCCCGTTCCACCGCAGGTACCCCTGTATTTGTATTTATAGATTTTACCAATATAGTGGTCCACAAAATAAACTTATTGTAGACCAATTATAAGAATGATTTATAATTTTGAAAGTGAGAGAACGGTTTTTATAGGCCATACTATCATGAATCGTGTCTGTTATTGTTTATATTTTATTGGAAATTTTTTAATTTAGAAGGTCAAAAATGTGCTAATCTTAAGTTTGGGACATAATAAGGGAATGATTTTCAGGATACTACCTATTTATTTATTATTCTATAGATATTCATATGGCTCAAAAATTATAACCAACAGCATTAGCCCAAGTAGTGTTCTTTTCAAGGAAAAAAAATCATCCTCATAATTTGCTTTGATTTTTGTTAAGAAATGAGAAGACAAGAATTTCGATATTTCATGAGAATTACCCACCGTGCACTTAGGTCAAGTTAGATATTTTCATAATATTATGATCAATAGGCACTATATATTTTTTTAATTTGTTTTTCCTAAAATTGATATACTTATATTAATTAAGCGCTTATCTAAAAAGTGACATTACATGAAAATATTCTTTATAATTCCCACTTTAACGTTTCAAATCTGTCGTTAAACAATTTGAAGACTTTTGTTGTTTTAATTGTATTTATATTCAGAAAAGAGCAATTTAGTTTATTAGGTACTAAGTTTATGTGAACTTGCGGAACCTTTGACGTGCGTGAGTTTTAAATTTATAATAACCCTTAAAGCGGGTAGTGACAAGGAGGAAAGATGCCGCCATAGAATACAAGACAATTTCGTTTAATACGCTGATTAAGGTCTATTCTAGCATAATCCTTTGATTAATCAAAAGATGCCAACAGCTCGCTGGTTATTAGGGAAGCATACTCATATAGCCCATGTTCATGGTAACATAGAAGCTTCTTAAAGATATCATTAACAATGGAAGAATATTGCTAATTACAGCCTTTTTCAATTTCATATTTTTTAATGGTCTTATACATTATTCAGCTGTATTGTATTTAACAAAAAGGATGTCTGGAAGCTTGAGGAACTACGTACATTATACATAGTTAATTTAGTGATGAGTTTTAACTATGTCTTTTGGTTAAATTAAATTTTTAAAAGTTTATTCCAATTATATTTTAAACAGTTTTCGACAATTTTTATTCGGTGATGATAAAAGAAATGTTAGAATCGATAAAGTTACGCGGCGCTTTAAGTATATATCAATGACCAATCACAATAGTATGGGGCGTGTCACCAGATGTCTTCTCTATAGATTAAGATTGTCAGTCAGATATCTTAGGACTAAGGTCATCGCTACTGAAGAGCTTATTAACGATGGATGTTGTTGATGATGCATCAGCAAATCTCATATTTTCGAGCGGACACATTAAGTTGCCTCAAAGGAACAATTTTTCTATTCGAAAATGTCATTAAACTCACACTTAATTTGAAAATCAAGTTATTGTATGGTTTGATTAAAAATAAGTAACAGTGATAATAAAAATGTTTCAATAATTCAATAAATTTGCATTTAAAAGCTGTTTATCAGATCTTATTTGAAATATTCAAATTATATTTAAGTTAAATTACAGCTACTGTTTGTATACAAATGAAGCATCTAAATAATTTATGGCAAAGAATAAAATATATGTAATCGATAAAACAAAGCCTGCACTAATAATTAGGAACACCTAAATTATTAACACGCCTTCGAACTGTGGGAACTGTTGGTCTACCGTGCGACTGCCGAGCCCTGAAACCTCTATAATTCAAAAATATTAATCAATATTATAACGTCTGATGTTCAGACTTACCACTTACAAATATATAAATATGATTAATATTTTTAAAAAATAATTTTAGACACAGTCTAAACTATAAGTAAATAAATTGTATCCTCTGTTATTACATAGAAAAAAAATGAATTCATTAAGTAATTAACTATGAAAAACCATAACTCACTTTAGTAGATATAATTTAACGAATCTTAAAATGATAACATAGTGTGTATTTTTTTAATTTGCTTAAAAAGAATGAACGATTTGACAAGTTCGTTAAGATATTTTTCTTGGAAAAATCATTTCGGCAAAATAATTATTTGTTTGCAGACAGAAGCCATTACGTCAGCCAATATGCTGAAGGCAAAATATAAAGATATCTTGACCTTGTGAAGCGACCGCGATTTAGTTCCGTGGATCAAAAAGCTTTACACGTTCCTCTATATAAGTAGGTTTGAAAAAGTATATTGAAATTGTTAAAACTCTCATAGAAAATTTAAGAATCCAAAAAAATAAAATTATATGCAGACTTGTTAGTCAACTCCATAGCGATATTATTACAGTCGGATTTGATACACATTTGGACCCATTTCAAGCTCCATGTAAATTAAAACCAGTCCTACTTAAGACTTAAGTACGAAAATTGAAACGGCAGCATATGCCAAGTTATTAAAAAAATAGTTTTTTATAAAGAAATCAAAATACTGTTTAACAAGATCTTTGGATAAAATGTGTCAAAATTCAAGCAACTCATTTTTGTTAATACCTATAAAGTTATAATTGGTATTATTTTTCATATAAACCAATAGATATAAGTTACCTAATGTTACTTATCTAAATGTTTAAAAAATGTGTAGACATTATTAATTTTATCAATGTTATAGTAAAAGACTTACGAGATATCAAGGACCATTCATAAATAAAATAAAGTATAGATACAATTGTCTTTTAGAGGAACATGATCCCGGTTTTCTTATTTTTCTTACAAAAAGTACATATCTGTTATAGCTTATTGTGTTTAAGCTTATGGTTCCTAAATATGGAAATTATCAATGCCTTGAATACCAAATGTTTGGTGACAATCTTAGCCATAATATTCGTAACCAAATATTCGTGGCATCTTTAATTAAGATGCATTATTACTTTATGGATGGTATCCAAACAAGATTAAAGAGATAATAAAACCACAACACATAAATTTTGGTACCAAATTATTTTGAGTCCTACTAAGCAAAAATATTTGAAATTAAAATTCATAATGAATTTTTTTTTCTTTTTTTTTAAAGAATATTGCCTATTATATCAGTACATATTAATCTTTTTCATATCACGGACTTCTTAATCAGAAAAAAAAACAAGGCTTCCCCAAAAATTTTGTTTATAATTTTTTTTATAAAATCGAAATATTTCGTGACTCTCTGTCAGGAACTCCAGGACCCTCTAAGGGGCTGTAGCTCTCAAAAGTGAGAAGCACCGCATTATATAATATTTCTATCATTTGCCTAGAAAAAAAATGTTCAATTTAATAGAGTTAACTTTTTCAATTTATTTATTTTTACAAAAGAGATAATAAATTGCTTGTAATAGAAAAATACAATAATTGTATTGAATTCAATTTAAATAATATTTTGTATGAAACTGACATAGCACACGTCAATGTAGCCCATTAATCAATGAGTTCTATGAAAACCACATGTACTATATTATGCGTATTATTTAAATGGTGGTTGCAGGGACATGCACGTTAATGTAAAACCTTTATATGATGTATTATATAAAACCCACAAGCGATGTGAGAGGAAAAATCATTACCGAAACAGCAGAAGCATTAACAACAAGATGGTGGTTGTAAAAATTAACACAGTAATGACGAAAGCCTCGGCAATTTTGACCACCGAAGCAGTATATTACTAAACTATATATAATCGCGAGAAAGGGATTCGATTTACGAGCATAATAAAAAAATAAATCTCATTTTTTTTCGGTTGATGTATCATCGTATATAGTAGGTATATAGCTCTTCATTAATGATCTTCTCTAAAAGTTATATGATCTGAACTTTGATTAACCTTTTACGTTGGCACGTTGATGAAGAAGTTGTGGCTGAATCATACTTGGACACTTGCATATATTTAAGTAGCTCTCAGGAATAAGTTGTTAATGGATTTTGTACAACTTCATTCTTTTTAATGTTGAGATTGTTTCGTTTGATTATAATGAAGAAGTAATGAAGTTATTTAAATCGTATATAGTCAATTTTTATTGTTGTCGTGTAATTAAATTTAAAGGTAATTTTATTGCCTTAAAAAAATACGCTGTAAAATTGCAACTCGGGTGGTCTAAACTGCAATAAGAATTTTATTCCATTAATGATAGATATTAATTTGCCACCTTCATTTTTTTGATTTGAATCTCACATTAAATAAAAATATTTTTTTTTGAATAAACACAAATGAATAATCTATTTGTTATGCAACAAATATTTGCATATGGCTTTATCAAAGTATAATTTCTACTAACTAAATTGATAAATGATTATTGCAATAATAAAAATCATCAATCAAATTCCATCAAGGAAAAATAAAATGAATGCTTTTTAATATGTGTTTGCACATTAATATGCCTTCTATACATGAAAACGATAAAAAAAACAGGGAAAAACAAGTTGTGTTATAAATATAATACACATTTTTATAATTTATTTTCTCTCCGTATATGATGTTTTCCCCATAAATATATTTATAAGCTCGATAAAGATGTACGAATAGCGTGTTGTGTATAATATAACTGTCAAAATGAAAATCTATACGGAAGTAAATGTGCGAGATCTAGCGCCTGTTTGGTTGGACGGTGCTTATAAGTGGACATTTTTGGGTGTTCCCCTTGGTTTCGGCATGAATAAATTTTCAAACGAACACTATTCGACCGCATAAGCACACACCATCATTAACTCAACATCACAAATATTTTATTATACCGAAAAAACCTTAAAAACGTTATTTAATCGCCCACGCTTTTTTAACAAATATTTAATTCTGAATAAACTTTCCCCACACCCAGCATATTCTACCTAAAATAAATTTCCTGAATTGTTTCACTAAAAATAAGTATTCTCAAATAGTTTTTATCTTAGTTGCTAATTTCTAAACGATTAGATATCATTAATTCGAGCTAAAATTATAAAATTATAAGGAGATTAAATTGTTGATTTGAAGCGACATTTATGCCACCATATGTGACAAACTATTTTGTTGTGGAAGCTTAATCATCCCCCAAACCGATATTATGGCTTATTTATGGGGTTATTTATTTATTAGACTTTGTTTTATTAAGACAGCTGTCACTTATTTTATGGTTATTATATTTTTTGTTTTAGTTTTTAAATGACTTCGCCACATAAATTGCTGAAAAATTGTCGAGACTTGAGAAAAAAAAATCAAGACTAATTTTAAAACTTTTAAAAATGATTGCTTTGGAAATTAGGTATCTAAGGTGCCTAATATTATTAAGCTTCTCACCATTTTTTGTAGGTTTTTTTATTTGGTTTTCAATTATAAATTTATATTGGTTTAATATTGATATTTTTTTTTATTTTTTCCAAGTCACATTTAATAAATTAATGAATATTAATAGATGTTCTATGACTCAATTTCTTTCTTGATTACGACGCGTTTCAACAGTATTTGTTTATTATCATTTGGTAATATGTGTCAGTTGTAAACAAATTTCATATTTAAGTCGTTAAGGATGTTATTTGGATCTAGTTTGTGGGCTTTGTATATTTCATATTCTTCTAGGGTGTTTATATGTGATTCTTCCTTGCAAATATGTAGTAGCTTAAAATTTGTTTAGAAATTTAAGCATTGATAATTTTCTCATAAAGATGTTTTGTGAAATTTAAAATTGTTTTTGAATAAAGTTTCCTAAATTTATGTTCGTTATATCTTGTTCCGAAAGATCAACCAGTTTGACTAATGTATAATTTTTCACAAGAACCCCATTTAATTTTATATATTTTGGTTTTATTTTTAATTGTATTTTATATTACATTTTATTTTTCAATTAAATGTGGTTCCTGTGAAAAATTCTACATTGGCCAAACTGGTAGATCTTTTGGAACAAGACATGCTTAAATCCTTAAATTTGGAAACAAATTTTAAGTCACTATATATTTGCAAAAAAGGATCACATATGAACACCCTAGAAGAATATAAAATATACAAAGCCCACAAACTAGATTCAAATAACATTCTTCACCACAAATGATTAAAAACAAACAACTTATATGAAATTTGTTTACAACTGACAAAATAATCATTACCTGATGACGACAGCCAAAATCTGTTGAAACCCGTCGTAATCAAGAAAGAAATTGAGTCATAGGACATATATTATTATTCATTAATTTATAATGGTCTTTGTAACTTTTTGACAATTTTCTCGAATTTATAAATTCAATAGAAACCTTAGTTCCAATTCTGGAAGTTATGGTTTACGTTTTCTTTGCAGCGCGATTTTAATTAGCCAGCTACAATTTATTCTATCCTTGTACTAGAAATTTAATTGCTATTAGTAACTAATTGTCATTGATATTCAAAATAATAAGGTAATTATTGTCACATTACATATAGTAAGGTGAAATTTATCAATTTATTCGTAAACTTCATTTTCATATTTTCTTATTAAATGTAATTATTCGCATTTATTTTTCAACTTAATCGTTATCTTAGTTCATTTGCACAAATTAATTATGCCCTTTTTTTATTCTAATAAAACTTAGGTAGTTTATTACAAAGAAAATTAAAAGTTAGTTTTTTATTCGTGAAAACTTCTTTATATATTACAATAGGTGCATTATAAGTTGTACCAATTAGTTGAGGATTTTTTTTTCTTTGAAATGTATTTAATGTATTACTTAATGGTCAAGGTAAGATTTCGGAGGGTCCTTTAACGATATCCGGTAGAAGCAGAGATGATTTTAAAAGTTTTTAAAACAATGATCGTTGTGGAAAAGTTAATGAGATTGGCGCTAGTTTGGCGGCAGAGTCTGCGGCTGATGATGAGAAATATTGCTTAAGGCAGATGTAATTCGTGGAGGACGCATTGGTCGGACAGACTGACAGACAGCACCCTTTTTAGAAGCCAGAAGCTGATCCCCATGAACAAAAAAAGCATCGCGGTCCCCTAATCATAGATCAAAGTGTTTCATTCCACGCCCATCGGGCTTTGTTGCTGTACGAAAATTCATTCAATTTGTATGTTAATCGCACCAACTGTCATTCGAAAGCGTTATTCTCATAGGTTCAGCAAATTTTTATAACGTAGCACTGAACATTTAGTACGTATCATTATGTTTGTTCTGTTTGCTAGAGGTTGTATATTGAGATTTTTGTTTGTTTTGAAAAATGGTGATTTGATTCAGCGTGTATTTTGTTCAAAAAAAAGCACCCCTTATCTGACAGATGGCTTACATTGGCTGACGGAAAGTTATTGTTTTTAAAAGAGGCGTGAAATTTTTATATAAACTTCATGTTAACAGTAGCTTTTGCTACTTTTATTTTTCAATTCATAAAAAATCAACACTCAGGTTCGAAAAAATTCGTATCTAGGTACATTAAAAGGGTTGGAATCGATTTTATTCAAACAAACGAATTTACCTATAAACTTCAAAAGTGATGTAAATTTTTTAATATAGAATAATTTTGCTTTAGGTAAAACAGATAACGCTACTGGATATTGTAAAGTGCAAACATTTAGTGTTTAAAGTTTCATTCTCATAGTTTATTTTATAGGAAACGTGACGAAAGCTTCTCCAGAGTGTACCACCAATGAAAATTAAATTTTAACCAAAGAAAATGTAAACGAAAATTTGTTGTTATATTTTAAATTAATACAATTTTTTGTTCAATTATTGACAACCCTTTAAAACATTGAAAATCGAACGTTTACCGAAAAAAATTACCTTAAATTATCCTTAAAAAAATTATCCTTAAATTTAGTTTTGGATTTGTTATTTGCAACCTTTTGTAATTTTCATTAGTTGAATTCATTAGAAGAACCATTGCTTGATCGCTAGATAGTATTAATATACCATTCTATAAATTTAATATATTTTTTTCGATTTTTAACCCTGATTGTTGGAATATTGCACAAATAATTTTCTTTTAAATGTTTAAGTCATTTTTTTATAAAATAAATGTTTATGTTTTTTTTTTAAATGAAATCGCTATTTCCAAACAGTTTATAATTTTCAGAAACGATTTCAGGAAAATAAATTTACATATAGAGATAATGTTGGCATTAGGCTTGTTAATAGACTAGACTGGACAAAACAGAACACCACAAATAGAATATAAAGTACAGTGCATGGTTATCTGATTCATGAACTCAAAATAAAAATTCTCTCAAGTGCAAGGAAAATTGTTAACTAACTTAAGATTTTGCTTCACAAAAGTGACAAAACAAGTTATTTTCATGACTCGGTTTTTCACGAATTTTGAAAACGTTTTTCTTCGAAATTTGTAATGATACTTCAATGAAAACATAATATTTTACTTTATTCCAAGTAAGTACAACAAAACATTACAGAAAATTAGCCATTATAAATAACTATTAGCACTTGAAGAAAAAAATCTGTAAGTTTATATTATCAGAAAGTTATATACACTTCTACGGTGATATTTTCTAATTTGAAAATTTGCGCGACTGGACAGGTATTCCTAGTGCCGAAAAACTATTCAGAATAACCGAAAATCCAGAACAGCTCGTCATTTTCATTACCAATGATAGAGGGATGTGACATAGCACTGAAAGCAGGAGATTTTCTAACAATATATTGGTGTGACTAGACAAAACAGAACAGAACACTAAAAATGAAAGTCGAAACTCACATGCTTTGAAACTCACGAATTAAGAAAATACAACAGAAAGATACATATGAATACGTGAAAAAAAATAAACAGAATTTAAATTTCACACTTACGATATGTTCTGTTTTGTCATACAACCATATTTGTATTAAATGGTTCACAGAATAATGTCTCAAAGTAGTTAGAAACAAAATATTTATTATTTGTAAAATTATTCGTTTTATTATTGCGAACTTAAGATTCAAAAATCTTTTATGTATTTTCTTTTTCCTTATGTTTATTCGTATATGTCTAACTTTAAAACTTTAAAACTAACTTTCAAAAAAAAAACACTATTATAATTTTTTTTATAATAGTTATAATTATATATACATAAATAGTCAAATTATATTATTTTTATAAATTTTAAACTGTCATTAAATTTTAAATTTACTTAAGAAAAAGTTTTCTATATTTCTAACTAAAGCGCAATATTTTGGAGTGGATTTGTAAATAAATTTTTATTCAATAATATAACAGTTTTCTCTTAGTTTAGTTAGTTATATTACAAAATAAATTACAATTTGGTGACAACATCATATAAATATCTATCGACTATCGTCTATTGACATTATTTTAATTACTTAAACACCTGTATATGATCTTTTTACTAATTTAGATACAATTAATTATTTCTTATTCGATTAACATATTAATATCACATATTAAAATCTTACCACCCAACTACATTAAGTATATTTTCATATAGACAGGCGCACCTTAAATGCCACCGATTTCAATAAATTAGTAGATTTAGAACGTAATTAACATAATAAATACGGTACAATAAATTTCAAAATAATATTAATATTATCGAATATAGCCCAGTAGCTCTTGAAACTAGTGACAGATATATTTAATGTGCCCACACTTTCAAAATATTTTTTTCACTGGGCCTTTAGTTATAACTACGTCGTTGTTCGAAAATTAATGATATTTGTGATTAGCTATTCAACCTTTGCTACTGCATTACAAAAAATGCTTCCAGAGGTGTATCAAAAATTTGATAAGCAACCATAATATTTTCATTTATTTTTTTATTGTTCTAAATTAGTTGAAATCATATATACAAAATATGAAAGGATAGAAAATTGTATATTATCCTTTAACAAATACAATAAATATTTTTTAAGAATTTTCAGATAATTGAATGCAAGGAATTTCACGTGACAGCATGACTGTGGGTAGATTAATAAATGAAAGATATAAAAAAATATACTTTTTTTTTGATAAGACAATGACAATTATTCGTAATATCTACAAAATAAAAGAAATTGAAATAATTTTATTGAAAGAGACACGCAAAGTAAAATGGACAATAAAACGTAATTGATATACCAAAAAAATCGCATGCTTTCAGCTATAACTTTAAGTAAAAATATGTAATATAAATGAAGTTTCAATTTCAAAAATATACAAATATTCTTATGAGATTTGTAACATATTCGGCGTAAATTTGTGAGAAATCCAACCCTGTTATTAAAACAAATCTTCTAGCGTAGTTTCCTACGCCATAAAAAGAATTTGAAATTTACCTATAAAGATATATGTATTTTTCTAAAAGACTGACGTAGGTTCACAAATTTATATTCATGAGCATAGCCTCAAGTCAAAACTACGTTAACAGTTTTATGGTTTCAAATTAAAAAAATATGGAAAAAGAACAGCCGCTAGTTCTTTAATGTAACATTTCGTATTACTTTGTTGCTACAAGAGCATTTGAACAGATTCGATTTCATTTTCCCAATACAAAGACTCCTTTTATTTAAACGCTATGAAAAGATGAATGATTTACAATTACGTACTTTTATAATTCAAATAAAATTATTTCTCAATGCTATAGTTGACCTGATTGTTGTAGAAATGTCAAGGTATATCAAATCACAAATTGGTGATATCTACCCGTATAGAATTAGAGAAAAATTGATAACTTTAACACTTAAAAACTATCCAATTGAGTTTATATTTTAATAAAATTTAAGAAAGGTAAGAAATAAATTAATTGCATTCAAATATGATCTGTACTTAAACTATATAAAATGCAAGAAATGGTTCTTCTATATCATTATAGCAATAGAAAATCGGTCCCAGAAAGTTACTTGGATCATTTTTGGAAGGTATGTTGATACTAAAAAGATACATACATACTCCAAGTTTCAGCTTTTGTTGTCTCTTATTTTGCAAATAAATTTAAAAAAAAAGATAAATCAAAAAATATTTTTTCTCAACAATGAAAGAACCAATTTGATTGAAATTTGGATACATTATGAAAGTATATCATATAAAGATTATGCGAAAAACCTTTCATCTTTAATAATTTAACTTACTCTTCAGTACAACTTTTTAAATAAAATGATTTCTCTACTCAGATAACTAATTGTACAGGGATTTCTAAGGGGTTAATAACATCCTTTTCTTTAAAAAAATTACGAAATGTAATCAAATATGCTTCGCTAGACTAAATCTCAAATATTGTAAATGATTTCAATCATTAACATATAGTTCGAATGATTTAAACAACTTTATAATTTTTGTTTAAATACATTTATTATAGGAGAACGTCCGTGAGATTTTGAAGTTTGTGTCTTGTGATGTAATTTTAATGCCGGACCAATAAGAGTTCGTCGTAGGCATTTTGAATTTAACTATTTTTTACATATTTAATTTAATATTTCTTAGATTTTATCACGTAGAATCAAAAATTAACAAAGCTTGGAATATTTAAAAAAAATACTTTTAGAACATGTTGTTAACAATTAGTTAATTTATTACCTAATTTATGTTACCAATTTTTACCACTTATCAGTTGCGTCAGTGTTGACGGGTCTTACGGGTAGTTACTAGTACCTAATAAAAAGGTAACTCGATAAAAATGATTTCATATTATATTTTTAATTTTGAAAAAAAGAAACTCCAAAGAAATCAATTCATTAGTTTGAACATATTGAGTATTTGGAACAAAATTTAATAGAAAAACCTACCGATCGTTATACTGGATTGCATCTTCCTTTGTTAATTTTTTCCTTTCCTTTGTTTATAAGTCTCGGTTAAATTTGTTTGAAAATAATCTTGAAACTTTTGACTCCAATTGATTAAAACGTATTTTCCCAAAAAAACTACCCTCGTTTAAGGTAATTTGGAATTTAAACATAATTTTCTTTTGCACGCTTATCATTTCACAAGATTGTTAAAAGAACTACAATTTTTTATGGGAAAATCGTTCTATTTTGCTGAGGTCTAAAGTTTTAGAGTTATTTTGAACCAAGTTTAATCAAAATGTTTTTAAAAAAACGTGGCTCTACTACTACTTAACGATCGGCATGCTTGAACTACAAAAATTTCTGCTCTATATGCCTATAATTTAAAACGTGTTGCAAAAATATTTATTTGAAAATTTGAACCAATACACAGACACAAATTTTGTGGTTAAGTTGGTCATAATTTTAGTGCGAAAAATTGGTCATCCTTGTGATTTTTTTTAATTTACCTCCGCTGAGAAAGGCCAATTGTTTCTGGGTCTATTCATTGAAAGCATAATTTGTGGACAAGTCAAAAGTGCCGCTTCAAACGTAAGGTATTAAACCGGAAAAATATGAATTTAAAAAATATCCAAGGGTTCGGTTATGACAGGTTTGAAACGATAACTTTTTTTTTTTTAGTAAAAAGTCAAAAAATGAAATTTGATGTAGATTTTTTATTGTTCTGTTTTTCTTTCCAATACCTGAAATTTGTTTCGTTTTTCGTTTCCGAAGAGTCGACGACGTTTGAAATTTATTAATAATAATAATAGCTCATGCTGAGTTCGTCACACTTTCAAACTAAAGTTTTCTATGTGATATGATATGATTGACATAGACCGACATCCAGTCGGGTCCTATTGACGTTTTATTACCCACCAAAAGGCTATTTGAGAAACTACAAAATAGAAATCATATTCTTTTGAACATAACGTGAAACAAAGACTTTCTTTTAGTCAAAATTAATTTGAATTATGAGTGTTGTCGATAGGTACCCTGTAATCAATATTGATGCTCATTTTTGCGTTGTTCCAATATTAATGTCACTATATATACAAAATAATTAAAAGGAGTCGTCTGGAATTCACAAACATAAAAAACGAAAATTTTCGTTTAAGCAAAGAAATATAAAAACACATTTCCTTTATATATTTCGCTGATATGAAAAGTCATAAAACAACTTCCTCGAAGGAAATTATATCAATTAGCCTTATACCTAAGCATACGAGTATGTGTATATGCAATGAGATGGTATGTATTCAGTCTCACGGATCTCTTAAGTAGAGCTATTTCAAAGTCGTTTAGTTTAAATGGTCCGTACTGAATGTAAAGAGAAAACGCAATAAATAACATGCGGATACCACAACTTTCATGTAACATATATTAGGGGTGTGCAACACAATATATTTATAACATAACAAGGTTCATATTCGAGCATTTGACATCGCAGCTTTACATGTATATCTTCTTTTTTTTCATTTTTTTTTTTTTTTTGAAAAAGTGCATGCAACCAACCGTTCGTCAGTCGCTGCACCAAACAAACGAATGTTTATAATGGATATATCATTCGGTTACGGGCTTGTGGTAAATTGCAGATAATCATGAACTAAAAAATGAGAATCGCGGTTTTCGTGGAAAGAATCTATTTTATGGCAAAATGCATTTAATTTAGATAACCGTTACTTGCAAATTTGTGGCGAGTGATTTTCATTTGAATACTATATAAGGACAATAAAAATGAAATTACTTATGGAGTAAATATTACTTGAGATCTAAACGTTTTGATGCTCTGAGTATCCGAATCTGGTGGTATGGAATTTTAAAGTTTAAGATTGTTATGTAAAAACAATTGGGCTTACCTAATATGAAAATTTAAAACAATTATAAATTATACTTTCAAAAATTGAATATTACGCACGAATACAAAGAAGGTTAAGCGTACAAACAAAACATGCAATAAAACATAGTAGGTATGTAATATTAAAAATAACAATTAATAATAGACACTTTGGTTCGCTACATTGTTATACGTTAAAAATTAATGTAGTGACGGGAAATAAGGACAAAAAAAAATAGTAAAAATATATTATCAGTAAAGATGTCATGAATAGTGATTTGGCCGAATACCGAAAAACCAATATTCCGTGAATCATTTGGCCGAAGCGCCGAATATTCGGCAACACTATATTCGGCTTTCATTAATTATTATGTTGAAAATGTAAATTGCAGATATTATTCTTAGAAATCAATTGCTTCTCTTTCTTTAGAATTAAAAATTTTCCTTCTAGACGTCAAAGGATGATGATATTGAGAGTAATTACATCATTGATTTTAAACTAAAACTTGGAAAAAAATGTGTTTTAATTTTATGTCAAGAAAACAATTCGCTTAGTAAATTTTTGACTAAATAAATTTTGTGTTTTTCTTCTGCTTTGATGATTTAGTATCCGGTATTCGGCTGAATACTGAATATTAAAAAAAGTAGCCGAATATTCGTGACACCTCTATTAGTGCCAGAGCTCCCAGAAAAAAGTATCTTAGTTACTTTAAAATATCTAAAAAACTATATTTTAGTTCCTTTATTTCTTAGCAAAAAGTAACTAGTATCTTAGATATTTTTTAAAAAGAATTGTATCCTGTTACTTCAAAAAGTATCTTAGATACCGAAAAGTAACTTAAATACCAAGATACCGAGAGATTAATTACAGAATTTTATTTGGTTTTATTCTTTAATCTATTTAGTCAATATATAGCTCTTATATTAATCTAATATCGTTTTTAAAATTGTTTTTTTTTTGTTTACAGGAGACTAGACATATATAGTTTTCTTTTTTCTAAATTAAGAAAGGAAAGAAATGCATTATATAATTACCTAACAACTTTACCTAATACGTTACGAAACTATGAACCGAGTATTTACAATAACTAAAAAATTTTTTAAGTACCTTAAAAAGTAACTTAGTATAAGTATTTAAGTTCCTTTTTTTAGAGTAACTAGATATCCAAAAATATTTCTGATTCTTTTTAAAAAATAAGTTTTTATAGTATCTAGATACTTTCCCAAAGTATCTTTGACAGCTTTGATTAGTGAAAAGCACAACGTTTCGGGAGAGATTTTGGCGGTATTGAGTATTATTAATAGATGTTGTTAGTCATAAATCTCTCACAAAATTGTACAAGCTTAAAAATTGTTTGTTTGAGCAGCAAAATCTGATCGAATTACTGCGATAATTTTTATTATTCATGATCTGGGAATAATTTGAGGTATGAACATCGTGACTAATGTTTCATACTTCGATAACATTTCCATAATATAAAGTTGATAGGTAAAATCACAGGAGACAAAGTTAAAAAATGTAAATATTTGAACAAACTTAGTATTATTTTTTGTAATTTTACAAAAATAGCCCTTACATGAGAGAAATTATTTTTTTAAAAACTAAAAATTTTCAACTTTCTGCAATATCAAAATTCAAAAGAAAAGTTTAATAAACTATTAATTTTTCAGAAATAAGTAATATAGTAATAAGTGCATTATTAGTTAATAAAGCAGTATAATTTTTTTAACTCCCAAAATTTAATCAAAATTGAAATAACTGCTGTATAATATTATGTATTTTATGAAATTATTATATTTTATGAAATTATATAACTTTTAATTTCCAACATTCTGCATTCATAAAATGTCAACGTGAAACTATCCAAATCAGGGTAAAATAGGTATTACCTAGATAGTTTTATTAAAGATTTCACTTTTATTTGGATCAAAATGTCTTTGAAAAATAAAATGTGCCCATTTTGTGTTGATTCAAATTAAAATTTAAAAATTAATCACGACATAAAAAATTAAATTTTGTATTTCGTTTGGCCACAAATTGTCTAAAATAATTTGTATAGAAGATAAATCATTTTTTATTATTTTAACAATCTATAAACACGTGTGTTACCGGTTTTATATTTTATAATATTTCAGCCGTATTATTATTTCCTTCGGCTATAAATTATTTATGCTGTATATACTGCTCAATTTGGTTACTTTTTTCGGAGTCAAGGTTCCATTTGTTTTTTTTTCCTTGAATCAAAATTATTTAAGTGTTTTGTTATGAAACCGAATCTGTTACTATCTCATACGGAATGATTAGATTTTCTTTTTAATATATTTATTTTACATATTTCATTTTTTGTTTCGGTTTTATCAAGTGTGGTAGCAGTAGTTAAACTTGACTAGACTAGTAATTAGATTTATGCAGTCTTTCGCATTTGCAATTGTAAAATACTATGTAAGATATGATTAGCCAATTTATAAGTAAATCTGTGCGTGCAATAGCGCAATCGTCGTCGATCAGCAAAGTAATTTAAAAAAGCCGGCGCGATATTTGGATCGACTTATATTACGTTCTCCAATGCTGTAAAGAACTAGTTTTTTACATCTTTATACTAGAAGATATCTCTCTACACTTTCAATGCTCAATTTCTTATCATAAAATGAAGTTTATAAAAGCAATTATTAGATATGATTTTTGAAAGTGTTATGACATGAACAACTGTGCAAAAATAATTACACTCACAAAAGCTTGTAAGTTATCGTTCTAATCTTATTCGTTTAGTCGGATATTTACTAATTTAATAAGCCATTCAAAATATTTTTCAAGGGTACTTTTCTGACAGCATATTTATAATAAACACAAGATGATCATAATAGATAATGAAGAAAGTGATAAATAGTTAAATAATGATTGGCGCTTTTTGTGCGTTGGGCAAACACGAGCCGTTAAGCCGGACTGTGACGTGGTCACGGCCGGGCGCGCCGTTGATAGTCTTCGGGGTTGTCCACGACGGGAACATCTTTTACACGACAACGTCCTGCTGGGTTGCCTCTCCTCACAATAATCAATTACAGCCTATTTAACAACCGTTTGACTCTGTGTGTTCTTACACATTTTTCTAATAGATCTACATTGAATATTTTCAATATATCGTATTACCTTCAATACTTTTTATGCTTATTAAACTAAGTGTTACTAATTAAAACTAATCAGCGCTACATGAAATAGAAATGTACGTATCTGACCATCTTAATGTCTACACGATAACAGTAGATGTTTTTTCTAAAGATTAGAATGGAATCAATGATTTTGACAAAGGGTCACCACCACTTTTCTAAATTTTTCAGGAGGAAGAAAAAACGATTTGACCTCCAAGGATCATTAATGTACCTACACGAAATCAATATATTTATCTTACTATTGCATCAATCCTGAAGCAATAATATGGTTTTTTTGAAACTATAGAGGTTATTTAAGATTTTTTCCGTCATTGGTGATTATCCAATGTCGAAATCAATATGGTCTATAATGGACACAATCCAATTTTTAAATGAAATCTAATACACAAACTGTGACTGCACAATACAGAATGCACAATAGTACGTAAAGTTCTAAGTAGTAACATTAATCGCTACTGTGTAAATATTAGTGAATTGACCTGTTCTTATCTACGTACACCGTAAACTAACATTTTGGTAGCACCATATAAATACGTATATTCTAAAATGAACTAGTTTTCACTATGGTTCCACTATATTAATACAATGTGTATTTTTAAGTATGCACTAACTTATAACTTGAACATAGAAAAAACTCAATCCCAAAAATTATACTCCTACCATTTCTAATGGCTTCCTATATCCAAAAATGTATTTTTGCATCCACAAATAGTTAAAAGGTCAATATTACATGCATACATACATGCATTTCATCATTACTGTCGACATATATCAGATTGTATGCAATACCATCGCAAAGAAAGAAATTATGTACTCGTATAGGTCCTTACAATACCGGTTAAACCAAGTTCTTATCATAAACGATAAATCAATAAACTAATTAAAAAGGAAATAAGCTAAGACAGTGGCTCCTAAAGTTGACTGGACTTCGACCCACTTCTAATAAAAATTTTAATCTTGGGACCCACCTCTTAGCTGTTTTAGAGAGAAGAAAGCATAAATATTGGTAATGCTACTGGAAAAGTCAAATTGATCACTTCCTTTTTTTTATTAATGTCTAATACAGTGGCAAATCGCGCATTAGAGCCCACTCAGTATTTGCTCGTGACCCACTGCTAGTTGTGACCCATAGTTTGGGAAATACTGAACAAAGGCAATGAAGAGGAGCTTAACGTAAAACATTTCAAACACAACAATTCACTTATCAAAGCAAAAAATGATCTTGCATAAATAAAATACGTCACTCAAAACTTCACCTTGTTAACACCACTCTTTCGTCATATTTTCTGGGACTCTTTAAACATTACATGACGAAAAATAAACCCCCCTTCGTACAAACGTAAGTAAATACAACAAGTTATAAGCGATAATGACGGAAATATAGACGATAAACATTTTTATATTTAAAAATATAAACCGAATAACTTTCTATCGTAACAGAAAGATGGAATGAAATAAAAATTAAAAGAACTATTAAAGTACAATTTTTTGAACAACTGCGATTGTAACGTTTCTTTAGACCTCATCGACCTACTTTATTACATCTTGTTACAGTAAGTTACCCTTGTTATGCTTCTTCCCCCTGTATGCGAACGTATTTTATGAACGACCCCTAATGCACATATGTATAAGTTTTTCAGCATATACAAGCCAGCGTATTTGATGGATTTGCATTCTGAAAACTCATCTAATTAAATATATAAATAGTTACCTTTACTATAATTAATAAATGTTGTTGCCTCTATTGCTGCACAAAATAAATACTTGAAAAATTTAGTATCCTCTATTTTCAGTAAAACCACTACGTCAAAATCCTGATTTAAACTCATTATATTTTCTCGTAAATTCTACTGATTTATTCTCATAGAGTATAGAATAGCAAAACCCCGTATTTGTTTTTGTTTTCGTTTTTGATTCTTCACACTTTAACAACCAGTTGCTTATTTTCATTTTTTTTTTTGCTAGAGGAAAGCAAAATCATCAATTAACTATGGTAATAATTAAAGACAGTCTTAGACAGTAAATGTACCTACGTAACTGTTATCAAACAGGAAAGTCTAAAATATCCAAACATTAAAATATAGTCTAACAAGAAAAAGTTGTTTCACTTAATCGATTTGCAAGTCAATTATGGCAATTATTACGTTGCTAAAAAGAAATGTTTAATTGATTCGTTGAATCAATTTTATGCATAGTTAGGTTGTATAATAAATACTTAGTTTTCATCATTTTTTCATTAGAATCTAGCTTCATACATTTCATTACACCTACTCTTGTTTAGTCTTTTTTTCCTGCTCTTACTAAAAACAAAGCTTCATTACCGTATTAGTCCGAATATAATGACATAGACTTCAAAGATATTAATTATTATAAGGATAGAAAAAAAAGATAGTTGGAATTTATTGTGATCAATTAATTTTTCCCTAATGATACCTACAAAGAATAATTGTACCAGATAAGTCAGAGAAGAGATTTATATAGAAGTTCAATTGATATGAACGAAATTTGGGCTTATAAGTCGGTAAATCTCAAAGCTTCGGTTAGCCGACCACAAGCTGTCGCTGTACAAAATTACATTTGGTCAAGGCCAATTTTAGACTGAAATTTAACGATAGAGTAGCCCAAACATAGTCCACATTTTTATTATAGAATTGAACTTTTACATAAGTTTCTCTTCTTTGAGATAAGCTTTTATTTTCCTAGATCTCGGATTCTTCTAAATCCTAGAAACTAGCAAAAGTCAATCTTTTAACGAGAAGATATTGCTAAATATTTTTAAGTCAAAAAATATCGCGTTATATTTAAACGTCTACGGTTGTTGTAAGTAAATACTGTAGCAAATATTATTTAAAGAATTTTTTCCTTCATTTATTTATAATTGTTGTAAAGTAGTGATAATATATTAATAAAATCGTAATTAATATTTTTTTATGTAAAAGTAAAAAATAAAATCTGTTATACAAATGATATCTAAACGATTTTCACAAAGATTTTATTTAACCGCAACAGTCTAATGTGTATCAAGAAAAAGATGATGAAAAAACCGACGACGATGAACCACGTGCACGTTTTAAAAAAACCACATAAATAAATTGCAAATGACTTTTGCTGTTAATAGAAATATATAAACATAGATATACGATAACACGAATTATATGGAAAAAAATAAGACATTATATACTTGAGCGGTATATATCTAACAGTCGCTTACAGAGAACAAAAATAATTAAAATTAATCACCGTGGTTATATGAAACTCAGCACTCACACCAGAAGGCTTCATTTATGTCAGGTTGTGCATAAGGTCTCTTTTTTCCTGCTTTCCTCTTTTTAATACTTTTTCTATATTTCATTTCCGTTAGTGCTCATAATGTGGCGATACATCAAAATATATAAAAGGAGTCGAGAAAGAGACCAAAAAAAAAAGATTAACATAAGAAGATATCTCAACAAAAAAACGAGTCTTATACTTTGAAATTTTCATATTTGTACGGACGATAAAATATGTTCTGTAAAATATATTTAATAACCATAATGTGATGGTTAAATTAGATAAATATTGATTGTAATTTTGACTAGGGTTATTTATTAGATAAGGGAAAAGAAAAAAGTTAATGCGTGAGAGATCTCAACGCCCTACCATAGAAATATATTACACGGATGAGAATTTTTAAGGAGAATATTTATACTCATAAATTCAAATGTAGTTATCTGATTACAAATTTCATAAAAGCTTTATTAAAATAAAAAGTAAATATTCATATACAAAGAACTTATATCTTAACTTTGATTACAATAAAATTGAAAAAAAGAACACTTAAGTCGGTTCATATTTCAAAAATAGAAGGGTGTCTTTTTTTACTAAAGGAAAATAAATCAGCATATCTACCTGTAATATCTATATATGTACTGCAATGCAGCTTTTAATCGAAATTCTTGGCACAATTTATTAAGATTAAAATTCAATAAAACTTATTTCCCAACATTTATAATCGAATTGGGTTTGATTGAACAAGACGAAATGAAAAAATAAATTGAAGTTACCTTCTAATTTTATTTGTCCTTATTGGTTTACGTAACATATAAATTAAATTGGAAAACAAATTTTGAAAAATTAACTGATTGCATAAAGGTCTTATTTTCAATGACCTTTCGAGTGTGTTTATTACATTTTTGATTGCTTTTTTTTAAATTTATTTGGCACAAAAAAATAACAGAAAAATTCGCCTTAATATTTTTTATGTTTCCATTTTAATTAAAAATTTCAATATGTAATAATATAGGTACAGATATAAAGTATAAATAATAGTATGGATCTTAAGCATTAAAAAAAAATCATAAAAATGACAAAATCGTTTTGCACGTGTATACGATACTACTTTTTTGTTCTTTCAATGCTATCGGATAGTATAACCGATTTGGTTATGCACTTTACAATATACTAATATATTTAAGAGAATAATTCGAATTAAAATCCTTCTGTTCCATTTGGACCATATCTGTTGAGAGAAAGATTTTAAAAATTTGCAAATTTTTGTCAATTTTTCTTTCTATGGCCGTCATAGTAAAAGAAGAAACAAATGTAGGAAGGTACTCATCGAAATATTTGTTTACATATGTATTTGCAAGAAAACTATTTTTTTTTAATACGCAGAATTTCATACTCGGAACAAAAAATATAGTTGTAATCACAATGTAACATCGTAATCTAGAACTAAATTTATTAACTTAGTCTTTATTGTTTTATTTTAAAATTTACTATGTACATTTGAATTTTTACGTAATAACATCGTAATTATAACGAAAGGTTTCTGTAATAAATATCATGACAAAAAGTATGATATTAAATTGGAAACTTTTCTGTAAGTGTAATTGAATATACACATATACCATACACAAATAAAAGAGACAGAACTATTAATATCTCTGCTTCTGGTATGTACTTACACATGAACTATTTTCACGAACAAGTACACTTTCGCATCGTAAAAAATACAATACATTTGTTCGGATCCAGCACATAAAATCAATAACTTTTACAAAAATTACGATGTATTATTCTAAATCTTTCTATATTTTTCTACCGTGTAACGCAGGCTATAATCTGTAGAAGAGTTTTTTTTTCTTCCAAAAATACGAGAAATTAAGACTGGCTTATATGAAATTTGACTTTTGAATGCCTCAGATGCGCTGGAGACACTGATATATGTGAAGAAACCAATTTTGTCCCCAAATTGTCTTCAATTTTGGACGTTATAACTTTTTCCTCTATAGTTTTTTAGTTCGGATATTTAATCTTGGTGTAGCACTAATTAAAGGGTAAAATTTAATAACCTTAAATATTTTTAATTTAATATAGTGTACAATGTAATAAGAACATGAGATATGAGCAAAAAATTAAAAAAAATCCTTAATGGTGACGAAGATGAGATTTTAAAACGCAGAGTTTTGGTTTCCATTAAGGACTCTTTCAAATAAGCAAAAGAGAAAAAATCAAACTCAAAATATGTAGTTGGGTATGCCGATTTTGTAATTTGAAGAAATTGATAATAATTATTTATATTCTCTTTGTTTTTTTTTTTAATTTTTATTTTTGTACAACACACTTCATCGGTTCTTCGACTTCTTCAAGTACTATTATTATTCTTTTTTAATTGCTATTATAATTCAATAAACTGATAATGTTATATAAAGCAATGAAATGTAACAACAGATGACTTTTGAAAAATTGAACTTCAATAAATAAAAAATTTTAAAAAACCATTTGTAAATTCATTAGCAACGTTAAATAACTGTGAAACAATAATTTACTTTCCCAGCAAACATGTGACATTAAAGTATGTTAAAATATTTCATACACGTACATATATGTGTGTGTTAGGATTATGTTTTGAGACTAGCGAAAAAGAGAAGAAACACATTTTCTCAATTAGGTCTCATTATATATCATGAGAATTCCGACATCGTCTTTAATTTTCAAATTAACAGCCTTTTTCATTTCTATATGTGTAAAATTCTATGAATAGTTTGACTAAAAATCGGCCGAAAATAATATTTTCTTAGAAAGTGCCTCAAAATCTATCCTCATCCAATGCTTACCGACAATTATTGTTAAGTTGACATTAAATTTTATTGATCAATAAAAAAATGTTTGTGTTCGAAATGAAAGCAACACTTTATAAACCGACCAAAGTTGACTTATAATTTCGACAAATATTTTTATGATTGTTGAAAATGCTTCCAACAAAGTCGTTAAGCTATTTGTCTTTTAATTTATATGTACTTCTCATTAGTTAAGTAGTTCGTAATTTAACTCAGTTAATTTTTGACTGTTCGACAAAATAATAGATATCATTTGGTTTAAGTGCCTATTTGCATACAGTTTACTCTTTCTTAGTATTTCTTTAAATATTTTCGACACGAAAACCCAATATTTTACTGAAATTACAAATTGTTAACATTCTTTCAAGCAATTATTGAACTTTTTAAAATATTTTCGGTAAGCAAGTTAATTTTGCCTAAGGATTCATGTTTTTTACTTCTTTTTATTTGAGAAATTAAATATAACTTTTCATAAGTCAAATTTAGTTTTATTTTTATGCTAATATGTGTGTTATGTATTGCATTTTAAAATTAATTATTTTAAGTAAATTCCTCAACATGTACAATAAATCCATACATTAATCATGCTCTGTTACCACTTGAAAAAATTACATATATCTATGCGTATGTTTCTTCGAATACATTTTAAATTTTAATTGTTAAATAACTATTAATTTCCCCGGCTTGTTATTAATTCAAAGAAAAAATACTGGTACATGAAAAGATATAATTCCTTGTTTAATTTAAACCATTGTGTTTGAAAATCTAAGCAGATGTATACATGTATCTTCATGAAAAATAAAATTGTAAGTATGTACGCTGTTTGAATTATTAACATTATTTTTGCCACATTAAAATTTTAATGTTATTTGTTAGCACATGATTATACACGATTTGTTCTTTTTATAATTTTGAAAGAATTTTCGAATCAAAAATATTTTTATTTGAGAACATTTTTCGTACAGTCTAGTATTAGGTATACGTATGTCGCAATGAAAACAGATGTGGTTTATAAATAAAAATAACAAAACTGTTTAATCAGATCTAGTCTCTTTGCATTCAACTTAGGAATGCCTCAAATGCATCTAATTTAATAGTGCAAGATCAAGCTATACGATGCTTATGCCCAGAAATTTACATACATTGCATTCTGAAAAGTCAACACAAGTTATTATATGAAGATTGACGACTTTGGGTCGCATATGTGTCGAATGCCGCATCTCACAATGCCATTGAGTTATTTTCCAACAACCACAAACGAGTTAACAATGACATCAGTCCAATTATAGGTGATTTTAGTTTTTTTATATCGGAATTTTCAACAGTGCGCAATCATCGAGTTCAAGGTTTTCCAACAAGTACTATTTCTATAATAATTATCATTTCACTTATAAAATTATTCAAATCGGTGTTCGAAAAAAATCCAATATCAAAAAAAAGATAATAGACATTGAAGTATAGTAAGTTTCGTTATAAAACCATTTCTTTAAAAAAAAAAGAAGTTATTCAATTTGTTAACCATGAGAAAAAATCATGGCTGACATTAATCAGACTTGAAAAATTTTCATTTCAAACGTAAAGAATTGTAAATTTAGTCAAAAATTTTAAAAATCCGTTAGATTTATTCACACTCATTAATTTTAGCTCTAACAAGCGTAAGATCAGGAAACATAAAACTAATTATTTTAATTACGATAATTATTTGGTAAATAAATGATTTCTTACGAAATGGTTTATTGGTGAAAATTTTTCCGAAATATTTTAAAAATAACCGTTTTTATTATTATATGCAAATTATTTTCTATAGATTTCTGAAGTATTCCAATTAATTGGGTGAGCGCATATATTTTTATTGCTTTTCATGTGAATTTTTTTTTTATTATTCACATATTGGCTATTAAAGCCGTAGTTCTTTTTTCTAATTTGCTGGCATGAATCTAAATTAATTCCTTTTCTCCACTTTATCAGAAAAACATTAAGTTACAAATAGGCTTTTTGGCTTTCAAATATTTTTTTCCATATATTAAGAAAGAAAAATTATACATATGAGGGGATTAAAGTCAAAGTAGTGTAAGCCACATTTCCAGCAGTTCTGACTTAAGTCTGAAAATATAACCTAGAAGGACTAAACTGCCAAAAGAAAAGGTGAAATAAGGCAGAACATGATATAAATTTTAAGATCCTTTTTCATAAATTAAAATAAACATCAGATATTGTCGCGATTTAATATTGCTGTTGGCATTTTTATTCCTTGATCCATCAATCCTCTAATATTTATCTAAGTCACAACCATAATGCTGAACTCTTAATATTTACTTGGTTCCCAGCACAAAAGTAGGCCTTAGGAATTTATCACAATAATTCTAGAAAAACGATGTGCTTTTCAAAATGACGATTAAAAAATTTTCGCCAATCAGACTTTAACCCTCTTCATACTGATATAAAATAAATTTTATCAGTCAAAAATGAAAAAATACAAAATGTGGTTTGTACCTTTACTAGTAAATTTAGATCTCCACAATTTAAACTTTAAAAAAACATTGATATAATTTGATTAAGTGGCAAAATTTTTAACGATTTACAAAAATATTTGAAAATAAACCAAGATACTATAAAAAGAAGTACAAAAATCGTTATTTTTTCTTGATAATTTACTAGTTTACAAGATCTTTCATTTTTTGAGCAATATTTCAAAGCTTAAGTATACCTATTAATTGAAAATCACGACTTCGTATGGGCAATATAAAATATTTTTACAAAATTTAGGTGCAAAAATAGAAGTTCATCTAAATCCGGTGCTATTCCAATTCACTTACCGAACAAGTCTAATCTTATCTCATCTTAAGACTGTTAAAGATATGATAGCTTTAAAAGTAAAAAAAATCTTAATAAGTAAAAGTAATATTGAAATTAATTTTATAAAAAGTATTTATCTATCAAATATACCTATCAAATATTTATCTATAATTTTCTCTTATTTTATTCTTAATCATATGTACATATGTAACTTTACAATAATTGAAAAAGTAATAATTTTAATAATAACAAAACCACCCGTTAGCTTTTAGACAAGTGAAAAATTTGGCAACATCTCATTTTCTATTTGGTTTTTAATTTAACTTACCCATAATTTGGGTCATGAAGAAAATTTAACTATAAAAGGACAAACTACACGACATTAAAATTGACTTAATAAAAATTCACGAATTGGATACAGAAAAAAATATAAAATGAGACGTTGCAAAATTTTAATGTACTAAAAGCTGCCTTCATCAATAAAACTATCTAATAATATTTCGAAGTATAGGTAGGTGATGCTCTATATGAGGTATAGGTGAGGTATATATATATATATATATATATATATGTAATAAAACATTGTCAATAATAATGAAATGACTGCAAACCATACCATATAAAAATTTAGTGAATCTCTGAATTATTATATACATTGCAATTAAAGAATTTATTTCATAAATAGATAAACGTATAAACAGAACGAAAAAATGGGAATTTGAACTAAGAATCAATGTTTCAAGAGAACTTAATTTTAATAAAATTAAAAAAAAAAATGTTTGGTAAAATATGAGTAAATACAAAGTTCGACTCAAGTTCCTTTTAGCGACGTCAATATCTGGCAACGTTGTATTTTTTATTTCTTTGTTTCAATTGTTAATTCGCAATTTTTTATTAGTTCAATTCTAATAACGTATAATTTTTGTCTTTTGTGTCTTAATTTTTATTACAGCCCGATTTATTCGCAAATTACGAGTAGAAAATGTAACGTTGCCAGATATCGATGCCGCTAAAAGAGACTTAAGCCAAAAGTTCTATTTTTCGCAGTTTTATGTTTATTCTTTTTCAATTTAAATGTTTTATTAGAAAAATGGCTTATTCATTCAATTTATAACGTATGAACTATCAATCTGAATTGGATTTAGAATAATTGACAATTACTTAGTCGGTTTATATTCCATAAACGCAATATCAATGTCATTATACCTATTGTAAGTATCTATAGTTATAAATTGACTGCTTATTTTGTTATTTTTTCCAATAAGAAATATTTTTTATAAAAATCATGGGAATAAATTTCTTGCGACCTTGATTATGAACCTCTGATATCTACATACAACTGGTTCAATACGACCGAAAAAACTTATTGTTCCAATTATTATAAAAAAGATATTTTAACTGTGGCTCGAACCGAAGAATATTTATTTGAAAAAAAATAAATTTAAAAATATAAGAGGTTTGAATGATACCAGGTAAAAGCAATTTAGTTAATAATTTAAAACAAAGAATTACAGCCGCTGCCGACGGTGATTGTTCTCGATCCTTTCCAGAGTTCCCGCGTACAATAATTCAGTCAAAAGAGTTTCATTTACTACCTAGTTAGTTCTCCGTAAGTTTATTTAAATAGACAAAATAAGTAAAATTAAATTTATTAAAACTCAAATTCAATTTGTCTAAACTCTAATGACGAACCTAATTGATCTTAATTGACTGTAACAAACACGCAAATAATTCAATCAAATATAATAATACATCCATAATTGATATAAAACATTAGTTCTAAACAAAATTTTCAAGTTATATCATCACCACGAATTATAAGTTAGGACACTTCATACTAAAATATAATTATAAGTTGAAAAAAAGATTATTACTTAATTTTGACGGTAATATAAAAATTTAACTCATCCGTTAAATTAAGTCAAGTACATCAAACAGAAAATATAAAATTTTTTCACTCCTTTCTCAAGCTCAAGATAAAGACCAGAAATTATCTCATAGTCGACGGAACAAGTCGATATCCTCATATTCATTCGAAACCAGGATCATTATATTCGACCTCGTCATTATTACACTCAACAAAAATAACACGCAATACTCCAAAAAGAATTCTTCAATCGTATATTCTCTTTTGTACGAAGAGAAAATTTAAATTGGATATTGTTGTTGGTACTTCTAAATGTATGTCTATATGGGTAGCTGGTGAAGGAAGCGAAAAGAGATGTTAACAATTGAAAATCCAATGTATATTTGTGTTGTATGTTGTTGAACAATTTAATCCGATTAGGAAGTATATCCCTCTGTATTGGAGACCTTTTCGAAAATTGCTCCGAATCGGCTTAGTGGATGTTTTATTTGAACTTATTTAAGCTATTATGGATTTTGTGACAAAAAGATGTCAACCCATCTCTTTGCCAATGTGTCTAAACAGGTATTTTTTTTTGGAACTTTCAGATTGAAAATCTATTGAAAAGTGGCATAATTTAACTCAAAAGGGCTAGTGATGCGAAACGTTTTATACAAATGGCATTTGACAGCACTTGACAATTATTGACCTTAGATGTAAAATGATTCCTTTTCAATAGAAACAAATATTGTAGTGCTGCAGCTTACTAGTAGGTATATACGTAAAACATTTTTTTTGAATGATGAAAATAATCAAAGGTGTTAGTACTTAGTGAAAATTATGTTATTAGACAAGATAGGTAGGTACTTAGGTATCAACTAAAGGTTAGGAAGAGGTTTAATAAAAAATCAATCAAAAAATATGTTAATCGATTTTTTGGCTGTAAAAAGCGACTCATTTACAATCTGTTACATACTGTGTCATTATAACAAAGGCATCAATGACGAAAACTGAAAAAGACTAATATTTAGTTGAAAGATTTGAGTGCTTTGAACAGCATGCGATCTATTCACTGAGGCTTAGGTTCTCGGCAGGGAACGTCACACAATCAACATAATATCAACAACGTTCACAGCATGACGTCTTTTTTACCAACAGATTTACACTATTATGGACAGTTTTTCTTCATAGTACAATGATTAGCACACATCCGATACATTTCAGAGGAAAAAAATAAAATTTGATCTAATATTTTTATCAATTTCTTACTAAATTGTTTATGATTGTCAAAAATGCATACAAAAACACGGGTTGCACAATTTTCTTTAGTCAAGACCATACAAGCATGATTATTATTATTATTTATTCATTTTTTGGAGAATTCATGGAAAAGGTAAATTCTACTAAATTACAAAAGTTTCGAAACTAGTACTCACATTATTCTTATTGAGATTCATATTCATATTCATGGTCATCGCTGGGATTTGTGAACCGTAAAGTTGGCCGGCCGTCGGGGTCATGTCCGTCAGCATCTTGTATTTTTATTAGGTATGCGTTTCAAGTAAACCCAAAAGTCATAAGTGCGAAAATGTCACTACCACAAACCACAAATACCTATTTAACCGAATCGAAATCTTTTAGCGAAAATGAAAACGTTCCGAATTATGCATTCGTTTTTTTACAAATTTATTATTTTAACAATGAAATCTGGACCACTTGAGAAACATACACATCACAAACTGATTCCCTCGAACAAGAATCGAACAGTGTACTCGATAATAATAGATAATGAACAGTTCCAAGTATGTTTTTCCACGGGGAACCCCACCCAGGCATTTTCAATTGGGCGGAACAAGACAGAGCTGCCGACCAATCCGTACAAAAGCCATTTACCGATTCGAAACCACGCCTGAATTTTTTTAGTCCCCTCTTTCTGAAATGCCGAACCGACAACTTGTTGTAAACGTGTATATGCACCGCTTCTCTTACGGGGAATTCCCCGTTCATGCGCGTCATGTAGAAGGGGTATAACGCTTGCGCTTGACTATAAAAGCTGTGTATTTTATATACAAAACATAGATATAGCTATAAACACAGTTAACATGTTGGTACTAACTAGCTTTAATATACTTAGTCTATCTCAACAGAAACTATAGGTAAGTATATTGGAACTTTTATGTTCCGTTTACTCAACTGCTGTAATAAGAGAAAATTACCCCTTCATATCCTACCTATTTTATTTATATAACTATTATTATAAAATGAAAGGAATTATTAGTGCATCGTATAAAACAAATAGTACACCACACATCTTTCATTCATTCTTGTAATTAACAATTATTGTCTTCAATAAATGATTGCACAGACGTCCTTTGTAACATTTAGTATTTCTCCTTTGTTAAAATATTTATCATTGTAAAGGTATTTACTTAAATAGATCAATATTGAGTATAAGACTCGCAGTTCTTTTAATAAAAACGTCAAATTATAATTAGGATATTTCATTTACATGGAATATTTTAATTAGTCTCTAGACTATAAATTTTATGATTTATAAAAAAATGTTTATTTGATCCTCTTTAACCAAAGCAGCTACCGATCGCATCTTATTTATCTTCATTAAAAAAAAGAAGTAATTTTAATAATTAACAATAACTTTACCAAGGAGTGATATATCAATTCTCGACGGTATGAAAGATAAATAATTTATTTATTATTTCCTAGTCACAACTAATAGATTAATGAATAATGATGTAGGTATGTCGTAGATAAGACTCAATTTCTTTATTTATTTCTCGATTGCTACTCGTTTTAACAGTCTTTGGTTGTCATCATCAGGTATCTAATGTTTATTGTGTCCTATGAAAAAACAGAACAAGAGCAACGCAGTACAAATAATATTAATGTTCTTTAATATTCTTTTCATTTTTTTCCTGACATAGGTAGATAACTAGACTCTTACTTATCAATTTTATTTTCGAAATTTTGTTAATTTTGTTAATTTTTTTTTATTTTTTTTAAATTCATGTGTTTCCGAGGTATACGACATGAGTAGGTACCTATAACTAGTTTAAAAAAATATTTTAATTGAACTTAACTCAAAAATTAAACCTAAATTTGAAATACAAGTTGAAAGCTCAATGACATTGCCTTGCCAATCTTTAAATAGATTTGTCGTATTTAATTGTTGCAGGAAGGTTTCATGAATTAGAAAAAGGAATCTAAACTTATAAAGTAGATTCAGTGCATTTATATATAAGCTAGAGTCAAAGACGTTTCTTTATCATTTTAAAGTTCTGAGTCCACTCTATTTTGTGTGTACCTATTTATAGCTAGCAAATGTTTTTAAATTTTAGAGACATAGCGTTATGGAATCTGTTTATTGAATCTTCATTCTACCAATAACTGTTGATTGGCTTGGTTTATTTCTATATTTGGTAAGATTGACATATGCATTTGGTTTCTGTTTTTTTTTTTCTGTCAGGTTCTCAAGTAAAACATGTTGTCAATATTTTATGAAAATAGTAATTTTAAAATATAAGTAGGCACTACAGTTTTAATAGAATTTAATAAATGACATAAGCCTTGAAAGAATCTTTTAATATGAACTGAAAGTTTTAGATAATATTTTCTATATTGCTGTACTAATAGGAGGAAACACCTGACCAGCGTAGTTATTGTCTTTACTTCAACTTATAAGGTTTTTGTTAGAGTAAAAGCACTAGGGGTGATTTCAAGTGGAAGTAATATGCAAGTTCTGGTATTCATAGAGACTTAATCAATTGCCTGTTGAGATATCTGAAAGCATGTCTTCCTAAAGAGAAAAACCAGTGCATCCATATCCAAGCAAATATTAACCTTAAATCTTTATAAAGTTTTCAGTTTTACGAGATATCCTCCTCTTTCTTTCAGGTAAGTGTGCAACATTGTTCATAAAAAACATTGATATTTTTAAAAGTGAAACATCGATGTTAAAAAAATCAAAGTTTATGAACGATATATCGACATTTTTCGATGACTTTTACTACCATTAATATATATTTAAATAAAATATTTCTAAAGAATAATATACGATACCGAAATTGTCTTCGTCATATCCCGTCTATATTGTCTCCGTTTATAATCTAGTGTTGTTGGATTACAATCTAACCTACCTAATCAACCGTTAGTTTATAATCTCAAGCATTATAAACTGACGACACAAATCTACGTTTGTGACTGAGGGAGGTATCTACTTGAGTGTACCTGTAGATCATAAACAGTGCTACTATAAAATATTGATCATAAAATATCGTTCATGAAGAACGATGTACCATCGATGTTTCGGGTTTCAACATCGACGTTAAAACATCGATGTTAATGAACGATATATCGTTTGAAAAAATCGATGTATCGTTTACATCTCTACTCACAGGTACACAAAAGGTAGCACATTAGGTGTAAAAGTACACGGAAAAAAATTATAGGAAAGCTTAGGATAGGTAATACATCGTAATTTATGTAAATCATTGTTGCAGTGCTGGACCCAAATGAACGTGCTGAAATTTTTACAATGTCACTATTTGTTTGCATATGCATATGCTCGGTTGCATATGTTCATTGAAAAGCCAGACAGTAGGGGCAGAGATATTAGTAGTATTTTTTTACTTGTTTATGGAATATATATGACTGAATATGTATTCACTTGCACCTAAAGTTACAGAAAAATTTCCAATCAAGCAAATGTGTCCGTTTCCAATCCAAGGTAACATCTTAATATAGATAAGTATTTTATTTATTTCCGAATCACAATATTATTATCTATTGAGTAACATCTTCCTTTTTGTTACGGTATTTATCACAGAATAGTGTCGTTATTAGTATTTACGATGTTAAAACGTAAAAATTCAGATGTACAAAGTAAATTTTTAAAGAAAACATTGTAAATACAAGCAGTCTAGTTCTAGATTACGATGTTATATTGTAATTTAGACTCTATTTTTCGGGTAATATTTTTGAATAATTTAAGAATAATTGAGTAGTATTCAATTTATAAAGTAGCGACAAATAAACAATTACAATGTTGTTTAGTGCTATAAGTACTTTAAAAATGCTTTATTACCTTTAATGAAATGCTTAAGTTTCTGATTAAAAATTTAATGAAAATTGGGACCATTTTTTTAGGTTTTCATTATTAATTATTAATGTGTTCATTATGAATACGTTTTTCTCCGATAAACGAAATTATAATAAGCTTTGGGTATAATTATTAAAATCATAATAGAATGTGTGAAGTGGTTCATTTTAAACTTGAAATGGATTTAATTTTGTTCCCATTCAATTAAAATTGAACTTTATTAATGAAATAATAATGAATAATAAAATGAATTATAATATAGGTATACCAAAGACTTATAATAAGAATAAAATAATCAATAAAAATTTTTTGGAAGAAAATTTACAATCTAAAAGTTATACGCAAATATATTTACCTATTAATGATGGGAGTTCATATGGTATATTTTTGGTTTATTTATATACCTACGTATAAACACCTAAAGAATTTTAGAAGGATAGTTGATCCTAGTACCGAGTTTGCAGTATTATTTTCCTAAAAATATAATTGTAGAATATAATCATATAGGGTCATGTTACTGACTCAGTAGTAGAGTAAATTTTTTGAACCATAAAATATTCTGTTCGGAATTTACTCATTTCATGTAGATTTGGGTATAAATAATGTATTGTGTTGTGTTGTTACAAAATATAGTTTTGCAATGAAGACAAACAAAATATTTTTCCTTTCTTGATAACTTATAAGATTCCTACTTATATTGAGTTTCAAAAGAAATATGAAAGTGATGAAATTTCGATTAAAACGTATAGTTGATTTCACAAATATATTTTAAACTCCATAATTTATAAATGCATAATTTGTTATACAAAAATAGGTATAAATAATATATGTTTGTAACAACAAAAATGGTAAATCTGAAAAATAAACCATCTTCAGTTTCAAAGCTCACAAAATAACTCAATATAGATACCAATTTTTTTAACAACCTTCAAAAAATTTCCCATAAAACAGGTTTGATAACCAAAGAAAAAACCTCTTAATTTACCTTTTGATATTGAACTACAACAATTTAAGTTAATAACAGGACGATTTTTTCCAATATTCTAAATTAAATCCAATTTTAATGGCGGTTCAAAAACACAAGTACTTTTGAACTTTCCCATGAAAAATGTGTTAAGAAATTCAATTAATAATCTAATGCATAATATTACCGAAATATATATTTTAAAGGGTAGATTATCGTGATTATTATGAAAGTAATGATTAAAATGATCATTTTTATAACGATGATGACTTTTATAATGACTTGGGTCGCTTGGACCTAGCGAGTTAATCCGACCACAAGGACTTCGGACAGATAGACTCAAATCATCAATCCAAGACATTTCAGTGGCTGGTGCGGCGCCAGCATCCTACAGGTTCGATTTCAGATATAATTTAATTAAGGTATATTTATGAGGAAACGGATTTTTTCCTCTCGAGTTTCAAAATACAGATAATCATAGCATTGATTATTAATGATTTTTTTGTCCAAATGTGATTTTAAACGGGAGTATAAAGCTTGTTATAGCCAATAATATGAATGATTTGTGCAAATCCGCCTCTGTCGTTAAGGGCCAAAGCATGATGAGCCATTTTTTTTATATACTTATGTATGTGAAGGTAAAAGTAATAATCTCTAATGCGTTTTGGTTTGGTTGCTGAAAGATCACGACGACGACGACGCGACGTGGACACAACAAGCGGACGGTTCGGCGACTCGGGTGGTAATTACAGACTCAGAAAAATCAGCTGCTCTCTGGGTTTTGATCACTAGCGAATCATCATGAAAGGTTCATTACGTTCGCCTTTCTTACCGCAATGTTTATATTACAGATACGCTAGGTAGAAGTAACTGAAACCTCGTTTAAGACTTTTATGTTTACGCTTTTTCGATTTGTAAGCAGCAAACTTGGTATTTATGTCGTTCACAATGTCTAATTTGATGATAGACGAAGGGCGTCATGCGACTAGAATTTCACCCTCACAACATCATCTTCACCAGTTGTACCAATTAGCCAGAAATATAATTAAACAGATTATGAATTGACGGCTTATGTGGGCTGACATTTACTCACGCCATAAGTCACGAATACTCTCTTTCCATATTTTGTAATGTACAAAGTTTCTAGTGAAGCGATAAAGTGCATTCGGTATACTATACACGAGTAATTTGTAAAGTCAATTGATTTCTGTCTAATGTTTTCCTCTTGTTACAACTTTGATAACCAAAGGTTATAATTAAAAATAACTTACTTGTAGTTTATTTCATGGCTACTTGCGATGCAAAATTATATACCTACTCGTTCAAATAAGGTGTAATCTGCTTAAATATTTCACACGTGCAATACATGTTAACATTTTATCACATTTAAAATATCTCTTAAAATATAAAAAAGATAAAAATTATAGGAAGAAATCATACCCGGGTAAGTATATTTCTTTTTGTAATATAAAGAGTTATTTTTACATATTTTTTTAAATTTATTTTTCACATGTGACCTCTACATACTACCAGTAGATGCAGTATCTACCATAATTTAGGTAGTAGTAGATATTAATTAGTTGTGATATTAAATAAAAAAAAATTCCAAAACTAATTTTATTTCAACTTTTGAAAAAGAGTTAAAACTTATAGTACCTTTCTTCAACCAGTAATCATGTTACATTACAAACAGAAGTGCAGAATACAATAATAGCACTTGTCAAATATTCCTTCTTCTTCCCACGAGGTGTACTTATATTTTTTATAGTACTTTTTTTTTCTTTGTTCTGGGGGTCTCCCTGAAAGTTTCTCTGCGCTGCATCCTAAAAGGACTATTGCCTGCTGCAAAACTTTTAATCAAAAGAAATACAAGCAAATCTATAAAGTTATTTAAAACTAATTAAAAGTTAAAAAATGTCGAAAAATGCTTATTTTTTCTTTCTATTTTTGATTTTTTAATTTTTTAGATATTAGATTTTATAGAAGTAAGATAACTATTGCAAAAACATTTGAAGCGATAAAAAAATCAAAATTAAAAAAAAGGGTTCACATACCTATTCATCGAAATAGGAATATCTACCAGTTTACTGTCCTTCGTGAGTCTTGAATTATCCCACACATCTCCCCCCCCCCATCTCAGTGTGATTGTTTACCTCGCTACCGAATCATCTTTGATATTTCTAGGGTTTTGTGCTTTTATAATTTTATTATGAATACTGTATACCTACAGTAGTGTTTAAAATGTGTGTAAGTTGTATTTAAGTAACCAAAATACAACTAATAAGGCCAATTTATTTCTTTCATTATGTTATTGGAAAATATTTGTTATTTCATTACATTTTTCTTAATCAAAAACACGTAAAAAACAACAACTGGGGTGGCATATTAGAGGCTGGAATGGATTAAAAGCACTTTACTTAATTTTAATGCTTTGAAAATGGCTATAAACAAATTGGCAAATGAGCAAGGTTACGGAATGAATTAAACTCGTATCTCGAGGTATCATTGTAAATCGGAAAATTAAGAAGTTTTTAATAAACGAGTAAGTAGTAAGTACATATGGAAAATTTTTACAAATCAAACACGTGGAGAAAATGATAAAGTTCTTCTTTCAGGCAAGGCTTATTTAGAATCTCTTGACATAGAAACAAATTTGACCGACACTTTTGCTTACAATAACTGTTGAAATTATCCCAAAAAATTATTATTTTATCATATAAATTTTTCACTTAATTATAAAATACATTAGGTATTTTATATATCGTGAGTTTTCAGTTGCAACTAACTTAAAACTATTCGCGATTTTTGCTGGATTATTTCTTAGTCTGTTTGTTTGCCAGGAAAGTACCTACATAAAATGAATTTGTATACTGTGGGCTTATTTTAAGTACGAAAACTATAGTTGAATATTCAGTATGTCTGTATTGTGTATATTTATTGATATGGTTTATTATTCATCATCATTTATGCAATATTAATTCCGTTTCTGTAGTTTATCTTCAGTTTGGTTTGGTTCCGAAGATTTGGTGATTTTTTTTTATTGTAAATTATTAAAACTTTGTTTTTTATTTTTTACATCATTTCGCAGTTTATTACTGCTTTTCAAGCGATTTTAAACAATCTTTTATTTACAATTGCTTGAAATAGTTCTATCACTTGAAACAGTAATAAACTACGAAACTTTGCAAAAAATAAAAAACAAAGTGTTAACTATTTAAAATAAAAAGATATTTTCAAATTCTCGGAACCATAACAAATTGGAAAAAAAATTATCATTATATGTAATAAGGAAAAAAATATTCAAACTCTTCTACATTTTTCAAGTCCTTAATTGTGGAAAATACGAAATGTAAACACATTAAACAGCATAAAATATTGTCAAACTAAGCTTAGATATTTCACAACCCCTATTTTGTTCCAGTATTGTCTAATACTTTGTTATAATCAATTCCTTATTACAAACTATAACTTGATTACAAATAATGGATTTTTATGTCTTCGACCAATTTCTGATATCTACACTCTGTAGTAACAATGAATGTGAAAAAATCGTAATTAAATGTTTCACCGAGAGTATATAATACAACCTCTTATTATAAGCCTCAACATCGTTTCGTCGTTCATCGTTGAAATGTTCAAGTGCAAACATGGAAACAAATATAGCGGCGATTTGTAAAGTTAGATGTACGTGTGTATCAATGATTTAAATATCTCGTGAAAAGATAACACAAAACATGAACCGTGACTGGGAACATTAGTAAGCGAGGTGTGTAAACTCATCAATTAAACAAGACTGTATACCTGATCTGATGTTTTTATGTATATTTCGCATCGTTCGTTTCGGCCACTATGATATCATTTTGATCAAACTCCCAATAATAAAACATTGTCTATTTCAGAATTTTTTCAATCTAAGGTGTGGCTGAAGACCCTACAGAATAAATCATCACAGATAAAGAATAAAATCTATTACATCATATTATGCGTTATTCGAAATAAAAATACAAACATGATGGAACTGTAGGTGTTAGGGGAAAATATTTTCTTTCTTATTCACAGTAATACCTCATGTTAGGTTGGTATACTCAAAAGAAAAAAAATATTTGGAACTTTAAATATAAAACTAAAGTTTAAGTAAGTTTTGGCTTAAAAATCGTTACTTTTGTCATCTCTTGTTAATTTAATTTAAAACTGTATTCAAACACTCAGTCAAAACTGTTAAACGATCGTTTAAAGAAATGGTATCTATATTAAAGATACTGTAATGATTTCTAAACTTAATAAAGTTTTAAGCGTTTTAAGCATCTAGGTGTTAAAGTTGAACGTTTCTGAGCACATGTCTAACATATAGCTATAACAAATCGTAGCTACTCGTTACTTGCTAACTGGTAGATACATTGATTGATTCAGAATAACGAATCGTAGTATACAAATTTATTTCGGAGCTCGTACGTTTCGTTACTGGTATGGTTCTTATTATGTATACACATATAGGTATGCCAATTAATATGTTTAAGAAGTCGATAAATGAATAATTTTATGAAATACAGTAGATACGAAGAGTCATACTTGTGCGTGAATTGGAACAACTAGAATAGAAGTGCAGTATAGAGGACCCATGTTTAACTTTTTTTGACTTCCTAATTGATTCGGAGATCCTATCTCTCTCCAAATGTCATTTCATTTGAACGAATTCGGTTGAAAAGGTCGTTGTCAGAGGGAAATGTTAAATAGATTCCATACTAATCGCATGATCAACTTAGATAGACAGAGATAGAATCTCAGAAATTTGAGCTGATCTGTTGAGTTCACAGAGGTGTAGTGTAGAGGACTCATGTTTAACTTTTTTTAATCTCGTGTTCGATTTGGAGATCCAATCTCTCTTCAAGGTAGAAAGAGATAAAATCTCCGAAAATGTTAGACCAAGAAGAGCATTGGTTGAATACTCTATACATGAGTACTCTATACTACATCTCTGTGTTACCTACATGAAACGATGCACATGCGCACATAGGTTTAATCATTTGAAATTCATTTGTTACAACGAAAAATGTAACAAAACAGGTTTGTTACATTTCAATATGGAGTTTTCGTTTAAACTTTGATTCAAATTTATGTTTATAGTTTACTTTTGAAAATTATATTTCATAAATTAGACTTCCTACAAAATACTTTATTTGCAGTTAAAAGAGGTTAATAATTTTAATTTTAAGAAAAAAATTAAAATTAAATTTTAAGAAATTTTGATGTTTCAATAAAGTAATTAATTTCTTTTTTTTTTCAAATAATCTATTCAAATGTGCGTTGTAATACTTATTAAAGTAACTTGCCATACATGTGAATATGTTACTGTTTGTTAGTGTTCAAGCATAACTGAATAGTCTAAAGTATGGAGTAATATAATGATATGAAAATAATGAATATTAATTGTTTAAATAACGATTCATACGGGTTTTCAATGTCTCGTCACTTGTACAGCTTGTCTAATATAATGTAATGCTTATAATATATTTTCGTTTTTTTTTATCCAACGACAAGTGCAACTTCCCGCGTGGTTGAGGTCTTCATTTCAACATCACTAGTCCTTGGTAAGATCCTTAAGTTCTCCATGGTTCTCTAGTTCTCCAGGTAATCCATCTCTCTTTTGAAATATTCAGAATTCTAATCCTTCTACCTTTTTTCTTTGATCCTTCCAAACTTCTACAATTTCTATATGAGCTTTTGCCTCCTTAAAATGCGACTCATCCAGCTAGCTTTTATTTTTGTTCCCATATCTATGATTATATAATTAGTAATGATTATTACGGTTTAAAAATAAAGAATTAGTTAAAAATTATAGTTCATATATTTATCGGTAAATTTACTTACAAATTAAATTATTATTTATTTTCAGGGCCAAATATAGGTAACTAACTTTGTTGTATTAGGAAAATTTGAAAAGATAAACTGATAATGCTAAATTCCTGTCGCTTTCATTTAATTTTGAATATTTGAGAGAAAATTACATTCTGGTAGATTTCAATTGATGTCGATAGATAAATTAGAGGTAAAGAATAACTTTCAATTTATAACTACGTTTATTACTATTGGTATTCGGTGATGTATGTTAAGACAGATATTTAAAGATCACGCTGTGAATCGTATTACGATTTCGTGTTGATTAAGTGTAAGCAAATGCGTAAATCGCGTGTTTAACAAAACATATAAAAAGATATGTAGTTGCATTATATAATGACGAGCGATGGCACCAATTAGAGGGTGAGAACGCTTCTAGCGTTGGGTGTTTCAAATATGGATTTATAAAAATATCAGCCTTAATAAAATTGAATATAAATACGCTAAAAATACAAACTAAAACCAAGGGATATATATTAACAAAGAGTTAATTGAATAATTTAGGACAGATAAGCAAATCCAGTCAATTTCAAAATTGAATTTCCTGACACCTGTGCCTCTCAAAATGTGTTCATGGCTCGAAACGAATAATTCAAGTAATTGTTTTTTCTTGACTAACTCGCGTACAAATTCGTTTTTTTTTATTTTATTTTTCTCGAATGTAGAAGATATAATCATCCAATTCCAAGTAAAAATCCGAAATGAGAACAATAGCCCTTGTTTTAAATTAATGGGTAATAGTTCCGTTGATTTTTTAGAATTTCCATCCAAAACTTATTCGAAAATTTGAATACAGAAAAAATCAGCAAAATAGTTGTTCTGTGTTTAACAATAATTAACAAAGCTATATTATTATGGAAAAGCTTATGTACAAGAGCTATAATTTACTCATAGAAAACAATAATAATAATTGACAAAGTGTTGAGAGTTTATACATATTTTGAAAGTTGAGACATGAATAAATTAAAGTTGAGTAATATAAGAGATGCATAAAGTTCGTGACACTAAGATACCAAAGTAATTTTCTTTGACTTAATTATCATAAATAATTGTCAATTTCTGTAGAATACATCGAAAAAAATACAAACCTTAGCGGAATAAATTGAACTTTTCAACTTAAAAAACTCACAATACACTAGGCTTGAATTAAATGTTTATATTATAAAAACGTAACTAAAATGACCTCATCACACATGAAAATGATTAGGTACAATAAGAAATTAAAATGATGAAAAATTCTTTTGGATAATTTCATGGATATTATAACGAAAAGATTAAATATGCTCAAATATATTAAGATAACAAAAATAAAAATGCGATACACTCAGTATTGCGGACATTATTTTTAATATTCTTGAGTGTCTTAGGTCGGATGAATCACTTAAATTGATGTTCATGAACAATACTGGTTTCCACTCCTCGATCCAATTATCTTTGCTTCAAAGCAATTTTATAAACTTTTTAAAACCAAAATAACATCATGTAGATATTCAGTTTTATAAAATGTTTTCAAGTAACCAAGATTATTTTTTACAGAAAAATTAATGTTCATGTTTGTTAACCAAATTATTGGTAGGTGTAACCAAAATAGTGTAGATAAAACTTGGCTTCATAAGTACTGCTAAAATTTTATTATTGATAAAAGTGCATATAACACTACGCACAATGCAAGGTTGTTATTGGGGAGTAAGTATACAAGTGAGTTTGTAAATATATTCAAAAATATTTGGAGTATTTTAAATGCAAATAAATCATACAACAATTTTTTTGATTCTACCATTTAAATTTTTATTGTTTATTTACCGTATACTTGAAAATTTATAGGAAATTCTACATAATTTTTATGGCAATTACAAATTAATTATTAAAATTAGTTTGAATAAAAAACCATTCTTTTTTATGTTTCAAAAGTATCATTTTATCTTATTTTTTTACCTCAGAGTTACACAGACAATGTCGGTACCACTTGTATTGATTGTAGTTCTTCTACACCATTGTATAGCGATTCATTGAAAAATCTTCTTTCCAAATTTCACATACACACAGCAGGTACCAGTAGACCCTAAACTGGAAATTGTGAAATACAAGCAGGACAAAATTTTGAAATTTCTTATAGCATTAAAATAAATATTTTACTGAGTTCCACGTCATAAATATGTATATCTTTATAATTAAAACTTCAAACAGTAATAACATCAATATAATAATAGCCAAATTTATGTATATATGTCGGCGAAGACAGAGAACAAACAATATAAACACATAGGTGTGAGTGAAAACAATCATGGTCTCAAATTTGAATTGATTGTTGATATGGTTTCAACTGTCATTTTAATTTAATTCATTTACCAATTTTTGTCAATTTGTCGACCATTTGTCAGCCGTGTCGGTGTTGGACTGTGAATAATTCACAGGAAGTTACTAGTTTGAGTATATTTAAAAGAATATCTTATATAAAAAATGATGAAATATTAAAAACGTGAAATAATAGGCGATATACCTACTAATTGTTGATAAACTGTAAAACCGGAATATTTTAATATCGATTTTATACAATTATTTCATCTGTTTTTGTAGAAATATGTAACAAGAGAAAATTTCTAGTTAAATAAATTGTGAAAAATTCTAGTTTTAGTAAACTATAATACCTAATTTAAAAGTCTAACAAAATTTAACACCAGGGCTATGTAAAAACTTAAACAAATTTTTCTAATATATTTGAGATAATCAAATACTTCAGCGTCCATTTTGCATTCTCCTTAGAAAGAAACAACCGATCTTACCACATTTATCCCTTAAGTTGGAAAGAGTCAGCGTTTACTATTGCTTGTGCTAATCCACATAATGCAGCCTTCCGAAAAAGTTTATATACCTACGTTGCACAGCTCACAGCTAACTAAGCAGTCTAAAAAATAAAATCGATATCATTGTCCTCCCTTTGTTTCTTTCTACACATTTATTTTGCTGAAAGAACAAATATAGGCCTCTAAAATGAATTTCCTAAATATTTTTTACACAGCTTTAGCATCAGATGTCCCAAAACAGTTGTAATGTTCTTTTGGAATACCAGCTTTTGAAATACCAGAATACCAATTACAACCCCTTTTATCTAACTCCTAAACTTTATCAGTAAAAAATTGCCGATTATTTGTAACAAGTCTCGATCTAGCGAAGCTTGCAGCTGATATAATCTAGAAAAGTTTTCTTAGAAATAGTAAAATTTCATTAAGATTTTATTATAATGATAATAGATTTTTTCTATTTTAAGGGCGATACATTAGCTATATAACCTATCTATATGTAATCAAAAATAAACATGTAATGAAAACAAATTGTGCGTAACGGATTGAATAAGATATTCAATAATACTAAATAGTCAATGGACATATTATATTAATAGAGAATTAAATCCATTATGTAATTAACAAACAACAGTAGTTGTACGCCTTCAATAAATCCGAAATTGATTTAAATGGCTTTCTGTCATATATCCGAATGGCTAAGATGTTTAAATTTATTTCGAATGAAATATTTTTATTTTATTCATACTTAAAATTCAAAGGAATAAAAATATGTTTAACACCGCTAAATTAGTACATTAGACTTAATGGTAATTAAATTAAATTGACTGATTTTATTAATTGCATTCCTAATTCAGACGAGGACAAGAATAAAATTTGACAATTTACCCTAGTAACGTAAAGTTTGTCATAGCTAAATTGGGCGGATAAAAACTACGTTCACACAAGTATATGGTAGATGGGCTCTGGTTCGCCCACATTTTCATTAGAATCGTCTGAGATGCTCAATTGTATTTATGTATGTATGTATTTAAAAATCGAGAAATGGAACTGATATAGAAAGTTGATTTATTTTGTGTCAACGACACAACGCACCACCAAACGATAAAACATTAATATTAATGTATTTATTATAATGCTATAATTACAGGTTTCGGGGAATAAGTTTTAAATAATAATCATGGAAAAAAGGTTTTAATTATATACCAATCTGCAAGTATAAATGATTTATTCTAGTAACGTTCCATATACATTCGATAAAAAATATTTTAATCCATCTGTATATATATCTCTCTCCTTATGTAGACAGTAGATCTTTCTAATGGTAAAGGTGGGTACATTTTTATATATTGATAGATTTTGGATTGATAAAAAAATATCGTTTAAATTGATTGCAAGTTATTAAGTCAGACAGTATAAGAGAACCTATTAGATTTTTAATTCTGATTATATTTTTTATGGATACCTACGTTATAAATAAAAATGTTAGATTTTTTTTTTCAATTTTTGTATCGGACCATTACAGTTGTCAGAAACAAAGCCTTAGTTTTTAATTTTTTCTTATCTTTATAAATCAAATTTCAAAATTATTCAAGGTTACTATTAAAGCAGTGAAGAAGTTTGTGAAAATTAAAACTTTATATAAGTTAGAACTAAGAACTAGCGTTTTTTGAGAACTTTTTAGAACTGCACGATTTTAGCTTAATTTTTCTCAATATATGAGAAAATTTGAAATGGCCAAATCAAAACGTACACAAATAGAGAATGATTTAAAACTCAGAGGACAAATTTTAAGAAGTTATTATTGAGCCCAGAAGAAAACTTTTTTTCAATAAATCGTATTGAAAAACACCCCTTTGCCTCAGCCTCCTCAATTTTAATTATCATCGTTTATTGCTGATCAGAAACAGCTAGAAGATATTTTTGGCGTTGGGTGTAGAAATTAAAGTATCTAATTTATTAATAAAAGTTTCAAACAAATTAAAAATAATCAAAGTCACAGTCCATTAAATTTAATTAGTTAGAAAATTAAATATTAATTTTCTTTTGTTCGCTACGCTTTTCTTGTAAACAATTAGTGTAAGAAAAAAGTCTTCGATTTACGCATATGGAAAGAATATATAAATATTGGTTTTTAGGTGAAAACTTAAATTTTAAACATAGGAAGCTTAGAAAATCCATTTCTTCTTAAATAAGATTTGCATAGTTTTTGAAATGCAAAATATATACTGTTCAATACTATTTCAAAAAAAAAGATAAAGTTCTAATTTTTTGTGAGGTTACTCTTATTTTATCCTTTATGTAGAAAAAATTGGGAAAAAGGTTCTTAAGGAGAAAGTACAGCTGAAGAAATGTTATTTAGAACTTTAAAAATTAGTTTTATAATTTTACATTAAGAACTCTGCTAAGATTTCTTAAAAAATAATACTCAGCAACGTCAGTAGGTGGCTCCTCTAAGCTAGGTTCGATCCTCGTATCGAGCAAACTTTTAATATTTCTCGATCTACAGTTTTTTATTAACTCTAGAGTCGTTAAAAACCTTGAAAGTTATAAAGCGACGATTAATAACAACAACAAAAAACCTAATTAATTGAAGCTTTTTAAAATTTGGTTTAATATCTTGTTTTTGCTTTATGTAAATATTCTGATTGTCACATGCTCAATAGATATATAAAGATAGTCATTCTTTCGATACAGTCTTCATTCTACTATCTACTTAAAAAATAGTTTCAAAGTTGTTAGCACTAAAATAAACCATTAAAACTGGTATTTTAAGCTGTATTTGAATTAGAAAAAGCTCAAAGCTATTAGAGTTATTAAATACCTTAAAAGAATGAAATCGTAAAAACACAACCGGGAATGCATCACAAAATAGAAAAAGACACATACCTATAATAGTTTGTATCGTAGAATTTTTTTAGCATGTACCGATTTCTATGGTCCTAGCTTATATTCCTAAGTCCTACTTATATTCCAAAGTCTTGTTCAATTCTTTGAATATTGGTATCACTTTGAAATTTATTAAAAAAAGATGAAGTTTTATTCAAAAACACCAATAGTTTTCTTTATTTGTGAAATTTGTCATATACAATACTGGATAAGGAGTGAAATATTCAATCTATGAAAAAAATTTATTTGCACATTATAAAATTCCATTATTATGGATATTTTTTTAAATTTTAAATAAAGCAATAAATAACGTGCCTCAACGATTAAATTATTCGCGAATTATCAATGTAGACATACAAAAGATTATTTTAAGCATACCTATAATAAATAGCGGAGTGTTTCTTATCTAGTACTGTATAAAATAATAAGTGGGTGTTTTCTCACTTACATTCTCACTTAGGAGTTGTTGGCAAATACTTATATATCACCTATATTAGATAGTAAAAATAAAACAAGTTATAAAGGTATAAATATTATGTAAGTCTATTTTTAAGTTCTAGCAAGATATTTTATATTAAAGTAGCTATAATACTTAAGTTTCAAACATTTTGTAATGCTGTTTACTTTGAAACTACTTAAACTAGACAAATAAGTAGGTACTGAAGATAAAAAATTATTCACAACGACATACGAGAGCTTACAAAATAAAATATTCTTCATTAATTAAGCTATCATAAATTGCACAACTTGTTAATGTAAATTTCAATTATTTCTTTATAAATAAAATTGGCTGGTCCATAAAATGCGTCATTTTCACTTTAAAAATGATTAATTGATTTTTATTGCAAATATACCTATACCACATGAGGCTATCAATGAAAACAGAAACATTTTAATAAATGGCCATTTGGTAACATTTTAATCAAGAATTATTACCTCAAATAATGCATCTGCGCTCATTCAAATGCTGATTTTTTATAAACCCAATTAAATTAAAGCGTATAACTATGTCCGATAGGTATTTATGACTTTAATTAAAAACGATGGAACAGAACATTAGATACCACTATTGAGAATCTTTTCATTAAAAGCAACAAGAACAACAACAAAAAAAGAGTTAAATTTTGTATATAAATTAAGAATGAATCTATAACGAATTTCATAATTACAGAGCATCTATCGTTCATTATAAATATAGTCAAATTAAAGAATATTACAAGTAACTTGTTTTTTAATTAATGTTTTAAATAATTGAACATTTTATAGCAACTTTGGTTAAATGTGTTTTATTTTTTTTTTTGATTCTTACATTAAGTGTTTTCCTTGCATGAAATGAGCTTTCTTTTTATTAATTATACGGTTAATTGCTGAAATATTAGTTGGAAGTAATACTTCAACTAAATATGGGCGTTACGTGACGACGCACAAGTAAAATTGTCTCCATTTCCTTATAAACGAAATGTACACCCACTTTAATTTAAATATGTCAAATTACTGACAAATCGAGGGGTCAATATTGTGTATTAAAACGCTTACGGACCCACCCCACGAAAAAGTATACCGCACTCATTCATCATTTAAATGTTGTGCATGACTTTGTGTTAATGAATTGTATATGAGGCACAAGCATTTTGTTGTTGGGAAAATAGGAGGCGTTTTTTTATATTTTTTGTGTTTATAATTTGATTGTATGTTGAGTGAATTGTTACTTTTGAAAATAATGAATGATTAAATCGAAAATTCAATTAAAAGCTCGCAGTTTTGAATGAGATTGATGAGTCGGCAGAATTGGTTATGGAGGCGGTTTTCCTCTATTCAATCCAAATTGAAAACAAATGTCGGGAAAAAATAATATTATTTTAACCTTTAGTTTACTTTGCACTTTGGTAGGAACATGGAAAAAATTATACAAAAATAATAATAATAATATCGTAAAATCTATGTGCTGTATCTATTAGAATGTAGAACCTGAACTAACGTTTTATGCTTTTTACAAAGCCGCATAGTAAAATTCATTTGACAAAAATTACTACTTGAAACAGCAAACAGTCCTATTAACCCTCATAAACTTTACGGTATTTTAATAAAAAATACACATTATTCAGTGCAATAGATTTTCTCCTATTCGAAAGTTATTAATTTTTATTCGAAAATCTAAAAAATAATCACAATATGGGTTACAGATAATGAGGCAAATTAATTTTATTAATTAAATAATAATGTATGTCCTAAGATTCAATTTCTTTCTTGATTACGACGCGTTTTAACAGTTTTTAACTGCCATCATCAGGTTATGATTATTTTGTTAGTTGTAAACAAATTTCATATTAGTTGTTTAATTTAAATGAATATACAAATAATCTTTACAAATATTACAAATTTTCATATAAATTTCATATAAGTTCAATGACTTATATAATTATTATAAATCAATTACTTATTCATCACAATATTTGGCTCAAGTGTACTTTAGCACACCCACAATCTGGCAATGTTGCATTTTCGACTTTGTTTTTAATTTAATTCGCGATATTTTTGTTAATTCAATTCTAATATGGTATAATTTTCTCTTTTGTGGCTAAATTTTCATTATGGACCAATTTAATCACGCATTAAATTAAAAACAAAGTCGAAAATGCAATGTTGCCAGATTGTGGGTGTGCTAAAGTACACTTGAGCCCAATATTTTATTGCACGATTATAATGGTTATTTTTAATGTATATAATAATCTAAACCAGAAGATCTAGAAAAATGAAAAATCTTTTGGTTAATTATTGAAGGTTATGTATATGAGACAGAGCGTTGAAAATAATTTCAATTATAAAAAAGTACAAAAAATCAAACACACAAATTTATCATAAAAATAATATTATATAGTAATATATTTACATCTATTTCTTACATGAACTGAAATTTTTCTCCTTACAAAATATCACTATTACTTTAAAACGCTTAGCGATGATTTCATGACTTCTTATTGATTCATTTCTTCTGGCTGTTAACAATAAGTGGATGCTTTAACTGGTTTCAACACCCTTATAGAAGTAGTTCATGTATAAGCTCATAAATACTCAAGTAGAGTAACTCGTATGTATGCATTCGTTGAAAAGTCAGAGAGTAAGGATGGTAGTAATAGTTCTGCCTCTTTTACTTGTTTATGTTATTTATATCTAATCACTTACAATCACAGAAGAAAACAACACAAAATCGTAATTTATAAAATGCTACTTTTCACAGATAGCTATTGTTATAATTACGATATTATATTTGATGATGATATTATATTGAAAATCTGGTCCTCGATTACGATGTAACTATCGTAATTTTTATTTCTTTCGTTTATTATATACCTATTGGAAACCTTATAACTGATACTCTAAGAAAATATTTGCAGAATTGATTAATTATATTTAAAAAGATTTAAATCTTCCAAAAAAAAATATAAGTGTCTGAATTCTTAGAGAAATAAGTATGAGCCTGTAGTACTTATTAAACCAATACAGAGACTTGAAATCATCATTGAATATTCACAAAATTGATCCCTATGTACTTTTACACTTTTCATTGAATCATTTTTACAGAGAACACATATCTCATTTCAATTTTACAAATGATGATTTACTGAAGCCGTAGAGAAAAAATAAATTATGTAGTTTAATTAAACTGAAAGTAAATTATTCTTAATATGAAATTGCATGTATTTAGGTCATTGATGGATTAAAAATTCCACGAGTAGGCGCTATATATTACGCAAAGTATCTCATAACAATATGTAATTTACAAAAGGAAAACATCTTCATAAAATAGTCAACTAAAATCATTGAAACATGATATTCTAATTGAAAAATAACTACTTTGTTTCAAATTATAATGTTTAGTGTTTGAAACCTATATTCAAATCGCACCTAAATACACTCAAATTGAGAATTTGTTATGGAAATGATGGAGCCGGAGGCGGCCATGATTGATGCGCTTCTCAACGTGGTACACAAGATTTACTTTTATATCGCGCGTCGATCATACCATCATACTCACAGTATATGTATTGAGATGCAGCCCACCGTCAAAGTGATTTTGACTATCATCACTAAATCTCAATTAGCATAATGTCTTAAAACATATGAGCAGTTTCGAAAGACGAAATTAAGAATGCACAAAATATTATTATAATATCATATTATATTTTCACACTTCAACTGGGTTTCTATCATACTATTATAATTAATGTATTAGGGTACTTTACAAAATAACAACTAAACTACAATTTAAACATACTGAAAATCAGATATACTACAAGCAATTATTGTGCTTCTGTGTATTTTCTTAATTCAAATTTTAGTGACACAGTTTTACGATTTTTGATTCATAGTAGTAACTATTTATAAAATGTTTATTAATTTTATGCATTTTATCAAGAAATATGATATTAATTAAGTGTAAGTATTTAACTAGTACCTACTAACCTTAGCTACCGAGGTAGACGTAAAAAGGTAATATATTTACAAAACCATTTAATTTTGGTGAAATGTGGATTCCATTCTAAAAGAGTTTCATCAAAAGTGTTTCCGGTAAATTTTTATAAAATACATATGCACAAAGAACTTTAGTTCATAAGAAAAGAGGCATAGAAGGTAACAGTGCAAGATTTTTTTAATGTATGGACTTTATTTTAAATGAAAAAAGAATAATACATTTTTTAACATGTTCATTTTCTTTGTATAGCCGGTTATTTTTATGACTAATCATTCCCAGAAGTTAAGAATAATTACTACATAAAATATGATTATTTTCAAGCTTTTTATTGCAGGTTTGACATGTATACTAAAAACATAGAAAATAATATACTTGTAAATTGTATTATTATAATAAAATTTTTTGAATGAACAGCTTAGTAATCCACATTATATATATGAATTTATATATCTTGAGTGATCTAAGGTCTCCCGACCACATCAAATTAAAACAACCGAAATTTTGTGATAGTACCTTTAGGTATTATAAGCCCAAGCAAAAAATTAATGTTTTTCAGAATGTTCTTTGAAGATTGATTTAAGAATGCCTCCTGTATATTAGCGTGTCTTTCCAATTTCGGAACATTTTCTTAAAATTCTTTTTAATCATTGTTTATGCCCTTCTTAATCACAATATTTAGTCGTTGAGTAAAGTGTAAGAGCAATTGAGTGCTACAAGTGTTTAACAAGAAAATAAAAATGTTTCTTTTTTTAAAACGAAACGAAATAGCTACCAAAACCCGTTTTATCAGCTTAGTATTCTAATTTCAAAATATTTTAAATCAATTGCAAAAATAAGAAAACGACAATCACAAACTTTAGGAACCATAGGCCAACTTTAAAATACATTGTGAAAAACCGTCATTTTTTGCATGGTTTGAAATATAGCGAGGAACTGAATATAGAACGTAAGTTTATCATGAATTATTAAAGAAATTTAGTTAGGGAAAATGGTATTTATAGTAACTGATTCGGTGAAATGACCGAGAATATTTCTTCACAGATATTATATTCAAATCTACCGTATACATACCTAGAGAATTAAAAATTTTCAAAATTTTGTTGGGTATTGAATATTGTTCGATATCCGTTATACAGAGTCAATTTAGTGACGATCAGAAGCACTATCCCAAAAACATTTACCCACGACATAGTGATAATCGCAAAACAATGAAGATCCTACGCATGTAATTGCCTACCTCCAAAACAACCTTAACTTAATAGAAACCTGAGCATCAAAGTGGAGATTAAAACATCATCCCTCAACTACCCCTTGAGAAAAAATTAATGTTCAGTAATATACTTGCTTTTTGGATAATCCAGAACCTAGTTCATCCAAATAATTGAATTTCACCTAGGAAGAATTTGCACCTCGTAAAAGGACGTCTAGGCATTGGGAAAATGGATTGAATTAAAAAAACAAAGCTTTCGTTAGAAAATAAAGTCAAAATAAGGTTCTACTGTACAAAGTTGCAATAATATCAATAGGTCGCTGTGTGGTAGAGCTTTGGGCTTATGCGAACAGTTCTTCTATTGCAATGCTTTAAGGAATACTAATAATCAAAGATTCACAAAAATTGCACAAGAATCTCACAGTAAAATCTATCAAAGATATGACGGAATCACTCAATGAGGTCTATTATGAATTAGGTCCGGAACCATACCAATCTTAGTAAACTGTTTCTTTTAAATAACCACGACAATCAAAAGCTTGAGTGGAAAACACCAAATGAGTTGATAATAGGTACTAAAATGGATAGAAAGAAGTGGTTCTGCTGGAGAATTATGGTAATCCCTTCCCCATTTAATTAAGTATTAGTTACTTGGAGTATAACTTAAGTAATATATCAATTTTTTAATTTTTGATCAAACACTTTCTCGTAACTATACTATACGTACTATACTACGTATATCATACATTGTGTTTCCTACAGAAATTCAATACTGTAGAATTTTCATAAAGTTTATTCATATGTCTGTTATGAATGAAAGCCATTTCTTTCAATAATTCCATAATACATTTTAGGTTCAATAGTTTCCAAAAAAAGCTCAATTTAGGAAATGTATTTAGCAGTTATTGACATTTGTAATTAGTGAATTTTAAATATACACATTTTTAAGTAAAAGGTATGTATTAGAATGTTTGACTATCAAATAAAATGTGTAAAAATTGTAATTCAAATATATTATCATCATCCATGAAACCCTTTGTTCGGTTGATTACGTGAAAACAAAATAAAAGAATAATCGCCCAACCCAATTCGCAACCTATCTTCTACATTTTCCTCTTTAAGTCTCTAACATCACAACCATAAAATATACCTATATCTATGCATCTGTATAAGTTTATTCGTATATATATACCTATTTTGTGCAAGCGAGGGCAACAACGACTGTTATTGAAGATGGGCATGAGGGTGTGCTTTGAAGTTGAGCTAGTCTGTAATTACCACCCGCGTTAATTAACTCAGTGGCGCCAATATAGTCCATCAACCAACTTGATGACTTTAGTTTCAAACACTTTATATTACAAAAGTGATTCTATTCTCTGTGAGGCTGAAATATTTTATTGCACATTTTTATGGAGTTGGTATAATTACTTCTTAATTTCACGACAACAATTTGATTTTACAATTTTAATTAAAAAAATATTTATACTTAATACTCTAAATTATAATGCTCTCTGTTCACAGACTTAAGAAAAATGGTTCAATTTTAATTCAATTATTTTTTTTTTAATTTAACCACTAATGATTTTAAAATATAACTTCCTTTGTGTCAAAATATATAAATTAGTCAATGTGAAATATTTAGATGTTTTAATTAAAGCGGATTTCTTTGAAAAATAAATTAGAGATAAAACATTTGTTAAAAATGTTCCCGTATGAATTCATTAACTAATTTAAAATGTAGACAAAAGGAAAGGTTTTATGTCGGAAGATACTCCTACATAGTGTAGGTATGTCTATTTTTTTCGTTGATAGTTATATTGTGACGTGATATTTTTTTACAATAAGCGTACGTTCACAAAATTATTTAAAACTTTACGTAGTAATTAAATGTCTACAGCAAAAATATCATTGTTTCAATAAAAATGATTTCGATTGTACATTAATTTAAAATTTCAAGTGTTTAAGTTGTGGTTCAGAATGACAACCGACAAATTGTCTAATTGTTAACTATAAAACTTATCTTTTAAAAGCTTAACAACGGAACTTTTTACAAACAGTAGCCAAAGAATGCTATCTATACACAAAATCCAAAAATCATTTCTAATCATTATCTTTTTCTTAATATATTTATATGCTAATGCATTACGATAAATATTTAACATGTATTTCCATGTATATACCTATAAGCTTCAAATGCAATAAATACTGAATTTTTAGATAGGGTACTTATTTTAGTTTCTTTATATAATATTGATCCCTTTTATAAAGCTTTATTTTTAAGAATCCCTTTTATTTTTAAGAAATTTAAAGTTTCTATAAGTCATTCTGTAAATCAAAGAAACCCCTATATGTCACCCATAGTAGTCCCCCTTATTCCATGGTATTGAACATTTTTTGGTAAAACTCAAATTTCAATAGGTACACATTCAGAACTAATTTGAAAAAAAAAAATCCGATTCGTACTATAACTAAAATACAAAATACTCTAGCAAAGTTTTATATTGATGCCAAATTTTAAATAGGTTGTATTCCACAAAATTTTAGTATAGTGATTACAGGAATTGATTGGATTGACAATTGATTCAGTAAAGACTATTAACTCCCTTCATATCTTAAAAAAATAAATTGCTTCAGCTGGAAATTTTTCGATTTGAGACCACTTAACATTTTATATCAAATTAAACAATAAAAACAAAACCAAAGAATTTGAGGCTTGAATTTTCAGAACTTCTTTTTTAAGTGGTCTATTTGTAAGACTTTTTTATGGATACCAAATATAATAATTGGGCTACTAAGTATATTGTCAACTCGATGACTTCATAATTTTTCTTAGATAGGAAAAAAAAGCAATGATTTTTGCAGTTCATAATGAATTTTTAATATTCATAACTAAAAGTTCTTACAGTAAACGTTTTATATTCATAGAGTATCCTTTTTCATTAAATAAAAAAATCTTTTTACTTCAAATATAAAAGTACTACATAAAAGTGATATAAATAATATGTTTTCAACATCTCCAACCCGAAATATCAATTCAATAGAATTTTTAATTTTCTTTTTCGATCTTGATATTTACTTCAATGTATGTATATTTCTATTTATTATTTACAAACTAGTTATAACAAACACCTTGTATGAAATTTGTTTAAAATTTACAAAATGAAATATCACCTGACGATGACAGCTAGTCGCTGTTGAAATGCGTTGTGAAAAAAATATATTGAGTCAAACGACGTAAATAATATAACTCATTGAAAAAAATTATTGTTAAAAGTTGATTTGATGGACACTTAAACTGCAGAATTATATACCAGTTATGTACATATCCAAGAAAATTAGACTCCATTTGGACCAGTAAATAATTTTTTTTTTTGAATAATAAAAAAAATCATTTATTAACCAGTCTCAAATGAATCCTAATTTCCTCAGAAGTATACATACCATAAATAGTATATATATATATATATATATAGTATATATATATATATATATAGTATATATATATATATATATATGCAATTTTAGTATCCATCAAATCAACTATTAACAACAATTTTTCTCAATTAATTATATTATTTTCGTTTTTTTACTCAATATCCTTTTTCACAATGCATTTTAACAGCGGTTAGCTGTCATCGTCAGGAAATATTTCATTTTGTAAATTGTAAATATTTTCATACAAGGTGTTTATGTTGTAAATATTTTGTAAACAATAAATAGAAGTATACATACATTGAAGTAAATATCAGGATCGAAAAAGAAAATCAAAAAATCTTTACAATGTTAACTATTGAATTGATATTTCGGGTTAGACATATTGAAAACATCGATAGATAATAAAATTGTAAGGGATCTTATTATAAGTTTTACTAGCACTTTTATATCACTTTTAAAAAGTACTTTAATATTCTAACCAATAAGATTTTTTTTTATTTAATGAATAAGGAATACTAAGAGACACAGGATATTGATTGGATCAAATTAGTATCATTCTTCCGAGGTGTTCATATGTGATCTTCTTTTGCAAAATAAATTTGATTTTTTTTTTATAAAAATTAATGCACTTATGAATTTTGTCGTATAAACTTAATACAACTAATATTCTTATCGACAAATTATTCACAACAAACACCTTGTATGAAATTTGTTAACCACCTGAGGATGACAGCTACCCGCTGTTGAAACGCGTTGAGATAAAGAAAGTTGAGTCGTACGACGAAAATAATAATTCATTAATTGTGATATGGAAACATTATTTAAATATTTATCAATTTTTATGCTTGATTGAGTTTATTTTATTTAATCACCATTTTTATAAGCAACGGTAATACCTGATTGAAGAAGATTTTTTTGTAATATGGACTAATTTAAATGATGGAAAAATTTGTATAAAAGATTTAAATACCTCAACATAATCAGCTGAAGGAACCATCGCTGGAGACGTAGTTTGAGTTTGATAGCTGGTATACGCACAATTCATTATTACTTATTTAATTGAAAATATGAGTTTAAAAGTGTAAAGTTCATGTAACTATAAAAGCAGCAGACATAAAGTGGTGTAGAAAAAAAGCACAGTCAAGTAGGAACATTAATCAATCAAAATCGTTTGATGATGTCGAACGAGCGCGGATAGCTCTAATAATAGAGATTGTCGTCGAACACAATTAGTGCAATACGTAATTTACAATTGTCGCGCCGACATGCCCCGATAATCCGTTTGAGAGAGACCACTATTTAATGAGAGGTGATCAACGCATTTGAGGGACTATTACATTTGAAGAAGAAACGTAACAACTAAAATCAAGCAAAACAACGCAAGCTATACAAGCAAGGTAGTCAACAAATATAATCGACATCTTATGCACAAGAACAAGATGGCGTGTGCTTTAGCGGTTACTTAACTATGCCACTCGCTCTCTTATTATTTGGAATCATTTATTGTTTTTGATCGTCGGATTACCTGACCACAACTTTATACATCCAGCCACGCCTGCAGAACAAGAAACACGCGCCGTGATTGGTCCTGTCTTACCTGGTCAGTTACCCTGCGATCACTTCTTTCCATTCGAATCATACTGGCAACTTTCAAAGCAACCGCATTAATTTTTTTTCCAATTTAATCATTGTCTTAATGGTTCATACAAGTTTATCAGTTAATAAGATTTTTTATTTTCAAAAGCGACCCCCTCTTTCATATTCATTATCTTGATATTAATATCGAAATTTCTAAAGGTTACTCACCTACCTTTTTTCTAATCTTAATTATTCTCAATTAACTCATTTTGTCTTATAATAGATCTTTTACACTTAATTATTACCACTACACTATCTAATTAAATAAATTACAAAGACTATTTTGGTTGCTGGTAACTTTTTAATAAAACTTGTACAGAGAAAATACTTGTATGCATTTAAATGCTGCAAAAATCTGGTTAATTTTTTATAGCACCTAAAATTATACCTTTTGAATGTATAAGGAATTTATTTTGTTGCATCAGTGTACCTACATGAACGCCTATGTAATTTAGATCTATTAAAGCACAGGATATTAAGATATCGAAAACTGTAATAAGCAGGTAAACAAGAAAACGTGATAATATGGAAATAGACATTATTTTTATGGTTTAACTCACCAGAGGTGGATTAGCAGCATTGAAAAAGTGTAATGACTTACCTGTAAAAAAGAAAACAAATGCAATCAATAAAACATAATGTACCACAATTTAATTAATATTTTAGTAACTTTTAGTGAAAATGAGAGATTTTTTTTTTAGTTAAATATGTCATTATAACAAAATAAAAATGTTAGAAGTAGAAAAATACCTAGTAATTACAAAAGATGGTACTGTAAAAATAAAACGACCAGTATTGAAAAAATGGTCAGTAGTCAAACTTTCGTCTAATAAAAGCTAAAAATTACCTATATTGGTAAGTAGATAATAACGACCGAGTAAACAATATGAATTAGAGCTTTCAAATATCTGCCATTCGATTTTCTCGAAAATTTTCATATTTGTGAAAAAATTGCAACTACAAAATTGGGAACTTTAAACATTGTAAGTTTCAAGTATTTTACATTATTTGCCATAGGGTGTAGAATAGGAACACAATTTGGAATTAAATGTTTCAAAGTTTAAATATACCTATTTGTATCATGAAAATTATTTTTATTGAATAGAGCTTTTGTAGAAATATCGACCCGTTGAACAGAGCAGCAGCAAACGGAGATACTAAATATGTGCTTGCGCCAAAATGTAACCGTTTTTTTAAATCATATACCTAAATCTACCAAAAAGAATCGTACAATTTGAATAACTCGTGAGAATTATATATTTTAAAGATACCTTATATGACGAAAAATAAAATTCAAAAGTTTTGAATTTCTTTTCCAATTATTTTAAGTTTGCGACAATTAAGGATTATAACAGCGACAATGCCATACTGGCTTTTTCACTTCCCAATACTGGATTGACAAATGGTTTGAAAAAGTCAACATTATAATCGCTACACAAAACTAATATTCAATTATAATAACTTGAAGAATAAATCGATATTTTCTTTACAAAAAATGGACAATTCTACGTTGTCAAGTTCTATTCGAAATTATAATTCATAGAAGTATTGATAAAATAATGCTTCAGTTAATTTGTCTTATATTTTAAACTTAATTAGTAACAAAATATTAAAATACCTAAGTCAAATGCAACAATGCCTAAAATATTTTGGATATTTCGATAAAGAGGAACGAGTTGTTTATATCACCAGATTTGAAATAAAGATAAGTATTTAATATGTTATTAATATTATTAAGAATGAAGAATATCTGAAGACCAAATGTATCTAAATATGAACCCAGGTTTCTTAAACGAAACTGTACCTATAGGTATATCTACAACATTTTGCATGTAAAATGATTGATTTTTCTTATTCAATGAAATTAAATCTTCGAGTTATTTTAAATAAGTTATAGATTTTTGCAAATTGCTCACACTAGTTTTCAACTGTCTATACCATGAGTGGCCAACCCGCGATCTGCGAGCCACATGAGGCCCGCCTTGACCATTTTCCGGTCCCCGATTTCCTCACATTTATTGAAAATGTATTTATTTTATAAGGACCAAAGTGGTGAAATCCAATTTATTAAAAATGTCCACAGTTTATCTAAATATACTGTCTACTATCTAAGTCTACTCTTCGACTGCCCAGTCATTACTCAAAGCTGTTCCAATTCTCTAGGACTATCTGGACATGAGCTGGGAAACTTTTAGAAGAGGTCCCCAGTACAAAGAAAAAGAAGAAGAATAAGGAAATACAGTGAAACCTGCATAAGTGAGACTTGAAGGGACTAAGATTTTTTTCTCACTTATCAAGGTCCCATTTATCCAGGTTTTACTGTGTATAGTTTTATACCCGTTTGTATCCAAAGTAACCCGTAAGTGGTCTAAGCTGTAAAGTTAAATGAGAAGGTACTTTTTTGGTCTTTCTATTTGCTTATTTTCTATAATTTAATGAAATAAAAAAATTATAAGTATAAATGACATTCTTGAGATTGCTGTTGCCAATTCGTCTGCCTCCTCGTTACCATTAATACCAGAGTGCCCGGGCACCCAAACAAAAATTACTTTGGTTTTTAAGAGTAAATGACTTAATTATATTAAATTAAAACTTAGAACTTTAAAATTTGTACCATTTTTGATTGTAGCAAAGCATAGGGATGCTATAAGTAATGAAAATCTAGAACAAAATTTTGTTAGTTAATTGTATATGATGTTATGGTTCAAGATTTGCTAGTGCTACTTAGAGAACCTCATGATTTCTATCTGTAGACTGCAATGAGACTTTAAAGTGGGTGTGATTTCATTTATCTAAAGAAAGAAGGTCAATTAATAATTCATATTTTGTAAATTGTGAAAGAACCACTTAAGTATTTCAAGATAGCACTTCTTGCAATTACTAGTATAAAGGTCGGTATGAATAAATATTCGTTTATCTTTTGATATTAAAGAGTTTTGAAATTTATTAAGTTACTTTTGAATTTATCTGCTTTGAGCTTTTTTAATAAGGTTCTAATGGTATTGAGCCATTATTGTTTTTTTGACGACAGTTACAATAAGAAAAATCAATTTTTCCCCTGAACCCGATTTTATGAATATCATTAATACCTACATTTATACCCTTAACGGTAAATTATGTATCTCTTTTTAGTAACAACAATACATTTTGATTTTCAAAAATTTCTCACACAACAATATATACATTCATAAATAACATCTCAGCTTTATATCTTTGTATTTTACAAATCTTAGCCGGAAAACCTTTCTCAATTACATTTAAATATTGAAAACGAATAATGTATAGAAAGACAACAAGCTTTTGTACGGACAATACTAAATAAAAGTAACATAAAAGAACGGGGTGGGTTTGGGTTAAGCTGAATAGCTTTTAATATAAATTGAAGACACTGAGGGTGCTTCGTTTGTGGAACGAGTGTAACAGGATCTTAGAATCGTAAATCAGGAACTGGGTGGGACTCGAATCGACTCCCTGCTGGAGCACGTGTGAATTGAATATTGGTGAATACACCTGGATGATTTGGGCGGTTATCAAGGAGGAACATCACCATATACCAACTTGTAAACGTAATTTTCAAGTCTAAGGACAATAATTTCCAAATAAGCCAGTTAAAAAGGTAAAAATAAATGATGGAAGAGAGATATAAGACTAAGCCGTTTTTAAAGCTCAAAAAAAACAAATTCATGCTCATCGTAAACTTGAAGATAGATTAAAACATTTCAATCATAAGGTAACAAAGAAAATCATAATGCACGCTTCGTGTGAACTGCAGTAATAGCCCGTATATAATACAAATGATTAGTCGTTTGGTAATATTTAAAGTCATGTTTCGTAACTTAATATCGTAAAATAATAACTAACAGCACTGAAAATTATGACAAAGATATATGAGATTGAAACGATTCACACAAAATATATAATCGTATTTTTCAAGTTAAAATTAAACATGACACCATTTTTGAAATATATTCATTTATGTCGCTTGAATAATTAGTACGAACCCAAAAAATGATACCATATACCTAGTATTTGGTGTCTATGAAAATATGTGAAGAGTTTTAATATTTGATATTTTATTTGAGACAATTTCATGCTACTTCACTATTTCGTCTAAAATGAAATCATTAAAACCTATGGCATGTTTTCTTTTTCATATACGAAAATGACCACAGTTCTCAGAAAAAAAAAATACTTAAGTAAAATGAAGATATCAAAAACATTTTTTTAATATTTTTCTTTGTAAATAAAATTATAACATATCATTAAATTGTTATTTCTAAACTATAAATTTGATATAGGTATAGAAGTACTTGGATAATAATATTTCTAGGTTTATGAACAACTAAATAAAAATCAAGATAAATGGGCTCAACATACGTGCTATTTGCGTATAATGACAAGGCTGTATAACAAAATAAGTTTCGCAGGAATTAAATTAGGTGCTTTTGACATTTGACCCTATCATCAGGTAATTATCTTTTTGAACTCGCATACTGATGAAAGTAATGTATTTAGATAAACCGAGCTAAATACACCTCAAGCTAGAGTGCAAAAGTAATTTTTAAAAGTAAAAAAAAAAGTTTTACAAACATAAATTTATGATATACACGAACTAATCGAGATTTTTTTTTCAAATTACAGTTTTAGTTTTTCTTTTAAAAATTCTTTTAGCTATAAGTATTTTCAAAATGAATACTTTCGTGTATATATTTTTATTTTAGTTTCAAGCAAATTTGTTATGTCATACGTGTAAATTACTATATTTGGTTATAGCGACGTAAAATGTATGCTATATAATATTATGTCTACTATACCTATAAAAATACTACTATGTGACTGCCAAATTTAAGAAGACTTAGACCAGTGTTTCTCAATCTGGGGGTGCGAGAAGATATTTTTGGGAATGCGAGAGAAGTTTCTAACAATATAGATATAAATTATATTTTTTTTTATAATAAATATCTCTTCAAATGTATTTTTTTAGCTAAGAAAAAAACAAACACACTTTTCAATAGGATGTGAAGATCTATTTTCAGATTCGAAGGAGTGCGGCCCATTTAAAGGGTTAAGAAGTTCTGGTGTAGACTCTTGATTATGACACTTAAAAGTAAAATCATTATAAATCCCATTTTTGACATTTACGACGAAAATAAGACAGCTTTTTTTTTTTAATTTTGAGAAGAAATAAATATTGTTATGAAAAAAATATTGTTATAAATGGAAAACTTTATCCTGAGATTTGGATGAAACGGCACATTTTCAGGCCTTATACGGCAAAAAAAATATTTTTAGAAATTGATTGGTTTATTTGTGAAAAATTGAAAGATAAAAATTTTCGAATATACTCATATTAGGCGACAATTTAGTATCAATGGTTCATTGGTTTATTATCCCCTTTCTTAATTCGGGTCCTGTCTTTCCTTAGTAAGGTTCCTTAGATTGCAAAAATCTACTCCATCTTTCAACAATACAGAATTCCAAATCTTCTTTTTTCTTTTTCTTCCTATCCTGAAATCATGAAGTAGTACAATCATAGAAGTGACAAAAGAATAAAGCTATAGAAATCTCCAAGACAATCAACAATAACTCCTAGGAATTATATTTGATTCCGTGCATTATGTATTTTGAACTTCATGTTACTAATGAATAAATTTAAATAGAAATAGTTTTTGATAATTAATAATATAATATTCTATGAAATATAATTTGCAGATTGTGAACAACTTGTAAAGATTTTTTTCGTAAGTTTTTTATCCTCCATTTTAATTCTAATATCATTTTTTTTATATTGTTAAAATATATAAATCGAATATTGTTCAGTTATTTCGTAATGTAAAATTAAATCAAAATAAAAAATCAACGCCAGCTAACAGGATAGGTACCTACTTATCTATAATGGGTTCCTATCTATAAGTACCTACCTATATATGATGTATTACATTGTACATAGATGTGATCACATACGAGTATATGGTAAGTCAGAGTAAGAACATAACTACGGATTAACAATTTTCCAATATTTTATGTTAAATTCAAAAAAACAAACGGATAAAAAAATCAAAGGTATTAATGGTATTATTCTGGAACTTATGAATGGTGCATTGAAAAAAAGTGGAATTTTACTCAAACACGAGTTGGTGAAACCTTTAGAGAAAGTTGAAATTGAGAAGAAAATGAAATATATTTACAACAATTTGAGCATTTTATCAAAAACATTATTTTATAAAGATTTTCAAAATCGAAAAAGTATAAACGTACGTTGAGGCGCATTTAGATCTAGATAGTTGCAAAATGAACTAGGTAGTTCGTAAGTAACCAAAAAGCATAAAGTAAATTTCTGTTGTATTGTAGTGAAAAAAACAAACATTGTATTATAATTCTCCAAGACATATTAAAAGTCCAAAATTTCATTGTTTATTTCAAAGAGTTTGATCATTACAACTGAATAAAGTTATTTAATTTTGCATTAATTGTGTCACAAAAAAAATATTAACGCATCTTGATAGTTATCGTCATATGATCATTTTCTTCTGAAATTTCGTTTTTCAGTATTGGTAGTGCTTTAGATAACGAAGTTGAAAGAAGTACACAGAATATGATGTTATTCATTGATATTTATATTATTCTTCGTTGTTTTACATTTCTTCTTCATGATGTATTATAATATTTTGGATAACTACCTGGTATTTTTGAATTTTTCCAGCAATTTGAAAGGCTTCTGCAGTCTTCTTTTTTTTTGGAAAAAAACGGTGTATATTCGCACCTTGAATACGTGAAAATACGATAAAGCTTTAGATAAATAAATACCAAGAATTTCGTACAATACGTTGATATTAATATATATCTTTTACTGTTTCCCATACTCATTTTGATCCATAGTTTTAAAGATGTATTTAATTGGTTTATGTTACAGAGAAGTGTGATTGGAATATCTGAATCAATTTTGCATCGATCTCTATAAACGATCACTTAATAAAGCAATATTTTTCAGCTTCATAGTTAAACAATCGAAATTTGAAAAATTATTTTACACTTATCAGTACTTAAATAACATCATATTCAAATTACAGACATATTAAAATATTATGTTTTTTTTATTTCTATAAAATTTCATCTGGCCCATTATTAACAATGATGAATATATCTGGTGTTCAAAAATGTATATTTTTGAAATCAAATTTCATATGTAAATAAAAGAAATGGCTTTCTTGCGATCCTTTTAAAATTTATTTTTTTACCTATAGAAATAAGTACCAGCAACTTCTACTGGTAGCCAGACTACTCATAATCCAAAAAACCGATAGACTATATCCAAAAAATAGCTTTCTTATAATTCCTTTTTTCTCATTGCTAAGGAAATAAAAGCTTCTGCATCGTTAGTTATCAGCTAATAATTAAAAAGGTGTTAAAAATTCATAAAATTCTTAAAATCCATGGAAAATCAGAGATTTGTAAGTGGAAATATTTTGTTTAAATATATTGAATTAAAGCTTCACTTGAAGCTATTACTTTGTTTTCAAGTTAAACTTAGAATACTTATTTTTAAATTTTTGTTCTTTTTTTGCTCAATAACCAAAAATAATTATTCTTTACTATTAACCCTATCATCACTGCTAATTTATATTTCAGTACCCTTTTTCATAGTTCACACATCTTAAATTCAAATTTTGTGTACCAAAAAACGTACTCAATAGATTGAAAATTTGTATTCCAGACACAATGCCTTAATAAGTGATACCTATACTTATCACCTTTTATAAATAGGAAAAAAAATGTGCAACTTATTTTATTAATGAGTGACAAAAAAAAAAAGTTTTACCTTAATTTATTCAAACGAACTCTATTTAGAGAACATAAAGTTGCTTTCATAACCTCATAATCATATCTAAATATTTCTCGGGGTTATTTAACTTATAATAAACCAATATTTTAATCATGGCAACAACTAAAATACATGGGTGAGGAAAAAACGAACTTGTTCTATATAAAGTCCTAAGAACAGGTGGGTATTATCTGGAAGTTACGTTTAATAATAACGTAGATCTTATATATTATAATTAAATAATAATTGTTTTTATGTTTAGCGTGTTGTATATTTTTTGGGCCCATGCGTGTCTGCAATGCTCGTCCACGTTAGATAATAACGTATAGTTAAGAAATTATGACACTATAAAAATGAAAATATGAATTAAACATGAAAATTTGTTCCATTTTTCAGATTTTACTAGAAAAAAAGAAAATAGAGCAAAACATAAACCTTTTCAGTTGCGTTTTCAATCAATAAATCTCAAGTCCATTTAAAAACATTAAGCTTTATAGTTTTTCCGTTTTATAGGAAAGCTTTTATCCAAAACGAAATTCCCATAAATCTTTTAGTAGTCGGGGATATCCAGAAGGTTTCTTTGAAATTGAAATAAGTTAAAATAATTATTTTCAAAAGGGTTTTTACCTTTTTTTTTAAATATAATACAAAAAACGTACATATGCACAAAAGCTACAAGTATTTCGTATCCGCGCTCATTACCAACCCAGTAATTATACAAAACCTCAACATGTCGGCCATCATGATGGCTGCCGCGTGCAGCCGCCGTGCATTCATCTTCACTGAAACAACCAATAATTAAAATGCATGTGAAATATCTAACATACCAAACTAATTGTCCGATTTGTGAGTGTAGATTTGTATATATTCTGGCCACTTTTAAATGTGAAATTTTATCATAAATTTCTGTTTCAGAATTGTTCTTCAGTATAGCTGCAGGCTTTCAACTCATATGAGCACAAAGGAAACTTTTTTTTCTTCAAGATAATCATATTTCATAGCGTTCAAGAAATATCATTACCTGCGTTTAATTTATAACTCTAAGAACAATAGTATATTTGTTATTACTATCTATCCTATGAAATATTTGATATTATAAACTTGTGGTTTGTATAAGTACTTGTAGATTCCATTCTTTTCAGTTTAATAAATACAATAAAAATTGTTTGCAAGTTTAAATATATTTATAATAACGCTATTATAAACGAAAGAATTGTCAAATGATTCAATTGCTTAATCAAATTTTTTATTGAACCTGCAACTTTCGAAGCAAAAACCTGTGGTTCTAATATATTGATTTCTATGAAATGTAAACCAATATTTTGATAGTTTAAAGTTATCATGAGGAATGACAATTACCTAGAAAAACAAACAAAATTGTCCATTATTTTACGAAAATAATAACTAAAGAAGTATAAGTTTCAAAATTATTTTCTCAAACAAAAGGATCTATAACGTTAAAATAAGTAATAATTAAAATTTTAAATCAAAGCAAACAAAAAAAAAATACTACTGATTTCAAAGATACAGACAACATACAGACAAGCGATTAAAAGGGTGTCAGACTACACACAGTGATGGGGCTGTGATGGAGAAATGAAAAAAAAATAAATAAAAATACTTATAAAAAGTTCGCATCTTATGGTATATCTCAAACAAAATGTAAGAAAAAAGAAGTTATTTCTGTAGTCACTAAACTTTGAAAGTAGAATGCAACATTTTCCATATCGTTAAAAGCGCACGACATAGCTTATTCAATTGATTATTTAATTGAAAATGTTTTAAGACTTTACACGAAATGTATGATAAAATACAATAGTAACATCGTAATTTCTATTATTGGTTATTGTAGTGCGTGACCTGAACTAAGATTTTGTATTTTTGTCGATATCGCATAGTAAATTTCATTTAACAAAGATGCTACTTACTTTAAACAACACACATTCTTAAACACTTTTAATAAAAACTACAATATTGAAAAAAAAATATAATCGGTAAAGTACAGAGATGGGACATTTTCAAACTAGTAGTATTTGAAATGTGAAATACGAAATACTTATTTCAATTTTGTATTTAAATATTTTTTTTAGAAAAGCATTTTGTATTTTATTTGAATTACACATTGATACTATATTATTTGATATTTTTATAATTGTTATTTATCGTCGATTTATTATTAAGGTCTTAAGCGACTCACGTATTTATACGTAAATACATAAATGAAAAATATTGAAAAATTTTTCAATACGGGGATCGACAAAAAATCTAGTGTAACATCGTAATTTTTGAAATACTGTTTGTTGCAGAAAACTTTCGCTATAATTACAATGCTATAACAACAACAAAAATTCAAATGTGAAAAGTAAATTTTAAAATAGAATATTGCAAGGATTTTATTTGATTGTTAATTTTTCAAAGTTCGTCTATTTTTTCTATGAACACCCATTTCTAAGAACTCAGACACCAGAAAATATTAATAGCTAAATATTAATATTTATGTCGTGAATATTAATCATTGGTTACATTACATATGAAAAAACCTTTTACTGATGAAGTTAACGTTTAAAGTTTTTGGTGCTTTCATGAACAAATATTTAATCGACTAAAATTCGTAAAGTAAAGCAAATTAAAAGCAATATTGAATTCTAATGTTTATTAAAGCTTTAGTAGTTCAAATAATTAATAGTTTCTGTATAATTAAATCTATTCAATTATCAAATTCAATGACTCGATTCTAATCATTGTCATAAAAGATATTATAAAGATTCATAATTAATTATAATAATTCAAAAATAAAAGGAAAGTTCATTAATTTAATTAAGATCAATCATTTATAGTAAAAAAATACGTCAGTATCAATAACGTTTGGACTTTGAAGCGTTTCATACTTATTGATAATATCAAAGATATCGAATACAAGTTGCAAATTGCTAGACTCACGAATGGTAAACGATTACCACCTACTTTTAGTTTAACTCTAAGTGGCTACTCAAAAGAATTCCATAATATCAAAACACAAAGTTCACTTGGCAAAGTTTTATATAATCCGACACGAATACAATATGAGTTAGCTACGTGTGAAAATTGCAAACTCTATAATACAAATAATTTACTTCTGTGTGAGGAAGATAAAGCCGCATTATAACAACTAGTCCGTGACGAGTTTTACCTATTCCAACAGCGGCTATCAAGTATAAAGCCTTACCATACAAATCAACTATAGCAAATCTATTTGTCGAATTTCAAGATTGAATGCATTTTTACGATATCACTTATAACGAAGATTTAGTTCGGTAAATTCTTGTTTCCAGAACAATACTGATTAAAGTAGAGTTAGCATCAATTTGATTCATCATTATTCAACATAGAGTTTTTCCATTATAAACCAGGTGTTAAGGCAATATAAATCTCAATCTTTTCAATAAGTATAACAAAAATATAGATAGAAATTGTTGAAATTATATTGTTTGGTTGTGTATATATGTTTTCTAATTACATTAATATCTTTAAATCTCTCAATGATAAAAACGAGGGAAAAAATATAGCATTTATACTCACGAAACATAATGAGATATTTTTAAAAAGAATCCGAAAGAAAACATTGAAAGAGTCGAATAAAAAAGATCCCTTGCTAGAAGAACATATAGAAAATGAACAATCCATCACGCAGCCCTAAACAGTTTGATTTCGTCGACGATGTGAGAACACTGTGTATTTGGGGTATAGCGTTATGAGAGTGGAATATATAACACAGATCCTAATATGGATGATATGTCTTTTTCTATAACATATTGCATGGGTCCGAACTGGTACAAAGATATATAATTAAATATCGCCAACCCTGTAATTAGGGCCAGTAAATTCTGGATGATGCGGGGGCCGCTATATGATAACGTCGCTGCATCTAACCCAAAACGTACCAACAAAGTGATGCTCATACAAAAAGCATGTTGGTCGATGTACCTACATATATGCCGACTAAATGTTGAAATATATTTTTTGTCTTTATGAAAGCATAAGTGAACCAAACTGAATTAATCTTTTTTTTACTGATATTTTTTTTCTATTGGTGTATAAATGAAAATACAGATGAACGGTTTTATAGAATAATTTGAAACGAGATGTACTAAATTAACAAAACTTCAAATCTGTTAAACAAAAAAAAAATGTTAGTCTGCTATCGTTAATATTATAAACCTTAGATAACAGATCAGAAATAAAAGATATAAACTTAATAAATGGTAAAAACGAATATAAGAAAACTTGATTGGTAAACTAAAATTAAAATTGGTCAACTGAAGAAATCTTTAAAAAGGCATGCAAGAAATTGTAACTTTAAAAAAAATGCTGAATGTAACCAGAAGTTTCGCTGTAATACTTTTTAATTGCAGACTAATGAATTATACACGTTACGTTGTCATTTTCCATGATTATTTGCGGAAGATACCTATTTGAGTATAACTATTCAAATAATTTTGCTTATTTAGTTTCAATCAATGACGATTTGTCAATGAAGGGAATGTAAACAATTCCACCCTAAATGGTAAACAAACATTGAAAGTTGTTAGATATTTTCGTTTTTTACAAACCTCAATACGTTTATTTATTTGTTAGGGGGTTTCAGATTTTTCGACTCTAAATTAATTTTATTTTGCTAGATTTTAGCCTCCGATTTCATTTTCCATGGAAAAAATACAATAAAAATTACGACGTAATATCGTAATCTAGGACTCAACTGACATTATCTTAGTCTTTACAATATTCTATTTTAAAATTTGTTGTGTATATACATTAGACTTTTTACGTTATAACATCGTAATTATAACGACAATTTTCTGTATTAAATACAATAAAAAAATTACTAAGTTACACTGGAAAGTTTTTTCTATAACTACAAGTGAATATATACTATACATTATACATGCACCATATACAAGTAGAAGAGACAGAACTTCTTACCTACTTATAACATCGACGACACCGTAAAAATTACAAAAGCTTGGTTGAGGTCCCGCATTGATGAATGAATTACAGAAATTACGATGTGTTATTGTAATTTCTACTATATTTTTTTCCGTGCAAATATTAACGCAAACATACCTTCTTTGATACCTAATTGGATTAAGTTTTGCTTTATACAATTTCATATCTCATCCTTTGGATAAAGACTCTAAAAACTGGGACCTCCGATAGGTTTATAATCTTATGATTAATTACCCGCATTTGTTTTACTTACTATGCTTTGTTCCATATTATTTGCATAATTTCTTTAATATGCTTACAAATTTGCGCCTCAACCATAAGGGCTCGGGTCTAAAACGACAAAATTTTGGAGATACCAAAATTTCAAAGTTAATTAATGTAACATTACAAATTTAAAAATCGATTTACATTAATTTTGCTATTAATGTAATTTTCTTTCAATAAACGAAATAAAATAAAATCAATATAATAATACGCAATACGTATATATGGCTGTGTGTCAGCAAAGGCAGAGAACAAAGAATATAAACACATACGTGTGAGAGAAAACCAAATATAATAATCATTGTCTCAAATTTGAACTGATTGTTGCCATTTGTTTTAACTGCCATTTCGATTTCATTCACTTGTCATTCGTCAGTTGGGCTGTGAATTCACGGGAAGTTACTAGTTGATTACATAAAAGAGATTATTAACTAAACAAGTGTTCTAGTTTATAAATACCATCATGATTTTTATTAATATCATATCAAACTTTCAACAGAAGACTGTGAAAATGTTACTTTTTAATATTTTGTCAATAAAAATTTAAATTTATGAAATTTAATACTTAATGACAATAATATTTGAAAAATATGTGTTTGGTCTTAATAATAAGACTACAATAAGCAAAACAGCGTTAGATATATATATCCACCGAAAACTAAAGTGTTAAGTATATAACAATAAATTCACCACAGCTGTAAAAGAATATACGAATAAACAGTGTTCTTAACAAAGATATTATTTTTATAGATAGCATGTATAAAGAACGGGACTAAAGGAAGGTCAATAAATATTACAAGTTTAAACATTAATATTACTTGTGTGTATGAAAGTATCGATGGATTGAGTGTTGTTATAACTATTTTTAGTATCAATATATAAAGAGCTCAGATGGCGCAGATTACATTAAAATACTAATTTCTAGCTAATAGACTAAGCTACGATTGAAATTAAGTTTATCCTGCTATACTTATTTTTTACTAAACGATAAAAACAATTCAAAGTTGCATATGATCAAAAAATGTACTGCAAAGTATGAAAAAATATTTTTGCTTCTCAGTAATCTTTTTTTCATCATTTACCACTGATTTCAATTACAGTTTAGTTAAATTATAAAAACTCACAATAAAAACTAATAAAATTTAAAAAAAAATGACTAGTGAAATAAAACTTAGTTCCTTAGTTACTTAAACGCCTAACTCCAAGTTAATTGCTTTATCACAAAAACTGCCTTTGTATTTATCTTTTTAAAATAAAGCGTGAGAAAAATACTACACAACTTTTGTTGGAACCCAATTTTTTTGGAAAAAAAATATATATAATATTAAGAAATTAGAAACTCCCAAATCTTTGCAGATGCGTGTAAATGATGAGAACAAAGTGTGTTGAGGTATGTTAAGGTATGTTGGCCGGGTAGTTCTATTTAGCGGTCGTATTTTTATTCCAAAATAAATGGAAAAGAATCAAACTTGTTTTATATGAGGGAGGAGAGACTTCAATTTCAAAATGTCTTACATGTCGACATGCATACATCTTGCAATTTTTAATTTAATTTCCTTTCATTGCATGAGCGAATGGCTTAATGGAATGATTTTCGATGATGCTTCAGATTTTCCATCAAGAATAATTAATATTTAGAGAAATTGTTGTAAAGAGCCTCATTTTTTTCATTTATAATCTTTTCTTGGCTATAACTTTACAGTTGTCTCTATAGCAGTATTACATTTTAATCTTTACTGTTGTAAACAGTGATAAAAGATGCATCTATTAAATACCAGTCAATCAGTTGATTTTATTTTTAGACATATTCCAATGATCCAATGTAAAATTTCATAAAAAGTACAATTACCGAAAACGTCCAACCACAAAGACCTTCAAACTAGATGTAGGATAAATTGGATTACTTAATAGTTATAATAGCTAATCCAACATAGTTTTTCAAGAAAACCACTGTAAACTCCTTAAAATGACTTTTCACATCCGATTTGTATGAATTTTGAAGAAATAAGAGTAATATATATCATCTCTCACAACACAATATACTTATTACCTATATCATTTCAATTTCTGTGGGAATCTTTAAAAGAAACCTTTTCCACCCGATTGTATACAAAGTTTCGATAATTGGGTTGAAAAAAGTTCTGTTGTTTTTTCATTTGCAAAAAATATAATAATTTTACTAACTTGGTTTACATTGAATCATTTTGTACGAGGGAAAAATGTTTCATAAAATTTTAATCAAAGTATCAAAGTACATATTTCTTTGAAATATTTGAAAAGCTTCAATAAAATGTATATTGTATAAAATCATGAAGTTAAATAAATTATAGCCATAATGAACGTGAGATTTTCATCAAATGATATCAGGAGAAGTCAATTTGTTCCCTCAACGTACAGCCTGAGGGAATTCCGGGAGCACTCCCTTCTGTAAAATTCAAATCAAACTGTGATCATTCCACGCTAATAGCGCCACTATGCCAACTTTATACTGCTATTCAATTAACTAACAGATAACACAACCTTTTTATAAGCTACATTATTGCATTATTCATTATCGAATTTATTTTCCATAGGGAGAGTAAACGTTATGGGGAATTAAATCACAAGAGGGTAACATTTGATTCTAGCATCTATTGAACGGAACTATTGATACTTTTTTTTTAAGAAAATAGCAATTTTATAAAATGTTGATAACTTTTCGTAAAATATCGACGGAAAATAAAATCAATCTTTTTTCATCAATTAATTGCTTGGAAAAATACAAGTAAATTTATATTTGACGTGTGAAAAAACACTTAAAAATTTTAAATATACCCTAAAAACATTATCCAAGAGCGGCGGACAACTAATTTTCCATTAATCTTCATAAATTGACCGTGTCGTATCACGTAGTCAAAGTTTTAGTGCGCTGACCCGCACGCCACTATCAAGAATAAAATAAAAATTAATCATTAAGTTATTTTCTTTGAACAGGGCCGGCCAAATAAAAATATTTTTGAAACTTCCAGTACAAATCAATCATAATTGGTGTGATAGTTGAAAATGTATGCGAAAGAAAAATTGAATGCAGAAGTATTCAAAATTTTTAGCAACCCTTAACTAAAAAGTTACGTTCTGATTTTTCTTTTTGAAACTTTACAACGAATTAAATAAATACAAAACGCCAATAATTAAATATTTGAAACGAGATTTGAATATAACGAAGGGTGTAAAGATCAACATTAAAAACACGACAGCATTACTGGCGTTGACAAGAACGATGCAGGGTTCTTCAAGCCACAAGACCGTAACTAAAGACTGCACATTGCGTCACGCATAATAACAGATTATTAGCATCAACCCCATCGAAAAGGGTGAAATCGGCAGAGGCTGTATCACCATGGTTTTGGAGCACCCTCGATAAGCTTTGCAATTGTCACCACATTGTTAAAGCCATGATTGATCATCATCAGCCTTGTTTACAATCATAATAGAAAGGATAAAGCGTAAAATAATCCGAAAATTCAATTATCGCTATTGAATTATGGAAAAAAAGAAAATTTAATTTTTCCAGTAATTTTTAAAATAGAAAAAGTTAGTGTAAAATAGTAATTATTTTTTAAAAACTATCCTCAATGTATCTCAGTATATTTCTCATTTTACTTATTTTTATCGCCAAAAAAATTAAGCATTTTTGTGCTAATCACCTTTTTTTGTTTACCTACATAAAATTTTAAAATCAAACATATTTTAATTAATAAATTTACTTGGAAAAATTAAATACGAATTTTAAAATATTCATAGACGCGAAGAACAGTTTTTCTGCACAAATTATTTTATTAGATGTAGTTTCAAGAGATATACCATAAGTACCTACTCTAGTATGTATGTATGAATAAAATATTTTTAATAATAAAATACATTTTAACCTATTGGTGGCCGAGTAATCAAGGTGACCGCTCCAAAACTGGTAGGTGTTGAGTTCGAATCTCGTATCGAGCAAATTTTCGATTTTTCTTGATTTACGGATTTTAATTAACCCTAGAGTCGCTAAATATTTTGATAGTTATAAGGCGACGGAAAATAATAATTAAGAAATACTTCTGTTTTCATCAATTTCTAATACTTTTTTGTTCTTTACAGAGAATGCACATTGACTATTTCATTTTCAAAGAATATAAATAAAACAAAAATAGACACATATTTCCGACAGTTAAGTACCTACTCATATACCAATACCTTAGCTACTGGCGATTCTTGCGACCGGTTAAAATTTATCATACCTACTACAAAAAAAAAATATAAAATGTTGTTTTTACATTACTACTTATGATTTGTCTGATATTTTTAAATGCACATGACATTTTGATTTCATAAAAATAAACAACTAACGATCATTTGACGTAGTAAATACTGTTATTTATTGAGATTATTTGAACACTATAATTGTTAGTTAAACTCGTAAGTAGATGGTTCGTTTGTTGTGTGTAGGTGAAAAGTTCTGTAATAATTGTTGCAATTCCAGTTACTTAAGAGATTAGAAGGTGAAAATATTTTATTAAATATTTGTCAGGTGGTTATTAAGATCAATTTAATATCTCATAAACAATACTTACAAAAACATGAAACTTATTTGAAAAATTAAAATATTATTTACGAGTATGTATGGGTAATTACATTTGGAATACATCCGTAATATAATGACAAAGAAATAGAATGTATATTTAGTTTAGGATAATCATTATCTTAAAGTTTTTTAAATTTGTTCGATCTTACCCTAAAAATATGCTCTTATGAAATAACAATATTTTTTTTTCTAATAGTGTTAATTGTTGGCACCAAGCTTGATAGGAGCAAAAAAATCAAGCCCCGGTGACGATATAGATCACTAATGAATCAAAAACAAACGATGGGGTAAGCATTGGAATATGAGGAGAAAATCTCAAAAAATGAATAGGTCTGACGAAAATCCTTATAGTATTCAAGGAAAAGTTTACACCATCCTCATAAAGGTGCCTATAAGAAAACACAAAAAAAAAAATATCATAATATAACGATAAAAATCTTCTCAAATAGTCAAGTAGCAATTAAGGCGATTGAATCATACCAGATGAACTCTAAACTAGTCTAGGAATGCAAAAAACTCTTCACCCATTTGGTGACATTCAAGAAAGTGATCCTTGCATGAATGCCTTGACATTCTGGTATCAAAGGTAACGAAGAGGCAGAGGAATGGAACATGGACTTGCAAAGGCAGTTTTAAGTATTTTATGCAGAAGTCCAGAATCGGCTGTAGGAGCGCCGATGAGCACAACATTAAATCGAATAACCGAATGGACTCAAAATGAGAAAATAAAATCCTAGAACCCAAAGAAGCAAATTCTCAAAGTTTATGATAAAGAAATCTCTAAAAGACCATAATAAAATACTTCAGATATCAGAATCCTGGTAGGTCTGTTAACAAGACATAGCGATTTATGAAGGCATCCTCAAACTAAAAGGATAAATACCGATTCAAATCCATGCATGCAGGAAATTCGACGGGAAAAAGGCAACTGCCTTCCACGTACTATTTGGCTGTCCGGCTATAAAAAGTCGAACTACAAAGCCGTCTCAGTTCTTTTGGACCACTCGGAAATGAGCTGGGATAAATAAAAGCTATGGATAAAGATCTAATCGGCTGTCTACTGAGATCTATCCCAGAAGCAGATCTGACCAATTGGAATTAGTATCGTGACCGGGGAGCAATAATTCTTTTAGGACACAGCGCAGAGGAACCATAGGAAGGTCCCCAGAATGATGAGATGAAGAAGAAGCAAGTGATTTGAAAAACTGCCAAATGAAAATAAATTTTTACGTGAACTTATTAAACAATAAAAAGTATCTAATTTTAGAAGGTTGCCCTATCAATCAATCATTGACTAAATTTTAAATATGAGTACTTGTCCCAATATTATGCAACAAAGTGACTTATGATTTTAATTTTAAAATTAGAAAGAATCCTAATGCTTAGATTGGATGCTTAAAAATGAACAAGTGAATTGTAACAATTTTCTTTCAAATTTAATCACATATTTCAAAAAGCAGGTATACTAATTACACCAATAAGACTTTATCATAATTTTCATTTAATTGTCATAATTAACTAATGGAAACAATAAGCTACCATAAAATGAATGTTTTGGATTTTTAATTGAAAAATTATTTAAATCCAATAATTATACCATCAGATTAAAATAACAGATTTTTAATCGCATTTGCAATCTTCAAATAATTTGTAATAAGTTGAAAAACTGCATTTATTTACAAGGAAAATATGTATTGTATGAATGATGCGATGTTATCAGCAAAAGAACTGCAGTGGAGCATTGAGAACTGCCAACAATAGAAATAACCCACCTTTTCATTGTTGCAAACGTTTAAGATGTATGTAGATACGTCATAACATGTTTTCTTTTAAATTATGTGCTATTAATGAAATATTTGCAACAATATTTTATATAAGTAAAATGGAAGATATCGTTATTTTTTTCCCAATGCTCTGAATTGTTCTTTTTAAAATGTGTTGTTGCACTTTTTGATGTGTGAATATATAAAGAATTTGTGGAGTTATAAATAGGTCGTAGTTTTTTATAATGTTTAGTTCCTCAATTCCAAACTAGTGCAATTCAACTATAACTGCATTTTTTCCTGTAAATAATGATGCGCTAATTTAAACAGAGATATCATATTGCAAGTAAGTGTAGTCGGTCATACTATATGCAGACAATGACAAATTATGAGCGGAATGAATAATACATTATGCGCCAGCATATTTTCAGAAATAAAGTTTATATCGACCTTCTTAATAGCATGAGATGGTTTTGAACGTCTTAAGCACGGCCTGCAGACATTCTATATGTGCATAAAATATTGTCGAGGAAAAAGAACAAAATGAAATAAACACTGCACAACTCGCAAAGAAATTTATCAAGAGATAATCATAGGTGACGTCACAATAATGAGTGGCCTGTCCACCCATCCCTGTTATACTGAAGGTGATCGCGCCCGCACTTCATGAAGCCGATCCCTAAACACACTCGGATTCTATTGCACGGACCCTACAAAATTTTGCCGCCGGCCCTGCACATTGTAGTCGAGCTTATCGCATCTCTCAACACCCACACTTTTCTAGTGTATTACTCATACAACGATTGGAACATTGTAACAGTATGGCATGGCGAAGAAAAAGCTAGAATGGGCTACATTTAATAAAGGTTTGCCTTATATTTCCTTTTGATCTAATTTCATTCCCCATTCAGGAAATTATCTGTCGATAGTATTTTCTGATACATATGGCTTCATTGCTTTGAGATGTTTATATTGGTAATTTATGACAGTTTTATGTAAATTTGTTAAAAATTTACATTAAAATTCGACGAACTTTAAAATTGACCGCTTGGATGTAAATATGCATACCTACATTATTTCCTGTAAATATTATAAAAGTTTTAAGGAAAGTATAAAATTTATTTAAGAAATATTTTTGAAATAATAATATACCAAGCAAATTAAGATTGAATTGTTTAAAAATGAATCAACAATTTTAACTAAAAAATGAATATTTGAAATTCAAAATTTTTGTGATAAATGTATGAATTAGATTACATTTTACTTATGTAATATTAGGTACCTATTTTTGTGCATTCAAAATTTTATTCAAAATTGAATACCTACCAAAAGAGTTGTTTTTCTAAGACAAGCAATTTGATCATGTTATAGAACAATCTAATCAATAGCAATAAATTAAATTTTAAAAAAATGGATTAATTTTTCCAAAAAGGTGTATTTTTTTAATTATTTCTACGCGTTCTAAGACAGAAAATTTCAAAAAAATATCTTTTCAATTCTTCCGTTTTATCACTGAATGACAGCAAACCTGTGGTACCATATTTCTAAAAAAAAAGTGTTCTTTTTGGTAATGCCAAAATTCTCTAGATCATTTTGAAATGAAATTATGTAAGTTTCATGAAAAATATTTCATAATATTTATAAGTAACGTTTCAAGTTGTATTTCGACAATGAAATGACAATATACTCGTATATAAAACAATGCTCAAACTTGCAATAACATATGCATGTTCAGTTTGGAGTTCGGTAAACAAAACAAAACAAATTTCTAATAAGGCTGAGAAACTACATATGGTTTGAGTAGACCCAACAAAATATAGGATCTATGATCTACATTAAGAACTAAATGGGGAATCACTGAATCTATATATCCTGACCTTATTACAAAAATTCTGAATAAATTGCAAAATTACTTTTTATCTTTAACATTGATAAAAATTTTATTATTTCCTAGTCCCAATCAATCAATGAGTTTTAAATTATTTTTTGTCGTATGACTCTATTTTATTAGTTTTTTACTAGGCGTTTCAACAGCAGCTAGCTGTCATCACCAGGTGATATTTTCATTTGTAATTGCAAATATATAGTTTCAAGTTTCAATCATATATTCAGCAATCACAATCGCCAATACCCTAAAGAAAATTAGGAAGGACAACCAAGTGACACTGGAAAATAAAATAAAACCGGAACATATATAATTAAACGATAGTTATGCGAAAATATCTATATTAGTCAAACTGGTAGATCTTTCAGAACTAGATAAAGGGAGTATACACCCTAAAAATTTGATTCATCAATATCTTCAAATTATACACAGCATCTATACGACGAAAATCATCAATCAAGTACATACATTTTTAAAGAAACCTTTAACTTAGTATTTTTGCAAAAAAAAAATCATATATGAACACCTTGGAAGAATATGAAATATATATTACAGCTAGCTGCTGTTGAAACGCGTATAGTGGAAAAAAAATAAAATTAAATCACACGACATAAATAATATTTAATGTATTAATCTAGACAAACGAATTAGATGCATCAATGACTACATCCACGATGACCTTTTCAAGAAATACAAAAAACATAAAAATTTTTTTTTTTTTTAAATTATTGCAATTAATTATTCTCCAAACTAAAAATCAGTTAGAATGTATTGTACTAACCCCAATCTGATTAATCCTAAATCAGGATATACGGACGTCAGTTGGATGATTTATGACAAGGTATATCACACAATCAAATATAAACAAAACTTATTTGTTTGATAATAAATTTTATTTTATACATAAAAGTAAAAATATTCCTGATACTTAAAATAAAGTGCATAATTTCGTTGAAAGCTTGATTTAATAATCCAACAGATATAGTTTTTGTCGTTGAAAAAAAACCAAATAAATATTTTCCTTTTCGTATAATAGTAAGTAAAACTTTTATTAATATTGTACCTAATATTTGAGAAATAACAATAGTTGTGACTGTTTATGGGAATGTAAATAAATTTCTGTGATTTTTAGTTAAGAATTATTTCACTTCAACCGAAAATGATTCAATAAAGTTAGTGAATATTCACAGATATTCAGTTTTACTTTCTAAAGTTAAAATTTTAGAAAAAAGAAAAGCACTGAACCAATGGTAATTATTTAAAACGAATTGTTAGACTCGGAAAGTATTCAGTAATGAATATTTTATTTTAGGAGAGTAAAGCAAACATGGCTTAATGCAATACTCATATTACAACTTAAAGAGACGAATATATAAGAAAATTCCACTTTAACAGAGTATATTTAAAAAAAATGTAATTTCAGAGTACATTGAATAAATGTTGATTCTTCCTACGTAACGATATCACATTTGATAAAATATTTCTTTAATGATACTAATGGTAATTAGATCCGTAAAGTATAATAAAAATACATTTAATAGTGCCATTTTTTAAAACTATCAACCCACCTTTACCTAAGTATATTTCAATAAATTTTCAGTAAAACTTCCATCCTTCTAATAAATTAATAGACGTATGAGTATACCTGACCAGTTTGCGTTAAGTCTATTGACTAAGTACAAATATTTTTCTAAAGGAGTGTTCATGAAACTGTATTTTATGAGTTACGTAATTGACAGCCCATTTTCCGTACACACAACGTAGTTTACGTAAATAATTCAAGCAAACGTAATTTTATAAGAATCAAATAGTTAAATTAATAAATTTAATGTTAATTACACCTCGTTTTTCGAGAAAATTATCGTTTGCTATACGTTAGCTATAAATATGACGGATGTTGTGTTGCGCAGGCGCTGGTTTTTATTATAAAGTATGCTTAAGGCTTAAGGGGGCCGCTGATCATCATCGAAATGATTTAAAAGCGTTTATGCATACACCAAGCATACAAATTGAAGGCTAAATTTGCCTTTATTTTATGCCAGATAAATCATGAATGAATTTATGTACACTTATTTGCAATATACATGCTTCATAAACTTATATGCAACGTTTATCGTACGTGATAACAACGTCATGTGTACTGTGCATAATTAAGAAAAAAATTATCGACAAATATTTGCCTTAATTGATTGAAATTTTAGTTATTTTAGTTAACTCTACATTAATGCTTTGACTTACATAATTTTGAATTATTTTTTGAAACTGTGATTACTTTTAAATATCCATCCGGGTACGTTTCTTTGAAGGAAAGCACAAAATTTTTTTTTAATAAGCCTTATTGGTTTCTATTAAAATTCCATTATACAATGGCTTACATAAAAATTACTAATTTATGATCGTATTGATCATGTTGTTTAAATTTAATTACAAATCTGTTCATTTTAATTAATTTGAAAATTAAATGAACAACCGCTTATATACACACACACATAATAATTGACCTTTGTTTTTGATTAAAATTTTATTTATACCGACCAATATGGTATTTAAAAATTATGCATAGGTACAGGCAACTCATAATGTTAGCGTCTATATGATTTTTGCTTCGGTGATTTAATTCAAGATGAATTATTACTGATTTAAAATTAAAACTTGAAGCAATTAATAAATTCGTGCATAATTTGTTGTCTAGTAGATAATTAACTTTTTTTAACTAAAGTTTTTATTTTATTTTTGAATATGCATTTTGAAATATTTTTAGACTTATAGTTATATTGAAAGTACACCTACTTATGATTTTTTGTTATTCTTTAGAACAAATTTTCGACATAATCTCAACTGATATAGTTTCTTAAAATAAAATAATACATATAAATAGTTTTAATAAAATAAAATTTTTAATGAAGCATTACTTTACAGTTTCTGGTTTAAATAAAAATTTGGCACAAATGAATTACGGTTTGCTAAAATAAAACATATATTTTTACTATATGCGTTACTATGAAATTGGGATATAGTAAAAATGAAATTTGTTCCGGTAATTTGTTCTAAGTTTACGGTTTTAATTCGACCATCGATATCATTAAATTTCGTTTGGAGTTTTTTTTTTTGTATATTAATCATATTAAATTGTGTCGAATTTAAAATATTGTATCAATTATCTGTCAGGTATGTAAAACTTGACGGATACATCAAACATTGTATGTACGTATAATATAGTTTATGTGTAGTACTCTTTACGTAAATGTGTTTTATAAATTATGCAAATGGTCGAGCGGAACTTGTTTCTTGATGAAGGCACATTATGGATGTTCAAGGATATCAGCGATTATGTTATAGTTGGAACACTCTATATAAATATGAAATGCCCCTTTACATCTTGCACGCTTGATAGAAAAATACCGCCTCGATTCTCGAACAAGGAACAAAAAAATCTCATACGAATACATTGATTCGTTTCATCTTTACATATGTATGTAATCCAAAATTATTATCTCTTTACGTACGTCCAAATATACTTTCAAAACTTTAAAAATATAATTTTCGAATACAAAACCGAGCCATATTGTCTTATTTTTAAAACATGTAATTTATGATTGGATGACTTAAATCAGTAACATATTTTAATATTCCAAGTAAGAAACGTACACGAATTACTGCAAAGTGCTACAAATGTGCCCCTAAGGTTAAATAAATCTTGTCATATGCCCAATTTAACGTAATGTATCGATTAAGTTCAGTACGTGCGTTTATCAGAACATTCTTTTAGACAATTTTCTGTGATTTATATCATCGCGCCCTTCTTTAATATTTTCTATTGTAAAAATAATCTTCTTGTAGCCTTTCTGTGTTTCAATTCATATTTTTAGACAAACTTCCTGCTGTTTAAAATTCCGTTAATAAGTTTATAGAAATGATTTGTCGAAACAGACGAGTACAAAAGTCAATTGAAAAAGTCCAGTAATGGAAGATGTAGTATGTTATTAAATGGAAAATAATTATGGGAAAATCATGATGAGTTTATCTCTCACAGTTTAAACAGAACAGATAAAGAAATGATTGAGACTTACATAATTAATGTAGACGAGCAAATAATGTCATTTCGAGTTATCACTTACCTGAAAAAGAAAAATAATGTGAGAAAATTTATAAACATATATATTTAATACTTTTTTTTCATAAAAGTACCAATACGAGTATGACTTAAAGAGTTACAAGAAAAATAATTATTTTTGAGTAAATACCTAGTAAATTATACCTACAGAAACATTAGGTATTCATATGTTAAAAAAAAAACAGTGACATAATTTCTGATTAGATCCTTTAAATATATATTCTAAGCCAGTTACAAAATTAATTTTGATAAATTAGATATCATTTGAGAAGAAATTATTTTTAAGATAAGCCAACTGGTGGCCGAGTGGTCAAGGTGGCCGCTTCAAAATTGGTAAGTGTTAGATTCGAATCTCGTATCGAGCAATTTTTGATATTCCTCGATTCACGGAGTTTTAATTACGCTAAAGTCGCTAAAAAACTATAAAGTTAAGAACCGCCGGTAAACTACAGTTGAAGAAAAAATCTAAGATAAGATAGTGACTATCATAGTTATCAAATATTAAATAATAATTTTTAAAAAAATAATTTAAGACATTTAACACGTTTGCGACACTGAGATTTCCGTTTTCACGTTTTCATGCGTAGACATAATAGAATCTATATAATTTTATGGTCTATAATATTATAGTAATTAAAATCTATAATCTCGTTTGAAACTCAAACGTCATAGCTTACCCCCCCCCCCCCCGCGTGAGAAATATCAAAATCCTCACTTTGCATACCGAACTTTTTCAATCCATAAGATATTTAGTGGTGTAATTAAATTTTTGATAGACATTATAGATATGTAGCTATAATACCAAACAGTATCTCCCAATTTGGTACTCATATTCGTTTTTTGAATTCCCTCCAACTATTAAAACAATTTCATAGAGTTACTCACGTTAAAAATAGTTTCAATAGTCATTTATGAGCTAGAAAGAGCTATTTTAATTCGTAAATTCTTAAATGAATACATTCTCAAAATAAGAACGACTGATTCTCTAAATAGATTATAAAAGTTAAAGGAATATCCAACAGATCAATTTTTAATTTAAAGGAATCATAAATTCAATATTCGCTGTTTCATTGTTTCATTGTTTCATTATTCCTGAAGTTTTCATATAAAATTTCCATATTACACCGTACAAATTATAATACCATAATCCAATACATCTACAAATATTGAATAATTTTTTTTCAAAGTGTTTCTTTTCCAGAGAAGTCTTGCATTATTGTGTTGCAAATTAAAATTTTCTGTGTTGACAATTCTTGAGATCTTTATTTGGTTGACCAACCAAAATCGATTATGCATATTTGATAGATCTTCAACTGTTTGACATGGTTTTGACACCACTTTCCTCCTTAACATCTTATTGCTTAAAGTTTTTATCATTTTTGGTTTATACGAATTTTAAAACTCAGAATTATCGAATATGGTCTTAAAGAAACTCATTTGACATTAATGAGCAACCTAATGCAACCAAGTGCAATTTAATGCACTTATATAAATATTGGATGATGGCTAATACTTAGCACAGTTGGCGAATTTTCCGAAATATAATTAGTGAAGATTTTTTATTTGAAAATATCAATATAAATGTGTCAATTATAAATCCAAATTAATTTTTAGTTGGTAAAAAAGTTATTAGACGACCTACACATTTTAAATTAACAGTTCGAATACAAAAGTGTACACAACACTTAAGAAAAAAAAATGAAACTTTGGCATGGAAAAAGCAATGGAAAATACTTGTATGTTAGTCACTTAAAATATTTTATTGCAATGAACTATTTCTTTTTTATATTTTCTTTCACAAAAATGAAATATTTTATTTCAAACTTAAATTATATGGTAAAGTAAAATTTTCGCATGAATTCACAAAAGTATTATTGAAATAATTAAGTTTGGATTGTAGTTATTTACTAATTTAGTTTTATTTTTGGAAACATTTATAAAATTTATAGCAAAGAACTAAATAATGCAAATGTTATAAAATATGACCATTATATACTTATTAAAAATACTATGAAACATTGTTAACTGAAATACTCCAAAAGTGTGGCTAAAGTTGTCTTCATTCTTCCATAAAAAAATTTTCGTGGAAAAGGGGTGCTTCATTTGTCATGTTTTTACAAGGGCGGTGTTACCACGTGTGAGCTCATAATTTCACGTGCCCTCACACAAATTTGATTATAATCTCGTTATGTTGACAATTTGACAAGATCCATAGCCCAACAGTGAACACACATTGACAAAATTTAACGACAACAAGTAATGATGTGTTGTGAATCATTTTCTTTTCATCAAAATATATTTTTTCCCGATTTTTTTGAACTGGGTTTTGATGAATGACATGCGACGAAGTCTTTCTTAACATTTGTTCTTTTACAAGTTTACTATCCATATTTTCAAATCTTTTTTGACAGAGAATATTTTAATGATGCACATTTCCAAATCTTATATGCAATTTAAAATATTTTTTTCTGGCTTGCATTTTTTCTTCTAATTAATATGCACAAAATATTCGTTGTTAAAAATTACGTTATTTTCTAAGGTAAGCTACTTCTATTAAATCGCCTAAAAATTTTGAAGTACTTTTTTATCATAATACAGATTTTTTTAAGTTCAAATAGTAAAAAAAACATTTTTAAAAAAATAAGCTTGAAAACGCATGAAAATTAATTGATTTTTTTTCTTTTCGTATATGCCACATGAAAATGATGCCACAAATCGGAGACAGTGCCAGGTGGAAATACGCCCCTTTAAAATATTACCGTGACAACATGTCCACCCACCTATTGGCCCACAAAATCTACATTAATATTATTTATACCCACGTTTTTTTTTTCTTTAAATATTGCTTAAGAAATGTATTTTTTTAGGTTTTTAAAGTTATTTTTTAACAAAATAGAAGACAGTATAACATTATTAATTATTTCCAACTATTTATAACATTAGAGCTGACAACACATAAGTAAATATAGAGAAAATTTGAAAATGGAACTTCTAAAAAGTATAAATTAATTTCATAAAATATTACCTGATGAAGTTGAAATAAATCAACGAAATGGCCAATTTTTTTAAAAAAAAAATACACCTTAATTTAATAAAACTAAAAACCTAATATTTTTAGACTATATAGTGAATACCAACAACTTCTTCTGTGTGACAAAGTAAAAATCGACATTAGTAAGGTTTGAATTTGGTAACTTGGAAAAGCATTAAATTTAAAAAATTTCATTAAATTCCAAAAAAACAAATATGACCCTATTTTATTTCCATTGAGTTTCCAATAATCATGTCTCTAGCTAAAGTGGCTTGACAAAAATACATAAGTAGGTAGGTATATGTCAGTCCGGATCCATATATTTATATATAGAATAACAAAATAATAACGTTTATATTTTCTTTTTTAATTAATAAATAAGGATAACAACAACACACAATAAACGCCCTAACCCACTGCAGTTACTCATTTTCAATCATAAGGGATAAAGTAAAGGGCTAAAATTTTTCCTAAAATTCATCAACTCATAACTTTCAACAATTATCAAATAAGATAAAATTTTCGATTATTTTCTTTTAAATTTCTCCAACCCACTACCATAATTCCACGAATTAAATGATAAAATACAATAATTAATTTATAAGTCTCTAGATTTATGTTTTTGTAATTGTTTTTTATAGTATATTTTAACCTAATTAATGTAATATAATTAATAAAAAATAAAATATAAACATAAAGAACGAAATACAATGTGTACCATTTTACCAACAAATATATTTTTGACGTCTTACCCAGATACGTATTTCGATTGCTAAGCAATTCTGTGAGTGGTGATCGAGTAGTATTGTATTACCTCGCTGCTATGAGATGAATCAAATTTTTTTTTATATTTGTTTCATTACGAGTATTTATATAGACATATTAATTTTTCTTTTGAATAAGTAGTTCTTAACCTGGGTTTAATCGAACCCCAGGGGTTCTGTGCCTCCAATAAGGATAAGAATCACCGTTCTTAATCAAAGGAATATGAGATTTTCATTAATGCACATCACAAGCTTTTAAGAGCGTTTAAATGGCATTTTTGAAATATGGACAACGTTAAGGTAGAGTAATTGAAATTATTAAGATAAGTACCTATTTCTCGATAAGTAATTAACTAATTTATACGATTGTTGAAGTATTATTATGTTACGCTGACGAAGTCGCAAGTATCGGTTTGTAAATAACAATTATTTTAAAGCAATGAATAAAGACAATATTAAAAGTTTAAAAACTAATTTGAGAAAATTATATTTTTCTTATGATTCGAAATATGATAATACATCAGCACATCTATCACTTATTCCAAATTATACATTTGCGATGAAAAGTAAATAGAAGTTGAAGTTTCTTTTCTCTCTTGCTCACATGCACACGCTCGATTTTAAAACATCAGGAAGGGTTGCTTGCAAATTTTAGTATCTAAGAACTTAATATTAAAAAGGATTATTGGCTTTCACGAATGAAAAAAAAAAAAGAAAACAACATGAAAATCGGTTCAGTAGTTGTTGAATGATGCGCAAACAACGAATTTGGCTATCATTTTATTTTTAAAAAGATTACCAATTTAATGGGTAAGAATAACAACTATTTTATACGTTTTAATTTTTTTTAACTGTAAATTTTTAATCGTTGAGTTGATATCTCTAATAAAAAAGTATATATGGGTAATGGGTATACTTACATGATACATATACATATATTTGTTATATTAAATATAGAATTAAAAATCTCAATAATTTCACAACATGTTTTAAAGAGCAATTCAACACCTGAAAGGAATAATGAATTCAATTGATCGTTTAAAATCAATAACGATGAGCATTATTACCTTATAAGTATAAGTTAAACATGAAATCTAAATATGTAATATTTATATTAAATATAAACCAAATACATCTGGGCCTACATCAACAATTGTGAAGATATTATAAGATTAATTATATTTAATAACAATAATTAGGAAAGAATGCGTGGTTAAACACATGATCATCATTGTTTTATTCGTAGTGTGAAGCGAGAAAACGAAGCTGAAGCTCTGTTGTGAATGATCGATGGATGGACGTACGTAGGCCTGAGGGCCTGTGGGCCGCGCGGCAGCCCCACTGATCATAGTTATTTATCCATCACCTGCACACTGCACATTGCACAAATAACTTAAATAGTTGCAACAAAAACTAATGCAAGATAAAAAGCAATCGTCTTCTATTCATATTTCCATTCTGAATACTAAAGCTTCAATTTGAAGATTGAAAGAAAAAAATAGCGAAAATATCAGTAGCATCAAAGAGGGGTAATTATAATTACTGACAAGTAATGCTTCATGTTATTAATTGTAGCTTATAAAACAGTGAACTATAGTTGAAAGAGCTTTTTTAAGTAAATAAATAATGTATTATTTGGGGTTTTCTTATAAAATCATTCACTCATTACCCCTGTCCTTATTTCTTGACAAAGTATATTTCTGTAAACGTTTCGTAGAAAATATGTCCGTCACAATTTCCATTGAAACAGTTCTATAGAAACTTAGTTCTATAAAATACTTAATAGAAAAGATCAAAAGATTATAAAAATTTGCAATTGTCCAATTTCAAAAGGTAACTATAATATTACTATCTATATTACTTATCGAAAGCAATTAATTCATTTTCATAAAAAGTAATTTACTAGAAACTGATTACTAGATAACTTATAGATTATCAACAATACTTTCTATCAATAACATTTATTTACTCATAGTACGTAGAAAATATCGAAATACGATTTCACTCATTAGATCATTTTAATTAAAAAAAAGTTGAGGTTTTTCATCGTTAGTATTTCTAATACAGTCCACCGTTTCTGCTCCGTAGCGAATATGTTCAGAGATGCAGGCAAATCCAATGTGTCGCCAAAATCATATACTTAAATATAACTTTAAAGTTAGAAGTCTATTCCACCATCTAAACCATAAAATGTGAAGCACTACCTGACAGTGTACCTGATGATTCCATCTTCCTGAAAATGGAACTAAACTTAGCACATCCATTCCCTACAAATAACGAAGAGCTTAACAATAACCTCAAAGACATTAAAAGAGTAATAACAGCGACTTGGCAAAAGAAGTGGGATATGGCGCAAGCTTATCTCAGAAAATTTAAAGGAAAAGTAGAAATAAATCCGACTACAAAGAAATTAGCATAAGTAGATCAAACCAAGTCACCCTGAATTAATTAAAAATAGGCCACACAAAGGAGACTCATGATTGGATTTTGAAAAACGAAAAACCGAAACTTTGCTCCTCATGTTTGAGTGTCTTGGAGGTCAAACTACTGTACTACTATGTAATTGTGCCAGGTTATCCAGGTTTCTGTTATCTAGGAACGGAATTCTGGGAAGGAAAAATCTTAGACCATCAACATCCATCGTCCAGGACATTCTACTGTCTTAGAAAAGAACGAAAATTGCTTTCTAAGTATGATTATTTAGCTCAAATTTTAATATTGTTATTAGTATTTTAATTTAGATATATAAGAATCACATAATCTTATATTATTTATATTTCATAAAAATCACTATCTAATGTAAAACAACTGTAGCTATAATAAAGTGCATGTAGTTGTAGCCGACGAGCGTCTTAATTTCTAAATAATAAAAATATCTTATACACTGATAGCTTAAGAAAAAGGTATTTGAAAGTTTTGATTGTCTTTGGAATAGAAAAGTTTCAAATTGGATAACATCAAATTATTAACGAAAAAACATCATAGTTAGATATATTATAATATAAAAAATGTTATATTAAAATCGAAAAGAAAGATTACCAAAAATGTTAAGTTTAAAATGTTAAGTTTAAAAATGTTAATGTTCCCTTTAAATAATAAGAACCAATACAAATAAAAACGTTTGTGTACCAGATTTTTACTTTGGGAAGCTTTAAGCGTGATCAGACAAAGCCCTCAGCAGAAACGTATTATATCTCAAAACAACTCTATTGTATGAAAAGTAAGTCTTCCATAAATAATTAATGACTTTTAAAAAGTCAAAACAAACTACTAACAACTTCGACAATCCAAAAGAAAAACCCGTTGGGCATTTATGAACATTTCGTACCTTATACCCTCGTGGTCCTAAAAATATAAGGCAGACAATACCCAAAGAAGCCACTTTTCTCTCCCTGTCCAAATTTTCTGCATTAATTTCCCTAGTGTGACAATGTTTTCTCAAATGACAAGATCCTAGTATTATCTTAATTTCCTTGCTTTTCAGAGCTTTTTGTTATCAATACAAGAGTTTCAGTTTGAACAAAAAAATTTCCGATTTGTCTGTTCTATTATCATTTTTTTCATTTATAGTAAAATAGGAAATAGTAAAAACAATACAGAACCATAGATTTGAAAATATCAATTGAGATTGAACCTATAACGAAAAAAAGTTCCGTTTGTGATTATGTTAAGGTGTAGTACTATAGATCGTTGTCTTATTCATTCCTAAGTGATAAAAGTATCAAAACTATGCAATATAACCTATATTAAATCCGTAACCATATTGGTTACAAGGCGAATAAATATATCAGACATTAACTTTCTCGATTTTTCTCTTTCTCTAGTTTTATTATCTCAAACTCTTTCTACTGAGAATATCAAATGGTTGTCGGAATAATATTCCGACATTAGTGTTAACAATACACTTCTTGTACAACATATAGCTTAAGCTGTAAATTTTATTTGTTTTTAAAAGTCATTTATGGATATTATCCAATGTAATCTAGTGACCAAATTTGTCACCTTTTTTTTGCAAACGAATCTTTTGAAGTCCCCGAAGTGACATCTTTCTGAAAAGTACATAATATGATGTAAATTCATTTTTTATATAGGAATAAATTTTATTTTTATGTACACTTAATTGCGCTATTTTTATTTTAACGATTAGTATGATTCTTTTCAAAGTACGAAGTTTACATTTAACTATACCAAAAATCATTTCCTCTGAAAAATAATTTTATCCAAAATCGTAGCTAAGAGACTATTAAATAATAAAGTGAATAAAAAGCTGTTATCTTTTATAGGGATGAACAATTCTATGAAATTTAAAGGAAATAAAAAATAAATCAGCGGGATCCCAAAATCAGAAACAAAAAAAAAATAAGATTTTTTCTCATAAAAATATAAAAGATAATAGAACATATTAATGATCTAAATCCTCCCACATTAAACAATTCTCCATACCAATTAAAACGCATATAAAGAAACGATGTGTAACCCCGCCTTGATCCAGGTGCCAACCAACCAAATCGTTTTCTTTGAAACAAAATGATTAATTGTCGCTATCTTCGTACAAACATTGTACATGTGTGTTTCTTCTATAATCAATAATCAAGAAGAAAAACGCCTTCTAATCAATAATCGCGATGTAACGCCTTTTTACGTCCGTTGCATTTATGTGCTCCGACTCGTATTTATTTATAAAACGCATCTGTATATGGAATATGGATCTTTTTATTATTGTTACTACACATAATAATATCGAAACCCATCCTTTATAGAATACTCTCAAATTAATTGCCTGATAAATGAAATAGATTTGTTTAATTATCTTTGACTTCGATGTTCGTTATTTGATATCGCTTTTAATTTTCATTAAGAAATTAAATTTTGTTTTGATTAATGCTTCATTTAGTGTGTTTCGATGTTTCATCATTGGAAAGTTTGGTTTTTTTATTAATTTATTTCTTTTCCACGTCTGATTCATTATAAGAAACTGATTGGATTTGATAGAAGATTAAATGGGAAATTTTGAGAAAATTTCCGCATTGAATGGCGTAGAAAGAACGATATATCGTCTTGAAAATAATATACAATCCTGTGGTTCACCACCCACATGGATAAGCGGAACAAATCAGCAATTGTGACCCTCTATGTATAACTTGAACAATGGTCACTTGAATTATGCCTCTGGCCAACATGTACCAGCTTCAGGATAAACACAACTTGTGTGGTCACTGATATTATTTCTATTGTTTTCGAAATAATTATTAATGAAATTGCGAAATTATTTTCTTTTCTTTTTTTGAATGCGTTTCATTTTGAATTTTTGACGGTTTTGTTAACCAATTATTTGTTGTTTAACAATGATTAATCATATTGCAAACATTTTTAAGGAATGACGCAATTTTTATGTATGCCTTTCATCTGACTAATACGTACGAACCTATCTTTACTACATATCTATTAACAAGATATCTACATAGCTAAAAAAATTACAGCTTGGTTGAAATATGTTAATCATGTTAATAGCAAAAATTTTTCTTTCAAATAAATTTCTTAATATTAACATAAAAAGTCATCAAGTGTAAGTTAATCATATTTTATACCTCAATTGGTAAAATCTTCACAGAGAAAATAATTTTTTGCAAAGTAGATCAACAAATATTTGAACATTTTAGTTTTTAAATTAATTAATAAATAGTCAATAGTCAACTGTTTATATTTTATTATTGAATTTCAGAAACGAATATCGAACTAAGTAGGTTTCAAATACTGTTATTAGTAATAATTTATACTTCACGTTTTAAAGTACATACAAGCAAATATAAGGAATAGTCATATGATATCTATCACGTATCTATTTATTAGGAAGGAACTTGATTACCGTTAAATTTATTTGACAAGATACTGTTTTAGTCTAAAAATATTTCATCCCATCATCGTAAGTTATAATTACTAATTCATATTGAAATGAATCATTCAACAAATTCAATGATTAATTAATTTAAATTAACCAGGTTCGCGCAAATAAAAAGAAAACTTATAAAAGTTGGCAAAGCAGTGTAATTTCAATTTATTGCCACGAAAATCTTAATTTATCAACACATCGTGAATAGTGAACATGACGTTATCACAGATAATATGTGTTGACAACAGGGCTGTACATCACTGCTCTATAATAACCACTTGACAGGTCACATCATCATAACAAAGAGCCAACACGTGTGAACCACTGAAAATTACAGAAATTCCTGAAGCACGCTCTACTATATTAGGATTATGGATAATTGGAGAAATGTTGATAGACAAGGATAAAACGAAACTCATAAATTCAGATGAATGTTTATGAACGCTTTTCATTCATCGTTCATACTCTTCTCTGTTGGTGAAAGGACAAAATTATTGGTTATTTGTATCACATGTCCTAACAATGCCAATCAAGACCACTGCTTTATGTCTTTTCATATCTGTTTCTAACATAAATAAATTTAGATTTCATAACAATTAAAAATATGCTACTTTATTTCTTGATGATATTTTTCCACCTCATTTGTTTCTAACAAAAATAAATAAATTAACTAAAACCTTAAAATTCACCTGCGTGGCATAATGATATATGAACAGCAAAAAATATTAGATACTAAGTAGCTTTTAGCATCGTTAAAATCTGGCGATTTCACATTTTCTATTTTATTTCTAATAAAATAGAATTAAATTAACAAAAAAATTACACGTTGAATCAAAAACTAAAAAGAAAATAGGCTGTTTCTAGATTTTGACGCTACTAAAAGCTACTTATACCTAATATTATTCAAAATTATTGATGACTAAATTATGAGAACCATTTCAATTCCTCTAGTTATAATAGCGATATAAACTCTGCCTGAAAAAACAAATTTTACACATCTTTAAAAAACTTATCTTACACTTTTTACAATCATTTATAACTAACAAATGTTTAGGAAGATAATGATGAAATTATTACAACAGTTTATCTCTTAATTTGTTTAAAGTTTATCATTAATTTTTACCTTATTTGAAAAAGCAGCTATCAGCAGAAAAAAATAGCACTCATAAGAAGCTCTAAGAAACTTTTATTATTGGTGGAATGAAAACTTAGATAAACAGCAGTTTACAAATATCATTTTAGGTTTCCTTAACGAATGAGCGCATTTTTCTAAAGCAATGACCAGTAAGTTGATAGGTTTTTAAAACATTAAGTGCTCATTTTCATAGCGAAAAAAGGTGTATAATTAATATAGCTTTATTGGATTTTATGGAAACTTTCAGTAAAAAAACTAATATATGAACAGATATGTCAAAGATGTCAATATAACAGGATGCTGAAGTGAAAATTTTAGAAAAATATTGAAAAAAAATTTCCGTCGTTATAAAACCATAATACGGCAGAATAGAATTAACATATCCAAAATTTGAATAGGCTATAACATAAATTCTCATACCCCATTTAGTTGGTTTTAAGGGATCATAAGTATTGACACCAATTTTTTCCTTAAATTTAACTACTGCTTCATCTATCGAAATATATTCTTCTGCTATAAAGTAATAAGAAAACTTGGAATCTCTGTATGCCAAAAAATTACTTGCTCTTTGAACTTTCCCCTTCAAAATGGATACCCGGGCAGAAATTTCTCCAATTGTAGCATAAAAAATATTTAATTGATTTATTCCTTTATAAATGTATCCGAATAGAACGCATTTACGCTTATCTTTACTTGTAGACCAATATTAATTTTTTTTTTCAATTAATTTCCTAAAATATCGTGTAAAGCCCCTTTATACAGCGGAATTCAATTTTTTTAGAATAATTATAATATCATGAGTATGGCGGCATTCAATTGTTCAGGTTTACATAATTCAATTATTTGTTTGAAATTTTTGCTTATATGTATATAACTATCATTTAAAAATTAGCGAAAATTATGTACCATTCTGTATACAATAATTTTTCGTGAATATCAATTTCAAGAAGTGGACTACCTTCACTTAAATATTCTTTTTACAAGGAATCAAATAATTAATTTAAATAAATAAACTAATACTCTTTCAATTAAGTCTACACTTTACCCTGAAAAGGTTATTCCTTAAGATATAATTTTAACAATAACAAAATTCAAAAGTTACAATCATTTCATATCCCCTTGTTATTTTTGCTTTTGCTATCGTTAGGTAGATATATATTCTAAGTTTTTAGTTGCCAAAAAAGTATACAGGCTTTTTAATGACATAGTTTTGCACAATTTTTAAGATTTAAAAAAATAAACCCAAACATAATAGTGGTTTAACTTTAAAAGTACGACTCTTGTTGACAATGAGACATTTTCATAGTTCTTCTTAAGACCTAAAATATTTTGATGTATTACATAATTTAGCTAAATTTAACCATGTAACCACAGCAGATAATCGTTTTTCGGTGATTTGAATATAAAATATCGAACATTCTACTAGTTATAAATTTAATTTTAACTACTTATTTTTAACATTCTATTAGAGTTAATTGATTGCAATATAAATGATAGTGAAAATCTCAACAAAATTTGTTTAAAAATTGTACGTGATTACATAATTAAGAAACGAAAAAAGGCAATGATAGAAGTATAGAAAAATGGAAATAATGATTGTTTTATTCCACATATACCTACATACATCTAGATAATACAAAACGATTTTATTAAAAAAAATATGTACCAAAGTTTTGTTTGAGTATTTTGTTTTTTTTCCAATAAATATATTCTGAAAGCAAATTAATTAATGTACCTATATTCATAATTTTAAACAAAACATAAAGCTTTCAATTTATCAACAAAACCATATCATTCGAACAAGACAATGTATTTTTCTCAGTTTTCATTTTGTATTTTCTACGAAAATAAATGTGTGTTGGTATATTTGGTATCTTATTTCTTTTTCCTCGTCTTCTTATTCGAAGAGAATGATGAGTTTGTAAGCAGTGCACAGAACATTTGCTGCTATATAGGGAGTAATCACAATCCCAGCCCTTAGCTTCTTACGCTAAACGGTATCCAGGGAGTAATATGTGCGTCCATAACGACCCGGCGCACAATACTAAAGGACGAGTGGAAAGCTCTCACTGTCGAGCTTAAAAGTGGTTATTCGAGTCTCATGAAATTCATCTCTTTCATGGCCAGCAAGAGGATGGGACAAATCAATGAAATTGAGTTAAACTCGTTGAATAGACTTATCTAAAATATTTTTTTTCTACATATTGTTTAAATATTTGAGTCAAACATTTTAAAATTATTGAAATGCTTGACAAATTATCCTTATTTTAATGTTATCATGGAAAGAAATAATCTTCCTGCACGCAAATGAAATACAAGTAATTATTCCCAAGTACTAATTCTATAATGGAATTTTAATATCCAAAACGCTAGCGTGATGTACCTACACGTTATCAATAAATTTAGTTTAACAGAAAAATTCTTCACATACTCGTAATGTACAAATGTTAGGGCTTAAGTTATAGATATTCTAGGTGCAATTATTTGTGGTCTTTGGAATAATGTTGCGTTGAGAGTGTAACATTTCGAACAGAGTTAGAAAGAATAGGCGCATAGAAATCATCCCCGTTCTTTGGTTTTCGATGTACATCGCCGCGAACCAGAGCGAGGGCGTGGTGGAACGAATAAATCAGCGCTGCGCCCCCGAGCGTGCGCCCCATCTTACTGTTATATCACCCACACCATATAATGTTGAGATTATTCGACCTACGACGACGAGGATCCAATTTTAACAATGCAAAAAGCGTTATATTTTCCTTTGTTAACTTAACACTAATCTATTAAAAAAAATACATTGGTATATGGTATCTTATTTAAAATTTTCAATGAAAAATATAATCTCCTCATGACTTAGTTTTGGTTACCATATATATAAAAACAAAACAAGTTAAGATTATTATAAACAAAACAAATTATAGGAATATTTCACTACATTTTAAAATTGATCATACATATATCTATTCTCTTTTCAATTATCAAATTAACGAAGTTACCGACATGTGAATATAACAAGAAAACTTTTCCATCAATGAAACTTACATCTTAAATAAGATTTTTCAGCTGATTATAAGGGAAAGTAAGGTAATTAGGTAACTAAGGTAAATGAAATGCTTTAAATAAAAAGTCAAAAAGAAAACCAAAGGAAATTCAATATAAACGAAAAATTTAATATTTATTACAAACAATGAAGTAAGTGGAAAATAACAAATATTTTTCTTCCAATTGACAAAATCGCTACCGTTTCTATTTGTACAATTCTACTTGGGATAATTGCGAACAATCAAAGGGGTAAATAAAAGCAAATGTTCGTATAATTTTCTTGTTCTTTTGTAAAAATCCTGTGATGGCTTTTCTTTGGTTCTTTTATTTCAGTTTAATTTACTTGTTTCAGTTAAATCGATCTAATATTTTGCAATGAACAAAATAATGATCGTAAGTAAGCCTATTATAGTTCTTACTTCTTTACCTATTTGATGCAGATCTCCTAGGTCAGTATTTCTCAAATTTTTGTGCTGTTTTATCAAAAGTTGAAATAATAATAAATAGGTACCTACCTCCCAAATATACATAATTGTAAGTAAGTATTGCATTACTTCCTAGTAAACTTAAAATTTGTACAAATCTCTTTCAGAAATGACCATCTGTTGGGTGTAAGCTTCAAGTATGCTTTAGTGCAGTGTTTCCCAACTTTTTTATGTCATGCCTCATCAAAGCTTCTAAAAATTTAAATTGTTCCCAATGTTACATATGTATAATTTTTACAATTTCTTTTTTTCAATTATTCATTAAGTAGACTTAAGATTTTTTCCTAATTTTGATAATTGTATCATTCTTTAATTGATTCTTAAGCAAACACACTTAGAATAACAACGCCATAATTAGTCCACTGTGAAATTATAAAGTACATTAAAAAATAACAATGTGTTAAGTTCTCAAAGACGTGTAGTGATTCCCAATGTTTATAAATATACAGGAACAAAAACATCTGGAAAATTGAAAGCTCCTTTCAATAAATTATTTTTCCTAAGAAGCGACTAGGAATTGTCATGTGGTTAAATAAAGATTTTGAAAAAGTCGAACTTTTTCCGTTGCCCCCGAATAATTGAATTGTTCCCACCTAAACAGTTAAAGTGCTCCCAGTGGGGCGTACGCCCCCAGTTGGGAACCACTGCTCCAGTGTCCACTTTAATATAGTTTTGTACTGTGTTTTCGAAGTAATATCTCAAATATTATACGAATTTAAAAAATTATTTAGAAAGATCAAGAAATATTAAGGTTAAAAGTAACATTCTCAGTTTTCTCCTCTGGAATGTTTTTATTTATAGTTATAGTAGGAGGTTCATAATAAAATAGCTTAATCTATAATTAAAATTACGATTAATCATACAATAAGTATCAGAAACATTATAACAAAACTTACATTAGTCAAGTAATAAATAGTTTAATAATCGTACAAGAATATTAATATTCTGACATTTATTTGAATAAGAGCATTTTCATATCTAGACAGTGACATTAATCTTCCAGATAAAATTTTATCCGAAGGATAGAAAAAACGTACGTTTTTTTCCTTAAAAATAGTGATATGTAAGGGATTTATCTAACAGATAAACTTCTATCTATTAAAAGGCAATCTTAAGGATATGTCTATCCTTGTAAGTCTATCTTTGAGTCAAAATACCGACTTTATATAAAAAAAAAATAATGTCAGTTGGATATTTCTCGGGAATTTGAAAACGGAATAATTTAATGTTAATTTCTCAAATTTTGGAACACTTTGTTAACATAATTTTTAACTTCTTCAGGTAATATTGAAAGTTGAATGTTGAACATCGTCGTTGGAACATTCTGGTCTATATTACATTGTCAGTCGCTGGATTACACAAGATCGGATAATTAAGTTATATATGCATGTCAAAATTATTTTTTTGATTCTCACTATAACCATTTACAAAATCTTTCCACTAATAAGACTTCAAATATTGCTTCAAGAAGTTGTAGAATATATCAACGAAACGTTGCTGAAACTTTAGCATCAAATTATTCCAGTCTAAGATCCCGTGAAATATCTTACAGACATTAAATTAACAAATTAACATAGATAAAATTTAACGTAAGGCAAAAAATCATAATAATAATAGGCAAAAATATGAAATTTATATGTATGTCGGCAAAGACAGAGAACAAAGATTGTTAATACATACATATAAAGGAAATACAAGTATTGTTTCAAATTGGAATTATCTGATTGTTGTTTTGGTTTCAACTGTCACTTTTATTTCATTCAATTGTCAATTTTTATCATTTTTCAGTTGTGTCAGTATTGACCTGTGCATATTTCACGGGAAGTAACTAGTAAGCTACATTTGTCAATGACTACAAATAAAAAAAATTTAGTATGTGTAAAATACTTAATTGTTCCCAATTGCCTGTCGTTTCTAATTATCCTATTTTCCTCTACACACTAAAAGTAACATATCGCTACTATAGGTAATATTTAATTTTCTCTTAATATAGTCTTGATTTTGGTTCTAAAATTCCAATGGGTATTGGAGAGTAGTCATCAAAATAAAAATGTACGAGAATTGGTATTGATGTTAACGACGAAATTATTCAAGCAATGGATTTAAAACGTTTAATGAAAGAGTAACGCTTTCGAATTTATATTACCATTTAAAAGAACTGAAATTATTCCACATGCTAATTAAGTTAAAATTTTGAGTGAAATAGTAGAAATTTATGGCAATTGCACTTGGTTTTATCAGAAACTAAATAGAGTGAATTTATTGGCGTGTGAAAAATTCATTACACAACATACCAATAGAATGCATTGGATCGTTAATTTTACATTGAGTTAATATTTTGTTTAATTACACGTAATTACAAGTTCACATTAAATACCTATTTAAATTTAAAACTTATTTTTAAAACTATTCGTTTCCAATAACTTTTATCTTCTGCAAATATGATTTTAATAGCCGTATACGATAAGGTTATTAAGTTTTGCAAACAACTTAAAAGTGAACGATTTCCAGCACAACATACTCTTTTCATTTCGGTTTCGAGGTTTGGGTGGTTATATATACTTAAACGATCGCAACTAAATGAAGGGCGTTTAGGCAGGTAGGACGCGTATCATTTTGCATGAGAACACAGATCTATTTTGAACACAAACGATACCTTTAGCCTACGATCCTTTCTTAATTAGAAATCCTGGGTAATTAGTACGTCACATTTGAATAAAAGTCCAATATATTCGAGAGAGGTTCGAAACCCTATCATTATATTATAAATACGGTGTGATTTCTAAAAGGGCATGTTTGGATTTACATTTTTGGTGAGTAAACGATTCGCAAAAGAAGATTATGAGTGATGTTACGAAAGTATAAAAACAGAACAAGCCTATTATTCATTTTAGAGTAACAATTTGAGATTTAAAAGTAGATTCAAAAAAGTTTTAGTATTTCCAGAAATAATAATTGGAATAAGTGACTTCCAATTTGATTTGTTTTTCCAAAAATTTAGGCAATTCAACTGGATAGTTCAAGTTCAATACATGTCCTTGGATGAACGATTGATGAACATGACTTAGCATGTTAATGTTCAATGGCCCCATATTGATGATGTTTGAATAATACATACGGCTTAACGGGGTACAACCTAACCTAAGTAATCTGCATTAAAGTGATTTGCATCAATGATTTGAGCCGCCCTGTCCACACCTTCTGTGTACTAATCACGATAATTTATTGAAGTAATTGACAGCAAATCAGCATTTATAATAAACCAACGACGTACGGTGTAATGTGGCGAAGCATAGCATGGCCGTTATCGTGGTCTTCGGTCGAAATGACCAAAGGATCAAAGAATCAAACCTCCCACCTGCCGACTCAATTCTCTCAAAAAAATATTAAGCACAAAATTGACCATCTTCAATCAAATTATTTTATCATTTGTTCTTTTCCACAGCAATTATATGAATTGGGTCTGGTGATTCCTCGAGAAAATTGCTTCGAAACTTTTTTTCTTCACAAAAAAAAATATGGTAAAACAATCTTGAATTTTGTATTTTAGACCCTCGTTTCAGAGACGTTTGAAAAGGTTTTTTTTTTCAAAAATAATTTATCTCCATACAATAATTCAGCTTAGTGAAGAATCAAATTATAATATTTTCTGTAGATACTCAAAAGATAACATAATATACAATTGTTATTAGCTCCGTTTTAAGACAATACTTTAATTAATTATTTTTCAAATTAAAATTATGTGCAATTGGTTTTCCTATGAATCATTACAAAAACGTCATAATTACTTCTAGTTATACAAAATTCAAAAAACTAAATTTTAACTTTGATATTATTTTAGTGAAGAGAAACCATTGATATGTTATGATTCATTACTTTGAAGTTGCGCAAAAATACGTAACGCTGGAAAGAGTGAGTCATCACTTTTGAAAGTGTTATTTTACAATCAGGGGCCATCCATAAATCACGTTACACATTCAAGAGGAGGGGGAGTCAACAAAACGTGATATCGTATGATAAGAGCTAGGAGAGGTCAAAAGTTTTGAGATATCAATTGTTAACATTTAAAATAATTAAGTTTATGAACACAAGATTATTAAGTTATAAATCTTTTACTAAAATAATCAATCATTAATCGTTTCTAAATTTGTCTATTGTTTTGTTCATTAATTAAAATATTTTGCTCTATGTTGAGTAATTTTAATATTTTATTACTTGATGGAGTAAAAAAATTGAAGCTGCAGTTTTATTTTATTTATTTCTAATTATAAAATTGGTAATTATTATGACACCACTGTAAAGTAGAGGGGGTTTCAAAAATGTGACTACCTATGACAAGGACAAATGGGGAGGTTGGTTAAAAATCATAAAATTTATGTGATGTACTTTATAGATGACCCGTTTTGTAGGGGTTCCTTGGTATTTAACAAATATTTATGTTAAACCAGAAAAATAAACGAAATGTAAAAGAAAATATTTTCTTTAAGATTTTTTTAATACGTAAATCAAGGGAAGAATAAAAAGGTTAATGTTAAAAATTATAAAATCGCTTCAATCTATTGCGTACACCCCTATACAATCTACCCTCTAAGACTTCTTCTTATGGTACCCTTTCAACGTTGAAGATTGATGATCATCATGGCAATTTTGGTTTTTGATAAAGCAGCGCGGAAAAGTAAAAGTCCTCTAGTGGTTTTTCTGAACCACCCACAAAGGTTGGCTAGCCAGGATGTTCTTCTTCTTCCCAAAACTTTTTTCCTTCAATCCGACCCTGAATGATAAGCTACAGTAAGTGATATTTGTTGTTACACATGGAATGGCCGAAGTACAGTAATTTTCTCTTCTGTATAGATATTATAAAAGTTTTTATGTTAGTATCATAAGTTTCGTTAGTACTTCATCATTTCGCTCGTGGTCTCTCCAAGCTATTTTCAGGATTCGGTGATATACCCACATTTTAATGCGGTAATTTTATCTTCCAGTCTCTGGGTAAAAGTCCATCATTAGAAGAAATAGATACATAGAAGAAATAGATACACAGATTCCAAAAATTTGGGAAACATTGCTTTAAGACTATATAATACATAGACCGCTTAAAAGTTGTCATTTGTTTGCTACAAAGAAGAATTGATAATGACTTTATATAGTGACGATTATTCTTTATGTTTTCCGAATACATTTGACGCTTATTTACCAAAGACGATAGAAGAATAGCCCAGCAAAACTGGCCAAAAATATTAGATAACTAGGAAGAGAGGAATGTAATAGTGCACCTGATTTTTATCAATTATAATGATGTAAAATGATGTATAACGATGTCAATATTCTCCTGATTATTCCTCCTCACGTCAAATAAATACAACCTTCGATAAAATACATCTATGTATAAACACTTCTGAATACAACCAAACACAAAATCAGTGGTACAAAAATTCTCCTCCGCGTCTCCGTATTAAATAAATCTGGCCTGTCATCGTCTTTTGTAAAATTCTTATATTTAAATACTCTATTTTAATAACGGTTTCTTTTTTAATTATGCTAAAACTATATTTTGAGGGAAGTGGGTGGTTATATTATACAAAACTTGACTATTAATTGTGGCTGGGGAAAACAAAAAAAAGTAAAGAATATTAGCATTGCGTATTTATGACTAGCTCCCTCAAAATAAGAATGTAAAATTGAGAATGTACCTTCATTGATGAAACTATTTAAAATGTAAATTCATAAATTTGCATAAGAATCATCGCAAATTGGTGAACCTAATTAAAAAAAAATATCAATTTGAAAAACGGCAAAATAATTGTTTTTGGTCACATTTTTGCAAATTGGGCTAAAGATTGATGAGTATATTGCCCACAAGTTTGACATGTGTTTCTCGATTTTCTTACAAAATAAAAAAAACGCACTTACTTAAAAGTTTTTGCCAAGTGAAGCCGGATTTAAACCTTGAGAAATCTATCCTGCACGCTATGCAACCGTACAACATTGAATCTCATCAGAGACGTTAAAATAATTATCCCGTCATTATTGTTAAAAAAAGGAAGAGATATTGCAACTCATCTTGTATCAATGGTTTATTTTAAACAGAAAGAGACACTTAATTGTTTGTCCAATTTTTTGTTATTATTAAAGAATTTTCAAATGACAAAATTGGATCAATTTAAAATAAAAGAGATCTTTTTTGTTTATACCCTCGTAGTTTAATATGCGACGTTTCCCTAATTGCCTGTCATTTCCAGCAATTTATTAAAAAGAAAAAAAAACCTTAATTTTTAAATCAACAGTTTTAAACCGATATCGTGCAAATAATTTTTAGAAAATAATATAAAATTTAAAAATAAATACCTACATCAAATTATTTTGAATCATCGTTAAATTAATTTGAATTTATTTTTTTCAAGTTAAAGTCATAATTATGCAGGTTTGTTTCATTAACAACAGACAGCTCTCACTTTACAACTTAATCGTTTAACAATTCCCCGTCCCTGATCTAAGAGTTTCCACTTTTAATTCGAGTAATACCCTATTTCCGAATAAAAGCTAGCAGAAAATGTTGACATATGCACTGAGTGCATACAGGTAACACTAGTGTTATATAAACTTACAATTCAGTTATTCACTCAAACTTTTAACTATGTGGTTATTTAGATGCATCCAATAATCTAAAGTTCACTAAACAATAATCTGTACATTTCTATATCTTACTATAAAATTTAAAGTTTGTCGCATAATCCTTATAAAGTCAGTACTCTTGAAGCAATGAATTAATCGTAAAGTGAAAACATCTCGCATAATTTTTTTTCCACAGATGAACAATAATAAACCTTAGTTGATAGTTCAATAATCTATTTTCATAGTTTATCAAATTGTGAGTTATTAACTTGAGATACCTAATATTACAAAAACCAAAACAGTAATCTCACATAAGTTCTATATATCAGTGGTTCCCAGTTCTTAAACTATGGTACATGGAATTAGTCCTGTGGAACGAAAATTATAATTATTTCCATGAGAGAGTGAAATAATATGGTCTCAAATTTCTTCACTAATTTGTTAAAAACAAGAGTAGTTACCGAAACAAGTGTATTTTATTTAAAAGTCACCCTACACACTTATATATGTGACCGAAGTAACTATTCAATAAATGCTAAGATTCTTTTATTCTCTGACCTTCCTGAGATACATAATTTCATGAATAGTTTATGACAAAACCTCTAGTAGAACGTACAGTTTAAGGCATATTAAGTGGTATACGACCAAAAAAGTTTGAGAACCGCTACGGTATGAGCTTACCTAAGTCCTCTATGGTAAATTTAATTTATTTCTAATTTATTAAGTGCATCAAAAATACATCGAGTTTTAAATTTCTTTTAATACTCGATGATTTCATAAATTATTTATACTAATTCTAAGCTTTTATTACCTAAGTTTTATATGTAGGTAATATATAAGCGACAAAAATCGATATGTTGAAGAAATTTTATACTTTGATTCCTAAAGGAGGACTTATTTTGAACCTTGGAAAATAAATATAATAGTTACAAAATTTAAAAATTGGGTACTTTTTTTACGTCTCAAAGAATCAATACAATAATGTTGGGATATATGTCGACAAAAACGGGAACAAAAAATATAAACTTATACATGTGAGTGAAAACCGAATATAATAATCATTGTCTCAAATTTGAACTAACTGTTCGTTGCCGTTTGTTTCAACTGTCACTTAATTTGATTTCATTCAATTGCCCATTTTTCCCAGTTGTCTGTGTTGGCTGTGAATATTTCACGGGTAGTTACTAATCTAGAATAATATGGAAATCTTTATTGCAACATAAATAAATATAAAATTTTAGTTTTGATGTTTTTAATTTTTAGTTTTCAATTAATATTGTTTTGCTTTATTATTCATAGTTGAGGGAAAATTGCAGGTTACTTAATTTCGAAATACTTGTAAATCTTATAAATACGAAAAGAGAAATTAACTTGTTAAGTTGAAAATCAGTTTACCACTGTCTTGAAAGATTTAAAATTTCGGGTGTTGTTAGATACTTTTCGCATATACTTAATTTTATTGGTTTATTATTAGATTATACTGAAAGTCCCAATTCGAATAATGCAAGGTACCTTTTGTCTCAGTATACTTTAGTTCCAAAGATTTTTCGATGTTGTTATTTATCAGCGCTTTATTACTGCCAAAGCTTTTAGCAACTTTAGGTCATTAAAAACCGTAAATCAAGAAATATTTAAAATTTCCTCATTACGAGAAGCCAGCAGTTACAAGTTTTGGAGTGGCCAGCTTGACCATTCAACCACCAATAGTCTTGTTCCAATAATAAAATGTCCCAAAGGTTCAAACAATTATTCACCCTAATATAGATATTTATAATTTAGTAAGATTTCTCCTAGGCTTGTACAACCATAAAAAAGTTTAATGCCATAGACGATCGCTTTTAAAAATTGAGGAAATTAAGTAGGTATAGAATTTTTGGATAGAAATTTGTTTCTCTACCTTTCTCTGTTATACTTTATTTCTATTAACTTTAAGATCAAGAAAATTGAAAATAAAGTTGAATTTATCAAGTGTTTTTACACAGTTATTTGCATTATGTGCGCTACATAGCTTTCTACTGTAAAGTTTCTACAATACGATTTCTATTATCAAAGTTTATCAAAAATCATATTAAAATATTAATCAATGAGAAAAATTTGTTAAGAATTATGGAGAATGCCTTTTTGATTAATTAATTGTTAACTTATTGAAAAATAAAGTTCTAAAATTTAAAAAATAAAACTGGAAAAACGAACGCCTATAGTCAATAGGTACACACAATAGGAAATTGGTAATATTGATCTTAATGGTATACGCTTTTTATGCCATAATTAATGCCATAATTTATTAACATAAATATCCAAAGTATTTGGTTGTCTCATAAGTTCTTTCTTTTTTCTTATATGAAATGAATACACAATATTTATTGTTTTGATTTGAGATATTTTTGTATATAAGATCCTATTTGCTCTATTACCTTCTTCCATTTCTTAGGAAGCCGCATTAAGCCTTATTTCCACATTTTTTGAGTTTTGAACCAATTATTCCTGGAAATGCAATTTTTATCATGATAGCGCGTAACCACATACTGTACTAGCAGTAAGAAAAAAGCTCACATTGTTTGATCAGGATATTTTTCTCCATTCAGTATATTGCCTTAATCTTGCTCCATCTAATTATTACTTCTTTGTATCCTTAAAAAAATTCTTATCTCGATAAATTCTTTAAATCCATAAGCGAAATAAAATCGAAATTCCATGACTATTTGTTGTCCAAAACACAAAAATTTTGGAAAGAAGGCTTTCTGAGAGATGAAAGGAGGAAATAAGGCAAAATAGTTTTTAAGAAACAAAATAAATAAAAATAATACTTAAACAGTAAATATTGTGTATTAATTTTATATTATAAAAAGGAAAGAACTTCTTACATATCCACAAGAAAATACTATTTTCGATCAAAACAAATATCATTTTTTTTGCTATAAATGGTTAAGGAAAAGTTTCCATTTTTATTATTTCATTAAAGATGTAGCAAGAATTAATTTTGAAAATTCAGAAGTTTTTAAATCTAACATATTCTCGTTGCTTTACCTTTGTTTTTGTTATTTTTAAAATTACTAAATTACAAAATAAAAGAAAACACGAATATATGAATTTAAACTTTTCATCAAACGATGAGTGCAAAAATTAAAAAAAAATGGTATCTAAAAACTTAAACTCCAACAAATATTCGTGGTATCTGATAATTACAAAAAAATTTACACGTGCCTGACACAGATTGCATTTATCTTAGTAATATCTTACTGATTTATAACCCTTGTTGCAATAAATTGTATTATTTAAAAAAAAATATAATTATAACGTATTGCACATACTATGATTATAATAATATTAATTTAAAGGAAATGTGCAGCTTCTTATAAAATATATATCTATTATAGTTAAATAACTCCTTCTGGCAATCGAACCCTCTTCAAAAAAAATTAACTTGAAAACAGCAAACGCCAAAGAAATACGGAAATTCATCGTTCCGAGGTAAAACAAACGCGGTCATTTCGTATTTTATGCGCTGAGCTAAATTGGAAGAACAGTCAATCAGTGGAAGAGTTTACCACTAACCTTCTATTATCGTACCACCGCATTAGTAATTAAAAAAAACCATCTCTATAATAATTATAAAGGATAAAATTCGTCGAAACGATTACGGGTTTTTTAAGCTCCATCTGTCATTTCATTATGTTACTTGTTATTGCAGTTAAAGAGATTGCAAATATAAATGATTGATAGCCGATTTTCATGAATGTTCAAATTTATTTTGTAAAAAAAAGAAATAGTCTTGTCACGTATTCAACCAACTATGCAACACCCTCTCATCACATCAGAAAAAGTGAAGTATTAAAATCAAAATGTTGCTGACGGAATTGATTTCAGTTCCGTCCGTTTGATTGTTCCGTGTCATTGAATCGGGCGTTCGTTTCGGAGGCGCCAAACGATCGTCCTGTTAACAATACGATTGCCAGGATTTCCAGGATCGGAACAATGCTGACCGTACACCCTTCAAATTCGTAAAAAATATACTGCAATCAAATGAAGTCAACTGTTAATAAATATCTCTTTCGTTTCGATTTTTTGTCGAAACACCGGATATCAAAGCTTTCGCTCGGGATTTTTTTTTAAATATAAACAAACATAAAAAAACCTATTCAAATGACTTAACAATGAAATATTATTAGAACACTTTACTTTTTACATGATGTGATATCGAGAGAGCAATTTATTATACAGTAAAACGTATATTTATGTGGTTGAGAAAGGAATTTATGGTGACAGCATATGCGATGATGCCAAGCCCCAAGTGTAAATAAAAATCTCTAATAACTGTTATTTTGGGATCTATTAAAATTGTTTTTCAGCAAACAATAATATGCATATCTCATTTTCATTTAATCCATTATTTGTATGCTAAATACAGAAAACATTCTGTACTTATGATTTTCACATTACTTTTTTTAAATACATATGCTTTACAATACAAACAATCAAATAAGTGGAATGAATAATCATTTTCAGCTCCAATAAATTGATTGAGATATCACTAAAGAAAATTATTTAAAAATATATTAATTGTTTCTATTTTTAAGTTCAATTCAATTTTTAAATGCAGGTAATTACTACGGTATGGTTTTAAGTATATTTTTCAACCAAACTAGAAAATGATTCAGAATAGCCCCTAGGGCATGCCCCCTTTAGTAAACCCCTAAGTAACTTTAGTAAATAAATCATTATCAGTTATTCCTATTAGGTTTTATGTGGTACAATTTAGTGCGTAAATCCAATGTGAAAATTAAAAATTATTGTCATTCTTTATCAAGTGGGTTTAATGCGGCTTTTTCTTCAACTTTAGCTGTTTAAAGCTTGAGTAATATAGTCTCCGCGCATGCGTAAATTAGCGATAATGCCGCTGAGTTTACTACAGAGTACGCATGCTGTATATGATATCACCAATGCTTTCCCAAACGCTATTGTTTCTCTAATAGAAACTATTTGGTTTTATTGAAATTTTCGCGTAACGTTTCAAAACATTTCAAATTTTAAAAGATCAGCTTCATTATTTGACATTAAAGAAATATTTCCGTTAGGTTTCCTATTAAGTTCACTGCAGAGCAATAGAATTTCTTAGGTATTTCTATTTATTTATTTTTTTCTGGACAATTATTGTTCATTGATTTTTCGCAATGCCATCAGTTAACTCTTCTATGATTATTCTATTTTTTTTTTTGTTGAACCTCCAGTTAGTCCAACTGAGACTTTTAGTCATTATAACGTTTAATATTTTTTTCTTTTATTTCTCTTTACCCGTTTAAATATTTGCATTAGATATTCAATATGATGATTCTAAACACTTTTTATAAAGCAGGCCAATTTTAATTTTGAAATTTTGACAGAATCATAGTCTGACTAGTTATGTTCCTCCATTGAACTGTTGTTTAATATTTTATTCCCATGGTACTATGTACATATGTAGTTAACGCACAAGCGCTAAAATTCGAAAAAATAAAACAAACATATTGCAAAAAAAAACATCATTTCAAGAAAAAAATCATCTCATTGTGCAGGATACATCCTATTTCACCCTATTTTTTGTTACTATTATGGTTTTATTTGTCGTGTAAATATTTTAGGTAGAAATACGTAAAATATGAACTCACTGTCTTTTATATTTATAGAGATATTTAAATTAATAAAAATAGTAAGTACTAAATACATATTCATAGGTATGAGAGGATTAAGTAGTTCCTACTTATTAAAAACTTCTACAATTTCAAAAATATTGTATTATATTTTTTGTGCCATTATTCATTAATGCTACAGTTTACTGTTTTTAAATTATTGAAGTATTTTAGAACTTCATTGAAAAAATTAACCACATAAAAGTATTTTCCAGTTCATTAAATAATCAACTCGAGTTCAATATAAACCCAATTACAATTATTATACCTTTACATTTGAGCTCTTTTAATGAACAAATTAAATTAAAGCGTGTTAAATCAATGACGATCTGATAAAGGTTTAAATTTTTAAATTACTTTCTATTAATTAAATCAGATGAGCTGAACCGTGGTTAATTGTGAATTAGTAAAATTCGTGAAAAGGCGAGGCTGAAAGCTCGGCCGTATTTTTCGCCCTGTTCAGAGGAATTGAATTGAGTTCGGTCATTGAACATAAAATAAACCGGAAAACGAACATTTCTAAAGTAAAATTTAAAATATCCGCATCGTGAGAAGAATTATAAATTTATTGTCAATTTTTCAAATGAACAGCGAAAATTTCTGCGGCTTGATGGATTATTTCCCGGAAAAATCTCAATTTTCTCGATTTGAAACGAAACGGAAAATAATACAAACTATATTGATATACAATTATCTTCGACTCAATATTTATTTAAATTCATGCTTTTTTGATAGACACACTCTACGTTTTAAGTAAAATATTTTAAATTTGGCGTAATTATATAGTGTTGCATTCAAATGAATGAATGAAATCTTTTATATAAAAAATAAACGTAGTTGAAATTTATAATTAAAATGATTTCTAGTAGACACGACGACATGATTGTTCCATTGATTGGACATAAAAGAGAAGAGAAAATTCATCTGAAATATAATTCCGATTATAATCTTTTGAGAATATCGTGTGTATTTTTATTTTTTTCTGGCTGCTGTAGATATTTTGCTGGAGACTGATAGTTTTGGTGGCCGCTGTTTTTTTTCCTTCTTCTTTTCTTCTTTAATACAACAGACAGCCTAATTGCACGACCCATCCTGTCTTTTAAGTACAACCTGTCATTCAAACCATGTTACCATTACCTCCTCACAATTTGTTTCTGTTTCTAGTGTAGAAATACATCATCTTAAGCTTATAAAACAGTTTATTTCACTCACATGTAAATTTCACATCAATTATCAATGTAATTAAATTAACTTCTTTCTACCTGCATATATATAAATTTCAAGTTAATTAAAACGAGGATCAAAAAAAAAAAATAAGCGTAATTAACATTACTATTCACCTACATCTATAATTTAAATAGGAAAAAGTAATAATGATTGATTTTAAGGATTACCAATTATTTTAACGTAAATGTCACATTGTACGTTACATATAAATAAATACATGTTTTAGCTTCTACAGAATGTTTCAGAGACGCATAAATAATTAAGCAAACCATCGCATGCTTATAATGAATGATTCATTACAATTTGTCAATTTGCAACTTGTACCAACACAATCAATAAACTATTAACTCAATTTACATAAGCTCAAGTAAATCTAACAACAAAATGATTGAATGTAAACAATCGAAGCTGATCATTAAAACTTAACTCACTTTTCTAAAAATGAAATGAAACTTTCCATAAAATGGTTTTGCCATAGCCACTAACGAAGGTACAATGTATAAACTAAAATAGCATATAGTGCACAAAAAAATGGTCAAGTACAAGTCAATATCGAGCTCGCGAACTACATAACGGTTTTGTAGATACACAATTTTCGAAATTAAGAATTTTTTTTTGCTTTAAGGAGTCAAAGAAACAACCGATTACAAAGCTTGTAGTCAAGATCTCACATTTTAGCAAATATGAAAAAATATATTTTTTAATTATTTTTTTCTTTTAAAGTCTCGACAATTTTACTTGCTGTACCTACATTACTTTTTATTACAAAAGTCTACAGATGGTATTAGCAATTGAAAATATTAAAGTCCAAGAAAAATGTTCCTATTGCTAACAAGTACTAACAGTCAATCACATCTTGCTCCAGTATGGGACCTTTCCTCACAAAAAACCTTTATCAAGCTCCCTAACACCATAGCATCCTTCTTAAATTCTCCCAAAGATATAAACAACACCCTCTCCATCCTAAAAGAAATCCAAATATACAACAAAATATAATGACAACTCCTTGAGTCCTAAGTCAATGATAACTCAGTAGGTGGAAAGTGACTACAAAAACTGAAAATATTGAATAATTTTTTGTTAGAGTTACCAACTAAACAACCAGTTTTTAAACTTAAAAGAGAAGCTTAGGATTTTTGCTAAGTTTCCACAACTATTAAAGCTTAGGTCATATTATGTATTATATATCCGCCCAATAGTTTTGGTTTTAAACCTTTTTATTTTCATTTATGTAAGTTTATGCTTAACTTTTAAATCCTGAGTTTTTATTGTAGTGCAAATTGAAATCCCCACTTTCGTAGTTATTAACCTACTGACAATAAATAAAGGTATTATATTAGGTAAAATATTTTAGTTTTTTTTTTTTTAATATTTATACTAGCTTACTGATTTTTTCGCTGCGTTACGACTATATGACTAAAATGTGTTGACAAAAACACAAACTTTTTTTTTACTACAAATTGATGTTAAACCAAAAAATATCAATTTATATATAGCGTATTAAAATAAATACAATATAAATTAACGGAAATTTACACGGCTTAACCTTGACACCACATTCTAACCTTCAAAAACATATATAAGTTTCAAAGCCTACTGGTGGTCGAGTGCTCAAGTGAATTTACGGATTTTTATTAACCCTAGAGCCGCAAAAAACCGTAGTAGTCATAAAACGACGTTAAATAACCGGAGCAAAAACTTGATAGAAGCGTCCTCTAGAAATGAATCGCTAAAAACGCATTGATGTATATTATGATTTTGGCGTCCCCTGAACCAGACTATCACCCTGGGCAGGTGCCCCGGTTTGATCAACCTTAGATCCAGACCAACGATCCTGGTGAAGACCATTAAAATAAAATTTGTGGATTTCTTTTTTCTTTGCAATTTTTCATGTTTGGAATCATGTTTTTTGTTGTTTTTTTCCTAGTATGAATTGAAACAAATCGATGCCTTCGAAATTCGAATTTAACGTAGTTAAAAGTATTAGCTCTTGTATTATGTTATTGACTTGTAAATCTTATTAAGTTTAGCGCCGGTATTTTTACCATATATAGACCATATCCTTAAGATAACAATTATACAGATAAAAATTTGTCTGTTAAGTAAATCGTACACTTATCACTATTCTTAGATGAAATATATACATGTTTTTTGCTATACTCCGGATAAAACTATATCTGGGAAATTAATGTTACTATCTAAGTATGAAAAAATAGACCCGTAATAAAACATTTTTTCTTGGAAGGTTAAGTAAAAGGGTTATAAACCTTATGATCAATTTTTAAGCACTTTATTTATTAAAGCCAGGTAAAAACTATACGTAAGTCTATTGTATATATTATACAACTTTATATTAAAATATCTTGTATTTGGAATATATGAAAATATATTGTCTCAAATTTTACGCAATCTATTTTATCCAAGTTAAACTATAAATAAATTAAAATATTAAATTCATGCTAAAAATTATTTTCGGCTTAGTGTCTTCAACTATGTGATTCAATTGAAAAGTAACTAACAAGTGAGAACTTACTCTTCGAAGAAATCTTATCTTCGAACTTGTAAATATTTTTATATCAATTTAAAAAAGCAATATCGGATTTAGAGGATGAGTAATATAGTTTAGAACCCATACCACTATACATGAAAGATCTTAAAATTTAATAGAGGTTTATAAGCGCACAGACAAATCTCAAAGCCTATTAATAAGGACGTCATGTTTTGAAGAATGTTTGTACATAAATCTTTAAAAAATGTATACCTCCATTTCGATAAGTACGATGTTGCATAAAGTGTTTGAAATTCAGCGAAATCAATATTGAATGGAACTTGAATAAACGATTTTTTTATTCTCGATTTCAGTGTATTGAACGTGCTGTAGAAGGCAATTTTTATTAAGTAGGTATAAGAGTTTTGTCATTTTATTCGGTACTTAAAAAAATAAGTTTAAAACGTAATGTAGTATATCCTTCGAATTATAATAGAAGACTGATTAATTTTAATTAAAATATTTCATATTAAGATATTTCCAAAGAACTATTGCATGCAATCGAATTTACAATAGCACTTTTTTATTACATATAATATGTAATCATGAGAAAGATTTCCTCGAAAATTGAGTTAGCTTCTACAAAAAGCTTGTTTCTATAACAAAAGGGTATAAAAGTCGTGACGTTTTCATATAAAATATTCTGTGAAGAATCTATTTATGTGTTATGCTAATGAAATTGAAGAACAAAGCCGGCCATCGATTACATTTTTTAACAAAGTTACGTGCGTATAACGCATTTGAAATTATCTTGACTAAGATATTCAGAATTCTAGCGCCCACACGCACTTTCAGTATTGAGGACATAATATTAAAATGTATTCTTGAATATGCCATGAAACCACACCCACTAATGCAGATATGTTTCATTTATAATAATTTAATAAAAAATTTTTCATAAATTAGTACACAAATTTTCTATTCATTTTAACAAATTAATTAATTTTCTTGAACGATTTGTTTTATTACATTTAAATTTAAAATTTACAATAATTGAATTGAGTAGGTACGTATTTTCATTGTTGACAAATAAATTAATTAAGTCTAAAATAAAATATAGAAATGATTATATTTTAATTATAATGGTTTAAAGAAAACCATTGAAAATAACAATTGGCGTTATTTTTAATATGCTTTGGTCCCTTTCGTAGACCAAAGCACTTGAACTGTGGTACAATGCAAATAAATTCAATTTTTTTAAGTAAGTATTTGTCAATTCGATATAAACCTAAAACATTTGACCGAAGTTAAAAAATTGACTTAAAATTATATTACAGAACAAATATACAGCTCAATTTCCGGAAGTTAACAATACATCAAAACCATTGATCAATTGACCAAATTTCCCAATAGTTGCTTTGATATAATTCTCTAGATACGCATTTCGATTATTCAGTGAGCAGATTGAACATTACATTGCAACTGCTAGATTTAATACTATTTAATGGTCACTGAAAAACATTGTATGACAATCGAAATACGTATCTGCAGTATTACATTATGAACCCGATTTGGGCATTGCTTCAACATTTGAGTTGTATTAATTACCTTTTGGTAAATTAAGTTTTAAATAGAACATTGTAAAGCTCAAAAAAGGGAAAGTCTAGTCCTGGATTGCGATTTTCCTATGGTAATTTTTAATATCATATTCCCCTGAATAACCACGTTGTAGTAAAGGATAAGCCGGAATATTAAAAAAGAAATGTGAAGGGGGATCTAATGCATTGGTAAATATTATACTTTATTATTTCCGTAGTGGTTCTAAACCTTATTGGAGGTACTGACTCCCATCAGTTTCCTATGGACATTCCACCGAACCCTTCTTAATTGGAAAAATAAAATATGATTAAATTCAAAAATAATAATTAAATAGGTATATTAATTAATAATTATATAAGTTGTATCACTCAATTTTATTATTTTTTTTATTATTACAGCGCATTTTAACAGTCTTTGGCTATCGTCATCAGGTTATGTTTTATTGTGTCAATTATGAACAAATTTCATATAACGTGTTTGTTTTAAATAACTTGTCATTAAGGATATTAGTTAGATCCAGTTTGTGGGCTTTATATGTTTCATATACTTACTTTTAGTGTTCATGTATGATCCTTTTTTGGAATTATGTAGCAAATATATAAGTTCATATATTTAAAATATGTATTGAAATGTATAAAGTCCACAATCTTGGTTTAACTTATATCCTTAAATTATTTAAAACAAACACCTCATATGAAATTTGTTTAAAATTGTCACAAAAAACTTTACCTGACGATGGCAGCCAAAAAATGTTGAAACGCGTAGTACTTAATAGAAAAATAAAGAAATAGAGTAATAAGACATAAATAATTATTCATGTATGTATTTAATAATTGTTTATCTAAAGTAATTTTCTTTATACTTACGAATTACACGGACAATTGATTTGATAAATCTAACATTTGTATAGATTTATTACAGCAATTTTAATGCTATTTTATTTAATGTATGTCTATGTAAAATTATGACAAAATGTTACTGGATATATTAAACTTAGAAGTTTTATTGAATACGTATTTTCTTTGATAACTGTTTAAAATTAAATTTAAAAATATTGAACATTTATGAAAAAATTTAACTGAAGCATAATTTAATCATTATTATCTAGGGAAATAAAAATGAATAACGCCAGTCAAAGTCTGTCTAAATCTTGCCTAAAGCAAACTCCTAGTTTGATTGTATCGATCCTTTTTGACAAAGAAATGATTGCTCCGGTACAAGAATATAACCTCAGAAGGAAGCTTGATACTAATAAAAAAAGAAGTATTTTTCTAACGTGTAACTTAATTTCAAATAAATCAAACTATTTCAGTTAATTCGTGAGAATATTCGTCTCGAACTTAATGTGAGAATTTTCGTCGTCTTATTTGAACTATTTAAACAAACTATTTTTTAATTAGCATATTAAATCTAAACTCGTCAGACTGACAAATCTTGGGAGAAAAAGTTAAGCGACCGTCCTCATGTGTGGGACACCAAAAGAAGGCGAAGTTAATAAATTTTTAATATTGATTTGGATTGAAGAAACCAGTCTGGTTAAAATGGATTTTATAAGTTACGTGGTTCATTTTTTTTCCTCCTTACCTTTCTTTGATGATTTGGTATAAACAATCAAGAGTAAATAATATTGAAAGGCTTTAGCCGAGTTTGGAGGGACTGCGACACGTTTCCTTGGATGATTTCGTCTTGGTGGGAAAGGTTGCATGTTGATATTGAACTGAAACGATCTAGCGTTTACAAGCTTATTAACTTGGTACACGTTTTTGATAATTGCGGCAACACTGGTGTAGCCAGGTAATAAGTCATTTGGCTTGATCATTTTTTTTTTGATTATCTTTAATCTATCAACCTTCGATATTATATGAGTAACCACAACGGGATTTCTAATTTTATAATATATCATAATTTGCCTCTTTATTCTCCATACGACTCATAATAACTACGATTTGTTATGTTATCTGATTTAATATTTATAATAACGTGATTCAAAAAAATCTTTAATCATCATTTAATCTAAAGCCCAATTTAATTAAAAAACATAGATTACTTTTTAAGAGAAAAAAATCGCTTGAAAAATTATAAATTAAAAATTAGAACGAGATTCGATTTATCTATGGGAAAAAATTACATTAACATATCGGATGCTTATGTAACTTTAATCAGAAGATAATTCATTTCTGTTATCATGATACAAATATGTTTCATACATTTGATAATTAATAGAAAAAAATAGTATAGCTTGACGCGTAATATTCCTGCCATTAATTTACAAACATTAGATATTCTTTAATTACACATTTGTAAAACGTCTCATATTCAGATATATTATTTTCTATTCGTAGTACTGAATTAATTTGGAATACTATGAAAATAATGAAATTGGAGTGAAGTGAACGTGGGTGATGTATTCACACTAACTGCAGAAGAACAATTATGTATTATAAACTAATTTATGAATAATCGCCTACATGCTGCAAGCGTTTGGCACGAAAAAAAGAAGATGCTTTCTATCCATCAAAATTTTGTGGTTTAATAACTCTTGTTTGATTAGTTTTATTTATTGACTTAATAAATTCGCTTTTTTGTGCCTATAACTATAAAGTTTATTATTTTTAAAGCTTTCCAATTAAGTATTATACTTAAGCAGGAAATGATGCCTACAGGCATAGAATAGGACGGTATAATCGAAGGAAACTTCTTCACACCTATAAAATTTTTGAGAAAACTGATGACTCAAGTGAATATAGGAAATATGAGAAAGGGAAGTAATTCTCCTCTCTGATTCTCTAGCACTACCCGCAGGGCCGGATTTACCTATAGGCTCCTAGGGACTCTAGGGTTTTTGAGGCCCAAAATTTTCCAACCCAGTAGGAACCGGTGAGTCATCGATTTAAAATCCCCTTTTTTAAGTAAGTGTCCTTTTTTACGAAAGATGAAATGTATATTTTTTTGATTGTTGTTTAAAAAGTTTTCATGTAACAATTGTATTGATATTTTTTGATAGATTTTAGGAGTCTCAAAATTGCGTTCATCCTAGGGATTTCAAATATGTAGATCCAGCCCTAATTGCGAGGAACTAAATTGAAATAACCATTGGTACTCAATCGATTATTTACTAAAATTTATCTCATACGTAACTCTGATCGAGTAAATATAGAATTAACTTTGAAAATGTAATAGTCATTCTAGAGCGCAATGCAAAAAGACGTTAGAAATTGAAATTAGTAATGAAAACTTTAAACTGGAATTGGTAGTAGATACTGTTTAGATCGCTAATACAAGTTCTTCTTATACTAAAAATATTTTTCAAATTACTTAGCGATCTTAATAAATGACACCAAAGAGCTTACTCCATACTTGCACTTTTTACGTATACTGTTCTATTTAGCGGCTATTCTTGATCACAATGAGCTCGAGGCTACTATGAGTTTCTACATCCCCTCAACTTGATATAATTTAGACACATTATATTTAGGGTCTATTTAACCCATATGTGGTAAAATAAAGGAGTTTACAAATACGAGGGTTTTGTTTAATGAATCTGACTATAAATCTAAATTAATCAAAAAAAAATCTTTTAACCAAATAGTACTATACTTTTCAAATGTACATTTTTGTTTAAACAATTTTTTATTTTTGGTTGGCTACAATAAATTCAAGTTTATTAAATGTATATATCCTCAAATATTCAATTTCAGGAAAATTTTTGAGCTTTTCGGGAGTTCAACTTGATTCGTTGGAGCAGTTTACCTTAACACCACATTTTGCTATTTTTCTCGGCTTAAGAAATGTAATAACGTATTAGGCGATCCAAACGAACTTTTCTTCTATTTTCCGGAAAATAATACTTAAATACTTTTGAAATATACAAAATATAGAAACAGTAGGTACAGTAGGTAGAGCAAAAACAGTAGACAAGCAATACAGTAGGTAAACAATAAAAACAATAGAAAAAGGTAAATGAATTTTTATATTTTATTCAATTTAAAAACACTCTTGATCGGGGACCTCTAAGCTTTTAGGACATAGGTACTGGCCCATAGAGCTTACTGGCAAAATAGGTCCTGATTTCATTCCACTTCTGGCATAAGAAATATCATAAAAATAACGGTTATACTGCCAAGTAGTAAAAACGATAAGTGGAGGTCATTGTCGTAAACTTTTCTAACTTAATTCTCCTTCTTTTTTATCCTTATTCGATCCCCATAATTCGTGCCTGACCTAACAATTCAGATACATATTCTTCTGAATCTAAAACTCAGAATTATTCTTTCCTACTACTCCATATATAGTCTCAAGTATAGATATTCAAGTTATTTGCTGGCTGGGGTTCGAAAAGTACTTTTCGATTCATTTAAAAGGGTAAGTAATTATAAATGCATAATGCAGGTATTGTTTGTGTTTAATTTAAATTTTGACTATTTAAAAGTCAAGCATTCCTAGAAAAATTTGTCAAATGAAAGCAAAAAAAAAAAAATTTAAATAGCTAGTAAATAGATGAGAAAATAAACGATATCGGAACCCCTTAAGTCAAATTACTTATTATACATATTTGACTAATCATTATTCAGTTTCACTTTATGTTCAAGTAGATATTTATACTGACACGATAATAAGTTACACTATTCACGTGAGATCAATCAATAAAATATTAGACCAGTTAATTGAAAATGTTAATGAAAATATAATTTTATCTGATTTTTATGAATCAATAAAAAATAAGATTAGTTATAGTAAAATGCAATTAGCTGCATATATTAATTTAAATCATGTTTACATTTTTCAAAATGTAAATAAAAAACGCTTAACGATTGTTTACTGACATATCAACACTAGATAGATTTCGAGGCATAAGGGGTTGTCGAGTTTGTGGAAAACAACACTATTTAAAGGGGTAATGGTGGCGAGCGTGGTGAACCGCAATTAGTGCGAGTTATAGTGCATGTTGGTAATAATTCTGAAACTCATTGGCAAAAATGCACGCAATCGCAAACCTACAGCTCAAAAGCGTACATGCAGCCTTGAAACCTGACGTTTTACACACATCGGATATGTCTTATCCATTGATATCTACCGGGCTCAAATGGAAGTTTAAACTTAAACGATAGTCAAAATTGTACGTAACCGTAAATACACGAGCTCAATTGCTAATATCAAACAACTGCGATATTAGCTACCCTCATATTTGTTGTAACTTGTGTTTTAAAACAATTCTTTTAACAAATAAGGTCATTAAATGTGCAGTACTTATACTTATACATTTCATAATATATTTTTTGGTTTGAATTTTTTTTACAATGCAAAATAGTTAGAATCTTGTATTGATTTTAAACAAGTATTTAACCTGAATATTTAATTTTCATTATTTTATTATTTTATTGCTAATCTAAACATTGACATTTAATTACGCAAAATTAAATTATACTAGTTTGCAATACGTACTTAAAATACTTTGTATTTTATATACAAACATAATATTTAGTGCAAAAGAATATTCATACTAAACATAATCTTTTTAATCACCTTTTGACGAAAAAAAAATACTAAATTTCAATTTAAGTATCACTCATTTTTTTGGTTTTTGTTGTTCAATATGGAATTTATGGCTCAAAAATTTAATGCGCTGATTACTGTATGGTTTCTCATCAAGAGGTAATCTTCGTAGAAGCAGTTTCCAAAATTATATTAGCCAATCAGATCGCCAACTTTCGACATTCGAAAACAGCGGGTTGAAAATAAGAATAGTATGAAATATTGTTGTTTAAAACTCTAGGTCATACCTTCGTTTTACATTATCACAAAAGAAACCAAAGAGTATCACTAGCCTTAGAAATTTCATAAAAGGATGATAAAAAGTATGTTCAAGCAGTTTAGATGTTTTAGACGTTCCTAAAAGTTTTAAGGTCTATGCAAAATAAGTTAGCAATAATCTTTTTCAATTATTAACAATTCGTACACGCTTCCATTACTATCATTTATTACTTATTTTATGGAGTAAATTATAGTAAAATATGGAGAAATAGGAGAATGCTGGTCTAGTGGGGAACAGAAATTATTCAATTAGTCAAAAATCAAAAACATTCATTGACATTAGAGTAGTTCACATCTTTTGGTAAAAATAATCTACCAAGTCAAAATATAAAGTAGGTATATAAATTATATCGCATTTATCTCATTTGTTTAAATTTTGTAATTTTATTATCTGGAAACTTGTATAAGTTCAAACCTCTACTTTTATATTTAGAGGATATATTGTTTTTTAATTTAACTAATTTCGTTTTCTTAAATTTGGCACAATGGAACGTAAAATCACGAAGAATAAATAATAAGGGAGCGTGTCTTCAAAAATTTGGATTGGCTAAGTTATTTTTTCAGTCACTAACAGCAGCAGTGGTTAGGGGGAACTTAACGTAAAATATAGGTACTAATATGTTAATTATATAGTTTATTATATTTTTGGTCTTTTTAGAATTCAAAATGGAACGTCGTTGTATTCAATTTTTCGTTATCTATAAAACTATGAAGTACTTGTAAAGATACTCATTTAAAAATGTTTTAGTACTTTACTTAAACTCGGTGTTCGACTAACACTAGAGCCATCTGCATCATCCAATCGTGTTGTGGCCGATATTGTCATAAATTGTTCGTTCTTCTGTTATTTATACTTCGTGTGTAAAATGTTTCAAAATATTAATAAGTTCGACAGAAATTCGAAATATTTGTGTGATAAAAATGCTTTAATTGAATTTTGGTTACAAATTCTAAATATGTAACACTTTATTCAAAGGATAGACAAAACATGCGTACTTTCACCTAAGAATAGTGATATGTGTAGAATTTATTTAACTGATATACATTTTTATTTTTAAAATAATAATGTTTAGGATATGGTCTACTCTTATGGTCTATTCATAAGTGAAAATATTGACCCTAACAATATAAATAAAAAATAGCAAATAATGGCTCATGTCCCTTTTAGAACCGTCAAATCTGGCAACGTTACATTTTCTACTTTCTTTTTAACTTAATTCGCAAATAAATCAGTCCATAATGAAAATTTACCTACAAAGGAGAAAATTATATCATATTAGAGTTGAACTAACAAAAAAATCGCGAATAGAATAAAAAACAAAGTAGAATGCAACGACGCCAGAATTGACGGTTCTAAAAGGGACATGAGCCAAAATAGCACGTAGGAGAAATTAAGATTTACAAAGATATCATTTTTTGTTGATGTACGTTTCTTTCTTAATTTGTTAGTCTATAAATATTTTGAGCTTTTTGTTATTCAGTAGTCATAATAGTTGAAATAATCAACATTTTTAAAATGCAATTTTACATGATAAAAATCTATACTATTTATTTTTAATTTTAAATTTATTCAGCAAAAAATGTCATAATTATGATAATAAAAAATAATTTTTATTTAAGGAAGTATTTATAATGTTTCCTGATTCGTTTCTTTCACTTTTTAATTGCCCTATTTTTATATAAAGTTATTAAATATATTTAACTCAAAGCCTCGAGACTGTCGTCAATTTGAAAATTGAATACCGTAAACGAGCGTAATTAGAAGGAAATTATGACTCAAAATTAGATTTAATTTAGCTTTTTCGACTTCTTTTTTAATTTCACTGACATCCGTTAAAGTATAATACTCTAGAAGAATATTTTACTTGTTGATAATAATTTTATAGAGCTTCGCTTTTATCACTTTCTCACTTCAGTCTAACAACCTATTTAGAAAGCCTCTTTTATACTAAAACAGTTAAAAAATAGTGTGGACAGTGGCCACAAACACGCAGCTATCGTATAAAGAACGACAGCTATAATTGCGACAGCTGTCCAATTTTGATTACCCATTTCCCGCGGCGGTCACATACTTTGCCTCATTATAATGTAATTATAATAAGATACTATATGTACCTGAAATACTATTAAAGTTTAGAGATTCTATCAGCATCTTAAAGAAATGAAGTAATATTGATGAATAGATTTCATTTCTTACAAATGTATAAGTAGTGTATAATTTGAAAAAAAATATAATTTTGTAGGGTTGAAAAATAGCAAATGAATTGAATTATATATTTTTACTCCATGGTTTTTTTTATATTTTTTTTTTTCGTTTTTGAAGGACTTAAAGCGACATACTAGTGGTATATTCCACAAAATGGTAAGCGTAATTTTTAATTTCCATTAGCAAAAATTTTCATAACCACTAAAAATTGTGGCACACTATAAAAAATATGATCTATAAGCACATTTTTCTCGTCAACTATATTATTACATTCTCTCTTTTGTCCTGCCACCCCTATGGATTAGGGGCTATCATCTTCCAGTCTCTCTTTTCTGTACTTGATGTGCTGCTTCAGGTAATGAGCTTCTTTATACGATCAGGCCATCATTTAAGGGATCTTTCTCTGCTATTTTCACCTTTCCCTTTCCTTTAACTATAAGTAATTCCATTTCTCCAGTTCTCCTATAGTCATATAACCAAAGTATCACAAGTATGCATTGCTTACTCTACTTAGTAGTCTATCATGTATGTTTAATTCTTGCAAGATGGAGGAATCAATTCTTTTTTCCGTTCATGGTACTCTTTTATGCCTCCTTGTATGCCTGAATACTCATAGAGTTTTTGAAACCTTCGGAATTATATCCTAATTGGCGCTTTTTTAAATTACTGAAAATTATAATGGAATGCCATCATAAGAATCAAATTTACAATAGGTAGATATATACAATAGAATATTTTCTTATATTCTGTTAATTACAATTAGACATTATAAATACTGGCTAATGGGATAATATTCTTATTCCAGGTTTCAAAAGACTGCAGTGCATGTCAAAAGTTTGAGCTTTCACAAAAAATTTGTGGTAAAGTATATTTAAAACATATTCATACATTTTTGGTCAATTTCTCACCTTATGCTTTCATTTGTAAGAACATATATAAAGCTTTCGTTAAAAATATTTTTCTTTTTAAGTAATATGTTATGTTTTACTGTTTTAATCGTTATTGTTCGACTTAGTTTTCTGCATGTTTTTTAATAAAAAAATATTTGGCAAACTTTCATATCATTAAATATAAATTTTAATTTTTTTACATCAAAAAATTATTTGATATTTAACTAAATTTTACTTAACTTCTGGATAATATTGTATATTAAAGTGTACACTATAACTAGTACTTTTTGAGTATCAGAGATCGGGACCAAAATGGTTAGTTCCCAATACACAATTCCGCATAAATGTATCCAATAATGATATTCAAACTTTAACAGTAATATAAACAAACGTAAATGACAATTCCATATTATATTGTATAATGAAAGTTCGTTATTTGATTTTATTTGTTTATTTCAATGTTTAAAGTTTTTTATTTAATGTACATAAACTTAAAGTTGTATTTGCTGATTTAAGGCAACTATAATGCCATATTAAAAATTTACAACACATATTAGAATAATCAACAAAGATGAGTGCACATTTTTTAATTTGAAAAGTTTTGGCAGTCTACGGCATCGTATGACTCCTTCACCACAACAGGAGCAGAAGAATAAAACCGGGTGGCAGAGTTAAAGACCTGGATAAAAGGGAAGCTTTCACTTGTGGAAATTTACTTGTTTTGAATCAAGGGATTGATCTTTTTCTATTAATCATCAAAAATGGCGATCTTTATCTTAAGAAATCTAACTTTAAATATCTATTTAATATGTCGATACACTGAAATAAATTTTAGGTTTTACAAAAAATCAGAAATTTGTTGTTTTATAATTTCTGTCGAAATGGCTACGAATTCTACCATGTACATGCTTCTCACAGCCAATCAACTATTAGACAAGAAAAAAACTCCTACCCTACTTAGAACAGAAAGAACCTTTTAAAGTGGGACCTCACTTTGTTAATTTCATGTTTCGTTTGATTGAGTTATCAATTAGCTGATGAAACGTTGCAATTTTGGAAATTCTTTAAATCATCCACAAATTACATTAATATCTGCAAAAAAATCCTGCAAAACATTTGTCTTTCATTTTTTAAGGAACAATCTTTTAGTTTCCTAAAATTGTACCGTAAATACAAGTCCAACTAAAGCAAATGTTTTAAAAATGTTCTATACTAATATCAAAACATAATGTAGCTGTTAAGTTTTAACTTCACTTGAAAAAATTTTGAAAATATTCATTTAAAAATGCAAAAAAATATCCCGGCATTAAAACAACGCCACAATACGAAACTTCAAAATTCCATGGATGTTTTCGTATGCCAAATGTACTTAAACAGAAAGGAAATTTTATTTTAAGCATTTAAACATTATGTTAATAGTTTAAACCATTTATTATCTAAACAACCTCTATTCCTACGGAAAAAATTGATGGTAAATTTTAGGTTATGAAAGTGTTTTTTTTTTTGGCGAAAAATATCAAAAATTGTGTAAATTATTACTGTTTCTATGGTAACCGCTCAATGATCTGTTAACATCTCGGTTTCAATACACGTACTGATGCTGACTGATGTTGGACTGTGACGTCACAGAAAATCCAAAAGCTCATTTATCGTTTTCGGACTCTTTTTTACACAATAGAATTAAAACTTTATTTCGACCAAAATACAAGTATATAATAACGAAAAATTGGGTTTTCCTCATATTAGTAGTATTCCTTATCGATTAAGAAAATAAAAAAATGTGCATATGATCTTTTGAGGTTACTATTAGGTTTCATTAATTACATATTTAGCAGTACAAAAATTGAGTAGAGAACATAAAAGTTAATATCTAATTCTATTTTATATTTACTTTTACTCGTTGCTTTCTTATAACAATATAAAATCATTACAACTATAAAATTTACTTTTAAATTTATAACTTCATATAAGTCTTTAGATGTCAATTTTAACGGTATTAACTATATTGATGAGCAATAAGGATGATGTAAACAATCATTTAAGTTGTTGTTTAAGTTGTATAACATTAACGCTTGATTTAGCTACAAGGATATACAAAATTACATGAACAAAACTTATAATTTGCACATCCTGGCAAAGATAAAGTTGTTGCAGTTACTCCTATTTATACCGACATATAGAAGAGAATGGTAGTATGCACTCACAACTTCCTAGGTAGCAGTCATGTGCAGTAAGGAAGCCAACATATATTTATTTAGTTTGTGGCCAATAGTGCATTGGCAACATTATCTGAACGTGTTTTCAACTCGAACTCTCGTCTTCACCACTGAGAATGTAATGAAACCTCTCTATTGATTGAAAATCTTGTTTAATTCCCCAATTATACTCAATCATAGACTTGCACACACTGTTTAATTATTAGTGATTATTTAACCCGTTACAAACAATTTATTTTCATTGAAATTACACGAAAAACGTTTAATTTAACTTCCAATAAAAATTGGCGTACAATTCTCCACGAAACTTGGAACGAACTCAGCAGTTTAATGCTATAATTAATTTTTACCATGAAATATTTACAAACACAGCAAAATACTATCCACAAATCGAATGTTTTAATTTCTTATACGAGCTTCTTTTATGTAGTTGCGAGTATATTGTACAGTAGGCATCGTTAAAACAGAAGGCACGCAAAATAATTTTAAGTGGTAGAGGAAATTTTAAAATGTGGAAGTATTTTTCAACGAATTTAAAATTTTTGTTACATTAGGCTCATTAAAACGAGACATCAACTCGTTGAAACGACTCTTAATTACAGTCCATATAAGTATATGTAGATATATAAAAAGGAACTTATTACTGAAGTAATGGTTTTAATATAACTCACTAATCAATAATAAAAAAAAATTATAGCTTAAAATTAAGTCACTTTCTCTTTTACTAAATGGTTATGTAGATATTAGGAATTCACTGATATAAATCCAATAAAAATAGGTTAATTCAAGTTGCAAAAAAAATGGTGAGAAAATTAGATAAATATAATATTTTTAAAGTCGTCAACAAGTTAACGTCAATTTCATCAAGATTATTCCAACTGATACCGTTGAGGTGATCAAATTTAGCTATAGATAATTATATATTAATTTAAATCGCTCGTAGGCATTAAATGTCTTACATATTATAACGTGCAAAATAAGTGGTGGAAGATAATAGATACCTACTCATAATTGAAATTTTGAAAATTTTATAAAATAAAATGAATCGACACTGGCTTTATCCAATAAAACCATATTGAGCCGTCTACATGAACTAATTACATACTTTCGTACTATACTCGTTAAATAACGTGTCAATGGCTCAAAAAATTTTTTATACATTAATAATGTTCAGTTAAAGAGCCTAATGTTAGATTTGACGTCTGTATTAGGCCACAATTACTTCCTTGATTATTTACTCATTTGAACAAATTACTCAATCGCATTTAGATAGTTGGTGTGATAAGTATGTATAAGTAAATGCACTCCAAATTTCATGAGAAAGAATTAGGATTCCTGAAATAAGTAGGCATCCCGTATATTTATATATTTTTTTGGTGTGACCAACAACCACAATTACCTATATTATATAGACTCGATGTTCATTTATGTTTTCTATGTTACAGTTTTAAAATAAATAAAAATGAAATTATGTTGTAACTTAATCTATAAATATAATATCCCTAGTAGTATAGTCTTAAGCATATCATACACCATAAAATCATTTGTGCAACAATCATGTGCCAATAGTTTGATATAAACTAATGGTTTGATAATTTGATCGTATTGTGGCCCATATTTTTGAATTTTATCAAAAGCTAAAAACAAGAAGATTCACTTATTTCTTTTCAAAAACGCTTTTGCATTGTATTTTCATAAATGTGCAATTGTGCATAATATAGATATATAAGTAGTTATTTAAAAAATTATATAATATCAAAAACGCTCTGCTTAGTAGATAAAAACTTGCATTATAAGTGTCACATTTCTAGCAATTAACTGATTATTTACTTTTCCAAGAAAAGTAATTTAAAAACATTTATATTACCACCTCCGCAATTCGACTAGAGCATTTTTTTTCCAGTAAAGTATATTCGATAAAAATTGTATTCAAACATTTGATATACCAATTGTATTCCAGTATACCAGTGGTATACCTATACCAGGTGTTCTTAACCACGTTGGAGGTACTGACCTCACCTGCTTCATATTCGCATTCACCGAACTCTTCAAGATTGGAAAAATAATATATGATTTTTTCAAACTCAAAACGATCGTATAAATACATAAGTACACAAAATGAACAAAACCATTAAGAACCCGCCGAACCCGCGAGACTGACTCATCAAACCCTTGGTGTTCGGTTAAACCCTGGTTAAGAACCACTGATCTATACCATTCAAGGCTAGAAAGTATCAATACACTGTGGCACCATGGTGCCCGCGGGTACTTGGTTGAGGATCTCTGATAAGTGTATACACAATACTTACCCTAGTAAATTAAGGAATATTTTGGACTAGTCTTGCTTGATTTTTTGTTTCCAAGTGTTAAAACCAAAATTTTTATAATTTAACTATCACAAATACTATTTGAACATTGGGATGTATGTATTTTTATTAAATCTCAAAGAGGCGTAGGAGATTTGTAGGATCTACAGATAAAACTAGGAATATAAAAATAGGACTAAACATAAAACTTAAATCTTCAATTGGTTTCAGTATTCTGAGTACGAAAATTTTCGAATTCTAAATAAAAAAACTTATTTTACTGAAATTTATCTATCAATATAGTTTCAAATGAAATAACAACAAAGTATGTATATAACAATACCTACGTCTTATATTAAATTACAACAATTTTAACACATAAAGTAGTTTTGTTAGACAAATAATCTATAAATTATGCATACGTATGTGTTTGCGTTAAAGCATTAGAATCGTTAAAGTATACAATAATTAAATATGATGCAAGTTCTAGCATTTGGGGACTCAATTAGTGAATATTTTGATCGGAATGAACATTGTATGGATTACTTTGAACGGCAATTCATAAGGTTACGTGAGCCGTCGATGCTTATAAAATTCACAAAACTGATGATCTAAAACCTTCCAAAAATGATTTAATGAAAAATTGGGTGAATTAAAAATTAACCATATTTTGTATCTTATACCACATATATTTTTGGGTTGTCGTATTTACGATAAAATAAAACAACCAATTAATAAATTAAATGAAAGCTTAAAAGCAGTACAAAAATACAATCAATGAAGATGTTAATTTATATTTTACTTTAACAAGTTTGTACACTTGTACCTTTATTAATGCATACTAATGGTAATATACCTAATAAACAAATATTCAAAAAATATGGAAATCAATTTTATATACAGATATTTCAGTATATTAACTGAAAATAAGCTATCTTCAGTAGGCTTTTGATTGAAAATATATTTATTAATTCTTCAAAAAGTTATCCTTATAAAAGCTTTTTTGCCTCCATTTCACATAAACCTTAGGTATTAATCTATGTGAATTATTCTAATTAAATTAACTAAATTTATAGGAAAGTAAATCTGAAAAATCAAATGATTACTTGAAAACACGCAAAGCACATTTTAATTTCACTTTATCAATAAAAGAGTTATAAACATTATGATGTTCTCAATGAACGTAACATAAGTAATGTTGGTGGACAAAGTCAAGTATGGATTTAAGTATGTTTTATTTTATTCTAGACATATGGTTCAACTAATAACATTTAATTACCTACTCAGTCTATACTTTACAGACGGTCCAATAAACTGACCAAAGAAAATTATACATTTCAATATATTGACCAATTATCGGTCATGTTGAAACCAAAAGAAAATTACGGTAAGCTAGAAAATGCAATTATCAAAATAGAAGAAGAAGAAGTTCAAAAAAATACCAAATAAATATAAGTTAACTAAAATACTATGCTTTGATGAAATTAACTATAAATATTTTTATATTTTTCCATTTTTATCATAAAGAAACGAAAAAATAAAGTTAAATTAATTATTTATTTCTGTTGTATATTATTTTTAACCAATTAACTCTTTTAAATAGATAATTCTTGATGTAGTGGAGAGATCCCCAATAGAGATTACAATATCGGTATTTTAAGCCATTTGTACAATTTTGTAATGCCGTTATTCACAAGTTTAAATACTATTTTTTTCGATATTTACTAGAAATTTTATAAATTGTTCCCATTATGTACTCAGGGGTCGTTAACGTAGCCAAATAATAGAAATTTTTATTTTTATGTCTCCAATGAATTACGTAAACTGAATACAAAGTTAGAAACAGAAAATGACTTACAATATTCATACAAAACTTTAATGATTTTAAAAATGAAAAAGAAGAAATAAGACGAAATAAGACGAACCAACTTAAATTTAAACAAGTTTATAGTATTTTTTTATTCACAAACCTACCTACATTCAGAAGAATTTGGTGCAATTATCAAGATGATGATGACACTAATGTCGATAGGGAAAAGGAATAGTCTCCTGAACAAAACTAAAAATTAATGATAACTAAAAATATGTCAACAAACCAAAGTACCTACAATACAGAAATCAGTTTTATCCAAAACCATCCAACGAGAAATCGATTTATTTGATAATGACGAATTTAGAAATAAACACTTAGAAAAAGTATATCACGCATAGCTAATAGTACCACCATCTAGCGTAGATGCTAAAAAAGCTTTTTCAATAACTGATAATTTTGTAATATTGTTTTATGACAGTATAATTGATACATTACGTTTTTTAGGATCGTATTTCAAAAATTTGTAATAATACCACAGTCGACTGAACAGTGATATGTATATTTGTTTATGGTTTAAGTAGTATATATGTTGTTAGTTGTTCCTTTACTTATTTGTGATTCTTTATTTACTGTTGAATTTATAAGTTACAAATGATTTTTATGATACTTACTCTTTCTAATAAAACTGCCAAAGAAACACCTGTGTTGTCTTTCTTTTTCTAAAATTCCTACTAGCGGTACTAAGCCCGGTGTTTCGATATTAAAATCTAAAAAATACCAAATATCGGTATTGAACTTTTGGTCTGATATTGCAATCCCCAGTCCCCAACCTTTCTGAGTTTAACACCACTTGAATGCCAAGAGTGCCAATCGAGTAATAAGCATCATTTATATTTCAATGTAAATTTATGTGGAGCATTGTTAATAATGCAAGTGAAAAGTTCATATAACCGCAATATTTTCATCATGGTGATATCGTGGTGGGCACATCCAAGATAATCTGCGGGCACCATGGTGTCCGTGGGCGTAGGGTTGAGGAACCCTGATTCAACATATGGACAATCCTAGTTAATAAACGGACATTTTAAATTATTACACCTTGATTTTTTTTGCCTCAAAGTATTATAATAATAATACTTATAATTTGATCATCTAAAATGGTACTTGCTTGAACTTAGAAATCTATGTATTTTGGTTAAATCTCCTCTGTGGTTAGATTTCCACAGTGCCCAAAGTTCATTAGAGCTGGTACAAAAATTAAACATTATTTGCCAGAGTTGTTTTGAATTATTTCATTTATGTCTTTTTAATATACCACCAGACTAAATCTAGATGTGTGCAAAAAAATGCTTGATTATTCGTCAAAAATATACTCCATAATAAAAATAATGATTAAAAAAAACGACATTATCATTCCATGAAATAGATATTAGTAATAATTGTAATTTTTGTATAAATATTTTTTTTTTGCTAAACTACAACTCAACAATGGTCTCATGAACACTGTTACAATAGTGGAACTATTTTAGACATAATGTGGCAGCTATATTAATATAATAAATGAAATATGACAATAAAATCACTATCATTTTTCATAATTATTAGGTGGATATGTATGTTACAAAATTAACTTTGTTGTCAACTTGATATCATTTTGATATATCTGTTAGATGATTAACTATCCCACTTTCATTTTCCCTATTGAATTAATTTAATAATAGTTTATCAAGGTGTTTTAATTAGCAAAAAACTTAAAACTCTGGGTTTCACATTCCAAGCATGCAGTATGGTCAACTCTTAAATAATTCAATTACGAAAAGAATACCTATTTAAAATATATAATTTTTCAAAGCAATTTTAAAATTTCATTTGAAAAATTAGTTTTTATATAAATTAAAAACAGAAAGACAGAGGCATGCTAATTCATTACTAAAATATATAGTTTTGATTGGTAAAAAATAAGCATTACTCATATAGGTATTTGGTGTTTTTACAGAGAAAATTAATATAGCTTGGTATGTAGGTACCTATAACAACCATTAAATTCGTTAAATTAAAATTAATTATTTGAAAACGAGAGTTAAACAAAATTGTAATTATGATGCAAAAAAATCGAAATTTATGCAATATTTTCAATTCGGTAATAAGCGCAGTCGCTTATAATTATGACCAAAATATATAATCTGTTCTTATGCAATTCAAATAATTATGCGCTTAGAAATAAAATACAAAAAAATGAGTTTTTCCTCTAGCGTTTATATACACATATATATGTATATAGGTTTTTTGATACGTATATAAGATAAATAATATCGCGATTTATGTTAATTTTGTAATTTAGGTGCAAAGTTGGTCAGACTGCTTTATTTCAAGGATAAAATCACATTTATAGATTAATTACCTATTCAAAAAATCCTCACAAATAATATTGAATTCGTGTAAAAGAAATTAAATGTTGGTTAAATTTTGTCAATAATTATTGTACTGAAATTAATGTTTAATGCATGAAGAGAACTTATTACTTGTATTCGTAAATAGTAAAATGATAAAAATGCAACTATTATGCAGAAAGGTATAACAATTCATAGCTTGCATTCACCTGTACCTATCTGTAATAATATTCTATTATATGTTAATATTTCTTCCTTTACGGTCGGTTTTCTCGCAATAGATTCGTGAACAATCACTCCTTTAAGTAGTGCCTAACTACCTATTTCTGCGGTAGTTTTATTTAAAGTAATATTATACTCTAAACTTTATTGCAATTCACAATCATTCAACTTTTGAATGATTTCAAATTGTGAGTCACGATTTTTTATATTTCATTGGGTACTATACCTAGGCTTACGAGTACATCTGATAAATCATATTTCGATCAAATGTTATCATTTTCTTCATTGTTTAATTATATAGGTATTGTAAATATAAATGCAAGATTTAAAAGGTGACGTGTCTGCATTGAATTAAATAATTCATGACATACACTTAGTTTAGGTTTAGGTTACATACCTATAAACTAAAAATATATAAACACTCGAATTCCAACGATGAACAGTTGTTAATGTATTATAAATTTAACACAAGAAGCTTTGATTCTTACAACATTACCAATAAAAATTCTTCATCAAAAATGTACATATTTAATATTGATTGTTAACATTTGAACTTAATGTCCGCGAATATTGTTTATGGACACGATGTTTGCAGTTCATTCGTTGAAAAAACATTGACTAATACATTTTTGCTTTCTAGGTATGTAAAGAGATAATGTAAAAAAATAAAACCGTAAAGATCTAAAGCTAAGGATCAGAATGTATTTTTAACGTTAGAATAAGAAGTAACTAGATTGGTATCATTCAGACAAAAAATGTGTGGAGCACTTATACCAATGTATATGTATCTCTTTCTTTTTAGTCTCAGATTTTCAACTAGGTTTATGACTGCTTGCTTAATATCCTTATAAGGCTTATATCTGTTATTAAAATACAAGGATATAATCACCCGTATCTTCATACCTTACAATAATTCTTTTTCCTTATAAAAATATATTATTAAGAAATCAATTGTCTTTGAACAACGCATGTATAAAAAATTAATTCTAAGATATAATCATCATTTTTTAACTATGACGTTAAACGGTTTATCTGCTAATATTTTTTGAATCAAATTTTAAAAATCAATCTTAGGAAAACCCATATTTTAAGCTAAAGAATTTTCGGAAAAAATTTTTAATTCGTTTACAAAAATATACAAGTACCTACGTTGTGTAAATTATTGATTTTAATTGAAACTTTCAAAATTTTAATAATATGAACCAAAAGAGATACCTATAGGTACTTTGCTGCAAGCCTATTACTAATAGCTGATTCACTTCATCTTCTTTTATACCTATGTATAACATATAACACCTCTTTGTCTATCTGTCTACTAAAGACTCGGTCAAATGAAATCTACTGGTCCGATTTGGGTCATTTTTTTTATTTGTAGAAGTATTACTCATTTTAGTTTTACAGTACCTACATTTTCGATAACAAGCACAGAACTGCAGTTGCAATTTTAGCGAAACAAAGTTTAAAATTTTCGATTGAATATGGTAATTGTTTGCTTCTTTTAGGCAAATCGGTAGAGTGGGAATCGTGAATTTTGCAAAAAAAAGAGAAATATATATTATGTCCTTTTTTAAAACTAGGAACTATTTTTTTTCAAATTTTCATTTATTAACTATTAAATAATTAAATAAAATATTTAAATTCGTCAAATTTCAAACTAAATAAAAAGTCGATTAGTTTTTTTTGGTCCACTATTCCTAATTTACGAATGAAATGATAGCATGGAGTTGATTTATAAGTCTCTAGATACGTTTATATTATAGTATTCTTTATTACTATATGTCAACGATAAATTAACTATTTGTCTTATCGTTTTTCGTTTATGAGCATTGGTTTATTGGACTTATTTCATTGCGATTATATTTGCAAATATGGTATTATTAAATGAAAAGAGTGTATAGGAGATTGATCTACCACACATAGGCTTGAAGTAGGTACTTTAAGAAGGCATTTTTAGGGATGAATATAATTTTAAATAAAGTACCTTATTAGAATTGTTATGACATGTATTTCCCGAAAATCATAAAAATAATTAATAACGTTATTGATGTTTTATTAAACCAGGCTAACGAAGTTGCCGGTATCAGCTAGTAATGTAAAATTTCATATACCATTGCAAAAAATATTAGAATAATATGACGTAGTAGGTAAGCCTGATATAAAAGCTTTTTATTTGTACTTGTATAAAAAAATTTAATTAGAAGCAAAATATTGGAAGTCATAGAATCATAAAAAAAGTAATTGGTATTCTTAATTATTATTTTGACATGATTTGGGTCAGGACATCTTCAAGACAAGTAACTCATATGCTTCTATATACATAATGACATGAGTATCTACTAAAATGTTGTCTTATAGGCGAAAGAAGTATCAAGCTATTAAGCCTATAAGCATTGAAGCCAATAAATAAATCGGTAAATTGTAGAATGTCGATATCTATATTAAAGTAGCCATAAAAGAAAACATCTTTCCAATTAATGACCGAATAAGTAAATGAAACGCAAAATCAGAATACTTTGTTTTATAAGCCCAAATATATTTAACATGCCGCAGCCGTTGTGTGCTAAAAAGTAGTAGCGATATCCCGCAGTGTCTGACCCGCATCAAATGTTCACCCGTCGGTCGGCGTGTGATATACTTACACATAGCTAAACTAGGCGTCAAAATCTTCATTAAATTCGCAACAGCTATTGTATATATAATAAAAATTAATTAAAAATCAAAATATTACTTTCCTCCAAATGGGCGTCAATGAGAACCATAACATTCGATTACTTGCCATAAATTATATTTCTAGATCAAAAGAAAACTATCTCCTTATACCTGAACGCTTAAATTAATCGTAATATTCGATGGATATAGTTCTCATGAGATCCGAGAAATCCTAACTAAAATCATAATTTATTGGGGCTATTTCTAATGAAATATTAATTTAAAATAATATTAATCGCTTATTAGTTACCAATCACTTACCGGAAGTACCAAATCTTAAGCGTAAATAAATTAGCTGCGTTCATTAAATGGTTTTGTTGAATAGAGAAAGACAGAGGGTCCTCTAACGAAACTGACCATAATGATTAATAGTTCTGGTTATGTATAAGAGAAGTTTGTGTGTTTTGTATGGGTTAAAGCCTAGGACATCAGGCCTCGGGTAGATGAAGAGAAAGAAGTTACTATAACTGCTTATACATATGTTACTGTTATATGTAGGTACTCCTTACTTACCGTCAAGATATCAGGCGGCGACGAGCGCCCTTTGGATACATCCACGCGTTCCTCCAGTTTGCCGATGGATATATTGCCGTATAACACTAACAGACAACACTAACCTATCACAACACCTTGACAATAATTTCTCGGCAACAATAGAGCACTAACGTAACAAACAAATGATATGATTCAAACTGATGGATGATATTTACGGCGCCACCTGTGAGACAATCCCCCACCCTTATATACTGCCCCACCGAGTTATTGTAATGAATAATATACTATATAATTTGCGTTTTTCTTCCTTTTTTGTTTTAGTTTCATTTTTGCCCTTCCTCTCTATCTGTACGCAGCCATGAATCCATAAAAGCCCGCCCAGTTAATAGCACCCCTAATTATGTCGATTGTGCTACCATCCATTGATAGAAAGTAACATTTTTAGTATTTTATTCAAGTACACAGAGGCAGCACCTGCAAGCAATTGTTAGGACTTCATTTCAATGAACATAAAATCTTATAAAATTGAGTCTTTATTATTTTTTTCTAAAATAAATCAATAAATGGCACTTTAAAATAACAGAACATATAATTATGGTACATTTATTTACATAATATATACATAAAATATTAATAAACCTACATTCACCAAAACTTCTAACTCAATATAAAGTGTGAAACATTTAGGAATTTATATACTGCTCGTATAACGAGCCAGGTACGGTAGGTGTGTTAACTCGAAAAAAAACTTGTTTTAATTAAAATAAATCTTTCATATCATATCCATTTTACTCGTTGGGTTATTAGCACCCAACATTACAGACTTGCATAAAACGATTTCACAAATTGTTGATGAAAAAAATCAATCAATATAAACTCAACTTCTCAAAAGTTATATCAAAGCAAAATACCTTAAATAGGTAAATAAAACTACCACAAAAAAAAATCCTAATTTATTACGTAGTTTGATTCCAATAGATTTACATATATGCTATATAATGTCTATGGTTTTTCATACAGAAATTCAGATATGTTCATTTCAGTTAAAGATTTCTTTTCACTACTAACCACAATGTATTATCAAAGCCCTAAAGTGACTGGGCGTAAAGAATTACATAAGAGAGCTTTATGTAGACATGTTAACTATAAAAAATTATCAGGACAAAAGTTCAAGAATGGAATAAATATTGATCAAATATGTATAATATTCTTAGAAAAAAAATAGAATAGAGTTGCATAAAATTAGCATTTCATTGGTCCGATTGTTCCCATATTCCACAAATATGAGGTGTCGGGCAATGCACGGACAAACTGTGTACTATAATCATTATTCTGCCCACTGAGACAATTATTCGAAATTACATTTACATTCGAATCTGTCGAATTGCTGGCAATTTTTTTAATTTTCTTTGGATTCGAATGAGTTTTCGTGTGTTTCGCTAAATGATCGGAACGCATAAACCGTTTGGAGCATATTTTACACATGAAACGTTTTTCGCCAGTATGCGTTCGTAAATGACGCTGTAATTCGTCGGACCGAGTGAATCGTTTACCACAAAAAATCCAATTACACATGAACGGTCGTTCTCCAGTGTGCGATCTAAGATGTGCTTGTAAATGAGAAGTTTTTCCATAGAGCTTCCCACAGCCAGGATAGTGACAAATATGTTGCTTTTTCACTCCTCGGGTCGGTGGCGTTGGATCGTTTATACAATTAGGACAAGAACATTTACGTACCCGCCTTCCATGATGAATGAAATGATCTATTTTTATAACATTATCTATATGATGTGGCCAGGAAAATACGGACGATTGTGGAGAGATGTTTGAATATGAAATGGGATTAGGGGTTTGATATGATTGAGATATGGGCTGAGAACGTTGTTGTGATAATGCCGGCATTGTGGAGTTAACATCAGTGTTTGATGCACCAGAATTTTGATACCAATAAGATTGATGAGAATAGGTAGGGTAAGTCGAGTACTGGTAGTGCGGAGAGTATTCTAAAGGTGATCGAGATACATCGTGCATTTGCTGATATCCCATGGAGCCCGGAGGAGCTGACATCGTGACATCTGAACCACACGAACTGATTGTCGTCGCCGGCGACGTGTTGCCTGATGAGGGTAGTGATTGAGGCACATGTTGTTGAGAAACATACGTCATATTATTAGGTACAGAATTTCCTAACAAAGACATCTGCAATAAAAACAAATATTTTTATACATTATATCAATTAACCGTAAACCACAAACTGTTAACTTTAGGATTAGGCGCCTATTTAAGAATAGGTAGGTATTATTTCGAGTGAGTTTTTTGTTCATTACTATACTTCAAATCGATAGGCACTTTTATATCTAAAAATCTTAAAAATAATAGAATTCTTATTTTTTCTTCTTTTCACAACTACAATACTTAATTGATTATTTGCGGCTTATTTAATTGGTACTACTAAACTAATTACTTAGACTCATCACTTTAGATCTTTTCAATACATTTTTAATGAGATAAGCACCTTCAAAATAATCATATCAATAAATGGCTATACTTCCTATTATAAAATAAATCTTCAATTATTAACTAATCAAATTTAATTCACTTTTTGGCTTGAGAAAAGTACAATTTATGTTGGTAAGTATTTTCTTCAAATAGTTGGACTTGCATTATAAAGAGACCTAAAGAAAATATGCGTAGATAAAGTATTGATTAATTACAAAATGAATTATGAATAGATTAATGAAAAGAATAATTAATATTTATAGAGTTCAGATTATTATTTACATCGAAGTTATCGTTTACCTTGTTTTACTGTGTTATTAAATTAATTTTCAGTTATGTGAAAATTATACCACATTAACCCTTTAGTTTTTGTGGGTTTTTGATATGATTTTTTTTCTTTTACATTAAAGTAACGGAAGGTAAAATATGTTTTTTATCTTTCGTGAAATTTACATTTCAGAATAGAAAAATCACGCATTCATAAGAAAACCTTTAAAGGTACCTTCAAAACCAAAAAAGACATGTAGTATATAGATATATTCGATAAGACATCGTTATAGTTTGCTACCTCACATTTTAAAAAGATACCCTCTGTTGTGAAACGATTACATACTAAAAGAAGCTCTAAAGGACAGAATCCGTAAAATGGACTATATCACTATAGCATAGGTATATACAAGTCTATAATTATACAAACTTAAACAATAGTTTCATTCCAAATATGTACAATTAAAAAAATCATAAGATTAAATGACCTTTTAGATTGACGGTTAATATTTACAATAACTACCCCTAACCGCGGAATTGTATAAAAAAAATCGCAAAATTTCACAAGACATCCACTTTTCTGGTCCATTATACATGAAATGTGGTATTTGCACGAATTCGACGCAACAAACATACGATATACCTAGATATTTAAATTTTAAAATACTTGTATATTTTATTTAATTTTACATATGGTAAGCAATAAAGCACCTTACTTATTAAATTATATATTTTCTAAACGTGATTCATAAAAGTAAGTGCAATATTTATTTAACATTTGCTACCGTGGAATTTTATAGTCAATCATTTATTTTTCGCTACATGTCGTAAATTTTGTTAAATATTTCTGATACTAGATACCCATTTACAGATTCGTTGCAAATGAATTGTAAAATTTCTAAAAATACTACAGAAAACCTTATCTTTTAAAGTTCCAAAGAATTATACCTTAGCAAAAAATCTTTTTTTTAGAAAAAATTCTCTACGTTAAAATATAAGTAATTCATTAGTCTCAAATTCAAATATCAAATTTACGTTTTTTTTTTTGTTCTAATTTTACTATGCCTACGTACAAATACTTACAAAATCATAAAATAGCAGATACATAAAGCTCATTAAAAAACCTAGTAAATATTTTAGTAAAGCAATCTAATAACTACATTGGTAAGTAAAACTTACTTTTTTACGTTAAGGTTTTCCGTATATTTTATTTGGATTATACAATGAAAGTATTGTAAAAAGGTAACTACTTAAATTAATTTTTACATCCCATTTGTCGACTTAGTACAACTAATTTTTACATCGACAATATGTGGAAAGAAAGTTACCATTACGAAAATATTTTAATGAGTTTCAAAAATCAATAACTAATATATGGAAAATTTGCTTTCAAAAATTCCTAGCCTTCAAAGGATAACATATGTTTTTTTATTTCGAAATTAAAAAATTGTGCATTCTGTGAACCACCGTCAAAAATTCTAAACTATACTTTCTACTTAAAAAACCGCACAAATATATGTATACTTATATAAATAAATGCTTGAAACATTTCTCATAATAACTTAATGATACGTTAGTAGTTTTAATGATAATGTTTCACGCTAAGCCAACAACCCTCTCATTTCTTTCGTAAACAAACGGGCACGATACGTAAATAGTGACTCCTACACACCTGATGATGATGGTGGTGATGATGTGATTGGACATCGTATTGATTGTTGTAATACTGAGGCAACAGAACAGTTGATGCCATCGTGTAGATATCAATTTAACATAAACACCCAAACAGATATTACAGTATGTAATATAACACAAATAAAACAAATATACCAAAGCGAAATCGGTCACCATACGAGAGAAATAATGATATGATCACAAACACTTAATTTCACCTAATTATAAGTGTTCGAGCCAAAAGCGATTTAATAACTGTGTAGAGGGTCCAAGCGCCAAGAAGAGGCAGTCTTAAAGTCGAGCAATAACAGTGTTTAGAAAGAGGCGGTGCCACTGCGCAAGTAATATGCGCATCCATATGTGATCTATGGATCAAAAATCTTTTACTTCCACCACCAAAGCTCATCGCTTACCGATGCATTGGAATCTCTACCAATCGAATTGACTTTTAAATAGTAGTCACATTAAAAGTAGGAATATTTATAACTATATTTTCAATTTATTATTTTAAAGCATAATAATAGCGATGGCTACTACTTGTAAACCTTATTAAATTGATTCATAATAGCAAATACACTTACCTATTTTTTATAAAATATCTTACTATTGGTGACTTGGATAGTAGTAGATTATCAAAACAAATAATATATATAGATACATATTATGTAGTTACAGCTATGGGTACTTTAATCATTAGCCGGCGAACATTGAAATATTGTTTCATTTATATTTTTCGGGTTTACTATATTAGCTTTATTTTATTTAGGTATTTGGGGTCGTACAAAAACGCACTGAGATACTCATTAGTGAATAACACGTACCTACTTATCTATAGCTTCAGTACATTATAATACAATACATACGTTATAATACTTGTGGTACCATTTTTACTCCTTATTTAATACAGCTTTTATTAATTTAATAAAATTATTCTTTTTATCCATGCTTATAAATTTTTATACAAGTAAAAGTTAATAATACTGTCATTGATAGCATCACGAATGTTAAATATAAACTGTATATAGGTATTTTGTGCGTATAAAATACGTTTAACGTTTAATTTGAAACGTTTATAATAAGTACTTAAACATTATTAATTACGTAGGTAATTGTATTTTATTTTATTTTTTAATTCTATTTCGCTAATTTTATTTTAGTTCAAAAATCAGCAAGTTATATACCCTACCTATTTATTTTTAATTTTCTTAAAAGTGTTTCTGTTAAATGTGCAATTTTCATATTAATTACTAAATCACGCTTTATGCAGCTTTTTCTTATTTAATGTACTATATCTACGTTTTCATACATCTACCTATATATGGGTGTTATGATAGGAATTCTTCAAATAATGCACAATCTGTGCTATTCTAAAAACTTATAAAAACATTATGATTTCAAAAGGAATCAATTTTATATATTTCTTTAAAATTTATTCTGATAAAAATAATATTAGATTAAACGATTCTTAAATACGCTTATGATTCCTATAGATATGTTATTAATAAAAAACTTGGCAAATAAAGTAACAATAAAGTAACATCTACTTATTATTGAACCAATTATTAAAAACACCAAACTCATTTTAAGGTAAATATGACTTAATTTATTAACTATAAATAATAAAAATGATGAAGAAAATAAAAAAAACGTCTTAAAAGTATCTACTTATTTAAACTAACATAGTGATTTACTAGAAATGACTAAATTATATAAATTTCTCTGATAGGTACTACTATGCTATTGCTTTAGCAAAGATTCTTTCCTTTAGTAAAACAAAGGCCTAATTTTTGATTTTAGTCAAGCAATATTGCAAAAATTTAGTTCATTTTTGAAAAATGATGATTTATATATTTAATTTGTTGCTTGATTGCTTTCTTAATACATGAAAATAAGTATTTCTAAATACCATCAAAATTGGGCATATGGCGAATAATGACCACTTGCCAGTGGACTACCTCTTTTGGAATTTTACAAAAACTCAAAAGCATATTCCGAAACATAAATCACTTTTCTTTTCTTCTTTGACTGTACAATAGATTTAACAGGGTGCAACTGAGATATTTGAAAAAATAAAACTAGTGTTATACACATGTAAGTTGTGAGTAAAGTTCATTCGATTAACAATTTTACTAAAAAAATTAAGCTTATTAGAATTAATGTTTATAATACATGCAAATTACAGAAAACTCTTTTTCTAGTCGTAGAGTAAAGGCATAAGTAAGGCAAATCAAAAGTTGGTTGATTTTTTTTTATTTGATCTAATTGAAACTTTGCTTCTTTGTATATTCTACGTTTACTTAATTCTTATTTTACGAGTGTACCTATAATGTACAACGATTCATACATATCTATACCTGTAGATATAGTATATATCTATACTTACAAAGGTACTTCTCTTGAAATTATTGTAATTATGTCAAGTTAAACTTAATAAAACTTATTCTAAATTTTTCCATTTCATTTACTACTTACTACAAATATTTACAGATTTTTTTTGCAATGGAAATTTTTCAGACAATAAACACATTATTTTAACAATAAAGTAGATAGTTCATACCGCTACTACAACCTACCTACCTTCCAGTAATATGAAATTTGAAAATCAATATGTACCTTTAATGAGTATTAATAACTGCGTTATTAAACTAACATTTGGAATTTTCAAAAATACACAAATAAGAGTACAAGCTTCGGAAGTAATATCTCCATATGAACAATTCATATGCATGCAAGTATCTACTTTTACGATTCAAATATAACCAAGTAATTCTTTTAGTATTGTGAAGAATTTAGGTAGAAATATAAAATGCTTGAAAAAAGAAAAACAGTCAATAAAATTTAATTCTATAAATTATTTGAGAATAAATCGCATAATGTGAAACTACACTTTTCCCCCATGAATTGGCACTTATGTCTCATTTTGTATAGAAAAATTAAGACAATTAACTATAATACTCAACAGCTATTTTGAAAAGTTACTAACATTATCTACTATAAATATGATTTTGCATTCAAAGATAATTAAAAAAAGACGACTAAGGGTTAGTGCAATTAATTATTACACACTACTTACATTCCTAGCTTGGTTTTTCAAAAATTGACTTTTCTGAATCTATTACTGTGTCAATTAATGTTGAACCCTCTGTATTCATTGGTGATATCCAAAATACTTAACAAAGGATTCGCTAACAGAAAGCACAAAAACTGACCATAGGATACCAATCAATATATCCCTGTTGGATACTAATGTAAAAAGTAGATGCGTTCGCAAAATTAAGTCCAATATTAGTTTAATATTGTTAAGCAGAGCTAGCTATATATGTATATACTTTTTAACAAATAATAAAAAACATGTACAAAACAGTTTATTTTTACGCATTTATAAAATTTGGTAAGCTTATAAAAATTAACATCTCCACCAGAAAATTATAGAGAAAGCAGCTTACAAGAAAATAAAAATTGTAACTATTTATTTTATCATTAGGTATTATTATAGTAATAGAACACAGGAATAACTATTACGGAATTCAAAACCAACATTATTCGGCTCATAATTTAAGTTCATTAACTTTCATATCAAATTTGTACTTTTTTCAAGTAGTAATAGAAACGCCGGAGTTAATAGAGTCAACGAAACATCTATTAATTTCGATTGTTTTCCTAGCGCATATAAAGTTGAAATTTAGTAAAAATTGAATATTATATTTATATATAAATATTTTTAAAAGAGGCGAAACCACTGTTCGGCTTTTTAAACAAAGGGTTTGAAAAAATTTACAAATTTTAACGGCGGGTTCCGCCGAAAATCTGCACTACCCTTAATTTCGCTATTGTCTGTATTACAACCAAATATCAAATTAAAAGTATTATCTATTCATTTTCGTTGATAACAAACAATATTTAAACTCAGATCTAAAGACTTTTTCCAAAATAAAATGTTTATATTCATGAAGATAAATGTATAAAATTATATTTTTATTATTTAAATCATATGATGAAAATAACAGCATATGGCTAATGCCATGATATGGAGTATAAATTTTAAATATTTAAATTCAATTTGAATTAATTAATTTCCCATTTACACTAACGTAAATTTTCTTTTAAACCTTACAATAAATTTTAGTACAAAATATGCTGAAAAAGCAGAATCTACTGCATTAATATAGATTACATTAGGAAAATTTCAATTAAAATAGAATTAAAAAAAATATTTCAAATAAACCATACGATGTATGAAAAATTATAGAAAAAAATAGATCAAAAATAGAATCAAACAATTTAAATCCTACCCTGGTATGTCCAACGCATTGACCAATAAATGTGAAACGAGGCCGTAAATCAGTCTTGGTGTCGCTTTTACTGTAACATAGGAGGCTCATAATCACCCAAAAGCCGAAGAAGTGCAGTAAATGTATAGTGAAAAGAAATATTCATAAAATATTCGTTTTTTCGGCACCGAACATCGTCAACAGAAGGCCCAATGTAGGTTTCGAACTACCCTCCTGGAGTGTACCTATGTCAACCTTGTTAAAACAAGGAGTCGTTGAAAGGCACAGCCACAAAGCCTTCGGGGTTACAAATGTGGTGCAGTGCGTCAAATGCACATATTTATTTATCGAGAATTCACTGATTTCATTTGACGTGATCATTCATTAATGCTTCTCAAAATAATTGAATTGTTTTTAAACCTTTTATGCAAATTAACGATCTTTTAATGCTTTCTTTAGATTTAATTTTAAAAGTGTTTTACTACCTTTCAAATGTATTCATAAGTGCCTACCCCATTATTATTACATATGCATATTTCTCTCAGCATTAATTACTATACAATTAATGTTTAATTATTTTTTTTAAACGTTCAACTCAATTAATTTTCCATTTGCTATTGGTACAAAAGTACTTAGGTAAATTAAATTTAATTATTTTTAAATTAACTAATGATATCAACAATACTGGAGTTATTTTTCACGTATAAAAACCTAGTTACACATAAAACTATAGGTATAACCATTTAATTTTCTACACTCTGACTATTCAAATAATATTAAAAAATAAAAACACTAATTGGGTACAATTGTTTATTTAAGCACGAATTTATACGCAGTGTTTGTTACTTAATTATTGTATAACTACCTTAAATCTTATTGACAAAGTACCGATATTTTTAAATATTGTATATTTTTGTTTTTGATAAAAATGATTACATACAAAATATATAGGTAATCAATAAACATAATGTTGCATATATTGAAATTGAAAATGCAAAACTTTGTTTCAATATTGCTTTAAAAAAGCTGAAAACTTTCATCACGGATATCAGGAAAAGGATATTTTTTTCTTTACTTTAGAAACCATCGTTAAATGCCGAAATTAATTTTAAATGAGTTTAACTAAAAAAATGAGTTGCTACCTAAATCATTTAGTTAGTAATGATGATATTTTTGAAATTGTAATACTATTATTTTCATGTGTTGGACACGAAATTGCACAAAAACATTTATAACATTAACAAAGCATTAATTTATTATCACACATTTACGCAGCAAAAAAAAATCCGTTTCAAGAATGAATCAAGTGTTACCGACAATAGTGAAATATATTGCACAAATGCTTTGAGCAAATAGGCATAAAACATTTTTTATAGTTCACCCCCATGTCGCTTCTTTTGTTGTTGAAATTTGTAACTTTTTATACCTTTTAGTCTCGAAAAAGTGCATTTCTTTTCAAAATCATGGGAAACACACTTGACATTTGATACAATATATACGCACTATATGCCACTACATAATAAGAGAAGCAAATCTAAAGGAAATTACATTCGCCCGTTTTAACCGATTAAAAGATGCATCTTTTTATCCAAATATGAGGCTTTTTTAAAAACTATATTTAACATTTGGTGAGAACCAAGGAATCATATGTCAAAGCTGAAGAATTGTTGTACGGTTTTAGAGTTTGATAAATTAAAAGCAGGAAAGGATTAGGATCATATTATCAGCTGATGGAACCAATATTATTCCATAAAACTTTTAGCAAACAAATTCATAAATGCATTATACAAAGTGTTGATATAACTAAATTTTTTGTGACAAGTGCTTAATTTTTGTTATATTTATATTTATACTTATTCATTGTTAAATATTTCGCCTGTTTTTATAAAGCCTGTTTAATTATGTTTCTATTTTTATTATTTTGTAAAATTTTGGGAAAATATAATTTGAGGAAAAAAATTAATTTCATAATTGCCTTTTTTTTCATTTTTTTCGACGGAGGGAGGTTCTGTTTAATTTTCCTTAACTTTTTCTTTTTAGTTTTACATTTAACCAATCGTTTCCTTAATTTTCCCGCATTTTTGTTATTGTATGTTGCTTTGAACCATATTTTCTTAACATTTTACTATATCAATGATGAATAATTAATTAATTAATTTTCTTAATAAATTTATTATCGCTAAACTATTTTGTCACAAACGAATCGGTTTCTTCACATACCTCTATGAACGATTTCCCATCGATTGTCAAAAAAAAAATCGGAAAATAAACACTTTAAAATACGACGAACTAAGCAGCATTTTGATTATATTAAAGTAGCTTTAACAAATTTCTGCCTATCCTGCCTAAAATCTCTGTGCACGCCACTGGTGGCAACTATGTATTTATTGAAACGAAATTTGAAAGTATTGCGCCTCAATTTTCCTTCCAAATCGGTACGAAGTTTCAAAATAACTTTAAATATATAAAGTCTTATACTCTGTAAACATAATGTACATTTGAAACGACAGAAGATTATTGTAAGAGGTAAAAATTGAATCTTATAGGACAAAACTAAATAATACTCGTTATCCAAATTGTACATTGCTTTTTTTCAAAAAATAAAGGAATTAAATATAGTAACTTAGCCAATTTAAAGTAAATAAGATACAATAACTTAAATACTTTAAAATAACTAAGATACAGTAACTTAAATACTTCGAAGTTACAGTAATTTATATACTTTAAAGTCTAGGTACTAAGAGTTATCTCAAAAACAAACGTGCTCTTTTAAAACTGGGAAAGACGTTAGACGTAATAGTTCTACTAGGAAACCTTAAAAGTAAGGTCCTAAGAATTTAGATTAGAGTAGAAAAATATTAGTGAACCTACAAAAAATAAAATACTGGTTTATGAAGAATTACTATAGGATGTTCCGCTTGGAAAACAGCACATTACACAATTCCATTTTTAAATTGACTTAGATAAGTATACTTCACTGGCAGTAGATTGGGATAATTTAGTAACGAAAAGTAATATGTACCTAGAAAGAAATAAAGTATTTAGGATATCGCGGGAGATAAACAAAATAATCGGCGATATTTGAATTACGCAGCTAATTCAAGGCTAAGTTGAAACAGAATGAAAACAGGATAACCTTTATACTGGATAGAGAGTGGAAAAAGGGCATTGACGAAAAACTAAAAGTAAAATAGATTCCAAAAATCGGGTATATGGAAACACGGAACAAATGGCGGTATTGGATTTAGAAAGATCTCATAGAACGTTTTGACATCAGTACCTATTAATTATGAGTCAAAAATGTTTTCCTCAATTCTTTATTTATTTTAATTTTTTTCGTCGCTTTATAGAGTTGAGGTTTTTAGTAACACTATCATCGTTAATAAAAAATCATAAATCGAGAAATATTGAAAATTTATTCGCTATGAGGATCAAAAACAGCTCCTACCAAGATTAAAACGACCACCTTGATCACTCGACCACCAGTAGGTTTCCACGGTTATAGTGGTAAAAAATATTAGAAACTTTTTAAACAAATAATAACTATTCAATTACTTTTTCTATAAAAAGACAGAAAATATTGCTTTTTAATCTGATTTCCATACATCATCGTAAGAATACCAACAATTTGAATCTAATTTTTGATAACTAAAATGTACAACTTTTTTTAATTTATGTCCCTAATATTAGGGATATAGGTAAACTTAAGGTACTCAATATGTCGAAGTAACTTCAATCAATTTAATCTATATTAATATTAATTTTGTTCAGTTGCAGAAAGTATTAAGCGATTTTTTAAAATTTATAATAAAATCTTGTTTTTCCTTCCATAAATATCACAAAGTTACTAAAAAATTCTGATGACTGTATTAAAACACCATTCTGCTAATCGTTCCTCAGATGAAGCCTACTGTTGTTGAAAACACAATTTACTTGTCGGAACATTGTTGCATCAATTACAACATGTAAAAGAGCTTAAAAAATAAAAATTCAATAAACCGAAAGCAATAGTTCTGGGAGTCTAATCCTAAAAAGTCAGACAATATGTTTATGGTTTTACAAGCACTTAATACTAATCCAAAAAGGATTTCTCAGATAATATAAACAGTTCAAATTTGTGACTTATTCTTAACAATGTACCTTTAAACCAGCATTTACAATTTAAATCTTTAAATAAATATAGACATATTGTTATGTAAAACCATGTTAAATACAAGTGATTATTTTGTAAAACCAAAATAATAAAACATTTCATACAAAACTACGAGTCGTAGTTTGGATGCTAAATTTAAAAGTTGAGAATCTACGAACTGGTTGAACGGTAATATTTAATGTTTTTATAATGTAAGATTATTTAAATTACTTTTTGGAAAGATAATGGAGTTATATTTTAGGGTTATTCAATTGATTTATAATATGTTATTTTGTATAAACTTACTACCTTATTTTCGGCATATTGACTTGTGTAATTGCAGACAGGTCAGATGGTGATTAAAAGTTAATCTCAATAACCAGCCCACCTAACGTAGGTCCCGTAAAATCTTTTCAATATCCATAATATATTTATTAGGGGTTTCTATAATCCGTTCTTTTTTCTATGAAAGTTTATGTATATGATTTAAAAATTTGTATATTTTTAAATCGCTCAAACATTCCGACGATTTTACATAGAAGTAAAACTTGGGAAGGATTACATTTCACAAACGAAAGAAAATATAATATCTATGTAAATAGAAAAATAGGATAGCTGAGGCTCGGAGCAGTTTTTAATTTTTATCACCATTTTCAATTGTTTTCATGGAGTTAATTTTTCAAGGAATTTATTATTACAAAAATTAATTGAAGAATATAATTATTTTTTTTTATAGGTAAGATACAATTTTAGGAATTGTATCTTTACGTAAATCAGTTCTTGTATTGATGTTGCTACTGGCTTCCCTATAATAATTTTGTGCTATCATGGTATAAAATTATTCACTGAAAGAGAAAACTGTATACGCCTTTAGCTAATTTAGTTTAGCTACCAACATAAATGTCCCAATCGAATGAAAATATATAAATGTAAAAAAAGTCCTAAAAGTTAGTTCTACAGTATGCGGTTATCAAATATAATTAAAACCATACTCTTAGTTTGTCCTTCTGTTATACACCAAAAAAATGTATCATATTCTGGTTTGGATTCTGATATTATCAAACTTATTTATTTTATTTTATATTCTTTATAATTTATTTTAAAATTGTAACTCCAACTTAGATAACGAAGCTATTTTGTGATTCTAGCTTTGGCTTCAACCTAAATTCTTAAACTTATGAGATTTTTTTTTGTCACAATTTGCTATCATCAAACTACAATGTTTGTGACATTTAATTTTGACTAAATGTGTAAAATTCCAGAAAAGTATTTTTAAGTACATATTCGATGTGCTGTATTCAACTAAAGAAGTTTGTAAAATGTTTAATGGCTCTGACTCGGGTGCTGTCTAAAATCTTTCGATTTAATGTTTTCAAGCTCCGGCTCCTCAGTACTGATCTTACCATAAACTTACTTGTAGAATCAAAAGAATGTATATTACCAAAATTCAACTTTTGGGTGTATACAAAGCGACTAATGAAGACTTGTAGTAATAATTAAAGTAATTCATGAAAGGTGAATCATCACAAAGTCGTGATAATCAACTAGATTTTTATAAAGGTATCTACGTGAATAAACAATGAATAATATTTTTTTTTTATAATCTAAATTACTATGTGTGACTACGCGAGTATCTAACACTATCCTTGTCAATATTCCTTAAAATATTTTTAAATATTATATTTCTACATCCAATTATTCCAACCATTGTGTCTAAGAGAACATTAAGCATTATTTATTTTATTCATTACTATTTTAAAATACACATAATAAGCCATATGAACAATTTTTAAAAAACCCATTATTTGGTATGGCTAATATAAATTTACTCAAATTACTTTAGAAGATTCACAGGTGGAGTGCGACTCAAATTACTTCTTCAATCTCAACCTATTCATGAAATGTTCTTTTTAAATTGGTATAGGTGCTTGAAGAATTTAAACCTTTAACTTTATTGTAAGGTAAACGATATTTTGATATTTCTTCTACAAAACGATCTAATACTTACAAAAAATGGCAGTTTATTTGTTCCTAATCATATAGGTACAAAAAAAAAAAGAAAAAACTTAAAAATAAACTCTAATAAAATAAATCTAACGATCTTTAAAATTTAATTTTTTCAATAAAATGGAGAAAAAGAACCAAAGGTAAGTACTGTTAAGTATAATACAGCTTATAATAGTAAGTTAACATATATTTAGTTTTGTAATATTACGTGTAGTAGGGATTACCTAGTATAGCCTAAAAATAAAAACAAATAAATTCACTTTTACGAAATTTAAGTTAGAGACCCAAAAGACTAGCTACTGAAAAAAATTATCTTTTCAATAGATTTCTTTTCAATTTCAAAAAAATGGAAAGAAATAAAGGTTGTAAACCATATTGCTGAGAAAAATTAATGTTTTTTGGAAACAAATTTTCTCAAAATTGAAATATTGAAGAATGGACTGATCCTAAGGGTAATAACTTCCCACAGTTTAAGCCCGGAGAATCCAGGAAAATTAAGTTTTCTCTAGACTTCCATTTATAATTTGGGTAAAATTCGCTTTCCCGTTAACATTATTATATTGAATACTTTTCTTTTAAATATATATCTTTAATCATAGACAATTATAGACAATTATAGATATAAAATGTCAAATTCATTCAAATTTCTCATATTCTCTAAAAACTTCACCATACTTTTTATGGAATTTCATATATTCAATAATTAATATACGTGCTATAGAATACTTTCAACACGCTTGCAACTAGCTTACCACAAAAATATAACTGAAAATATTTTCCTGTATTTTTTTTAAATTTAATTTTCATCACTTTGTAACATATTTTTAAGTGACAACTCTAAAATTGTTTGATAACTCAATAAATTGAGCAGTAGGTACATAATATTTTTGTCTCAAATTTTGAATCTAGGTTTTAATGATAAGTAAGCCTTAATCTTAACCACCATCGACCACTAAACTATTATGATATTAAATTTGAATAATGTTCCAAAACTATAAAATTGTCACTAAACAATCTCTTTGTTGAAAATTATTAGTTATATCTACCTACCCATAATATGAATCAAAATAATATAAATGATATAAATATTCAACTGCTTTCTGATGTCTTATTTTTTTTGTAATGTTAACGATAATATTAAAGTATGAAATCCATTAATGTATACAGTACACACTAATAATACAATTTTATTTAATTATATTACACATCATAAAAAATCATTAAATGAAGGTATAAGTTATAACCGGTATAACCATGCAATTTGTTTTTTTTTTTTTGGTTTTGTTTTGAACAATTAACATTTTGTATAAGTATTTAATACAAGTTTGACCGTTGAATGCGTCTTTGCAATTTTATTCAATCATAGAAATACTGAGATTTTATAAAAAAAAAACATATTGCAAAACAAACTAAATAGTTTTCGATTATCTGAAGTTATCAAGAACCAATAAGTAAAACTACAGCTGGAATATTGTACGTTGTTAAAATATATCATAAAATAATTAACTATGTAATGTCTACATAAGATTAGCATTTAATGGTAATATCTATAAGATCTTTATTCTTTATGTTCATATCTATTAGATCTATAAATTATAAATTAAACTCGATAAACAATATTACTGCCATCTCTTGTTGTTCTAGGAACTAGCGTTAGATGGTTGTATATAACCGGTACAAAAGTTTTCAACTGTTATCTTTGTTTGTTTTGTTGTTCTTGGTTCTAACCAGTTCTCGCCTGTTCTGCGAGTTCTAACGAATTATTAAGTTTTCATGACATTACAATTGTCACTACTTTCGTGTCAATAGAGCTGAAAATTTTTTACCAGCTCCATAGAAAATTATTAATTATATTTTAAGTTGTATTTCTTAATAACCACAATTTTTTTTTTTTGTAAATATGGATATCCTCTCGGAACTTATTAATCTAAAAAATTCACTATTTTTGTTTGTTTTGGTAAGAATTATAACGATACTGCATATGAAAATCAACCATGTAGCGGCTTAATTTTGCCACGACATGATATTTATCTAAGTTATTTTAAATATTCCTACACTGATAGTAATTATAAATCAGTATAATACTAATTACACACAAGCTAGAATAACTAACAGTGAAATCTAAATGTTTTGATCACCAGAAATGAAATAAATTAATGTTAAACCCGGCATGCCAATTACTTAATTGTTTTATATTTTGGAAAACATATTTATTAAAATGATTTTTATTACAGGTAACGTTTATGTGTTACAATCCAACTGATAGCGGTGCTGTGCAATTAACACAGAGCAATTTAGATATGACTTTAGGTAATACGGCAATTGATTAAAAAGTATTTCAAATCAAACAAGTTTATTTCATTTCAGCTTCAAACGAATTAGTTTTTATTAACTTCTATGCCGAATGGTGTCGGTTTAGTAATATGCTTCAGCCAATTTTTGACGAAGCAGCTGATAAAGTTACTGAAGCTTTTCCGGAAAATGGAAGGGTTGTTATGGGAAAAGTTGATTGTGATAAGGAGAATAGTGTAGCTACGCGATTTCACATTACGAAGTATCCAACACTAAAGGTAATTCGTAATGGACAACCGACGAAACGCGAATATAGGGGACAGCGTTCTGTAGAAGCATTCGTCGAATTTGTTAAAAAGCAATTAGAAGATCCAATCAAAGAGTTTACTAGTCTTAAAGAATTAAGCGACTTAGATTTGACTAAGAGAATAATCATTGGATACTTTGATAGACGGGACATGCCTGAATATAACACATTTAGGAGGGTCGCTACAAACTTGAAAGATGATTGTCAATTCCATGTTGGTTTCGGAGATGCAAGTGCCCAAATGCATCCACCAGGTCAACCTATCATTGTTTTTAGACCTGATAAAGCACGATCCAACGAACAAGACGAAACTTATATGGGTAGTCTTTCTAATTATGATGAAATGAACATATGGCTTTCCGAAAAATGCGTTCCTTTAGTTCGTGAAATTACATTTGAAAACGCTGAAGAACTTACAGAGGAAGGATTACCCTTCTTAATTCTTTTCCATGCTCCAGATGATTTGGAAATCATCAAAAAATATAATGATGTAGTACAAAGAGAACTTCTTTCTGAAAAACGTAAGCAGTATTAAAATCGATAAACTATAATTTATGCTATTAATCTTTTATAATTTTTCAGAAAATATCAATTTTTTGACGGCAGATGGCAAAAAATTCGCCCATCCCTTACATCATTTAGGTAAAAGTCAAAGTGACTTACCTTTAATTGCAATTGATAGTTTTAGACATATGTATTTATTTCCTGATATATCTCAAATGGAAGTACCCAATAAGTTATTGAGCTTTTTAAAAGATCTGTATTCAGGAAAATTGCATAGAGAATTTCACTATGGCACTCCAGACCCCCCATTAGAAACTACTAAATTAGGCAAAGAAAAGAAACCAACGTCACCTCCGGAATCTTCGTTCAAAAATTTAGCTCCATCAAAAAATAGATATACACTACTGCGAGATGAATTATAATTTATTTAAAAACCCAAAAAGTGTTCCACCAGTATTTCATTACATATTCTAGTATAAGTGTTTTTCTTCCCATTAAAATTACTCTTTTCCTTAAATTATTTTCATAGAAATTAAAATTGATATTAATTAATAAATCTTAAATTGAAACTTATTTCTTTACTGGTGAAACTTTTTTGTAAATTTCATAATTGTACTAAAAACATTTCCTGTTTTTTAAGCTAATGTAATTTATGAACTTTGTAAAGTGGTTTAAATTGCTTATTTTTTGTGAATGTTTAAGAATTGTAATAGTAACGAGTGTTTGTAAGTTATGAATACGTACATATTATATGATTTAAAAAAAATTAAAAATGTTTAATACAAAATATTACATTTTTATCATCACATTATTAATTTCTGTGTAAGAGTTATCTATAAATTGATTAAATTGTATTAATTTCCTTAATTATTATAAGAATAATCAATTTGATTCAATATACGTTAATTTTTAATTTAGTAAAATGTTTCAAAGAAAAATAGTTTAATTATAACTTAGTCGAAAAGCTTGTGATTTCATATTAAAAATAATTCAAATAATGACTAATTTTCGTTATATTTATTAAAATTGTTTAATTAAAATTAGTCACAAATAATTGAAATTGTAATAATATTCTGTAGGTAAATCTTGTTAAAGTGCCTCACTTAATATTCCCTGCTCAATATAAAACATCAACTATTCTTTAGCTTGTTTGATTTACACAGCGTTTTACTTAATACGTCATATTGATAACAAGATATTTCTATGAATATTATAACAAGAGTAAATATTATGTAACGTTTTACCATTGCTTAGAAAGAAAGTTAAATTTTTGACTTGATTTTAAAGTAATTTAAAAAGGTCGGATATTTTCATTACTGATCAATTTTGTAATGTATCTGAAAAAATCAATTACTTAATATTTTAACTATTAATTTTAATTTCACTTATGGAAATTGTTTCCGTTTTCAGTTCTGTGCGTATTGAAAAAGAAAAATAGGATTAGATAAATGTTGAGTATATTTTTTTATTTTTTACTTTTATTTGAATATCTGTAGAAAAATCACGTTATAGTGAAATATTCAAATCTATTTTAAGAAAAAAAATTGTCTAGTAAAATATAAATAATGTACTACGGTTAACTGGAAGAAATGTAAAGCTTATACTGAAATCATTTTAATATCAGTCTCATTTTTATTTTATTTTTCGTTGAAATAAATGCATTAAAAATAAATATTATTCAGTTTGTATTTTGTAATCTATAATACTTAAATTTTCAAAATGTAGAAAATGCATTTAAGGAGAGGAGAAGTGATAAAATGAAAAGTGCACTCTCTATTTCCGGCATCAAGTTACGTTTATGCTACGAAGATTATGCAATTTTTCATCTTTAGACACTATTCTGTATATGAAAAAAGGAGAAAACTATCGCATGTCCTCTATAACTGCTCAGTTTTTAGTTATAATGAACAGCGATCGCCCAAATGGTGATCCGTGGACCACTATCTAGGTTTGCAGAGAAATGTAGCATATACTTACTATAATTTATACAACACTTAAAAAATCCTATTAGTGGTCCGCGAGATTTTAATTATGAATTTAGTGGTCCGTGAGGTCAAAAAGTTTGGCAGTCGTTTGTAATGAACAATGCTATTATTCTAGGTTCCCGAAGATGTACCGTGGTGGTTTAATATGGCGTCTAAGGTGTTTCGGTTTTTTTTCTTGCAAAAACTAAATTGAAGTATTAGGGTTGGTATTAATAATTATAATTATGGTTATTTTGATTTAATGAGTACATATCTACATACCCACAAAGGGTACATATCTAAAATTTGACGTAGGTTCAAGTGACCTAGCTACATCTATAAATATATAGGTTGACCCATTTAACTTGACACATTTCGATAATGTAAGAACACTGTTTTAAAAAAATCAATCAATGCTACGGTAAAAAGGAAATGATAACTTATTTTTTACCATTTCTTACTCAACTTGTAAAGGCGTTTCAAGGTTCAACTAGGTTTTTAGTCCGAATACAAGTATTTTCAATAAACCTTCTAGGGGTCTTCTGGATCCTTCAATTATGGGATATATTGCATTTAACTGAATCTCATAGTCATAAGTTATCATAGATACTCTACTAAAGATACTAATATATTTATTTTTGTAGAGTTCATAAATTCAACTAGTAATAGTATAATTATTCATAATTTATCTAACTTTTGCTATTTTTTCACATCCACAGTAAAAATTTGTATAATATTTACTGATAAGAAAGTTGCACCCTTTGCTCGCTTCGCTCGTTAAATGAAGCTTTTATCAATTACAAAAACATATTGTATCAGTTTAGGAATTCTCTTCTGATATTTTTAAATTATACTTAATAAATATTTTATTATTTTAACTCATCAATCGTATCACTCTTGTAACACATTCGTCTTATTGACAACTGATTCATACATAATATGGTATTAAACTAATAATACTCGTTGTGTTATAGTGTAAGTGCTTACTTTTGATTGATTTTACCCTCACGACTCCGATTTCGATTCCGAAAATTTTGAAATTTTTGTGTAATCCAAATTGAAATTTTAGTTAAATTATTTTTCTACTATTTTATGATACTTAAGTGTAAATGAACTGATTAAAGAACCGATCCATGAATAAAGTTTCTACTACTTCATTTACTGCCGATGTGCCTCTGGTTCCGACTTTGGTTTCGATTAACCATAACTTAACTGTAACATCCCTATACTCCCTATGCTTTTGTCACCGAATCATTCTTAGAATGAACTCATTAAAAGAAATTATTGCGTATTTAGGTAGCTTTTTTTAATAGCTTTTTAGCAGATAAGGAATGTTTTTAGTGGTTTTTAAAATAAAACTAATAAGTTATTGATTTATTAAACAATATTTTTATAGCAAAGAAAAGAACTCGTAACGTACTGCTTCAATTTACTATTATATATTAGGAAACATTCAGTAATTTCGAATTTAATACAAATCTAATTAATTGAAAAGTAAAAATTAAAATAATACTATATGTTATATTCGTTGATATTCGATGCAAAGAAGCGGAGCTTTTGTTACAGCCGTTTTCTTTACAGCAAAATAAGCAGAAATATTCATGTTTGCTACGGTCACAACCGTCCAATCCAAGTCCTCGGTTAGCCATATCGTCATCAAATCCGCAGGGGCCAAGACCACATTCTCGCTTTATTGTCAATCCTTTTTCCGCTGAAATAGAAAAAATCATTTTTCACTAAACAATAATTCTGTGAAGTATGTAAGTTTAAAATAGGTATATACTTACAACTTTTTGTTATGTAAGTTACGCAACGATCTGAAACTGGTGGACACATCAAAAGACTTTCTTCTCCACATTCAGTGTTTGAATTTCGAACACACTGATAACAAGTCAAATTATTATCAGTAATACCTGGAAAATCAAAATAATTTGAATTAAAGAATAATATCAAATACTTTTACCGCTGCAAATTGAGAAAAATGAAGCCCTATTATTTTATGATTTTTCAAAAATTCATTAGATTAATTATTGCTTTTAATTTTAATTCAATTTACTTTATTTCTTACAAACTATTTCAATAATCAAATATAACAAACTATTTTAGTTATTTTCATAGGGATTTTTCGACTAAAAAAAATAATAAAATTATTTTTTTAATGATTTTTATTTAATTTTCGTACGACGTTTCGTCGTCTTTTGGGGCTTTATCAATTACTGTAACAAAAATTTGTAAATAGAGTCTTGAACACTATCTAGGCAAAAAAATTTTTTATGGAAATTATAACGTAAAACTATTTACCTCAATCATAGATCATTAAAAGTCAATATTGCTACAAATATAGTTATAATTGTGGTCGACATATAAAAACATTGTTATTAAAACTCTTTTAAAACATATTTCACTCATTATCACAGTTGAATGTTACACAATTTCATCACAACATACAAACTATCGTTTTCTAACGTTAAATTGATTTTTGAAACTTAATTGAAATAATCCAGTATAATGCGATCAAAACTAGGTAATATTATATGATGCAAATAACTACAAAAGTAATTAAATACCGTAGAAATCAGATACCAATTTTAATAGATATATACGTACTTAAATTTCTCTTTTCTTAACGTCAACACACTTTATCCTTACAAGAGTCTTATGTTTTAATAGTTCTATATTCTTATATTGTAATTGCTTTATTGGGATTAAATGTCTAGTTGCGGAACATATTAAATAATTTTAAACGATTTATATTTCGAAATATGATTTATAGTGATTCAACAAAATGGGAAAACCAAATCAGTTTAAATATTTTTTTTGTAAGCGCCATCACTCCAACTGTTTTGAAAACCAATTCCCCTTCTGTTTAAACAATATACAAAATATATTGTGATATATGTACACGTAATACAATTTACAAATATAAAATATAAATATAAATTTTAACAAGAGCTCAAACAAACGTATTTTGGATGTATTGCCCAGATACGTATTTTGATTGCCAAGCAAGCTTCCACAGTGGTCATCAAGTAGTATTGGATCCAATAATGTAGCGTGGTGGGTGCAAGGGGGGGCGTCTTGACCCACAGTGGCACATAAAAGTGGGGTGGTATATTGACATTGTTAATTCTGTTAAAGATTTGGCATTGAACAAAATACAAATAGTGCATTCTTACATAATTAAAGAATTTAAAGATAATTGATTTTTAACCAACTTTCTTGGCTAATGGTTAAAAGGCCGGCTCCAAGCAGCGAAAACGTATGCTACGCCATTGATTGGATCTCTCTGTAACTTTCGCAGTAACGATTGCTATGTGATGGGCCATACAATTTATTTTCCATCCCTGTTAAAAAAGGAAGTTTAAATGTTCAAAAAAAAACCATTAGAAGTGGTTGAAATTTATTAAAGGTATTTTAAATGTAATTATTTTAAAATGTCTCTAAATATCTTTTTTTAACAAGGATATATTTTTTGTTTTCATATTTTACCACAAGAGACAACAGCAACCCGGAGAAATAAATTTACAGATTTTAACGGAGTTTATATCAAAATAAAAAACCAGAATCAATATTCAATGTTTGATCACTGTGGTGTGATTGTAAATGGGATTTATTTTCAGCTTTAGAAACTGAGCGAATGCAGTTCAAAAAGAGTACCTAGTTTCCGTTATATCATTGAATTTTATTTCCTGATGAAGGTACTTGTACAACATAAAAATAAAGATTATCTCAACTTTTCTATTTCCTTTTTAAAAAACCTCCATATCATTTTCAACATGGAAATTTAACTCATTCAGCTCTCGTGCATAAATCACATCCCGTAGCATTTTTCAGTGCAGTAGAAAGGATTTAAACTTCGGTTCAAAAAACTACTAATTTATAGTTTATAAATATCACAATTTATTGATTGCTATTTATTTCTTTAAATATAGCAATATTTATTTTACAACTTTTTCTAATGGGTAGATTGATTAAAAATTGAGCTTTTCCTAAACAAAATATTTAATACGTCCCTGTCTATGCTATTACCATTCCAAATTTATAGCGCTTTGTCCTTTTGTCGTAAAGGTATTGAGTCAACATTCCCTCTGATGAAGGAGAATAATCTCGTTTTCCCTTCCATAAACGGGATTGAATTCAATTGGCTTTCTGTTAAAATTCGTTGAAACAGCTTAATTAATTGAGTAGGTATTCGGTACGTTGCATTTATACCTATTCGAGAAAGCTAACATGAAAGAATGAAAGAGCTTTGCAATTCAATAATATAAAATTTTGAAAGTTATTCATTAAATGTATTTACTGACAGGAGATGGTGGGATCCCGTGAAAAGTACTAACTCTCTATATGAGAAAATACTTATTTCATCCCAAATATATTATTCTAATATATTAGTATAAATTTTAGTATATTTTACAAAAATCATAGCATGTGAAAGACGTGAGGCTTCTTTCTTCATGTTCTTAAAAATAAGCAAGTTAAATACCTAATGGAATTTTCTGGAAAACTCAACAGAAATTTCGCGTTGTTTCTAAGCTCAAGGGAAATTCGGAATACCGAGGAAAAATATTTAACTAGCTAAAAAAGAAAAAGTTAGCAGAAGAAAACAAAAGCCAAAAACTATACATATAGAAATTTAATATTGCGGTAACATTGCATCTATTGATTTTCGTTAACATCTATATTTTTTATTATCATTTATTAAAAAAAATACAATACAAAAAATTGAAGTTGAATAATTTATAAAATTTTCAGATTTATTAGAAAAAAAAAATGAAATAATTATCATTTTAGAATTTTTATTTTCATAAGATTTTTTTTAATTATATAGTTTTTTGCATCATCATTTTTTCAAATGTTGAAATTATAGTTAGGATAAAAAAATTGAAAAAAAAAAATCAGAATCAATATAGCATACTTATCAACATTTGATGAAAATCGAATGGAGTAGAAATCACAAGTGGTTGATTTAATACGGAATACCTACTTCTTTGGAGATAAATTTACTCTACAATAATACTATAAAACAATGCAACAAATTACATAGGTATATTTGAAAAAAAATTAAAGCTTTAATGAAAATTTCATTTTTGTGATGATTGTAATTTTGCAGTTAATAAAAAATACAAAAGGAACCAAAACAATGAAAAGGCGTAGGACTAGATATAACTCTTTAATACCGAGAGATAGAAAATGACCTTATCTGTTATAAAGTTTTAATAAAAAATAATATTCGAATATTTACGGTATGTACAAAAACTATAAGTTCTGTATAATATACCAAAAAATTTATTTTCTATCTACTACAAGTAATTTTTATAAAAGCTGTTGTGTTAAAACCAAATAATATATTAAAATGGTTTAATTATTTATTTTTTGATTAAATAACTAATAGAATAGACTATGACTAATAGAAAACTGAATTGAAAATAATTTCATCTAAATATAAGCAAACTTTATATAACAAACGAAATTATATGATACATATATGATAAATCTAATATAGAAAAATGTATTTGCAACATATTATGTTTGGTATTTTAAATATATGTTAGCATATCTGTAGTCGAGATTGTAGAGTAAGTATGTTGACAATTTCACGGAATCCCGTTTTCGCTAAAATTGCAATCAATACCAGTCCTGCTTTTGGTGTATAAGAGCAGGGAACGTTAATAGAGTTTATTACAGGATGTTAATCAAGTCTGGGAAATACGAAGAAGCTATAAATAAGAGACAATCGTAGTTCGATTTTCAAACTAATTAAAACGAAATCAAAATTGATTTTTTTTAATGAATATTGCTATAGATATTTGTGTTACTCATATTTGTGAAGTTTTCTTTTCCAACTTTACTTTTTTATTTCTTGAATAAATTTTAAAAACTTTTTAAATTGAATTTTTTCTACATTTTATTTCCAACTCTAAAAAGAACTTTTAACTAACTTTCAAACTTCTGCAAACTTTTAATTTTTAATATAAAAGCAAGTTGCATTTCTGATATTTTTCATACATTCATAATAGTTTTTTTTTATCTTATATAGTACATGCGGGTATATCACTTATATTGACTTATATATCCACTAGTTAAATGACTTGAGATTATTGAAAATATTGAAGGATTATTGTAATTATATTTTTAAACTTCAAACAAGTGCTAAATTGTTAATTTGTGATCAAAAATAATTTAGGAATATTCCGACATAAAAAATTTTGTTTTTTTTTGCACAGATATAAAGAACACAAAGTTGTTGTCAGTTCAAGTCGGAATTTTTTTAACTTTTAATTAAAATAATTTAACAAACTAAATAAGTATATTACTATGGATTGATCCGGACAAAATGCAGATGTTTGATTAACTTGCCTGATGCCTTTGATAATATATATAATATATAATTAATATTATTTTGATTTTCTTTTGGGAGTAAAATATCCTTTGTTCTCTGTGATGGATTGATTCAGTGACTTTGGAAAGTGAGCATCTCGACTTTTTTAATTAAGTTTTTAGAAGTAAAAGACTGCCAATAATTAACGTTTTATACTAGAGGAGGTTTAAAAAAAACAGGTAAGCTCTATCCGATAAAGCTCAAAAAAAACTGAAACTCGTTAGGCGTACTTTAAACAAAAACTATAAGCTTTATCCCGAATTGATTTTTGTTAGTCTTGTTCTACTCAGAAAAAAGCTCTTTTAAATAAGCCACCTCAATCTTTGAAAGTAGATTCCATCCCTGTTAAAAAAACAACTCATGAAAATTTGAAATTTTTTTTTTTGAATAATTTTAACATCGGTTGAGAAAGAAGTAAATGATAAAAAAGCATATGACAGAAGAGAACAAATATGATTACCACATCAATAAATTTGTTCTTTTAAAAGTAACCTGGTGGGGTCCCAGGTTAAAAAAAGCATTTAAAGGCATTTTAAATGTTTACAAAACCCATTAGAAGTCGATTAAAGTTATTAAAGGCAATGGAAATATAATGATTTCAAAATGCCTCTAAATGCCTTTTTTTTAACTGGGGTAACCAAATTGGTAGTTGATAGTGGCTTCAAGTGATTTAAATTTCAAAAAACACCTTAAAAACTTCTTATGATGGTTATATTGGTTATATTAGTCCTTTTCATATGAATAATATCATAATGATATTATTTCCAATAAGTCGAGATTTTTTTTACTTAATGATATTATGAATAGATTCACGGAAAATAAAATTCATCATTTTCTAATTCTTTTGATTTATTTACTATTGTTATTAACTTAAGTTCAAAAATAATTTTCCTTTACTTAAACAGGTGAGATGTTAGTAGGGGCCCCATAGCTGGAATTTGCTTATGGTCTAGTGTTCGACCGAACTTTCGGTTTCGGTCAAAAAAACGAGTTCGGTTGACGCCAAGCCGAAACTATGACCGAAACCGAAACTGATTTCGCGAGATAAAAATGGTAAAAAAAAAATGTTTTTCACTTATTACTTGATTCTTCAATTATGAATACCGAAAATTATCAGTTCATCAATATTTTGTTTAATATTTCTTTTCAGTTCGAAAGAAAATTGATCAAAATATAGAATAAATTATTTTGTTTTTAAGAGAGAGTACTTTCTATTTTGGGTACCTAAACATATTAGTAAAAAGTAATTTTGTTTTGTAACTTTTTTTCATTATTTTATGTTATTTATAACATCCTGGTTGCTCTCATCCATGGTGTGGTAAATAATTAATAATGTTCTTGGGAACTTGGATTCAAATAATGAGACGTTATTTTTCAAATTATCTCAATGTTTCGTTGGTATTTATTTCCAACTTCTTCAGGAGAATTTTTGATGTTAAAATCCTCGTTGTAAATACTGGTAATCAAAAATTCTCCTGAAGAAGTTGGAAATAAATACCAACGAAACGTTGAGATAATTTGAAAAATGACGTTTTTTATTTGAATCCAAGTTCCCAAGAACATTATTAGTTATTTGTAACTATTATTAAATGAAAACATTAGATGTATTTCTTTCAAATCAACCCCTTATTTCAGCATAAATAATTTATTTGAAGTAATAAGTGATAATAATATGTTATGTTAATGATTAGTTCAAATATTAGGGACTAAATTATTAATGAATACCTATAGAGTTTAAGAGTAAAGACTGACTGATTGTGAATAACTTTTTTTCTATGAAAACATGACCTTATATAGAAGTTCCGGTTTTGACCAAAACTGAGACTGATGCCGAAATTCGGTTTCAGCCGTAAAAACTAGTTTCGGTCGGACACTATTATGGTCCAAAAAAAACTAGTTACGCCACTAGTTTTAAAGTCGTTTTTTAAGAAAGATATATTTAACTTTAAATAACGATCCAGAGGAAATAAGAAGGCGTTTAAGCGATTTAGAGACAATGGCTGATTTCTATTTTTCTGATATTTTAAAGCATTTTAAACTAAAACTAAAAGCTATACCTACTGCAGCGATAATTTCGTTCATATTCGCCCAGTTTGATTCTCAAAAAAAATGCTTAGTTTTATAGGTAGTCCGTAAATAGTAAAGCGTAAAATATTAAATACTTATTTATTGAAAATCCGACTAATGTCCCTTTTAGAACCATCAAACCTGATACCGTTACAATTTCGATTGTTTTTTATTCTATTTGCGATATTTTTGTTAATTCAATTCTAATATGGTATAATTATCTCTTTTGTGGCTAAATTTTCATTATCGACCGATGTAATCGCGAATTAAATTAAAAACAAAGCCGAAAATCAAAATTGTCAGATTTGAGTGTGCTAAAAGAGACTAGAGCCAAAAAAATAAGTTTCGATGCCGTGAAACCCATGTAACCTCTTAAAAAGATAATAAGTAGAAGGAAGTATTAGAAGGGCTATTTGGGATTCAGTTATATCCGTTGTAGAATAGATGCATGTTTAAATTCAAATTTCATTGTCAGTTAAAACTTTAGTACACACTTTCAATTAAAAGAAAAAAACCGATATAATCTGGCAACTTTTCATTTTTTCTTTATTTTTTTTTAATTAAATTCGCGAGTAAATCGACTATAATGAATTGATTGGCTTATTAGCGAATTTAGTTAAAAAACAAAGTACAGAATGAGATGTTGCCAGATTATACTGTTCTAAAGTACACCTGTTTCGACGAAACAAGTTTGAAAATCACTGATCGATAGGTATTCGAAAAAAAAATAATAAAAACACTGTGTAATAACTTTAACCTTTTATTTTAAAAAAATTCTCTGAATTGAAAAAATAAATTGGTATATTAATGAGTGAGAATTACTTAATTAACTAAATCACAAAAAATTATTCCATAAAAATCCAAAGTATATTTACAATGAATTGAATTCACTCGGAAATTCATCACCTTTATTTAAAATATGAAATGCTTCTCCAGGATCGGATTTCATTGCTTGGTTTGCATAAATTGTCGTTAAATCATGTAATTGTTTATCTAAAATACGTTCCATCGCAGCTTTTAACGATAATAGATATGTAACATTTTCAGTAAGTCTATTATATAAAGAAATCGGAAGAGGACGTTGGCTCCATTTTGGAAAACCGCTACTATCGTTTATGAAATTTGGTGGTGCATCTAAATACTTCGATAAACATTCTGACAAATATAGTTTATTAATATTCTGATTCGGAGTTTCTCTCGATTCAATATAAGCTGCACATATTTGAGTATCAAAAATGTTTGTAATATTAACTTGATAGCGATGCTTCAAGCAATCTAAAATTTTTGCACCATCGTGCACCACAACTTTTTTGTGCTCCAAAATTTTACGAAGACCTTTATCAAATGCATTAATTCCAAGAACTTTAATATCAAACACTAATACTTTGTTCCATAATGATAATAATAGGTAGCTAATATCACCATGCCTTCCTAAATCAGCGTTTTTAGCATCAAGACCCACAGTTCTGGCATACCAAATTCGACCAAAAACACTTTTAAATTTCTCTTCGTCGTCCACAAGACAAAATGAGTCTCTAATATCTTGCAAACGTTCCAATTCCGAACTTAATAATTGATCTTCTTCTCCTTTGCGAATAAGCCGGTTATCTCTTTTGTTCTTATAAAAAATGAAGCGTTCTTCGTCAACAACTTTCTTTTTCGGTTGAGCTTCTTCAGGGGTCTCAGGAACACCATCCAAGTCTTCTATATGTTTAATATTATTACGAAAGTAAGTGAAAAGGGAATCGAAATATGAATTTGTTGCAAGATATTTTACGCCATTAAGTTGTATTCGTTCAGCTGTTTTGTTACAAAAACTTCCTTCGATTTGATCTCCATCAAGTAAAGTTATTTTTAAGTATTGTCCTTTCTTAAAACTAAGTTCTTCAAAATTTTTCATTGTTGTTTGAAAGTAATTTAAATTCGTCACATCAACTTTTAGAAGTAGTGAATATTGTGAAAGTATTCACTTTTATTTACAACACATTATTATTTTTAATTCACCAAATAAGTAAAGTTAAAATATTCTTGAAATGTAACTAGATTTTTTTAAAATTTGTGAAGATTTAGAAAAAATGATTTCAGGTTATATGTATATTCAATACTTGATTTGGTTCCATCTGCGAACTGTCATCTTACATAATCGGTAAACTTCGTGTTTAATCGAGCATTACCGAGGTGTGAGAAAAATATTTGAATTTTTAAAAGCCATCAAAAGCGAGAAAATGTGGCTTATGGTACAAAGAACCAGCGTATAATGGAAATGAAAATTTTCTATTTATTTCCAAAGCTGTTTGATTCATTAAGTATACATGAAATACAAAATTCTTCAAAAGTAAATATAAATATGTTCAATATATTATTCAAATGTATTATACTAATTTCAAATATTTAGTTTTTACATTTTCAATTAATAAAAATTTATAATAAGTAGATATCCAGGTAGTATAGGTGTAAGTAAAAGGATAGGTATATTTTAAAAACTTACCAAATCTAAATTGACTTGCCACAAGGATAACCAGAAATAAATATTTCAGAGAATTATATTTCATTAACAACTGCATTTTTACGTGTACCATTACGATGATAACGATATTGTTGATATTGTAATCAGATGAACATACCCATTCGACTTCTAACGCGATTCTGAGAAGATTGAGCTTTAAATGTTTAGTTAAGGGATGCTAAACTTCACGCATGCGTGGGTTCCTACTGCATATTCGGATCCTGAGGGATGTGAATGTATTTTTATTTTAAACGTGACTAGGATTTGTAAGAATGTAAAAGCATAAGAACATAAAATTCGATAAACTGGTTTAAAATAAATATTTGCAAATAAAATTAATGAAAAAGAAAACCTATATTTTTCGTTCTTTGAATTCTATATTTTATTTCCTTTTGTTTTTTAATTAGGAGAAAAATAAATAAATATATTTTTTATACATTATAGAATTCTATAGAGTGAGCCCTACGCCGTTTACACATATCGCTCACTTTGAACCAAAGGAACATATGTCCAAAAATACAATTTTGTCTATTTTATTCATTTATCCATGGATTTTTAACGATTAAAAAATTTAATTTCTAATTAAATTTACCCTTAAAACATTATTTTAAAGATTGCAATTATTAAATGTTTTCCCTACAATCGTTCGATAACAATATAAAGTTAAGAACCTTAAAATTGTAGTTTGTGTATACACTTTTCTCTACTTCTAAGTCAGCAATAGACGATAATGCAAATCATTTATTTCGGAAATTTTATGATAAGGCAAAGTTTAGGACGTTTAACATTTCATTACTACGATGAAGGAGGCATTATTTTTCTTACAGTTACTACAAAGCCAAAAAAAGTCATTATAGTAGATAATTGTATAGATTTGAATAGTAGACTTCATGGTCAATTGTTCGCATCTCTATAACTGTAAACTCTCTACAACATCTCGAAAGTGTAGCATAGAGTAATAATTTAGGTACAGCTTTTTTATTCAAATTATAAAAATTAATTTATCGCTTTAGAATCAAGTATAGTAAATTTACCCATCTTTTTTTAACCCCTGTGGAATTGATGACAGGAATAACGTGTTGTGGAATCCTGGGTTGTTGGGTAATCAATGGCTGAACTTCGGAAGAGGTGATACTAAGGTCACTAGTTGAGGTAACACATTGTATTTTGTAAAATTTAAGCAAAGAATTATGTCTTTTTTCAATCGCTTCATCCTCACTTTTTTATTTCAATTCAAAAAGAATAATGTAACACCCAATAAAAACAATCAAATTTATTATAAGAATAAAAAAATGTGTATAAATTTGTACATTTATAAAAGAAGCATTTTAAATTTTATACTAATTATTATTGAGATTCTATTTTAGTGCTTTTACAAACATTATAGATTATAATTTAAAAGAATCTAAGGATTCTTACGTACAAACTAAACACTTAAACCTAGAAATAGTTTTCAATTAATTAATATCCAAATTTTGTGAAGTAAATCATCAAAAATAAACAATTAATATTATCTACAGGTAACTTTTATTCTATCAGAAAGTAATTAAATTTTTCTTAATTTTTTATTAAAACAGTAATTTAAGTTTTAAAACAAGTTGATTTCTTGATACAGTGATTAAAAATTGTCGGTATTTGAAACGAAAGTAGTTTTTAATGTTGTTTAAAATATGACCGAAAAATTAAATTTAAAAAGGTTAAAAATTAAGTTCGGACGATGTAAGTAACTTAAAAATTTGGATACTAACTCTGATTTATACAGCACAACCTCGGTAATTTACATCTTTTAAATTCTTAAATATCGTTAGTTTGTAATTAACTGCGAGTCTTTCGAAAAAAGCTCAATTGGTCGTAAAATAGCTATTTAATTTTTCTCGGTTATTTACAATTATTTTTATACACGGAGACTACTTAAACGTCTCATAATTTGCATTTGTTAATAATTTCCTTTATTTAAAGAAAATCTAATAAAAAGCCGTTATTAATGGTGATTCCCAAAATATTACTAACTTTGAATCCTGTTATTTCGAACATGGATAGTCTATAAAATCTCAATCCCTAAAAATTAAGATTAACCGAGACTGTACAGTATATTCAAAGAAATTCATAAAAATATTTTAAATATTTAGTCATAATGGACGGATAATCAAATTATCAATGTACGATATCAAATCAGGAGATTCAAGGCACAGAATGAACGTTAATGTTTAAAGTAAATTTTCTATAAACTTAATACTCTATGTAGGCAATGAAGTAAGGCCATGCTGATAATTACGGATAGAACTGTGGTTTTTGCCATATGTATATAATTACTGCCAGACTGAAAAGAGTTGTAAATTTATAAGTATTTATTATTTATTAAATACAACATTGACATTGTTTTGATGATTAACTTACAATTATGTAGTAGTTGCAACGATCACCTAAACAACATTCGGAACATTTCCAATCGTAATACCAAATATGAGTACACAAAGGCATATTATTTTTACGGGTTTTTTGGCATTTTTCTTTCGTCGAACATCGCTTCGATACATAATATTGCTTTATAGCACCTTGCGACCAATAAGGTGTACTTCCCCATTCAATTTCTGATAAACAAACGTCGTATCCTTGTTCACATGTTTGAATGGTATTTAAGCATTTTTCAACGTTTCCTTCTTGTCTGTCGCAAACATAGCATTCAAGTGCTTCACCTAAAAACAGAAACATTTATATTAGCACAAAACACAAATATTAGCAAATTACTAAGTATGAAATACATGTAAATAAAAAAGTTTGTTTACGTTGTCACAGAATCAAAAGTTTATTTTACTTTACTTACTTAATTCAAGAAAGTACACTATCGCAATGAATAAGGAAAAAATATAATATATACTTTTCATTTTTAGTTTTCTTTTTCACTTATTTCATTACAATTTTACCACACCCTTAAATCTTTTTCTTAGGTTACGTTAAATTAAAGAAAACTATTCTCAATTCGTCATTTACTAATACATTTACATTTCCCATATACTTTCACAATTGCATTCGCTTGTATATGCATTTTAATTATGCTATCGCTAGATAGCGCTACAATCGTCGTGAAAAATACTACCGTATGAATTTGACAGAAAAATGCGTATGACAACAATACAACTTTCACTGTTATACAAAATTATTGAACGAGAAATGATAACATATTTGTAAATATTTTTTGAGGAAAAATGAAAGGAATATTATGGAAATGGACAAATTATTGGAATGGTAAATGTGATTAATACAATTTTATTATTGTAACTAAATAAATATTTTATTTCATTGCAAATATTAGGATGGCAAACCCGTTGGTTTATATTGGACAATGGTGTTTTGACTTACTACAAATCGCAAGAAGAAGTAAATCAAGGATGTAAAGGATCAATTAAAGTATCCGTTTGTGAAATAATTGGTAATAAATATGGCTTATAAAATCTATACGAACTTCTAATTATTATATTGTTTTTATTTAGTAAGTAATGTCGATTCTATGAGAATGGATATTGTAATTCCTGGCGAACAACATTTATATTTACGAGCAGCTTCCTCTCAAGAACGCCAAAAGTGGCTGGTTGCTCTTGGTACTGCAAAAGCCTGTGTTCAAACAGTTAATGAAATACGTAAGTATAGTTATTAAAAATTATTTGGTTTGAAAAATAGCAGACAAAACATAATCGAAAATTATGTATCAAGTATATCTAAACCACACATCGACTGTTGAGAAGAGAGAATAGAACATATATTTACTTATGGATCTAAATCGTCTTTATTTTTGTTTGCTTTCATAAATCTAGAGTTGATACTCCTTGATTTGGATAAATAGCACTCAGTGAACAACTTCTTTTTTAATAATATTTAAAAACTATTGTCGTCATTGTTACTGGAGTCTGTAGCTAATTGTACTGTCTATTTGTGTAATATACAAAACACGTAACCTATAAACACTTTCCTTATCTCACAAATAAAACAGATGTGTCTTGGTTAGATAATGCCCGAAATAGCGATAATGATGGATATAATTAATTTGTACAAGTTGTACAATAAAATAACTATTCCTTGTCTTCATACATTCTTAAGATATGCACTATTTTTTATGCAATTATGCTGTGTGGGTTCGGTTATTTTGACTTTTCGTGATTTTTGAAAATTTCTTGAGTTTTTTTTTTATCTAACAGTAATTTTTTTTAGCATCGTCTGGCCCGGATTCACTAAAAGTAAAGAAGTCGGAGCTGCGACTTTATTGTGATCTCTTAATGCAACAAGTTCGATTAGTTAAAACAGCAGCTTCTGAAAAAGAACCAAACGTTGAACAACTCAATGAAGCTACATGTTTATTAACAGCGACTTGTGATACCTTCATTAATACATTAGAAGATTGCATGAAAATTTCTCAAGCCCAATTAGATCTTCATTCATCAATTGAGGAAGATGCTCCAGTTACACCTAGTAATAATGTGTCACAAGGAAAAGCAAAAAGTATAAAATTGAATGGAAAAGATGTTTATACTAAACCAAGTTAAAATTTATAATAATTATCTAGTACTATTCTATTATTATTATTTTTTTTATTTTTGTATTCTGTATTTGTGAAATATCACTATATATTTGTATAGGTAAAATTATTATAATATACCGTTATTATATTGTATGTATAAAATAATTGATTTTCTACACCAAACTTGATTATAAGTTTATATTTTGAAAATATCAATCAATAAATTCTATGTATTTGTTATTTGAAAATAATAAAATCTACATATTTTGAATTGTCACTTTTGTATCAAAGAGAAAGGGAGAAAGTATTGATTTTTTTGTGTTTGAATTTACCTCAGCGGTTACTATTCGTTACGAAAAATAGGGGAACGGTATTTTCTAAAACAGTAACTTTTGAATAATCGTAAATATTTCAGACCTCTACAAGCAACAATGTGAAATTAAATTAAAAAAATGTCTCTGTTTAATACTCGAAATTTTTGGTCGACAAAATGTGAATATGAAAATGAAGAAACTTTTGATCAACAGTGTTTATATGTTGATAATGTGTTTGATGAAAATGATAATGTAATTGTCGGAAATCATGACGGGTTCTTGGGAGTTTTCCGACCAAAATTATCAAATCAAAATAACGAGACAAATATTACTGGGTTTTCAGCAATTGATCAACTTATTGAAGTTAAGTTATCTTATCCAGTTTTACAAGTGAAAACAGGCTACTTTGTTTCGTAAGTAATAAATGAAAATTTTGTTAAGAAGGAAATAAAAAAAGAATAAAATACTCAATTATAGAGGTTCCCAAAATAAATATTTAGGAGTTTTACATCCAAAACATTTTGTCGTTTATGATTTGAAATCTAGAAAAGGATTAGCTGATTATGGTAAATGAAAACCGAACGACAGTGATAGTAAGTTATTATTTACCATAAATTTAAAATTACTTTAAATATTTTAGGAGATGAAACACAACTATTTCTGGTTTATGAACACAAACTTCAAAGACAAGCATACAATTTCATAATTGGAGAATTTGGAGGTGTTATTAAGAGAGACTTTATTTGTATTCAGTCATTAGACGGTGTACTTTCTTTTTTCGAGCAAGAAGTATTTACATTTTGTTGTTTTTTGCCAGATATTTTATTACCTAGCCCTCTGGCTTTTGTGTCTCGATCAGATCTTTTTGTAACAATTGGTGCTGATTGGAATTTACACGTATACAGGTAAAGCTACAAACCCTATAAGATAAGTTAAGATAAGAGTTTAATAAGTAAAATATGATAAGTTTAAATTTACTTACTATAATATTGTATTTTAAAGCTATAAATTACTATCTGAAGCTGGTGTATTATCTAACGAATCACAAACAGTTGGAAAAAAAATTGAGGCAGATTGGAAATATAATATATCGGAGTCAGCAGTTGATATTGTTTCGCTACCAAATAATAGTTTTGAAAGCTACATAATCGTTTTAGGAGAACACAATTTGTACTGTTTAAATGATTCGGGAAAACTTAAGTTCATGAAAAGATTTGAATTTGTACCTCTGTGTTTCTATCCATATTTGTTAGGTAAGATATATTAAAATTTAATGAAATTTCTAGTCTATTTTCTTTTTGGAGAAAGAAATTAATTGGATTTGAATGTGTTATCTTACAAGAGTATATTTTATTTAGGTAGATACGTTAATATATCCACTTACTCGTTAATGTATTATGTAAATTATCTATTCTATACTATTTTTTTAGTTTCCACTTCATTTATTAGCTAGTTTTTTATTTCAAAGAATTGCGAGCTATATTTAATTACTATTTACTTCACGTAATTTTTAATTTAAAACTGCAAATTTATCTTTTATTTTATATAATTTATGTACGATAAAAAATCGTTGAAAACAATCGCGATATTTTCAATACCATAACAAAATATTGGTCATTCACAACTGAATCTCCAAACGCCATAAATTATATCGTGTTTGAATACTTTAAGATTTGTTATAGTTTAACTAAGACTATTATTTATTAGTCTATGATTTAACGATTTTCTTATTTTACCGATAATAAATATAACTTTCGGTCCTTTTTTTAGTTCTATACTTAATTCTTGCTTCCAAATGCCAATTGGGGTAGGTAATTAGTGTTTTTAAATATGAGATATAGACTCAATAATAATAAAGTTTAAATTGATCTTAATAAGTTTCAGCAACAGTGGCCTGAGTATATCTTAATATTATTAGTAAGAAAGCAAGTTTGATTGCGTTTTTTCTATAATTTAAATTTAAAATACCGATTGCAATTAAAGAAAAAGTAAGATTATTTTCATTTTCTCAGTATTCTAATGAATAAATCATTAGAACATTCATGGTATCTGAATGGAAAAATATTTTCTTTCGTACCCTCACAATTGATTTATTTCCTTATGCTGTAGTATTAAATCTTGATTTATTAATTATCAGAAGAACGTTGTTTTTCAGGAGAAATATTTAGATACTCCTGCACTATTGATAGGTATTGTTGGATATTGATATCTAAAGTTTTGCATTTGCATTTGCATTTGAATTTGTATTTTGTTTCATTAACTTTTATATTAATTAAATGTTAAAATTGTTGAAGTTTTAGTTGAAAAATATCTATTTATGCACAAAATGTTTGTATCCAATAACATTTATGATTATAATTAACAATCTTTTTCTTAAATTGACTTGCAATGTTTTAAAAGAAAACTTTTAAATAAAAGTTCTAATGTATTTTCAGTTAAATATTTTTGACAATAATGAGCTTACAAAATATGTTCTTAATTTATTTTTAAGTCAAAGTTACATTCAGTTATATTCAAAAAAATTACTCGCATTCAAAACAACTGATGCATAATATGAGCGATATCATTTTTAATGATGTTGGTATTACCCATTTTTTCGTATACTAATTACTTATACTTGCATAAAATAGTAATTTAAGTTTTATTAAAATCAGCAATTTTACATTTTTTTTTTCAGAGCCTGAAAATAAATTAATGATTCTTGTTGTTAGCGATACAAAAACATTGTTGATATATGAAAACACACTTCTACGATGGTCTGCACAGCTAGAATTTCTGCCAGTTGCAATATCAAAAGGTAACTTTTTAGGAGTTCGTGGAGCTTTGACGATATTGTCAGAAAATGGTGATCTACAATGTAGCTATCTCGGAACGGTGCCTTCACAGTTTGTTATTCCTCCATATGCAAGCAAAGATATTGATTTTGCAACTGTTGAAGAAGAATTACAAAAACTACAAAGTTTTATTGATTCACATGCTAGTGTTAATGGTAAAACATTTATAATTTTATTAATACATACTTTTGTTAACTAAGTTTAATGTTTTTAGCTGATAAAATGGCTAGTATTGCAGTGGAAAAGGAATTTTCAGTAATTTTAACAGTTAACCATGACTTACTACCATGTACATTTTCTACTAATATGCCAATCGAAAGTAATTTGAAAATGTGTGAAATAAAGATTAATGTCACACCCGAAATAGCATTTGATGAAGTGCAAATCATTGTTAACGTCGCATATCCCTTAGTATCTGAACCAAGTTCTTTTTTTGCCACTAAACTTGATGAAAAAGTAGAATACGTTTCTTATATTTTTCAAAAAGAAACTTATGACATTGTTTCGTTATGTGTTACATTGGTAATAACTTGTATAACAAATACAGGAGTTCCGCGAGTATTGCGAAAGACTGCATATTTACCATTAAAATTAGTCGCTAATATTTGTGCTCCCATGAAAGAAAATGCTATAAAAATAACTATAAACACATCTGAACCAGCAGTACTTTTGCCTCAACTATTTCCAGGTATTGTCATTATTTTTTCTTAAAGTACGGCATTGGTAATGTTTAAAAATATTTTTTAAGAGTTTGCTGGAGAAAGTGCATTAACATTAAGCAGCAATGCTATTGGTTTTGTGGATATCTTAAACATTGGAAATCCGGTTACAATTGTAACGGCAAAATCTTCACAAAGATATCGCATACAAGCTGATTCACTTACAATTTTAAACTTAATGACTCAGGAATTAATACAACGTTTAAAAATATACTTTTTAAAATTCAAAAACTTTAGTATTTCGATATCGGGTGGATTACCATTACAGTACTTTTTAGATGACGTTCAAAAACATTTCGAATATCGTAAGACAACTTTTGAATTAGAGGTAAATAACATACTAATGTATTTTTTAACGATATAAATTAAATAGTTTGGTTTAATAATAATGTTATGAAGTTGAAATTATTGAAGTACGATTACGTTTTAAAAATTATTCAGAAGATAATATGCATAATTTGATTAATATTCTAGAATGAATTGACGCAAAGTACGGTACAATTTCGGATGATTCAAAAAAGATTGATGGGGAAATATAAGGAAAAAAATCCAACTGTTTTGGACAATTTAGATTTTCTATTGCATGAGTCTTTTAACACAACAATTTGTATACTACAAAAGCTTTTAAAAACAAGATATGAATTAAATAAGCAACAATGTCAATTGAGATGTGGTATTGATTTGTTGCTCTATTTAGCGAAATTATATGAAATTTCTGAGGAATCTTACAACGAACTAAAATCAGCTTTAAATATTGATATTATTGAAAATGAGGCACAGGTTTGTAAATACTATTATTCAGGGACTCACAATTTATTTTCCAAAATATTTCATATGATTTTTCCAAACAACTTCCTATTTTTTCTTAGAAAGTTTCTCAGCATTGTTTTCTTCTCTTTTACTTCTTCTTCAAAATTTTTTTCAAGCTTTTTTATTTGAGAAAAAAAATCAATGAGAATAAGATTTTTTTTCCAAAAAAACATTTTTTTTTTATGGATTATGGCTTTGAATAATTGTTTTGTATTTTTTCAAATTAGTGCATTTAAATGAAGCAGAATAAAAAAAAAACAAAATAAATTTTTTTCCTTACCTTTCTAGAAAAAAAAATCCTCACTTTTCATGATTTTCCAATTTATTACGAATTGTGGGCATTCTGATTGTTTTCTTATATAATATATAGGAATCTAATTATGTCTTACTTGTTATATTTCTTGTTATAAGGGTTGGGAAGAAACTGTAGAAATGTCTGTTAATTATCTTTTACGAACAACATATGCCAAATCAGAAAAAGATCAGCTTCGAGCTTCAAGTGAAAACATAACTCAATTGACTGATATAACAAAATTAAAGAAATATTTAAGTGTTATTCTAGAACGTACAGTAAAACATCAATTTACACTAAGCAATGAAAATAACAATGAATTTGAAGAAGGTAGGCAATTTCAAAATGTATTATATTGGTTTTTCCTAATTACTAAAATTACTATGTTTCTGTTTAGAAAAAGAAGATGACAAACTGGATGTGACCGTTCCAGTGGGTTCACGATTAGTAGAATTAAGATCAGAAAAACCACCAAGTGGTAGAGCCAGAGTTCCAGTTTTGTTGCAATTGAGAAAAGCAAAACAGAATGAAATATTTTAATAAATTATACTTTTAATAATTTTAATAAAATATTTTACTTACTTTATTTTTGTTAATAAATATTATATTTGTTGGTACTGTAGAATCATATAATTGTAAAACTAGAAACGCAAAAATATAGAATAAAAATTGTCCTAATACAATCTATTAGTAAGTGATTTCGTTAAATATACTTTTTGATAAAATAAAGTTTTGTGATTTTTCATTATCCAAAAAATCATATTTGATATATACACGGTTATAACCAAAGTATTATATTACAATACTTAAAAAAAATAAAAAAATTAAAGTAATACCTTTTCCGACTTTTGATGAGACATCACTTTTTGGGAAATCACTGAACTGATTTTGATGAAATTTGTTGTATTTTATCTATTTATGACATGTATTGAACACTGAACTCAGAGAAGAGAGATTGAATTATTGTACTTTATCGTATTATTTAGGAAGACACTTTGAATGGCGAAAAATGAAAATAATATCTTCTGCACTTTCTTAAAAAGATACAATTATAGATTGCACTTAAGTAAGTACACTAAGTAAATAATTCCCTGTAAATTCTAGGATAGTTGTGAAAGTGACGTCTATAAAAATAATATTAGTTGGTTTTAAGTAATTTAGAAACTAAATACTGTTACGAGCTTTTTCATAATTTAATTCTCATCAGTCTCATCGAATTTTACTTTTTTTTTTCTTTTTCAGTTAAATATATGAAAACATTTTACTGTCGTTATGCATAACCATAATGATAAACATTATTTAGAAAAATATGGCATCTTCAGGCTATACGAAACACGACTAAATTTGAGCCAGAAGGTTTAAAATTTCAGTTTGAGTATACTTGGTGGATGAGGTCGATCCATATTCTTATATGGTGCCACAGGTCTGTAACGTGCCTGTTGCCAATCTGCCCAATACTCATTTTGAAAAATGAAATGCACCATAATTTTGTACAAATTTTGGATAATTGTGTACAAGAAAAAACAATTTTGTATAGTTTTTTTTTCGTGCTATAGCCAAAACAAAGGGGCAAGCTGGTGACATATTTCTTCAGCCTGCCTATATTTGTGTTGAATTTTGTGCAATTTTATACATATTAAAAATAATCTCCAAGTTGTTTATTTTAAAAGTTATAAATAATTATGTGCGCAATTTGTGTCATATATGAAAAAATAAATTAAAATACTGATTCTTTGAATATTGTACAACCAAAAATTTGTTGTGAACTACTTTACTTTTGGCAATAATTGAGTCGTTTACTTTGATAGAGAGGTCAATTATTGGTTTAAATATGTGTATCAATCATTATACTTAAAAATCTACCGTTTTATTTTTATATGCTAAAAATGTACAATTAATAGCATTCAGCTCTTTTAAGAAAGGCAGGTTGGAGACATATGTCAGCAGCTTGCCCCTTGGTTTTGACTATAGCACGAAAAAAATTTGTACACATTTTCTTTTTGTATAAAATTATGTGTATTTCATTTTCCAAAATGAGTTTTTGACAAGCTGGTGACATGCCAGTAGCCAAACAAGTAGTTTCTAACATAGTCTTTCTAAAAAGTACCTACGACAAACTTTAATCAACAAAAAGGATTTCTTTTTAGCGTTTTGGTTTGTTAACCAAAGAAGAAACCATGATAATTTTATATAATATGATTCAGAACTTGACAAATACTTTTTAGTGTTATACAATTGGTTTAAAATTCATATTAAAACATTGGGTTATACTTGTACTTTAGGCCGGTATTTATAGTGTCTTTTCACGGTTAAGCTCTTCTAAGGACATTGCTTAAATTAGTTTTTCAAATTTAAACTAATATACGGTACCAAAAAAAAGACATAAAAAGTGATTTTTTTGAATTCTTACCATTCATCTGATTATTTCTTTAAAAAAAAGTCCTTTCATATAAATATAGTTAGGAGTATATATATTTTAAATTTAACTATTATCAGTATTTATAAAAAATATTTTCTCGGCTTTTATCAAACTTTTAATCTCAAAGTCATAATTATTTAAATGAATACAGAGGATAGTATAGACACACAAAACAGTGAACTCAAAATAATTAGTTAATTCTATAAATTTGCCGTAAGAATTAATTTAACTTTAGTATAAATGATCAACAAACTAAGAAAAATTTTACACCCACTCAATTAGCCGAAAAAAAATCTTATTTGATAATTAAATAACACAAGGAGTTGAAAAACAATGTGTGCGTATTTTCCTTGACTTCAAATTAGGGTACAATATTTTTTCATTCTATTTGATTAATTTTTCTTAAAGGTTGCGTATTTCGAAAGTCTTCGAAGGAGCAGATAAAGAATGAGAAAAAAAAAAATTTTTTTCATTGTGTATTAGTGTATTATAACTCGCGACTTGGTGGCGTCGAAATACCGTTGAGTAGAAAACTTCCCATTCAATCATTCTCCCACACAATAGTAAATGTTTTATCTTTCTCACCAAATTTTCCGACTCAGATTCATTGTGCTATTTTTTACTTACAATAGTTCAAGAAGTGGAGAATCAAAATAGGCACATTACAAATTTCTAAAAAAATAAAGCTTTTAAATCTACACTTATATTATTTATGCTAAATTTTTCTTAAGAGTTTATGTCATAGCACTATTATTACGCATATACCTAATTATATAGTGAATGATTAACGAAAAAACATTTTTTTTGCACAGAAAATAAATAGCACATTTTTATGTAAACAAAAAATACGAGTATTAATTTATTTTCATTTTGGGATGAGGTTGTTTTTACTAAAACTTTTTAAAAATAAAAGTATAGTATGATAAAAACTACAAAAAAGAAATATCAAGACGACACTTTCTGTTATTTACTAATGTTGGTTACCAAATTTTCATGAATGAGGATGAAATTTAAATACTTTTACATCTTGGAATTTGGCCAACTTTTCTAATAAGTGGTATTTTTCTTTGATAAAGTTTCATTCATATAATGCACACAAAGAACTGACCTTAATGATTTTAATTGATGATCTTATCTAAATTTATTTGTGCTTTTTGGTTTACATTTAAATCTGTAAATCTGCTGGTTTGTTTCTTTTTCATAATGAGTTATTGTATTAAAATGTTACATTATTGTTTTATAAATAAGTTTAGGTCATTGTTGATGTTTTTAATGTAATACTAAAATCGTACATTGTTTTTTTTTAAATTTTTTCACTTTTTTTTCGAAATGAAAAAAAACAATAGAAGTTGCATTAAAGTACCTAGACTTTGGTAGGAATACACCCTTAAATACGCTATTTCATTTCGGAAGGATTATTCACTGAAATTATCGGTTCATCTCATCTAGATGAATGTTTACAACGATTTATTGAAGAGCTTTAGCGTCGCTTATCGTTGATTTTTAAGCTGAATTACTTGGAATGGAATAATGTTAAAATTAGAAACTTTTACTGCCTCTTTTAATTAACTATTACGTATTCTTAAAATTATACTCAAGGTCAGTTAGCTATTTGATTGTTGCAAAAAAGTTTTAGAATCATTAGAATGGTTACTTAAGTTTTTATTACATTTTTGTAAAAATTTGTAATAAAAACAACTCATGATAGTATTTACTTTCATTCGTGATATATTCATGCCCAAAATCCTTTAATAAAGGATAAAATATTGACACGTTCCATACAATAACTCGTTTTTAATAATAATCAAAGCACAAAACGCTGTAAATTAAAAAAGCGCAATATCGATTAAGACCATTGAAATAAAATCATAGGAACAAAATTTCGAATGCTAAAGCTTTGAAAGTTAGGTTTAAGCGATAATAGGAATTTTATTGCAAGAGGCAAAAGCACAGAAAACCATAGAAAAGCGCACATTCTTGTTTTACGACTAACTGAAACTTATAACCTTATAATCTTCATTTGAGGGACATACCTATGTTATGTTATGTAAGACTGTAGGTAATATTTTTTATAACTAAAAATGTTAAAAATGTTGCCTACATGGTGACAAGTGGTTATGATCTCGAAAAGGAAACAGAACAAAATACTGTAGAATAAAGTAAAAATTATTTTAGTTGTATATTCAATATTTAAGAAATCTCTGTACCCACTATATATTAAATTTTATATCCTTTATACTGCTCCTTAAACGTTGTTAGACGTAACAAACTTAAATTGAAAAGTCATTAGAACTTTTCAATTGGTGACCACATTCCTTCTATCTAATTTAAATTGTCTCCGTTATTCACTGCATTGTTAATGTAACTAATTACATGTACTAAACATTATTAACTAATTAATTCCTAAAAAAACATTATGTGTGAACTGGAACGCACGTAAGAAGTTATACTTATTTATAAAAGTCAAGTTTTTTTCTGGAAATAAGTGTTTACCGTTCTTGTTTTATAACTAGAGTTCTTAACAGAATTTGTATGAAATTGTTTCTGTTGTGAAATATTCACAGCCAATAATGACACAACTGACAAACATTAACAATTAAATGAAATCGAAATGACAGTTGAAACAAATGATACCATTCTGTTGATTCAAATTTGAGATAAAGGTTATTATATATGGTTAACATTCATGTGTTTATATTAATTATTTTCTATATTTGTCAACATACATAGCAACATTTGCTTACTTTATTGATCTACAATTTTTTTCAATTATGGTACCGAGAGTTTGAGAAGCTTTTATACTGTAAATAATTAGCATTTTGTTTTTTTTATTTTTCGTAACGTTTCACAGTGTGTTACTGCTTTTTCTAGCGATCATAAATATCATTAAAATTTATAAGGAATAAATTATCACAATGTCATTTAATTGAATAATTAAATAATTTTTGGAACCAAGCCAACTGTTAGCCGAGTGGTTAAGGTGACCGCCCCAAAACCGGCAGTGACCGGTAGTTATTGGGTTCAAATCTCGTAACGGGGAAATTGTCAGTATTTGTCAGTTTAAGGATTTTTATAAATCCTAATGCCGCTAAAAGTCCGTAGAAAATACAAGGCGACAGTAACTAACTAATAAAAAATAAAATAAAAAAATAAAAAAATTGAAACCATAATAATTAAAGACAAAATCAGGATCGGAATTAATAAATAATTGATTTACAATATTTTAATTTTATTTTTACTCAATTATAGGTTTAAAAAAATGGTCAAAATTAAATCGTATAGTATATTCGTCGCTTGGAAACGGAAAACTAGCTTACAATAATTAAAAAAATAAAAGTAACTTTATAATAATTAAAGTAACTTTTGGTTTTAAAAAACGCTTTAAACACTTAACACATTATCTCGCATAGATGGCTTACTTCATATTTTAGATATATTAGAAGTTACCTGACTGGACACATGCGCAATTGAATTTTATTTAGCCCATTCCAGCTTTCTGTACTGTCCAGTGAACATAAAGCCCAAAAACTTCTGGAACCGACATCCATAACATTTTTTTCCCTTTCATGCTGTGTCTAAAGAAGTATAACGTGAACAACGTAAATCGATACAGTGGGTCTTACGTTAAGCTACTAGCATAAGGACAGACACAGAAATGTTAGCTCCGTATATTCTGATTTCGTTTAAGTATGCACCAATGAGATAATGTTAATCAAATAATACATTTTAGCAAATTTTATAATAGTTTGTGATGTTTGAAGATGATTCGGTTGTGAATTGATATTAAATAGTTTAAATTGCCTTGAACAAATTTTCACCATTCTTAAAAAAATAATAGCAAAAAATTGCGAGAGTTTGTAGTTTAAAATTTCTGTAAAAATAGTTATATAGAAAAATAGCATTTAAAAAGTAAATTAGGAGGCCACAATAACCCTGGGGCTGCAGGATGGGGACTCAATTAATTTCATCTTGGAGATTTTGATTATCTGATATTAAAACAAAAAATAATAATTAAAATGAGGAAGTGAGGAAAAGTTCTCAAAACAGTGAGAAAAAGTTAATGTGATTCACTTATTAGTGTATACATTAACGTGAAAGTGTATTTCGACGGCAATGAAAAAAAGTGTTTACCTATTTTTAACGTTTCTCGGACATTATTATTACGTTATTTTTAACCAAAGTAACATAGAAATGTTGGATTAGAATTAAACAAGATTTATCCAAAAATACATGAGAGTTATACTAGTAAAGAAAATTCTTGTTCTACTCAATAGTAATTAAGAAGGTTTTTGTTTAATATGTTTTATTTACACGGACGCTATTTTAGCACAAATTCCGTTTAGTTTTTATTTATGTTTTTTACAATAATTGAAATACTTAGCTAAGATTAAAAAAGTCATATAATGTTATTTTATACAAAAAGAATCTAAAGTACAATGGGGGAATCCAAATAAGCCCGCGATATATCACTAATTTATTCGGGAAATGTGAAATCTTGAAATCTATTCAATAGATCAAGTAAAACACCGTTTGTCCAGCCAAATCCTACTTGATTTTCATATTCACCACCACCACCACCAGTGTTAGTCATATAAGCACTGTACTTTTCGTACATAACATGGTCTTGTTTGTATGCAAGATAGTTGTGAGCAATCCAGTTTCGAGCTAAAACCCGAGCCAACTCTTTTGCAGCTTTGCTGTTAGTATCATCAAGTCCACTTATAACTTGCTCTTGTTGAGGAGCCCATGCATTAGGAAAATCCCATTGTTGCCCTGAATATTCAGTACTGGCAGGAATACCTCCATCATACTTATAAATATTTATATTTTTCACCATATAATTAACGACTTTATTAGGAATATCATTGTCATCAGGATAGCAATGACACCATAACGGAGTTATATTACTAGGATAAAATTTTTCTCTTCGTTTTGAATTTGTCCAATCATAATCTAGCCAACATCCAATATCTTCGTGCCATAGTACATGATGAATATTTTTTTTGTAAAGATCCGCTAATCGTTTGTAATAGGCGCTTTTAAAACGTACGCCAATTAGTTTGAAGAAATTTGAAAGAATCTGCGCATTTTTTTGCATGATTGAGTTTAAGTCGACGGGGATAATAGCCATTGTTTTTATATGTGTAAAAGAATCGTTGAGTTTATAAGGTGGCACCCACCATCGTCCGCTAAAGTCAATACCGGATTCTGCAGCCGCTCGAACTTGTCGATAAAATTCAGGCCGTTCCGGCTCTGGCAATTTTTGAGCCCATTCATAATCTTCCCGATACGATTCGGGTCGAGGAGTCGTGGAACTGGAGCCGTAGTGAAACATTGTAACGTCTTTGCCTTTTACTTTAAAAGTCACCATTCGATTTTCCCGCCAAAAATGAAATTCTTTTTCTAACAATGGTATTGAATTGAATAAAAATTCAACATCGTTTGTTGCATTTACATACACTTCCATCATTCGAGATAAAACAGGCGGTTGTGAACGATCAGCGTAATAAATTCTGCCTCCATTTGGAATGATTCCAAAGTGTTCAACTAAATATAAATAATTTTGAATCATACATCTGCATGTTTCATACATTTCAGATAAAACTAAACCGCGTAAAATCCAATACGAATCCCAATAGTAAAATTCACGAAATCTTCCACCAGGTATAATAAACGGCTCTGGCGTATATAGAAGACTGTATCTGTTTTCGTTGGCACGTACATCTTCATTGATTCGACGTCCCAACGTTCGCCACAGTTCATGCACTTCTAATGCGAATTGTTTTAAATGAGGATCTCTAATGTTACCTATAAAATTTGGTTTTGGAATCCAATCTGGCGGTGTGTACTCTTCAAAACCGTGTTCAGCTTCAAAATTTTGAATCATAAACAATTCCAAATCCCCGGTTTCTAAATGAGGCTGTGTCGCTTTTAACGTTTGGAAGTTTGAAAGTATCTGTTCTGGATCAAATTTCATTTTCTTATCGACAAATGTTTTCGAGTCAGGGTAAACATTTTTCAGTTGGACATTATGTAACAATTCGCCGCGACAATAAATATCCCGAAGAAGTTCAACTTTTTTATCGGTCATAGAGGTTCTTCTAAAACTAAAAACACTTTTTGAGAGGTTTTTTAAAATGTTACAATTATCAAGTATGAATACCAATACGATTTGCGAATTAACTGATATATTCTTCTATTGTACACAATACTAAACATTTGAAAACAATTACTAATTTATTGGTAAATTAGTTTTTGAGGAAACCAAAATAAAACCTAATAAAAATATACATTTGACATCATTTGTCAAACTGAAGATAAAAGATTTGAATTTAAAAATGCATTCTATGATCTAAAAATGTACCCATAACTCTTTTTTTGTCTTTTTTTACGTTCCTTAGAAAATCGAATAAAAATACATGCGAAAATACTTATAGGTAAATGGGCATATGATAAATTTACCATGTGGTATGTTCCATGTACTTACCATGTTCGAGACATGTTCTGCAACTATAAAAAATTGTGTAAAATGAAATTTGCAGCAAAAAATTTTTTCTTAAAAAGCCATGTGAAAAAAATAGTAATAAAATTCATTTTATTTATAAAAAAAAAACTTTTCATAATTATTATAATACGAAAAATATAATATAATGAATGCAAGGAAGCGTGGGATAATGAGAGCTAATGGGTAATGGGAGCTACTATAATTTATACAAATCGGAACGAAAAAGTCGCGCGAAAATAACACAAACGGATTCGGGAACATTCTGTTATGACACGTGACGTCCACCACTAGCCGGCTTGGTACTGCGCACGTGGTAGTAATTAGAACTTAGTAAGTTTCGTTTGACATCGCTAAAAAATTCTAAATCTTGCAAACAAATTTAGTACTTAAAAACGTATTTTGTTTCTTTTACATGTATTATGTATTATTTTTATTAGCTTTTAGGATTCATTACTATTCAAAATTCAAAAGGATTCATCAAAATTATTTCTTTTAATAATATACTAGCTGATCCCCGCGACTTCGTCACATAGGTCAACATAGGTGTAGATTATATTTTGTTTTCAGATTTGCTATTTGTAGTGGTATATGAACATTTTTATTTTTCTTATTTCTTTTACGAAAAACGTAACCATACTTAAAAACACTATTTTGTTGATTTGAAAAAGACACATTTAATAAACTGCTGCAAAGAATAAAATAGTTCTATGTAATAATCAATTACTTTTCAAAAAATATTTATAAATATCTAAAAAGAGTATGGTCTATTCCGTATACATACGGTAGGTATACCTACCGTGAAGCAAATAATAAAAAATAAAGCATAAATAAAAAATATCGCCAAGTTCAATAAAGTTAATTATGAGTAAACAAGTCTAAAGTTGTCAAAATACTCGCATCAAAATAACAGAAGTTAAGGGCCTAGATTTTTGAATATTAGTAAGAATCCCATCTCACTGTTTCGATTCCCGAATGAACCTTTTTCCAAAAACTATTACACTATTGTAATGTACAACACAACCGCCAAATTGAAATTTGGACAATTGCACGAAACCCAGTTCTTCCATAATCCATTTAACTATTATGTATCTAAACTTATTAAAATATCTGAATTTCAACTATATAATTAAACCATATTATATAGTGTAGAGTTCACCATACACGATTTGGCGTATGCCTTTTGCTCTGGAAGAGAATTTTAAATTTCTTTTATCATTATGACTTACCGTAAAAATGTCGTTAAGTATTTTCTTTTAGATCGCCGAATTTCAAATGGTACTCGCTCACTAATGTAATTATTTCAGATTTTCATATTTACAATATGTGAAAGCCAAGAAACTTAAAGCTCACTTATAAACTTAACTTAACCTTTTTCAGATATATTTATCAGTTTAAATTTTTAAGCAGACCCTAAGTTTTTGTCTCTAATAATAAACCAAGTTTGTTTTATATTAAGTAGTAAAAACATTTCTCCTTTAACAGAGTTTGATTATGAAATTTGAAATTTCGATTGTTTATTAGATGTTATGCCGTACAAACTTAGCCACCCTTTTTTCACTCTTTTAGTGGGGGAAATTATCGAAAACTCTTTCTTATTATATAACGGCATCTTATATGAAAAACACTTTCCAAATTACATCGACACAAATATGCATTTATATTTGAAAACACAATGAAAACGAATAATAGATAATAGATAGAAGATAGATGATGTTGTTTAATTCTTTCAGTGTTTGTTGCTTCAAAAGTTTTAAGAAAAAAGCGCTTTAGATTGAAAAATCAAAAATAACGATGATAGACCCTTAAACATCAATATTAAAGGCTCAAAACTTCACAATTTTTTTTTCTTCTTGAATAATATTTTTGAAGTATCTTTAAGAAATATACCTTTAAGTTTTCGATTTTTTTGGTCCAACCTAGTAATCAATGTCAATTAAAAAATATTTTTTTTTTGTACAGTTTAAAAAAAAACTAATTTGATTTTCCGAAGAAAACTTCCTTTCTGCGTTGTTACTGTTTCATATCATGAATATATTCCGCAATGTAATAAATTTATTGTACAGTACTGAATGAACCAGAAGTTGACGCTATATATTGTTCTGTGAGTGCCTTACATCTTCATCGATAGTAATTGCAGTATTGATAGCACATAATAGACTACAGATATTTATAAAGGAAAAGCTCCATCCCAGCTAAGCAGGAATATGTAAAAAGTTTGCTAGTATATCTACACACTCCTTGTTTAGTATTGGATTTTTGAAATAAATCGAAAATGTATAACTTTTTGGTAAATGTTTATCAAAATCATCAAACTTTAAAAACTAGTTTGAAACAGGTATGTATAATACCAAATATGGCTACTTTAGTTAATTAAATGAAAGGATAACTTAAAATAAACGAATTATAAAAACTATATATTGTTCTTATGTAATTGCTGCTACATATTTTTATTGTAATTACCAATAACTACTATGATTTTATTTCAAAAATTCAATTCAAATAGCTAACCACTTGATTCTACATATTGCTATAGTAATGTAGTATTGTGAAATACAGTTCTTTTTACGTACGTTCTCGTAAATATAGGTTACTGGTATGAAAAGCGTTAAAGTAGACATTAATAAGGCAGTGTTAGTTACATATTCATTATAACAAATTTTACTTGTGTATTTTAGTTTTCAAATGGGAACAATAATTATTTTGTATGGATATTGAATCACTAAACAATTATTTTGATTGATTTTTTGACAATTTTCATGAATCATATATAATTTAAATAAACATTATTCAAAAGTTAATTTCCAGAGACCTATTTTTTTTAATTGTCAGTTACCGTCGCTATATAACTATTAAGGTAACATAGTCTTTCTAAAAAGTACGACTTTAGCGACTCTAGGGTTGATAAAAATCCGTATTCGAGAAATATCAAAAATTTATTCGAATTAAGGATCGAATCGAACATCTACCGGTTTCGAATCGAATACCTTGAACACTCGGCCACCACTAGGCTATGAGTAGTTGTTCATAATCAAATATTGTGGGAATGAAAAACCAAATAAATTCCGTTCCAAAAACAAATGAACGAAATTGTTGATACTACCTGATTATTTCAAAAAAATCTCCGAATTGAATTATATACATTTAATTTATACATTAAAGTTGGGCACTGGTGTCCCAATTCTTCCATTATTTTGTATGTTTTATAATTTTTTGGTCAAAAAAATCACAGAAAATATGGTAAAAGTTGTATAATTGTTTAACATTGTATGCAACGTTTTATATGGAATTTCTACAAGGTTAAAATGTATTAATTATTTCATACAACTAAATTTTGTATGAGTCTAAAACGAACTAATTGATGAGTGGTACGAACAAAAAAAGCATGAATAAATTAACATATATCAAAAAAAAAAAAAGAAAAAAAAAAGCACACACAAAATTGCAGCTTCTGAATAAAACAATACATTTTAGTATATTCTGCTACTGTGCGCTGGCAGTAAAGCTCCGTCAGGTCAACCACCAGCATAAAAATGAAAAAGCTTTTCTCAATAAAAAGAAACATATGCGACAAAGAATCATTTCCAAATTTCTGGCGAAAAACAAACCTCTGATATCCCACTGATTGTTGTCCGCGTTATTGTTTTCCGGTTGGTGCACAACTTGTGTCATAAAACAATGCATATTGCATTTCCGGTACTTGGTAGTTTGCATGTTGTAACAATAAATTGAATTTTCATCTTTTCTTGTTATCCATTTGTTTCAACCATGTGCCGCGCTTATTCTGTCGCAATAATTTCTTCTCAAATGTATGAGATTTTCTTAACATACTGTTTATTTCTAGAATAAAAATGCTCGATAATTCAATGCTTATTTCAAGGGCAATTTAATCTTTACATCTATGGAATTTCTATAAAACGGAGTAGTAACAATATGCTATACAGCTATTTGATTCAATTAAAATTTTACTTTTAAGGTTATTAATAGTATTATTATACTAAAAGAGAAAAATATACAAGGTTCTTATAGGAAATGGTATCTACTTTAAAAAAAAACTGGTGAAGATTGTTTAAATCTTAATAAGAATTATACCCAACCCTATATATGGTTTTGCGACTTGCACCCTGTCATACAACTCTCAAAATGAATGGCGCCGCGATTATGTCACATACATTACTCATTTGTACTCCCTATTTGAAATATTGTTGATGTATTCAATATAAAATTACTAACATTATCGTCTTTAATACGGGACCGACTTACAATAATACTTACTTTAAATGCTAAACACCAATCTATGGAATTTCCGGTTTCTTAGCACGAGTCACTTGAAGTATTTCTAGTTTTTTTTAAACTATTTATAGAAAAAAATCATTCCAACGCATAAAATCTACTTTAATATAAAAAAATTAATACTATAAATAATTAATTAGTCATTAGTGAATTATAACATGTGCTGAATGACAATACCGCATATTTAAATTAGAAATAAAAAATAATGTTATTCTTAGTAATGGGAACTATTAACAAAACTTGAGATTTAGTGAAATAGTTAATAAACTTGTAATTGTTAAACAATTTTAATGACATTTATTATACTATATATTAGTCAGTGTTGAAATAGCTTTTGGTAAATATTTAACCATTAAAGTTGCAATAACCAATATTAAAACTATTATATTTAATGATATTGTTATCATATTATTCACTGTAAACTAAAAAATACCTGCACAATTAAAAAAAAAGCTTTTTAGTAAGATAAGAATTTCTCTTCTCAAGATTGCGCAAGTAGAGAACTACACAAATTGGTGGCTTTTCCACTTTATTTTAAAAAAATAATTTTAAATAGGTACTAATTTTAATAAAAATTTAAAAAAATATTAATATCTGACCGAGATTAGATTTTACGGCCGAAACCAAATTTCGTCATCAGTCTCAGTTTCAGCCGAAACTTCCATATAAAGTAATACTTTGGTGGGGAAAAAAATAAATCATAATTAGTCAGTTTTTACTTTTAAATCCTACAGGTATTATACATTTAGTCTCTGATATTTAAGCTTGAATCTCTTCTTATATCAAATAAATTATTTATGTTTCTTAAAATAAGAGGTTTGAAAGGAAAATATCTAATATTCCTTCTTGACATTAGTTACGAATAATATTAAATTAAACAAAGTAGCCTAATGGTGGCTAAGTGTTCAAGTTGACCGCTCCAATCTGGTAGGCGTTGGATTTTTTACCTATTTTTTTCCTAATTACTGTTTACCTAATATGTTTAGGGATACAAAACAGAAAAAACTCTTTCTTACATCTTAAAAACAAAACAATTTCCACAAAACTTTTGTCAATTTTCTCTCGAACTGAAAAAAATATTAAAGAACTTCATGAAACTACAACTATGTTTTAAAGAAAATTTTAATGAACCGATAATTATCAGAATTCATAATTAAAGAATCTAATATTATTAGTGAGAAACAATAATTTCTCAACATTTTCATCTCATCTTATCTCACGAATTCAGTTTTGGTTTCGGCTGTCATCATGCCGAAACCGAATCTAAGTCAAAATTGCTATTTTTGCCGAAACAAGGCTGAAACCGAAAGTTCGGTCGAACACTAAAAAATATTAATAAAATACAATCTGTAAAATTTTAATTAGCTGACAAATAAGTAGGTACCTGCTAAGCATAGCACTCACCAATGAAAATTACCAATTTATACAACATGATGAAAAAATCAAAAGACTATATTTTAATAGTAATTGTTCTTTTCAAGATGTTAACAAAAGGGCGGTGTTTTGGAATAATTAATTAATGAAATTCAATATATTTACAAACGGTTTCTATCAAAGGGTTGCTCAAATTTTCAAATGATTTCTAAACTTATTTCTTATTTTTTGATTCTCATAAAAGAAAACGAAAAAAATAACTTAACTAAATAATAGTTCTTCTTACGATTTAAAAAAATCATATGAAAAAATAACGAACCTTAACTATTTTTAAAGAAATATTAAAAAATATCAATATCTTTTTGTAGGCAAATCTTTTTTTCAATTCTATTTTTACACGGAGATCACATATTTACGTAGAATAATTAATTGTTTCTTATAGTGTTTTCAACATTTTGTTTTTCTTATTTGTCATCGTTTTGTAACTACCAAGGTCTTTAGCGACTCTAGGATGAATAAAAATGGTTAAATCAAGAAATATCGAAAATCTGCATGATAAGTAATCCAAATATTGTTCTTATTTGTGGTGATCCTTTGTCTTGATGGTACGTTTATTGTATTTTTACATGCGCGCGCAGATTTGGCAAAGCTTTTTACTGGTCTTACAAATTACTTATTGTTGAATTTCTGATTGCCATTCCAATGTATTTTATTTATTTCGATGTTTCGAATTAACCGTATGATTCTGGTTTTTAGAATTTAGTAACTACCATTGATAATAATTGATAGATTAAGTAAGCTAGGCAACCATGTTTTCTTAATGATATGGTGATTGCCTGGCTTTTACATGCACAGTTAATTAATTTAAATTAGTATCTGGATTAAAAATTTACAGTCTGTATTTTGGGATGTTTTTAACATATAAAAAAAGGGGAATTTTCTCTATTTTTCTGGTTTAAATTTATTTATTAGTTTGTTGTCTTTATTTTACTGCTGTACTTTGTCTCCATAATGATCACATCATCATGAAAATACCAGAAATTGGAGTATGATATAAGATATAAAAATAAATCTTCCGGTTTACAAAATAAAAGGTAATATAAACTAATATGCTATTAAAAAGTACAAACAAAGATCTAAAAACTTTTGGAAAAAGTGCGTGACACATCAGGCATAATAAAGACTTTCATAAAGTGGAATACGGTTTTCCATTAAAATGCCAAGTTATTAATAGATTTAAACTAAAAATATTTTCTAGTCTTTTATTTTTGGATAAAAATAGTTTCCTAAAAACTAAGAACTTGTAAGCGCATAAAGTAATTGTAAGTTCTTAAGCTGTAATTGTTTTCCAGTCAGCTTACAGTTCACATTTTCTTGAAATACCCTATGTTTTGTTTTCAAATTTCAACTCAAATGACAGAGTCAATGGTAATGGTAATGAAATTTATAAATAATGTATATATCACCTATTTTTGGATAATGTTTTATACTCATTAAGGGTAAATGGATTGTATTATGAGTTGAATTTAGAAATTTTCAATAGTTTTAGTGCTTCCATTTAACTTACTAATAATTTAAACTTCAGTTATCTATATTAGACGGTTAGAAAAAGTCAATTTAATATTTTCAGCCATAATCTTACTTATTTCGTTACATAGCTCATTTACGTTACTATTTCAGAAAATTTCTTTTGCTTTCTTCCTAAATACTTCTTCCAAATTTCAAGTTTATTGGAGTTTGCTAGAAAGACTACTGAAATATCTGATGATCTATTTCATTACCGTAGGACAAGTCTCTACACCATTTTTTTCAAATATTTGTAACTACATCTAGTAATTAGAAAACTGTTTTTTTTTTGGTAAATAAATAAAAAATAAGTGCAATTATTACATTTATTTTCAGATTTTTGTTAACTTTTTATATACATTTGTTAAAGAAGATAAACTTTTAAAATTCTTTCAACTTAAACTATTTTGAGGATATTCTATAAAACTTATGTAAAAGCATACAATTAATGTAACCTTTCGTCGATGAAAAGACATGCAATATCATTGTAATTAATACGTTATAACTATGTATTAGATCAAAACTGGCTCCTTATTTCTGTGTATTATTAAATAAAAGACGAGAAATAACTGGCGTTTACAGAGAGCTACCGGAACGAAATGTGGTTCAGAACATTTTTGCAAAATCGATAGCAATTCTCAATATTTCCAAGGGTGTTCATTGCATTCAAAGAGGAATTCTTCGTAACCATTGAGAACAGATATTAATTTAAACGGTTTGCATAAATTTCAGTAATTAAATAACCTAAGAAATAAGACACCATTGAATTATAAAATTAAAATAGATAAAATGCTGGGTATAATTCAATATTTTCAATTAAATTAAAAATTTTGTTAAGCCATTGTAAATATTATAGGTATGAGCAAAATGCAGATACTCGTATATTATGGCATGAAAATAAGCTAAAACTTGTTCCTTTAATAAAAACATGAATACCGATTATATCTATAGTGATGATTAATTTTGTCTGTAATTAAACTGCATTAATTAAATTATTTAGACATAGTAATGAATTTTGAATATTTGCCAATTTAGGATTTGTTTAGTTTTACTTCAAAAAGTCGTCAAATATTTTCTATTTTTTTTGTCAAAGCATATTTTTTTCGTAAACATCGACAAATTATTAATTTTTTATAACGTAGAAACTCTTTAAAAAATTTAATGGACTGTCATAGATATCGATACAAAATGTTAACAATCGAATCCCCAAACATCGCAAATTACATCATAAAGTTTGTTATAACAAATAATGTAATTAACACTGTTTTATACATAAAAATAATTAGACATGAAAGTGGGATTTTAATATAAATTTTCAATTGTTAAGCAGTAAGTAGTAAGTTATTGGAAAAGACTAAAACTAAAAAAAAATGAATTTAGTATGAACCTAATAATGAAATATGAATCAAATAAAGTAACTTAAAAAAAACTTAACTTAAAAACTTAGAGATTTTTTATGTTGAAATGTTAAAATTAATTTTATGAGGAATAAAATATTGTTTTATTCTCAAATTTTAATAAAGTTTACTTCATTTTTATAAAACTTGAGATTGAAAAGATATTAAAATATTCTGTAGTTATAAAATTAGAGTAACAAAAATATCAAAGAAAAGTTGAAATTTGTTATATATAAAAAGCGTCGAATGCATTGACCTACGCTGTGCACTTTGCTCTTAATAGAAAGAGATTAGCATAATATGCAAGTAGGTTATACTTATAGTGGAGAGTGGCATAGACTGGATTACATCTCTTATTCATTACGACAGGTGGACGTCGGGACTGGTTAGCAAATAGCGTGTGTTTATAACTTATGACTATATGTCTAAATAATGTAGAATTTTCTACGAATGAAATATAAACTATGGAAAATTAAAATAAAACTGAATACTGTAGTTCCAATTGCCAGTAGTGAGATATTAAATTCTACAAATAAATGTTCCCATTCAATGTGTTATGCAAAGTTTTTATTTGAAATGTAGCTTATTAAAAAGTATAACAATTTGCTAATATTTTAATCTAGAAATAAATGGAAAGTATGTATACATTTGCTAACTTTAAATAAATTTATTATTGTCTATTATTTATTGAAATATGATTAAAATTATGAAGTAATTATAATAATTATTTAAATAAAAAAAAAACAATAGAACCAAACTACAAAACTCATTGTTCAATATCCATAATATTTGTTGTTAGTAATATATACGGTAATATAGAGTGATAATTCTCATTTGGGCATACTTGTACAAAGTTAACTACTTATCGACTCGAACGTTACATAGTTACAGAAAGTTTTCGAATCGAAATATTATTTGTCTTATAGTATTGTAACGGTATTTGCTCACAACTGTATTGAGTTCACGTTTTGGGATTCTTTTATTCGATGAAAATTTACAATTGTTTAGTAAAACACAAATACTTTTAGTAATATTTTTCATATGAATCACAATTTTAAAAATTACTTTTCTTACACTTTTATTGATTTGATTCATTAACGAACGGTACTCAACTGAGCTTTGCTTGGGGATAAGAAAAAATAATCGATTATGAAAAAAATCGATGATTTCGATGACTCGAAAAATCGAGTCACGAAGAAAATATTGGAAGCGTACGAAGAAAAAAAAGTTTGCTTGGGTCTTTTCGTGGACACAGAGAAAGCTTTCGACAAAGTTTGGCATAAAGGACTCCTTTGCAAATTGAAACCGATTCTGACTGACACCAGTTTTCGAATCATCCAGTCGTACCTCACTGATCGTGTCTTTAGAGTACGAGTCGAAAACGATTTTTCCACAACAAGAGAAGTCTTGTCAGGAGTCCCACAAGGAAGTGTATTGGGGCCTTTCTTGTATACAATGTACACATACGACCTTCCTAAAACGGACTCAACAATGTTGGCACAGTTTGCAGACGATGTCGCTATATTGAGCAAAGGAGACTGCGAGGGAACTGCAGAGAATGTCCAAGCACACGCAAACAAAATTGAAGAATGGTGTAAAAAATGGAGAATCAGACTGAATCCTGATAAATCTAAAGTCATAAAGTTCACTTTGAAAACCAAAACAAGACAACAACCAATTATCCTGGACAATAGAGTGGTTCCAGTAGCAGACAATATTAAATACTTAGGACTTTCGATGGACACAAAACTGACATGGAAAGCTCACATAAACAAAGTATTGGTACAGCTCCGCTCTTGCCTACGACAACTCAAATGGTTGATAACCAACAAATCCCTTGCATTATCACTAAAAAGAACAATCTACATTCAAGTCATTCGACCAATTTGGACCTACGGATGCGAACTCTGGGGTATAGCATCTAATACCCAAATAAAAAGGATCCAAACTTTTCAAAACAGAGTGCTGAGATTAATGACGGGTTGCCCCTGGTTCGTAAGAGGTTCCATACTACACCAGGATTTGCTGATAACGATGACAGTGGACGAAGTAACCAAACGATATTCTAAGATAAGAGACTTGTTCGAAGAACACACAAACCCTACCGTCAGAGAAAACTTAATAAACTGGCCACCACCGAGGGGACAGAGGAGGCTAAAACGCAAAAGACACGTGGACCTTATAAATGATATCACATAAGATATTTAAAAAAAAATAAATAATACCAATCCTAATAAAACAAAAGTAATTTGTGAAAAAAATAAATAACGAATAAGTAAAACTTATAATTAAATAAGACAAATATATATAAAAAATAAAGACAAAGAAATAAATAAAAATATATATAAAACAAATAATATTTAAGTGAGTGGGGACCGTCGCGGGATGGAATCCCCAACAGGTGACAAGTGAATCTGACTAAGGTTAGCTTCTACATATTAGCCAAACTGGAAAGCCAATTCGGCAATAAGTTAAAGACTTTAAAAAAAAAAAAAAAAAAAAAAAACAAATACTTTTAGTAATATTTTTCATATGAATCACAATTTTAAAAATTACTTTTCTTACACTTTTATTGATTTGATTCATTAGCGAACGGTACTCAACTGAGCTTTGCTTGGGGATAAGAAAAAATAATCGATTATGAAAAAAATCGATGATTTCTTCTATAAAAATCGATTTTTTGTTCACTTTTTATTTTTAAGTTCACAGCCTTCCTGAGTCTAGACCGGAATCCGTAGCGGTAATGAGTACCGTAGTGGTGAAAGTACTTATTTGTTCCACGACCTTTGTAGTTTTTAATTCATCACATTTACCGTAACATCTACAGAAGAAAGAAAAGCAAGCATTCTTTCTAATAATAAGAAAAAATCGATTTTTACTTAATCGATAATTTCTCCTCAATTTCACGTTCTCAACTCTGCTGGTTTCTTATACGTATACTTACACTCTGCACTTTCTAGAACCTTCCGTAGTCCATTGTTGATAATGGAAGATTCTCGAACATTATAGAATTTTTAATCGCTTTCGACGGTCGAATGTCGAACATTCAAAGATATTCCAATCTTTTAAATTGTTGCCTCGAGAATATTCTATTATTTTTTTAATGTATGGTTCGTTGTTTTTACCTATGTTCGTAAAGTAGGTACTTTAAAGGTACCCTGTAGCGGTTTTACGCTTATAAAGATATTTTTTCTAATCGATTCTATCGTGTTGTAAACTTGACTCATAAGTATATAAATATATACTCATAAGTATACATAAACTTATGTGCGTAAACATTAAAGTGGATTTCCAGGAACCCTGGGTTCCTGGAAAAAAAAATTGGAGTTTCACGAGAATAGTTGTCATATGGTTTTAATAATATTTGTAAGATAAACTACACTATTTTAATAACAATGGATCAAACTATTAATGTAAGGTATTGCTTATAATGCGTTGTATATAATCTTATAATCTTCAAACCGATATCAACGTTAATCGCAGTCTTTCTAAAATATCTGCTACTACTTATCCAGTTTATAACGACTTTAGATATGGTTAAGGATCAAAGATCCGTAAAAACCTTTGTACGGGTTCCACAAAAAAAAAAGAAGGGGAAACCCTAGTTTAAACTCTACTACATTTAAAATGATTATTTTGCCTAAGCACTAACAGATTCTCTCCTCTTAATTAAAATAGGCATGCGGGAGTGATCAATGCGATGAAATTTTTTTAAGGATTTTTTTTTTGAAAAAATATTTCGATTATCAAGATCCATATGGTTACCTTTAGTAACGCCTTAAAATGCCGTAAAACCTTTAGTTTCACAGTAGTACTTATGCTGATAACTTGAAACTTACCCACTCGAAAAATCATCTTACGAAATTTTCCCACAAAGAGTTATTCACCAGTATTAGCACTCACACGAAAGTTACCCACATTAAAATTTACTCTCATAGAAAATTCCTTACACAGAAATTAAAGCTCAATGATATATTCTCACATGAAAATTAATCCACATAAAAATATATTTAATTTGTTTAACATTTATTTAATTATTATTACTTTAATATTAGTATTGTTTGTTTAGTAGTATTTTATAGTATTAAAATTGAATTAAGAAAAAAATTGTGAATTAAATTGAAGACTAGGTGGAAACTGAAACGTTGCCAGATATTGACGTAACTAAAAGGGACATGAGCTCTTAATTTTTTTATTAAATTTATAACTTTTTTAAAAAACAAGACCTTTTTTAAATAGGTTAGTATTTAAAATAGTCGCAATAGATACTAAAAATAAAATAACAATTAATTAAACAATAAATAAAATAAATATTTTTTCTTCTGTGTATCATTGTGCGTTAATTTCAGTGTGAGGAAATTTCTATGTGAGTAAATTTTTATGTGAGCAATAATGCTAGTGCGTAACTTAACTGAGCAATTTTCATGTGAGAAATTTTCTAGTGGGTAACTATCAGAAACACCGCTAACGCTTTATCCAAGCTTGGATGAACCCTTGGAATTCATTTTTCGATATATAGCACTAAGCTCTTTTAGAATTTTTGTTGATTTATTTGAAAACGATAAAACGTTGTCTAATGATAGTTCTTTTCAGCTTCGGACTTACAGTAAAACTCACAGAAAATAACTACAAAAATTGTTATATTGAAAGAGAACGTTATGCTTATTAAATACCCTAAATGTTAAGAAATTTTAGATTGTTATTAAGTGTATTCAGCAATACTTGGACAATATAGGTATTTATTACTTTATTTTTAGCACAAATTTAGTCATATTGTAGCTTAGGTGTTATACGTTTCATAGCTTATTCATGCCTTATGAGGTCTTAAGTTTGAACCTAAAAATTAAGGATAGACCGGAATTACATAACATGATTAGGAAACTAAAAATTTTCATCCGGTTCAAAAAAAGAAAATGTTTTCTGAATGGCACTTAATAGAGTTAAATTGCAAGAAATCGTCGATAGTCAACAGGCATGACTACCTAACAAAAAGCCATTATTGCTGAAACGGTAATGTTCTGTAAGTATGCCCAGAAAAGTACAACAAATCGAATGACCCTAATGGGTCATTACATTATTTAATCACATTATTTATTTATAATAGTTTATTGAAAAAACAAAAAGCAATAATTGCAGTTGTTCTACATAATTTTTTCCGATAAAACAATAAATATCAAAATTGATTGATTTTAAATTAAGATAACCCACGTGTTCTAGTTTTGTTTATTGTAGGTCTAACAATTACATTTGTTTTTATTTATTTGTATGACAAGAGTTTAGCTGAAATATTGGAGCAAAGTGCAAAAAATGCTGAAATCTATTACAAATACAAATTACATATAAAATATTGTGGTAGGTTTCAATTTTGTTTATTATTTTGAAAGTGCAACAGTAGTCATTTGCTGAAGCAGATGTTTAATTTTCCATGATAAATGGCATGACGTGAGGTTATAGACTATATTGCTATATGGAACTTGTTTATTTTAAAATAATAAAATATTTTTTAAAGAACTGTAATTAATCAAATTTATCTTATGACCTCTCTGATCATAGTAATAATAATAGTGTTTATATTTTTCACATAAGTTTTACAGATATACACAATTGTATTGAATATAAAAACTTTTTTAATATGTACGTTATTTCCTCTTTGAAATTATTGAAATACTTTCAAAGTTGGAAGTTACTAAGGCAATTTAAGTTTTCTAAGTTTTTCTAGACTTTTTGTCCTAAAATACACCATTTTCGAACTATAGTCGTCGTAAATCTCGCGAAAAAATTGATTAAATCGAATAGTGAATGTAATAACAGATTCAACTATCTGGAAATCTATAAGTTCCTTTTTTTTTAAACGTAAAACTTATTTCGGTGATTTGGAGGGAAATACAAACTTATTGCCAAAAAAATTTTGTTTTTACTGAGAAACTTGGAATTTAAAATTAAATTAGTTTACCATAGAAATACTAAAACGAAATAGTATAAAATATATGAACAAAGTCATAAACCATAATTTAAGTATAGTATTAAATATTTTATACTGTAAGCTAAGAAAGCAATAATTGTATCCAATTTATTTTTTTGAACTAAAAGAATAAAATCAAAAAGTCATTTTGTGTAGGTATTATATACATAATTGTAAATGACACATTTATCTTAAGTCACTGAAAGGGGTTTTATTCATACACTGGTGGGTTGGTATGAGTAACAATATTAATTAGTCACTCTGAAAAAGTAAAATACAAAACATTAATATAACTGCTCTATTATGGCTTATAACATAAAATTATTTAAAACGCAATGCATATATTTTCAAAGCGCATACTTTGAGTAAAAATTATACTTTTTGTCCTAAATACCTATATATGTCCAAAATATATGCAATGTTATGTAATTACTTCAAGCGACAGACACCATAGCTATCTAGGAGCTATTTCTTACTTTTGTTCTAAAAACTAAGATTATTTATAAGCATAAGAAAATCCTAATAAAATAACCAACAGATCCATAACACACAAACGTAGTTCACCAAGTTTTGTGAGTTTTGTAAAATTCGCTTTCAGTCGCGATTTTCTTGCGATGTACTCTTTATTCCAGCACTTTCTCAAGGCAAGTTTTGTTTTAATTGTTATTTACCATCACTATATAACTACTAGAGTCATTCGGGTCAAGTGTGCCCACTTCAGGATTTAAACCAGAGTAAAAATTAAATAATAAGGAATAAGAAAAAAAGAAACCCTGCATATGATCTAGTATTTATTGGACTAATAATTAAATTAAGTTAAAACACATAAAACCTTGACACTTGAAAAATACAAAAGGTTATTTAGAATGATTCCAAATGCGCACACTTAACCCGACTTACGGGTAAGTGTGCGCTATCGTTCGAGTAAATGTGCGCATTTTTTTACAGTTATAATGCTTAGATATCGACTTATAAATATAAAACAACATAAAATATGTTTTTAAAAATTTTACGAAATTAAAGCCAAATCCAGCGTTTCCTAATGGAGCGACCTTTTTGTAAGCTTCATTGAATAACCGAGCTACATGGTATTGGGTAATAGCTTTTATAGGGTATTCTGACATGAATGTATTGCATGCGACAGAATATTTAAGTTTTCGAAGATTGAAAAAAGCTCTACCAGTGGTTGGAGTTTGTGACTACCATGTGGTGGTAATGGCTCATACTTATGTTCTGCATCCAAACTACCTGCGCACACTTACCCCAGGCCGAGATTATTGATATATACTCATATAACTTTGCTCATACTAATTATATCCTTAAATTTTATGATGAACAGAAGACTTGGATAACTTACTAACATGAAAAAAAGAGATTTATCATGGTGAATGTATTCAGTACGATATGAGAACCTTTGCCGTGATGACAAAAGTTATAGTTACAGTGCCGAATTATAATAATTGTTGTTTAAAAACAAAATGAATAACACCATTTCGCGATCTTGTAGATAAATTAGTTTCTCGTTACCGTACCTTTCAGTCAACTACACATAATATGGTTTATCCTTCCAATCTTTCAGGATAAACGGGATGCGCACACTTATCCATTGCGCACACTTACCCCGCATGATTCTAAGGTCTTTTAGCGACTCTTAGGTTAATGAAATCCATTATCGAAAAATATTGAAAATTTGCTCGATACGAGGATTGAATCCACTACCTACCGGTTTTAGAGCGGTTACCTAGACCACTCAGCCACCAGTAGGCTTCTTCTAAATTGGATAAGTCTTAAAAAGTGTGTGTATCTATGGACGCACGTAAGAAGTTATACTTCATAGTAAAAATCTATTTTCTTTCGGGGAATAAGTTTCAACCGTTCTTGTTTTAGAAACAGAGCTATTAATAGAATTTGTATCATTATAAATACAAAATACTAGTAACTGTCCGTAAAATATTCACAGCTAACATTGACATAAATTAACATTTGAATAAAATTGAAACAAACGACAACATTCAGTTAATTCAAATTTAATCCAATGATTATTGTATTTGGTCTTCACTTATACATATGTGTTTATATACATTCTTTATTCTCTGACTTTGCCGCCGTATATACTAACAATTATTAATTATTATATTGATATTAAGATTTTTGATGATTAATTTGTTTTATCAAATAATATTTTGTTTGTTTCTATACTCGGCCTAAAATTATTATTAATTATACTTTCATATAAGTGTTAATACATCATTATCATTGTTCTAAGTCCCTTTCCTCAGATTTCTGCGTTGCGTTCTAAAAGAATTATTGCCCCTCAGATATCAATACATACTCTCAAAATGATCAAAACAAATAAAAAAATATAGGACATTTAAAAACAAATTAAATATTAAGAGGTTTTTGAGAAGGTTTCTTTCTGTGATTAATTTTTTTATATAAATATAAATATTTAGGTATAATTCTTTCTATAGTAGAGTAAAATTCTCATCTTTTAGAGAAAAAAATAATTATAATTATTAATGAATGGTTCAAATCAATATTTCTCAAAGTGAGGGCACGGCCCCCTATGGGGCTCTGGAGCTTTTAACAGGGAAGCACGAAATGTACCTAAAATGTACCTTAATTAATAATTAATATTACATAAATAAAGTAGGTACTGTTGGTCACTAAAGTCTAAACTTTTTGTGGAGAGAAACCTTGGATTTGTTTCTGATTTAGAGAAAATATTAATTGCGAAATATAAAATTGATGAAAATTTACAAACATTCCATTAATTTTTTTTTCAAAAGTTATTACTGTCGCTGAGAAAATAAATGATTCACTTATTATATTTTAAAAGTATAACTTTGGTTCATTTTAAGAATAAAAAAAACAATAATTATCTCTTCGTGACGATTAAAGTATATTATATCATCATGATTAAAACTAATAGTACTATACATGTTCTTTTTAAATTAGACTAAATCCATTTTCAAAATAAACGGTTCAAATCAGATTTCTATATTTTGAATGTTAATAATAATGCATTAAAAATTAATTATAATGTAGAGTAAATAATTTACATAAAGTTTAGTCATACTTATTTGAATGCATAAAATATGCATTGCACTTGCATGTTGTATAGTGTGTTTTGTGTAAAAATTATAAATTATAATTGCCATAACGGTTGGGCAGGCGCCAAAAATGATAAGCTTTTTTGCTACTTGTTCCAATATCACAATAGCTTAGAAACGCCTGTTGCCAAAAATGGTTTTACTATTTTCTTTTACTTTTCAAATGCTTATTTCTTTACATAAGAATGTATGTCATAATCGAGAATTGGCTACGGATTATTATTATTATTAACTTGACATTCACTGACACTAATATCATAAGTTATGATTTACTTTTGGCTTATATTCATAAGATGTACTGCTCTTTAATACAATTTCTAGTTCTTTATGCTTTTCTATCACATTTGCCTCAACGGTTGTCTATTATGTAATAAGATAAGTATACTATAGTGTAAACCCCGACATTTGCTTCATTGTCTACATTTTACACCACAAATATACTTTTACATCCACCTAGCTTTTGTTGATTACTTGCGTTTCAGAATGATATATTATAGTAGAATAAATTAAATAGAAGGCGGAAAGTAATAATTTTAGAGTTAACCTCAGATGTGTCACAAAAAGATTAAAGGAGTTACGACAACAATATTTTTAAAGCTCAGTTTCTACTGCAGGATGAACAGTTTATTCAAATTTAATAGGCTTATACTATAAGTAAGATAATTGGAAGCAGTGAATTTTTAATCACATAAGTAGCAATAATATAATACTTTTTCTTTAAAAGCGGTTTATTTTCATTTATTCCTTTATTTCTATATATATATATATATATATATATATATATTGGAAAAATACAATGCAATTAGTAAAGTAAATATTTGGTATTTTTCTAATACTATATATGCATACTGTATGTTGTCCACATATTTTTCTTGTGTACTACACACATTTATGTAACTGTGCATATAAGGCATTCATTCGTACTAAATTTGAAGCAGTATTGGTTTATTATGAAATGAAATTGTTGAGGAGGGATATGTACGATAGGCATGATAACAAATTTGGAAAATTATCCTATAATATTCGGAAAATATATTGTTTCCGAAAAATAACATATATCTGCTGATATTACAATATATTTATTATTGATTATGGTCCTGTGGTTTATCTTCAATTTGTTGTAGTTCCGAGGATACAACTAGAGGATACAAGGATAAGAAAATCTTCATTTCTGAATATACATATTTGTTTTAATTATTCATTTATTCTTAAGTAACTATTTTTTTTTCTGCACCAATTTTGATGTAATTTGCTATATTAGAAACAACACAACGCTTCATTTAAAATAACAAAATTTATAACAACAAAAAATATTGTTGACTTATTAGTCAGCACACATTGTTGATATTAGCTAGTACGATAAATTATATAAATTTGTCAGAAATTAAAATTCATATAAATTATTATTTGTTGAATATAATGAATGTGTTTAGAGCTCTTATTTGGTGTATTTTAATATTTGTAGATATTATAATTATTGTGTGTAGAAGATAAGTGAAAATAAATGTTAGAAATTAAATTAGTACTAAATAAATACAAATTAGAAATGAATTAATAGTAACTTTTGGTTAGGTCTAAGGATGCCGTTTTATCAGCACCTACAATATCAGAATGTTAAACGCAAATTTAAATTTTTTAGAAAATAACAAATTTTAGGTACATTAATGGGAACAATAACGTAATGTAAAGGTACAACTTTCAATGATGAGTAGGGAATAATACTTCTAATATTTGATAGTATTATAAGAATAAATATTGATGTTTGGTTTGCTTTCGGGTGAATCATACAATCATTTGAGATATGAACTATATGACGCAATTAGAGCGTCATTTAAATTAAAATTTGCATTTGTATTTACAAACGCACTTCCAACAATTCTTGATAATCCAAAACGGTACTTAGTTAATATTTCATATTTGCATTTCAAACTGTTTCAATTTCGAATTAAATTTGAAGGATTTTATTATTTTGATATTTAATATTTACTCATAATTTATGACTAATGCAGAAGCTTTTAGAAAGTTCTTGTCTTTGATGATTCAATGTTTTTCCAAGTAAAATTGAAAAGTGTGATAAATGTTGTATTACGTAAAGTTAAATGAGTGTTAAATTATTTTGTTGGTCACTGACGGAAAAATAATGAATTGGTTTAATTTAGTATAATTAACTTTATCACTTTTTGGAGTAAGAAAAAAAAATTTCAATTGATTAAATGAATCATCATTTCAAGAATTGAGTTACTAATTTTTCATAGACGATTCACGCAGTTTTAGCTATTTTATGGAAAGTGGTTAGTATACATTCAAATTTAAAAGCATTTGTAATGTGAAGAGTATCGAATGCAGCAGGTAGGTATTACACATAATTAGATATTAATTTTGAAAGAATACGTATATATTCGATAAGAATGCCAAGATAGAAATTTATTCCGAAAACAGATGTGTGGTGATACTCAAAACCGGACTTAGTGGGCGAGAGCACGCTTTCGATTGGTGCTAATTAGTTGTTAAGTGATACTTTTAGACTTACCGCTTCCGAAAATAACGATGCAGTCTTCGTTAACCCGTATCAAATTTTAGACACCTGAGAATTCAATATTTATTTATTTTTAATTACCGAATACAAAGGAAATACGTCGAAGCGTTTTGAGATTGCAATGGTTATTTTACACAAACAGAATATAAATTTTAACGTTTCTAGGTTTCTTTATTGGCATCATTAAAATATTTTTGCTATTTAATCTTTAGACAAAAAAAAACTTCTTTAGGCTTCGAACAAATTCGAAAAAAAGTTACAAAATTCTTACATAATTTGATTTTTAAGCTTTAAATTTGAATATAATTTATCAGTTGAGCTTTTTGTAATCAGAAAAATTCAAAATGTGTAAATCGAGAAGTATTGGCAATTTTAATAAAATTTCAAAGTCAAGAAATATAATTTGCTGGGTAATAGTGACTTGAAAACTATTTTCGCTATTTTTTCCAAACAATTCATGCAGTCTTAGGTTTATTGTATTCCGTGGAGCTTAATTTCAACTATTTAAGCTGAGAAGTCGAGTGTTTTTTAGTAATCAGCGAACAAGATGACGCTTGATTAGGTCAGTACTGGAATCAAAAACCCCCAGCTTTTTAGTCACCATACAAACAGTGCTGCATTCCAATAGAATATGAGAAGCAGTTTATCCGCTGACAGAGTCTGCATATTGAAGAATCTAATACTACCCCAATAGTAGAACCCCAGTTGAAGATGCTTTCTTATTGAACGCAATAAACACAGAGACCACTTATGAGATTTTGAGATTTGAAGCTTGAAATCTACTTAAATTAAGTATTTCGGTAGTTAAAATTTTAAAAGGATTTCTAATCATTCTTTTGCTGTGTTTTCGCCTTTTGGTATAGCTCCACAAGAACAATGATTAGTATAAAGCCATAAAGTTACTCTTTGATAAATTTTTTACCAGCAATTTTGTGAAACCAAACACTGGTTATAGTTAAATGAATGGTGTCGCCACTTCTCGACGGACAAGAATGTTTTCTTTAAGCCTATTGATGACCAAGTGTTCAAGGTGGCTACTCAAAAACTAGTAAGTGGAGGATCCAATCCTTGTATCGAGCAATTTTTCAATATTTCTCAATTTACGGTTTTAATTAATCCTTGAGTTGCTATAATCCATGGCAGTTATAAAGCGATAATAGATAACATCAAAAAAATCTTTCTTTTCGTTTCCCATTATGTCATTATGGTTCAGCACTCAACCCAATGTTATTTTGTTTTTGATCGCCAAATCAGCGATGACACTCTGACACTTATACTAGTTTGGAGTTAACCTGTGGCTTTGATAATTTTTTTAGCGTAGCCTAGCTGTTAAAAAAAGTATGAATTTTGTTGTTTTTTAGCCCCTCTGTAAACATTCCTACACTCAAGTCAACACGGCATATGTTTCAGTCTAGTATATAGTAGTTCCTATTCCAAAAGATACTGAAAATTTATACCTTTGGGCTCTTCTATATACACCAGCACCAGAGCTATTATCTGTGTAAGTACCATCAGTAAATCATACTTAGCCATGTGGCAGTATTTTGAGCCATATGGCTCTCGTAGTATTCCCATTTCTCATGTGATCCGTAAGTTGACACCGAGTAGGACGAAACAAGAGTACTGGTAAACTAGTAGTCAAGGTAACCACTCCAAAACTGGTAGGGTTGGGTTCGATCCTCATATAGAGTAAATTTTCGACATTTCATGATTACGAATTCTTAGAAACCCTAGAGTCGTTGAAGATCTTAGTATTTATAAAGCGACGGTAAATAACAATTTAAAAAAAGAGTAGTGGTGTTACTAACAAAAAGTAAACCGCATAATACAAAAGTAATTGGTAAACAATTTAAGAACTAATAATATCTTTTAGTAAAAAATATCATTCCTTACTTGGTTTATATTACATAAGCCATTCTTTTTACAATTAAAACTCCAATTTACAATTAAAAAAATTAACTTGTTAAAATTGAAATGCTAAGGGTTTTAATTTAAGTTATAATGTTAGAGGTGACTCCAAATGCTTCATAAACTGCGTTCTTATAGAATTTAGTACAGCCTAACAAATTTTGGTTGCAGTAAGCAGTACAACAATCACCTTTCTACAAGCAAAATAACGATGAAAGATCAACAGCATAATCAATTGTCAAATATAGTTCTGAAATTTAAGGAACTTAACTAACCAGTAACCACCATGATGTCCTGGTTGCAGCAAAGGATTTATCCCATTAAAGGGATTATTTTTATGTTTTATTTTTTTTCCCCTGGAAAATTTTTCTTCCATGGTGTTAATCTATCTGAACAAGTCGCCTCCACTTATCACATTTTGGATATTTATTTTATATTTTAAAGTTTTAAGTTACGTACGAAAATACGTTAAAATATAAAAGAATTGTTTGTTGTATACTAACTTCAAATATGTATAGTTGAGCACTTTTACATTCAATAATAATTTAAAGCAATGGAAATGGATAATTTAATAGGAACGTAGAATTTTTCACGCCATTTAAAAGCGGTGATTGATTTCAAATAGAGGAACTTTTATTTTCTTAGAGTACGTACTTGATATTATTTGTATGTATTTATACGTAAAAAATGTATATATGTATGATATTTTCCTTGACATTATTTGAATATGATATAATGTAAAGAAAAAGTTCATGCATTTTTAACAATTTTAATTAAAAGTTAATAAAAATATTTATGTTAATCATAAACAATCATTGACTTAAATTATTTAACAAGCTTTTAATAATACAAGTTCGTTTTTCTAAATATTGAAAAGAAAAAAAACTATTGTAAACGTTACGTCATTGAATTACGTTTCATATGTACGTCAGAGATATTTCTATTATTTGTTATAGACATAGATTAGGTGCCGTTATTTATTTTAGATTTTTATTTATCCAATTGTAAAATCCAATTGATCAACAGTATGTATGCAATCTTTATAATTATTTATCTTATATAATTGAAGCATGAAATAAAGTAGGGAAACGTAAAAACTTTAGTTATGCACACTAACTTTTAAATTTAGAATAAATTGCTATTATCAATTCAAAAACAATTTTCTTCTGATTCCATTTTAAATGAAGGCTTACCTTCGAATTTAAGAATAATTTTTGAAGATTAAAGTAATGATTGCCTCTTGGAAAATTGTATGAAAAATAAAATTAATAAAAACAACAGATATTCCTTGTGCATAAAAAAAAATAAAACCAAAAATTTAAGGATCGAATTATTTCTTAAGAGAAGAATCTTATGAAGCCTACAAAGTGCGAGATAAACTACCATATATTGTGTATTGGTTTTTCTTATTCATGTTTTATGATTTATTTTTGAAATGAATCAGCTTCTAAAAGGTTTATACAACTTGTTGGTTTTGGTCTAGAACATATTTTTTGCATTTTTGCATTTAATATCTTTTCTATGATTATATCAATATATCAAATAAATAGAATGAAATCTGTAACAAAGAATGCTCCCACACAAATAAAACAAACATCCTGTTACACGCATGATGATAACTGTTCCACAAACGATTTGCATTTCTATTAGGTACTTACTTATTTGATTGTAAATGACGCACGCAGTACATATAGGTAAGCATGATTATTTATTTATTCTGTTTTGCAAAGGCAAACAAGAATATTTGTTAAGGGTTTCCAATACAAATGTTACTTTTGTTTATAGTTTTCGCTAGGTTGAACAATATTGGATGCTTTTTTTTTATATTTTTAATAGCTGAAGGTTGTAAAAATTACATATAGATATGTGGGCTTTAAACTAAACGAAATTACAAATTTGATTTATCTGTTTTACTGACGTCAAATGATAGACTCCACTGTCTGGTTCAATGTTAAATTTAGATGAGTGTGCCAGTAATTTTTTTCCTTACTATTAATTTCATTATCATAATATATCTTATTGTTATAATCATACATACAATAATTATACTAATTTACATCTATGACACCTTCACCTACGTTGGAATATTTCTTTAAACGAACCTTATATGTTTAATACTGTTCAATATTTTATCTCTTAGTATAATATATTTTTAATTAATTTTAAATTAAAATGTCGATCGAACTTAGTAACACATTTTTTGCAGGTGGTAATATTTTATGTTCGAAATTAAAATATTATCTGTCAATCACATACTACGAAAATTGGTAGTTAATTAGCAAATTCGATGCACAAATTAGATTTATATGATAATTTTTCAAGTCGTTACAAGTCAATTAAGAAAAAATAAGGTGTTGAAGCTAACTACATATCTTTAGCTTATAAAAATGTTGTACGATTAAATTGAAAAAAAATCCAACTGTTGAATAAAATAGTAACATTTTTTGCGAAATAAAATTTATTTTCCGACTTATGGATAATGTTTCATTATGATATTGTACCTATTAAAAACTTATTTTATTAACAGTAAATTATCATCACATTATTTCAATTTTGACAGTATTTTCAGAAGCAGTACCTCTATAAAATTAAATATTATTACACTTATCTGCTACGAAATAAAATTAATAAAATTGGTAAAGTGCAGAACGAAGAAGACTTTCGATGGTCAAATTTTGCAACTATGATATAACCTTTTTCCTGATTTTCCTCTGTCCTTGGATTCTTACAAAAATAATGGTCTCTTAAGGAGGTTTTAATTGTTTTCTCGTGCTACGTATAAGACGAAAGTTCATCACCTTTCGTCGTCGGTCCATGAAGAGAAAGTTAAGGATGCTATTATTTAAGACTGCTTCGCTCAAGATACCGGGGATATTCTCCTATAATATAAGCTTTATGTAGTTCATTGTGGATATCTTTAAGACTCAAATCTTACATTCTTTTAGTGAAAATTTTATATAGAAATTGTCAATTTCAATCTTTGGCAACGAAGAACTATTTTCATTTTCCTTAAAACTATTCTACCCATTTCAATTGGGAAGACATTTTTTTTACTTAGGTAGACGTTGTTCAAGAACAACCTCACATTTAAGCTAAACTTTCATAAATATAAAACTTTCCGAATGGGGTGTATTGGCCAATGTCATATATTAAATATGTAAATATCCTAGCAATTCGTCCTTTAATTAAATATGAAATATGTATCAATGTGAGAATTGCAACTTAATGGAATACTCTTTCAATTATTTCACTCGGAGAATTAATATTCTTATTTCAATATTATATAAAGTATAATGGTTCATCCCGAGTTACGTATACATTGTACGCGTATACGTTCCCCACGATTTTGTCTATCTAATCACTAAATACAGATACTATAAAATAAAATACATAAAAGTATTGAAACTCATAGTTATTTCCATTTTGGATTTAGAAATTTTCTTTATTCAGTTTCAGAATAACATAACATTTTCAACTGTAAGTAATGCCAATTTTTATAATTTTATATATTGTTACATACCTAAGATTTAAATGTATTTTTGCATATTATGTGCGCTTGGGTCTAACATCTAGCATCTTGTTGTGTGCTCATCGAGCATGAAAAAAATACATAACATGAGAGGTGTTATAGAGCTTTCTTTGAGGATTTTAATTTAAGATAAAAAAGGATAGATAGTAAAAATTAGGGTCGATTATGGAACAATCTGGATTTTTAATAATCCATAAGCATGTCTGAGGCATTAATCAGTTTTAATTATTTACATGCTAAATAGTGAAATAAACAATTGTTGTAAATAAATAAATAAGTATGTACAGTGAAATCAAATAAATTTGTTATTGTTGTATGTCCTGAGTATGTCCTGAAATACAATTCCAAACGAACTCGTCTATATAAATTATAGGTAAAATCGATACAATATGTATCTTATGCCAAATCAATGTATCATGTATCTCATGCGCGTTAAAAGTATTTGACGGATTTTCATTTAAAACCAAACAACTGAAATGCTGTTCTATTGCATAGAACAGTAGTCATTTATTTTAAGCTCCCTATATTTGTAAAAAATCGTAATAATGTCTCAGGTGATTCTTAGTAAAGTGATTAAAGTGATTAAGTAGGCTGATTAGTCTCAGATGATTCTTAGTATCAGGTAGTAAAATAAATTTTCTGGCTACTGATTTTAAAATATCAATAGATATTTTTAATAGACTAATACGAGTATAGAAAAACCATAAGAAGTTTGGAAATATTATACATTTATCAGTATGGGGTGTATTTGATTATGAATAAAATGCCAAAACATTCGTAGAATGAAATAAGAATAAAACAAAAACACATATGGCATATGGGCACAGATTTTGAACAAAAAAATATCCTATTAATTTTATTTGTGTTGTCATTAAACGACAACTTATAATTAATGAAAAATAAAATGATAAAATCCTTCTTTGGTAGATGACATTCCCGGACGTTTCTTCAGCGTGTTTACCTTTTAAGGAACAACGTCTCTACCAGCCATTCATACATTTTTTACTACTTAGATAAAGTACATTGATCGTTAGTGTAAAGGAGAAATACTTGATTTATCAATGATATTCCATTTTGGGACAGAACGTAAATCAACTATAGCGGCAAATAATTTATAAATTTCGGACGTGATACCATTTATTTTGATTTGTTCATCTTACCTACGTGATACAGTTAAGACAGCAACCATTTATAGTCGACAAAATATTCTTCGCTTGCGAAAAAAATACAAAAGTACCTATGGAATAAATGAAACACATAACTAATAAACTATACGATCAAATATCGAAATTGGCGCCAGAAAAATTACAATTGACATTGTCAAAAGATTAAAAACTATTCGAAAAATGCATCTTACTCTCATAAATAATGTGACAGTTTTATCTTAAGAAATGACTTGGCCTATTCAAACCTATCGACTTCCTGTAGCAAATACAAAGAAACAAAAATTAGGGGTTGTTTTATATTTTTATATATTCCAAATGAACTTGAAGTGAATTTTACAGGGTCCCCTATTGAGATTATGTCTAGACAATTATGAAAACCGTAAAGCTTAAGGTATTAAATACCTACTGTTAAACTTTGATCTACGAAGAAGTCAGAAATCTATTACTTTAGGTAAAAAGTTTGAAGCAATAAAACAATTCAAAGGATGATAAAAACACAAATATACAAAATTCATTCATAAAACCATTTGAAGTCACTCACTAAAATCTTACTTTTTTTTAACATTTTTATAAATTAAAGTGAAATAGATCTAAACGAGACTTACCTTTTTAATATAGAAAATAGAGCATGGAATTCAGTTTATTAAACCTTTTATAATTTTGAGAATTTTGAATGTTAAATCAGTACGCAGAAAATTTATTGAAAACGGTGAAAAGTTAAACTATATTCACGTCGAATCGTTATTATTTCCCTTCAACAACCATTACCTACCATTTTGCTGGAGAATAAACAACATACTTTCTTTGTGCTTTCTTTGTACTCTAGTATTTTTATAAACTAATTTATAAGCCATTAAACAAAGTACATAAACTTATGTAGGCTATAAGCTATCTATTTTCGATTAAATATATTTAATACTTCTTAAATTTCAAAGCGCTCTTTTAAAATAATTTGTACTTCTGGTTATACACTCATATAAAAACATTTTATTAAAAGTTGTACAGAATTTATTTCATTTTAACAGGGTCAAAAGATTTTTAAGACAATTCATTTTTTGCAATATTATTTGGCCATTATTTTACCTCTATCCACCATTATAAATATTTGATTCGTAATAAAAAAATAGCTCAATGGTAATTCAACTTTTTCTATTTCAAGAACTAACATATGAAAAAAATACTTAACTCAATTTTAAAGTGCTCGGTAGAGAAAACCCTCAGCATGAAAGATTTGGGTACGATCGCTGATTTATAAGTATTCCAAAGTATTTTTTATGTTTGAAAAAATAAAACAAATAAAGTATGAAGTAATATTAGTCGTCGTATGCTCATGAATTCAAGAAAATGTCAATTTACAAGATAGGTTTTATTTTTAATTGAAAACATAATTTCATACAATTTTTTTTTAATTTTTTCAACATTATTGTCCCTTCTTTGAATAGGTCCTTGAAAACTCAATAAAACTTATTTAAAAACTGAAAATGAAACTGTTGGTATTAGTTTTAAATTTTTTATAGAAGCTTCAAAAGTGATTTTTTTGTTTTTGTGTAATACGGAAATAATACTCCATAATTTGGCTTTTAATCGTAATACTCGTATATACGAGTATATACTCGTATAAAATAAGGCCATAACCGTAATACTTCAAACTAATTTGGCAATACGAAAAAATGTTCTTAAGTATTCTTGCTATACATCATCAATTTATTTTAATTTTAATGCAATACGTTGTGAATTTTGCTACCTAAATTTGGCAGAAGTAAGTAAAATAAGTTTCATGGAAATTTCAAATAGGAAAGCTTTTCCATATATGGATATCTAATGTTGAAAAATGAGTTCTTCTAGTGTAATTACATATTGCCTTTAGAGTTTAGACGATCAGCAAATGTAGGGAATAAATTACAATTTTCATAATCTATTGAAATATCAACTCTAAATTTTTTAAGGGATAATTTTAGAGATTAGAGAGAAATATAAATATTTTTTAAGCAATTTAAAAAATGATGTTTCTTTAGGATTTCTTCATCAAAAAATGTTTATTAATCTGTTTACCTTTTTTCTAGAGTCCCTACTATATTTAACAGCAGAATTTGTACATCAACATATTCGATCGCAGCGCAAAACCTCATCAATTCAGTTTCGGTTTCGGCTGAAATTTCAGCTTGACGACAGCCGAAACCGAAACTAAGCTGATATTCATTTTTTTTTTGCCGAAACTTGATCAAACCGAAACCGAAGCTGAATGTTCGGTCGGTTATTAAAAAAAAATATAATTTTTATCTATGTGGCAGGTAAAACAGTACGAAGAGGTAAGTTTACAAGACACATTAACTAGTTATTGTATATAGTAATATCAGTATATATTTTGATGGCAATGTGCTTATGAAGAAGTCTTGTTGAAGTAGATGATATTTTTTTATTACAACCTTTAAATATTGAAAGAATTAAATAGTGACCTTATATTATTAATACGTTCTAAACGTAAACATTTTATAAAGATAGTTGGCACTTTTAAATTGTTATGTGATGTTCAACGCGGCAAAAAGAAAAACAACTTGCAAGATCCATTGTAGCTTAAATATGTTTTATATCTGAAATTTCAGAAATGAATTTTACTTTTAAGTTTTTCTTCAAAGAAAGAATATAACATAATTAGCTGATGAAGATATTATTTGAACTTTGAAACAATAAAATTATCATCACATTAACTTTAAGATTTTTAATATAATAAAATCAAAGTCATAAAACAAAAGTCTTAAATCAAATTTTGGCTTCACCAAATACTAATAAGGTTTTGGAAAATGTCGGTGTTTTCAAATTGGGTAAAATTATAATGAATTATATAAGTAGGTACTATAATTTTTGACCTACGATCATTATCATAGAGACATTTTATGAAGGATCTGTTTATATAACGTAATGTAATGTAAAAAACATAATTTGAATTTAGTTTCCTTTTTTTGTGATTTAAATAAACATAAGATTTACCTATATTAATACTAAATTATTTATATGCTTTAAAAACTTTCAAGCTCAAACAAATCAAGATTTCCTTAAGAAAACAAATTCATAAATATTTATAGTTTTTATAAACAATAAAACAAACGATTATTGAAATATGGTACTATTGACAATTATAATGTTTTTTTAATCAAACACAATTAAATCTGGAACTCAAAGAATGATCACGGAAATAAGAAAACATTGAATATTTACCTAATTAATTTCCATTTTCAAATAACTCTTATGCTATTAATATTTACAATGAGTGCCATATAGCAATAAAAAGACAATTTATGAAATTATTGTATGATGTAAAACAGAATTGTTTCAAATGATTAATATTCTTTTTATGTAGAAGTTAAAATATTCTATTATAAAGTCAAGTAAATACAATATTATTTATAATTGCTTGTCTGTAGAGAAAATGGTGAAAAATTCTTTATTTCGTAATTAGAACATTTTTTTTTAAATCAGTGCTAATTGCGTGAAAATATTTATTTTCTGTCTCGACAAAAGAATCTAGACAATGCAAAACCACTTATAAGTCTTACTAAAAAAACTACATAATTATCTTCTTTAATTAAAATATTAGATACTGCAATAAGTGAGTAATCAATGATTTTATTAAAGCGTACAATAACGATCCAACTAAACAATTCATTACGTTCAATCGGTAACTTTATATTCCATTACTATTTTAAAGTGTTGTACCATTATTGAAAAATTTTATGGTTTATTAATTTATTACAATTATCATGACGAGTAATAATTATTAAATGTCAATTTAATTAAGCTTAACAGGTGGACTTATTAATAAATTCACATCAAATATTCTTCAAATCCAATCAATAAATATGTAATTAACTAAATAAAAACCAGTTTTTTTACATTACAAAATGCATAAATATTACACTTTCAAGTAGCATATGTAATCGAAAACGAGAATTACAAATTCAAAAGCAGAGTTGATAACACAAATTACCGCGATTTTCAATGAAATAAACGACACACACAATCTGCGGTTTAAAACATGGAATCATGGAAAATATATCTACTAACATTTAAGAACAATAATAATGAGTGTGCTCTCATTAAAACTACGACTTAACTAATTTTCAATTGACTGTAGAAAATCAAAAGTTTGATAACAGAAATAAATTAATATGAGTGCAATTATACTGATTCGTATTTGTAATATATTATGTACAAGTTTATACATCGGCTATATTCTACTTCAAATCAACCACTTTTGAATTCGATTCATTTCGATTTTGCTAATATGTCGTTTCATAAATTATTTCATTTCTTTACCTATAAGATTTTTTTTTATGTATGAGATTATGTAAGATTTTTATTTATGTAAAAGTTGTTCTTTTTATTTCACATAGTTTTTTGAAAACAATTGTTTCTTTATAATTTCTGGAGGCGTCAAGCTCTGGAACTGAAATTGTCAAAAAACACCCAGCTGCGTCTTTAGGAGAAGTCGGGACCCAGGAAGCACAATTAGCCCTGAGGTTGTAGTATTGAGGCTCCACTAACCTCATCCTAGAAAACCCAATATATTTAAAAATATCTTTACAATTTAAAGTATTGTGAATTTCCTCATTAATATTCAAGCGACGTAATTCCTTATTTATTAAGATTTTTTTTAACTTTTTTCTTTTCTTTTACTTTTTAAGCATATACAAATTACTAGTTTATACCTTCAACTTCATCTGCGTGACGTATGTGTTGGTAATATCTTCTTCTTAGATTTGCTGTTTGTCACGGTATATGGAAATTGTTATTGCTTCAGATGTACAATAATTGACTTATAAAAAAATATTTTAATTTTTTTTCAATTTTTACTTACTATCACTTTATAGCTACTAAGGTATTTTGCGACTCTAGTGTTAATAAAAATCCGTAAATCGAGAAATATTGAAAATTTGCTCGGTACGAGATTCGAATCAAATAACAGTTTTGGAGCGGCCATTTTGACCACTTCGCCACCAGTAGGTTTGTTTGATTTTTTTATCAATAATTTAAATTTTTTTTTTTTTTTTTTTTTTTTTGATAGGGAACCTCTATACTTTCATACTTTAACTTTGATATAACAAAAACTGACACTCCATTTTATTGTAAATATAGATCAACTGTGATTTATATTAAGCGGTATTCGGTGTTTAGTGGCACGTTGATTATTAAAATTGAAATTTCGATTGTTAATCAGTCAATATATTATTCTATATAAACTTTGTTACCTCTTTTCACTCTTTTAGAGAGAAATTTTCAAATATACTTTCTTATTAGATGTCTACATCATATACGAAATACACCCGCCAAATTTCATGAGTCAGTCGGTACAAACGGTTTTATATACATTATATGTAGATTAATAAGTCGACAATAATTACTATAACTTTGCCATGATACCGTGCCACTTTGTCTACTTTGCAATGATATATCATACGCCTATAATAGTATTTATTGTCATCCCTCAATTTTACGTAGGGGATATCTTACCTTTTTATGTTTAAGTAATAATAAATAGCCTTTAGTGAGTGGAGCATTGCTTTGAATCTAAATACCAAATTTCATTAAAATCGGTGGTTCCATTCTTTAGTTATAAGAAGTCACGCAGACAGACAGATCGACATTTTCATATAATTTGATAACGATATATAATGATAACAAATCGACATTTGGTAACAACACATAAACGAACAGAAAAAATAATAAAAACATTAAATTTGGAATAAGAACAATTTGAAATAAATATTTATCTTAAAATTAGGTTAAAAATTAAAATTTAAGGAAAGATGTAAGAATTTTATATATTAGTATAGAACCAAAACATCCTCCTGATCGCTAGGAAGATTATAGCATTATATTTCAATAAATCTTGATAAGAGTGATTCCAACTTCTAACCATGACGAATTATACCGAACTATTCATAATTTGTCTTTGTTTTCAGTAGTTAAATGATATTAATTGGATTATTATTTTTGGTATTTTTCTTCTCACAAATTGTCTTAAAAACTAAACTTAAAATGCTTATTTTGAGAAAACCGTTCTATTTTACGGAGATCCAAAGCTCCAAAATCATTTTGTAACCCTGTATTATGATGTGATGGTATTTTCTAAAAAAAATGTGCAAAGGTTTTTTCTTAAATACTTTCCTTGTTTAATTTGGTTGGTCTTGTAAATATTTTTGCGTTCTTAAGTAGGTACGTAAAGATTTTTGTTTTAAGTATCTATAAGCAAATACATTCATTGTTAAGTATACTTGCTCTTCAGTTTATTGACATTATTTTTACAACGAGGCTTTTGTGAAATATTGTGTCGGTTGTATATTTATAACACAATTATTATAAAAATGTATTTTCTCATATCAACCATGTGAGTTGAAACATGTCAAGGGTCATGGTCAGTACTCTCCAATATGGCATGATCACATTTTAATGCCTCTTACTTCTTGTTTGATTGTGATTTCACAACTACACTTAATTTTTATCGTTTCTTGTATGTATTTTACATTAAATACTGCACACAATTTACAGAAATATTGTAATATTTCATTGAACTATAGGTACCTAAAGCCATAGGTAGGGAACGTAGAAATAACAAAGTTTATTCAGGGCAATTTTTAAAGATGAGACAATTGAAATGCAGTTCTGTATTTGTGCGAGGTGCTTGACTTATCATTATTGACATTAATTTTGTATATCTGATTTTAAAGGACTTAAACAGTTTTAATAATTAGTCTTTAGATTAGTTCAATTTACAACTCCTTTTCTCCCTGCGTACGTTGTAGAATTTATGAATGGACCAATATTGTTAAAATTTTGACATTTTCAAAACATGCATGGCTGATTTTTGTTGAGAAATTATTTTTTATTAATAAAAAGATGATTAAAATAATCCTCCGTGCTACTTTTTCTTTCTATCTAAAATACAAAAATAAAGTGTACATTCGACAACATATTAATACATTCCTAATAATATTTTATACCCACAAAATATACATATATATACTAGCAAAATATATTTTACGAAATAAAATCGTAACTTTATTTTTTAAGTGTATAAAATATGATAATTTACAACATATTAAACTCTGGTAGCATGTTTTTTTCTTTAAAATAATTGAAATATTTAAACGTTTAAAAATAAATGTCTAACATATTTTTAGAACGTAAAAATTAACGCTTAAATACTTTGAAGAAATAAAAAGTATATTGAATAAGATTTTTATATGTTAGGTATACCTAATTTTAGAATAACATATACAACAAAAATATATTATATATACCTTACAAGTGAACTGTAGATAATTGAAAAATTTAAATCAAAATGAAAAAAAATTGTTTGATAAATGATTGTTTATATGTACATTGCACACATGCGTACACTCGTAGGTAGTTATATTTGGTGTATGCGTATAAATCCAAAGTTAATTTTTTATACATTATTTACCCCACATATTTTTGAATTAAAAATAGAAATATTAGGATTTTTTTTCTTATATAAAATTGCTATACAATCACTGGGAAGTTAAGGAAATTACTGCATTCATATTATATTCATATTTTTCATTAAATATAACTCAGAATAAAGAATAAGTGTTACGGTACCTATATAATATTTCTTTTGAAATTATTTTTTTAAACTGAAATCTAGTCATAATAAAAAATCATATAAACTTACCTATACTGGAAAAACTGAAAATACTCAACAAATTATGTTTATATTATAATATAGAAACTGTAATAATAATATAATTTACGTACAGCTTACAGCTTGTGTCCATATTGTGAATTAGTGGTTAAGGTAGCCGCTTGAAACCAATGGATACTAACTACTGTGTTGAAAACGCTGCTGACACCCAAGATTTTATATTTCCCGGCTTACAGGACTTTTTAGAATCTTAGAAACGTTAGAATCTAGTTGTTAAAAATGAAATACAAACTATCATATTTACAATCATTGATTTGAAGTTGTAAAATTAGAATTTTCGTGAAGCCATTATATCTTTTATGTTACTGAAAAATAAATGTAGATAAACTTTTTGAATATCTTAGTATAGAGTATTATGTTTATAAAACTATTATATAGAACTGGTATTTAAAAAATGTAAATATCCGTCTGTACATAATTTGAAATTTAAGCATTTTTTATGTTTCAACGCGTGAAAGCAAACAGTCTAATCGATGAAATTTTATGTAAATTGAGTCTACTATCAAATGACGGAACTACATTCCTTTGTTATTTATTAGTGCATGTCAATGTGGCAGATATTTTTGTAGGATGGAGTCAATCCACCGGGCGATAGATGTATAATTTTTCATTTTTATGGAGAAATGGTTTTTATGCACAGATCGGCTTAGTAACAGTTCAAAAATATTCTGTTTTTTTTTTGTACTATTCATTTTTCTCATTATACATTTTGTTTTTCTTTTCTTCTCGGTATACAATTTAATAAAATATATGAGCTTTCAACACAATTTATCAATTTATTGTTATCTATTGGGCACTTAAGTGTAAATTATGATTACTATAGGTTTTGTAAAATTCATAATCAAACAAATAGTTTGTTTTTTATTATAAACATTAATTTACAGTCTGTACAAAAAAATAAATACAAGAAGCAATAGTGAACAATGTTAAAACAAAATGTTTACTTTAACTTAAACAAAAATTCAAGTCGAAGAAATTAGATTTTAGGCCTGATGAAAGGTACTAATCAGCATTGAAACTCTAATTATTGTTAAGATGACCTCTTTGCCATCGTCTTTTTAAAAGTCGGGGTTCTTTTTTGCTGGATGCTGGATGGATGCTGGATGATCAGCATTGAAACTCTAATTATTGTTAAGATGACCTCTTTGCCATCGTCTTTTTAAAAGTCGGGAAAGTGTTTATACTTCTGGATTTGTATGAGACTAGTTTTTCGTGAATGTGTTAGAAATGGTATCAGCTACATAGGGTATATTCACATCTTTATGAATTATTTCATTTTTTACATAAGGGGCGATAAGGGTTTTTTGCAGGATTTTGGATTGGAAGCACTGGATTCGTTGTATACTGACAGTTTTAGTGGAGTCCCACAGTTCTGCTTCGTACATTCAAAACAAATATTAAATTACCTCCTAATCCTAAAACTAAAGAGGAAATCAAAATTAACAGAGTTTACACATATTTCAAAGAAACAATCTTCACATTTTAATATTAACCCCTCAACGCCGTCATGCGTACCCAGTACGCGGGATTTAAATTTCGTATGCCGCCGTCATGCGTACTCAGTACGCTTCCTGAACTTCTGTGTCTAATAATTTTTCGCCGTCATATATTGCATTTTAAATTAAAACTATTTACCCTATTTTTTTGAAGGAATGTTTTTTCTTTCTAATAAAATATTCATAGTGATTTTATGTCTTCAGATATTTTTTAAATGTTTCGATGAAATTCCGTTTTAAACCAGCGAGTTGACGAGTTTGGCTTAAAAATCACCGCCTTTCTTCAATTGTACTATCTTGAAAACCACTGCCTATTCTGCTAGTGAGAACGAGATACATGTAACAATAAATATGTATTCAAACTGTTGGAAAAATTAGCATGTAGTAACGCATTATTTTACGCAGGTGTCCAAAAATTTTCAACAATATTGATCGATTATCATGAAAGTTATAAATTATTGAATGATAGCATGCCAAAAAGGCGAAATCATTTAAATCTCATCCGGCCGCTGGGATGGGATTTAATTAAATGTCCGCCGCGCTTGAGGGGTTAAACGACATTATGATCGAATCCCCAAAAGTTATAAATATTAATAATATATGCACAATACCATAAAAAAGTATAACACAATATTAATTTTTAGTGTTATTCTCTTTGTACTTTACATACTTTAAAACAATAATGAAATTTGAGACAATGGATCCATTAAATGCATTTACTGTTATTAAGTGTATTTACGCATATCGTTACGAGTCCCTAAATCCTCGATGTGGGATATGGTAACACAAAGGTGAAAAACATGTGAATTACTCAAGGAATGTGAAATAACTGCTAGAAATTTCAAGTAAATGAAGAAAAATGAACCTTGGAAACAAAATAGGAGATATCTAGAGAGAGTTGAATTGTAGTGGCTTAGAAGTTTTCCGTCTTTATAAAATATCAATATGAATCCTTAGACCGAGTCGGTAAAGGACCTTAGTAGTTATAAAGCGACGGTAAATAACAGTTAAAAAAAGTTTACAAATAGTTACATTAAATAATTATTGAATGGAATGCAAGTTAACCAGTATCCGTGGCGAGTTATTCCTCTCCTATTTATGTTCTTGGCGCCTTCTCTATGTCTCTTTCTTAACTAATAGACTAATTGTTCCTTTTGTCGATAACTAATATTCAAGAAATATCCATAATTTTTTCTTTTTAAGAAACTAGGTTTTCTAGGATGGAGTTAATTGAGCCTCAACACTGTAACCTCAGGGCTTATTGTGTTTCCTGGGTCTCTATTCTACCAGTTAAGACCAAGTAGCTGGGCGAACCTCAGCAACCGATGCACTAGGTGCTTTCCGACTATTTCACTTCCAGGGCTTGAGATTCCCAGTTCCTCATGACTTCATTCATTCAGAGCACCATATTCTCACAGAATGTGAGAAGTGGTTTCATCCTTTGCCTGGCAGAATTTGCATTTTGGATCACCCATATATAACCCAATTATATACTAGTGCTTTTTTCATTCCACAGTAGTTGATTATAAGGTCCATTACCACTCTGACCTGCTTTCTTGTAAAACCAAGTATTTCAGTAGTTAGTTTCCAAAATGTATTTATAAGATTTCTCCAATTCACTTGATCGAAAATCTTCTGTCAGTAAGTGAAACACGTGTCTATTTTCCAATAGGTAGTAAACATCTTCTTTTATATACAATTTTTCATTTATCACTTAGAGTTTAGACGATTCGTATTATTAAAATTATAATTATCCTGTATTATTATTACTACTAAATGCACATTTAGTGTGAAAAGCACTTAAAATATATAAAGAAAGTTCAAATATGCTTATATAATTTTAAAAAAGAACATTTGTTTTATCCGACATCATTTCGATATAAATAAATATGTATAATGTTATAATAATTTATATAACAAAGAGTATCAATGCAATTTATTTACATACACGCAATTACATTTATTATGTTAAAATGTGTTATGGAAGTAAGGATGGAAATCAGTACTTGAAAGTATAGTAAATAGGTATTATTGTTTCAATCCGACAAAGGAATTCTAACGATGAGGCAGTTAATTTATAGAGTACTTGAGATAAAACACACAGTAAATCCTTTACATAGATAACAAATACATGCCGATAGCATGTCACTGTTAATTGACTGTTCATTCAAATAAATGTAAATTAAATCATTCAAATGGCGACATAGAAAATGCATAAAATTCTGCAAAACAGAGGCAATAAATTACCTATAAACTTCTATCAAGTCTTATGCTGTGATAGCTGACTTGATTTTTGCACAATTCCCGAAGATAAAATTATTGATAAAAACGTTAATTATTGAACTATTGCAATGACTAATAATTCTTATCTATTGAAATATGTGTGGAATTCGGGCAATACCAAAGACGCATACATTATTAATTAAGTGCTTACATGACGTGGTAATTTGTAATCTTACTATCTTGAGTTGATTGCGCCAGTTGTGCTAAGTTCAAATATTTCGCTATATACCTAAATTAAATTTATTTTTATCTTCTTCCTATTTTGAAATTCTGATTCATGGGAATGATACATTACTAATTCATCTAGAATTAAAACTTATAACCGTATTTTTCCCATGACACTTCCTAAGAGACTTTTCCATATGTTTTTGGTTATAAATTTAAGTATATTTATCTCATCTTGCAATAATCTTTTTTTTTGGTTTTATAAAAAAGTCAATTGCGGAAGTATTAAAATTTTTGAATCATACTTTAATTTAAATATGTTATTTCGTTTAAGTTTTACCGTAGAGTATGAGTAAATTCAAATTTAGTTACACTAATAGACAATTATATGTTTTAAATACCTGTACTTTTCACTGATTTCAGTGTTTAGCATAGTATTAGCTTAACTTAATTGAGTGTTAATTTAATAACCAAAATTCAGCAAATAATCATAAGATTTTACTGAAAATTCATTATAATTTCAATTTGCAATATTTTTGCTTATTATTCATTACAATAAACAGTTTAAAAAATTAAAATTAAGTTACATTTAAAGTTACATTTTAAGAATAATAAATGTCCAAAAACAAATTCTAACTAACCCGTAATTATTAAATAACCGTAAAAGCGTAACAGTATACTCAAAATATTCGAACTTACGGTGCCTTACAGTTGTAAAAACTATATATCTGTCTTTTTAAAATTAGCGTAAGATCAAGGGGTGAGCTACGGGGAGGAGGCACGTGTATACATAGTACCGAAGAACATTTAAACGAATATTTTATCACAATGATGAAGATTAACAACCATATATTTTCACAAGTTTCGGTTTTATTTCTACTCTAACTTTAATAACACAATTGAGAACACTAATTATTTTTTGATTTTATCAGATTTTGCTATGTTTTAAGGGGATATTACACCCTCCCGTTAAAATCTTAAATATCTTGTTTCAATTAAATAATAAGACCAGTAATTAGTTCTGTGAAAAAAAAATAAAGCTATTGTTTCTATATCGATTTATTGACTTTTTTTAATGCCCGTTTGCCTGATTCTCATATAAAAATGGCAACTCCTAAAATAATTTCTGTCTTTCGGGGAAAAAAATAGCTTCTCTTAAAAAATATTGCTCACATTTAGATAAATTTTTACCGATGCATAAGACGTCAACAACAAACGCTCAAGTATTAACTTTATTGTATAGTGTTGTAAGTGATAATTTATATACATTTCTTAACTACTTTTTCAGTATTTATTCCTAAGACTAATAAAAATATTAAAAACAGTAATTTTTATTAAAAAAAATCATTCATACTTTATAATAAAATATTATGTTTTATTAAGATTTTCATTTAAAAGTTTGATGAAATTTTATAAATCAATTTATTTTCGTAAGCTTTTTGAATTTTTTCAAGAAAAAAAAAAAGAAGTTAAACGGGTAGATTCATAAAATTAATAAGAAACAATTTCGAAAAAGTGAGTATTGATTAATTTATAATTTGAAAATATGAATGGATTAATGCTTTGGATTAGATAAGAAGGAAATTAATTGGGCGGTTGATTACAAAGTCAAAAGTCTATATTTTTACACGTTCTTTGGGAATGCACTTATGTAAAAGTACATTGACTAAACCAAAAATCACTTTTATGGACTTCGTATCGTGTAATAAAAATGAAAAATGTTAATACTGAAATTAATGCACTAGAATTAAAACGACCGCCACCACGTAGGAATAAAAATCAAACGAAAGCTTAATGTCTTTAGAAAATAATAAATACTACTTATCCATCAATCATGAAATCTTTGCAAAGATATTTTGCTTACTTCTAATCTTCAATATAATATGTATTATGTATACACGTTGGCTCAAGTCATTAGTAATTTCTAAGTATGTATATTTCTTTAACCAGATTTACGAGTTTTTTAAGTGACTTAACAATGTATAAGATAATATGATTGTACAAATAATTACTTGCTCAGTTAAATAGTATGAAAAATGTGCGCAAATGTATGTTGCTTGAGAATTGTTTGAGATATTTGCATTTTTCCATGAAATGAAAATCCAATTAAGACTTCACATACAATATTTTCTTTGTAAACCCATTTAATGTGATATTTCTTTTATTTATTTTATCAACTCATGCATACATCGTCGAATATAAATTAATTTGTTAAGAACCACATATGGTATTTTGTCAAAGTGAGGGGATCACGAACCTATCTATTTAATATTATATGAAAATACATAAAATGATAGTACATCACTGTAAATAAAAAGTGTTACTCGAGTAAATCAACGAATAATGCAGAATTGCAAATACAAAGATTCTAAATAATCTCAGTCGGAAGGCATCTTTTAAAATTTGACAATATCGAAAACATTGATTTCGAAATATACACTTATTCCATAATTTAAAGTTCATGAAAAAAATCACATTTTGGAAACTTTTTATTTATTATCAACGTATAGTATCTGTAGATACTATAATGTAATGTAAGTTAAAATTTAAACCCAAAATGTTCTGCAAACTTTTTTGCAGAGAGCATATTAGAATATATGGGACTTAAAACTATTGGCTAAAATCAAATTAGTTAATGCACTGGTTTTTCCTATCTTTGCCTACGCTTCGGAGACTTAAACTATCTATGCAATTGATCGGATTTGTTTAAAGAAAATTGTTCCAGGCCTCATAGAGGCTAGAAAAATAAAAGTTTCTATCTTAAACGAAGTTAAACTAGTCCAAAGACTCTTCGGGTTTTTCATACATATCGCTTAGTACGAAAACATGGATAAACTGATATAAGGACAACTTGAAGGAAAAAAGAAAAGAGAGCGATTACCGACCTGTTGGAATGAAGTGGTGGAAAATTTCGTGGATTCGACTTTCATGTCCGCACCACGACAAGCAAACTAACGTAATCACTGGAGGAAACCACCCAGTAGGTCTTGAGAAAATTGGAACACTCCGAATAACAATCATTATAATCACCATACTTCGAAGGAGAAGTCTATTGTTATTAAAGAAAAAGAAATTTAAATAATTCCCATAAGTCACAGCAGTAACCAAATTCAATTATCGTTACTGTTGACAGATTATTGTCCCTCACAGATGTAGACAATTACTTACATAATATTTAGCAAGGCTTTCAAAACAAGAAAAATTTTAGAACCAATAAGAAATTAAAAAAGCTGAATTTTGTAAAATGCATGTAATAACCCTTGATTAATTTCGGTAGCATTATAATTTCGCTTGGCGTACCTATAGTGCTATAAAATAGAGGTAATTGTCTCAATCTATCATAAAAATTTATTATCCTTGTAATATGGTAATGAAAAACTTCATTTAACGTCGGTAAAAATTTTAATTGACATAAATCCTACTCCAGAACTATATTTTTCCCATTTCCGCAAAATTAACTTCAATTTAAAGCATAGGTCGAATCTTCGATATTTGACCAAATCAGTGAATCTAGGAATATAATGGTGTTTGAATCCATATAGCCCATATAGTCTATATTAGCATCCTTAAGAATATACGCAATAATATAAGTACTTCTACAGCCAATTTTATTCATAAATTCGCTTATAAAACACATTAGAGGAATAGCGAATTAGAGGAATAGCGTAATAGAAATTTGATTAGATAATTGCTAAGGAGAACAAGAATTTATATTACTATCACTTTAAATAATATTGGTTCGATATAAGAAAATCATTTTGTAAAAAAAAATAAAATACCATAAAATTAAACATAAATCAAATCTTGTTCGTACTAATTAAAATTAATTCAATCGAATTTTAGTTTTTAAGTAGACGACAAAAAATTATCTTTGTGTTTGGAGTTGAAATATTCCGATGATGGTACTTAAATAAATAATAGTTAGTCAGGGATTATACCTTAATCTCTTAATGCCAATTGAACAAATTCCTCGAAGCAGATTTTGAGCATTTCAGAAATTTTTTCGTTTTATTATTCATCCATATGTACTTAACATTTATACCTACCCTCTAGGTATATATACTCGTAAAGAATGGCCAATATGAAACGACTAAAAATTTAATTTTTCTTAAGCCTAAGAAAATCGAGAATTATTTATATCAATAATGCATATTGAAACATCGGTAAAATTTTGTTTTCAATATCTAAATATCTTGGGGGTTTCATATTCAAGGAAGAAAGTTATCTTCTTTAATAACTAGGATTGATGAATCTTGCAGACTGAAGAGCCATATTTTCAAGAGAACAGGACAATTTAGATATCAGAGATCTGATTATGTGGATACATTATAGCGCAGGTTCTTTTCAAAAATTAGTGTTTTACCAAAAACTAGACTCTAATTTAAAAAAAAAGAAGAAAATATTGAAAATCGTGGATAAATTTAGAAAACTTAATAAAAAATATCCCATACAGAATTTCCAATCCCTTACGAAAGTCGTACGTTTCTACTCACAAAGTCTATGATGTAAATACTACTTCAAAGTCAAGCTTCCTTATTTTGAAGTATGAGCTTCTTTCAACTTTTAAACATTAACAAGTATTAACCAAACTTCAAAAAGACGTAATTCCAGGGAATTGAGTTTTTAAAATCTGGGACTTACACTACAACATAGTTGATCTTGAACCAATGTTCAACTGAGAAAAAGAATATTAGCATTGTAAAAATTATATACCTAAAATAAGATAGTTTTAAAAATTTTGCAGGTTTCGATGAAAAATTAGTTGAACTGTTTAACTATTCGGATTCCTGCTATTAGTCCTTTCATTCCCTTTTGAATGGTTCAATTTCTGACCAAAGATATAATGTTAAATAATCGAATTAACCATAACTTAAATAGCATAACCTGTACCATTTACGTTACAAATGTGACTAAAAATAGCATTGACTGACGACTTTCAGATCCTCTGCCTCTCTTACGTCACTTTTACTACTTTATCTCTTTCTACCGAGAGTGCAATATAGCCACCGTTGTGAAATCCAGAAAATATAAAAATAGCATTTGTTTTCCATAAATTCCTTTTGTTTTTGTAATTTGAAACACTTACGTATTAATACTTTTACGGAAGAGAAGACCTATTTTATTCTATTAATTTAATTAATCTTATTTTTTGTACAATGTTTCAATTTTTCAAGAGGCTATTCTATCTTAGTGTATAGTCAATTTATAAATTCTTTGTTTCCTATAAAATAATAACAACATATTTAAATAGATAAAATACGTCGAAATTATCAAAACATTTGAATTTTGATATGAAATTAAACAAAGGTATTTTATAAAAAAAATATGACGTCAGAAAATACAACAGCATGACTGTTAAAATTCGATAAAATTATAATGATAATGTAAAACTTAATACTTACCCATGTAAATATTTTTTTCGAATGCAAAAAAATCATGATTTTAAGCTAGATGAGTGTAAAAGTTTTCTCATAGGTAATATGAAGGTTGTGATAACCTGGAAATTTCGCCCTGTCGATTTAACCCCACGACCTTAAGGTTCGAAAAGTCTTAAGGGTGTTTTTTTAATTTTTTTTACAAATGAGTCTGGTGTGAATTTTCGGCTTGAAACATTTCGGCGTTAAGTTATTGACCGAGTAATGTTATCATTTTTAGAAAACAGAAGACAAAAAATAAACTTTGATCATATGTTAGTGTACAAATCAACCAAACACAATGGTATTTTCAAAGAAGGTAATTAAAATTTCCATCATTACAAAATTACACTATTTCAACATATTACAAAAATAAATGTGCAAATTGAAAGTTTCTTCATCTCGGGTTTCTAAAATTGACCCTCAGATGCTAAATTACATTTATTTAAGATTTTTACAATACATATTCGTAGTTAATTTTTTCCATTGAACTTTGGTGTTATAACCTCTCTATGCAAAAAAATAGGTTTCGAGGAAAAAGAATTACATTTTACAACAAAATATTAAAAGAAAAATTACAACTTAATTGACAGTTAGTTCATTTTCGTGTTCTTTTTTTGAGACTTTAGACATATTTTTCAATAAAAAAATTAAATGATTTTATTAACATGAATAACAGTAAATTAGCAGGAACTTCAATTGTATTTTTCTCAAGACAAGTTTTTAAAAACGATATAAGGAGGATGTTTAGGAAACTACCGAACTGATAAGTTCAAATTTTTATGGTTTATAAATATATTTTTTTATAAATCCATCGAAAATTCTTTCTTAAACATATTTATTTTTCATTTTGCTATTATTCTAGTATAATACTATGGTGCTTAAATCTTTTATGCCTACTATAATACATTGTATATATTAGCGGACGTTATAATTAATAATGCCCGTGGTCAAAGGCAACCTATTAGAAATGCATTGGTTTGAGGGCATTATTTTTCATAATGCCCTCAAATTTACATTTTGCTACGTAGGCTTGAGTCCAATATGAATTCAATTTATTATTTTCCATGGAAACTTGAACTTCATATTATTTACAGACTTGAATACATTTTGCGAATTTAGAATAAAGATAAAATTATTTTTTTTTTCGAATTAAATGAAAAATAAGTTTGTATGCACCTCAGGCGTTATTAGGCGATAATGCCCATCGAGCGACATACATCCCTCGGGCCAGGGCCCTCGGGTTGCATTATCTCGCTCTCCGGGCATTATCACCTTGATAACGCCCTTAGTACATAAATAACTATTAAAGTCTATTTTGTAAACAATTGAAACCAAAATTTTCTTCAAAAATTTTTTGTTTTGGAAAGTTAATTTTGTTGGAAGTTTACCGGTGGTCGAGTAGTTAAGCTGATTGTTCCAAAATGGGTAAGTAGATTTACTGTTTTTTATTAACTCTAGAGTCGCAAAAAACCCTGACAATTATAAAGCGACGATAAATAACGACAGAAAAATTGTGTTTACGACATATTAAATCATTTATTCGATGGGCTAGATAATATTTTGCATTAACAGATATTGTCAATTTAAATGATCCAAATCAAAGAAATGGCGCTAATCGGAAAATAGTTTTTGTGTACCTCCCAGAGGCCAGTCTATAGGAACTTTAAAATTCATTGATACTTAAAACAATGTTAATTGTGGTTTAATTAAAGTAATTGTTAACAAAATGTTTTTTTTTGAGAAATAAAGTATAGAAAAATTGTTTTTACGACCTATTGATTCCTTTTATTTTTTATTGGCGAAGCAAAAATGAGATAAGGGTTGAAACTTTTTTGAAAATTTCTTTGCTATCAATGAATTTTTTTTTGAAAAATTTATCTGCAAAATACATAAAAAAGTATAAAAAAAGAAAATTTAAAAATTCTTTGGGCTACAAATGCCCATAGAAGAGGGATAATAGTGGAATCTATAAATTTTGAGCGTTTAACGGTTCCAGCTGTCCAGCCCTTTCAAGAACTTGAAATAAAAATAAAAACCCCTTACTTATAGTACTTGTAGATCTATAAAAGATAGTAATAGAAAAATTAAATATTTTGACCCGCAAAAAATCTGTAAAAACATTAGCTTTTTTGCGCCATTTTCGCCAATTTGTTCAAAAGTAAAAATTTCAAAAACTGGAAATATATCTACAAGAAAACATGTTTTTAATATAATGAATCAAATAATAAAGAACTAATATTTTGATTAGTTTTCGCTCCAGACCTAGGGTTGATTTAAGATTTAATATTATTTAGGAAAAAATAAAGGTATTTAAAATTTCAGAAACCAAAATAATACGAGCGTACTTATATGTAAAAATATGCACATAAATGTAAAAGAAATACACATTTTTAATCAAATCAATTTTACCTCATCATTTTAATTTGGATTATAAAAATTTGAATGTACTTTCTTTTAATATACATACTGTCATTTAGGTCTTCTAAAATATTTTTTTTTGGCGTCGTGAAATCTCGAAATTTTAAGATCGAAAAAATAAATTATAACTTGATAAAATAATAATGAAGAACTATAAAAAAAATAAAAATAAAGCATATTATAAAAAATAATTTTTTTGAAATTGTTTTTGATAATTCTGCCTTTTCATAAACAGGTAACCTCCAAAATTAAGATCGGCTCAAAAACAGAGGAGATAGAGATGATATGAAGATCATTTTTGGATTTTGTTGTTCTTACATTATTTTGAAAATTTTCAACGTTTATTATCTTTTTTCGGTACTTCAATGCCGTAACGACGATTAAATGTACAGAAATTTATCAAAATCGGGTGATGTTCTTGATAAAAGTAAAACATCCGATTTGACTTTTTCAACCTATTACGGCGCCCTCTATAGAAAATTAAGGAAAACTTCTAAAGGAAAACAATTTGTTGATACTTAATTTAAATTGTACGATTATTATGTTAAGAAAATGGAATATACATTTAAATGACTTGTTAAATAGACGTGACCTGAGAAAGTGGACCTTACAGAGGTGTGAAAATTATTAGACTCAAAAGAAGATTTTTACTTTCTTCCAGCAATATATCGCCCAATAAAGGGTATCACACAAAATATTATATGAGTTTTTTAAATGATTGTAATTTTTAAATTTATGACTTATAAAAACAAAAATGTGTTTTTTTTTTCTCTTGAATTGTCTTGAGTCTAATAACTTTCACACC